>JAZHRO010000039.1:94567500-99367500 GCA_037157565.1 Thalassia testudinum | reverse complement strand
TTCCCCTTCACTCCTCCACTTCCCTTTCCCCTCCCTCTTCTTCACATTTGCTTCCCCTTCGACCCTCCATTCCCCTTTCCCCTCTCTCCTCTTCACATTCCCTTCCCCTTCGCTCCATTTCAATCTCCTCTCCCTCTCCACAATCCATCTCCCCTGCCTATTCTTTACATCCCCCTTCCCACATCTATTCCCCTTCCCCTCCCTCTTCTTCACATTCCTTTCTCCTTCCTCCTCAGATTCCTCTTCCCCCCTCCATTCCCCTTCCCCTCCCTCTTCTTTTTTTCCTCTTCACATTCACTTCTTCACATTGAACAACATATAAAACATTAAAAACGCAATCAAGAGAAGTGGGCACACCCTATATAATAAAAAAAAAGGAATTTAGCAAGAGTAAAAAAAAGTGGGCACACCACATATAATCACAAATTAAATGTAAGTGGACAAAGAATCGGAGAAACCTATATGACGTGGCAATAAAATAAAACAAAGTTTGGAATAATAACTAAACATAATCTTTGGAAAAAAATGATGAATATAAGCTTTGAACTATTAAATGTTAGCTTTAAAATTCAGTTTCTTTAATAATTTCATTTCTGCAATACGAATTATTACGAATATCAAATTACCTTATATATCAATGTCCATTGCACTATGGGCAATTTCTTCATTTTGTGGGTTTTCCTAATATGCTTCAGATTGAATATCTGGGTCGAGATATTTTCCCACATCGTATTATTCGTGCGGTAGAGCTCTAACGGATATTATCCATCCATTTCTGTTATTATTAGGCACATAAAATATTTGTGTTACCTGACAAGCTAATGTAAATGGTTCTAATGACTAAAGAATGCAACGGTTCTTACATAAGCTCAAGAAACCGTGTTTCTTATCAATTTTGAATCGAACGCCTTCTTTGAAAATATCAAACCAATCACACTTGAATAGAACCGCCTTACAGTCAAACCTGAAACTGATTTCCATAATCTCTTCAATTTGGCCATAATACCCATCACAACCGGTGCTTATGTCACAACCGACGACGACTTCCACTTGTTGTGTAGCCTTCGCATCATCAATGGATCGTACTCTGAATTTAAATCCATTAATTATGTAACCCGAATGGTAATGTCCATATGTCAAAGGTGTATCAGTAATTACATCAAAATCTTGTACCCACTGTGGATCCCCCTGTTCTTTCAGTTTATTTACACGATTATTGAACCAATCAATGAGCTGCAAGTCGAATGTAGATGGCATAGAAGATTCTTTGAATTCATTATAAAATTCATAAACTTCTGGAATTTGATTCATAATGTACAAGTGTGCTAATCGTCGGTCCATTTTCAAGATGGGCTTGAACTTTGTCCCGATGATCGACCTTCCTCCGATGTCAAATATGAACAGACAATCTTCACCAATACCATTAAATCCTCCATCATAATTCCATTCAAGATGATTAAGTCGATTGTCTGCCTCATTCATATAAATGGCACAAAAGTTAAAGCATTCCTCTACAAGATATCCTTCCATGATTGACTCTTCTAGCTTTTCCTTATTGAAGACACAATCTTTTAACTTCTTCAAATATCGTTCAATTGGATACATCCATCTGTACTGCATGCGTCCAGCGATTCTCACTTCATTTGCAAGATGAAGCATGACATGAACCATCACGTTGAAAAATGCAGCCGGAAAAATCCGCTCCATTTTACAAAGTGTGATCACAATTTGTTTATCCCAATATTCTAGAAATTCGGGATCTAATATTTTTGAACAGATTACTTTAAAATATTTGTTTATCTCTGTAAAAGAATCGACTACTGGATCAGGAATCACTCCACGTATTGCTAATGAGAATAAGATTTGCAGGTATACATGAAAATCATGACTTTTTAACCCAATAATCTTCTTCTGCACTTCATTTACGTAATGTGAAAGCTACGATGAATACCCATCTAGAACCCAAATGTCTTTAAGAAATGAGAAAATCCTTTGCCTCTACTCTCGGTTAAAACTGTATATAGCTTATGGAAAGTGAAACCCTCCTTCCTCAACTTGCAATTTAGGACGAATACCCAAAATTTTCACATCATTCCTTGTTTTAACTATATCCTTTTGGCTGTCTGCTAGGTTTAATACGTCAAGAATGTTGCCATTACATTCTTCTCAATGTGCATAACATCTAAATTGTATCACACACTCAAATCCTTCCAATATGAAAGCTCTATAAAAAATATGCTTTTCTTCCTAAACCCTGAATGTCGCAAGGAAGTCAAGTCATTTTTGAAAAGATGACCCAAACATATTTTACCGAGTTGTTGTAATGTCTCCATGATTTTCATTCCCGACAACCCTGAGTTTAATTTTCGGATTCCTCAACGAATACCGACATACTTTACCATCAAATTTGTCCATGAATTGTGGCATTTGCCATTTGTGTTCAATGGGCAAAAACCTCTGGTGCCTTAATTAATAGAACTTCTTGCTTTCAGCCAATCTCAAGTGATGAGTATCATCCATACAGATTCAACAGGCAAACTTCCCCTTCGTTTTCGATCCTTACAAATTTGCATATACTGGAAAGTCATTGATTGTTCATAGTAATGCTGCATGCACCTGGAAGAATTGTTTCTTCTGTGAGTCATATGTTTGAACACCACTGTACCACAAGACTTTCAATTCATCAATTAATGGTTGGAGATAAACATCTATCGCATTTCCTGATTGCATGGGTCATGAGATAAGGAAGGTCAACATCATGAATGCGGATCATATGCATGCAATGGGGGTAAGTTGTAAACTAACATTACCACAGGTCATATGGAATATGATAGATATATGTTCTCGAATGGGTTAAATTCATTGGTTGCAAGCCCCAGTCTCACATTTTGTGCCTCCTCTACAGATTATGCGTGATTCTCATTAAATCTATTTCATTCATCAGAATTTGTTGGATGACAGATGCATCCATCTTTCGATTTATTCTCCTGATGCCACATCATCAGTTTTACTGTTTTAGTGTAATGAATAGGCATTGTAGCCTAGGGATCAATAGAAAATAATGGAGAACCTTCTCCGGTTGTTTCTTCCCGCCTGTGTTTATTGACTTACCTACCTTATACCTCTCTTCACCACATTTAGGACAGTTAGACAACTTTGAGTACTCATTTCTATATAAGACACAATCATTACGATAGGCATCAATCTTCTCGCATTTTAGTCTGAGCCCACGCATCTGCTTCTTCGATCATACCGTGACTTAAGGTACCCTGCAGGATTATTTAGTAACTCCCCAATGAATTCAAGAATCTCAGACATTAATTTCGTTGTGGCTTTATTCATCATTTTCATCTGAAACAATTTGAGAAGGAATGTCAACTTCGACATTGATGTTATTCCAGGAGTAATAGGATCCTCTACTACCTTGACTGCATCGTAAAACTCATTACAATCTCGTAATGTCTCATCGTCATCTGCATCCTCACGGTTTGCTACTCTCATATCATGTAACATTTCATCCATTTCATCTCCTTGATTAGCATCACTTTCTTCAAAAGCTTCAATTCTCTCATTTTCTGACTTCTTTGATTTGCTCACCATGAGCTGTCCAATTTACGTAATGTTGCCACCAACTGTTACATATCACATTCTTGACAATGGTGTCTCAATCATGGAAAAACTCATTTAAATAGTGTTTACACGGGCATAAAATTAGCTAAAGGAGTTCTCCTCATCTAAATGTCTTCTTATCATCATTAAATTGTCGCTCCAGAAACGAAATCACTTCATTCTTGTATTCGTGATAATTTAAATTCCTCAGACTAATTCACAACTTATCCATGATAATGAACCTCAATGTCAATGACAACTACTCATAAGTTAGACGCAAATAAGGAAAAAATGTGTATTTTAAGAAGATTTTCACTTGATAGATCATCTTTGAAGATTTTATCACAACGTTACTTTTTACATGCAACCAGTATTTGGAAAAATTTCGACAGCATTTTCCTACACTTCTCTAGTATATCCCTCAAGGCTAACCTTAACTACGTACATCCCTAATAGCTCCCACTAAAGGGCGCTTAAAGAACGAAGCTAAGATTAGTTGGTATATCGGAGAAGAGCGAGAAAATGCAACCAAAATTTCTCCAAACACTAGCTACATGCAAGAAGTAACTCTAAGCTGTGATCAAATATTCAAGGACCCCCTTAGTTTAGAACTTCTTTGAACTAAAGACGACGACACTTTTGGCATGTTATAAAGACAACGCATCGTGCATGTAAGTGAGGTGTACACACTCTGCATTATCCGCATAACATGATCATAAGACTCGACGAGTTAGTATTTGACGCAATTATATTCCTCCCACAACCTGTTACCTAAGGGTTAGAATTTCTATTGTTTGTTATGAAGTGCTTCTAAATTTGTGCAATTGTGTGCTTCTAAAAAATTGTAATAAAAATTTCATAATTAAACATAAATATCAAATAATTCAATTATAAATTATAATTTAATTGAAGTATACAGCTTATCGGTAATAAGATAATCATGCTGACTACTCGACTGATGATGTAAAATGACTTCTACTCATTTTGGCACATTTACATAGTAATGAGGAATTTTACCTTAACTTGGCAAACACTCTGGGTTCGAGATCGATAAGATGGCACCAATGTCCTTTCAGCAGTCGCACTGCAAAATCTACAGCAAGTAGGAGTTAGCTTACATCAACAGGAGGAGGTCATTCTTGTTGTATAGACCTGCAATGCTCGCACGCAATGGTTGACATTGCCATCGTATGTGTATGTATTGGGGTCTTATTGAAAGGCCCTCCAGAAGTTGTTTATGTCCTCCCACTGTTCAGATGGGAGTCGTTAGGTTATGGCCCGATGTAATGCCGTTTTGTATGCGGCTAGCATGATATATCCCAAGCAAGTATTTGTAGTTATGTAAGTTTTGGGGTAGAGCTCCGCCATTGATCTTTTAAGTATTTACATCTAAGTAGGAAGGGTGTTTTATCTCCAAACAGGTCTCCTCTATTTATGTGCATGAATGAATTGTCTTTTTATATCTCAGAAAGAGCATCAAATGCTCATTTGTGGTGAAATCCTTTGGAAACTTGCAATAGGGTGAGAGACAAGAGAGGGATAAATGAATCACAATTAACATTTCTCTATGTCCAAAAGAAGCCAGTGCTTGTTTAATAAGTGATTGAGGTAACCTATTAGAATGACTCAGTGGTGGGGTAGCTGGCATTTCCCCAAGGGAAAAATCTAAGCTAAGCTGCTCTCCATCTTGAAAATTGAAACTCTCTTATTAACAGGGATCTCATCGGAGGACTTCTAGATGGTTGGAACTTTAAAATTTCCACCTGTCATCATAATAATTTTGGAGACTTTGCTGTCACACTCATCAAAACCAAGGAATAGTTTATTTTGATTCCGGTTAATTCAAATATCTGGGTCCCCCCCTCTTAAAGTCAAAGGAAAGACTTTACAAGAGGCCTACAGAACATCAATTCAAACCACATAAACACCACCCTTGTAGAAGGTCTTAATCTCACAAGATATACTTCAGAGCGTTCTTGGCCTCACATGAAGCAACTTGGTTGAAAAGCAGTGACGACTTCATAAATGATAATTATAACCCCAATAACGTGCCCAAACTTTGATTTCAAATTCTCATGGATTGAGTGTCTCATCATCAACACCCAACACACGCAATAATAATAAATTTAACGACACTAATAGTTTAACTAAACATTGAAGCACACATTGTAATTGCATTCATAATTAAATTTCTAACCTAAGTAGTACATTGGAAAAAATAAATTAATCTAAACTTAAGTAGTACATTGGGAATGGAGACAAGGGGGATGGGTCAGGTGGAGGTGCTGGTGGTGGGAGGAGGAGGAGCAGGTGGTGGTGGTAGGAGGAGGAGGAGGTGGTGTGGAGGGAGGAGGAAGGCTACCTAAGGAGGAGGTGCATGGCGACGAAGAGGAGAGGCTGGAGGTGTCGGAGTTGGCGCTCGGAGGAAGCTCTAGAGGAAGGGTTGCAGTGAAGGTCGAGAAGAAGGAAGCGATATGGAGGAGAAGATGATTTGGGAGGAAGGAGGAGGGGGTTGGGGTTGCACAAAGGATTTTAGTCGACCTTTCTCGATCGTTACGGAGAAACGGTCGTCCATAGCATTTGAAAAATTAGTCTTTTCGAGTGGCAGTTTATCAAAAGCTTATCGTCGACCGTTTTTTCATGAACATAGAAACAGTCGACGATTGTCCTTGAAAAGTAATTTTTCAAGTCGTCAGCTTATCGTTGACCGTTTTTTCATTAATGGTTGAAAACACTCTTATTCTTGACCGTTATTAATGGTCGAGAATGACCTCAACTAAAACCTTTGCCCGATAGGTGGGAAACGTAGTGATGGATTTTTTGGCAATTATTTTTCTTATAACGGTCAAGAATATTCAATATTAGCGATTGTTATAGAATGGTTGAAAATTCACCATTGAGAACAATGCCTTTTCTACTAGTGGACATCGGGACAATTCTACTCTTTTAATATTCGAGAGAAGATTTAATTTCACCATTTCTTTCATTTTAGATTTACTTGGATGTCCTTGTCTAATATCGTTCCACGTATCAAATTTAGATAAAAGAGACAAAAAATAATAATTAAAAGAAGTACTAATGTTATTCACTTCATTGCCAATAATACAAATATGACAAAGATCATGTTCAAGAACATAGGTGCCCGTAGCAAACACCATTTTATGTTTGCTTATATAAACACGCTTATAAAACAAACTTCAGGTGAGCGAGATTTTATACGCTAAAAGATTGAGTTAGAAACCCATCGTTGTAGTTGTATAAAAATCCGCTATCAGATAAAATTTATAACCGAAACTCTGGTGAGTCCTGGGTCAAACACCGGGAGGCGAACGTTTGATTAAAAATCACATTTGGAACTATTTTTCACAAAGCAAATTACCTGGTTGAAATTAATCGATGCTAGCTATTTTACTTAAAGAATAAATAATAGAAAAGAAAGGGAGAATAATATAGAGAAGAGAGAGAGAGAGAGAGAACCAATATTTTATAACCATCTATTTATTACAACTAATTTCTATAACTAGAAAGTTGGAAACCTACACTAAAAAGCGATAAAAGGAGAGGGATGTGAAAATCCTCCTCGATGGCTGCTTAAAGGACGAGCCGCATTGATAGAGCGCCCTGACGATGGGGATGAGATGTTAGACGAGGGAGAATGGAGTTGAAGGACGGAGAACTAGGCAGGGCAACGTCACAGTGGGATTCGCTTCCCAAATGGTGGCAAGAAGATAACCACGTGATGCTCCATGAAGGTTTTGAGAAGATGGAAATATATTTAACTCTAGCTTTAATGGAGCATCCCGGGTATGGGACTAGCTCGTAGGGCTTTTGAGAGGGTGAGAGGAAAGAGAAGGGATAAGGAAATATGTGGGACGTAGGGTCCTTTATATAGTTGAGGTACAAGGGCAAAAAGGTCCTTTAAAATATTGAAAATTAAATGCAGGGCCTTTAGTAACGTATGTGTGCGTCGCTGTAGGTAAGCATTGCTGAAGGTGCGCGTTCCATCTCTGCTGTTCGCCGCTGATTGGACGCACGTTGCCATGCCACGTGGCTGCTAGTCGACCTTTGACCGTTTGCGCCTCATCGCGCTCAATCATTCTCGACCGTCCGATCGTCCGATCGGATGGCTTAGATCGCGCGTGCATGTTTCATCTTCACACGTTACGCACGCACGAGTGCGATGGCGCATACGATCGCACATCATCATGCGCGTGCGCGGGCTCCTCCATTTGGTGCATTTAAGCGCGCCACGTAGCCGCTTCGACAACCGCTCATCGCCGATCGGACGATGCAATTTCACGCGCCCGCTCTTCTCGTGAATTAAGCCAGCTCTACGTGACTCGAGTGCGCTCCTCGTGTTACGTGTGAGGGGCTTCGACTACTGCGCTATGCTGTTGACTTTGTCTGATTTATGAATTATGGACGCGACACTCTCAATCGTTGGATTGAGATCCAACGGTCGAGATCGTGTAACCTTTGCTGAAGAGGGAGAGTGCTAGAGGCTTTGAGTGGCTTGGATGGTGCCACGTGGCACCATCTGGGCCATCCATTTTACCATGCTTGTAGATGGTGCTACGGATGTTAGATTGGGTCGATTTTCACGTCGTTGGGCTGCGATCGTCAATCTGAACAACCCATCTGTGTGGTTGGATTTGTCATTTGAGGTTCGAATTTTAACTAACTTGCCCATTGGGCTCTGATCTTCCTTGGATTACATATTGTTGGTACTAGAGCATCGTGATCGTTTATTTTGATGATAACAAAACACGTGTCATTTAACATTTGCACTTGAAGTTTTAGATTTCATGTTAATTGCAAATGGAGACGTGGTTAGGAGTTTGAGCTCGCATTCATGGCGGATTGGAGGAGCTTGATGGAGAACAAAGGAGCTTTGCGAGGAGCGATAGCTTGAAGAAAGAAGGAGATGAAGAATATGATATATTTCCTTTCCTTTGTACTATGCATTTTTGTTTCTTTTGTTACTCTTTATTTTCGTTTCTTAGATTCATGTTAAAGAGCGTCAAGAACCCTAATCGTAGTCTTAGGAACACTTATACAACCCTATGATACTTAGGTTTTCTGTAGAGAACTTAGAAAACCAAAATAGGGTTCAGACAGCTTTATCAGACGTCTAATCTGAAAATCAAACGTCAGATAATGACTTTTAAGGCATCTGACTGTTGACTCAGATGTCCGATAATATTTAGGCCGGACTTAGTTAGTTTTGTCTGATGAAATCAGACATCCAAACCTTAGTCCAGACGTCTTATCAAACGTCTGATGCCTTTGCCAGACATCCAATCAGTGGACTGTTGGCTTCCTTAGCAAACATGGAGAAAGTGATTGTTAGCTTTGTATTAGACGTCCGTAGAGGACCCTAGACGTCTGATACATGATCGTTTTACCTCGGCTGCCCAAAATCCCTTCTCAGAGATATTCTAGCTGTTGCACTCCCTTGGGAATCCATTTTCGCAAAAAAAGTAGGCTTCTAGACGTCCAGACTTAGTGCTAGACGTTCCGTATGTCGTCTGATGACAATTCATTAGAACCCTGTTTAGGTCTGATTCAAGTCAGGAAGGAAACCCGCCTAAAATCAGACGTCTGACTTTGTTCCCAGACATCTTAAATGGATTTTCCAGACGTCTGATAACTCTGTCAGAGTCATGATTGATCCTGATTTTGACTTGATTCTCTTGGAGGTTGTACCCAATGACTATGGAAGCCTTCCAAGGTCTTCTAAAGCCTTCCTAGGCCCTCTATAAATAGAGGAGAACTCTTACCACTCAAATATATACCAAGCAACACACTTTCACATCATTTTGTGTTTTTTGATCTTAAGAAGAAAGCTCTAGCTCTCCAAGCCTTGTTCTACATTTAGAAAGCTTGATTCCTATGCACCCGCTCCCCCGCCAACGTTACGAGAGCGCTGTTGTGCCAAAGCGTGGTTCACGCATCCGCGTCGTCATTTCGACGTACTTCTACCAAAGGGAAGTTTCCTAACTCCTATAGAAGCTAGGATTATATATTTTGAGGCTCTATAGGATTGTTGTATTTTATATTGTCTTTGGTTGGGTATTCGCTTTGCGAATTCCCATCTCCTTCGCGAGACAAATTCCTTCTTATGAAGAGAAGGGGTGTTGAGGTACACTACCCTCGGTCTAAGTAGTATAGTTGTAATTAAGGTTCAGTCACCATCATTTAAGTGACTGGTTTAGTGGTTTTGATCGACTCGGTTGATCGGGAAATCCTAACTCGAGAGGGTTAGGTAGTGGTTTTTACTCGGTTTGGGTTTTCACCTAAAAATACTTGTGCCTATTGTGTGATTGTTATTTTGTGGGATTGTTATATTTTTAATTCCGCATTTTTTACGTCACGCTGATCTCACCCCCTCTGAGTAAGGGAATCTACACATATGATGCTAGGGAGGTTCGATCAAGGTGATATTGGAGGCGTTGAACTCCGATTGTCACTCTGATCAGATCTGTATGGTTGAATCTTAAATCAGAGGCCCTGAAAAGATAGACCCTGAAAAGATATTGCTCTGTACCCTAACTACAAAAAGGGAAAATTAATCTATATCTTGTATAAAATAGTCTAAATGCAAAATGATGCTTGTTATGCACTATTTATAATGCTGAATGCAATTATATACCTAAGAACATGCATAAATAGATAGTTTATGTGATATAGATATGTCTGCATCAACTTCCAAACGATTTTTCATAAGAGACATAACAGAAGGTAAATTATGTCTCATGTTAGGTGCATAAAGGACATCCTTCAGAACCATGATGCTATCTCCAAGATCCACTTGATAGGTGCCAATACCTTCCACATCTATATAGGAATTGTTGCTCATAGAAATGCACTGTTCATTTGGCTTAAGCCCGGTAAAAGATTCCAACCCGTTCTTTGTTTTTGCAATGTGTTAGATTACACTTGAATCCGCCCACCAATCATTGGAGTTGGGTGAAACAACATTGTTGCATTCCACCACCCCAATAAAAACTCTTTTGTTGGTGGATTTTTGTTCCAAGGTCTTGCCTTTGTTTCCATCCTTATCTGGACAATTTGCTGTAAAGTGGCTAAATTGACCACATTGGTGGCAAGGATCTTGTGGTTTTTTTTTTCTGGGCATGTTTCAGCTTGGATTGCGCCCTGTTCAACCTTGCTTTGTTGTTGTGCCTTTTGCTATCATCATACTTGGGCTTTCGAAAAGCTGCATGTGCTTCTTCTAAGTTTAGTTCATGCTTCTTTCGGTTGACCATAACTTCTTATTCCATCCCTAATCATGTGGCAACTCAAAAAGTTGAAGTAAAGGAGTCAACCTCAGAGTGGTGGTCACCATATCAAAATTACTTGGCAAACTATTAAGTATAGTTGCCACTTAGAGTTTTTTTGGAATTGGAGTTCCGGTAACTGATAAATCCTTAGTCAAGGCAATCATGTTATTGACGTGTTCTAGGACACTTTGTTCGTCTTGCATTTTGCAAGAGTTGTACCTTTGAAGGAGTTGTGTGTTTATTTTAATTGTTTTGTCGTATTTTTCCTTTAAATCTTTTCATAATTTATGTGATATGTCATATGTTTCAAAAAATTTTATGAGACTATCTTTCATAAACATGAGTGTGAGGGTTTTTGCCTTTTTGTTATCGTTCATCAAATTTTTCTTTTTC
The DNA here is from genome assembly GCA_037157565.1 of Thalassia testudinum. Classification (NCBI taxonomy): domain Eukaryota; kingdom Viridiplantae; phylum Streptophyta; class Magnoliopsida; order Alismatales; family Hydrocharitaceae; genus Thalassia; species Thalassia testudinum. The sequence goes on along the minus strand of JAZHRO010000039.1, from coordinate 99,356,215 downwards.
TTAGAGGCACTACCGTCAAATTCTAGAGAGGCATTTTCAATAACTTATTTTAGATTGTCATAGGTTAAGGCATATCAATTTTTTTGTGCCACATCTCATAGTTAACCCCATTTAACTTTTCAATTTTAGCAAACTCGGTGGTGATCAATTTTCTAGAAGCCATGTGATTTGATCTATGTAAAATATGATTTAATTTTATAAAAGAATGTCTAAAAGCAATAGCTATCAATAATCATTTAAAAATTTAATGTAGAAAAAAAAAAGAAACACTAATAGCTTTTAATGGAGAAGGGCGACATTATGATATTCAACAAATATGACAAAATTAAGATTATCTAGAGTTTTTTAAAAAATGATTTTTTTTTAAATTATTTACTGAGATATTATAATATAATTAAGAAAACCAATCCAATCAAATAATAAATATCTACACGAGTAGCATACTGATTTAGAGGTATTTGCATAGTCAAAATAATGAAATAACTATGTGTATTCAAAGATAATATAGAAGTTTAATGAAGCCAAAAAAATATATACTTTGATCAAAAGAAACTTTAGGGATAAAAAGAAGCAATCTGGCGTGTTTTCAAAGAAAATGATGTTTCCTTTATATTTTCATGTGGTAAAAACAAACAAAAAAAGGCAAAATTTATAGAGCCTATATTTCAATGAAAAAATAAAAAAAGAATCAATATAATCAAAGCAAAAAATAATAATGGAGATGCTCAAAGAAAGAAAAAGGATAAACTAATTATAATCCAAGTCCACCATTCACGACAATTGCAACTCTGCTTAAATGTTGTTTTTTTTTAAAAAAAGGTGAAATATTACTACCACATAAATGTAACGTTATTTAAGAAAAGCAATACCTAGCCTTTACCTTTCTTACGATCGAGTGTGAGGAGTCAGAACCTTAAGATTCTTTTGTGAAGAAGCTGATTGCAGTGGTGGCAACTATGCAAAGAAATGAGATGGACGTAGCGATCGCGCAAGGATGGAGAAGACACGCAATCAAGTACATAGGCGGAGCAGTGTGGTGGTGTAGTACACCGGTGGCTCTGCCTTCGCTATTTTAGGATTTCATTTTTGATCTTGTACCTACTATATTTTGACATGGTGGATGATTCGATGACTCTATCTTCACGATTTTAAAATTTCATTTTTGATCTTACATCCACTATATTTTGGTATGATATCGCTTTTACGTCACTATGTTTCAATTTATTTACTTATATCATTTCCCATTTTTTTTCAAATTTTACATAATCTTCGTGACCACTTGCAACAAAATTATCTTAACTAGTTATTACGTATAAATGCCTAAGGTGCATTTCTCTTGTGTCCGAGTGGTCTTTTGAGTCTGAAACAAGGAAAAAAAATAAAAAAAGAAAACCACAGTGGAGTACTAACAAGCAATTTTCCATCCGCCAACCCTTCCCCTTTCCTTCCCTTTTTCTTCGTTTACCGAGGGAAAGGAACCCCTTCCCTCTCTCCGCCTCCTCCCCCCCCCCTCGCAAACGTTCTCCTCCTCTTCCTCCTCTCCAGCAACCGCATCAACTCTCCCGAGAGGTTCCTCCGATCCCGGCGCAGATCCGATCCATTCGACTGGCCGCAGTGCCCTGCAGTGGAATAATAGTCCACGAGGCCCTGATCGATCTCACCGCTCCAAATCACCGCTGATCAGATCCGACTGGAGGGTCCCTTCTGTCCCTTTTCGTGGTTAGTTTGTTAGCTATTTATCCGTTTCCCATAATTTCGACGGAAAATAAGGATTCGTGTTTCAGATTAAAAAAAAAAGAAACAGTCGGCACTGGCGGAAGTAAGAACGAAAGGACGCGCAATTTTGAGTTTAGCTTGTTAGGTTCTTCTTTGATCCTGTTATTCTTTCGGCACCAGTTTGATATTTTGGGTGATGGTATTGGAATAAACCTTTCGCCGAATAAAACCATTCTGCAGGTTAATTGATTGAGGCTTTTAGTTGGAAGTTTTGGATTCTTAGCGTTAACTATGGATTATAGATAAACGGAACCAAAACCGAGCCTTAACGGGAAACAACCATGGATAGCAATGACAACAGCGATAAACTGAGCCTTTTCGAATTAAGTGGAGTTCGGCTTAAGTGGGATCCTTTTTGAGCCGGTCTTGAAGGTTTAGTATGGGAACTCAAACTTTAATTGACGTACTTAGATCGGAAATTTGAGCATCGACCTTGTAGTTTGAGATGGGCTTGAGTGTAGGTTGATCGAAGTGTTTGGTTTGCTTGGTAGACGTATGCCTTGTGGGCAAGCTATAATGAGCTTGAATGATTCCATTTTAGCTTATCTAGTGATGATATGTGATGCATTCTCATGTTTGATGTTCCTATAAATTTCACGTTGCATGTGGCAGTTAATTCTTTGGAGCAAAAATTTCACTCCATATGTTGTAGTTCACCTCTAAGGAGCCTTCAACGGGGTTAGTTGTTGAGATGGTATGCGTTGTCAAGCATACAATTTAATTTGACCTTTTGAAGGTTAAAACAGTAAAGGTGAACTGAGTTGTTTCTAGGATGAAGTATCTATATGTGCATATTCAGTATAAGCCTAGGAATCAAATTTGAAATACGACTAGAGAATGATTAACCTAACCATGACATGCAATTAACCTAGACTAGCAAACTAGTTAACATGAAGAGGTTAGGATGCAGGCAAATGGGCTTTAGGAAAAAACTTGGGGATTCATACTAAGCATAAGAGGGCAAATGAAAGGAAGTTGACCACCCTCTCCAATCAACAGAAAAGAGACTCTCTTATAGATTCCGCTTTTGATCCAAGAGTTTTAGTGTACCAATAGTCATAGTGGAAATTAGTCAATGCTTATTTATGCTAATCTGGTTATTTGACCGGAAAATCATGAATCAACTTGTAAGTATGGACAAGGAAGGTCCGATGTGGTACCCCTAATATGGAGTGGACTGGGAGTTTGGTGGACAAAGTCATGAAGGGGGCATGGAGTACTAACTATTAAATTCATTTATAGAATGTGAGGATGCCTCACTTAGTCTATTGAGGTTGGATTGAATCTTCCTTGGTTCCCAAAGCTAGGTTTTCTTGAGGAGGGAAGGGGGAATCAATGTCATCTTTTAAGCTGCCATGAGGTATGTTTGCCTTCCAATGAAGGAGGATTATATCCATGGGTGGATATGGATGTGAGTGTGTAAGAGGATGGCTATATGATCCATGAGATGATGGTCTCTGGGTGCAGTAGATGTGCATGGGGTAAAATGTTGATGGTGGCGAACCTTATTAGAAACATTTGTTGGCATGTTGGCATGATTCGCATCATTAGAAATAAAATGATGTAGGCTGTCATGGCCTGTAAATACTAGAGTGGAGTAGGTTAGACACCAGGCCTTGGTGAGGAAGGTTATTAGATTTTGGCGTCAGAGGCATATACTTTAGTGGTCTTGTTGCACTTTACATGTATGGAGGGGATCTCATTTTCCTGTGGAGCCTTTGTCTAGCTTTAGATCTGAGTGTTACTTCACTTTCGCAGGGATGAATCTAGGTTGCAAGTTGTGGTAAAAGTTGAAATAAATGCACCAGTAAAGTGTATTTAGTCTTGTTGTCTGTGAAGAATGATCTTGAATTTTTGGTTTGACCTTTTCGAAGGAAGAAAGGAATGGTAGACTAATGCAACTAAACTCGATAGTAATGGTAGGAAAATACTCTTCATCGCATGCCCTTAAAAAAAGCTACATGCCTTGCAACCCTTAAGAAGTTAGATGCCTCAAAAGGAAGTTCTTTACTCCATTGACTTCCCTAGTGATGCCCTTCCTCCTTGCGCACTTCTCTTCTCCCATCATTGTTGATGCAGAGAAATGCAACTTAATTCATTGCATGTAACCCAAGGGTCCTATTTATAGAGGAGGAACCCTAGGGAAAAATAACCAGCAGTCCCCTATACTACATACAATAAGTAAAAGAGGGAAAGGAAGATAACAAAAGCAAAAGATAGCAATAGGGATGCCAACACTCTCTCTCAAGTTGGAGCATAGATGTTAATCATGCTTAGTTTGGAAGAACATCTGTCGAAGCTAGATCTAGGAAGCACTTTGGTGAACATATTGGCTACCTAATCTTTTGATACCGCATGAATAGTGCAAATGAATCCTTTTAGAATTGTATTTCTGGTGTAATGACAGTCCCCTTCCACATGCTTCGTGTGTTCGTGGAAGGTATGATTATTAGCAATAAAGGTGGCTTCTATGTTGTTGCATCTCAGCTCCATAGGATCTGTAATAAGGAGCTGGAGCTGTCGAAGGACTGACCTAATCCACATCAGCTCAACAGATGCCTGTGCAATAGCCCTATACTTGGACTCAACATCAGATCTGGCTACAATGATTTGTTTCTTGCTGCATCATGTAACCAAATTGCCTCTCATAGAGATGTAAAAACATGTGGTATATTTCTTGTCCTTAGGGCTAGGGCTGAGCATTGGGCTGGGCTGCCTTGGCCTAGCCCTGAACTAGACTCGCTAGGCTTGACCTAGGCCCAAGCCCATAGCTTAAAGGGTCGGGCTTGGGGTAAGATTTTTGCCCATTAATTAAATGGACTTGGGTTTGGGCTTAGGTTGGCCCAAGTCCGACTTGACCCATTTAGGACCCATATATACATATATGTATTCTATATTTACATAAATTAACTTATTCAAACTTAAAAACAAAAAAAAAGAAATGGGTATTAAACTCTGCGACCCATCCATTCCCACCCATTTTCGTAACACACCCATTCCGGATGAGTTTGTCGTTTGCACATGAGAATGTGTGTGTTATTTTCACTTGAAGCTTCACGTATATACTTAAACGGTTCCCATTCCCATTGCCATGAATGACGCACGTCACACACCTTCTCCTAGACTCCTACCCCCTACTAGGGGTCGAGGTTTTACTTAATTGCACATTTTATCCTTCTTTTTGAATATTAAATGGGCCTAGCCTAGCCAGGCCTTAGCCCATTTACTTTACGTTGGGCTTGGGCTTGAGCCAAGATTTTACAAATTAAATGGGCTTGGGCCTAGCCTATGAGCCTGTTTACTTAAATGGGCTTGGGTTAGGCCTACGTTAGTCTTGAAAGGCTAGGCCATTGCTTAAGCCTACTTGGGACACCCAGTGTAATCAGCATGAGTATAGGTCATTACTGCAAGATGCCTTGCATGAGAGAACAAAAGCCCTTTTCCAGGCACAAACTTGAGACATCTCAGGATCATTATAACAGCCTCCTAGTTGACTATCGTGGGTTTATCCACAAATTGGCTCACTTTGTTGACAGTAAGTGAGATGTTAGGTCGTGTCATGGTCACATACAACAACTTGCCCACTAATGTTCTAAATTGTCTGGGATCTACTAATTTAGAGCTGTCTTCATAAAGGTGCACATTGGGGTCTATGGGAATTGAGGCTGGCTTGGCACCTGTCATGCTAGTCTCCTGAAGAAGATTAATAACATACTATTAGGATGACAATGGGGAGGAGATGATGGCTTGGGTAGCTTCCTCTTTGAGATATTTGAGGGTGTAGGAAGTGGTATGATAGCAACATCTTTAGATGTAGGAGTATGAATATGGGAGCCAGACGTAGAGTAGTAAGGGACTGACTTATGGAAGGTGACATCGGCACTGACATAGGGGCGTTTGCTAACTGTGTCAAAATAGCGGTACCCTTTTTGTGTTCTTGAGTATCCAAGAAAGACACACTTGACGATGCGAGGAGCCAGCATATCTCTGTTGGATCCATGAAGATGGAGAAAGGCTACACAATTGAAGACCTTGGGTGATACCCTAGATAACTCAGTCTGGAAATAAAATAGAATAAGGTACCTGCTCGTCAAGAATTGTAGACGACATCCCATTTATGAGGTAGCATGTAGTTTACATTACATCTCCCTAGTACCTATCAGGTATATTGCTCTGTATCAATATGGTCCTTGCAACATCTAAAATGTGTTGGTGCTTCCTTTTTGACATGTCATTTTGTTGCAACATGTAGGGGCAACTTGTCCGATGGATGATTCCGCTCTCTTGACAGAAGGCACATAGTGAGTCAGTGCAGAATTCCAAGGCATTGTCTGATTAAATGATTTTGACCTTCGCCTCAAATTGATTCCTGATTTTTTATTACGAAAGCATGAATCATATCCCTAACTTCGGACTTAGATTTCAATAGGAAAATCCAAGTAAGTCGTGAGAAATTATCCACTGCCAACAAATAGAATTTGTGCCCCGGATGACTTGGGGTTCAACTTGGATCCCAGATGCCCAGATGGAGTAACTCAAACATTGCTTGAGAACTTCTATGTTGGCTCCTTGGAAATGTACTCTTGTGGTGTTTTCCAAGCTGACTTGCCTTGCATTAAAAAGTAGTTGTTGGTGGAATTTATGGTAGAACCCTTATAAGTGTAGGTAGATGGAGATGACCAAATCAGAGATGCCACAAGTAGATAGAGACACATCCTGAGAGAAGAGAAACATAACCTACATAAGGCGACTGTAGGAGGCGATAAACACCTCCTTCACGGTCATACTTAATAGTGTGTCATGTCAGAACATCCTTAAAAGTGAGACACAACATCAAATACTACCCTGCAATTCAACTCTTTCATCATCCTGCTGACAGAGAGCAGACTCATAGGAAAATCTAGAGCTGGTAAATTCTCCAATTGCATGTGAGGAGCCACTTGAACCTCCCTCTAACCTGTAATGGAGGAATGCTTCCCATTAACCACCAATATGGTCTTGCCAGATAGAATAATCCTAATTGTGGAGAATTACCTTGCATCCCCACATGTGTCGGGATGCACTTGGTTCAATGAGCTAGTATGCTTCTTGTGCCTAAGATTGACATATAATCCCCGCTTGGGATCCATCTTGTTGGCAGATCTTTTGGAGCAGTATCTCGTACTTGCTTCCAGGAACAATCATTGTATCATGTGCAACAGGGGCACTATGCTCAACAATGGCCACTCTCTTCCCTCAGACATGTACGTATCCTTTAGACTATCCCACATTTCCTTAGTCGTCTTGTGGTACATGATCTGAGTTGTCACATGCTGTACGGTGGTGTACATGATTGATGCTTTGACCATGGCATTTTTTTTTCTAGGAAGCATACTTGCCAATTTTCTCGGCAGGCTTTGTCTTTAGAAGGATGTGTTTATTGTCATGACCCTCAACTACATTTAGGATCAATTGCGCCCACAGGGTGTAGTTTGACCTATCAAACTTGACTATGGGTCCAAAGAAGGGGTTTTTGAAATCCCCTTATCCTCCCTCTTCTTGTGACGAGGAGTCGATCACTTTGGATTCTATCCTTCCCTAAAGGAGGCCTACAACAGATCTAGAACAAAGATCACCCTTTTTAGAACATCTTATGCGCTGAAAACAGTGCTTGAAAGGCCTCTAGACCTATTGGTGGCAGTATGGTCGGACTCTGGTGATTCTTTTGTTAGGGTTTCAACCTTTGATTAGTTGGAACTGGTGACCTACAAGGCGAAGAAGATGGAGAACCCCTTGGATCTCCCTTGGAGCTCATGCAATGAAGGGTGACACCACCCCTGTTGTGGATCGTTGTTGGTGTTAGACTGACTGGATCTTTGCCGGAGGGGGTTTGGTTGACCGGTTAGGGTTTGATGACCTCCCTACTGGTGGTGGCGAGTTGGTAAGGGCTCCCCTTTGTCAGCAGTGGCGAGAATTACCCCTGGACAGCGTTATGTTCGATCAGGTGTTTGATCGATTGATGACGGGATTGGTTGTTGGTGGAGAAGAAAAGAGGTATGGGAATCAAGGTGGATATCGGCCTAGGATTGCTGCTTTGATTCCATGTACAGAAATGCGACTTAATTCATTCCACGTAACCTTAGGATCCTATTCATAAAGGAGGAACCTTAGGGAAAAATAACAGGTAGCCCTCTATACTACATACAATCAATAAAAGAGGGAAAGGAAGATGACATAAACAAAAGACAGCAATAAGGATGTCAATAGTTGACATTACCATTCCTCCCCTTCGGCTTCCCAACTCTACACCAATCACCTAATGACTTGAACACACTGCCTTGTTGGGACCCCCTCCTATGTGTAAAACTCATCCTATGCCCCTTGTGTGATGGTAGTCATGCCCATCGCTTGCTGCAGTTTCCCCATCTTCTCGATGCAGCCCCAGCACCCAAACTTTGAGATCTCCACTTTGATCTTCTGTTCTTAGAGTTGAAGTCTTGCTGAATATTGTTGAGTTTTTTATTATATATATTCTACCTTAGTTCTTGGAAGCTTTTCATGGATATTTGACTTCAGATATCCACATTTGAGTTCGTCTGCTTCAAGGGAATCATCAAAGTTAAAAGAAGAAAAAATAATTTAACTAATTCCAGCCACATCCAAAATTATTTACTTAACTTGGTTTGCTCTGTCAATTGGTATCAAAGGTAGATGGCCCCTAACTTGGAAGAAGATCGTCATGCTCCTTTGGAGGCTACCATTATTAATCTAGCCAACTGGATGACCAGTTCACTAGCCACAATGGAGGTAATAGTATTCATAAACAGGAAAAAGATGGTGAAAGGCACAAGAAGAGTGCCTCTAGTCAATCTAGATGATCCACCCAAGAACATGGACATCCCCATTACAAATGTCCTCCATGTGCCTAATCTTTTTCGTCTTCTAAATCAGTTATGTTATCTTATTACAAAAGCCCTAGCTCTGTTGACATAGAGAACTGACCCCTTGAGCATTAGAAAACAACACACAAGAATTTAATGTGGGTCAGGGTCTTGAACGACTGTAGCCACATCAAGATGTTGGATGGGATTGAAGTGTCTGAGATGAGGTGCTTGAGTTTGGGAGACCTCTAGATCTCAATGCTTTCCTCGATTGGTTTGACCAATTGGTTCACTTCTTCAAGTGAAAAGATTTATCTAGTAGAAGGCCAAGTTCTTGACTCTCAAGATGAAATGATGTGCTTTATCATGGTGAAATTGCATGCAAGAGGATTGCAATTCCTAAGACAAGGGAAGGATCCATTTGTGGATGAAAATGAAGAAAAGGCTTCAGGAGAAGTTCTTGGCTATTGGGTATTGCAAGAATTTATATCATTGATTTCAAACACTACACGGAGGGACCAAAATCCAAGAGTACACCAAAGGCAAACTATATATGTGGGGTTGTTAGATAATTGACAATGCCTGTGATCATGCTATTAAAGCAAAAAATCAAGTTGGTGTGACTAATTAAACGTCAACTTGCATTGGTTGCAATTGTCTTAATCTAGATCTACCTAAGCTTCCATGAACTCGAGAGGCTTGAAAGACATGTCCTAACTGGTTGCCCGATCCTGTGCACTTGCTTCCTATCCATTATAGCTGCTTGTCGATTGACATTGGGTTGGACGACCTTGGGTTCTCGGACCGCTAACTTGGGCGTTGGCATATTACATCCCAAGCTAAATGTAGGCCTTGGTACCTATTTCTACTGTCTTTTGAAGGGGCATGGAGCAGTCAAATATCTAAATGCTTGAGTCATTAAAGTCAACATAAAACAAGATGAATATAAGGAGTTGCCATTGCTTGCTAACAAGTCTCTGGAGATGGTGGCTAATACTAATTCGGGGATGACAACAACTATGAGGATATCGAAGTTGAAGGTGAAACCTCTAGCCCCTTCCTACTCGTCAAGAATGATGAATTTTTGGAGGAAGGTAGTGCACCTTGGGAAATCATTTGAAAATTAATGCTTACCCCGAAGACAGATGATGATGATCTAAGGTTAAGAGGCAACATCTCTAGTGGAGATCATTGTTGTCTAGTTATTGGTAAGGAAAGTATATAAACTTTTGTTTCTTAAAGAACCGATGAGCAAGTTGAACCTGCCTACACAACCTTTAACCTAACTTTGGAGTGACATAGTTTAAAGTTGAGACACTGATTCCAATCTAGTGGTAATGTTGTGTATGTTTTTTTATTAGGTTTGCATATAAGGTAAGGTTTTAAATAGCGATATCGATGTCGTATCGATAAGTCGAAAAAGGAATATATTGCTAATATCGGTGAATTTTAGGGAATCACTAAAAAAGGCCCAAAATGTCACAAAATGCCACAAATTTGATGAAAATTAACATTTTAATAACTAGTACATCATGAAGAAATGCCTTTTGAATGAAAATATAATAGAAATACACTAGTCGCATATCAACAAAGTCATATATTGAAAAGAAAGTGTACATAATACGATAATAATTGAAAAATGTTCATAATAATGCTACTCATCAGAAGTGTTAGAGTATCAGTAGACCACACCAAGCACAAAACTACCAGCCAATGTCACCAAATCAATACTAGGTTGAATTTCAACCTGGCTCGATACCACTCCTTTGATCATCTTCCTCTATTTGTAATACTTTAACATATTCACAGTATGACTCTCACGTCATGTAGCTGTATCGAGTATTGTATTCATTGATGTATCGTTGATAGGCTTCATCACTGCAATACAGAAGTATTCCAAGACATGGATATCGACTGTGACTGTCGGACGAGCTGCTCCTGCTTATAGTTCTAGATCTACCCTCAATGGATTCATCTCGATGCTCTCTTGAATCTATAGGCTTGGTAGAACCATCTTGTTTCAGTGTAGAACTTGATGATTCATAAGGTTTACGCTGTCTTATTGATGAACTTCGTGGTGGTCGAGGAAGTGGTGTAGTAGGGTGGGAAGGTTGATAAGAAAATGGTTGAGGACCTTGAGATGTAAAATACTCAGGGAATATTCCATAGTTATAACTTGCAGATGCAGGATCACTTTAGGTATTATCACTTTGGTGGCGACTATCATACCCATAGGAGGAACCATAATAAGAAGGAGGGCTGGTGTAGTTGGGGAAGTAATTAGATAAACTTTGCACCCCATCTTGGGGTTGGTACTGAGGGCTGGTGTAATGAGATTTGTAGGCACTATAGTAACTTGATGATGATGATCCTAGGCCACCTCTAAAGATTGATTTCGTTGCTAGATTAAGGGATCCCATTGTTGAACTTAAATCATCGATGGACATTATAGAATGGCCTGAGGCATACCCATACCCTATCCCTGCGTCATTGTCATGAGGTGGACTTGGCACGGGATCTCCATATATATTTGTATATCTTTGTGTGTATTCATGTTGGGCATCCTCTCTACTAGAACCTTGATGATGATATTCCTCATCTCCACCACTACTTCTTGCTTGTGGCTCGTCAACCATCACTGCATCATCATCTCTATCATCATCATCACCACCATCATTATGTGTCTGTTGGCATGATAATTTAGTTCGTCGGCAAATCATGCGTCCATGTGAGTCGCACAGGGTAGGAGAGAAGAAAAGAAATGAAAAAAATACATGTCTATGTGAGTTGCACAAATAGACAAAGATATGTGACTGACATATCCCATATATCGGTTACATATCATCACTTTAAAGGAAAAGTTGAATTGTTGTCCTTCGTTTTTGTGATATATCAACGTCGACGATATATCGTTGATATCATGGAAAAAGATATGGTACATGATATTGATATATCTCAACCCATCGATATTGATATATTAACGATATATTGCCGATATGTCAAATCTTATAAGGATGAGATATGGTGCCATGTAGCATCTATTGTTGTGTGCGCCATGTAGTGCCTACGGTTGTGTGCTATGTGCTTCTCAGTTGTCCTTAGTAGTATGATTGTTATATAAAGAAGGGGCCAAAAGTATGCACATTCCTGTTATTTGCACAAGGAGCATATTATTCTTTGACCTTAGTGTGATGTGCTGAGTCCTAAGCATATGGCTCCAAACAACCACTTGATCCTGTAAAGGAGGAAACCCCACCATGACTACTCCAAAATTTACCTCCAGAAGGACCACCGAATTGCAATTATTTTGGAGTCTGCACATTCCAGTAACAACTTGCTTTTGTTTCCCTGGAATTGGAGCTTTGTACCTTATCAATTTATTTGCTCAACCAAAAAAAGAGATAAACATGAATAGATTTTCTGAAAATCAAAACAACATTTTTGTGCCAATCAAGGAAAAATGACTTTCTTCTTCTATATGAATAATGAATATAACATGCAGTCGGAGAAATTAAGTGATCTAATTTCTCAAAGGAAATCCTACACCTGTTTATATAGGGAGAGGTATTAGGTAAATTACAGTATAAGTCCAAGAAGACAAAATAAAGAACGGAATAGTCCAAAGTAGTATAATAACAAGATAACTAGAATGCTCTATCAACACTCCCTTTCAAGTCGGAGCATATATATCAATGATGTTCAGCTTGGAACAACATATGTCAAAAGCGGATCTTGGAAGAGGCTTCGTGAACATATCCTCAATCTGATCTTCAGAAGGTATAGAAGTAATATAGATAATTCCATGCTGTATCAAGTTTGGTATAATGATAATCAACCTCAACATGCTTTGTACATTTATGGAATATCGGGTTGTTTGCGATGTATGTAGCAGCGCGATTATCACACCTTATCTCCATTTGTCCCTCTACTTGGACATGGAGATCCTGTAGCACTGATCTAACCCAGACCATCTCTGTAGCTGTCCGAGCCATAGTTCGGTACTCGAATTCTGCATTGAACCTGGATACCACCTGTTGCTTCTTGCTCTTTCAGGTCATTAGATTTCCTACCACATAAGTGCAGAACCCAGTTGTTGACTTCTTGTTTGCCATACATCCTACATAGTTGGCATCAGAATAGCCAACAATACTCATAAGTGTGCCCTTCTGAAATAAGATATCTCTACCAGGTGCTTTCTTCACGTATCTAAGCACCTGCATGGTAGCTTTCCATTACTGCTTGGTTAGTTTGTCCATAAACTGGTTGAGTTTCCCAACTGTAAGGGAAATGTCAGGACATGTAATAGTAAGATATAATAGCTTACCAACCAATTTCCTATAAGATCTGCTATTTATAGGCAGAGACTTTATATTATAGAGGTGTCCTTTGGGATCCATAGGTATATTTGTAGGTTTAGACCCCATCATTCCTGTCTCTTGCAAGACATCAAGAGCATATTTGCACTGATTGAGAATAATGCCGTCTCTACTGCATGCCACTTCAATGCCAAGAAAGTATCTGAGTTCACTCAGATCCTTCATCACAAAAGCTTCAGCTAGCTTCCTTTTCACCTCTGTTATCCTAGCAATGTCATCTCTAGTGAGGATCAAGTCATCCACACAGGCTAGGAACACAATCGCTCATCCTTTGCTCTTCCTGACAAACAAGGAATGATCAACAGAAGACCTTATGAGCCCCATGATCTGTACCTCCTCTGACAGTCTTTGGAATGAAGCTTTCGGACTTTGCTTTAAGCCATAGATGACTTTCGTCAGTCTACATACACACTCCCCTTGAGTTTCAAATCTCATGGGTTATTGCATATATACCTCTTCTTAAAGATCTTCATACAAGAATGTGTTCTTCACATCCAACTGATGGAGAGGCCAGTCGTAGTGAGCAACAACATATATTAGGATCCTGATAGTAGGTAGCTAAGCGACAGGAAAGAAGGTATCAAAGAAATTTACCCCATATGTTTGGGTAAATCCCTTTGTTACCAGTCTTGCCTTGTAGCGAGAGATCGTGCCATCTGGATTGTACTTGAGAGTAAAGACCCAGCGGCACCCCACCGTTTTGGCGAGAGGAGGCAGAGTGGTCAAGTCCCACGTCCCCTTAGAGCGTACGACAGCTATCTCATCCTCCATGGCCTCACGCTATTTTGGATATAACATGGTTTGCTAATGGGATGTAGGAACCTACATTGCAGAGAGAGCAGTTGTGAAGGTAGCAAATGAACTCCCAAGATTGGCAATCGACACTGTCTTAGTAGTATGGTAATGGGCACATTTGCGAGGAGCCTTCTGAATAATAATTAGAAGATCAAGATCCTCCTCCATAGGCTTAGTAGAAATAGGAGAAGGCTCATCAGAGGAACCTGCATAAGCAACATTAGGACAATTCACGTCAGTATCAACCCATACCTGACCAGGGGAGGAGATAGGTGGCTGAGGTGGTGGGAGGGTGTGTTCTTCTCGCCATGTATGCTGTCTGTAAGTGACAGGTAACCTGTAGACCTGAGTAATCTCAGCCTTCTGTCTCATGGAAATCTCAATAGTAATGGTATCCTCACTATGTATGACAGGAATCTGTTCCAATGAAACTGGTGGAACAGGCATAGGAGTTGGGCCTCCCTCAAACATCACTTGATGATCATCTATAGAAAAGTAGGGGATAGGCTCATGAAATGTGACATCTGCAGTCATATGATACTTCTTGCCCCTGGGGTCACAACATCTGTATCCTTTATGGGTGCTACTATAACCCAAAAAGACACACTTCACTGCTCTTGGAGCCAACTTATCTTTGGTAGGTTTTAGAATGTGAACAAAGGCTACACAGTCAAACACACAAGATGGTACAGTAAAGAGATCCTTCTCAGAATAAAGGAGCTATAATGGAACTTGTTCCTGAATAGCTAAGTTGTGTAAGCTGTTAATTAAATAGCATGCAGTTAACACTGTATCTCTCTGGTACACCTGTGGCACATTGTGCTGTATTAGTAATGTCCTAGCTACATCTAACACATAACGGTGTTTTCTCTCTACTACATCATTCTGTTGCGAGGTATGGGGTTATGATGTCTGGTGAACAATTTCAAGAGATTTGTAAAAGGCTGCTAACTTAGCTGTACAGAACTTTAGAGCATTATCAGATCGTACAATTTTCACAATGGTAGAAAACTTGGTCTTTATTTGTAAAATAAATGTTTCAATTACAGACCCTACATCAGATTTATTCTTCAAAAGAAATAGCTATGACATCATGGAAAAATCATCCACAATACATAGATAAAAGCTATGACCAAGTCTATCTGATACTCTACTAGGACCCCATACATCCATATGCAGTAAATCAAAAATAGCAGCAAAACTCTGAGATGAAATGGAAGGAAAACTCTCTGTGATGCTTTCCCAGTTGGCAGGCATCACACAAAATCTCAGTAGCAGGCGAGATGTGAGGGATGATGCGTCGATGCCTGTCTAGTGAAGGGTACCCAAGACAACGATCCACTGAAGAGCTGTACTAGCACTAAAGGTAATCTCACCCTGACACATAGCAGCAAATGGAGTCTAGATCAGGTGATACACACCCCCTCCTTATTTTTGCCAGTAATTGTCCTCCCTGTGAGTTTGTCTTGAAAAATACAGTTCAACTCATCAAATATTGCACAACAGTGCAAGTCTTTTGTAATCCTATTGATCGACAAACGACTAATAGGAAAATCAGGAACATAGAAAATATTAGGCAGAGTCATTGCAGGAGTCACTACTACATCTCTTCTGCCATAGACTCTGCACTGCCTGCCATCTGCCACCTACACAGATCTACCTGAGGGAACATCTTGAACCTATCTATAACATGTCTTATCACCACTGAGATGCACCTGAATCCACCAACCACAGGGTATTGTAAGAACTACTAGTACCAGATCTATAAGCAGGAGTTATACCTGAGGAGGCCAAAGCAGCAGTATCAGTAGTAGCCAATGCTGTCAATGCGAAAGGCGATAGCAAGGCGACACTACTCAAAATCGCCCGAGGCGAGAGGCGACAAAAAGGCGACAGCCTGAGTGAATTGAGGCAACAGCCTTAGGACCATTTCATTTACACACACACACACAATGTTATAACGTAACATACATATATAATATAACAACATACTTATGTTATATACATACTTATATATACTAAGGAGGCATACATATATATAACATACATATATATCCAATGTAACATACATATATGTAACAACATAGTTATGTATATACTTATACATTACTTATGTCTTACTTATACATACATATATTATATATAATATTACATACATATGTATTTCTTATGTTATATATATATATATATATATATATATATATATATATATATATATATATATATATAATAGAAATGAAAGGAGTTCATTTCGTTTCGAGAAGCGACGAAGCTGGAAGCCCTGACATGAAGAAGCGACGGTGGTGTGGTCGAACTTGAAGAAGCTCGAGCTGAGGAGATACCTGGGCAATTGAGGTCGAGGAGGCGTCGCAGATGGTAACCGGTGACGCTCGAGCGGCGATGGTGGTTGACGAAGCTCAGCTACTCAGGCTACTCCGCTGCGGAGGCGATAACGGCGTGACACGGTGAGGGTTGCCATGGAGATGAGAAAGCTCTCCACAGAGGCATCTAGGGTTCGGGTGATGAGGCAGCTCGGCGAGGAGGCGCTGCCCGAGGCGAGGAAGCACGTCGCCTATTCGAAGGGCCTCGCCTGGGTCCTCCTCGAGGTGATGACCTCCTGGTTCGCCTCGCCTCGTCGCCTGAGGCGACCGCCTCAACATCGCTGGTAGTAGTAGTGGTCTCCTGGGTTAATTGGGAGAGATGCTGGACAACGACATCATAATCCGCATGGGACACCATGTTGCTCGTCTCCTTAGAAGAAACAACCTGATTGGACATAGGAGGTTGGCCATGCTTCGTCCAGCAGGAAGCCTCTGAATGGCTATTCTTGCCACAATGCGAGTAGATGGTGTGGGGTCTGCCACTCGTACCCTGACCACCACCACGTCCTCTCCTCCTGGTAGATGGAGCATCGCATCCTCCACGTGTAGCACCAACAAGAACAGGAGTCTGTCCAACCTTTGACATGGATGGCCTAACTACCACCCTACTCACATGACTGTAAACTTCCTCAAGTAATGGAAGCTTAGCCAGTGTCAGGATCTGGGACCTCGCAGCCTCATAATTTGGTCCAAGTCCATCAAGAAATTGAATGATAGCATACTCCTTCCTATGTGCTCTCTGAGTGGCACAGGTGTAGACAGGACGGCAGGCGTTGCACTTCTCTAGGAACCCCTTTAGAGTGGCATAGTACTGGGAAAGTGACTGACCCTCTCGTTTGAGACCACCAATGGCATGGTGAATCTCAAACACCTTGCTGGAATTATTTTCGTGAGAGTACGTGTCACTTAGAGAATCTCACATCTCCTTAATTGTCCTGTAGTACATAATTCCATCATTGATCTGAGGCTCCATAGAGTTCGTAATCCACGCTCGGACCATTGCATTATCCTTCTTCCATGTGGCGTTTTTCCCTATCTTGTGGCTCCAACTCCAGTGGTATGTGCTCCTTATCGTGTCCCTCTACAGTCATGAGGAACATTTGAGATCATCTAGCATAGTTGGTCTTGTTCAGCTTGGTGATAGGAACAAAGGAGTCTTGTAACTCCCGATGTTCGTAGCGGTACTTGATGGCACCTTAGATGAGCTTGATGACGCTATCGTGCCTTAGGATGGCTACAAGATGTCTCTAATCCAATCTGAAATTAATTTCCAGATCTGAAATCGGTGAATCGTGACCTTAAGAGCATGAATTCTAGAATCAAGAGACCCTAGAAATCATCCCACCGATCACAAGTACCCCTTAGATTAGGATCTAGTGCATGTTATGGTATGGGGAAGGCCCTAACAACGCTTTCTAAGGGGTACCCCCTTCTGTAGATGGATGGTTTGCCCTTGGTCGACCCTCCCTGCTAGTGATGGTGCTGACTGGTCTGGAGGGTAGCGGTTGTGGAAGGTGGTGGCAGGTCTGGAGGTGGCATCACTACTTGGAGGTTGTCGGTCTACAGCAGCAGCAGCAGTGCTGCCATGGAGAGCCGCAGTGGCGGTGGGGAGAAAAAGGTCCGGTGGCGGTGGCACCACTGTCGGCTACTTGGAGGCGAGTAGACCTAGAGGAGGTTTGCGATTTGCATCAGTGTAGTAGCGCTGCCGTGGAGAATCGCAGTGGTGGCGGGACGAAGGAAGGCCGACGGTGGCGGCAACCATGCCCTCGAGCACAGGCCAGCGGTAGCGCTAAGGGTCGGCCAACCTAATGAGAGGGAGGCGGAGCACTGATCGGAGACGGTGGAGGCCTACTGTTGCCAGCGGCTGGTCGTCGAAGCGGCGGCGGCCCATGGTTGATGCCTCAGAGATTAGGGTTTTGGTGGTGGTGTCTAGAGGCTGTGCGGGTGGGATATCGGAGTGTCGATCTAGGATCGCTGCTTTGATACCAAGTCAGAGAAAACAAATGTTCTAATTTCTCAAAGGAAACCCTACACCTCTTTATATAGGGAAAGGTGTTGGGTAAATTACAGCATAAGTCCAAGGACAAAATAAAGAATGGAACAATCCAAAACAGTAAAATAACAAGATAACTAGAGTGCTCTATCAACTCATGCTCCTTTTTCCATTTGTTACCTACAATATAATAACTTTGAAGGAGTAAATGCCATGTGGATTGCTATGTGGCACGGTTGCCATGTGGACAGTCCACGTGGCAGTGAGTCAACAGGGTTGGTGGCTATGTGTCCTCTTTAGGATTTTAGGAATCGGCTTGCATGTCAAGTTTTGTGTCACATGTGACAAGTTATTTTTAATTAATTGTTAGAGTCTATTTTAGGATTGAGTCAAAAATAGGAATAGTTAATTGATTGTGATTGAGTTTGTTTAGGATATGATTTGTTAGGATTGCAATTAGGTCTAGGTTTAGGTTTGGTTCTCTTTAAATGGAGACCAAGACTTGGTTTATTTGAGTTGGGTGAAACAATACTTCCATCTTCTTCAACTCCTCCCCTTCTATATTTTCCTCAATGATGGGCTGCTTACTGTTCACGGTGAACAGTAGGTTACTGTTCACCTTGAATCAGCCTCTCTCGTGTTCTCTCCTAGACAAACTCTCTCATGCATGAAGAAGAAAAAGAGCTCCGTTGCGCTCCTATTCTTAACAATAACAATAGAGCCTTTTCCCTTAATAAATGGGGTCGGCTATGCTAATGTAGTAGCAAAGTTGTTAAAGTCTTTAGGTATACGATTGAGTTTAGCTAATTTAGGTTTGAGAGTCCTACTCATATTTATAATTTTGGTAGTCGCATTTATATGATTGTTCGATCTTTCATGTGATTTTTGTGTCCCTCCTCTTTATATAGAGGCATTATTTTTCTCCAACTGGTTTTATGGATTTTTTTGCCTCCACTTAGAGCTATCTTGTGTCATTCTTGGGTTGAATCAAATAATGAAGATCGTGCTTGATGGCTTCCTTCCAACACTTTTTTGGCCTTATCCACACCTTCTTGGAAGGCTTAACATCCAACTTCTCACATTGAAGGCCCCGTTGAAGGTTAAAATCTTCCTTTGGCTTCTTTGGAGGGAAGGATTTGTTACTAAGGTGCGCAAAAGTTACTGGGCAATGGAAATAGATAAAATTTGTAGTCTTTATGTCCAAGGAGATGAAGATGCCATGCAGTTGTTTTATTCGTGTGATTTTGCAAAGCAGCTTTGATAGCATTTGGATTTGGTGGGAGTAAATGTTGCATCCATGGAAGACTTTTAGGAATGAGGTTCAAATAAATGCTAAGGCCTGGATCAAAGCGAGTGCTGCTTTGTGTTCTTTATGGTTACAATGCAATTTGACTGTCTTTGAGGGGAGAGGTCGTGGTTGAGAATTTTGTAAGGGAGCACTTAGTTTCACCAATTTTTGGAGCCATCATTTGTAATTTTTGTGGTGGTAATGGAATGAAGTGGATGGCTACGATCTCTGGTGGTAGTCCTTTTCCTTAAAAAAATTTGAACTTCTCACATTTCTTTAGTGGGACATTAATTAATTTTTTTATTAGATGTCCCAACCACCTTAAACACATTTCTCTCATTTTATCCTTTGTTGGTGCCACCCTAACCATGTGTAAGCAGCGTACACATTAGCTACATTCGTAGAATGTGCACATATATGGTTCCTTTTCATGTCTTTTAGTGGAATTCTTTCTTTTCTTTACCTTTTCCTTTTCTTTCTTTTTTTTTTTTTATGATAGATGTATATTATCCTTTTTTGCTTGCATCTTTGCAGCCATATAGGGATGCAGAGGATTTCCCTACTTTAAGAATGGCGCGGTTTGTCTATGTTAACGAAGATGATTCCTCTGGGGGTTTGTACTGTGACAACAGGATATCCAATAGAAAATACACGCTATTGAATTTTCTTCCTAAAAATCTATGGGAGCAATTCAGGTCTAGTGTTTTTTAATATAGATCTTTCTCCTTTTCTTCTTTTATAAGGGTATGCCTTGTTTACATCTTACATTTTTATTGATGATGTCAACACTTAAGCATTCATCAAAAGATTTTCAACACAATGGCCCTTCTTTATTTTTTTATCCCTATGGTTTTTTCTTCAAATTATCTAGAGACAATCTTCTATTATTATTTACATTATCATGCTCTGGAATATCTTATTTCTTTCTTTTTTAATATTTTTAACTTTAATAAAATGGTTTCATTATTTCTATAAAAATCTATGTCAAGGGTTGGAAATACTTGGACTTTCGTTTTCCCTTTTTCTCCCATGTGATGGTTTACTTTTCTTAAGAATTCAAATAAACTATATGATTATGTCATGGTCAAATTATTGCTATGTCACAATCAAATTCTTGCCTTTTCTCTATCTGTTGGTCTTGATTGTGCTAATATCTTAATAATCAGGGTGCCTTAATGAGATAGCTTTGGGAGAGGTAATCAACCTCAAGCCACAGGCATGTCTTTCTGGCTTTCAACTCATACGAGGTGAAGGTGTCATAAAACCGATGACAACCTAGAAAGGATGTGGGCCTTAATGACATATTGACAAAGTCCTGGAGAAATATTATGGACTATGGAGGGGATGATTGCCTTAATTAAACATATTTGATGCGATATGTAGGGGTGGTAAACAACCCAACTAATGGAGAAAGCCTATCAACATAAAGGAGTTATACTAAATGATGTAAAGAGGAGTGTATCAATATAATGGAGATATACTAAACTATGAAAAGCATAACACGAGTCTCCTTACACCTCGTGAAGATTTGAGTTGGAAGTATTTAACTGTTGGGGACCCTTGTAAAAAGGATGTTTACATCAGCATCAACATGGCCATGATATCGATATTGGGCCATGATATCGATATATATTTTGCATTGTATTACGTAGTTCCATTTTTGATACATGACACTTCACTTTTAGTTTGACACTAGCCATCAAATGTGGTGACCCTTAAAGGGTTTGGATGCCTTTCTTTTTTTTTTTTTGGGGGGGGGGGGGGGGTGGGGTTGACGTGGCATAATTGGGTGACTCCTATGAGCTCCTTTCAATTCTTAATGGTAGGGCACTCCATTTTCATGCCTGGCAATGATAAAAAAAGATTTATTCTTCATTGGTGGTAGAAAAAATTGCCCTTGGAAGACCAAGAACAAAACCAATGTGCTACATGTGTTTGCTTTGTGGCATTCTTTTCTTTGTTTAGGTTGTGCTTGAATAAAGACTGGTTCCTGTTGCTGAGGACAAGTGCGATGACATGCTTCTTGCGGTGGTGAGGAAGCCACCAGCGAAGAACTTAGATTTGTCTCCAACAGTTGATGGTGGTACCTTTAAGAGTTCTCAGTTTATGGTGAATGATTCTATGCTACTTATTTCCTTCGATTTTGAGCGTATGGTGGCTGCAAATGATGCTACTTTGTGTTGGGGATCTGATTAGGCGGAAGGGAAAGCCTCCAAGAGTAATGTTGATTCCTAGGGATTAGGTAACTCAATTGCTTCTTGGACTTCTAGGCATCGGACTTCCTTAAATATCTCTTCCTGGAAGCCTTATTTGCCATTACGTCTACGATTAATCTATAAGAGAAAGAACATGTTTCTTAAAGGCAAACGATCTTCGGCTGGAAATGCTTTGGGTTTGGATGATGTTGCTAGGTTGTGGCTGTGGTAATTGGTGCAAGGTGTGGTTCATGGTTCAGGAAGTCGGTATGTGGCCAGTTGGGTCATTGCATAGTGAGTATGCGGTATTCGGACAAATATGTGGACAAGTATGCAGTTTTGTATTTTTTATTAAAAATATAAAATAATTAGTCAATTTATTAAATTTTGTGTTATATGCAATGTTATAATTATGCAAATGTCTCAAGTAGTATAATAAAAAAAATATAGTTAATACTCCTCTTTAACTTCTGTTTAACCTAAATTATAAAAGATTTGACACCTTGAAAAAAAGAAAATGTAGAGATTAGAATCCATATGTTCATCTAAACAAACACAAAATAATAGCCAATAATGTTCATCCAAAATAATGCCTCAATACTCAACTTGTTAAGATAAAAAATTGAACACTCAAAAGCTAAAACAAAAATCATAGCTAGAAATTGATGTAAAAATCAGTCTCAATAATTGATTTATCTAATATTAGGCATGATTTATATTTTATACTAATTGTCACATATAGATCTTAAAAATCAGACACAAAAAAATACAACATTAGGACTATATACAACATTTGAGACACACATACACGATGTCACGAACAACTCAAACTTTAAATATCAAACCTAATAAAAATCAGACCCAAAAAATTAAAAACCTAAAACTAAAATCAAATCGTGAGAGATCTACCTGTCGTGAGAGATGGCGGTTGATCAGCGAGAGGCGATGGTTGGCAATGTTGGTCCTACACCATGCGATGGCCTACGATGGCAGGTAGCGAGATCTCTTATGATGGTAGCGAGAGGCGGTGCTAATACCAAGGTAGGTGATGCCGGCAACTTAGCGAGAAGCGGTGCGGTGTGCAGGGACATTGTGTAGGAGGGCGGTGCACCGTGCAGGAAAGGGGCGGTGCAGGGCGATGGCAGCAAGTGGCGGACTGGGTGGTGCACAGCGATTAGCGATGGCTTACGGCAATGGCAGAGAGGTCTACAGTAGAGAGGGCTTCCGACGATGGCAAAGAGGGGTTTAGGGCTTGCGAGAAGTGTCCAAGAGTGATATCCATCAAGTATTGATGGGTTGGGTTGGGATATTTAGTTGACATGTTAGTAGGATATCCAAGGAGTTTCATTTTTAAGTGGGTTTTTTTAATGTGAGACCCTCATTTTTTTTAGAAGACCCCATCGGTGGATCTATTTCAAAAGCGGGTGACTAAGCGGCAGAGTGAACGCTTACTTGGTCCGCCTACTCACTTAGGCTCGCCTATAGCATTGCATGGTATTACATGGTTTGGGAAGGGCTCCGCCTACAACTATGTGGGTGCTTACTCGGCTTAGGCGCCCGAGTTCTTGAACACTGGTGTGGTTCTGCCAGGGGTTTGGGAACATTTGCTTGTACCAATGGTCAAGGTTTTTATGTGGAATGTTATGGGTCTTCATGATCCTAAAAGAAGGTGGTGCTTCATCTATATGGACTTGAGTTGGGGATAGACTTTCCAATGATACAAGAGACAAAACTGGAGTCATTTGATTGTGTGGCAAAGAGGGAGATTGGGGGTGGTATTTTTGACTCTTTTGTGGAAGTTAACTCTACTAGTAGATCAAGTGAGATGCTGATAGCTTGGAAGGGGGGTTCTTTCAACTTGATCTCCTAAACTTTTGGTAGATGTTCTTTGTCAGGTTGCTTTAATAGAGTCTTTGATGGTTTGACCTGCATCTTTACAACGGTTTATGGACTTTGCGATGAGAGCCTTCGTAGTGACTTTTAGGAGGGGCTTTGCCAGGTTGCTGCTTTTACAAATAGAAGGTTCTGGCTTCTTGGTGGGGGCTTCATTGTCACTCTTTTTTGTTGATGACAGATCGGATGGGCATCGAGACAGATCAATGGAGTCCTTTGTAGAGCTTGTGGATGAATTAGGGGTTATGATGTTCTTGTGGCCAGTGCACGATATACGTGGAGAAATTCTAGTGGCTTGAAATCAAAGATTGACAGGTTCCTTTGCTATGTGGAACTTGCTGAAAAATTCCCACTTGCTGGTGTCACTACTCAATTGTGGCCTTTTTCAGATTGTACACTGCTTAGGTGGTCCTCCAATGAAGGGAAGGCTGTCACCTCTTACTTCAAATTTGACAAATCTTGGCTTTTAGAACCTGGATTTAGAGATTTGGTTAAACAAAAATGGTTTGAGGTACTTGTTTCTTCTTCTGCTACTAGAACTCTGGCTGATAGGTTGTCCCATTTAAGGGTGCATTGTATCTCCTTTAAGAAGGAACTTAGGGTGAGGAGGGAAAAAGCCAGAGTTGATGCTTTACAAGTGGCAACTAATCTTGATAAGGAAGAGGACAATAGGGATCTCATAGAATCAAGAAGTTGGATAGAAAGAGGTTCCTTGATGTGGTATAGGAGGAGGATTTGAAGAGGGAAATGGATTGGTGTCAGGGATCTTGGCAGTTATGGTTAAAAGAGGGTGATTCCAACACCCATTTATTCCATATTGTTGCCATCTAGAGGAGGAGAACCAATCTTATTGATTTCTTGCAAGTGAATGTTGACACCGTGACTTGTTGAGAGCTTATTGTCTAGGCATTGAAGAATCACTTGCACGATTTTTCGAGATGCAAGGCACCTTGTCTGTGGGAGTGGTTTGGTGCGGACATCCTTCTTATTAGTAATGGTATGCCACAGAAGTTGGTAGTACAAGTTACAGAGATGGAGTTTTTATTAGCAATTAAGGGCCTTAAGGCTGAGGGCTTACTTGGACTAGATGGCTTCCTTGTACTTTTCTTTCAAGAATTATGGGATTTTTTAAAAATGGATCTCCTGGCCATGAGCAATGAATTTTGCGTGAGCACCTTTGGTTTTGAGAAGGTTAACATGTCATACATCTTTTTGCTTCCAAAGAAGTAAGGCATTGAGATTGTTCATGATTATAGGCCCACTGCCTTGTCCAATACAGTCTATCTTATTGTGGCAAAGGTCCTTCCTAGTAGGCTGCATGCTGTGGTTCCAAGCTTATCTCTCTGGTTCAGTCGATGTTTATTCGAGGCAAATCTTTATAGGTATCCTTTATATTAGCTGATGAGATGATTGCTGTATGGGGAAGATGCTTCGTAAAGAGTTTCTTATGGAAAGTAGATTTCTCTAAAGCTTATGACTCGATTTCATGGTCGTACTTGTGGTAGGCTCTTAGGTGTAGGAAGTTCCTAGGCATTTGGGTTGCTTGAATGAAGAGGTGTGTTACCACTGCTTCCTTCTCAGTCTTGCTCAATGGTCGTCCTGCAGGAGGATGGATTCAACCCTAGAGAGGGGTTAGACAGGGTTGCACTCTTACACCTTTGTTGTTTTACATTGCTATGGATACCTTAGCTTTGATGGCTTTCAAGGCCTGTGCAAGTGTGTTGTTGAAAGGCTTTCAAATTACGGGTGATGGAACATTTGTGACACCTATTTTATAGTATGTTGACCACACTTTGCTCTTCATTGAAGGTTGCATGGGTGAAGCTCGGGCTCTTGGTTCTGTTGTTCGTATCTTTGGGGAGATAGCTGGTTTATTTGTAAACCATGAGAAATTCACCTTTGTTTTCTTCCATATGACTGATGCAGAAAAGAAGCTGCTGCCCTTCATATGCAACCTTCGACCCTTCCGTTTACGTATCTTGGGCTTCCTTTGAAAGGGAAACAGTTAACTGTCGTGATTGGCTGTCGCTTGTTGCTAAGATGGAGAAGAGGTTGGCAGGTTAATGGGGTAAGGTGGTATTTAGAGGTGGTCGCTTGGTATTGTTAAAATTAGTCATATTAGCAATTTTGATTTTTTATTTCTCAGTCTTCAAACCTTTGAAAAAAGTTATAAAGAAGCTGGATGTTATAAGGCGAAGATTCTTTTGGAAGGGTCTTAACCATGAAAGGAAAAATTTTCATTTGCTCAAGTGGAAGGAGGTTTGTAGACCCATTCAGCAGGGTGGCGTTGGTGTTTTACACCTCAATGATTTTGGTGCTGTGCTCCTGTCCAAGTGGATTGTCAAATTGATGAAGAGTGAAGATTCTATGTGATTCCCATTTGGTTTGAAAGATGACGTCCTCCTAGAGGTGCATCTACTTTTTGGAGAGGCCTTTGTTCCATCATTGGCTGGATTGATTCTTTCTTTGAGCCGGTTGGGTGATAATGCTTCTTTTGGATTTTGGGAGGATGATTGGTCAGGCTTGGGAACCTTTGCTTCTACTTTGCCTAGACTTCATTGATAGAATATCTGGGTTATTGATGCTTGGGATGGTTCGATGGTTCGGGGTAAGGGTTCTTGGCTGCCCCACTTTGGAGGATCTCTTTTGGATGCATGTTTCGGTGAGCTTCAAGATTTATTGGCCTCTCTCGTGTCTTTCTAGCCTAAGGTGGGTATCCGAGATCAGCTGAATTGGGATCATGGGTATTTCTCTGTGAAAAGGCCTTACAAATTGCCAAGAGGTGAAATTGTTGGCCAGGACCACTTTTCTTGGTATTGATTATGCTATAATTTGGAAGATGAAAATCCCATTGAAGATTAAAATTTTTCTATGGTTTTTGGGGAGAAAGAAGTTGGTCACTTTGACTTGTGTTGCTAGGTGGCAATTCGATTTGTTGTTACAGCAGGAAGATGCCTCTCATTTGCTTCTGCATTGTGACTTTGTGAAAGATGTTCTTGGAACTCTCAGTCTTTCGTTTATTGAGAATGGCTCCTTCCTTAACTTTTGGTTTTCTTGGTGGCGAGGAACTATGACAGATCCTGTAGTTAGGATTTTGACGTCGGTGGCCCTTTGGTCTTTATGGTTGCAATGAAATTGGCCAGTGTTTGGGGGGGGGGGGGGGGGGGGGGAAGAGAGAATTTTGATTGACAATGTTGTAAGGAAGTTTTGTCTCTTTCATCTTTCTGGTCTACGTATATGTAAGCTATAACTTTATTTTTTGTAATATAGTGGATGCCTATTGATCTCTAGTAGGCATCCTTTTCCTTCTTCAAAAAAAAAATCATATTTAAGCAAAATAATGCTCAAGGTTTCCTGACAATACCTTGTTGACCTTCTTAAGGCTTATCATCCAGTTCACTTATCTTCACAAGAACATCATTTGGTGTTCATGGGCCTTATACGTGCCATGACCAGACTTATTTTTCTCGTTCCGAAAAATCTTTGCAAATGTTGATTGGTCTCAGTTATTGTCAACCATAATACTATGTACTTGTTGGTCTTTCTGTAAATTCTGTATTCCTCTTGGTAACCTTCCTAGAAGCTATCCCATGGTGTGTTCTGTAGTCCATTTTTCATCGTTATTTTTGCAGTATCCTATTCAGTTTCTTCTGCAGCTGTTAAAGTCATGCATTTAAGAGCCGCATTCTAAAATTCGGTCACCCATTGGCTCTTTCCCTCATCTTATCATCTAGCACAATGTCTTTGCAAATAAATATTCACCATCGCCCTCTATGCAAGTAGATTTGACTCCTAGAAAGAGGGATCCTCACTTCCAACAGCAATATGAGGATTCATGAGAGAGAAGGGAATGATCACACATAAATCGAACAGGAGGTTTGATCACTGAGTTCCAATCCACTGGGATGTGCATCTTGGGAAGGGATCAAACCACCAATAAGCACTATAATGATAGAAATGGAGATTACAAGCTCTTGATTCACTTTCATATGACAAGAGTTGATTACCCTTGGATCAAACAAGATTTGTGCCTGAGTTCTTGTCCTCTCTTTATGGATTTTTTCTGTCCTTTTCCAGCTCTTCTTGGCCCTTTCAGAATCTTCTATTCTCTTTAGTGTTTGGGAAATTTTAGGGCATTGTCTGACATGGCATCTGTATCCTGGGCATGAAGAATGTGGCATTAATGCCTTTATTTCGTTTGGATGCTAAAGCCAATTTTAAATTTAGTGCCCAACTTTTCATTCGAGTTCTTTCCCCTGTCTGCAATTTGAGTTAGGATGTCCTGGTTACGTGATTGACATGGAAAGTAGTTGTTGAACTGTAAGATTTCTCTGTAATTGTATATTTGTCTAATCAACTTGCTGAAAGAGACTTTTCTGTTCTCTTTAGTCATGCATTCTATTTCTAGAGCCTTGGAATGGGCTAGACCTCTCAGCCATTTAGGTGAGCAAATAGATTTTTTTCACCATGGCATTCCTCAATGGATGAACATGGTGTCACTTTCAGCCTTTACTCAAGCAACTTGACTTTTTCCTTGCTACAGAGGCGGTACTCGTGCACCTTGAGTCATCAAAATACAAGGATGACACCCTCCAGGAAAAAAAAAATTCCAAGGCTGAAAAATTATTAGATTCCATGAATTGTGCAAAATAATTTTTGACATGGTGTGTGATTTATGGTTATTATGTGCTATCACAAATGGACCTTTAACTGAAAATGTTATAGTCCTGATTTGTACTTGATCACTGTTGAACCATATGATTACAATCCGAAGTTGGAATTTGTTTGTGATTCGATAGATCTGTTCATCATTGATTCAATTTATTTTAGACTTAAATCTTCAAGTAAATGTGGGCTTTGTAAGCTTTTATATAAGACATGAGTAGAATGTAAATTGTTTAAAACAAAAGTATTTTTTATATTGTTAATAATTTTTGCTAATTATCTAAAAACAAGTCCTTATTTGGCTGCTGATGACCTGGATTGCCCTACTGAAGGGTGTTGTCCTCTACAATACCAATGCGTTTTGTTGTTTTTGAAATGACCAATAGGTTTTGTTGAGGGATAAAGTTTGGTTTTTGGTTTCCAATGCAATATTCTCCATCACAACTTTTTGTAAGTTCCAACATAAAAAAGAAGGTTGTTTTCCTTTTTTTGATCTCTACAATAACTGTTGGGAAGGGTTGATAAAGGGGAGATGAGGGAGAGGGAGCATGGGGAAGAGAGAGCAACAGAGGGGGATTGGACAATTGTTCAGCAGGCTCTCTGTAACAATGGGAGCGATCATGGCAGGATAGGGAGAATTTGATGCTTCCGCTATTTAAGGTGGAGGCACTTGGAATGTTAATGTTGTAACCTTGTCTTGTGTGTGGCATGCATGTTTTAGTTGACCTAAAAGGAGAAAGTTGTTCCACCCTGATGCGCAACAATCGATTACTGGAGGTGGGTAATCATCCGCTTCAGTACTCTAAAAGGAAAGAGGTGGTACGCTTACAGATATTGGGACCGGAAAGAAAAATACAGTGCACCCCTTATTGTATTCTCTAGTCAAATCCTCTCTCCTTTGAATATGGTCTTGTTTCTTTGCAGCCATGCCAACCAAAGAGCAGCAGCTGATCTAACCTGCCCATATGGATCAACCAAATGACCATGATGGCAATATCTCCAAACACCCTCCAAAGTGTCAGCCTCAAGGTTAAGGAATCCCAACTCAGAGAAGAGCCCCTTTGTAAAATCACAATGAAGCAGCAGATGAGTCACGTCTTCTAAATGCAAGGTGCGCAGAAGACAATGGGTATCATTGTTAGGAAGCCATCTTTGCAATCTATTTCTGGTAGGCATTATTTTCATCTTCCAGAACACAGAACAATCCATGCTTAGGTAATTATCATTCGATATGCCCACCCCCCTAAGGATCTTCTAGGCCCTCTTGGTTGAGAAATTTCTGTGCACCCAGTCAAGCTGGTCAGGCCTGTCTTCCATTGACCAAAGGGCCTTCTAAGAATGTCATCAGCTCTTTCAGTTCCACCATCCTTACATCTGACAAGGCTATCCCAAAGGTGGGCAGCCAAGAGGCGGTACCCCTGATAAAGGATTGTCCTAGGTTTGCTCAACCAGCCCATATTTCCCTTTTGGCAAAGCATAAAAGCTAGGAAACCTAGATGCGAGGGTCCCCGCCCCAGTCCAATCATCCTCTTAGAATCTGAAAGTCCTTCCATCTTTGAGGGTTGGCTTGAAAGAAGAAGCAAGGTGGCTTGTAACGACAGTCAAACCTCTTCAAAAAGCAGATGCTCCACATGGAGCCAATCTCGTCTCCCTAGCTGAGGATATTGCCATATGCGTCCTGCATAATTCAGCCCCACAGATTGTCTTCATTCAGTAATAACTTCACCACCTACTTGGACAATAAGGAGTCGCTAAAATTAGAGAGGTGCAACATCCAAGGTTGCCATTGATCATGCAGATCTAAGAAGAGCCAGATGGCCAATCCTCGAAAGCAACCTCCCCTTCCAACCAGCGAGCCTCTTCTCCAGCTTCACAAGGGGCATCCAATCCCTCACAGACAACTGCTTCCCCCTTAGGGCAAGACCAAGGTAGGTCAGAGGTATCCCCCTTACTGTAGTGTTGAGAGCTTGAGAACACATTTCAACCTCCTGAGCCCCCATGCCAAAATTGGCGTGGTTCACTGTCAACCCTGAAATCACACCAAATATCTGGACCAATGTTGCCAGATTGATCACATCCTGTTCACCCCTTTCTATAAAGAAAATAGTGTCAACGTATTGCAAAATCGACATGAGGAGCGACTTGTCTTGGTCTGTAGTATACCCTCGGAGCTGACCACCACTACAAGCTGTAAAGGCCATACCACCCAGTGTATCGACAGCCAGGATAAAGTGCATGGATGCGAGAGGGAACCCCTGCATGCCCTTTTGTGGCTGGACCAATGTCCCAGTTGGCTTCCCATTAACCAGCACAAAGAATGACATAGTAGTAACACAACATTTCATCCATAAGATCTACTGATCTGGAAATCCCTTGCGCCTAAGTGCCTGTCACAAATATGATCTGGAATCATAGGCTTCAAAAAGTCAACTTTCAGGAGAAAGCCCTTCCTCCTAGACCTTTGCCAAGCAGATATCATCTCCTTAGCCATAATAAAGGAGTCTTGGAGTGACCAACCATGTACAAAGGCTGAATGCATAGGCCCAATCAAAGAGGGGAGGAGATCTTGGTGCCTGTTAGCAAACACTTTGGTCACGATCAAATACACGGTGTTGGACAGTGCGATAGGCCTGCAGCCATGAATGGATTCGGCCTGTCGTCATCAATGGATTCAGTACTAGGCTTCTTAAGGGCAGTGCGATAGGTCTGCTTATGGAGGAAACAGGGGTTTTGATGGGCTACTTGAGTTATTTGGCTGTTTTTTGGGCCTCACAGTAAATAAGGAGAAATTCTCATTTTTTCTTTTTGGCTTGTCATTGCGTCAAATGACTACTTGTGAGGAGGTGCCAGATACTCCTTTAAAGCAATTGCCACACCTACATTGGGATTGCCCCTTACTAGGTGTTCTCTACGAAGTAGAGGAGTGGAATTTGGTTGTGGACAGGTTGAGAAGGAATTAGAAGGATAGAAATTGAAGTTGTTATCTGGAGGATGCCAATTTGTTCTACTAAGGTCGGTGCTTATGGCGATTCCAACTTTTTTACGTATGTATTTGAGCTACTAAGGAAAGTGGAAGTCACACTTGGGGACTTGGTGGGGAGATTTTTTTGGAAGGGGTCTTGGGAGGGTGCCAAGGGAATGCACTTGGTGAATTGGCAAGAGGGATTTAGATCTATTTCAGATGGGGAATTGGGAGTACTTGATTTGAGAATTATGAATCAAGCCTTGATGATGAAATGGATAGCAAAGGTAGTGGAAGGGGGTGGCATAGTCTTGTCTATGATGTCCTTCTAGCATGCTATGGTAGGATGGTGGATTGGGAGAGGAGAATAAGATCACTTGGAGGAGCTTTTGCATTCTAGAAAGGTTTGATCCAATTGATGGCAATAGTAATGGCTCTTTTTAAGGCAAATGGGATGGAACAAGTTTACTTTTTGGAATGATGATTGGACAGGACATGGATCTCTTTATTCTCGATTTGCAAGATTTTCTTCCTTTGCTCTTGACTTTAATGGTGTAGTTGCCTCATATTGGGACCCACATGCAGAGGGGAGTGGTGGCACTTGGGTGTACATTTTCTTTTCTCACTTGTTAAAGCAGAGAACTCAGGATTTTGTACACTTTCTTAAGGAAATAAGTGGCTTCCATACGGTAGATGGTGAGGCTGACAGGTGGGCGTTGGATAGCGTATACATGCTCAGTGAGGCAAACTTACAAGGCATTGTGCGATGCCCCACAGTCGCAGGATATTTACTTGGGTTGTGATATCTACTTTCCCTGGAGAGGTGAGATGCCCAAATGGTTAAAGTGTTTGCATGGCTCTTGAGGCAGGAGAGATTAATGACTAAGAGCTGAAGGCAGGGGCCCTTCTAAGTGGAGGATGATATATGTGTATTTTGTGAGGTGGTTGATGGGGACTTCCCACATCCATTCTTTTCCTGTCCTTTCTCCCTGCTGCTGTTTGGAGAAGATTGTCGATCCTTAGTCCATCCAATCTTTTTGGAGATTTGTTGCCACATGAATGGTGGGGCCTGGCCCAACTTACTTCAAATCTAAGTTTAAGTGAGCAAGGCTTTTTGCTGTGTTTTGGGGTTTATGGTTGCAAAGGAATGCCGTTGTCTTTCAGGGAGAGCGTGCAAGTGTTGATTGTGTGGTCAATGACATTAGTGTATTTTTTGGGATCTTTTTTGCAATCTGGTGCTCAACCTCTTGATTTAATAATGCAATTGCTGGATAATCACCTTGTCATGTGACTATCCTCTTAGATTTTCAAAAACTATTTAAAAAAATGTTGCAATCACTTCCTCTACAATACCATCATATCTAACCCACCACTTATCTTACCTACAACCAAACATCTTAACCTTATTCCACCTGCCAACTTATCCCAATCACAACTTATTTCACTGCCAAATGCAGCCTAAATGCACGTACTGCCTCCATATTAAATTAGTATGAAATTGGCAAGTTGATTGAAATGAGAACTTGGTAGTTTCCAGCCCTCCACATCATGACTAGCAATGCTGGCACTTTGATTGGGTGGATGCATTGATCTTTATAGTGATGTTCCTGGAGTCCCGTGTTTTACTTAAAATGTTGCCCTATTATTATTATTTTAAGAGCAACCATTTCAAACTAGTTGGCTTTGAGGCGAGATGTCCAGACATTTACTGATCATCATTTAGCTTTCACATCCTTTGACAGGGGAGCACTGTGCCTCTTTATATGGCCTTCACTAGGTCCAACATGTGGTCAAAGCAATGCATGGCATGAAGTCAAAAGCTTTGACCATTGTTGCTCTTCAGAAACCAACTGAAAACCAATTAGGGATCTAAAATTTATTAATTGCTATATACTTTTTATATTTCTTATTTGGGGGCATTCTCTCAAGTTCTCACTAATTAATTGTCAATTGTTCTCTATGAAGTGTAACAATCTTTCTCTGTGTGCTTTCAGTCGGTTCATGAATCAGTACTTTTTGTTGATTGCATGCCTCCAGCTGTGGCCACTCATTACCCCTGTAAATCCTGCTAGCACATGGGGCCCACTCATATTTATATTTGCTGTCTCTGCAACAAAAGAGGCATGGGATGACTACAATAGGTATCTTTCTGACAAGAAAGCAAACGAGAAAGGAGTTTGGGTGGTGAAGAATGGAATCAGGGCATATGTATGATATTCTTTGTCACTTTTATTCAGCTAATTCAGCACTTCATTTTGACATTAATGCATTGGATACCTTTTTGATTAATGCTGTTGCCATTCGTTTTCTATTTTTGTTTGCACATGATTAGTCTCTGCTGGAAATGCAGGAGGGTCATACAGCAAGTTCTATTACATAGAAATCAGTTATAATTAAACTACTTACTATCAAACCTTGGCATTTTTCCTGTGCAAAAAAAATCTAGCCATTGATTTAATTTGTTGATTATTTTTCTTCTTCCTTAACATTATTCAAGCTACGAATGACAAAATAGATCCCCTGCTAGGATCCATGAAAGGAGTAATGGAAGAGATTTTCAAAAAAAAAAAAAAGAAGTAAAGGAAGATGAAGAGGAATAGGCAGAAGGAAAGGTTGAAGAAGAAAACTTTTATCCATGAAGGGAGAAACAGTTGCCCATGACAATCTGCATTCAATTGTTATGATTGATTCTTCAATGAATACCGATGCAAGAAGTTGTGATCACAGAACAGCAACCATGTATTTGCAGAACACTGATGGATCTAAGTAAGAAATCCCTAAACATAATCTTCAGTTAAGTTGAGAAATGGGTTCATGATTTCTTTTTCTTTTTTCTTTAGAAGAATGAGTTCACTAAAAGTAAAAAAGGTAATTGTTTAAATATTGAAATAAAGGATGAGCTTGCTGAACTTTACAAGAGTTGGTGCCAACACCTGTATCTATGAAAGTGGGAATCGCAAAGCACTAGCCAGGTTTAAGTTGGGTTTGGTTGTAACTACTAACTAGAAGGTGTTAATTAAGGGCTTGGGGGCAAGTCTTACTTAGTGAAGTAGTCTAGTGTACCATCATATTGCATATTGTTCTTTGATGATGATATCATATAGGTGTGGACTCCTTTATTTGTGTTGAAAACCTCATATTACAATTGGTAACGAAAATAGGCAAAAAGAACACACCAAAAAGACTGTTGTCAGAAGAGAAACCTGGTCTCTTACCTTACTCCCAAGCTAAACACTTGTTAGCAATCTCTATGCTGCCTGTAGTATGAGGAAATCGATGGCTTTGATGATAATAATGTGGGTGAATTCAATATCAACAGGGTTTTAAGTGCTTCCATTTTTGAGGTAGCAATGGTTGCCACCATGGAATGACTTAGTTGGAGATGTTGGCATACCTATGAATTAACATTTTTCTTTGGAAAGCATAAGTTTCAAAAGTTTGGCAAAGGTTGAGAATAGGTTGTTGGCTTACTAGAAATTTAGTTTTTTTTGGGAGAGTGATGAGGAGGAGAGAGTGCGAGAGAGTAAGAAGGTGCGACGGTCGTGAAAAGGCGCTCAATACGAGGGACCGAGTTTGCTATTTCAATGATTATCTCTTTGCAATGTTGCATTCATTTACTATACGATGGCCATTTGCGTGGCTTGTAGCAATTTAGGTCACTGATCATTTACATGTTCAACTATGAGGAGATAGTTAAGGGAGGATGTGGAGCTTCGAAGTGCTTGGAGGGGCATGTTGTGGGCATCCTAACCAGCCTTGGTAGGATTCATTGTTCTATCATACACCTTCTGCGTGGTCCTTGTTGACTTGGTTGGTTGCGAGTTCCACGGTGGTCTTAACGACCATACGGCAGGTGATGTCTTTCTTAGGGGTTGTTACCAAATTCCCAGGAGGTAAATTTGTCTTTCAATCCCCGTAGAGGCCCAAGACTTTAGCTTAAGTGGTGGTTCGTGTCGAGAGCTTGCCATGAACTTGAAGAGGTTTGCTATTATCAAGAATCTGCTTGCATGACTTGGCACGTAGTGAAGGTGTGAGGTTTGGGCTGGAGGTTTGGAGATCATTGCCCATGTTTAGTTGGGTCAATGGCAACCATTTCGGATGTGGTTGAGTTGGCATTGTCCATTGGTGATGAGTTCTTCTGTGTTTGACATTGTTTGTTTCCAGTTAAAAGGTAACAATGGGTGGTTGGCTAGAAAGTAGGATGAAGGGCATTCTTGTCATTTACTCTTACCACCTTTGGTATCCCCACGTTTGTGGGAGGTGTACACCACACTTTGGAAGGTGATGGGTTAGCATCAACTGATGTGAAAAATATTTTGGAAACTCTTTCTCTCCTTTGCTCTCACCCCCTTTATTGTGAGGAGTTGTGATATCTTTATCTAATTTAGGTAGAGCTTTGGCGAGGACTTGAATTTGATTGTGTTTGATCTGATTGATCATGTGTAACTTAAATGCCATTAAGAGTGGAACTCTTGTTGTGGATGCTAGTAGTGCAGATAGCAGTGTTGCAAATGAGCTTTGCAGCATTGGATGCCAGCACTGTAGATGGCAGTGCTACAAATGAGTTGCGGCAATGTGGATGTTAGTGCCGCGACATCAAGCGGCTTTCTTTAGTTGTGGGGTTGCTGCCTTTCTTTGTGGCAAAAGGGGGAGTTTGAATGGAGCCTTTATTGTGTTTACAACCACCAAATCTACAAAAATCGGTCTATGCAACAAATTAATTGGCCGATTAATTATATGCGATTAGGGATTGAACCATATACCAATATTTGGGCTTATAATCAGGGAAGTCGATTAATCGATCGAATAATTAGCTGACTAAATAGCGAGGGTTCAACTTTTTTTGTATTTGATGTCTTGATTGGCGCGCCCAAGAGCAAAAGTCCTCCACTCGACTTCTCCCCCACCCCTCCACAAACAATTTGATTGAAAACAAAATCCTAAACCAAATGATATTGCCCTCAAGACCCTCCCTGCTTGTGATCTTCTCTTGCTAGCACTGCTTTCCAGCAAGCAGGTTTCTTCACCGCTAAGGTATTAGGTGCTCCTCCATCGGTTGGTCTCCTCCATACGGTGGTTCTCCTTGTTGCTCCTTAACCGAAGGTGCTACTCACTGATCTAGTGGTGGTGCTCTCCACCGGTCCAGCCTCCCTCCCTCTTCTAGCGGATCCTCTCCTCTCTCCTCACCATCGATTCTACTTTTTACTCCTATTTTTTTTCTTTCTTTGTAGTGTAGCTTGTTGCATATGGTTTTTGTTCTTGGGTTCATTACTCATCTTAGTCACAAAACAGTCTCTCTATGGCTGTTTACCTTCAGAGAAGAAGTAATGGCCTCTCTTGCAGAATCATCAATGTTTATGGCCCATGCACATTAGAGGACAAGTCGACATTCTAGGAAGAGCTATCAAAGTTGGTCACGGAAGATGCCTGGCTTGCTAGGGGGACTTTGATGCCACTCTCTTTGCTTAGGATAGCCCTCATAGTGGTTGGGGTAGAGACAAAGGAGCTGATGGTTTTGTGGATTGGATATCTGCAGTTGGGGTTGTATAGTTGGAGGACCCCAATTGTAGGTGCTCATGGAGAAATTTTGGTGAAGGTGGCAGGTCTTAATTGGATAGATTCTTTGGCTCGACCAGTTTCTGCGAGAGGTTTCTGCTTGGTTAAGCTAAGGCCTTACTAAGGCCTTTCTCATATCATACCCCCCTAGAGTGGGACTCTGGTGAACACATTCGCTATGGTACCTACTTCAAGTTCGAGAGGTACTGGTTGTTGGAGGATAGATTTTGAAGCAAGGTAGAGGCTTGGTGGCGTGAGTGCCAAGTTGTAGAATTACTACCTTTCAACTTTCACTAGAGAACTAATTTATTAGGGACAAGCTATGTGAGTTCAGGAAGGAGCTCAGAGAGGTGTGTTGTTGGGTTAGAGATGATGCATTGACTGGTATATCCAGGATGGACAGAGTTGAGGACTCTCGTGACCTTTCCACCTAGGAGGCTATAGAAAGAAAGGAGCTCCGTCTTCAGCTTCAGATGGAGGAGAGGAAGGAGGAGATCTAGTGGAGGTAGAGGTCCATGCAGCTCTGGTTAAAGGAAGGGGACTCCAACACCAGTTTGTTCCACTCCTTTATGAATGGAAGGAGGAGAAGGAACTTGATCGAGTCTGTTTCAGATGAGCATGGGCAGCACATTGGTTGATAGCAGGTGGGTAGAGCTTTTGTTGACTTCTATTGTGATCTTTTCTGCTAGAGGAATGTAAGGCACTAGCATCTTGGTGGTTATAGAACCCGGAGACTTGGTTGGTCCGAGGTGGACACACTTTCTTCTCCCTTTATTGAGGATGAAGTGTGGTGGGCCTTATGCTCACTCAAACTGGAGGGCTTTCTTGGTCTTTGACAGTTTCTTGATCTTTTTTCGTTAGGAATTTTGGCACCTCCTTAAAGGTGACGCGATGGCGATTTTTGCTCACTTGGCTTGTGGATCTGGCCAAGATCAACCATTTCTTCCTTTTCTTGCTACCAAGGGTGAAGCAGCTGGGAATGTAGGCGATTATAGATTGATTGCACTCTCCAACTCCATATATTTGTTGGTCGCCAAGGCCTTGACCTGTCGTCTTGGGAATGTACTTGATCAGCTTTAGACTTGTGTAATCGGTTTTCATCCAAGGTTGGTCCATCATGTAGAACTACTTGGTTGCATTTGAGATTCTTTCGACATGGAAAGCTGATGGGACCGAGGTTTTCTATTGGAAGATTGATTTCTCCAAGGC
Organism: Thalassia testudinum; assembly: GCA_037157565.1. Taxonomy (NCBI): domain Eukaryota; kingdom Viridiplantae; phylum Streptophyta; class Magnoliopsida; order Alismatales; family Hydrocharitaceae; genus Thalassia; species Thalassia testudinum. The sequence goes on along the minus strand of JAZHRO010000039.1, from coordinate 99,318,266 downwards.
CTATGACAACTTAGATTGGGGCTTTTTATGGCCCTCTTTGTAATTATGTGGCTTCCCACAAGTTTGGATAAGGTGGGTGAAGGCCGGAGGGTAACTGGATGAGCCAAGGGAGAAGTGTGCGACAGGGCTACCCCATGGCTCCTTTGCTTTTTGTCCTTATGGTGGACTTCCTCGTAGATGCGTGTTATACCTTTTGTGACACTGGGCTCTTGAGGGGCTTTGGCACCAGCAAGGGGGAGCTGTCGTACCTTTCCTCTAGTATGCGGATGATGCGATCTTCTTCATTGAGGGTACCATATTTGAGGCTAAAGCAGCGAGGCTTCTTCTTAAGGCCTTCGGGGAGGCTTCGGGACTGAAGGTGAACTTGCACAAGTCGGGTTTTCTCCTTTTTGGTATGTCTGCTCATTCAGTTTCGCAGTGTCGTGATATCTTGGGGACTGATCAGATTCAATGTCCAATCAAGTATTTTTCCCCTTATGGGTTTTCCACTTACGCCTGTATGGATTCTTGCAAGGGAATGGACTTTGATTGTTGAAAAGCTGGAGCAGCAACTGCAGGGTTGGGCGACTAGACTTCTCTTTAGTGGTGGACACATGGTGCTACTCTCCCATGTGTTGTCGACTTTGCCACTTTATTATTTTTCAGTCTTCAAGATACCAGCGGTTGTTTTCAGGAGGATTTGCATGATTTGAAGGAGATTTTTGTGGTCTTCCTCAATGGGCGAAAGTTACATTCCTCTTGTGACTTGGGATGAGGTGTGCACACCTTGCGAGATGGGTGATCTAGGGGCTTTGGATTTGCGACTAATGGATGATGCTCTACTCACAAAGTGGATCCTTCAACTTATGGATAGCCATTGTGGAAGCTTATCCTTTGCAAGCCTTGTGGGAACACCATTGATTGGGACGAAAACTTCAACAGAGTTGCTTTGTTCTTCAGGCAGAGCCTTTAGAAGACCTTAGGGAGTGTTCAGCCTAACTGTATGGCGATTCTTGGCGATGGTTCAAGCTTTAGGTTTTGGCACCACTTGTGGTCTTTGGAAAGGGTTCTTTCTGAGTGTTATCCCAGACGTGCGACGCTTTCTATTATCTCTTCTGGCCTCCGTGGCAATTTTTTTTCGAGTGACTTGTGGTCACCACTGTTGCCTTACTCTTAGAGGCTCAATTAGAGGACCTCACCATTTTGCTTTAGTCACTTTATAACGTACGTCTTGGCATAGGATATGATGGCTGGATTTGGAAGTATGGCTCTTTCTTAGTGAGGAAGGCATATTTATGCTTCTTGGAGGAGACTTGCGATCATGATCACGATCTCGCTTCTGACTTAAAGAAGATTTGGAGAACGTGCCTGCCTTTGAAGGTAAAGGTCTTTGTGTGGCTTTTGAGGAGGAGATGCCTTGTCACTCGTTCCTACAGATGCCATTAAGCTCCAAACTTTAATGACTCTTGCATCTTTACTGGTGGTAGATCGAAGGATACTGAGCACCTTTTCTTTTTGTGCTCCTTTGCGAGAGAAGTTTGGTTAGCCTTGAACTGTGCTCTCGTCTAGCATGACTCCGAGCTCTCCTTTTGGTAGAGTTTACATTCTCTGCTTGCTGATTTGGGACTATTGGGAAGGCTTTTACTCTGTTGATTTTGTTGGCCACTTATACTCTTATTTTTGTAATGCCTGGAGCTTATAGTCTCCCCTATTAATGATACTTTGAAGGGTTAACATCCCTTGTTAACCACCTCTTTCCCTTTTCAACAAAAAAATCAATGTTTTTTGTGTTTGAAATAGTTCCCTTTGTCCAATGTTTTCATATTTTAGTTCAATATTCTTGCGTTTTATTTCAGTGTTTAGTGTTCTTGTTCAATTTGTTTTAGTTCAACGTGATTTAGTTCAATGTTCAGTGTTCTTGTGTTCAATGGTCAATATGTTCTTGTTTTAGTTTCCCTTTCATGCTTATTTAGTTCCATCAATCTGAGCTATTTGTTAGAATTTAGAAGCTATATTGAGAGAATATGAAATGCCAAAATAGAAAAAAGAATATGTGCATATTTCAATCTATATATATGTATATATAATATCTATAATAGCATATATAATTATATTTAAAATTTTAAACATTTAAAAATACTTAACCACTTAATCGTCGAATAATCACTTGCATACTGTATACTCCTTAGTTGGGAACCTTGCCAACGAAATACCAACTGCTGTTTTCTGTAGCCTTGATAACCATGAAGGCTGAGAAGGATAGGAGCCTACACTTCGTGACGTTGGTGAAGGACTTTTAGTTGAAGCTTTATTGCAGGGTGGTGTGGAACTTTCAAATAAGGCTCTAGTGCACGGCATGGTGGCACTTGCTAATTGACTTGAAAATTATCCTTTATTTAGCAATAGTTACTACCTTGATGCTGGATAGAGGACTTTTGATAATGGCATGTGACTGCGATGAGTTGTAGGAAGATAGTATTGTGGTGGTGACAACTTAGAAGATCTAGGTGCACCTATGGTAGGCTAATATTGTGACGATGATCGATTTGGCAATGGAACGAACCTTGATGTATAGGGAGGTATGCTATCTTGCATAATTATGTTGTTGAGTGGTGGGAAAATGCTCTATTCGTATGTAGGGATGCAAGTTTCAGTCAACCCAATTTGAAAAGAATGGGTTAAACTTGACCCATTTGAATTTGGGTTTAGGTTTGGGTTTTATCAAAAAAACCTAGTCGATTTGAGTATGGGTACGGGTTTGGGTCCGTACTTGTTAACTCGACCCATTTACTTGATTTATATTATATATGTATTCTTGATTGATTATGTTATATATGGCATGTTACTTTTTTATTGGTGAAAAAGCTTTATATGTTTTATGTTATGATCATTATATCAGTTGAATTTCGTTGTAAATTAGCAATGAATTATGTTATCGATTTTTTTTTATTATAGATTATTTTTTTATTTAACTTTTTTGTGGGCATGATTTGATTGTAAGGATCATTTATAAATGGATACTCGATGAGCAAATGGGTACTTAAAGGGTAGATGGGTATGGGTGTGGATTTTGTAGATGGGTATGAGTTTGGCCAAACCCAACCCAAACCCAACCTATTTTGCATCCCTGTTCGTATAGGAAATTAAGGTTGAAGACTTGGAGGACAGGGCAAGACGGGAGATTGGGGTCCAATCTTTTAGGGCTTCTTACATTAGAACTTTGTTGGAAGTGTTGATGATCTTAGCTATGAATGTTTTTGATAATAAGAAATCACTTTTATTATATTTATTGTCATTAAGGACTAACAAGTGTTGCAAGGAGCTTAAAAGCAATCCAGCAAAAATCACTCCTAGACTATGCAAACTATGCAAAGAAGTTCAGCAAAGAAAAAGAAAAAAGAGATGCAATGCAAAAAGCTTTATTTTCCTTCAAGTTGTTGTAGTTTTTTTTTTTTTCGTAGAATGTAAAAAGAGCCTTGAAAAATTCTTTTGAAATGCTTAGAAATCATATTGGACCCTTCCTAACTCAATCACCGTACAAAATAATTGAAATATCAAATTTCTTGATTTTTCAGATGTATTTTACCTCCCAGACCATTGACTGATTGTTCCAAGTTTATACTCAGTTCATGATTTCCCATATTCAAATTCATGACTGCCTTGAATTCTTACTTCTCAAAATTCTTAAGACATCTAGTCTACTTCCAAGGCATCTTATATCTCTTTAATTATCCAATGTTCATGTGATTTAAACTCCAACGTTTGAATGTTTCTCCAAAAAGGAGATGTTTGATTTTTTTTTTTTTACTGTATGCCTAAATTGTGTAAACCAGACATCCTCGTCACTCCCCAGATGTCCTTGGGCCCGCTTTTGTTGAAAGTCAATAACTTTCTTAAGTATTGACTTGAGCCCCTCAGACATCTGTCCTTGAACGCAGGCATCTAAAAATGCTTTTTAAGATGTCTATCTTATTTGTTCAGATGCCCCTATTGCAAATTGAATCAACTTCGGTAACTCACCTATTGTTTTGGTCTCTTTTCAACTTCAGTAACTCACCTATTGTTTTGGCCTCTTTTTAGACGTCTACCTATTGTTCCAGATATCTAAATGTTCAATTTTAGATTCCCACTTGTTCTAGAGACGTCTTTGTTCAATTCTAACATTGGAGATCAGTTGCTAAGAATTTTTGAATGTTGGACCTTCTCTTTGAATGTCTATTTTTCTTCTTAGGATGTCTTCTCACATACATTTATGTCTCTCCTTATGTTCAGATATCTGAAGTGGTTACTTCACATGTCTACTTATCCAATTTAGACACTTGTTTCTATCAAATTTTGTAATTATGTTTCTTAGCTGCGCTAACTCAAATAATTGCTTTTTAATTTGAATTCTAATGGCTGCTAAGGCTTAAACTTGACCCACACTCTATAAATACCTATTGAAGGTTTCCTAAGACAATACACAACACTTCTAAGCAATTCCTAAGCTACAAACTCTCATTCTGTCTAAAATTTCTCTATCATGCTCTTTAAAATATAAAAGTCAAATAAAACAAACATGAAATCAAAGCATCACAATTAAGAATGCTTGGGTTTACATAGAAACCCCTCTCACGAAGAGAGGGGAGAAAACTATGGGAAAAGTGCCTTTATGGACGTGATCTCTAAATATTCTTCTCAAAGATAAATGGAGGTACATGAGCCTTTTTATAGGCCATTACACGCCTCTCTTTTTTTCCACAACACTATGTAGGACTAAACATTACCCAACAACAACATCATTTCTCTCGACACTTCCCCTCAAGCTGGAGCATGGAATGCTTAGCTTGTACAACATAAATCCCTACTTTCCCAACCAGAACAACACTCCAATGGTGCAACTAGGTCAAGGCTCTACTTTAGGTGAATGATAACAACTGCATCCTCATTCTAGCTTGTAGGTGGGTGTGCTGAAGACGACACATGAATGAGGTCAGAGTTTCATTGATGAATTGTTGAAGCTTGGCTCTGATTGGTATCTCTCCTAGAGACCTCAAGACTAGGTTTCTTCTACACGGAAACTCGAAGTGGGCCTCTCCCTTGGAGACTTTGAGATTAGCCTCTTCCATACGGGAACTCAAAGTGGGCCGCCCCTTTTTGAGACCTTGAGACTGGCCTTTTGCATACGAAAATATCTGCTTCTCTCATATAGGGACTAGGAATATGGTCCTCTCATATAGGGACCAAGAAATGGGCTTCTCTTATGTGGGGATCTTGAAGAATGAGTCTCCCTTATATGGGGTTCACAATAAGCTCTCATCATTTACACTCCCTTTTTTTTCCATACTCGTATGGGAGAAGAAATCATATAGAGAAGAAAAAATAAATAGAAAAGAGGTTCTCCCTACTTCCCTTCCACTTCATTTTTCTTTTTCTTTTTTGTTTACTTACCCTTTTTTTTCCTTTTTCTTTCTTTCTTTTCTTTTTTTGTAGAGCTAAGAAGTAAAAGAAAACAACATAAGGGGAAAAATAGAGGTCTAAAAGTATAAAAATGCCCAAAATAAAATCTTATTAGGGTTTTGATAGAACCTAATCACCCTTAAATTTGCCATTATTGCTCTCAGGAAGCTTTGCAAGGGGCTTCTCGTTGTTGCTACCACCTTCTCGCCATTGAAGGACTCCTAAAGTTGAGACTTTCGTTGCGAGAGATCTTTGGATCCTAGAATAAGATCCTCACTGATGTTGCTCCCATTCCCATCAGATTAAGGCCCCCTTGTGTCGATCTCCACGGTGAACATCGCTGACAGGAGGTTCCCATCCTCCATGGCAATCAACGGTGGAGATGGAGTGGGTGCATTACTGGAAGGGGAGACTTACGAGCATCGTTGTGATGGCTTGTGCCTCTGCGCCTTCGTGCCCTCGAAGGTCAGCATCGACCCCTTGACTTCTTCATGATGATCGCACCCGTAGTCATTGACGCCATTGTCTCTGAAGTAGTTGTGGCCGTAGCCAATAGAGAAGATTGTCGACGACCTCCACTAGATCGCCTTTCCTTCCCTGGGGTTCTTTAGAACCCAACAACACAATGGTGTCATAGAAGGTGAAGGCGTCCATGACGACGAAGGTGTCGCCAAGGGTCTTCCCTCGCATCACCGTGATGTTGTCACTCAATTGGTCATGGGTGACCATCTTGAGTGCGAGGGTGGAGATCCTCACCTTGTGGAAGTAGTGCAAGTCCTAAGCCCACGCCTTCTCTTGCTGGGCCTTTGTTGCTATTGTGAGGCTCAGAATCATGAGTTTGTGGTGTGTGAGGCTTGATGCACTTTCTTTCACATTGACATGGCCTCGATCGGTTTCTCCTACATTGTCAACCTCCTAATGGTTGAAGTCCTCGAGGATCTCCTTTACCTTATCCTCTAATCCAAAAGTAACCATGGGATAAAAATGAGATCTGGATGAAACAATGATAAAATTTGAGAGCAAATCCAAGAACGACTTGCTCTGATACCATGTTAAAATATAAAAGTAGAATAAAATAAACATGAAATCAAAGTGTCACAATCAAGAACGCTTAGGTTTACGTGGAAAATCCTCTCAAGAAGAGAGAAAACTATGGGAAAAGCACCTTTATGGGTGTGATCTTTGAATATTCTTCTCAAAGATAAATGGGGCGTAGAATAACCCTTTTATAGGCCACCACATACCTCTCCTTTTTCCTACTCCACTTTGTGGGACTAAACATTACCCAACTACAACATCATCTCTCTCAACAGTGGTTTAAAGTGCTCCTTGTGCCTACTGCTATTCTCTTGAGCACTCTCCCTTCATGTTATCTTTCTGAATTGGTTTGCAAAGGGAGTATTCTAAGCTTTAAAATTCTTTCGATATCTTTCTCCGAGGCTCTCTAGGATTATTGTAATATTTCTTTGCTTTGATTTTGTTTTGGGCGCCTAGGTTGTGGTGACCCGTTTTCTTTTTTGTTTGAAAAGTGAGAGGGTAGTTATCCAAATGATAACCACCCATGATCATTTCATTCCATCGAAAAGAATTACATTAAAAATTACATTTGGGATCTCCAGAACTCCACCTGGGACATGATGGAATAAGAAAGATTTTCAACATAGGTTCTCTTCCCCTTAAAAAGCACCTCATTCCTGCCTAGCCAAACACCCCATAGCACAGCCAAAATCTTAGCCTGATCCTTCTTGGATCTAAAGGAGATATGTCCTTCTTGGGCATTCCCCCTGCGGGAAGATGACCAAAAGCTAGTCGCATCCCGATGTACAATCCGGTCGGTCCCCATCCTCTGCCACACCTGCTCTACAAAAGGGCACTGGAAGAAGAGGTGCTGAATGTCCTCTTTGGCTCCTCTACAAAGGGGACAGCTCACGTCATCCATTTGGGCCCACGTCTCTCTCCACCTCTTCGTCATGATCCTCCCCTCATCAACACCCGAAAATCTTCACCTTCAATGGACACTCCGCCTCTCAGAGAAGCCTGCAATCTCTCAAAAGATCGACGTCCGTGTTGGCCACACAGCCACTCAATCTACGGAAGACCTTCACCACTGAGAAATCACCTTATTCCTAGGAGTATGTGTCACCATCCTCCTTTGGCTCCCATCCTTCCAGCTCCTGCAACAACCTCTAGAAATCCTCACATCTATGATTAGATAGGCCCTCCCAGAAGATTGGACACCAACCCCCGGACCAACAATCTCCCACCGAGGCTGACGGGTCAACCACACTCCCAAAAAGACGAGGATATCTGTCGCTGAGGGACACCCATTTTCTTTCAGAGAGGGGAGAAACTCTCCTTAGGGGATGCCCATGAGATGGGTATTGTAATCCCTTTTGATAGTGTTTTTCTCATTGCTTTTGGGGGAAAAATCCTAGATTGAAAGATCTAGGTAGAGATTGTTCACCGTAAGGTTTCCGGTCAAAATTGAGTGTTCCAGCTAATGTGCTAATAATAGGAAGGGCAAGTATTATCCTTATTGCTTGGAGGACTAATGTGTTCCAGTTAGTCTCTTCGTTAGTTTGCAGATGGGCGCTTATAGGCTGTTCCTTATGTTGCACATATGGGGCTTATATTATGTTTATTATGGTGTGTGGTCTCTGCAGAGATGGGTTGCAATCAGAACTATGGGATGAATGGAGGCAGGCTTCTTTATTCATAGGTGGAAGACCTTGATCAACGGGCGGTGACTTCAATGCAACTTTTTCAGTTGATGATTGGCTTGATGGTAGGCAAGATAGGTCTAAGGGGGCTTTTGCTGGTTTGGTTGTTGAATTGGATTTGTATGACTTCCTAATTACTAGCTGCAATTGTGCTTGAAGGAACTTGTGGGGGTTAAAGTTAAGACTTGACATGTTCTTGGGTTTGGTCGGACTGGATGAGAGGTTTTAGATGGCTGAGTTGATGGCTAGGGAGAGTCTAATTATACACTGTTACTGTGGAGCTCAAAAGATGGGATCACATACACATCATAGTTCATGTTTGACAAATCTTGGTTGTTGGAATCGTGACTCAGGGAGGTAGTGCATCCACAGTGGGGGAACTGCAATAGGTTGACTCGACCACATAGACTTGTGGTAATGTTTGAATGCTAGTTGTTACTTAAGATACAGGAAAGAAATTTGATAGAGATAGGAGTAGGTGAAGATAAAGGCTCTACACAACCTACTTACCTTAGATTGGGTGGAAGATGAAAGAGCATGGGGCTGAAGATGTGGAAGATGGGAAAAGACTATAGGCAATGATTTGGAATGGGGGCCACAAAGGGAAGTTGACTGGTGACAGAGATCCAGATAGTTGTGGTTGAAGGAAGGTGATGAAATATGCATTTCTTCCACTCAGAGGCAAACATTGGAATGACTGCTTGTGTGCGAGATCATACATTTTTGAAGACTGCCTAACTGCCCCTCTTGTTGTAATGGTGGGGGATTTGAGTGAGGTCCTCATCTCTTGCTCTTGCCTGCCTGGGATAATCTCCCAACCTGCTTTAGATTGTCTCACTACTAGTATTACTGCTGCTTGGGATCATCTCCCGTTCTATTGCTACTATCTTTTGCTTGAGATTGTCTTCTACTGCCTGCTTGCCTGCTCCTTCGATTTGCTGCCTGCTTGCTCCTTTAGCCAGAAGATGCTTTTATGGTAGGAGTCAAAATATTGTTTACTGAAATAAGTTGGGCATGGTTGTTATCCATGTTTTAACTTGGGGGGTAGTATTAGAGTATTAGGATTAGTTAGTAAAGTGTCCTATTTTATTTAGGTTTAGCCTATTTAATTAGATTTGAGAGTCTTAGTTCTTTTCGTATTCCTGTTTGTTTGTTTCCTATTCCTGTTGGGTCTTTTATGTAGTTTTTTTAACACAACTCTTTATATAAAGGGGGTTAGGGTTTCTGATTTCAATAACAAGAAGAAAGACACTCTATTTTCTCCAACAATTATTGAGGCACTCACAAACAGATCAAGGGATGTGCTACCTACCTTTGTTGGCCCCATCCAATTGGCTTTCATTGGTGGGAGATTACTCCAGGAGTCTTTTATCTTGGAAGATGAGATGATTGCCGGGATTTCTGAACCTGAGGATTTTGTGGATGAAACAATGTCTCACTACTACCTCTTTCTCTGTCAAGGATTCTTTTTGGGATTCACTTTGGAAGAGAACAATTCACTTGTGACTCCTATTTTGCAGTACACTGACAACATGGTCTTCCTTGAGAACTTGGTTACTGTGGTCAAGTTTTCAGTGCCTGCTCAGGATTAGAAGTGAATTGGTCCAAACCAGTCTTTGTTCGTTTTGGCATGATACTGACAAGTGTCTTGGATGTCCATAGATGCTTGGTACTGAGATTGGGGCTTTGCCTATTGTTTACCTAGGTTTGCCATTGAAGGGCAAACAGACTGCTGTTGGTGATTGGTTGCCTTTATTGAAGAAGCTGAAAGGAGATTTAGTGGAGTAGGTCGTTTTTTAGAGGAGGTGGACTGGTCCTCTCGAAAGCTGACCTATCTACAATTCCGACTTTCTATATATCTGTCTTCAACACACCAAAGAAGGCAACCAAGGACATTGATTTGATAAGGAAAAGGTTCCTTTGGAAGGGGCCGCAGCATGAAGGGAGAACTAAACATGGTCTCTTGGGAGAAGGTATGTAGACCTGAAGAGTCAGGGGGGGAGGGGGGGAGGGGGGCTTGGAGTCTTGAAGCTGTCTGACTTCAATAATGCACTTCCGACAAAGTGGTTGGTGAAATTTCTAAAAACTGAGAGGAGGTTGTGGCATTGGGTGATGTAGGATTGCCATGGTAGATCACTGGATTGGGGCATGTTTTCCATGCCTCCTTGTAGGTCTTCAGTTTTTTGGGGAGGCTTGTACACAAGGTTAAATAGGGTGAAACACTTTTTTTTTATCCGGTGCTGGGTGATGGTAGGATCTTCAGGTTCTGGCTGGATCAGTGGATGGGGAATGGGAAACTATCAGAGTTGGTTCCTAGGCTTTTTGCCCTTGCCACATGTAAAGATAAGTAATTGCAGATTGTTGATATGGTCCTTTGAGGAGAAATGCTAGGGCTTGAGTTCCGCTGGTAGCCAATGCTCACTCTGAGGCAACATTGGAAGGTTTATAGACCTTACTTTGTGGAGGTGGATGGGTTTTGGCCAACAACGAATATTACTGAATCCATGTGATGGATAATGGGCATTTTCTCTGTTGAAAAAGCTTACAAGCTACTTAGAAGGGAGAGCAATAGTGGCTATCTCGTTATCGTCTCGGATAATTTGGTCATACAGAAGTTGTAAGCCCCACGAAAAATAAAAATCTTCTCTTGGTTACTGAGGCATGGAAGACTGGGCACAAGGATGCTCAGAAGCCGGTGGATGCCTGAAGATGAGGCCAACCGTTCTATATGTGGTCTGGAAGATGAGGATGTTTTCAATCTCTTTTTCTCTTGTGCTTTTGCAAAGCAAGTTTGGGACCAAATGGATGATTTTTGATATGAGTTGTGGTTTGCGGTAGGAAGCTAGATTGGATTTGGAGAAGGCAGCTAATATTATTTCCAGTATCTGGGCAATTCGGTTACAGCAGAATAGGGTGGTGTTTCATGGAGAACGACCTTGGGCCAAAAATGTTGGAAGGGAAGCTTTTTTCTTTGTAATTCTTGGAAGCAATTTCTGTAATCTTTATGTTTTTGTTGGTTGAATAGAAGTGGATGGCTTGTTGCCGTCCTTTTTTTCCTTTCAAAAAATAAAAAAGAACGGGTTCATTATGATGTTTCCAACATCTGGAGTCATTATAATTTTTTAATTTATTTATTTCTGAAAGAAAAATGGGATAGGGACTGCCTAGTTTCTTGGTGTCCATTTCTTGCTTGTATTTGGGTAAAATACACCAAAGCAACCTCAATGTTCATCGATTTGCAAGGGAAATCTAGATGATGACTAGCATAATTATTTTATGAAATTTTTGCAATTAATTCAGTGAAAAAACATACTGTGGAAAGAAAGAGGAACCAAGGGCTGTTGAATCCAAAGTTTCTATGCACTGCAGACCCCATATATAAAATGCATGTGCATGCCATACATCCTCCCATGTGAAATTTGAGTTCCTTGCAGCATACACACACACACATGCCATGTCCCATGTGAAATTTGAGTTCCTTACAACATATGCACACACGCCACGTCTTTCTGTTTTGTATTAAATATGTTTATTACTTGAGGAGTATTAATGTTCTTCAGTATAAATAAATCTAGGTGAAGTAGCATATTTGATTTAGTAATTTGTTTTGGTCAATTTGGTGATAAATGTAACTGAGTATCTTTCATGTATCTACCCCAGTTTCCTTGTAAAATTTGGCTAGAAAAAATGGAGGAGGCTGATTGGTGCTTTATCTTTCATCTTATAGATTCAAGCACAAAATGTACATGTTGGCAACATTGTTTGGCTCCGGGAGAACGACGAGGTGCCCTGTGATCTTGCATTAATTGGTACTTCTGATCTGCAAGGTATTTGCTATGTTGAGGTAATTGCCATGCAAATTGCTCATTTGTAACCATTGTTAAAATGTTATTTTTACTGGGTGCATCTTTTTCTCAACTGAGATAGTTTCGTTAGCTTTATAATGCAGCTATTTAGAGCTCCTTTAGTTCTCTATTTGTTTATTTTTGCTGTTTCTTTTTTTTTTTTGGTTTGGACTCTTCACATAATTCTTCTATCTTTCCTCTCTATATAAGAGAGGCGAGGGTTTTAGTTAGAATAAGACGTTTCATTCTCTCTCGTATGATATTAGAGCAATGGTCCTAGGCTGATATTAGATAACTTTGTGATTCCCATACCACCTTTTTTCCACCAACAAATCTCTCCTCCATAGATTCGCTGTTGCCACTACACTCTTGACACTGCGGGAACTCCATCTGCAGTGGGAGTGCCACCAACATGACAACAGAGTGCAGTAGCAGCACATATAGCGATGTAACGTGCATAGCGCATGGGGTAGACCGTGCAGTGTTAGGAGGAGTGCAGCATCATAGGGCACATAGCGCCACAAGGCGCGCAATATTGCTGTAGTGCATGCAACGCCTAGTGTGGTCGCGTGCATGTGAGTCTACCTCGAGGATGTTGCTCTCTGCCCTCTTTCGAGGTTAAGTTTCTATTCTTCGTAATATGCTCTTGTGTATTTACATCTCCAGTGGGCTTTGATTGGCTTGATCTCAGCCATGGTAACTTGGCTCCTTCCGCAGTTATTGATTGCGAATGTTTCCCAATTTTTGCTTGGGATTGTCTCCCACTACTGTTTGGGATCGTTTCCTACCATTACCGTTTTCTTGGTATTTTATCTTCTTGGAGGGTTATTATTTAGATGGATCTGCACCAGAGACAATTTAACCACGTGTGACTCATGCTCTTTTTGCCTTTACTTATGTCAATGGAGCTCAGGCAAATTTGTTATCTACCACTACTAGCAAGTGGGTGATTAACTCCAGTGCATCCAGTCATCTTACTGGTGATCTTGGTTCTCTATGTGCGATCCAACTAGCCAGAGCAGTTACTTCGTGAAGCTAGTGAATGGCTCATACTCTCCAATGACTATGGTTGAAGATGTTCAGTTTACTTCCAGGATGCAGTTGTTAGATGTTCACTAGACGCCTGAGTTTCCTATGAGCTTTCTTTTTGTGAGAAACTTGTGCAAGGATCTCAATTGTCGCATCATATTTGATGAGCACCATTGCTTTTTTCAAGACAAGCGGACTAGTCAAATTATTGGTGAGGGATATGGACTATATTATCTTGATATTTCCACTTATTTTGTTGGAGCGATCTCTATTTCCATGGATTCTTTCCTCTGGTTTCGTAGACTTGGACATCCTTTCTTTGGGAAGCTTTGTCAAATGTTCCCGAATCTGCCATAGTTTGCCACCTTTGATTGTGAGGCTTGTCAATTAGGTAAGTATCATCGATCTACCTTTCCTCCATGCATTGAAAAGCGCAATAGGTTACCCTTTTAGCTGATCCATTGCTATGTTTGGGGGTCGTCTCACGTGCCTAACACTACAAGCCATGGATACTTTGCTATGTTTATTGATAATTACAACAAATCTATTTAGGTATTTCTTATGAAGGATTAGGCCGAGATTCTTCACATCGTGAAGCGATTCTTCGCAGAGGTGCAGAATGTCTACTTGACCTCTACAAGACCTTCCACAGTGATAATGCTATAGAATTCATTTAGAAGGAGCTTGAGTCATTCTTTATCATGAATGACACCTTACATCAAATGTCATGGGCTTACACCTCTCAGTAGAATGGTATTGCTGAATGGAAGTTGCGACATATCTTAGACATTGCTAGGACTCTTCTTGTCTTCATGAAGGTGTTGAAATAGTTGTGGGGAGATGTTGTACTTGTGGCTACATATCTGAGTAAGTGGGTCCTCTCGTTTACCTTGAAAGGGGAAATCCTACTGCAGTTGTTGCATCCTAATGTGGATCAACCTTTTGTTCTCTCACTCTTTGTTTTTGGATGCACATGCTTTGTGCATGCCTTTGGATAGCAGGACAAGCTATCTCCTCAAGCGCTTAAGTGCGTATTCCTTGGTTACTCTTGCACCCAAAAGCGGTACAGGTGCTATGATCCAAGTAGTTGATGATGTATTGTTATTGCAGATGTGGCCTTCTTTGCGAAGGTTCCTTTTCTTTTTCGAGGAAGGGAAAAATATTAAGCTTGTTCCTTGTCAGCTGTAGACATACCATGGACATGATAAAGAGCCTCCTACTATTCCATTGCGTACTGTTTGCTCCTATTCTAGATGATACCAGTCAGATGCCCTCGTAGACAGAGCCAGAGTGATGTCGATGAGAGACCAATTGCCCTAAGGAAAGTCGTTTGTACTTGCAGATTATATCCTATCTCCCATTTCACGACTTCAACACATTTGGACCCTTCTGTATAGCAGTTTTTCAGAGTATTACTTAGCACTGTCATTCCACGAACCTATTTAGAAGCTTCTAAGGACCCTTAATGGAAGACAACTATGGATGCAGGAGCTTGTGCCACGTCCAGAGGGTGTTAAATTTTTTGATTGTAAGTGGGTTTATACAATCAAATATCTTGCAGATGGTAGCATTGATAGGATCAAGATGAGACTGGTGGCAAAAGGTTTGACGAAGACCTATGAAGTAGATTACTTTGAGAGCTTCTCTCCTATGGCTTGGGTTGCTTCAATACATGCTATGTTGTCCGTTGCTATTAACAATAACTGGCCATTATATTAGCTTGACATCAAGAACGCTTTCCTCTATGGTGATCTGACAAATGAAGTGTATATATGACAACCTCATGGATACGGGGATGAGGGGAGTATATATGCAGGTTGAAGAAGGCTATATATGATCTCAAGTAAAGTCCTCGTGCCAGGTTTGATCGAAAACTAGTAAGGTAGTGTAGATTGGATTTAGATGATCTACATTTGATCATCTATCTTCATCAAAACAACTACCTTTGGCACTGTCGTTCTCATTGTGTATGTTGATGACATGGTTTTAACCGGAGATCATAGTGCAGACCTTTAGGAGACTAAGGAATTCTTGCAAAAGGTCTTTGTTACAAAAGACCTGACGGAGTTGCAATATTTCATGGGGATTAGTTGGGAAAAATAATTAAGTTACTTTATTTTTAAGCCCTACCTTTCTTTATACAGAGAGAGGTGGGAACAAATTACATCATAACCCTGTAAGAAAGCAGAAGTAATAAAAATGCCCAAATATAAGAAATAAATAACTTAACACTCCCTCTTAATCTGGAGCATAGATGTTAAATCATGCTCAGCTTGGAAATGCATACATTAAAGGAAGAATGTGTTAAGGGCTTGGTGAAGACGTCTGTTATCTGATCATGTAAGGCAACTTATGTAGTGAAGATGAATCCTTCCTGGATTAAATCCCCAGTGTAGTGACAATCCACCTCCCTATGTTTGGTGCGCTCATGAAACATGGGGTTATTATCAATATAAGTGGCAGCTCGATTATCACATCATAACTCCATAGGTCCATCAATCTCCACATGCAGATCAGTCAAAAGGAACTTAATCCACATCAACTCTATAGATGTTTGCGCCATACCCCTGTACTTAGACTCTGCATTAGACCTGGAAACAACTATCTTCTTTTTGCTTTTCCAAGTCACCAAATTCCTTGCAACATAAGTGTAGAAGCGTGTGGTAGACTTCCTATCATCATGGCTACCTATATAATTTGCATTTAAATATCCAACTGCTGTCATAGAAGCCCCTCTGCTAAAGAGAAGATCCTATCCTGGTGCTCTCTTCAGGAACCTGAGCACCATCATAGCTGCATCCCAATGTTGTCTCGTAGGTCTCTCCATGAACTGGCCCAAATTCTTCACAGTAAATGAGATATCGAGACTAGTGATGGTTAAACATAACTGCTTTCCTACAAGTTGCTTATATCGCATGCTATCCATTGTTTCTGCATCTCTGTCATATAGCTGTGCCTTGGGATCCATAGGAACATTGGCTGGCTGGGCACGCATCATACCAGTTTCCTTCAATACATTTAGGGTATATTTCCTTTGAGACAGAACAATTCCCACTTTGTTACGAGCTACTTTTATAGCAAGGAAATATTGTAGTAGCCCTAGATCCTTTATAACAAACCGATTTGCCAAAGTTCTCTTTATCTCTGCCACACCTGCGGTGCCATCTTCAGTAACTATCAGATCATCAACATATACCAGAAGCACAACTACTCCTTTCATTGTCTTCCTGATAAATAGGGAATCATCAGCAGAAGACCTTTGAAAATCAATTGACTCCACCACCTGAGAGAGCTTCTGGAACCAAACTCTTGGACTCTTCTTCAAGTTATAAATAGTTTTCTGTAGATGACATACACACTCCCCCTGAACCTCATAACCCCGGGGGGGGGGGGGGGGGGTGCTGCATATATACCTCTTCTTAAATATCATATAGGATGGCGTTCTTCACATCCAACTGGTGAAGCTACTAATCCTTCTATATTGCAATGGAAACCAGCATACGAATTGTGGATAGACATGCCACTGGGGAAAAAGTATCAAAGAAATCAAGCCAGTAGGACATGGCACCAAACGGGCCTTGTATTTGGCAATCGACTCATCGGGATTGTAGTTGAGTATAAACACCCAACGACAACCTACTACAACAACCTTTGGAGGTAAGGGCGTAAGCTTTCATCTGTAATGAGATCGAAGTGCAATCATTTCATCCTCCATAGCTTGACGTCATTTTGGACGTAACATGGCTTGTTGATATGTAGAAGGTATCTCTGTAGTAATAAGTGCAAGACAGAAGCTTCGAAAACCTTCCCAAGATTGTTAGTGGCTAAACTGCCTACTACATGATATCTAGCACGGGTATGGGGTGCCTTTCAAATGGCAACTGGAAGGTCTGAATCCACTGGCATATCCACATGATTACATCCTGAAGTAGTCACTTGTAGAACCACCACTGAGCAAAATATCATCATTGTCTAAAATCTCTGTGCTCACTTGATCTGGGGAGGATGGAGGTGGGGGGGGGGGGGTATCTGCAGTGTGGTATGAGGCTGCTTGTAAGTAATAATGGGGTTATTACATTTTTGAGGCACATCATGGGTGGTGGTGCTGGTAGATGGTGGCTTAGTAATAGGAATCTCCTTAAAGGTAATAGGAGGAACATGCATACGAGCAACAGTTGTATAAGTGGAAATCTCTCACCCAGTGGTAGAAAAATAAGCAATGGACTCAAAAAGTAACATCAACAGATACAAAGTGATGAGCAGATAAGGGATCAAAACACCGATACCCCTTCTGAGTTCTAGAGTACCCCAAGAAAACACACTTTACTACCCTTGGTGTTAGTTTATCCTGTTCAAGAGTAATGTCATGAACAAAGGTAACGCACTCAAAGACCCTAGGAACAACAGGAAACAACCCCCTTATTAGGATACAATATACCCTATGGAATTTGTTCATGAATAGCGGAGTTAGGCATCTAGTTGATAGAAAAACATGCAGTCAAAACAACATTATTCTAATAAAGCGACGACACAGAGTAATGTATCAAAATAGTGTGTGCAACATCAAGTAAATGGCGATGTTTCCTCTTAGTAACACCATTTTACTGAGAAGAATGAGAGCACAAGTGGTCTGATGAATGATGCCATGGGATTTATAAAAAGAATATAAGCCATGTGTACACAATTTCAAAGCATTATCAGAATGAACTTTGATAGTAGTGGAAAACTGGATTTTTATTTCAATCACAAAGTTTTCAATAACAGAGCCAACAATTGACTTATTCTTTAATAAAAATACTCATGACACTTGAGAAAAATCAACAATAACAAAAAAATAATGGTGAGCTAGCTGGTCTAGAATCTGATTAGGCCCCTACACATCTATATGGATAAGCTGAAACAATGAAGTAGACCCAATATTCTAAGACGACGGGAAACTAGCTTGATGATGTTTGCCAAGCTGACATGCATCACAAGTGATGACAATTATGGGAGTGATATGGGGCATAACACACCGAAGCTTGTCCAAGGAAAGATGATCAAGGTAGAGGTGTTGATCTTAGGGATGGAAACAAGCTTTGGTTCCCACACAAATGGAGTATGCACTAGAATCTACCAACCAATCTCCATCTTGCTGTAACACAGAAGAAGAGCAAGCTAGCTCGTTACTTGAGGAGGATGCAAGGGCTATCATCTCAGAAGAGGACGGCACTGCTGATTGGGAAAGCTGTGTAAGATGCTGCAGAAGTTCGTTAAACTCAACACAAGATACTACCTCATAAAGAACCTCTATAGACTCAGTAACCTGAGTGGCCATTGCAGGATGGCTATGCTTAGTTCAACAAGTAGCCTTTGAGTGTCCTAGATGTCCACAATATGTACACAGGGTACAACCACACCCCCTAGATCCATGACGATAGCCATGACTATGTGTAGATGCGGCACCTCTACCACGTCCAGGGGTTGTGGCCAGAGCGCAGAGGTTTGACCTGTGGTCTTAGTAATAGGAGATTGCACTGCAATCCTACTCAATTTGCTGTATGTCTCCTCAAGAGAATGAAGCTCAGATAGGGTCAAAATCTTATCTCGTACAACAGTAAACTCATGTTCAAGGCCTGATAGGAAGAGAGGGACAACAAACTCTCTCGTGAACTCTCTCTAAGAAGCACACATGCATGCAGGCCTGCAAGCATTGTCTCTCTAAGAGACCTTTCATAGTAGAGTAATACTGTGCTAAAGAACGTCCCTTCTAGCACAACTGGAATAACTCATGATAAGTTTGGAAAACCCGTGCAGAGTTCTTTTCATGGGAGTAAGTCTTACGAAGTATATCCCACATCTTCTTCGCAATACTGTAGTACATGATCTCATCTCTTATCTCGAGGATAATGCAATTCATCATCCATGCACTAACCCTTGCATTATCCCTATCCCAGGTTGCATTGACTCTTGTCTTCTCTCTGTGCTCTAGGTGATGCAGGAACTCCTTTCCATGACCTCTTATGGTCATAAGAAAGGTCTGCGACCACAGGGGTAATTGGTCTCATCTAATTTAACCATGGGATAAAAAAGTAGGCTCTTATATGCCCCCATGTCCATAGTTGAGTCCCAATTCGCCTTAGACGAACTAGAGGATGCCATCTAGCCTTCACTCACGAACCCAACACCAACATAGATCAAACAGAACATCAAATTAGTACACAAACATGAGATTGCATGTCTGAAACTGTGAATTTTAGACCAAGGCCTAGCTAAACCTATTAGAGGTAAGATCGGCCCTTAACAATGTTGCCTCTCCCTCCTAGGTGCTTAAAATCGAAGAAATAGAAAGGAAGGTGGATGTAGAACCATCCCTACCCCAGTAGGCCCTGACAGCAAGTTGCGCTGCTAATGGGAAGGGCTTAGCAGGGCTGACGATGTAGCACAGACCCTAGCAGCGGGTTGTACTACTAGTGGGAGCCCCTGGTGATGGTAGGCGGTGCCGCTAGGGCTCAGGTGGACCCTAGCGATGGTGCACGAGGGTTTCGAATCACCACCAACAATGACACTGGTGGTGTTGCTGTTGCTGAGTCGCCACTGGACGAAGAAGAGGGCTGGTGTGAGGCAGATCCAGTGAGGAGGAGAGAAGGGGTGACAGTGGAAGGTGTAGAGGGCTTGTTTGGTGGTGGTACCTAGGGCACTAGTTTAGGACTGTTTTGATACTAAGGAAGAATAATTGAGTTACGTTGTTCTGAAGCGCTGTCTCTTTATACAAAGAGATAGGTGGGAACAAATTACATAACTCCACAAGAAAACAAAAATAATAAAAAGGGATTTTTACTTAGATGCCATTGTAATCTTTCGAAATTGCTTTCTTGTCATTCACTTCTTTATATTTCTTTAAATGCCATCAAAAAAGTGATGCCATTTTTGTAATTGCCACTTCGTTAGTTGGAACCGTTAAATCTAATGGTTGTGGACTTAAAAGTAATGAAAACTTATGTTTTTTCACCTAGAAAACTTTTTTTTCTTCCCTTATCTTTTTCCCCTTTTCCTCCTCCCCTCTTCTCCATGACACCACCTTCCTCCTCCCCATTCCTTCCGCCACCAGTGACAATACTAGCAATAATAGCAACAACAAAAGCAGTAGCAGCAACAACAATAAGAAGCAACGATAGCAACACCAACAGCAAGCAGCAACGATAGCAACAACAATAAGCAACTATAGTAGCAGTAATAAGCAACAACAAGAAGCAACAACAATAAGCGGTGCTGGCAACAAGCAACAACAACAATAACAAGCAGCAGCATCAACAGGCAACAACAACGACAAGCAGTGGAGGGGTGGACTTGCATAGACCCACGGCCTCGACACTAGCAGGGAGGGGTAAAGGGAGAGGTGGCGAACAAGGGTAGAGAGGATGGGGAGGGAGGGGCGGAGGGATTGGGCAGGGAGGAGGAAGCTGTCAAGGGAGTGGGGAGGTGAAGTGGTTGAGGTAGTGCTTGAGGTTGAGGCGGGTGTTGGTGGTGCTAAAGGAGGAGTGAAAGCGCTTGAAGACGGAGTTGGAGGCAAAGAGGAGGAGGGAGGGGGAGGGGTGGAGTGGAGGGAGGAGACGGGGAAGGGGAGGAGGGTGGGCTAGAGGTAGGGGAAGTCGTGGAAGGAGATGTGAGAGAGGGACTTGAAGAGCTACGGTTGGAGGAGGGGAGGGGAGGAGAGGAAGGGGGGGTGTGGACGGGGACGATAAGGACTAGCGGGAGCGGAGGTGGTTCTTGAAATGGACAATGAAGGTGTGGCGGATAGAAAGGTCGGCGTAACGGGGAGGAGGCGAGGCGAAGGAGGGTAAGGGCGATCCTCGGTTGGTCAGCGACGGTGGAGAGGCGAGGTAATGGTTCTTGGTGGTCATGTTGGAGTGGCAGGAGGAGGTTGGGGCAAGGTGGTAGTGATCGTGGTGTTGTGGAGAGAAGAGGTTGGGAGGGGAGGAGAGGAGGGCGGAGGGGGTGGGGAAGGATTGGAGTGAAAAAGTTTTTTAGGTAAAAACATAAATTTTCATTACTTTTGAGCGTGGTTTTAAAAAACGTGCCTCGAGGCATTGGAGGCATGCCTTGAGGCGAGGTGCGAGGATTTTGCCTTGAGGCGGTAGCCTCAAGCCATTGCAGTGAGGCGAGCGCCTCTACTTGTTGAGGTGGTGATGAGGCGGTGAGGTGTTGAGGCTATATGGAAGCGACGCCTCGTTTGCAAACACTCTAATCTGGTCATGTGCAAGTCACATGACCATTCTAATGACCTAATATTTGGTATAAGTTATAACCCCAATCTAGATACCCCCTCTAACCCCACAAAGCCCTAAATTCATCGAGAAATCTGAAACCCCATCGCCTCCTGAGCCCCCTTGCCGATTTTGGAGCTCATTGCTTGCGCCAATCCCTATTTGAGCTCATCGTTGACGCTAATCCCTGTTGGAGCTCATCGCCAGCGCACTTGCTCATTGCCAAGCCTTGTTGGAGCTCATCGCTAGTTCCATTGCTAGACCCTCTTGGCGCTCATCGCCAGCTCCATCGATACTTGCTCATCGTCGTTGGCACCTGCGATTCGCATTGCCAATCCCTGTTGGAGCTGATCGCCGGCACACCTGCTGATCGCCAAGCCTTGTTGGTCCTCATTGGCACCTGTGATTCTCCTCCTCAGTCCCTCTCTCTCATTTTATTTTGGTTTCATCTTCTTTATCTTGGTTTTATCTTCTCACTGTCATTGCCACCTATTCATCACTTGGTTTTATCTTGGTTTTATTCATGTCAGTAGTCTTTATCTTGGTTTTATCTTCTTTCTAAACAAAAATCTAGGTCTTATCTTTATGTTTATATGATTAGTAACGTGATTTGTAAATTGTACCTTGAGTCTTAATTGATGTTGTGGTTCAAATTCCAATTTCTATAATTTCAGACATCGCACCAAGGGCAAAAAGAGGAAGAGATGAATCTAGTGGCAGTTTGTATCTTGGATGGAAGTATTATTCAGAAATTGAGCTAGAAGGAGCTTAAAAGGGGAAGGGATATAAATATGTGAAGTGTAATTTTTGTGGGAAAAATATCACAGGTGGAATTGCATGATCGAAGGAGCACTTGGCCAAGACACACAAAAACGTGGGATCATGTGCTAAGGTCCCACTTGAAGTTGAAATTGAGATTAAGGAATACTTGCTCAAGAAGGATGTTGATAGGAGTGCTGGAAGAAATAGAAGAAATTCGTCGCATAGGTGGATATACAGTATAAGGGCCATCTAGTCATGGAGAAAATGCACCCACAGGATCAAGTGGTGCAAGAGTGGTGGTACGCCCAATGGATTTATTTGTTTGGGTTGGACAGAAACTTGGGCCTGGAAGTGATGAACCTAATAGCACTCCACATTGTCATCTAAAGCAGTTACTTTGAATTCCTCTTGGAAGAAAGAACTTAGAGAGAAAACATGTCTTAGTATTGGAAGATTCTTCATTGAAAACGGATTGCCTTTCAATTTGGCCACCAGTTCATCTTCTTGGTAGATGTTGCAGGATGTAACTTTGAAGGGGATTTAGAGGTCCTACGATGCATGAGTTACGTACCTGGATTTTTAAGAAGTGAAGACAATAGACATAATGGTTGGGCAAGCACAGGCATCTTGGGTTGAGATAGGATGTAGTATATTGTTTGATGGTTGGACAGATACAAAAGGTTGTACCTTGAGTAATTTTTTGGTCAACAACCCCAAAGGTACATGGTTTTTGAAATCTGTTGATGCTTTAGAAGAGATTAAGAATGCCGATTGCCTCTTTGGATTGATGGATGAAGTTGTTGAAGAGGTAGGGGAAAGCAATGTTATCCAAGTGATAACAGATAATGCATCTGCTTATAAAAAAAGATGGGGAAAAATTGATGGAGAAGGGACCACATTTGTACTCGACTCCATGTATTGCTCACTGCATCGACCTTGTGTTGGAGGATATTATGAAGTTGCCTCTTCATGACTCCCTCTTTAAGAAGGACAAATAAATCAGCAACTACATATATGTACATGCTTGGGTGGTGGCCATGGTAAGGAAGCATGCAGGAGGAGATTTAGTGAGACTTGCCATCACACGATTTGCTACTGATTTCCTTACCTTACAGAGATTGCTATGTGGCAAAGATGCTCTTGAGTCTTTTTTCACCTCAAAAAGGTGGAAGTTCAGCAACTATGCATTGAAGGTTCCAGGGCAACCTATGCAAAATATTGTGCTAAAAATTAGAACATTTTAGCTTGGTGTAGCTTATGTGATAAGGACAATCAAACCATTGGTTATGGTTTTAAGGATGGTAGACTTAGAATAATATCCACCCATGGCATTTAGCTACGAGGCTATGGATAGAGCCAAGAAAAAGACTGCTAAAAATTTGAGTAATGCTGAAAAGAAGTACAAGACGATCTGGGACATTGTTGACTCAACATGGGACAGACGACTACGCACTTGTATGCTGCTGCCTATTTTTTGAATCCCCAATGCCAATATGAACTAGGTGATTATCTTTCGGATAATCACCCTTCGCTTTTTCAAAAAAAATGCCAATATGAACCAACATTTTTAGTTGATTTAGAAATTAAGATGGGGTTGTATTCATGCTTTCAGAGGTTAGTTCCTAACAGGGAGGAGAAATTTAAGGTATATCTCCAAATGGATGCATTTGTCAATGGAAGAGGGCTATTTGGATGGTCCAATGTCGTAGACACTTGAAAGAGGAGGAGTCCTGATCATTGACTCCTTTCTATCATTTAGAATAATAAGTGTAGTGCAAATTTTTTCCTATACTAAAAGCATCTTTCCCATTATAGCGGATTGGTAGAGAGCATTGGTGATGAAACACAAGTTTGACTTGTAGTGCATCTGCATGTGAGTGAAATTGGAGTTCTTTAACCGGGTAAAAGGATCTCATTTGTATTTTAAGTAATATTTATAAAGAATTTAATGAGCATCTTTTCATTGACTAGGTCCATACTAAAAGGAGGAATATATTGAAACAATACAAACTCAATGACTTGGTTTATTGCTTGTTCAACGTAAAATTGAAACACAAGGAGGTGAAGAAGAAGACAAGGGAGGATCCTCTATGCTTAGAGGAAGTGGACTCTGATGATGAGTGGATTGTTGTGCTACAACTTCGTGAAGATAAGGTTGGTGCTTATCAAGAATTAGATGTAATTGTAGCTCTACAAGAAGATCTCGTTGACCTTGAGCAATAAGTAGATGCAACGAGAGGATTAGGAATACAAGTGAGAGGTAACAGAAAAAAGAGAAGAAAAAAGACAAGGGTAGAGACAATGGTAACAAGATAAGTCATTTTATATTTTAAAGAATTTTAAATTTATAAATTAAGGCTTTAAGTTTTAACAAATATTATTGAAAATTATTTATTTTTTAGGCAAAGCGATTATTGATGTTGAGGAGGAAGAATTTCAAGAGAGTGATGGAGATACTAAAGATATAGAAGTTGAGGCTAGGATGAAGTACATGGATGACTCCTGGGATGATGCGACTAGCCTTAGTGATAATAACATTGATGAGCTTGACTTGGAGTGACTTTGATGGTGTTGAAAGGGGAGGAGAATATAATGTCTTTTACTTCTTTTTTGAGATTTTTTGATGTGGATGTACTTTCATTTTAAGTCTTCAAATGTTTAGATAAACTAAACTTCTAGTTTTCTTTGTTGTTTGGTTGTTTATCTTCTTATTGGAATGTCATTTTAAGTCATTCAATGTTTGTCGTAGAGTAAAATGGCATGGATGTGTGTTTTTACTTTTTTTTTTTCATTATTAGTACTTAACAGGTATATATTTATGTCCTTTTTTTTATTTTCCATCCAATACTTGAGGCTTCTGTCTCGAGGCTTACGCTTCACCTTAATGAAGGGAAACCACGCCAGACCGCTTTGCATTTTTTAAAACCTTGCTTTTAAGACTACAATTGTTAGATTTAACGATTTCAAGTAACGGAGTGGCAATTACGAATATGGCGTCACTTTTTTGATGGCATTTAAAGTGATATTAAGAAGTGGATCAAAAGAAAGTAATTTTTTTTTTGAAAGAAAAAAGAAAGTAATTTTAAAAGATTACAATGGCATCTAAGTAAAAATTCTTAATAAAATACCCAAATACAAGAAATAAATAACTCAAAAGATTTGAGGCAATCAGAGATGAACATGGCATGAACCTCTCACAACGAATATATGTCCTTAAGATACTTAAGGAGGTTGGACTACTTGGCACAAAGCTTTCGACTATTCCAGTTGAGCAGAAGAAGCAATATGGGGAGATTAGGATCCACTCTTTGAGGATTTCCACAAACATAGGAGCATTGTGGGCAAACTACCATACTTGATTATTACTCGCTCAGATATTAGCTTCGCTGTTAGTAGAGTGAGTTACTATATGGACAAACATGCTATAGTCATTGGTATGATGTTTGTCTGATATTGAAGTATGTGAAGGGGTCTCCTAGGAAAGGGCTATGCTACAGGAACAATGGTTATTCCTTAAAACCACAGTGCTGGCCCTGGTAGAATTTTGTCGTCTGATGTGTTACTGTCTCTCTCTCTCTCCAAATAATGGTGCCTTTCTTTATTAAACAATTCATGTTCTGTTTGGAAGCTTACGGCTATCAGCCATATATGAAAGCGTTGCCTTTTTTTTTCCTTTTTGAAAAATTGATACCATGTAAGCTTACGGCTAGCAGCCCTATATGAAAGCCCTGCCTTTTTTTCCTTTTTGAAAAACTGATACCATGTATTAGAGTATGTTATGATTATTATATGGAAACTACCAAACTGAACCGATGAATTGACAGGTGAACCGATTATTCTACTAAAAGGAGTTTCTTGTTTTGGGGAAGGTTCATTACTGTTGAGAGTTTTACAGTTTTGTCATTTTCTATTGCTGTCATTTCTATTTCCCTTTAGTAGAAGGGTTTGTTTATTGTTTTTCCCTTGGCCTCTCTATAAATAGAGGTCTAGGGTTTCGTAGTGAAGATGAATGTATCATTTTTCTCAACTTAGTATCAAAGTGACAATTCTAGACCAAACCTCTATACCTTCTTGATCTCTACCAAATAAAGATGAAAGTCTCTTTTCTTGCATTCGGATTCTAAACTCTTCATGAGAAGAGACGAATCTCCAGGTTGCTTTGGGAATTGTGCCTTAAGCAACCCTATATGAATTCACTGCCGTTGCCACCGTTAGGATCAACCAAAGGCCATTACCACCACCAGCTCACCAGCGAGGGGGTTGTCGGCTCGTGGTCGATCGGTTGAACCCCTTTTGGCTAACTCTTGCTGCTAGCAGCACTACCAATAGGCCTTGACCTACCAGCATCATCATTGGGCTTGTAGGAGAAGGGGGTATCGAGGACTTTTTTTAGCCCATTTAGGGCTTGGAAAGGGTTGCTCCAATCATCTTCTGACACCAGTTGTGTCCGACGATTGTCGAAAGGATTGTAGCGATTGCTGGAACGCTGCCATGATGTTTGGTTCAGAGAGCTACTATTGTTATTGTGTATGAAGTTTTTGGGTTGTGTTATTCATTCTTTGTCTCCTGTATGGTTATTTAAGCCACTCGTGTCTTTAATGTGTTGACAACCAAGGTTATTCACTGGTTTGCAAACGTGGGACTCCAATTTTATGTGAGTTGGCCTCTATGACAGCTCATTCGCATAGTCTGGAAGCCAGGAATAAAGGGGAGTGTATTTGACTTGAGTGTGGAGAAAGGTTCAAGTTATGTGTCACAATTATAATCATTCTCTGATGGAGTTGAGGGATGTGGAAAGGATCATGTTCACATTAAATCGAAGCCCAAGAGGTCATGTAGCTGCCCTAGAATTGGCAAAGGATACTGTGACTAGCCCCATGAACGAGTATGAGGTACAAATTTGAAGACTCTATCGGTATGATGCATCTCAGGCAGAAATTGCATATTACTCTCAAGTAGTGGAAGTAGAATGGCTAGTCGATTTAGTGCATCCTGACACATATGTGGTGATGCGAGACAGTTCTCTACTTTTAGATTGGTCCCATCAGGCATAACTATACTGGTAGCTAATGGGCAACATTCCCGCATTGTTGGTTAAGGGGAGGTACATGTGCCTCCTTACATGAAATTGGAGAATGTCCTTTTAGCTTTAGATTTTTCTCTAAGTCTACTCTCCATTGGTGGGATCGTAGAGGAGTTGAATTGCAGGGTTGTATTTGGTGCAATATCTCTTACATTCCAAGATATTTTGATACGACACACTATTGGTTGCAGTTGTGAAAAAGGTAGTGTCTATCGTCTTCTACAGTCACCTTATGCAATCATGTCTTTCTTCCATCAGGAGGGGCTTCTAGCTACTTGTGGTACCTCTGATTCGGTCATCTTCCCTTGCATAAGCTTTGAAGGATGCTTCTACAAATTCCACCAACCACCACCTTTCAATGTGAAGCGTGCCAACTTTGCAAACATCACAAGAGTGCATTCTCTAGGAGCCAACATTGGAGTTTAAAAGCTATATTTCAGTTACTCCATCTAGACATTTAGGGGCCTAACTAAACGCCGGATCATATGGGACAGAGTTTATTTGGTGGCAATGAATGATTTCTCTTGCCTCACTTGGACATTCCTTTTGAAATCCAAGTACGAAGCTGGTGATATGATCATGGCATTCTTAACAGAGATTAATTTGGAGCTAATGTGAAAATCATTCGATCAGCCAATGCCCTGGAGCTTTGTACCTGCTCCCTTTGTGCCTTCTATTGGGAGCATGGAATCATCCACCAAACAAGTTATTCCTACAGTAGTACACGTTACAGCAAATTGGCATAGCAGTAAGGAAGCATCGACACATCTTAGATGTTGCAAGGACTCTCTTGATATAGAATAGTATTCTGATAGGTAATAAGGAGATGCAATGTTGACTGCTTGTTATCTCATTAATCGGGTGCCATCTGCAGTTCTTGATGAGTGGGTTCCTTATTCCATCCTGTTTCTTGATTGCGAATTGTTTCGGGTGTCACCCAAGGTTTTTGGATGTGTGGCATTTGTACTTCTCCATGGTCTCAAGATTCTCAACAAGGATAAGCTTGCCCCTCGTGTAGTTAAGTGCATCTTTCAAGGATACTCAAGAACTCAAAAGGGGTACCAATGTTATGACCTGGTTGGTTGATGTCACTATGTCGGTGTCGATGTTACTTTCCATGAGTCGATTCCTTACTGTTCCACATTTGGCTCCAAATTAGTAATCTTACACCTAAAAGTGACCTGTCATCCCACTTTTAGTACCCTCCGATGCACCACAGAGGCATTCTCCCGAGAGTCCACCTCCTCGAAGTTGTCTTCTTAACAACATGTTTGAGATGATTACTCTTGTTGCCTGACTCAATAGGAAGAGCTAGCTCACCCAGTGTCCATTCCTAAGTCGCTACCCTCTCGTACGTCTGAAGGGAGTCTTATACCTAGTGATATAGAGACCACCATCCTTGTCTCTTAGGGCAATTTTGATATACCACAACAGCATGCGAGTATCGCAACTGAATAATCCAAGCCTAAGTACGTTGAGATAGATGATCCTCAATATGGCAGCCTTGATATGCTCATTTCCTTACGGAAGGGCACTTGATCGTGTACTATGCATCCGATCTTTAAGTACACGTAAATGGCAAGCTTGTCTTCTTATTACAAGAGTTTATCACCACACTCTCCCTACTACGCTTTAGCAGGTAGTGACCTAAAATGGCATAAGGCCATGGAAGATGAGATGTCGGCACCGCTCTCACGTGGAACTTGGAACCTTGATGATCCACCTTCAAATGCTACCATGGTAGGATGCAAGTGGGTATTCACGGTTACATAACTTCCTGATGGATCGATGGAGTGGTACGAGGTGAGATTGGTAGCAAAAGGATATACATAGACCTATGGGATTGATTATTTTGACACTTTCTCCTCAGTGGGAAGGCTCCCTACAGTTGTGATTCTCATTTCTGTACTCGTTCATCTTGACTGGTAGCTACATTAGTTAGAGGTCAAAAATGCCTTCTTCTATGAGGATCTCTAGGAGGAGATTTATATGTAGCAGCCCCTAGATTTGAGGTAGTGGGGGTGTGTTCCAAGGTTTACAGGTTACATAAGGTTATTTATGGTCTTAAGTAGAGCCAATGTACATGGTTTTAGAAACTATCTGAAGTTGTTGAGAACGGCTTCAAGAGGTTTGTGGTAGATCATTACTTGTTTGTGAGAAAGATTGAAAGGGGAAGAGTTGTGATGATAGTCTATGTGGATGACATTATACTGATTGGAGATGATATTAGAGGTATCACGACTACCAAGGAGTTTTTGTGGAAATACTTTATCACGAAGGATATGGGCTTACTCTGATACTTCCTTGGTATTGAAGTTGGTCGGAGTGCAAAGGGAGTTGCCCTTTCACATAGGAAATATGTACTTGACCTCTTTCAAGAGATGGGGATGTTTGCTGCTGTTGTTAGAGAAAATCGTTGTTTTAAGAATGTATAGCATCGTATTATAGTGACAAAAATCGCAACATATAAATTTATAAGTGCTCGAAAATCACAAGTGAGTCCGAGGTCGTTCTCAGGGAGCAAATTGGAATTCACAACACTAATCGCAATTAATAATAGATGAGCATAATAATGAATTACAATTTAAGATATTCAATAAATAATCTACTAAAAAATGTATTAAATAATAATAATAGAATCTCAAGAATTATTGGGATGAAAAGAATAAGAAAGAACTATAAAATTGATGATTTAGATCACCAATTAATCTCTCAAATTAAGCATATATCCCAATGAAATTAATTTTTCAACCAATTCAAATTTTCCAACAGTGGTTAGAATCACTTATTCTCAAATTCCATGTCAACCAATACTCGAATGTCTCAAATAATTTCACATAACCAACCAAATTAGACGTCAGAGTTGAGCCTCAGAGCCTCAACATCAACAACTTAGAAATCGCTAAGTGTGTGCATGCATCCCAAGGTACCGGGCTTCTTGAGCTTACCTGAGCTCCACTCTTCAAATCTCAGCTTAAGATCGTGTTCAAATGATCTCTCACGGTCTGAACACCAATCCCACCAATTTTGGTGGGATTTGGTGAAGATCTAACTAATGAAGATCTTGTCGAATCACAGTCGGTGGAGTTTGGGTTTAGGATTCTGAGTTGAAGTCAGGCGATAGGGGGCTTATTGCTAAGAAGACGAGAAACCTAGGGACCTGAACGCAAGAAATTTCAAAAGCTAGGGACTTGGATGTGAAGAATAGGGGTTTTAGGGATTGAAGTGCAAACTAGGTCAAGATGGATTCTGATTGGGTCCAAACTTTGATGTTAACCTAATTTGGACCTAAGAAATCTAATGTTGAACTTGAATTTGAATTTTGATCATGGTTGACTTGGTAATTTGCACAGAAGCCATAATCAGGGCAAAATCTTGTCTGAAACTCTGTTCTAGGTTAAAATGGGTTTAGATGGTTAAACCAA
The DNA here is from genome assembly GCA_037157565.1 of Thalassia testudinum. Taxonomy (NCBI): domain Eukaryota; kingdom Viridiplantae; phylum Streptophyta; class Magnoliopsida; order Alismatales; family Hydrocharitaceae; genus Thalassia; species Thalassia testudinum. Next base: position 99,287,738 of record JAZHRO010000039.1, on the reverse strand, counting down.
GGGTACCAAACCTTTTAGAATATTTTTCTATGAATTTTAGAAGGTTTAGATGAATTTTATCTTGATCAGAACCTCTTCAATTTAGGCGAGGCTGAAATTTGGATTTTATGTACTGTTTTGGTTCTCGAAATGCGTGAAACCTTATTTTTGTTAGTGCTAACCCACTTTTTGGTCTTTAATGCTCAATTGGCCTTCGATTAACCCCTAGGTGACCCTGTGGTTACTCTGCATTCATTATGTGATGTTAAAACTGCAGATTTAGCCCTATTTTATTGCTCTCTCCTCAAAATGGATGAGTGGAATTATGGCTCTCAGGAAATTATTCAGGAGTATTTGTCTCTTGATTATGAGTAATTCAAGCTAGTTATAGTGAGTGATAGCGTTACCATCAGCTGCCAAGCTTGCCTTTGTTCCTGTGGACTTGAATGTGCATTTGTATGAGGATGATTTTGCTGTCGTAGGTGCAAGACAATTTAGATGCCTTGTGGGAAAGTTCTTGTATGTGACTATTATACACCCTGACATTACTCTTGCAGTTAGGAATGTATGCCAGTTCATGGACAAACAAAGGAGAATTCATTGGGACGCAACAATCATGATTCTTAGATACTTGATGTTTGCATTATGGAAAGGATTACTTTTTACTCGAGGTGGCTTATTGGGGGTGATGGCATACACTGATGTAGACTATCCTTCGTACCCGAAGGACAGAAGGTCAATTACTGGATTCTATATGTTTGTTGGAGGAAATCTTGCTACATGGTGGGGCAAGAAACAAACTATAGTGGCTGGATTGAGTGTAGAATTGGAATACAGAGTTATGACTTAAGCTACCACAGAACTCATGTGGATTCGGTCTATTCTTATAGATCTACAGATTCTTGTGACTGATTCTATGGAGATGAGGTGTAATAACAAAGCTACATTATTTATTGCTAAAAATCTGATTTTCCATGAGAGAATTAAGCGTGTGGAAGTGGATTGTCTTTATACGTAAGATATGATTTAGAAGGGGTACATACGCACTCTCCATATGTCATTCGAAGACTAGGTAGTAGACATGTTTTCCAAAGCACTACCATGATCCTTCTTTGACATATGCAATTCCAAGTTGAGCATGACAAACATCTATAGTCCAGCTTGAGGGGGAGTCTTGAAAGTTCTACAATTGTCTTTTACAGTTGCTATCTTTTCTAGTTACCTTTAGTAGAAGGGTCAGTTTATTGTTTTTCCTTTGGCCTATCGGTGTTGGAACAAATGAATTTCGTTGTCTTCAAAAGAAAACCCTAGCCTTCTTTTATATAAAAGATGACTGGGCTAATTACATAAGTACCCTTGAGGATAGATAAAAAATACCAAATACCTCTATAACTCAAACAACTCAACACTCCCCCTCAAGTTGGGGTATAAATGTCAGCGAGCCCCAACTTGTGGCTGAAGAAATTATGACGTTTCTTAAGGGCCTTGGTAAGAATGTCAGTAACCTATAACTCAGATGAAATATACGGGGTACTTAGTGTGCCTTCCAGGAGTGTATCTTATATAAAGTGACAATCATGCTCCATATGCTTCGTCTTCTCATGAAAAATGGGATTAGAGGCAATATATGCTGATTTATTATCACAGTAAAGTGTGATTAGGGTATCAACTACCACTCCTAGATCCTACAAGAAACCAACCATCCACATGATTTCACATGCCGCCTGTGCCATAGACTTGTACTCTACCTATGAACTAGAGTGAGCAACAACACTCTGTTTCTTGCTCTTCCATGAAATTAGATTTTCTCCCAACTAGACAGTGAAGCCAGATGTAGATCTCCTGTCCTCTACTGACCTTGGATAATCTGCATTAGAGTAAGCTACAAGATCTAGAGTGCCACTCACTTTGTGATACAAACCTCGTCCTGGGGTGCTCTTCAGATATCTCAGAATGAGACACACATCATGCCAATGACTGTACCTAGGATTCTGCATAAACTGGCTGGCACGATTGATTGCAAAGCTAATATCTGGATGTGTAATAGTCAGATATAATAACCGACCAACAATACTACGGAACCTGGTAACATCCTTAAACAAAGGATTTGTCTCATCTGAACTGTGAGTAGTAGATGCGCCTACTAGTATCCCTGACAGTTTGGACTCAAGAAGTCTAACTCTCTCTAGAATCTGTAAGGTATACTGCCATTGTAATAAGGATAAACCTCCCTCCTGACGAATAGCCTTTATCCCTAGAAAGTAGCGAAGATCACCTAAATCCTTGGTGACAAAAGTGGATTGGAGAAAGGCTTTCGTCTCGGTGATCCCATCGATATCATAACTTGGGAAGGTCATATCATGCAACGTAAATTGCCAAACTAACCACTCTCCGTATCCCACCATGCTCTATTCGTCTAGTAAATATAGAATGATCAGTAGTTGACCTCTGAAACCCTAGTTTCCTGATCTCAAGGTTGAGCCTCTCGAACTAGGTTCGTAGACTCTGCTTCAGGCCATAAATAGCCTTTTGTAAGCGGCAGACAAGCTCCCCCTAACTATCATAACTTGGTAGCTATCTCACATATACTTCCTTTGCTAAATCACTATACAAGAAGGTATTCTTTATATCAAGTTGATGCAGTGGCCACTCCCTGATTACTGCTAGAGATAGAATAATCCTAATGGATGCGATGCATGGAACAAGGGAGGTCTCAAGGTAATCCACCCCATAAGTCTGGGTAAACCCCTTGGCAATAAGTCTAGCTTTATATCTCTTCATTGTCCCATCGGATCGACACTTGATGGTATACACGCATTTGCAACTAATCACTGTAGCACCCTTAGGACATGGAACAAGATCCCATGTTCCTCTGCTCTGAAGAGCTTGCATCTCTTCATCCATAGCCACCTTCCATTTTGGATCATGAAGTGCTTGGACAAAATCTCTGGGAATAACTGCTGTGGTAATAGCAGAAGTAAACTGTCTGGCCTCCCCTTGGAGATGAGAGATGGTAGTGTGTCGAGATATAGGATGAAGGGTGGTGTCAAATCTCCTCTGCACAGTCTCCTCCTCCCTATCTGACTCATCTCTGCCTGAAGCAACAAGTTGAGCTAGTTCGTCACAAGCATAGTCCTGTGGCTGTACTCTCCTGTGATATATCTGTGCCTCTTCTATGGCAGCCTTTATGGATGATCCATCTTTTGAGAATTAGGAAATCTTCACAAAGGTTACATCTGCAGTAACAAGATATCTCCTACGAGCTGGGTCATAACACCTGTAGCCTTTCTGGGTCCTGGAGTAACCAAGAAAGACACTTTGTGGCATGAGGAGCAAATTTACCCTAAATCCCATAGTTCTGAACAAAATAGACACATCTAAACACGTGTAGTGGCACAGGAAAGACTCTGCTATAGTCAGGATGTATAATTTGATATGGAATCTGATCCTGAAGCATAGAAGATGGCTGCTGATTAACCAAATATGTTGTTGAAAGTATGACATCACTCCAGAATTGCCCAGGAACTTTCATATGTGACAGTAAGGTCCTGGCAATATCAAGCAAATGTCGTAACTTGCGCTCTGCAACCCCATTCTGCTGGGAGGTATGAGCACAAGAAGTTTGATGGATGATCCCCTTGGCATGGAAGGCCTCCTACAAGTCGCCATGCATGAACTTTAGTGCATTGTCACTGCGAAAAATCTGAATAGTAGTACCATACTGAGTTTGCACCTTAGACAGAAAATGTTGAACGATAGTAGGAATCTCACTACGAGCTTTCATCAGGAATACTCAGGTGAGTCTATTATAATCAACCATGGCTGCAAAATATCTGTGTTTGCCAGTAAAGGCAACTTTGGACGGTCTCCAAACATCACAATGTATAAGGGAAAAAGGAGTAGAACTAACACTAGTACCTCTCTTAAGATAATTGCTCCTGTGATGCTTTCCCAGTTGGCAATCTTCAGTCTAAGATCAAAGAACCTTGTAACTCTGGATACATTTGGTGCATTTTCCTCACAGATGGATGCCCAAGTCTTTGGTGACAAATAAAGGATCACGGGAGATAGACACCGCCCCAGCAAACAACATGTGCGTGTCTAAGTAATACAAGCCATCTCTCTCTATGCCACTGCCAATGATTTTCCCTATGTTTTGATTTTGAAAGTAACAATGCTTCTCATAAAAAATAACATGGCATCCTAGATCTCTACAAATCCTGCTTACTGACAAAAGGCTCATAGGAAATTCAGGGGCATAGTATACCCCTCTATCTTCATCTTGGGCGTAGCACCTATACTCCCAATGGCAGCCACAGGAGAGCTCTTTCCATTTGCCACCTGCACTTCTTGCAGTACACGCGGGATCATAGGGTTCTTCAGATGATCTCTGTCTCCAGTGAGATGTACAGAAGCTGCAGAATCTATCACCCAAGCACTTCTGTATCCCTTTCTTTTCTTCTCAACTTCTTGGACTGCAAACGCTAGTCCTTCCACATTTGAGTTTGATTTTTCTGACGTATCAAACTTATCTTTTTGGCATGAGAGAAAACTTATCATGTTTGAAAGGGATATCTTCTTCATTGGTGGTGAGAGAAGGCTCATCACCACCTTTGCAATGTGTGAGATAGGCTCAAACACATGCAAAACAACATCTATCCATATTGATTCGCCCCCCATGGGCTACTCCATCCATTAGTGGTGGTGCACCCATTGGGCGAGCAACAACCTCCAGCCATTGCTACAGCAGGGGAGATGGAGGGATGGGCAATGGCTGCTAGGGCTACAGCACCACCGGCGGCACCCCCTGCCGCGATTGCAGGGGCAGTGTAGACTGGTGGCAGCATGGGCAATTGATGCTGAGCGGCGTGGAGATCGCCATCTGGTTAATGCTGAGAGAGAGATCTTCGTGATCTCCCATGAAATCACCCTTACTTGGGTGATTCAATCATTTTTTTTGGTGGATTCTTAGTGAGATATCGGAGCACCGGCTTAGGATCGCCGCTTTGATACTATATTGGAATAAATGAATTGCATTGCCTTCAAAAGAAAATCCTAGCCTTCTTTTATATAAAAGAAGACTGAGCTGATTACATAAGGACCCCTGAGGATAGATAAAAAATACCAAATACCCCTACAACTCAAACAACTCAACAATAGGTCTAGCATTTCATAGTGAAGATGAATGCAACATTTTTCTCAACAATTACAATTGCACCTCTCTCTCAAAAGTAAAGGAAAGATGCCGTTGTTTAGCCGGTTCTTTCAATAACCGAAATCTGGAATCAGGATTCTCATATTTGTTGTAAAGAGGTGCTTTTTGCATTGACTAGAGTTATCTGAAACTTGAAACTGATATTAACGGGAACTGACCTGCACATTGCACAATCTCTGAAATTTTAACTACAGCTGTATCGACCTCATGATGGAATTTTGATGACACCTATGTATTGAAATTTGACCAAAAGGCCAAAACTAAAATTTTCTCAAGTCTTAGTCAACTTTTGCATCCTTCAAAGGTTCCAATTCCTATGAAAAGAATAGTTCAATGTACCTTCAAGCCACTCCAATAACGCTGATGATAATAAAACACATGCACAACATCACAATGGTCTAAGAGTGCCAAGTTACAACATCGCTGAAGGGAAACCGTGTGGGAAGAGTCATAGAGGCCTGGAGATTTCATTGATTCATCTCAGGAGAAAATAGTGGTAAAACTGTACAATAATCTTTATATATACCTTTTGAAAAAGTATAGACAGTTTCTTGTTCTTATTAACAAAACATCCCCTTTTTCTTTGAAGAATTGGTATGGAAATTAGTGCTTTTTTACATTGTTGACCTTAGTGACTGGGGGCTTTTGGGAAGACCCATGTGGGGTACCTTTTGTGTGTGGGATGCTCGTGGGACCTCTCTATTCATCTTGCTTTTTATTTACCTGGGTGCGATGTGTTTTCAAAGGCTTTCTTTCGAATCGGCTTCCAATAATCAAGTTTTTAACCTTTATATATAGACCACACCTTTCTCAAATCTGATATTCTAAATATATTCCTAATCCTGATCATATTCTTAATCTTAATCCTATGAGGTGCGGCAGCTAACTCATAAGAATACATGATTCTCATCAAATACCATTTTCAAATTAAGCTTTTTCTTTGTGATGTCTAAACCATATCTCTCCTTATTAAGAGTGAGAAAATTTCCATTAAAAAGGGGTTGTTCCATATAATAGAAATAGTGCTGCTCTATTAATAACTTGGAACCCCACCAAGATGTACCAAGTTTGTGAATCATAATGCTCATTGCAGCAGTTCCAAATTTTTTGCAGACTGCGGCATTAGATGGTGAAACGGATCTAAAGACCAGGATCATTCCCACATCTTGTGTAGGGCTTGCCTCTGAACTTCTTTACAGAATCAAGGTACAACAGCATTTTCTTATCCTTTTTTTTGGTTTCCATGATTCAAAGGTACACTTATTACATCTCCCTTCAAATTTATAACCACAGGGTGTCATTGAGTGCCCCAATCCAAACAAGGATATAACTAGGTTCGATGGAAACTTGAGATTGTTTCCTCCATTTATTGACAACGATATATGCCCCTTGACTATCAGCAATACCCTCCTGCAGTCTTGCTACCTGCGGAATACTGAATGGGCATGTGGGGTAGCTGTATATACAGGCAAGCTAAGCTCTTTTGATGATTGATTATTTCTAATATCACCTTTGTTAACTGGTGTTATTGATTTCTGGCTTATCTTTTTCTACATCGGTCTTGAATGTGTGAAGTATTCTGAGTTGAGTTATTTATGTGGGGAATACATGACTCTGATTTTGTACTTGTAATGGATATGAAGGATGAAAGTTTTGAACCATGCTAACCGTAATGCTATGAGATCCATCTTCTACCAGAGAAGGATCTCTGAGCCATATAGTATTTTTCAAATTCAGTGTGTATACTTTCATTTTGTTGACCATATTTCTATCATGAATTAGCATGTTAGTTTATGCCACATAGAATCCTGAAAAGTTGAGTAGATGGTTGAGATTCATGGGATGGATCTTGTTATTTTTTGGACAATATTACACTTGTATTCATTGCGAAGTTTAGTTTATTCCAATATGGTGCCATCTCAAGATCAATCTGAAGTTTGCTGCCCCGTTCTTCCCCAGTAATTGTAATAGATCTACCACTTAGAATGGTTACTGGATAACAATAGTTGAGGGATGCTTATGGCAAAAATCAATTATTGGCCGTTCAAACAGGTTTATATGCGGCTTTCTTACTGTCACATGGGTAATTCTAAATGTTAGAGGTAAAGTGTTGGCTTAAATCTGATTGGGTGTAAGCTGATTGCTCTTGCATCATATCATAGCTGGCAAAACATATCTAAAATTTGACATTTGTGCTCCTCATCAAAGAAGGATGGATGTTGGGAGGGCATGTTGACAGAATAGTCCCAAATAAAAAGATCTTAAGCATAAGTATCCTTTTGTCGCAGTTAAGAACGACTGCACAGGCCTTTTATAAGTGGTTGGTCAAGTTTGTGGAATGACAATTGGTTTTGAGTAGGACGTGGCAAAGTGGTGGCTACCTTAAAACTTCGAAAATTAGAATGAATTAAAAATCAGGAGTTGCTTTTATTCTCAATAGTGGTAAATACAAATAAATATGCACTGTTGTGTATCATGGATTCAATAGGGAAATATCAACCTAATCAGAAAGGTATCTAAACACATGTCAAATATCAACCTGATTACCTTTCCTTTTTGACATGTACTTTTCATTGTATAGTTAGTCGTGACGGCTGGATCTTCATCACGATCCCTTTAATCATATATACCTGGCATATATGATTAAGGCAAAACCCTTGAAGAGGCTGCCTCTGCAGGCCTTGAAGGCCATCAAAGCTAAGGTGTCCACAGCAAGGATATACAGAAGTGGTGCCAACAAACAGCCTTGTTTCACACCTTTCTGTGGCTGGATCCACATCCTAGTAGGCCTTCCATTTACCAGGACCGAAAAGGAAGCGGTAGTGACACATCTTTTCATCCACGCAATCCACTCATCTGGAGAACGCTGACATCTAAGTACCTGCCAGAAGTAGGCCCAAGAAATAGAGTCGTAGACCTTGGAGAAGTTAACCTTCCACAAAAAACTGCTCACTCGCCTCTGCCTCTACGAGGTGACCATTTCCTCTGCTAAACTCTGATACCATATTGACAAAATAAAATGAGATTCTTGTTGTTAGAATCGTAATCCTTATTATATAGAAGATGAGAGGGAAACACTACAATCACACACATGGAAATACATAATAGCTGATATACAATATATAATGGCACTCAACAAAATCATGTTGCTCTCGCTGAAGTAAATGCTTGGAGACTGTTAACAAGACACCCCTGGCGTTACTCTTGCTGCGATTCCATTACATGAAGTATTTTTGGTCATGAATGAATCCTAGATGGCTACCTAAATGGATAGCCATCCCTTTTCCCCACTTTTTAGATAATACTCAGAAGTGGTTTTTTTCTCTTGTTCAGTGTTTTGTTCAGGTTAATTCTATTTATTGGGAATGTCATTTATCTGTCAACTGATGCACTCACTAAAACACTGAATTATGTTTTTGGCTTTTTCAGTTTTCAACTGATAATCTGAGAAAAAAATGTTTGATTTGCTAACTGCTAATGAATGTGGCAACTTTCTGTTCTTGGCATTTTACATATGTAGGAGAACTATCCAGTGAGTATAGGACTCAAATAACTTACTAGAGCTCATTTCAAAACACTGTTATATATTTTACAAAATTATTGTGTATTTTACAGAATATGACTTGTAATTTATAAAGTGTAGCTTATAGTTTACAAAATGTGGTTTGTAAGTCATAAAGCTAACTTGTAATTTACAAAGTGGTATTTTGATAACTTTTTCATTAAGATCATCATTAGAATCATTTCTATTTTCGATGAAATCTTGTATACAACTTATTCAATCAATAAACTTTCAATCCATATGATTGGATTTGCGATTCGAGGATCCATGTGTATCCGGATGATTGTGGCTCAAATAAGTAATTTGAACCCTAGGCTCACTGGATAACTCCCATATATATATACATATATATAATGAAATGGGATTCAAAATTTGAGCTTTCTTCCTTTGTCATGATACCATTTTGCCTTTTTCTTTCAGGTAATGAGACCAAGTTGGGAATGAGTAGAGGTATTCCAGAACCCAAACTCACAGCCATGGATGCAATGATTGATAAATTAACCGTGGCGATATTTCTGTTCCAAATTGTGGTTGTTTTTGTCCTGGGAATTGCGGGTGATATCTGGAAAGACACAGAAGCTCACAAGGTTATTTTCTTTTTCATTGTAAATATTTGGAAATTTTGTTTTAAAAGTTCTACAACATGTCTTTCTGATCTCTATGTAGAGTATCTAGGTTATACTTTTTTATTTGGATTATTCGAAGAGAAATAGTGAATTGAAATCATGTTGTCACTATAAGGCGACAACATGGCCTTTTGTTGAAGTAGAAAATCTGTCTTGGCGTTAAACTCTAGAAATCATTGGCAGACAAACAACCTAGTTATGGATCATATCTTGTTTCTATTGGAGACTCCATCAAAGGAGGCAACTTTTCTACAGTTTAAGTGATATATGTAAGTTATACTCTTTTTTTTTTGTTAAATTTGATTATTTGAACAGAAAAAGCATGGATCACAACTATGTTTTTGGTACAAGGCTGCAACATGGTCTTTTCCTAAGCTATAAAATTTATCGTGGTGTCAAACTTTAGAAATAATTGGCAGACAAGTGACCTAGTTGTGGACTAAATTTTGTTTCTACTTCATATTCTATCAAGCAACTTTTCTAGGAAGCCTTTTCTTTTTCCTCTCAAGAAAAAAAGTGCCCTTTATTTTCCCATGTTGGTGGAGGGGTTAGGAGTCTTGAACGTAAAATGAAGTTATGCTCAATGCTTTGCTACTAATTCATAATATTTCACGCCAACATAAATTTTCTACCTTTCAGAAGTGTTATGTTGAAACGCTGTTGACATCAAGATGGTTGCTGCCTATCTCTCTTATTTGAAATGGTCATATAACATTACTTTTAAATGTTGCATATGAAATCGTTTTAGGATGTTGGATATTTATGCAATATTCCATAGATATTCCATATAGTCCTTTTCATAATTGCATCATCAAGAATACTGAAGCAAGATGGTCGGAATAATTGATAAATCATATTCAACTATGAAATCCTACACCTCTTTATATAGAGAGAGATGCAAGGGAAAATTGTAGTACATGTCCAGGAGGAAATATAAAATAGCAAGAAAAGTACAAATGACTCAAGGAGTGTCTAAACACCAACATAATAATATTCCCTCTTAAGTTGGAGCATAGATATTAATCATGTTCAATTTAGAATAATAAACATCAAATGTAGGACGAGGAAGATGCTTAGTGAAGATATCTGTTGCCAAGTCTTCGAAGGTAACTGAAGTGGTGTAGATGACTCAACGTTGTATTAGATCTCTGATATAATGGCAATCAACTTTAACATGCTTGGTACACTCATGAAACATTAGGTTGTTTGCTACATAAGTAGTAGTGCGGTTGTCGCACTTCATCTCCATAGGCCCCTCAACCTGGACATGTAAATCTTGTAACACAGATTCGACTTAGACCATCTCTGCTACAGTCTGTGACATGGCACGATACTTAGATTTTGCACTTGACTTGGACACAACCTGTTGCTTCTTACTCCTCCAAGTCACAAGATTTCTCGTCACATAAGTACATATCCATGTTGTCGACTTCCCATCTGCCATGTATCCTGCATAATTCACATCAGAATAGCCAACCACAGTCATGGACTTTCCACTGCTAAACAAGATATCCAGACTTGGTGCTCTCTTCAAGTATCAAAGTACTTGCATTGTAGCATCATAATGCTGTTTGGTTGGTTTGTCCATGAATTGACTAAGCTTCCCAACAGCAAGGGAGATATCAGGGCGAGTAATTGTGAGATCTAGCAGTTTGCCAACCAACTGCCTATAATATCTACTGTCAACAGGATGGGACTCAGTATTATGGAGATGCCTTTTAGGATTCATGGGTATGTTGGCAGGTTTCGATCCCAACATCCCTGTCGCTTGTAACCTACCAAAAGCATACTTGCACTGTGTAAGGACCATGCCATCTTACTCCGTGCCACCTTAATCCTCGGAAAGTATCTCAGCTCACCCAGGTCCTTTATTACGAGTGAATCAGCTAGCTTTTGCTTAACCTCTGCTACCCAATTTTATCATGGCCAGTGAGGATAAGATCGTCAACATAAACAAGAAGTACAACAACTCCTTCCTTGCTCTTCCTGACAAAGAGCAGGTGGTTTGCAGAAGATCTCAAGAGTCCCATAACTTGTACTTTGTCTAATAATTTCTAGGACCACGCACATGGACTTTGCTTCAGGCCATAGATGGCCTTCTTCAGCCTATATGCACACTCTTTCTGAGTCTCAAAACCAAGAGGTTGTTGCATGTAGACTTCCTTCTGAAGATCGCTATAGAGAAATGTGTTCTTTACATCTAGCTGATGCAATGGCTAGTCATAGTGTGCAACCATAGAAAGAAGAATACGAACTGTAGGAAGCCTTGCAAGAGGAGAAAATGCGTCGAAGAAATCCATCCATATGTTTGGGTGAATCCTTTTGCAACCAATTGAGCTTTGTGGCGAGAAATGGACCCATCTGGATTATACTTCAGTGCAAAAATCCAACGACATTCTATCGTTTGGGCATCTTTTGGAAGATCTGTAAGCTCTCATGTCCCATGTGAATGTAAGGTAGTCATCTCCTCCATGGCTTGACGCCATTTTGGATCAAGCATGGCTTGTTGATATGTAGTAGGAATGTGTGGTTGATAGCGCAATAGTTAACATAGCAAATGACTTCCCAAGATCGACAGTAGGCATTGCCCCAACAACCTGGTAGTGAGCATAACTATGTGGTGCCTTTCGAATAGCAATTGGAAGGTTAAGATCTTCCACCTCGGTCTCCTGTAGTGTATCAAGGGTAACATCTTCCCCAGAGGGTTGGCCAGAAGAATCTGATGAACCCGCACAATCACCACTAGGACAAATCATGTTAGTATTACCTTAGTTGTGGTCTCTTGTGTGGCGGTTGCTTTTATAGCAATTGCCTTATTGGCCTTTGTCTTGTGGAGCACTCTACTCCACCTTTATATTGGAGCACTCATTCTTTCCTACTTGGTATCAGAGTGATGATCCTAAATTGACGCTCAGGTATCCCACTGAAATAGGCCTCCGATCCAATTCATCAATTCCTTAAATCTTCCTCTCGCCTCTTCACACCATCATTGCCTCGATCTGTAGCAGTAGCACCGGTAGGAGCGACGACGCCAGTGATAATCTGCAATAGCAACAATAGCATGGGCGCCGCTTGTTAGCAGTAGAGCCACCGGTGGGCTTGTCCTACCCTTGCATTTTTGAGGGGAGTAGCAACAGTCCTTATAAGGGTCGCTAGGCATCCCTCTTGGCCCTAGTGCATGCCTCCTGACCCTCGGAGGGATTGCTATGTGATTTTAACTTGATTTCCAAGGAAGAAATTATTTGGATTTCATGTTAGATCATTCTTTCCTGTGAGTTATGATGATTTTTCATATTTGAAAAATTGATTTCAGGTCTGATTTCGGAGAGCTGAGATGACACAATGTCAGTCTCAGGAGCAGAGATGACATTGGATATTGCTATTGTGACAAGGATGGTGGAGTATGCGGGTTTGATGCATCAGGAGTATGACAAGAGTCACCATGTTGTAGGATGGTTGGTTGACTCTGCTTCACAGCATATATGTAGCGATGAGAGTTATTTTCGGTCACTGAGTTCTGTTGCACAAGGGAGAATAGTGTAGGTAGCTGATGGCAGGCACGCTCCTATTGTTGGTCAGGGGAAGGTGTCTGTAACCCTCATTTTGCGGCTACCGAGTGCATTACATGTGCTGGAGTTTCCCACGAGCCTGTTGTCGGTGAGTAGGATTACGAAGGGCTTTAATTGTAGGGCTATCTTCGATGATGTTGGATGTATCGTCCATGATAAGTTCACGGGGAGAATATTGGTAGAGGCATAGAGGAGAATGGTGTTTATCATCTTGGGCATGAACCATTTGTAGGAGTTAGCAGGTATGATGGTGGGAGTACCTTACAGTGGCATGTTTGTCTAGGTTACTTGCCTCTGGATTGCATTAGGAGGGTGATTCCACATATCTCTCTTTCCACTACTATTCGGTGTGACGCCTGCTAATTGGGTAAGCATCATTGATCTTTTCCTGCTAATACTCTCGGATTAGCGGTTGTTTTTGGACTACTTCATAAGGATGTTTGGGGACTGAGTAGAGTTCTAGACGGGATGGGACATCGCTATTATCTTGTAGTTGATGATTTCTCCATACTGTCCTTGGTGTTCCTTTGAAAAACAAAGTAGATATTGGAGATGTTATTGAGACTCCTCTTGGAGATCATGACATAGTACTCTGCCACTGTGAAAACTCTACGAATAGATAATGCCCTCGAGTTTTGTACTTCGAGACTTACAGAGTTCTACAGCGCTCATGGGATCATCCACTAGACTACTTGTCCCTATACCTTGCAGCAAAACGGGGTTGCAGAGTAGAAGCATAGACATTTGTTAGAGGTTGCCTATACTCTTCTTATCCACCACACATTCTGCAGAGAGGGGGATGCAGCCTTGACTGTGTGCTATCTCATTAACATAATGTTGAGCTCAGTTCTCGACGAGAAGATACTGATTCTCCTACTACATCCAGATAGTGAGCTTTTCGTGTGTCTTCCAAGACCTTTGGGTTTATTACTTCCGTTCATGTGCCATCACCAGGTCCTGATAAGCTTACTTCTTGCGCTGTCAAGTGTGTATTCTTAGGGTACTCCAGGAGTCAGCTAGGGTACTGATGTTACGATCCCATCCATAGTAGACACTATGTTAGTGCTGATGTGACATTCCATGAGTCCACACTGTTTTTTTTAATTGTTGGACAGATGAGTTCTCATGATGATGTGGTTCCCATGCCTATTTCTCCCAATTCCTTTGGAGGAAATTCCGGTCTCCACTTCTTAGCCTGCTTCTTTAGGTTTCACGATCTCCTTGGATGATTTCTAGAGATTGCATGGTTCGATGGGCATGTATAGTAGACCTCTTACGACACTACAGAGGCCACCTTCCCTACCAGCAGATGATGCTCCATAGGTTGTTGAGATGGTATCTAGTGACAATGATAGTTTGGTCAGACCTGATCCTCCTGATAGTATTGATCACAACAGTAGTGACGTTTCTTCTACAGATGTTCAGACAAAGGCATCAGATGATTCCGATCTTCCTATTGCCATTAGGAAGGCAACCTGCACGTGTGAGTCCAGATACCGTGTTGCAGGCAGTTTGGCTACTAATGGCCTTGGTTCTAAGTTTGGTAGATTCTGCCAAGCACTTACAATCTTATACATTCCATCTACATACCAGCAAGCCATGCTTGATCCAAAGTGACGTTGAACCATGGAGGAAGAGATGGCAGCACTTCGGTGTAGACTGACTTGGGAGCTCACCTTACTACTGGTGCACGATTGGTTGGCTTCAGATGGATTTTTACCTTGAGATACAATGCTGATGGGTCTATTTTAATGTATGAGGCCAGGTTAGTGGCGAAGGATTTCACTCAGATCTATGTGGTGGACTTCTTTGATACCTTCTCATCCGTTGTATGTCTTACCACTGTTTGTGTACTTGTCTTTGTTGTGGCTCATAGAGATTGGCGGTTGCATCAACTTGATGTGAAGAACACCTTCTCTATGGTGATCTTCAGGAGGAGGTTTACATGCAGTAGCCTCTGGGATTTAAGGTTCAGGGGGAGTGTGCGTGCAAACTCAGGAAGGTCATCTATGGCCTGAAGTAGAGCCCGAGAGCATGGTTTCAGAAACTCTTAGATGTGTTGTAAAAGATGGGGATGCAAAAGTTTTCCTCATATCATTCTCTGTTTGTTAGGAAAATAGAGAATTCCTAGTTTATGTGGATGATCTGATTATCACCGGTGACGATGTGGTCGGGATAAGTCTGGTCAAGGGGTCTCTTACACGACAGTTTGTTATGAAGGATCTGGGCTAGCATAGATACTTTCTGGGGATCGAGGTGGCTCGGAGCAAGGATGAGATTATTCTCTCTCAAAGCAAGTATGCGTTGAATGTTCTTCAGCAGACAATTATGCTGAGATCCAAGTCAACCAACATTCTTATGGACCCCAAGGCACATCTTCATGATGAGGAGGCAGAGGCAGTCGATAGCAGATCATACAGACGGTTGGCAAGCTACTCTATTTGACCATTACACGACCTGCTATTGCACTTGCTGTAGGCAAGCTTAGTCAGTTCATGGATATGCCAATTAAGCAGCATTGGCAGGCTGCTATGCAAGTGCTTAGGTACTTGAAGAAAGTACTTGGACGTGATATTCTCTTTTAGGCTGGGGCTTTTATGACTATGGTGGGATACTCAAATGCAGATTATGCAGGGTGTATTGCAGATAGGAAGTCTACTACAGGCTTTTGCACTTTTGTTGTAGGTAACTTGGTAACCTAGAGGAGTAAAAAGTAGGTTGTAGTCTTTCGTTCTAGTGTTGAGTTAGAATACAGGGCCATGGCCTAGATTACTAGTGAGATGATTTGGATTAGATCCTTGTTGCGGGATCTGCATGTTCATATTGTGGAGCCCATAGAAATGGGATGTGACAATAGAGTTGCCACGTATATTGCTGACAATCTCATGTTTCATGAGTGCACCAAGCACATCGAAGTTGACTGCCACTATACTAGAGATTTGATCTAGCATGGGTTGTTGCGCACCACATATGTTACTTCAGAGGACCAGACGACTGACATTTTCATGAAGCCCTTGCCACGTGGAGCATTTGATACATGTTCCAAGTTGAGCATGATTGACATTTACGCTCCAGCCTGAGGGATTGTTGACATATCCCCACTATGTTAGCTCCTACAGTCATCCTTATTTGTTATTTCCTTTTTTTTATTGTTTCCCTGTATGATGGTTACTTTAATTGTGGTCCCTTGTATGGCAATTGCTTTTATAGTAATTGCCTTATTTGGCTCCCTTTGTCTTGTGGAGCACTCTAATCCACCTCTATATATTGAGAGGTTGGACAACAGAATAAGATAACTTGCTAATTCTTTCCTACTTGTATACATGAGTAGGCTCTATGTGTCGTATACTACTATCCTCTATAGTAGTGGTGCCTGGACTATGAGTAACTGGTATTTGTTTCAAAGGGACTAGTGGCACAGGCACAGGCATAGGAGTAGGAGTTCCTTCAAATGACAGCTGATGACCAATAGTGAAGTTTGGAATTGGCTCATAAAATGTAACATCAACACTTACATAGTGTTTCCTGTCTAGTGGATCATAACACTTGTACCCCTTTTGTGTATTGCTATACGCTAGAAATACACATTTTATGGCTCTAGGGGCAAGCTTGTCCTTGCCTGGTCCCAAAATATGAATGAATGCTACACAACCAAACACCCTTGGCGGTACATGAAATAGCCCTTTATCTGGATGAAGAACATTCCAGGGAGCCTACTCTTGTATTGTTGAATTAGGTAGCTTGTTAATCAAGTAGCAAGTACTGCATCTCTCCAGGACATTTGTCGTACATTATGATAAATAAGTAATGTCCTGGATAGATCACATATTACCCTATTTTGCTGTGACATATGAGGGTAAGAGGTCTGATGAATAATACTTAGGGACCTGTAGAAAGCAACCAACTTTGCCATGCAAAACTAAAGCGCATTATCAAAATGGACAATCTTAACAATAGAAGAAAATTGGGTCTTTATTTGCATGATAAAAGTTTTAAGCATGGAGCCTACACCAGATGTATTCTATAATAAGAATAACCAAGACATTTGAGAGCAATCATCTACAATAAGCAAATAATAGTGATGACCCAATCTATCTAAAACTCTGCTTGGACCCCAAACATTCATATGTAGTAGATCAAAATAGGAAGCAGAACTTTGGGAGGAACTGGCAGGAAAACTGGAGCGATGATGCTTCCTCGGTTGGCAAGAATCACAATAAATCTCAGCAGTAGGTGAAAATTGGGGAATGACACATCTCAACTTGTCCAACGACGTCGATTTCTTGCGGGACTGCAGACTGCTCTGTACGGTGGAGTGTCCTCTGAAGCTTGGTTAATGAGAAGGGGGAGAATTATGACGAAGTGGTGGGGAGCCAGACGGATGACCTGAATTGTCCTCTTTGTGGTGGAGCCGATGAGGACATCCAACACCTATTCTTCCAATGTCCATTTGTGTTACAGGTTTGGCGAAGGATGGGGATCAACTGGATTGCCCATTGGGATGTGGTTGTCTTCTAGTGCTCGTTCCGTAGAGGTAATGCCTGTAACGGAGGGATTCCCTTTAGATCCAAGAAGGATAGAGCCAAGATTCTAACGGTCCTGTGGGGTGTTTGGCTGGGGAGGAATGGGGTGCTTTTTAGGGAGAGGCCCTATGTTGAGAATTTTGTTTCCTCAATTTCCTCCTAGGTGGTGTTTTGGAGATCTATTTTGTAATATCTGATGTAATCCGATTTTTTTGAATGGAATGATTTTGGGTGGTTATCATTTGGATAACCGCCCTTTGGCTTTTAAAAAAGAAAAAGCCTGTCCAATAAAGGGTATCCAAGTCGATGATGCCACTGAAGAGCTATACCAGCACTAAAGGCAACTTTTCCCTAACATGTAGCAGTAAAAGGTGTCTAGATCAGGCGATATACATGTCCCTCCTAATTCTGTCACCAATCGTCCTCCCCGTGGGCTTGTCCTGAAAAGTACAATCTAATTCGTCAAAGATGGCACGACAATGTAGATCTTTTGTAACTCTGCTAATTGACAACTGGTTAATAGGAAAATCATGAATAAATAAAACATCTGGCAATCTTAGTGATGGAGTAACTGCAACATCTCCTTGACCATCAATCCTGGAATGCCTGCCATTAGCCACCTGAATGATCCTACCAAGAGGAACAGACTGAAGGTGTTGAAAACAACTCTGATCTCTATTAAGATGATAGAATGCTCCTGAATCTACCAGCCACATAGTACCATCAGAAAGTTCATTACTGAAACTCAAGGCAAGAATAATGCTTAAGGAGGCAAAAGCAGCAGTATCTATGGAAGTAGTCGGCTCTTGTGTTAGTTGGTTGAGGTGCTGCACCACTGCATCACAGTCTACACGTGATACAATATCGCTCAACTCCTCTGAAGAAACAACTTGGTTAGCCATGAGAGGTCTACCATGCTTAGACCAACACGTAGCCTTGACATGTCCAACCTTGCCACAATGAGAGCATATGGTCTAAGGTTTGCCAGTCTAACCCTGGCTACGCCTCTCCCCCTGGTAGATGGAATACCACATCCACCGCGTCCACTAGTAGTCAGCAGAGCGGAGGTTTGCCCAACATCTGGAGTGGGTGCCTTTATAGCCACTCTACTCATCCGGTTGTATGCCTCCTCAAGGGATGAAAGCTCAGGGAGCATCAGAATCTGACCTGGCAATCTCATACTCAGTCCCAAGTTCATCAAGGAACTGCAAAACTGCAAACTCTTTCCTATATGTCCTCGGTGTAGCACAAGTGTAGATGGGTTTGCATGCATTATACTTCTCCAAGAGCCCCTTGAGGGTAGCATAATACTGAGACAAGGACTATCCCTCCTACTTCAGACTATCAATCCCATGATGTATTGCAAAGACTTTACTGGAATTCTTTTAATGAGAATACTTATCATGTAAAGAATCCCATATCTCCGTGGCAGTTTTGTAGTACATGATGCTATCTCCGATCCGAGGTACAACAAAGTTCATGATCCATGCCTGGACCATGCCATTATTCTTCTTCCATGTGGCATACTTTCCAGTCTTGTTCTATGGCTCCATCTCCATCAAGATATGTTCCTTATTGTGTCCCTCAACTATCATGAGAAACGTTTGAGATCATCTAGCATAGTTGGTCGCATCTAACTTTGCGATAGGAACAAAAAGTGGATTCTTGTAACTCTTTGCATATGTAGCAGTATCCGATGTTACATCTGAATTGTTGGATGATGCCATCATGCGTATGGAAGAAGGAAAATGTCACCAATCGCTATCTGAAACACGATTTCACATTTGAAATAGAGATCGGGAAGATTGTGGCCTCTTAATCATGAGATCTAAGACCTAGAAGTCTTAGAAATCATCCCAAGAGTCACTGTAGCCCCTTAGGATCAATCGAGATGCATGCTAAGGCATGAGGAAACCCCTGGTAGTGTCCTTAAGGGGTGTTACTCCGCCTTTTCGACGCGAGGAGACTCTGTCCGACCACCAGCAATTGGTGGCAGTGATGAGTGGCTACCTTGAGAAGCAGTGACGGTGATCTAATGCTGCTGCTGGGTGTGGCGACACCATTTGCTACCCCTTGTCATTAGCGGCGACTGCAGGGAAGGAGAGGTTGACAAGAGAGAAAGGGTTAGGGTGGAGGGGTATGGAGCTCTTGTGCAAGTGGGATAATGGAGCGTCGATCTAGGATTGCTGCTCTGATACCAAGTTGGAATAACTGAGAAATCATATGCAACTATGAAACTCTACACCTTTTTATATAGAAATAGGTGAAAGGGAAAATTGCAGTACATGTCCAGGAAGAAATATAAAATAGGAAAAAAAGTACAAATGACTCAAGGAGTGTCTAAATACCAACATACTAACAAAGATGTTAATTTTTGCGGAAAATCCTTCTCAAGAAAAGAGAAAAGCATTGGTTGGAGTGCCCTAATGCACACAATATCATTTTGATTATTCTCAAACAAGTAGTACTAATATGCTTAATATAGGTCCCATTGATAAGTATGCCCGTTTTCCTTTAAATTTTCAATGAAGCGGATGGCTACCGACATACGGTAATCATCCTTTTCCCCTCTTCAGAAAAGTATAGTTCCCATTCATTCTCAAGAATCTCTTTAATTACTGATGTGGGATTAAACATTCATTAAGCATTAATTTGTTAATTAGATCTAGAGAATGATCCAATTAACCATTTACTTCGATAGACGTAAGTCCATAACTTTCCCTCAAGCTAGATCATACTATGCTCAGCTTATTACAAGGGATAGAGAAAAGATCTTTTCCTTACTTTGACGTATCTTCTGGTGGAAGGAGCAGCCTATACTTCGGGACTAAACCCAACATATATCTCCAACACCCTCACTCAAGCTGAGCATGGAGTGAATTCAACGTGAAATGCTTAGCTTAACAACAAATAAAAATGCCTACTTACGGACATGTCGTACAATGACAATGTATCACAACTCTAGCCACTTGCTTGGATGACGATGAGATACTCCATAGGTCATGTTGATGAGAAGCACAGTAACTGGAGGTATCAGTGCAAGAGAATTGCCGCAATTGAGTTGAAAATTACGACTCTAGAACCCTGCATCAATCATGTTTAGAGACCAGTCAACCTCTGATCACTTGACTTGATGTTCTCTATGCCACTGCGTAAATCTTGAGCATCACAATTGATCTCTTACGCATAGAGATCCACAAGATAAAAGAACTTGAAACTCTAGCTGGTTCAATCACTTGAAAATATGTGATTCAACAACAAAGTCTTCCACCTTCCAACTTGAGCCACCAAACAATGAAGGTGGAGACAAACATGGGGACAGAGCTCCCAGGGGGCATTTCCCAATATTCAAACATCATACGAAAGGAAATGGCATCTTCACTTTTTTTTTTTTTTATCATGAACCACCTTTTTTCTTTTTCAAAGACTTGGAAGCACAACTACAACTATCTTCCTTTTTTTTCTTTTTCATCCTTGCATTTTTTCTTCGACAACTTTTTATTTCTACTCCAACTCTTCCTCTTTTTTTCTTTTCTCTGGATGACTCACCAGTAATCCAAACTAACAAAAGAAAATAAATGAGGAATAAGGGTGTTAAACACCCAATACTCAGCAGGAGTATGATGGGTTCCATGGAACCATACCACTGCCTCTTCTCTTTTCTTTCTCTCCCTTTTTTTTTCATAACTCACCACAAAGCAACTAAAAAAAATAAAGACACCCACTACTTTTGGAATGTAAATGCTAGGTGGAGCAAAAATAATTTGGCCATGGTTGTCATGGAAACTTAGACATAAGGACTTCCCTACTTTCCTTCTTGGGTGGAACCCAACAATTTTGGCATCATCTCCTATCTCACAATCTTTGCGACCTCGTGTGAGATTGTCATGCATCATAGTGAGATCTCCGTTGTCCTTCTGCTGCTGCAACCTCGTGGAGATCTAGCACGTGGTTTTGTGGCCATGAGATCGGCTATGCCGATCGAATTCTTGTACAGGGGCAATTCCATCATCGCATGTGGGCTCATTGCCACTTCAGGCCATCAATGACATCACAATGTGGATGCTCATGGTCCTCACTAATTCCTTGTCTTGCCATGCATCATCGATTTGCTGCTTCCTATTGTCCACACCATTTAGATCATAATTGGATGGAGAAGCAAATGCGCAATCATCCCTTTAGATCAAATGGGTAGCCATCCTCTTCATGGTAATACTCAATCAAATTGGTGGATTCTAACATGGCCTTCAAATTCTGATCAACGATGGTGGAACAAAGCAATTAGATCCATCCTGTAACGGAAGTGCAACAAAAAATTGAATTCTCTAACTGAACTTGCGTGGGTGATCTTGTTGCACGATCTGCTATTCACACCAACGCTAATGCGATCTGAACTTATGTGTGGATTTTTTTTCATAGATCTTGTTCGTGAGCAGGACTTTGTCCAGGCTCGAGTAAATTATTCCATGCAGATCTTTGAGGAGCACTGTCCACAGATTTGATCCCAACGAACAGTTATAAAACCCACCATCACGTAGATTTGAAAAGGGGTGCTTGTACACCATCGTTTCAGATTTGGAGGTGACACCCCTTGCTGGTACTGGCTCTAGGGTGCTGTGCCTATGACACTCCTCCATGACTGGTTCTGGATCCCTGCCATGAACCAGCATGCTCTGTGTGCTTTGCTCTATCACCAACGACATCAGCTCTATCGTGCACCATTGAATCTAGATCTGGGAGCAAGACATCACTCTCAATGGAAAGCAATCAGGCCACTCAACTCCACTGATGGCTTCCTCTCCAATTTGATCATTGCAGGTGTGGAAGAAGCATGCCCCCAATCAAAACCTCATTGAGAATAAAATCCGCAATGATGTCAACACCTGTGATTGATGAGGAACCCCAGTAACAAGAGGAATCAAACATAAACAACAATAAAATTTAAAATCGACTAGCTCAGCTACCATGTAAAAATAAAAATTGGAAAGGACTCAAATAAAAATATCAAAGCATTGCAGAGGAAACTGGGGTTTACATGGAAACCGCTCTTGCAAGGAGGGGGAGAAAACCATAGGTATATTATTCTTCTCCCAAGAGCAAACGAGGGTAAACAAGCCTTTATATAGGTCATCACACACCCCTCATAGTCTCACACTGCACAATGCGGACTAAACCCAACAACATATATCTCCTCCAATATCCTCTGCATGTAAAGTACACAAGAAAATAAAAAAGAATATGAATTCATAAAAAAGCAGTAAAAGGGAAAACAGATAAAAGGAGTTCCACTGGGACTAAATCTCCAACAGAAGCGAAGAATGCATGTAGGTGATGCCACTTAATATGGGAAAAGACTTTTTTTTGGGTGATAGAAACTTTTATTTGGTTTGCAATTGATTGCATGAGTGTAGTGCCATTCCTGGTATATGCTAGGAATCATTGCAATTATTCATCCCTGTTTACCCTTAGTACTGCAACATATTCTTCAGTAGTAGCTTTTTTTTACTTACAATCGGAATGCTGTTTGAATTTCATCTTCTCAACCTTTTTTGGAATTTTTTACAGCAATGGTATGTTATGTACCCTGCAGAAGGACCATGGTATGAACTTCTGGTTATCCCATTACGCTTTGAGCTTCTCTGTTCCATAATGATCCCGATATCTATCAAGGTAGAATAATCAATCATTCTGTTGCTTTTATATCCGAAGCTCTTTTCAGCTGACTTTACTTTTATCTGAAATACTGTTAAATGCGTTCATAGTTTTATTCTATTAGCGTGCATTATACCATATGCCCATAACTTGCAGTGGGCAGTATTTTCTTTTTCCTTCTCCATGCAGCAACTGAAGGTAATGCGTATGGACAGATGTATAAAATTAGAAGTTGTTTACATAATAATTTATATGCATATGTTTGTTACATAATACATATTATAAGCATGCCCATATTTTTTGGACTCATCTAAATGGAGCTTAGCAGGCTTTGGGCCTAATTGGAGATATTAAATGGATTCCCTAGCTGGGACAGGCCTAACATATGTTCTGGTTCAAGTTTGGACAGGGCTAGCCTGCCCAATTCTGAACCCTGGATTGCATTTTTGATATGTGTCTGACTGATGCCAACTTTGAGCGTATTGAGAGTAAAACGGCCAGGTTATATGGGTTACTGGATCTTCCTTAAGGTCCATATAACCACTCGTTTGGTTTGCAGTCCCATGGCACTTATTTCAGGAATTTGTCTGTCTGTCTATTACACTTAACCTTTATTTATTTATTTATTTTTTTGAAAAATACACCTGTCCTTTATACTATTTGTTTACTTGAGAATGAGAAAAAACATCAAACTGTTGATATCATTCCTTATCTAGAATAGGCAGGTTATCACCATCAGGGATTATCTAAACCAATGGCTTTATTTCTGATTCTCATAGCACTGAAGTTGGAAAAGCTATGAGAATGTGGGTTTGAATTTCATAAATTCAATTTTTGTTGAGAATAATAACTGTTTGCTGCGTAAATGGATCATGTGGAGATCCAATTATGTGGTTTAGTCCCACATTGTGTGAGTGAGAGTTTGAGAGCTATTTGACGGCTTATATATATGACTCTTGTATCCCTTAGTCCTTGAAGGAGAAATAATCAAAGATCGTATCCTTAGGGTTTATACCATGGTGTTCCTTTTCTTTCATTGGTTGGTTTTTTTATGTGCCCAATGTGTCTTGATTCTTGAATTCATTTAAGGGTTAATTATGCACATGCCCCTAAAATCTTTGTAAATGATGTGTATACCCCTATGTTTTCTATATTTACATATATACCCCTAAAAACATTCATTTGCTTGTTGATATACCCTTATGAAATATGCAGACTAAATAAGAAAATATTTTTTTTTGTAACAAAGCCCTTTTTTCTTTATTTCTTTCACCAAAACCCCCTCCATGTCCTCCCCATCTCTTCAACCTCCTGTCCACCTCTCTTCCTTCACCACCTCTCCTTCCCCTCCTAGCCGTTCTTTTATAGCCACTACCCCCTTCCCCTTCCTCCTCTGCTCCTTTGCTGCCTCCTCCCCCATTCGATGTCTTCTTTGCTCGACATCCCTGGGGAGCTGAGGACTTCAAGGCAGCCACCTAGTTTTGTTGTAGCATAAGGGTCAACCTCTCCCCTCAACCATTTCTCCCTTCTGCTGTGTCATTGAGCTCCTTAAGATGCCCGAAAACTTGGAGCAAAGGTTGTTATGGGAGAGGCCACTGAATGCCTCGAGGAACTTGATGGCGTAGCGGAGGATGACAATGGAAGGGGAAAGATTGACTATTACTCCATAGTAGAACTTGGTGTTGCCTTGAAGGCCTTGGATCCCTTAGGGATGTCTGCAAAGGGAGATGTTGGATAGGGGAGGGGACAATGGAGGAGAGGTGGGGAGGTGGTTGCCAAGGAAGGGGGAGGGAGGAGAGGAGAGGTGGGGGAAGAGGAGAGGTGGATCATGAGAGGAGAAAAAGAGGGAAAGGATATGGAGGTGGTTGTTGGTGAAAAAGATGGAGAAATAAGGGCTTTATTTCTGTAGGAGGGAGAAAGAATGAAACGTCTTATTTCAGAATGAAAACCCTAGGCCTCTTTTATAGAGAGTGGCTTTGGGATAATTACATCATAAGCCCATGTCGCTTTTACACTTAACAAATGCACCCTTACAAATAATAACACCACTAACTCTAACACTCTCTCAAGCTGGAGTATATATATATCTAACATGCCCAGCTTGGAACATAGAAACTCATGACGCTTTCGAGGTAAAGCCTTGGTGAAAGTATCAGGTAGCTGTTGTTTGGATGCTGTCATAGGAGTGCAGATCTATCTTGAAGTGATCATGTCATGTACAAAATGACAGTCCACTTCTATATGCTTAGTGTGCCCATGGAAAATAGGATTAGAAGCAATAAATGTCGCCGAGCGATTATCACAAAACATTGGCACTAGAGTGGATGTAGTGAAGACAAGATCTCTCATAAAATTCATTAACCACAGAGCCTCACAACTAGTATAGGCCATTGCCTTGTATTCAGCTTCTGCACTAGACCTAGATGCCACGATTTGTTTCTTACTTTTCCACGTGATGAGGTTGCCACCTAAGAAAGTAGCATACCTTGTTGTAGGCTTCATGTCCTCTAGGGTACTTGCATAATCAGCATCAGAGTATGCATGAACATTTAGATGGCTATTTTTTCATAAACAATCCTTTCCCTGGGCTTCTCGTCAAGTAACTAAGTATAAGGCACACAACATTCAATGACTATATCGGGGATTCTTCATATGTTGACTCGCTTTGTTAATGACAAAGGTGATGTCTAGACGAGTAACAATGACATAAAGGAGTTTGCCAACTATACTTCGATATCTCCCTTTATCCTCAAATAGAGGATCTTCCTCTTCACCTAATCTCTGATTAGGTTATACAGGCACCATAGAGGGCTTAAGACCTAACATCCCAGTTTCTGTAAGTAATTCAAGTACATATTTTCGTTGAGATAGTGACATTCCTCTGGAATTTCTAGCACATTGTATGCCCAAAAAATAATGCAATCTGCCAAGATCCTTAGTAACAAAGGTATCCTGGAGAAAGCTCTTTGTCTTGTGAATTCCCTTGGTGTCATTTCCTGTAAATACCATATCATCAACATATACTGCCACAATTAGCATACCAAAATCCGTCCTCCAGATAAAAAACAGAGTGGTGCGAAGTGTATCTACGAAAATCGATTTGTTGAACAACTGTACTCAGTTGTTTGAACTGGGATTGTGTACTTTCCGTAAGCCCGTATATAGCCTTCTTTAGCTTCCATACCTTCCCCCTTTCAACCACAAAGCCTGGTGGTTGAGTTATATAAATTCTTAATGAAAAGCATTTTTGACATGCAACTGATACAATGGCCATCTCATGTTAACAACAATAGATAAAATTACTCAGACTGATTTCAACCTGGCAACCGGAGAAAATGTGTCAAAATAGTCCACTCCATAAGTTTGAGTGTATCCTTTTGCTACCAACCTGGCTTTAAGTCTTTCAATTGACCCATCAGGCTGATATTTCATAATGAAGATCCATCTACAGTCCACAACCTTCTTCCCTGGTGGAAGAACAATTAACCCCCATGTACCACGGGAGAGAAGAGCATCCATCTCTACCTGCATAACCTGTCTCCAACCACTATCTTGCACAACCTCTATGATGCTTAGGTACCACAAAGGCTGACAGAGCTGTAGAAAATTTCTATAGTGTGAGACTAAGATGGTCAATAGACATATAATTAGCCATATGGTGTAAAGTGCAGGATCTCACTGTCTTTCTATAAGCAAAAGGTTTGTCCTCTATCTGGCTCTGAAGATCACCTGGTGTTGATGAAGGTGGGGGTTGAGAGATGTCAACCTGCTCGTCAACCTGCAAAGTCTTTAAAGGGATAGACGCAAAGGACTTATGACGTCGATCATATGTATGAGAAAACTACTCAAGAGAAGCACCCTCAATAAAGAAATAAGGAGTCTTTTCAATAACAGACACATAAGCAAACACGTAATATCGTCTCCCCACCAGATCAAAACACCTGTACCCCTAACCTAGAAAAACACATTTAACTGATTGAGGGGACAACTTATCAAGTACACCAAACAAATGAACAAAACATGTGCATCCAAAAATGCGTAGTGGCAATGCAAAGGTACTGGCATTAGGCTGTAGTAAGGAGAGTGGAGTGGCGCCATCAAGTATAGGAGAAGGTTGTCTGTGTAGTTGTAAGGATTACATATCCCCAAAAATTATTTGGAACATTTGTGGCTAACATCATTATTCGGGCAACATCAAGAAGGTGGTGTAATGTTCTTTTAGTGACACCATTTTGTTGAGAAGTATGGGCATAGGATGTTTGGCGAAGGGTATCATTTGAAGATAGGAAATCACTAACTTGTCTATGTATAAATTCTAAAGCATTGTCACTGCGATAGATTTTGATGTGCATAGAATAGAAATTCTGAATCACAGAGGAAATTTCAGATCTATCATGCAGGAGATAAGTCCAAGATAGGCGACTAAAATCATCCATAAACACCACAAAATATCGGTACATACCCCAATGAATAACTTTGCAAGTTCCCCAAATATCACAATGAATGACATGAAAAGGAGAGTCACATCTTTTATTGTTTCTAGTTGGAAAAGAAACACGGTGATGCTTGCCAAGGTGACAAGCTTCACAATCAAAATTATCTGGAATAGATGACTCAAGAAATATTTTCTTTAATCTAGATGCGGAAGGATGACCCAAACGACGATGCCATAGGATAGGATCCGTAGACATAGAAAAAACACTAGCAAACAGGTGATAAGTGTCAATGTAGTGGAGTCCACCATGCTCAATCCCCCCACTAATCATCTCCCCAGTCTAGGTGTCCTGAAAATATACAAAATGCTCGTCAAATATCACTCAACACTTAAGCTCTTTACATAAACAATATACTGAAAGTAGACTCATAGGAAATTCTGGAGCACAATAAACATTAGTAAGTCTAAGTTTGTCAGAAAACCATACTTCACTAACACTGATAACTGGAGATTAAGAGCCATTCACTAGCTGAATAAAAGCAACATCTTGTGTCTTATGTATAGACAGAATCACATCCTCCTTACTAGTTAGATGACTGGATGCCCCGGAGTTAGCCAACCAGGTAGAAGAAAATGTAGTCGCCAGGTTGGCAGAACTGCTAGTAGTTGTAATAGAAGCAAAGGTCTTTGTTGACAGGGGCTAATGTAGTAGCATCATCAGCCTAAAATAGTCATCAGCAGTAAGCAAGGGAAATGATGAAGCAGTAGTGGTGGACACAGGTACAGAGACATGAACTGGCTCAGACAAAGGACCACCAGAGCGAGTCTCCCCCTGAAGAATAGCAGCAGTAACAGAGCAGTTCCTGGGATAACCAGACTTTGACCAACATCTGTTAGATGCAAGGTTTGAAATGTTGATTTCGATGCCATGTCGATGAAATTCTAAGTGTGCATTTCATGGGCATGCTGAGGGCATGTCGTGGAAATGCCCGTTTTTTGATAGCAGATTTCGATGATTTCGGTGGCCCGAAAAAATGTCATTTCGGAGGCACGTTGAGGGCATGCTAAGGGCATGCCGATGCATGCCGACAAAAATGACAGAAGTGGTCAAAATGATATCAATTTCAAGAAAATCAAATGCTGATTATGTAACAATAAGAGTGTTACATCATAATATTCATATACAACATGACCATACAATGATAAAGTTTAATAATGAGATATCAAATATTCTTACCATGTTAAGAATACAGAGAATTTAGTAATTGAAGAATACAAAGAATTTAAGAATACAAAAAATTTAGTTTAAAAAAAAAGAATACAAAGAATCAAAGTATATAGTGTCAAAATAAAAGTTGAAATCGTAATGTCTTGATGTATCGGAAGTCAGACAAAACTCAGAAGTCGGGACTTGGAACTTGAAAGTCAGATTTCACCAGAACTAAGAGTGTCTTGCTGGATTCATATCTTTATCATGGGCACTATCACCACTTGATTGATACCATCGTTGACTATTGTGTCGATGAATACTTTGAATGTATTCACAGTAATCTTCCCAAGATATATATGAATACATTGTCTGATAATCTATTGTACTGTCTGTACTCATGTTCATTCATACTAATCAAAATCCCAAGACGGGGAAACCTACTATTTGTGTATGGTCTGTCATACTGCCCACGTGCACGATTCGTTGCATGTGTTGGGAAGAATCCTGTTCTAGAATCATCTTGTGATGATTCTGATCTTAGCATTTGAGGGGGAGCTTGGGGTTGGAACTGCTGAGGAAAATAATTTTGGATGATATATACTCATATGGGTAATAATATTCGTTCCCAGTCTTAGTACCACAAGTGTCAACATTTCCTGACTTAGCGTATGAATGTGAGGGATAATTATATGAAGGCGGTGGTGGTGTAAATGACTGCAGGTAGAACGGTTGAGCGTACGAAGATCCCGTCTCATGTCCTGTCTCATATCCCGTGTCATATCCAGATGCAGGTGCTGAAGAACCAAAAAACTGATCACCAGTGCTCATGGAACCAATTGAAGAGCTTAAATCCTTCATGTAGGCGTCGTGACTTCGATATCCCTCGTAATCCATGGTTGCTGAACTTGGACTTGGAATATGTTCGCCATGGATATTGGTGTCGTTCATCATATTCTATAGCACCCTGAGTTTGCACCACTTGACCACCACGTCTCCCTCTGTCGGATGATCGTTCTGATCCAGATCCTACTACCATTACGAATGCATCCGTATCTGAGCCATCATCTGAGTCATCTTTTGAGGTTGAAGTAGACTGTGATAATTGTCGTTCTTCATTCTCTTCATCCAGTACCCTTATAGGAAATATATGACGACCGGACTTGGCCATATGTCATTGAACATCGGCACCCATTTTCTTTGATAGCTCTGGATCTGGCCTTCCCCTAACATTCATCACAGGATCTCCTCCAATGTCATTTATCCAACTTTCTAGCACATTATCTCCGGTTCGGAAAATGTAAGCCAGATCAATTGGATCGGCCATTTCCTTCTTTTCAAACCCTCCTGAATGTGCCTCATTCGTAACCTTGTGTTGTAGTGGATGTATACAAGGTTATTAATCTTGTGAATTTCAAGCTTGTTTCTTCTTTTGAAATGGATAAGGTTAAATGTACTCCAATTTCTTTCGCACCCACCAGCAGATGATGTTTGTGATAACACTTTAACAACCACCTACCGTAAATTTGGAGCTTCTGTTACATACAAATTCCACCATTCCACTGTAGGGAAAACATATTTGAGTCATAAATTGGATATTATAGAGTAAATTATTATTAGTAAATATTAAAAGAATGTCAGTTATTACCAGGATGAGTGCTCTTAATGGCCTGCTGTGCCATATAACTTCCAAAAGATCTCATTCTTTCTCTAAATAATTTAATCTACAACATGTTAACGTGGGGATATGTCAAATATCTTATTTAAGCTTCAAATTTCAAGCTAAATTTGCCTACCTTATTCATGCACGCTATTTGCGTAGCAGTTGTAGGAGACCTTTTGAACAACTTTTTGCATAGCTTGAATGAGATCTTCGAGTGTGCCAAGGTGCTGTTTATAGTTAAATTTTGGGTTGAAATAATAGCTTATGATAAAAGATAAATAGTTAAAAGAATAAAAAATTACTGGAATAAGATAAATTTATAATGAAATATATTTACCGTCAAGGTGGAGCGGATGGGATAACATGTTTTGCCTTCGTTCTTTTATTATCTTTAAGAATGGCTCTTTAGACCTTCCTGCTACTTCCACCTTTTCATTCATAATTTCTAATGTTTTGTATATATAACCCATCGTTGGTTTCTTATCTTTATCTTCCAACTTCAAAACTAATATGACGTGCTCCATAATACAAGTAACGTGGCTGTAATCATCCCAAAATTGTGAATTGTTTATCAAGTCTTTTGCATCCTTCCAACCTTGTGTCCTAGTTTCTCCCATGCCAAATCAATTGCTAGAATTTATCATTGACTTCAATCCAACTTAATTGTCTAAAATGTTTTGTAAGGCGATGTAATTTGTAGCAAATCATGTTATCCTAGGACGTACCAATTCGCCATTGCAATGCTCCCTCATTAATGACAAGACATGCCCGTGACTATAAATAAATGATGTAATCGATCGGGTCTTGTCTACAACAGACGAAACTGACTTCCTCTTTCTGAAGTTTTTCAAAATTAAATCTATACAATGTGCAACATATGAGGTCCAGAATATTCCATATTTACTTGATTTCATAATCTTCTCCTGCCTTCATGATGTTGCTGCCATTATTCGTAATAATATGAACGATATGTTCCTTCCCGACCTCATCAATCGTATCCTTCAATAATGAATAAAGGTACTTGTAATCTTTTACTTTATCCGATGCATCTATGGATTCCAAAAAAATGAATCGTCCATCACAATATACAAGGAAGTTAATGATTTGCCTCCTTGTATAGCTAGTTCAACCATCTGTCATCAGTGTTACTCCATTTATTCATTATTTCATATGCTATAGGAGCCTTAACTCCCGTCCCATATTGAGCGCTGACGTCAATAACATTTTACAACCATGGCCCGTCTGCCATGTTAGCTGGCAGCCTATGAGCCGAAACTAAGCTCGTGACTACTCTACTAGCCTTTTCCCTTGCATTTCCAAACATGCCCTTAATGGTTTTCTGTTTCGGGTCTGTTTTCCCCCCCAGGTTCCCCTTAGTGCTACCGGATCGAAATAAACCATGTAACCCATTTTTTGTTTTTTGGATGGATGTGGAGGCAGTATTGAGCCTGAACCACTACCATCAGCATCTGCATACCTCATGCTCTGTGCTCTTCGATCACCTGCCAGAGCTTGTTGTTCATGCTTACTTTTGAGTGTCTTTCATTGCTTGTTTGAATTGTCTCCTCCTCCTTGTATTTGCCTCCACATCACTCGAATATTCTTAGTCTTCATCCGAGTCAGAGTCAGCATCGTAATAATCTTGATAGCTACCAAACAGGGCCTCATGGACTGCTTCTTTTGACCTCTGTTTTATTGCTTCCTTCTTTCGCCTTGATATCATTGACTTAGCAATCAAATTACGAACATCATCTGGACAATCCTCAAATTTTATAAACTTCTTGTCGTCACTAACTAGGTGATGCTTGAATCGTGTAATTCCACCACCCTTTAGCTGTTTTCCAAAAAAATTGCGTTCTGTCATAGGTTTGGTTTCATCCATCACTTTGGTGCAATACAACCATCTGATGTCTTCCTTAGCCCTTTTGATGTTATCGCTCCCACTTCCTCCAACAACAGCCTTGCCTTTTCTAGACATACTATTTCTGCATAGCTACACTACATTACTTCATAATTCATAATCATTGTATAATCATATTATACCTTTGACATATCTATGCCCCTATCTAATTCAATCAAGCAAGCAAATTTTACCTTAAAGGGTTGCACCTATTGGATCTAATCTAAGCCCTATTAGACCCGATTGGATTACTCCGACCCTTGAATTACCTGGCTGGCCAGATGGGTGGGACCCCCTAGGACACCTCGCACGACGGGATACCACTAGAGGTTAATGCGGTTACCGCATCGACCAGTCTTGTCACCGGTTGGTCCAAGTAGACAAGGTCCCAGAATGATCCAATTAAGTCTAATATGACTTAGATAATTATCCAACCTAGTTGATACAGCTACTTTTTTTTAGGCTTGGGTATAATCATATTTTTTGGAAAGTCTAATATTTATGTTTAATGGTGAGTATTGGTAGGTGTTGGGCCTTATTGCTGGAAAGCATGGGGGCTAGACTGGTTAGTATGTATTGTACTTTACAGGTAGTTGCTAGTTGCTGCTTTATTTGTTATTGTGTATTACTAAATTTAGAACTTAACAAACATGATGGTTAAAAAATGGTAATGAATACTGCCATAAACGAAAAAAAGGTACGAAAACTGTTACCGAAACCTTCTGCTTGATTTTTGAAAGAAACTATTTCACCACAACAACTCACTAACTCATCGCCGATCAATGATCGATAGGCAACAACAGAAACAACAAATCGTATAGTTAATTGGGATTGTGAGGCTGTGAGCTTGATCGATGTGTCTGTGGTTGTGAGTGTGAATTGCAGCAACCGATAGTCGATATTTATAGTCAATCATTTCGAATAATTTATGTTATTTTTATAATTAAGTCTATCTACCATCAATGAGTGGGTCGCGAATCGTCGATTAATATTTTATGGGTTTTTTATGATTACGTTCGTTGATTAGTAACGTATTGTGCCAATATTTAATTCGATACAGTTATGATTACGTTCGTTGATGATGTATACTGTACGAATCATCGATTAATATTTTATGTATTTTTTATGATTATGTTCGTTGTTGACGTATACTATGCGATTTGTTGATTAATATTTTATGTATTTTTTATGATTATGTCCGTCAGTCGGTGACGTACTGTGCAAATATTTGATTTGATGTATTTACGATTGCGTCGGTCGGTGACATCTATTATGCGAATCGTTGATTAATATTTTATGGGTTTTTCATGATTACATCCGTTGGTCGGTAACGTATTGTGCAAATATTTGATTCGATACATTTACGATTACGTCCGTCGATGACGTCTATTGTGCGAATCGTCGATTAATATTTTATGGGTTTTTTATGATTACGTTCATCGGATAGTGACGTACTGTGCAAATATTTGATTCGATACATTTACGATTACGTCCGTCAGTGACGTCTACTGTGCGAATCGTCGATTAATATTTTATGGGTTTTTTATGATTACGTTTATCAGTTGGTGACGTATTATGCAAATATTTGATTCGATACATTTACGATTACGTCCATCGGTGACGTCTACTGTGCGAATCATCGATTAGTATTTTATAGATTTTTTATGATTACATCCGTTGGTCGGTGATGTATTGTGCAAATATTTGATTCGATACATTTACGATTACGTCCGTCGGTACGTCTATTGTGCGAATTGTTGATTAATATTTTGTAGGTTTTTTACGATTATGTCGGTCGGTTGGTGACATATTTACGATTACGTCCGTCGATGACGTACTGTGCAAATCGTCGATTAATATTTTATGAGTCACATACTATGTGAATGTACAAATACAACTCTCTGTACATTGTACATCACTATATTGTATACCTCAATAATTGCTTAATCATGTTTCGTGTGGGTCCCAACATTTGTGCAGGTACTGACTTCTCTTTCTATGCTTTCCATAGAGTAAATGTTATTCTTTAGTCTAGAGTCTAGACTCTAAACTCTAGGATTTAGTGAGCGCACTGCTCATTTGTTCCCAGGATAATAGCATTTGCACGAAACGCAAGGCAACACACCACAATTTACCCATTCTCCACTACTAGATCCACCACCGTCCACACACCTTAATTCCCACCCCATTCACATTGGCCACTGCACCGTGCACATCCTGAAAACCTATTCACATTAGCTTGGCCACTGCGATGTGCCACTGGGCACCGGCACCGACACGACCTCCCGTTCCCTTCGTCCCCTTTCCCCTTCCCATCCCATCAAAAGGGTCATCATTGGAGGAAATCCTAGACGTGCGACGGCCACCCCCTACCAGGAGACGCTCTGTTGTTCCCTCGCCTCCCCAGCAGGCTCCAGGTCTACCAAGAAGGCAAGAAGCTCCGTAACGATGCAGGTTGCAGGCTAAAGCAGCGGTGGAGATGATAGTATGGCAATGGCACCAGCGGAGCAGACTAGCACATAGCCTGCAGGCTGCAGCAAGCATCAGCATCGGCATACCGACCATATCGACGGCACTGTAGGTTGAAGTAGCGGTGGAGATGACAGTGTGGCAGTAGCACCGGCGGAGCAAACTAGCACATAGCCTTTAGGCTACAACAAGCATGGGCATGCTGTTGATATGGTCAGCATGTCGGCGAAATACCTGATTTTCGACATCAGAATCATATCGGCATGGGTGTTTTTGAAAACAGGCCTTGCCATCGGCATTTAAATCGTTGGTTAGATGGATGATTTGTGCACCGGCAGTGCACACATGGATCATAGATACGACCTCATACTCTACCATGGCCAGGTCCATGACCTCTCCAAGTTGGAGCACCACGACCTCCAGATACAGCAAATGCAAACTCGTCAGTAGGCGGTGTCAGAGATTGAAGAGGTACGACCCCTAAATGCACAACATCAGAGGAAAGCTTTTATAGTCGAGCATATACAGTCTCTATATCGGGGATGCCATTAAGAGCAAATATATTTTCTCTGGCAGACGAGAATCTAGAATTTAGACCATCCAAGAACCAATAGACCTGCCAGGTCTGTCTCTATCTTGTCTGTGTCTCGCAGCTTGTAGGTTGGAACACATTGAACTCCTCAAAGAGCCCTTCCATCTCTGAGTAGTAATCCACCAATGTGCGCTCTCCATGGGTAGAGGACCAAATGCAGTGATAAATATCAGATAACCTAGCATGATTAGACTTCTGAGAGAATTTCTTTGCCAAGCTCTGTCATATTATCTTTTGCAGTCTTCTTGTATAATAGATTGGCAATGATATGTGGCTCAACACTATTCATCATCTAGTTCATCACTAGGTAATTGTCTTATTCCCACTTTTTATAACCATTTTCTTCAGGAGGGTCTTTGGTCAGGATTGCTAATCTCTTGTGTCCACCAACAAAAATACGGAAGGCCTGTGACCATAAGAGAATTTTAGGTGCTAGTTAGCTTGATAGTGGTCCCTTTGACCACCAAGAAAGCCGAGGTCGTCATCAGTTTGGTCTCGGAACTAGATTAAGCCATAGTCTTGACCAAAAAATCGATATATCAAGTACTTATTTGAAAATGGGTTTTCAAAACCTAAATCCATAAATTAGAGCAGTAGAACTCGCTTCGAAGGCTATGGGATAGATCTTACCATAACCTACGTTCATCTATTTGTAGAGATCCACCACTGGGAGCAATCTAGGACATGATCGCCCCAACAACATGAGGAAGAGAGCATTGCAATAGTTGAACTCGCTGCTAAGGTGGCGCTTAGGCCACTAATGGCCCTGCGTTCAGGCGTTCAGGCACAAGGAGGTGCCATTACAGCACTGGAGATGCGTAGGGGCAACTGGTGGCAGTGATATGATGGTAGGCGACGCCAATCAGAGGTTGGTAGCGGTGCTTAGACCTCTAGGCGGGGCTGGTGGTGGTACTCAGAGGCTAGCGACAATGCTCAGGGGCAGGTGATGGTGTCGATTAGGTGGTTAGGAGAGCCAGAGGCGTAGATTAGGGAGCGAGGAGATGGTTCTCTCTCTTTCCCAGGGTTGATTTGGTGGAGAAAGATATTGGAGCACGAAGAGTCCATGTTGGAGGGAGTGAGAATGAAACGTCTTATTTCAAAATGAAATCCCTAGGCCTCTTTTATAGAGAAAAGCTTTGGGAAAATTACATCATAGGTCCAGGTCACTTTTACTCTTAACAAATGCATCCTTACAAATAATAACACCACTAACTCTTAACAACTACAAAAAACTTTATTATTTAATCCGCATATTTCAGAATGGTGTATGAACAAACAAATGGATGTATTTGGGGGTATATATGTTAATACGTAATACACAAAGGTATACACATCTTTCACAATAATTATATAGGCATTTACTTAATCAACCCTTAATTTCACGATCATGTGGTTTCCTCATCCTGTGAAGACCTTGCTGCCCTGAGGCATTGAACATTTCTGTAGTAGTTATGTTTTTATTCATTTCCCGTAGCTATCTATGAAATCTTGTGGATCTTCCATCACACCATGATTTCTTTCTGCCCAAAGCATCACTATTTTCGTTGAGTTGGTGTTGATCTTTATGCGATCAAGATTACATTTACCATGTTGAGAGTTGGGATGATCACTAACCCTACTCAATCATCCTTGTTTCTTTTTCTTTTTTTAGAAAAACTTACCGTGTTGAGACAGATGAATATTAACAGCTGAGTTATTGGATCACGTAGAGATGTAATTACATTGTTTAGTCCCACATGGTGCAAGTGGTAATCGTGGAGATGTGTGGTGGCCTATATAAAGGTTTTTATATCCTTATTTATTCCTTGAGAAGAAATATTATATGATAATGCCCATAGAGCACTTCTGTGATTTTCTCCCTTTCGTTGTGAGTGGGGTTTCCACATAACCAAGCTTTATATGTGATGCTCTGGTTGCTTATGTTCATTTTATTATTCAAGATGGTACTGGAGCAGCTTGCTCTTGGGTTCTATCATTGTTCGTGTTATTATTCTCAATATATTTTTCTAGGTGGATATCATTATCATTGTTCAAGCCATGGTTCCAAATCTCGCATCGTTGATGAAGGATCATCAGCAGTAGTGGTCATCATTGCGCTGCTAGTGATGAAGAGCCTTGCACTCCTAAGAAGTGCTTGATGTTCTTAGGGGCGAAATGGAGTTTCTGCCATGACGATCCATAATGATCTCGATGATTTGAAGGTCTGACTGGGGATTGAGGAGGTTGATACATTGAGTACCAGGAGACCATGGTGCATCAGATCTATTGGACCAAAATGGAATGCTGTACTCGGGCTACTTGGCGATGGGATCGACAAGGTTGTGCTTGTCAATGGTGGCTGAAGAAGCCCTAGTAATCTATTTTGTGAATCACTTGTGATGGAGGTTGGTGAGATCAGGGTAGCACTGGAGAAGAACTGGGGCCACCACGACAAAATCAGTGATGCCATCCATGCTGTTGCTCCAGTGTTGTCTTCATTGCCACGAGTTGGGCTCTTGCGCACAGTCGCTTCCTCTTCAAATCCACATCCTTCTCATATTGACTCTATGACTTGATTGTGTACAATGCAAGTGTGTATGGGTTGGGCTAGACTACCACCAACCCTTTAGTGTTGCATGGTTTACTTCCACCGTTTCTTGTGGCTGGGGAGCAGCCTTGCAATGGTGGCATCAAAGAAAGATAGAAGGTGCGATGCTCCTTGGTTGGGGCTTTGTTTTCATTTTTGCAAAGAAAGAGGATGATTACCAGAGGTTGGTAATCATCCAGAGAGTTTCATTAAAAAGGAACATATTTACACATTATGGAGCCAGAAATTCGAAAGAACATTAGCTTCCGTCACAACATCTTCAACCCACATCCCCCCTTTAAAAACCAGATCATTTTGCTGCAACCAAATGCACCACATGGTAGTGATACCCTTTACCTAGCCAGCTGTGTTGGCATGCGTCATTTTCCGAAAAGAAGCCCACAAACCATCAATTGAAGGTCAATCAACACCTTGCAGCTGGATCTCCCTCCAAACCGTCTGAGAGAAATGACATGAACAGAACAAATGGGACAAGTACTCGTCTGCAGCATTGCAAAAAGAGCACAAAACATCCCCATCTTCTGACCATCTTCTTCTAAAGGACTTCGTGACTAGCTTTCCCCACCACAACAACCACAAGAAAATTTGAATCTCATGAGGAATGTCTAGTTTCCAGATGACAGAATAGTCTGTCCAAAAATTAGAATGGGGTCCATGTTCCAAAGTCATCAACTTGTAGGCATTTCTCATTGGAAAACTTCCCTTTACTCCACACAACTCTATTCGGATTGCTCAAATCAGGCCTAACACCATCCAGCAGCTTCATTAGGTTTTGAAAACCAAGCATTCTAGCCTCTGACAATCTAGGTTGTAGCACAGGACACCAAGAGTTTGAGGGGTTATCCCCGATTCCAGACACCAAAGCATCCTTATTTACCACCAAACCAAACAAACACGGGAACAAGATGGAGAAAGCACCATGTTCGGAGCAATCATCCTTCCAAAATTGAAAGTGTCACCTAAATGCAACTTGCGGCTGAAAAAAGAAGCCTGAAACCCACGTTGGATGGCTTAACGAATAGATCTCCAAAAAGTACCCAAAGCAATCATTGAGCCATAGGAATCTCGAACAAGCTTCTCATACAAACCATTCATTTAGAAACTTAATCGCCCACTTCAAAAGCAATGCCTCATTGAAATCCATAAGAAGGCAGGTTCCAACTCCTCCCCTTTTTTAGGCTTACAAATCTCCTTCCATGGCATCAGTTGCAATGACCTCCCATCACAATCTGTCCCCTTCCAGACAAATCTCTTTCGGGCCATCTCGAATCTTGATAAGACCTTCTTAGGCGGTTTGAACATAGATAAATAAAAAACTCATACTATCGAGAGGATAGCCTTTACCAAAACAAGCCTGCCACCCTTGGATAAAAGCCTTCCACTCCACCCATTCGGCCTCCTATTAATTCTCTCCACAATCGAATCCTAATAAGCAACCAGCAAACACTTTCCTTTCAAAGGTAGACCTAAATAGAGGATCGATAGACGCACCACCGAGGTGTCGAGAATAGAGATGGTTCCTTTGTTAGATCCCACCAAGTTGAAAGGCATAAAAGCATACTTCCATTAATAGATAAACTAGAGATGTCTCTAAAAATTTTAACCATTGATGACACGTGTTTAGCCTGAGCCCCTTGAATGAAAAAAATAGTATCATCGCCATATTGCAATACTGAGGAGAAGCTCATTTAACTACTAGTTGGGTTTGGGTTGGGTTTATTGAAACTTGCATCCCTACTCCTGCAGTACGAGGTCTTGGTCGTGCATCGAGGAGGCTAAGCTATACTTCCGGCATATATTGTGATCTACTTGGACACATTGAGGCCACCTGCTGGACGAAGCATGGTCATCCCCCTGTTGCCAACTAGGAAATTGAGTTTACTGAGGCTACTTCTGACATGGTGTCCTGAGCTGAGTTTGGTGATTTACTGTAGCACTTCTCTCAGCTGACCCAAGCTTTTAGTGCTCCTCTTATGATAGCTACCCTTGCTTCCTCGTCTGGTACAAATCTAGTTTGTTCTTCCTAGTCTGCAGATTGATAGAGTGTTGATTGATTAGCCTCCTCGATCTCCACACAGATGGCGTGAAGCCCAACCCAGACATATGGTGTGGACTTCTTTGACACATTCTCTCTAGTTGCTTAGTTTCTAACTGTTCGCATTCTAGTCTTTGTGGTCGTTCAGTCTGGTTGGCAGCTTCGTCAACTTGATGTCAAGAATGTGTTCCTGTATGGTGATCTTTAGGTGGAAGTATATATGCAGCAACCACCAGGCTATGAGACTTAGGTGGAGCGTGTGTGTAGACTGCGGAAAGCTATATAGGGGTTGGAGCAGAGTCCCAAAGCCTAGTTTTAGAAGCTCTCCAAGGTGGTTAAGGCCATTGGCTTGTAGAGGTCCACGTCAGATCATTCCCTCTTCATCTGGAAGACAGGAAGAGGAGTGGTGGTCCTTCTTGTGTGTGTGGATGACTCGATTGTTATAGGAGATGATACAGGTGGCATTGCTGAGCTCAAGTAATGTCTTCCAGGCAAATTTGTCTTGAAGGACCTTGGGCTATTGAGGTATTTTCTTAGGATAGAAGTTGCTCGTAGTAAGAAGGGAATTGTTCTATCTTAGAGGAAATACACTCTAGATGTTCTGCAAGAGATATGCATGTTGGGAGCCAAACCAGCAAACAATCCTATGGATCCCAAGGCCAGACTTTATGGTAAGGAGGTAGTGGTTGTTGACATTAGATAGTACAGGCAACTAGTTGACAAACTTCTTTATTTGACCATCACTAGACCTGGCATTTCCTTAGTTGTTGGGAAATTGAGTCAATTTATTGGTAGGCCGACGAGGCAGCATTGGGATGCAGCTATGATGGTGTTGAGGTACTTGAAGAAGGCACTTGGATGGGGCATTTTGTTCAGCAGAGGGATCTTCATGAGTGTGGTGGGGTGTTCAGATGTAGATCATGCAGGATGCTTGACAGATAGGAAGTCTACCAAAGGATATTGCACTTACGTTGCTGGGAATCTGGTGACATGGAAGAGCAAAAAGCAGGTTGTTGCAGATATAGTGTAGAGTTCAAGTATAGAGCTATGGCCCACACGGTTGTAGAGATGATATGGGTGAGGTAGTCGGAGGAAACGTATAATCCTATTTCTCGAATGAAACCCTACACCTCTTTATATAGAGAGAAGTGTAGGGTAGATTGCAACATATGCCCAGGAGGACAAAATAAATAAAAGAACAATCCAAAACTATAAGGAAATGGATAACTAGAGTGCCATGCCAACACCTCCCCTCAAGTTGGAGCATATGTATCAATGTTTCCCAACTTCGAACATTTGTCAAATGCAGATGTAGGAAGAGGCTTCGTGAATATATCTGCAATTGATCTTCAGAAGCAACTGACGTAGTGTAGATAATCCCACGCTGTATCAGATATCTGGTGTAATGGCAATCAATCTCAACATGCTTCATATCTTCATGAAACATTGGGTTGTTTGCAATGTAAGTAGTAATGTGATTGTTACACCGCATCTCCATTGGTCCCTACACTTGGACATGTAGATCCTACAACACTGATCTGACCTAGACCATCTCTGTAGCTGTCTGTGCCATAGCACGATACTTTGATTTTGCACTGAACCTGGATACCACTTGCTGCTTCTTGCTCTTCCAGGTTACAAGATTTTCCGCCATATAAATGCAAAAATCAGTTGTCGACTTTCTGTCTGCCATGCAACCTGCATAGTCGGCATCAGAATAGGCAACAATACTCATAGACATGCCCTTCTGAAACAGAATACCTCTGCCAGGTGCTTTCCTCACATATCTCAGCATTTGCATAGCAGCATCCCAATACTGCTTGGTTAGTTTGTCTATGAACTGACTAAGTTTTTCCAATACAAGAGAGAGATCATGACGTGTAATGGTAAGATATAATAGCTTACCAACAAATTGCCTATAAGATCTGCTATCTATAAGTGCAGAGTCTGTATCATAGAGATGTCCTTTGGGATCCATAGGTATATTAGCAGACTTAGACTCTAGTATCCTTGTCTCCTGCA
The DNA here is from genome assembly GCA_037157565.1 of Thalassia testudinum. NCBI lineage: Eukaryota > Viridiplantae > Streptophyta > Magnoliopsida > Alismatales > Hydrocharitaceae > Thalassia > Thalassia testudinum. The sequence continues at coordinate 99,245,702 of JAZHRO010000039.1, read as the reverse complement.
ACACATCAAGAGCATACTTGCACTTGTGATTCCCTACTTGGAGGGGGTGAGATCAGCGAGACGTAAAAATGCGAAATTAAAGATATAACAATCTCATAGAATAGACAATCATACAATGTACACAATTATTTTTAGGTGGAAACCAAAATCGGGTGAAAATCACCACCTAACCCTCTCGAGTTAGGATTTTCCGATCAACCAAGTTGATCGAATCCATTAAACGAATCACTTAAATGAGGGTGATTCAACCTCAATTACGACCATGCTACAAGTGCGAGGGTAGCGTTCCTCAACCCCTTCTCTTCACAAGAAGGATTTTGTCCCTCGATGGAGACGGGAATTCGCAACTCGAATACCCAACCAAATAACAAAGTAAAATACAAAGAGTAATTATATAGAGTCACAAAGATATTCTTAAACTAAGCTTCTATAGGAGTTAGGATGGTTCCCTTTGCAAGAAGTGTGTCGAACCAGTGATGCGGGAGCGTGAACCACGCAACGGCGCAACGATGCTCTCGTGAACTTTGGTGGGAGAGCGGGTGCGCAATTTGATCAATGCTATCTTAGGTGTAGAACTAAGTTTGGAGAGCAAGAGCTTTCTTCTATTTGATTTTCTTCTTGACACAAAAGAGTGGAAAGTGTGTTACTTAGTGTGTCTTGGTGTGTATTTGAGTGACAAAGGTTCTCCTCTATTTATAGAGGCCCTAGGAAGGTTTTGGAAGGCCTTGGAAGGCTTCCATAGCCCTTGGGTACAACCTCCAAGAGAATCAGGCCGAAATTAGGATTAATCATTACACTGACAGGGTTATCAGACGTCTGGAAAACTCGTTTAAGACGTCTGGGAACAAAGTCAGACGTCTGATTTTAGGCGGGTTTCCTTCCTGACTTGAATCAGATCTAAACAGGGTTATAGTGAATTGTCATCAGACGACATACAGGATGTCTGGAATGATGCCTGGACGTCTGGAAACCTACTTTTCTGCGGAAATGGATTCCCAAGGGAGTGTAACGGCTATAAAATCTCTGAGAAGAGATTTTGGGTCATCCGAGGCAAAACGATAATGTATCAGACTTTGGGGTCCTCTACGGACGTTTGATACGAGGCTAATGGTCATATCCTTCATTGTTAGCTAAGGTAGCCAACAGTCCACTAATTGGACGTTTGGCAAAAACATCAGACGTCTTCTAAGACGTCTGGACTAAGGTCTGGACGTCTGATTTCATCAGATAGAACTAAGTCCAGCCTAAATATAATCGGACGTCTGAGTCAACAGTGAGACGTCTTAAAAGTATCTATCAGACGTCTGATTTTCAGATTAGACGTCTGAAAAGGCTGTTTGAACCCTAGTTTGGTCTTCTAAGTTCTCTACATAAAATCTAAGTATCGTAGGGTTGTGCAAGTGTTCTTAGGACTACCGTTAGGGTTCTTTGATGCTCTTTAACATGAATCTAAGCAACAAAATAAAGAACAACAAAAGAAACAAAAAATACATAGTAGTACAAGGAAAGGAAATCTATCCTATTCTTCATCTCCTTCCTTCTTCAAGCTATCGCTCCCTGCGAAGCTACTCTGTTCTCCATCAAGCTCCTCCAATCCGTCCTGGATGCGAGCTCGAACTCCGTCTAACCACGTCTCCATTTGCAATTAACCTGAAATCTAAAACTTCAAGTGCAAATGTTAAATGACACGTGTTTTGTTATCATCAAAATAAACGATTGTGGTGCTCTAGCACCAACAGCATTGACTGAGGACAATACCCTCTTTGCTGTGTGCCACCTTAATGCTAAGGAAATATCTAAGTTCACTTAGATCCTTCATCATAATAGCTTCAGCTAAGTTCTTCACCTTAGCTATCCCAGAATGTCATCCCCAGTAAGGATGAGATCATCAACATAGATAAGTAGTGCCAAAACTCCCCCTGAGTTTTTCCTGGCAAAGAGTGAATGATTAGCAGAAGACCTTACAGGACCCACGGTGATAATCTTTGGAACCAAGCCCTTGGGCTTTGCTTCTGGCCATAGATGACCTTCAGTTTACATACACACTCCTGAGTCTCAAATTCGGGAGGCTGCTAAATGTCGACCTTCTCTCGAAGGTCTTCATTTAAAAAGGCATTCTTCACATCTAACTGATGAGGAGGCCAGTCATAGTGAGCATCAACAGAACACAGAATGCAAAGAGTAGGAAGCCAGGCTATAGGAGAGAAAGTATCAAAGAAATTTACCTTATATGTTTGGGTAAATCCCTTTGCTACCAACCTAGCCTTGTAGTGAGATATAGTGCCACCTGGGTTGTACTTGAGAGTGAATACCTAGCGACATCCCATTGTCTTGGCATGACTAGGCAGAGTAATCAGTTCTCACGTCCCTCTAGAGTAGAGAACAACTATCTCATCCTCCATGGCTTGACGTTACTTTGGATCCAGCATGGCTGCTGATAGGACATAGGAGTCTTTATTGCAGAGAGAGTTGTAGTGAACATAGCAAACGATCTCCTAAGGTTTGTAGTAGACACTGCTCCTACAGTATGGTAGTGGGCACAACTGCAGGGGGCCTTCCGAACAGCAATCGGAAGGTTAAGATCCTCCTCTGTTGGCTCAGTGTCAATAGGAGGCGTAGTCTGTTGCTCAATAGGGGAAGTAGACTCATCAGAAGGACCTGTATAATCACTACTAGGACAACTCACGTTAGTATTGACAGATACTTGACCAGGGGAAGAGACAAGTGGGTGAGATGGTGGTGGGGTGTGTGTACTTGACGCCATGTATGTGGTCTGCATGTAACAACTAACCTGTATACATGAGTAATGTCTGCCTCCTCCTCGTAGAAGTCTCTATAGTAGTGGTATCCTCACTGTGTGTAATAGGAATCTGCTTCAAGGGAACTAATGGAATAAGCATAGGGATTGAGCCTCCCTCAAACATCACCTGGTGACTACTTGTAGAGAAGTATGGAATAGGCTCGTGGAAAGTGACATCTGCAGTCACATAATGCTTCTTGCCTCATGGGTCATAACGTTTGTATCCTTTTTGGGTGCTACTGTATCCCAGAAAGACACACTTCATTGCCTTCAGAGTTAGTCTATCTCTGTCAGGTCCTAAAACATGGATAAAGACTATACAACCAAAAACACGAGGTGGTATAGTAAACCGTTCTTTCTCTGGATAAAGTCCTGCCATGAAACTTGTTCCTGAATAGCTGAGTTGGGAAACCTATTAATCAAATAGTATGCAGTTAACATTGCATTTCCTTAGTAAACCTTTAACACATTATGCTGAATATGTAATGTTCTAGCTACATCTAACACATAACGGTATTTCCTCTCAACTATGCCATTTTGCTGCGAAGTATGGGGGTATGATGCCTGGTGAACAATCCTAAGAGATCTATAAAGGGATTCTAACTTGGTTGTACAGAACTCCAAGGCATTATTAGGTCATACAATTTTCATAATGGTAGAAAATTGACTTTTTATTTGCTTATTCTTTAATAGAAATAATCATGACATCCTAGAAAAATTATTTATAATAAGCAAATAGAATCTATGAGCAAGTACTCTACTAGGACCTTATACATTCATATGCAATAAATAAAAAATCCCAGCTGAACTCTGAGAAGAATTGGAAGGAAAATTGGCTTTGTGATGCTTTCCCAATTGACATGCATCATGCAAAATCTTAGTGATAGGCGATATATGAGGGATGACATGTCGTAGCCTATCCAGTGAAGGGTGCCCATGACGACAATGCCACCGAAGAGTTGTACCACAGTAAAAGTGACCTTGCCTTGACATATAGTAGCAAAAGGAGTCTGGATCAGGCGATATGCACCCCCTCATGTTCGCCACCAATCGTTCTCCCCGTGAGTTTATCCTGAAAAATACAGTCCAACTCATAAAAAATAATGCGACAGTGCAAGTCTTTTGTGATTCTTCTAATTGACAAAAGATTAATCGGAAAATCAGGAACATAAGGAATATTAGGCAGAGTCAGTGAAGGACTCACTGCCACATCTCCTCTGCCATGTACTCTACACTGTCTACCATTTGTCACCTGAATAGGTCTACTAGAAGGAACAGTCTGAACCTATCTAAAGCATGCTTGATCACCACTAAGATGTTAGGAGGCTCCTGAGTCTACTAACCACAAAGCGTTGTCAGAAATACCACTACCAAATATATAAGCAGGAGCTATACATGAGGACGCCAATGCAGTAGTATCAGTAGTAGTAGTAGTCTCCTAGGTCAACTAGGCAAGATGCTGGACAACAATATCATAGTTAGCACGTGACACCGTATCGCTTGCCTCCTCAGAAGAGATAGCTTGGTTGGCCATAGGAGGTCTACCATGCTTCGACCAGCAGGAGGCCTCTAAGTGACCAACCTTGCCACAGTGCGAGCATATGGTGCGGGGTCTGCTAGTCGTGCCTCGACCATCACGTCCTCTTCCCTTGGTAGATGGAGCACCATGTCTACTACGTGTAGCAGCCACTAAGGCAGAAGTTTGTCCAACATCTGACAGGGGTGGTTTAACAACCACCCTACTCACCTGACTATATGCTTCCTCAAGTGATGGATGCTTAGCGAGAGTCAGGATTTGGGACCTTGCAGCCTCATAATCTAGTTTAAGTCCATCCAAGAACTGAAGGACTGCATACTCCATGTGCGCCCTTGAGTGGCACAGGTGTCGACATGATGGCAGGTATTATACTTCTCTAGGAGCCCCTTCAAAGCAACATAATACTGGGATAGAGATTGGGCCTCTTGTTTCAGACCACCAATGGCATGGTGGATCTCAAACACCTTGCATGAATTCTTTTCATGAGAACATGTGTCACGTAGAGAATCCCACATCTCTTTGGTTGTCTTGTAGCACATGATCCCATCTCCAATCTAAGGCTCCATAGAATTCATGATTCAAGCACGGACCGTTGAATTATCTTTCTTCCACGTTTCAGTTTTCCTTTGCTTGTCTTGTGGCTCCAACTCCATTGAGATGTGTTCCTTATCATAACCCTTGACAGTCATGAGGAATGTCTGAGACTGTCTGGCATAGTTGGTCTCATTTAACTTGGCGATAGGAACAAAGAAGGGAGGTTTGTAACTCTCGATGTCCGTAATGGTAATCGATAACAACTTCAAAGAGCTTGAAGAGGCCATCGTGCCTTGGGATTGCCACATGATGCCACGAACACGATCTGAAACCAATATTCAGATATGGAAAACTCTGAAATCAGAGTGTGTGATCCCTTGATTATGAAATTTAAGATCTAGAAATCCTAGATAACATTCCAAGAGTCACAAGCACCCTTAGATCAATACTTAGCGCATGTTAGGGTACAAGGAAGACCCTAAAACCACTCCTAAGGGGTGCTGCTCCCCCTCGCTGGTAAGATCTAGCCGCCAACAACAACCACCACCCACAACAGCAATGACAACAACCCCCCCGCTAGGTGCGCGCAAGGGTGTTGTGGGTGGCGCTACCCTGGTGGGCGACATGCGCAATCCCTGCTGAGTGCTGTGCATGCCTTGTTGGGCGGTGTTGCTCCCTCCTGGGCAATGGCGGTTGCCTGGTAGGGGTCCTGGTCGGCGGTGCTCTATTGGGAGGAGACCAGCGGGGAGATCTAGGGTTAGGGTGGAGGGGTTTCAGAGGTTAGTGCGAGTGGGATATCGGAGCGCCGATTTAGGATCGCTACTCTGATACAAAGTTGGAGAAAATGAATAATCATATTTTTCAAATGAAACCCTACACCTCTTTATGTAGAGAAAGGTGTTGGGGAGATTGTAATATAAGTCTAGGAGGACAAAATAAATAATAGAACAACCCAAAACTATAAATAAAATGATAACTAGAGTGCTATGCCAACAGAGGTTGCTTTTGATAGACTTGCATATTTCCTGTGACACATCGATGGAGATGAGGTGTGATAATAGGGTTGCCATGTACATTGCTAAAAACCCTATGTTTCATGAGAGGACAAAGCATGTTGCGATCGATTACCACTATACACATGACTTGATCCAGCGTGAACTCATTCACACCTTTTTTGTCACCTTTGAGGACCAAACAATAGTCATTTTTATTAAGCCATTGCCATGTTCATCCTTTGACGTTTTCTGTTCTAAGCTGAGCATGATTGACATCTATGCTTCAGCTTAAGGGAGAGTGTTGTGCCCCTTCGGTCTTTTACTAATTTGCTTATATCATTAGTATTTGTACCTTTCGCTGTTTTATTATTTTTGGGATTGTACTGTCTTTTCCCACCTCTATATATTAAGAGGTACGGTTAGAGGATAGCATTGCTTGGTTCATTTTCTCCTACTAACTCAGCAATAACCCCCAGGGCATTCTTCCTTACCTGCTTACGACTCAACCTTATATCCTTCTTGTAACCAATCAATGCCGTCCTTATGGCCTTAATCTTATCCGCAGCAGTGTGCACTACAGATGTGGAACATGAAACCTCCAACCACTTGGCCCACATAAAAATCACGAAAAGTCAACTCTAACAACCAAGACTTTTGGAACTTGAAGTACGAGGAAAAGAATACAGCCTCATTACTATCCTACATCAATGGGTTGTGGTCTGAAAAAGGCCTTTCCTTGGCAGAAACACTCGCCTTTGAAAAAGTTTTGCCATTGTAACATTACACAAGAATCTATCAATTTTGGATGATGAGCTAGAACCATTTCTTCGAGTGAAAGTGTCTTAGAGATTGGAAGATCAAAAAGCTCAAGATTATCCACCACATGGTGAAAATCACCAGCCGAAGCATCTATTCTATCATCAGGCCTATCCGTTGAAGACAACGTGACATTAAAATCCCCACCTATCAATCACGGTTTACCATAAGCAAAATCCGATGCCTGCTGCAACTACCGCAATACCGACCTGCTCGCTGCGTCAAATGGGGCCTTGTTGTCATGGTCATGTTGATCACAGGAGCTTAGTGATGATGGTGATGAGGTTCAGGGGACAAGGTTGGAGCAGCAGCAGCAGCCTGTGGATAGTTGGGGTTCCATCAACCCGTGATGGCAGAAAGAAGTTAGGTCCTTTGCATTGTTTGCCCATTTTTTGTGTATATTTTCAAGATAAAAACAAAAAAATGAAGGAAAAATGCAAAAAAAAAGGGGGAGAAAAAATAAAGGTGAAAAAATTGACAACGAAGGGGAGAGGAACATAATGAATAAAAAAAAGGGTTCTCAGCATAAAAAGAGGAGTGAAAATAAAAGAAAATGAGAGGGGAAAAAATATAGAAAAAAAAGGAAATTGTGGTAGCAAAAGAGAAGAAAAGAGGAGCTTTTCTTTATTTGATTTCTTTCCTTTGTAGTTCCTTCTCTCACAAGTATGGGAGAAAGGGGTAGTGTTAGTTATGAGCTTATTGTAGACATAAATGACGGAGATTCATTCTTTTATTTCTCCACGGGTGAGAAATTAAATCTTTGTCTCTAAAAGTAGGTGGGAGGCCGTACTGCCTACTTTGATTTTCGATGTGGGAGAGGCTCATTTTTTAAGACTCCGAGGGAGAGGCCACTCTTGAGATCTTCAATGGGAATGACACAAACACTATTTTAGAGCTTAACTTTAGTAGTTCATCTTCCAAATTCTAACTTGTACCAATGTGTTGTCATCGACATACCTACCTATGATCAAGAATGAGGATGCAACTATTGTCATTCCCTAAGAGGAGAGCCATGACCAGGGTTGTACCATTTGTCAAAGTTGTGTTCTACCTGTGTGAGTAAGAAATTATGCTGTGCATGCAGAGGCTCCAGCTTGTGGGGAGTGTTGAAAGAGATGAATATTAGCATTTAGGTTGTTAGATCATGTGGAGATCCAATTGTACTGATTAGTCCCCACATTAAGTGGGAATCTTGGAGTTGTATAGTGGCCTGCATAAAGGCTTTTGTACCTCTACTTGTTGGTTGTTTCTTGAGAAGAGATATTGCAAGATTACACCCATAGGGTCATTTCTTCTGTAGTTTTCTTCCCTCTTCTTGTAAGAGGGCTTTCCACATAAACTCAATCTTTATGTGTGATGTTCTAATTGCATGTGTTCATTTTATTATTCAAAAAAATGTGACAAGTAGTAATGATTCGGGTTGAGGTTGCATGATTGGTAATGGCTCACTAGAAACAAGATGAATTATCTCATGAAACTTGCCTCTAGATGAACTTTTTCCTCACAAAAAAGCCTATCATCATTTCATTTTATTTGGGGGGACCTCTACCGTCTTTTCATGAGATCAGATAAAAAAATTTGTGTTCTTTCACTTTCTTTATTTGCTTTGTGATTTGTTAGCGTGTGCGTGGAATAAAGTCACGTGGTAGTGCCACGTGGTAGCAGCAGTCGTCGGTGGGCCCATGTTGGGTGTGTGAAGTGTGTGCATAAAGAATTAAGTATAGGGTTTGGTGTTTTCAAGTTTGTTTTGTGCTACTTGTGAGAAGTTAATTTTTTGATTGATTGTTGGAGTCCAAATTTAGGATTGAGTAATTTTAGGAATAGTTAAGTGATTGAGTTTGTTTAGGTTAAATAGGATTTGCAATTCCTAAATTAGTTAGGCTCATGATTGGGATTGTAATTGAGATTGGTTCTCTTTGAATAGTGACCAACTCTCTTTATTTTCTCTTAAGTTTCATCAATAATATTTCCAACTTCAAGAACTCCCTCCCTTCTCTCTCTTCCACGCCGCCGACCTCTCCCTCTTTCTTCCTTCTCTCCACACATGCACAACCAGAAGAGGGGCTACTCCATGCCATCATCTACTCTCACATGATTCTTTCATTGGGGCATCCTTACTTGTGACTAGGGGTGGGTGTTTGATTGGTTTCGGTGGGTTCAGGTGTTCAATTCGTGTCGTATTCAGTTTAGGTGGACAAAATGGCCACCATGACCCAACCAAATTAGATCGAGTTTAGGTTAGGTGAAATTTAAATTTTGCACATGTTTGCTATCAAAGTATGCTTATTTTTGTGAAATTCTTTGGAACATAATGAGTAAATACTTTTATAAAAAATTAAAGGCCACTTATAAAAAATGTCAATTTCATCTTCAAATCAATTTATCTATACATTTGGGTGTGGGTTAGGTGGGTGGATGTGACTCATGGGTCACCTGATTTAGTAGTTTGGGTTGTTTAGGTGATTCGAGTTGCATATGTTGGACTCATCAATCAACCCAAAATCGAAATAAGTTTTGTGGTTTGGGTCTTGACTTGACCCATAATCCAACGAACCAAAACCAAATGACCCATTTCCAATAGTTTGGGTCGGTCATTTCGGTTGACTCGAATAATGCCCATTGCTCACCCCTACTTGCGACACATTGCACTGGCACTTGCATATAGTGAAAAATAGGCAAGGGTTCTTGTGGGAAGAATGCATACAAGGAAGTTAGTTCCACCATCTTGCCATCAGAATGTAGCATAAAAAAAAAGAGATTTGGTAGTTGGAATGTTGACACTTTAATTGGTAAAGCTCATGGAGATTTTGGATACAATGATTAGGAGAAAGATTCAAATTCTTTGCCTACAAGAGACAAAGTGGGTAGGAGAGAAAGCCGAGGAAATTAAGAGGGAAGGCTTCAGATTATGGTACTCATGAAAGGAAAAGATTTATAGAAGAGTGTGGTTGAGGCCAAGAAGATGGGAGATTGAATTATTTTGATCTTTTTTTTTTTTTTGAGAGAAGATTGAATTATTTTGATAAAATTAGTCTTGTAATGAGATCTTGAATCAGCTTATGCACCTCAAGTTGGTTTGGGGGATAGGACAAATAAAGAATTTTGGAAGGTGCTTGATATGATAATTTAGGGAATCTTAAAAAGAGAAGTGATTTTCTTGGGTGGAGATTTTAATGAAAAAGCATGTGAGAAAGGATGTTTTGGATGATGCATGAGTACATGGGAATTACGCTACGGTCATAGGAGTGGAAAAGGGAATACTTTGCTCGATTTTGCAATGGTTTATGATATTTTTATAGCAAATGCCATCTTTTTAAAAAATGGTAAGGGCACTTGATTACCTATAAAATTGGTCTAACAAGAACATATATTGACCATTTTACTATTAGAAGAAGAGATTGATTCTATAGTAAGGATTGCATGATTATTTGAGAGGAGAGATGGATGTGCATATGCAGTCATAGAAGAGAAAATTGGTGTTCAAGAATATAAAAACTAAATGGTGGAATTTTAAGAGGGAGAAGGAGAGATTCAAGGAAAAGATGTTGCAACGAGAGACATAGGATCTTATGGGAAGTGCTAATGACATGTGGGTGAGTATTTCAACTTGTATTAAAATGGTGGCTGAAGAGGTGTTAGGTGTATCTAAAGGAGGGGCATCAGAGTAAAGGAAGCTTGGTGGTGGAGTGAAGTTCAATAGAAGTGTAGAGCTAAAAGGGTATGCTTCAAAGCCTTATATTAAGATTATATTGATGAAAACTTGACAAATTACAAAAGTGGAAAGGAAAAATGCAAAGAAGGCAACTGGTAAAGCAAAAGCAAAAGATTAGGAGAAAATTTACAAAAAACTCGATTCTAAAGAAGGTGAACGGGATATCTTCAAGCTAGCTAAAGCAAGAGAGTGGAAAATGAAGGGCCTTATACGATAAGTATTAAGGATGAAGAAGGATGCTTATTGCTAGTGAGGATATAGAGGCAAGGTGAAAAAATTACTTTCGTAAGAGTTTTAATGGACATAAGAGGGGCGATACCATCTAGGAAAGTAAGCCAATTTAGAAGATTAAAGACAAGCTATCAAAGGATATGGAAGGAAGTAATGGATCTTTTAGAGATGATGAAATTTTGGAAGGTGTTGTAGGATGATCACTAATCTCATGTGATCCTATTTTGTCTTCAAAAGAAAAATTGGGAAGGTTGTTGGACATGATGATATTCCTCTAAATGTTTGAAATTAGTGGGAGACGAAAGTATAACTTGGCTCACAAAATTATATAATGTTACTTGGCAAGGCAAGAGAATGCCATAGGAATGAAGAAAAAATAATATGATATCGTTATATAAGAAAAAACGAGATATACAGAACTCCACCAATTATGAAGGTATCAAATTGATGAGTTATACAATGAAGTTTTGTGAGAGAATAATTAAAAGATGATTGAGGCAAGTCTTTATAATTGAGAACCGATTTGGATTCATGCCTAGTCGATCTACCATTGAGGTAGTACATCTTTTGACGCATATGATAAAAATCTATATAGTTAAGAAGAAGGATCTACATATTGTTTTTATTAATTGGTGAAAGCCTATGACTTTGTTTCTAGGGATATCTAGTGGAGAATTTTGGAAAAGAGACAAGTACCAATTCTATATATGTACCTAAAAAAGGATAGGTATGATGGAGTTATGGCTTGTATAAGGACTAAGGCTCGATTGACGGACTACTTTGATATCACCATCAGTTTGTATCAAGTATCAACTCGAAGCTCTTACCTCTTTACCTTGATCATGGATGTGCTGACGAAGCTTATTCCAATTAAGGTGCTATGGAGTATGCTTTTTGTTGATAATATTATGCTGTCTACTAAGACAAGAGATAAAGTAAACAGAAAATGTGAGCTTTAGGGAGAATCCTTGGAAGGTAAAGGCTTATGTTTAGGAAGGACAAAAACGAGGTATATGGAATGCAATTTAGTGATAGAAGGGACTAAGGGGGCCTGGATGTAAATATTCAAGCAGAATGCATTCCAAAGAAGCTTTTAAATAGTTAGGGTCCATCTTTGAACAAGAAGGGAAAATTGATGGATATGTTACATGTAGAATTAATGTAGGATGGTTGACATAGAGCAAAGCATCTGGTATTCTATGCGATAAAAGTATTCTTTTGAAAGTTAAAGGAAAGTATTACAGGGTAGTTGTGTAATGACCCAAAACGCTAGATCATCCATACTTTCACAATACAACTATTGCTAAGTTGCTAACCATTGGATCATCATTTCATTCCAACCATAAGTACACAAAATCTTGCCACATTGCAATTATATTATTTCACAGACTCAAATTATAACATATATAGAGCTACATGGGAACAACTTTTCATAAGCATTTAGACATTTTTTTTATATAATTCCTACATTCATTGCCTTATTCGCAATCAAGTTTGCATTTTTCATTTTTCCCCAGTAACTCTAACAAAAAGGGTGAGAAGAAAACTTAATAGGAAAAATGGATAAAAGTCAATAGTGGTTAAATAAATATTATGCAGTGTTAATAATGGTTATCATGCTCATGTAATCATATTTTGTAACTACAAGGAGATCTTGATATAGTGTTTGGCTCGTACCCCTCCAGTTTGGCATGAATAGGGCCCATGTTCACAAACCTAGATGGCGAAACTTGCCTCCCACTATCCTTACCCTTAGCTTAGCACCAAGAAAAACACAGGGCCTTGATTGTAAGCAGCAATGCTTGGAGCATCCTTGATTGTGCTGGCAGGCAACACAAGTAAAGCTGTGAGAGTCCCGATTACAAGTAACATGACCCCAATGCTAAAGGCAGGTTCAGATCCTTCTCAGATGCATAATCTTGTCAACATAATGTTCCTAATCATGTACATGCAAATGCTTAAAACACATATAATATGTGTTCTTTTTCATGCAAAGCAAAAAGGAATAGTTTGCTAGTAAGAGGAATAGACGTGTCATATTAAATTTCAACAACATTTTGGCTTAATTTCCTCAAAATCGTAGAAAAAATTTAACATATTTTCCCTTATATATTGTTATGAAGTCTAGTTAGTTATGTGGTTTGCATTGTTATTTTTCGTTTTCTTCATGAGATTGTAATTTGCACCCACCTCTCTCTATATAAAGAGAAGTAGGGCTAGAGAAATAAATTGATTTGCCATTTCTCCTAACTTGGTATCAGAGCACTAGTCTTAGATCGTGGCCTTGGTATTCCACCTAAAAAGGCCTCCAAACCTTAATCATTAAATCCCTTCTCTTCTCCTCACCGCCAGTAGCATCACCTAGTTGGCCCACCGAGCGGCTAGGCAAGCCTTTGCCCGGTTAGCAAGGTTGCTGGTTGACAGGGCACCCTGTCGCTGGCCAGCAGGGCACCCTTGCCAGGCCAGTAGGGTCGCTTCCTGCCGCAGGCCAGCAGGGCCGCTCATTAGCAGGGCCTCCGCCCTTGTTTTGATCGTTGGGGGGGTTCTGAGCCTCCTTCATGGCAAGGAGGGGGTAGTAGTCTCTTGAATGGCTATTCTAGGGTGTTTCCCTGCATCCTAGAATAAACTCTACTACCTCTAGGGGATACTCCGAATCTCTTGGTTTGATTTCCAAGCAATGGTTGCTTGGATCTTGTGATCAGGACACTCTACTCCATATTTCTGAGTTCTCTATGGTTTAAAAAGTGGTGTTTCATATCTGATTTCAGGTGTTTCTATCTCCCCCAAGGGCACGATGGCATCAGTTAGATCTCCAATGGTGTCATTGGATATTGCTATAGAGGTACGGTGGTATGAGAATCAATTCCTTGTATCTATTCATAATGGTATATCTACCACTCAGATGTTGGGAGAGGATACTATGACTATTTTTTGGAGTGAGTATGAGAGACTACTCCAATGTCATAGTGATCATGATATACTCAAGACAACACCCAAATTGAGTTCCATTGCACATGGCAGGAGGCAGAGATGTTCTGAGTGGCTTGTTGATTCAGGAGCTTTACAACACCTTAGTGGAGATCAGGATTACTTCATCCATCTCCAATCTCTTCCAGCAGGGGGGATAGTTCAGGTTGTAGGTGGCAGACATTCCAAGGTAGAAGGTCAGGGGGAGGTATTAATGACTTTAAGATTGCCTGATGTTTTATATGTTCTAGATTTTCCTATGAGTCTACTTTCAGTTAACCAAATTACTAAGGAGCTCAATTACCGTGTAATATTTGATGCTGTGGGATGTACCCTCCAAGACAAGTTAATGGGGAAGGTGATTGGCAGTGGACGTGTAGAGTGTGGGGTTTATTGACTGGCTCAGACTCCACTTGCATCTGCAGGTCGAGGAGAGATGTCTTCTACTCTTGGGAGTGCATTTCAGTGGCATCTTCGCCTTGGACACCTTCCTCTAGATAGCCTTCGTCATGTTATACCACATATATCTCTTGCGACCCAGATCTGTTGTGATGCTTGTCAGATAGGCAAGTATCGTTGTTCTTCCTACCCTGTGAGTACTACTTGGTTGTATGGGGTCTGAGCAGGATACCGGATAGGCAAGGTCACCGTTACTACTTGGTTGTTGTTGATGATTTTTCCCACCTGTCTTAGGTATTTTTGTTGAAGAAAAAATCAGATGTTGGATCTGTGATTGAGAGCTTTATGTTGGAGATTAAGAATCAGTATTCAGCTACTATTAAATCAGTGAGATCTGGTAATGCACTTGAGTTGTGCACCTCCAGGTTGTCTGCCTTCTACAGGTCCCATGGGATAGTGCACCAGACCACATGTGCTTGCACTTCTCAACTGAATGGGGTAGCTGAGAGGAAGTATAGACATCTTCTAGATGTGGCTCGTACCCTGTTGATCCACCATAGTGTGCCACCATTATATTGGGGAGATGCTGTCCTTATAACTTGCTATTTGATCAACAGGATGTCTAGTTTAGTGCTTCATGAGTAGATACCTTGGCATATATTGTATCTCGAGTAGGAGCTTTTTCACGTATCGCTATGTGTGTTTGGATGTGCTACATTTGTTCATGTTCTTTTTTCAGGGCGAGATAAGTTGGCACCCCGAGCAGTCAAGTGTGTATTCTTGAGATATTCATGGACTCAGAAAGGATATAGATGCTTTGATCCCCTTACTAGTAAGCACTATGTGAGTGTTGATGTCACCTTTCATGAGTCTATTCCATATTTTTCTACTGTTGCTCGGAGTTTCTCTTCAGGTTATGGAGGCTCCCATGCTTATGCCTCCTTTTCTCTTGGAGGAGATACTTATTTTTGCTCTCCCACCTACTACTACAGGCCCTGTGAAGTTTTTTGAGCCAGTTGTTACATATTAGCGACCTCACACTGCTTTCTAGATGCCATCTTCCACAACAGCCATAGAGACACCATCTCTTTAGCCCCAGGCGATCACAGATAGGTTGCATAGTGATAGTGCGATACCCAGGGATGGCTCTATAGGTCAAGTTGAGGATGTTTCTACTTCCTAGCCAGTACAGGAGGATCATACAACTGATGTTGACCTTCTGATTGCTATTCGGAAGGCACCACAGAGCTGTGCCAAATATCCAGTTACAGGGAATTTGACTACTAAAGGCTTTGGTTATACTTTTGGGAGCTTTTGTCGTGTATTGTTTGCTACACAGATTCTTGTCACCTACCAGCAAGCTATGCTTGACCCGAAGTGGCACTAGGCCATGGAGGATGAGATGACTGCTCTTACTTCACGACGTACTTGGGAGGTCACGCCTTTACCTAAGGTAAAGGTGTGTACTGTCTGCTACAGTTGTTGGTTGTAGATATGTGTTCACACTTAAATATAACCCAATGTCTCTGTTGCTTGTTACAAGGCATGACTGGTTGCCAAAGGGTTCACTCAGACATATGGGGTGGATTTCTTTGACACATTCTCTCTTGTAGCTCAACTCTCTACTGTGAGGATTTTCATTTCTATTGCAGTTCAACGAGATTGGCATCTTTATCAGCTTGATGTGAAGAATGCTTTTCTCTATGGAGACTTACAGGAGGAGGTCTATATGCAGTAGCCCCCTGGTTACGAGGTTTAAGGGGAGTGTATATGCAAGTTGTAGAAGGCCATTTATGGCCTCAAATGGAGCCCAAGAGCTTGGTTTTAGAAGCTCTCTCAGGTGGTAGAGTTTGTGGGGTTTCTCAGATCATCTGCAGATCCTTCCCTGTTTGTCAGGAAGACAGGGAGAGGTGTTGTTACTCTTTTGGTATATGTTGATGACTTCATTGTCACTGGTGATGATACAACAGGTGTTGCTGAGATCAAACAGACTTTGGCATAGTAGTTTGTGATGAAGGATTTAGGGCCTCTACGATATTTCCTTGGTATAGAAGTAATTTGTAGTAGGCGTGGTATTATTCTATTTTAGCGGAAATATGCCCTCGATGTTTTAAAAAAAACATGTATGCTGGGAGCCAAGCCAGCAAATAATCCATAGACCATAAGGTGTGACTATAGGGCTGTGATGCAGAGCTAGTTGATAGTAGATGGTATTGCCTGCTGGTGGGGAAGTTGTTTTATTTGATGATTACTAGGCCAGATATTTCCTTTGCAGTAGAGAAGTTGAGCCAGTTTATGGAGAGGCCTATTAGGCAGCACTGGGATGCAGCCATGATGGTGCTTAGGTATTTGAAGAGAGCATCGGGACAGGATATTTTCTTCACCAGAGGGACATCTATGACCGTAGTTGGATACTCTGACGCAGATTATGCAGGCAGCCACGATGATAGGAAGGCCACCACAGGTTTTTGTACGATGTTGCAAGGAATCTGGTCAATTAGAAGAGCAAGAAACAGACTGCGGTGTCTAGACACAGTGTTGAGTCTGAGTATCGTGCTATGGCTCAGACCTCAGCAGGATTGATGTGTGTGAGATCCTTGCTGAGTGATCTACATATACAGATTGATGGGTTTATGGAGCTGCGATGTGACAACAGGGCTACCTCTTATATTGCCAACAATCGCATGTTTCATGAACGCACCAAACATGTGGAGGTAGATTGCCAATACACCATAGATTTGATTCAGAAGAGATTTATCTTTACCTCCCAGGTTACTTCAGAGGTTGAGACTGCTAATATCTTTACCAAGCCTCTAGCTAGATCTTCATTTGATATATGTGTATCCAAGCAGAGCATGATTGATATTTATGCTTCAGCTTAAGGGGGAGTATTATGGAATCTAGTTAGTTATGTGGTGCGTTGGTGCATTGTTATTTTTTATCTTCTTCATGGGGTTGTATATAATTTGCACCCATGTCTCTCTCTATATAAAAAAATAGGTAGGGCTAGAGAAATAAATTGATTTGCCATTTCTCCTAACTTATATAGTCATGTCTCCAACTCAAATGTTGGCAAAGTTTTTCCCTTATCCAATTTTTATTTTCACCTAAAATTCTGGCAAAACCTCGACTTATATAAAATATAAACAAGCAAAATAAAACAACTATAACTTAGAATTCGATAAATCATGCATTGCAGGTTGGTGAACCATGTTTAGTACTTCCCTGGGAAGTGCAAAGGGATAGTATATAGAACTATACATGCCTTATGCACTCATCAATTCACCAGCTTCCAAGTCGCCATAAATGCGGAAAGCTTAATGAAAGTTTATTTCTTAATATATACAACATATGCAGTGTTTCCATATATTACGGAATTTGAAGATTATACATTGTAAGTCGGTAGAAGATGTGCCTAGACTCTCTACAGTCGTGGAATGGGGTAGTAAGCCATGCTGTATATGTCTCGACATGAGAACACCAAATGGCTTAGCCACCATGCCTATGAAAGTTCTCGTTGGGCTTACCACTGTATGGTAGCCGCTGATTATAAGAAACCTGCATGAAACCCTAGCATGTTGGGAGAGAAGGGATTCCCTTACATTTGCTACCTTCTCATGACCTTGCGGTAGCTCCTTCCTAGCGTTTTTGATCTTTCCTCTTCGACAACGCTTCGTATTCCTTTCCTCCTCTGCAGCGCTTTTCTCCATCCTTTTCTCTTCCCTCTCTCACCCTTAGGCTTTGGTGGGTTATGGGATGGATGGTTGCGAGTGGGAGGGGGTATTTATAGGGGTGCCTACTCTAGGTTCCAGAATCTTTCAAACCCAGGCATCATCCCAGTCAACATTACCATCCAACTACGCTATGCCAACTTAGCAATCTCAATGACATGCCATCCATTTCAACTACCATTTTAGCTTAAATCAGCAGCCACCTACGGCCTGTGGTTTTCTGAAGCTTATCCACAGGCTAGGGTTTTGCTAATCACATTTAATTATCACCAATCATGATTAATTAATGCTAATTATGATTAATGATCCTTAATCACAATTAACACTTACTAGTATTGATTAATCCCATTAATCATGATTATGGGTTCCTAATTGTCATTAGTGTCCCTTTATTGTGATTAATTAGCCTTGTTTGCAGTTGCTAGGGTTTAATCCTTCATTTTTTGTTATAATGACTTTCTTTTAGTTTTTTACTCACAATTTACTCCTTGGGGACTTGAAAGTAATAAAAGGTACTTGCAATTTGGTCCCTTTGAAGGTTAGTCAGGTTTCACTTCATTCACCTACTTGTACTAAAGAAACAAGAAAACGTTATAAAGATGGCAAGGTGTATCTTTAAGTTCTCTTGATATTTCGTGAGCTCTCATAAGCTATATGATCTGTCATGTTGTATAATTTTGAGTGTTGAGTTATCAATTATAGGCATGTGTAGGTGTAAATAGTAGGAACGAAGATGTCAAGTTGGATGTGTGGCCATATAAGGAAGTGCCATATTCCTAATGAGATTATTTGGGAAAAGGTTGGGTGGCACCAATGGTGGATAAAATGAGAGACACATTTATGGTGGTCTGGATATTTGCGAAGAAGGCCGGTTAATGCCTTGGTCAAGAGATGTGAGGAGTTGGATGTTGAACCTTTTCCTCTTAGAAGGCCACTCGAAGTTTCTTTCTTTGATCCTTCTTTATAACATTGAGTTCCCTCGTCTCCTCTGTTCTGTCCAGTGCTTGCACCCCCAGTAACGGCATTGTTTCACCACCCCTAAAGTTTCTCATGTTCCCTATGTTTTGTCCAGTGCTGTCCAACCTATTTTCTTCTCTCATCTCTCAAGTTTCTTTATTGAAAAGAATGACATGTTGTAGCTTATCTACTAACGTCCTTGTAGCAGAGGAGGATTATTGTACTTCTTGCCACTTTTTACTCACCTAATATCTGAGGCTTGGTTCCTACATGAAGTAGGATGTGAACTTTAGGTCCTCATTTAATGTCCAGAGCAAGGAGCTATGGTTAGAAACAAGATCTAGTCATGGCATACACCTTAGCCAATTGGGACCTCTTAGCCAAATCCACAAAACACATAAATCTGTCAATTTTTAACTTTACCCTAAATGAGCTCCTCCAAGTGAACCTAGTACTAGAGATAGAAAGATCATACAGTTCCATCTTCGCGACCATGTCTACAAAGGCTTCCATCAATCTATCTCGGCACCCATTTGGCTTGTCCTTAACTAGCAAGGTGGTATGGAAGTCACCACCAATTAGCCACGCTCTGTCGTCCACAAAAGTAGTCACTTGTCTCAACTCCTCCCATAATTCTACCCTCATTAACTCATCACAAGGCCCATTAATGGTCGTGAGGGCAAGACTGGTCCCATCCAATCATTTCGAAAAACACCTCGATAGGCACCATTGCCTTGAATAATATGAGATCAATTTGTACGTGGAGTCCTTCCAAGCCATCAACTTACCTCCTGACTTTCCAATTGATTCTAACACTAGGAAGGAATAAAAAACACTCCTTCCAATCTCCTTTTTAGTTGTGCAGTCGAGTTCTTCGATCTTTGTTTCTTGCAACGGTATGAAGTTTGCTTTCCGCTCCATTGTGTACCTATGTAAAGTCCCCTTTGGTTAGAGCTTCGGTGCCACCTCACATTTTGAACCATTGATCTTCATGTTGCACCCCCAATTGGCGGTCGTCGCCGCTCCTCACCCCAACAATAGGGGCCAACTACAGATCCATGGCCTTATACCTCCCTTTAGACGTGCGTGTCATCCCTTTCTTTTCAACGGTGTGCTTCCCCTCAGGTCTGCGACCATAGATCAGCTGGAGTTTCGATGTCAGAATCGGTCTCTAGGGCCCCAGAGGATGTTGCTTGTGACCATTCGAGTGCTTCATCCACTTAGTGGTATCCCTACTGCCTATAGAATCTCCGCCCATTGCAATGGCTCCTACTGGGACTCTGTGTTTCTAGTCTCCACATAGGCATGGGGATTGGATTCCACCCTCTTTAGTGCTTCCCCATCTATAACTTGCACACTTTAACCATGTATTTGCTGCCCTTGCCACCCGCATAGGCTAAAGGAGCAACTAGCGACTCAAAGAAAAGTTGCATGTTAGGGAGCTCCTTTGCTTCGACCATCGAAGGTAATGGGGGCCCCTCGATTTGCGGTGAAGGGGTGCCTCCTCTTGTCTCCGCTCTCGGGGATGCATCCATCTAGTTTGGTTCCACTTTAAAAGGCACTTGATCTTGCAAATGAGGAACAGGGAAACACCTACAAAACAAAGTAGGAAAAAGGGTAAATGGGCCCAAATTGTGTTTGATCCCAAAGCAATCAGCCCAACATTAGAAAGAATAAGTCGTACTTTCTCTAGATCCGTTTTTGGATCCAAACCCCTCCTAAACAAGTCATAGATCATGGAGCCTAGAATTGTCCCCTGACCCGATTTTTGAAGCGATCCTTCCCACGTCAACTGACATGTGGGAGGACTGTTCTCCCCAGAGCGATTTTGGTGGGGCTCGCCTGGAAGAGGATCCCCCAGAAAGTGGCACATCCTAGGAATCATTATCTCGTTTGCCTTTTCCATTCTTGTAACTTGCAGCGTGGCTCTTCGGCTTTGTTTGGTAGAGGGATAATCCCCATCCTGAGATTAAGAGAGGGATTAGTTGGTAAGGGTGTTTGTTTCGGGGTATGGGATAAGTAAGGGGATAAAAGTTATTGATATAGTGATGTGATGTTAGTGAATGATTTTTTAATATTATGATATGGTTGTGAGTGGCATAATGTGATCTAGTGAATGAATTTTCATGAGAATATTATGTTGAAGTGGATAAATTTTAATATATATTGGTGTTGATGTGATATAATGAGATAATTTGATGTCGATGTTGATTGATGGAGTGAGATAAGTTCTATCCCATAACTTTGGAATTTATTCCTTGATATTTTTTTAACCAAGGGATATCCCTTTGCCAAATGGAGCCTTTGGTTTCCATATGAGGTGTACACTGCCTCGTGTTCCTGCTACTAGAGCTGCAATCTCTGAAGCTAGCCCTGTCGTTGTACTAGAAGCCACAACCTCTGTGTTAGACTTCGATCCTCTGCCTTGCTCCTCTTCCCTAAGAACAATCAACCAAAAGGAACTCCCATTCTCAGAACAACCTTCTCGAGTATAGTTTTACCCACTTCGACCTTAACTTACGCTTCGATCCTTCTTCGATCTTCCACGGCGACTCCAAGGTTCAAGCACTCTCGCACCTTGCTGAAGGAGCCTGTGATGGTGTTGATCATCTCAACCATCTTCAGATGAAGGTGAATACCCCACATGGAGGTCAAAATGACCGCCTTGGTTGGCGATCTCTCCTCAGTGGCACCATCAATCAACAGATTCAACACTAGTCTTTGCTATCACAAGGAGCCCCCTTTAAACTTGGTAGTTTGGAAGCACGAGAAGTCAAAGTGCTCTTGAGCGATGGACAAGAGCATCACTCATCGATTAGTGCTACACGATACCCAACCCCATCACCCGACATGGAGTCAGGAGCCTTATTTGGCATTGGCAAGGGGAGCCTCCCATCGATCAAATCCCCACCAACGAGTACGTAAGGGACTCCTTGATTGATTGCAATGAAGGAGACCATGACACTAACACCTTTGTGGCCAGAGTCAAAGGTGTGGGTGCCGGCTATGAGACCTGATATGGCCTTCCCTTCTTTGGCAGGGTAGGACACCTTGCCTTCTGATGCCCAATTCCTTTGCAAGAGAGGTAAGTGATGGGGTCTCTGCACTTTCTAGTGAAGTGGCCTTTCTCCCTTCATTGGAAAAAGACAACGCTTCTTCTTCCCATTGAGCCTACTCCATTGCAATTCAAGACGCCACCTCTCTGACCTCTCTGGTGGTGACCAGAAGGCCCCTTCCTCCACTGTCTCCTCCTTCCCCCCCTCTCTCACGTCCTCTTATCTCTGTCTCCTCCCCTCGTTTTGTACCAACAATTTTCAGCAATCTTTTTTTATTATTGAGGAAATTATTTTAATCTCGCAAGATTTCAGGCTTTTGTGTGGAGTGATTATTTAGGGATAATTGTAACTTGGTTCTTGCAACTATTATAACACTGCCACAGTTAACTTTCGTGATTTGTAACCTAATCATTTTGTTGTCTTTGTGCACTTCTTGTTGCTAATACTAATCACTGGAACTGTGACAAGTCGGCATGTTCTTTTCATGCTTTTGTTCTATGATAAAGTTTGGTCAATTAGCTTCAAATCGGTATTCTTACTGTGCTTTTTTCTGACATCAGGTTTCTC
Source organism: Thalassia testudinum (assembly GCA_037157565.1). Classification (NCBI taxonomy): domain Eukaryota; kingdom Viridiplantae; phylum Streptophyta; class Magnoliopsida; order Alismatales; family Hydrocharitaceae; genus Thalassia; species Thalassia testudinum. The sequence goes on along the minus strand of JAZHRO010000039.1, from coordinate 99,223,400 downwards.
TAGATCTTGTCAAGGGTTTGTATGCTAAATTTATTGACTGGGATGATGAGTTGTACGATCCAGAGTCAGACACATATTCACATGCTGCAAAGTAAGGGAATCTGGATTACATCGTTGTCTAACAAAATTTATGTAGATTCTTGAAAAAAAAAGAGGAAATTTATGTATAGATCTTGCTGTGTTACTGCTTTCTGAGAAGAAAAAAAGTGTTTCTGAAACCCCAGATTCTATCACTTGCAGCACAGCAATTAGTGAGGATCTTGCACAAGTGGAATATATCTTGACTGACAAGACAGGGACACTTACAGAGAACAAGATGATATTTAGAAGATGCTATATAAAGGGCACTTTTTATGGAAATGAAAGTGGAGACGCATTGAAAGGTTTGCTTTTAAGTATCCGTTTGTTCATGTACATTTTACGTTTTCCATTCAAAGTTGCCTTTGTTGGTGCTTTCAACTCTGGCATTGGTGTTTGCCTATATGGCAAAATATTATTGATTGATTATCAATCACCAGTTGATTCTTACTATGACCTATCATTAATGCTTTTGGTCCTTATGTCAAAGTGCATGTAAAGCCCAGAAATGGAGTGAGATGTGCAGCGGACTAGGTCTTTGCACACAGCGGATGTGATCCTATTAGTTATTGAAAGCATACTAGACAGGGGCTAAGTAGTGCTTATCTAAGAATTCTTATTAATTTGGGCAAATATAAAGAAATATTCTCGATTGGAAAATAATCCACACAAGTGCACAACTGATTTATACAGGTTTGTTCTCTGAATAGGGTTGGTTCTATCCCTAAGCCTCCTTTATTTTAGGATTTTTCCTAGTGGTAATCCACTAACAACTGGCACAAGTTCTTTTCAAAAAAAACAACTGGCACAAGTTACTTCACTGGTATCTTCACCAAGGCAGGATACTGCTCCTAGGTACAACCTTCAAAAAGCAGCATACCATTCCATGTGAGAAAGATTCCCACACCTCAGGAACCTTACCAAGCTTCTGTATGGTTGGATTAGTCCAAGTACAAGTTTCTCCAAGAAACTGTAGAGCAAATGTCTCTCCAGGTTTCCATATGTCATGCACTTTTTATTAAAACAAATCTAGAAGCATGGCACAAGTATTAGTGTTTATATTAATTATGATTTAAAAATAAAAGATTCCTATGAAAACAACTTTTTTAGATTCCAGGGTTACCTCAGAGCAAGAAATGATTGAGGAAGTACTGATGATGAAAGACTGACCTCATGAATGCCATGGGAACAAGCTCAGCAAAGTGTTACAAAGAATTGAAAATTATATCACAAGGGAAATGCACAAGGGAGCAAGAGAGAAGACTCGAGAAGTACATAAAAATAGGTATTTTTCTTCTCTAAAATTGTATTTGCTCCCACGATTGCGGTTGGTTTATAAAAGAAAAACTTGTTTCTTAACGGCAAAAGATCAAGGGTACAAAATGCTTCATGTTTTGATGATGCCGATAGGACTGTGGCTGCGATAATTGGTGCAAGGAGTGGATTAGCAAGGGATTGGGAACCTCTGCTCCTATCAATGGTTAAGGTTCTTACGTCGAATGTTAGGGGTCTTCGTGATCCTGAGTGGGGGGTGGACTTTTTAATGATTCAATAGACAAAATGGAGTCACTTGATTGTGTGGTGAAGAGAGAGATTGGGGGTGGTATGTTTGATTCTTTTGTGGAAGTTAGCCTTGCTGGTAGATCGGGTGGGACGCTGATAGCTTGGAAGGGGGGATCTTTCAACTTGATCTCCCAAGCTTTTGGCAGATGGTTTCTATCTGGTTGCTTTAATAGGGTCTCTAATGGAATGACTTGCATCTGTACAACTATTTATGGGCCTTGTGATGAAAGCTTTCGAAATGACTTTTAGGAGGTGCTTCTTTAGGCTATTGCTTTCGCAGATGGCATGTTGTGGCTAGTTGGTGGAGATTTCAATGCCACTATTTGTATCGATGAAAAATTGAATGGGTGGTATGATAGGTCAATGGAGTCCTTTGCAGAGCTCATGGATTATCTAGGGTTGATGATACCCATGTTGTTGTGGCAAAATATCTGTGAAGAAACTCTAGTGGCTTGAAATCAAAGATTGATAGGTTCTTATGATTTGTGAAACTTGCTGAAAAATTCCAGCTTGATGACACTTCTTAGCCACAACCTTTTTCTGATCATACACCACTTATGTGGTCCTTAAATGAAGGGAAGTTTGTCTCCTATTTCAAATTTGACAAGTGTTGGCTTTTGGAACCTGGATTTAGAGATTTGGTTAAAGAAAAATGGCTTGTGGTCCTGAGAAAAAATTGAAGTCTTTTTTTTTTTTTTGGCATTAAACAAGTTGCGTTTGGATCCGAAGTCGGTGAGTACCCGTTTGGACCTTTTTCGGATTGGGTTTTATTTGGACTTAAGAACCCGGGCCTTTTTTCTTCTTATCTTGCTTTCCCTCTTCTCTACTCTTTTACACGAAGGAATGAGGCCTCCTTACATGGCAGTGCTGTAGGTGGTAATGGACTTGTTGTGTCGCTTGCTAATGGGGTTGCGACATTGTTGGCTGTAGGTGGCATGGCTATTGATGGCGATGACGTGTCTGTAGTAGCGTCGCAGCCTGTTAATAGTGCTAGTAGGGCTAACAACCATGACGATTTGAAGTTGTAGCTTGGTGCTAGTCGTAGTTCAGGGGACAATGCTTTGGAGATGCAAGCCTAATTGCCTATCACAGTTCATACCTTGTCAAAGGTGGCTGTAGGAAGTAGGGGTGGTGGACATGCATCATCTCATTCCAGGAGTTCGGGTGCTCGTAGGTCCTTATGCGTGAAGAGCGGCCTTATGTATAGCTCCGTTTACAAGAGAAAGTTTGTGAAGGACAAGAAGGCTATTGGGGACGGCTGTGAGAATGATGTGGAGTTTAGGGTGGCAAGAGCTTTGAACTTGAAGAAGGTTTCTCATGTTCATGAGATTAGGAATAGGCTATGTCTCATGGTTAATGTTCTCTCTTGGAATGTAAGGGGGCTCTGTGACAGGGTGCGGAGGTCACTTTTGACAATATACTTGGCTAAGTGGAGGGTGGATTTGGTTCTGTTGCAGGAGATGCACTTTGAGAAGTCGGATTGGTCAATTAGAGATAGTGTTAGGAGTGGGCCTCTGTCTGGTTTCTTATTGGTTGACATAGTTGGGAGGTCTGGTGGGTAGTGGCTTATTTGGAATGAGGATTTGTTCTAGCCTGAGGATTCTTTGGTGGTCTCTCACGTTGTCATTGGGATTTTTTCTTACATGTTAGATGGCGTCACCTCTATTGTTTTTTGAGGTTATGTACCTTGTGCCGGTTATATGAGGGGGTGCTTCAGCAAAGAGTTTAAGCAGGCGGTGGCCAAGGTTGATAGTAGTCCTTGGCTGGTCGGAGGTGACTTCAATGATACTTTGTGTAGAGGATCAGCTTGATGGGAGGTTGGACCCTTTGTTTGTGGAGTTCTGGAAGGTGGTTGATGACTTGGGCTCGATGGATTTTCCAGTTTCGGGGACACATTTTACTTGGAGAAATGGGTCTGGCCAAATGTCACGCATTGATAGGTTTTTCTGCAATGTTTCTTTGGCGAAGTCTTTTCATGGTGCTTTTGCTTCTGCTTTGATGAGGCCTTTCTCAGACCATACTTCACTGCTTTAGGATAGTGAAGAGTAGGGATGCAAGTTTCGGTAAACTCGACCCAACCTGATTTGAAAAGAATGGGTAAAACCCGACCCGAACTTGATCGGGTTCGGGTATGGGTTTTATCTAAAAAACTCGATCGGGTTTGGGCATGAATCTATACCCGATTACCCTACCCAAATACTCGAATAAAATCTTCATTTACCCAAGATATATAAGTCTCACCTTAAGTCCCTCATTCCCCCAACTTAAATCTTCTTCATGATTTCCTTCATGATTTTGAAGGCTAAGAATGCTTCTGAAGCTTCCATTGAACATTTATTTGGAGATGGGGATTTTTTGTTTGAAAGGTACTTGTATTTAGTCTTTCTTTGTATTTTTTGTATTTTTATTTTTAATGTATTCCTCTTGAAAGGCTTTTTTTGTAATAATTTTAGTGGAGATTAATAAAATTAGAGTAGCCCAAGATTCTTTATTTAGAGCTTGCTAAAAATAAACAATTAGTGAATTGTTTTAAAGATTTTTCTTCTTTGATTCTAATTTGACACAATTTGATTGTAAGATCAATTTATAAAGGAATACCCGATGGGTAAATGGGTACCCGATGGGTATATGGATATGGTTTTGGATTTTTGTACCTAATGGGTAAATGGGTAGAGTATGGGTATGGATTTTGTAAATGGGTATGGGTATGGGTTTAGCCAAACCTGACCCGAACCCGACCCGATTGCATCCCTAGTGAAGAGGGTGTATTTGCGACTTATTTCAAGTTTGAGAAGTCTTGGCTTCTGGAGCCTAATTTCCATGATTTGGTGAAGTGGTTGGGGTTCCTGTTTCTAGCTTTGAGGTGTGTATGATGGCTGAACGCATCAAGACTGTCAGGTAGGCAATGATTGAGTTTAGGAAGGAGGTGGGACTACGTAAGAGGTGGTGCATTGGAGGCTTTAGCGGAGTTAGATAGAAAGGAGGATTTAGGTGAGCTTGATGTAGCGGAGTGAAGGGAGAGGATTATGGTGCAGAACAAGATTAAAGAAGAGGATCGCAAGAGAGAGATGGATTAGAGACATAAATCTAGATAGTTGTGGCTCAGGGAAGGTGACTCCAACATGAAGTTTTTTCACTTTTCTGCCAAAACCAGAAGGAGGACGAACTTGATCACATCGATTTGTGTTGGTGAAGAGTTTCTCTCTCAGAGACTGTAGATCTGTAGGTCCTTTGTGGATATCATCATAATTTCATCGGGAGACAATTGTGAGGAAGGTGGAGATTGGATTCCTCTAACTTTGGCAGGTTGGATGATGCGATGAAGATGGATCTGCTTAGACCTGTATCTGGTGAGGAGGTTTTGGAGGCAGTTCATGGTTTGAAGGCGGAGGGCTCATTAGGTATGGATGGGTTGCCTGGCTTATCTTTAAGGGAGTTTTGCGATGTGGTTGGGGAGGACATCTTGGTAGTAGTAAGGGAGGTTTTCCATGAGAGTCGTGGCTTTGAGAGGCTAAATCCTTTTCTTACTTCCTAAGAAGTCAGGGACATATACTATTGATGACTTCCGACCTATTGCTTTATCAAATGCGATCTATTTGATGGTAGCTAAGACATTCGTGAATCGTCCGCGACCGGTGTTGCCTTTATTGATCCCCCTGGTGCAATTTGCTTTCATCTCTGGGATGTTGATCATGGATTCCTTTGTTTTGGTTGAGGAGATGGTAGCTTGGAACCATTCTGATTTTCTTGCTTTCACGTGGAAGGTAGAATTTTCAAAGGCATATGATTCTATCTCTTGGACTTATTTATGGGATACTCTTAGGAGGGGATTTTGGAGGATTGGGTCAGACTCATGAGGAGATGTGTCATGACAACTTCCGTTTTGATGCTTATCAATGGGAGATCCTCTGGTACTTGGATGTAACTGCAGAGGGGGGTTAGGCAGGGATGTCCACTTGCACCCTTGCTTTTAAATGTGGTAGTTGACACTTTGGCTTGGCTTATAGGGTTTGTTGGGAGAGGCTTTTCTTTGGTTTCACTCTGGACGATGATGTCTCTTTGCTCACTTCACTTTTACAGTATGCAGATGATAGAATATTCTTTATATAGGGTTGTATCTGTCAGGCTAAGCTTGTTGCATGGTTGGTTTGATTATTTAGTGATATCTCCGGTCTTTTGGTTAATGAGATAAAATCAGCCTTCATTCCCTTCCATTTGGATAGGAACGCAGATGAGAGCATTTCTGGTGTCCTTGATATGCTGGTTGTTAGATTACTAGCTACATACTTGTTTCGTTGCTAAAGGGGAAGCGCTTGGTGACAACGGACTAGAGACCTATGGAGAAGTTATTTGAGCAGCTAAATGGTTGGAGTAGGAAACTTTTATCCAGAGGCGGTAGGCTTGTACTCATTAAGGTGGTGTTGTCGGCGATTGTTGTCTTCCATCTCTCTTTATTTAAACCTCCAAAGAAAATCCTGTCAAAAATGAAGGTGGCTCGTAATAGATTCTTCTGGAAGGGGCTTGATGATCAAGGTCATTTCTTACAGCTGGTTCCTTGGAGGGAGGTCTGTAGACCAAGGAAAAAAGGTGCTTTGGGAATAAGGTGACTTGATGATTTTAATGTTGCACTTCTTATGAAGTGGGTGGCAAGATTTCTAGCGAGAGGAAATTGGACTTCTGGATAAACTATTAAGAGACTTTTATGGGCCCTATGTTGATGTTGCTTTTAGGCTATCCTGGTCGGTGCGATTGTTAGCTTTTTGGGCTTTTATTGAGCCTTTCATTGGACATAGTATGTCTGCTGGTTTCTTTGGACCGAGGCTTGGTGGAGGGTGTTCCTTCTTATTCTGGAAGGAGGATTGGATGGGAAGTGGTAGTCTTCAATGGTTTGATTATTTAGTGATATCTCCGGTCTTTTGGTTAATGGGATAAAGTTAGCCTTCATTCCCTTCCATTTGGATAGGAATGCAAATGAGAGCATTTCTGGTGTACTTGATATGCTGGTTGTTAGATTACTAGCTACATACTTGTTTGTTGCTAAAGGGGAAGCGTTTGGTGACAACGGACTAGAGGCCTGTGGAGAAGTTATTCAAGCAGCTAAATGGTTGGAGTGGGAAACTTTTATCTAGAGGTGGTAGGCTTGTACTCGTTAAGGTGGTGTTGTCGGCGATTCCTATCTTCCATCTCTCTTTATTTAAACCTCCAAAGAAAATCCTGGCAAAAATGAAGGGGCTCGATCATCAAGGTCATTTCTTGTAGCTGGTTCCTTGGAGGGAGGTTTGTAGACTAAGGAAAAAAGGTGCTTTGGGAATAGGGTGACTTGATTTTAATGTTGCACTTCTTATGAAGTGGGTGGCAAGATTTCTAGCAAGAGGAAATTAGACTTCTGGATAAACTATTAAGAGACTTTTATGGGCCCTATGTTGATGTTGCTTTTAGGCTATCCCGGTCGGTGCGATTGTGAGCTTTTTAGGCTTCTATTGAGCCTTTCATTGGACACAATATGCCTTCTGGTTTCTTTGGACCAAGGCTTGATGGAGGGTGTTCCTTCTTGTTTCAGATGTGTGGGACAACACGTCCAGATCTTGGTCCCTGGTCTTGTAGCTAGGTCTTTTTGAGGTGTCCATGGAGGAGTTGTATGAGTTGTTGGAGTTGCTTCATGGGATTTTCGTTGGTGAAGAAGCTTTGGATGGTTTTAGGTGGAGGGATGGTTTTTCCTTGGTGGCTAAGGCTTACAAGAAGTTGACGCTGGAGTTGGGGTCGGTATCTCTGGTTTAGGAGGATTGCTCCTTGGTTTGGAGGCTACCTATTCCTTTAAAGGTTAAAATCTTTATGTGGCTATTTAGGAGAGAAAAGCTGGAGATGAAAGATTTCTGCTCTAAATGGATTGGCGATGATGATTTAGATTGCATTTTCTGTGGGACTGCAATGAAAATCTTTGAGCACCTGTTCTTCTAGTGTCACTTGTCTTTGGAGGTTTGGGTGAGATGTGATATGTCTCCTTTTGTTACTTGGTGGGGTTCTTTCCACTCTCTGGTGCATGTGGATACGATAGGATGGATGAAGGTTGTAGTAGTGTTATGGTCGATTTGGTTGCACTTATGATTCCATTTTTAGGAGGGAGAGGGCATGTGTTGAAAATATTGTAAGAGAGGCATGTTGTCGCTCTAAGTTGTGGTTGAACAATCTGTAAGTCTGATCCATATTTTTGATGAAATGATATTTTGGATGGTTACCGAAGTGATTGTCCTTTTTCTCTTTCAAAAAAAATGCCTTGAGGTACATGTTTCTTCTTCAACTATGAGAACTTTTGCAGGTAGGTTAACGCATTTGAGGGCATAGTTAATAGCTCTTAAGAAGGACCTTTGGGCGAGGTGAGAAAGCTAGAGTAGATGCTCTGTAAGCAGCAACTAAACTTAATAAGGAAGAGGACAATAGGGATCTCATTGCATAGGGGAAGATGGATTGGAAGAGGTTCCTTGATGTCGATAATTGTGGATTTAAAGAAAGAGATGGATTGGCATTAAAGATGTCGATAATTGTGGTTGAAAGATGATGATTCCAACACCCATTTCTTCCATATTGCCGCTAGTTCGAGGAGGAGAGCCAACCTTATTGCCTCCCAGGAGGTGAATGGTGACATTGTGACTTGCAAGGAGCTTATCGCCCAGGCTTTGAAAAGTTACTTTCATGGTTTTTCTCAATGAGGAGCACCAGTTCTGTGGGAGTCCCTATTATTGATTATAATATGTTGTAGAAAATGGTAGAATAGGTCACAGAGATGAAACTTCTATCAGCGGTTAAGGGCCTTATGGCTGAGGGTTCACCTGGACCAAATGGTGTCCTTGTGTTACGGTTTTAGGAATTTTAGGATATGCTTAAAAAAGAACTCCTATCCATGATAAATGAGTTTTGTGCGGACAATTTTGGTTTTGACAAGATTAATAGGTCTTATATCTTCCTTCTTGGAAAGAAGACCGGTGTCGAGATTGTTCATGATTTTAGACCCATTGCCCTTTCCAATGTAGTCTATCTTATTGTGGCAAGGGTCTTGGTTAACAAGCTATGTGAAGTGGCTCCCTAGCTTATTTCTATAGTTCGATCGCCATTTATTTAGGGTAGGTCTTTATAGGAATCTTTTATATTGGTCGACGAGATGATTGCAGCATGGAGAAGACGCTTTAGAAGGAGCTTCTTGTGAAAAGTAGATTTCTCCAAAGCATATTACTTGATTTCTTAGTTGTATTTGTGGCAGGCTCTCAGGTAAAGGAAATTCCTGGACACTTGGATTGCTTGGATGAAGAGATGTGTTACCACTACTTCCTTCGTAGTCCTTAATGGTTGTCATGCAGGAGGATGGATCTAGCCTTAGAGAAGGGTTAGACAGGGTTGTGCTCTTACCCCATTATTGTTCAATATTGCCGTTGATACCTTGTCTTTGATGGCTTTCAAGGCCTGTGCAGATGAGTTGATGAAGGGTTTTAAAGTTGAGGGTGATGGAACAATGGTGACAACCATTCTACGGTATGCTGGCGACACATTGTTCTTCATTGAAGGAGGCATGGATGAAGCTTGGGCTCTTAGCTATGTTGTTCATATTTTGGGGGAGATTTCTAGTTTGCATGTGCACCATAAGAAATACACCTTTGTTTCCTTCAATATGACTGATGCAGAACAGGATGCTATTTCCAGTTTCCTTCAGATGCAACCCTCATCCCTCCCTTTTATGTATCTTGGGCTTCCTTTGAAAGGGAAGTAGTTAACTGTTGGTGATTGGTTGCTAATTGTTGCTAAAATGGAAAAGAGGTTGGTAGGATGGAAGAGTAGGATGCTATCTAGAGGTGGCTGCCTGATATCATTAAAATTTTCTCAATTTTCTAACCTCTAAAAAAGGTTACCAAGAAGTTATAGATGCTAGGAGGCATAGATTCTTCTGGAAAGGACCTAACTATGAAGGACAATTTCTTCATTTGGTGAAGTAGGGGGAGGTTTGCAGACCCATCCAGTAGGGTTGTCTTGGTGTTTTGCACCTCAGTAATTTTGGTGATGCGCACTTATTAAAGTGGATTGGCAAACTGATGAAGAATGAAGATTTAATTTGGCATAAGGTGCTATGTGATTCATGTGGAAGCTGTCTCAACTGGTCTGAAAGGTGACATCCTCCTAGAGGTGCATCTGCTTTCTGGAGAGGCCTTTGTTCCATTATTAGCCAGATTGAATCTTTCTTTGAACTAGTGTTGGGTGACAGTTGTTCCTTCAGATCTTGGGGGGATGATTGGAGAAACTTGGGACCCTTTGCTTCTATTTGGCCTAGACTTTATGCTTTATCTGTTGATAAAAATCACCCTGGTATTGACACTTGTGATGGTCCGATGGTTCGGCGTATGGGTTGTTGGTTGCCTTATCTTGGAGGATCACTTTCTGATGCACGTTTTGATGAGTTCCAAGATTTGTTGGCTTCTCTTGCATCTTTCTAGCCTAGGGAGGGTATCCATGATCAGTTGGCATGGGCTTATGGGCATTTTTGTGTGAAAAGGGCTTGCAGACTCCCAAGAGGAGAAATTGTTGGCCAAGACGCTTTTCATGGGGTTGTGCTCTCATTTGGATGATGAAGATCCCATTGAAGATTAAAATTTTTCTATGGCTTTTGCGGAGGAAAAAGTTGGTCACATTGATTATTGTTAGCCATTGGAAGCCGGATTCTGTTGTTACATGTCTATTGTGTAGATGACGATAGGCAGATGCCCCCCATTTGTTTAAAGAATGTTCTTAGAACTCTCGATCCTCCAGTCATTGAGAATGGCTCCTTCCTTGACTTCTGGTTTTCCTGGCGACAAGGAACTATGGCAGATTCTGCAGTCAAGGTATTGGTGTCGGCAGCCCTTTGGTCTTTATGGTTGCAGCAAAACCGGCCAGTTTTTTTGGGGGGGGGGGGGGAGAGCGTTTGGCTTGACAATGTTGTAGGGGTAGCTATGCCTCTTTCTTCTTTTTGGTCTACGTATCTGTAAGATCTAACTTTCTTTTTTGTAATATAGTGGATGCCCACTGACCTCCAGTAGGCATCCTTTTCCTCCCAAGAAAAAAAAAAGACTCAGTGAAAGCTGTAATATAAGAGCATTCAGGTTACCTAGAAATTTTAATGTTTATATTAACAAAGAACATTTTCCAATAGTTCTTTTATTGGTTGTACCAACAAAATGTCTTACTGATTAGTTGTAGTTTAATCTATTTAAATCAACACCCAGTTGATCTTAGTGATTCCTAGATCAATTCTAGTCATGGTTAGTTGATGAGAAGGCTTTGACAGGGATAACTGCCTTTGGTTAACTACTTTCTTCCAGTTCTCCTTGTAGTCAATTCCGCTTTGCAAATGGAGTTCTTCACAATTGAATCACTTCTTTACACACTATTCTTGACTTCGCAATTATTTTTAGTTTTGCCTTTTGAGTAATTTGTTAATCTTGCAACAACAATTTCATTTATTCTACTAGCATCAAAATCAAGGTGCTTAGGGCATTAAATCATTGTTGCACTTATGTGATCATCCTTTTAACCTTTCAAAAAAGAATAACTATTGTGATAAATCAGTAACATTTACTTCTGATTCATGACTAACATAGATCACAACTCAAATGGAAGCTACTTGCATCACAATGCTTTCGTAAGAGGAGTGACATCTCAGTACCTACATTCAGGGTCGATTGTAGACTTGTAGTCTTGAAGATGGATATACTTCACAATTTTTGTATCTTCTAATACTTATTTGTTTCTTAAATCAAAGATCAAAAAAGCATGAGCCAGGCATAGGTTAATCCAATGAAACTTAGCCAACTTGCCTAGATAGCATGGTTCAAGCTCCTTTTCTGATGATGTAAGGATGATGATCATTATTCTTTAGATTCATATCATTGACTGGAAGCAAGGGTGAATGTATGTGATATATAAAGGGAGTCTACTCAACAAGAAAGTTGGAATGATGTAGGAGATCTGAATTTTGGTACGTATGAAGATATCAATTCACAAAAAAATGACGTATAATAGTCATTTAAAAAGCATTATTATATGCAATTTATGATTAGTAAAGGACAATACTTAAAGTAATACAGGCAATGAGTGACCAATGCAATTGTATGAGAGGAGACCTCGCATGAGCAAGATTATAAAAGACTAACTGTGAGTATAGGGGTCTTCATTACCATGGGCCTGCTACCTTCCATGGGCATTATATTGTGTGTTGCCTCACATTTTAGCGAGGAGGGAGGGTAGTAGGTAGTAGTGCAGAGGCATAAGAGGTGTCGCTCATGGCCCTTTCCTCAACTTTGTTGTTTCCTTTGCCTTAGTACTGCATGCCTTGCAAAGAATTACAAGGTGGATGTGGTCTATCGTTGATGCCAATGTATGGGTCACAAGGCAGTTATGTGCGAAGCTGCTAGTGCTTGGGTTTGCGGAGCCTCTTTTGCATTAAAGACGTGTTTTTTTCAATGGTTGGATGGGCTCTATATTGAAACTTGGTGGGGAAGGAATGCCATGCTTGCCAAGGTTTGTCGTCTCCTTTATGATGTTTACAGTTCTTCTTAGGGAGTTTTGGTACTCATTTTTAGGCTCCTCATCATGGGGGAGGGTTTTGTGAGGCTTAATCACTTCTTATTTCTCTTTCCTAAGGAGGAAACAACTAAAATTGTGAGGGATTATGGGCTGATAGCACTTTCAACGATTTATTTGTTTGTGGCAAAGACTTTGGCCTTGTCGGCAACCTTGGATAAACTTATTAGTCCAGTGCAATTAGTGTTCATTCTTGGCCAATCCACTATGGAGAATTAAATTGTTACCTCTTGGCTTGGAAGAGGAAGGGGAGGAAGGCCTTATGTTGGGAGGTGATCTTTTCTAAGGAATACAATGGCTTGGATTAGAAGTTCTCATGGTTATCTGTTCATTTCCAAGGGATCCCCAGCATACTAGAAGACAGATCCAACATCTATCTTTTTGGCTGAAGTTGAGGATTGGTGGGGATTTTGAGTAAGACTTTTCCACTTCGACTACTACGTGCTAGAGAATGTTTCCCGATGTGTGGTTGCTATTACTGCCACGAGCATTGTGTGGTGGCTACTTTTGTTACGGTCTTTGTGTCTTGCTACTACTGTACTACAACAACTAGTACTCTACGATGATTGCTACTTCTGCTACAGCTTGCATTGTTTCGTGCTTCTTTGTCTACTTGCATTAGGGGGAAGTTCTTGTTTTGTGTGCCTCCTTTTAGTTGGACATTGTATGCCCCAATTTGTGCTGGGGGGGGGGTGCAGTGAATTTATGAAAGAGCATTTTAGGATTAGTTAAATGTTGTGTTTTGTCTCTTTCTATTTGTAGAGATCTGATTTGGTCTAATTAGGTTTGATGTTATTGAGTTTGTTTCTAATTTTTGTTAGTAGGCTTAGGATTGCTTTTGTAATCCCCTTTCTATATAAAGAGGGGTGAGGGACTCCTCTTTTCACTTCATTCTCATTTGAATAAAAATCAAGTTCAAGAGTTCTCTGACACTTTCCTTTGTAGAGCATATGGTGTAATTTGCCTCTTTTTGAATGAAACATGGGGGAACCAACTGAAGGCAGTAGTTTATTGTTACGGAACTTGCAAACCCTTAAAACTCAACCAGTTTTTGAGCATTTTAATGCTGACAGAAGATATATAAGGCTGTTCTTTCTTGCACTCTGTCATGCTATAGAAGATAGAAATATCTATTGGTGGGTTTCATTTCATGGTTTTCTGATTGTTTTTTACTGTATTATATTAAATGCTTAGGGGCACTTGATTGTAGAACATTTGGATGCACATTACCAATGGTAAATAAGGATATTTCTCTTTCATGCTGATTCAACCTCTTTGCCAGGTTACATCTAACCATCACAAGGTCATAAAATTACAGTTTCTTTTGTTTATGCAAAGTTCTTTCAGCCATCCATGAGTTTCTATAGTATTTTATTCTTTTTGAAGAATAAGTTCATGTAGATGGCCATTCCAAAATTTTTGGCGAGTCTGTCAGAAGTTCCTACTCTTGATTATGTTGAGCATACTTTTCATGTTGTGAATCTTCTGAAATGGAGCACATCCTTTTTCCTTTTCCAACTGAAGTGATGGAGGAAGTTTAGAGAATCTTTACTTCTGGAGTTGGGTTGTGGTTGTGGTTGTGGTTAGGATAGAGGTTCTCTTTTGCAATCGTCCGTATGCTAGGTCCAGATGTTACCTGTACACAAAGCTACAACATAATTCTAGCTTCACTTGGTTAATTGCCTGAAGAAGTTCTGTGATTGAGTGCATTTTCAGTTGGAGCCAGCACCGATCGATTATGCAGAACATTTAAGAAAAGACAAATATTGCATCTTTTAAAGAGGCTATAACTATTTCTATGAGCAGTGGTAGCATGACTGGCTTTTTTGTCGATAATTGCAAAACATTCACAACTATGCACTCCCAGTTTCCTGACTTGGTTTTGATACAGCTCGTAACAATGAGATAATAAGCAATTCCTCTATCTCATGGCTGAAGGGGAGAGTACCTGATCATTAGAGGACTGAGTAGAGATTGGGTTCCCATTTGGAGAACAGGAAGCCCTGTCTTGGGTGCTTATGACTGAAAAAAACGAACACTTTCACAACATAAATTCACATTTAAGCGGCTATAGCTATTCCAGATTCGTACTATTGCTAATCTTTCAAAAGAACAATGTGTGTTCAGAATCAGCAGTCCTGGCACTTAAATTGAAGTTGATTATGCAGAAATCGTTAGATGCTTAGCACAAATGAAACTGGACATGATGGTTGATCATCTGAGAATTGTTATGTCTGACAGTAGGCACAACTATGCAATTGAAGCTACTACTAGGATTCAGATTTTTTCTTTTTTTTATGGGATCCAGTGCATTAGTGCTGCTATAATATAAATGTTGCTATGATCAAGCCTTCAAATTGGAACTGTCTTTTTGCCTTTTGGCTCATGGAATGCTTTAACGGTTCAACTCTAACTGTTCTAGTTATAGTGATAAAAAGGGTAACAAGGCAAGCCGAAATTGCTTTATTAATTGAATTGTTTTTTGGTATACTTTGCATTGTTATTTCTATCTTGTTGCTTCGCACATGCACTGTTGCTTTGGTGTTTCTCATTTCTTTTTCTCAATATCCTTGGCTAACTTTGATCATTTTGCTCTGTTCTTTTCTTACAAATGGCTAGGGGAGTTCCTTTTGCTAACTTTGATCATTACTTTTTGGCCTTTCTAACAGGACTAGCTTATTATCATTGGCCTATCTTGATTGTGATAAACATCTCGCTTTCAATGAGATGCTTTAAGTTGTTTTGTACAACATATACTTTGAACTATTTTACTTGCCATTATTGTGCATAAGATGGATATTATTTATTCCAGATGTTGAGCTGCTTAATGCTGTTATCAGCAAAAGTAATGATGTTATACAATTTCTAAAGATAATGTCAATCTGCAACACTGTCGTTCCCGTTAGAAGGTATCTATGCTTTTGAGTCATTGCAAATTTTATGTAAATATCTCATTAAGCTTTTATTAGAAGTTTCACAATAACTAGTATTATTACAGTGTTAGTGGATCAATTTGTTACAAGGCACAATCTCAGGATGAGGAGGCCCTTGTTAATGCTGCTGGTCTCTTGCACATGGTTTTAATTGACAAGAATACAAACATCATTGGTAAATCAATATCCGATTTCAGTCTTAGATTACAAAATGTGAAGACATATATTTAACCTCTTAAATTTTGCAGAAATTAATTTCAATGGTTCATTAATTAAATACCAGATCCTGGACATATTGGAATTTACCTCTGATAGGAAAAGAATGTCAGTGGTGGTAAAAGACTTACAAAATGAAAAGATAATACTCTTTTCTAAAGGAGCAGATGAAGCCATTCTTCCATATGCTGTAAGAGGTAAATGTGCGGACTTTCTTCTGCTTTTTTTTTTTTTGCTGTGTGTCGCTGATCGTTGTTTATATTGGCATTAAATTTTGATAGATCTCTCTTCATGACTTTCATGACAGCTGCATTATTGCTACCTTTGTGGACCTGGAAACTTGTAGACCTATGTCTAGGATATCTTTTGAAATGTGTCTTCTTCCATGATAGCCTTACAATTAGAATAAACTTTTTTTAAAATTTGTCAAAGCTATTTGTAATCCAAGAATAATATCTTATGTTGATAAATGAAAATAAGCGAAATAATAATCAACATAAATGTCAATCATGACGGATAATTAACACTTGGGTTTATGTGGTAACCCTACTCATGAAGAGTAGGGAGAAAATCACAGAAGAAGGCCTTAATAGGGCTGATAAGTTTATTCTTCTCAAGGATAAATGATGGGGTACAATAGCCTATTTATAGGCTCCTACACATCATCTTTTCTTCACTTCACTATGTGGTACTAAACGTATCGTTACAATAGACATCTCCCACATCTCTCAAGTTAGAGCATGGAATGCTCAGTTTGCACAATAGATATCCCAACTCTACAAAGCAAAAAAACAAACACACCACAAATCAAATGATGTTGTCGGGTCATGACTTCCTCATGCCTTTTGTGTAGCTGGCTTCTTTGCATATTCAACTTGCTTGTAGATGGGTGCAGGTATGAGTCCAGAGATAAGTTGTAGATGACTGATCTAGTGCTAGTGTCATCCCATTGAGAACTCCAAAAAGTAGCTCATGGAGACCTCAAAGACAAAAGAGTCTCTCCTAGTATTACCAAATAAGCTCTCACACTCTCCTTTTCTCCCATACTTAGAGAAGAAAATAACATAGAGAAGAAAAGATAAAATAGAGAAGGGCTTCTCCTCCTTTTCTCTTTAATTTCATCATTTTTTTGTTTCTTTTTTTTAATCATTTTTTCTTTTTTTATTCCCTACAAATTTTCTTCCACTTTTTTTTTCATCATTCATTTCTTTTATCTTCCTTTCTCTCCCTTCCTTTTAATTTCTTTTTCTTTCTCCTTTTTTTTTTTGTAAATCTACCGATTGACAAAAGAACATATAAGGCAAAGAGAGAACTAAGAATGGCAGATATTACCGCACCTTAGGGTTTGAATGAACCCAAAGACATGCCACCACCAGAGCCCTCTATGCAACGCCAACCTTGTTCTGCACTCTCCGCCATCTTTTGACTTCATAGTACCATAGTCGTCCTCCTCTCCAAGCTGAAGGGCTCCACCGCTTGAATCCTTGCCCTCGACAGCTCCTCACTGTTGCTTCGAGTAGAGCTTCTCATTGCGCCAACATCGGTGGTGAGGATCTCGCCTTCTTCGATCACAACTTGCACACCTTCAGTAGCATCGATCTCGCCTCCTTTGCCTTCATCGCCATTGCCATGCCTGTCGAGGTTGGCACCATCAATTGCATCCCAACGCTGCCATATCTCCTCATCGCTGTGCCACCATGGCGCTCCTCCACGTTGCTTCCTTCGATCAGAGAAGATGGAGGAGCTCTTCATCTTGTTGTAGTGCCTCCTTTGATCACTCGAACACCTTTCGAGCTCCAGTCCTTCGGCCTCATTGCCGACTGCTTCAACCTCTTGCGCTCAGTTTGGCGTGATGAAGCACCGCCCTCACGCATCCTTGCATGGGTTGTGCCCCTCCTTTCCATCAAGCAGTGGATGCCATGAACATGGCAAATCCGCTTCCAAGAACCCAAAATGATAAAAACTCGATAATAAACAAAATGTTAATCTAAAGAATAAATGAATCCAAGATCAACTTGCTCTAATACCATGTTGGTAAATGAAAATAAACAAATAATAATCAACATAAATATCAATCATGATAGATAATAGCACTTGGGTTTACATGGAAATCGTACGCATGAAAAATGGGAGAAAAACACAGGAGAAGGCCTCGATAGGGCTGATAATTCTATTAGTTTTAAAGATAAATAAGGGGGGTACAATATCCTATTTATAGGCTCCTACGCACGATACTTTCCTTCGCTTCACTATATGGTACTAAACGTACCACTACAATAGACCACATCTCTCAACATCTTTAGTTGTGTTAGTAGGCTCTACACTTCTTATGCATATTCAGGTTATAGGTAGGTTCAACATTAGCAACATTGTAGTTATTCCCACATTAAGTTTGGTGTGCCACATTTATTCTTTGTTGTCATTTGGATCTTTTGTACGCCATGTTAGGACTTGGTTCGAAAAAAATAAGATCATGGTTGATGTTTTCCTTCCAATATTTCTTTAGTCTTCCCTGATCCCTACTCTCATTCTATAAGGCTTGACATCCAGCTTCTCATCCTGTAATCTAGAGTCCTTCTGTCCATATGTCTAAAGCACTGTAACAAAGTCTTATCTCTTCCTCTACCGTTGCTAGTCCCACACCATTCCTTTTTCTTCAAACTTTATTTTGGATCCCATTCTTTATGTGTTACGAAATTTAAACAAATCTCAACAAATGTAATTCTAACATCCCTTGCGAATTGAGTGACGGAAAGACTTGTGCCCATTTTATTTTTTATCTTTGAAGACAACTTCGCAACAATAGGTTTTGTGAATATAAAGGAACTTGGATCATGATATGAGGTAAATCGAATGCTCTAGAAAGCATCTTTTCTATGTAAAATTGGTTATTTATTTGAATATCCTTGGGATGATCATGAAATGTCAAGTTGATTATCAAGGTCCAAGCACTTCAGTTAACACATTATGTATTTGTTCACTAGACATAAATCATTGGTTGAATGGGGAAGAGAATCTATTTCATTACTAAATGCATTCTTCTTTATACAAAGAATATTCTGCATATTGAGAGAGTTGGGCGCTTTAGGGGTGTTAGTCCTTTGATTGATGAATGATGCCTTACTTACGAAGTGATTTCTTCAACTTATGGGGCCTCAGTAGCCATTTTGGAAGTAGATTCATTGTGAGCCCTATGGCGACACCATTGATTGGGATGAGAGAAGCCTGTCTAGAGGAGAATCCTTTTTCTAGCAGGGTTTACAGAAGACCCTAAGAAAGGTGCAACCTCATTGTAGGGCGATCTTAGGTGATGGCTTATGTTTTAGAATTTGAAGCCATGCATGATCACTTGCTGGGATCCTTTCCAAGGCCTTTCCTAGGCTTGTTGCACTCTCTTCCTCTCCCTTGGCCTCTATAGCATATTGCTTCTCAAATAGCTTGTGGTCACCTTCGTTGCCAGACACTTCTTGAGGCATGACTGGAGTATCTTACTTTGCTTCTCTAGACACTTCACGATTTGAGGCCAGGTGTGGGGAGTGATGGTTGGGTGTGGATATTTGGAACTTTCTTTGTAAGGAAGGCCTACCTGCATTTCTTGGAGAATTCTAATCATGATTATAATCATGCTTCTGATTCTAAGAAGATTTAGAGAATAGATCTACCTTTGAAGGTGAAAACCTTCATGTGGCTTTTGAGGAGGAGACTTCTGGTTACTGAATCTTATAGGCATCAATGGGCACTGGATTTTGATGACTTGTTTATTTTCTGTGGTGGACTAGAAGATACTGAACATCTCTTTTTTGATTGCCCCTTTGCGAAGGGGTGCTGGTCTACTATGAGCTTTGCACCCATTAGACATGACACAAAGTACTTCTGGCAAGGGTGCAAAAATCGGTCTATGCGGTCGATTAATCGGCCGCATAATCGTATGTGGACAAAAAACGAACCGAGTACTTATATTTGACCCTATAATCGATTAATCAACTGATTAATCGGCCGAGTAAGTTTTATGGTTTCAAATTTTTTTTTTAACTTTGATGCACGTGCAATGCACCCTCAAACCAAAACACGACTAAACCCAATGCCTAAATGCACCCAATTAAACCCGATTTCTCCCATTACCCCAAGTTCCCACGAAAGCCTTCGTCCTAAGCAAAACCCTCGGTTTTGAGTACCTCTTCTTGTATTCTTTACCCCAAGTTGTCTTTTTTGGATTTATGATACACCAATCTTAGTTTATTTGTTTTATTTTCAAGGTTGTCAAAGGCGAGAGGCGCTAAAAGGCGAGGGGGGTCCAAAATGCCCAAGGCGTTAGGCGCTCGCCCGAGAAAAATGAGGTGCTAATACACACACACACACATGCAGCCATACATATATACACAGTAACCAAAATATGATATGTTATGATTGCATATATATAATATACAAGATATATAAGTGATTTGATTGCATATATATAATATACAAGATATATAAGTGATTAGACAAACAAGCGCAATGCGCATATATATGCCATTGATGCATACCATAAGTGTGCAGACAATTTCGTACATTTATATATACACTTGTAAATGTACACATTATATTTATATGTTATGCACATGCATGTGTATGTACATATATATTTGTATGTATAAGTTGACATGTATGTACATACATACACAAACATACAAAATGTGTGTGTATGTGTATATATATATGCATATGTGCGTATACATATGATAGGTGTGTGTTTAACTAAGAGATATTACCCAATAGTTAGGTGAAAAGAAATCAAAACTCTTAAAAGCATTTAAAAAAAATGAAAAACTAGCAAACTTGGTTTAGGCGCTCGCCTGGGGTGCCTAGTGCCTTGGCCCAGGCACTTGCCTAGGCAGCGCCTCAGGCAAATCAGGCGAGGCGAGTCTCGTCGAGACGTCAGGGCCTTACCTCAACCTGGCGCCTAGGCGCACCTAGGCAAGCGCCTTGACATCACTGCTTATTTTATGTGTTGTGATATTGATAAGTATTTGTTAGAAGTTATATTGAGAAAATATGTATATCAAAAAACTAATATTAATATATATGTGATATTTCAATTCATATATATGTATACTTAATATTTATAATGGTATATATAATTATATTTAAAATTTTAAATAGTAAAAAATATTACACTCATTAATCCTCGAATAATCACCCGCATACTGTATACTTCTTAGTTGGTGACCTCACCGACTGAATACTGACTGCTGATTTCTACAGCTATGCTTATGGGTAAGTTTGCACTCTCTTCTTGTTGATGAGGGGTCTATTAGGAGGGTGGCTATTCTTTATGGTGCATTTGGATGAAGCACAATGGCACTATCTTTTGAGGGGAGCATTTTCCTTTGGAGGGTGTGAGCCATATGTTCTCATACTTATGTAACTTTTGGAGCTCTTAGTCTTCCCACTAATGAATTTGTGGGGGGTTTACATCCCTTGTTAACCCTTTTTTTACTTAAAAAAAAAAGAGACCGTATATCACTTGGAATGGATTCAAAAAATAACATAAAGAAAACCAAACCTTTACCTCAATTCCTTTCGGATGCCAAAACCGACGAGATTGTATTGATGCTACAAATCATCTAGGGTTGAAGGTCTAGAATGGGTAGTGATGGCTGGATTTTACGGCATGGGTGTTTTTTCTATCAGGAAAGCATATCATCTTTTCATGGAGCAAATACTAAATTTAGAGGAATGCTTAGTGGCAGATTGCAGGAAAATTTGGAGATGTAAAACCCTCTTAAGGTAAAATTTTCATTTGACTGTTGAGAAAATAAAGGGTGACCACCCAGGACTACAAGAGATGCTGGGCGCTTCAAGTTGATGTCAGGTTCCCTTTCTATGGTGAAGAGGTTGAAGATGTGAACCATCTTTTTTTTTTTTTACTTGCCCCTGCACTTATTCCTACCAAGAGAGCATTATGAACTGGCCTATTAGCTATACCTTACATTTTAATTTTTGGGCAAGCATTCACAGGGTTGTTGCGGATGTGAACACAATAAGGACAGAGTTTATTATGCCTTGGTGCATCTGGTTGGAGCATAATGGGATTACTTGCAGGAGGGATCCTACTTTTGTAGAGGGAGTCTTATATCACTTCAATATGCTGTGTAATTTTTGGTAGGGGTGCTAATTGAATCGAATCTCACTTAATCCACCTGAATTTAGATTCAATTCGTTAAGAAAGTTTGAATTTGAATCTTATTCGAATATGAAAATCTTGATTTGTATTTGATTTGTTAAGGATTCGAATATTTATTGAATCCTTATCGAATCTTTGTTAAGAAAGTTTGGATTTCAACTAGAACTACGTCCTTAAGTATCTAGATGAAGCAACTGGAACATCTCCTTAAAACTTTGATTTGTGCCCTTGGGAAGGAGCTCTTATGATGCTTATCAAGTTGGTAAGCTTTGCATTGAAAGGCAGCAGTTGGTGGAATTTGTGACAGCACACGTTGAAGTTTTGATAATAGGAGATGGTAAATCGAAGGTGATAACTAGAAGACCCTCAAGATGTTAGAGATGTGTGACCAACATACGGTGACTGGATGAGACGATACATGTCACGTTCCTTACGTCCACATTTAATGATGCATCCAGTCAGTACGTCTTGTAACATAGTGACATAGCATTGAGCACTGCTCTACAATTCAATTCCTTTGTAATCTAGCTGACAGAGAGTAGGCTCAAGGGAAAGTTGGGAGCATGTAGAACGTTCTCTAGTTGTATATGAGGTGCAACCTGCACCTCCCTCTAACCTGTGATAAGAGAATGCCACCCATCGGCAACCAATATGGTCCTACCTTATGGGATTGGTCTAAGTTTGGAGAACTATCTTGAGGCTCCACATATGTGTCGGGATGCGCCCAAATTAGCCAGCCAGTTTGAGTCCTCTATTTGAGATGGACATTCAAGGTTAGTCTAGGTTGTAATGCACTGCCTAAGTTTCTAGATCATCATATTTGATTCAAGGAATGGTAACATTCTTAGTCACGAACTTTGGTGCAACAAAAGCCTGATTCTCTGGAATCAGGGATTAAGCAGGGGGAAATGGAGAACGAGAGGGAAGGCGATAGAGAGAGGGTGGGAGAGGAGAGAGGACACCTGGGGAAGGAGAGGGGCAAGAGGTCTCGTCCGGCAAGTTTGAAGGGAGGCGACGGGAAGCACCGGGCGGACGAGAAGGTAGTGGAGGATCAAGGGTGATCGATGGTAGCGAGTCAGAGGAGGGCTTTTCGAGTGTCGGCTATTCCTCGAAGGTTTGCTCGCAGGGGTGGTGGCGTTGAAAGGAGGGGGGAGATTTTTCAAGTGCCTCGGCCAGGACCACTGGGCACGGGACTACTGCGATCCTTGGCACTGTTGGAGGTGTGGGGGCCTTAGCCATCGGAGTATGCAGTATCACGGTGGCCGTTTTAGTGGTGGGGGCCTATCGCCACCACCAGAGGGTGTGCCACAGGCGGAGGTGGAAGCACCTTGGTCGGATGGGGTTCGGAGCTTGAGTTGGGAAGTTGAGGGCGGTTTGGTGGTTGATGTTCTAGAGGGGTGGGTGACGTAGGAGATGGTGGAGAAGGCTTTGGGCGGGGATCTGATAAAAGAGGGGGCTAGGGTTCTGCTGCTGGATGGGGGGAGGTTCTTTGTCCTTGGCCTCCCCGCCTCGAGGAGGAACTCCTTTCCTTAGAGGTCGCTATCGAGAGAGGAAGATGGAGATGGCGGTGCCCTTCCTCGCACGATGGGGCATCCTCGGAGCGCCCACCGGAGCGGCCGTTGCTTGAGGTGGTCATTGTGGGGATCCCGTGGTGGTTGAGGTCGGTGAAGTTTGTGGAGACGGTCGTGTCCTTGTTTACTCGACTTAAGAGTTGCGAGGTGATTGGCTTGTTCGAAGGACCGATGGTGGCGGTGCTCGAGTTGAAGGTTGATGAGGCGATAATGGACAAGGTTATATTGCGGCTTGGAGGCTCCTCTTGGGTGGTGTCCTGCTTGCCTCGTGGTGAAGGTCAAGGTGCCTCGGCGATGGTCGGAGCAGTTGGTCCGAAGCAGTGGAAGGTGAGGTGGTGACTAACGACAGTGGGGGGAGATGATCAGTAGCTGACGTGGCCCAGATCCTTGGGAGATCCACGCGGATCTCACACGAGGAGCTAAAGGCGCCGCCCGAGATTGAGGAGCTCCCGATGATCTCGGGAGTGGAAGGGGCAAATGACGATTTTAATGGGATGCGTTGATCGAGGAGAAGGTGATGGTGGTTTTAAACCCACCCACTTGCGAAGCACATGCGGAGGCTCACTGTGGAGAAGCAGGTGTGGAGTTGGATCTAGTTGCAGGATTCGATAAACCTCTTCGCGCGGACTCAGACGAAGGGAGCCTTGAGTTCTGATGCCCTCTTGGGGTTTCACTTGAGGAAAGGAGTTTTGATGCCCATTCAACCTCGCCTTCGAGCTTGACGAAGGGAGGTTCGAAGTGTGGTGGAGGCACAGAAGGAGAGCGACCCCGATCTTCCTCGACACAGATGGTGTGAAGCCCTCAGCGGCATCTCCCTTTTTGGGGGAGAGTGGGAGAGAGACAACGATGGTGGTGGACACGGCTCTGGCGTCATTTGGAGGGTTCTCCGGTTGCCCTTTGGCCGACGAGGCAGTGGTAGTGCCCCCACATGAGGTGAGTGAGCCTCCCAAGGTTCAACTCGAAGAATCCTCGTAGATGCAGTGGTCGAATAGAGTCGCCTTGACATCTGGCGATTGGGTGAAGGTCCCTCTGACTTGGTGGAGGCCACATTTGGTGCACGGTAGCCGAGGTGGCACTCTTCGCTATAGGAGGAAATGGAGATTTCGTGGAGGTCAGGGACCGAGGGTGGTGGTGAATGGTCGTGGGAGGACACCACAGTTCGCAGCAGAGAACGGTGTTGGTGCATGAGGATGAGGAGGTGCGTAGGATGGCGGAGGCATGCGGCTTTCGACAGGCTATGAAGGAGGCCCACAATGTTTGTAGATGAATGGTGTGCTTATGTGGAATGTGTTTGGTCTCAATGACCCTTCGAGGAGGGTATCTTTGGGACAATATATTCGAGGTTGGAGAGCGGAAGTTGTGTTGTTGTAGAAAACAAAATTGGTCGGCTGTGATGTTCAGTTATGGAAGGAGATTGGGGTTCTTGGATGGAAGGGTTTCGGTCCCTTGATGTGATTGGCCACTCACGTGGACAGATCCTTGGATGGCGGGAAGATGTCTTCTCCCTGGAGGACTATTTTTGCGAAGAGCATGTCATCTCTACGAGGCTGGTTACGAAGGTGGGAGGAGCTAGGATGACTGTCACGGGGGTGTATGGGCTGTCAGATACACAAGCGAGAGGAGTCATGTGGGAGGAGCTCACATTTGTGGCTGCGGTGTGCCATGGGAGTCCTTGGTTGTTTGGAGGGGACTTCAACATCACCTTGCAGTTGGAGGACAGGCTTGGAGGGCGGGGAAGGCCGAACCCTGGGTCGGATCTCTTTGTGGACTTTGTTGCTACTTAGAGCCTCGTGGATTGGACTTCGGCATCTTGTGCTTACGCTTGGAGGAATAACAACGGCCAGATGTCTAGGATTGATAGATTCCTCTCCAATGTGGAGTTGATAGAAGCTTCCTTGTGGCGGATGTGTCTGCTTTAGAGAGACCTTTCTCGGACCATATGCCACTTATGTGGTGGCCAAATGAGGGGACACATGTTGGCACATACTTCAAATTTGATAGATCTTGGCTGATGGAGGAGGGATTCAGGAGTATGGTGAGGAGAAATGGAAGTCCTTAAAGGTGGATGGATTGGTAGTGTCGCCTGGCGAAGAAATTAAGTGCACTGCGAGACCGCTTGAGGGTGTACAGGAGAGAGATCAAGGTGTCCAGGAGGGGCAGGAAGGAGGATGCTGTGGTGGAGATTACCAGGATTGACAGGTAGGAGGATCAAGCCCCTATCTCGTTAGAGGATAGGGAGGTCAATGCGAGAATGACACGGGTAGTGCAGGAGGACAAGAAGGCGGAGGTGGAGTGGAAGATGAAGTCGAGGCAGAGATGGTTGAAGGATGGCGACTCCAATACTAGGCTCTTCCACCAAATGGCTTCTGCCAGGAGGAGGAGAAATTGGATTGAGAAGATGTTGATACATGGGGAGACCTTCTTAGGTAGGGAGGTGGGATGAGTAGCGGTAGATTACTTCAGAGAGTTCACTGGGAGGTGTGTCAAGGAGTGTTGAAAGTGGAAAGGGAGAATGTTCAGTGTGTCATAGAGACTCAGGCGATGAGACTCATTGTTGGCTTCTCGGAGGACGAGGTGAGATAGGCGGTTTGGGGCCTAAATGCAGAGGGGTGTCTTGGCCCAGATGGTTTCTTGTCTTCTTTTTCAGGGAATTTTGACCCCTGGTGGGGGCGGATGTGATGCAGATGACGGAAGAGTTCACCGCTGGGAACAAAGGTTTCGATAAATTGAATAGATGCTACTTGTTTTTGCTGCCTAAGAAGGAAGGGGCAGAAGCGATCCAAGATTTCAGATCGATTGCGTTGTTTAATGCTGTTTACCTTATTGTTGCGAAGGTCTTGGCCAACAGGCTCAAGGATCTTCTTGGAGACCTAATTTCCCCGGTGCAAACAACTTTCTTCCTTAGGAGAGGAATCCTGGATGGTTTTGTGGTTGCCTTGGAGGCATTGGCCACTTGGAGGAGGGAGAAGAAGCAAGCCTTTCTGTGGAAGGTTGATTTCAACAAGGCGTACGACTTAGTACAATGGGATTTTATATGGGTTTCCTTGTTGAGAGGTTTTGCTGCGGTTTGGATTTATTGGATGAAGAGGTGTGTGACGACATCTTTTTCAGTCCTGATCAATGGGGATCTGGTAGGAGAATGGGTACAACCTAAGAGGGGGTCAGGTAGGGTTGCCCTCTAGCACCTATGTTGTTTGTACTTGCGATGGATGCTCTGGCGCGAGCAGTGCATATGGCCTATGATTGGGGTTTGATTAGAGGCTATGTGGTTGGTGAGGGCAGGGAGACAGTGGTCTTGCAGTATGCGGTTGATACACTATTTCTAGTAGAGGGTATAGATCTGGAGGCCAGAAAGATGAGAATCCTGCTGGAGCTTTTTGGCGAGGCGTCAGGGTTGCATATTAATTATCAGAAGTCAACTTTTGTCTCATTTAACCTGTCAGTTACAGGAATATAGAGGGTGGGTGGTGCTTTGGGGATAGAGTTGGGCTCCTTGCCTTGGTGTACCTAGGACTTCCTTTATCAGATTGGCGCCTCAGGTTACAGGATTAGATGCCTCTGCTGGAGACAATGGAGGGGAGGTTGGCGGGGTGGTCTTCCAGACTCCTATCTAGTGGTGGAAGACTGACCTTGGTGAAGGCGGTTTTGACATCCATGCCATTATTTTTCCTATCGGTCTTCAGATTACTGGGCTAGATTGAGAAGAAGATCTCGAGGTTGATGAGGAACTTCTTCTGGACTAATGTAGGGTCGACAGGCAGGGAGGCAAGGTTGGTGGCCTGGGAGGAGGTGTGTAGATCGATTTATGAAGGGGGTCTGAGGGTTAGGAATGTGGGAAAGGTGAACATCAGTTTCTTTATGAAGTGGATTGCTAGGTTGATGGGGTAGGAGCAGGGGCTTTTCGGTGATGTTATGTGATAGTGCTACGACCCTTTCTTGTCGTAGAGGCGGCTGGTTTCCCCTCCTCTTGGAGTCTTCCACTTTCTCAAGGACTTGGCATTGGTGGCAGGGAAGGTGCAGGATTTCTTCTCCCCTACGTTGGGGGAGGGGGATGCTTTTCGTTTCTAGCAGGATGACTGGCAGGGGGCTGGTTATACCCTTGGCGACAGGTTCCCTCGCCTTTTTGGGAGTGTTGTGGACCCATCGGCCCCGGTGGGAAGTTGTTGGGATGGGGCTTGGTGTGGGGGGTTCTCCGACCAAAGATGTGAGTTCCGGCAGTTGTTGTAGAAGCTGGAAGGTTGGGCACTGGAGGATGGTTCTGATGCTTTCTCCTGGGAGGAAGGAGACTTCTCGGTGGTAAAGGTCTTCCGTAGATCGGGGAGTGGCACAGTCAGTTCAGACATCGATTTCTTGTAGGACTGCAGATTGCTCTGGATGACGGAGTGCCCTTTGAAGGTGAAGATCTTCGCCTGGCTGGTGAGAAAGGGGAGAATTATGACGAAGCGATGGAGAGCAAGATGGACCCGGATGGATGACCTGACTTGTCCCCTTTGTGGCGGAGCTGATGAAGACATCTAGGACCTCTTCTTCCAGTGTCCATTTGTGATACAGGTTTGCCAAAGGATGGGGATCGGTTGGATCACCCATCGGGATGCGGTTGCTTTTTGGTTCACGTTCTGCAGAGGGAATGTCTGTGATGGAGGGATCACCTTTAGATCCAAGAAAGATAGAGCCAAGGTTTTGGCAGTCCTGTGGGGTGTTTGGCTGGGGAGGAATGGGGGGCTTTTCAGGGGGAGAAACCATATGTTGAGAACTTTGTTTCTTCGATTTCTTCCTAGGTGGAATTCTGGGGAAATATTCTGTAATATCTTATGTAAATTGGTTTTTTGAAATGAAATTATTTTGGGTGGTTATCATTTGGATAATCGCCCTTTGGCTTTTCAAAAAAAACATCACCTAGTGACCTTGCATTGGGGCCTAGGGGGTCTTTGGCCTCCATGACCACGTCTACGTCCACGTGTGGATGGTGAGATGCCTATGTCTCCTTCAATGTCCCTTAACACAAGTGAGGGTTAACTGTGGTTGCGCTACATGAATGGACCCATTGAACTTCTCAATTAGGTCAGATAAGGGTTTTGGAAATTTCCAAAACTTTCATATCCTTGAGTAAGAGAAAAAAATTGTTTGGAGGCCATAACACTCACGATTGGAGACCCAATCCTTTAAATCAATGACAACTCTTCATATTTAATGCACATTGACCATCAATTTTCTTGTTCACGGCTTCATCAAGGTAAGAAAATCCATAAATAGCAGACCCAATCCTTTAAATCAACAACTCTTCATATTTGATGCACATCGACCATCAATTTTCTTGTTCATATCCTCGTCAAGGCAAGAAAATCCAAATAACACCAATTTCCCTCTGTTAGTCTAGATGATTGCGGAATAAGGTGGTGGTGGTGCTTAGCAGTCGTTTTGGTGGTTAGCCAACCATTGTTTATAGGTTAGGAGGTAGAGGGGACTAAGGCGACTACTACTACTCTTAATAGATGTTGAACGAGGGTTTCATGAGGTCCTCCCCACCTACAGGCCGGTAGTCACAGGGACAAACCCTACTGGTGGTGGTGGTGCTGGTGATGGGTAACCGGAGGTGGCCTTGTCGGTTGGGTGTGGTTTGGCAATGCCCCCGTTGGTGGGTTGGAGGTAGTTCCCAGTGGTGATGGTGGTGACGATGACTTCTTTGGGTTGTTGGCTATCAGGAATGAGGTTGATGAAAAACTCGAAATAATGCGAAGATTTCCTTTCTTGATGGGTTTAGGATTCCGAATCAAGAGGAACATCCCTAACTCTTTTTTGGTGGAGAAAGAGAGTAGGAATCAAGGAGGTATAGAGCTCTAGCCGAGGACCACTGCTTTGATGCCATGTGAAAGAATGTATATTTTCTTCCATTTCTCAAAAGAAACTCTAGGTCTCTACATATAGAGAGAGAATAGTGAACAATGGCAATCATGCCCTTAAAGAAAGAAAATAGAGTAGATAGAACCAAAAACACAAAAAAAGGAAGAGACATCTTCCTCAACAATTTCCATGGGATTTTCATTGTGGACATGAAGATTAGTTAAGAGGGATTCCATTGACATTAGCTTAGTTGCAATGTGAGCCATAACTCTATACCTAGATTTCAATTGAACCATGATATTGTGGCCCATTTCTTGCATCTCCATGTAACAACATTTCCTGCAACATATGTGTTGAAGGCTATGGTGGATTCCTTGTTATTTGGAGAAGTAGAATGCCACAATATTTTGAGTGTTTCCTCTTGTAAATTGAGGTCCTTTCCACAGGGGATGAGATATCTCATGACCATCTTAGTTTAGTGCTGATGAATTTTTGTAGGTTTAGTTATAAATTGGTTGAGGTTTCATACAACAAGAAAACTATTTAGTTCAGTTAGTGTGACATACAACATCTTCTCAGAAGAAATCTACTAACCAATTTATCGCAAAGTTGGTAACTTTGAATCCATAAATAAATGGGTAGATTAGGGTGGCCCTTAATATCTTGGTTTCCTTATCCTTCTTTCTTCCTTGCTTTTGACAGACTTTATATTTCCTTTTAGTCTTGAAACTACCTGTAGCCATATTGAAGTGCAGCGATTCCATCAGGCATAGATTTGGTTGGCTCGGTGGCACATGCAATAGGTCATTATCCTTAATCTCTAGGGATGTAATCACAGGCAGAAAAATGAGTGATCGAAAGCACAGGGGTCGTGCCGCTGCACGTCATTGTCCCCTATAATCAACGATTGGAAAAGTAGCAATTTGTTGTCACCGACCGTGCACCCATGGATCAAGAACTTCCTATATTCAAGCCTGGTGACCTTGATCCCCTCTGATAGAGCACAAAGCTTCTCTAATGCCATCCTAACCAAGGATAGGGACGAGTTTTCCCCCACAACATCTCCGACGAGTGAAGCATCAAGCGCACTATGAAGTGAGGTGAGTGATGGAGACCACGGTGCAATAACAACAGGCACATGAGAAAGCTTGGACACTTCACCACCGGTGCTTGTGTGGTACTTCTCCACCGTTCGATCCCTACGTGGACATTGCCATTGACTGTGATCTACAACATGAAAATGTATGCAAACCACAAATCTCGATGATCCCTACCGACGTGCCCATAAGCATGACAATGAAAGCAAAGAACGTCATTGCTTCGAGTTGCCTTGGTAGCCTCCTTTGTTGCCACCCTCCTACGGCGATCCACTACCAAAGACCCCCTTCCCTTACGAAGATCTCAAAGGTGAATCTCCCTCTCTAGATCTCCTATATAGAAACCTAAAATGAGTCATTTCTCTGAGGACCTCGAAACTTTGGACCTTCCAGAGTTAGGTTTCTCATGTGAAGTCCATGAACAAAAGAGACTCTCAAACGGAGGGATGATTACAAAATGCTTTCACACTTCCTCATTCTCCCATACTCGTATATGAGAAGACAATAATAACAACGAGAAGAAAATAAAACCTGAAAAACTAGAGAGACTTATCAATCTCTTCTTTTAAACATAAACCTCATCATTTTTTATTTTTTTTGTTCCTATCTCCCCCCCCCCCCCCGCCCTTTTTTCCTTTTTTATTCCCTAAAAATCGTCCACCTCCCTTTTTTTTTTTCATTTTTCTCTTTTTATTTTTTTGGCCTGGGGGGTTTTCTCCCCCAGATTCCTTTTAACCCCAAGGGGGGCATGGGGGGTTTTCCCCCCAGATTCCTTATTTGAGTTAAGGAATCTGACTGGGGAGGGGGGGAAATGGTTATAGGGGACTGAAGAAGCGAGAACCAATATTGGACAGGGAAGAAAGGGGACAAATTCCCAGTAGTTCATATGGTGCCACACGAATTTGTGGCTATCCGATTTCAGTCAGACTTTCTCAGAATCGTAGTTCAGATTCAAGTTGGTTCAGTGATTATTATTATGGTAAATTAGTGCATATGTAAAGGCATGTGGTACTTCTAATGTGTAACTCTGGGAATAAATAATATTTTGTACTCTATATTATAGATTCTAATATGCAAATATCATATATTAGAATCTTATAGGTATAATCTAATATGGGTGGGCCTGTTAATACCCATATGGAATATGGGGTATGGAATTGATATGCTTGTGAACCCATATTAGATTGGCGATAGCATAGCTTGCTAGTTTCTTGTTCCTCCCTGGAGGTCGATCCTCCCATAGGTCGGGTTTACGCGGGTGCCTTTCCTTGCTCTTGTCTCGGTCGATAGCTCTCCCTCACCTATCGAGTAGCTGCTTTATCCTGCTTCTAGTGGGAGTCGATCTCAGAATCGACCTAGAAGCAGGTTTTCTTTACCCCCATGGGCTGAGATACCTACCCGGCCCATGGTGGCTATTGTGACTCGATTTCGAGGTTATGCACACCTCGAAACGAGGTTGATGTCTTCCCCACAATCGACCTAGAAGCCTCGATTGTGGGTTCAGGTGATATAGGATACCTCAACTCGATTTGATATCGATTTGAGGCCTCCTTTGCCCGCCATCTCCTATCCAGGGTATGGCACCCTGGGAGATGGCTATGCTCTAATAGTAGGGTTAGGGCTATCTGTATATGGTATAACCACTTCACCCCAAGGGGTGGTGGTTAACTCTACTCAAATTAAACTTAACCCTACTATGCTTGTTCGCATGCTGAGGCATGCTAGTCGTTTCACTCGTGCTACCCGGCCAGGTTAGCACTCAATCCACTCCTTGATTGGCCCTTCACTCAGATAAGGAATCTGGGGGGAAAACCCCCCATGCCCCCCTTGGGGTTCAAAGGAATCTGGGGGAGAAAACCCCCCAGGCCCCCCTTTGGAGGGTGAGGTCTATTGATTATGGTAGAACCACTTCACCTCAAGGGGTGGTGGTTCCCTCTCCCTGTGACCCTCACCCTCCTATTGACGCATGCTGAGGCATGCTAATGCTAGTAGAGTAGCTACATTAGGCAATTAGCAGCCCCCGCCCAACCCTCATAACTCATTATTCTTATTCTTTTCCTCCCTTCGATTGGGTCCTCCCGTTGGTCGGTCTAAGGAATCTGGGGGAGAAAAACCCCCAGGCCCCTTGCCAGTCGGGCTTTCCCCTCCTTCACAATATAAAACAAAATACCCTAAAACGGTCTTAGGGTTCAACAGGACCCCAACCAGTCCGTGCAACCTCTTCCACTCCATCATCGTCAACACCGCCATCGCCTCCATTGCGCAAGATATCCACCGAGGGTCTGCCACGAGGTTCAACCCCTTGCACCTCGACAATGCCGGTGACGACGCCCTTGATATGCCCCTTGTCGGGCTCGGGTCTGCCCCCACCAGCGACACGGCACGCAGCGCGCCCGAATGCGGGCCTGGACCCGCATGAGCGCCTGCATGCACCTCAGCGTTTGCAGGCAGCACCTACCACTTCCCTGCGCAGCATCAGCATCCATACCTGATCTCCATCTCCGCTCACGATTGACGACTCGTGCGCAAGGGACTCCCAGCCGTTTGGTCTCCCACACATCTTCGCTGCCGGCTGCCTCATCGGCAGCGCTGCGGCCCACGATGAGGTTGCTGCAACCTTGGCGAGGCCCTCTGCCACATCTGCGAGGGTGCCGCCATGATCTGCACCAAGGGTGAGGGAGAAGGCGGCTAGAGGGCTCCGTTGATGGAGGGGAGGAGCGGTGCGGGCTCAAGAACAAACCTGCACTAGGAGGGGCGGCGGGAGAAGTCGCATGCGGGGTAGATGCGCTGCCGCCAAGGCCCACGTCGCCGAACCTGTTTGGGAGGTTATCGCGGGGGATGCACACCGACTGGAACGAAAGGGTCCCGTTGTCCACACCATGCAGCCCACCTTATGGCCACGAGGCGAAGAACTCAAACACCCTCTCGTGCACCTTATGGTGCTTCCCCCTCATGTATACCTTCAGCACCGTCACGGGACGGAGACCCTCTTTGACTCCAAATAAATCAAGGAAATTGAAACTCCAAATAATGATAAATCCAAGAAATGATATGCTCTGATACTAAGTTGAAATATTAAAATAATGCAGAAGCAATAGTCAAAGCAATAAGACAATCAAAGAATGCTTACGTTTACGTGGAAACTCGACTTACGAGAAGTGGGGAGAAAATCACGGGAGTAGTGTCCTATGGGCGTGATTT
The DNA here is from genome assembly GCA_037157565.1 of Thalassia testudinum. Classification (NCBI taxonomy): domain Eukaryota; kingdom Viridiplantae; phylum Streptophyta; class Magnoliopsida; order Alismatales; family Hydrocharitaceae; genus Thalassia; species Thalassia testudinum. Next base: position 99,190,132 of record JAZHRO010000039.1, on the reverse strand, counting down.
CTCTGTATTTCTTCTCAAAAGTAAATGAGAGGAGTACATGCCTATTTATAGGCCACCACTCATACACAAAATCCACATTTTTCAATGTGACACTAAACAACCATTCAATTCTCTCGACACTCAAAACTATGAAAATCTGCCAAGCCTTTCTTCTCCTACATAATACAATCTCTATACATTGTAATGACCCACCTCATTGTTCTTTAACATAATCAAATCCTAGCTGCTAATGAGTGTTAAGAATCATGTGCCCCCATGGCTTATCCCTCTCATTGTGGAATTTTTTCTATGTAAATCCTATCATTTTTTTTTTTTGTTGTGTGTAATTTCTACTTGCATGTGCTTGATTTCTATATTCATAACTAACCTATTTCTCAAGTAGCAAGAAACAGGGGAAGCATAAAAATACTACCCTCTTTGCATATCACAAGATTCAAAGAAAACTTCTTTGTAAGTGTCTAACAGTGTGTTATCAGCAGCACAGAAAATGATCTTTACTAGCTAGAGTAGCTGCTGACAAGAATAACATGGCTATTCTGCATGCAACCATTTTATTGTATAGTCAACATTCTTGATGGAAGAAATATGTAGAGTTGAATATGGTAACACAAAATACTTCCTGACAAATATTTTTTTTGTTGTTTAGAGATGTATCACATTGACTTCTGGAAGTGGATTGAATATCCTGGTCTCATTGGGTCAATCAAATCGATGTCTTAATATTGAATCATATGTGACAATATAAATTATCCTGAATAAGATGAAAAGAAAGATGCAAGCACCTTTATGTGGGAAATGGGAAGAGAGAAGTCTATAATAGAGAAATGAAGCCGACACTTTATAGTATAGGTATCAAGATTTAACATTAATTTGATGAGAAAAATTTCCCTCTCAAAAAAAATGATGAGAAAAATCTTCTTGATATTGTGATGGTTGTAAGGAAAGCTAGTTATTGATTCTTTATATTGGAAGAATGTGCTTGTTTTAGGCAAAAAGATTGGAAATAGTTTCCTCGATGAACTTCTGAAGAGAATAGATCTAAACAAATGCGTGAAAGTTCTCATGGAATCAAGGATGAATTTCTATTCTTTCATGCGCTAAGACTGAAAGTTCTTTTTGTAGTTTTCCCCCTCTTGATATCAAATGTTAATTTTGTCCATGCCATCGAGTCTACCAGGGCAGCTGACTAGGCCATTTGTTGATGCTGTTGAAAAGTATGCCCAACTGGGTCTTCGAACCCTGTGCCTGGCTTGGCGTGAACTAAAAGATGAAGAATATAGAGGATGGTCTTTGATGTTCAAAGAGGCTAATAGCACATTAATTGATAGAGAGGTATGGTAATGGTGGTTCAGCAGCTTCTGCTGGAAGATGCAGGCTTTTGATGGTAGCAAAAAACCGTTTGACCTCCTTTTTTCATTCTACAGTGGAGGCTTGCTGAGGTCTGCCAGAGATTGGAGCATGACCTTGAAATTCTTGGTGTTACTGCAATTGAGGACCGTCTACAAGTTAGTCTAATATTTTCTTTTCCAATTTTCGTAATATTTTCCATTTTTATGCACATAAATGATCAATATTTGTTTACAGGATGGTGTTGCTGAAACAATTGAGGCACTTAGAATTGCTGGAATAAACTTCTGGATGTTGACAGGAGATAAACAGAACACTGCAATCCAAATTGCGCTTTCATGCAACTTCATCTCTCCTGGTTTCTAGATGTTTCTTTGCTTTTCCTTTTTAAATTTATTTTGAATTCTTGTGATATTTTTTTTTTGCTGGGGATGTGAGGTTTTGAGGTGCTTACAATGTTTTTAAACCCCTATTGTTGGTAAATTGGGGATGATAAGATGTCCTCATTTACAAGGACTACTATTTTATTTTTTTCAAATTCTATGAAATACGATAAATGTTCATTCCTTGCCTAAGTGATGAGCATGATGAACTTGGATAAAAGGATGCCTTATTATTTCAATTAATAAATCGGGAATTGCACCTATAAATGGAGATAATTACTCGAGTACATGGATTGCTTCTGTAGTTCCATAGGGAAATTTTGATTTCTAGCTCCTATAAACTGTTTTCAGCAATTAAGATAGAGGATTAAGATTTGACATCGACGTAATCTAATTCTCTGTGCATTTGTTTGTTGGGAGATATGTTCTGTGCAAATCGAGTATTTACTATGGGGGCAGCATTGATGTTTATTGATGGTCTTTTTTGCACTTGAATGTTGTTGACTTGCTCATTTTGCATGCAGAACCAAAGGGACAACTACTGTCAATTACAGGGAGAACAGATGATGAAGTCCTCAGAAGCCTAGAGAGGGTTTTGATGACAATGAGAATAGCCACGTCCGAGCCCAAGGTAGTAAGGGTGCTTGAATGTATTCAGCGATCGAGTGTCTACTTGTATATGCTTCCTGTATTATGCTTGAGAAGAAAGACAAGGCCATTGGCTGAGTTCTTCCTTGTATTTGCTGCAATTTAAATTGTATCATGTTTCAGACAATATTAGGTTCATTGACTATGATCATAATTAGCTCTCTGTGCTGTCACAAATGAGCTTCTGAGTGATGTGAAAATGAAATGCAGACTAAAGTTTTCTTCAAGAGTAGAACCCGTGGATACATATTCACGCAGAAAAGGATACTGGATAGGATTCTAGATGCAAAGGAATAGAGCCACTAAAGTGGTTGCCTCATACAATGTCCTTGATATTAACATAAACTGAACCCCATGACAGAATCCCAACTGATGATAAAAGCCATATAAATATCCCCACAAGTACATCTCTGAGTTAATGGATATTTTAATATCTGCTTTGATGAGCTAAGTAAATATTAGAATAGACATTAATTGTGGCACCCCTTTAGGCTGGAGCATATAAATTTACCAGTGAGGCTGGATCAATTGTGAGGCTGGTTCGAATTGGGGTAGACTACATTCAGCAGTGATGCAGCAGGGCTGGCAAAGAAGCGAAATGAAACAGTTAAGACGGATCCATGGACATGCATTTATGGAATGTGTCTCTAGATATGGTGGTTCTACAGTATTATCCAGATGAAAGCTGAAGTTAGACAAATATATTGATTTTGGTATAGACCTGTACAACCACATGTTGAAGACGTAGGATTAGACACAACATCCACCCACGTATTGCAATCAATTGTCCAGCAGTTTGCCTTTTCCAGAAATAAAACGGAAAAATGTCAGCCATTTCATAAGCATGTATAAGTACTGCAAAAACAACCTTATCCATTAATATGGTTGCACCAATGTTACTGTGGTATTTTTAATCTTTTTGCATGTCTATCCTGTGTTGTGGGAAAATATGATTTTTGTGCACATTTCCAGGATGTTGCCTTCGTAGTGGATGGCTGGGCACTTGAAATAGCTCTAAAGTATCATAAAGAGGCCTTCTCTGAATTAGCAACTCTCTCTAGAACTGCAATATGTTGCCGTGTAACACCCTCACAGAAAGCACAGGTCCTTGGTTCCTCAGTTTTTTCTTTAATTTTTTTTTTTTTCCTATCTTGCTTGGTCACTGCTCAGGTTCAGAGGATGTATTTTCCTTCAACAAAGGGAAAAGGGAAATATTATATCTTTTAGGTCAATTAACTGAGGTTTCCTTGTAAGTAGAAATTATTGCTTCTAAATACTAAGAAAAACACTAAAGATTCCGGTAAATTCTTTCTGCATTATATTTTAATGTATTTAAATTTAGGAATATAGATAGATCAATCACATTAGTTAGTCTTGTTTTTACATATATATTGAGGCAAACATTCCAGTTTACATGTTTGCCTTTTCAAAACATGACTCTACATTTCTACATAATAGCTCTTCAATCTTATGTTAGGAAGGCATTTGGTTATAGTTAGATTAAATGTAAGGCAGAGAGCAATGCTAAGGAAAAAAATAAATCATGATGACATTCCCAACCTCTATGAATTTATCCCTGTTCACATGTTTTCCTGGCTATCCTATGCTACATTGCAGTGCAAGACATGATTGAAAAGTACTTCTTTGAATGAGGAAATTTTGCGGATGCCAATAAGCAACTACCAGTGCTGAGATCAATTAGTCCAACTATACCTGATGGTTGAATGGACTAGGGAAGGCTCTGAAGGAGCTGGACTGCCCTCATCATCTTGATACGATATCTATCATAAGAACACCTATTGAGTTGATAGTTCATTGCACTACAGCAAATGACAATCGAGACCCTCTAGCTCATAGGAAACTCTGATTGAAGGGTAGTTGGTTAAAGGAAAGCAACCATCTTTGATCATGCTAACTATAATTAACCATCACTGCTTGGTATGTCAGTTAAGTGGCCCTTATGAAGGTTATCCCTAAAGTGTAAACCCAAAACATGTAAACTGCGTGTGATGGTTATCAAGGATTTAAAGCAATGCTGATTGGAGAAAATAATGATCTAATCTTATTGAAGAGTACACCTCTATAAATACTGAGGAGCAAAAATGAGAACACAATAAAGAGGTCTATAACAAACATAAAAGGCACATTGGCACAAAAGGAATAAACTTAAAAGGAATAACAACTAGAAATTACTCCTATTCCTATTGTTAGAAGTTCTGTGTATTATTTATACATCTGTAATTGGATCCAGATGATCCAATAAGCCGGTGAATTATTGATGTATATGTATTCATGCATTTTTTAGGAATGAGGTGCAAAGTTAAGTGAAGCTGAACAAGTGAAGCTTGTCTTCTTCTCATCAACTTGTAGCTATAGCATGCTGTGGAATGAGTGAAGCATGTTTCTTATGACTTGCACTCGACGATTTTGCTTTTCTTTGTACCTTATCAATTGAGCCTCACTTCTACTCTCCTTCCCAAACGGATAGTACTACCTCTGATAGCCTTCCCTTTTGTGGTGCATGAGTCCAATCTATTCCCATTTTGCGTCAAACTTTTATATGGGCTGCATCTGCTTTGAGTGAGGACACTTTGTAATATATGAAGCTAACTATTGGTTGAATGGAAAGGTTGAGCAAGTTTAGTGAGGATGTTCATGCTAGAAAGGGAATGAAGTAGCTTTAGAAAGGTAGGGTCAACTCACCTATGGGAGGGTAGTAGTATGAGTTGTAGGGTATATGAGTAGCAGGAATTATATGATCTTCCTTCTTTATGTTTGACACTTGTGATCTTTGCAATAAAGGGGCAACTCATGCTTTATATAGACTTATGAATCATAGGCTGAGTTGCTTGTGCCTACTTTGCTTGCTTTCTCTGATAGTGGCATATAATACAAGAAAGGCAAGGAATTACACTTAGGAGATCAAACGTAAATTATTGAATCATATGTGCTTATATATCTAGCCTATTGTTTGAATTGCGTTTCTTTCCACACTTCACAAGCAATTGCAACTTTAGTGCTCCATTTACCAGCTTTACAGGTCATTTCATTACCATCACTAGCTAGAATCACACCCTTCATTAAAAGCTTGTACACATGCTTCTAAAGTGACCCAGTTGGAGAAAACAAATGATCTTATTTCTCAAAGGGAATCCTACACCTCTTTATATAGAGAGAAGTGTTGTGTAATTTGCAACATAAGTTCAGGAGGGAAACACAAATAATGAAACAGTCCAAAAATATAAAGGAAAAGATAACTAGAGTGCTACACCAACACTCCCCCTCAAGCTGGAGCATATATATATCAATGATGCTCAGCTTGGAACAACATATGTCAAATGCGGATCTAGGAAGAGGCTTCGTAAGTATATTCGCAATCTGATCTTCAGAAGCAACTGAAATAGTGTAGATAAGTCAACATTGTATTAGGTCTTTAGTGTAATGGTAATCAACCACATATGTTTATGAAACATTGGGTTGTTTGCAATGTAAGTAGTAGTGCGATTATCACCCCTTATCTCCGTTGGTCCTTCCACCTGGACATGTAGATCTTGTAACATTGATTTGACCCAGACCATCTCTGTAGCTGTCTGTACCATAGCATGGTACTCTGATTTTGCACTTGACCTGGATACCACCCACTGCTTATTCCTTTTCCAGGTCATAAGATTGCCTGTCACATAAGTACAAAAACCTGCTGACTCTCTGTCTACCATGCAACCTGCATAGTCGACATCAGAATAGCCAACGATACTCATAGATGTGCCCTTCTGAAATAGAATACCTTTGCCAGGTGCCTTCTTCACATATCTAAGCACCTGCATAGCAGCATCCCAATGCTGCTTATTTGGTTTGCCCCTGAACTGACTGAGTTTTTCCACTGCAAATGAGAGATCAGAACGTGTAATCGTAAGATATAATAGCTTACCAACCAATTGCCTATTAGATCTGCTGTCTATTGGTGGAGAGTTTGTATCATAGAGATGTCCTTTGGAATTCATAGGTATATTAGCAGGCTTAACCCCATCATCCCTGTCTATTGCAACACATCAAGAGCATACTTGTATTGACTGAGGACAATACCTTTTTTACTGCATGCCACCTTAATGCCTAGGAAATATTTGAGTTCACCTAGATCTTTCATCACAAATGCTTCAACTAACTTCTTCACCTCAGCTATCCCAATAGTGTCATCCCCAATAAGGATGAGATCATCTACATAGACAATGAGTGCCACAACTACCCCTGAGCTCTTCCTGACAAAGAGCGAATGATTAGAGGATCTCATAAGTTCCATGGTCTGTACCTCCTCTGACAGTCTCTAGAACTAAGCCCTCGGGCTCTGCTTCAGGCCATAGATGGCCTTCTTTAGTCTAGATACACACTCCTACTGAGACTCAAACCCCGGAGGCTTTTGCATGTAGATCTCCTTTTGAAGATCTCCATATAGAAATGCATTCTTTACATCTAGTTGATGAAGAGGTCCGTCATAGTGGGTAGGAATTGACAACAGAATGTGAACATGAAGTTGTGCTGCAGGAGAGAATGTATCAAAGAAATCTACCTCATATATTTGGTTAAATCCCTTTGCTACCAATCTCGCCTTGTAGCGAAATATAGTGTCATTTGAGTTGTACTTGAGAGAAAAGACCTAGCAACATCCTACTATCTTGGCATAGCTAGGCAGAGTAGTCAGTTTCCATGTCTATCTGGAGCGTAAAGTAGGCATATCATCTTTCATGGCTTGACGCCACTTTGGATTTAGCATGGCTTGCTGATAGGAAGTAGGAATCTGAGTCGCAGAGAGAACGTCAGTGAACATAGCAAAAGATCTCCCAAGATTAGCAGCACTCACTGCTCCATCAGTATGGTAGTGGGTACAACTGCGAAGGGCCTTCCGAATAGCAATCGAAAGGTCAAGATCCTCCTTTACAAACTTTGTAGTAGTAGGATCAGCAGAAGGAGTAGAATCATCAGTGGTCCCTGCACAATCACCACTAGGACAACTCTTGTTAGTATCAACACATTCTTAATTAGGGGAGGAGACATGTGGCTGAGGTGGTGGGGGTGTGTGTTTTTGACGCCATGAATGCTGTCTGTATGTAACAGGTAACCTGTGTACATGAGTAGTTTCTACCTCCTGCCTCATAGTGGTATCCTCACTATCAATAATAGGCATCTGCTCCAAAGGAACTGGTGGTACAGGCATAGGAATTGAGTGTCCCTTAAACAACAACTGATGACCATCCGTAGAGAAGTATGGAATAGGCTTATGAATAGTGACATCTGTAGTCACATAATACTTCTTACGTTGTGGGTCATAATATCTGTATCCTTTCTAGGTGCTACTGTATCTCAGAAAGACACATTTCACTGCCCTTGGAACAAGTTTATCTTTGTCAAGTCCTAAATCATGGACAAAGGCTACAAAGTCAAAAACATGAAGTGGCATAGTAAATAATTCCTTCTCTGGATGGACCTGTCATGGAACCTGAATAGCTGAGTTAGGCAATCTATTAATCAAATAACCTGCACTTAACACTGTATCTCCTCGGTAAACTTGTGGCATATTATGCTGAATAAGTAATGTTCTACCTACATATAATACATAACGGTGTTTCCTCTCAATTGCCCCATTTTACTGTGAAGTATATGGGCATGATGTTTGGTGAACAATTCTAAGAGATCTGTAAAAGGATTCTAACTTGGCTATACAAAACTTTAAGGCATTGTCAAAACGTACAGTCTTCACAATAGTGGAGAACTAAGTCTTTATTTGTAAAATAAATGTCTTAATCATAGACCCGACATCTGATTTATTCTTTAGCAAAAATAACAATGACATCTTGGAAAAATCATCCACAATAAGCAAGTAAAATTGATGACCCATTCTATTTGACACTCTACTAGGATCCCATACATTTATATGCAATAAATCAAAACACAACAGTAGAACTCTGAGAAGAAATGGAGGGAAAACTGGCTCTGTGATGCTTCCCCAATTGACACGCATCACACAAAATCTCAGTGGTAGGCCAAATCTGTGGTATGACACGTCGCAAACTGTCTAGTGAAGGGTGCCTAAGATGACGATGTCATTGAAGAGCTGTACTAGCATTAAAAGCGATCTCACCCTAACACATAGCAACAAAAGGAGTCTGGATCAGGTGATACACACCCCCTCCTCATGCCTATCGCCAATTGTCCTCCCTGTGAGTTTGTCTTGAAAGATACAACCCAACTCATAAAAAATGGCACGATAATATAAGTCTTTTGTGATTCTACTAACTGACAAAAGATTGATAGGAAAATCAGGAACATAAAGAACATTAGGCAATGTCAGTGAAGGAGTCACTACCACATCTCCTCTGTCATCCACCTTGCAATGTTTTCCATCTGCCACCTGAATAGATCCTCCAGGAGGAACATTCTGAACCTATCTAAAGCACGTTTGGTCACCACTGAGATGCCTGGAGGCTCCTGAGTCTACTAACCATAGTGTCATCAGAAATACTACTACCAGAGGTAGAACTAGAGGCTATACCTGAGGAGGCCAATGCAGTAGTATCAGTAGTAGCAGTAGTCTCCTGGGTCAACTGGGCAAGACGCTGGACAACATCATAACTAGCATGTGACATCGTACCTCCTCAGAAGTAATAGCTTGGTTGGCCATAGGAGGTTTGCTATGCTTTGACTAGCAGGTAGCCTCCAAGTGTCCAACCTTGCCACAATGTGATCATGTGGTGCGGGGTCTGCCAGTCGTGCCCTTACCACCACATCCTCTCCCCCTGGTAGATGGAGAGCCACGTCCACCACGTCCTCTAGTAACCACTAAGGTAGAAGTTTGTCCAACATTTGACAGGGATGGTTTAACAACCACCCTACTAACCCGACAATATGCTTCCTCAAGAGATGGAAGCTTAGCAAGAGTCAAGATTTGGGACCTAGCAACCTCATAATCTGGTCCAACTCCATCAAGGAATTGAAGGATTGCATACTCCTTTTTGTGCGCCCTTTGAGTGGCATAGGTACATTCGGGATGGCAGGCATTATACTTCTCTAGGAGCCCCTTCAAAGTAGCATAATACTTAGACAGTGACTAGCTCTCCTGCTTCAAATCACCAATGGCATAATGGATCTCAAAGACTTTGTTGGAATTCTTCTCGTTAGAATACGTGTCATGCAGAGAATCTCACATCTCCTTAGCTGCCATATAGTACATGATCCCATATCCGATCTGAGGCTTCACAGAGTTCATGATCCAAGCACGAACCATGACATTGTCTTTCTTCTACGTGGCATTTTTTCCTCTCTTCTCTTGTGGCTCCAACACTATCAAAATGTGTTCCTTATCGTGCCCCTCTATAGTCATGAGGAACATCTGATACCATCTAGCGTAGTTGGTCTCATTCAACTTGGCAATAGGAACAAGAAAGGGAGGTTTGTAACTCCTAATATCTGTAGCAGTAACCGATGACACCTCTAAAGTGCTTGACGAGGCTATCATGCCTTAGAACTGCCACAAGATGTCACGAACATAATCTGAAATCAATATTCAGATCTGAAATCAGTGAAAAAGTGATTTCTTGGTCATGAAATCTAAAATTGAGAGATCCTAGAAATCATCCCAAGAGTCACAAGAACCATAAAATCAAGACTTAGCACATGTTAAGATATGGGGAAGGCCTTAGCAGCGCTCTCAAGGGGTGCTACTCCCCTTCGCCGGTGAGATCTACCAGCCACCACCCCCTGCAGTAGCAGTGGATGGCAGTAGTAGCAGTAGCCCATGCTGTCGCAGTAGCAGCAGAGGCTGGTGGCGAGTAGGGAGGTGCGGCCCCTTGTTGGGTGGGCAGTGCCCCTGCTGGGGTAGTGCTGGCCTTCTTGTCGGGCGACGTTGCCCTACTGGAGGTTAGTTGTTGCCCTACTGAGGGGCGGCGGCCCTGTTGGGAGGGGGCAACGACCCTACAAGGTGGGTGGCGATAGCCTTGGCAAGGAGGGAAGTCAGTTGAGAGAGTTAGGGTTAGGGTTAGGGTGGAAGGGGTTTTGGAGGCTAGTGTGGGTGGGATACTAGAGCGTTGATCTAGAATCGCCGCTCGGATATCAAATCAGAGAAAACAAATGATCTTATTTCTCAAAGGGAATCCTACACCTCTTTATATAGAGATGTGTTGGATAATTTGCAACATAAGTCCATGAGGGAAAAACAAATTATAAAACAGTCCAAAAATATAATGGAAAAGATAACTAGAGTGCTACACCAACAGACTATTAGCTACTGCATTAGGTGCATTCCCCAATGACGTCTCAGAGTTCCTTTGCCAAATTATAGTGCTAGTTGAATGAGCAAGTTGTAGTAAAGAGAAAGCAAGCTCACGTAATTCTTCTCCCTCATTCATGCTTGAGGGTCAACGAAAACTAGCTGGACACTCTATTCTCCAATTCTTTTCCCTTGTTCATGGGTCCTTATTGATCTCTCTCCTTTTCCTAGCATAAAAAGGTGTGCTCCCTTTATTTGGAATGTAGACATTTTGGTTTCCCTGTGATAAACATCTCAAAGCACAAAAAGTCAGATCTCCTTTGGAGTGGGAGGAGAAAGTAAGGTTTTTATTGGACCTTCCTTTTTTGGATGAGGTCTGTTTCACTTCCCTTCGACACCCTTCAAACACAACCCCCCCCACCCCCCCCCCCCCCCCCCCCCAATTGAGTTTGATCTTCAAGCATAAGTTTTGTGGAATAAGTGGAGCCCATACGGCCATCTATTTGTGTCATTTTGAGAAGTAATGGAGGATCTAACCCTTTAGGTTTCTCTTATTGTTTTCCCCATCTCTCCAAAGAAAGATTTTACACAAAAATTAAGAGCTTGTGGTGCTTCAATTTGATAATTATATTCTGTATATTTCTCAACATGGTGGTAGAGTATATTGATTCTAGGGCTTCTTTTGAAGGCATTTCCTAGCCTTCACTTATTTTGGCTCTTAAAAGTTTGATTTACCTCTATGTCCTTGTTGAGATTCTTGGATTTGTTTCTTGAAGTTCGACTTGTCCTTATGTTGATATTCATGTTGTGGTCCTATTGTGAGAACAATTGAATGGAATGTGACAAAAGATCAAATGATGTCTTATTTGATTCTTGCAATTTGTAGTTTGGTTTCTTTAATAAAAAACACATTTGAAGGATTTTATATTGCCCTTGAACATTAGTGCTTATGATTTTTGTTGATGGTACCCTTAGAATTGTTTTTCTTAAGCAAACATTTATTTTTCCTGCTTGTTTGATATATGATCAGTTCATATAGGCAAGCATAAAGAAGTTTTTTTTTTTTTGAAAGGAAAAAAGGGATTAAGAAGGAATGTTAACCCCCGCTTTGCCAAGCAGTTTGCATAAAACTTACTAGTTACATGGTTGTGTTGAGTAGACTGTTGAGCATCTCTTTTTTGATTGTTGATTTATGGCACGAGTATGATAGGCAATGATCAAAATGTTGTCGACGTGCTAGTGAAATGGGAGTTTTTGATAGGGTGCCATGTCGATATGGAAAACTTGTCAAAATGCAGGGATATCGACGGCATGTCGACAATACCTGTTGGGTTGTGCATGCCATTGTTGTTGCTGGCTCTGGTGGTTGGCTACTGATGCTGGCGGCCTGCCGCTAGACGAGTTATGTATCGCATATCGCTAGCATGGAAGATATTGATGCAGGTTATTGAAAATTGAAATCTTTTAATATCTTGAATCATGATTTTGGTCTTCTAGGCATTTCTTCATGTTGTGACATTTTGAGCCATTTGAGGTTATTTTGAGTGATTTTCCTGAAATTTCCCGATATCAATGATATATCCCCGGTTTGACTTGTCAATGCGATATCGCTATTAATATTTAAAACCTTGACTGCCCTTCTGATGTCTCCCCTTCCTCTCCACTGCTATTGTTGCTCTTCTCTGGTTCTTCCGCTTCATTGCTATTATTACTGTCATTCTTCTCCGTTGCTGCTCTTGTTCATCTCTTGAGGTTTGATTCTACATCTATCCCTAATTATAGACTAGATCTACTCTATAACTAGATTTAAACGTGGTTGTTGAGTTGTAAGGGTGTTGACGTCATTTTTATTTAGTGTGTGGCCTATCATGTAATTGTCTTATAGTCTTATCTATAAAAGAAGGGTTAGGGTTTCATTTTGAAATCAATGAAGTTTTTCCCAACATGGTATGAGAGCAACGGCCCTAGGTCAGTGTTCGATATCACCACTAAATACCCTAACTCTCGGAATAACAACCATGGTGATTCTTCATCCTTGAGTTGATGGAGATGGCAGCACCAGAGTTGATGATGGCGAGACTCAGTAGCAGATCTGGCAACAATGATTAGACCTAGTGGTAATGATGCAAACGGGTCGGGTTTGGGTCGGATTTAGTTAAACCAATACCCATACCCGTTTATAAAATTCATATCCATACCCTACATATTTACCCATCGGGTACAAAAATTTAAACCCATATCCATACCCATTTACCCATTGGGTAGGCATTTACCCATCAAGTACCCATTTATAGAAGGATCTTAGAAAAAGGTTTTATTTGCTTTATTAAGTCATATGTAACTCACATTACCTTCAAATGTGAACTTTCGACTAAGGCTATAGTCTCGATTCTACCTCATTGCGTTAACTCTACCTCGACAAACTGTGTCACATGCCTCATGTTGTAATGTCGAGGCTATACTTTGGGGTGATTTTCTTCCACCTCGCCTCGAGGTGTAAGCCTCGAGCACCTCAAGGCTAGTTTTTTAAAACCATAGAAATGAGGAACTTAAGGTGCAACTTATATAACTTGGGTAAATGAGGATTTTATTTGGATACTGTGGTGGGTAATTGGGTATAAATCTATACCCATACCCAGTTAGGTTTTTTAGATAAAACCCATACCTGAATCCTTTTGGGTTTAGGTCAAGTTTTACCTATTCTTTTCGGGTCAGGTTGAGTAGAATTCGAGTCAGGTTTTAGCAAAACTTGCATCCCTACCTAGCGGTGGCGCTGGCCTGAAGGAGGTCAGGCGATATTGCAGTAGTTTGGCAATGCACTGGCCAGCAGTAGCGGTAGCCACTAGGTCTTTACAAATCTGGCAAATGCTACTATGGCTGTGACTGTAGGATCGTGTGCTCCTCGGATAGAGTCCCGTGGGATCTAAGTCTTACCCTATTTCGTCCATCTTGTGAAGAGTCTTCTCTTACAAGTATGGATTATGACAAGGAGTCTTCTCTTGCCTATCGCGTGGAGCACCTCAGAGAATGTGACTACTCCGAATAATGAAGGCCTTGTGTATTTGGCCTAGGAGAGCAAACATGCATCGACTAAGGGTGCATGCATTATTGATTTAGGTGCATTTGTGCATCTTTTCGACGATAGGAGAACCATTGCACAAGCATCATTGCCTAGAGAAGTTCAGGATGTTCGTGTTGCTGATGGATCCACATCGAAGGTTATGGCAGTTGGATAGATTCGTGCTACTCCCAAGATATTAATGGAGAGTGTTCATTGTGCGCCAGATTTTCCGATGAATTTGATGTCAGTCAGTCAATTATGCAGAGACATGAAGTGTCGCATAGTGTTTGACGAAAACCACTGTTTTATTCATGATGAAGTGATTAGTAGCGGTATAGAGCATGATGGTCTTTATTACCTAGATGTTCCCCGATTGTTTGGTGGCTCTGTTTCTATCAGTAGACATCGTTAGTTGTGGCATAGGCGCCTTGGCCATCCTTTGATCAAGAAGATGAAACAGATGTATCTAGAGTTGCCCTAGTCATTACAGATAGATTTTGAGGCCTGTCAGTTGGGGAAGCATCACTGGGGTAGCTTTCCCTCTCATCCTGGGGAATTGAGTTTTATTCCTTTTACCCTGGTTCATTGCGATGTTTGGGGTCCCTCCAAAGTGGCGACACCTAGTGGGCATCGTTACTTAGTGCTTGTAGATGACCACAGCAAGCTGACTTGGGTCTATATGATGAAGGCTCAATCTGATGACCAGATGTAGTGCTCGACCATGATACAGGTCTTCCGGAGCGATAATTCTTTGGAGTCTATGTAGGGAGAGTTGTAGGAGTTCTTTAGATCCAGAGGGTTACTTCATTAGACTTGTTGCAACTACATCTCGCAGCAAAATGGTGTGGTTGAACGCGAGTTGCATCATCTATTGGATATTGGGAGGACCATGATGGTATATATGAAGGTGCCTAGATAGTTCTAGGGTGATGCTATTCTAACTGGATATCTTATTAATCAGATCCCCTCTGTCATGCTTGATGGTCAGATTCTGTATAACTTGGTACATCCTACGTGTGCCATACCGTTTGCAGTGCCTCTCCGAGTGTTTGGATGTACATGTTTTGTGCAAAAGTATGGTGTACAAGACAAATTTGGTCCTTGGGCCATAAGGTGTGTTTTTCTTGTCTACTCATGGACACAGAAGGGGTATCGTTACTATAATCTTGTTCGTCGTCGATATGTTACTGTTAATGTTACCTTCTTTGATGTTACTGTCGATATGTTGTAGGAGTTCATATTTTGTTGTTACTTTTACTATTGATGTTACCTTCAAGCATATCGTCGTCGTTCCCACATCTTAGAGGATGGATTGCCCCTAGAGTTTGATAGTGAGGGGGAGTCTATAGTTGAGAGTATCAGAGTCCAACGACAGGTGTAGTGTGTTAGTTTAGTGCATCCTATAGCCTAGTATACTAGAGTTTAGCAGTTGCCAGCTTAGGATCAGCAATTTACTTCAGCGATTGTCGTCCATTCCATACCTAGAGGTGTTGACTAGGCACTATAGGATGTTAGGTGGCGTGCAACTAGGGATGAGGAGATGCTGGTGCTTCAGTCGCGTAGCACCAGGGAGTTGGTTCCTTGTCCACCTGGGGCTATGTTGGTTGATTGTCGATGGGCGTACACCATCAAGTATTTACCAGATGAGACTGTTGAGAGATGCAAAGCTCGTCTATTGCCAAGGGCTTCACTTAAATGTACAGAGTGGACTACTTTGAAACCTTTTCTCCTGTAGCTTGGATCACCTCTATTCATGTTATACTTGCCGTTGCAGTCAGTTAGAGGTGGACTTTGCAGCAGCTGGGTGTCAAAAATGCCTCTCTCTATAGGGATCTAGCAAAAGAGGTGTATATGCAGCAACCACCTGGGTATTAGGTTCAGGGGGATCTTGTTTGTCGTCTGCGGAAGGCTATTTACGGCTTGAAGTAGAGTCCACGGGCATGGTTTGAGCATCTGACATTGAGATACAACTATGATTCCAGGCATCCTCCATCGACCATTCCATCTTTGTTCAACATACTGACATTGGTGGGAAGGTGAGAGTTGTGCTCTGGCAGTCTATGTTGATGATATGATTTTGACAGGTGATGACACAGAGGGAATTGCAATGACTAAGTCGTTTCTTTAATCCACTTTTGTCACTAATGATCTTGGTGACTTGCACTACTTTCTTGGTATTGAGGCAGTTTGGCAGGATACTTGTGTTTGTATTGCTGGTATTCCTAGAGTATGCGCTGTAGATTCTAGAAGAGGCTGGTATGTTGGAGTTGAAGGAAATAGAGAGTTTTATTGATCAAGGTAAGCCTACACCTCCTTATATAGAGAGAGATGTGGGGGGAAAATATTATAAGACTCCAACAAGAATATAAAAATAATAAAATGACCTTCACAATATAATGTAACACTTCTCCTCAAGCTGGAGCACATATATTAATCATGCTCAACTTATTTCTACACTTCTCAAATAAGGGACGTGATAAGGGCTTGGTGAACATGTTTGCAGTCTACTTTGAAGAAGTTAAGAGGTGTGAAACAGATCCTGTTGAATCAGACTCCTAGTATAGTGACAATCCACCTTCACATGCTTTGTGCATTCATGAAACATAGGGTTATTTTCTATGAACGTGGCAACTCCATTGTCATAGTACATCTCCATAGGCTCCTCAATAGTAACATAAAGATCTTTCAATAAGACCATATTCTGATCATCTTAGCATCTGTATGTGCCATAGTACGGTACTCTGATTCGGCACTAGAGTGTGACACCACACTTTGCCTTTTACTCCTCTAAGTCACCAGATTTCCTGCAATAAAAGTACAAAAACTTGTAGTGGACCTCTTGTACCTAATATCACCTGCATAATCCGCATCAGAGTAATCAACAACAGTTATAGGAGCTCTTCTCTGAAACAAAAGGCCTCGACCTGGAGCCTCCTTGATATACCTCAACACCTGCATCATTACTTGCCAATGCTCATCAGTAGGTCTGTCTAGAAACCAACTCAACTTGTCCATTGTAAGACTGATATTTGGTCTGGTGATGGTCGGATAAAGTAATTTCCCCATAAGTTACCTATATGCTCTTTTATCCATCAATCTTGTAGACTCATCAAATAGGTGAATCTTTGGATCCATATGGATATTTGCTCCTTTGGACCTAAGGATGCCAGCCTCTTGAAAAATATCTAAGGCATATTTCCTTTGGGACATAACAATTCCTTGTTTGCTTATGGTAATCTCAATACCCAAGAAGTATCTAAGTCTCCCAAGGTCCTTCATAACAAACTGTTGTGTCAAATATTCCTTGACCTGAGTTATACTAGCAATGTCATCACATGTGAAAATGAGATCATCAACATATACAAGTAGGGACACAACACCCCTACTTGTCTTCCTCACAAATAAGGAATGGTCAGAAGAAGACCTCTGCAAGCCAATCACTGGCAATGCCTCTGATAAGCACTGAAACCATGTTCTAGGACTCTGTTTAAGGCCATAGATTGCCTTGTGCAGTTTGCACACGCTTTCCCCCTAAACCTCAAAACAAGGAGGTTGCTACATGTATATCTCATCCTTAAGATCACCATAAAGAAAATCATTTTTGACATCCAGTAGCCATCCATAGTGCGCTGCCATAGAAATAAGAATATGGACAGTGGAGAGTCGAGCAACTGATGAAAAGGTGTCAAAGAAATCTACTCCATAAGTTTGAGTGAATCCTTTGGCCACAAGACAAGCCTTATGCCTAGAAATATACCCATCAAGATTGTATTTCAAGGCAAAGACTCACCTAGCTTCAACAAGATGCGCACCAGAGGGTAAAGAAGTGAGCTTCCAGGTGCCTTTGTCACGAAGAGCAGACATTTCCTTTGTTGCAGCCTTCCAATGTGGATTCAGAGGTGGCTGCTGATAAGACGCCGGTATCTCAGAAGTAGCCATAGCAACGATAAATGCATGAAACGTAGCATCAAGAGAGTGAGTAGACACTGCACTCCCAGGCTCCCAACTACATGATACTGAGCACATGAGCGAGGAGCTTTCCGAATTGCAATAGGGATATCATCATCAATAGGACTTAGAGAAACATCAAGAGGAGTACTGTCAGTGGGCTCAACATGTACCTGATTGGGGGTGGACACTGGTGGCTCAGGAGGGATGGAGGAGGAAGGGGGTGTGTAGCTTTCTCTCGCTGATATGTAGAGCCCTTAAATGTCTTCTTATATGGTGGTACAACCCTGTTGCTCTGAGGGAGTAGAACTGTTGCTATTGGTCTGAAATCATCCATGGATATCGGTGGCATAGGTATTGACAACAATTTCCACATCATGCAGCTGACAAGCGGATGTGGAAAAATATGGAATAGACTCATAGAAAGTGACATCAGCACTAACTTGTTGCTTTCTATGTATATGATCAAAGCACCTGTACTCCTAATTACAACACTAGCTAAGAAATATACATTTGATTGCTCTGGGGGTAAGTTTGTCACAACAAGGTCCAAGCAAGTGGACAAAGGAAACACAACCAAATGTCCTAGGAGGCACCAAGAATAGATCTGCATCAAGATATAACACTGTCCATGGTACTTGCTCATGAATTACAGAAGATGGAAGTCTGTTAATAAGATAATAGATTGTAAGTACTGCATCCCCCCAGTAAATGTGTGGGACACTATTTTAAATAAGCAAAGCAAGAGCTGTATCCAGAATATGTCTATGCTTTCATTTTGCAACCCCATTATGCTGTGATGTGTGGGGGCAGGAGGTCTGATGCACAATACCAAGAGAACCATAAAAAGTAGTCAATTGCTTGGTATAAAATTCTAGTGCATTATCGGTTTTAATGGCCTTAACACAAACATCAAATTGATTTTTCACAAATGCCACAAACGGTAGAATAATAGAACCAACATCTAAATTATTTCTCATAAAAAATAACCATGACAATTATGAAAACTGGTCCACAAATAGTAGATAATAACAATGACCATGTTTATCTGCAACATGACTTTGACCCTATACATCACAATGTACTAAATCAAAACATGCTGAGCTATTAGAACTCAGATGCTAGAAAACTGGCTCTATGGTGCTTCCCAAGCTGGCAAGCATCACACTGAATCTTGGTAGTAGGTGAGATGTGGAATGATCTGACGTAGTTTGTCCAAAGTTGGGTGACCTACTCGTCTGTGCCACTGCAAGGCCCTGTCAACAGAACTCATCTGACATGCTTTAGCAACTGGACTCTGTTAGTCGGTATACACCCCCTCCTCATATTTGCCACCAATCGTCCTCTCCGTCATTCGGTCCTAAAAAGTACATCCAACATCATCAAAATCGTACGGTAGTTGTTTTGTAATAGTACTAATAGAAAGTAACTGTATGGCCATATCAGGTACATAATAAATATTTGATAGGTGCATAATAGGGGTAATTGACACTCCTCCCCTACCACAAATACGAGTATGCCTGCCATTTGCCAACTGGACTGAACGTCCTTGTGAAACACCTTGTATGTCTCCAAAGCACTAGGGATTCCTAGTGAGATGATCTGATATAGTAGAATCTATCAACCAAGTAGTAGTCATACCTGAAGAAGCAGAGGTATAGGATGTTATGGTTGAAGAGTGAGCCTGGTCATGTGTCAACTGTGCCAGACATACCACAAAATCGTAATCTGTCTCTGCAAGAGTAAGAGAATAAGGAGCAGTCATTGGGGCGGGAGTCACAGTAACTTGGTTGGCAATAGTAGGCCTCCCAAGCTTGTTCCAGCATTTGGCTTCAACATAACCAATCCTCCCACAATATGTGTAAGTCGGCTTACCACATGCACCATCTTCACGTCCTCTACCTTTGCCACGAAAAGATCCTTGTCCACTACGGGCATTAATAGTTGCATGTGCAGAGGCAGGGGTAGAAACAACCTCATGTGTAGACTGGACCTGTAGCCTGCTCAATCTCTTGTAAATCTCCTCAACAGGGGGTAACTCTGACATGGTAAGAATCTGAGACTGAGCAGCTGCATAGTCATCATTTAGACCAACAAGGAACATATGAGTAGAAAATTCCTTTATTTGATCTCTGCACGTGGTAGATGTGCACATGGGCTTGCAAGCATTGTACTTCTCCAAGAGACCTTTCATTGTAGAGTAGTACTGTGAAAGGCTCATAGTTTCTTGCTTCAAATGACACAAATCATAGTGCATTTGAAAAACTTGAATATAATTCAGTTCATGAGTATGCTATTTTCAAAACATCCCACATTTCTTCGGCAGACTTGTAGTACATTATCTCATCTCCAATTTGAGGACTAACACTATTCAGTATCCAGGCTCTCACCATAGCATCATCCTTGTTCCAAGTAGCGTATTTTCCTGTCTTCTATTCTGGTGGTGTCTTAGTAAGAACATGTTTCTTATGTCCTTCCACAGTCACTAAGAAGGTTTGAGATCAACAGGGGTAGTTGTTGATCTAACTTCACAATAGGCGCGAAGAATGGACTTTTATATACATCGGTTTCCGGACTTTTATATACACCGGTTTCTCTTACTTGTCTACCTTGCCTTGAGGCAACCTTGAATTTAGAGGTTGAAGCCATAAAACACCTTAAACAGTGACAACTTCATAAACTGACACAAAAATTAGATCTGAAACTGCAATAAATTAGGGAATACACACCCCGAAATTAGCATACACGTGGTTGAACACTCCGACAATGCACCAAAAGGGAATACACACCCCAAGATATCATCAAAACAGTGGAATACATACCTCAAATTCAATGAAGAGATCTAAAAAATACCATACCACAATACTATTATGCATCAAACCACCTTTTTGGAAGACCCTTGGCTTTAAAACTCCATCAAACACAATCCAAAGGCCCTCCAATCAGCCTAGGTAGTGATATGCCTACTCCTTGCCGCCAAACACAGGTTCCGAGAGAGAGAGAGAGAGAGAGAGAGAGAGAGAGAGAGAAGAGGCGAGGGATGTTGGGTGACGTTAGTGGGCTGGGTGACATTGACCATCGGCGGTGGCACTGGTGGTTGGTGCTACTGATGGTGGTGGTGGTGGCTGACGGTGGGGTTAAGGTTCTCGTGGCGAAGTAAGAAGTAGACTATTGTAGCTCGGTCTAGTGTAGAGGCAGAGTACTAAGCTATGGCACAAGCTACCTGTGTGATTTTGTGGATGACAGGTTTCCTTAGAGAGCTTGGTGTTGTGGTGGACACACCAGTCTCTTTATACTATGACAACAAAGTTGCTACTTATATTGCCTCCAATCCTGCATTTCATGAGTGTAAAAAGCATATTGAGGTGAGTTGAATAAAATAAATCAAGCGGAAGCAAAATGATATCACGTGGAAACTCTACTCACAAAGAGCGGGGGGAAAACCACGGGAGAAGCACCCCTATGGGTGTGTTTCTCTGTTATTTCTTCTTAAAAGAATAAGTGGGGGTGGGGGGGGGGGGGGGGGGGGGAGGCGATACATGCCTATTTATAAGCTACCACACACTCCAACAAATCACATCTCAAAATGTAGTACTAAACACCAACCTACATTCTCCAACACTCCTCTTCAAGCTGGAGCATGGAATGCTCAGCTTGTAGTATAAAGAAATCTACTCTATACAATAGAATACAACTCTTTGGGCTGGTTTTTTTTTGTAGGTGGGAATACGGGCTGAAGCTACTAAAGGAACTATTGTAGTTGGTACTAACAATGGCCTTTCCTCTAGAGACCTGATGCTGGTAGCTCCCCATTCAGTATCCCTGAAATGGGGTCTTCCTTTGAAGACCTCGAATCTGGATCTATCTCTCTGGAGTCCACAAAACTGAATCTTCCACATAGAAATATGAAATGGGCCCTTCCTTAGAGGACCTTGAAACTGGATCTCTCTCTGTGGAAACTTTGAAACTTTGGACCTCCCACAGTTATGATTTTTCATGTAGAGTTCAGGAATAAAAGAGACTCCCAAATAGAGGATGACTATAATGACATTCACACTCCCCCTTTCTCCCATATTCACATCGGAGAAGAAAAAATAACAATGAGAAGAAACAATACAACTAAAGAAGATTTCTCCACCTCTTCTCTTCAATTCAAACTCACTCTTTTTTTGAATTTTTTTCTTCATTTTTCTTTCTATCTCTTATTTGTTTTCATCATTTTTTTACTCCTCTCTTTCTTCCTCCTTTTTATTTCTTCCCCTTTTTTCTCCTTTTCTTTCTTTCCTCTCTCTTTTTTTTTTGAAATTTTCTTTTTTTCCTTGATATCCTCTTCCTCTATTTTCTTTTGATATTTTCCTTTTTTTGCTTTGCCCTCCCTTTTTCCTATGCAATGTAATTGAGCCTCTGAGAGCCCCTCCCCCCAAAGAATTGGATAAAAAAGGAAAAAAGAGGAGTAGACCCACACAAACTACCTGCTGAAGCCACGAGAGTAGTGAGGATTCAGTCCTCTCGATGGCTATCATCTCCCTACGAATGGTCGAAATTGATGCCACTAATCTTGGATGCGATATCTTCACAATAGCCACGTGTGCCCCACCTCGACTTCATCTCGCGTAGCGCTGTAGGGATCTACCCAAGCCCTAGCGGTGCCGCTAGTGCTTCAACATCTCTCGTCCGCTGCGATGGTACCATGCCAGCACCACATCTGTGCTCCGAGAGGGAAGCCCTCCTGAGGAAAGCAAGCTATTGCGGCCTAAGGGCGGTGCTCCCATACCCCATCTTCTTGGGGCTCCCGATCTCGTACGCCTGCTCATCGTCGTCGTTGCCGTAGGCGTCAGAGCCATAGATCTCGTACTGTTGGATGGTTGCGTTTGGCGTCCTCTTAATCTCGATAGTGTTCCTCGTCCTCCTCGCAATGGGGATCGTCTCATGCCTGATCGGTGACCACCGCCAACCATATGTTGTCGAGCGTTGCTCCTAGGTTAAGTTTGGCGATGTCGCCAAAACCAACGCCATCGGAAGTCGTCTCACCATGATCTCCACCGAGATCCTCCTCGAGCGGGCCTGATCGAAAATGCTAGCGAGGGGCAGATCACCTCGCCACATACTCCTTGCTGCCAGGCTTCCTTGATTCTCCTTTAGATCAAGAGATTGGAACTCCAAAAATAATGATAAATATTAAAACCTTAAGATTGAAAATGATCACCCAAGAACAAATCCACTCTAAGACTAAGTTGAATAAAATAAATCAAGCAGAAACAAAATGATATCAAGCATAAACAATAATAACACTTAGGTTTACGTTGAAACCCCACTCACGAAGAGTTGGGAGAAAATCATGAGGAAATGCCTTTATGGGTGTGTTTCTCTGTTATTTCTTCTCAAAGAATAAGTGGGGGTATATGCCTATTTATAGGTCACCACACACTCCAACAAACCACATCTCAAAATGTGGTACTAAACACCAACCCACATTCTCCAAGAAGGTGGATTGTCAGTTTATCAGGGATGTAGTCCTTGGGAGACAAATACCACACCTTATGTGTCATTTGAGTCACAGCTTGCTGACATCTTTACAAAGGCCTTGAAGAAGTGCCATGAGTCTCTTTGCAGCAAGTTGGGCATAGTCGACATCTATGCTTCAACCTGAGGGGGAGTGTTAAGTTGTAAGGGGGTTAATGTCATTTTTATTTTGTGTGTGGGCTTATTGTGTAATTGTCCCATGGCCTTATCTATAAAAGAATGGCTAGGGTTTCTTTTTGAAATGAATGGAGTTGCTTTTCCCAATAGTGACTAATAAGTATCCTCAACTAGATCTCCTTCGAGCCCCCAAATCTTCCTTCCTATGTTTCAAATTCCAATTTACTGGCCATTTTGGTGTTTTGGGAAATGTACAGTTTAGAGACATGGGGAAAGCAAAAATAGATGTAAAGAAACAAGGAAGGTGAAAGCATCACCAATCTTATGTATCATTAATAATTCTTTCAGAATCTATTGATATCTAATTGTGATTGAGGGGTTGGAATAAACATCATCTATTTATTCTTTTCGAACATTAATTATTTGATATTTGATTCTTGAACGTAAACATAGTATGGTAGATTGCATGCTGCATGTGAATAGTAGGATATAACATTCATATTCTTACATAAACTTGTTTAATTTTGTGATTTTCTTGAAATTCTAATCATTTTGACTATTGCTATTTTTTTGGCATGCTGGTGTGCTCTTCTTGTGTCTCCAAAATGGACCAGTTTTGGGGTATTGAAATTGTTGAAATATAACGTCAAAATACAGGCATTTTCACAGCCGCCCTCGATGTGCCTAAGAAATGTGTACTTGGAAATTTATTGAAACGACAATGAAATCGATATTTAAAACCCTGGTGGCAGGCACTTGGTCCTTCTTGGGTTGTTGATTCATGGGATAGTTGTTGGGCTTCGACGAGTCAAGGCATGCTTAGATCACGAAAGGAATAAGCGACACCTATCATTACTTCATGGGGCCTTTGTCTACAAAGGAATGGGGTGATCTTCACATGAGGGCATCCTTTTGTTGAAAACAATTATAGGGATGTTTCTAGGCTTTTGTCTTCTTGGAACACACTATAATGTATCTTTAACTTTGTACCCTATTTCTTTAATGAAGCATATGGAACAATTTATGATAGACCTAGAACACTCTAGAGGAATTCTTCTCATGAGAATGTCTCACAAAGAGAATCCCGCGTCTGCTTGGATATGGTGTAGTACATAATCTCATTGCCAATTCTGGGGATAATGCAATTCAGCGTCCAAGCATACATCATTGTGTTATCTTTATCCAAATTAGCATTTGCACTTGTTCTTTAGGCGGGTCCTGAGCTACTTAAGATGTGCTCCTTTCCATGACCTCTGATGGTCATCAAGAAAGTTTGGGACCACCGAGGATAGTTGGTTTCATTAAACTTGATCATAAGACCAAAAAATGAACTCTTATAAGTCTCGGTGATTTCAAACGAATTTGAAAAAGCCATCCCTCTCATCCATGAACCCACATTATTTGAGAATGCTTCAAATCAGCAACCCAAGCTACAAACGTCTGAGTTGTGATTTGAAACCACAAAATCAGACTCACCGAGGCACAAACTCCTCAGATCCAATCTAAAAATCTGATCAGAGAGAAACGAGGGCCAACAAGATGGCCGGTACCACCAGCAGATCAGCCAGTGGCCTGTTCTACCGCCAGCAATGGGGCTGGCGGTGATGCTGGTGGCCTAGATCTGCCGAGTGACGGCGCAAAAGAGGCCTACAGGGGCCTGCTGTGGCTGCGCCGGTGGAGCAGCACCTGTTGGAGGGCGGCGCCGGTGGAGCACTAGCGATGGTGCTGGTGGCGCTTGGGGTGCCAGTGAAGGAGATCAGTTGGAGGAGAGGTTGGGAGATCGGTACAAGTTTGGAGGCTTATTTAGGTGGGATATCAAGAGCTCCGGTCTAGGACCGCTGCTTTGATACCAAGTTAAGAGAAACGAATGACTTAAACTTATTTAGAAACCATACCTCTCTTTATATAAAGAGAGAGGTGGGATAAATTACAGCACAACTTCAAGAGAAAATAATAACTACAAGTACACCCTAACAAATATAATAAACCAAGGGGTACAACAGTATTTAATGGAACAGGACTGAAAAACATGATTTTTGTACGTGATTCCTATTGACCTCCCTGCTCCACTTCCATCTGTACCCTCCTTTTCTGCCTCCAGTCCAAGATTTCATGACAGCAAGAAACATGCTTACTCCATGACCGAAAGAAATATGCTTATGTTCACATCTGTGGAGGACCTATCTTGAATTAACGTATAAACTGGGGATGGAACACTTATTTTTTTGAGACAGAAGGTGTTTATTAATGTATAAACCGGTAAATATATGCTGGGTTTTCGTATATTACAATCAGCAAGGGCAAGCATTCGATGCAAGAGTATGAACTGACATTTCCCTGTAACAGCCCTACCAAAAAAAACATTTCCCTGAAACAGCTGGTTGATACAAATAGCAATGTGTTTTGAAATGCGAGAATCTACAAATAACTAATGTTTATGAGAACCCAAATACCCAAAACCTTAAGAAAAGTGAATAGCCTAAAAAAAATTTTAGACATAGCTCAGTCAAAGAAGCACAGAAAGATTCTATATTGTCAAGTTGCTCATAATGGAGAAAGCCAGTGTGATGATGATGGCACATCCTAATCACATGCCCTCAAGTTGACTCTTGCCTCGCTGATTTTGAGAGGGTTGCAAACATCAACGTTGCACTTCAGGACAATATTCCTCTAGCTTTAGTGCCTTACAATCTATTAATGCTGGCTGTAGCAAGTAGCCTCTCTACATCCTCTCTGTGGAAGGTGCCATCATCTCTGTTAGCGGCCTGTCTCTTCCTTGTCATATCAATGCATGCAATCTTTCCCCTTTGAGTTTTAATTGATCAGCACCTTTGTTGAATGACATTTTGGTTCTTGTACTGTTAACTTTGCTTAGGGAAGTTGACAGAGGAGTGCATGCTATAAATAGAGATGCTCATGAGAGTTTGTGAATATGAATATCACGCGGAATGCATGGTTATAACAAAAGTTTACCGGGGCATGTTTGTAAAAGCTCCTTGAACTGTCGTATACCAATTTGAAAATAATTGTCAAGGTCAAAAAAATGGAAGCCAGTGATAAAATGTGAAAACCACTTCATATATGAGGTCTTGTTGGTGAATTCAATCCTTACCTTTTAATCTGATCCTATAGGCTTTTGCTTTGTTTTTATGTTCCTTCTTTCGGGTGTTAGATATTCTACCAGAAATATAAAGCATTTAAGAAAAATAGTGACTTTTGGTTTCAAATTTTCATTGGCAGCTTGTTGAGCTCCTGAAATCATGTGAATACAGAACCTTAGCAATTGGAGATGGTGGAAATGATGTGAGAATGATTCAGCAGGCTGACATAGGTGTGGGCATCAGTGGTAGAGAAGGATTACAGGCTGCAAGGGCAGCAGACTATAGCATTGGAAGTAGGTAATTCTTGCTGTTTGTTGCACAAATTATGAACAGTTTTGGCTGTTTAGCTTCTGAACGGAGCTATGGCATTTGAATGACTTCATAAGGATGGCATTTTTATCAAAATATCTGGCCTTTGATTAAGATTTGAACCTAGGAAACATAATCAAGTTTGTCAAAGAACTGAGCATCTCTTAGCAAATAATGTAGGATGAAATCTGATTATTTCTGCATTAAATTTAAATAAAATTGGTAAGTGAAATCAAGATAGTAAGAATTTCTTTTGTTAACTTCCTGATGGGGCAAAATTAAATTGAATTCTTATCATACCTGCTTTATTTGCATATTTCCTAGGAATTCTAAGCCTTCCAAATCCCTTTATACTCTGATTATGTTGGAGCTTGGGGCCAAAATAATGATGAGAAATTTCAAATAAGTTCAGTTCATTAAAATTCTTTGATATAAACTTACTGTAGGCTCATGTGTTCAGGACATAATAATCTTTTTTTCATGTTTGCTGCAAGGTTTTAAGTGTTGATATCGATGCCGTGCCAATAAATTTTCAAGTGCATGTATCGAAGGCATACGGAGGGCACGTTGTGGAAATATATGCATTTTGAGGTTGGGTTATCGACGTTATCGATGACATGAAAATTACGCGTATCGAGGGCAAGCCGAGGGTACGTCGACGGCGTGTCGATGTATGCCAATAAATCACTTAAAGGTTTAAAATTGCAAGTAAATCACAAATTACTAACTTAAAACCTTAAAAAGTTATGCAAGAAGAGCATATATGTAAAAACATAAGTGTCGAATTAATACATAATCAAATAAAGTAGTTTATGCCAGTTTGAAGTTTGAAATAAGTGGTAGTAA
Source organism: Thalassia testudinum (assembly GCA_037157565.1). Taxonomy (NCBI): domain Eukaryota; kingdom Viridiplantae; phylum Streptophyta; class Magnoliopsida; order Alismatales; family Hydrocharitaceae; genus Thalassia; species Thalassia testudinum. The sequence goes on along the minus strand of JAZHRO010000039.1, from coordinate 99,162,592 downwards.
GATATTATCAATAGACTTATGATCTTAGGAAATTACCTAGTTAGGACATTCGAAAAGTTAAAATATAAGATTGTTGTGAATCATATAAGTTATTGAATGTGTGCAAGCCAATATCGTCTACCATCTGTACTCGTTCAGCCTGCTCGCCGTGCAACACCAACCACTTCTGCCTTCTATGGCGTCACTTAACCACTCGACCCTCTGCTACCACCTCTTGCTATCGTCAATCTCCTCTGACGCATTCTTGAGCAGCAGTCGTAGTAATAAGGCACAAACAAAATATGTACGAGTGAAATATCATAAGGATCATTCTGTTTTTACTAGATAGGCAATCACTAGGGTTGTCATTTTAGTTGTGCATGTTGATGATATGATCTTAACTGAAGATGGCAGTGGTGGTATCCAAGAGCAAGGCTTTAAATGTCGATATTGATGCTGTATTGACAAGTCAAAAAAGGAATATGTCGAAGACATATCGGGGATATATCACTTATATTGGTGAATTTAGGGAAATCACTCAAAAAGGTCCAAAAAGATCCAAAATATCAAAAATTTGATGAAAATTAACATTTTAATGACTACTGCATACACGAAAAAAAATGCCTAGAAGATCAAAATCATAAATTTTAAATGAAAACATAATAGAAATGGGTTAATGGCATATTGACAAAGTTGTCATAGCATTGAAAAGAAAATTCACATAACATAATAATAACTAAAGATGTTCATAATATACTCATCAAAAGAAATAAACTATAAGTAATACCAGTGGACCACACCAAGCACCAACCAATGCTACCAAATCAACACCATGTTGAGCTTCGACCTAGCTCGATACCTCTATTTTGATTTTCTTCCTTTATTTATAATACTCTAACATACAGTAGGACTCCCACATGATGAAGTTATATCAAGTATTGTATCTATTGATATATCGTTAATAGTCTTCATTACTGCAATGCAGGAGTATTCCAAGATGTGAATATTGATTATGACTGTCAAAGGAGCTTCTCCTGCTTTTAGATTGACCTTAATAGAACTCATCTTGATGTTAAATTATGATTATTTAGGTCACCAAGTATCACCGAATTGGGGATTAATTAGGGATCTTGCTTAGGTAATGTGTCGATCACATTAATTTATGCAATAATCAAGTGTAGCATAAGATTTAACCTTGGTTTGAATAGTAACCGAGGTTAAATTACAGTGATTTAGGCCTTAAATCATCACCAAACTGGGGATTAATTAGGGATATTATCTAAATAATGTGTAGAACACATCAATTTATGTAATAATCGAGTGTAGCACAAGATTTAACCTCGGTATGAACAGTAATTGAGGTTACATTGAGGTGATTTAGGCCTAATGATGCAAAAGATGGTAAGACTAAGGTGATTACTTTGTTGAGAGATGAACAAGGACTTCAAATCACCTAAATAATCGAAGTGAATGAATCGGTGAACACTTGCAACAGGCAACAATAGAGAACGAAGGAAAGGAAAAGAAAAAAGCAAAGAATGAGGAGCCTGGACAACAACTGTAGAGGTATCGACCAGTGTTGCCTCAGCAATATTTGAAAAAAAATTTACGCATGTGCTTCAATTTTGACGATATATCACCGACTTACATTGACATGGGCAATATTTCTCCCAACATCTTGGAAAACAATACTTATTCTGGTCCTTTGCCTTATTGACAAAAGGAAGAAAAATATTTCTTTTTTGTGGGTAAAAAATTAGGTATAGATGTCGATCTATGATTGCTACTCTAATACCATATAAAATGAATGGAACTTTGACACTTCATTCATATGAAGTGCTCTCTACATATAGAGGAGAACACATGTAGAAAATAGGAATAACATCGCACAAATAGGAAATCAATCAGAAAGGGAAGAGGATCTCAGGGAATAATGAAGAATATTCTAATAATGGCCTGTATCTCTAACGATGACAAACCAAAGAGCAAGGGCCCATGCTTGCATGCTTTGGCTCTCCAAAAGTGACATGGTAGTGTTTCAACAATTGCAGATTGCAAAGAATCCAATTCTTTCCCAGAAAGTCAATCTTGAAGCAATTTTTTCAATGAAATAAATCATGGATGACCAGGGTGATTATACTAAAGGATAACATGATCTTTTTGCCAGCCTGACGTGAACATTATTTGGAAAGCAATAGCCACTTTACCAAGCAGTTTGCATAAAATATTAGATATTGAACCAATTCTAGCTTGCTTCTCTATTTCCAGATCTCGCCGGATGCAATGATCAGCATAAAACATAATCAAATACTTTGGTCCTTCTCATTTTTCTGTCAAACAAGTTAAGAGGAATATCTGGAATTTGTCAAATGGAGGTCAAATTAAATTTGTTATTGAGTTTTATCACTCCTTTCCCAGCTAACATAATGTGAGACCCATGTTTGAATAGTTGGATTTCTTTTTCCTTTTCTTTTTCTTGATAAAATCTGTTGATTTTCTTGATGAATTCTATGAATTTTCGGAGATGGAGATAAAACATCCTGATTATCCCATTTTTTTATCGAGATATCGCATTTTCTTTTGTATCTTTCTTCCCATTGGCTCACTACCACAGATGTTTCATTTGAAGCCCCCGGTGGTTTGAACACTCATTGTGAAGTGCTTTAGGGGAGCTGAATTCACCAGCAACTATTGAGCATTATAGGCTGCTGTTTGGATGCTTTTTCGGAATGCTCCCTTCATGCCACTTTTCTGCCATCTCCTAATGCACTTCAACTCCCACTCCATGCCACCTCCTATGGGCTGGGGCGAGCTAACCAATCAAAAGAAGAAAACATAGTTTGCTTTAAGAGAAAATTTCCCTATTCAATGATATAGTACATGGTGCCACCATAAATTATCCGCTCATCATTAAACTCAGAAAACTACGCATCTATTGTCTCTTTTGCACCTAAATAGCTGATTTGGCATTAGAATAATGGAGATTTCCACAGAACAATGGAAACAACAGAAGACCACCAAAAATCCACATACAAATTCAACAACAATACAACAAAGTTGAGCAAGTAGAACCTCACAATTGCACTAAAAGGAGCACTAAACATGATACCACCTGTATGTCTTGATGATTAAAAACATACAACAAGGTGTATAAAATCTCATTGACAATCAGAAAAGCATAGGGACAAAACTCAATTGGAGAGCTTTGCATTCCAGTTCAGATTGAGTGCACATGCACTACAGACCATTACTGGCTTTGCCATAGGAAGTGCAGTCAAACTAAAGCTTTCGAATGGAAAATGATCGAGTGAGAGAAAAGACTGAAACTCTATGTAGATCACAATCATTTTTGAAGCAAAAGCACTTAGAAAAAAATCTTTATATGGAAGTAGAAGCACTTGCAAGCACTTGGTTAGGTTGAAAAGATGCTAACAGCAAAACAGCTTGCAGCAGAAGCAAGCAACACAATTCTCTGCACATACAGCCAACTAACAACAGTGTTGCAGTGTGGCCAGAAAGACACTCATGCAATAGTAGTACATGGCTCTGCCAAGCAGAAGAGGTGTGGGAAGCAATCACCAACAATGTACAATAATCATGCTGTGGCAGTCCAATATTGAACTGAACCCAGGAGTGTACCAACAACAGCAACCCCTGGAGTATCCTCACAACAGCAAATATGGGAGTTTGCCCTGCAACCACAAGAGTGCACTCGGCAAGCAACAACGGAAATAAAGTATGCCGGTGTGTGCCTTGCAACCACAGGGGCATGCATTTCAGACAACAGCAACAAGGCTGCCACAAGCAACAGCAGCAAAGCATGCCCCTGCAAGTAAATACCATTAGCAATAGGTCCGTGTTGCCAAACTGTGCAGGTAGGAGTCTTGTTGTGAATGCATAAAATGCACAGGTAGGGGTTCTTTTGCTCGAATGACTCGGGGGAAGGGGGAAGAGTGCTTCCTGAAATTCCACTGCTCATTGTGAGTAGGCAGGCCCCTGCTCCACTATGAGGTTTGTACTTCAATCAGCTCTCTGGTCTCTTCTCTCTGCAAGTCTGCTTACTCCCTTGAGTTGATTGTGAACTCCAAGAATCACCTGGAGCAACACCACAGGATTTGGGGTCAATTATCAATGCTGATCATCACTGCCTTGCTCACCAATGCTGCATGGCATGATGTGGACGCTCAATCTTGTGTAATCTCAAGTGAGACACAGATTTAAACCTCGTGGAGATTGTTTTGTGGTTTTAATGCCATAGTGTAACCAATTACAAGCGAAAGAACTGTTGAGGGTCGTGTAATGAGTGTTATTGTATATTTTCTTTATTCTCTATGGATTTCTCTGTATTTTATGCATCTCTATTTATTGGGATGTAGGGTTCCATAATAAATATGTTGCTCATTTCTTTCAACATGGTATCAGAGTGGCGGTTCTAGACCAACCTCTGGTACCCCTCCTTGGACCCCTTTTTTTTTCTTCACCAAATAAAAACCCTATCTTTTTCTCTTGAAAAATCTTCTTTCAAGGGAAGAAATGACTGATCGATGACCCATCCTCACTGATCTCACTGCCACTGACCTCTAACGAGGTCGTCGAACCACCGCACACCCTCTGGCGAACCCCCATCGAATCACCACGCACATCGGTGGTTGTTGTTGCTGCCATCGGCCTCCATTGGCAATAGGTTGTATCCTAGCAACACCTAGAGGCTACTATAGGGACCATCACAGGTCAGGACCATCATCATTCGGGACCCTCATTGGAGGCGTCGCCTGATGTTACTCTACACTGGTGAGGGTTGCCAAACTTTGGTGACCTACCAGAGCGTTGCTAGTTGGCTAGTGGCTTGTCAGTTTGCCTCATTTTATTTGAAATCAATTTTTTTCTGATCCAATTCATGATCTAAGTTGATCCAGAAGATTTTTTCTTGCATCTTGGAGGTCTAGTTTGCATGAGAGATGGCATGGATGTCACTTTAGAGATGATAGAGACAAGGATCTACAACTCATTTTTTGGTCCAATGATTAAGTTGGACGAGACTAATTACCTGTGGTGATCTCAAACTTTTCTCATGACTGTGGAGAGGCGTGATAAAGTGCATGTTCTTACAAAACCAGAGCCCGATGAGAAGAGAGGCATGAATGCCACATGGAAGAAAGGCAATGCTATAGTTCGTTAATGGATCATGAATTTTGTCATCTCGAGGATTGGAGATTAGATTATATACTACAAGACTACTAAGGAGATGTGGGACAAGCTGAAAGATACATATTTATATGTTGAGTTATGATTTATTGTTGAGGGGCTGGTTGCCATTTCTATTTTTGTGTTAGGTTTATGATGTAACTTTTCTCTCACCTCTTTATATATAGAGGTGTAGGGATAGCTTGGTAAATTAAGAAAGTTCATTTTCTTTAACTTAGTATCAGAGTCAAGTTAAGGACTCCATCGAGAGAACCCTAACCCTACCACCAAGCTTGCCACCGTTGCCAACAGCAGTAGTAGCAGTGGTGCTGCCGCTGGGCAGTTGCCACCATCGGCTGCGGCAGGAGCAGTAGAGGGGCACATTGCCTCTTCTCCACAGCCCTCCCCTTACTGTTGGGCTCCTTCTGGCAGTGAGGAGAGGGTTGTAGACCCTAATCTCCTTTGTTTTTTGGGGTCTAGGAAGATCCTCTACACGTTGGTGATGGAGTTCTGAAGCAAGGATCTTCCGGAAAGAAGTTTGGACATTCTTCTTTGATGGTATAATCAAATCAGATTTTTCTGTTCTATTTTAAGGTGTATTCTCCTTGTTGATGCCTATTTTGGGGTGTGTATTACCCTTTGGTTGTTGACTACGTCTGAGCGGAGATTTTTGGAGTGTGTATTCCCGGTTTGGTGCATTTGTTGGGGTTTATATTCTCCATTGTGTTAGATTTCAGATCTACAGTTGAAGTTCAGGGGTGTGTACTCTGTGTTGCATTGAAATCAGATTTGGGTAGTGTGATTCTGTGAACATGGCAGCATCTCAGTCAAAGATTGTGCTAGGCACTGCCATGGGTGATACTTCTTCAACTACTGGTGTGACGTGGTTGATTGAGTCAGGTGCCTCCAATCATTTATCTAGTAATCTGCAGTGTTTTGGGTAGATTCAATCTGTTTCTTATCGTCGCACTGTACAGGTGGTTGATGGGCAACTTGATTCTATTAGTAGTAAGGGGGAAATTAATGCTACCCCTTTTATGTAGCTTAACCATGTCTAGTTTGTTCCAAATTTGTCTATAAATTTGCTCTCTGTTGGTGAAATTATCAAGCAGATGAATTGTTATCTTTGATGTGCGTGGATGTATTTTTCAGGATCGAATGACAAGGAAGACTATTGGTAGTGGATATGAAGAAGGTGGTGTTTAACGACTTAAACAGGGTCCCATGGCTGCAGCTTGTCAAATTAGTACCACTTTAAGGAGTGCTCTATAGTGGCAAAGACGATTGTGCCATTCTTCTTTGGAAAAATTACGTAGGCTTATTCCTTATGTATTCCCAACTACACAGCTCTCCTGCAATGCATGTCAACTTAGGAAGCACCATAGGTCTTCCTTCCCAGTTGCTACTGGACCATGTTTGTCTTCAAGTTTTCAGTTGGTGCATCTCGATGTTTGGGGTCCTAGTAGGACTCCTGATAGAATAGGACATCGGTATTATTTGATTGTGGTTGATTTTTTTTAGGTTGTTTTGGCTGTTTCTCATGAAGAACAAGTCTGAAGTGGGTCCCCTAATTGAGAAGTTTGTATTGATGATGAAGAATCAGTTTGATGTTTGTATCAAGACTCTCAGATTTGATAATGCACTGGAGTTTTGTATTCGTCAACTGGCAAATTTCTATGGTTTGCATGGCATAGTTCATCAGACCTCATGTTCTTACACCTCTCAAAAAAATGGGATTGCAGAAAAGAAGCACAGACACATCCTTAATATGGCTAGAGCTCTTCTTATTCATAACAGTGTGCTACAGAACTATTGGGGAGATGCAGTTCTCATAGCTTGTTATCTTATTAATAGATTGCCCTTAGTGATTCACGAGCAGATACCATGATAGGTTCTCTATCTAGATGATGAGTTATTTGATCTTCCACCTAAGACATTTGGGTGTGTGGCTTTTGTACATTTACTTGGACCTGGGTGAGATAAATTAGCAGTTAGAACAGTTTAAGTGTGTATTTCTTGGCTACTCTCGTACTCAAAAGGGGTATTGGTATTTTGATCCCCTACACTAGAGGCACTTCATTGGTGTAGATGTCACATTTCATGAAGCTATACTATATTTTTCTGTTGCTGCCAGACAGGTGTAGAGTGTTCCAGAGTATGCTCCTATGCCAATTGCTCCTATACCATTTGGTGTATTCACAGATAGTAGTCGCTCTTCTTAGGCTGCTGAGCCATCTGCCAGCACATTCAGTCCAGTGCCAGCAGATGAAAGGACCTTCAAGGGTTACACCTATCAAAGTTACTGGTTGTTTATAGGGCAAAGCCCCCTTCGTCTACTCCATAGTCTCCTCAAGTTAATGTTGATAACCTGGAGGCTACTTTTACTTAGGAGGCTCCTTCAGATACAGTGCTAGCAGGGTAAAGGTTGAGAGTATGTCGCCTGTGGATGTTTCTCCAGGTCCTGTCATGAGTACTGATGATGATATCCCTATTGCTATCAGGAAGACTCCATGTTCTTGTGCATACTATCGTGTTGCTGGGAGTGTTTCTGTTGATTCTCTAAGATCGGAGTTTCATGCATTCACAGCTGTAATCTCCATTGCTGAGATTCCTACCTCGTACCAGCAGGCTCTACTACATCTACATTGGAAGGTGGCTATGGAGATGTCTGCCTTTATTGACAGAGGCACTTGGGAGTTCTCCTCTACCATCTGGCGCACACCTTGTTGGAGCCAGATGGGTCTTTGTCTTAAAATACAACTCTGATGGGTTTATTTCTCGGTATAAGGCTCGTCTTGTGGCCAAAGGATTCACCTAGAACTATGGGGTGGATTTTTTTGACACTTTCTCGCCAGTTGCACGACGCTCCACTGTTCGCATACTTGTCTCTATTGCAGCTCATTATGGATGGCATCTATACTAGCTAGATGTCAAAAATGTGTTCCTATATGGAGACTTGGAGAAGATCTACATGCAGCAACTACTTGGCTTTGAGGTTTAGAGGGTGTGTGTGCAGGCTTCATAAGGCCATTTATGGTCTTAAGCAGAGCCCCTGAGCCTGGTTTCAGTGCCTGTTTAAGGCGTTATCTGTTGTCGGGATGTGAGATTCTCATTTGATCATTCCCTTTTTGTCAGGAAGACCAGTGTTGGCACTGTGGCTCTATTGGTACATGTTGATGACTTTATTCTTACAGGTGATGATGCAGATGGCAGTTCTTAGGTGAAGAACTATTTGGCATGCTAGTTTGTCATGAAAGGCCTTGGGAAGCTGAGATATTTTTTGGGCATTGGTATTGCCACAACCAAGCAAGGGATAGTGATTTTTTAGAGGAAATATACTCTTGATATTCTTTAGGAGACAAGCATGCTAGGATATAAGAAGGCTAATATTCCTATGGATCCTAAAATTCATCTCTTTGATGATATAGTGAAGCTAAAGGATGAGAAGGCATATCGATAACTGGTAGGGAGGCTATTGTATCTGACCATCACTAAGCTAGACATCGGTCTTGCAGTGGGTAAGCTAAGTCAATTCTTAGACAAGCCCACTGTTGTTCATTGGTAGGCTGTTATGCAAGTATTGAGGTATATCAAGGGATGTCCAGGTAAGGGAATTCTATTCTAGAAGAACAAGGCTCCTATGTCTGTGGTTGCCTACTCTGATGCAGATTATGCAGAAAATGTTGGAGACATGCGGTCTACTACTGGCTTCTGTACGTTTTTTGCCGAGAACTTGGTAATCTGGAGGAGCAAGAAACAGAGTATTGTTTCATGCTCTAGTGCTGAGTCTGAGTATCGGGCCATGTCACACACTGTAACTAAGATGATATGGATCAGATCTCTGCTACAAGATCTTCATATTGATATTCAGGAGCCTATCAAGATGCACTTCGACAACTGAGCTGCAACGTATTTGCAAACAATCATATGTTCCACGAGAGAACAAAACATGTGGAAGTGGATTGTCACTATACCAAGAGCTTGATTCAACAGGGTTTGTTTCATACCACCTGCCTTGCCTCCTCAGACCAAACTTCCAACATGTTTACCAAGTCGCTGCCTTGCCCCCAGTTTGAGAAATGTAGAAACAAGCTGATCTTGATGAATATATATGCTCCAGCTTGAGGGGGAGTGTTGAGTTACGATTTATTGTTGTAGGGCTGGTTGTCATTTCTATTTTTGTGTTGTGTTTATGATGAAACTTTTCCTTCACCTCTCTTTATATATAGAGGTGTAGGGATGGCTTGGTAAATTAAGAAAGTTCTTTTTCTTCAACTTTATATGATAAGAAGAGTGTTGCTACTATTGAGCATTATGCCTTTATCGCACTAGGATTTGCACATGACACTGTGACTATTCCCAAGTGCAAGTATGAGATACTGCTCCGATGACTTCTTTATCATGACACATCTCATGCAGGAATTGCATGTCAATCTCAAGCACAGGAAGTAGACTGACTAGTTGATTCAAGTTTATCCCAACACGTGCTAATGTGAGACAGCACTCCACACTTAAACTAGTCCCATCAGATAGGACTATACTGGTAGCTGATGGACGGCATTCCCCCATTGCTGGCTACTGAGAGATTCATGTGGCTCCTTACATGAAATTGGATATGTCCCAGCTCTAAAGTTCCCTCTACTTTTGCTCTCCGTTGGTCGAATCATGGAGTTGAATTGCAAGGCGATATTTGATGTTGCATCTCTCACATCTGAGATGTTCTGATAGGATGCATTATTAAGTGCAACCGTGAAGAAGGTGTTTATCTACTTTTACAATCACCCTATGCAAGCCATGTCTTTCTTCCAGCAGGAGGTGCTTATAGCTACTTGTGGCACCTTCGATTTAGTCATCTCCCTCTGCGTAACATTGAAGGATGCTATCAGAAATTCTACCAACAACCGCCTTCCAATTTGAGGCATGCCAACTTGGAAAACATCACAGGAGTGCATTTCCAAGGAGCCAAATCGAAGTTCTAAAGTCATGTTCCAGTTACTTCATCTAGACATTTGGGGACCTAGTCAAACCCTGGATCATATGGGTCACATATTTTATTTGGTGGCAGTGGATGATTTCTCCTGTCTTATTTGGATTTTTTTGTTGAAATCCAAGTCTGAAGCCGATGGTATGATCAAAGCTTTCCTATCAAAAAAACAAAAATCAATTTGAGGTTAGGGTAAAAATCATTCTATCAGAAAATGTCCTAGAGCTCTGCACCAGCTCCCTTCATGCCTCCTATCGAGAACATGGAATCATCCACCAAATAATTTGTCCTTACATGTCATAGCAAAATGGCATGGTAGAAAGGAAGCATTGACGTATCTTAGATGTTGCAAAGACTTTTGATTCAGAACAGTGTGCCGAATGGTGTTGCGCCCCTTCGTTCATGTTATATTTTTTTAGTAGGTACATGTGTCTTTGCTATCTTTATTTTCTATTGGAGTTGTGATGTAATTGTCATACCTTTCTCTCTATATAAAGAGAGGTAGGGTTTTGGAGAATAAGTTATTTGTTTTTCCAAAGTTGGTATTAGAGCTGCAGTTTTAGACTGATGTTTTTGATATCCCACCAAAATAAGCCTCTTAGCCTTCTACCGATCTCTTCTCCCTCTCATTGGTTGCTCCTCATCGTCAGTCTTCCTCTTGCAGCCCAACCACCCGTCCATGCCACCAGTGTCATTAAAGTTAAAACTAAAGGAAGGGCATATTTGTTATCGGAGATAAGATTTCAGTGATATTTATGTAATATCCATGAACTTAGGGCTATATATGTAGTATCAAAAGATTATAGGGGCATTTATGTAAAAATTCCTATTTTATTGATCTACTTCTATTTATCATATTTTTCAACTTAGTATTAGAGCAATTCACTTCTTGGGTTCATCTTATTATTATGTATATCGTTATTTTGAATTCCGGAGGAGTCGAAGGTGGCAGTAACTGGATCGAAGGACGCGATGGCAGCGGTGAGAGATGCTTGGTCCTCCCCTATCGGTTGCGATCAGGAGTAGAGAAGTCAAGATCGCGGGTCTTGATGAATGTGTGTGAGAAAGAAGGCAAAGAAGGGGGCGATAAAGACAATGGCACCTGCACAATATGGGCGTAATCTCGTGCATGATTAGCGCTATGGTCTATGATCAATGGCGAAGAAGAGGAACATCGTCGGAGGCAACAATTGCGGCCAGGAAGGTGAGTGTCGAGCTCGAAGCCTAGCACGAGGCAACATTGCTGCACCCAGCAGCGGGTCGCACTATTAGTGGGAGTCCTTGGCAGCGGTAGGCGACGCCACTAGGGCTTAGGTGGACCCCAGCAGTGGTGCACAAAGGTTTCGAGTCACCACCAGCAACAGTGCTGGTGGTGGTGGTGTTGCTGTATCACCCACCGGGGGAAGAAGAGAGCTAGCGCTCGCGAGATTAGCCAAAGAACAAGGTTATGATCTTGGTGAGGATTTCGCATGATCGTGACGAGACGAGGTCGAACTAGCACCTCGTATGGAGTTGGTGGAGGCAAAGATTGCGATGTCAATCTCACAAGAAGGTGAAGGTGTTTACGTTTATTTTTTGCCTTTATGATGCTCTCTCTCTTTGTTCAGTTTTAAGAAATGAGTTGGAGTAAACGAAAGGAAGGGGAGGAAAATATTGAAGGAAAAAAAAGAGGAAGAGTAAAAAAGAGAGGAAAATATCAGAAAAGGATAGAAGGAAAAGTAAAAAGAGAGGAAAAAGACAAAAAAAGGTGAAGAAAAGGAGAAAAATGAGTAGAAAAAAAAAAGAAAAAGAGAGATGTTGAAGGGAAGAGGGAGTGGAGCTTTTCTCTTGTTTCTTCTCTATGTTATTTTTCTTCTCTCATAGAGTATGGGAGAAAGGAGGAGTGTGGATCCTATTATAGTCATCCCTCATTTAGGAGTCTCTTTGTTAAGGTTACTACATAAGAAACCATAACTTTGGGAGGTCCTCCAGAGTTTCAAGGTCCTTAAAGGAAGGGCCCATGTCAGGTTTCTATATGGGAGATTCAGTTTTGTGGACTCTAGAGGGGAGATCCAGTTTCGAGGTCTTTAGAGGAAGGTTCATGACAGGAATGTTGAATGAGGAGCTTCCAGCACCAGTTGAGGTCTCTAGAGGAGAGGCCCTTGTCAGAGCTAGCTATAGTAGTTCGTCCAGTAGCTCCAGCCCTGTCGTCCTTAGCACACCTGCCTACAAATAAGAACTAGATTGAGAGAACTATGTTTTGTTGTATAAAGTGGGATTTTTGTGTTGTACAAGCTGAGCATTACATGCTGTAGCTTGAGGAGGAGTATTAGAGTTTTGTTGAGTATCCCTTTGGTCTTAGTCTAGTTTATGTTTTTATGTTTATAAGGACTACTTTATCATTTTTATTTCTTATTGGTTTTTGTTTAATATTGTTCCCACACCTCTCTATATAAAGAGGTGTAGGGTTTCTTAGAATAAGATTGATCATTTTCTCCTACTAGTTATCAAAGCAATGATCCTAGATTGGTGCTTTGGCATCCCATTAAAACCCTAGCCCTCCAAACCCGTTCACCTTATCCAGCTTCTCTCGTTGCCCAAGCAGCCACCACCGTCGGTTGCCACCAGCAACAGCATTGTCGATAGCAAGCCCAGTGGCAGCGACAGCCACCGCAGGTGATAGCCAGCAGCGCCACTACTGACTGGCAGTAGCGCCGTTGGTGGTGTTGCCTACCCAGCAGTGACGAGAAGGGTCTCAAGGACCCTAGGTGGCGATGCTAGGGTGTTCGCCTGCACCCTAGTGTGTCCCACAACTTCTCTAAGGGTCCTTGATATGGTCTTGGTTTGATTTCTAGGCATTGGTTTCTTGGATTTCATCATCTAAAGATCATATCACTTTCTGCGGTACCTTCTATGATTTGAAAACACTGAAGGAAGATGGCCTCCCCTTATGTTGAGCCAAGTATCTTTGCTGTACAGAGATCGGTAGGTGATATAGTAACCATAGCACGAAGTGAGTATGAGAGGTAACTCTGGGATCTTTGCCATCATGATGATTTTTGGGGAGGCATCGATTTGGTTTCTATTGCACATGACAGAGATCAGAGCAGTACGGGGTGGCTGGTTGATTCAGGAGCATGAAGACATCTTAATGGAGATCGGAGATGGTTCACTAATCTTCGATTTGTACCCACAGATAGGACTGTTCAAGTTGCAGACAGCAGGCACTCTAGGATAGAAGGTCAAGGGGAGGTGTCAGTGACCTCTAAGATGAGGTTGCCTGATGTTCTGTTTGTGCCAGACTTTCTAATTAGGCTATTATCGGTCAGTAGTATCATTAAATAACTTAATTGCCAGGCCATTTTTGATGAGATGGGGTGCATCTTTGAGGACAAGTTAACAGGAAGGACAATTGGTAGTGGTCAGGTGGGTGTTTACTGTCTGGATTAGCCTCTACTTGCCGCTGCATGTTGAGGAGAAGTATATTTTGCTGCCGGGAGTACATTTCAGTGGGATCTTAGACTTGGACACCTTCCTTTAGACAACCTTCGACATGTTATTCCTCACATATTGCCTACAGCCAAGATTAGTTGTGATGCTTGTCAGATAGGCAAGCACCATCGTGCCTTTTATCTTGTGAGCACTCATCTAGGGTCGACAACCTTATTTGAGTTACATATGGATGTATGGGGTTCAAGTTGAATTCTAGATAGGTAGGGACACCATTACTACTTGGTGGTTGTTGATTTTTCACGGTTATCTTAGGTATTTTCGTTGAAGAATAAGTTAGATGCTGGCTCTTTTATTGAGCAATTTTTGTTGGAGATAATGAATCAATATTTAACAGCTATTAAGGTGGTATGATCTAATAATGCACTTGAGTTATGCAGTACAAGGTTGTCTATGTTTTACAAGTCTCATGGTAGTATACACCAAATCACTTGTGCTCATGCTTCTCAGCAGAATGGGGTGGCTAAGAGGAAATATCGACACTTTCTAGATGTAACCTGCAGTTTATTGATTTACCACATTTTGCCTCCATTATACTAGGAGATGCAGTTCTTGCAACTTGTTTCTTGATCAACAGAATACCTAGTTCAGTACTTTATGAGTAGATTCCTTACATCTTACATCCTGATAGAGCTTTTCCGTGTGTTTCCATGTGTGTTTGGTTGTGTTGCTTTTATTCATTTTCTTTCCTCAGATCGAGACAAGCTTGCACCACGGGCAATCAAATGTGTTTTTGGGATATTCACGGACTTAGAAGGGATATAGATGCCTGGATCCTACTACTGGTAGGCACTACGTGAGTGTTAACGTTACCTTTCATGAGTCAATTCCATATTTTTCCATTGCTACCTAGAGAATTATCTCCTAGGTTATGGATGCACCTATGCCTATGCCTATACCTTTCGTTTCTTTAGAGGAGATGTCTATTTCTGATCCTCTAGCTACTATGATTGGACTTGTAAGGTTTTATGACCTTGTTATTACCTACACACGTCTTCATAGTACTTTATAGATGCCCCCATCTACATCGACACCATCTTCTCTAGATCAGGTGACCACAGATAGCCTACGTACAGATGATACAATGCCCAGTTGTGATACTATAGGTACAAGAGTGGATGTTTCTATCTCAAAGTCAGTATAAGAGGATCAGCTTGATGATCTTGACCTTTCGATTGCTATTCGGAAGGCACATTGCAGTTGTGCCACATCTCCAGTTACTGGTAGTCTATCTATTGAGGGACTAGGGTCTGTCTTTGGGAGTTTCTGCCGTGCACTTTTTACCACCCAGATTCTCACTATGTACTAGCAAGCTATACTTGATCCAAAATGCCATTAAGCCATGGAAGAAAGATGGTTGCTCTTCAATCCAAAGAGACTTGGGAGCTTACTTCACTTCCTATTGGTGCACGAGTTGTTGGATGTCATTGGATCTTTACCTTGAAGTATAATTCTGATGGATCTATTTCACGGCACATGACTTGTCTGGTGGTAAAGGGGTTCACCCAAATCTATGGGGTGAACGTCTTTGATATGTTCTCTCCGGTGGCTCGTTTGCCTACAGTATGCATTCTGATTTCAGTTGCAATGCACAAAGGATTGGGTTCTTCATTAGCTAGATGTGAGGAACGCCTTCCTTTATGGTGATTTTCATGAGGTCTACATGCAGCAGTCCCCTAGCTTTGAGGTTTCAGGGGAGTGTGTGTGCAGGTTGAGGAAGGAAATCTATGGGTTGAAGTAGAGCCCGAGAGCTTGGTTCCATAAGATCTTAGAGGTGGTTGAGATGATTGGCCTTAAGCGATCTAATTCAGATCATTGACTTTTTGTCAAGAAACAAAGAGGAGTGTTGTGGCTCTTCTAATCTATGTACGTGATATTATTATAGGCAATGATGAGATAGGGATAGTTAAGGTTAAATGTCTGGTAAAGAAGTTTGTCATGAAAGATCTAGGATAGTTAAGGTATTTTCTTGGGATTGAGGTGGCTAAAAGCAAGGTATAGTGTTGTCACAATGAAAATATGCATTGGATGTCTTGCAAAAGACAAGCATGCTAGGAGCTAAGCTTGCCAACATTCCAATGGATCCGAAAGTGCACCTCTATGATGGAGATTCAAAGGCAGTAGACAGTTGGGTGTACAGACAGTTAATTGGTAAACGTCTATATTTGACTATCACTCGACTAGATATTTCCTTAGCTGTAAGTTAAGTTAGTTTATGGATAGACCAACCGAGTAGCATTGGGGGTGGTTACGCAGGTGATTAAATACTTGAAGAAAGCACTTGGCCATGGAATTCTTTTCAGCAGAGGCACTACTATGATTGTGGTTGGCTATTCAGATGCAAACTGTGCAAGGTGCTTAGCAGTTAGGAAGTCAACTACAGGCTTTTTCACTTATGTAGCAGGAAACTTAGTCACTTAGAGAAGTAAGAAGCGGAATGTAGTAGCCAAGTCCAGTGCAAAGTCTGAGTACAGTGTTATGCCATAGACTGCAATTAAGATGATTTAGGTGAGATTCCTACTTTGTGATCTACATGTTCAGGTGGAGGAGCCTATGGAGATGCGGTGTAATAACCACGTGACTACTTATATTGCAAACAACCCAATGTTTCATGAGTACACCAAACATGTCGAGGTTGATTAGCATTATTCGCGGGATCTGATCTAGCATTGAGTCATCTACACCACTCTTATTATTTTTGAGGATTAGACAGCAAACATCTTTACCAAGCCTCTTCCTCGATCCATGTTTGACGTCTGTTGTTTCAAGCTAAGCATAATTGACATTTATGCTTCAGCTTGAGGGGGAGTGTTGAGTACCCCTTTGGTCTTAGTCTAGCTTATGTTTTTATGTTTTTGAGGACTACTTTCTCATTTTTATTTCTTATTGGATTTCTATTGCAATTGTTCCAACTCCTTTCTCTATATAAAGAGGAATATGGATTTCTCTTGAAATAAGATCGATCATTTTCTCCCACTAGTATGTGTAGTTGTTTAGTTGCACATTGTCTATTATGGGATTATGGAGTGTATGGTGGCCTATAAATGGTCATATATCCCTTTGCTTATTCTTTGAGAAGATAATACAGAAACTCGCCCCTTTGGGGCAATCTCCCATGGTTTTCTCCTTGTTCCTCATAAGTGGGGTTTCCACGTAAACCCAAGGGTTATTTCTTGTTTATGCTTTGGTATTTTGTTAATTTGCTTCTATTTATCATATTTTTCAACTTACTTTAGGACCTAAAAGGGATATGATGTTATGTCCCTGTAGGAAAACGATAGTACACTAGTGCGGATGTTTCCTTTATTGAGTTTGTCGGTTACTACTCCTCAGTAGGGACTTGCATTATTGCCTCTTCCCCTGGATGTGAATCGGCTCTTCCTATCCCGACTTCTGATATCAAGCAAAAGGTGATGCTTGAGAATGGATAGGATTGCATATTCCAATTGGTCTACTCACGTAGATCTAGACAATAGTGTGACATGGTATTAGAGCCCCCAAGGTTTAAGTTAGGGGGGGGAGTGTTCCAAGGTCTACTGACTACATAAGGCCATCTATTGCCTTAAACAAAGCCTATTAGCATGGTTCCAAAAATTGTTTAAAATAGTTGAACTAATTAGGTTTAAGAGATCTGCAGCAGATCATTCCTTGTTTGTGAGGACAACATTAGGGCAAGTTGTGATGCTTGTATATGTCAATGACATCATCTTGATAGGGGATGAGACTAGTGGTATAGCTATCTTTAAGGAATTCCTGAAGAATCACTTTGTCACCAAGGACCTGGGCTCACTCAAATACTTCCTTGGAATTGGGGTAGTTCAAAATGAAAAAAGGGTAGTACTTTTTTAGAGGAAGTATATTCTTAATCTACTTTAGGAGACAGGCATGTTGGGTACCAAACCTGTCTTTATTCCTATGGATCCTAGTGTGCATCTTTATTAGAGGAGATTTGGCCTGCCTCAATTCCTATGGATCCTAGTGTGCGTCTTTATAGAGGAGATTTGGCCCTGGTGGATGCAAAGCAGTTTAAATGTCTAGTCGGGAAGCAATTGTATTTGACAGTCACATGACCTAACATTACACTTGTAGTTAGCAAAGTGAGTCAATTCATGGATAAACCATGTAGAGTTCATTGGGATGCAAAGATCATGATTTAGAGATATCTGAAGTCTACTCTAGGGAAAGGAACTCTTATTTACTCGTGGTGATGTGTTGGGCATGATGGCATACACTAATGCAGATTATGCTGGGTGCCTAGAGGATAGGAAATCTACTACAAAATTTTACACCTTTGTGGAAGGAAACCTAGTTACATGGCGGAGCAAGAAACTGACTATGATAGCTAAGTCTAGTGCATAATTCGAATACCAGGCAATGGCACAAACTACAGCGGAACTCATGTAGATTCGATTAGTCCTTTTGGATATGCAAATTTCAATTGATGATCTTATTGAGATGAGGTGTGACAACAAGGCAACCTCATTTATTGCAAACAATCCAACCTTCCATGTGCAGACTAAGCATGTAGAAGTGGATTGTCAGTATACTAGAGACATGATTCAGAAGGGGCATGTTCACACAGTGCATGTGTCATTAGGAGATCAAGCAGCAAACATGTTCACAAAGGCTCTCCCTCATTCCATGTTTGATAAGTGTTGTTCCAAGCTGAGTATGATTGACATTTATGTTCCAACTTGAAAGAGAGTGTTGAGAGTTGCTTTTACTTTACTCATCATGTCTCAGTTTTCATATGTTATTGCTTCTTTTCTTCATTAGTATGAAGTAGAGGGACATGTTTGTAATTTCTCCCTTTGGCCTCTCCTCTGTAAATAAAGGCCTAGGGTTTTTGAAATAAAATAAGTTGATTGTTTCTCTCAACAAGCATGCACCCACTTCCATTGTGCGACGCATCTTTTAATAAAGAATACAATTCTTAGGCATATTTCCCACTTTTCAACAAATAGGGTGTGGAGAAGAAAATGAGGCTAAGGAACAATTGTAGACAAGCCCTCAACGAAATAGATAATAACAAAGATGACAAAAATAGAAAAGAAAACTTATTACTCTCTATGCTCCTCTCAAGCCGGAGTATAGATGTCTATCATGCTTAGTTTGAAACAACATCGATCAAGGATGTACGAAGAAGTGTGCAATAGAGATGAGTATCTGAACAATAGGCAGTTGCATAACCAGAGAGAAGATATCAAAGTAGTCAGCCCCATATGTCTGCGTGTACCCTTTGGCTACTAGGCAAGCTTTGTACCTTTCAACAGGTCCATTAAGTTGTACTTAATCGTTTTCTCAAAAAAGAGATGTACTTAATTGTAAACATCTAGTTGCAACCTACGACAGCTGCATCGGATGGAGGATCAACTAGGCTTCAAGTCCCTCTAAAGATCAGTGTAGTCATTTCATCCTTCATGGCCTGCTGTCATTTTGGATCAAGAAGTGTCTTCTAATAAGTGATAACTGTATGAATAGCAAGGAGGACAATAAGATAGTACTAAGGAGATAAGCTTTCCATGGACATGTACTTGAAAATAGGGTGCATGGTGCATGACGTAGTGCTCTTTCTCAAGGCAATTGGTATATCCAGGTCATCCCCTCCAGAATCATCTACTTCAGTAGGCTTAGATTGCTGGGAATCCACCTACTTATTGGAATACTGGTAAGCCCTGGTACATTATAACTGAAAGGAGCATCAGTGCTTTAGGAACAGATGATGGCTCTAGCTCAAGGGGAGAGGGATGCATCTCAGTATCATTGCAATGAGTGTAAACCATCTTGAATCTGGTACATGCCCATCATCAGGAGTGGGAATGGGAATAATAGCTTCATTCTTTGGGGTAGGTGTAACAATACTTGAACTGAAGGAAGAAGAGTACAATATGTATTCAAGGAAAGATGCATCAGCATTAACGTAATGACTCCTTTTGACTGGATCATAACATTATACCCCTTTTAGATCCTAGAAGACACCACGAAGATACACTTGATTGCTCTAGGAGACAACTTATCCTTGTTTGGGCCAGGAAAATGAACAAGATCAACACATCTAAAAACTCTTGGAAGTACAGGGAAGCGAATGGTACAAGTGACTTCCTCATCAAGGACCTTTGATGGCATCTGATTAATTAGGTAACATGTGGTGAGCAAGGCCCAATATGACAAATGCACACTATTTTGAATTAAGAGAGTCCTAGCCACATCTAGAATATGATAATGTTTCATTGGGGCTATCTCATTTTGTTGTGAGGAATATAGGCAATTAATTTGGTGGATGATCACATGCCCTTGAAAAAAGGATGAAGTGATTGGGTATTGAATCCCAAGGCATTATCAATTCTATAGAGACACCCAAGATAAATGAGAAAAATCATCAACTGCAACAAGATAAAACTTGTGCACCATATAAGTAGGGTGATGACTAAGACTCCGTACATCAAAATGATATAACTGGAATGAGTTAGAACTACAACTCTACCATATTGGAAATAAGCTCCTATGGTGTTTTCCCATGTTACATGCCTTAAACTAGAAGGTGGTGGTAGAAGGATTTGCAATGTCCCACGTCGAAGCTTAAGAAAGTGGCAAATGACCAAATCTCAGGTGCCAAAGGTAACTAGAGGACCCCTCAGAAGGAATAGTGACATAAGCAACATATAAGGATTGTAGCAGATGACAGACACCCCCTTTTTCACGGTCATAATCGATCACCTGTTCTCTCAATATATTCTGAAACATAAGAAACATAGTCAATAATAGCTTTGCAATTCTGTTGACTAAAAGTAAACTTAAAGAAAAATCAAGAGCTAGTAAACATTCTCCAAGCGTATACTAGAAGTAATTTGAACCTTCCTTGACCAGTAATTCAGGATTGGCTCCCATCAACAACAAAAATTATCTTGCATGATGGATCAAGCCTCAATATGGAGAACTAACAAGCATCTCCACATATATGTTGGGATGCACCCAAACCAACCAACCAATCCATGTCATTGTGGTAGATTCACATGCTACACGAGCTAAAGGTGTACTTGATGGGTCAACAAAGGTTTTCATGATAGAATCTGCAGCAGATGAACTCAATGCAGCCCGAGTAGGTTGCTATTGGTTCCACATTTGTTGAGCCTTGCAATCAAGTCATCGTACTTGGCTCTAGAGATGGGTGCAGTCTTGAGTATCACCCCAAGAGCAACTACAGCCTTATGAGAACTAATGGGTCTTCTGTGCTTAGTCTAGTAAATGTCCTCAATATAGCCCATTTTTCCAGTGTAAGCATTGTGGCGTAACCCAACCCTAACCTCCACGACCTTGCCTATGGCCTCAAGTGGATGGAGTAAAAGCTTTGCTGCTTCCTTAAGAGACAACCACAGCAGATGTGCACTCAAAGCGGGATGAGGATGAGAGTAAGACAACAAGACTGGTAAGTTTGCTATAACTCTCCATAATTGGAATTTTGAGTAATGTGAGCATTTGTGACTTGGTAGCCTCATGTGCTAGATCTAATCTAGTAAGGAAATGCCCCACCATCATATGGGCTTTGTATGCCTTCTAGGGCTCACATGAGTACACGGGTGTATATGCATTGAGCTTCTTAAAATTGGATTTCAAGGCCAAATAGTATTGTGCAAGAGGTTGACCAAATAGTATACGTGTCAGCAATCTCATGGTAAAGCTATAAAATACGTGAAGCATTCTTTTTTTGAGAATATGTCTGGTAGAGAATATCACACATCTCTTTTGCTATTTTATAATGCATAATCTCTGTTTCGATGAGTTGAATGTTGGTGTTCATGATCCACGCTCTAACCATGGTGTTGTCCTTCCACAACATATATTTCTCAACATCGTATGCGGGTTCCAACTCAATTAGAATGTATATCCCTCAATGACATTAAGAATGGACTATGACTATATTACCAAGGTTTTAAATGCCAATTTCAATGTCGTTTCACTAAATTTCTAAGTGCCCATTTCAGAGGCACATTGAGGGCATATCGTAGAAACACTTGTATTTTGACGTTAGCTTTTGACAAATTTGATGCCCCATATATAATCTATTTCAGAGGTACATCGAGGGCATGTCGACAAAAATGGTAGTAGTCAATGATTAGAATTTCATGAAAATCACAAGTTGAAACATGTTTATATAAGAATAATAATGTTATATCCTAATATTCATATGCAACATGAAGTCTACTATACCATGCATAAATTCAAGAATCAAATATTGAATAATTAATTTGTGAATTGAATTAAGTCATGCAAAGATAAAAGATTCAAATATACAGTTTGCAATAAACTAAAGTATGGTTAATTTGAGGTCTTTCACTATATTGACGGATAAATCGATTTAAATAGATCTAGATTAACATAACTTTGTGCAATGTTGGCCATTTTTAGTTATGCCTCCCTTTATGAGTCACATTTAGATCTACTTGTATCATATTTATGTATGAAAAATATAGGTTGTCACATCCAAACATGGGACCATGGGTTTCTAGGTTGGATGTTATCCTTGAAGTAGACCTATATGTTAGTAATAATAGTAGATTTAGAGTCTAGTATGTAGATCGATTCTATAATTATGAATAGGTGTGGAATCAAACCTCAAGAGAGTCAGAAGAGAGGTGCAACGAGATGAGAGGGAGCAATAGCAACGGAGATTTAATTCGAATAAGAATAGAGTAGCAACAACAATGCGAGCAACAGTAGTAGCAGCAGAGAAGAATGGGAGAATTGAGAGTGAGAAGCAGCAGCAAGTCGAAATGTGAGTGCATTTTGTTACTTCCTAGCCTTTCAGTGAAATTTCGACAACATTTCGTTAAAGTCCCTATGTGCCAATGGCATGCTATCGAAACCTAAATCACTTACAATAATGGTAATGAGTAGAAATAGGTTATTGAAATATTGTACTTAATGCCATCCATTTCTTTAAACTTATCAACATATTATGCATACTTGGAAAAATATTGCCGACACTTCTGCATTTCGACATTACATGTGTCAATATCAGAAAAAGGCCATTTCATGGGCAAGTCGTGGGCATTCAGAACAGTGCATATTGCACAATTGGCCCCCTTGAACTTCATAATCCAGCCAATGTACGGGTTCTTGAACTCCCTGTGGATCCCATCTCCATGAGTGGGAGAATTAACAATTTTTGATGCCATAACAAACTAGAAATGGAATCTTATAGTAGATGTGAAGGAAGTACTCCATAGACATGAGTGAAACTTCACGAAAGTAGGTCATAATCACCAATGCTTGAAATGGAGTGCACAATAGGTGGGTCTTACTCCATGAAGAGCCTCGTGCAAACTTGCAATCATTATATATCCCCTTTCCACCATGGTTTTGAGTAGGGGCAGCACTACCTAGACCTAGGGCGTCGATGGTGACTGGCGATAGAGTTGGGTGGTAGGGAAAGTTGGAGCCTACTTTAGATTGGTTGCTGGAGATGGAGAGAGTGCAGTGGACATTAGGTCTCCAACTTAAGTCCTAGCAACGGCAACTTTCAATTTGGTGCTTGGCAGCAACTAAACCCCCTTAGGGTTTTTGGTCATAAGGTGGCCTTGCCAGCAATCGAGTAGCAACCAACAGTGTCGTGGCGGGTTGATGGCTTGAGCCTCCCCTCCCCCGAGTATGAAGGCCACTTAATGTGGAGACCTCAACTGCCCTTAAGGCATGGTAAGGTTCTAAATGCTGATTTTGATATCGTTTCGATAAATTTTTAAGTGTACATTTCGGAGGCATGTCGAGGGCATGCTGTTGAAACACTCGTATTTCGATGGGAGATTTTGATGATTTCGATATCCTGAAAATAGTCTATTTTGAAGGCATGTTGAGCACATGCCGAAGGCATGCCGACAATGGCATATCTTCATCTTTTTCCCTCTCCTTTCCTCACCTCATCTCTTTCCCCACTATAACCCACCTCCTTACTCCACCAAAAAACCCTCAACCTTGAACCTTCTCTCCTCTCCTTCATGTGACCCAACAAAGACCCACCACCTCTCCTCCCTCTTACTTGCAAGGTGCAAACCATAGTACCAAGGTTCGAAATGCCGATTTCGATGCCGTGCCAATGAATTCCAAGTGTGCATTTCGTGGGCATGCAGAGGGCATGCCGTGGAAATGCCCGTTTTTCGATGGGATTAACTCGTTCCCATTACATTCCACTCGTTTCCCCTAACTAAGGGTAAACTCGCTTCATTCCATTTCACGAGTTAATTGCGAGTGTTCGTTAGTTATTCGAATTGAAACTACTTACTATTTCATTTCATTCAATATTCAAACAATTCGAATAACTAACTCATCTAATGTAACGCAGCATCCAGGCGAACGGGGCTTGAGGACAAGCCCCTATCTTCGCGCCGAGGACGGCGCTCAGTCTTAGGTGCTGCATTACATGGGGTCGGGTTATTCTCCAAAGGCGCGATGCCGATGCATACCAACAAAAATAGCAAAAGTAATTAAAAAACCAATAGAAACCTCGACATAGGCACCAATTTCGCCAGCATGCCGACCGTGCCGACGGCATGCCGACGAAATCCCTGTAAATCGACGTTTTCTTCATGTCGGCACAACTGTTGCTCGGAAATGGCCTTGCCGATGGCATGCTGTCGGCATTTAAATCAATGCATAGTACCACCACTGTTGAAGTAATTGAACCTACAACTAGTGGCTACACCTACACGCAAGAGCAATGTAGCAGCTAGCAGGTAGTAGCATGCCTCGAAATGGTCGTGTCTACTGACATATATCAAAATAGCTAACATTGTGAAAATTGTCAACAAACCATTGACACCCCTGTATTTCAATACCCCTTCCGTGTTGATATGATCCTCTGCCCAAAAACCCCATTTTGCCAACATGTTGACGGTACCTTGATCACTGCAATTATAATGAGTAGAAAACTTCATAAACACTTAAATACTAATCCTATCAAAAAAACATTTAAACTCTAAATCTTATCATCTAACAATCTAAACTTTATAAAATATGTAGATCAAACAATCATAGAACTAGTTAATCTACCATAAACTCATAGATCTGTAGATGTATTTGTCAAAACCCAGAATAGGATCTGAATCTAATGATTGTAGCTTATATCTAGTTTAGAGAATAAGAAACACAGTATTTTACTTTAGAGAAACTAAATTATCTTAAATATCTAACAAATGGAGAGAGAAAGCACTTGTAAGGATTCTTATTACTCCAACACGCATGTGACAACAATAATGGGAAAAAATGGGTTATTGAGTCACCTATTTCAATGTTAAAATATGGTAATAGCCTAATAATCGTACCTAATACCGTTCATTTTGCCGATATCATCAAAATATTATTTTGATATTTGGCAAAATATCGATGACACTTGCATTTCGACATTATATGTATGCCGACATCGCCTCACATTAGAAAAATGTTATTTCGCCGGTATGCCGTGGACACACCGTGGGCATTCAGAACACTAAGGCACAGGTCCTACACTAAAGGATTTAGGCTTCTCCTCCCTTAAATGTGAGTTGGAATACCGATGCAAGGAAGCATTAAAAATTATTGGTGGAAGAAAGAGGGGAGAGATCAATGAGGTGCATTGTCTGTAAATTTTATGATTTCTTAGTGTGATAGCTTTTTCTGTAAATTGTTTGTGGATAGCGTGGATTGTAATTTGTAAATTACAATGCCAGTGTTTATTTGGCTATTGTTAAACCAAACTTGGTATATCTCTGTTCTAGACATTCGCAGATGCTTGTCCAATATCTTTGTTGCTTGTTCGGTTGTACCTGTAGCAGAAGATGTCTACAGGAATGTTTTGCATCATTATTTATTTATGGATTTCATTAAACGCCCACAGGATTCAAGTTTCTCAAAAGATTGATGCTTGTACATGGACGATATTCATATAACCGCACAGCATTCCTTTCCCAATATTCCTTCTACAAATCATTGTTGATATGCTTCATACAGATAATGTAAGTTCCCATTATATTATCTTTCATTGTTTTTGTGGAGTTGTTTTCATTCTTAGTTTGGAGACCTGAGAAATGCTCTGATATTTTATGTATCCATGTTTTACACACAAGAAATAACCCTCGGAAGATACAGTTTTTCATTCATTTCAGGCATATCTGGAACTAGCTTATTCAACTCTGTCAGTTTGATGGCTTACAATGTCTTCTACACAAGCATTCCTGTTTTAACAAGCGTTCTTGACAAAGACCTTAATGAAAGAACTGCCATGCAACATCCAAAAATCTTGATATATTGCCAAGCTGGAAGGTTGGTTGGCTACCTTTCTTTGCACAGGATTATCCCTTTTCTTTTATTATTTGCTTATCAGCCTAAAATAAAATATGATCAGGCTTCTAAACCCAAGTACATTTGCGGGATGGTTTGGCCGATCAATGTTTCATGTGAGCTTTTCAACTTATTTTAGAAAGTTTCCCATTTTTTATTACAGCGGTAGGTATCTGTCTTTGTATGAACTGCATTCCTCTCGAGCATATTTCTTGCATGTAAAATATAAAACTTGCCTTATGTGTGCCATGACTTTTGACTGGTAGATTATGAAAGGACCCAAGATAATTCATGATGTCGAATTCTCTCAACTTCGTCTGTTTAAATGCACCAACATGTCAGACGGTGTTAAAATGTGTAATTTCGGTGAATTTAAGTAAAAAAGGTGGTAGTCATAATTACTATCAATGATCAATTGCAATTTAAGTTGTCAAGAATCGCGAGCATGGAGCGTGGAGGCTCCTTTCGCCGTGGGAAAACAGTCCACAAGGGGACTGTCCACGTGGAGATCAAGGAGAGGAGCAGCAGCCGGTGGCTGCTTGTGTTGGCCGGTGAAGGTGGTCGACGGTGATGGTGGTGGTCGGCTGCTACGTTGGAGAAGATGAGAGAGGAGAGGATTATTTTGGGTTGGAAATATTATTGCTTACTCAAGAGATAAATACAAGAGGAATGCTCTCTTTTACAGAAGAGAGCACATATCTTTTAAACTTGGAAACAACTCAATTAAATCAAATCTTTTAAAACAAGAATGAATAAATCCACACAACTAATTCTTAAAACAACTTTCCTAAAAATCACTTAACAAAAATACTAAAAGTTGGAACACAAGCAACCAAAATTAGGACCCTTGGTTCTCTTTGCCACCAGCCCTGAGGGCGCCACTGCTGCTGCCACGTGGACGGCCATGTGGCCTGTCCCACCTGGCTTTTATTCCTAACATAAGTATTGGAGGATTCACATGTAGCAACTTACCTACAGTTGGGAGAAATGATTTACTTTATTCTCAAACCCTACCTCTCTTTATATAGAGAGAGAGGTGAGAACAAATTATTTCATAACCCCATAAGAAAATAAAATGATAGAAGCACCCAGATATAAGAAATAAATAACTCAACATATTCTCTCAAGTTGGAGCATAGATGTCAATCATGCTCAGCTTGAAAGTACAGACATCAGAGGAAGAGTGTGTCAAGGGCTTGGTGAAGGTATCAACCATCTAAACATCTGAGGCGACTTGTGTAGTAACGATGAATCCTTTCTGGATGAAATTTCGAGTGTAGTGATAGTTCACCTCAACATGTTTGGTGCGCTCATAAAACATAGAGTTATTAACAATATAGGTGGCAGCCCGATTATCACATCGTAACTTCATGGGGTCCATCAATCTCTACATGTAGATTTGTGAAAAGGGACTTTACCCACATCAAGTTTGCAGATATTTGAGTCATAGCTTTGTACTTAGACTTCGCATTGGACTTGGAAATAACTGTCTACCTTTTACTTTTCGAAGTCACCAAGTTCCCTACAATATAAGTATAGAAGCCTATGGTGGACTTGCTGTCATTATGACTGCTAGCATAATCTGCATCTAAGTATCTAACCACTGTCATAGAAGTTCCTCTGGTAAAAAGAAGACCTTGACCTACTGCCCTCTTCAGGTACTTGAGCACCATCATAGCTACGTCTGAATGCTGCCTAGTAGGCCTCTCCATGAACTGGCTCAACTTCCCAATGACAAAGGAGATATCAAGCCTAGTGATGGTCAAGTATAATAGTTTTCCCACAAGTTGTCTATATAGTCTACTATCTATTGTATCTGCATCCCCGTCATATAATTGTGCCTTTGGATTCATAGGAACATTAACTTTTTTGACACCTAGCACACCAGTCTCCTTCAAGACATCTAGGGTGTATTTCCTTTGAGGTAGAACGATACCACCTTTGCTATGAACTATTTCTATCTCAAGGAAATATCGTAGTAGTCCCAGATCCCCTTCATAACAAAGGCATATAGAAAGGCAACTTCACATTCAGCTGATGAAGTTGCCAATATCTCTGTACTACAACTGAAATCAATATGTGAACAGTGGACATGCGTGCAACCGGGGAGAAAGTATTAAAGAAGTCAACCTTGTAAGTCTGAGTAAAGCCTTTTGCCACCAAAGGGGCCTTGTATCTAGCAATCAACTTGTCATGGTTGTATTTGAGTGTGAACACCCAACGACAACAACCCCTGAAGGTAAGGGCATGAGCTCCCACATGCCTCGAGATCAAAGTGTAACCATCTCATCCTTCATGGCTTGATGCCATTTTGGATGTAGCATGGCCTGCTGGTATATGGTGGGTATCTCTGCAATAGCAAGTGCACGATAAAAGCTCCCAAATGCCTTCTTAGGATTATCAGTGACCAAGTTGCCTGCCACGTGATACCTAGCACAGGTACAAGGTGCCTTCCGAATGGCAATCGAAAGATCTGACTCCACTGGCATATCCACCTGATCACTCCCTGAAGAAGTATCAATTGTAGCATCACCACTAAGCAAAGTATCATTAGTATCTAAAATATTTATGCTCACCTGCTCTAGGGAGGAGGGAGGTGGTGAAGGGGGGGTATCTTAGTGTAGTATGAGGTTGTTTGTAGGTAACAATTGGTCATTATATTTTTTAGGCACATTAGTGGTAGTAGTGCTGATAGAAGGTGGCCTAGTAGTAGGAATATCCTCAAAAGGTACAGGAGGAACAGGCATAGGGGAAACAACAGTATTACTATAAATATCATGCCACTGGTAGAAAAATAAGTAGTGGACTCATGGAAAATAACATCTGCAGATACAAAATGACAAGCTGACAAGGGATCAAAACATTGATATCCCTTCTGCATCCTAGAGTAACCCAAGAAAATACACTTCACTGCCTTGAATGTTGGTTTGTCCTGTCCAGGAGTAAAATTATGAACAAAGGCAACATATCCAAAGACCTTGGGAGTAACAGGAAATAACTCCCTATTAGGATACAATCTGTTCCATGGAATTTGCTCATAAATAGCGGAGTTATGTATTCTATTGCTAAAAAAACATGCAGTCAAAATTGCATTATCCTAATAAATGAGGGCACAAGGTGTTGTATCAAAAGAGTGCAAGCAACATCAAGTAAATGGTGATGTTTTCTCTTAGCAACTCCATTCTGAGAGGAATGAGCATAAGTAATCTAATGAATGATAACATGGAATTTATAAAAAGAATGTAAATGATGTGTACATAATACCAAAACATTATTAGAATGAACAACTTTGATAGTATTGAAAAATCGACTAGTGGTATTTTTTAGTCATTATTGATGATTTTTCTCAAATGTCATTGGTATTTCTACTGAAAAACTGGGTCTTTATTTCTATCACAAAATTTTCAATAATATAACCAACATCAAACTTATTTTTCAATAGAAATACCCATGACATTTGAGAAAATTCATCAATAATGACTAAAAAATACTGCTAACCCAGTCGGTTTGGAATCTACTAGGCCCCCATACATTTATATGGATAAGCTGGAATAAAGTAGACCAACAGCTCTACAACAATGGGAAACTAGCACGATGATGTTTACCAAGTTGATAAGCATCGTAGGTGGTGACGGTTGTGGGAGAGATATGGGACATAACACATTGGAGCTTGTCCAAGGATAGATGACTAAGACGAAAGTGCCACTAGAAAGGAGACCCAGTGGCAAGGGCAACCTCCTCATGACCCATAGTAACAGCAGTAGTAGTTTGGCTCAGGTAGTATACCCCTCATTCTTCACATCCTCCACCAATCATCCTCCCTGTGAAGTTGTCCTGTAAGACATAAGACTAGGCATCAAAAATAGCTCTGTGGTTCAGTTCCTGTGTAATACAACTAACATATAATAAGCTCATGGGAAAATATAGCACAAAAAGCACATTGGACAATCGTAATGTGGAAGATAGAGGGATCTCCCTTTAGCTTGGAAAATAGGAATGTCTTCCATCTGCTACCTGTATAGTACGTCCTAGAGGTACCGATCTGAGGGAAACTCTTGCTCTCACATAAATGGCGTGATGCACCGAAATCTACCAACCAATCTCCATCTTGTTGTAACACGGAAGAAGACCAAACTAGCTTAGTACCTGAGGAGGTGGCAAGGGTTGCGGTCTTATAAGAAGGTGCTAATAATTGGGAAAGTTGTGAAAATCACTCCAGAAGATCATCAAATTCAGCACAAGATATTGTCTCGAAAGAAGCCTTTGTAGGCTCAGTAGCCTGATTAGCCACTATAGGTCGACCATGCTTGGTCCAATAGGTGGCCTCTAAATGTCCTAAACATCCATAGTAGGTACATTGGGTATGACCATGTGTAGAGAAAGACCTTTACGACATCCAAGGGTTGCAGCAAGAGTAGAGGTCTGACTCATGGTCTCAGTGACAAGAGATTATACTACAATCCTGCTCAATCTACTCCATGTCTCCCTAAGTGAGGACAAGGTCAAGATCTGGTCTCATGTAGCAGTAAACTCAAGTCCAAGACCTGATAGGAAGAGAGAAACAACCAACTCTCTCTTAAACTCGAGCTAAGAAGCACAAGTACACATAGGCCTATATGCATTGTCTCTCTAGGAGACCCTTCCTGGTAGAATAATACTGTACCAAGGAAAGCCCCTCCTGACGCAACTAGAATAGCTCATGATAAGTCTGGAAAACACGTGTAGAGTTCTTCTCGTGAGAGCATGTCTCATGAAGCGTATCCCACATCTCTTTTATAGTGTTGTAGACGTGATTTGATCTCCTATCCTGTGTATTACACAATTCATCATCCAAGCACTTACCATTGCGTTATCCCTATCCTAAGTAGCATCAACACTTGTCTTCTGTGTGGGCTTTGGGTGTTGCAGGATGTGCTCCTTTCCATAATCTCTCACTATCATAAGAAATGTCTACGACTATCAAGGGTAATTGTTTTCATCCAATTTAATCATGGGACCAAAAAAAAGGGCTCTTGTATGCCCTTGTCTCCACATTCGAGTTCAAAGTCACCTCAGACGAACTAAAGGACACTATCTTGCCTTCACCCAGGAACCCAAGACCAATAGGAAGCAATTAGAACATCAAATCGGCCACCGAACATTAAATCTAAGGTTTGAAACAGTGAATTTCAGACCAACCAAGGCGTAGCTGCGCTTATTGGAGACAAGATTTGCCCCTAACAGAGCAACCTCTCCCTCCTAGATGCTGAAAAACGATGAAAGTGAGAGGGTGGAGGATGTAAAAATGTCCCAAGGTAACAACCCCCACCAGCATCGCACATAGACCTAGAACCACCACCAGTAGCAGCAACCGCACTGGGACCCGCCCCTCCCCCCCAACCAATAGAAAGCAGCAATGCTGAGACCCCCCCAATAGCAGGTGGCAGCATCGCCAGGGTTCAATCCAACCCTAGCGACGTCGCGCTAGGACTTGAGACAACCACCAGTGACGGTCTAGTGGTGCAATAGTCGATGTGCTGCTCATCAGAGGGGGGAGGAGGCCAGCGGCATGGCGGTTGCTAGCGACGAGAGGAGGAAGATTGATGGAAGGTGTGGTGGGTATTTGAAGGCTATTGAGGAGTTTTAAGTCGTTTCGTTGTAGCAAAGTCTCAATCGCTCGAAAACAATTAAATTCATATGCTTAAAATAAAAAAAGAGTTCGAGGTCGAACACAGGGAGCAAATAATGGAATTCACAACATTAATCTCATTCAGAATCAATGAGCACAATCAATTGATCACAAAATTGATATGTAATGAATGAAACTGATTAGAATCAATATTCGAATATAAATCAATGTATCTCATGGTTGCATGAAATAAAAAAAGAAAAGAGAATCAAAACAACAGTGATTTGAATCACCACTTATTCTCTTAATTAAGCATGCATTCAATTACTTCAAATTATTCAATAGAATCTTCAATTAGAATTCAAATGTAAACTATAGTACTTAAATAATGCAACAGTGTTATCATCAACTCAGATTAGACGATTTTCTTCCTCAGACGACTTAAGTGTCTCAAGCACAAGGCTCTTCAGAGCCTTCTTCTCAATGCCTTCTCTTTCTTTTTCAAGCCTCTCCTTTAAAGCTTCCCTTCTTCAGAACCTCTCCTTAAGGCCTTCAATGCCTTTTCATGCATAGAGCGCAACCTCTTCTTCAGAGGCTTTCCTTCTTCACAGCACAAGGGAACCAATTTCCTTTAGTGACCTAAGTGTTGCATGATACGGATTTTACGTGGTTTGTAAAATATGCAATTTAGCATCGTTGTAACGCGTAAATCCGCTTTCGCTTTTAAATTTATAATCCTAGATATGGAAGTATCTAGGGTCGTCCAAGGAGACAATTTGTTGCAAAATACATCTCTTGCTTGGAAATGGAAATCAACTTTCTTTTTGATATTTTAGAATATATAATTTTTATAGGTTTTGAAATAACAGCAATACGCGAAGTCGAAGACGGGAAAGACTACTATTTTAGCAACTAAATGGCAAGAATAACCTCTTCCCAAGTTCACCCTAGGCAAGTGAAGACCTAGGATAATTGGGAAGAGGGTATGAAAGTGTTGAAACAAAACTAAAGTAAGGAACAAGATGCACAAATTTGGAAAGTCAACTTTATAAGAAATTGGATTTTTGTTCTACACTTGTAGAGGAAAGCTTCTATGACAGAAATAAAACTACAAAGAAGGTTGATCTAAACACAGAAGGTACATGATTTGTTAAAGATAGATATTGGGATTTATTTTCGGATATAAAAATTAGACAAAAATGGGATCAATATGTCCTTCAAAAAATTCACAGATTAATTCCTTGTTAATTCAGATGATTTGAAATTTTTGTTTTGAGGATTTTTCTAGCTCTTGAATTTAATTCGCAACTTGCAATAACTTTTAAAACCTTGTGTCCATGCTTGTGAAAAGCTAACATTTATAAGGGCATGTTTTTGGTTTAAAACTTTTTTTTTCCCTATGCTTATTTTTAGCTTAGTCTTACAACAGATGTGTCAGGATCATCATTCCCGTTACCAATCCTCGAGGGGGCTTTGGTGCCAGTACTTCGAGATAGTACTGTCCATTACTCCACGTAAGAGCTTGCAACCCCAAAACACAATGCGGTGCAAGGAGGCGCTCCAAGCAAACTCGAGCTCTTACTTTGACATTATAGGTAGAGCACCGTCCAAGACACTTGAGCTGCAAAAATGTACTTTAATGCTCCGTCTAAAGATTGAAATATAGATAGAGTAGCGTCGAGGCGGTAACATGTTGACATTGCATCCTTAAAAGAGGCATTTTCCTCCTCGACGGTGGGAACTCAAACCAATGATCTGTTTCAGACTTTTATTAAGGCCAAATAGGGGAGTTTTTTTAATATTTAGTTATTTTTAAGTGTTGGCTTGTGTGTGAAATTTAACATAATAAATTTTGCACAAGATGCAAGTTTTTGAATCAGAAATTAAGCCAGATGCTTTCCATATTACAAAAGAGAATTAAGTCACCTGAACTATCATGAGTTTAGGTGGAATTTTTGAGAAGGATATCTGATCTGGTCTAAAGATAATCCCTGAAATTTTAATGATCAAATCCGTATCCTTATCCCTAGTTTGTTAAAGATTAAATCCATTGTACCAAAAATGAGTTTTCAACCTTAGTTCCGATTTTAAAATTTTCCTAAAAAAGCTTGACATTTTTATTTTTTTGGGTATGCATGCAAGGAAAGAAATGACAAGAAAAATGCATATTTTTAGGTTTTGAGAATCCTAAATTGATCATCAAAATTTTAAAAACACCTCCTATGCTTATGATATGCAATGTCCTTATGCATTAGGAGGGAGAAGGGATCACCTTAGTGAAAGGCAGTCGGGTTTAGGAAGGTCAAAACCTGGAAAAAGAAAGGGAAAAAGAAAATAAGAAAAATGATGGGTTACTTCCCATCCAGTGCTATCTTTAATGCCATTCAGCCGGGCATGAAGGTATGCACACAAGACGGACAATCGTGTAAATGGTTGGACACTTGGATGCCCACAAAAAAAAGGTCTTCTGGATCCCTGGAAAGTGGAGTGGGATAAAGATAGGGATCAAAATTAGATGAAAAATGGTAGGTGTAACCTGAGTCTGGCTATGGTTTTAATTCAGGATGAATGACAAATTCAGGCAGGTTTGGTGGTAGGTCCAGGTGAGGGGGTGGGAGAGGAATGACGAGAGGTAGGTGGGGTTAGTATGCAAGGGTGGGTTGAGAGAAAAGTAAGTAGGTGAAGAGAATGATTAGGGGGGTCATCAGGAATAGATTGTGGAAGACAAGTCTCCAAATCAAAGATTTCGCCGACCACTGATTCTGAGTCAGATTCCTCGAAAAATTTGTGGTCGGGAAGGGCATTTACCAACATAGTCTAATCTACTAAATTTGAAATTTCTGTATCTGAGTCCTCAAAAAAATTATCATGGAATTTCTTGGAAGATTTAAAAATATCAAGAGTGAATTTGGTCGGCGCAAGTGATATCCATTTTGCCTGTGTGGCAATTGATATTTGCCTTTGCAATGGCCAAAAAGGGTCGTCCAAGGATTATTGGGGCATTCAGTAAAGATTCGGGCACCTCAATGTCAAAGACCAGAAAGTCTACGGGAAAGACAATTTTGTACCTTGACTAAAACATCCTCAACAATCTCACGAAATTTGATTATAAATCGGTCGGCTAATTGAAGGTTAACTTCAACAGGTTTTAGTTCATTGATTTGAAACTCTTCAAATAAAATCGTTGGAATGATATTAACTGAGGCACCAAGATCAAGGAGTGCGTGATCAAAAGTAGTATCATTAATAATCACTTAAATTAATGGCGCCTTTGGATCTTTCATCTTAGGAGGCAGCTTGCTCTGTATGACAAAGCTTACTGTCTCCGAATGATGTATCTGTCCTAGATTTTTGGCCTGCCTTGTAGTACGGATCTTTAAAATTTTGGCATAAGAAGGTATATATTTGATGACATCTAGGAGAGGGATATTGATTTGAACTTGCCTAAATAGATCCATGAGTTTTTTTGTGGTGCGGTCAGATTTCTTTTTTCAATTACTGGTCGAGTGAACTTATGGAAAAGGGATAGAAGTCGTGTCTTGAGATTTTTGTGGTTCTTTTTCTTCCTGATGGGGGGGTTTCAAAGTAAATTTGCACAGAGATGGGGATTTCACTAGGTTTTTGTGAAGGCCTGGGTTCAGTGGTGGTTTTCCCACTCAACATAACTGCATGTGCAGTCAGATTATTATTTGGAGGTGGGGGGCCTGTTGTTGTGGAAACCTAGGAAGCTACTCAGGTGGTGGATTAGTAGGAGGCTGATTTGAGTAGTTTGGATTTCTGCCCGGATACTGGTTCTTCTGGTGATTAGGGTTGGGCATGGGTTGGGAGAGCAAATGCCCTGCAGGTCTTTGAGTTGGTGTAACCCCAATCTGACTATTCAGATTTGTGATAGTGCGGATTACTTCCGTCATCTTAGTCTGCATTTTCTATAGGGTTTTCATCATCTGGGCGTTGATGTCTTGTTGGGATGGCCCAGGATGAATGGTCTGATTCAACCCATACACGTTAAATTGATTTGAAGGTTTGGGTAATTCTTCCAATTGGAAGGATTTCTAAATGACTCCTGGATCGCAGAAATATTTTTAGTGGGTTTAGGATTTGGATAGTTGTAATTCTCCAGTGAATCATAGACAGCCTCAAAATATTGATAATAATCAGCAGGGGTAGTGTTGAGATTGTGTAAATTTTTTCTTTATGGAATGTTAGGTTGGGTCAGATGTGGACTATGTGGAGCTTTGATTGGTGTGGTAGGTTTTTCCTCAATTTTATTTTGATTAATATGCATCTAGTCGAGTTTTTGTGCAATCATTTGAATATTATCTTGGGTTACAGGAATAGATTGGGTGCTTACTTCATGAACATCAAACTGTGGGTTTGAAGTTCTACAAAATGTGTTCATGGAAGCTTAATTAAATGAATTTTCACTCATTTCTTCAAATAGGTCGTATGCACTCTCAACATCCTTATTCAAGAAATTGCCGCCACACGAGGCGTCGAAACATCAGATTTGATCTTCTAATTCGTGATAGAAGATCTGCACGAGCTGCCATAAAGGAATCTCGTGATGCAGGCAACTTCTTAGGAGATCTTGAAATCTTTCCCAAGAATCATGGAAAGTCTCACCAGATTTTTGTTGAAAGATCGTAATAGATCTTCGCAGGGAATTAGGACGACATATGGGAAAGAATTTCTTGAGGAAGGCTTTCTTGATCTGAGGCTAAGTTGTGATGGGTCGGCCAGTGGTTCTGAGCCAGTAAGCGACCTTACCTTTGAGAGATAATGGAAATAGTCGCATCAGCCATAGGTTTTCTTGCACATATCGGGAACGGGTTGTTTGTACAAGAAGAGTTAGCTCTTCAAGGTGGCTGAATGGGTCTTCCCTAGGAAGGCCATGGAAATGTTTAATTAGGTTCAGAATTGCTAGTTTGATCTTGAAGTCCCCTTCAAGTATAACCACCCTTAGTCGTTCATCATAATAGGAAGGATCATAAAAATCTTTTAGACGAACGATAGGCTGCTGACGGGGTGGTGGGTTTGGTCTTTGGTCGGCTAGGTTTTGGATATTCGTAGTCGACACTTGTTGATTGGCATTAAGTTGAGCAATCTGCTCAACCATCAAGTTGTAGAGATCAGGCTGGGGGGCTTGATGTTGTGATTGAGGCAAATCAGCATTAGAAAGCTCTAAATGTGGGAAGTCAAAAGTGGGGCGATTTTGGCTGGAAGGGTCAGAATTGGGATTAGAAGTGGGATTAGAGGTCGAAGTGGAAGGGTTAGTGGACATGTTTTGTTGATTTTCCATTTTTTTAGAAGACAGAAAAAGCGATCTTTTAGCACGGAGGGCAAAATCAAATGGTCCCTCCAAGTGTGGATTTTGAGATCGTCGCCCGTGCATAAAATGGAAGAATGGGAGGGGAGGAGAAAGAGATGGAGATGAGAGAAAGTATGCAATCAATCAAACAAAATTTTAGACCTAACTTAAATGTGACTTCCTAAAAATTTAACCTAGGACTTGATCTACCTAGGAAATAAGAAATCAATAGTGAATATCCATTCTATCAACAAATCTGGCTAAGTTATATAAGGGGAGGTTTTGGCCCAAGCATTTCCCAGGACAATCCCTAGGGGCTTATGCAAACTCGCGCCTGGTCGTTTGGCACGGCCCCTCAGCCTGACACCAGTTATAGATGACAGAATTGGTATTAACTAAAGAAAACTTATAGCCTATATAGCAAGCCTAAGTTGATGAAACTTTAGAGGTCGAATTGATACAATTTTTAGTTAGGTCTAGGAGATTAGAGTGTACACGGAATGTGGAGGGCGTTGATTGGAGTATTGCCCTATTATTTCAATTTTTAGTGTGCAAGATTGGAAAGTGATTTCAATAGTAAACAAGTTGTCACACAATTTGGAATGAATTTTTGTATTTTAGGATTTGATTTAGGTTAATGTGTTTTAGGGTTTCCTTTTTAAGGCTTCAAACAAGTTTGAGATTTAACAAGGGAAGGAAAAATAGGTTGTGCTGGTGAAGATCAATTTCCTTTAAGTTGGTCTCTAAAAATGAAAAGAAAACCCTAATCACTTAAATCCTAATACAGAAATTTTACTACCAATGAGTTTGTTTTTAGGCTTTCTATTTAAAGTAGTGATCCAAACGAATCAAACAATACCACTACTTTTTTGCAAATCAAACAAGAATTCCAGAAAATATTTTTTTAGGATTTTAGGAAGTTGTTTGATATTTTAAAGGAATTTTTGTTTGTGCTGGTGTCAAAGTTCAAAAATGATACCGAAGGGTATTTTTGACCTTTTAGTACCACCACCGGCCTCAGAAAATTTTTGTGATTTTATATGATGTGTATAATTTCACAGGGATTCCAGAAAGTTAAATTTCGTAAAAATTGTATGAGTATAAAAATTTTTAAAATTCGCTGACAGTAGCAAAACAGGAAGATCAGAGTAGATGACCTCTCTGCAGTCCACTAATTTTTAAAAATTCTGAATAGATCCAATTGTTCTGAAATTTGGAATAGATGTTCCTTACTTGAATTGGAATCACTGGGTGAAATTTTAAGATTTTAGGAGGCCTATGGTGTTGAGAATTGATTTTTGAAGTCCGGACAGAAGTCCTAATCCGAAAATCAGAACACCAACACTTGAAATGAAGTGGTGTTAAATGATGCAAACAAGCAAACAATGAGTTTAATTTGCACCACTCCACTTATTTAAGTTGTTTAGGATCCTGAAAGTCAAGTTTAATATTGGTTTGGTAGTTTTAGTGATTTATATGACCAGAAAAGATGAACCAACTTGAAATCTTATGGAAGAAGAGGGATTTTTAGCTTTCACTTCCAAAATCCTGCCTTCTTCCTGTAGTTCTTGCACACAATAGAGAGTGAGAAATGGGGATAAGATCCACTTAACGAGTAAGAGAAATAAATGAATGCAAAGTCGTGCCTCCCTGGCAACGGTACCAAAAAGTGATACGGATCTGATGCGGTTTGTAAAAATATACAATTTAGTGTCGTAACGCGTAAGTTCGCTTTCACTTTTAAATTTATAATCCTAGATAAGAAAGTAGCTATGGTCATCTAAGGAGGTAATTTGTTGCAAAATACGTCTCTTGCTTGGAAATGGAAATCAACTTTCTTTTTGGTATTTTAGAATATATAATTTTTATAGGTTTTGAAATATCGGTAATACGCGGAGTCGAAGGCAGGAAAAAGACTACTCCTATTTTAGCAACTAAGTGGCAAGAATAACCTCTTCCCAAGCTCACCATAGGCAAGTGAGGGCTTAGGATAATTGGGAAGAGGGTGTGAAAGTGCTAAAACAAAACTAAAGTAGGGAACAAGATGCACAAATTTGGAAATGCAACTTTATAAGAAATTGGATTTTTGTTCTACAATTGTAGAGGAAAGCTTCCATGACAAAAATAAAACTACAAAGACAATGAAACAAAAATCCTAGATGATGATGGTGACGTTGGTGCAGCTCTTGCTCCAACTGCGGCTGCTTCTGCAGTTAAAAAGGGCTCCTCCTTGAATCAAGATGTGGTCTCCTCTTGGCAAGCCCTAGAAGGGGGGTTTGCCTTGGCTCCTCCAAGGTGGAAGCTACCCCCTTCAAGTCTTCTCCAAGGGTGGGCATGCACCACCCTTCCTCCTCCAATTGCCTGGTCGTCCTCCTAATGGAATGCTCCTCCTCCTTGGCGTGGTGCAAGGAGAAGAATGGAGAGGAAGAAGGCACCAAGGAGGCAAGGGATAGCTTCCTTAATCTTCTTCCTTCTTTCTTCTTCTTGGTATTGGGTTATAAGTGGGTATAGGGTGGAATAAAACTGAGGATGAAGAAATGAGGGTAGTTAATGGTGTATTTATAGGAAGGGAAGGTGGTGGTTGGCGTGGAGATGATGGAGGGCTAGGATTAAGTTTTGGGAGGTGGTTAAGGATCCTAGGGCTAGGAGGGGTTGGCGCCACCTTAAGGGATGTGGTGGTGGTGGTTATGGCAATGGAGAGGCACCATATGTTGGTGCCACTATGGAGATGTGCCATGGTTTCGACGCCAACTATGGGAGGCTTCTAGAAGGTGGGTAGGTGTAGGGTGGTGATGGCTTGAAGGGGTAGGTGTAGGGTGGATATGGGAGGTGAAGTTGGAGTCAAAAAGGGGAGTAGTTAGGGTGGTTTTGGCGCCAACTTTTTGGTGCCCTTTGGTGGTGGTTGAGGGGTGAAAGGTGGTGATGGTGGTGGCGCCAACTTGGAGTGGAGGTGGAGCTAGCTTTGGTGGTCTTCGGTGGGTTTAATTGGTGGAGCTAATTAGGTAGGGTATTACGGTAGTGGATTGCTAGGGGAGCTGGAGCATAGCTAAGCTAAGCTAGCTTAGCTAGCTTAGCTAGTAGTAGAGTAAAGGAGGAGGCAATCAGTGCTAGGGTTTGAGGGAAGGAGCTGGATAGAAGTCTGGAGTTAAACTGGAGTTGGCAGCTGCTGAAGAGGGTGGCATGGAGTTACTTTAGCTAGCTGCTAAGCTAAGCTAAAGCAAGCTGTCTTCTGCTGAAAGGAGCTGAGGTGAGCTAGGTCTGATGTTCCTGGGGAGGACCTAGCTAGTTGAGGTAGCTAAGGTAGCTTAGCTTAACTAAGTTGAGCTAAGCTAAGTCCTTGGGAGTTGGACTTAAGCTTCCTGAGTTAAGATGAAGTCATCTTCAGCTGCCTGGAGTTGAGTGGAGCTGGATGTAGCTGGTCCTGAGCTGAGGTGAACTCCAGTCAACTCAACTGAGCTAGCTAGAGCTCCTAGTGAAATAATGGGAGCTGAGATAAGATGAGCTCTCTTGAGCTATCATTCAGCTGAGATGAGCTGAATGAAGTTAGGATGAGCTAACTTTAGTTCAAGTGAGTTGGATTCCAACTATGGTGAGCTGGATAAAGCTGAGTTCCAACTGGTTTGTGCTTCTCCTTCATCAGTTGCCTTCTTGAGTGTTAGGATTTTAGGGATCTGTCAATCTGTATATCCTTAACACTCACAAAAAACACATCAAAAAGACAATAAAAAATGCAATGCATACCTAACCTAATTGATGCCTAAATGCAACTCAAAAATCCGTTTGTGGAGCAAAATCTTAAGAGTTAGGTTTGTTTTAATGTATAAGAATGATGATAAGCTGGTGTTTATTATCGCACAGGGGTATACCTTCAGAGAGCAAAACCCTCCCCTGCTCTCTCACAAATCCCTCCTCAAGACCCGGGTATAGTCGGATCCGGATAAGGGTAAGCAGGTAATCGAGCTTTGAACAGGGTCATCGGGTGTGTGTGGTGATTGAGGAGTGGATGGGCGTGTGAGACGGGGACCTCACCCCCGCTTGTGAGAGGTGAACAACCTAATGCATAAAATCCTTATATCTGTGGTTGCGCGCCTGTCACTCCACAAGGTGGGACTATCTTTGTCCCTCTCCTTTGCACAGCAGTAGCAGGAGGCAGCATCTTCAATTGAGGTCGATGGTGTGGCTGGTGGTTGCAATTGAGTGCCTGGAGGACCTGGGAGTCATCTGCGCCACCTGGAGGTGGAGTTTGGAAGGATGGTGGTCGGACAAAGGCGAACGACATTGGAAATGACGGAGGCGACAGCGGTCTCCGGTCAATACCTGAAAATCATAATATGGGCTCAAAAAGCCCCAATTAGATGGTTTAATAGCATTGCCGAAGGATGTGGAGTTCGATGGTGGTGTTTATATGGTGAGTGGAAGCGAGTGGTAGCCGGACGGTGACAGGGAAGGTGAACGGCGAGGGGTCTGTTCGGTGGGTTATTTTAGGGGGTGTTTGGAGGTGTAAGATGAGGGGTTTTGTGCGGATGGACGAGGCAGAGCTTTTGGAGGTGGAATGGGCGCGTTTGGTGGTCTGTGGAGCGTGGATGGTCATGTCGGAGGTATGCCAGACGTGGGGAAGACGGAGATGGAGCAGGTGAGTTGGCGGTCAATTTAAAAGGCAAAGGGGTTAGGGAGATTAAGGAGACGAAGAGGAAGAGGTTAAGACCTAATCTATTGGATGAAAGGTAAAGGAAGGCGCCAGCTGTGATTGGCCGACGCCGTGGAAGAGGAACTCTCCGGTGGTGGAACGACGAGGAAGAAGAGGGTTTAGGGGACTTCTGCTGGTGTCGTGAGAAGCGGAGGATGATGAGGAAGGCAATCCCGCTGCCTATGGTATGTGGCAGCGGGCGAGGAAGTCGAGGAAGAGGACGTCGCCAGAGCTGGTTGGAGGAGGCTGGATGGAGAGGTTTTTGGTGAAGAAGTGCGACCAAACCAAGCTAAGGATATTGGATTCTTGTCATGGGTCTTTTTATAGGTGTTAGGGAGGAGTTCCAGGCTTGGAAAGAAGTTTTCAAGCTCCGGCTATTTTGCGCACATGGGATACTCGGATCTTATATGCATTCACATGGGAGATTGGGAAGGAATCAGGGTTCATGGCCGAGTCCATTTGGAAGGGAATTTCTCAAGGAGTCTCTCTTTCAATTTTGGGAGTGTTTGAGATTCGAGCGAGAAATCTTCGCTCGAATCTCAACGGTGAAGGTTCCGTTCACTTTAATGGCGGCAGACCCATTTGCAAAGAACGATGAGAAAGTTAGGGACCTGATCGCAAGGATTTCAAAAGCTGAGAGGCTAATTGAGAGAGAAAGAGTTTGACTGGACTAAAATATAAACTAGGTCAAGATGATCTCTGATTGGGCCTAAATTTTGGTATAAATCTAATTTAGACCCAAGGAATCTGATGGTGAGATCGGATTTCAGTTTTGACCAAGTTTGACTGGGTAATTTGTGCAAAAATTCAAATTAGGGTAACTTTTCGTCTGAGGCTGTTCTAGGTCAAAATAAGTTCAGATGGTCAAACCAAGGTTACCAAATCTTATGAAATATTTTTCTATGAATTTTAGAAGGTTTAGATGGATTTTATCATGACCATAACCTCTGTTATTTAAGTAGGTATGAAATTAGGGTTTTAGGTTATGTATTAGTTCTCGAAGTACGTGAAATCCTGTTTCTGTCTGCATGGACCCTTTTATTAGTCATTAATGAACATTTGACCTTAGATTAACCTGTGGGAAATCCTGTGATTATTTTGCATTCATAATATGCTGTTAAACCCGATCCCAGCTCTCTGCGGAACCCGAGAACAACCGCCTCTACTAGATCCCAAGATCCAGTTGTCCAATGAGAAATAATCAAATGCATAAAACATTTCACCACCACACATGTAATGTAACTAAGCAGAAATAGATGATAGACAACAATGGAAATAAAATGGAATACCTCAGAAATATTACATGCCACAAGCGGAATAGAAATATTCACTGACATAGCCATCACCCAACAATAGAGAGAACAGAAACAATTACTACATGCAAAAGGTACCTACTACTAACAAAAGGCCTTTGCAACGAAAAAGAGAGGACTACGGCTGGGCTCGACTGGGCCCAGCACCTTCTGCAGCCGGAGGCGCTGGTTGCTCAACTCCCTAACCTAAACATGGTTATATAAATCTGTGGTCAGCTAACGCTGAGTAGAATGGTGGATAAGTCATTTACATGCAATTAAACATAAAGGAACAGGCAACTAACTAATCGTACATTTGCCAGTTATTTATTATCTGTTTACGTTTATTTCATCTGTGTTTCTGATTCGATTATTCTAATAAGGATCCACAATATTTCTTAATCCACTTGTTCCCTAATGGAACGATCTTGATTGCAGGTGTCCCGCGATGCAGGATGTACACGTGGCACTCTCCTGGCTAGGAGAGCACCCGTGGTAGTCCTACACCCGATCTACCACCCTGGGGTTATGGCTACGAGTAGTAGTGACTACGGCATGCGTTATAAGCACACGGGTAGCTACCCTACACTGGTACGCGGTCAGTCGTTTCTGTTAGCAGGTACGTCGAAACATACAACACGGAATCGGATAGGGGCCACAACCCTCAATAGCCTACGTACCCTTGCCCGGCTATCCCAGTTTGTCTAGTAGGCCTAACAAGAGTCGGTGTGGGGTGGTCAATCCTAACCCTGGGTCCCAACCCAAGGGGCGGCTAGCTCCCCCCTACACTAAAGTGACAATAGCTCTTCTCAGTATCGCGTACACGAGGGCTAGCTCACTTTCCATATCCAAGTCCATACAGCCAACCAGTCCATAGGCAACATGTTCCATTATATATCCGATATTCGTTTCAGTATACTTGAGTTCCTTAGTTCCCCGTAGGGTTCATGTATTGTACTCATCTCATTTTATATACGACATATATCACTATTCACATTCTAGTTCTTAATCATATAACAGGCAGTTCGTGATTTAATAAATTAAGCAAGTACCACATCACTTAACTATTCAGACGTGCTGTCAGACATCCTGAGCCATCTCCGGATGTCCGACAACCCCTCCGGACGTCTGACAGAGGTTGCAGACGTCCGATATTGCGGAAATGTCGACGCGCAGAGCTTCCTCGCGAAGCTCCTCTTCTCGCGGACTCCTCTCCGGCTGTGGAGCTGTAGCAACTGCTCTTCCTGCTGCTCTCCTCTTTCTTAAGCTCCTTCACCTCCTCCGACCTTACTCGCCGCCCCCTCTCCTGAGCTCCTCTCCTCTCCTCACACCTCCTCCCCTCTCCTTTCTCGTGCACGGCCGTGTGGGGGGGAGAAACAGGAAGGTGACAAACGGCGGTGGCGAGGCGAATGGAGGGCGTCCTTCGTGCTCCCCTCTTCTCCTCCACTCTCCATCCCTTGCTCACGCTCTCCCTCTCCCTTGCCCACGCTCTCTCTCTCTCTCCCTCACCTCCGTGCTCCTCCCCTCTCCTTCTCCCCCACTCACGGCTACAAGGGGATGGGGGAGAAGATGGTCGCTGACGCCAAGGTGGAGTGGAGGTGGTGTTGGTGGCGTGGAGAGGTGTGGAGAGGGTGGAGAGGTGAGGGG
Organism: Thalassia testudinum; assembly: GCA_037157565.1. Classification (NCBI taxonomy): domain Eukaryota; kingdom Viridiplantae; phylum Streptophyta; class Magnoliopsida; order Alismatales; family Hydrocharitaceae; genus Thalassia; species Thalassia testudinum. The sequence goes on along the minus strand of JAZHRO010000039.1, from coordinate 99,118,105 downwards.
GGTTTTTAAAGAAGAGGGTTAAGGTTTGGTTGTGTGTGGGCGTGGGTTGATGGTAGGAAATAAGGGGTAAATTGCGAGGCTGCCCCCGCAAGGTTTACTCTTTCCCGCAAAGCCCACAAATTAAAACCAAGGGGGTTTAAAAATTGCATCAATACTCCTAAGATTTCGAAAAATTTCCGAACGACCCTTGGGAAGGGTCATCTCATATGCTGTTAAAACTATAGAATTAACCATAATTTAATGCACTCTTCTCAGAAAGGATATTCAGTGAATCACGACTCTCCGGTGATTATGTAGGAATATTTGTTAGTTAATCCTGACTAATTAAAGCTAATTATGGCTCATGATGATATTATCATAATCCCCCCATACCTAACTTTAGCTAATCCCTTAGCAAAGTCTTATGGAAAGAACTAGAGTTCTAGACCATGCATTGATGTTCAGAGTCCTAATTTGTTCTACTCTCTAGAAATTAGGTTAGAATGTTTATAGTAGTCCTAGAGGTATTTAAGTATCAATCAAGATCTAGACTGACTAGCTTCAGCCTGAGTCTACTGCGAAGGTTTCTCAAGTCCAAAAAAACTACCTAGGGGTTCGTTCAACCCAGCGGTTAAAGCACCTGTGCATAGACATGACATGTCCAAGTTCGATTTGCTAGTGTATTTTTGTAAGAAAGAGTAGAGAATGATTTTTATTTGGAGAGTTTTCTTTCTTTTCTTTTTATTTTTTCCTAAATCTAGCTTCAAATTTGCCTTAAACACGGTCTGTATCGGATTCCTTATCCCCACTATCAATCCTCGAAGGGTCCCTGGCAATCGATGCTTCGGGATAGCACCACCCATGGCAATCTCCAGAACCCTGGCTTTCAACATTTGGGGATAGTGCTGCCCATGGCGTTCTGTAGCTAAATTCAGGTCCTGGAAAGTGACATTTTGGGCTAATCCTGCCCATGGCACTTGAACCAGCATAAGGTGCTTACATGCCCCCGGTAAGATTTAGATATCCTAAGAGACAAGTACCGAGGAGACGATATGTTATTATGCATCTTCGAGGGGAATTTCTCACTTTTCCGTGTCAGGAACTCGTCTAATCAACTTGTGTTGTCAAGCCACCCTTAAGCTAGATCTTCGAGATGGCTTTTCATAACAGAACACTTTTGGCATGATTTTTCTTTATTAAGCGCATTGAACCAGACCAAGTGTGATTTTAGGTGCTTAGGTTATCAAGGCCCGCAAACCAAAGGACAGGCAACGGGGTCGAATAATTCCTAAACGTTAGACGTATTACATCAGCCTCGCACTTTCCTCGACCTCTTGAGGATTAATCCTGATCTTAATAAATACTTGAGTGTTTAAACCTTAAAATAGATCTAAGAGGCCTAAGGTCTCTATCCACCACTAATTCCCTAAGTTTTAGCCTTACAGGTCATAATTCATCATCTGATCCAACCTAGAAGTTAGGTTGGTTCCATATTAAATTTCAAGGAACTAATTCATTTTTCTTTTCTTTTCTTCTCTTTTTATTCAGTTCAAACTGACCTCTCCTTTCCTCTTTTCTCTTTTTTTTTTATGAAACCCTTCCATGCGTTGATTTCACAGCTTTTTGTACTTTAATACCCTCCATGCCTACGATTTACAATGTCATTGTAAATTAGGTAAGTTTGAGTTCAATCCAAATCGTAAAGTAAAACAGGTGGGTGGTGAATGGGTCGGAACGACTGTTGCGAACGATTTCAAGCTTTGATACATGTATCAAAGGTGGAGTTGGTTATTCTAATGGACGAACTCTAAAGTGCAATATGAATTCAGTAAAAGGATATGTCAGGAAGGTTTTGGTTTTTTTAAAAGATGATGGGTTGCCTCCCGTTAAGCGTTAAGTTTGACGCCATCAGTTGGGTAGAATGAAGCTCAGGGAGAATGGCGATCAAAAGATACTGCGGCTAAGTTTGAGTCAGTAAGTTCGACGAACGGTTTGAATCTCTGATCGTTCACAACAAAAGGTTCAGAATCAAGGCTGAGTTCACTGATTTCAACAACTCCATTTCCGAACACTCGTCTCACCAGAAATGGTCCAATCCATTTAGATCTGAGTTTGGCTGGGAAGAGCTTGAGTTTGACATCAAAGAGTAGCACTTTCTGACCAGGATGGAAGGATTTTCGTGATATGTGCTTGTTATGAAAGGCTTTCACCTTTTCTTTGTAGATTCACAAGTTCTCGTACGCATCATTAGGTAGTTCCTCGATCTCACTTAGTTGCAACCGATGGTGGATTCCAGCTTTCAAAAGATCTAGATTGCACTTTCGTATTGTCCAGGAGGCTTTATGCTCCATTTCTACGAGGATGTGATATGCCTTCCCGTACACGAGTCTAAAGGGAGACATCCCTAAGGGGGTTTTATTGGCGGCCCTATAGGCCCATAAGGCTTCCGAAAGGCCGGCAAACCAGTCCTTCCTGTCAGGCCGAATAGTGACTTGAAGGATCTTCTTGATCTCTTGATTTGACAATTCAGCCAATCCATTAGTCTATAGGTGATAAGGAGTCGAAATACGATACTACACCCCATACTTTTTCATCAGGAACTGAAAGTACACATTTGCGAAGTGGGTCCTTCCATTAGAGATGATGGCTCGCGGAATATCGAATCGAGAGATGTGCTGATGAATGAATTTAATTACAACCTTATGATCATTGGTTCGAGTTTGGATGGCTTCGATCCACTAGGACATGCAGTCCATGGCTAAGAGAATGTATTTGAAACTATCGGATTTTGGGAAGGGGCTCATAAAATCAATCCCCCAGATGTCGAAGATTTCGCACACGAGAATCGACTGTAAAGATATCATATCATGTCGGCTCATGTTGCCTAAGGTCTGGTAACGAGTGCATGCTTTATAGTAATCGTGTGCATCTTTAAAAATCGTAGGCCAATAGAATCCACATTGGAGGACTTTTGCTGCGGTCTTGTGTCCTAAAAAGTGACCACTGCAGACCTAGTTGTGACAGAAGGATAGAATTCCATGGAACTCAGATTCCAGAACACATCTTTTGATGATTTGATCAACATCGATGCGGAATAGATACAGATCTTCCCAGACAAAGTACTTGGCATCTGAAAATAATTTGCCTTGGCTTTTGGCCAATGAGACAGAATCTGATGCGATGCCAAATAATTTACCATATCAGCATACTACGGAAGTTTCGTTTCGATTGTCAGGTGCTCATTAGGAAAGTGCTCTGCGATAGGTCCAGAAGGGTCAATGAGTAAAGAAGGAAGACGGGATAGGTGGTCAGCTACCACATTTTGCTTTCCCACTTTGTCGCGAATTTCAAGATTGAATTCTTGCAACAGCAAGATCCGACGGATTAATTTAGGCTTCGCATCCTTCATGAGTAAATGCCTCACTGTGGTGCGATCCAAGTAAATGATGGTATAGGATCCCAAGAGGTAAAACCTGAATTTTTTCAGGCCAAATACTACAGCCAACAACTCTTTCTCCGTAATAGTGTAATTATGCTGAGCCTCGTCCAATGTCTTGCTGGCGTAATATATGACTACTGGTTTCCCATTGATTTTCTGACCCAGCACTGCTCCTATTGCGTAGTCAGACGCATCGCACATGATCTCGAAGGGTTGAGACCAGTCAAGAGTTGCAGGATTGGTGCTTGGGTGACTCAGTCACGCAGGATCTCAAATGCGTGAATGCACTCACTTGACACCTCAAAAGGTGTATCTTTTTAAAGGAGGTTCGTCAAGGGGCATGCGATCTTAGAGAAATCAGGTATGAATCGACGATAAAATCCAGCGTGCCTCAGGAATGATCTGATGTCTTTGATCGAGTTAGTCACAGGTAGCTTGGAAATCAAATTCACCTTAGCTCGGTCAACCTGGATACTTCGCTCAGAAACAAGATGTCACAGAACGATGCCTTTAGGAATCATGAAGTGGCTCTTTTCCCAGGAGAGAACTAAGTTCACTTCATTGCATCTTTTGAGGATTTGGACCAGATGTAGAAGGCACTCATCGAAAGATTCACCAAGTACCAAGAAGTCATCCATGAATACTTTAAGGTATTTGCCCATCATGTCAGAGAATATGGCTAGCATGTACCGCTGAAAGGTGGTGGGTGTATTGCATAGCCCAAAAGGCATCCTACAGAACTCGTATGTACTGTAGGGGCAGCTAAAGGTGCTCTTTTCTTGATCCTCTGGATGAATTGTCACCTAATTATACTAGGAGTAACCATCTAAGAAACAGAAGAATCGATCTCCTGTTAATTTCTCGAGAATCTAATCAATAAATTGTAGTGGGAAATGATCTTTCTTTATGAAGGCATTCAATCTCCGGTAATCAATGCAGACTCTTCACGAATTTGCGATGCGGGTCAGGATGGTCTCTTCGAATTTAGTCATGATAATGGTGAACCCTGCCTTTTTTAGGCACAACCTGTAACCAACAAGTAGCGGGACTAGTCTTACTACTGGTAGTTGTTACATGCAGGTTTGCCTAAGATTCTAATAGACCAAACTTGTATCCCATATGTATCGGTACTAAGTATTAGTATCGATACTTACTACATACAAGTTTGCTAATGTAGGTTCAAATGGACAGAATCTGTAACCTAGGTACCGGTACTAAGATTTACATTATATTAATGTTCAATCTTGCTAAGTGCTTATTAGCAACATTTCAACTTGAAAATGGCAAATTTTTGTGTGCCCATTTGTGATCACAAATCTTCTTAATGTTTAATTTCCTTGTTTAATTTTAGAAAACAAAAGGGACACTCTTGATCTCATGCCCATATCTACCCCCACATAAAAATTGTTTGTCATGCCATAGAACGCTGTCAGAGAGGGGTTGATACGAGAAAGGCCCATTTGGTGTGTGATTGAGAATGACATGGATTTGAGAGTGTAATGAACTGTTGCTTTATCAGTACTCTATATTACATCTTTCTAGTTGTGAGCTTGCTGGTAACTTTGATTGTCACTATTCTTCTTCCCTTCTTTAGCTTCGGCTTATTTTTGTGAAAGTATTTAACTTCCGCTTATTGAAACTTTTAACCATGATACTAGGCAGTGGTAGTGTTTCTGATAACAGTGCATGCATACTCTGATGAAAAAAGTGAAATGGAAGAGCTGTCCATGGTAGCACTTTCAGGCTGTATATGGTTACAAGCTTTTGTTGTAGCAGTGGAGACAAAGTATGTCTGCAACAGCATCAAACTTTGTTTTTCTGCCACCAGATATTGCTTCTTGACAATAACTTGCTTTCAATCTAACGGGTGACATTCTTATATTGTAGTTCTTTCACTCTTGTGCAACACCTAGCTATTTGGGGTAATTTGGCTGCTTTTTACATCATCAATGGCATAGTTAGCATGATACCATCCGCAGGAATGTACACTATCATGTTCCGACTTTGCTGCCAACCATCATATTGGATAACTATATTTGTAAGCCTACCCATTCTCTCCTTACATGTTACCATAAGCTGATCAGCTTTAGCTTCTAACTGATCTTGCTTTCTGCTGCAGCTTATTGTGGTAATGGGGATGGGCCCTATTCTAGCAATCAAGTACTTCAGATATACATACCGACCAAACCACATTAATATTCTTCAGCAGGCTGAGCGTTCACGAGGACCCTTGTCTATATCAAATGCTGAGTCACAGTTAAAGACGCTGGAGACAGTCTCTTCTTTGTCAATAAGTCAACCTAAAAACAGAAATCAGGTGTACGAACCATTGCTGTCGGATTCACCTTCAGCTACCCGGAGATCCCTTGGGTCTACGGCAAGTTTTGATTTCTTCCATCCTTCACAGTCCAGGCTCTCACTCCCCAGTTCAAAAATTGGGAAGGACAACTGAATGCTGACATAAAGAGTATGAGAACGACATCCTTTGTAGATTGTTTACACAAAATTACAAAAGAAAAGGAATGATTTTTCAACCCGCATGCGGATATATATAGAGGTGAGAGAATATGTAATTCTTCTAGGTGTATTACTTGAAATACAATACAGCACCTGTTGTAGTCATTGTAACGTACTGTATGATGAGCACATCTGGATAGTTACACATTTGATATTGGAAATTGTAAATCAACCTAAGAATTTTGGATATTGACCTGACATCCATTCAACTGGCTGATTCCACCAGCAAATTTTTTCCATGAGCATTGGTATGATTTAAAAGCAATGCGAACTTATTTTTTAAGTGTAGCTTCTTTGGAATGAAGATCATTCTATTTTCATATAACCCTTCGTTTTTCTTGGCGAAAATCTTACGAAAATTTTTAGCTAAAAATGGTTCTGGAAGAATTTCTTTTGATCCAAATGGTAAGTACGATTTATCTTCCACATGCATCTTGAAAAATGGGACAATACAACATTGTCTTCCAATAGAAACACCTATGGTTTAAAATGTAGAGTAATTTATAAATAAGTTCCCAGAGATAGAATTGTGAACAAAAAGATATCCAATACTAAATAACTAATCAATTACTGTCTTGTTAACATTTCGGTGTCTATATCATGTTATTGTAAGCCAAAGCAATAGTATGCCATCATGCGCAATGGCGATGTAGATTATGTTGCTGACGTATTGAAGCATTTTCTGGGCACATACAGATATAACCCATCCATAAGTTTATCCTTCAAGATGATACAGTACTTGACTGTTGTGTATATTTGACATAGCGTATCCAACTCAGCATCATCGACACTTCTAATAACCAAAGCATTCGAAAGGCATAAAAATCCTCTCAAGGCATGTGATCATCTTCACATTGCTCAATCTCCTTGTTTAATTCCTTTTGTAAGATCCAGCTTGTATGATAATCGTATTGTATACGTAGTGGGAAAACGAGAGGGTAAAATCCAACCACACCATCGTTGTTGATGGAAATCGAGGTCCCCGTAGAACTGATGCCAGAAATCGTTGCCTTAACGAACACCTTAAAGTTATGCCTAGATACCTAGATAAAGATTGAAGAGGTAAGTCAGCCCCTTAATCGAATGGATTAAAAAATATGTGATGTTCAATTTTATTGTCATCTGCGCGAACATTTCGTCCCGCATAATGTCCAATAAGAGTATTTGCATGACCGACGACATTTTATACATAGGGTTGCACATTATCTAATAGCCACTTTTGCAAGGCCTCCTCTCTCTCTCTCTCTCTGGAAGGACGTAGGTTACGGAACGTGCATAGGGACATGTTTTGTAATGCACGGGTACACACTGACATTTCCAACGTCAGAAGTTAGCATGCGGATCATCCCCGAACATCAAAAGTCAGTGCACAGGGTAGTTCGCAACCTTTAAAGTTACGTATACACCATTTACACTAAAGAAATCAACCGTTCACTCAAAGAGAATAATCCCACAGCATCACAAGTGAAAACATCAAAATAAATCAGTTAAAAATTAAAATATATCGATTAAAAATTAAAATATATAAATTAAAAAATAAAATATATTGATTAAAAATTATTTTTTATTAATATAATAGAAGTTGATTTTCCATCAATAAATAATTAAAACGCATCAAGTTATTTGACCTTTATACCGATGAAAAATATTTTTGATTTTCACTTATATGTGAAAAGTAGTTTTAATTTTTACTTATAGATGAAAAATAATTTGAAAATCAAAATATATAAATTAAAAATTTTCAATTAAAAAGTGGATATATTTTAAGTGCATGGATCTACCATGTATTGTGAGAAATCATGATTCTCTCACTGCACGCAACGTACATTTCTTAACCTTCTTTTTTTTATTTTTTAAAAATAATTTTAGTAAAGCCTTCAAAAAGAACTGCCAATCCTCCAATGAAAGAGTAAATAAGCAGCTCTCGCAAACTGACAGCCATAAAACAAATTTTTAGTGGATTCTATTATCTGATGAAAAGCCATATGTGTTGATGAAAGTTTTGATAATGTCTCACTCAGAGGGAGTATATTTATCGTTAAATTTCATAAGAATAATTTAATTCTAGCAAGAAGGTTGGTATTTCATACCTTACTTGGAGGCCCCTTTAGTTGACAAGTTACCATGATTATTCAAATCTCTAGTTAACAATTGATCAGCAGATTTGATTGAAAATTCACCTTTCTTCTAAGGATGTCAAATAATACAAGTGTGAATATTTCTCTCTACGTTAAGATGAATATTTTTTTATGGAAGAAGCAATATTATACTCTAGAAAGATACATCCAATAAGAGAAATGTTCCGATGCTTTCAATCACAATAAAAAATATCATCCACAGCTGAGAGAGTAGGATCAATGAAGTTCTTAACCTGCATTTCTTTTATCTTTTTCCTTTTTCTGTGACCCGCAATTGGAGTGTTGGAAGCAATTTCTTGATATTTTGGAGGAGCTACGAAATGGTATCCTCTTGCCTTAAGATCAGCATCATCAAAAGGCTAAGATGCAGTTGAAAGGGTGTATTTGTAATGAAGGGAAGATCACAAGGAATGGCTATGATTGATATGTGTATGCAAATCATGCTACATCTTATAAAAGTGATGTATCGTTCAAATTTTGTAAAAGTGAGGTAGTAGTGATGCAACATCGATGAATATACTTGTGTCGCGAGAATAGGGCTCCACGTTGTTCTTTTGGATTTGGATATCTTTGCTACTATCATAGGATCAAATTATCCTAAAAGGATTTGAAATAATATTTTTTTCATTTTTAGTGATGGTTCCAGAACCGTTGCCAAAAAGTTCTTTTTATGACGGTTCTATTTCGTTAGCAGAAGCCCCTTGAATAGAACTACTCAAATTGGCCATTGACGATGTTTTTTCACAAAAATGTCGCCAAAGTTGCTATTGGGGATCCCTTTTTTTAGTAGTGAGGGAGGAGAAACAATAGCAGCTAGAGAGGAGGAAGAAGGATGAGGACAACCTCTGAGGATGATCTCGAAGTCGTTGCTGCTCTTGTGGCCTCTGGTGAGAAGTGTGATCCAAATTTGAGAGGAAGGAGAGGAGGAAGAAGAAAGAAGAGGAATAAGGAAAAAAAAATGTGGATAAAGATATTGGTGTAATTTTAAAATATTGATAGGAATATTGAGGTAATTTTTAAGTTTTACGTCATTAACTTTAACAATCGTTAGGAAATATTTCCTTAAATTTAATAGAGACTTAACCTAAGAGTATAACTATTTTGATGTGCAAGTTTATAGGGGTATAGATGTAATTAGGTATATATGTAAGGGCATGGATGTAAAATTTTCAATTATAAAATTAGAATAATAAATATAAATTCACACTTTTGTTGCCATGTAATATTCCAAATTAACTTGTGATGCTTGATCTCCACATGATTTTTCATCTTTCATAAATGAATTTCGACATTTTTGCAAATAGAAAGTTAACGATCATCAATATTAATGGTCAAAGCATATGTGAATCACCTATATTCATCAAGAAATAATTAAATCCTCCATAAAATATGAAACAATTACATACAGACTTTCAAAATTTACTCTTCTAATATTTTATAATGTTAATGTAAACATCAGAACCACATTTCCTAATGTCTTGTCGTTGTCTTAATAGTATCCACAAAATTTGGTTATAATGATAGCCTATCTTCATCTAACGAGTGAAAACAAATTTCTATTATTTACTATTTATTAGTTCTATTTTAGCATTTAAATTTAATTGAAAAATTTAACCTTTTGACCCTAAATTTTGTTCAAATTTTTTTTAGGTCAACCTAAAACCTTTTTCCAATTCAAGGTTGTAAGTAAATACTATTTAACTTCATAAATAACATTTAATCCATAATAATGTGTATATCATTGAAATCATTATTAATTTGGTCAAATCAATAATAAAGAGTTTGGGCATAGGGATTTTTATGTTGTATACCTTAGGTAAATACTCGTAAATCCTTCATATTATAAGACCTATATAATCCCAAGTTATCATCTTATTATATCGTATCTCAATTTCATTAAATCAACCATTTAACTTAACTTGCATGGTAGTTCCAACTCTTCATTAATGAACATCAATCAGGCAAGTATCTAGAAAAAGATTATCATCTCTTTTCATAGTGAAAACTCATGATTAAATATCGTTGATTGTTTCTAGAGGTGGTAATGATTCTTTCAAATCATTTAAATCTTCATGTCTACACACTCATGCTAAGGGACCCCTTCGATTATACAATACTCATACTTTTATTCAGATGAAGCGATGAATATGCCTTAAGACACAACTAAGATAGCCAACCAAGGGCATGAAAATCCAACAACTAGGCCATTAGTTACCTAGTTAAATCCTTAGGTTTATATGACCCTTAAGTTGCATACGGTTATGGGTTAATTTTTAACCTGGAATAAATTTTAGGAGGGTTTAAATTGTAAATGATGTTGGGAACAGTGGTGGCATAAGTAGTGGGATTCGATATAATATATGATATTTTGATGTAATTAAGTAGTTAGAGTTATGACTTATTTTAAATTTGATGTTGAATTTTTTATTATTATTTTGTTGCAACATGTAGTAAATAGAAGGCCAGATATGATGAATTAATTAAGTAGAGATGCCAGATAACATATATTATACTTATGTCTATTCCACCTACCCTATTCATTTTAAGCCTACCATGTCACTTATTCTGCCCCTTTGCATCAACCCCACCCTTGTTTTAACTTTATTTGGTTGATTTCATCACCTTTGGCAATTCAATTGTGTACGTATCTAAAGCTTTAAAGCTTATGCACTTGATTGGTCACATTTCTATGCATAATGCATATAGGGTGTAGATCCAGTTCTTCTATCACTCTTGACTAGTTGGATAGGCCTTAGCCTACATGGCTAAGACATGTAGCAATAGATTATAATGCATATAGGGAGTAGATCTAGTTCTTCTATCATTCTTGACTAGTTGGATAGGCCTTAGCCTCATGGTTAGGACATGAGGCAATAGATTATGCTATTATCTGTAACTAACCCTCAATCCTTTTATCAAGTTTTAAACAAAATGGATGAGACATTTGTTTAGCTGAATTAGACATATGGATGCATCCCAGTTCATCATCTTTATTCAATGAGCCTAATAAGCTAAAAGCCTAATTAGCTACACTCACAAATCAAGTGTTTATTGATCGACTTTGGGTGTAATCTCTTATGATGTTTCTATAAACCATGAGGCACATACAACATTCACATATTTTGGTTTTTACACCCTCTATCCCACCACTATATAGAATAGTAAAATAGAACTTAGATGCAACTTTAGCATTCTAAAATGTGTCGGATTAATAGCTAGGCTATCTGGTATCCTTCTAGGACATTTTGAGATTCTCTAAATTGTCCTTTGTCTGGCTACTCAAGAAGGTTTTAGCCTAGCCGATTACCTACAATTGTCATCTTGTGCTAATCATGCAAACTAATTTTGATTAGGTTGTAACATCCTGTTACGATCTGATCCCAGATCGCTACAGGACTCGAGACCGGCCTACCTCGACTAATTCCAAGACCTAGTCGTCCAACAAGAAACAACCAAAAGTAGGAAATAATTCACACCCACACATGCAATGTAACTAAGTAAAAAAATAATCAAGAGACAGTAAAAGAAATAGAGCAAACAGGCAATCAATGTTACAGGACATCACAACTACGACAGAGGAAAGTACAGTGAAAAAAGTACCGAAACAATATTACATAGAATAGAATACTCACTACTACAATCGAAGCCAGGGAAACAGTAAGAAAACGCAGCTAAGGCTAGGCTCGACATGGCCTAGCTCCCTCTACAGTCGGTGATGCTGGCTGCTGAACTCGACCTGAACAAGGTTATAAAATTTTCAAAGTCAACGAACGCTGAGTAAAGTGGTAATTCAGCCATTTATATGTAATTAAGGCAAGCAATTAATTAATGAAATTAAGTAACTATCCATTTTCATTTAGCTCAACCAAGTAGTTCTAATTTGTTGCTCCTTTATTAATCATTTCTTGATCTGGCTTGTTCCTCTCGGGAATAATTTTGATTACAGTTTTTTCCATGATGTAGGATGTACACGTGGTGCTCTCCTCGTCGGGAGAGTCCCCCGTGGTAGTCATACACTTAGTTAACCACCTCGAGGTCACAGTCGCGACGTAGTGGTGACTACGGCACACGTGATAAACGTGCGGGTAGCTATTTCGCACTGGCACGCGGTCAGTCGTTTCCACTAGCGGGTATGCCTAAAGGTACAGCACGGAATAGTACAGGGCATTGCTCTCTCATAATATAACAAGGATCTCGCCTCTCCACAGTCTGCACACCTTTGTCTGACTATCCCGGTTTGCCCAGTGGGCCTAATAAGAGTCGGTGTAGGGTGACTAGTTCTAACCCCGGGCCCCTTGGGGTGGCTAGCTCCCTCCCTACACTAAGTAGCTCACCTCGGTACCATGTAGAAGAGGGCCAAACAGAGTCGATGTAGAGTGATTAGGCCTGACCCAGGGGCTCAACCCAACGGGCGGCTAGTACGCCTCTACACTAAAGGGACAGTTGCTCTCTTTGGTACCGTGTACACAAGGGCCAACTCACTTACCATCTACAGGAGTTCTCCTAATTCCCTGTAGGGTTCATGCTGGTATTCCTTTCGTTTTATATTCCAGACTTTCAGATATCTCTATTTACATTATCAGTTCCATTCTTAAAATAGGCAGCTTGTGATTTGCTAACTGACAAAGCATCACATTAAAATAACCAATACATTTGCTAGCATTTAAAGTTTTACATGCATCTCAAGTAAACTGTGTAGCTCAACCATATTCATTTGTTCCTGTCCTAGGGTTCATTGTCATCCTTAGGTTCTACATGTATCTCAAGTAAACAGTGTAGCTCAAACCATACTCATTTGTTCCTACCCTAGGGTTCATTCTCATCCTAGGATTCACTCAAGTTATTCTAAACATGCAATTTATCTGTTTAAATCATACTATTAATATAAACCACCCTACCGGAAAACATGGGAGGAATGGGGGCTCGGATCGCAGATCCCATCGCCTTCGCGGGTCCTACGTACTCGACTGGCTGGAGACCTATATAATTGACCAACCACATCAAACGAGTCCGAAACCATATACAAGTGACACTAACTCATAGAGAAACTCAAGCGAAAAACAACGGTAGTTCATTTGAAAAATCCGTTTCCATTTAGGCCCTGAACGAGCCAAAAACACTCATACTGTCCAAAATCAGACGTTTAGGACTAGTCCTAGACATCTTAAAAGACGTCAGTACTCACCCTAGGTTTCTTGCGGCTTCCTCGGACGTCTGGATCCTTCCACGATTGTCTGAGGAGAGTTCTAAATGTCGGACTCTCCTTCCGGTTGTCTGGAGGTACGGTCAGACGTTTGGAGACGTGTTCGGATGTCCAAAAATACCTTGAAGGGTGCACCCCGTGCCTTTCCAATGCTCTGCCCCTGTGTACACACGGGTAGAGCTAAAAACAGCTAAACACAACCCTACGGTACGGCCTGCATGGTCGGAAACCGTGCAGAAGCGTTCTTTCAAACGTTCGGCTTCAGCTCCGGACATCTCCCTGCTACTCCAGAAGTCTGGGATGTGCTCCAAACGTCTAATACTGAAAAATATCCAGTACCTAGAACCCTCGCAAGCCTTCTCCTCCGCATGGACCCCTCCGCACCGCCTGCAGCTGCTACGCCAGTAGCTTCAGGAGGTCACAAAGCTCACCTTCACAAGCTCCTCCTCCTCTCACGACTCCTCCCTCGAGCCTCTGAACTCCTCCCGTCGAGCTCTGCCTCCTCGAGCTCCATCGAGCTCCCACAGTTGTCCTCCGGTCGCACAGGCTCCCCCTTACACGAGCTCTCCCGCAGCGCACCCAAGCTCCCCGAGCTTTCCTCCTCTCTCCCACGCCCTCACACTCCCACGCACACATTGTCTATCCCTCTCTCCTTCTCCTCCTCACGTAAGCACCTCTCCTCTGCGCACGATTGCAAGGGGAGGAAAGGAGGCCGTTGGCGGCACGCTGGCAGACTGGGGGAAGGAGGTGGAGGAAGTGGAAATGGAGTGGGGTGGAGGGGTTTAAATAGGAAGGGTTAGGATTTGGGGTCAGGAGAGAGGGGTGTGCACATGTAGTACGCGCATGGAAAAGAAAACAAGGTACGATTCTTCTGTTTTCAAACGTCCGACCCTCTATCCAAACGTCTGGATAGACATCTGATGGCTAATCCAGACATCTTAACCAACACAAAAAGGCAACGGGTCATTTCAACATAACAAACTTGAAGGAAGTTTCATCCCCGAAACTTGAGCCAAGTAGGGTACAGAAAAAAAGTAGCGTAAAAGCGCATAACAAACTTAAAGAGGATCAAAGTGGATCTAAAAAGATGTATCCTCAAAAAGCTCCGGGTACTGTTCTCGCATTGCCCAGGCTCCCAAGTGGCCTCCTTGTATCGCTAACTTCTCCATAGGACTTTCACCAGTGATACCTGCTTCTATCTCAGACTCCGGATGGCTCTGTCTAATATCTGTACTGGCCTCTTGGGATAGGTCAGGTTGTCTCCCACCTCGACGCTTTCGTGGCTCAGAACGTGGCTGGGATCGGCGACGTACTTCCTGAGGTTGGATACGTGGAATACGTCGTGCACTTTAGAAAGCTGGGGACGAAGGGCAAGCCGGTAAGCAATGGGTCCAACCTGCTCCAAGACCTCAAAGAGTTCCACAAACCTTGGTGCAAGCTTCCCTTTCACCCTAAAATGCTGCAAACCCTTCATGGGCGAAACACGGAGGAAAACGTGATCTCCAACCTCGAACTGCACCTCTCGGCGCTTCCTATCGGCGTAGCTCTTCTGCCTGCTCCTGACAGTGCGAAGTCACCTGTAAATCTGCTCTATCACCTCCTGACTCTGCCGAATCAACCTGGGGCCAACCTCCCACTTGGTCCCCACCTCGACCCAACTCAAGGGTACAGTAGACCTCTATCCGTACAGAGCCTCATAAGGTGCCATGCCAATGCTCGAATGATAGCTGTTATTGTAGGCAAACTCTGCCAGGGGCAAATGCTCAAGCGTTTGTGTGGTGCACTTTGACTGCTCGTTGGTCTGGGGGTGGTATGCGGTACTGAACCTCAGACGGGTCACCAATGCCTATTGAAACTCTGCTCAGAACTAGGAAGTGAAACGAGTATCCCTATTGGATACGATCTTGTGAGGGACTTCGTGCAAGCTCACCACATCTTTGACGTATCCTCTACTAGCTGTGTTGACCCAAAAGTGACTCGGATCTACAGGAACCATGCTATCTTCGTCAACCAGTCTACTATCACCCAAACTGTGTCGTGTCCCCGTTGGGTAACTGGTAGACCCACCACCATATCCATGGTGATACTCTCCCACTTCCACTCTAGCACAGGAAGTGGCTATAACGGCCCTGCAGGCCTCTAGTGCTCGGCCTTCACCTGCTGGCATATCAAGTATAGTTGGACAAACTCACCAACATCCCGCTTCATCCCTCTCCACCAGAAGTTGCGTCCCAAATCATGGTACATCTTTGTACTTCCGGGATGTATGGTGAACCGGGACCCGTGCACCTCGATCGGGAGCTCTCTCAACAACTCGTCGTCTCTAGGAATGCATAGGCGTCCCCTCATGTGCAGTATCTCGTCTGAGAAGAAAAAGTCTCCTGGGTCCCCTGTCAACACCCTCTCTCACAGTGTCTGTAAGTATGGATCGGCCATCTGTCCTGCAATGATGCGATCTATTAGCTCCGGTTGTGCCTGTCGCATCATTGTCACTACCCTGCAGTACCCCAGTGACTCCCGGGGTCGCCAACTACCCTCCTCCTCCTTGAGTCTCCAACTCTGTGCCTGCAAGCTGGCCAAGTGGGAAGGCGCCTTCCGGCTCAAGGCGTCAGCCACCACATTGGCCTTCCCTAGGTGGTAGGAGATGCTGCAGTCGTAGTCCTTCAGGAGCTCTAACCAATGTCTCTGTCTCAGGTTGAGCTCCTTCTGGTCAAAAATGTGCCTAAGGCTCTTGTGATCATTAAAGATCTCTAATGTCTCACCATACAGGTAATGCCACCATGTCTTTAGTGCAAAGACGACTGCTGCCAACTCTAAGTCATGGGTGGGGTAGTTATGCTCATGGGGCTTCAGTTGTTGCGAAGCATAAGCGACAATGTGACCCCTCTGCATGAGCACACCACCCAACCCTTGCAATGATGTGTCGATGTAAACCACGAACCCGCCACTACTGTCTGGAATGATAAGTGCAGGAGTTGAAGTCAGTCTTGTTGGTGCTAGAGCACCATGATCATTTATTTTGATGATAACAAAACACGTGTCTTTTAACATTTACTTTTGAGTCATAGTTTTCAGGTCAAATTGCAAATGGAGACAGGTGTTTAGACGGAGTTCTAGCTTGCATCCATGGCGGATTGGAGGAGCTGGACAGAGGCGGAGGAGCTTCGCGAGGAGCGAAAGATAGAAGATGGAAGGACAAGAAGAATAAGATAGATTTTTGTTTATCTTTTTCTATGTACTTTTGTCATTATATTCTTGCTCTTTTTATTTCTTAGAATATATGTTAAAGAGCCTCAAAGGATCCTTAAAGTAGTCCTAGGAACACCTGCACTATCCTAGGATACTTAGGTTTTCTATAGAGAACTTAGAAAACCAAAATAGGGATCAGACGGCCTTTTCAGTCGTCTAATCTGAATTTCAGACGTCTGACTGTTGACTCAGACGTTCGATTATTTAGGCTGGACTTAGTTAGTTTTATCTGATGAAATCAGACGTCTAGACCTTAGTTCAGACGTCTTAGGAGACGTATGATGCCTTTGCCAGACGTCCAATTAGTGGACCGTTGGCTTCCTTAGCAAACGTCGAGGAAATGACCGTTAGCCTCGTATTAGACTTCCGTGGAGGACCCCAGACTTCTGATACATGACCGTTTTGCCTCGGCTGACCCAAAATTTCTTCTCAGAGATTTTCTAGCCATTGTACTCTCTTGGGAATCCATTTCCGCAGAACGATAGGTTTCCAAATGTCCAGACCTAGTGCCAGACGTCCTGTGTGTCGTCTGATGAACATACATGAGAACCCTGTTTCGGTCTAATCTATGTCAGGAAGGAAACCCACCTAAAATCAGACGTCTGACTTAGTTCTTAGACGTCTTAAACGGGTTTTCTAGACGTCTGGTAACCCTGTCAGAATCATGATTAATTCTGATTATGGCCTGATTTTCTTTGGATTTGTACCCAACGGCTATGGAAGCCTTCGAAGGCCTTCCGAAGACTTCCTTGGCCCTCTATAAATAGAAGAGGACCCCTTGGCTTGTAAGACACACCCAAGACACACCTTGCAAGAATATTTCCACTCTCTTTTGTCAAAAAGAAGTAAAAGATCAAATAGAAGAAGCTCTAGCTCTACAAGCACTCTTTTTACACCTAAGAGATTCGTCCTGCTGTGCACCCGCTCTCCCACTGACGTTACGAGAGCGTTGTTGTGCCAAAGCATGGTTCACGCACCCGCGTCAATCCAACGCACTTCCACCAAAGGGAAGTTTCCTAACTCCTATAGAAGCTAGGTTTAAATATTTAAGGCTCTATAGGATTGTTGTACATTTTATCTTTGGTTGGGTATTCGCTTTACGAATTCCTGTCTCCTTTGCGAGACAAAATCCTTTTTGTGAAGAGAAGGGGTTTTGAGGTACACTACCCTCGATCTAAGTAGTGTGGTCGTAATTGAAGTTTAGTCACCCTCATTTAAGTGGCTGGGTTTAATGGATTTGATCGACTAGGTCGATTAGAAAATCCTAACTCGAGAGGGTTAGGTGGTGGTTTTTACCCGATTTGGGTTTCCACCTAAAAATACTTGTGCCTATTGTGGATTGCTTATTTTTGTAAGATTGTCTATTTTATTTCCGCACTTTATATTACGTCACGCATATCTCACACCCTCCAAGTAGGGAATTACAAGTCTCTCCTTCAACTCCTGAAAACACGCCTCGCACTCGTCGATCCAGGTAAAGGGCACGTCCTTCCGGGTCAGCTGAGTCGTAGGATGCGCAATCTGAGAGAACCTTCTGATAAACCGCCGATAATAGCCTTCCAATCCCCGAAAGCTGCGTACCTCTATCACTGTGCGTTGTCTCTCACACCTGAGCACGGCCTTACCCTTGGCTGGATCTACAACCAATCCGTCTCCCGAAATCACGTGGTCACATGTCTCAGCCAAAACTCGCACTTGTTATACTTGGCATACAACCTGCGTCGTCTTAGGGTATCTAGGACCATACGTAAATGTTGTCCATGCTGCGCCTAATCTCGTGGGTAGACTAGGACGTTGTCGATGAACACCACCACAAACTGGTCCAAGTACAATCTGAAAACACGGTTCATCAAGTCCATGGAAGCAGCGAGGGCATTGGTCAGCCCGAATGGCATGACCAAGAACTCGTAGTGCCCGTACCGAGTACAGAAAGCTGTCTTGGAGACGTCGGTCTCCTTGATCCTCAACTGGTGGTAACCTGACCTCAGATCTATCTTAGAGAACACTGTGGCGTCTCTCAACTGGCCAAAGAGGTCGTCGATATGAGGCAGCAGGTACTTGATCCTGACGGTGACTCGATTCAGCTATTGGTAGTCGACACAAAGTCACAGGGTACCGTCCTTCTTTTTCACAAACAACACTGGGGCTCCCAAGGGGAACGCACTGGGCCTCACAAAGCCCTTCTCCAACAAGTCCTGTAACTGTGACTTGAGCTCCGCAGCTCAAGTGACGCCATCCTGTACGGTGCAGTAGAAATGGGGCTGGTCCCCGATACTAGCGAGATCTCAAACTCGATCTCACGCTCAAGTGGTAGTCCTGGCAACTCCTCTAAGAAAATGTCGAGGTACCTGCAGACCACCGGAATGCTCTGAAAGTCGACCACGGGACTAGGCTCTGCTACAACACAAGCCAAGGAGCCGTTACACCCCTGACCCAAAAGCTTCGCTACCCGAAACGTGGAGATGCTCCTAAAACCTCCGTCCACCGTCTGGCCATGAAACTCGAAGGGAGGCAACTCTAGTATGGAGAAAACGATCTTCCTCCCAAAATAGTCCACCAAAGCATGATAGGCAAATAGCCAGTCCATCCCTAGAATCATGCTAATGTCCTCCATCGGGATTACAATCAAGTCGATGGGAAGACCGTGTCCCCCTATAGCGACCTTGTAGTCTGTAAAGACCTCCTCTGCTATAAACGACTATCCCCCTGGCCCTCTAATCAGGAACAGAACCTCTAACAGTACGCTGCTTGGTCCCAAACTGACAGAAAAACTTGAAGAGACAAAGGAATGTGTGGCACCAGAATTGAAAAGAACGTAGACTAATCTGTCAGAAACAGTAACCATACCTGCCACCACAGAACCTGAAGCCCTGGCATCTCTTTGTGTTAGGGCATTGATGTGCCCCTCAACCCTAGGTGCAGACGAAGCGGCCACGCTCTGAGTTGGGCGGGCAGTAGCTAGCCGGTACCCTCCTCGTGACTGTTGTCATCCTCCATGTGCCTAGTGACCGCAGCTACCAGCTCAGCCTCTAGCACTCGGTGCGGGGAGCATCTGTTGTGCTCCAGCCTTAGATGGCAGTCCCTCCTGATGTGGCCCGGTTGGCCACACTGGTAGTAGAGAGGAACATGGCCTCCTCCCTCAGTTGGTCTCTGCTGGTGGCTAGGCAGGGGTTCGATGTTGGCAAGTGGTCCCTGTCTAAGGCCCCCAAAGGCCACTGGTGGCCCCACAGAATGAGACTTCTCTCCTGCGGCTCTGTGAGTACTCTGGCAGGTAGGGCCTCTTCCGTCTGCCGTCAGTGTCTCACGCGGTCGAGTTGGTCTCCTCATAAGTCATGGCCGCCTCAACCACACGAGAGAAAGTGGGCAACTTTAGGGGTTTCACATACTCTCAAATCGCTGATCGAAGCCCCTCAATAAACCTCCACAAGCACTCCTCGGTAGACGCAGCTGTTGGGGCGAAGCATGACAGCTCTAGGAAATGCATGCGGTACTCGCTAACTGTCATTGCTCCCTGACGGAGAGTGTGGAACTCTCGCCTCCTCTGGTCTTGCCAGGTCTACAGAAAGTACTGCTTGCAAAAGAGAGCCACGAACTGGTCCCACGTCGGCTCTCTCCCCTCCTAGCCTCTGACTGCTCTCCACCACCTGTGGGCTGCGCTCTCCAGCTGGTATGTGGCAAAGGCCACGCGACACTCTGCAAGAGGGCGGAGGGTGTCGAACACCTTCTCCATCTGCTCCAGCCAGTCCTCTACCTCTGACGAGCTCTCATTTCCCTTGAAGGAGGGGGGCTTCAGCTTCCAAAACTAGCCGAAAAGCTCATGGTGGAGCTGCAACGGGGGAATAGGTACACCTCCAGGCAAGGAGGGCTCATGCTCAGAAGTGTCTAAGGGTGGTGGGGGTGGTGGAGGATCACCCCCTCCCCCTCCAGCTCGTACGGTACTGCGGCGTTTCCCCTATCTCACGGAGGACTCTCCCTCCACGTCTTCAGGGAGGGGAGGCTGAGGAGGCTGCTGGAGATCATCTCGGACGATATCTCGGATCATCTAGGTGAGATCCTGGGCTTGGATGCTTGGAAGGAGAGGTGGGTCGGCTTGTGCCTCCCGTCCGGCACGTTCGCCCCTTCGACCCCACCCACGACCACGTCCGCGACCTACCTCGGGAACTCCCCGACGAGGCATCTCTTACAAGGAGATACAGGAAAAAGAGCAGGAACTGTCAATGATAACAGATTACATCGAAAGATAAGACTCGAAGCGAAGAGCAAAGCGATACGTTGTGATGGCTATCCTAGTTACATACGTGTGGGTGACTATTTTTCAGACCATTTGGTTTATTTCTCAGGATAACCTTGCTCTGATAACATCTTGTTACGACCCGATCCCAAATCCCCACAGGACCCGAGACCGGCTTGCCTCGACTAATCCCAAGACCTAGTCGTCCAACGAGAAACAACCAAAAGCAGGAAATAATTTACACCCACATATGCAATGTAACTAAGAAGAAAAATAATCAAGAGATAGTAAAATAAACAAACAAATAGTCTATCAATGTTACGGGCCATTACAACTACAACAGAGGAAAGTATAGTGGAAAAATTACGGAAACAGTATTACATAGAACAGAATACTCACTATTACAACCGAAGCTAGAGAAATAGTAAGAAAAAGTAGCTAAGGCTGGGCTCAACTAGGCCTAGCTCCCTCTGCAGCCTGTGGTGCTGGCTGCTCAACTCCCTAACCTGGACAAGGTTATAAAATTTTAGAAGTTAATGAATGCTAAGTAGAGTGGTATTTTTGCCATTTATATGTAATTAAGGCAAGAAATTAATTAATGTAATTAAGTAACTATCCATTTTCATTTAGTTCAACCAAGTAGTTTTAATTTGTTGCTCCTTTATTAATCATTTCTTAATCTGGCCTATTCCTCTCAGGAACGATTTTGATTGTAGTATTTCCATGATGTAAGACGTACACGTGGTGCTCTCCTGGCCAAGAGAGTCTCCCGTGGTAGTCCTACACCCAGGCAACCACCCCGAGGTCATGACCGCGACATAGCGGTAACTACGACACGCATGATAAACGCACGGGTAGTGGTTAGCTCGTCGCTTTGGTTTTAAATTCTAGACGTTGTAGTAAAAAAAAGCTGCTACCAGTTTACAATTTATTACTTGGAATTAAAAGTTTCCCTAGGTCAAACTCAGGTAGTAAACTATGATTCCAGAAGCATATGAATTCACAATATATAGTGTTTTACAAAAATTAAGACAAAGGAGAGAGAGAAAGAGAGAGAGCAAAAATTCTCTTCTTGGCTTTTTCTTCTTCTTCTCTTCAGCCAGCTCTCTTCTTCAGCCTGTCTCTTCTTTCTTCTTCTTCTTTTCTTTGCTGCAAAGGCTTCCTTTTCTTTCTTTCTTTCTTCAGCTGCTAAGTCCTTCTTCTTCTTCCTTCTTCTTCTCTTCTTCTCTGATTTTCTTCTTTCTTTTGCGTCTTCTTCTTCTTTGCTACGGAGGCTCCCTCCTTTTTTTTCTCTTTCTTTTTCTCTGGCCTGTCCTCTACTCTTCTTTCTGCTTCACTCCTTCCTTTCTTTCTGATGTCTGATTCAGAAATCAGACGCCTTAACTGCACTGTTGCTACAGTGCCCCTGCTTTTTTCTTTTCTTTTGCTTCTTTCCTTCCTTCCTTCCTTCTCCTTTCTTTTTCTCTGCGGCTAGGTCCCAGTTGCTGCTCTTCCGCTTTCTTTCTTCCTTCCTTCTCTTTAGCAGCACCTTGCTTATTCCTCCCTCACCTGTTCTCTTCACACACACACACAAGCTCAGCGCAAAACTTACCCTACCCTCTCCCCGCGCCTCTCTCTCTCTGAATCTCTCTTGGGTACACTCTCCCAGAGCCGGGTTATCGGGTCGGGTCGCGTGCCTGGGTCCAGGCGCACCGGCGTGGGTGGTGCGCGAGGAGTGCACAGGAGGGTGTCGAGTCAGGTCGCACCCGATCCATGTTATGAGCTCATGGACGAGGGCGGTGTATAGGTGAGGGACCTTACCCCGTGTGTATTCGGAGGCGATCAGCTAATGTCACTTTTACAATTTATGTGTGGGTGTGCGCCCATGCACTTCCGAGGTGGGACTAAAGTCCCACGTCTGCTCCGCGCACCCACAGGAGAGAAGCTGCTGGCAATTGGGGCAGCAGCGAAGGCTCGCGACCTCAATAGAAGGCCTGGGCACACTCGCGGAAGTACCCCGCGTTGCCTGGGGCCTTCACCTGGTGATGAAAGGGCCTGGAGCTGCTCACAAAGCGGCTCCTGCTGTCCGTCAATGGCGGCGAGGAGGCTGAGACCTGAAAGCATGAAAACGACCTCGCGGCCATGTCAGACAGCTCAGGAAGCTTCGCCGGAGTACGGCGAAGGCGGTGCAGGGGTCGTCGTGGCGGGAAAGTGGCTGTGGCCATGTGCTTAGGGCACACTGCAGAGGTGCAGGTGGGTGTGTTCGAGGGGTGGTCTGAAGGTGAAGGGCGGTGAATGGAGTAGGGGAAATGCTTGAGTGGAGTGAGGGGGAGCGTCTGGGCTTGTCGGCGAGGGGTGGGATGGCCTGTGAAGGTGGAGCGAACTCGCCGGAGATGGTGGCCGGAGGTGGAGCAGATGGAGGTGGTAGTGGCAGTCAAGGGGTGTAAAGTGCCAATTTAAGAGGGGAAAAGTAAGAGGAGAGTAAGAGGAAGGTTCCTACCTACTTAATCGACGAAAAGGGAAAGGAAGACGCCCAGCGCGTGCCTGTCGGAACTGGGGATGAAGGTGCCCAGAAGGGGAGTAATGGCGACGAGAAGGGGATCTGGAGACGCCGGCTGGTGCGGCCTGGCGTGGGAAGATGAGGCAGAGTGAGCTCTGCTGCAGGTATGGCAGCAGAGCGACGAGGAGGAGGAGAAAAGATCTCCGGAAGCTTGGGTTGTCTAACCGGAGTGAGAGGAGACGAAGTAGGGGGGTTTTCTTCGGCCAAAGCTAGCTTGAGGGAGACGACTGCCCCTGCCGCTTCTTATAAAGGTGCTGGCGGGGAGAGGGTCTCGAGGGAGCAACGTGGGGTGCTCGTCGGAGATGGTCGGAAATGGAGACCCATGCCTTTTGTGTGTTCGCACGAGAGGCATGGGTAGTCGCAGGTCACAGGGGAGTGTCCCTACGACAGAAGACGACGTAGGGAACCCCCCATTCGTTCCTGAGAGCAGTTGCCATACCCTGCGCGGCGCCATCCTCTGCGCAAGGTCGCTGGAGGTATGGTGCCTACGTGGGGTGGCAGGAAGGATCATTCTGCAAAGAACGAAGGAGAAGATAAGGGGCTAAATGCAAGGTTTTGAAAAGATAAGGGTTAAAAAGTAATTCAAGAGGATTAATTTGTAAAGTCGGTCAAGATGGTCTTCTCTTAGTCCCAAAATTTTGTACCAGCCTAATTTGAACCTAAGGAATTCAATGGTGTAATTTGATTGTAGGCTTGACCATGTTTGACCGATCAATTTGCTCAAAAACCCAAATTAGGTTAAAATTTGGACATGGTTCTCAATTTAGGTCAAAATAGGTTGCAAAGGCCAAATTGAAGGTTCTAAACCCTAAGGAGTATTTTTCCATGAATTTTAGAGGGTTCAGTTGATTTTTATCCTGCCTAGAACCTTGTGAATTAAAGTGGATTTGTTTTCAGGATTATAGAATGTCATTTAATTCCTAGAAGTTGCTTTAACCCTTTTCAGATCAGAACATCCTACTTCCTTCCTTATTAAGCTCATTTGACCTGTGTTTAGACCCTTAGATACCCGGTTTGTATACTGCATTGGTAAAATTACAGTTTTATCCCTCATGACTTGTTTTATTCTTCAATTCAGAATTCTCTGAGTTAGATTTTCTTTAGGTTTTGTAGGAGCTTTTTCACACTTATTTAGATCAAATTGTGCTAGTTAGGGTTCATGATGAGGCTCTCATCAGGTAGCTATCCCGTACTGGCACGCGATCAGTCAGAACAGTATAGGGCCTTGCCCTCTCAAAATAGAATAGGGGTCTCACACCTCCACAGTCCGCGTACCCTCATTCGACTATCCCGATTTGCCCAGTGGGCCTAACAAGAGTTGGTGTAGGGTGGCTAGTCCTAACCCCGGGCCCCCCTTGGGCGACTGGCTCCCTCCCTACACTAAGTAGCTCACCTCGGTACTACGTACACGAGGGCCAAATAGAATCAGTGTAGAGTGACTAGGCCTGACCTCAGGGCTCAACCCAACGAGCGGCTAGTACCCCTCTACATTAAAGGGATAGTTGCTCTCCTTGGTACCACATACACAAGGGCCAGCTCACTTCCCATGTACAGGAGTTCTCCTAATTCCCCGTAGGGTTCATGCTAGTATTTCTTTCGTTTCATATTCCAAACTTTCAGATCTCTTTATTTATATTACCGGTTCCATTCTTAAAACAGGCAGCTCGTGATTTTCTAACTGACAAAGCATCACATTAAAATAACCAATACATTTGCTAGCATTTAAAGTTTTACATGAATCTCAAGTAAACTGTGTAGCTCAACCATATTCATTTGTTCCTGTCCTAGGGTTTATTGCCATCCTTAGGTTCTACATGTATCTCAAGTAAACAGTGTAGCTCAAACTATACTCATTTGTTCCTGCCCTAGGGTTCATTCTCATCCTAGGGTTCACTCAAGTTATTCTAAACATACATCTCATCTGTTTAAATCATAATATTAATATAAACCCCCCCACCGGAAAACACGGGAGGAATGGGGGCACGGATCGCAGATCTCGTCGCCTCCGCGGATCCCACGTATTCGACTGGCTGGAGACCTATATAATTGACCAACCACATCAAACGAGTCCGAAACCGTATACAAGTGACACTAACTTGTAGAGAAACTCAAGCGAAAAACAACGGTAGTTCGTTTGCAGAAATCCAATTCTGTTTGGGCCCTAAACGCCCCAGAAACACTCACACTGTCCAAAATCAGACGTCTGGGACTAGTCCCAAACATCTTAAATGACGTCAATACCCACCTTGGGTTTCTTGTAGCTTCCTCGGACATCCGGATCCTTTTGCGATCGTCTGAGGAGAGTTTCAAACGTAGGACTCTCCTTCCGGTCGTCTGGAGGTACAGTCAGACATCTAGAGACGTGTCCAAACGTCCAAAAATACCTCGAAGGGCGCACCCTTCACCTTTCCAATGCTCTGCCCCTGCGTACACATGTGTAGAGCTAAAAACGGCTAAACACAACCCTGCGGTACGGCCTGCATGGCTGGAGACCGTGCAGAAGCATATACCTTAGCACTACGCTTGCTTTCAAACATCCGGCTTCAGCTCTGGATGTCCCCCTGCTACTCCAAATGTCTGGGATGTGCTCCAGACGTCTGATACTGGAAAATATCTAGTACCTAGAACCCTCGCGAGCCTTCTCCTCCGTGAGGACCCCTCCACACCGCCCGCAGCTGCTACGCCAGAAGCTTCATGAGGTCGCAAAGCTCACCTTTGCGAGCTCCTCCTCCTCGCACGACTCCTCCCCTCGAGCGTCCAAACTCCTCCCGTCGAGCTCCGCCTCCTCGAGCTCCACCAAGCTCCCACGGCTATCCTCCGGTCACGCAAGCTCCGCCTCACGCGAGCTCTCTCGCCGCGTACCCATGCTCCCCAAGCTTTCCTCCTCTCTCCCACGCCCTTACTCTCCCGCGCACACACTCTCTATCACCCTCTCCTTCTCCTCACGCAATCACCTCTCCTCCGCACACGGCTGCAAGTGGAGGAAAGGAGGCCATTAGCAACGCGTCGACAGACCGGGGGAAGGAGGTGGAGGTAGTGGAAATGGAGTGGGGTGGAAGGGTTTAAATAGGAAGGGTTAGGGTTTGGGGTGAGGAGAGAGGGGTGTGCGCGTGCAGCGTGCGGGCGGAAAAAAAAAAAGGTACGATTCTATTTTTAGACGTCCGACCCTCTATCCAGACGTCTGAACTGACGTTTGATGGCTAATCCAAACGTTTTAACCAACCCAAAAAGGCAACAGGTCATTTCACATCCCTACTCAAAGTCTAAATGAGCCTTTATGTTTTCTCATCTCTTCCTTTCTTCAAGGGTAGCACATTTAATGTTTTAAAGGTCCCATTTCAAAGAATGCCAAGAAACTAAGACCAAGTGAAAATTATGTTTCATTTAAAAGATTGTTGTCCCATTTAAGAGGGAAAGCTTATTGTAATGCAAGGCCAAAGTAAGGTTCATAAACTTAATGATACCTATCATTTGGAGATTCATTTAGGAATTAATCGTGCAAGAATTCATCTTTGATTAGAGTGCTAAATTATGGTTCACCAAAGTTCTAGGTTGATATTTCATGAAATTCATTGAACATGGAACTCCACATGCTCCTTATCCATAGCTTTGTAGACATATCTCTCTCTCTCTCTCTCTCTCTCTCTCCCTCTCTCTCTCTCTCCATAGTTATGAACCATTATGTGAAAATTTTGTGATATTTATAGAATCTGAAAATTCTCCCTCCCAGGTAGATGTCTCCCACCGCCCAGTAACATCTTGAGGGGCTAAGTTTTCTTTGGTAACCATTTATTCAGTGTCTTTGACAATTCCATGATTCACATATGGTCTCATATAATCAAGTGCAAATGACATGTTCATTAGTTAGCCATGTGGGAGGAGCCAATGGCATTAAGGATATGAAAAATGAGCCGATAACAAGCATCACTCCATTACTCCACTCGTGCCTAGCTTTTAACCCAATGCTAGTTAGCTAGTCAATTACAAGATATTAGGTCAACTTCACCTTGTCTAGCCACCTAAAAGTATTTCCCGGACAACTAATTTATCTTTGGACTCGACCTCTTCATTACTAGGTTCATCAACTTGAGGGAGTTGCATTCTAGATCTTGAAATTTTGGGCTACTGCAATTAGAATTTTTTGTAATAGTCTAACCCCATAAGATTTCAATATATTCCGATAAAGGTTAGTGAAAAAAATGTCAACCATATTCGTTTGTCTATTTGTCTATTTCATCTAAGTAACCATAATTTGGTTTTTTTTTGTCCACTTAAGTTTTGGAATTTAATAACATTTATCATTTAGGATAAAAAAAAAGGTACATGTATTTAATTTATTATTATGATTTCCACAACATTTCTAATCCAAGGTGTATGCAACCCATCCATATGGTTAGATCACTGATAGTTGTATTAGGTAACTAGTTAGTTTTAGGATGTAATATATCACAACGTAAGTACATCCAGTAGGTTTAAACAGTAGAACGAAGGAAAGCGTTATACTGATAGGAGGATGGAGTCGTACAACTAAAAGGAGGATCTAGACAAGATTGAGTGGAATCGATACAAGCTGTAAAGTATTTTTGTTGGTGACCCACAATTGAATATTGGATAAACTAGGGAGGAATGGGTTATCCTCCACACACCAATTCTTCAGGTAATACAGGGATAGAGTTTCGAACTTGAGGCTCTCCTAACGCAACAAAGTAATCTCTACTTATGTTAGTATTGTTGTTTTTGCAGTTAAAACTTCTTGATTGTGGATTGGAACTTGTGAATCTAAGTTAATGATGTAATTGCCATTGTGGGCAAATGATTCTATGGCTCGGAAGGGAAAAAAAACACAAATGGGATCTTGAGTGCTGTGATGTATGGCTAATGAATCTTTAGAGTGGGAATGGAAAGGCAAGATCAAGAACATGAGTCCTGGATAGGTGCTTGGTAGGGTTATTTACTTTAAAAGAGGGAGGTAGTAGTAAAAGGGGAAGGAAGGAGATGACCATATAGATGGTGGACGCATTTTCCATGCAGGAGGGAGGAGATGAGCAGAAGGGCAGCAGCAGAGAAGTATATAAAACACAAACATTAATTGGTTAAGAATTGTGATATAAAACTGAGTAAAAATGACCATTGTGGGAAGGAAGGTTAGTCAGTTCAAGCTACCATGAGTAAAATTTTGGATTGAGCGTGTGCCTATTCCGTCTGTGGGAACGAAAGGTTGACAGCTTGCAGGTCCAGCGATACCTAATCAGTTACCAGAGGCTGTGGGGGTGAGGGGTGCCACCAAGTTTCCAAGGATTTATCACCCAAGTAGGTTCCTTGTCGTAAAACAAAAAAAAAAAAAAGAGAGAAAAAGGAAAAACCTCTTCTCCTGGCATTTTCCTTTAAGGATAATGGTTTCAGTTGATGGTACCTAATCCAAGAAGCAGTGATTTAAAGATTTGACAACTTGGCGGAATGAATGGGAGGTTGTCTAACATGTGTGCAAGGGCATCCAAGGCAAAATTCTTATTTTTAGTTCATCATTTTACCAGTTGTGGTTCGTGATTTAATCTTGTGTGGCAATGTGTTGGGTGATTATGTTGACACTTCACGTGATGGTTGTGGGCAATTTCTATGCCTCGAATTCCTACGAAGTCTGTGTGCATGGGTGTCTGGCTGGTGGGATACATCCTACAAATAAACGTTCCCTGATCATGTGCCACAGTTCCTTCATTCATGCATGCTTTTTTTTTCTCGTGACATGCTACTAAAAAGGAACCTACCTATAACAGTTAGAGATGCAAATAAATTAGGCTTAAGTTAAATTCGACTAAATCTATATTCATTTCTATTTATAAAAATTTATATCCTACACATTCATCTACCGAGTATCAAATTTTAAACTCACATCTATTGCTATCTATCATATACTCATTTATTCATCAAACACATATTTATAAATAGATTAATTATATATATATATATATATATATATATATATATATATATATATATATATATATATATATATGATTCATTAATTATTTATTTTTAACAAATTTGAAATATAGTCGTTCACCAATTTTTAGAAATTTTCACTAAACTTGTTAGAAAAAAAGTCTTCGAGGGATATACATAGAAAAATAAAATATAAGTACGTTTAAAACAAAACAACCTCATACATCTCCAAAATAAACTTTAAATAGAAGCTTGAAAAGCACACTAAACCCTTAGGATCGTAGAGGAAATTATTACGGAAATTGGAGTTAGGTGAATGAGAGGATCAATATTTCAAGTAAATAAGAATTTTAATTGAATATTCGAGTAGAATAATCGATATAGATCAATAACCATACTCCAACTTAAATCTGGTCAGATTTTTTTGAATAAAATCCATATCCAAACTAAGTCTGATTTGAGTCAAATTTTACCGATACTTTGTGGGTCAAATTTATCAGAACTTGTATCCCTAATCATATTACATAAAATTCATATCCAAATTCAATCAAATTCAAGTGAGATTTTATCCTTTCTTTGTAGATCAAATTTATCAAAACTTACATCCCTAATTATAATTGACCATTACCAAGTACAACCAAAAATTTACATGGACTTAATTGAAAAAAAAAAAAACACCAACAACAACAAAAGGAAAGAAAATTTAGGTGGACTTCTCACCTCACGTCAGACAAAATTATTAAAGCATGTGATTGTCGTGCTCAGTCTATGCGTCTGCCCAACGTCCAGCAAAAAGAAGACCCAGAAAGGAAAAAGCTATCTAAAGAGCAAAAGTAGCTTTTTCTAGAGGTAGCTAGAGATCGATTCATCGTCTAATTTGTCCATATGTACGAACTCTTCAACTTAAACTGGTCCTTAAGACGATTATATTTCATCAAAACTATGTGAAAAAATAAATCATTTTGTTGAAAAGTTGCACAAATTGTCACCTTAAGTTGTGAGTTGTTCATTCGCTTTCTTTCCAAATGATGTTCTCCCCAACTTCTTTCTCATGTTCTTCAAAGTTTTGGTGGTAGATGAGATGAGGCGATGGTCAAAGAAGCCAAAGGGGAAGAGAAGGCATCGGAGTTTATCTAGTTCCATGTCCAACATATAAAATTTTTGACAATATGACACTTGTTATACTTATTATGTTTGACCAAGGGAAGAAACCATTCGAATACCAGATGTTGTAAGGCAGCTCTATTAAATAGAAGGAAAGAGAATTAAAAATCAAAGTACTATCAAGAATTATGTTTAATAGACTCTAGTAGCTGATCCTATGATTTAAATCATCCCACAGTATCCACAAGGTCAATGTGAATTACGCATCTCAACCTCAATAAACAAAGTTCATGATCTCTCGTCACACTAAGAAGTCATCCCTCTTTCCACATGATCCCTGTCTTCTTAACATGCAAGAGGGCATTTTTTTCTCGTTCAAGTGGATCTCCTCTTATCTAGATATGCATAAATAAAAGAGTAAAAGTATAAAAATGTACTTTACAACGTAATTTGAAATACACAAATAATAATTTTAATTTTTTATCGATGAAAATCACTTCTTATCCATAAAAATTTACTTCATATAAATAAAAAATTATATTTTAAGTGAAAATTATTATCTACATATGAAAAGGTAAAACATACCACCTATTTTTATTTTCAATTAATATATTTTAATTTTCAATCAATTAATTTATAATTATATAATAAAATATATTATAATACATATTTTCGTAGTTACCTCCTAAATAAAATATCACTTATTAGCACATCCTCTTTTAAACGCGTGAAAGGTTTTGGGAAGGTTGGTCGCTTAGGAGATCTGTGGAGTAGAGAGGTGGAAAGCAATCATATGAGGAGCACAATATTTTTAACAAGTTTCTGCCCTGTTAGGAATACATCTCTCGGAGGGATGATGCCTTCAAATGTACCAACGGATCTAGGGACTGCAATTACATTCTCTCCGTACACACATTTAGGTACCCTTTAATGAGAGGAATTAATTAATTTAAACGAATAAGTATAAGAAGACGAGTGAAAGGGAAACTAAATGGGAAATAAGTGTGTATTGGTGTTTCCTCCCCTTCCACCCTCTTTTTCTTCATGCAACAAAAGCCCTGGCCACCTTGGGGGCCTTGATGAGTCATCCCTGGCTTATTGGGCCCCCCCTTCTCTCTCCAGGATATCCTCCCTCCCTCCAGATTGCATCTTCGATGATCGGGAGTCGCTGGTCGACATGTAGCTGCTTGTCGTCGTCATTGAGGTCGTTCATGGTGGAGTCACGGGTTAGCTAGAGCTTCAATCGTGGGCGATAGCTGCAGCCGATTGTTGTGGGGTCGATCGTCAGCGATTCATCATGATTGTTTGTCAAGGTAGTTGTCAGGGCATCGGCGGTTAGCGACTTCATTGGTCAACGACAGGTTGTCGTGGTTGGAGCGAGGAACGAGGTCAACTGTTCATCGTGGTCGTGTGTACGAGCGGTGCCTTGGTTGGAGTTGCTGTTGGCACCCCAATCCTTGCGATGGTGATCGTAGCGACGATGGTCGTAGCGGACGGAGCTGCGGTTGGTTTGGCGAGCTCAATGTCGAGGATCGCAGATGTGTGGCGATGCTCTAATGTCGAGACGTGGTTGGCGATGATTGCGGGTGGTTTCTCATGTTGCAGCGGCTTTTTGGTTGTTGGTATTGTTGTCCTTTCATTTCTTTGTTTTTTTAAGTGTAGTCTTGTAGGGGACCATGTGTGACCCCATGTAATTTATGATGGATATTTCTGATCAGAGTAAGGATCTGATTCATTTGGTTTCCTGCCGTTCTACTAGTGTGGGGTTGTTCTCCTTCAGAAGATCGTCCGATTCCCAATATCGAGATGTTTCTTTTTCTTTATCATTTGTTTCTTGTCTTGTTTTGTGTTTTAACATTTCCTTGTTCTACGGGGTGTTTCGGCATTCCCTAATTCTACAAGGTATTTTTCTTTCCCTTTTGAGGGATAGGTGTTTCTATCTTTATCTTGGGTCTTTTGTATTGGGTTCTTCCCCTTATTTAATGAAAGTTAATGTAAAGACCCGTTCTGATTTGAGCCTTTTAAGATGTCTGAATTGTCAGTCAGACATCTGGCCAAACGTCATGACCCCTTCCCAGATGTCTGGAAATTGAAAAACCTATACGTTCATTTGCTTTTTGCGCGCAGACAGCACGCAGTTCGTTCTCTCTCCTCTCTTCTTCTTTTTCTCCCCCTCGCCGAACCCTAACCCTTGCCTATATAAGAAGCCCCCTCCCTCTCCTCTCCACTCCACCACCTTCCTTTCCCCCCTCCACTGCCGTGAGTGAGGCACGCGAGAGAGAGGGAGCGAGAGCGAGGAGAAGGAGAGGGAGTGAAGAGAAGGAGAAGGTCGAGCCCGCAAGCTTCGTGGGAGCTCGCCGGAGGGTTGCACAGCCGCCGCGGCGTGTGCAGGAGGAGGAGAACGACGGGGCGTCATCCCCGACTCCCTGCAGAGGTCGGAGCTGCAGTAGAACAGGAGGAGCCGCGGTGGAGTGCAGCGAGAGAAGAGGGAGCGCGGTCTGATACTGGAGTTTTTCCAGTATCAGACGTCTGGAGTGCCTTCCGGACGACAGGCTGGACGTCTGGCGACGACACTGGACGTCTGGAAGCGGGTTTTCGCACAGGTACGTCTTCCTCGTGGTTATGGCCATGCAGGTCACACCGCAGAGGTGATTTGCTTCGTTAAAAATGGTGTGCTGCTCTGTCGTGTGCAGGAGCAGCTTTGGGAAGGCGCGCGACACGTCCTCCCATGCTTTTCGGACGTCTGGACAGCTTACCAGATGACCGAAGGCATTCCCAGATGATCGGAGGATTAGTCGGACGTCTGGAACTGGGTCCAGACGGTCGCGGAGGAGTCCTAGATGTTTGAGATCACCGCAGGACCTGTGGTGAGACTCTATTGACATTAAAGACATCTGGACTTTATCCCATACGTCTGATTTGGGTCTGCAGACTTGTTTTGACCCGTTTAGGGTCCGATCGGGATCCGTTTTACGCAAACAAAGTATCTGTGGTTTCCTTGTTAATTCCTCTACATATTAGAAACCTTTATACAATGTTCTGAATCTTCCGTTGTGGTGTGTTGCTTGGTAGAGGATTTCGACCTGTTGCGTGTCTGGAACTTGCAGAGGCACGTACGCCTGCAGTTCGAGCCCCCAGTACTCCCGGATTGCCTGGTAGAGTGGTTTCCCCTGTTATATTTATAAAACATGAATGTAGTCATGAAAATTAGATAACCAGAAATCTAGGATGTGGCATGAATTTTAGGACGAGAAATAGTTGGACTGTTTATGTGCATGGTTGAGATTGTATTCATAAATGAATGAGCTGAATTGTTAGCAACTGCTTGTTAATAAATACGAGCTGCCTATTAGAATATGAAATGCACGAGATAACTAAACAGTTACATGTGATATTGCTTGCGAATGTGTTAAATTGTGGAAATACGAGTTGCATGTGTATAATACGAGAATGGAATTGTGAATGATGAAAACTGGTATGGAATAATATGGTGATTATGAGCATGAACCCTACGGGGAGTTAGGAGTAGAACTCCTGTGGTTAGATGGAAAAGTCTGGAATGTGGATGGGAAGTGTGCTGGCCTTTGAGTACGTGGTACCAAGGAGAGCGACTGTCCCCTTTTTAGTATAGAGCGGAGCTAGCCGCCCTTGGATTGAGATCTGGGGTTAGGATTTGCCACTCTACACCAACTTCTGTTGGCCCTCGCGTACACGGTACCGGGGAGAGCTACTAGTGTAGGGAGGGAGCTAGCCACCCCACGGGGCCCGGGGTTCAACTAGCCACCTACACCGACTTGTTAGGCCCACTGGGCAAACCGAGGTAGTCAAACGAGAGTGCGC
The DNA here is from genome assembly GCA_037157565.1 of Thalassia testudinum. Taxonomy (NCBI): domain Eukaryota; kingdom Viridiplantae; phylum Streptophyta; class Magnoliopsida; order Alismatales; family Hydrocharitaceae; genus Thalassia; species Thalassia testudinum. The sequence continues at coordinate 99,083,926 of JAZHRO010000039.1, read as the reverse complement.
GGACTGTGGAGGGGCGAGACCCCTGTTTGGTTCTGAGGGGTCTAGACCCCTGTTTCTGAGAGGGCCAGGTCCTATACTGTTTCGTGCTGTACTTTGGGCGTACCCGCTAGTGGAAACGACTGACCGCATGCCAGTGCGGGGTAACTATTCGCGCGCTTATCGCGCGTGCCATAGTCACCGTTACGTCTGTCTGTGGCCTCGGAGTGGTTGACTGGGTGTAGGACTACCACAGGGGACTCTCTCAGCCAGGAGAGCACCACGTGCTCCTTTTACTCTTCGGAAAAGACTGCAATCAAGATCATTCCCACGAGGAACATGCGAGATCAAGAAAGAAATCTGAATGTAAACGAATGGGGTGAAAAGGAATTACTTGTAAAATAAAATAATTGGAAAAGATAAATTTACATGCTAGCTTTTACTGCTTTAGATAGTCTGGTTACTATTCTACTCAGCGTTCGTTGACTTCATTTTCTCATAACCATTTTCAAGTCCACGAGTTGAGTAGCCCGAGTTATCGGCTGTAGAGGATGCTGGGCCTAATCAAGTCTAGTAGTAGTTTTCTTACTATTGTTGTACTTTCTTTCTCCTAGTGAGTTTCAGACTTTGTTTATTATTCCTGTTACTGTACTTTTGTTTTACTTTCCTATTATTGTGGTGGTATGTACTGACTAGTAGCTTTTACTTCCTTTACTGCTTGTATGCTTTTACTGTTAGTTACATTGCATGGTGAATGCGATTTATTTTCCTACTTTTCGATTATTTCTTGTTGGACGATTGAGTTTTGGGATTAGTCGAATCGAGCAGGTCTCGGATCTTGTAGAAATTCGAGAACCAGATCAAAACAGTTAATTTTGCAAAAAAAAAGTGTATTAATATTTGGTGGTGGTTTATGTGATATTAAGGATAAAAATATAGGGAAGACATCTCATAAAAAGGGGGATAACCCCCTCCATGGAATTACTGTATCATAGGATAAGAGGGCAAAATTCAAAAATTTTCCATAGCCCGATTTCTTGGTATCAAACACAGGATAAAGTGACTTACCCCAATGCCTTATAGTTAGTTTACTTTGCAAGATGCATCTCGCGGGATAAAAAAATTGTAAATAAGCGATGTCTCACGTTTCTGGAGGTATTTATCTGAATAGGGGAGAAGTTGGGGATAAGTTGAAAATGAAAAAGTGGGTCATTTACTTTGAAACATGAGTTGACGGAGGGAACAAGTTGTCGAAAGAAAAGTTTATCCTTTGTTTGCTCCTTAAGTTATAATTATATTTCCATCCTATTCGTTATGTTCTACATGGTTGTTAAGCAATTTAATATCAAAATATCTAATAATTTTCTTGTAACTAAAAAAATGAAACATGAATATTATTTATAATGTTAGAACTCTTCGCCTGGTTGATTGCACTGGAAATTACCCGCTACTGATGAAAATAAGCCCGCCTTCCGGTGACCGCTCGTTGTTTGACCATTTGGCCTCTTCATCTTTTCTTTGTTTCTTTATTATTCTAATTTTTGTATAATACATGTGTGACACCGTTTTTTTTTCTTTACGAAGATTAACTTCCATGAAAAATAAGAAAGAAGAGAATCCGATAAAAAATGCAACAAAAAAAAAAGAAACACTTAACTTTCAAAAGTAATAAAAAATATCCCTCCTAATGGAGAACCCCAAGATGCAAAATGATATGATAAGGAAAAAAGAAAAAGAAAAAAAATTACCTTGAGATCAAGAATTGAACAATCTCCCAAAAATGATCAACCTCACATTCTTAAAATCAACGGAGCGAAAACAAGCAACTCTTGAACCACATTAGGGAACTTTATACGAATAAACTTGAGGTCATATGTGATCCTAATATACAAAATTAACTAAAAAAAAGAAGAAAAAGAAAAGGTCAAACACATCTACATGAAGAGAGATCACCCAAATCGACCATCGATGATCAATCGATCATGCAGGCACAACCTCATGTCGAGAGTTGGAGAGTCGCCGCTTGAACGGCCATCCAGCCACCGTCGGGCCTCACCATTGAACCCCTCAACCACATCGTTGCCACTCGAACACAGAGAGCACCGACCACCATGTATGTCAACGAAGGAGTTCCATCGATGAAGAGGAGTGGCCCTGAAGGAGAGAGAGGATGATCCTGTGGTCGATGGGGCCCCCGATTAACCACGTACGACTGATCAGGACGGGAAGAACTTCGTTTCGGAGCGGGAGATCGAGAGCTCTCGAGCGGGAGAACAAGAGTTTTCCAATAATATGTGTGACGCTGTTGGATGTTTGGAGTACAGAAAGGATTAGAGAATTATGTTGTAAAGGCATTACCGTCTATGGATGAGTGGACGAACGTTGGCCATTTATGTTAAAAAACACAAAACTTTAGGTGTAGGTTTACCATCACGAACGCTGTAACCATGAACGGGTGGCTATTTCCATTAATGACTTCGGTTAATTAAGCTTCAACCAATGCTCAAAGGGGTAAAAGGGGTAAGTCACAGCGAACCCTGTGCATGTGTATGGGGCAATGTTTTACAAAAAATACCAAATGGTAAGATTTTTGAATTAATTCGTATTAATTCAATCAAATCCAACCGAAATAAATTGATACTTAATAAAAAATTATCGAAGATATATAATAAGAAAAGTTATTTAATTCGTAACTCTAATTATATAATTGATATATTTTTATCAAATATAAATAAAAATAAAATATATAATCAAAATTGAAAATTTAACGTTAAAGAACAAGTAGACCTTTGAATATTTATTTTTTGATTATTTATATTGATTTTAATTTTATTATCCAAATCGATCGGCCTGACCAGTTTCTGGTTGAATCAACTGATTTGATTTGATTTTTAAAATATTGGTATGGAGCGGATGGGGGTAAGGGATTAAAACAGGGGATTTCTCAACCTTACCTCATGCTCAGGTTTAATGAAACCCGAGTTTTGGCTGCACCTGTCTTCGAGTTATCCCAGAAGGAAAACGGGTCGAGGATATCTCCCAAGGTAAACAGACCCTCAGCTACAGTGGGTTGCCCTAGCAACTTTAGAAATCGAATAAGAGCGAGTCCAACGCAATGGATCTCTCCAAGGAAAGCCTCAATAATGGTTGAACGGTACCTCAATAGGAGAGACTTCTGATCCATTTCATGTTCTGCTAGTGGCTCGCGAATCTTGAGGGCCATCTTGGCGGCAAGATCGGAGGCTTCGAAGGGTATTTCCCCAGACTTCAACGAGGGTTGGCTCTGGAGATTGCACCCTGTAGTGTAGCTTAAGGTCTTCCCAATTTGGGACCTCCTCCATCCCTGCGAGGAGCACGTCCGTTGGTGAGTCATCTTGGGTTCTCGGGCTACGTGAAGATTTTTACTTGCAGCTCCTACGAGGCGCTTCAAGGTAGACTGCTCACGTTGGACCGGCTATCCCGGTGGAATAACCTTCCTAGCACCGCCTAACATCTTTGTGAGGAAGTTGATGAATCACTTAGAGGTTGTTTCTTTGGTGGAATGGAAGGAAAATTAAGGTTGAATTTTACATTTGGTAACTTTTATTTTGATGTTGGTGGATTCCAGAATTAAGGGGTGAATTTCAGAATGAACGAATTCTGCTGAAGAAGTGGAATTTGTTTACTCCGCTCGTTTATTCCACATCTCTCATCTTCTTTTCTCAACTTCACCACATAAAATTTGTTTATTCTTCCTACCAAACATCTCATGCGGAATAAAAACTTCTAATTTTTTGATGTGACAACAAACACAACCACACACTTACGCGGAATAAAAATATCTAATACATCCTACTCTTTTACATCCTTTTTTTATCCTTCTTAATTATTCCTCCAAACCAAATAGGCCCTTAAGCACCTATTTTTTGATAGTCACTTCTCTACTTGTATTTAGGAGCACTATTGTCTCAAGCATGGGCTCCCACCTCTTAGACCATGCTCATTGGATGATGCTTTGGAAGAGATCATGTCCTTTCCCAAGAAATCATTGGTTAGTAAGTTGGCGAGGCAAGTTTTTATCGGTGCCATTTGGTGGAAATGAAGGTCGAGCGCCTTGCTTGGACTAAAGGCTCCAGACCCCATCTTGACCATGCATTCTAGAGCATTGAGTTGATGTTCATTTACATTCCTCAAAACGCTCCTCGTGATGAGCTCTCTTTCTAGCAATCGTGATGTACCTTTCAATTAGCGTTTACTGACTTTTCAATTGGGGTTTACATAGCCAGTAAACCCTAATTCGAAAGCAAATCACGATTGCTAGAACAGAGCTCATCACGGGGAGCATATTTGAAGAGATAAACAAACATCCAACTCAAGACTCTAAAATGTGCAGTCAAGATGGGGTCTAGAGCCTTCGGTCCAACCAAGGTTACTCAACCTTCATACCCACCAAATAGCACCAATAAAAACTTGGCCCTTTAGCATGCCAAATAACAATTTCCTAGGAAAGGACACGATCTCTTCCAAAGCATCATCCAAGGAGCACGATCCAAGAGGAGAGAGTCCAAGTTTAAGACGACAATGCTCCTAAATATAAACAAAGAAGTGACAATAAAAAATAGGTGCTTATGTCATTCATCAGCCTCCACACAAATATAGCAGGTGGTGCTACGAAGATCACTCCACCGGGATAACTAGTCCAACGTGGGCAGCTACCTCGAAGCACCCTGTAGGAGCAGTAAGAAAACTTCTCCACGCAGCTTGGGAACCACAAGATGCCCCACTAGTGGACACACTCCTCGTGAAGATGGAGGAGGTCCCAAATGGCTTCGATCTTGCAACCAAGATGGCCCTCAAGATGCGTGAGTCACTAGCAAAAGGTAAAATAGATCAAAGTAGGGACGCAAAGTTTCCATAAATCAAACCTGAATCGGACTGAGTTCGAATATGGGTTTTATCCAGAAAGTCTAACTAAGTTTGGGTATGAGCATGTATATAGATCTATAATTGATTAATCAACTCGAGTATCAAAATAAAATTCTCATTTACTCGACATATACAAATCCCTCATTTCTCCAATCTTAATCTTCCTTATAATTTCCTCCACGATTTTGAAAGTTGGGAATACTTTCGAGGCTTCAATTGAATATTTATTTCATGGATGGAGATCTTTTATTCAAAATGTACTCGTATTTTATCTTCTTTTATTTTTTATTTTTATGTATTTCCCTTGAAAAAGTCTTTTTGTTAATTTCAATGGTGATAAATAAAATAGAGTAGCTTAAGCCCATATATTTTGGACTTCTTAAAAATAAACAATTAAGGAATCATGCTATAGATTTTTTTCTTTTGATTTTAATTTGGATATGATTTGATTGTAAGATTAATTTATAAGTAAATACTCAATAGAAAAATGAATACCTAATGGATAAATGGGTATATGTTTGAATTTTAATAGATAAATTAGCTAGTAGGGCATGGATACAAATCTTATATATATATATGGGTTTAGCCAAACCCAATCAAAATCTGACCCATTTGTATCCCTAGATCAGAAATCTCTCCCATTAAGGTATCGTTCAGCCATGAGTCCCCTTGTTTTTGGAGGTTAGTATCCATTTTGCTTGTATTAGCAGGCGGTGCCGTAGGTCCAAGGTTCGCATTCAATCTTTCAGGCGTGGAATGACAATTATAATACTTTATCTTCAAGGTGATGATGTCAAGAGGAGGAGGATGATGACAGAGAGTACAAATAACATGGGGAGGGATACAAATAGTATGGGGAGGAAAATATGATGATGACAGAGGAGGATGATGTCTGACATAGGCCATGGTAAGACAAAGGAAAGGCACATGTAAATTTTGGGCATGTGCATGTAGTTTGTCAGTCTCATTCTTCATATTATTGGCCTGTTCTAATATACACACTCTGATTCGTTTTAGGACAAGGACAAGGCATTGGTTGCTTTCATTGAGTTTTTCCCTTGCTTATAGGCATCCTGCTCATGCGTTGATACTATGCAAGTTACATGGTTCCACTTATAGGCATCCAGCTCATGCGTTGATACAATGTAAGTTACATAGTTCCGTTGATCTAGGATATCGCGAGAAGGTAAGAAGATAAGGAATCAGAAATAGTTGCAACTTCCGGTTCGGTAAATTGCAGTTGTGATTGCATCCAAATACTTTCTATAGAATTTCGAATGAATAAACCCTATTGTAATCACCATAAACGAAGACGTTACACACGCATTCTACGTCTGCCAATTACATCAAGGATATGGGTTAGAAATCATAAAAGTTATGTAAAAAGTAACGTAAAGAGGTGTGCATGTGATCTTCACTTGATGTATATTTTTTTATGTAAAAAGAAAGTACTCACACCTGGTGGGATCCACTAATGTTGAATCAACAATAATCACTTTTGTACAGATGTAAATCACTTAAATCACCTTTGAAATCACTTTGCACTTTTGAATTAAGTATTTCTTCATCTATGACAACTAATTTACATTTGAAATATGATTTTTTACCTTAGGATTTAGGATTTAGCAAAGGACAACCTAAGGAAAGTATGGCCATGCACGCATGCGTGCGACGATAGTATGCGTGCGAAATAGCACTAGGGAGTCTAAGCTAACCCAGAGTGCTTGGGCGAGCCTAGGTTGTACAGGGGACCTGGGGGTGACCCCCAAGTTCCTTATTGAGTTAATAAAGGAAGGGCACCGCCCAACCCAAGGGGCAAGGGAAGCAACTCGCCTAATTCCTTATCGAGTTCAGCCGTTGGCTGAGGAGCCAACTCTGGATACCTAGGTTCTAGATCCAGGAGGAAGAGATGGCGGTTAAGCTAAACCTTAAAGACTAAATCCTAAACCATATGGTGAAAAATCATCTTTCAAGTGAAAAATCACTTCTAATACGTAAAATCACTTTCCATAAACTTAAATTTTAAATCATAAATTCTAAACACATAAGTCAAAATCAATTTACAGAATCAAAATTCATAGAGAATCAAAATTTATCGATGTATTTTAATTTTTAACTGATGAAAAAATAAAATATACCGATTGAATATCAAAGTACACTGATATATTTTACTGGATAGGAACGTATTTTACGAAATATATTGTAACCTACATTTCCCTACTCACACCCTTAAAAAAAAATTATATATGGCCATTACTCATTGGGTAAGCGCAGCTATATATACTAGCCGCAAAGATGTAGCAAACCGACCTGTTACAATTGTTTCGCAACATAGCTTCTACGTATCTTACTGGTAATCCTTCCACATGCAAAATCTCTTTCAAAGTTTCAAACTAAGAACAGGTATAGTTTGGTTGAGTGGTTTAGTTGTCGGGTGTTCCTTTATGTACGATCCTCAGCATATGCTAAACAATATTAAAGAGTTTCTATCTCAGAAAATTGAGTAGTTGAAGCTTGAATTCGGCAATCATCCCAAAATTGCTATAAAAAAAAAAAAAAAAATAATTCCAAAAGCCATTTGAATCAGCACTATTTCAATCAGAGGAATAGTAAAAGGGCCCATATGCTAATCTCCTGTTAATCGAAGCGGACACGAAACTAGAAGGTCGTTGCCCTTATAAAGTGGTGCCTTTTGCACGCTTTTCATATGAGCGGTTAGTTCATGCTGAGGTTTAAAATATTGCATTAGAAACAGGTCAGTTGAGGCAACATTATAATAAGTGTGCACGAGGATATGTAAATGCTTTAGCCGAAGAAACAAGATTACTGTCTTGAATTTTAATTAATTGCCAAGGGAGAAGTTTCGAAAGAATGGCCGAATCAAATTGCACGAGACAACAGCCATGCGAGTGATGGTTCATTTTTATAAAATAATCATATGCAAGATTTTAAATGTTGAATCGATGTTGTATCGACAAATCAAAAAAGAGATATATCAAAGATTTATTGGGGATATATCGTTAACATTAATGAATTTTGAAGAAAATTTTCAAAAAGTTCCAAAATAGGTCGAAACGTCATAAATTTAATAAAAATAAATAATTTAATAACTACTACATGTACAAAGAAATATATAAAAGATCAAAATTATAAATTTTGAATGAAACATAATAAAAATATGCTACTGGTATATCGATAAAGTCATATAATAGCATTAAAAAGAAAATGCACATAAGATGATAATAACTGAAAATATTCATGATATTACTTATAATAGGAAATGAAATATAAGTAGTACCAGTGAACCACACCAAACTCCAACCAATGCCACCAAATTAATAACATGTTGAAATTTGACCTACAGTTGATACCTCTCCAATTTTCTTCTTCCATTTGTAATACTATAACAAACTCACATTAGGACTTTCACACCATGAAGTTGTAACAAATATTGTATTCATTAATGTATCATTGGTAGCCTTCATCACTGTAATACAAAGGTATTCCAAAATGTAGATATCGATTGTGACTGTTGGAGGAGTTGCACCTGCTTCTAGATCGACCTTGAAAGACTCACAAGGCGGACTTGGCATGGGGTCTCCATGCATGTATATTTGCATATCATAATTTGCATGTATTCCTATTCGACGTCCTCCCTACTAAGACCTTGACGATATATCTCATCTCCTCCTCCACTACTTTCTAGTTGTAGCTCTTCAATCATCACTACATCATCATCATCATTTTTTGTTCCTCATGAAGCTGATGAATCTTTCTCTGGATTCTTTTCAGGTTTAAGGTCAAGGATTACTCTTCTACCATATCTACTACCCACAAATTCAAATACATATGCACTCATTGTTTTTACTATCTTAGGATCGAGACCATCATTTGTATCAAGCAATGGTTCTTCATTTTTATTCAACCATTCATATAAAACATCTCCATCATCTTTATCACCAAAAAAGTATGCCACATCACTTGAATTCGACACTCATGGACATGGGTGATATTTTACCTGACATCCTGGAAAAATTGCATGCATGTGCTTCAGTTTCGACCATGCATAAAAGTTTGTTCATCCCAATACACACGAAGTGAGCTCGTGTCTTCCGATCCACTATGAACTCTTACAATAATAGATCTATGCGATCCTTTTGAGAGATCATGTATTTTCTGTACTCTCATATACACACCATCTTTCCAGTCTCAACACCCTAGTAGGTGCATCGACCATTGGTCCACCAAATGTGCATATTCAAGCACAAAGATATGTATCTATGTTAGGTCAAAAGATATGCCTTTTTCGTGATAGTGATAAAAGGACTTCCTAAATGCATCTCATCGAGTCAAATCCTTAACTCAACTTACTACATGACAACCGGGAATCTCCATTCCTATGTAAATGATGTACATCAAGGGCATCAGTCAAGCAATAGTCTCTCAAAAGGATTGCCACATCAATTGGAGACAACCGTTAGATATCATAATGGTTCTCGATGACTTATCGAAATCCTTGATCCAAACCATTTGAATATTTGATACCTATCACTAGTGCATCCACTCGTGGCTATGGTATATGCTCCCACTTGTACTACGGGACCCAATTGGCCATATTAGTGTGTCCAAGTATCTGACATTCAGATTCGAATCACCGATCGAGTGATTCTATTCAGGTTGGCTCATCAAGGAAACATATTTCCAACAATAAAGGCTGTGAGAGAGAGAAGATGATTGTGGAGGAGGAAGAGGGAGAGAACACTAGAGGTAGGGAAGAAGAAAAGGAGGATGAGGCTGATAATGGGAGGGCACTAGAGTCAATAGCACAATGTTAACAATGTTAATTCATCATGACATTTAGAAGAAGCATTTACAATGTTAACAAGTGTTAATTTGTTGAAAAACTTGTGAACTGGGATCACTTCTCTGGAAGCTGTGACAAGGGCTAGTTGAAGGCGATGGGCTAAGTAATGAATGCAATATGCATATTTGCGTTCTCTCATAATTAATGCTTGTAAGCCATTTTCTTTGCCACGCATATTGCGAGCTCCATCATAACCTTGACATCTTATTCTATAAATATCAAAATTATTTTGTAAAAGTACTTCAAATAATTTGTCTTTTAGAGTTGAAGTTTTTGTATTTGGCACATGAATTAAATCAAAGAAACGTTCACGCAAGAAGCTATGTCTATCCACAAACCTCAGAACAATAGCCATCTGATCTCTAGTAGCCTCATCTCTAACTTCATCAATTATGATACAGAACTTTGCATCTTCAATTTCTTTACGAATAGCATTCCTTACTTTGTTTCCAAATATTTGAAGAATTTCCTATTAAACATCAAGTGATATATATTTTGTATTTCTTGGAGCATTTTCCAATACCACATTGTCCACTTTGTCATTATAAGAGGCTAGAAGTTTTCATAGTTCAATGAAATTCCCTCGATTTTTTGAACATACTCGTTCATCATTACCCCTAAATGCACATTCTTGAAATGTCAACCATCACACGGCATCTATTGTTGTCTTCAGATGCAATCGATTCACCTAAATTTGTCTTTCATCTTGCTTTTGAAGTATATGTTCTATGTGTTGTGGTTTATTCATTAAATTCCTCAGAAGCTGATGATGTTTTTCCTCTAATATGATTTAAAAATGCACAATTTTTCCACTGTTCACTTTTTTCCAATTTTTGAATTCACCTACAACAAAGACGTTTGTGCCATGTCTAGAATTTGGCATACCGGAGAAAAGAAGCCATGGAAAACATAATGCAACATCTCTATAAGGAGAGTATTCTAACCAAGAATACTGTTGAAACCAAGCTTTCTGAAACCGCCAACGATGCTTTTCATTGTCATTAAATGGGTATTTCTCCATTGGATATTGAAAAGGCTCAAGACTATTATAAGTACCAATAATCTACTCCCTTTCTTCCACATGATACTCCCAAATCTACTTACGTAGTCCTGGATCTCGTTCTAATGAACCAACATCTATATTATAAATTTCAATTCATTTAATTTTAGATGGTGGAGCTTCTTCTTCTTTAGACTTGTCACAAATAGGCAAAATTTTTTGTTAAAATATGATATAATTGTCATCCTTTTTGCCATGCTTCAACCTAATTAATAAATTAAAATAAATTATAATTATCTCCCCATAGTACTACTACTACTTAACAATTTTTATTCCGAATACAAAAAACTACATGTATGAAAATTCAGATGCGGATAAGCAATGGTAAACCCAACCAAAGCAGACACATCTGTTAGATGCACAAAAGCACCACAAGCATGACATATGAAAATTTATATGGTAAAATCAAATCTAAATGTTTAAAGGTGCGACACGCACAAAAAAGAACACATTTTTGCATCTGTGCAAAAAAATATAGTAAAAGTCACAATATTTTCCCATCAAAAAATCCCCCCAGCAAAAGAAACACTTTGGATGACCCAACTCAACAATTAATATTATAAAAATTAAATCAACCACACAGAAAATGTGATATATTCACTTCTCTCTCGATATCCAAAATCGAAAATTACTTCCTTCCAAATACCAACATACTCAGAATCACCTAAAAGAACAAAAAATGATGGAAAGATAAAAAAAGCATGATACTATTTATAAAAAATAACAAGGAGCTTTGTCCACAACAACTCAGTAAGAACTAGAGCAAAATAACACCTTTTAAATCCTTATTTGCATTAAATAAAAGCATTCAAAACTCCAATGGTTGTCATCATACCATGTCACTATCCATTCAGATCTAACCCAACAATAATAACTCAAATAAAAGTTTTGAAATAAAACAACAAGAAGAGAGAGGTAATACTTTAGATGAATTTTCTTGAATAAGGTATTTAAGGATAAATAATCCTTAAATAACGTGTTAGGATCAAAAGAAGGAGAAACCAATACCCATTAAGCTGAAAACATTGGAAAATTATAATTCAACAAAAATCAACCTCGAAAAATATGAAAAGGTATCAACCTTCAATTAGAAACCATGAAGAATTCAGAGAAACTCCCCCGTTCTCGACAGGCCATGGATCCAAACAGGAGAAAGGGGAGACAGGGATGAATCTAAAAAAGCCAAAAGGTGGTGCCTTATCTCGAATAGGACATGAGGGATGGGAGTGGGGCATCATTGGAGTTGGAGGCGGAGAGCTCGTCGAGGCAGCGTGCTCGGATGACCGTGCAATGGATCGTGACCTACAGGCATTCCGTGTGTGTGGGAGATGGGTTGTGGTAGAGCAATTAGGGAGAGTGTCGTATTAAGGTAGGGATGATTTGGGAGTCGTTTAACATTCCTTTTAAGGGGAGCCATGAGATTTTTTTTCTAAATATTAATGCGAAAATTCCAAAATCTTTGGGGGTGTCAGGCCCCCACCAGCCCTCCCTGCCTCTGTCACTGTTGAGGGAGGTGGAAGGGGGAGGGAGGTCGATCGTCACCAAGTTGGCCGTAGTTTATGTCGAGGCTGTCGAAGAGTATGGCGGTGGTCGTGGTTGTCGTGGCAAGGAGGAGGACATTTAGGAGTGGAGGAGGGGCCATGGTGGTGGTGGGTGTTGCTGTCTGTGGGGGAATGGGGAGCTTCTTGTATTGTAGGTGGTGGTGGCCGAGAGGTTGACGAAGCTAATGAGAATCTGAGTAAAGTACACAAGGCCAAACCAAAGATTTGAAAACTAGTTTAGGGAGGTATATATAATGTTTCCTATTTTTAAAAATTTTTTTTGACATTTTTCGTTGGATTTAACAAAGTAGGGGCATATGACCTTAATGGAGTAAGTATATAAGAGCATATATGTAAATATTAAAAACATTAAGGTATATACGTCTTATCAAATATTTACAATATATATATATATATATATATATATATATATATATATATATAAACCCCTTATGCATTCCGTTTGAAAGACTCTTTTTGTTAATTTGAAGGGATAAAAAATATTAAAGTACTTTAAGCTCATACATTTTGGACTTCTTGAAAATAAATAATTAAGTAATCGTGTTATAGATTACTTTTTTCTTTTAACTTTAATTTAGGTATGATTTGATCGTAAGATTAATTTATAAGTAGATATTAGATAGAGTATAGGTATGGGTTTTAATTTTTATATGTAATGGATAAATTAGTAGGATATGAATATGAATCTTGTAAATAAATATATGTATGAGTTTAACCAAATCAAATCAAAACCTAACTCATTTACATCCCCGGACCAAAAGTCTCTCCCATTAAGGTATCGTTCAGCCACGAGTCCCCTTGTTTCTGGAGGTTATTACCCGTTTGGCTTGTATTAGCAGGCGGGGTCATAGGTCAAGGTTCGCATTTAGTCTTTCCGGCGTAGAATGGCAATTATAATATTGTATCTTCAAGGTGGAGATGCCAAGATGAGGATCATGGTGACAGAGTGTACAAACAATATGGGGAGGGAAACAAACCGTATAGTGGGGTGGGGTGGGGAAGGGGGGAAGAGAGGAGGATGATGTTTGACATTGGCCATGGTGTGACAAGGGAAGGGCACATGTAAATTTTGGGCATGTGCATGTAGTTTATCAATCTCATTCTTCATACTATTGGCCTATTCTAATATACACACTCTGATTGGTTTTAAGACAAGGACAAGGCATTGGTTGCTTTTATTGAGTTATTCCCTCGCATATAGGCATCCTGTTCATGCGTTGATACTATGCACGTTACATGGTTCCGCCAAATTAAGGAGGATATCACGAGAGGGTAAGAAGATAAGGAATCAGAAATAGTTGTAACTTCCAATTCCGTAAATTGCAGTTGTGATTGCATCCAAATATTTTCTATAGAATTTCGAATGAACATACCATGTTGTAATAACCATAATCGAGGATGTGACGCAAGCATTCTCCATCTGCCAACTACATCAAGGATGTCAGTTGGAAAATGTAAACATTGGCATAAAAAGTGATGTAAAGGAGTGTGAAAGTGATCCTCACCTAATGAATTTCTTTTTTATGTAAAAAAAATACTCACAAGTAGTGGGATCCACCACTGTTGAAATCAATAACTACTTTTAATGGATACAAACTACTCAAATCACATTCGGAGTCATTTTCCACTGTTGCAAAACCACTTTGCACCTTTGAAATTTGCACCGATGTAAAGTAAGATTGCACCGATGCAAAATTATTTTCAAAGGTACAAAGTAGTTTTGCACCGATGCAAAGTAAGATTTCACCGGTGTAAAATTAAATTCAAAATATTTCTTCACCTATAACAAGTGATTTTACACTTGAAATGTGATTTTTTGCCTTAGGGTTTAGGGTTTAGGATTTAAGGTTTAAGGTTTAGTGACGGACAACCTAAAGAAAGTATAGTCGTGCGTGTGCGTGACAGTAGTATGCGTGTGATATGAAGTACGCATGCAAAATAGCACTAGGGAGTCCAAGCTAACCCAAAGTGCTTGGGCGAGCCTAGGGTGTACGAGGGGCCTGGGGGCAACCCCCCCAATTCCTTATCGAGTTAATAAAGGAAGGGCACCGCCCAACCCAAGTGGCAAGGAAAGTGTTAAGACCCATGCCATTAAAGCCCTTTAAGACGTCTGGGACTTGGGTCAGATGTTTAGCCAGACGTCTGGAAATCAATTTTTGTGTGCGTACGTCCTCGAGTATGCGCGTGTGCCCCACGCAGATTGCGCAGCCGCAACCCTTCTCTTTCTTCTCCCCTCGCCGAATTGTAGAACCCTACCTCGCGCCTACATATACCCCCTTCCCCTCTCCCTCGTTCGCCACCCACTCCCATCCACCTTCTCCTTCCTCCAGCGATAGCGGCTAGTTGCAGCCGAGTGCAGCGGCAGAGAGGAGAGGAGCAGCGAGGGGGAAGAGAGGAGAGCGCACGAGCTCGCGAGAGAGCTCGCCAGAGAAGCTCGCAGCCGGTTGGGCGTGTGCGAGGCGGAGGGGTGTGTCAGGGAAGTCCTCCCCGATGCTGCTGCAGCTAGAGCAGCGGACGAGCGAGCGCGGCACGGCCACGTGCAGCAGGAAGAAGACGATGGAGCTTCTGATTCTGGGATTTTTCCCAGAATCAGACGTCTGGACCTACATCCAAACAATGCGGACGACATCTGGAGGAAGCTCCAGACGACTCAGAGGTATGTCCTGCGCCCTATACCTCTCTTTGCGGATATGGCCATGCAGGTTGTTCCGCCGAGGCACAGTTACGTGTCGTAATAAGAAGATTTTGCGTTGTGCTTGCAGGATTCTCTTCGGGAAGGCGTGGGACACGACCTCCCACGCAGTTCAGACGTCTAGGTGAGGCATCAGACGGCGGAGAGCATCTCTAGACGTCTGGAGAGGTGATCGGACGTCTGGAACTAGGCACAGACAGTTTAGTAGGATCCCTGGACGTCTGAGGAGCAGCGCAGAGTGAGGTATGGTTCTGGGTTCCTTTTAAGACGTCTGGAAGGTGTTCCAGATGTCTGATTTGAGTCACGATTGTCATATTTGACCCGTTTAAGGTTCGTTTGAGGTCCGATTTTCTCATTTAAGATTCCGTTCTTCTTCATATAAGTTCCTCTATTTGTTGGAATGCTTTTTATCATGTTTTGAGTGATTTCTTGTGGTTAATCCTTGTGTTAGGACCTCGTTCCGTTGCGGATTTGGGGGTTGCAAAGGCACGTGGACCTGCCGATCAAGCCCCCATTACTCCCGATTTTGCGGGTAAAGTGGCTTCCCCTAATTAATCGCAAACATAAATGCATATCTGGAATAAATGTTAGATCCTAGGGTTTGGCATGAATCCTAGGACTAGAAACACTGGAACAATTATATTGAATGCCTGAATTGCAGTCTTGGATGAGTAAATAGAATAATAACAATTACCGTTAATTGGATAATAGCTGCTTGTGAAATGTAGAGTACTGTTGTTAGTAACTGTTATATGTAATTCCTGTTGTTTGCAATTAAATACGAGCTGCCTGTATATAAATTGGAAAAGAAAGATTGAATGTTGGAAACACGTGATACCTGCGAATAAACCTGAAATGATGAAACCTAGTATGGCTTGGCCCGAGAAACATGAGCATGAACCCTACGGGGAATTAGGAGTAGAGCTCCTGGAAATAAACAGAATTGAACTGGAAATATGAATGGAGAAGTGTGTTGTCTCTTGGGTACGTGGTACCAAGGGGAGCACATATTACCTCTTAGTGTAGAGGGGAGCTTGCCACCTTCGGGTCGAGACCCGAGGTGGGTTTGGCCACTTTGCACCGACTTTTTTGGCCCTCGTGTACACAGTACCGGGGAGAGCTGCTAGTGTAGGGAGAGAGCTAGCCACCCCACGGGACCCAGGGTTCAGCTAGCCGTCCTACACCGACTTGTTAAGCCCACAGGGCAAACTAGGATAGTCAGGCATGGGTGCGCGGACTGTGGAGGGGCGAGACCCAGGTTTGGTTCTTAGGGCCTAGACCCCTGTTACTGAGAGGACTATGCCCTATACTAGTTTCGTGCTGTGCTTTGGACGCACCCGTTAACGAAAATGACTGACCGCGTGCTCGTACGGGGTAGCTACCCGTGCGTTTATCGCGCGTGCCGTAGTCACCGTTACGTCTATCAGCGACCTTGGGGTGGTTGACTGAGTATAGGACCACCACGGGAGACTCTCCCGACCAGGAGAGCACCACGTGCTACTTCTACTCTTCGGAAAAGACTGCAATCAAGATCGTTCCCACGAGGAACATTGAAGATGAAGAAAAAGACCTGATAAATAAACCAAGTGATGAAAGAAAGAATAAATAGATAAATAAAGTAAGAAATTAAAAACAACAACTATCTGTCCACCTTTACTTTTTTTTTAGTTAGCTGGTTGCCACTCTACTCAGCGTTCGCTGATTTCATGTACTCATAACCTTTTTCAAGTCCAGGTGTTGAGCAGCCAGAGCCTTTGGCTGCAGAGGGTGCTGGGCCCAGTAGAGCCCAGTAGTGTACCTTTTTGTTGTACCGTTCTGTTGTAGTGAGTATTTTTGTTGCATTTCTGTACTCTCTATTTGTAACTTTATATTCCTATACCTGTTTAAATTCTCTACTATTGTGGTGATGTGTATTGTAGTAGTTACTTCTTTACTGCTGTACTTTTGTTACTGTCAGTTGCTTGCATGGTGAATGTGATTTATTTTTACTGCTTTTTGGTTACTTCCTCGTTGGACGACTGGGTCTTGGGATCATTCGAGTCAGTCTGGTCCCGTGTCCTATAAGGATTCGGGAATTGGGTCGTAACAAGATGGTATCAGAGCAAGGTCATCCCGACAAGTGAACCAATTAGCTGGAAAATAACCAATTCACATGCTTGTAACTAGAGTAACCACCACAACATACCTTTCGACATCGGTTCTGAGGTTCTTTCATTGAATGTTGATTAGAATTGATGTCTTTTCTATTCTGTGTCCGTGTTTCCTTGCAGGAGATGCCTCGACGTGGAACTAATGAGGCGGGCCACGGACGCAACCGAGAACGAGGTCGGAGGGGCAGGCACACTGAGCTCGATGCCTCAATGGACCAGCCACTGCATCTGAGCATTCAGGCCCAGGACCTCGCCCAGCTGATACGGGAGATCGTACGAGAGGAGCTTCACCCACCTCCACGAGCGCCTCTCCCTGGGGTTGCAGAGGGGGAGTCCTCTGTGAGACCACAAGGCGGACATGGCACTGGACGTGGGGGAGGGGGTGGCCCTCCACCGCCCCCACCTTCCTCCGGCACTTCCGAGCACGAGCCCTCCTTACCTGGAGGCATACTAGTTTCTCCCCTTCAATGCCATTACGAGCTTTTCGGATAGTTCCTGAAGCTGAAGCCCCCCTCGTTCAAGGGGGATGAGGACCCGACCGAGGCAGAGGACTGGCTCGAGTAGATCGAGAAGGTGTTTGACACCCTTCGCCCCCTTCTGGAGTGCCGCGTGGCCTTTGCCACGTACCAGCTGGAGAGCGCGGCACACAGGTGGTGGAGGGCGGTCCGGGGTCAGGAGAGGGATGAGCCGACTTGGGACCAATTCGTCACCCTCTTATGCAAGCAGTACTTCCCCCAGACGTGGCAGGACCAAAGGAGGCAGGAGTTCCACACTCTTCGCAAGGGGACGATGACCATAAGCGCGTATCGCATGCATTTTCTGGAGCTGTCTCGTTTCGCAGCGACAGCCGTGGCTACCAAGGAGGAGCACCTTTGGAGGTTCACCAAGGGGCTCCGTCCTGCTATTCGGGGGTATGTCAAACCCCTGAAGCTACCTACGTTCTTGAGGGTGGTGGAGGCAGCCATGACGTATGAGGAAACCAACCCGTTCGCACGTGACATTGACAACCGACGGAAGAGGCCCTATCAGCCAGACTACTCACAGGGCCGACGAGAGAGGAGGCATGTGGCGCCTGCAAGAGAGCCGTCACATTTTGCAGGGCCGTCAGCGACCTTTGGGGGCCCTCGACAGGGCCAACTGCCAGCACCGGACCCCCGCCTAGCCGTCAGCAGGGACCCACTGAGAGCGGGAGTCGGGTTCTCGTTTGCTACCAATGTGGCCAGCCGGGTCACATCATGAGGGATTGACCGTCTAAGGCTGGAGGTCAGCAGATGCTCCCCGCGTCAAGCACTAGAGGACGAGTAGGGGGTCGCGGTTTCCAGACGCAAAGGAGAGGACAGCAGTCGCGGGGAGGGTACCAGCCAGCGGCTACCCATCCGATGCAGAGTGTGGCTGCTTCGTCCACACCTAGGGCTGAGGGGCGTATCAATGCCCTGACACACAGAGACACCAGAGCTTCAGGTTCTGTGGTGGCAGGTATGGTTTCAGTTTCCAGCAGACTAGTTTACACGCTTTTTGATTCCGGCGCCACGCACTCGTTTGTCGCTGCCAGTTTTGCTATTAGTTTGGGGCAAAACTGTGTGTTGTTAGAGGATCCGTTTATGATTAGAGGTCTGGGTGGTCAGTTGTCTGTAGCTGAGGAGGTTTACACAGGTTGTGAGGTCAGTGTTGGGGGACATAGCCTTCCCGCTGACCTGATTGTGATACAGATGGAGGACTTTGGCGTGATTCTGGGGATGGACTGGCTGTCCGCTTACCATGCCTTGGTGGACTATTTTGAGAGGAAGATTGTCTTCTCCATACCGGAGTTGCCTTCTTTCGAGTTCCACGGGCAGCCAGTGGACGGAGGCTTCAGGTGCATTTCCGCACTTCGGGTAGCGAGACTTTTGGGTCAGGGGTGTGAGGGCTTCCTAGCTTGTGTGGTGGCTGAGCCCTACCCTGTGGTAGATTTCCAGAGTATCTCAGTGGTCAGAGAGTACCCAGACGTGTTCCCAGATGAGTTGCCAGGACTACCACCCGAGCGTGAGATTGAGTTTGAGATCTCACTGGTACTGGGGACCAGCCCCATTTCTCCCGCACCTTACAGGATGGCACCACTTGAGCTGCGAGAGCTCAAGTCCCAGTTGCAGGACCTTCTGGAGAAGGGCTTTGTGAGGCCCAGTGCGTCTCCGTGGGGAGCCCCGGTATTGTTCGTGAAGAAGAAGGATGGTACCCTACGCCTTTGTGTGGACTACAGACAGCTGAATAGGGTTACCGTCAAGAACAGGTATCCCCTGCAGAGGATTGATGACTTGTTTGACCAGTTGCGAGGTGCCACGGTATTCTCCAAGATAGAGTTGTGGTCTGGGAACCACCAATTGAGGATCAGGGAGGTAGACGTCTCCAAGACAGCTTTCTGCACCCGGTACGAACACTACAAGTTTTTGGTCATGCCATTTAGGCTGACCAACACCCCCACTGCCTTCATGGATTTGATGAACCGGGTGTTCAGACCGTATCTGGACTAGTTCGTGGTGGTATTTATTGATGATGTGCTCATCTACTCTCGAGATCAGACGCAGCACGAACAGTACTTGCGGATGGTTTTGGACACACTGAGACGACTTAGGCTATACGCTAAATACAGCAAGTGCGAGTTCTGGTTGAGGGAGGTGACCTTCTTGGGCCATGTGATCTCCGGGGATGGCTTGGCTGTGGACCCAGCCAAGGTTGAGGTAGTGCTCAGGTGGGAGAGACCGCGTACAGTTACAGAGATCCGCAGTTTCTTGGGACTGGCAGGCTACTACAGGTGGTTTATCAGGGGCTTCTAGCAGATTGCATGTCCTATGACACAGCTGACCCGGAAAGACGTGCCCTTTTCTTGGACAGATGCTTGTGAGGCGTGTTTTCAAGAGTTGAAGGAGAGGCTGACTTCGTCTCTCGTGCTCACCATCCCAGACAGCAGTGGTGGGTTCGTTGTATACACGGATGCCTCTTTGCAGGGGTTAGGGGGTGTGCTCATGCAAAGGGGTCACGTTGTCGCTTACGCTTCGCGACAACTGAAGCTCCATGAGCATAGCTACCCTACCCACGACCTAGAGCTGGCAGTTGTTGTCTTCGCGCTGAAGTTTTGGAGGCACTACCTGTACGGTGAGACTTTGAGATTTTCACAGATCATAAGAGCCTCAGATACTTGTTTGATTAGAAGGAGCTCAACATGAGACAGAGACGTTGGTTAGAGCTCCTGAAGGACTATGATTGCAGCATTTCCTACCATCCGAGAAAGGCCAACGTGGTGGCTTACGCCTTGAGCCGGAAGGTGCCCGCCTACTTGGCCAGTTTGTAGGCGCAGAGTTGGAGCCTCATGGAGGAGATGGGCAGTTGGCGACCCCTAGAGTTACTGGGGCATTGTGGGGCAGTGACTGTGACACGACAGACGAGGCCAGAGCTGATAGACCGCATCATCACAAGATAGATGGTTGACCCGTACTTGCAGTCGTTGCACGACAGAGTACTGTCAGGGGACCCTGGGGACTTCTCCTTTACAGATGAGGTGTTGTGCATGAGGGGATGTTTGTGTGTTCCCAGGGACGAGGAGCTATTGAGAGAGCTCCTGACTGAGGCACATGGTTCCAGGTTCACCATACATCCTGGAAACACAAAGATGTACCATGATTTGAGTCACGAATTTTGGTGGAAGGGAATGAAGCGGGATGTAGGTGAATTCATACAGCATTGTTTAGTGTGCCAGCAGGTGAAGGTCGAGCATCAGAGGCCTGCAGGGCCGTTGCAGTCACTTCCAGTTCCAAAATGGAAGTGGGAGAGCATCACCATGGACTTGGTGGTGGGCTTGCCCGTTACCTAGCGAGGACACAACGCAGTATGGGTGATCGTAGACAGATTGACGAAGACTGCACGTTTCTTGCCGATCCGAGTCACCTTGGGACCAGCACAGTTGGCAAAGAGGTATATCCGCGACATGGTACGTCTGCACGGAGTTCCGCGGGAGATTGTATCCGATTGGGATATGATTGCACCGCAAAAATACACCTGCAAATTGTGCCATCTTGTGCTATTCCTAGCATTACCAGTGCATATTAGAGTTCCATAGTCGCATTTGTGAAAATACATGCATGCATGCATTTAATTGAGAGGGGAGGAGAGTGAATAAAATGGCCTCACAATTCACGTTTTCCTCAAGTGCATCTTTGCAAAATTCACCATCTTTTTATTTTTTATTTCACTTGATTTTGAAATCTTCCCCGCGGCTGCATGGAACATCCTCTTCTTCGCGCCATGTCCTGCTCTCCCTCTCCCTGCCAGCCGCGTGCAGCCTCTCCCTGCCAAGCCATGCCCAAGCCATGCACATCCAGGGCATGGTTGTGCATGCGTTCTTCTGCTTTAAAAAGAGCACGATTGCCTTCTTGCAAAGATAGCCTGGTCCTCACAAAAAAACCAACGCAGCTTCTTCTCCAGGCCGCCATCTCCTCCCCCTCTCCCTCCATACGCAGGACCTCCTCCTCAGAGGAGCCACTCTGTGGGCAGGAGTTATCACTATGGTGCACACCCACCACCGTGAAACCACCACCACCCAGCTCATCAAAGAGCCGGTGGGCGTGGTGGCCTTCTTCCCTATTTCGCTTTCCACGCCATTTCAGCCATTACACCAAAGCTTCAAGCTATAAAGCTCAACCGACCACCGCATGCCCTGCAGCAGCCAGCCAAGCCCCACAGCAGCAGTAGCAAGGCGGCAGAAGGCCGCCCTCGCCTCCCGCTTCTTCACACTGCACCAGCCTTCCCGCCCGTAGCTGGCGACTGCGCGCCTCTGCAGCAGCCGGCCAAGCTTCAACGCGCCCGCCAGCCAACACCCACAAGCACCGCGCAAGCAGCAGGTCGCCCTCTCCCTCCACCGCGCACGCCAGCAACCCTCTCCGTGCGCTCCATCGTGACGTCCCACCCGCAAGCCAGTAGCCGGAGCCACTCTTCCGCGCGCACGCCGAGCCGCCTACACTCACAACACCTGCAGCAGGCAGTTGCGCGGCTCGCCCGACCACTGTAGCCACTGTTCATGCGTTTCTCCGGAACACTGTGGCTACAGTGGGCCGCAACCGGCCTTCGCCCGCACGCGCGTCTCGCCCCGCATTCTGCCAGTGCCCGCCCGCGCATCTGGCAGCGCCTGCACCCGCCTGCGTCTCTCGCTCTCTTCACCCACACGCGCCTGCCAGCACCCGCTCCAGCCCTTCACGCAGCACGGTGCGCTGCGTTCCTCTCTCTGCGCCCATCGCCCTCCAGCGTGCGCTTCTCTGCGCGCATACACGCCTGCGTGCAAGGTTGAAGCCTCAGACGACGCACTGGGCTCGCGGACGACTTAACCTGTCTCTTCTTCACAGCAGCGCCATCTCTCTCTCTCTCTCTCTCACACAGAACTCTCTCACTCTCTCTCTGTACACACTCACACTCTCCTACACACACACACCTATACTCTACTTTATATATATATATATATAGTTATAGATATATATGTATATATGTATGTGTATTTATATATATATCTATAACTATATATATATATATATACATATATTACTATATACATACACATATATATATAAACATCTATATACTATATATACATACATACATACATATATATACATATATACATATATAAGTACATATATACCTATATATTTATAACCGTATATACATATAGATATATTTACATATATACATATATATATATTTTCACATTTCTTACTACACGTGGTAACGCGGGAATATCTGCACCAGTTGCTGATATTCCCCGATACACGCGTACAAAAAGCGTGGTCGCACACATCTTCCGCCATACACCTTACACTCCACGTGGCACCTCGTCCTATCGGTTGCATCTTTCTAGACGACGACCGACTCGACACTGTGCTACACTCCATCTCCGCCTCCACCCCCACCCCTTTATACATATATAGTATATACATATATATCTATACTATATTTACTTTATTTCTATTTCTCTTGCATGCCCATAAAATGATAAAAAAAAATATATAAAAGAGAAAAGATAATCTTTGACTTGCAGGTACTCCATCTTACGAATAGCAAGACCCGTTTTGGAACCCTGATTTGGCTCAAAGCCAAGAACTTAATTTTTAGGGTGTGCCTCAAGGACAAAGATTATCAGAAAAAATCTTAAAGAGAAAAACACCAAAAACACAATAAACGAACGGAAGAGATTCGTTGTTGGAAAGGCATAGAAACTTGACTTGTAACCCCACTTCCCTGAGTTCGACTCTCGGCCTAAAAGTGACCAAGATAAAATCAAGTAGGCCAGGTTAAAAATTTTGTAAAGAGATTGTTAGGTCCGATTTAGGTTAACCACTATACACACTTCAACGATAAAATCACCATATTAGCAACCTATTCGGGCCCGACCATCATCCTTTTCTGGTGCCGTTGCCGGAGAAGTGCGCCTGCAAGTAAGTTTCTATTCCATTCCTTTCATTTTTCTCTTCTCTCTTCACGGGTGTTTTTGTTTATTGCTGTGCAGGTGAACCTGTTGCAAGGAGAAGGCAGGCAGACGAAGTCGAAGACATGAGCAGATCCACAGTGGGAACGAGAGCATGAAGACGCTGATACCGCATTGGAGCTTCGCACACATTGCTGAACAAGTAGGTCTTCTTTTCTTAGCAACTTAGGTTAACTTGTCACCTTAATAAAAAAAAAAAACTAAAAATTAGAAAAACTTCTTGGGATCTCTTGGGGCAAGTGGATTAAAATTCACTTGTTTGATTGCCTTTACTCCCATCGCCCCAGGATTTCCCGCCTTACTTCGCATAGAGAAAATCCAAGAATCTTGATTCTTGAATTTTTCGTCATGTGAACTATTCTTCGAGGCAAACACAAAAAGATTGACTGCACACCTCTTTGCCTCACTTATCTACAAATTTGGGATCACATTTTTGGTGGGGAGACTTAGAATTGAGTTGATTCCAACCCCACCACGACTTTTCAACTTGCCTAAGATTCGATCCTGAATACTTCAACCCCAACAATTTGATTTTCTTTATCTTTTGGTTGAAGCCTTGTTTGTGGAAATCATTTTTGGTGATTGGGAGCACTTGAATTGAAGTAGTTTGGCTCCCTTTCACATAAAATCTAAAACTGATTCGTGCATCCACACAAAGAAATATCCATTTAGGGAAGCCCAGTGCATTTTAGCATGCATTAACTAACTGATATTGAAGAAGGGTTTGTTGGGCTTAGCAGAAAACTTGTATTCTTTCAAAAACCTAGAGACTGGTTAAATTTGTATTTCAGCGAAATCCTAAAATCCATACTACTTAGGGTTGAATTCTAAAAACCATTCACCAATTAAAACTTCAATTCGGGGAGATTTCCCTGTTGCATGCTTGTTTTACACACTCTGAAAATCAATCACTTGTGCATTACCCATAAACAACGTCCTTCACATTTCAAAAGCACTTGATCCTAAGCCTCTAACTAAAATTGGTAGTAACTTGACCCTTATTAAGGATTGGAGGTCTAACTACCTACGTGTAGCGCCTACGTGCTGGTGAGGGTTCCCGCCTACTATCGGGTGTCTAAGACTGGGGCAAACGGCCTTTCAATTTGGCCCGGTGGTTCCGCGGTGCTCGCATTTGGTTCTGTAGTTCGTGATAGTAGGTAACTTAGATCTTTAGGTCTAAGGGCACACTGTAGAGGTTGGGAAATTGATTGCATTGATTTGTCATCAAGTGTACCTTTGTGGCGTCATTTCTTTCATCTCTTTTCCCTTCTTATCCCCCCAATTCTTCCTGCGGTAGTGCATGTTTGGGAGGAGGTCACAAAACCCTGAACTGTTTGAATTGCCTGATAAATTTAGAAAAGAAGCCGAATCATCCTCTTCCTCCACAAACAAGGCTGCATGCCCACCTCCAAATCCCGAGGGAGGAAACCGCCCTCAAAACCCACCAGGTGGTGGAGCCTTAGATCCCATAACCCGCCTCCAAGCCCAAATGGAAATGTATAATGAGCTAATTGAGGCCATTCGGAAAACATTGGAGGAAATATAGAACCCTCCCGAACGGGAAGAGCTTAGGTCTCTTAGCTCCTATCAGAATCCTGCTGCTACAGAGACCATAGGACAGATTCGGGTCCCCATGGGCGAGGATGACTTTGAACTGAAACCTAACATAATTGGCCTAATAAATTTTCACTTCCATGGTCTTGCAAGTGAAGATCCTTTTCTCCATTTGGAAGACCTAACCCGATTAGCTGAAACTGTTAAACCTAGAAATATCGGGTTACTTATAGTCCTCATGAAAATGTTCCCGTTTTCATTGCGGGATAAAGCGTCGTAGTGGTTACGCACCCTTGGGAGAACCATCACTCTTGGGAAGAGATGCGAACAGCGTTTCTCAAGAAGTTCTTCCCAATCGAGCGAACCAATGCGCTTCGCCGTGCTATCACTTCATTTACGCAAAAAAATGGCGAACAATTTCATGAGGCATGGGAGAGGTATAATGACCTCCTCAAGAAGTGTCCACACCACGGTTTGCCTAAGTGGCATATAGCCCAGATTTTCTGCTATGGGCTAAATGAGACTTTGAAGCAGATTGCAGACGCTTCCTGCGGAGGGAATATTATGAATAAAGACTAGAATGGAGCATTCGAATTGTTTGAAAATATGAGTGAAAACTCAATGAACAATTCCTCCATTGTCGCCTTTAATCGTACCAGCCTGCCCCGTAATGTCCACAAAGTTGACATGGGACCCTCCCATTCATCAACTGATCTCAGCCTTATAGCACAAAAATTGGATGAAGTATCTATCGTGCACAAGAAGCTGGACGAGCTTTTGGCCAACCACGCCGGTTCTTTGGCAAACACCCCCACTTCACCACTTCGTCACAATCCCAATTCTTCCAACACCAGGCTTATCTCGAGAAACCCCATAAGACCTTCCTTACAGAGTGTCGTGCCAAGCTACTCGGTAAGTCATGTGGAACTGGCTTCTGCGAGCTAGTATTTCGACATGGAGGACCAAGCCTCCGTGTGCTCGGAAGCATATTTACACGCGGACACGTCTTCTAGCATAGAAGATGCTTGTGCCCTGGGGAACAACCCATTCTCTGCCACTTATAACCTAGGGTGGCGAAATCATCCAAACTTCGCATGGTCCAACAACCTGCAGCTCCAAAACCCCGCGGGTGGACCAATGCGACCGTCTGCACCCGTCATCCCAAGGGCCCAGTCTAGTCCTATGGCGAATCCTCCATCAGGCCCTTGGGTACCACAAACCGAACACGCATCAAGTCCTCTTGACAAATTGATGCGAATGATGACGGAAATGTCAAAGCACCATGAGGAGAACATGACCTCTCTTCAGCACCAATTGGTACAGCAGAATGCTGAGATCAGTCAACTACGCATGGCGACTCGATCTCAGGGCACTCTTCCCGCCCAACCTGTTCCTAACCCGCGAAATTTCGTACCCCTTGGTCCTCAACCACAGGTACGACTAATGGCTTGGTTGTTGTGTTTGTTATATGTCAGGTTATAGTCGTTATAGTAATAAGACAGCGACCAAGTTATCATTACAAAATCTTTTACTCGGAAATGGTTTTCCTGAGGTCGAACTCAGGGAGCTACTGGAATTCTAGAAATACAAAGTTTCTCCATTAGATTACAATAATAAGGGAGAGAGATAGAGAGAGAAAGAGAGAGAGAGGGAGCTTGTCTTGGCTTCTTCTTCTTCTTCTCTTCTCCTTTTCCTTCTTCTTTCAGCTGCTCCTCTTTTCTTCTTCTTTCTCTTCTCTGCTCATGGTAGCATCTTCTCTCTTCTTTTCTTCTGCAGAGTTCTTCTTCTGTCCTTTCTTTGTTCTTCTCTTTCTTTCTTTTTCTTCTCCTCTTCTGCGGCTATGACAATCTTCTTCTTCTGACTTCTTTTTCATTCGCCTTCTTCTTTGTTCTTCTCTTCCTTTACCTCCTCTGGCCACTGCTCAATCGTCGTCTGATGCAGCAGTCAGACGACTTAACTGTAGGTTCGCTACAATGCTTCTCTTCTTCTGTTTCTTCTATCATTCTTCTTCTTCTTCTTCCTCTTTGCTTCTTCCTCTTCCTCTCTGCCCTGAGCAGCTAAGACTTCGGTCGCCTTCCTTCCTTCTCCTTCTGCTCCTGCACGCTCGCACAAGGATCAGAAAGCAAAACCTACCCTTACCCTTCCCCGCGTCTCACTCTTTCTCAGATTTCTCTCATAGGAACGCTCTCCCAGAGCCGGGTATTCGGGTACGGGTATCGCGCCCGGGACCAGGCCCACCGGCGTACGGTGGTGGGCGAGGAGTGCGCGGGTTAGGATAGTCGGATCTGGCCCAGACCCCCGGGGCGTGAGCGCAGGCGAGGGCGAGCGCGTGGTGCGCGGCGTGCGTGAGGGACCTAACCCCTGTGTTCGAAGGCGATAAGCCTACAACACTTTTTCCTTTTATTTGGCTGCGGCGCTTCCAGAACTTCCGAGGTGGGACTAAATGTCCCACCCCAATTGGCGCCCGCAGCTGAGGAAGCTGCAGGCAATTGCTGCAGCGTGCGAGGCCTTCGCCCTAGCTGCAGGCCTGGGATGCTTCGCAGAGGCAAGCAGCACATCCTGGGGCATGTGCCTGGGTGAGAGAGAGCCTGCAGCTGCAGGTGCTAGAGCTTCAGAAGCTCGGTAATGGCGGTGAAGGGTCGTCGACCTGAAAACAAGAATATGGCCTTTCGACCCAATCAAAGGATGCAGGGAGCTTCGCAGGAGTGCGGCGAAGGTAGTGCGGGTGGTGGCGAGGCGTGAGGCGGCGTGTGGTGGTAGCCCTAGGTCAGACTGTAGCCGGAGAGATGGGTCTGTTCGGGGGGGTCATCGGGTGGCGTCTGGTAGTGGATGGAAAGGGGAGATTTGTTGAGTGGAGTGAGGGGAAGCTTTTAGGGTAGCCGACGAGGGGTGAGAAGGTCTGTGGAGGTGGGATGAGCTCGCCAGAGGGGGTGGTCAGAGACGGAGCAGGCGGAGGTGGGTGTCGTGTGCGGTGAGGCAAAAAGACAAATTGAGAGAGTGAAAATGTAAGGGAGGAGGAGAGGAAGCTATTTACCTAAGTTTTGGATGAAGGGGGAGGGCGGAGCCACCGACTCGTACCTGCCGGAGTTAGGGAAGAAAGGGCCCTGGAGGAGAAGTGCGGCGACGAGGAAGTAGGCGAAGGGTGCCGGCAGGTGCAGCACGGCACAGACGAGAGGGCTAGGAGAACCCTGCTGCAGGTAAGGCGGCAGAGCGACGAGGAGGAAGAGGAGGGAGTCGTCATTTTCCTCAACCTCTTGAGGAATGTCTAGATCTTAATGGGCACTAGGTGTCTATTCAAGAATAACTAAGGTTTGCGTGCTTACTAATCTCACTGTGCACTTTTCAGTTCTTTTCTTGAATGAGGTCTAGAACTTAGGTTAATTCCTTAGTTCCTTACTAATGACTATCACTTTTCTTTCATTTTTGTGCTCCTTTTTCATTTTGTTTCTTTTTCCTTCCTCCACAAAATTTCTTTCCTCCTCTTATTATGATTTTTTTTTTATGGTGTTTTTGGCATATGTGAATTTTTTGTTTAAAACCTTTTCTTACAAGTTTTGCACCTTCATACCCCCCCATACCTAAGATTTGCAATATCCTCATTGTGACTTAGGGGTTTTTATTCAACTTAGTTCATTCCTTAGGACAGATATTTTGGTGAGTGAATGGGTCGGAATGACTATTGCGGACGATTTCTAATCTCAGATGCAAGCACCTGAGGTGGAGTCGGTTGTCTTAAAGGGTGAACCTTAAGTGCACAAAGGTGTCAAAAAGGTTTCAGGTTTTCCAAGAGAATGACGGGCTGCCTCCCGTTGAACGCTGAGTTTTACGCCATCGGTTGGGCGCACTAAGCTCATGGGGAATGGAGGATATAAGATGATTCAGCCAAATCAATAGAAGTTACATCAATGAACAATTTAAGTTTCTGACCGTTCACGATGAAAGGTTTGGAATCATGGCTGAGTGGACTAATCTCGACGGCTCCATTTCCAAAACCTGTTGGACCAAGTATGGTCCGACCCACTTGGATCGCAGCTTCCTAGGGAAAAGTTTGAGTCGGGCATCAAAAAGTAGGACCTTCTGACCAGGATAAAAGATCTTTCTAGAGATATGCTTGTCATGGAAGGCTTTAACCTGCTCCTTGTAGATTCGCGAGTTCTCCTACGCATCAAGACGTAGCTCATCGATCTCGCTGATTTGAAGCTTTCTGTGGGTTCCAGCCTTCGAAAGATCTAGATTACAGTTCCGTACTGCCCAATAGGCTTTGTGCTCCAGTTCGACAGGTAGGTGACACGCCTTCTCCTACACCAGTCTAAAGGGAGACATGCCTAATTGGGTTTTGTGGGTGGTCCTATAGGTCCACAAGGCTTCCGGAAGTCGAGACGACCAGTCCTTCCTGTCAGGCCGAACAGTGACCTGCAGGATTTTCTTGATCTCCCAATTTGACAGCTCAGCTAGACCATTAGTCTGGGGGTGATAAGGAGTAGAGATTCGGTGAGACACCCCGTTCTTGGTCATCAGTGACCTAAACTGAGCATTCGTGAAATGGGTCACCCCATCTGAGATGATAGCACGAGGAATCCCGAACCGTGAGAAGATATTGTGATGAATGAACTTGAGAACGATTTTGTGATCACAGGTTCGGGTTGGTATGGCTTCAATCCATTTGGACACGTAGTCAACGGCCAGAAGAATATATTCGAAACCATCCAAAACAGGAAAGGGGCCCATAAAATCAATCCCCCAAACATCAAAGACTTCGCATATGAGAATCGATTGCAGAGGCATCATGTCGCAATGGCTCATGTTGCCCAAAGTTTGGCAACGACTGCATGCCCTGTAGTGACTGTATGCGTCTTTGAATTGTGTGAGCTAGTAGAAACCACACTGGAGGATTTTCGATGCGGTTTTGTGCCTAGAGAAATGCCCATCGCATGCCTGGTCATGGCAGAAGGAAAGAATATCATTGACTTCATCTTCCGAGACACATCTCCGGATGATTTGGTCAGCACCTATGTGGAAGAGGTACGGATCTTCCCAAATGTAATACTTGGCATCAAAGCGCAATTTGTCTTTCTTGGCCTTCGGCCAATCAGACGGGGTCTGATGAGATGCCAAGTAGTTTACTATATCAGCAAACCATGGAAGTCTAGTACCAATAGTCAGCAAGTGCTCATCAGGGAAATGCTCCGTGATGGGTCCGGAAGGGTTGATAATCTCAGAAGGAAGGCGGGACAAATGGTCAGCTACCACATTTTATTTTCCTGCCTTGTTGTGAATCTCGAGATCGAATTCTTGCAACAGCAAAATCCATTGGATTAGTCAAGGCTTTGCGTCCTTCTTGGCAAGGAGATGCCTCACAGCCGTGTGATCCGAGTAGATGATGACGTAGGAACCCAAGAGATAAGATCAAAATTTTTCAAGGGCAAATACTACGGCTAGCAGCTCTTTCTCCGTAACTATATAGTTACGCTGAGCCTCGTCAAGTGTCTTGCTAGCCTAGTAGATGACCACGGGTTTCCCGTCAGCTTTCTGCCCCAGAACCGCTCCTACAGCGAAATCAGACGCATCGCACATGATCTCAAAGGGTTGAGACCAGTTAGGGGATTGTAGGATTGGCGCCTGGGTGACTCATTCACGAAGGTTTTCAAAGGCTAGAGTGCATTCCTTGGAGATTTCAAAGGGTACATCCTTAGAGAGGAGAGTCGTCAGGGGGCGTGCGATTTTCGAGAAATCAGGAATGAAACGACAGTAAAAACCGACGGGCCCCAGAAAAGAACAGATGTCCCTAATCGAGCTAGGCATAGGAAGGCGAGAGATTAGATCAACCTTAGCTTGATCCACCTAGATGGCCTTCTCAGAAATCAGATGTCCTAAGACGATACCCTCAGGCACCATAAAGTGGCTCTTTTCCCAGGAAAGAACCAGATTAACGTCGATGCAGCGCCTGAGTATATGAACCAAGTGTTGGAGGCAATCATCAAATGATGTCCCGAAAACTGAAAAGTCATCCATGAAGACTTCCAGATGATCACCTATCATATCAGAGAATATGGCAAGCACGCACCGCTGAAAAGTCGCAGGTGCATTGCAGAGATCGAATGGCATCCTTCGGAATGCGTACGTTCTGAAGGGGTAGGTGAACGTGGTCTTCTCTTGGTCCTCAGGATGAATAGCTATTTGGTTATAACCAGAGCACCCGTCAAGGAAGCAGAAGAATCGATTTCTCGCTAATTTCTCGAGAATCTGATCAATGAAAGGTAGTGGGAAATGATCCTTCTTCGTGGAGGAATTGATTCGTTGGTAATCTATGCAGACTCTCCACGAGTTGGCTAATCGGGTGGGTATGACTTCTCCTGTTTCAGTCGTTATGGTGGTGAGCCTTGCCTTTTTAGGCACAACCTGGATTGGGCTTACCCAACGACTATTGGAGATCGGGTAGATGATCCCTACATCTAACCACTTGATGATCTCCTTTTTCATGACCTCCTGCAGATTGGGGTTCAAGCATCTTTGTATCTCATGAGAAGGTCGTGCGCCCTCTTCTGAGTAAATATGGTGTGTGCAATAGGAGGGACTTATTCCAGTCAAATCATCGAGAGTCCATCCAATGGCTCTGCGATGTTGCTGGAGAACAGCAATCAGACGGGATTCCTGTTCAGGATTAAGCATGGAATTAATAATCACAGGAAGGGTCTGATTAGAACCTAGAAAGATGTATTTCAAATGATCGGGAAGAGGTTTTAGTTCAAGGATGGGGTTATCAGCGGCAACAAGTGGTTCAGGGTAGATGTGAGGTTCAAGGGTTGGAGTTATGGGTCTGTCTAAATCTAGTTTTGACTCCTCTTATTGCGGTTCAAAATCTTTTCGTTGTTGATGAGGTATAATCAGGTCATTCTCAAAATGCGTTTCATCAACCAAAGTCTTGATATCACAAATTTGTTCGATGACACCGCAATTGATTCCTTGTTGGGCCTTAAATATATCGATTTTTAGGGTTTGATTTCCAAATTTGAGCTCTATTTGGCCCTCCTCACAGCTGATGTTGGGTCTAGCAGTAGCCAAGAAAGGTCTCCCTAGAATGATCGGTGTATCCCTAGGGTTTTCAGGTGCGTCCATGTCTAAGATTATAAAGTCTACAGGAAAGTAGAAATCCCGCACTCTTACAATAACATCCTCGAGAATCCCTTTAGGTGACTTTATAGATCGATCTGCTAATTGCAATGTCACCTCAGTTGGTTTTAGCTCAGATTCTTCTAGGTGGTAAAGTAAGGATGTGGGTATCAGATTTATGGAGTTACCCAAGTCTAGTAATGCTCTGTCGAATTGGGTATCACTTATCTGGCAGGAAATCAGGGGAGTACCAGGATCTTTAGCCTTGTGTGGGAGTCTGCTTAGGATTACAGAGCTGGCTTGCTCTGATGGTACAATTGGACTCCCACTCTTGGTTCGCGGCTTACGCAGGGGTGTACACACATTCTTTAGGAATCGTGCGTAAGTCGGTACGTGGCAAATCGCATCCATCAAGGGGATGTTTATTTGGACCTGCTCAAAGAGCTTGACCTGGTCCTCCTCAGGTGCCATGGGCTTGGTGGTCTTCTTTCCCTTGGTCAAGGCCTCGGGAAACAGAACCTTGGTTGGTTCTTCTAGGATAGGTCCAGGTCTTTGATCTGGGGCAGGGAAAGGAACGTCCTGGATTACTGTCCTAGGGTTGGGATTACTACCAGTCTTGGAGTGGTTTGGATAGGGTGGATTTTGGGTTTCCTTACCACTACGGGTTGTTACAGAGTTTAGCCTTGCCTAGTTTTGGTTAGGGTTGGGTAAGATGGGTTGCTGCTGATAGCCCACATAGGAAGTGGAAGCCTCCATCCCATCGGGTGAAGGAACAGAGGGGGCCTGATAAATCATGTGTGCTTGGCCTGAGTTTGGGTTTATAACGCGCCGCTGGCTCAACACGTTATTCGGGTTAGGAAGAGGTTGGGAAGGAAGTGTGCCTGGTTGGCGAGAATTTGCCAACTGGGCCAATTGATTTCGAACCTCTGTAAGTTCGTCCTTGTGTTGCTTTTGAATAGCCGCATTCATTCTTTGAATGTCAGCCAGAATCTGAAGGATGAGAGACATTTGGCCTTGATTTGGCCCTGATGGATAGGTAGGGTTGGGCCGAGGCTGAGGTGGCTGACAAGGACGAGATGGTTGTGAACGGGGCTGAAAGGGTGGTCTCTGGGTTTGGGAATTTCCCACCCATTGGAAGTTGGGATGGTTTTGCCATCCAGGGTTATAGGTGTTGGAGAATGGGTCATTCTGGATGGCGTTGAGGTCCTCGCAGGTCTGAGGAACCTCCAAAGAATCAGAGAAAGGGGGAATGGAATTCCCCGGACTGGTATGGAAAAGATCGGATGACCCTCCGATTCGAGAGTCAGATGGGTATGAATCCATCCCAGGAGAAGATCAGTGGAGAATGTTTTGCACAGTTTCTCGTGTAGAAAGAGGCTGTGCAAGGGAGCTATGCGTAGAGGTGGCTCGCTGCAAGTGCTGAGTCAGCTCGTCCACCTTCTTCTCAATGATGGAGACCTTGTCCAATCGACTGGCCATTAGTTCCAGGTCGACTGATGCGGACAGGCCCTGCGTCTCGTGTGCTCCCCTAAGGTTCGTCGATGTGCGGGTATTCGTCCTGTCAAATAAGCCCATGGAGTCATTGTTGATGGAGTTCTCTCACATGTTTTCAAGAATCTCCCACACGGTGTCCTCATGTTGACCCATGATATTCCCTCCGCAAGTTGCATTGACGAAAAGCCTGATATCCTCACGGTGTCCCTGGTAAAAAGACTGGACTTGTTCCCATTTAGGAACTCCGTGATGGGGGCACTTTCTCATGAGATCCTAAAAGCGATCCCATGCCTCATGGAGAGGTTCTCCAGTTTGCTGCGTGAAGGGAGTAATCTGATGGCGCAAGGCATTGGTCCGACCAACGGGAAAGAACTTCTTCAAAAATTCGGACTGAAGTTCTTCCCAATTGTTGATCGGCCGGGTCTGAGTCTGGTACCAATGAGCGGCCTTGTCCATAAGGGAGAAGGAGAACATTTTCATGAAGAGAATGTCCCGGTTTTGTGCATTTGACCCAAAAGTTTGGGCCAAATGCTTCAACTGTTTGATGTGCTGGAAGGGGTCTTCAGAATTAAGCCCATGAAATTTGGGTATGGCATGAATCATATTGGGCTTTAATTCAGAATCAGGTCCTCCCGTCGGGATTCTGACTCGAGGCTCAATAGCCACCGCAGCAGGATTATAGTGGTCCCTCATCATAGGACGCTGCGGTGGGTGCACAAAGTTCTGGAAGAGGTCATTGAGTCTCTGGAGCTGGTGCTCCAGATTGTTTTCTTCCTCAACTGGCTGAGCCATTGTGGAAGAAGAAGGTGAGTTGGGTTCGGAGTCGAAGGAGAGGTCGATGTGTGGTGTTGTTTTCTCAAACAAGGGCACTGAGGCTCGGCCTCGAGGAGAGTGAAGTTCTAAAGGAGGTTTTAAGGACCTCCTACCAAACATACACTATTGGAAGAGATGAGTTTAGCAGGTGCTGGACCCAATCAAGGCACCCAAAAAGTTGGGTGACTATAGAGGTGCGGGGCAGATGGACCCCTTGATTAAAAGATCGGCCACCTGAGAATTACCTAGGCAGCCAGAGAGGGTGAGTCCCGCGAAGACCCCTACACGGTAGAGCGTCCCCACGGGTTACAGGGTTTCCCCCACCCAACCTCTCTTGTCACTGAGATTCCAGGTAGACCAGAATGGAGATCTTGACCTCTTAAGTCTACCAATTTTAGTTTAAAATCAGGGTGCTTAAGTTTCCACTTGAACTTTTAGCTTTTTGAGTGCGAAGAGTGACCTAAGTTGAAGGTTGGTTGATCCTAAGGGGTCAACTTCACCTATTGATTTCTTTGAGAACTTATTAGGTCTTGTCTTTTAGGGTTCAAGTGTTTTTAGAGAGCCAATTGCTTAGGGTTTTTTTGAATAGGTATATTCAATCAATGGCTTAGGCACACTTCTTTTGGGATTTCTCAATTCTTGATTAAGTAGTGTGTCTCTAAAACCCTAGTGTTAATTCCTATGTTGGCTCTACTTGGTCCAATTAACTCCTTGTTGGGTAATTAGGGCTTCAGGCAAGAAGATGTTAGCCCTTAATTACCCTTAATACTGTGTGCAGGAATAGTTGTTTTGAAAATATGCAGCTGTTACTAAGTATGAAAGACAGGTTATACCTATATTATTATTTTTTCCTTTTTCTTCCTCTTTAGAATTTAGGGGTTAATAGTGGGAGGATAGAAGTTACCTGTCCTTGGAGTGGTTGTTGTGTGGCTGCTTCTTAATTTTTCCTGCACCTGCACACAAGAGAGGAGATTATCAGAAAATTCCAAAATAGAGAATTTATAGCTTCTAGAATAGCCGTTGCTCCCCGGCAACGGCGCCAAGAAATGATGGCTTGGTTGTTATGTTTGTTATATGTCAAGTTATAGTCGTTATAGTAATAAGACAGCTACAAAGTTACAATTACAAAATTTTTTACTCGGAAATGGTTTTCCCGAGGTCGAACTCAGGGAGCTACTGGAATTCTACAAATACAAAGTTTCTCCATTAGATTACAAAAATAAGGGAGAGAGATAGAGAGAGAAAGAGAGAGAGGGAGCTTGTCTTGGCTTCTTCTTCTTCTCTTCTCCTTTTCCTTCTCCTTCTTTCAGCTGCTCTTCTTTTCTTCTTCTTTCTCTTCTCTGCTCACGACTGCGTCTTCTCTCTTCTTTTCTTCTGCAGAGTTCTTCTTTTGTCCTTTCTTTGTTCTTCTCTTTCTTTCTTTTTCTTCTCCTCTTCTGCAGCTGTGACAATCTTCTTCTTCTTCTGACTTCTTTTTTGTTCGCCTTCTTCTTCTTCCTTCTCTTGCTTTACCTCCTTTGGCCGCTACTCAACAGTCGTCTGATGCAGCGGTCATACGACTTAACTGTAGGTTCGCTACAGTGCTTCTCTTCTTCTGTTTCTTCTCTCTTTCTTCTTCTTCTTCCTCTTTGCTTCTTATTCTTCCTCTCTGCCCTGAGCAGCTAAGACTTCGACCGCCTTCCTTCCTTCTCCTTCTGCTCCTGCAGACTCGCACAAGGATCAGAAAGCAAAACCTACCCCTACCCTTCCCCACGTCTCTCTCTTTCTCAGATTTCTCTCATAGGAACGCTCTCCCAGAGCCGAGTATTCGGGTACGGGTATCGCACCCGGGACCAGGCCCACCGGCGTGCGGTGGTGGGCGAGGAGTGCACGGGTTAGGATAGTTGGATCCGGCCCAGACCTGCGGGGCGTGAGCGAGCACGCGGTGTGCGGCGTGCGTGAGGGACCTGACCCCTGTGTTCGAAGGCGATAAGCCTACAACACTTTTTCCTTTTATTTGGCTGCGGCGCTTCCAGAACTTCCGAGGTGGGACTAAATGTCCCACCCCAATTGGCGCCCGCAGCTGAGGAAGCTGCAGGCAATTGCTGCAGCGTGCGAGGCCTTCACCCCAGCTGCAGTCCTGGGATGCTTCGCGGAGGCAAGCTGCATGTCCTGGGGCATGAGCCTGGGTGAGAGTCAGAAGCTTGGTAATGGCGGTGAAGGGTCGTCGACCTGAAAACAAGAATATGGCCTTTTGCCCCAATCAGAGGATGCAGGGAGCTTCGCTGGAGTGCGGTGAAGGCAGTGCGGGTGGTGGCGAGGCGTGAGGCGGTGTGTGGTGGTAGCCCTAGGTCAGACTGTGGCCGGAGAGATGGGTCTGTTCGAGGGGTCGTTGGGTGGCGTCTGGCAGTGGATGGAAAGGGGGGATTTGTTGAGTGGAGTGAGGGGAATCTTTTAGGGTAGCCGGCGAGGGGTGAGAAGGTCTGTGGAGGTGGGATGAGCTCGCCGGAGGGGGTGGTCGGAGACGGAGCAGGCGGAGGTGGGAGTCGTGTGCGGTGAGGCAAAAAGACAAATTGAGAGAGGGAAAATGTAAAGGAGGAGGGGAAGCTATTTACCTAGGTTTTGGACGAAGGGGGAGGGCGGAGCCACCTACTCGTACCTACCGGAGTTGGGGAAGAAAGGGCCCTGGAGGAGAAGTGTGGCGACGAGGAAGAGGCAGAGGGTGCCAGCGGGTGCAGCACAGCACAGACGAGAGGGCTAGGAGAACCCTGCTGCAGGTAAGGCGGCAGAGCGACGAGGAGGAAGACGAGGGAGTCGCCAGAAGCTGCGGGTCGTCTAACAGAGGAGGAGGGGATGAAGTGGGGGGTTGTTCTCCGTCAAAGAGAGCTTCGGGGAACCGGCAGGGGGTGACGGTCCTTATAAAGGGGCTGGCGCAGAGGGAGACGCAGGCTGGAGACGTGCCAGCCTTGCCGGAGTGTGGCTGGAGAGGGGACCCATACCTTCCGCGCGTTCGCACGGAAGGTATGGGGGCTGGCAGAGAGCATGGCTGGGTCCCTGCGACAGAGGACGTCACAGGGAACCCCGCATCTGCTTTGCAGGGTGGTTACCCCTCTCTGCGCGGTGCCATGCTCCGCGCAAAGTCGCCGGAGCATGGTGATGCACAGAGTTTTGCAGGAGGGACCATTCTGCAAAAAATGACGAAAAAGTTGGGGTCCAAAACGTAAGGATTTCGAAAGATAAGGGTCAGAAAGTAAATGAAGAGGACTAAATTGCAAAGTCAGTCAAGGAGGTCTCCTAGGCTCAAGCTTTTATACAAGACTAATTAGAACCTAAGGATTTTAATGGTGAATTTTATTTCTAGGTTGGACCATGTTTGACCGGCCAATTTACGTAAAAACCCAGATTAAGTCATTATTTGGGTAAGGTTCTCTTTGTAGGTCAAAATAGGTTTCTAAGGCCAAACTGAAGGTTCTAAATCCTAGAGATTATTTTTCTATGAATTTTAGAGGGTTTAGTTGATTTTTATCCTGCCTCGAACCTCGTGAATTGAAGTGGATTTGTTTTAGGGTTATAGAATGTTATTTAATTTCCTAAAGTTGCTATAACCCTTTTTAAATCCGACCATCCCACTTTCCTTCTTATTAAGCTTGTTTGACCTGTGTTTGGATCCTTAATTATCTTATTTGCAAACTGCGTTGGTGAAATTACAGTTTTACCCCTTATGATTTGTTTTCTTCTCAAACTCAGAATTCTCTGAGTTAAGCTTTTCTTTGGGTTATGTAGGAGCTTTTTCTTACATATCTGAGTTAGATTGTGCTAGTTAGGGTTCATGATGAGGTTCTCATCAAGTACCTTCTCAAGGGCAGGTTAATCAAATTCTACAAGCTCCGAGCATTCCTTCGGGATTTCAAGCTAATCTCGTTGCAGCACCTCACTCTTGTGTCCCCATTGCGAACCCTCCTCTGCTGTATGATCCCATTGGACCCGCATCGTCCAATGCTATCACTACGAGGAGCGGTAAGTAGACCGTCGATCCGCCTTAACCTGATCCTGGCCCGTCTTCTTCGTCGCCCTCTCATTCAGGATGCACACCGCATTCGCGAGAGGACGATACACCGAAATTGGTGCCAGAATCAGTCCCATTTCCTGAGGCTCTACTGAGGGAGCCAAAAGGCGAAAACAAAGATACGCAGGCCTTTGATAACCTGCGTAATTTGTTCAGGGATGTAGAAATCAAAGTACCCCTGCTCAAGGCTATCGATCACATACCTACTGTCGCCCGATTTTTCAAAGACTACACAACACCCAGGCAACAGTCAAAGAAAACTAAGAATCCGGTGGTTCTCTCGCCTCATGCGAGTTGTGCTATGCTGTCAAACCTACCACCGAAGCAGAAAGATCCGGGCACACCGCTTATTTCCTATAGCATCCAAGGTTGCAATTTTAACCGTGCCCTACTTGATTTAGGATCTTCCATCAATCTTATTCCAACCATCATGCTCGAAAAATTTTCCTTGGAAAATCTAAAACCCACCCCTGTCACGTTACAGTTGGCAGATCGTTCTGTCAAAATTCCGAAGGGTGTGGTGGAAGACGTGGTGGTTAGGGTCAACAATCTCTGTTTTCCTGTTGACTTTCTTGTTTTAGATATGGAGGTTCCTAGCTCACTTTCTGATTGTCTGATCATCTTTGGTCGACCTTTCTTGGCCACAGCCCGTGCCCTTATCGACTGCGAGTCAGGCTGTATTGAGATTGCCGTTGGATCTGAAAAGCTCAAGCTTAACATCTTCAAGGAAGCCAAGAACTTTGATTGCGATTGCATCAAGGATGACACGTCTGACGAGGACATGACTGTCAGCGTGTGTATCGGATTAATTGGGACTTATTCAGACTGCAGTGGATTACCTGACGACTACCTGATCAACACATACTGTGACGTTCCCCCATCCCTCCCTATCCCCGTACCTTCTCCTAACCAGTCTTCTGATGAGGTTTTCTCCGCTTCCCATACCTCGTGGTCTGAGTCATATTCGAGCTACTCACCGCCGGTCCACACTCCTGAAGACCGGATTGCCCTTTCTTTCCTGCCAAATCAGGCGGATTTGCAGCTCCACACTGGGACCTTGAGCCCATATACTACTCACTGAGGCTATTCCTTTTTAGATCCATCTATCCAAGAAGCCCCTCTTCTTGGCCAATCTGAGGGCCAATTTCTTCCTCTTGACTTGTTCTCCAATCCGCCTGGGACACTCTCGCCCCAGGAAATGCCAGATCTTTCACCATCCACCATCACTTTTCATGCCACTATCACGATCACTTCACTTTTCACTTCACCACCCACCATCCACCCACCCTACCACCCTGCTGTATACCCTGCACCTCAGCTCCCGTTTCCCGATCTTTCATCCTTTCTCTACCTTTCCCTGCATGCATATGAGGACATAGCATTGTTTGGCATGGGGGGTGAATAGGCATCCATAGGATCTAGGTATTTTATGGTATCATGCAGTTTTCACCTATTTATAAATATGCAAGAAAAAGAAAAAAAATAGATATATAATAATAATAATAATAAATGGTGTTTAGTAATGATCTGAAGGCTGAAACAAAAATACAATAAGTGTTTATGGAGATTCAACCTCTGTTTTGAAGACTTTCCAGGCCACAGAAGCTTGATTCGCTCAGGCTCGGCTTAATTCACTTGAGCGTTGACAAGATAGATCGGAATCTCTCCTAACTAAGGACGTATTCTTGTACCTGAGACACCAGTACATGATTCATTGATTTTCTTCTACTTGAGAGCTTAAGTAAACTTGGTTCACACTACACATATCAAGAAAGACCAGGTGAACATAAGATCCAACCCTAGTGTTCATTAGGAAAGGTGGAGTCCTTACCTGTGCGCCCAGGTAGACTTTTTATCCCAGGTTTTAGTCTTGTGTTTAGGAGAAACTCTTTCCACCAAAAAGAAACTCTCCCACCAAAAAAAGAAAAGTATGCTCCTCCAAATAATGTTGTAAGAGATATATTGACACGTGTTTTGAAAAAAAAAAAAAAGATACAAATAAGTCAGTATATCTCACAAATGTCTGTAAAAACTTCTTCCTACAAAAAAGTTCTTCGGGGCAAATACCCTAAGCCACAAATGTCAGAAAGTGGGAGTTGAATTTTCCGTCATCTTTTTAAGGGTCAATCAGAAGACACGAGCTGAAACTGGGACCAACCTGAACTTAAAAATTCATGAAACCCTGGGCTTGAGTCTTAATGTTCATCTGGTCAGTCTTGATCCTTCACTAAGCACAAGCAATAACCTCTTGAGCTCTCGAATATGGCAAAAACCTCCTGGGTCCTGGAAATCGTACTTAAGGTTTAAATATCAAGAGTCCTGGTTTTTCGAGAGATGATCTATGTCATGTAAGACTTAAAGTACTGGTAGTCTTCTCTACAATTGGTTCTCAAAAAATCTAACAATAAACACACCTATGTTGCCTCAGAAGAAAATCTTCAGCTTAAAGATCATTTCTAAATACAACAAAAAAAAGAAAATGTTTGCTAGGGAATAGCAAAAGATAGGCATGGGGGTATGATTGCACCGTAGAAATACACCTACAAATTGTGCCATCTTGTGCTATTTCCTAGAATTACCAGTGCATATTAGGGTTCCATAGTCGCATTTGTGAAAATACATGCATGCATGCATTTAATTGAGAGGGGAGGAGAGTGAATAAAATGGCCTCGCAATTCACGTTTTCCTCAAGTGCATCTTTGCAAAATTCACCGTCTTTTTAGCTTTTATTTCACTTGATTTTGAAATCTTCCCCATGGCTGCATGGAACATCCTCTTCTTCTTCGCGCCATGTCCTGCTCCCCCTCTCCCTGCCAGCCGCATGCAGCCTCTCCCTGCCGAGCCATGCACAACCAGGGCATGGTTGTGCATGCGTTCTTCTGCTTTAAAAAGAGCACGGCTACCTTCTTGCAAAGATAGCCTGGTCCTCACAAAAAAACCAACGCAGCTTCTTCTCCAGGCCGCCATCTCCTCCCCCTCTCCCTCCATACGCAGGACCT
This sequence comes from Thalassia testudinum, assembly GCA_037157565.1. Lineage (NCBI taxonomy): Eukaryota > Viridiplantae > Streptophyta > Magnoliopsida > Alismatales > Hydrocharitaceae > Thalassia > Thalassia testudinum. Next base: position 99,042,197 of record JAZHRO010000039.1, on the reverse strand, counting down.
CCTCCTCAGAGGAGCCAATCTGCGGGTAGGAGTTATCATTGTGGTGCACACCCACCATCGTGAAACCACCACCGCCCAGTTCATCAAAGAGCCGGTGGGCGTGGTGGCCTTCTTCCCTGTTTCACTTTCCACGCCATTTCCGCCATTACACCAAAGCTTCAAGCTGTGAAGCTCAACCGACCACCGCACGCCCTGCAGCAGTCGGCCAAGCTCCACAACAGCAGCAGGAAGGCGGCAGCAGGCCGCCCTCGCCTCCAGCGTGCGCCTACAGGCACCCTCGCCTCCCGCTTCTTCGCACTGCACTCGCCTTCCCGCCTGCAGCCAGCCACAGTACGCCTCTGCAGCGGCCGGCCAAGCTTCAACGCACCCGCCAGCCAACACCCGCAAGCATTATGCAAGCAGCAGGTTGCCCTCGCCCTCCACCACGCATGCCAGCAACCCTCTCCGCGCGCTCTGTTGCGACGTTCCGCCCGTAAGCCAGTAGCCGGAGCCACTCTTCCGCGCACGCGCGGAGCCGCCCGCACTCACAGCACCTGTATCAGGCGGTTGCGCGGCTCACCCGGCCACCGTAGCCACTGTTCACGTGTTTCTGTGGAACACTGTGGCTACAGTGGGGTGACCGCTAGGTTTCTCACTTATCCGGTCACTCGGCACGCTGCAATCGGCCTTCGCCCGCGCGTGCGTCTCGCCCCGCGTTCTGCCAGCGCCCGCTCCAGCCCTTCACGCAGCACGGTGCGCTGTGTTGCTCTCTCCGCACCCATCACCCTCCAGCGCATGCTTCTTTGCACGCATATCGCCTATGCGCGAGCTTGAAGCCTCAGACGACACACTGGCCTCACGGACGACTTAACCCGTCTCTTCTTCACAGCAGCGCCATCTCTCTCTCTCTCTCACAGAACTCTCTCACTCTCTCTTTGTACACACACACTCACACTCTCCTACACACACACACCTATACTCTACTTTATATATATATACGTACATATATATATTTATATATATATATAACTAAGCATTATTATACATACATATATATATATATATATATATATATATATATATATATATATATTACTACATACATACACATATATATATAAACATCTATATACTATATATATATATCTATACATATATCTATCTATACATATATTTACATATCTATATATATATACATATATACATATATATATATATTTTCACATTTCTTACTACATGTGGTATCGCGGGAATATCTGGGGAATATCTGCACCAATTGCTGATATTCCCCAATACACGCGTACAAAAAGCGTGGTCGCACACATCTTCCGCCATACACCTTACACTCCATGCGACACCTCGTCCTGTCGGTTGCGTCTTTCTAGACGGCGACCGACTCGACACCATGCTACACTCCATCTCCGCCTCCACCCCAACCCCTTTATACATATATAGTATATACATATATATCTATACTATATTTACTTTATTTCTATTTCTCTTGCATGCCCATAAAAAGATAAAAATATATATATAAAAGAGAAAAGATAATCTTTGACTTACAAGTACTCCATCTTGCGAATAGCAAGATCCATTTTGGAACCCTGATTTGGCTCAAAGCCAAGAACTTAATTTTGAGGGTGTGCCTCAAGGTCAAAGATTATCAGAAAAAATCTTAAAGAGAAAAACACCAAAAACATAATAAATGAATGGAAGAGATTCGTTGTAGGAAAGGCGTAGAAACTTGACTTGTAACCCCACTTCCCTAAGTTCGACCCTAGGCCTAAAAGTGACCAAGATAAATTCAAGTAGGCCAGGTTAAAAATTTTGTAAAGAGATGGTTAGGTCCGATTTAGGTTAACCACTATACACACTTCAACGATAAAATCACCATATTAACAACCTATCCGGGCCCGACCATCAGGATACCTGCTTTACGTCCCAGTTTTGGGCTGAGTTTCAGTAGGCTTTGGGGACACGGTTGAGGTTCAGTATAGCATGCCAACCCAAGACGGAAAGACAGTCAGAGTGTACGATACAGCCACTTGAGGACCTTTTGCGTGCTTGCGTACTGAATTGGAGGGGCTCTTGGGAGGAGCACTTGCCCTTGGCGGAGTTTGCATATAATAATAGCTATTACTCGAGCATTGGCATGGCACCCTACAAGGCTCTGTATGGATGGAGGTGTACGGCACCCTTGAGTTGGGTTGAGGTGGGGACCAAGTTGGAGGTTAGCCCCAGAATGATCCGGCAGAGTCAGGAGGTGATCGAGCAGATTCACAAGCGACTCCGCACTGTCAGGAGTAGACAAAATAGCTATGCAGATCGGAAACGTAGAGAGGTGTAGTTTGAGGTTGGGGATCACGTCTTCCTTCGTGTTTTTCCCATGAAGGGCCTGCAGTGGTTTGGGGTGAGAAGGAAGCTCTCGCCGAGGTTTGTGGGACACTTTGAGGTCCTGGAGCGGGTTGGACCGATTGCTTACAGGCTTGCCCTTCCACCCCAGCTTTCTGGTGTGCACGACGTGTCCCACGTGTCCAACCTCAAGAAGTACGTCGCCGATCCCAGTCATGTTTTGAGCCATGAGAGCGTTGAGGTGGGTGATGACCTGACCTACCCCGAGCGGCCAGTGCAGATTCTCAATAGAGCCGTCCGGAGTCAGAGATGGAAGCAGGTACCCCTAGTGAAGGTCTTGTGGAGGAGTCAGCGGTACGAGGAGGCTACCTGGGAGCCTGAGGCGGCGATGCGAGAGCGGTACCCAGAACTCTTTGAGGGTACGTCCTTTCGGACCGGCTTCGGTCCTCTTTAAGTTTGTTATGCGTATGTTGTTCTTTTTCCGCACCCTAGTTAGCACAAGTTTCGGGGACGAAACTTCCTTTGAGTTTGTTATGTTATTAAGACCCGTGCCATTAAAGCCCTTTAAGACGTATGGGACTTGGGTCAGACGTCTGGACACCTTCCCATACGTCTGGAAATCAATTTTTGTGTGCGTACATCCTCAAGTCTGCGCGCGTGCCCCGCGCAGACTGCGCAGCCGCAACCCTTCTCTTTCTTCTCCCCACGCCGAATTGCAGAACCCTACCCCGCGCCTACATATACCCCCTTCCCTTCTCCCTTGTTCGCCATCCACTCCCATCCACCTTCTCCTTTCTCCAGCGAGAGCGGCGAGTTGCAGCCGAGTGCAGAAGGGGAGAGGAGAGGAGCAGCGAGGGGGAAGAGAGGAGAGTGCGCGAACTCGCGAGAGAGCTCACCGGAGAAGCTCGCAGCCGGTCGGGCGTGCGCGAGGCAGAGGGGTGTGTCGGGGAAGTCCTCCCCGATGCTGCTGCAGCTAGAGCAACGGACGGGCGAGCGCGGCGCGATCGCGCGCAACAGGAAGAAGACGAAGGAGCTTCTGATTCTGGGATTTTTCCCAGAATTAGACGTCTGGACCTATATCTAGACAACGCGGACGACATCTGGGGGAAGCTCCAGACGATTGAGAGGTACGTCCTGCGCCCTATACCTCTCTTTGCGGATACAGCCATGCAGGTCGTTCCGCCGACGCACAGTTACGTGCCATAATGAGAAGATTTTGTGTTGTGCGTGCAGGATTCGCTTCAGGAAGTCACGGGACACGCCCTCCCACGCAGTTCAGACATTTGGGCAAGGCACCAGAGGCGGAGAGCGTCTCCAGACGTCCGAAGAGGTGATCGATCATCTGGAACTAGGTCCAGACAATTCAGCAAGATCCCTGGACGTCTGAGGAGCAGCGTAGAGTGAGGTATGGTTCTGGGTTCCTTTTAAGACGGCTAGAAGGTGTTGCGGACGTCTGATTTGAGTTAGGATTGTCGTTTTTGACCCGTTTAGTATTCGTTTGAGGTTCGATTTCCGCATTTAAGATTCCGTTCTTCTTCGTATAAGTTCCTCTACTTGTTGGAATGCTTTTTATCATGTTCTGAGTGGTTTTGTGGTTGATCCTTGTGTTAGGACCTCGTTTTGCTGCAGATTTGGGGGTTGCGGAGGCACGTGGACCTGCCGATCAAGCCCCATTACTCCCGATTTTGCGAGTAGAGTGGCTTCCCCTAGTTAATTACAAACATAAATGCATATCTGGAATAAATGTTAGATCCTAAGGTATGGCATGAATCCTCGGACCAAAAACACTAGATTGAATGTTAGATCTTAAGGTATGGCATGAATCCTAGGACTAGAAACACTGGAACAATTGTATTGAATGCCTGAATTGCAGTCTTGGATGAGTAAATAGAATAATAACAATTGTCTGTAATTGGATAACAGTTGCTTGTGAAATGTAGAGTACTGTTATTAGTAACTGTTACATGTAATTCCTGTTGTTTGCAATTAAATACGAGCTGCCTGTACATAAATTGGAAAAGAAAGATTGAATGTTGGAAACACGTGATACCTGCGAATAAACCTGAAATGATGAAACTTAGTATGGCTTGGCCTGAGAAACATGAGCATGACCCTACGGGGAATTAGGAGTAGAGCTCCTGGAAATAAATAGAATGGAACTAGAAATGTGAATGGGGAAGTGTGTTGTCTCTTGGGTATGTGGTACCAAGGGGAGCACATATTACCTCTTAGTGTAGAGGGTAGCTTGCCGCCTTCCGGTCGAGACCCGGGGTGGGTTTGGCCACTTTGCACCAACTTTTTTGGCCCTCGCGTACACAGTACTTGGGAGAGCTGCTAGTGTAGGGAGAGAGCTAGCCACTCCACGGGACCCAAGGTTCAGCTAGCCGTCCTACACCGACTTGTTAGGTCCACAAGGCAAACCAAGGTAGTCCGGCGAGGGTGCGTGGACTGTGGAGGGGCGAGACCCCTGTTTGGTTCTTATGGGCTAGACCCCTGTTACTGAGAGGGTTATGCCCTATACTAGTTCCGTGCTATGCTTTGGGCGCACCTGTTAACGGAAACGACTGATCGCGTGCTAGTGCGCGGTAGCTACCCGTGCGTTTATTGCACATGCCGTAGTCACCGTTACGTCTGTCAGCAACCTTGGGGTGGTTGACTGAGTGTAGGACCATCACGGGGGACTCTCCCGACCAGGAGAGCACCACGTGCTACTTCTACTCTTCGGAAAAGACTGCAATCAAGATCGTTCCCACAAGGAACATTCGAGATGAAGAAAAAGACCTGATAAATAAACCAAGTGATGAAAGAAAGAATAAATAGATAAATAAAGTAAGAAACTAAAAACAACAGCTAGCTATCTGTCCACCTTTACTATTTTTTTAGTTAGCTGGTTGCCACTCTATTTAGCGTTCGCTGATTTCGTGTATTCATAACTTTTTTCAGGTCCAAGTGTTGAGCAGCCAGAGCCTACGGCTGCAGAGGATGCTGGGCCCAGTAGAGTCCAGTAGTGTACCTCTTTGTTGTGCCGTTCTGTTGTAGTGAGTATTTTTGTTACATTTCTATACTCTCTATTTGTAACTTTATATTCCTGTACCTGTTTAAATTCTCTACTGTTGTGGTGGTGTGTACTTTAATAGTTACTTCTTTACTGCTATACTTTTGTTACTGTTAGTTGCTTGCATGGTGAATGTGGTTTATTTTTACTGCTTTTTGGTTACTTTCTCGTTGGACGACTGGGTCTTGGGATCAATCGAGTCGATCATGTCCCGTGTCCTGTAAGGATTCGGGAACCGGGTCGTAACAGGAAACAACCTGCCTAATTCCTTATCGAGTTCAGCTGCTGACTGAGGTGCCAGCTCTGGATCCTAGGTTCTAGACCTAGGAGGAAGAGATGGCGACCAAGCTAAACCCTAAATCCTATGGTGAAAAATCATCTTTCAAGTGAAAAATCACTTCTCATACGTAAAATCACTTTCCATAAACCTAAATCTTAAATCCTAAATTCTAAACACATAAGTTAAAATCACTTTACAGAATTAAAATTCATAGATGTATTTTCATTTTCAATCGATATATTTTAATTTTCAACTAATGAAAAATTAAAATACACCAATTGAATATCAAAGTACATTGATATATTTTATTGAACAGGAATGCATTTTACAAAATATGTTATAACCTGTATTTCTCTACTCACATCCTTGAAAAAATCTATACGTGGCCATTACTCATTAGGTAAGCACAGCTATATATATTAGGTGTAAAGATGTAGCCGCCTGACGTGTTACAATTGTTTCGCAACATAACTTCTACGTGTCATACTGGTAATCCTTCCACGTGCAAAATCTCTCTTTAAAAGTTTCAAACTAAGAACAGGTATCGTTTGGTTGAGTGGTTTAGTTGTCGGGTGTTCCTTTATGTACGATCCTCAGCATATGCTAAACAATATTGAAGAGTTTCTATCTCGGAAAATTGAGTAGTTGAAGCTTGAATTCGGCAATCATCCCAAAATCACTATAAAAAGAAAAAACTAATTCCAAAAGCCATTTGAATTAGCACAATTTCAATCAGAGGAATAGTAAAAGGGCCCATATGCTAATCTCCTATTAATAGAAGCGGACACGAAACTAGAAGGTCGTTGCCCTTATAAAGTGGTGCCTTTTGCACACTTTTCATATGAGCAGTTAGTTCATGCTGAGGTTTAAAATATTGCATTAGAAACAGGTCAGTTGAGGCAACATTATAATAAGTGTGCACAAGGATATGTAAATGCTCTAGCCGAGGAAACAAGATTAGTGTCTTGAATTTTAATTAAATGCCAAGGGAGAAGTTTTGAAAGGATGGCCAAATCAAATTGCACGAGACAACAACGACGCAAGTGATGGTGTATTTTTATAAAAAAATCAGAGGTAAGATTTTAGATATCGATATCGATATCGTATAGATAAGTTAAAAAAGAGATATGTCGAGAATTTATCAGAGATACGTCGTTAATATCAGTGAATTTTAGATAAATTTTTCAAAAAGGTCCAAAATAGGTTAAAATGTCACAAATTTAATAAAAATTAATAATTTAATAACTACTACGTGTAAGAAGAATTACATAAAAGATCGAAATCATAAATTTTTAATGAAAACATAATAAAAATATATTACTGATATATCAATAAAGTTATATAATGGCATTAAAAAGAAAATGCATATAAGATGATAACAGAAGATGTTCATGATAATACTTACCATAAGAAATGAAATATAAATAGTACTAATGAACTACACCAAGTTCCAACCAATGCTACCAAATTAATACCATATTGAACTTCAACCTGCCCTTGATACCTTTCCTTCGACTTTCCCCTCAATTTGTAATACTATAACATACTCATAGTAGGACTCCTATACCATGAAGTTGTAACGAGTATTGTATTCATTGATGTATCATTGGTAGCCTTGATCACTGTGATACAAAGTATTCCAAAATGTAGATATCGATTGTAACTATTGGAGTTGCACCTGCTTCTAGATCGACCTTGACAGACTCACGAAACAGACTTGGCATGGGGTTACTATGTATATTTGCATACCATAATTTGCATCTATTTTTATTTGGCATCCTCCCTATTAAGACCTTGACGATATATCTCATCTCCTCCACTACTTTCTAGTTGTGGCTCTTCAACCATCACTACATTATCATCTCCATCATCATCATCATTTTTTGTTCCTCTTGAAGCTAATGAATCTTTCTCTGGACTCTTTCAGGTTTAAGGTTAGGGATTACTCTTTTACCAGATCTACTGCCCACAAATTTAAATACATATGCACTCATTTCTTTTACTATCTTAGGATTGAGACCATCATTTGTATCAAGAAATGATTCTCCATTTCTATTCAACCATTCATATAAAACATCTCCATCATCTCTATCTCCAAAATGGTTTGCCACATCAATTGGATCTGACACGCATGGACATGGGTGATATTTCACCTAACATCCTCGAAAAATTGCATGCATGTGACTCAATTTCGACCATGTATAAAATTAGTTTGTACATCCAATACACACGAAGTGAGCTCATGTCTTTCGATCCACTATGAACTCTTACAATAATAGATCGGTGTGATCCTCTGAGAGATCATACATCTTCTGTGCTCTCATATACACACCAACTTTCCAGTCTCAATACCTTGGTAGGTGCATTGACCATTGGTCCACCAAATATGCATATTCGAGCACAAAGACACATATCTATGTTAGGTTAAAAGATATGCCTTTTTCGTGATAGTAATAAAAGGACTTCCCTAACTACATCTTGTCGAGTCAACTCCTTGACTCAACTTTCGTGACAGCCGTGAATCTCCATTCCTATGTAGAGGATGTGCATTAAGGGCATCAGTCAAGAAATAGTCTCTTAAAAGGATTGCCACATCTTCTCAAATTGGTGACAACCGTTAGATATCATAATGGTTCTCAATGACTTATCAAAATCCTTGATCCAAACCATTTGAATGTTCGATACCTATCACTAGTACATCCAATCATGGCTATAGTATATGCTCTGTAACAACCCGATTCCCGAGTCCCTACGAGACACGAGAACCGGACCGACTCGACTAAACGCAAGACCTGGTCGTCCAACGAGGAAGTAACCAAAAGAGCAGTAAAATAAACCACATTCAACATGAATATAACTAACAGTAAGAAAATACAGCAGTAAGGAAAGAAACCACTACAGTATGTACTACCCCAACAGTAGAACAACATTCATAGCATAATATGAACTGTAAGTAAAGAAAAGTACAGCGGAAACAAGAACTACTCACTACAGTGGAACCAAAAAGAGGTACAAGAGAACAGTGGTAACTCTAGTGGACCCTACTCGGCCCAGCATCCTCTGCAGCCGCTGAGCCTGGCTGCTCAACACCTGGTCCTGAAAGGTAATGAGTGTAACACGTCAGCAAAACGCTGAGTAAAGTGGCAGCTAAGCTAAAGAAACAGTAAAGTGTACAGTAGCTGTTTTAATTTTCTTTCTTCCTTTATTTGCGTCTTTCTATTGTTTCACAATTTATCTATTCCTCAGATCCTTCACTTGATCTCGAATGTTCCTCGTGGGAACGATCTTGATTGCAGTCTTTTCCGAACAGTAGAAGTAGCACGTGGTGCTCTCCTGGCCAGGAGAGTCCCCCGTGGTGATCCTACTCTCAGTCAACCACCCCAAGGTCACTGACAGATGTAACGGAGACTACGGCACACGTGGTAAACGCATGGGTAGCTAACCCGCACTGGCATGCGGTCAGTCGTTTCCTTTAACGATTGAGCCCAAAGCACAGCACGGAACTAGTACAAGGCAGAGCCCTCTCAGTAACAGGGGTCCAACCCCTCCACAGTAACCAAACAGGGGCCTTGCCCCTCCACAGTTTGCGCACCCTCGCCTGACTACCCTGGTTTGCCCCAGTGGACCTAACAAGTCGGTGTAGGAGGCTAGCAGAACCCCGGGGCCCGTGGGGTAGCTAGTACCTACCTACACTAGTAACTCTCCTCAGTACTATGTACACGAGGGCCAGCAAGTCGGTACAGAGTGGCCAGTCCTAACCCCGAGTCCCTGGGATGGCTGGCTCCGCTCTACAGTAACAGGGGGACAGTCGCTCTCCTTGGTACTCCGTACTCAAGGGCCAGCTCACTTCCCCAATTCTATTCCATTCATTTTCCAGGAGTTCTACTCCTAATTCCCCGTAGGGTTCCAGCTCTTTAACTCAGCGCATTCCGGTTTCACCTTTCCAGTTTCACGTTCATACATCCCATATTCTTAATCATGTTCATTTATTCATAACAGGCAGCTGTTTAAACAAATTTACAGGCAGCTATTATTTCTTTTCCACATTTTCAAGACTGCAGTGTTCACATATTCCACTAGTTTTCCCATCCTAGGATTCATGTCATATCCTAGGATCTATCATACAATCTAGCTTTCCAGCCCTAGCATTTATGCAACACCCTAGGATCTATCATTCAATCTCGTTTCTCATTCCTAGGATTCATGCAATGTCCTAGGTTCTATTTATGGTTCGATAATTTAACAGATTATGCTAATAAACTTAAATGCCACTCTACCGGCTACAACAGGCGAATTGGGGGCGTGGTCGGGAATCCCGCGTGCCTCCGCAACCCCCGAGACTACAACGGAACGAGGTCCTATCACAAGAATCAAACACTAGGAATTTCTCAAAATAATATACAACTACTGTAGACAGATAGAGGATTTAATTCCGAAAAGAACGCAACTCGAAACGTGGAAAACGGAACCCGAACGGGCCCTACACGGGTCGAAAACGACGAAACAGTGAAAAATCAGACGTCTGGAACTTATTCCAGACGTCTTAAAAAGCGGATCAGGGTTTACCTTTGCTCTGTGTGGTCTCTCAGACGTCTAGAAGCCTGCGGGGGTGTCTGGCCTAGTTCCCAGACGTCTGATGGTCACCCAGGACGTTTGGAAGTCGTTCCCGTCGTCTGGCACTGCAGCCAGATGTCTGATTCGCGTTGGATGCGAATCCCCGAACCTGCGCTGATGAGAGCCTCATCATGAGCCATAACTAGCTCATTTTGACCCAATAAAGAAGATAAAAGCTCCTACATAACCTAGAAGAAGGCCTAACTGAAGGAACAAGTGCTCTGAGAAGAAAACATGAAATAAAGGTTAAAACTGCAATTTTACCATTGCAGTACGTAAACAGGATTTCTCAGAGGCAAAACATAGGTCAAATGGCGTAAATGAGATAAAAAGAGGGTTGAGTCAATCAGAAATGGGTTCATGTGCAATCTAAGAACTAAATGACACTTGGTAACCCTAAAACAGACCTGCTTAAATTAACAAGGTTTCGGTCAGAACAAAAAGCAATTAAACCCTCTACAAATCATGGAAAAACATACTCTAGGGTTGAGAACACTTAATTTGGCCTTTGGAACCTAGTTTGACCTAGATTAGGTTACTAGCTCTTCAATTAACCTAATTTGGGTTTTTACGCAAAATGTCCAGTCAAACGAGGTCAAACCTGAAATCCAACTTCTCCATTGGATTCCTTAGGTCCAAATTAGGTTTATACCAAAATTTGGACCTAAGGAGAGGTCATCTTGACCTACTTTGCAATTTAGTACACCCAAATCACAAATTGGTCCCTATCTTTTGAATACCGTTGCAGAGAACCCCCTAGGTTCTTCGCCTCCTTTGCAAACCGGTCCTGCCGCCATTGCTAGGGCAGAACCGAGCTCCGGCGAGGTTCGGAGAGGGATTGCTCTCTAATCCCTCAGAGATTCCCTCCCAGAAATGGAAGGAGGATTCTGTGAGGAATTCCCTTCCTTATAAAGTCAATTACAATCGCTGGTGTGAACTCAATCTCTCGTGCGAACGCACGAGAGATTTGGGTATCCTAACTCCTTTCCATCTCCGGCGACCAACCTCAGGCAATTACGTGCCCTTCACGCCCTGCACACCCAGTCCAGCGCCTATATAAGAACCCACAACTCCGGCCGAAGAGGCTAAGCTTGATTTTGACGGAGATCCCTTCCAAATTCCTCCCTCTCCCATCTCCGGCCAAACGACCCACAAGCTCCGGCGACCTCCTCCCCTCCTTCTCGTCGCTCTGCTGCCATACCAGCAGCAGAGTCCTCTCCGCCGCTTCCTCCCGCGTCGCGCTGTACCCCGCGCGCGCGCTTCTGACCTCGTCTTCGTCGCCGCTTCCTCCCTCAGGGTCTTTCTTCCCCGACGACGGCAGTTACGAGCCGTCCTCTCCGCCGCCTCCCTTCCCTCCAGACAACCCCAGATACGTTCTCCACCCTCTCCTCTCTCTTTTCCCCCAACTATTTTACTTGATTACCCCTCGACAGTACCTAACCGCCTCCATCTTCCTCGCCTCCGACCGCACTCCAGCGAGCTGCCCACACCACTCCGCCACTCCACACGGCTCGCCAACCACCTCGAGAGCTCCGCCTCACCACCAGGAACCCATTCCACCCCACAATTGCCACTCCAGACCTCCATAACCACCCCCCGAACAACCCACCATCTCCAGCCACAGGTTGACCTAGGCGCGCACGCCAAGGCCGACCAGCAACCTGCAGCATCACCCACCGCCTTCGCCGTGCTACGACGAAGGTTTCCAGCTATTCTGATTGGGCCAATAGGCCGTTCTGTGGAATCTCAGGTGAACGCCCTTGCCGCCATTAACAGCCGAAGCAGCAGGAAGCTTGGAGCAGCAGCAGGCGTCAGGCTTCCCAGGCGGCAGGTGCAGCAGACTCTCGCAAGTGTTGCGAGGTGACTGAGTTCAGCAAGGAGCACCAGCAGGGCCTTCAGCGTGGGCAATTGCACACGAGAGTCTGCGGGCGCGCGTGAGGGAAGGACGAAACCTTTAGTCCCACATCGTGGGATTACAAACCTCAGGTACACTATAAATTGTTTTTGTGATATACTCTTATCGCCTCAGTAAGCACAGGGGTGAGGTCCCGCACTGGCCCCACCCGCCTAGTCCGCGGCCTGACCACGCGGACTTGGCGGATCCGACCCGACCTAGACCTACGCACTCCTCGCGCATCACACCACCTTCGGGTGCGCCTGGTCCCAGGTACGATCCGACCCGATTATGCCTGTGGCTCTGGGAGAGTATCTCAGAGTGAATCTCTTGAGAGAGAGAGATACGCGGGTAGAGGGAGAAGGGTTGGGTTTTGCTCCTGTGCAGGCAGGCTGATCGCAGAAGGACTTGGTCGCTGCAGAAGAAGGAAAAGCAAGCCAAAGAAGAAGACAGAAGAAGAAGAAAGAAGCCTTCGCAGGAGAAGAAGGAAAGCAGAAAGATTAGAAGTCTTCGCAGAGAAGAAGAAGAAGGACAAGGAAGATTGCAAAGAGATCAGAAAGGCAAAGCAGAAGAAGGAAAGATACAGAAGCAGAAAGGAGAAGAAGGAAGAGAGAAAGAAAGATCACATTTAAGACGTCTAATACATAAATCAGACGTCTAATTCTACTTTTTTTTAAAAACTCTTTGAATCAATTATATTTGCATTTAACAGTTGTATTCTTGGGTTTTACAAAGTACTGAGATTGCTCCCTGTGTTCGACCTCGGATACTCCGGTTTTCGAGTAATAAAAATCTTTATTTGTTTTGAACGCTTTAGCGGCTATACTACAACGCGATATTATCTTTTAACAAACCGTACAAAAGCGCGACAAACATTTTGGCGCCGTTGCCGGGGAGCAACGGGCACTTTTAAAACTTTTGAGTACAACTTTTCTATCTAATATCCGACTTGACTTCTCTCTTTTGCTGTGTTCATTCAGGGAAAGCAAAACAAAAAGGAAAGAATAGCAACTGCACAACAGACTCTCCAAGGAACAGGTAATCTCCATAAGCCCTCTCTCTTAACCCTCTCACAATCTAAAAAAGGAAAAAAAGAGGGAAATCAACTTAGGGCTACCTGTCTCATATTTAGTAACTCATCAAGTTGCCTGATTTTCATTTCAACATATTTTTATCTGTTCATCCAACTAAGGCAACTAGGGCTAAAACTTTCTTGATTGAGCCCTAGGTGCTAATTTCTACGGCAACTAAATTGGACCCACTAGAGCCAAGTTAGGGATTGCAAAGCTAGGGTTTTTAGAGACACATCTTCTCTAAAACAAAGAAACAAACTTTCCAAAAAGAGGTGTGCCTAAACCGTGTTTGAAAAGATTTATACAAGAGGAACCCTAAGCAAATCAGGCTGATAATCCATTTGAACCATAAAAGGAAGGACCTAAAAGCTCTCAAAGGAACAAGAGGTGAAGTTGATCCCTCGGGTCAACCAACCTTAATATTAGGTCACGTTTACACTCAAAATACTTAAAAGTTCAAGTGGAACATTAAGCACCTTGATCTTAAAATAAAAAAAAGTAGACTTAAGAGATAAAGATCCCCATTCTGGTTTACCTGGAACCGCAGTGACAAGAGAGGTCGGGTGGGGGAAACCCTGTAACCCGTGGGGACGCTCTACCGTGTAGGGGTCTTTGCGGGACTCTCCCTCTCTGGCTGCCCAGGTATTTCTCAGGTGGACGATCTTCTGATCCAGGGGTCCATCTGCCCCGAACCTCTATAGTCACCCAACAATTCTTGGGTGTCTTGATTGGGTCCAGCACCTTCTAATCTCATCACATCTTTCGGTGCATGTTCGGTAGGAGGTCCTTAAGACCACCTTTAAGACCTCCCTTAGAAATTCATTCTCGTCGAGGCCAAGCCTCGACGCCCTTGTTTGTGCAGCAACCCCACCACATAAATCTTTCATCTGACTCAGACCCTGATTCTCCTTCTTCTCCCATCATGGCACAACCCATTGAAGAGGAGAATAACCTTGAACACCAACTTCAACGCTCGAACGATCTCTTTCAGAACTTTGTAAACCCACCACAGCGACCTATGATGCGAGATCACTATAATCCTGCTGCGGTGGCAATCGAACCCCGAGTACGAATCCCAATTGGAGGACCCGATTCTGATCTGAAGTCCAATATGATTCATGCCATACCGAAGTTCCATGGGCTTAACTCTGAGGATCCATTCCAACACATTAAACAACTCAAGCATTTGGCCCAAACCTTCGGGTCAGATATACAAAACCGGGATATCCTACTCATGAAAATGTTTTCGTTCTCCCTCTTAGACAAGGCTGCACACTGGTACCAGACTCAGACCCGCCCGATCAACACATGGGAAGAATTACAGTCCGAATTTTTGAAAAAATTCTTCCCCGTTGGCCGGACAAATGCCTTGCGCCACCAGATCACTCATTTCACTCAACAACCGGGAGAACCTCTTCACGAAGCTTGGGATCGATTCCTAGATCTCATGCGAAAGTGCCCCCATCACGGAGTTCCTAAGTGGGAACAAGTCCAGTCTTTTTACCAGGGACTCCGTGAGGATATTCGTCTATTCGTCAATGCAACATGTGGAGGAAACATCATGGGCCAACACGAAGACACGGTGTGGGAGATTCTCGAAAACATGTACGAGAACTCCATAAACAATGACTCCTTGGGCTTATTCGACAGGACGAATGCCCGCGCATCGACGAATCTAAGAGGGACACATGAGACGCAAGACCTGTCCACTTCTGTCGACCTGGAACTGATGGCCAGTCGGTTGGACAAGGTCTCTATCATAGAAAAGAAGGTGGACGAGCTAACTCGACATTTGCAGCAAGCCACCTCTGCACAAAACTCTTTTGTACGACCTCCTCTGGCAAGGGAAACAGTGCAAAACATCTATCACCAACCTGCCAAGGGGATGGACCCATATCCACCCCCGTCTACCTCTCGGACCGGAGTGACCTCCGATCCCTTCTATTCGAGTTGGGGGAACTCTGAACCCTCGTATTCTGACTTTCCTGAGGTTCCTCAGAACTGCGAGGACCTCAACGCCATCCAGAATGACCCATACTCTAATACCTACAACCCTGGATGGCGAAATCATCCTAACTTTCAGTGGGCAGGAAATTCTCAAAAACCACCATATCAACCCCGCCCACAAGCTCCTCGTCCATATCAGCCGCCTCAGCCTCGGCCCAATCCCACCTACCAATCCGGGAAAAATCAGGATCAACTGACTCTTATCCTTCAAACACTGGCTGACATTCAAAAGACGAATGTGGCAATGCAAAAACAGCACAAGGATGAGATCACAGAGGTTCGCAACCAACTGGCCCAGACGGCAAATTCCCGCCAACCTGGCACCCTTCCTTCGCAATCTCTGCCCAACCCAAATAATGTACCGACCCAGAGGCGCATTATGAATCTGAATCCAGGCCATGCACATTTGATTTATCAGGCCCCTGCTACTCCATCGCCAGACGGGATGGAGGCTTCAACATCTTATGCAGGATTGCAGTAGCAGCCACCCCTCCTACCTAACCCAAACCAAAATCAGGCCGGATTAAACTCTGTAACAACACGTAGTGGTAAAACAACACAAGACTCACATTATCCGAACCACTCCAAGCCTGATAATCGCCAAGACCCTAGGGTAGTCATCCAAGATACTACTGTCCCAGATCAAGAACCTGGACCTATCTTAGAGGAACCAACTAGGATCCCATTTCCTGAGGCCTTGACCAAAGGAAAAAGGACAACCAAACCTGTGGCTCCTGAGGAGGATCTTGTCAAGCTCTTTGAACAGGTCCAGATAAACATCCCGTTGATGGATGCAATCCGCCACATACCAGCTTACGCAAGGTTCTTGAAAGACATATGTACACCTAAACGTAAGCCGCGAACCAAGGATGGGAACCCAATCGTACTATCAGAGCAAGCCAGCTCTATCATCTTGAGCAAACTCCCACCTAAGGCTAAAGACCTAGGAACTCCCTTGATTTCTTGTAAAATTGGTGAAACCCAACTTGATAGAGCCCTACTAGACCTAAGTGCCTCCATAAATTTAATACCTACATCCCTCCTTGACCACCTTGAAGAATCTGAACTTAAAACCACTAGGGTGACATTGCAGTTAGCCGATCGATCCATCAAGTGACCCAAAGGAATACTCGAGGATGTCATTGTTAGGGTACGAGATTTTTATTTCCCAGTGGACTTCATAGTACTGGACATGGATGCACCTAAGAACCCAAGGGACACACCAATCATATTAGGGAGACCCTTTTTAGCCACTGCTAGGGCCAATATAAACTGCGAAGAGGGCCAGATAGAATTAAAATTTGGGAATCAAAATCTGAAGATTGACATTTTCAAGGCCCATCAAGGGATTAATTGCGGGGTGATAGAGGAAATTTGTGATGTCGAAGCCGTGGTTGATGAACTGCATATAGAGGACAACCTGATTATTCCTGATCAACCACTAGAGAATCAAAAACCGCTAACAGAGGAGTGCGGACATGATCTAGACACACCTATGACTCCTACCATTGCTCCCGACACAAACCCCGAACCACCCGTTGCTGCTGACAATCCTGTCACGGAACTCAAGCCCCTTCCTGAACATCTAAAATACGTCTTTTTGGATTCAAATCAGACGTTTCCTGTGATTATCAATTCTCGACTCACACCTGACCAGGAACTACGTTTGATTTCTGTTCTCCAACAACATCGTAGAGCCATTGGATGGACTCTAGATGATTTGACTGGTATAAGCCCTTCATACTGCACACATCGAATCTACACGGAAGAAGTCTCACGACCTTCAAGAGAAATGCAAAGACGCCTAAACCCTAACCTACAGGAGGTCGTGAAAAAGGAGATCATTAAGTGGTTAGATGCAGGGATCATCTACCCGATCTCCGACAGTCGTTGGGTGAGTCCAACACAAGTGGTACCTAAGAAGGCAGGACTTACCATCATCACGACTGAAACCGGGGAAGTCATTCCTACCCGAATAGCTAATTCGTGGAGAGTTTGCATTGATTACAGAAGACTAAATTCCTCCATGAAGGAGGATCATTTCCCAATACCATTTATTGATCAGATCCTCGAGAAACTAGCGGAAAATAAATTCTTCTGCTTTCTTGACGGGTACTCCGGTTACAATCAGGTGGCAATCCATCCAGAGGACCAAGAAAAAACCACATTCACCTGCCCCTTCGGGACGTACGCATTCCGAAGGATGCCGTTCGATCTCTGTAATGCACCTGCAACTTTTCAGCGGTGCATGCTTGCCATATTCTCAGATATGGTAGGTGATTATCTGGAAGTCTTCATGGATGACTTTTCAATTTTTGGACAATCATTTGACGATTGCCTCCAACACTTGGTCCATATACTCAGGCGGTGCATCGAGGTGAATTTGGTTCTTTCCTGGGAAAAGAGCCATTTCATGGTGCCTGAGGGAATTGTCCTGGGACATTTAATCTCAGAGAAAGGCACCCAAGTGGATCGAGCTAAGGTTAACCTGATTTCCAAGCTCCCTATGCCTAGCTCGATTAAGGACATCCGATCTTTTTTGGGGCACGTCGGTTTCTACCGTCGATTCATCCCTGATTTCTCCAAGATCGCGCGCCCCCTGACCAATCTTCTCTCCAAGGATGTGCCTTTCAAAATTTCCAAGGAATGCACTCAAGCATTTGAAATCCTACGTGACCGAGTCACCCAAGCCCCAATCCTACAGTCCCCTGATTGGTCTCAACCCTTTGAGATCATGTGCGATGCATCTGACTTTGCGGTAGGAGCGGTTTTGGGGCAGAAAATTGACGGGATACCTGTGGTCATTTACTATGCCAGCAAAACACTGGATGAGGCTCAGCGTAACTATACGGTTACTGAGAAAGAGCTGCTGGCTGTAGTATTTGCCCTGGAAAAATTCAGATCATACCTTCTGGGTTCCCGTATTATCATATACTCGGATCACACAGCTGTAAGGCATCTCCTTGCCAAGAAGGACACGAAACCTCGACTAATCCGCTGGATCTTGCTGTTGCAAGAATTTGACCTTGAGATTCGCGAGAAGGCGAGAAAGCACAATGTGGTAGCTGATCACTTGTCCCGCCTTCCTTTTGAAATTATTGATCCTTCCGGACCTATTACAGAACATTTCCCTGATGAGCACCTCCTGACTATCAGTACAAGTCTTCCATGGTTCGCCGATATAGTTAATTACCTGGCATCACATCAGATTCCGCCCGATTGGTCGAAGGCCAAAAAGGACAAATTGCGTTCCGATGCCAAGTATTACCTATGGGAAGACCCGTATCTTTTCCGCATTGGTGCTGATCAGATAATCCGACGGTGCGTCACGGAAGTGGAAATCAAAGACATACTCTCATTCTGCCATGACCAGGCATGCGGTGGACATTTTTCTGGACATAAAATCGCATCGAAAGTCCTCCAGTGTAGCTTCTACTGGCCCATAATTTTCAAGGATGCATACGATCACTGTAAGGCATGTTCCCGTTGCCAGACTCTGGGCAACATGAGTGTAACGAACGCGTGCCCCAGACGCCTTTTAAGACGTCTGGGAGGTGGCCCAGACGTTGGACAAGACGTCTTGGATCACATCCAGACGTCTGACCAGACGTCCGGGATCGTTTACAGACGTCTGGAAAACAGTTATGTTCGCACGGGAGATTCGTCTGCGCGCCTGTGCGCGCAGACCTGCGATTCCTCCTCTCTCTCCCTCTGCGGCTGCAGGCGCGCTGCGACCACCTTCTCTCTCCTCCTCGCGCGGCCTTAAAAGGGCGCTCTTCCCCTCCCGTCTCCACCGTCTCCTCCTTCTTCTCCTTCCTGAGCGCGAGGGCGAGCGAGCGCGAGGGCGGCAGCGGTAGCCGCAGTGAGCGCGGAGGAGGTGCGGCGTGCGAGGGCGGGGCTCTGCCGTGAGGGCGAGCTCGCCGGAGCGGCTTGGCCGGCCAGCGGAGGGCGCAGGGGGCGCGGAGCGACGCGGAGTGGGACCTGCTGCGGGCTGAGCAGCAGACGCGCGAGGTGCAACGCGGGCGGCGTCGCGAGCGGAGGCCGAGCAGGGTTCTGATTCTGGAAAGATTTCCAGAATCAGACGTCTGGGTTGATAGCCAGACGGCAAGGTCGACGTCTGTAAGATCATACAGACGTCTGAAAGGTAAGTTCCCGCTTTCTTCTTCCTTCTTCTCGACCGACCGTACTGAGGGAGGGGGGTTGGCCGTGCGCAGGTCGCTGATTCGCCATCCTTTGTGAATCAGGCGTCTGGAAGTTGTACCGGACGGCGGGAGTGATCTACAGATGTCCGTGTGTACCATCGGACGTCTGGGGTATAGGACAGACGTCCCCGCAGACTTCTGGACGTCCGGGGAACCAAGCTGAACAGGTAATTCTCTGATCCACCGTTTAAGACGTCTGGAAGGAGTTCCAGACGTCTGATTTTGCACAGTATCATCTTTTTCGACCCGTTTAGGGCCCGTTTGGGCTCCGTTTTCCGCGATTCGAGTTGCGTTCTTTTCAGAATTAATTCCTCTACCCGTCTACAGTAGCTATACACTGTTCTGAGACACTCCTTGTGTTTGATCCTTGTGATAGGACATCGTTCGGTTGCAGTCTTGAGAGTCGCGGAGGCACACGGGATTCCCGATCACGCCCCCACTACTCCCGTTGTACCTGGTAGAGTGGCTTTAAGTATTAATAAAATCTGTTAAAGTATGGAACCATAACTAGAACCTAGGGCATTGCATGAATCCTAGGAATGAGAAATATATGGAATGATAGCTCCTAGGTGTTGCATGAATCCTAGGGCCGGAAAACTAGATTGTATGATAGATCCTAGGATATGGCATGAATCCTAGGGTGGAAAAACTAGTGGAATGTATATTACTGCAGTCTTGGGAAAATGGAAAGGAATATATATAAAGCTGCTTGTAAATTTAATTAACAGCTGCCTGTTATGAATAAAGAAACATGTTTGAGATCATGGATTTTGAGAACGTGAATCTGGAAAGTGAAACATATGATGTTCTGAGATAAAGAGCTGGAACCCTACGGGGAATTAGGAGTGGAACTCCTGGAAAGAAAAAGGAATGGAACTGAGATGTCGTTTGTACTGTCTCTTGGGTACGCAGTGCCAAGGGAAGTACCTGTACCTGTTTAGTGCAGAGTGGGGCCAGCTGCCCCAGTGACCCGGGGTTAGGATTGGCCGCTCTGTACCGACTTGTTGGCCCTCGTGTATGTAGTACCGAGGAGAGCTACTAGTGTTAGGAGAGTACTAGCTACCTCACGGGCCCCGGGGTTCTGCTAGCCTCCTTCACCGACTTGTTAGGCCCATTAGGGCAAACCAGGGTAGTCAGGCGAGGGTGCGCGGACTGTGGAGGGGCAAGGCCCCGGTTTGGTTACTGTGGAGGGGTTGGACCCCTGTTACTGAGAGGGCTCTGCCCTGGTTCCGTGCTGTGCTTTGGGCGCACCCGTTAACGGAAACGACTGACCGCGTGCCAGTGCGGGCTAGCTACCTGTGCGTCTATCGCGCGTGCCGTAGTCACCGTTACGTCTGTCAGTGACCTTGGGGTGGTTGACTGAGGGTAGGATCACCACGGGGGACTCTCCCGGCCAGGAGAGCACCACGTGCTACTTCTACTTTTGGAAAAGACTGCAATCAAGATCGTTCCCACGAGGACATTCGAGATCAAGTAAAGGATCTGAGAAATAAAAGAAATAGTGAGAAAAAAATTGAAAGATGTGAATAAAGGAAGTAATAGAACATAACAGCTACTGTACACTCTACTGTTGCCTTTAGTTAGTTTGACACTCTACTCAGCGTTTTGCTGACGTGTTACACTCGTTACCTTTTTCAGGACCAGGTGTTGAGCAGCCAGGGTCGGCGGCTGCAGAGGACGCTGGGCCGAGTAGGGTCCAGTAGAGTACCACAGCCTTTTTGTACCCCTTTTGTTTCTGTTCTAGTGAGTAGTTTTTGTTTCCGCTGTACCTTCTTTACCTGCAGTTCTTGTTATATGATAAATGCTGTTTTACTGTTGTGGTGGTACCCACTGTAGTAGTTTCTTTCCTTACTGCTGTACTTTCTTACTGTTAGTTATATTCATGCTGAATGTGGTTTATTTTACTGTCTTTTGGTTACTTCCTCGTTGGACGACTAGGTCTTGGGATTAGTCGAGTCGGTCCGGTTCTCGTGTCTCGTAGGGACTCGGGAACCGGGTCGTTACAATGAGCCATAGAGACATGATGCCTCTACAGCCGATCTTGGTATGCGAAATTTTTGACATTTGGGGGATTGATTTCATGGGACCCTTTCCGACCTCGGATGGCTTCGAATACATCTTACTCGCAGTTGACTATGTGTCCAAGTGGATAGAAGCCATTCCGACCCGAACCAACAATCATAAAGTCGTTATAAAATTCCTCCATCAAAACATTTTCTCAAGGTTCGGGATTCCGCGTGCTATAATTTCCGACGGAGGGACCCATTTTACGAACGCTCAGTTCAGGTCACTGATGACCAAATACGGGGTGTCACACCGAATCTCTACTCCTTACCACCCCCAAACTAATGGTCTAGCTGAGCTATCTAACCGAGAGATCAAGAAGATCCTTCAGGTTACTGTTCGACCTGATAGAAAAGATTGGTCTTCTCGGCTTCCGGAAGCATTGTGGGCCTATAGGACCGCCCACAAGACCCAATTAGGAATGTCTCCCTTCAGACTAGTGTACGGGAAGGCATGTCACCTCCCCGTCGAATTGGAGCATAAAGCCTATTGGGCAGTACGGACCTGTAATCTCGACCTTTCTAAGGCTGGAACCCACAGAAGATTTCAAATGAGCGAGATCGATGAATTACGCCACGACGCGTATGAGAACTCGCGAATTTACAAAGAACGGGTTAAAGCTTTTCACGACAAACACATTTCTAGAAAGGTCTTTCATCCTAGTCAAAAAGTTTTACTCTTTGATGCTCGACTCAAATTATTCCCAGGAAAGCTAAGATCCAAGTGGGTCGGACCCTACCTAGTCCGCCAAATCTTCGGAAATGGAGCTATTGAAATCAGCCCACTCAGCCACGATTCTGAACCCTTTGTCGTGAACGGGCAGAGACTTAAGCCGTTCATTGACATGATCGATATAGATTTGACTGAGTCATCCTTTACCCTCCATTCCTCTTGAGCTCATTGCGCCCAGCCGATGGCGTAAAACTCAGCGCTTAACGGGAGGAAACCAGTCATTCTTTGAAAAACCCGAAACCGTTTCTGACATCTCTATGCGGAACTCATATTGCACTTTAGGGTTCATCCATTAGAACAGCCGACTTCACCTCAGGTATACCTACCCGAGATTAGAAATCGTTCGCAACAAGTCGCTTCGACCCATTCACTCACCACACACCTGTCCTAATACATGAACTAAGCTGAATTCGAACCCACCTAATTTACAATGGGGACATTGCAAATCTTAGGCATGGGGGGGTATGAAAGTGAAAAATGTCAGAAAATTCATATCAAGAAAGGGTTTCACATAAAAAAAAAAAAAACAGAGAGAGAGACTTGATAGAGGGGAGGAACAATTCAGGGTCATACAAATGAGAGGAGGAAAAGAAGAAAAAATGACAAAAAGGAGCACAAAATGAAAATGAAAAGAAATAGTCATTAGTAAAATATTAAGGGGTTAACTGAAGTTCTAGACCGAATCAAGAAAAAGAAAAGAAAAGTGCTACGGAGATATAACAAGAGATTAGCGGGAACGCTGGTCTTAGGCCTTTTGGGCTAGTATCTTTAGCTTAAAAATTGATGTATCCGTTAAAATCTGGATAATCCTCAAGAGGTTGAGGAAAATGCGAAGCTTGAGTATTAGGTCTAAGGCTTAGGAAGTATTCGGCCTCATTAACTGACCTCCGATTTGCGGGATTCGGTAACCTAAGCACCCAAATTCACACACAGTCTGGTTCAGTACGCATAAACATCCAAATCACGCGAAAAGTGTTTAATGTTCTGAAAAAGTCACCTAGATTAGGAGCGGCCAATCAACACAAGTTGATTTGGACGAGTTCCCAGCGCGGAGAGGCGGGAAATTCCCCTCGAAGATGCGTAACAACATATCATCTCCTCGGTGCTTGTCTCTTAGGAGATTTAAATATCCTATCGGGGGCATGTAAGCACTCTGCTGGTTCAGATACCATGGGCGGCATTATCACGAAATGTCGATCTCCAGGGTCTGGATTCGGCCACGGAACGCCATGGGCGGGATTATCTCGAAATCTCGAAAGCCAGGGTTCTGGGGGTTGCCATGGGCGGGATTATCTCGAAATCTCGAAAGCCAGGGACCTTTGAGGATTGATGATGGGGACGAGGAATCCGATACAGACCGTGTTGAGAAGCTAATCCGAAGTTAGAAATAAAAAGAAAAGAGAGAGAAAAGCTCTCCAAACAAATAAATCCTCTATCTCTCTCCTACAAAAAAAATGCACTGCAAACTGAACTTAGGCTAAAAATATCTCAAGCACGGGTGCTTTAACCGCGGAGTCCAACAAACCCTAGGTTAGTTTCTGTGGGCCGTAGAAACCTTTGCAGAAGACTGAGGCTAAAGCGGAACAGGTCCGGATTTTGGTTGGTACTTGAGTACCTCTAGGCCTATTGTCGGCATTCCCACCTAATCACAAAAGAAAAGGAGAAGCACTTATCATTGTTGACAAACATTCAGGGTCTAGAACGGAAGTTAAAACTTTGAAATTTTGCTAAGGGACTAGCAAAAGCTAGGCATGGGGGTATGATGAGAGCCTCATCATGAGCCATAACTAGCTCATTTTGACCCAATAAAGAAGATAAAAGCTCCTACATAACCTAGAAGAAGGCCTAACTGAAGGAACAAGCGCTCTGAGAAGAAAACATGAAATAAAGGTTAAAACTGTAATTTTACCATTGCAGTACGTAAACAGGATTTCTCAGAGGAAAAACATAGGTCAAATGGTATAAATGAGATAAAAAGAGGGTTGAGTCAATCAGAAATGGGTTCATGTGCAATCTAAGAACTAAATGACACTTGGTAACCCTAAAACAGACTCGCTTAAATTAACAAGGTTTCGGTCAGAAAAAAAAGCAAGTAAACCCTCTACAAATCATGGAAAAACATACTCTAGGATTTAGAACACTTAATTTGGCCTTTGGAACCTAGTTTGACCTAGATTAGGGTCCTAGCTCTTCAATTAACCTAATTTGGGTTTTTACGCAAAATGTCCAGTCAAACGAGGTCAAACCTGAAATCCAACTTTGCCATTGGATTCCTTAGGTCCAAATTAGGTTTATACCAAAATTTGGACCTAAGGAGAGGTCATCTTGACCTACTTTGCAATTTAGTACACCCAAATCATAAATTGGTCCCTATCTTTTGAATACCGTTGCAGAGAACCCCCTAGGTTCTTCGCCTCCTTTGCAAACCGGTCCTGCCGCCATTGCTAGGGCAGAACCGAGCTCCGACGAGGTTCGGAGAGGGATTGCTCTCTAATCCCTCAGAGGTTCCCTCCCAGAAATGGAAGGAGGATTCTGTGAGGAATTCCCTTCCTTATAAAGTCAATTACAATCGCTGGTGTGAACTCAATCTCTCGTGCGAACGCACGAGGGATTTGGGTATCCTAACTCCTTTCCATCTCCGGCGACCAACCTCAGGCAATTACGTGCCCTTCACGCCCTGCACACCCAGTCCAGCGCCTATATAAGAACCCACAACTCCGGCCGAAGAGGCTAAGCTTGATTTTGACGGAGATCCCTTCCAAATTCCTCCCTCTCCCATCTCCGGCCAAACGACCCACAAGCTCCGACGACCTCCTCCCCTCCTTCTCGTCGCTCTGCTGCCATACCAGCAGCAGAGTCCTCTCCGCCGCTTCCTCCCGCGTCGAGCTGTACCCCGCGCGCGCGCTTCTGACCTCGTCTTCGTCGCCGCATCCTCCCTCAGGGTCTTTCTTCCCCGACGACGGTAGTTACAAGCCGTCCTCTCCGTCGCCTCCCTTCCCTCCAGACAACCCCAGATACGTTCTCCACCCTCTCCTCTCTCTTTTCCCCCAACTATTTTACTTGATTACCCCTCGACAGTACCTAACCGCCTCCATCTTCCTCGCCTCCGACCGCACTCTGGCGAGCCGCCCACACCACTCCGCCACTCCACACGGCTCGCCAACCACCTCGAGAGCTCCGCCTCACCACCAGGAACCCATTCCACCCCACAACTACCACTCCAGACCTCCATAACCACCCCCCAAACAACCCACCATCTCCGGCCACAGGTTGACCTAGGCGCGCACGCCTAGGCCGACCGACAACCTGCAGCATCACCCACCGCCTTCGCCGTGCTACGGCGAAGGTTTCCAACTATTCTGATTGGGCCAATAGGCCGTTCTGTGGAATCTCAGGTGAACGCCCCCGCCGCCATTAACAGCCGAAGCAGCAGGAAGCTTGGAGCAGCAGCAGGCGTCAGGCTTCCCAGGCGGCAGGTGCAGCAGACTCTCGCAAGTGTTGCGAGGTGACTGAGTTCAGCAAGGAGCACCAGCAGGGCCTTCAGTGTGGGCAATTGCACACGAGAGTCTGCGGGCGCACGTGAGGGAAGGACGAAACCTTTAGTCCACATCGTGGGATTACAAACCTCAGGTACACTATAAATTGTTTTTGTGATATACTCTTATCGCCTCAGTAAGCACAGGGGTGAGGTCCCGCACTGGCCCCACCCGCCTCGTCCGCGGCCTGACCACGCGGACTTGGCGGATCCGACCCGACCTAGACCTACGCACTCCTCGCGCATCACACCACCTTCGGGTGCGCCTGGTCCCGGGTACGATCCGACCCGATTATGCCTGTGGCTCTGGGAGAGTATCTCAGAGTGAATCTCTTGAGAGAGAGAGACGCGCGGGTAGAGGGAGAAGGGTTAGGTTTTGCTCCTGTGCAGGCAGGCTGATCGCAGAAGGACTTGGTCGCTGTAGAAGAAGGAAAAGCAAGCCAAAGAAGAAGACAGAAGAAGAAGAAAGAAGCCTTCGCAGGAGAAGAAGGAAAGCAGAAAGATTAGAAGTCTTCACAGAGAAGAAGAAGAAGGACAAGGAAGATTGCAAAGAGATCAGATAGGCAAAGCAGAAGAAGGAAAGATACAGAAGCAGAAAGGAGAAGAAGGAAGAGAGAAAGAAAGATCACATTTAAGACGTCTGATACATAAATCAGACGTCTAATTCTACTATTTTTTAAAAACTCTTTGAATCAATTATATTTGTATTTAACAGTTGTATTCTTGGGTTTTACAAAGTACTGAGATTGCTCCCTGTGTTCGACCTCGGATACTCCGGTTTTCGAGTAATAAAAATCTTTATTTGTTTTGAACGCTTTAGCGGCTATACTACAACGCGATATTATCTTTTGACAAACCGCACAAAAGCGCGACAAACATGCGCGTACCCATTTCTCTCTCTCAGTACGGACGGTCATAGGAAAGGAAGAAGGTATGAAAATAACTCACCTTTCAGACGTCTGGATAGTCCTCCAGACGTCTTCCCCGTCGTCTGGTTGGAATCCCAGACGTCTGATTCTGGAAAATTTTCTTGAATCAGGGCACCACTCGCCCTCCGCTCGCGACACACGGCCACGCTACGAGTGCTGCGCGCCACCCCGCGTCTGCTACGCCCCCGCCGGCCGGCTCCCGTTGCCCCGGCAGGCTCGAGCCCTCACAGTCGACGCCTCCTCCCCCGCGCAGCACCTCCTCCAGCACCCGCCGCGGCTGTCGCCGCCGCCGCTCACTCGCACTCGCTCTCGCGCACCGAATGGAAGGAGAAGAGGAAGGGGGCGGAGGTGACGGGAGTGAGGGGGAGGGTGTGGCCTTTTAAGGCCGCGCGAGGAGGAGAGAGAGAGCGGGACAAGGTGGGTCTGCGGCCGCAGGAGAGAGGGAAGAAGAGAGGGAGAGAGAGCGTAAGCAGGTCTGCGCGCTCAGGCGCGGAGACGAATTGCGCGTGCCAAAAAATAACCGAATCCCAGACGTTTGGAAGTGATTCCAGACGTCTGGGCCACCTCCCAGACGTCTTAAAAGACGTCTGAGGTGCGCGTTCGTAACAATATAACAAACTCAAAGGAAGTTTCGTCCCTGAAACTTGCGCTAACTAGGGTGCGGAAGAGACGTCAAAATAACCATAACAAACTCAAAGAGGACCGAAGCCGGTCCGAAAAGACGTACCTGCGAAGAGCTCCGGATACCGCTCCCACATTGCCGCCTCAGGCTCCCAGGTAGCCTCCTCGTACCGCTGGGTCCTCCACAAAACCTTTACCAGGGGTACTTGCTTTCGTCTCAAACTGCGGACGGCTCAGTCTAGAATCTGCACTGGCCGCTCGGGGTAGGTCAGGTCGTCGCCCACCTCGATGCTCTCGTGACTCAGTACGTGACTGGGATCGGCTACGTACTTCCTGAGGTTGGACACGTGGAACACGCGTGCACACCAGAAAGCTGCGGGGGGAGGGCAAGCCTGTAAGCAACGGGTCCAACCCGCTCCAGGACCTCAAAGGGCCCCACAAACCTCGACGCGAGCTTCCCTCTCACCCCAAACCGCTGCAGGCCCTTCATGGGTGAAACACGAAGAAAGACGTGATCCCCAACCTCGAACTGCACCTCTCTGCATCTCCGATCCTCGTAGCTCTTCTGTCTGCTTCTGACAGTGCGGAGTCGCCTGTGGATCTGCTCGACTACCTCCTGACTCTGCCGGATCAACCTGGGGCCAACCTCCCACTTGGTCCCCACCTCAACCCAACTCAAGGGTGCCGTACACCTCCGTCCGTACAGAGCCTCGTAGGGAGCCATGCCGATGCTCGAGTGATATTTGTTGTTGTATGCGAACTCCGCTAGGGGCAGGTGTTCCTCCCAAGAGCCCCTCCAGTCCAGTACACAGGCACGCAAAAGGTCGTCAAGTGTCTGTATCGTGCGCTCAGACTGTCCGTCCGTCTGGGGGTGGTAAGCCGTACTAAACCTCAACCGCGTCCCCAAGGCCTACTGAAACTCAGCCCAAAACTGGGACGTAAAGCGGGTATCCCGGTCGGATACGATCTCCCGCGGAACTCCGTGTAGTCGTACCACATCACGGATATACCTCTCTGCCAACTGTGCTGGTCCCAAAGTGACTCGGATCGGCAAGAATCGCGCCGTCTTCGTCAGTCTATCCACTATTACCCTGACTGCGTCATGTCCTCGCTGGGTAACAGGTAAGCCCACCACCAAGTCCATGGTGATGCTCTCCCACTTCCACTTTGGTACTGGAAGTGGCTGTAGCGGCCCTGCAGGCCTCTGATGCTCGGCCTTCACCTGCTGACACACTAAGCACTGCTGCACGAACTCACCCACATCCCGCTTCATCCCCCTCCACCAAAACTCGCGTCTCAAGTCGTGGTACATCTTCGTGTTTCCGGGATGTATGGTGAATCTGGAACCGTGTGCCTCAGTCAGGAGCTCTCTCAACAGCTCCTCGTCTATGGGAACGCACAACCGTCCCCTCAAGCGCAGCACCTGGTCTGTGAAAGAGAAGTCCCCTGGGTCTCCCGACAGTACTCTGTCGCGCAAGGACTGCAAGTACGGATCGACCATCTATCCTGTGATGATGCGGTCTATCAGCTCTAGCCTGGTCTGTCGTGCCACCGTCACTGCCCCACAGTGCCCCCGTAACTCCGGGGGTCGCCAACTGCCCACCTCCTCCAAAAGGCTCCAACTCTGTAACTGTAAACTGGCCAAGTGTGCGAGCGCCTTACGGCTCAAGGCGTCAGCCACCACATTGTCCTTTCCCGGGTGGTAGGAGATGCTGCAGTCGTAGTCCTTCAGGAGCTCCAACCAACGTCTCTGTCTCATGTTGAGCTCCTTCTGATCAAAAAGGTATCTGAGGCTCTTGTGATCTGTGAAAATTTCGAAGGTCTCACCGTACAAGTAGTGCCTCCAAGTCTTCAGCGCGAAGACAACAGCTGCCAACTCTAGGTCGTGGGTAGGGTAGGTATGCTCATGGGGCTTCAGTTGCCACGAAGCGTAAGCGACAACGTGACCCCTCTGCATGAGCACACCTCCTAACCCCTGCAAGGAGGCGTCTGTGTACACAACGAAGCCGCCACTACTGTCAGGGATGGTGAGCACAGGAGCCGAGGTCAACCTCTCCTTCAGCTCCAGAAAACACGCCTCACAGGCGTCTGTCCAAGCGAAGGGCACGTCCTCCCGGGTCAACTATGTCATAGGATGCACGATCTGTGAAAATCCTCTGATGAATCTTCTGTAGTAGCCTGCATGTCCCAGGAAACTACGAATCTCAGTGACTGAACGCGGTCTCTCCCACCTGAGCACTGCCTCGACCTTGGCTGGGTCCATCGCCAAGCCGTCTCCAGAGATCACATGACATAAGAAGGTCATCTCCCTCAACCAGAACTCGCACTTGCTGTATTTGGCGTACAGCCTACGTCGTCTCAGAGTGTCCAGAACCATCCGCAAGTGCTGTCTGTGCTGCGTCCGATCTCTAGAATAGATGAGTACATCATCTATGAAAACCACCATGAGCTGGTCCAAGTACGGTCTAAACACCTGGTTCATCAGGTCCATGAAAGCGGTGGGGGCATTGGTCAGCCCAAACGGCAAGACCAAAAACTCGTAGTGTCCGTACCGGGTGCAGAAAGCTGTCTTGGAGACATCGGTCTCCCTGATCCTCAACTGGTGGTATCCAGACCTCAAGTCGATCTTGGAAAACACCGTGGAACCCCGCAACTGGTCAAACTAGTCGTCGATCCTCCGCAGTGGATATCTGTTCTTGATGGTGACCCTATTCAGCTGTCGGTAGTCCACACAAAGGCATAAGGTCCCATCCTTCTTCTTCACAAACAGTACCGGGGCTCCCCAGGGAGACAGACTGGGCCTCACGAAACCTTTCTCCAAAAGGTCCTGCAACTGAGACTTGAGCTCTCATAGCTCAAGCGGTGCCATCCTGTATGGCGCAGTGGAGATGGGGCTGGTCCCTGGTACTAGTGAGATCTCAAACTCGATCTCACGCTCGGGCGGTAGTCCTGGTACTCGTCTGGAAACACGTCAGGGTACTCTCTGATCACTGGGATGCTCTGGAAGTCTACCACAGGGCTGGGCTCTGCCACCACACAAGCTAGGAAGCCCTCACACCCCTGGCTCAAAAGTCTCGCCGCCCGAAGTGCCGAAATGCACCTGAAACCTCCGTCCACTGGCTGTCCGTGAAACTCGAAAGAAGGCAACTCCGGAATGGAGAAGACGATCTTCCTCTCAAAACAGTCCACCAAGGCGTGGTAAGCGGACAGCCAATCCATCCCCAGAATCACTCCAAAGTCCTCCATCTGTATCATAATCAGGTCAGCTGTCAGGCAATGTCCCCCGACACTGACCTCGCAATCCGTGTACACCTCCTCAGCTACAAACAACTGACCACTCGGACCTCTGATTATGAATGGATTCTCTAACAGTGTATAATCCTGGTCCAAACTAACTGCAAAACTGGCTGCGACAAACAAGTGCGTAGCGCCAGAATCGAAAAGTGTGTAAACGAGTCTGCCGGAAACTGAAACCATACCTGCTACCACCGATCCTGAAGCTCTGGCGTCCCTGTGTGTAAGGGCGTTGATACGCCCCTCAGCTCTAGGTGCGGACGAAGCAGCCACACTCTGCGTCGGACGGGTAGGTGCTGGCCGGTACCCTCCTCGCGACTGCTATCCTCCTCCTCGCACCTGGGAACCGCGGCCTCCTACGCGCCCTCCAGTGCTCTGCGTGGGGAGTATCTGCTGACCTCCTGCCCTAGACGGGCAGTCCCTCCTGATGTGGCCCGGCTGGCCACACTAGTAACAGAGGGGAACCCGGCTCCCGCCCTCAGTGGGTCCCTGCTGTCGGCTGGGCGGGGGTCCGGTGTTGGCGACTGGCCCCTGTCGAGGGCCACCAAAGGCCATTGATGGCCCTGTAAAACGTGACGGCTCTCCTGCGGATGCCACGTGTCTCCTTTGAGTTCTCCTAACACGCCTAGTGTGATGGCAGAAATCTCGTTCCACCACCAACTCCCCTGTTGTACGCTCGGAAGGGGGAGGAGGGGGTGGAGATGTGGGTGGAAGCTGAAATTCTTCACGAACCACCTCTCGAATTAGTTGGACGGGGTCCGGAGACGGTATGCTCAGGAGAAGAGGAGGGGTAGTATGTACTCCAAGCCTGACACATCTTCCCTTGGGCCCCGACCTCGGCCGCGCCCGCGGCCCACCCTCCTAGTTCCACGACGAGGCATCTCCTATAAGGAGACGCAAAACAACGAAATACGTCAATACGGAACAGTACCTAACGAAAACGTCTAAGAGCTCATGTCAAGAGATATGTTGTGGTGGCTACTCTAGTTATAGACATGTGAATTGGTTATTTTCCAGTCAGTTGATTCACTTCTCGGGACGACCTTGCTCTGATACCATCTTGTAACGACCCGATTCCCAAGTCCCTACGAGACACGATAACCGGACTGACTCGACTAAACCCAAGACCTGGTCGTCCAACGAGGAAGTAACCAAAAGAGCAGTAAAATAAACCACATTTAACATGAATATAACTAACAGTAAGAAAATACAGCAGTAAGGAAAGAAACCACTACAGTATGTACCACCACAACAGTAGAACAACATTCATAGCATAATATGAACTGTAGGTAAAGAAAAGTACAGCGGAAACAAGAACTACTCACTACAGTGGAACCAAAAAGAGGTACAAGAGAACAGTGGTAACTCTACTGGACCCTACTCGGCCCAGCGTCCTCTGCAGTCGCTGACCCTGGCTGCTCAACACCTGGTTCTGAAAGGTAACGAGTGTAACACGTCAGCAAAACGCTGAGTAGAGTGGCAACTAAAACTAAAGAAATAGTAGAGTGTACAGTAGCTGTTAAGTTCTGTTACTTTCTTTATTTAAGTCTTTCAATTATCTCACAATTTATCTATTTCTCAGGAGAGAGGGAAAAAGAGAGGGAGAGAGAGCGTACGCAGGTCTGCGCGCTTAGGCGCGCAGACGAATCGCGCATGCCAAAAAATAACCGATTCCCAAACGTTTGGAAGTGATTCCAGACGTCTGGTCAGATGTCTGGGCCACCTCCCAGACGTCTTAAAAGACGTCTGAAGCGAGCGTTCGTAACATGCTCCCACTTGTATTGAGGGACCCAACTAGCCATATAGTGTATCAGATTCGAATCACTAATTGAGTGATTCTATTTAGGTTGACTCATCAAGGGCACATATTTCCATCAGGAAAGGTTGTGAGAGAGAAAGAGAAGATGATTGTGGAGGAGGGAGAGGGAGAGAACACTACAGGTAGGGAAGAAGAAAAGGAGGATGAGGCTGATAATGGGTGGGCACTAGACTCAAACACAATGCAGTGGCGACAATGACATGCCAAAGCAACAATGGCGCACATGGTGCTATAAAAGATAGATGGTGTGAAGAGTAGCGATCGATCACGTCTTTGTGGAATAAAATATGGGAAAATAATCGTTGTGGTCATGAAACACTTGATCAGAAAATATATTTAGAAAGCCTTGTATTGCAAAAGATGTCAATCCATAGGGAAGGTGAAAAGTAACATCATCACACTTTCATTTAATCACAAGAAAAATTGTTCATACTTCTCATATCACAATAAAGAAACTAGAAAAATGAGAGAAAAGGATAGGAGTAGCTTGATGTGAAGATGACGATGGAGATGCTCCCCAATGCTGTCACCACCAGGATGTGTGGTGTCCTTCGTAGCGTCGAGAGAGGTGGAGGGCGATGATGACAATGTGGCCTGTTGTGCCTGGAGCACAAACATAATGACGTGGTCCTTCTTGGATTGCTACGTGATGATGTGTGGCTCATCATAGCATGCCAAGTTAAGCTACAAACTAGATTAAACACTATCAAATTAACACATGAAATGGGTTAAGTATGAGAATTAACAGAAAAGACCTAAACACCAAATCTGTGTTAAAAATGTAAAATTAGGTCATTTATTTAATATTCTATTAATAAATACAAAATGGTGATCCAATTATAAATTTAACACACAATTGTGCTCAATACTTCAAATTAAGAGTGCAATTAACTTCTAATATACTCAATTAAGCTTCAAGAAAAACTTGGTAGCATTTAGACATTATTAGGATCTTGCATTAAGAGATTCACATTTAGGTCCTCCATTCATAACATTTCATTCATTTTAAAACCTCCAGGGACCTATTTGTAGGTCGTAAGCACCTATTTGCATGACTTCAGGGACTGCTCTGATAGCATTCCTATCCACTTAAGGGTCCCCCTGTAAACTTCACATCGTTTCACTTAAAGGGCTCTCTTGTAATTTCACCAATAGATCCTGGTGAACGTTGCACTTCTTGGTGCACTGTTCATCACAAGAACTTGAGCCCTCAGGGCCATTCAATCCTTCACCTCTAGATCTTGTGGCCTAGATCCAATCGAAGCTTCGTGCGCTTCGGCACATGAGGTCACCACCTTGCCCAAATCCCATCTCGCGGCTAGAATTCGACTTGGCTCTTCTTTCACCCTTGTAGCTCATCATGGTCGCCCATGCCCTAATCACCTATTCTCACCACACGGTGAGTGCAATCACTCTCAGAGTCTACTCAAGCATTTCCTAAGCTCGCACACAGACTTGAATCTTTCCCTCCCCTTGAGTAGTTCCTTTCATCCACCCTCTAGTTCTCCTTCCTCTTTCATCTGCTATGCCTGTGACATGGGTGTAACTCTCCCTCCTCAATTTCGTTGCCATAGCAACCCGTTGTGGATTTAGGGATCCCATTCCTCGCTGGAGTCTTCCCCATCTCCCTTCGTCGCTGCAATGACCAACTGCAGCCCAGGCATCCCATTCCCCCTTTAGTTTAGGAATCTTATATGCTTTCTAGGAGTAGAATTAGCATAGTTTTATTACTTTCTAGTTAATTGTAGTGTTAGATTAGCTTAAGAGTAGGGTAATTTACATCCGATTCGCATCTCTCTGATCAATTCATATTAGAGAGACTTTCATGTACATCATCATCATTAATCTCCCCTTACATTCCATTTGATCGCTTTCTAATTCCCTCGATTTTAATTTCACTGATCACCCAAACATTAAGGTCAAATTCTAGACCTGAAAACCTTGGTTCTCAGATCTGAAATTAGCCCCAAAAATCACTTTGGGGGGTCTCCCATCCATTTCACAATTCCATAAAGACCCCCCGATCTTAATGCACCAACTCAAATTGCTCGATCTTGTTGAAAATGGTATTTACTGCTCAAATCGGTGATTTGAAATTCATTTGAGGCTTTATCGAATTTAATTGAGCTTTTTGAGGTTTAATGGGTTTGATTTTGATGTATGCAAGGATTCCAATGTTTTTCAGCTTTGTTTTAATTTGTCGATGAGCATATATCTAATCTAAGCCCTTAGTTGGAGAGTCCTATCAAGGAAAATTAGTTCACTCTGATTTGAGATGGAACAAAGACCCAACGAGTCTTGATCAATTTACTCAATTACCTTGATCACCCATCAATTATGTTCAAGGAGATTGAGTGAAGAGATCAGTAAAAGACCCAAAGCAAAAGCCCAATTGAGGTGACATTTTACCCTCCATATAACCAATTTCATGATTTAATATTGGAGGTTTGGAATTGAGAATGAAGATTTGAAATGATTTTTACAAAGGGATTGAAATTCTATTTTATAAATATGATTGTGAAATCTTCTTTTCTGATTTCTTTAAGTTGAGAAATACTCCCTGATTTGGTTATTTTGACCCTTAATCAAACATTCTTAAGTCTGCTCTTGGATGTTCTTGGGCTGAAATTGGCATTAGAGCAGCTGAATTGATGATCAGAGTCATAGTAGCCTGTGAATTTTCTTTTAAGACTCTGGTTTTGGATTAAAGACCATCTGTTAGCTGCTGTTGCAGCTACTACTGCTGATTCAGTTGTTGTAGATGCTATTGCAGTTATTGGATGTTGTTCTTGCTGCTTCTGTTGCAGTTATTGTAGTTGCTACAACTGTTGCTGCTTCTACTGCAATTATTGCAGTTGCTGTAGCTGTTGCTGCTTAATGGTCTGGATCAATGGGGTAGTGGCTGGGAATTAAAGTGTTAAAGGGCTAACATGTGATGTATTGTGAAGTTTAATGTACAAGCATTCATGTATCTTAATTGACCCTTAAATTCAATCTGAATTGCTTGCATTTTGATGTTAAACATTTATTGTCAGCTTATATATGTGTCCAACTGTCCAAATTTAGAAATATTATGAAATTGAGTTGAAATTCATGTTTTTATGCTTGAACATCTTCTATATATTCTTGGGAACATAACTGAATTCCTATACTACCTTTTCACTCCTTACAATTCAAATTTAGGCCTTAGGTTCTTAAGTCTAAACCCCTTTAAGGCCTAAAAACTACTTCCTTTGTAAATAAATAAAAACCTTAAAAAATTCCAAAAAAATAAAATAAACTTGTAGTGAGTAAGAATAAGTATATTGTTAAGTGTATGCAAAGTTTGAAAGTCATCTGAACCTCTAGCTTGGTATAGCATACTAGACGACGGTTTAGAATACTTTAAAACTCAATAAAAGAACTCAACTTAAAAAAATCACAAAAACAACTCTATTCATCTCATCTCTCTCTTTCTCTCCCATCCCCTACCTCTATTAAACTTAGAAAACCCATAAAAATTAGAAAAATTCAAAAAAGACCTAAAAATACTATGTATCCTAGGTATGTACATGTATATAAAAGCTATATACTAAGCTATATTTGTATATAATGTAAAATATGTATATAATTTGTACATATAACTTATCTATGTATTCTATAGTATAAATTAAGTATTTAGATAACTTAATATATATATATAACTTTATTAAATAAGTAGATATTAATTTAATTAACTTATATGTACTATAAGCTATATAAATTTATAAACCCTAATAAATAAACTTATTTATCAGTAATACTATACATACATATTTATATACTTATTATGTACATTATAATCCCTGCAAACTAATTTAGTTATATATGAACAATAAATAATTAATTTATTAAGTTAGTAGGTAGTTTACTAAATTAAATTAAAATAAATTAGTAGATTAAATTATTATTGAACTAATTTATACTGTATAGTTGTATTATATAATTTCAAGTAATTTAAATTAATTTAACTATTTTTATACTGTATTATATAATTAATGCCTAATTTATAGGTAAATCACTCTAAAATGTATATTTAATTGTATATAAATTAAAATAAAATTTGTAAAATATCATAAAAATATGTATTAAATAATTTAGTATGTATACTAATGTTGTATTAAATCAATTAGACCATAAATTATGTAATTTATATTGTAATTAAGAAATTAACTTATAAACCAATATGCATAAATTGTAAAGTTTAGCTAATTTATTTATATAGTAAAGCTAATTTTTTTTGTAAATAAATTACATAATTAGATAGCCCTATGTAAGGGCTTTACAACCCTATAATTTGTTTTTAAATTAAAATAAGTTATGGCTCTCAAATCAAGTGCCAAAGTAAGCAATCAAGATGCAGTCCAACGTACAGCCGTGCCTGAGAGGCGCATTCAATAGCGCCATATCGGTGGCTGAGGAACACCTGCACCTACTTATTAGGTTTTTGTCTTTAGGCTTCACCAGTCGTCATGGCGTCGGGTGCCCATATGCACATTACCTATCCCCCTCTGTCCTGAGCATATGAAATGATGATTTGGCATGGAATTATGCGAGTGCGGTGCATGGCTAGGAGTTGTGCATTGTGCATGGGTCTGATTAGACCTTGTAATGAGCTAAAAATGTGGTTAATGCAACTAATTAAGGATTAGGGCAGCCTTAGTAGAGGTTTGATCCCACCCTTAGGGTGCTGTGTATCCCTCGGAAAGGCTACCCGCCAATTAAGAATTGATTTTTTATTAAAATGAACAGTAATCAAGGCTTAAGATCAGAGAGGGCTTGAGCTTAATTGCCTAAGTGTAAAGAGGTTGTGAAGCTAAAATGGTCAAGTGTTGTGAAGGTAAAATGGCTTAAGTGTTAACAAGAGAAGGAAGAGGAAAGGATAGCTAAAATGCGGCTAAGTATAAAAGTTAACAAAGAAGAAGCAAAAAGGGATGGCTAAGAAATTGACTAAGTGTCTGAGTCCTTAGTACCTGTGTGTGAGAAGTGTGTTAGTGTATATATGTGTGTGCGTAGAGTATATAAGAGTATATAGAGTAGTGTTTGAGTTATATATGTATATAAATAAGCTATAACTTCAGTGACAGATATATTCATCACTGTAGATAGTATTTTATGTCAGTATAGACAACAGTAATTATCTTAGTTTATGTATATAATTTTTCTATGGTTATAATGACAGTTTCATACGCCACTGTAGATACATTATATGTTACTGTAGATATTAGCAAGTTAAGTTAAGTTAGTATAGTACATATTATTACTCATTATTGTACATATAGCTAAGTATTATTCATATAAGTTGTAAATAAATAATATAGAGTATTTATTTATAGTTTTTGATGCTTATTTGTAAATAAATATTTTCAAGCATTGTAATTCATTCTTGTGTTTGAAATTGATTCATTCATTATTGTACATAAAATCAATCTTTTTGGAATTGAGAAATATTATTGGACTTAGAGAGTGATGTATATCAATAACTGTCTCCCAGTGAATGACCTGGAATGAACCAATAAAAATTAAGTATATAAATAAAATTGACACGACAACGGTTTGTATTTGTGACATTTACTACAACAACGACATTTTAAAACCCTTTTTTGTACAAATCGGTCGTCGACGATCATATTTTTGGCACTGCTGCAGGGGATAAAAACCCGTCAACAGCGCTTTATTGTGATTGTTTGACGAATGTCACGGAAACACGATTACTATGCCTGGAGAGTTGAAGAAGCAACTGACAAGTTGTGGTTCTATAAATCCCTTGTGTGCATCGCTTGGTGCACGGAGGGCTTTAGACCACAAGGTGGAAGATGAAGAATGGCTCTCTCTATTCTTGGAGGGTGGTGGTGTCGAGTATGAGAGAATTAGAGAAGAGGGTGCCATCTCTCTTTCTTTTTAGATGGGTTATGTAAGTTATGGAGAGATTTTAGGATGTTAATGCATGGATTAAGGAGGAAATTAGGGAGGTATTAATCATGAATTCAAAAGAGGCAATGTTATGACCCGGTTCTCGAATCCCTACAGGACACAAGACTGGCCCGACCCGACTGATCCTAAGATTCAGTCGTCCAACGAGAAATAACCAAAAAGAAGGAAAGTAAACCACATTCACCTTGCTAAGCAACTAACAGTAAAAGAGTATAGCAGTAAGGAAAGTAAAAATTGCTACAGTACATATCACCACCACAACAATACAATAGTAACACGGTACAAGAAAGTAAAAGTACAAGAGTCTGAACTCACTACTACAAAAGAAGTGCAACAAAGAAGCTATTGCTATTGGGCTCTACTAGGTCCAGCACCCTCTGCAGCCATAGACTCGGGCTGCTCAACACCTGGACTTGAAAAGGGTTATGAGTACACAAAGTCAGCGAACGTTGAGTAGAGTGGCAACCAACTAACTAAAGTAGTAAGCTAACAGGTAAACAAGCTATTCCAATTTCTTTAATTTACAAGTTATTCCTTTTCCACCCATTGGTTTATATGTTTCGAAATCTCTTTCTTGATCTCGAATGTTCCTCGTGGGAACGATCTTGATTGCAGTCTTTTCCAAAGAGTAGAAGGCACATGTGATGCTCTCCTAGCCGGGAGAGTCCCCCGTGGTGATCCTATGCCTAGTCAACCACCCTAAGGTCACGAACATACGTAACGGTGACTACGGCACACGTGATAAGTGCACGGGTAGGTACCCCATACTGGCACGCGGTTAGTCGTTTCTGCTAACGGGTGCGCCCAAAGTACAGCGCGGAACAGTATAGGGCCTAGCCCTCTCAGTAACAGGGGTCTAGCCCCTAAGAACCAAACAGGAGTCTCGCCTCTCCACAGTCCGCGCACCCTCACCTGACTACCCTGATTTGCCCAGTAGTCCTAACAAGTTGGTGTAGGGTGGCGAGCTGAACCCCAGGCCCCGTGGGGTGGCTAGCTCTCTCCCTACCCTAGTAGCTCTCCCCAGTACAGTGTACACGAGGGCCACGGAGTTGGTGGAAAGTGACCAAACCCACCCTGGGTCTCAACCCAAAGGGCAGCAAGCTCCCCTTTACACTAAGAGGTAACATGCGTTCCCCTTGGTACCACATACTCAAGGGCCAGCACACTTCCCAACGCATTTCCAGATCCATTCCATTTATTTCCATGAGCTCTACTCCTATTCCCCCGTAGGGTTCATGCTCATATGCCTCATGCCATTCCATACCAGGTTTCATTATTTCCATTCTCAAGTTATACACATGCAACTTGTATTTCTATCGTTCACATTTCCATACTTAGGTTATACACATGTAATTCATATTTCTATCATTCACATTACCATTCTCAGCTTTATACAAATGCAGCTCATATTAAATCATTTAATGTATACAACAAGAAGGTCACATGCAACTGTTAACTTGCACAGGTAATTCATATTTCACAGGCAACTTTTATTCATTTACAGGCAGTTGTTAACATTTCTATCTACTCATTCAAGACTGCAATTCAATCACGCATACAGACATTTCAAGTATTTCTCGTCCTAAGATTCATGCCAC
The DNA here is from genome assembly GCA_037157565.1 of Thalassia testudinum. Lineage (NCBI taxonomy): Eukaryota > Viridiplantae > Streptophyta > Magnoliopsida > Alismatales > Hydrocharitaceae > Thalassia > Thalassia testudinum. The sequence goes on along the minus strand of JAZHRO010000039.1, from coordinate 99,002,197 downwards.
ATCCTAGGTTCTAATCATTCATTCCACACATGCATTTAGGTTTATAATTAAATTAGGGGAAGCCACTCTACCAATCAACCCAAGAGTATTGGGGGCTCGAACGACAGGCTCACATGCCTCAACAAGCCCTGAACCTGCAACGGAATGAAGTCTTATAACAAGGAATAGTCACAAAGGAACATTCAGAATAGTATAGAAAGCCTTCTAATAGGTAGAGGAATTCACGAGGAAGACATCGGTATCTTATTTGCGTAAAACAGACCTCAAACGGACCCTAAACGGGTCAAAAACAGGGTTACTGACTCAAATCAAACATCTGGAACACCTTCCAGACGTCTTAAAAGTGTCCAGAAATGCACCTCAAGCTCTGCGTCCACCCCAGACGTCCAGGAACTCTTCTGGACCGTCTAGACCCAACTCCAGTCGTCCGACCTCTCCGAACTTCTGGAAATGCCTCCAGCCATCTGGTAAGCTGCCCAGACATCTGAAATGCGTGGGAGGGCATGCCCCGCACCTTCCCAAAGCAAATCCTGCACGACACCACAAAATCTCCTCAAAATAGGCACGTAAAGTGTTCCTGCAGAGCGGCCTACATGGTCATATCCGCAAAGAGAACGTACCTTCGCGAAGCTCTCTCCTCAGACGTCTGGAACCGCCTCCAGACGTCTGCTCCGTCTTCTGGATGTCACTCTAGACGTCTGATTCTGGGAAAAACCTAGAAACAGGACCTACTCCCGCTCGCTCTAGCCGCACGCGGCCGTGGTTCGCCTCCTCGCCTACAGCTTCGGCTGCAGCAGTGTCAGGGATGACTTCTCAACGCACTCCTCCTCCCCTCGCATGCGCTGCTTCGGCCATGCGCCCTCCGGTGAGCTCCCACACGAGCTTGCAAGCTCACTCTCCTCCTCCTCTCCTTACACCACTCCTCTTCGCCACTCTCGTGCTCTCTCGCTCGCGCTAGGGTGGTGAGGAAGGGAAGAAGTGGATGGAGTGGGGAGAACGAGAGAGGAGGACGGGGGTTTATAAGGATGAGGGTTAGGGTTAGCTGGAGGGGGGAAAAGAGAGAGAAGGAGGAAAAAGAGAGAGAATACTATCTGCGTGCAGCCCGCACGTAGACACGAGCTCGTACTCAAAATTTTTGATTTCAAGACGTCTGGAAAGGTGACCAGATGTCTTACCAGACGTCTAACCAACAACTCAGACGTCTTAAAAGGCTCAGGACAGAATGGGTCTTAACAGGAAAGGAAGGTAATGTGCAAATGATTTGGAGGGGTAGGTTGTGTCGCACAACATAAAGAGGAAAGAGGAGATAGTGGTCCCCCCTGCCATTTTATGAAGAAGTCCACCTCTCCTAAGAAGTAAATTAAGATGTAGAAAGAATTAAAGTTAATAAGGGTGAACTTAGATGAAGAGGGTCACATTGCAATGAAGTCCTTCCAACTCCATAACTATGGTCCCCCTTTTGTACTTTTCTCCTTGTAGAAAAAGATGAATGGCACCATTCTCTCTCTCTCTCTCTTCCATATTTATTCCTGCGACCAACGACAAATACACAAGATTATTTATATTACATAACAAATTATGTGATGAAATTCACGCATTCCCAAATTTTGAGAATTAATTAATGACCATATGCAAAATATGTTAATCTTCATACACTTATTTGATGGCAATAAGCTTATACTAAGGAATATTAATAATCACGAACTAACATTCTTAAGCTTAGAATTAGTCCACTAAAGTGGACTCATCAAGTAGCAACAATGAAAACTTATCCAAATGCTATAGGGGTAGATGCTACTATTGCCTACTTGGGTGGCACGACAGCGACATAGTCAGCATATTGTGATGAGATTTGAAGGCTACAAGCAAGGGTTAACAAGGAGGGAGGGAAAGAGAGAAGAAGAACAAAAGAAGAACTGGGGAAAGAAGAGGAGGAGGGGGAAGGAAGAGGACGCAAAGGACTAGTAGGGACAGCTGCTCATCGATGCTAATGGTAGGAATAGAGGTAGCACCATAGTGTGCAGGGTCACATGGGGGATACTTGGAAGGAGGTGTTTAATAGGAGGGGAAGTATGGAGAATGAACCTAACAAGGAGAGGAGACGAGGTTGATGAACCTAACTATGTCCTCTGCTAGAGCATCTATCCCATTGCTTAGTTTGCATATATCTATCTCCATATCACTTATTCTTTTTTTCAAGCGAGAGTCTCTCCTTTAAGTGATTCATTTTCAGATCTAAGCATCTCAGTCTTCAAAGCCAAATTCTCCTTGACATTATGATTGAATCATCATTTAACTTCATTAATTAACTTTATGATCTCTTCTTGCCTCTTCTTTAGGAACTCAATCGCCTTATCAAATTCGCACTCTAGCTCTTCATACATGATTTCTTCATCCGACTCCTTTTCACTAGAAATTTCATAATTGCTTAATCTACTTCTTTAAGACATCTACATTATATCTTCTACTACATGGACACTCTCCTCTCCAAAAGGTGCTTCATATTAGCCTCACACTCAGGATATCACAATGATATCTCCTTGAATCTTTTAAGGAACTAATTTGAAGATTAAGGAACACAAGATAAAGAGGCACGCATATAACTGCATAATAGAGTAATAACTAAATAATTAAAGAGAATAATGCAATTACAGTACCCATTTCTTATCTCTTTATACTTCCTCTAGTTTTGTTTCACATATTATTTACTACTTTATTCAGCTTACTGTGACATTTTTTGATTGGGCTCCTTACTCAGGACTTGGTGAATAACAGCGAAGTTTCACAACTAAATGAGGTGATGGCATTAGTTCGAGGAACCATAGCTAATCCATAAGATATACCTCACCTGGTAGTAGTAGTTCCCTTCTTTATTTTCCATTTTAGTATCATTTTCTTCAGCACTTGTAGTCTTTTTTTTTATTGTTGGCTATGACTTCTGACTCTTGGACTTTAACGATGAATTTTTTTCTAGATTTATATTTATTTCTTCTTTTATACATGATATGTGATGATATTTTCTATATCATTGATGCATTTTATCGTTATATGTTGGACAACTTTGGATCTTATGTAATTTGTGAGAAATCGATCCAGGTTTTTACTAGGGTAAGGGCTCAAGTTGTAACAACATCTAATGATATAGAGTCTTAATAAGGCTCTACATGAAAGAGAAGTAGACGATTCTTTGAAAAAAGGATTTGATCTTTATTCTAGTCGCAATGATTCCAAGAGAATATGAACTAATTCAACCCTTCTCAAGGATGACAACGCGTTAATAGGATTAGACCTTGGGGTCTTCTTATCTTTTGGTGTGAAGGATTTAGGGTGTCTAGAATAGTTGAGGGTGGCATGATGCCTTAAATTTGTACTCCTAGATGCTTTTTCTATTAACATAATGAAGCTAATAGTAATTTCAATGGAGTTCCCATTATATAAAATCAAATGTTATTTAAAGAGCCAAATAATACTTGATTTAGAGCTAAAAGAGTTTATTGTGATAAAAATGTATTTGGCTGGGAATTAAATGTATATTTGTCCTTAGAACTAAATTTACACTTTATTAAAAGGGCCTACTTAATATTTGTTGAGTGATCCCAACCATTAGATGTGAACCAATAGTCACCATTGGGAATAAACATTCTCCCAATATATGTATCTCCCAAAGGCCAAAACGAAACCCTTGAAATTACACACAGAGGGAGAGGGGGGTGAATAGTGCGAATATGAAATATGAGAAAAAATGAAATATAAAATCAATCACACAAGATTATTCACCACAAGAGATAAGGAATTTTATGTAGAAACCCAACCTAGGTAAAAATCACCACCTAATCCTCTTAACTTAGGATTTCTCAATCTACCTAGTAAATCAAATATGCTAATATACCACTTTAAACTGAGGGTGGCACAACCTCAATTATAAACCACACTAGTTGAATGATGGTAGTGTACCTCAGCAACTCTTCTTTACAAAGAGTATTTTATCTCCAATTAAGATAGGAATTCGCAATGCGAATATTTAAACAAAATACAAGTAAGCTATAAAGCCCAAAATAAAGTATAAAGCTAAGCTTTTATAGGTGTATAGAATTCTTCCCTAAGATGGAAGTGAAATGGCATGGAAGCATAGCATTTTGATGCTCTTGAATGTGAAGCATAGAGCTTGGAGAGCAAAATAACAACATTTAATTTTGATCTCACTCAATGTTGTGTAGATGGAAGCATTTAGGCTCACAAGATGTATTTTTCTCTTTTCTTATTATATCTAAGCTTAGGAGTATTCTCTTCTATTTATAAAGGTGTTTGGAACAATCTAAACAGGTGTTAAGATAAGATATACCCGTTAGAACAATTAATGTTTAGAGATATTGGAATAGATTTCTGGAAAAGCCAACAGATCCAATAGACAACACAAGTAGATTGGCACCTAGTCACCTGACTAGTACATGGCTGATCAACCAACCGCAAGGATAAGTCGAAGCCTTACAATGGGTGGAAGTGGCCATAGTTGGACTATACTCGTAGGTCAATGATAAGTCCACATTAGTGGATCATTCTTTAGCCTAAATACTCTTTAATTATCTGTTCATAGTTTCTAATTCGTTATGAGTTATGCGGTAATTCATCTTAGTCTACATATAATTTTGTACGTCAATTTTACATTTAATAACGTATGATATATTTACATATTTTATATGGTTGGATGCAGGTTAGGTATGAGAATCAAATGTTCATTCTGCATATATAAGACGTCTGGAGCTAAGGATGGACGTTTGGGAACTGCCAGCACAAGTTCCTGGATTTTAATTTTTTAAGATGTCTAGTGATGAGGTTAGACATCTAATAAAGATCGGCCAATGTTTATCCGCCGTTCTAACCACTCGCAATCTTCGTGAGTGGTTAGAGAAGTTGTGGTGGAAGGAAACAGACGAGACTTTTTAAAAAAAAAGAGGTGGGCCATTTGCAGAGAAGGCTTCGGCCGGGCTCTCCATCTTTCATCCTCTCCACCATGATATTTGCCTGCACTGTGAATTTCAGCGAGCACCGCGGCCCCTGCGTCCTCAACATTGCCCTCGTCGTCAACACACACACAGTGACAACGTGTGTGAGTGCCACCACAACCAACAACCCAACATCTATCGCCTTCCTCAGTGCACACAGGCCTCTCCGCGCTCATCTTTGCGATTGCAGCAGGGACCTCCATCGTCCCTGTTGTCCTTCGTGTGCAGCAGGGAACTCCCCTTTTCTCCTTCACATGTAGCAAAGAACCCAAACGCCACCACCGCCACAGCAGTTGCACCTCGTGCCCAAGCCTCTCACCGTCCTCCCATGCTTGCATACGATCTCCGTGAGCCTACGCCAACTCCACGCTCGCGCCACCACCCACGCAGCAACCAGCTTGCGTGCGACTACAGTTCCTGCTACTCCTCTCCGCCGACCTCCTCCTCACCGTACGACTAGCTTCGGCCATCGTGTGCCACCGCACCACCACCGAAGTGTTCCTTTCCTTCGGCCTTACTCCCCCGACAAGTCTCGCCTCCAGCCGTCACTCCATGGGTGCGCCACTAAGCAGGGGAAGATTACCCTGTTTTGCTATAGGAAGCTTGCTATTAAACGCAATGACCATAGTTGAAGAGTTGGTATTTTTGGATATAATATTTTATATTTTTTAATTTTTGCTCATGTGCCCTTCGAATTCTAAGTATTCTGCATTACTACTCATTCAAGCAATTCTTGATCGTATTTGAGGCCATAACTTATCGACAAATTGATATTGCATCGTATTAGCCTCGTACGAAAAACCCGAATGATGGATTGAAAATATTGGTGATTTATTGGTTTATGCCTCCCTGTGGATACGACCTCCTCTCCTGTGAGTGGTTGATTTTTATTATTGATGATTGACTTTTCACCACTAAATTTCTACTTCGACAACTTATTTTCTCAAGAGAAAGATGATCGATCAAATGGCACCATTGCCGGGGATCGAACCCGAGTCGCCTGCATGACAGGCAGGAATACTCACCACCAAATTGGACCCTCTCGTTTGAGCTAATGTGCGATGCTTCTGATTTCGCAGTGGGAGCTGTCATAAGTCAAAGGATTGATGTCAAATCTCATGTGTTGCATTATGCCAGCAAGACCCTTACGAATCCTCAGCAAACTACACGGTCACTAAAAAGGAGCTTCTTGCTGTAGTATTTGCTTTGGAAAAGTTTCGATCTTATCTTTTGGGATCCAAGGTTGTTGTGTTCACTGATCATTATGCTTTAAAGCATCTTCTTGCCAAAAAGGACACCAAACCTCGCCTAATTCGTTGGATTCTGCTACTCCAAGAGTGTGACCTGGAAATTAAAGATAAGAAAGGAATTGAGAATGTGGTAGCATATCATCTGTCTAGGATCCCTATTGAGGCATCAACCCCTGTCGGCGGTATCCAAGAGACTTTCCCTGATGAGTCTCTGATGATAACCTCATCATGAATCCTAACTGGCACATTTTGACCTAATAAAATGAACAAAAGCTCCTACATAACCTAAGGGAAGGCCTAAATCAGGGAATTGTTAATTAGAGAATAAAACATTATACAAGGGGTAAAACTGTAATTTTACCATTGCAGTACATGAACGGTATTTCTAATGGTCTATACATAGGTCAAGTGAACCTAATAAATGAAAAAGTGGGATGGTTCGATCAGAAAAGGGTTATGACAAAATCTGGGAATTAAATGACATTCTGTAACCTTAAAACAAACCCACTTTAATTCATAAGGTTCTAGGAAAGATAAAATCAACTAAACCCTCTAAAATTTATTGAAAAATATCCCCTATGATTTAGAACCTTCAATTTGGCCGTTAGAACCTGTTTTGACCTAGATTGAGGACCATGCCCAATTTTTGACCTAATTTGGGTTTTTATGCAAAACTCCTAGTCAAAAGTGGTCAAACCTAAAATCCAACTTCACCATTGAATTCCTTAGGTCAAAATTAGGCTGATACCAAAATTTGAATCTAAGGGTAGGTCGTCTTGACCCACTTTGCAATTTAATCCTCAAAATTACTTTCTGACCCTCAACTTTTTGAAACTCTTGCATTTACCCCCTCAACTTTCCCGTCATTTTCTTCAACTGGTCCTTCTGCCACCGGCAACAGCAGGCCATACCTCTGGCGACTTTGCACGGAGGATGGTGTCGCGCATGCATGGGGAGCCGGCCCCAGATTTGAAAGGGGAGCTCCCAGCGGAGCCCCCTACCGCATGGGCTGACCCCCATGCCCTGATGACCGCCATACCTCTCGTGCAAACGCGCGAGAGGTATGGGTCTACATCTGCCATACCTCCGGTGAGACTTTTCCCGCCGCTCTCGCGTGCCTCCCTGCTAGCCCTTGCCTATTTAAGGAGCGACACACCTTGCCGCATCCTTCAAGCTTCGATTGGCCTAAGATCCTCCCTCCAATTCATCTCCTCCCAACTCTGGTCGATTGCTAGAGCTTCCGGTGACTCTCCCTCTCCTCTCTCATCGTTCTGCTATCGTACCAGTGGCAGGGCTACCTCCGTCGTCCTCCGCCGCGTCGCGTCGTACTAGCGGGCACCCTCCAGCCCCTCTTCCTCGTCGCTGTTCTCTCCCCTGGCACCTTCGTCTCCGGTGATGGCAGTATCGGTCATTCGCCACCTCCGCTTCCCCCGCTTCACTCTGGACTCGTAGATATGTTCCACTTATGTTCCTTTTTATTTCCCCTCTGCCAATTTGTTATTTCGACCCCTCGACACCACTGACCACCATCACCATCTCCACCTCCGACCACCAACTCCGACGAGGCCATCCCACCACCACAGACAGTTTCACCCCTTGCCAACCAGAACCTGAGCTTCACCACCTCCCACTGATCACCTCTCGCCCTTTCACTCACCGTGCCACCCACCGAAACCGTCCCTCGAACAAACCCACCTACACACACACAGTATGCCCTAGGCATACGTACACAGGCATCTTCACGCCTCGCTGACCCCCGAGCCACCTTCGCCGTGCTCCGGCGAAGCTGGCTAAGCATTTTGACATGGCCACAAGGTCGTTTGCGTGATTTCAGGTTCGAAGGGCCGCCGCCATTGACGCCAAGCTTGGAGTAAGCTCGCAAGCTTCGTCCAGACCTCCCAGCTCCAGGCCAGCAGCCCAGGTCGCACGGAATACTTCCACGCACAGCTCCAGGTCTTCAATTGGAGTCAGAAGCCCTTGCTGAAGTGGCAATCGCTCGCGCTCTCTGCTGCAAGGCATGCGACAAGAAGGTGGGATGTTTAGTCCCACCTCGTAAGTTTTTGAGCAGGTGTAGACACTTAAATTGAAAAAGTGACATAGGCTTATTGCCTCAGTCACATGGGATGAGGTCCACTAGCCTACTCACCACCTCATCCGCCCTCACTCCTCCGCAGACCTAGCTGCCTGACCCGATACCCATGCACACCTCGCCCACCACTGCACGCTGCTGGGCCTGGTCCCGGGCATGTTAACCCGGCCCGTATACCTGAGTAGGCTCTGGGAGAGCAAACCCGAGAGTGAAATAGAGAGAGAGAGAGACGCGGGGAGGGTAGGGGTAGGTTTTTGCCTTACCATGCCTGTGCAGGGAAGCTGAAGAAGAAGAAGGAGGAAGAAGAAGAAGAGGCACAGCACAAAAGGAAAAAGGAAGAGGAAGCAGAAGAAGAAAAGAGGAAGCGGCTAAAGACTTAGCCGTGCCAAGGAGAAGGAGCTAAAGAAGGAAAAGGAAGAGAAAGAAGAAGACAGAAGCAGAAGCTGAAGAAGAAGAAGCCAACTGAAGAAGAAAGAAAGAGGAAGCTGTCGCAAAGAAGGCCAAGCAAGGAAGAGAAGAAGAAAAAGCCATGGAGAAGAAGAAGCAGTAGCAGCAGCAGAGAAAGGAAGAAGAAGAAGGAGACGTGCATTGTAGCAGAATGCTGCTTAAGGCATCTGATTCATGGAATCAGACGTCTGAACACTGAAAGAAGAAGAGAAAGAAGGACAAAGAAGAAAGAGAGAAGAAAATAATAGAGAAGAAAAATTTTATTTCCTCTCCATAGTTTTTTTTGTAACATAATGTATTATTGTAAATTGTGATTTTATATGCTTTTAAAATCAAGTTTGCTCCCTGAGTTCGACCTCGGAACATTTTAATTTCGAGTAATAAAATAAGAATCAAACTGATCCGCAACCAGTTTTTGGCGCCGTTGCCGGGGAGCAACGGGCATTTTAGAAGCTTCAAAATCACAATTTTTGATTTTATATTGAATTAATATCTCTTTTGTTGTGCAGGACAGGAAAGCAAGAGAAGACAAGCAGCCGCACAACAAACACACTAGGGGACAGGTAACCCTCAAACCTCTCTCTTAAGCCCCTTACAGTCTAAAGAGGAAAAAAACAAAAAGAAAAATCAATTTAGGGCTACCTGTCTTCCATACTTAGTAATCCACAGAGTTGCTTGTTTTTGAGTTTCAACACATCTTATCTGCATATCCACTTAAGGTAACTAGGGCTAAAACCTTCTTACTTGAGCCCTAGTTACCCATTTATGAGGCAACTAATTGGACCAACTAGAGCCAACCTAGGATTCCAAGCTAGGGTTTTAGAGACACATCTTCTTCTAATCAAAGAATTGGAAAAATTTCAAAAGAGGTGTGCCTAAACCATTGCTTGAAAAGACCTATTAAGAGAAATCCTAAGCAATCAGACTCTTAATTTACTTGAACACTAAAAGAAAGGATCTAAGAAGCTCTCTCAGGAACAAAGAGGTGAAGTTGATCCTTTGGATCAACCAACCTTTAAATTAGGTCACTTTTGCATACAAAAGTCATAAAGTTCAAGTGAAACTGTAAGCACCTTGATCTTAATTAAAAGCGTAGACTTAAGAGGTCAAGGTCCCCATTTTTGTTTACCTGGAATCTCAGTGACAAGAGAGGTAGGGTGGGGGAATCCCTGTAACCCATGGGGACGCTCTACCGTATAGGGGTCTTCGTGGGGCTCACCCTCTCTGGCTGCCTAGGTAATTCTCAAGTGGACGACCTTCTGATCAAGGGGTATCATCCACCCTGAACCTCTATAGTCACCCAACATATTTTGGGTGTCTTGATTGGGTCCAACACTGTTACGAACGCGTGCCCCAGACGTCTTTTAAGACGTCTGGGATCACATCCAGACGTTTGACCAGACGTCTGGGATCGTTTCCAGACGTCTGTAAAACAGTTATTTTTCGCACGAGAGATTCGTCTGCGCGCCTGTGCGCGCAGACCCGCGATTCCTCTCTCTCTCTTTTTCCCTCTCTCTCTGTGGTTGTAGACCTGCCGCGCTCTCTCTCCCTCCTCCTCGCACGGCCTTAAAAGGCCACGCCTCCCCTCCTATCATCTCCACCGTCCCCTTCCTCTTCTCCTTCCTGTGCGCGAGAGCGAGCGAGCGCGAGGGCGGCAGCGGCGGCCGCAGTGAGCGCGGAGGAGGTGCGGCGTGCGAGGGCGGAGCTCTGCCGTGAGGGCGAGCTCGCCGGAGCGGCTTGGTCGGCCGGCGGAGGGCGCAGGAGGCGCGGAACGGCGCGGAGAGGGACCTGCTGCGGTCTGAGCAGTAGACGCGCGAGGTGCGACCCGGGCGGCGTCGCGAGCGGAGGCCGAGTGGTGCCCTGTTCTGGAAAAATTTCCAGAATCAGACGTCTGGGTTGATAGACAGACGGCGAGGGAGACGTCTGGAAGCTCATACAGATGTCTGAAGGGTGAGTATTCCGCTTTCTTCTTCCTTCCTGTCGACTGACCCTACTGAGGGAGGGAGTTGGCTGTGCGCAGGCTCTCTGATTCGCCATCCTTTAAGAATCAGACGTCTGGAAGTTTTACCAGACGGCTGGAGCGACCTCCAGACGTCCGGGGTAACCATAGGACGTCTGGGAGATAGGCCAGACGTCCCCTCAGACTTCTGGACGTCTGGGAAACCACGCTGAGCAGGTAATTCTCTGATCCACTTTTTAAGACGTCTGGAAGAAGTTCCAGACGTCTGATTTTACACAGTGTCGTCGTTTTCGACCCGTTTAGGGCTCGTTCGGGTTCCGTTTTCCGCGATTTGAGTCGCGTTCTTTTCAGAATTAATTCCTCTACCCATCTACAGTAGCTATACACTATTTTGAGACCTTCCTTGTGTTTGATCCTTGTGATAGGACCACGTTCAGTTGCAGTCTTGGGAGTCGCGGAGGCACGCGGGATTCCCGATCACGCCCCCATTACTCCCGTTGTACCTGGTAGAGTGGCTTTAAGTTATTAATAAAATCTGTTAAATTATGAAACCATAAATAGAACCTAGGACATTGCATAAACCCTAGGAATGAGAAATAGATGGAATGATAGCTCCTAGGTGTTGCATGAATCCTAGGACTGGAAAACTAGATTGTATGATAGATCCTAGGATATGGCATGAATCCTAGGATGGGAAAACTAGTGGAATGTATAATACCGCAGTCTTGGAAAATGGAAAGAGATATAAAGCTGCCTGTAATTTGAATTAACAGCTGCTTGTTGTGAATAGATAACGTGGTCGAGAACATGGATTGTAAGAATGTGAAACTGGAAAGTGAAACCTGGATGTTTGAGTAAAAAGGATGGAACCCTATGGGGAAGAAGGAGTAGAACTCCTGGAAAGTGAATGGAATAGTTTTGGGGAAGTGAGCTGGCCCTTGAGTACGGAGTACCAAGGAGAGCGACTGTCCCCCTGTTTAGCGCAGAGCGGAGCCAGCCGCCCCAGGGACCCGGGGTTAGGACTGGCCACTCTGTACCGACTTGCTGGCCCTCGCGTACGTAGTACCGAGGAGAGCTACTAGTGTAGGGAGGTACTAGCTACCCCACAGGCCCCGGGGTTTTGCTAGCCTCCCACACCGACTTGTTAGGCCCGCTGGGGCAAACCAGGGTAGTCAGGCTAGGGTGCGCGGACTGTGGAGGGGCAAGGGCCCGGTTTGGTTACTGTGGAGGGGTTGGACCCCTGTTACTGAGAGGGCTCTGCCCTGGACTGGTTCCGTGCTATGCTTTGGGCGCACCCGTTAACGGAAACGACTGACCACGTGCCAGTACGGGTTAGCTACCTGTGCGTTTATCGTGCGTGCCGTAGTCACCGTTACGTCTGTCAGTGACCTTGGGGTGGTTGACTGAGGGTAGGATCACCACGGGGGACTCTCCCGACCAGGAGAGCACCACGTGCTACTTCTACTTTTTGGAAAAGACTGCAATCAAGATCGTTCCCACGAGGAACATTCGAGATCAAGTAAAAGATCTGAGAAATAAATGAAACAGTGAGACAATTGAAAGATGTAAATAAAGAAAGTAATAGAACATAACAGCTACTGTACACTCTACTGTTGTCTTTAGTTTTAGTTGCCACTCTACTCAGCGTTTTACTGACGTGTTACACTCGTTACCTTTTTCAGGACTAGGTGTTGAGCAGCCAGGGTCAGCGGCTGCAGAGGACGCTAGGCCGAGTAGGGTCCAGTAGAGTTACTACTGTCTTTTGTACCTCTTTGTTTCCGTTATAGTGAGTAGTTCTTGTTTCCGCTGTACTTTTCCTTACCTGCAGTTCTTGTTATATGATAAATGTTGTTCTACTGTTGTGGTGGTATATACTGTAGTACTTTCTTTCCTTACTGCTGTACTTCCTTACTGTTAGTTATATTCATGCTGAATGGGATTTATTTTACTGCTCTTTTGGTTACTTCCTCGTTGGACGACTAGGTCTTGGGATTAGTCGAGTCGGTCCGGTTCTCGTGTCTCGTAGGGACTCGGGAACCGGGTCGTTACAAACACGTTCTAACCTCATCTAGTCTATCAGTGCATGTTTGGTAGGAGGTCCTTGAAACCTCCTCTAGAAATTTACTTTCCTCGAGGCCAGGCCTCGGCTCCCTTGTTTGTGCAACAACCCCTCCACATAGACCTTTCTTTCGATTCTAAACCTAGTTCTCCTTCTTCCATCATGGCTCAGCCTATTGAAGAAGAGAATAATCTTGAGCACCAACTCTAGCATCTTAATGACCTCTTCCAGAATTTCATGAACCCACCGCAGCGTCCCATGATGCAAGATCACTATAATCCCACTATGGTGGCAATTGAGCCTTGAGCCAAAATCCCGACTGGAGGACCTAATTCTGAATTGAAGCCCAATATGATTCATGCCATACCTAAATTCTATGAGCTTAACTCTGAAGATCCCTTCCAACATATCAAACAGCTTAAGCATCTGGCCCAGACCTTTGGGTCAGATGCGCAAAATCGAGATATCTTACTCATGAAGATATTCTCTTTCTCCCTTATGGACAAGGCGACTCATTGGTATCAGACACAGACCTGCCCGATCAACACCTGGGATGAACTTCAATTCGAGTTTTTGAAAAAGTTCTTTCCTGTTGGTCGGACAAACACATTGCGCAATCAAATCACTCACTTCACTCAGCAGATGGGAGAACCTCTTCATGAGACATGGGATCGATTTCTAGATCTCATGAGAAAGTGCCCCCATCACGAAGTTCCTAAATGGGAACAAGTCCAGTCTTTTTACCAGGGACTCCATGAAGATATTAGATTGTTCGTCAATGTAACTTGCGGAGGAAATATCATGGGTCAACATGAAGACACTGTGTGGGAGATTATCGAGAATATGTGCGAGAACTCCATCAACAATGACTCCATGGGATTATTCGATCGGATGAATACTCGCGCATTAACAAATCTTTGGGGAGCACATGAGACGCAAGGCCTGTCCGCTTCAGTCGACTTGGAACTAATGGCCAGTCGGTTGGACAAGGTCACTATTATCGAGAAGAAGGTGGATGAGCTGACTCAGTACTTGCAGCGAGCCACCTCTGCACAGAACTCCTTCGCATAGCCGCCTCCCGCAAGGGAAACTGTGCAAAACATTTTCCACCGATCTTCTCCTCGGATGGATCCATATCCACCCCAATCTGACTCTAGGATCAGAGGGACCTCCGATCCTTTCTATTCTTGCCAGGGGAACTCTAATCCCCCGTACTCTTACTTTCCTGAGGCTCCTCAAACCTGCGAGGACCTCAACGCCATCCAGAATGACCCATTTTCCAACACCTACAACCCTAGATGGTGAAACCATCCCAATTTCCAGTGGACGGGAAATTCTCAGACCCAAAGACCACCCTATCAGCCTCGTCCATAAGCCCCTCGTCCTTATCAGCTGCCTCAGCCTCGGCCCAACCCCACTTATCCATCCGGGCCCAACCAAGACCAAATGTCCCTCATCGTCCATACTTTAGTTGACATTCAAAGAACAAACATGGCTATCCAAAAACAGCACAAGGATGAGATCACAGAGGTCCACAACCAACTTTCCCAGATGGCGAATGCTCGCCAGCCGGGCACACTTCCTTCACAACCTCTGCCTAACCCTAATAACGTGATGACCCAGCAGCGCATTATGAATCCAAACCCAGGCCAAGCACACTTGATCTATCAGGCCCCTTCTATTCCATTACTTGACGGGATGGAAGCATCAACCTCCTATGCAGGTTATCAACAGCAGCAGCCCATCTTACCAACTCCCAACAAGAACCAGGCAAGACTAAATTCTGTAACAACCCATAGTGGTAAAGCAACCCAAGACCCACCTTATCCAGACCACTCCAAGCCTGGTAGTGACCCAAACCCTAGGATAGTTATCTAGGATGTCCCTGTCCTAGATCAAAAACCTGGACCTATCCTAGAGGAACCAACCAAGGTTCCATTTCCTGAGGCCTTAACCAAGGGAAAGAGGACAACCAAACCCGTGGCTCCTGAGGAGGACCTGATCAAGCTCTTTGAGCAGGTCCAAATAAACATCCCTTAATGGATGCAATCCACCATGTACCGACTAACGCACAATTCTTGAAAAACGTGTGTACACCCCAGTGTAAGTCGCGAACCAAGAGTGGGAGTCCGATTGTACTATCAGAGCAAGCCAGCTCTGTGATCCTGAGTAAACTCCCACCCAAGGCAAAAGACCCAGGCACTCCCTTGATTTCTTGTAAAATTGGTGAAACCTAATCTGATAGAGCTTTGTTAGACCTAGGTGCCTCCATAAACCTGATACCCACATCCCTGCTTAACCACCTTGAAGAATCTGAGCTGAAACCGATTAAGGTGACATTGTAGTTAGCTGATCAATCCATTAAGTCACCCAAGGGTGTTCTCGAGGATGTTATTGTTAGGGTGCGGGATTTCTACTTCCCGGTAGATTTTATAATTCGAGACATGGACACACCTGAGAATCTAAGGGATACACCAATTATACTAGGGAGACCTTTTCTGGACACTGCAAGGGCCAACATAAGTTGTGAGGAGGGCCAAATAGAGCTGAAATTTGGGAATCAAATCCTCAAGATTGATATCTTTAAGGTCCAACAAGGGATTAATTACGGTGTGGTAGAATAAATTTGTGATATCAGAGCCGTGGTTGATGAACCGCAAATTGAGGACAACATGATTATCCCCAATCAACCACAAGAAGATCTAAAATCACAATTAGAGGAGTCAGAACTTGATCTAGACAAATCCATAACTCCTACCCTTGCTCCTCACACCCACTCCGACCCATCCACTGCTGCTGATAACCCCGTTTTGGAACTCAAACCCCTTCTCGATCATCTGAAATATGTCTTTTTGGGTTCCAATCAGACACTTCCTATGATTATAAACTCCAGACTCACCCCTAATCAAGAATCCCATCTGATTGTTGTTCTCTAGCAACATCATAGAGCCATTGGTTGGACTCTCGATGATTTGACTGGAATAAGTCCCTCTTATTGCACACACCACATCTATTCCGAAGAGGGTGCACAACCTTCGCGTGAGATGCAGAGACGTCTGAACCCTAATCTGCAGGAGGTGAAAAAGGAGATCATTAAATGGTTAGATGCAGGGATCATCTACCCGATCTTCGACAGTCGCTAGGTGAGCCCAATCCAGATTGTGACTAAGAAGGCAGGGCTCACCACCATCACGACTGAGACCGGAGAGGTCATACCTACTTGTATAGCCAATTCGTGGAGAGTCTGCATAGATTATCGAAGACTCAATTCCTCCACGAAGAAGGATCATTTCCCACTACCGTTTATTGATCAGATTCTCGAAAAACTAGCAGGAAATAGATTCTTCTGCTTTCTGGACGGGTAATCCAATTACAACCAAGTGATGATCCATCCAGAAGACCAAGAGAAGACCACGTTCACATGTCCCTTTGGGACATATGCGTTCCGAAGGATGCCTTTCGGTCTCTACAATGCACCCGCGACTTTTCAATGGTGCATGCTTGCCATATTCTCTGATATGGTAGGTGATTATCTGGAAGTCTTCATGGATGACTTCTCAGTTTTTGGGGCATCATTTGATGATTGCCTCCAACACTTGGTTCATATACTCAGGTGATGCATTAACGTAAATCTGGTTCTTTCCTAGGAAAAGAGCCACCTTATGGTGCCTGAGGGGATCGTCCTGGGACATTTGATTTCTGAAAGGGGCATCCAAGTGGATCGAGCCAAGGTTAACCTGATTTCCAAACTCCCTATGCCTAGCTCGATCAGGGACATCCGATTTTTTCTGGGGTACGTTAGTTTTTACCGTTGTTTCATCCCTGATTTCTCAAAAATCGCACACCCCTTAACCACTCTTCTCTCCAAGGATGTACCCTTTGAGATTTCCAAGGAATGCACTCAAGCTTTTGAGACCCTTCGTAACCGAGTTACCCAAGCCCCGATCCTACAGTCCCCTGATTGGTCTAAACCCTTTGAGATCATGTGCGATGCATCTGACTTCGCTGTAGGAGCGGTTCTGGGGTAAAAGATTGACGGGAAACCTGTGGTCAACTACTATGCTAGCAAGACACTTGACGAGGCTCAGTGTAACTACATAGTTACGGAGAAAGAGCTGCTAGCAGTAGTATTTACCCTTGAAAATTTCAAGTCTTATCTCCTGGGTTCCCACGTTATTATCTACTCGGATCACACAGTTATGAGGCATCTCCTTGCGAAGAAGGACGCGTGATGTAAACATATTTACACTACTTAAGATGTCTATTTATGCATGTTCTTAAGCAGAGGATTGCATTGCATGCTATAAATAATGCATAACATGTATCATCTTGCATTTAGAGTAGTTTGAATAAAATGGAGGCTAAGTGTCTCCTTTTATATTCTTGGACAAGGCAAAATTTTTATCAGGGCCTCGAATCGAAGATCCAACTGTACAAATGTGATCAGAGAGATGATTGGAGTTCAACGACTCCAAGATCGCCCTAATCAGGCATCTGTAGCATCTGATAGTGACCGGGGAACCCTAGAAGATCAAGGGCCAAGATGGTGTAAATTCGCACTTCAAATGAAAAATCCGACCGCATGGATGGATTTGGATCGACGATCACAGCCTAACGACGCAAAAATCAAGTCAATCCGACACCTGTGGCACCATCTACAATATCCAGAAAATGGACGGCCAAGATGGCGCCACGTGGTGCCATCTCAGCCGTCCAACCGGCCCCCAGCACTGCCGCACCTTCTCTTCTTCAATCAGAGCGCCGCTTCTCCACCGTTGGATCAAGATCCAACGGCTATGGATGCGGCGCCTTGAAACGTCCGCGCGACCATCCACCCTCTGCAGCATAGTGAGTGAGGGAGTTATCGCGAGCAGCCGACGCGCGATTGAATCGCACGAGAGGGCGAGCGGTGCGGAATCGCACGAGCAGGAGAGAGTCAGATCTTGATCGGGTGGCTACAGGCACTTAATAGCACCCACGCGCTATCGCACGCCTGTGCCTCACGCAAGATCGCACGTGGGCGGGTGCGCAGCGCAGCAGGCGAAGGCGCGATTTGTGCCTTCCGATCTCGCGATCGGACGGTTGAGGATCGCTGAACGTGTGCAAGCGTTGCACGCGAGAGAAGACGAGCAGGCGCGCGTGGGAAGCGCCACTACGCCCACGATGGGGCTTTAGCGACGGTTTTATCCGTCACTAAAGACTCCTTATTTAATGTTTTAAAGATGTAATGACCAATTTTCCCCTACTCCTTACAACTATAAAAAGAGACCCCCTCCACACGAAATTATCATCCGTTCCTTCTCTTCTCTACCTCTCCAAAGCTCAAGAGAAGCTTGTCCCACACCCGGGATGCTCCTAGCGAGATAAAGTCCAAATTTTCGTCCCCGTTCGGAAGTGGATCCCACGACGACGATGACGTGCTGCCCCATTCCCATTCTTCTGCTTCGTCCTCCTTCGTCCTGCTCCATCCTCCTTTATCCAGGCATCGTCCCATCTGGCTCGTCCTCCAAGCGACCGTTGAGGAGGATATCTCTCTCCTCATTCTTTTTACTGCTTTCTAGAATAGATTTACTGCTTTCTACAGTAGTTCAGCTCATCCTCCAAGCAACCGTCGAGGAGGATATTTCTCTCTCCATTCTTTTACTGCCTTTTAGAGTAGATTTACCGCTTTCTAGTGTAATCATTTTCCCGCTTTCTAGTCGTAATATTTAGTGTAATGAACAATCCTTTTTGATAATGAATTCCTTGTTTATTTTACATCTCATTTTGATTTGTGTATGTAATATTCTCTCTCTCTCTTACTCTCTCTCTTCTATTTATTGTAAATAGTTAGATAGTTTTAAATTGAATTACTTCGTGATAAATAAAAACAAACGCGTAGTTTTTAAATCAAACGTCCGCCTCCATATGTTCGACCCGGAATTTCAATTTCGGTATAAATTTTATGAACACGAGTTCTTCGCTTTCAAACTACAACGACAGGTTTTTCAAAACCGAACACATTAGCGTAGCTACCCAACATTCAACATTTTAGCGCCGTTGCCGAGGAGGCAATGATCTTTGATTTTTCTTCGCATTTTTACAACTTACAAATCATTTACCTCACTTCTCTCCTTTCTTATTGTGATTGCAGGTACTCTTTTGAGATGAGCAAATGCGGTAGATTAGAGTAAAGGGCTGTGAAAGGTTTTGTAAGTTATCCCCCATCTCCCACCCATTAGATTTCATTCCACAACATAATAACACAAACATCAATCAACCTAGGTGTTCTTATAAACTCTAAGGTTAAAGTGCTTATTGTTTGACACCCACACCCGCCCCAACCCCCACATTAAAAAAGAGAAAAGTTAAAAAAAAAAAATCTCACAGAGGTACACAACCTCATCAGATTTTCAAACTCAACCGGTAAACCGATCTTTGGAGCCAGTACACACATTCAAACACATAATTGAGTAGAAATCAGATTAGGTAATCACTTGTGTGCCTAATTAAGTGGTGCAACAGGCTGATTGTTTGAGTTGATTGGGCCGCACCACTTCAATTAAAATCAACTCATCAAGTAGCTTCCACTTAGGTTCAACTATTAGGGATTTACCAGGCACTCCACATTCTTTTAAGTTTAAAGGAAAACATCTCCACCTGTGCTTTCAAAACTTGGTGTGCCAACAAAACTTGTTTGAAAACACCTAAAGTTGAATCCTAAAATCTACTAAGCAAGATTTGAACCCTAAAATTCACCACATCAAAAATAATCTTGCTTGAAAATCATTGGTTGTGCACGCACACACAAATCAATCAATCATTAAGGGCACAACTCATTTAAAGGGCCCATCACATTCCAAAGCACATTCAAACCTAGCCCTAAATAAAACAGAGTAGACATTGGCCTTAAGGATTCGACTCGCTCTTCAGAGCCCAGAATGAGATTATTTTCGATTAGTCTGTTTCTACTATTCAATCCGATGTCTAACTAGGGGAGCAGAATCAAACGATCGCGGCTGTGGTGTACACTATGAATCGGAGGCACAAGCCGAAGGAAGAACCTTCTCCCCAGTCCCTCCTTCTAACTAGTTGGATTGAACAGACAGAAGTAGATCAAATCATTCCTTTATCTCAAGATGGGTTTTGAGAGTCTGTAGGTCTTAGGCTAGCCCACTTAAGGACAGGTTTGATTGTTTGTATTGTAGGGCGCCTTTCTTCCTCCTGTCTCTCATGAATCCTTCCTCATATTACACGCATTCCCGCTCTTTTCCCCTATTTTGAATTATCCTCAACATGACGATTATCCCGACTCGTACTGTAATCAACCATCAGTTAGTTGGGATAACTCGGATTGGGGATACAGTTCCGGACCTCCGTGTTTTGGGTCTAACCCTGAACACTTTGATTGTGATTTCTATCCTTCTCAGAGCCACATCGATTATAAATCATCATCCTTTCATGAACAACCTAATACAATCTACAATCAAGAAGGATACACTGATCCTTACCCATTCTTTGATTACACTGCCTTTAGGTCATCACTACCTTTTGAGCAATCTGAAATGACCTATTATCAGGAAGGGTATAACGAATCTCAATTCGTTAATTCCCCTGCATTGATCCCAAACCCGCCCATAACCAAGTTCAAGATAAGGTTCTGGCTAACTTGAGGAATATCATTCAATCTTTAGAAGTTCAGCCAATACCTTGCATTGAGAGATTGGAACCCCTGATTGAAATGATTGATGATTTAAACAAGTCTTTGTTGGATTGGCTCCAGGATGTTAAGGATAAGAACTCGAGTGAGTTTCTACTTGGGAAATTAGAGAAATTGAGGATGAGATTTGTGGTTGCTTTGATTCAATCATGGGATGATTCCCAGGATGAACTTCCTTCAGGAAAGCCAATGACAGAACCCACTCAGGCACCTGTTGGGGGACACGTGTTACGAGGCTGACTAAATTGAATTAAAGCAACCAATTAAGGATGAGTTGATTTCTTCACCTGAGATCCCTGAGTCGGGGTACGAAGAAACGTATGTCTCCTTGGAATAGAAAGTGACAGATGATTTTGAGATATACATTAATACGGATCTTGATTTCTTCGATTCTGATGGTGAAGATTCAAGTTACAAAGTCTCACATGAGTTTACAGAACACAATTTTTGTGAGATGATTGGACCTGAGGAATCTGAAAAAGCATTTGATAGCCCAAGAACTGAGGAAACTGATCTTATTAGGGCACACATTACGGATCCAGAATCACATTTTTTGGATGATTCAATTCAATGTCCTGATTGTCAGTTACACCCCGTTCAGCTTATCGATGATTCTATTTCTGAGATAATTAAACCCAAGTCAATTCTGATTCAGCCACATCATATAGACTTGGAGATTTCAGACAGGGTGATTAATATGCAAGAGGTCCCAAAAATTGACATGCTGAATGAGGAGGATAGGAGCTGGGAAGTTCTGATTTGGGAAGTTAGTTCCAGAGGAAGTACAAGACTGAGTTGAAGGGTGCCTATTAAGCTGAAACCATCAAACTAGGACCCTTATGACATCTGTTCTGAGGATGTCCAACCCAAGCACACATTCAACGATTATCCTTTTGAGCTTGAATTCTTTGTAACCTAACTTTTTGGTCTTGGGTTGCATCCTCATAAATCGCAGGCTCGACCCCGCTTGCATAATGATTTTAGGTTTTGGGTAATTTTTATCTAGAACCTAAGATATTTTCGATTATGGGGTATGGGTTTGCACCACAAACTGGTCCACATCTATGGACCTCCGCTAACAGGTCGGAGGTTTCTTCTGTTTATTCTGATTTTGACTTACACCTGTGAATTCTTCATTTCTCTTCTTTGTATAGTGTGCTTAGCTAAAGGCACTAAATTCAGCATGTATACAATTTTTTTTAGTTTTCATCTCGGAGCGGACCTGACATTCATGCAATTCAAGTGCTTTCTATGCTATTCCACTCTGTTTTATGTCTTTTTAATATAATGAGGACATTGCATTAGATAGGCATGGGGGGGTGGATATTCATCTCTGAATTTATTCGTCAGCTCCGTAGATTTATTTTATTTTCTTTTATTATAAAAAAATTGAATTAGGAAGGAGAACTTGGGTTTAAGAAAATTTTCAATCTTAGGAAATACTACATTATGATTTGAACACAAAAACCCTTCAGGTCTTTGGACTTAATCAGCCCGTGTATCCACTAAAATGTGGATTTGTTTTTGGAGTCCTCACCATCTTAATTCTATCGTAATTGGAGTAAATTAGTTTGGGTGATAAGTACATGACTTATCAACTCGTCCTCTGATTTGTGGAAATTTTGAGTCTTAAGCATCTACACACTATCTTGTCACTGACTCGTTGTTCGGCGATTTTAATGGAAATTGGGTAGCTAATGAACCTTCTAGGGTGATATGGTTGGCAAGTTATTGTGGGTAACAGCTCATAGGTAGGTTGTCCAGAGCCCAGTCACTGGACCTTTCACTTTTTGCTGCCTTTAGGTAAATCTTAGACCAGGGAAGCCACCTACTTAAAAAAAAGAAAAAAAAGAAAAAAGAAAAGGAGAAAAGAAAAAAAAGAAATAAACCACACTTCCCGCACGAGTATGGCCGGCAAGTTATCGGTGGTAATAGCTCATCGACCAGTTGTCCAGAACCCAGCTCAATAAATGCACTGAAAATTCCCAAAATACTTAGGAAGAAGCGGAGAAGTAGAATAAACCGGGGAGATATACACCGGATTCACCCTTGTGTTGACCCCGTAAAAAAATAAAAGTAGGGAGAAAGCTACCGGTTGTAAAGATACACCTGTAGGAAGAATTCTCTTTTTTAGGTCACTTAGAGGTGTAAAAATCCGAAGTCCGTTTTAACTGCCAGTCAATGAGTCTATCACATTCACAATAAGATGCTTAAAACTTAGGGTTCTCATCAAATCTTGGGTGAGTTGAATGGCCGTAGAAAGCCACTCTTAAACCCTAAAACTTGAAAATCCAAAAAAATTAGAAAAGAGGAAAAAGATAAAAAGAAAATTGTCTTTGAATAAGGTGAGGGCTTGAGGCGATCTACATTTTGGCGGATACTCGGGTACTGTTGTGTTTTTGAAAGTTCAGATCCTAAGTAGGCAGTTTCTTAATGACTGAAAATAAACTCAAGCCCAAATAATCCAACCTAATTCTTTTATAAATAGCATATAGTTTTTGCAAAGGACTAGCAAAAGATAGGCATGGGGGTATGATGTAAACATATTTACACTACTTAAGATGTGTATTTATGCATGCTCTTAAGCATAGAATTGCATTGCATGCTATAGATAGTGCATAACATGCATCATCTTGCATTTAGAGTAGTTTGAATGAAATGGAGGTTAATTATCTCCTTTTATATGCTTGGACAAGGCAAACATTTTATCAGGGCCTCGAATCGAAGATCCAACTATACAGATGTGACCAGGGCGACGATTGGAGTTCAAGGACTCCAAGATTGCCCTAATCAGGCATCTGTAGCATCTGATAGTGACCGGGGAACCCTAGAAGATCAAGGGCCAAGATGGTGTAAATCTACACTTCAAATGACAAATCCGACCGCACGGGTGGATTCGGATCGATGATTGCAGCCTAACGACGCAAAAATTGAGTCAATCCGACACCTGTGGCACCATCTACAACATCCAGAAGATGGATGGCCAAGATAAAGCCACATGGCACCATCTCAGCCGTCCAACCGGCCCCCAGCACCGCCGCACCTTCTCTTCTTCAATCAAAGCGCCGCTTCTCCACCGTTGCATCAAGATCCAACTGCTGTGGATGCGGCGCCTTGAATACGTCCGCGCGAGCATCCACGCTCCGCAGCGTAATGGGCAAGGGAGTTATCGCGAGCAGCCGACGCGCAATCGAATTGCGCGAGCAGGCAAGTGTCATATCTTGATCGGGTGGCTGCGGGCGCTCAATAGCGCCCATGCGCTATCGCACGCCTGCGCCTCACGTAGGATCGCATGCCCGCGCCTCACGTAGGATCGCACGCGGGCGGGCGCGCTGCGCAGTGGGCGAAAGCACGATTTAAGCCGTCCGATCTCGCGATCAGACTGCTGAGGATCGCTAAATTTATGCAAGCGTTGCGCGCACGAGCAGGGCACGCGCGGGCAGCGCCCACTATGCCCACGATGGGGCTTTAGCGACGGTTTTATCCGTCACTAAAGACCCCTTATTTAATGTTTTACAGATGTAATGACCAATGTGCCCCCACTCCTTGCAACTATAAAAAGAGACCCCCTCCACACGAAATTCTCATCCCTTCCTTCTCTTCTCTACCTCTTTAAAGCTCAAGAGAAGCTTGTCCCACACCCGGGATGCTCCTCGCGAGATAAAGTCCAAATTTTCGTCTTCATTCGGAAGTGGATCCCGCGACGACGATGACGTGCTACCCCATTCCTGTTCTTCTGCTTTGTCCTCCTTCGTCCAGGCGTCGTCCTGTCCTGCTCGTCCTCCAAGTGACCGTCGAGGAGGATATCTCTCTCCACATTCTTTTTACTGCTTTCTAGAATAGCTTTACTACTTTCTAGAGTAGTTCAGCTCGTCCTCCAAGCGATCGTCGAGGAGGATATTTCTCTCTCAATTCTTTTACTGCTTTCTAGAGTAGATTTACCGCTTTCTAGTGTAATCATTTTCTCGCTTTCTAGTCGTAATATTTAGTATAATGAACAATCCCTTTTGATAATGAATTCCTTATTTATTGTACATCTCATTTTGATTTCTATTTGTAATATTCTCTCTCTTTCTTACTCTCTCTCTCTTATATTTATTGTAAATAGTTAGATAGTTTTAAATTGAATTACTTCGTGACAAATAAAAATAAATGTGTAGTTTTTAAATCAAATGTCTGCCTCCCTGTGTTTGACCTGGAATTTCAATTTCGGTATAAATTTTATTTGTTGAACATGAGTTCTTTGCTTTCAAACTACAACGACCAGTTTTTCAAAACCGAACACATTAGCTTAGCAACCTGACGTTCAACAACGCGAAACCTCGATTAATCCGATAGATCTTGTTGTTGTAAGAATTTGACCTCGAGATTCGTGACAAAGCGGGAAGACAGAACGTGGTAGTTGACCACTTGTCCCACCTTCCTTTTGAGATCATCGACCCTTCTGGACCCATCACGGAGCATTTTCCTGATGAGCACCTCTTGAGTATTGGTATAGGCCTTCCATGGTTTGCTGACATAGTAAACTACTTGGCATCACACCAGATCCCGTCTGATTGGCTGATGGCCAAGAAAGACAAATTGCGCTCTGATGCCAAGTATTACATCTGGGAAGACCCGTACTTATTCCACATAGGTGCTGACCAAATTATCCGGCAATGTGTCCCGAAGGTCGAAATCAATGGCATACTCTCTTTCTGCCATGACCAGGCATGCGGTGGCCATTTTTCTGGGCATAAAACCGCATCGAAAATCCTCTAGTATGGCTTTTACTGGCCCACTATCTTCAAGGACGCATATAGTCACTGTAAGGCATACAGCCGTTGCCAAACTTTGGGCAACATGAGCCATCGCAACATGATGCCTTTACAGTCGATTCTCGTATGCGAGATTTTTGATATTTAGGGGATTGATTTTATGGGCCCCTTCCCTATCTCGAACGGCTTTGAGTACATTTTACTCATTGTTGACTAAGTGTCTAAATGGATTGAAGCCATTCCGACCCGAACCAGTGATCACAAGATTGTCATCAAATTCATTCATCAGAATATCTTCTCAGAGTTCGAGATTCCTTGAGCAATCATTTCTGATGGAGGGACTCATTTCACCAACGCTCAGTTCAGGTCACTGATGACCAAATACGGGGTGTCGCATCGAATCTCTACTCCTTATCACCCCCAGACTAATGGTCTAGCTGAGCTATCAAATCGAGAGATCAAGAAAATCCTTCAGGTTACCGTTCGACCTGACAGAAAGGACTGGTCATCCTGACTTCCGGAAGCTTTGTGGGCTTATAGGACTGCCCACAAGACCCAATTAGGCATGTCTCCTTTTAGACTGGTGTACAGGAAGGCGTGTCACCTTCCCGTCGAATTGGAGCATAAAGCTATTGGGCAATACAGAACTGCAACCTATATTTTTCTAAGGCTGGAACCCACAGAAAGCTTCAGATAAGCGAGATTGATGAATTACGCCTCGATGCGTATGAAAACTCGCGAATATACAAAGAGCGGGTTAAAGCCTTTCATGACAAGCACATTTCTAGAAAGATCTTTCACCTTGGTCAGAAGGTCCTACTCTTCGATGCCCGACTTACGACAAATTTTTGGAAATGGAGCCATCAAGATCAGTCCGCTCAGCCACGATTCTGAACCCTTCATCGTGAACTGTCAGAGATTCAAACAGTTCATTGACATAACCAATACAGATTTGGCTGAGTCATCATTTATCCTCTATTCTCCCTGAGCTCATTGCGCCCAGCTGATAGCGTAAAACTCAGCTCTTAACGGGAGGCAGCCCGTCATTCTTTTGAAAACCCGAAACCTTTTCTGACATTTCTTTGCACTTTAGGTTCATCCTTTAGGACAGCCGACTCCACCTTAGGTACTCGTACCTAAGATTAGAAATCGTCTGCAACAGTCACCTCGACCCATCCACTCACCCAATATCTGTCCTAATGCATGAACCAAGCTGAATAAAAACCCACCTAATGTACAATAAGGACATTGCAAACCTTAGGCATGGGGGGTATGAAAGTACAATGAAAACTTATAACAAAAAAAGGTTTCAACAAAAAAATTACATATGTCAAAAACACCAAAAAATTAAAAAAAAAATTTAAACAACACCAAAAAAACAAAAAGGGAGGAGGGAAGAAATTTGTTGAGCTTTACAAGAGGAGGAGAAAAGAGCAAAATGCTAAAAAGGAGCA
Organism: Thalassia testudinum; assembly: GCA_037157565.1. Classification (NCBI taxonomy): domain Eukaryota; kingdom Viridiplantae; phylum Streptophyta; class Magnoliopsida; order Alismatales; family Hydrocharitaceae; genus Thalassia; species Thalassia testudinum. Next base: position 98,975,479 of record JAZHRO010000039.1, on the reverse strand, counting down.
CAAAACGAAAAAGAAAAAGATAGTCATTAGTAAGAAATTAAGGAATTAACTAAAGTTATAGACCACATTAAAGAAAAGTAAAGTGAAAGTGCTAAAGAAACAAAAAAAAGATTAGTAAGAACACTAATCTTAGGCCTTCTTGGCTAGACTCTTAGTACCAGTTAAGATCTAGATATTCCTCAAGAGGTTGAGGAAAATGAAAAGCTTAAGTATTAGGTCTAAGGCTTAGGGAGTATTCGGCCTCGTTAGCTGACCTTCGGTTTACGGGACTCGGTAACCTAAGCACCACAATTCACGCACAGTCTAGTTCAGTAAGCATAATTATCAAAATCACGTAGAAGTGTTTCTAATGTTCTGAAAATGTCATCTAGATTAGGAGCTGCCGATCAACACAAGTTGATTTGGACGAGTTCCCGGCGCGGAGAGGTGGGAAATTCCCCTCAAAGATGCGTAACAATATATCATCTCCTCAGTGCTTGTCTCTTAGGATATTTACATATCCTACTCGGGACATGTAAGCACTCTACTGGTTCAGATACCATGGATGGCATTATCACGAAATGTCAATTGCCAGGATCTGAATTCTGCCACGGAACGCCATGGGCGGGATTATCTCCAAATCTCAAAAACCATGGTTCTGGGGGTTACCATGGGTGGTGCTATCTCGAAGCATCGATTTCTAGGGACCTTTGAGGATTGATGATGGGGACGAGGAATTCGATACAGACCGTGTTGTAAAGCCAATCCTAAGCTAGAATTAAAAAGAAAAGAGAGAGAAAACTCTCCAAACAAATAAACCCTCTGTCTCTCTCTTACAAAACGCACTGCAAATTGAACCAAGGCAAAAAATGTCTTAGGCACGGGTGCTTTAACCACGGAGTCCAATAAACCTTAGGGTAGTTCCTGCGGACCTTAAAAACCTTTGCTAAGGACTGAGGGTAAAGCTGGACAGATCTAGGTCTTGGTTAGTACTAGAGTACCTTTAGGCCCATGGTTGGCATTCTGACCAAATCAAGAAGACAAGAGAAAAAACACTTATCAAAATTGATGAAAGGAACTCATGGTCTAGAACAAAGGTTAAAACCTTAATATTTTGCTAAGAGACTAGCAAAAGCTAGGCATGGGGGTATGATGAGAACCTCATCATGAACCCTAACTGGCACATTTTGACCTGATAAAATGAACAAAAGCTCCTACATAACCTAAGGGAAGGCCTAAATCAGGGAATTGTTAATCTGAGAATAAAACATTATACAAGGGGTAAAACTGTAATTTTACCATTGCAGTACATGAATGGGATTTCTAAGGGTCTAGACATAGGTCAAGTGAACCTAATAAAGGAAAAAGTGGGATGGTTCGGTCAGAAAAGGGTTATGACAAAATCTGAGAATTAAATGATATTTTGTAACCCTAAAACAAACCCACTTTAATTCATAAGGTTCCAGGTAAGATAAAAATCAACTAAACCCTCTAAAATTCATGGAAAAATATCCCCTAGTATTTAGAACCTTCAATTTGGCCGTTGGAACCTGTTTTGATCTAGATTGAGGACCATGCCTAATTTTTGACCTAATTTAGGTTTTTGTGCAAAATGACCAGTCAAACGTGGTCAAACCTAAAATCCAACTTCACCATTGGATTTCTTAGGTCTAAATTTGGTTGATACCAAAATTTAAACCTAAGGGTAGGTAGTCTTGACCCACTTTGCAATTTGGTCCTCAAAATTACTTTCTGACCCTCAACTTTTTGAAACTCTTGCATTTACCCCCTCAGCTTTCCCATCATTTTCTTCAATCTGGTCCTTCTGCCACCCACAGCAGCAGGCCATACCTCCGACGACTTTGCGCAGAGGATGGCGCTGCGCATGCATGGGAAGCTGGCCCCAGATTTGAAAGGAGAGCTCCCTGCGGAGCCCCCTACCGCATGGGCTGGCCCCCATGCCCTGATGACTGCCATACCTCTCGTGCGAACGCGCGAGAGGTATGGGTCTCCGTCTGCCATACCTCCGGGGAGACTTTTCCCGCAGCTCTCGCGCACCTCCCAGCCAGCCCCTGCCTATTTAAGGAGCGGCACACCTCGCCGCATCCTTCAAGCTTCGATTGGCCTGAGATCCTCCCTCCAATTCATCTCCTCCCAACTCTGGCCGACTACCAGAGCTTCCGTTGACTCTCCCTCTCCTCTCTCGTCATTCTGCCATCGTACCAGTGGCAGGGCTACCTCTGTCGTCCTCCACCGCGCCACGCCGTACCAGCGAGCACCCTCCAGCCCCTCTTCCTCCTCGTCGTTCTCTCCGCCTGGTACCTTCATCTCCGGCGACGGCAGTACCAGCCGTTCGCCACCTCCGCATCCCCACCTTCACTCTGGACTCGTAGATAAGTTCCTCTTACCCTCCTTTTTATTTTCGCTCTGCCAATTTGTTATTTCCACCCCTCGACACCACTGACCACCATCACCATCTCCACCTCCGACCACCAACTCCGGCGAGGCCATCCCACCACCACAGATAGTTTCACCCTTCGCCGACCGATCCCTGAGCTTCACCACCTCCCACTAATCACCTCTCGCCCTTTCACTCACCGCGCCACCCACCGAAACCATCCACCGAACAAACCCACCTGCACGCACATAGTGTGCCCTAAGCACACGGGCACAGGCATCTTCACGCCTTGCTGACCCCCAAGCCACCTTCGTCGTGCTCCGGCGAAGCTAGCTAAGCATTCTGACGTGGCCATGAGGCCGTTTGAGTGATTTTAGGTTTGGAGGGCCTCCGCCATTGATGCCGAGCTTGGAGCAAGCTCGCAAGCTTCGTCCAGACCTCCCAGCTCCAGTCCAGCAGCCCAAGTCGCACGGAATACTTTCGCGCACAGCTCCAGGTCTTCAATTGGCGTCAGAAGTCTTTGCTGAAGTGGAAATCGCTCACGCTCTATGTTGCTAGGCACGCAACAAGAAAGTGGGACGTTTAGTCCCACCTCGTAAGTTTTTGAGCAGGTGTAGACACTTAAATTTTAAAAGTGACATAGGCTTATTGCCTCAGTCACACGGGGTAAGGTCCCTTCGCCTACTCACCGCCTCGTCCGCACTCACTCCTCCATGGACTTGGCTGTTTGACCCGATACCCGTGCACACCTCACCCACCACCGCACGCCGGTGGGCCTAGTCCTGGGTACATTAGCCCAACCCATATACCCGAGTAGTCTCTGGGAGAGCGAACCCGAGAGTGAAATAGAGAGAGAGACGCGGGAGGGTAGGGGCAGGTTTTTGCCTCACCATGCCTGTGCAGGGAAGCTGAAGAAGAAGAAGATGCGCAGCACAAAAGGAAAAAGGAAGAGGAAGCAAAAGAAGAAAAGAGGAAGCGGCTAAAGACATAGCCGTGCCAAGGAGCACAAGCTGAAGAAGGAAAAGGAAGAGAAAGAAGAAGACAGAAGCAGGAGCTGAAGAAGAAGAAGAAGCCAACTGAAGAAGAAAGAAAGAGGAAGCTATCGCAAAGAAGGCCAAGCAGGGAAGAGAAGAGAAGAAGAAAAAGCCACAGAGAAGAAGCAGCAGCAGAGAAAGGAGGAGGAAGAAGGAGATGTGCACTATAGAAGAACGCTACTTAAGGCATCTTATTCATGGAATCAGACGTGTGAAGATTGAAAGAGAGAAGAAAAGAACAGAGAAGAAAAATTTTATTTCCTCTCTATAGTTTTTTTTGTAAAATAGTGTATTATTGTAAATTGTGATTTTCTATGCTTCTAAAATCAAGCTTGCTCCCTGAGTTCGACCTCGGAACATTTTAATTTCGAGCAATAAAATAAGAATCAAACTGATCCACAACCAGTCTCTAATGGCCATGGAGGCCAAAACTCCTTGGTTTGCTGACATAGTGAACTATCTGGTCATAGGCATTACCCCAATACTTGGGACAAGCAGAAGCGAGATAGGTTTCTTGCTGGCACTAAATTTTATCATTGGGAGGAACCTGAGATTTTTAGAATATGCCTTGACCAGCTTTTCCGCCATTGTGTCCCTAACGAAGAACAAAGGAGTGTTCTGAGTTTCTGCCATGACCTCCACTGTGGAAGACATTTTAGTGGAAAAAAGACTGCCCATAAGGTTCTTCAGTCTGGCTTTTGGTGGCCCACCTTATTCTGAGATACACATACATATGTGGGCGCATGTCTACGTTGTCAGCAGACGGGAACCATCGGAAAAGGGATGAGATGCCCTAGAAACCTATTCTCCCCGTTGAGATCTTTGATATTTGTGGCATCAACTTCATGGATCCCTTTCCTTTGTCCTTCGAATATGAGTACATCCATGTGGCTATGGACTATGTATCAAAATGGATAGAAGTCATACCCACGCGAACCAATGACCATTCAGTAGTCTTGGATTTTGTTAGGGCTAATATCATTTCTCGGTCCGGGTGCCTAAGGATGATTATAAGTGATGGAGGACCTCACTTTAAGAATGTGCACTTCACATGACTACTCCAAAAGTTGGGAGTCAACCACATGATAGCCACACCTTACCATCCCCAAACAAATGGACAAGTTGAAGTATCTAATAGGGTGATTAAACGGATTTTAGAAAAAACTGTCAGGCCTGACCATAAGGATTGGTCTAAAAAATTAAATGATGCTCTTTGGGCCTACAGAACGACGTATAAAACTCCCTTGGGCATGTCTCCTTTCCATCTTATCTACGGAAAAGCGTGCCATCTTCCCATTGAAATCCAACATAATGCCTATTGGGCTATTAAAAAGGTTAACTTAAATCTAGATAAAGTGGGAAAGGCACGCATCCTGGAGTTAAGTGAGCTTGAGGAGCTTCGTAATGAAGCCTGTGAAGCTCTCAAGCTTACAAGCAATGTACAAAGGTCCTCCATGATAAGCACATCATTAGAAAGACCTTTGAGCCCAACCAGTGGGTTTGACTTTTCAATTCCAAACTTAAATTATTTCCAGGAAAGCTCAAGTCCCGCTGGGATGGGTCATACGTTGTTATCAATGCCTTCCCTCATGGAGCTATAAAGATTTGGAACACTATTTCTAGCATGAGCTTTAAGGAAGACGGACAACAACTTAAACCTTATGTTACTCTTTCAGGTGGCCAAGTTTTGGACGCACTTCGTCTTGAGAAGCCTTAGCTCCTCCCACTCCCTCCTCAGGTGATATTCTTCTATGTCTTTATTTTTCCAATGAAGATATTGTCAATCCTAGGCATAGGGGGGTATAACCTGAGGATGTTTATAGCATTTATAAATATTTGCATGCATTTAGGATATGTGCATTAGTCCTACAAAAAAAAAAAAATCTCTTTTGTTTCTTGAGTTGAATTGGTTAGTCCCAAGTAAAAGTTCTTATCAAGGAGGTTTTATTAAAGATTTTCTTCTTAGATTATTTCTAAGTTTAGAATCTAGTACAGGTTCTTCACTTTCACGTAGACTGAGTACTGGATCTTTGTAGAAAATCAATAAACATTTTTAGTCTGCTAAACCCTTAGACAGTTAATAAGGAGTCAGGCATACTATCTTCCATTAGATCCACCTAATATTTGTGAGAGAAAAGTAGAGAGACTATTGGTGTGCTAAATCTAGTGCAAGGACTCTTAAGTTCTGAATAATTAGATGAGGATACCTCAGAGTTAGGCATAGTTTTCACTCTCTGTTCCTGTGTGCAAACATTGTGTGAATTCCTGAAAGTCATCAAATAAGGCAGATACACAGAGATTGAGTCCTAATAAAATTATGACTATGGTGGATGGTTACGACCGTCCTTCATAGAGTCCTTGGTTGAAGGAGGGTAGTAATGTCAAAGGTCAGAAATATGATTGCCCTATCCATCCTTTCCCGGTGTCGAGAGTAGGCACTTCCACCAAATAAGCCACACAATATTATCTTGACAATCATCATTTCTAATAATGCCTCTGAAATAAAAGTATGCGTCGTTTTGTGTTAGTAGGTGAAAAAAAAAAAGAAAAAAAAAGAAGAAACATTTATATGGAAAAAAAAGAGAAGAAAAAGCAAAGAGTTCAAGTTTATAGTTTTATCTTCGTATCATTTTTCATTATGTGATGATATTTCTGCAGCAACAAAAATGCCCATCACGATCTACCAAATATGACCTATACCTACTTTTCAGTATTTCTGATCGCCCAAATACTAGCTGAAAACTTCTAACTTAGTTGTAGGGTTATTAGGATTTTAATTGAAATGTGAATGCCATGTGAGGCCACCAAATAGTGAGTACATTTATAAAATCTGGTAAGATATGTGATCTCAGAAAAGAAAGAAGAAAAAGAGTGAGTGAGCACAGGAACGCAAAGAGAGCATAGTTTTTAGTCTCTCTCTGGGGTGACTCATTTGATAGTCTAGAAATTTAGAGTCTACAGTACTAGACTACATGTAGCACCAGATGAGTATGTGCCACCAAATGCGAATCCATTCAACTCTGTATCTCCTACCTAAGTTAAAAAGTCGGGGGTCAAACTACAGATTATTTTCTGCTTTATCCTTGAGGGAAGAAGCTGCCTATCCTAATAAAACGTTTACCAAGGGATAAGTACCAATTGTAAATGTAAGTTGCCTTTTCACTTGGATCCGTTACCTATGCTACTACCACTTCACATTAGTCTGGATCTCTAAATTTTTAGAAAAAGGAAAGAAGAAATCTTTTGGTCGCTTCCATCATCTTTCACTTTTGCTCGTGACTAGCAAAACTTAGGCATGGGGGCATTTGATAAGTCCACATTAGTGGATCATTATTTGGCCTAAGTACTCTTTAATTATCTGTTCATAGTTTCTAATTCGTTAGGAGTTATACGGTAGTTCATCTTAGTCTACATATAATTTTGTGCATCAATTTTATATTTAATAACTTATGATATATTCACATATTCTATATGGTTGGATGCAGGGTAGGTATGAAAATCAAATGTTCATTCTGCATATATAAGACGTCTGGAGCTAAGGATGGACGTTTGGGAACTGCCAGCACAAGTTCCTGGATTTTACATCTTTTAAGATGTCTGGTGATGAGGTCAAACGTCTAATAAAGATCAGCCAATGTTTATCCACCGTTCTAACCACCTGCAATTTTCGCGAGTTGTTAGAGAAGTTGCGGTGGAAGGAAAAAGGCGAGACTCTTTTTTTTTAAAAAGAGGCAGGCCATCCGTAGAGAAGGCTTCGGTCGGGCTTTGCATCTTTCATCCTCTCCATTGTGATCTTTGCCTGCCCGTGAACTTCAGCGAGCACCGTGGCCCCTGTGTCCTCAACATCGCCCTCGCCATTGACACACACATGGTGAAAGCGTGCATGCGTGCCACCACCACCAGCAACCCAACGTCTATCGCCTTCCTCAGTGCACGCAGGCCTCTCTGCGCTCGTCTTCGCGATTGCAGTAGGGACCTCCATCGTCCTTGTTGTCCTTCATGCACAGCAGGGAACCCCCCTTTTCTCCTTCGTAAGCAGCAAAGAACCCAAACGCCACCACCGCCACAGCAGGTGCACCTCGCGCCCATGCCTCTCACCGACCTCCCACGCTCGCATACGATCTCCATGCGCCTATGCCAACTCCATGCTTGCGCCACCACCTGCCGCTCCTCTCCGCCGGCCTCCTCCTCATCGTACAGCCAGCTCTGGCCACCGCACGCCGCCGCACCACCACCGAAGTGTTACTCTCCTCCAACCCTACTCCCCCAACGAGTCTCGCCTCCAACTGTCGCTCCACGAGCGTGCCATCGAACAAGGGAAGATTCCCCTGTTTTGCTACAGGAAGCTTGCTATTAAACGCAATGACCACAGTTGAAGAGTTGGTATTTTTGGATATAATATTTTATAATTTTTGCTCGTGTGCCCTTTGGATTCTAAGTATTTTGCGTTACTACTCATTCAAGCAATTCTTGATTGTATTTGATGCCACAACTTATCAACAAATTGATATTGCATCGTATTAGCCCTGTACGATAAAGCCGAATGATGCGTTGAAAATATTGGTGATTTATTGGTTTATGCCTCCTCGTGGATACGACCCCCTTTCCTGTGAGTGGTTGATTTGAATTATTAATGATTTATTTTTTGCCACTCAATTTCTACTTCGACAACTTATTTTCTTAAGCGAAAGACGATCAATCAACCGATTATCGATAGACTTACACTATGGTGATCGGTTGACTAACAATCGGCTGGCTACTAAATGATTCTAAGTTTTGAGTTCCTAGACTTGGGATTTCTTGGAGACCAGTCGACAACTTCTATAGTATCGGCTAACGCCTTACTTTAGGGTAGGCCAACGGGTGGTCGTCTCCCTAATGAAGAATGTTAGGAATCTAAGTCAATTTAATAAGGAATTAAATGGGTTCAACTTCTAAGGCATTATAGTTGTTGTACAGCCAACAACTATACTTTTGGTCGGTGACTGATTGACGCCCCACTAAGGAGCCAGTCGACAGGCAACAGTGCTAGTCGATTGACTACTAAAGAGTCAGTCAACATGTTGCAAAATTGGTTGGCACCCTATAATTGTTTTGTGATGTTTTGAGGTCTTTAAAGCTTGGGTTTGGTTTTCTATATTACTAATAATTAACTATGATTCTTAACTCTATTTTAGCCTCATTTACAAGTATCCTAATAAATGAAAAAGCAACAAATATAGCACATTTATTACAACAAATGTCTATCTTATTCTTTTTTCTTCTTTTTCAAGCTCGTTAAGTCCATAGCTTCAATTCCATTGGTCCTTGATGCATTTGTCCATCATCAAGCTCCTCCATTCCTCCATGAATCAAGAGTTTGAACTTCATCCAAATCTAATTGCATTAACTTGAAATCTCACAACTCAAATGCAATTGTTAAATGCAAATTATTTTGTTATCATCAAAATTAAGGACCATGTGCACTTGCACCAACAACCCTAACAAGCAAATTTATATGTGCCTTCAAACGAAAACCTAAGAGAAATAGAGAGACATGGTGACCATTACCCCATCTTCTCAATTGCATGCTTGGGCTCCAACCACCCAAGTCTGGTAGTCGACCAATGAGTTGACTCTTGGTGATTCTTGACCTTGTGCTCAAGGTTGTTTGAAGGTTACAATGATCATCGCCGCATGGAGATCACGAAGGAATTCGTGGAATGCTCGTGGATTGGGAGCTCGGCACATGGAGGGCTTCATCAACTTCTCTTGGAAAAGGGTTTCCTCTACAACAAGAGTTATATTTGGAGGCATGACATTTAGAATACTACACTAGATGTACTCTCTTTTACCCTAAGGGTGGTTGGAATATAATGAAAATAGTTCTTTCCATATGATTTCCATTAAGATTATTTACTTCTTGTACTTTTCGATTTGTTAAGCATCGATGTGGTTGTTTCGAAGTTTTAAATGATTGATTTTTTATGCTCCAACGACACCATCACATTTTACAAGCTAGTGATATCCTCATGACTATCATGAAGCCAAAAGAAAAATGAAAAGGAAGAGAAAAAGTTGCTCAAAAATAAAGAAATTATATATGACAGTTCATCTATAAGGGATGCATTGCTGTTAAGGAACGCCTTTAGAATGAGGAGTTGGAACTTCTAAACTCATGTATTGCACATTACAATGCCTTTATGCTATTCCAAACTTCAATCTTTATTATATGAGAGAAGAAAAGGTTATGTGAGTAACCGTATCATGTTTATCCATGTCTAAGAAGCACAAGGGCTCATTTTGAGCAAAGAAAAATTGTGCTCGATAAGTTTTTTGGGATAGAATAAGGGATGAGCCTTTCTTATTTGATGTTTGGAAGGGAGCATCACTGTTTATTTATTTCTTTTAATTTATCTATTTATCTATTCATTTATAATATATATGAATAACTTTAATTTTTTTAAATAACATATATGATAAATATAATATTTATGTTTAATTTTGTTTAATCGATTTATTTTAATTTTTAATTTATAAAAAATTAAAATATATTCATTTAAAGTACAGTACGTCAAAATATAAATTAAAAATTAATTTCTTTTATTTGGATGGAATAACGAGAGAAGAAGTCGATATTTAATAAGGTAGAGTAAAACACATAAATACAAACAGATTTTTATTGGCGACCACAATTTGGTTTTCAATTTTTCAGGACAAATTACACCATGATTGCTAGATGTACATCATGCTTTTTTCTAGTCATTCCGTTACTATCTGTCACGTTACCAAATACATATCAGCATTTGTTCATACATGTGGGCAGGCTTGACCCGATTCTGCTCTATCATGCACGATGAAATTGGACGTTACCCATCACAGAAAGGAATTTCACCTGCATGAAGTTCCCATAATATATATATATATATATATATATATATATATATATATATATATATATCACAAGTCATTTATTTCAACCCCAGAAAACCAATAAATAAGTAATTATATATCCCAAAAAAAAAAAAAAAAGCATGATTGCCGGAGTCCTCCCTGCATTTAGTACTACCACTACTACTACTCCCCCGTCACATCCCCTTCCAACCCACCTTGCAGACTAAATTCTACACGTCACAGAGCTCCTCCCGGTATTCATTTCATCTCTCTCTATCCCTCTCTCTCTCTCATCTCCTCCAAACCACGAAGGATCCCACCACAGATCCAAAAGATGTGAAGGAGAAGGGGAAGAAGAAGGAGTTCAAAGAAGAGCACAGCTCCACAAAAGTCTGCTCGGTAATCCTTTTCCCTCACACTTCTTCTCGCTGTGAGTGTTGTCATCAATGTGAGACCTCTTCTGCCTCCCTCGAACAGTAAGGCATCCGATACCAACAACACACCACCGCACCCCCCCCCCCCCCCCCCCCACAAACAAAAGGTCTCTCCTTTTGGTCAGATCCAGGCCATTCAGGGGATAACTCGAGTTGGGTTCTCCGAATCCCAAGTGAAGCTCTCGACTTGGGATCGAAATCCACAGCTTTGCTGTCGTGGATGGTACTGTTCTCTCGTTGTTATTTGGTTTCTGCGTCGCCCCTCTGGTTATTGTGGGGGGAAAAAAGATGGCTCCTTTCGCTCTCCTGTGCCCGCTCACGAGATGGGTTCTTCTCATCAACTCGTAATCTCAAGTAAATTTCCCGACTTTGTTGGTGTCTTCTTGGTGGTGATCTGTTGGAAGCTGTTGAGTCTTAACAGCTCGTGTGGCAGAAAGATGGCTTCTTTCACACGAGCACAGTTGTCTTCTTCCAAGATGTGGTGTGTGACCAGTCAAGAACTGGGTTCTTCTGATCGAGATAAAGTTTTCTGTAGATTTCTCTGTTTTCGCGCAATCTCTGAGATTTGTTTATTTGCTTCTTTATTTTCGCCCAAACCTTCTAAAATGGGCATTTCAGCTGAAACTTTGGATTTTTTTTGAAGTCCTTTCCCGTTTTGCTTATTATCTGGGATGGATTATAGGCTTGCCATCTTTATTTGGAAAAGGACGAATTGGTGCCTTATTCTTAATTTCGGAGGGTTTTGCTTATACGACCTGGCTTCCCAGAATTGAAAAATCTCTGAAGAATTATCGCAAATCGGGCTCGTCAAAAAAGCCATTTTAGAATTTTGTAAAGAAATCAGTTTTGAAGCACAGATTTCTACATGGATGGTACGAGAAAAAGAATGTGCTCTTCCCCTCCCTTCAAGAAATCGGTTCTTACGGTGGAGTCAGATTTCCTGCAAATCTGCCACCTTTGCCCTGTAGATGCTGTCTCTCCATGGATCCATCTTCCACTGTGGATTTAGAAGAAAATTTTTAAGGGTCTGTTTGATAGGCAAGTTAAATCAGTCAATTCGTATTTATTCGCTGCTTAACATGTCCTTCACTTGCGTCACGTTAAGGAGATTTCAAAACTCACTTACCTCAACACCTCTTCTTTATTCTTTTATTTATTCCACTGACTTATTCTCCATTACCAAATTGGCCCTACTTACACGCTCTTCCACATGCCTTCCAGGATCTATGTGAAATCTAAATCCAAATAAAAAGAGAGGGACTGACCCGTAATGTCACATTATCATCGCAGATCTTCCCGTAAACTTCTGTGTGTGGATTTTTGTGGGTTCCTGTATCCGCGCACATATTGTCAAAAAATTGCTTTGGCTCCTGCCATCGAGTCACGTGCAACAAGTTGGCATCTCGCCCTCTTCCATGCCCCCTTGGGTTACTTAACTGAAGCGCTTCTGATCGACCTCGAATCCCAAGTAAATTTCTCGACTTCACCCACTTCAATTTTAAAACTTTTCCTCCGAACCCCGCTTCCCCGTCCTCTCTGTTTGTACCGTATACTTATTTTTCTGGAAACGGCAAAGTTTGAAACTTGAAAATTCGCTGTAGAGGTAATGAATTGTCATCTACTGAGAAAGCAATCCCCTAAATCTCGTGTGTTTGTCTTTCACTCTTGTGCTAAAATAGAAATATTCAAATGATGCCGTACCTCAAATTGTGCGTTTCCCCTTTTTGTGTCCACTCGTCTCTAATGTCGTCTTCTCCATATTTTTTATTTGATCTTCTCTCTATCCTCTAGGAAGTTTCTCCATTGCTTTTTGTTACTCATTTTCTAAAAAAGCGAAAGAAGATATTTTGCATGCTCAAATTTTGGAGTGTATTCGAGAAGTCGATCGATTCCTTTTCCTTTCATTATTTCCTAATATATATATATATATATATATATATATATATATATATATATATATATGATGACAAAAGAAAATTCAGTGTTTTCTTTTTGACAGGGTTTTGGTGGAGATTCGCATAAAGATGGAGGAGGTGGCTGTAAATCGTCTGGAGCTCCCGCGAAGGCCAGCGCGCATCCGCGGAGTGGAGTCCACAAACCTCCGGGACCTCCTCAAAGTCCGTGACGACGAGGCAACCATCCGCTACGGTCACCGCGGTAATCGTAACGAAGCGATGACCCTCGCCACCGTCCTCGCATGCGAGAAGCAGCGGCAGCAGCCGCTCTCCTCCGACTCGGAGGCGCCCGCGACCGGAGGCCGCACCCTCCTCGACGTCATCCGCCTCGACGAGGACACCCGCCGCATCATCGCCAGCCCCGTCGTCCACCGCCGGACCGACCGGCCCCCCCACTATGGCATCAGCTGGAAGACCCTCAAGTCCCTCCTATGCCTCCGCCGCGTCACCATGTGGCACAATCCGTCCCCTTCACGGCTTCACTTAGTGGGGCCTGCGGATGTCGAGACTGCCACTGACCCCACACCTGAGGACAATTCTGATACCGTCTCGATAGACGAGGTGGGACTAAATTGGTCTGTGACGATCAGAGAGCACATCGGATCGGAGCAATCCCCGGTGCCCCAGGAGGGGCGGAGGAGCGAGGGCGAGCCCATTCGGGTTTCGCTGATGGCCCTTCTCGAGGAGGCGGATAGGAATGGCGGCGGCGGCGGGGGGCCGTCCTTCACGAGTGCATTAATGGGCATGGTTGAGGAGGCGGACGACGGCGAGGAGGTGGAGGAAGAAGGGGTGGAGATTCGTGGGAAGGTGGAAGGGAGGACGTATGTTTGCTGTGTTTGCATGGTTAGGCACAAGGGGGCAGCCTTCATACCTTGTGGGCACACGTTCTGCAGGTTGTGCTCGAGGGAGCTTTGGGTGAGCAGAGGGAATTGCCCACTTTGCAATGGGTTCATCCTTGAGATTCTTGACATATTCTAAGAGAAATGATAAGGACCAAAGAAGAAAAAGAATGGCTTCTAGTACGAGTCACTTGTATGCGATCTTGTTTACGAGTCGGATTCGGAACCCTGTATACCTCGTGCAAAAGGAACATAGATCAGGATCGGGCATTTCTAATTTTAATGGTGGTTGATTTGGAGGTTGGGGGTGCTGTGGGCCTTTGTTCATAGGATTTGTTGTCTTGTTTGCTCGTATTCGTATTCGTTTCGGTTAATAGAATCATGTTGTACGAAGGAAGAAGTTACATGTATCATTTTTTTTTCTCATGTGGGGGAATTATGTCGATGAAAGGAGGGATAATTGGTGATGGGTTTTGGAGGTTGTCGTTTAAGTCATCGTTGGTTACCAAAAAAATTATAATTACCAGAAATGTAATGTAGTCAAGAAAAGAGTAAAAATAGGTATGTAATTACACAAAATAAAGGAGATTGTTGACTCGATTTTACTCAATATAATAAAAATAAAAATAGGCATGTAATATTGAGATTTGATCTTCAATATTCATTATATGTAGTATATTACAAAATATGAAATCTCTTGGGTTGTCTCCATTCAATTTGTCTTTTATCATGTATGAAAGAGATCTTTTCATAGAGTACAAGATGTAGATGGTTATACTTTTGGAGAATTGTAACTACCCTCTTTGCAATTCAGGTGGACTGTAGGTCAGGAGAACTGTACCTTAGGTGGACTATAGGTTAGGTGAACTGCAGTTTTTTGTTGTCTAAGAAAGTTTGCCCATTTTGGTAGCTTAGGTTGCTTACTTGTTATACAATGAAGTTGGTTTATTTGTAAGCTTCTTGGACTTGGGCTTGTAACTTGTGGGTCTCTTCAGCTTATTTTGTGAGGGTAATTTTTTTCTTCATCATATGTCCTCACTCTCGTAATTTGGTTGTGTCGGCTGCGAGAGTAGAATTTATCTTCTCTCTTTTTGCCCTTATGTAGAGGTTATCCTTGGTCCCAACAACCATCGCTTGGTAATGTCAAAGGGTAGATGCTCTGTTGTCCTCGCTCGCCTCTTAGAGGGTGGGGTTGCGAAATCTCTTGAAAAAATAAGCAATCTAGTTAAAAATATAAATCGCAATAAAAGTGTAAGAGTTCGTCTGTCAACTTCAGGCTCGACCTCAATCCACTATCCACGTTAGTGATACTACAATATGTAGGCTCTACCCAGGTCCTTAAGAAGTAGCCTGTATTAGGATGTTAAGGTTCCTTTTATGGAGTTGATGCTTATAGGGGCTTGGGGATCTACTCTAGTTAAGGTACTTGCTGGCAACTTGTCCAGTGTGGGGGGGCTTGTACTTTATGGGAAAGCAAGGGATTTTTTAGTCTTGATGTATATTAGTTCATCAGTCAGGTGAGGAGATAAGTAGTACAGAGATGATATTAAATTACAAATACAAGCAATTATTCTTTTTTTTTTAAAAAAGTACGTAATTGTCATTTGAGAAAAGTCAACTAGAACTTAGAGAAGATCCTGATAGGCGAGCAAAGTGGTTGCTGTGAGACGAAGTTGCAAGGTTTAGGTAGTCCAATTGAAAGGGTTAAACAAAAGCAATGAGCTTGACCTCGTCATGAGCTTGTCCATGGAAAGCTCGTGAATGGTGACACTTGAAAATATACATTGTAGCCACGTAGACACTTCAATGTTGGCAATTGGAGTCATCTTCGCAGGTGGGCTTCATGCCCCTTTTTAGTGAAGTCGAGCGACAATGAGTGGATTTCAGCGGTGGTCCCATTTATTATCTTCGTCTCCCTGCCTCATTTCTCATTATATATATAATTAAAGAAAAAAAAAATTGATGAGGTAATCAACTCTTCTGAGGGGGTGCGGATCCTCGGTCAGTGGTGGGTTCCTTCTAAGTAGCAGGGCTCACCCTGTGCTATGCATGACCATTGATTTATTGAACAGTACGGCCTTGTATACGGCTACGATGCAAGGCCACATCGAGGTCTGCAGAGTCCCCTCGCAAGCCGACAAGGCCTTGCGAGGGTTGGGAAGGCCAACGTGGTGTAAGGATTGGTCGCGGTCACGTCGACACCACTACGGGAGGAAACAGCGCTCCAGCAGGAGGATGGTTTCGCCATCAAAACCTATCGGGAGGTAGATGGGTTCCTCCTGTGGGTGGCTGCAAGCTGCGGGAGCTCGGGTGGTGGGAGGGCAGAAGCTGAACTCCACACGAAAGCGTGGAGATCTCGTGGCGCCCTTCAGGTCGTGGCTGGGGGGGATCTCGTCGGGATGCCTCGTCGCCGAAGCCGCCGCCTGAGCTTATGGCGGTGGTCCTACAGGTGGGGGTGGTTTGACCGGGTCGGTCGGATGGGTTCACCGCGGAGATCAAAGAAAAACCGGCCCAATTGCTGATGGTGGTACATAAATCGACTTTGGCACTTGAGAGGGAAGAGGAGCACTCGAGTTTGACACACAATTTGACGTCACCTACGGAAAATAAATAATTCCATTTCATGTTCTTTGACTGAATGACACCGAAATGAAGTGTGCAAAATGCGTATCGTATGCCTTTGGTATTTGATCTGACCTAATCGTAGTGGCCTCCGCTCCAAAGAAAGGAATTTGTGTAAAATCATAAGATAAAAATGACGGGATGTTTGAAGTGCTAACGTTTTCCTTAGAAGAATTGTTGGCATGGTTGTCTCGATGGGAATCGAATGATCTTTTAAGTTTGAGAGCAATCTTGAAAGGGAGATTGTAGCTCATGTACGGAGCTTGATTTTTTGTCGATGTTTTTCACAGATGACATCATTTGATGTGTCTTGGAGGTCGCTGTCGAGATCGCCAATGGCTATAAAAAAATTGTAATTGCAAGAGATGCAACGTAGCTAAGAAAAATAGAAAAGAGAGATGTAATCACACAAACACATAAGGAATTGTTGACCCAATTACACTTAGTATAGGTGCATGTGTGGGGAGGAGATTAAACTTTCAATATTCACTCTATGTGGTATATTAGAAAATATGAAGCCTTTTGGGTTGTTCCCATTCAACTTGTGCTCTATCATGTAGATAGGGGACCCTTTCATGAAATACCAAATGTAGGCGGTTGCACTTTTGAAGAAGTGTAACCGTCTAAGTAGTGGGAGCTAGTAGTGGGGCTTGATTGCATAACTGCTCATGGAAGTGAAGTGGATCCATGTCTCTTTGTTATTCAAGTGAATTGCGTCCAGATAGGTTAGCCCATTTTGGCAAGTTGGGATGTTTATTTTCTATCCAATGGGGTTGGTTTGTCTATAAGCCTCTTGAACTTGGTCTTGCAACTTGCGGGCCTTTATGGGCCTTTTCGGTTTATTTTGTGAGGGCAATTTCTTCCCTCATTAGTTGGATTCTGAAAGGATAGGCACATCGCATCCTTTTATTTCCTTTTCCCAAAAAAGAGTCTCTCTAAGGGTTGCACTTTGAGTGAGGGGGGTTATCTCTCGACTAAAGGATAATAAAATAATGGCAAAGGAACTACATCTAAAGTCAAAAGATACAACTTATCTCACTCCATCAATCAACTTTAACATCAAATTATTCCATTATATCACATCAACACTAATATATATTAAAATTTATTCACTACAGTATAATATATCTATTAACTCAACAAAAAAATTAGCATACACCAACGATATACCTACACCGACATCTAATATTTGTCGCTATAGGCTCTTTTATAAGTTGCTAATGTTCCTTGCTTCACCAATGGGCAACTTTAGCGAAAAAAAGAAAACGTAAGGGCAAAAGCATCTCTTTGTTTCGCTTGCCCTTCTGTTAGCCCTAAAGCAACGCTGCTTCTCCCTAATGACCACACTCTTATCCTCAACCTCAAAGCAATGCCTCTCGACCTTGGATGCCAACCTCAGAGTAAGGCCACTCTTATCCTCGACGCCGACCTCAGAGCAACTTCAGACCTCAAAGCAACGACACTTGATGGAGTCGACGCTTCTTCATGATCGAGCTTAGAGGCCACAACGTTGTCACATTCTCGAACCTTAGAGTTGCCGCCCCTGATCAAGCTCCCCATTCTCGTTGACTTAGGTTAGTTAAAGCTCTCGATCTCTCACATGCCAATCTGTCCTCGTCAAAGATCATCGAAGGCAGAGGCTTCTTTTAGCGTTTTGGATCGATCCTGCACTCAAATTTGATATCGTGCTCAGATTTTTCCTTTTTGAATCGATCCCTCACTTTCTTGATCTTTCTCAATGTTCTATTGATCAGATTCTCCATTTTATTTTGGAGTTGGTTTACATGATGAATTCGGATCTTAAGCTTCTGATTTTTGAATCTAGACCTTCAGGAGAAATCATTGAGGTACTGATGTAATTCTCATATCCAGTTAAATGGGAAACTTGCTAAGAGATTGTTTTCAACAATCCATTTTGTTTATTCATGATTTCCAACCCATTTTCACTATGAAATTTTAAGGTGAAATATGTATCCAACACAACTGAGTTTATTGTTGGAACAGCAAATCTCTGGTCAAGAACAATCTGAATAGGTTTAATTGGATGATATGGACTCGTTTAGATGTTGTTGCATCAAGAACAATCTAAGGTGATGTCGATGTTGTGAGGGTCATTTACATGCATAAGTTACAACCTTGACTTGAAATTTCTTCAAGTGCTTCTTGTTTGGGTTGGTTTCAATCCATAACTTTCCACTTTGCAGGTGTTCTCTTGAAGACAAATTGATCTTTTTGAATCAGAATTGCAATTCCCACTCAAGAACTTGAATCAGAACAAGGTCTTGGTGGTGATTTTCAAAAGGTTAAGAATGTTGCCAACTTGTTTAAGTTGAAGATACTTAATTATTTCATTCTTGCCAAAGGTTTCCTTATCAGTACTTCATGCATAAAAAATCAGGCACAAGAGCCAACTTGAATAGTTTGGTGTTTGAATAGATGGACTTATATCTAAAAGATGAGGGTCCAATCTTACCCTCTTAAGAAACAGCTAAAAGTGGGGCTACTAGGATTCATAGGGATAAACCTTCCAATCTTGCACAACGTATTCTTCTCATACCATTGCCCACTTCATTTCTTTTTTTACTATTCTATCTAAATAATAAGTTCCCAAAGCAAAGTCAATATATAGCTAGAGAGGTCTAAGATACTAAAAGGTACATGATGTAACATCCCTCAGATACAAGGTCGTATTTGAATCTATATGAGGTCATATCTGAAGCTATGGCAAATAGCACCTCCTTTTTGTAATATCATGGACATCCAAAGCATGCTGTAGTGAAGCTTCACAGGTGGCAGTGAAGGATGCTTTGTGATTTCTTTAAAATTTCAAAACCGCAAACCATTGCATAAGATCTCGATTGTTTATATAGGACCTTGCTTCAAAAGGCAAATAAAATCCTAAAACAACATTTATCTCCATTGATTTTGAATACTAGTTGCCAACCATAACTTGTTGGAACGAGGGGAATTGAGATAATATCGACAAGATAAAAGCACATAGAAGGGCATCCAATAAAATTGATACTCGAGCATTATAAGCTTAAACTCTAGCTCAACATGAGCCAACTAATTAAGGACTAAGAATTTAAGACTTTGCTTATGAGCCAAACTGATACATGAGGTTTGGTTTACTCATACATCAAATCCTCGTTTAATATCAAAATTGATGTCTAGAATTGAAATAGGGGCCTCTCCCTATCTTATAGCTTTCTGTAATATGATTGCTAACCCTACTTACCAGTTTTTGTTTTAGACAAACTACAACACCTGACCCTTTTTTTCAAGTGTTGCGACTGACTTGTGCTAAACTAGCTAAATGAATGGTGTTAGGGTGTGTTGCGGCTGACTTGTGCTAAACTAGCTAAATGAATGGTGTTAGGGTGGAAAATAATTACGCACAAAATGGGGTTGGGTTCCAATGAAACCTCACCATAGTTTTATTTCAACAAAAAGAAGAAAATTTGTATAAATTTTCAAGTGTGTATAGGTTGTCTATCATTTTCTTGCTTTTAGATGATCCTTTTTGGGATTTATGGGTTTTTTTTATGTTTATGGATGTTGTAATGCCAATTATGTTGTTGGAAATTTATTTTGGAGTGGCATGCCTATCCACCAGGTTTTAATGTGGTTAGTGCTGAGACGTACTAGTTGTTGTTACTCAATGTAAATTTGGGACTTCCATTAATGCAAAGCTTCTATCTTAAGGCTTGCTTAATGTGTTTAGATACAAAACTTCTTTCTTCCTTTGTCCCTACAAAATTAGCAGCAGTTTATTAAGAAAGAACATTTGGTCAGTCTTTTTTGTTTGTATAAAGTAGCGTTTGTAAAGCTCCTTTTTTTAAAGCACGTTTGGTCATTGCAGACATTATTAAAAGGTGTCACTTTGTCCAATAAACTTAGTGGCTGCTTTGAATATGAGTACCATGGCTGTAATTCAAACTTGGATGGTAATAATGTAGGAAAATTTCCTCTATCTTTTCTTCTTTTTTTGAAATGGCTATGTTTTCTTTCTTAATAGTTCTACATAGACGTTACATCCCCGGGGTATGCTTTTATATCGACATATTCTGGTCTAATAGTTGCACTTATGTTGAAATCTAATAACCTGCGGGCATGAGAAATGTCTATAGAATAGTGGGTATACACACAGGCTGACCATTTTTAGGAGGAATTATGTTGATATGAACTATGTTGTTGTTCTTTCAAAGTCATGTTTTTGTTTTATATGCCTGATATTGAGCTTGGAAGAAGTTAACTAATGGTTTTGGTTTGTTTTGGCTATCTTATTGAGTAGACCTATTTTATATCCTAGTTAATAATTAATTTGTCTTACATAGGCCCAGTTCAAATTTACTTCATTCAAGAAGGGACTCTTAGATACCATTTGGATATCATGTGAGTTACCTTATTCCCAGTTTGGCTAAGTAAGGCTTAGGATGAATAAGAAATATAAATTTTTATTTGGCTTTGATGTGATGTAGATACAGGAGGAATTAAAAGAGGTGTCTGCTAGTGGAAGAATAAGACAGATTGCTTTTGGTCTTTGAATTATGCAGTTTGGTATGAATTTTCTTATCAAAGTTTGGTATCAGTTTGATTGGCATTGAAGTGTTGTTTGAGTTGTTAGAAATTACTTTGGACTTTAGTAAAGACTTTCGGTAAGAAACTTGCTTGTTTCTTGAGTGCAGCTGATGGAGATATGTTGGTGGATTGTTGCCTCCTTTGATAGTTGAAGATTCTGCTGAAGGTTAAGTTGTTCTTTATTCCACATGATCCATTGTTTTTTATTCTCTATATTCTCTACATTATATATTTTGTCTGTAACTACTGCTTTACCTAGGGGTAGTGGTTGTGGGAGCTCTATTCTCATCAAAAAAAACAAAAAGACTGGCAAGGATTGCATTTTCTTCTTAACTTTTGTTGTCGGTAGTTGTGACTTGGGGGTTACACTAGTTAAAGTGTGGACTTTCTAATTTATTTCAGAGTTTAGTTTCACTTATTATTGATATGATGGAGATGCTATTGGTCATCTAAACATACCAAAATGGTCAGTTGATTTAGATCTTTATGATTGATCTCCAACCCTTTTTTTTGTTGTACATATACTTCGACCCCTTTATGGTACTTTAAGTTGGTCACCATCTCCTTATTAATTCGACATTGTAATGTTGCTATATTCGTAAAGGTGAATTAGCCCAAATGCCTTCTTGACTAGGAACTATCATTGTGGCAAGCCCAACAATTCTACAAACATTGAAAACATAATAGGTCTAAAAGGAATGGTTGCCTCGAGTGGTAAAACTAGATCTCCCACCCTTTGCTTTGATAGTGTCCATGGAGAAGGGAGCCCAACCACTGACATCTTATTCCAGAAGCTACCAACATTATCTAAACCATCTACACCCTCCAAAATTATGTAAGATCTCAGTTGGTCAAGCGATGATTAGTAGGTAGGCAGGCTATACTACTCTGTACCTTCTGCATGTACTTATGCCTTTTTACAATGATACTTTCCTTTCTGAACTGTACTGTATGCATGATGCAACATCCCACCAGCAACTTTTACCGGAGGAGATCTTCATGATTTTTCCATGTCTGCAAACTAACAAAATGGTATGAAGAGAAATGTCACTAACATAGAAAATAATAGTGCTAATTTAAAATATAAAAGCCTACATAATAGTTGAAACTTATCATTACAATAGTAATTGTTAGAGATTGTGGTGTTATGTTTATTTTATGTTTTCTTTATCTTTTATGGACTGTGATGTTATTTCCCACACCTCTTCTCTTTATAAAGAGGTGTAGGGCTCTCATAGTGAGATTGATGAATTCAATTTTCATACCTGGTATCAGAGCATCGGTCCTAGATAGTGGCTCTAGGTATCCCACCCCCAAAAAGCCTCCAAACCCTACCACCCTCTCCTTTCCCTCTCACGTCCTCTCACCTACGGTGGCGCTCCAAAGGTGGCACATGCATGCAGCGGCATTGCACCACAGGTGGCTACATTCGCGCTGGCACACGCCTGCAACGGTGCACCTGCAACACCGAGCAGCCGTGATAAGCTGTACACGAGGCCACACCATATAGTGCGATGCTTGTCAATTGGGTAAGCATCATCGGTCCTCTTTTCCAGCTAGCACCTCTCCTGGATCCTCGACATTATTTCAATTGCTCCATATGGATGTATGGGGACTAAGAAGAGTTCCAGACCGGATAGGATACCGGTACTACCTGGTTGTCGTAGATGATTTTTCTAGAGCCACGTGGGTGTTCTTGCTGAAGAGCAAGGCAGAGGTTGGAGGATGCATAGAGACTCTTCTTCTGGAGATCAACACATAGTATTCAGCCACACTAAAGATGGTGTGGACTGATAATGCTCTTGAGTTCTGTACTGCCACACTTAAGGAGTTTTACAGGACCCGTGGATTGTCCACCAGACCACTTGTCTTCACACTTCACAGCAAAACAAAGTCGCAGAGCGGAATCACAGGCACTTGTTGGATGTTGCTCGTACACTATTGATTCATCACAATATGCCGCAGAGATATTGGGGAGGATGTGGTTCTGATCGTGACCTATCTCATCAACAGGATGCCTAGCTCAGTTCTTCACGAGCAGATATCGGTTCTTCTTTTGCATCCAAATGATGAGTTATTTTATGTGTCTCCCAGGACCTTTATGATAGAGAGATTTTCGCTTACTTATGATAGCAATAGAAGAATATGTTGTTATAATTAATGTGGTGGAAATCTCTCAATTAGAAATTAACATAGATATGAATTTAAACCACAATAACGGATGTCGTATCCATAGGGAGAAATAGACCAATAAGTTCACGAGTCAAGGAATACACAGTTCGCAAACTCTTCTGCAACTTTAATGTGTGGAATATGCTATTTTAAATGAAGTTTGCAATTTCCTTAAAGGTTCAGGGGTATTTATGTAATTTTCACATCAGGAATTAAGCTCTAAAAATACGTGTATGATGCATGTGTAATGGCTTATCATGTAAATTCAATTTTCATGCAATTCTGATTTGAAATTCAAGGTAGAAACATGCACATAACACAAGTAAAATAATTTCAGGAAAATCTGAGTGCATCAGTGCAATGTGGCTTGAATAAAATATTAATATAAAATTGGCAATGGCATTGAATGTAATTATTAATGGAGATAAAACCAGAGGATTTCTCCTCTCTCCTCCTCGCGTGTGCGGCTGCGCACGGTTGGCCGCGAGAGTCGGCGGGGAGGTGCAACTTGACGAGGGCTACGCAACGGCGGTGACGCGGCGTCCAGAGGTGGCCGACGGCAGCCGGATGGAGGAGGATGGCCACCAGCCTATTGGAGGAGGATGGACGTCTGCAGGTGCAGCTGGTGGCTCTTTAGCATCTGCAGAGGGGAGCGCCAGGCAGAGGAGAGGTGCTGCCTGTGGGGGGGGGGGGGGGGGGGGCTGTGCGGGTGCGGTAGGGGCGGTGGTTCTGAAAAGGTCTGCAGGCGATGGGCGGCTGCCGTGGGCGCTGTGCGGGTGCGTGAGCGGGTGCCTACAGGTGCGGCTGGAGATGGGCGCACTGGTGGCGAGGGCGATCTGCAGAGAGGAGGACCAGGCGATGGAAAGGCACTAGCAGGAGGCGGGCATTGGAGATGGGCGCAGGCCTGGCAGGGACGCGCAAGGTGGAGGCACTGCGGGGAAGCGCCTGTGGGGAGGAGCGCTACAGGTGCAGGCGCGGTAGGGGCGCGCAAGGTTGTTAAGACCCGTGCCGTCAAAGTTCTTTAAGACATCTGGGACTTGGGCCAGACGTCTGGTCAGATGTCTGGACACCTTCCCAAACGTCTGGAAAAAATTTTTTATGTGTGTACGACCGCGAGTCTGCGCGCGTGACACGCACAGACTGAGCCCCAACAACCCTCTTCTCTTCCTTCTTCCCTCGCAGACCTGCAGCAGCTTTTCCCCCCACGCCTACAAATACCCCCTCCTCTCCCTCACGCCACCCCACCCCATCTGTCTCCTTCCTCCAACGAGAGAGCGAGAGTGAGAGTGAGCGCGGCAGCTGCAGCCGAGTGCAGTGGGGGAGAGGAGAAGAGCAGCGAGAGGGAAGAAACGAGAGCTCACCGGAGCAGCGCGAGGCAGAGTGTGTGTCGGGGAGGTTTCCCTGACACTGCTGCAGCAGAGCAGCGGACGAGCGGCTACGCGGCGCGGCTGCGCGCAACGGGAAGAAGATGAAGGAGGTTCTGATTCTGGGAATTTTTCCTAGAATTAGACATCTGGACCTACATCCAGACGATGTGGACGACGTCTGGAAGAAGCTCTAGACGACTGATAGGTACGTATTGTGCCTATACCTTCCTTTTTGCCGATACGACCATGCAGGCCGTTCTGTCGAAACTCTGTAGCGTGCAGTGTTGAGAGCTTTTGCGTGCGCATGCAGGATTTGCTTCAGGAAGGCGCGGGACACGCCCTCCCACGCGGTTCAGACATCTGGGCGAGTCACCAGACAGCGGAGAGCGTCTCTAGACGTCCGGAGAGGTGGTCGGATGTCTGGAACTAGGTCGGGACGGTTCAGCGGGATCTCCGAATGTCTGAAGAGCAGCATAGAGTGAGGTATGACCTGGAACCCCTTTTTAAGATGTCTGGAAGATGTTCCAAACGTCTGATTTGAGTCAGATTTGTTGTTTTTGACCTGTTTAAGGTCCGTTCGAGGTCCGATTTCCCCGTTTAAGATTCCGTTCTTCTCAGAATAAGTTCCTCTACTTGTTTGAAATACTTTTATCCTATTCTGAGTGGTTCCTTGTGATTGATCCTTGTGTTAGGACCTCATTCTATTGCGGATTGGGGGTTGTGGAGGCACGTGGACCTGCCGATCACGCCCCCATTACTCTCGATTTTGCGGGTAGAGTGGCTTCCCTTAGTTAATTACAAACATAAATGCATATCTAAAATAAATGATAGATCCTAGGGTATGGCATGAATCCTAGGACCTGAAAACTAGAAACACTGGAATGATTGTATTAAATGCCTGGAACGCAGTCTTGAAATGAGTAGATGGAATAATAATTGCCTGTAATTAGATAACAGCTGCCTGTGAAATGTAGAGTACTGTTGCTAGTAGTTGCTACATGTAATTTCTGTTTGTTGAAATTAAATACGAGCTGCTTGTATATAAATTGGAAAAAAATGATTGAATGTTGGAAACACCTGCTATATGCGAATAAACCTGAATGATGAAACCTAGTATGACTTTGCCTGAGGAAACAAGAGCACGAACTCTACGGGGATTTAGGAGTAGAGCTTCTGGAAATAAATAGAATGGAACTGGAAAAGTGAATGGGAAAGTGTGTTGTCTCTTGGGTACGTGATACCAAAGAGAGCACATATTACCTCTTAGTGTAGAGGGGTGCTTGCCGCCCTCAGGTCGAGACCAGGGTGAGTTTGGCCACTTTGCACCAACTTTTTGGAACTCACGTACACAGTACCGGGGAGAGCTGCTAGTGTAGGGAGAGAGCTAGCCACCCCACGGAGCCCAGGGTTCAGCTAGCCATCCTACACCGACTTGTTAGGCCCACTGGGCAAACCAGGGTAGTTAGGTAAGGGTGCGCGGACTGTGGAGGGGAGAGAGCCCTGTTTGGTTACTGTGGAGGGGCTAGACACTTGTTACTGAGAGGGCTCTGCCCTATATTGGTTCCGTGCTGTGCTTTGGGCGCACCCGTTAACGGAAACGACTAACCATGTGCCAGTGCGGGGTAGCTACCCGTGTATTTATCGCGCGTGCCGTAGTAACCGTTACGTCTGTCAGCGACCTTGGAGTGGTTGACTGAGGGTAGGATCACCATGGGAGACTCTCTCAGCCAAGAGAGCGCCACGTACTACTTCTACTCTTTGGAAAAGACTGCAATCAAGATCGTTCCCACGAGGAACATTCAAGATCAAGAGAAAGACCTGAGAAATAAACCAAGAAAGAGTAAATGGATAAATAGAGAAAGAAATTAAAAACAACAGCTACTTGTCCACCTTTACTGTTTTTCTTAGCTAGCTAGTTGCTACTCTACTCTGTGTTTCACTGACGTGTCGTACTTACCACCTTGTTCAGGACCAGGTGTTAAGCAGCCAGAGCCTACGGCTGCGGAGGGTGCTGGGCCTAGTAGAGCCCAGTAGTTGTACTTGTGTTGTACCCGTTTCTGTAGTAGTGAGTATTTCGTTACACTTTTGTACTCTTTTGTTGTAAACTTCATATTTCTGTACCTGTTTTTAATTTTCTACTATTGGGGTGGTGTGTACTGTAGTAGTTCTTTCTTTACTGCTGTACTTTTGTTACTGTTAGTTACTTGCATGGTGAATGTGGTTTATTTTACTGCTTTTTGGTTACTTTCTCGTTGGACGACTAGGTCTTGGGATCAGTCGAGTCCGTCCGATTCTCGTGTCCTGTAGGAATTCAAGAATCGGGTCGTAACAAGTGGTATCAGAGCAAGGTCGTCCCGAGAAATAAACCAACTAGCTGAAAAAATAACCAATTCACATGCTTGTAACTAGAGTAACCACCCCAACGTATCTTTTAACATTCGTTCTGAGGTTCTTTTGCTGAGTATCGACTAGATTTGACGTCTTCCTGTTTTGTGTTTGCATCTCCTTGCAGGAGATGCATCGTCATGGAACTAAGAGGGTAGGCGCGGGTGCGGCCGAGGTCGAGGCCCGAGGGACAGATGTGTTGAGCTTGGAGTACATGCTACCCCTTCTCTTCTCCTGAGCATACCGTCTCCGAACCTTGTCCATCTGATCCGAGAGGCGGTTCGAGAAGAATTTCAACTTCCACCCACTTCGCCACCCCCTCATCTCTCTTCCGAGGGTACAACAGGGGAGTTTATCATGGAACGAGATTTCCGCCGTCACACTAAGTGGGTTAAGAGAGCTCAATGGAGGCACGCGACGCCCGCAGGAGAGCCGTCGCACTTTATGGGGCCGTCAGTAGCCTCTGGGGGGCCCCGATAGGGGCCAGCTGTCAGCACTGGACCCCTGCCCAGTTGCCAGTAGGGACCTACCGAGAGAGGAAGTCGAGTCCCCCTCTGCTACCAGTGCGGCCAGCCGGGCCATTTCAGAAGGGACTACCCGTCTAGGGCTGGAGCACAGCATACGCTCACCGCTTCGAGCGCTGAGGGCTAGTCGGGTGGTCGTGGGTTCCAGGTGCATGAGGGAGGACAGCAGCCACGAGGAGGATACCGGCCAACTGTCACTAGCTCTACCCCGGGCCTACCTATTTTGTCCACTCCCAGTATCGAGGAGTGTCGCGACGTCATGACTCACGGAGACATCATAGCTTCAATTTATACGGTGACAGGTATGGTTACAAGGTTTGGTCTTTTTGGAGTGCGTAATTCCTGCTTCTAGTATGATGTACCTTATTGCTCCACGAATTGTTTACTACTCTGGAGTCCGATAGCACTCCATTAGGGGATTTATGGTAGTCAGAAACCTAGGCGACCAGCTGTTGTAGCTGGGGAGGTAATATGGGTTGTGGGGTCAGTGTTGGGAACATCGCCTCCCCGCTGACCTGTTTGTGATACCAATGGAGGACTTTGGCGTGATTCTAGGGATGGATCAACTGTTCGCTTACCATGCCTTGGTGGATTGCTTTGAGAGGAAGATCGTCTTCTCCATACCGGAGTTGCCTTCTTTCGAGTTCCACTGGCAGCCAGTGGACGGAGACTTCAGGTGCATTTCTGCACTTCGGGTGGTGAAACTTTTGGGCTAGGGGTGTGAGGGCTTTCTAGCTTGTGTGGTGGCGAAGCCTAGCCCTATGATAGACTTTCAAAGTATCCCGGTGGTCAGAGAATACCCCGACGTGTTCCTAGATGAGTTGACAGAACTACCGCCCGAGCGTGAGATACAGTTTGAGATCTCACTGGTACCAGGGATTAGCCCCATCTCTACAACACCGTACAGGATGGCACCACTTAAGCTGCGAGAGCTCAAGTCTCAGTTGTAGGACCTTCTGGAGAAGGGCTTTGTGAGGCCCAGTGCGTCTCCGTGGGCAGCCCCGGTATTGTTCGTGAAAAAGAAGGATGGTACCCTACACCTTTGTGTGGACTACCGACAGCTGAATAGGGTTACCATCAAGAACAGGTATCCGCTGCTGAGGATTGACGACTTGTTTGACCAGCTACGAGGTGCCATGGTATTATCCAAGATAGACTTGAGGTCTGGACACCACCAGTTGAGGATCAAGGAGGCAGACATTTCCAAGACAGCTTTCCGCACCCGGTACGGACACTACGAGTTCTTGGTCATGCCGTTTGGGCTGACCAACGCACTCGCTACTTCCATGGAATTGGTGAATCGGGTGTTCAAACCGTACGTGGACCAGTTCGTGGTGGTATTTATTGATGATGTGCTCATCTACTCTCGAGATCAGGAGCAGCACGGACAGCACTTGCGGATGGTTTTGGACACACTGAGACAACGTATGCTGTATGCCAAATACAACAAGTGCGAGTTCTGGTTGAGGGAGGTGACCTTCTAGGGTCATGTGATCTCCAGGGATGTCTTGGCTATGGACCCAGCCAAGGTTGAGGCAGTGCTCAGGTAGGAGAGATCGCGTACTGTTATAGAGATCCGCAGTTTCTTTGGACTGGCAGGCTACTACAGGCGGTCTATCAGGGGCTTCTCGCAGATTGCATGTCCTATGACACAGCTGACCCGGAAGGACGTGCCCTTTTCTTGGACAGACGCTTGTGAGGCGTGTTTTCAGGAGCTGAAGGAGAGGTTGACTTCGGCTCCCGTGCTCACCATCCCAGACAGTAGTGGCGTGTTCGTTGTGTACATAGACACCTCTTTGCAAAGGTTAGGGGGCATGCTCATGCAGAAGGGTCATGTTGTCGCTTACGCTTTGCGGCAACTAAAGCCCCATGAGCATAGCTACCCTACCCACGACCTGGAGCTGGCAGCTGTCGTCTTCGCACTGAAGACTTGGAGGCACTACTTGAACGATGAGACCTTTGAGATTTTCACAGATCATAAGAGCCTCAGATACTTGTTTGATCAGAAGGAGCTCAACATGAGACAAAGACGTTGGTTGGAGCTCCTGAAGGACTATGACTGCAGCATTTCCTACCAACCGGGGAAGGCCAACATGGTGGCTGACGCCTTGAGCCGGAAGGCGCCCGCCCACTTGGCTAGTTTACAGGCGCAGAGTTGGAGCCTCATGGAGGAGATGGGCAGTTGATGACCCCTAGAGTTACTGGGGCACTGTGGGGCAGTGACGTGACACGACAGACGAGGCTAGAGCTGATAGACCGCATCATCACTGGACAGATGGCCGACCCGTACTTGCAGTCATTGCGTGACAGAGTACTGTCAGGAGACCCTGGGGACTTCTCCTTTATAGACCAGGTACTGCGCATGAGGGGACGTTTGTGCATTCCCGGGGACGAGGAGCTGTTGAGAGAGCTCCAGACTGAGGCACACAGTTCCAGGTTCACCATACATCCTGGAAACGCAAAGATGTACCATGATTTGAGGCGCGACTTTTGATGGCGGGGAAATGAAGCGGGACATAGGTGAATTCGTACAGCAGTGTTTAGTGTGCCAGCAGGTGAATGCAGAGCATCAGAGGCCTGCAGGGCCGTTGCAGCCACTTCCAGTGCCAGAGTGGAAGTGGGAGAGCATCACCATGGACATGGTGGTGGGCTTGCCCGTTACCCAGCGAGGACACGACACAGTCTGGGTGATTGTAGACAGATTGCCGAAGACGGCATGTTTCTTGTCGATCCGAGTCACCTTGGGACCAGCACAGTTATTAGAGAGGTATATCCGTGACGTGGTACATCTACACGGAGTTCCGCGGGAGATCGTATCCGATCGGGATGCCCGTTTTACGTCCTAGTTTTGGGCTGAGTTTTAGCAGGTCTTGGGGACACGGTTGAGGTTCAGTACGGCATACCACCCCCAGACAAACGGACAGTCTCAGTGCATGATACAGACACTTGAGGACCTTTTGCGTGCCTGTGTACTGCACTGGAGGGGCTTTTGGGAGGAGCACTTGCCCATGGCGGAGTTTGCATATAATAACAGCTATCACTCGAGCATCGGCATGACACCCTACGAGGCTCTGTACGGACGGAGGTGTATGGCATGCTTGAGTTGGGTTGAGGTGGGGACCAAGTGGGAGGTTGGCCCTAGGCTGGTCCGGCGAAGTCAAGAGGTGATCGAGCAAATTCACAGGCGACTTCGTACTGTCAGGAGCAGACAGAAGAGCTATGCAGATCGGAAACGTAGAGAGGTGCAGTTTGAGGTTGGGGACCATGTCTTCCTTCGCATTTCACCTATGAAGGGCCTGCAGCGGTTTGGGGTGAGAGGGAAGCTCGCGTCGAGGTTTGTGGGACCTTTTGAGATCCTGGAGCGAGTTGGACCCTTTGCTTACAGGCCTGCCCTTCCTCCCCAGCTTTCTGGTGTGCAGGACGTGTTCCACATGTCCAACCTCAGGAAGTACGTCGCCAATCCCAGTCATGTTCTAAGCCACGAGAGCGTCGAGGTGAGGGACGACCTGACCTACCCGGAGCGGCCAGTGTAGATTCTCGACAGGGCCGTCCGTAGTTTGAGACGGAAGCAAGTACCCCTGGTGAAGGTCTCGTGGAGGAGCCAGCGGTACGAGGAGGCTACCTGCAAGCCTTAGGCGGCGATGCGGGAGCGGTACCCGGAGCTCTTTGAGGGTACGTCTTTTCGGACCGATTTCGTTCCTCTTTGAGTTTGTTATGCATATGTTGTTCTTTTTCCACCCCCTAGTTAGCGCAAGTTTCGGGGACGAAACTTCCTTTGAGTTTGTTATGTTGTTAAGACCCGTGCCATCAAAGTTCTTTAAGACATCTGGGACTTGGGCCAGATGTCTGGACACCTTCCCAGACGTCTGGAAAGAAATTTTTACGTGCATACGATCGCGAGTCTGCATGCGTGCCGCGCGCAGATTGAGCCCTAGCCGCCCTCTTCTCTTCCTTCTTCCCTCGCAGACCTGCAGCAGCTTTTCCCCCCACGCCTACAAATACCCCCTCCTCTCCCTCATGCCACCACACCCCATCCGTCTCCTTTCTCCACCGCGAGAGCGAGAGTGAGAGCAAGCGCGGCAGCTGTAGCCGAGTGCAGTGGCAGAGAGGAGAAGAGTAGAGAGTGGGAAGAGAAGAGAGCGCGTGAGCCGTGAGAGGGAGAGCTCACCGGAGCAGCGCGAGGCGGAGTGTGTGTCGGGGAGGTTTCCTTGACGCTGCTGCAGCAGAGCAGCAGACGAGAGGCTACGCGGCGCGGCCACACGCAGCGGGAAGAAGACGAAGAAGGTTCTAATTCTGGGAATTTTTCCCAGAATCAGATGTCTAGACCTACATCCAGACGACGTGGAAGACGTCTGGAAGAAGCTCCAGACGACTGATAGGTACATACTATGCCTATACCTTCCTTTTTGCGGATACGGCCATGCAGGCCGTTCTGCCGAAACTCTGTAGTGTGCTGTGTTGAGAGCTTTAACGTGCGCATGCAGGATTCGCTTCGGGAAGGCGTGGGGCACGCCCTCCCACGTGGTTCAGACGTCTAGGCGAGTCACCAGACAGCGAAGAGCGTCTCCAAATGTCCGGAGAAGTGGTTAGACATCTGAAACTAGGTCCAGAAGGTTCAGCGGGATCTTCGGACGTCTGAAGAGCAGTACAGAGTGAGGTATGACCTGGACCCCCTTTTTAAGACGTCTGGAAGATGTTCCAGACGTCTGATTTGAGTCAGAGTTGTCATTTTTGACCCGTTTATGGTCCGTTCGAGGTCCGATTTCCGCGTTTAAGATTTCGTTCTTCTCAGAATAAGTTCCTCTACTTGTTTGAAATACTTTATCCTGTTCTGAGTGGTTCCTTGTGATTAATCCTTGTGTTAGGATCTCGTTCTGTTGCGGATTTAGGGGTTACGGAGGCACGTGGACCTGCCGATCACGCCCCCATTACTCCCGATTTTACGGGTAGAGTGGCTTCCCTTAGTTAATTACAAGCATAAATGCTTATCTGAAATAAATGATAGATCCTAGGGTATTGCATGAATCCTAGGACCTGAAAACTAGATTGAATGATAGATCTTAGGGTATGGCATGAATCATAGGACTTGAAAACTAGATTGAATGATAGATCCTAGGGTATGGCATGAATCCTAGGAGCAGAAACACTGGAACGATTGTATTAAATGCCTGGAATGCAGTCTTGAAATGAGTAGATGGAATAATAACTGCCTGTAATTGGATAACAGCTGCCTGTGAAATGTAGAGTACTGTTGTTAGTAGCTGCTACATGTAATTTCTATTGGTTGAAATTAAATACGAGCTGCTTGTATATAAATTGGAAAAGAATGATTAAATGTTGGAAACACCTACTATATGCGAATAAACCAGAATGATGAAACCTAGTATGGTTTTGCCTGAGGAAACAAGAGCACGAACTCTATGGGGAATTAGGAGTAGAGCTTCTGGAAATAAATAGAATGGAACTGGAAAAGTGAATGGGAAAGTGTGTTGTCTCTTGGGTATGTGGTACCAAAGAGAGCACATATTACCTCTTAGTGTAGAGGGGAGCTTGCCGCCCTCACGTCGAGACCAGGGTGAGTTTGGCCACTTTGCACCGACTTTCTGGCCCTCGCGTACACAGTACCAGGGAGAGCTGCTAGTGTAGGGAGAGAGCTAGCCACCCCACAGGGCCCGAGGTTCAGCTAGCCATCCTACACCGACTTATTAGGCCCACTGGACAAACCAGGGTAGTCAGGCGAGGGTGCGCGTACTGTGGAGGGGAGAGACCCCTGTTTGGTTACTGTGGAGGGGCTAGACCCCTGTTACTGAGAGGGCTCTGCCCAATACTGGTTCCGTGCTGTGCTTTGGGCGCACCCGTTAACCGAAACGACTGACCGTGTGCCAATGCGCGGTAGCTACCTGTGCATTTATCATGCGTGCCGTAGTCACCGTTACGTCTGTCAGCGACCTTGGGGTGGTTGACAAAGGGTAGGATCACCACGGGGGACTCTCCCGGCTAGGAAAGCACCACGTGCTACTTCTACTCTTCGGAAAAGACTGCAATCAAGATCGTTCCCACGAGGAACATTCGAGATCAAGAGAAAGACCTGAGAAATAAACCAAGAAAGAGTAAATGGATAAATAGAGAAGGAAATTAAAAACAACAGCTACTTGTCCACCTTTACTATTTTTCTTAGCTAGCTGGTTGCCACTCTACTCAGTGTTTCACTGACATGTCGTACTTACCATCTTTTTCAGGACCAGGTATGAGCAGCCAGAGCCTACGACTGCAGAGGGTGCTGGGCCTAGTAGAGCCCAGTAGTTGTACTTGTGTTGTACTCATTCCTGTAGTAGTGAGTATTTTGTTACTCTTTTGTTGTAAACATCATATTTCTATACCTATTTTTAATTCTCTACTGTTGGGGTGGTGTGTACTGTAGTAGTTCTTTCTTTATTGCTGTACTTTTGTTACTGTTAGTTACTTGCATGGTGAATGTGGTTTATTTTACTGCTTTTTGGTTACTTTCTCGTTGGAAGACTGGGTCTTGAGATCAGTCGAGTCGGTCCGATTCTTGTGTCCTATAGGGATTCGGGAATCGAGTCGTAACAAAGGTGGAGGCGCTGCAGAGGGTTGAAGGCGCTGGCGGGGGAAGTGCCTGCAGGGGTGAGGGTGCCTGCAGGGGTGTGGGCGGGTGCTTGTAGAAGAGAAGGCGCGGTGCCACTTGGTTGGTGGTGCAAGCGCTGTGCGGTGTGTGCCTGCAGGGTGCTGGTGGCGGGTGCACCTGAGGCTGCTGCAGGCTGGAGTGCAGGGGGCGTGTACAGGCGGTGGTGAAGGTGCCAAGCACCTGCAGGCGCGGCTGAAGGGAGCGGTGGACAGTGGATGCAGGTGCTGGCTGGAGGGTTGTTTGCGGTGGGAGACTTGGTGCACAGTGCACACGGTGGTTCACAGGGTCCATCCTCTCCACGGTGGAGAAGGTGGAGATCCCCACCAAAGCGAGGAAGAAGATCCCTCCCCACCATGCTCCTCCTCCTCTTAACTCCTCTCTTCCGCGCTACAAGGGATTTTCAAAATCCCCTTTCTATTTTTGGCCGGCGGCTGTTGATGGTGGCCTGAGGATGGGGAAAAACATATGCCGCCGGTTGTTTGTTGGGGAAATTTATTCCCCAACTCCTTGTTCTTTCTAAATATC
The DNA here is from genome assembly GCA_037157565.1 of Thalassia testudinum. Lineage (NCBI taxonomy): Eukaryota > Viridiplantae > Streptophyta > Magnoliopsida > Alismatales > Hydrocharitaceae > Thalassia > Thalassia testudinum. The sequence continues at coordinate 98,941,145 of JAZHRO010000039.1, read as the reverse complement.
ATTCCTGCACATAAAAACAACAAAATCATTACATATTAAGTTATAGAATGTTATAAAATAGATGTAAACTTAAATCATGATGCATACAAATTTTCTATAACTTAATGTAGTTATTAACAAACCAAAAAGGTAAGATTAAAGTTACTTAGGCGTAATACTAGTCCATTAAAATGGACTCATCAAATACCCCCATGCCTAAGATTTGTTAGTCTCTAGCAAAAATGGAAAATAATAGAAGTAATCAGAAGATTTCTTCTTTTCATATTTCAAAACTTTAGAGATCCAGACAAATGTGACGTGATAATAGCCTAAGTAACGGATCCAAGTGAAAAAGCCAATTCGCATTGGGAGTTCGTACTTCACCCTTAGCAAATATTTCTATCAGGATAGGCAACTACTTCCCTTGAAGATAAAGCAGAAGATAATCTGTAATTTGACCCTGTGTAACGAATGCGTGCCCCAGACGTCTTTTAAGACGTCTGGGAGGTGGCCCAGACGTCGGACCAGACGTCTGGGATCGTTTCCAGACGTCTGGAAAATAGTTATTTTCGCACGAAAGATTCGTCTGCGCGCCTGTGCGTGCAGACCCGCGATTCCTCTCTCTCTCTCTTTTTCCCTCTCTCTCTCTACGGCTGCAGGCGACTTGCCACGCTCCTCTCTCCTCCTCGCGCGGCCTTAAAAGGCACGCCTCCCCTCCCGTCTCCACCGTCTCCTCCTTCTTCTCCTTCCTGTGCGCGAGAGCGAGCGAGCGCGAGGGCGGCAGCGGCGGTTGCAGTGAGCGCGGAGGAGGTGCGGCGTGCGAGAGCGGAGCTCTGCCGTGATTGCGAGCTCGCCGGAGCGGCTTGGCCGGCCGGCGGAGGGCGCAGGGGGCGCGGAACGACGCGGAGAGGGACCTGCTGCAGTCTGAGCAGCAGGCGCGCGAGGTGCGACGCGGGCGGCGTCGCGAGCGGAGGCCGAGTAGCACCTTGATTCTAGAAAAATTTCCAGAATCAGACGTCTGGGTTGATAGGCAGACGGCGAGGACGACGTCTGGTAGCTCATACAGACGTCTGAAAGGTGCGTATTCCGCTTTCTTCTTCCTTCCTGTCGACCGACCGTACTGAGGGAGGCAGTTGGCTATGCGCAGGTTCGCTGATTCGCCATCTTTTGCGAATCAGACGTCTGGAGTTGTACCAGACGGCGTGAGCGACCTCCAAACGTCCTGGGTGACCATCGGATGTCTGGGAGCTAGGACAGACGTACCCGCAAACTTCTGGACATCTGGGAAACCACGCTGGACAGGTAATTCTCTGATCCACTGTTTAAGACGTCTGGAATGAGTTCCAGACGCCTGATTTTGCACAGTATCATCTTTTTCAACCCGTTTAGGGGTCGTTCGGGCTCCGTTTTCCGCGATTCTAGTTGCGTTCTTTTCAGAATTAATTCCTATACCCGTCTACAGTAACTATACATTGTTTTGAGACACTCCTTGTGTTTTGATCCTTGTGATAGGACCTCGTTCAGTTGCAGTCTTGGGAGTCGCGGAGGCACGCGGGATTCCCGATCACGCCCCCATTACTCCCGTTGTACCTGGTAGAGTGGCTTAAGTTTACTATTAAAATATGTTAAAGTATGGAACCATAACTAGAATCTAGGACATTGCATGAATCCTAGGAATGAGAAATGTATGGAATGATAGCTCCTAGGTGATGCATGAATCCTAGGGCTGGAAAACTAGTTGTATGCTAGATCCTAGGATGTGACATGAACCTTAGGATGGAAAAACTAGTGGAATGTATAATACTGCAGTCTTAGAAAAATGGAAAGGAATATAAAGCTGCCTGTAAATTGAATTAACAGCTGCCTGTTATGAATAAAGAAACATGATTGAGATCATGGATTATGAGAACGTGAAACTGGAAAGTGAAACATATGATGTTCTGAGATAAAGAGCTGGAACCCTACGGGGAATTAGGAGTGGAACTCCTGGAAAGAAAAAGGAATGGAACTGAGATGTAGTTTGTACTGTCTCTTGGGTACGCAGTACCAAGGGAAGTACCTGTACCTGTTTAGTGCAGAGTGGGGCCAGCCGCCCCAGGGACCCAGGGTTAGGATTGGCCGCTCTGTACCGACTTGTTGGCCCTCGTGTACGTAGTATCGAGGAGAGCTACTAGTGTTAGGAGAGTACTAGCTACCCCACGGGCCCCAGGGTTCTGCTAGCTTCCTTCACCGACTTGTTAGGCCCACTAGGGCAAACCAGGGTAGTCAGGCGAGGGTGCGCGGACTGTGGAGGGGCAAGGCCCCGGTTTGGTTACTGTGGAGGGGTTGGACCCCTGTTACTGAGAGGGCTCTGCCCTGGTTCCGTGCTGTGCTTTGGGCGCACCCGTTAACGGAAACGACTAACCGCGTGCCAGTGTGGGCTAGCTACCTGTGCGTTTATCGCGCGTGCCGTAGTCACCGTTACGTCTGTCAGTGACCTTGGGGTGGTTGACTGAGGGTAGGATCACCATGGGGGACTCTCCCGGCCAGGAGAGCACCACGTGCTACTTTTACTTTTGGAAAAGACTGCAATCAAGATCGTTCCCACGAGGACATTCGAGATCAAGTAAAGGATCTGAGAAATAAATGAAATAGTGAGAAAATTGAAAGATGTAAATAAAGGAAGTAATAGAACATAACAGCTACTGTACACTCTACTGTTGCCTTTAGTTTGTTTGCCACTCTACTCAGCGTTTTGCTGACGTGTTACACTCGTTACCTTTTTCAGGACCAGGTGTTGAGCAGCCAGGGTCGGCGGCTGTAGAGGACGCTGGGCCGAGTAGGGTCCAGTAGAGTTTACAACAGTCTTTTTTACCTCTTTTGTTTCTGTTCTAGTGAGTAGTTTTTGTTTCCGCTGTACTTTCTTTACCTGCAGTTCTTGTTATATGATAAATGTTGTTCTACTGTTGTGGTGGTATCTACTGTAGTAGTTTCTTTCCTTACTGCTGTACTTCCTTACTGTTAGTTATATTCATGCTGAATGTGATTTATTTTACTGCTCTTTTGGTTACTTCCTCGTTGGACGACTAGGTCTTGGGATTAGTCTAGTCGGTCCGGTTCTCATGTCTCGTAGGGACTCGGGAACCGGGTCGTTACACCCTGGCTTTTGGCTTAAGTAGGAGGTATCGAGTACAATGGATTTGTATTTGGTGGCACACACTCCTTTAGTGCTACATGTAGTCTAGTACTACAGCCTCTAGATTAATAGACTATTAAACAAGTCAAATCTGAGAGAGGCTACAAAACTGTGCTCTCTTGATGTTCCTAGGCACTCGCTCTTTTCTTTCTTTCTGAGATCACAAATCTCGCCAGATTTAAAAATTGTACTCACTATTTGGTGGCCTCACATGGCATCCACACTTCAATTAAAGTCCTAATAACTCTACAACTAAGTTAGAGTCCTCAACCAGTATTCGGGCGATCAGAAATACTAAAAGGTATGTATGGGTCATATTTGGTGGAACGTGATAGGTGTTTTGTTGCCTCAGAAATAATGTTACATTATAACTTAGACCCTTTTTTTTGTAACATAACTATTTCTTCTTTTTCTTCTTTTTTTTTTTAAAATCAACACAATACGACACAAACTTTTATTTACGAGGCATTATTCGGGATGATGATGGTCAAGAGGATATTGTGTGGCTTATTTGGTGGAAGTGCCTATTCTCGGCACCAGGAAGGAATGGATAAGACAGGCGTATTTCTGACCCTTGACACTATTACCCTCCTTCAGTCGAGGACTCTATGAAGGACAGTCATAACCATCCACCATAGTCATAGCTTTATTAAGACTTCATCTCTGTGTATCTGCCTTATTTGGTGACTCTCAGGAATTCCAACAAAGTACGCACATAGGGACAGAGAGTGAAAACTACGCCTAACTCTGAAGTATCCTCGTCTAATTATCCAAAACTTAAGAGTCCTTGCACTAGACTTAGTACAGTAGTAATCTCTCTATTTTCATCTCACAAATATGAGATGGATCTACTAGAAGATAGTATGCCCGACTCACTTTTAACTGTCCAAGGGTTCAGTAGACTACAAATGCTTATTGGTTTTCCTCAAGGATCTATTACCAAGTCTACATGCACGTGAAATAAATGTACTGAATTCTAAACTTAAGAAATAATTCCCGAAGAAAAACCTCCAATAACAAAGGTATTTTGCTAGGGATTAACCCATTCAGCTCAAGAAAAGAATTTTTTTTTTATGCTAACCTAAATGCATGAATACTTCCTACAATGCAAATGCACTCCCCCATGCCTAAATCCTACAATGTCCTCATTGTAAAATTAAAACAGGAGGAAAAAGGAAAGAAATCACCTGATGACGGTGTTATTCAGACCGTTGGGTTGCCTCCCAACAAGCACTGCATTTTCTATCAGCAGGCAGACTTAGAAGAAACCTGTAAGTCTGGTTCCAAACAGAAAAAGTTAGGCCCTAAAAATATGCGTAACAGTGCGGGCCTAGAAAACAAGTAGCCACGGATGTTGGCGAGCTGATGATGCAACGTAATACCAAATGCTCGTCAGAAGATATGAAAGCGAAGAACCTCGTTGGCTACCTTAGGAGGTCTAGGAATAATAAACGGAATATGAAAAGGGACCTCTCGAAACAGAATAAGTGGAGGATAACAAGGATCCTCCAGAGCAGGACGGGTTTTAAAAGATATTCAAATTATTAGTTCAAACCCTGTAGGGGGGAGCGTTGGAGGCACGGGTGCAGTAGGGGCACGCAAGGTGGAGGCGCTGCAGAGGGTTGAAGGCGCTGGCGAGGGAAGCGCCTGCAGGGGTGCAAGCGGGTGCTTGCAAAAGAGAAGGTGCGGTGCTGCCTGGTTGGAGGTGCAAGCGTTGTGCGGTGTGCGCCTGCAGGGTGTTGGTGGCGGGTGTGCCTAAGGCAGCTGCAGGCTGGAGTGCAGGGGGCGCGTACAGGAGGTGGTGAAGGCGCGCAGCACCTGCGGGCGCGGCTGAAGGGAGCGGTGGACGGTGGATGCAGGTGTAGGCTGGAGGGTTGTTTGCGATGGGAGACTTGGTGCACAGTGCACATGGTGGTTCACAGGGTCCGCCCTCTCCACGGTGGAGAAGGTGGAGATCCCCACCAGTGCAAGGAAGAAGATCCCTCCCCACCTGTGCTCCTCCTCCTCTTAACTCCTCTCTTCCGCGCTACAAGGGATTTTCAAAATCCCCTTGCTATTGTTGGCCGGCGGCTGTTGAGGGTGGCCGGAGGATGGGGAAAAACATGCCACCGGTTGTTTGTTGGGGAAGTTTATTCCCCAACTCCCTGTTCTTTCTAAATATCATTCCTGCACATAAAAATAACAAAATCATTACATATTAAGTTATAGAATGTTATAAAATAGGTGTAAACTTAAATCATGATACATACAAATATTCTATAACTTAATGTAGTTATTAACAAACCTAAAAGGTAAGATTAAAGTTACTTAGGCGTAATACTAGTCCATTAAAATGGACTCATCACTTTAGATGTGTTGTATTCGTCCATGTGCCGTCACTTGGTTGTGACAAGTTGGCTTCTCGCGCTATAAAGTGCGTATTTTTGGGATATTCTAGGACACAGAAGGGGTACCGTTGCTATGATCCTCTGCAGAATAGACATTATGTTAGCGCTGATGTGACTTTCAAAGAGGATACACCATACTTCTCAGTCACTGGACAGAGGAGCTCTCGTGATGATGCTGCCTTTCTTCCCCTGCCTGTTCCGTGTGCAAGGACTCAAGTGTCTACTTCTCAATCCAGACCTCCAACTGATAGGTAGGTGAGCTCTTCCTCCCTAGATGACTTTGAGAGACTGCATAGGTCATTGCATACCTATCACAGGCATCATACTACATTCAGAGGCCTCCCTCACCAGTAGCTGATGGTTCACAGTTAGTTAAGAGGGTATCTAATGCTAGTGATAGTTTGGTTAGACATGACTCCCCTAACAGTGCAGATCACTACAATAGTGAGGCTCCTTCTGCAGAGACTCAGTCAGAGATATCAGATGATCTAGATCTCCATATTGCCATTAGGAGTGAACCACGCACCTGTGAGTCCAGATACCGAGTTGTAGGTAGTTTGGTCACTGATGGTCTTGCTCCTCAGTTTAGCAGCTTCTGTCAGGCACTTGCAGCGTCACATATTCCGTCTACCTACTAGCAGACCATGCTTGATCCAAAGTGGCGTTAAGCCATGGAGGATGAGATGCCAACACTTCGGAGTAGACAGACTTGGGATCTCACCTTACTTTCTACAGGCACATGACTAGTTGGCTCCAAATGGGTCTTTTCCTTGAAATACAACCTTGATGGGTCTATTTCAAGGTATAAGGCCAGGCTAGTAACAAAGGAGTTCACCTAGATGTATGGGGTGGACTTCTTTGATACTTTCTCTCTCATTGCCCAGCTTGCCACTGTCCAGATAGTTATTGAAATGACCCTTCCCAAGGGTTGTTCGAGGTTTTCCCGGAAGGGTAGGGGTGTAAGTGTAATTTAAAATCCACTGGGTTTAAGTTTGTGGGCTTTGAGGGAAAGAGAGAACTTCATGGGGGAGATTTCATAATTTGTCCCTCTCTCTCTCTCTCTCTTCGCACACAACACACCCACGCACACACCCCCTCACAAAACCCTCACCCTCTCCCTATTTAACACCACCACCACCCTCTCCATCTCCACACCACCACCTCCACCTTCCCTCCACCACATTGCCGCTGGCGATCATCTCCTCCCCCATCCCCATGCAGCTGCGAGTGGGGAAGGAGGAGAGGGGCAGAGCACGGGAGAGAGGGAGAGCAAGATCATGAAAGGGAGAGAAAGAGAAAGGGCGAGGGAAGAAGCCGAAGGCGCAAGGGAAGGAGCGAGGAGAGTGGAGGAGCTGGGGAGAGCGGCGATGCAGGTGCGGGGAGAGGAGCTCGAGAGGGAGGATGAGCCGCGCAGAAGGAGACCTACGCGAGGTGGCGCCACTACTATGGTTGCAGTAGCGAAGGCACAAGAAGAAGCTTCGTAGGGCGTTTTACGAATCATTTTTCCGCAGTATCAGACGTCTACGATGCTATCTAGACGTCTGGAGGAGCCTCAGGACGTCCGGAGCTGGCGCCGGACGTCTGACAGCACATAGAGTGCTGAGGCATGTACTCTGTCGCGTCAGCATGTGCACGTATAGGACGTTGGAAAGGCACGCGACGCACCCTTCGAGGTGCTTTAGGACGTCTGGAGACAGTGCCAGACGTTTCACTGCACTCCCAGACGACCAGAAGGAGTGTCAGACGTTTGGGATCTCCCTCAGATTGCTGCAGAGGGGTTCGGACGTCTGAGGAAGTTGTAAGAAAGCAAGGTAAGTCATTGTGGTCATTTAAGACTGATGAGGCGGGTTTCACGAATTAAAATTAGGGTTCGGAGGATCCATCGTCGTAGCTTGCAAAATGCGTCTATCAGATAAAATTTATAATCGAAACTTGAAAAGTGAGTCCTAGGTCGAACACGGGGAGGCGAACATTTGGTTTTGAAAAATCTGTATTTCTCTTTTATTTTTTTTTGTCATCTTTATCTTTTTTTTTTTGATATTTTATAGGGCAAGAGATCAGGTTAATGAATTCTAGCTAATCTACTTGCAAAATATAAAGGAAAGAGAGAGAGAGAGAAGAACAATCATGTATGCATGAATAAATGTTTGTTACAACAAAGAAAGTGGAAAAACTACACTACGAAAGCGAAAAAGATAGAAAGAGGTGAGAGAATCCCCCTCGATGGTCGCTTGGAAGACGACTCGCTCTGACGTCGCCTGGAGGAAGGTGGTAAGGAGCGAGATGAACGGGGATGGAGCTGGAGGACGGAGGGTGGGGCAGGATGGCGTCACAGCGATGATCTTCTTCTCGAAGGGAGGTGAGAAGATAGCCATGGAATGCTCCACAAATGGGGATGAGAGGTTGGAAAACTATTTTCTTTTCTACTCTAGAGGAGCATCCCGGGCTTGGGACAAGCTCTTTCTAGAGCCTTGAAGGTGGTGAGAGGAATAAAGGGGGAGATGGTTTGGAATGGAGGGGGGTAGGTCCTTTTATAGTGGAGGAGGAGAGACAAAATCATCCATGGGCAATTAGTGACGGCTGTAATTGTCCCTGAAGATCCACCCAACTGTTGCTGAAGATCCGCGCCCTTCAATTCCTTTGCTGGCATGCACATAGCGCAGGCAATTAGTGATAGCTACAAGCGTCACTAAAGACTCGCCCAACTATTGCTGAAGATCGCACCCCCACCGCTCACGCCCCGCTGGCACGTGCATTACACGCTCCTTGTTGCGCACATGCTCGCGTGCTAGCGTCGCGCTGTGCTACCTTGCTTGCTGCATTGCATTGCGCATGTGTGCCTCCATGCATGCGAGCACACCCACGCTGCTGTGCGCTCAATTGGCCAATTGGGGGGGCCTTCGGGGATTCAAACCCACGACCCTCTGTTTAAAGCCCACGCCTCCACCATTGCGCCAAGTCATTCAGATGGTTGCACGGACATCTTAAGGCGCACAGTGGAGGAGAGTTCTCAGTCGTTGGATCAAGATCCAATGGCTAAGAATTGATGATGAAGATGATAAGGGTGCCTTCTAGTTGTTGCTGGTCGGTGTTGGGCGGCCTAGATGGTGCCACGTGGTGCCATCTGGGCTGTCCATCTTCTATATGTTGCAAAGGGTGCCACGGTGCTCAGATCGAGATGATTCCCATGTTGTCGTACTGCGATCATCGCTTCAGATCCATTCGTATGGTCTGATTTTTCATCCAAAGCCCGTAAGAATGTCGCATTACCCTACTAGTTGTTGATCTTCCTTGGACCGCATAAGGTACTACGAGACTCTAATCTAGACGATCTTGGAGGCGTTAGACTCCGATCGTCGTCCTGATCATATCTGTATGGTCAAATCATTCATTCGAGGCCCTGAAATAAATCTCCTTCCCTTCTGGCAATAAAAAGAATCTAATTAACTTAAAATATATACAACTACTCTAAATGCAGAATGATGCATGCTATGTAATATTTATAACATGAAATGCAAATCTAAGCCTGGGAATATGCATGATTAGGCATTTTAACCTAAATAGATGTGTCTCTATCATACCCCCATGCCTATCTTTTGCTATTCCATAGAAAAGTTAAACTATATGCTATGTATAAAAATAGAATTTGGACTCGACTGCTTAGGTGTAAGTTGTTTATTAACAATAGAAAATTTCAACTAAGGTCCTAAACTACGAAAACTCAACAGTACTGGGTGTCTGCCAGAATGTAGGCTGCCCAAGTTCTCGCCTTATTTGAAAAGGGAAGATAAATTTTTTTATTTTTCTTCTTTTCTAATTTTTTTGGACTTTTGGAGTTTGAGAGTTTCAGGATAATTTTTTATGGCTACCCAACCCGCCTAAGACTCGAAAATAACTCTAAGTGCTAAGCATCTAGTGAAAAGAGTGAAAGACTCACTAGGCAGCTGTTAAAACGAACTTTGAGTTTCTACTACCCTAGGTGACCTTGCTTAGAGGTTTATCTTTTCGAACGGTAGCTTTCTCTCTACTTCTTTTATTTATGGGGTCAACATAAGGGTGAACCCACTGTATATCTCCTCGGTTTATTCTACTTCCCCGCTTCTTCCCTAAGTGTTTTGGAAATTATTGTGCATGTTTGTGAGTTGAACTCTGGACAACCGGCCAATGGACTGTTACCCACGACAACTTGCTAGCCATACTCCTATGGTGAATTATGATTTTATTTATTTATTTTTCTATTTTATCCTTTTTCTATATTATTATTATTATTTAAGTAGGTGACTTCCCTAATCTAAGATTTATTTAAAGGCAGTACAAAGAAAATGGTCATATGGCTGGGCTCTGGCCAACCGACTGATGAGCTGTTACCATCAACAACTTGCCAGCCATACCACCCTAGACGGTTCATTAGCTACCCAATTTTTGAAAAAATCACTGAAAAGTGAGTCAGTGCAAATAGTGTGTAGATGCTTAGACTTAAAATCTCCTCAAATCAGAGGGTGAGTTGATAAGTCGTGTACTTATCATCCTAATTTATGTACTAGATTAAAGATGAATTTGAATTGGCGAGGACTTGAGACTAAGTCTACATTCGAGTGGACACCTGAGCTAATTAACCACGAATACCTGAAGAGTCTAAGTGTTCAAGTTCTATTATATCATTTCCTAAAGTTAATAACTTCCAAAAGCCTAGGTTCTCTTCTCCTAATTCTTCTTTTTTTATCTTTTTGAATTTTCATATTTTTTTAAAGAAACTAAAAGAAATTCTACGGGGTTAACAAAATGATTTTAGGAATTAATTATCCAACCCCATGCCTAAATAATGCAATGCCCTCATTGTAAAAATAAAGACATGAAAAGGTGGAGTAAACAGAATATCACCTGAATAGCGTGAAAATCCGATCAACTCCGCAGGGAACGTAGAATATAAACTCGTGCTAAATTTAATGCATGTAGCTAGGCATAACATACATGCAAGGAAGAAATTGAGAATTCATAAGTGTGGGTCAGAATTAAAATCAAAAGATTAATCCTCAGACCCACCAACAGAAGATGTCCATGGACGTGGACCAGATTATGATGGAGACCCATGCCCCAACGTTGAATGGTTCTCAGGTTTTGGATAAAAATCACCCAGAACCGAAGGTTGTTAAGCTTGCGGGGTCGAGCCTGTGGTTTTGTGGTGTGCAACCCAAGACCAAAGTGTCGGACAATGGGTAAAGATTGTTCAATAGGTGAGGATGTCCACTTAACGTTCAACTCAAAAAAATAATCAGTTATTTTGAGCTTGGGTTGCACGTGAAAGATATCATAAGGGTCCTGGTAGAAAGTAGGTGATTTTAGGTCAACAGGAACCCTTAAATCTAAACTTATTTTTCCCTCAGAATTAACCTCCCAAATTTTCATTTCAACATTTCTATCCTTCAACATCAAGTGCTCAGGCTCCGGGACCTCTAGCATACCGTTCACCCCATAAGATTTACCTAAGTCAAAAAATCGTGGCTGACTCAGAATTGACTTGGGTACAATGATTTCCAAATCAAAATCAATCCCTTTGGGGTGTGGTTGAGGAATGGGGCTATTGATTGAATCTTCTAGTAAATGAGGATTCGAATCCTCCAAGTTAGCCCCAACTGAATCCAAATCTTCAATAATTGGGCTATCAAATGGTTCATCAGATTCCTCAAGCCCGTTTGTCTCACTAAAATCATCTTCCTTACGCTCAAGTGAGACTTCACTAAGAGATTCTTCACCCTCAGAATCAAAGAATTCATGATTCTCATTTATATATGTCTCAAAATCATATGTCATTCGCTAGCTCTGTGACCTCAGGTGAGAAACTCGGTTCATCCTCAATGGGTTGCTTCAGACCAACCTGGTCATCTCCAATTTCAGAATATGTATCCCCCCCGACAAGCGTCTGAGCAGGTTCTGACATTGGCTCTCCTAAAGGGGGTTTGTTAAGACCCGTGCTGTTTGAGCATTTTAAGATGTCTGGACTGTGGGTCAGACGTCTGGACACCTTCCCAGACGTCTAGAAATCAAAAAATTTAAGTACGAGCTCACGTCTGCTTGCGTGCTGCGCGCAGATAGTACCCCTCATTTTTCCCTCCTCTCTCTTCCCTCGCCTCCAAGCAAAACCCTAAACCCCACTTTATAAAACCCATCCTCCACCTTCGTTCTCCTCACTTCTCAGCCACCTGCCACCTTCCTCTCTTCTTCCTAGAGCGAGCGAGAGCACAAAAGCGGCGGCGAGGAGGAGCGGCGTGAGAAGGAGAGGAGGAGGTGAGCTTGCGAGCTCACGTGGGAGCTCACCAATGAGCTCACGGCGGGAGCGACGCGTGCGCGAGGCAGAGGACTGCATCGGGGAGGTCCTTCCCGACACTTCTGCAGCCGGAGCTGCAGGCGAGGGGGCGCGGCGTGGCCACGAGCAGCGCGGGAGCAGCAGAAGTAGGTTCTGGTTCTGGGTTTTTCCCAGAATCAGACGTCTAGAGTGACCTCCAAACGACGGTGTGGATGTCTGGAGGTGGTGCCAGACGTCTGAGGAGGAGGCTTCGCGAAGGTATGTTTTCTTTGCGGATATGGCCATGCAGGCCACTCCACCGATCCCTTTCTTGCATGCCCATTTTGAGAAGATCGGGTATCTGCGTGCAGGATTAGCTTTGGGAAGGCGCAGGACACGCCCTCCCACTCTTTTCAGACGTCTGGGCGACATACCAGACGACGAGAAGCACTTCCAGATGTCCGGAGAGGTGGTCAGACGTCTGGAGCTGGGTCCAGAAGAGTTCCTAGACGTCTGAGGATTGGCGTAGGGCTTGAGGTATGACACTGGACACTTTTAAGATGTCTGGAAGTTGTTCTAGACGTCTGATTTGAGTCAGAAACGCTACTTTTGACCCGTTTAGGGTCCGTTTGAGGTCTGTTTTCTGTAAATAAGATATCGATGTTTCCCGTATGAATTCCTCTACTTGTTAGAAGACTTTCTATACTATTCTGAATTTTCTCTTGTGATTGATCCTTGTGATAGGACTTCATTTCGTTGCCGGTTCAAGGCTTGCTGAGGCACGTGAGCCTGCCTTCAAGCCCCCACTACTCCTAGGTGTATTGGTAGAGTGGCTTCCCTTAATCTAATTATAAACCTGAATGCATGTGTGGAATGAATGAATAGGATCTAGGATATGGCATGAATCCTAGGACGAGAAATACTGAAAATGTCTGTATTGAATGAATGAAATGCAGTCTTGAAAGAGTAGATAGAAATGATAATAACTGCCTATAAACGAATAACAGCTACCTGTGAAATGGGAAATACTTGTACTAGTTAACTATTGCATGTGATTTTTCGGTTGTATACATTAAATAACATAGTACGAGTTGCATGCATATAAATTGAGAATGGCAGTGTAAATGATGGAAATACGAGCTACTTGTGTATAACCTGAGTACGGAAATGTGAACGATAGAAATACAGGTTGCATATGTATAACATGAGAATGGAAATAGAAATGATGAAACCTGGTATGGCATGGCCTGAGCAACATGAGCATGAACCCTATGGGGAATTAGGAGTTGAGCTCTTGGAAATAAATGTAATGGATATGAAAATGTGTTAGGAAGTATGCTGGCCCTTGAGTACGTGGTACCAAGGGGAGCGCATGTTACCTCTTAGTGTAGAGGGGTGCTTGCCACCTTCGGGTTGAGACCCGGGGTGGGTTTGGCCACTTTGCACCGACTCTGTGGCCCTCGTATACACTGTACCGAGGAGAGCTACTAGTGTAGGGAGAGAGCTAGCAACCCCACGGGACCCGGGGTTCAGCTAGCCGCCCTACACCAACTTGTTAGGCCTACTGGGCAAACCAGAGTAGTCAGGCGAGGGTGCGTGGACTGTGGAGGGGCGAGACCCCTGTTTGGTTATTGAGAGGGGCTAGACCCCTGTGATAATGGCGGATGTCCCGACAGAACCGTGGCTACTCTTTGTTTGTTTTAGTGCTTATTACAGAAATATCGTTGTGGTATAGATAAAATAGCTACGGTTGTCGTTGCCATTACAATTTTTTTACTCGGAAATAGTTTCCCGAGGTCGAACTCAGGGAGCTACTGGAATTCTAGAAGTACAATGTTTCTTTATTACAAGAGAGAGAGAGAGAGGGAGAAGTAGATTTTTGTCTCTTGGCTTTTTCTTCTTCTCTTCTTTTCTCTTTGCTTGTCTTCTTCTTCTCTTCTTTCTCTTTTCTTCTTTACGGGTCTTCTTCTTTCTTCTTCTCTTTATTTTCTTTCTATCTTCTTTGGAGCTTCATCCGTCGTCTGATATCTCAGTCAGACAGCTTAAACGGCGGTCTGCTACAGTGCTTCCCCTTTCTTCCTTCGCTGCTTCTCCTTCTTCTCTTCTTCTTCTTCTTCTTCCTTGGCCTTCTGCCTTGCTCAGCTGCAAGGCTTCTTCTTCTTCTACTCCTCTTCTTCTTCTTCTTGCGGCCAAATGTGAATCTTTTTCCTCGCACCCTGTCCCTGCACAAAGCAAAACCTAACCCTTCCCTCTACCCGCACGTCTCTCTCTCTCTCTGCAAATCGCTCATAGGAAGCTCTCCCGGAGCCGGGTTATTGGGTCGGGTAGCGTACCCGGGACCAGGCGTACCGACGTGTATGGTATGCGAGGAGTGCGCAGGTGGTGTCGAGTCGGGTCCGTCGGATCCGCGTGGTGAACTTGCGGACCGAGCGAGTGAGTGGGGTGTGGGACCTCACCCCAGGTGTCTTGAGGCGATTAAGAGAAAACACAAAATCAATTTAAATCAGCGCTGCGTTTCGAAAACTTACGATGTGGGACTATTCTGCTCGCCCTTCTCATGCGCGCCCGCAGGAGAGCCACGACCTGGCCTCAGCAGCTGCACCCTCGCCTCTCTTCACAGACCTGCTCATTGCCTTCGCCCAAGTCCCTGCAGCTCGCCTCAGCTGGGATCCTGCTGCTGCAAGGCCTGGAGCTCACGTAGAAGCTCCTTCAGTCGTCGTCAATGGCGGCTGGGGCTCCGACCCTGTCAGACAGAAACACGGCCTCTCGGCCTAATTAGACTACAGGGTGACCTTCGTCGTGGCACGGCGAAGGTGATGCGGGGTGTAGCAGGTCGCAGGATGGCCTAGGCGTGCGTGCCTAGGTCGACTTGTGACCAAAAAAGTGGGTGTGTTCGGCTGGGATTTGTGTGGGTGTGGAGTGGCAGCGAAGGGGCGGAAGTGGTTCAGCGTGATGAGGCGGAGGTTTTGGGTTGGTCGGCGAGTCGTGTGGAGTGGTGGAATGATGGGGGCGACTCGCCGGAGGTTGGCCGGAGGCGTGGAAGATGAGGGTGGTCAGGCGTTGTCGAGGGGCAGTTGAACAAATTGAGTTAGGGAAAAGAAAGAGGGGAGGAAGGGAGATAACTATTACCTACTTATAGGGATGAGGGGGGCCGGAGTAGGGCGGCAGTCGTACCGACTGTCGCCGGAGAAGAAATACCCAGAGGGGGAGGAGCCACCGAAGTTGGTACGGCGAGGAAGAGAGCAGGAGGGCGTGCGCTGGGTACGGCACGACGCGGGAAGAGCAGGCGAAGGTGGCTCTGCTGCTGGTATTGCAGCAGTGCGACGAGACGGAGGAGGAGGAGCCACCGGAGTTGGTGGGTTTCTGCCGGAGTGGGAAGAGAGGAATGGTAAGGGTTTTCTTCGTCAGGATTGAATGGTGGCGGTATGACCGAAGCTAGGTTTTTTTTTTTTGTTTGTTATAGAAATGTCGTTGTACAATAGATAGTCATTGCCACTATTACAATTTTACTCGGAAATATTTTTCCCGAGGTCGAACTCAGGGAGCTACTAGAATTCTAGAAGTACAATGCGTTTATTACAAAAATAAGAGAGAGAGAGAGAGAGGTAGATTGGTTTCTTGGCTTTTTCTTCTTCTCTTCTTTCTCTCTTGTCTTTCTTCTTCTTCTTTCTCTTCTTGTCTTTCTTCTCTTTGCTTGATCTTCTTCAGTTCTTCTTCTTTATCTTTTTTTCTTTTCTTCCTTCTTTTCTTTGCTTTCAGCTGCGGAACCTTCTCTTCTCTTCTTCTTCTTTGTCTGCAGAACTTCTTCCGTCGCCTGATTTCTCAATCAAACGGCTTAAGTGGCATCTGCTACAATGCTTCCCTTGTGCTTCTTCTTCTTCTTCCTCTTTCTTTTTCCTTCTTCTTTCTGCTGCGGTCTTCTTCTTCTTTCTCTATCCTTTTCCTTCTTCTCGCAGTCCTTCTTCTTCTTCCTTGCCCTGAGTGGCCAAGGCTTCGGCCACCTTCTTCCTTCTTCTTCTTCCCTGCCTGCACACTCACACAGCTGGTCAGAGCAAAACCTACCCCTACCCTCCCCCGCGTCTCTCTCTTTCTCAGATTTCTCTCATAGGATCGCTCTCATAGAGCCGGGTATTCGGGTACGGGTGTCGCGCCCGGGACCAGGCCCACCGGCGTGTGGTGGTGGGCGAGGTGTGCGTAGTGTCGGGTATCCGAATCCGGCCCAGACCCGCGAGGCGTGAGCGCGGGCGAGGGCAAGCGCGTGGGGTGCTCGTGCGTAAGGGACCTGACCCCTGTGTTCGAAGGCGAATAGCCTCGAACACTTTTTCAATTTATGCGCGGGCGCTGAGCCGCGCGCTTACGAGGTGGGACTAAAGTCCCACCTCCTAGACAGGCACCCGCAGGCGAGGATCTCACAGCTAATTGCAGCAGCTCGCGAGGGGTTTGCCTCAACTGCAGACCCTGGAGTCTTCACGGAGGCACTCCGCGCGACCTGGGACCAACACCTGGGCGAGATCGAGGCTGCAGCTGCAGGTGAAGGAGCTCCACCTGCGTAGTAATGGCGCCGAAGGGGGGGGTGACTTGATCACAGAAATATGGCCTCTCGGCCTAGTCAGAAGATGCAGGGAGCTTCGCTGGAGTGCGGCAAAGCTCGTGCGGGTGGTGGCGAGGTGTGAAGCGATGTACAGTGGCAGCCCTAGGTTAGACTGTGGTCGGGAAAATGGGTCTGTTCGGGGGGTTTTTAGGTGGCGTGTGGCAGAAAATCAAAAGGGGGAAGCTGTGGAGTGGAGTGAGGGGGAGCTTCTGAGGTGATCAGCGAGGAGTGAGGAGGTCTGTGGAGGTGGAATGGGCTCGTCGGAGAGGGTGGTCGGAGACGGAGCAAGTGGAGGTGGAAGTTGTGTGTGGGGGCGCAAAAATACAAATTGACAGAGGGGAAATTTAGAGGAGGAGGAGAGGAAGCTTTTACCTAAGTTCTGGACGAAGGGGGAAGGGCGGAGCCACCGGCTCGTGCCTGCCGAATCTGAGGAAGAAGAGGCCCTGGAAGGGGAGAACAACAACGAGGAGGCAGGCGGAGGGTGTCGGCGGGTGCAGCGCGACATAGTCGAAAGGGTTAGGGGAACCCTGCTGCAGGTAAGGCAACAGAGCGACGAGGAGGAGGAGTTGGTCGCCGGAAGCTGCAGGCCGTCTGTCGGAGTTGGAGAGGAGGAAGTGGAGGGGTATCTCCGTCAGAGACAGCTTATCCTCTTCTGCTGGCGACGGCAGTCTTTATAAAGGCGAAGGCGGAGGGGTGGGCGCAGGGAGGCGACGTGCCTCCCTCACCGGAGGATGGCCGGAGCAGGAACCCATACCTTCCGCGCGTTCGCACGGAAGGTGTGGGCGATGGCAGTGGTCATGGAGGTGTCCCTGCGACAGCAGACATCGCAGGGAACACCTGGTTCAATGGGCAGAGGGCCTCCCTTACCCTGCGCGGCACCATGCTCCGCGCAAACTCGCCGAAGCATAGCACTGCTCAGAGTTTTGCAGGGAGGACCTAAGTGCAAAGAATGACGAAAAATATAGGGGCCAAAATGTGAGGGTTTCGAAAGTTGAGGGTCAAAAAGTAATAGATGAGGACCAAAATGTAAAGTCAGTCCAGAAGGTCTCTTCTTAGGCTCAAGTTTTTATGCATGACTAAATAGGACCTAAGAATTATAATGGTGAATTTTATTTCTAGATCAGACCTTGTTTGATGGGTCAATTTACGTAAAAACCCAAATTAAATCATTAATTGGGCATGGTTCTCAATGTAGGTCAAAATGGGTTCCCAAAGCCAAATTGAAGGTTCTAAACCCTAGAGATTATTTTTATATGAATTTTAGAGGATTTAGTATATTTTTACTTTTCCTCGAACCTCCTGAATTGAAGTGGGTTTGTTTTAGGGTTACAGGATGTCATTTAATTCCCTGGGAGTTGCTGTAGCCCTTGTTAGATCAAATCATCCCACTTTCCTTCTTATTAGGTTAGTTTGACCTATGTTTGGACCCTGAGTTACCCTGTTTACTGATTGTGTTGGTGAAATTGCATTTTTACCCCTTATGACCTATTTTCTTCACAAACTCAAAATTCTCTGAATCAAGCATTTCTATAAGTTATGTAGGAGCTTTTTCTCGCAAATCTCGATTAGATTGTGCTAGTTATGGTTCATGATGAGGTTCTCATCAAGGACCAAGCTACCAGAGTCGGCTGGTGACGCTGGTCCTTATAAAGGCGGTGGCAGAGGGGTGGGCGCAGGGAGGCGACGTGCCTCCCTCGCCGGAGAATGGCCGGGATTTTGACCCATACATTCCGCACGTTCACACGAAAGGTGTAGGCGAGGACAGATGGCATGGCGGTGTCCCTGCGACAGCAGACATCGCAGGGAACACCGGGTTCATCCTGCAGGACGCCTCCCTTACCCTGCGCGGCGCCATGCTCCGCGCAGAGACTTGCAGGAGGGACCTATATGCAAAGAACCACGAAGAACCTAGGGGTCAAAATGCAAGGCTTTCAAAAGTTGAGAGTCAAAAAGTAATAGATGAGGACCAAATTGCAAAGTCGGTCAAGAAGGTCTCTTCTTAGGCTCAAGTTTTTATGCATGACTAAATGGGACATAAGGATTCTAATGGTGAATTTTATTTCTAGGTCAGACCTTGTTTGACCGGCCAATTTACGTAAAAACCCAAATTAAATCATTAATTGGGCATGGTTCTCAATGTAGGTCAAAATGGGTTCCCAAGGCCAAATTGAAGGTTCCAAACCCTAGAGATTATTTTTATTTGAATTTTAGAGGGTTTAGTTGATTTTTACCCTACCTCGAACCTCGTGAATTGAAGTGGGTTTGTTTTAGGGTTACAGAATGTCATTTAATTCCTTGGAGTTGCTGTAGCCCTTGTTGGATCTGATCATCCCACTTTCCTTCTTATTAGGTTAGTTTGACCTATGTTTAGACCCTGAGTTACCCTGTTTACAGATTGTGTTGGTGAAATTGCATTTTTACCCCTTATGACTCATTTTCTTCTTAAACTCAGAATTCTCTAAGTCAAGCCTTTCTATGAGTTATGTAGGAGCTTTTTCTCGAATATCTAGGTTAGATTGTGCTAGTTAGGGCTCATGATGAGGTTCTCATCACCCTGTTACTGAGAGAGCTAGGCCCTATACTGGTTTCGTGCTGTGCTTTGGGCGTACCTGCTAACGGAAACAACTGACCGCGTGCCAGTGCGGGGTAGCTACCCGTGTGCTTATCGCGCGTGCCATAGTCACCGTTACGTCTGTCCGTGACCTTGGGGTGGTTGACTGGGTGTAGGATCACCAAGGGGGGACTCTCTCGGTGTAACGACCCGATTCCCGAGTCCCTACGAGACAGGAGAATCGGACCAACTCGACTAATCCCAAGACCTAGTCGTCCAACGAGGAAGTAACCAAAAGAGCAGTAAAATAAATCACATTCAGCATGAATATAACTAGCAGTAACAAAATACAGCAGTAAGAAAAGGAACTACTACAGTATATACCACCACAACAGTAGAACAACAGTTATAACATAACATGAAGCTACAAGTAAAGAAGTACAGAGAGTAACAAGAACTACTCACTACAGTGGAACAAAAGGGGTACAAAAAGAACTGCGGTAACTCTACTGGACCCTACTCGGCCCAGCGTCCTCTGCAACCGCTGACCCTGGCTGCTCAACACCTAGTCCTGAAAAGTAACGAGTGTAACACGTCAGCGAAACGCTGAGTAGAGTGGCAACGAAAAACTAAAGAAGCAGTAGAGTGTACAGTGACTGTTATATATTTACATCCTTTGTTTGCGTCTTTCTGTTATTTCACGATTTATTTATTTCTCATATCCTTCACTTGATCTCGAATGTTCTTCGTGGGAACGATCTTGATTGCAGTCTTTTCCAAAAAGTAGAACACGTGGTGCTCTCCTGGCCAGGAGAGTCCTCGTGGTGATCCTACTCTCAGTCAACCACCCCAAGGTCGCTGACAGACGTAACGGTGACTACGGCATGTGCAATAAACACACGGGTAGCTACCCCGCACTGGCACGCGGTCAGTCATTTCCGTTAACGAGTGCGCCCAAGCACAGCACGGAACCAGTATAGGGCAGAGCCCTCTCAGTAACAAGGGTCCAACCCCTCCACAGTAACCAAACAGGGGCCTTGCCCCTCCACAGTCCGCGCACCCTCACCTGACTACCTTGGTTTTCCCAGTGGGCCTAACAAGTCGGTGTAGGAGGGCCAGCAGAACCCCGGGGCCCGTGGGGTAGCTAGTACTCTCCCTACACTAGTAGCTCTCCTCGATACTGTGTACACGAGGGTCAAAAGTCGATATAAAGTGGCCAGACCTAACCCCGGGTCCCTGGGGCGACTAGCACTACAGATCGCAATCAGCGGAAAAGATTGCAATCAAGATCGTTCCCACGAGGAACATTCGAGATCAAGTGAAGGATCTGAGAAATAGATAAATTGTGAAATAATAAAAAGACGTAAATAAAGGAAGAAAGAAAACATAATAGCTACTGTACACTCTACTGCTTCTTTAGTTTTAGCTGCCACTCTACTTAGCGTTTCGCTGACGTGTTACGCAGTAGAGTTACCACCGTTCTTTGTACCCCTTTTGTTCCACTGTAGTGAGTAGTTCTTATTACTCTCTGTACTTCTTTACTTGTAGCTTCATGTTATGTTATAATTGTTGTTCTACTATTGTGGTGGTATATAATGTAGTAGTTCCTTTTCTTACTGCTGTATTTTGTTACTGCTAGTTATATTCATGCTGAATGTGGTTTATTTTACTGCTCTTTTGGTTACTTCCTTGTTGGACGACTAGGTCTTGGGATTAGTCAAGTCGGTCCGGTTCTCGTGTCTCGTAGGGACTCGGGAATCGGGCCGTTACACTCGCGCAACACCTCCTCCCGCACACTTGCCGCGGCCGCTGCTGCCACCGCTCGCTCGCGATCTCGCACCGGCTAGGAGAAGAAGGAGAGGAACACGGAGGAGAAGAGGGTGAGGGAGAGGGCGAGGGGCCTTTTAAGGTCGCGCGGGGAGAGAGAGAGAGACGCCGCGCCCTGCAGGAGGAGAGAGGGAAAAAGAGGGAAGAGAGCGACGGGCGCAGGTCTGCATGCGCATGCGCGCAGACGCAACCCCGTACGCCGCAAAAATTAAATACCAGACGTCTGGAAAGGGTCCTAGACATCTGGTCAGACGTCTGGGCCACTTCCCAGACGTCTTAAAATCATCTTGAGGCCGCGTTCGTAACACCCGGCCAGGAGAGCACCACGTGTGCCTTCTACTCTTCGGAAAAGACTACAATCAAGATCGTTCCCATGAGGAACATTCGAGATCAAGAAAGAGATCTGATAAATAAACCAATGGGTAAAAAAAGGGAATAACTTGTGAAATAATGTAATTGGAAAATAACAGCTAACTGTCCACTTTTACTGCTTTAGTTAGTTGGTTGCCACTCTACTCAGCGTTCGTTGACTTCATGTACTCATAACACTTTTTAGGTCCAGGTGTTGAGAAGCCAGAGCCCACGGCTGCAGAGGGTGCTGGGCCCAGTAGAGCCCAGTAGTTGTAGCTTCTTGTTGTACTTCTTTCTGTTGTAGTGAGTAGACTCTTGTACCTTTTTATTATGTTCTTTATATTCCTGTACTTGTTACTTCTACTGTTGTGATGATGGTATGTACTATAGCAGTTTTTACTTCTTTACTGTTGTACCTTTTTACTACTAGTTGCTTAGCATAGTGAATGTGGTTTACTTTCCTGCTTTTTGGTTACTTTCTTGTTGGACGACTGGGTCTTGGGATTAGTCGAGTCGGTCCGGTCTTGTGTCCTGTAGGGATTCGGGAACCGAGTCGTAACAGGGTTCATCTTGAGAATCATCCCAAGATTTGACTAGGGCAACCACAAATTTCATCCTCAACCTTGATAATTTCCCAAGAAGAAACTCACCCAAGTCCTTATCCCTAACATTTTGGAGTAAATCTAATAGAGAACTATTAAGTTCATCAATCATTTTGATCATAGGCTCTGATGCTTCAGTGCATGGTGTTGGCTAAGCTTCTAAAGATTGTATAGTGTTCCTCAAATTAGCCAACACCCTATCTTGGATCTGGTTCACCTGAACCGACTGGTTCGACTTAGGGTTGGGTGGGTTCAAGTTAAATCTAGGGGAGTCAAGATATTGTGGTTCTCGGGTCCCTCCCTGATAGTAGGTCGTTTCAGGTTGTTGAAAGAATGGTAGCGGCCTATGTTCAGCATAATTCTGGGGAGGGTAAGTGTTATAATCAGCATATCCTTCACGGTTGTAGATCTGGTTAGGTTGATCATGAAAGGGTGGAGATCTATAATCATTGTAGCTCTGGGAAGGATAGTAATCATAGTCTTGTTGTCCAAGGTTAGACCCTAGACACTGAGGTCCAGATTCATATCCCCGGTCAAAGTTGTCCCAGCTAGGAGATGGGTAGTCATAAGTCAAGTCGAGATAGTAATCATCTTGGGGATAAGTGTTGGTAGGAGGGTAGGATGGGAAATGCAAGTAAGATGTGGAATGATACATAGTAGAATACGGGGGGAAATCAGAAGAAAGGAAGGAGCCCTGCAATACAAGCAATCAACCCTGTCCTTAGGTGGGTTAGCCTAAAGACCTACAGACTCCCATGACCCGTCTTGAGATTATAAACGATTTTATCTACTTTTATTCGGTCAATCCAACCAGTTAGGAGGGGCTGGGGAGAAGGTTCTTCGTTCGGCTTGCGCCTCCGATTCCTAGTGTACCCCTCAACTACGGTCGTTTGATGCTACTCCCCTAGCTAGACATCAGATGGACTAGCGGAAGCAGTTTAATAAAAAAAATCTCAGTCTGAGCCCCGAAGAGCGAATCAATCCTTAAGGCCAACGTCTACTCAGTTTTAATTAGGCTTGGGATGACTGTGCTCTTTGAATGTGATGGGCCCTTTAGATGGCTTGTGCTCTTAATGATCAATTCAAATGTGTGTGCCTGCACAACCAGGGTTTGCAAACAAGGTTATTTGATGATGTGTCTCTTAGTGTTTAACCTTGTTTAGTAGCTTTTAGGGTTTAATCCTTAGGTTGGTTCAATCAGGGTTTAGTAGAACACTCCAGGTTTTACAAGCACTAGTGATGATGTATTCCTTTAGAATTCAGAAAAAAAATGTGGAGTGCCTGGTTCAGCCCTACAAATCAACCCTAAGTGGCAAGCTACTAATGAATCACTTTTATCTTAAGTGGTGCGGCCCAAACAACTCAATCAATTGGCATGTTGCACCACTTAGTTAAGGCATACGAGAATATTTAACATATTCAGATTTCTACTCACTTATGTGTATTGAATTGAAGTGTACTGGGTCCACAGGTCAAATCCCGGTTAAGTGGTAGAATCAAAATGATTGTGCGCCTTAGGATAAGAAGTTGTGGGTGTTAAGTGTGTAGCTTTCAGTTAAATCCCACAAGAGAAGAATATTTTTTTATTTTTTATATATGCGGGTGGGTGAGGTGAGTGGAGTGACAATCAAACAACCAAATTCTACCCTAGGGTTTATGCAAACACCTAACTTGATTTAGGTTTGAGTTATTAGGTTGGTGAAATGAAATCTAGGGTGGGGGTGGTGGGGAAAAACTTACAAATGTCTCTACCCGCACTTTACTCCATTCTACAGCCTTCGGCTCCTCGATCGAGTTCATGCAAGACAATAAATCGAAGAAGAAAGATAGGTTAGAAAAATATGTAAGTAATGCGGGAAAACGCGAAAAAAAATAAAGAGCGTTGCTACTTTAGCAATGGCGCCAAAATGATGAGGCGGGTTTCGCGAATTAAAATTAGGCCTCGAAGGACCCGTCGTTGTAGCTCGCAAAATGCATCTATCAGATAAAATTTATAACTGAAACTCGAAAAGTAAGTCCTGGGCCGAACATAGGGAGGTGAACATTTGGTTTTGAAAAATCCACATTTTGCTTTTATTTATTTTTGTCGTTTTTATCTTTTATAATTTATTTTGGTATTTTAATAGGGCAAGAGATCAGGATGATGAATTCTAGCTAATTTACTTGCAAACTATAAAGGAAAGAGAGAGAGAGAAAGAAGAACAATCATGTATTTATGAATAAATGTTTGTTACAACTATGAAGGTAGAAAAGCTATACTACAAAAGAGAAAAAGATAGAAAGAGGTGAGAGAATCCCCCTCGACGGTCGCTTGGAGGACGACTCGCTCTGACGTCGCCTGAAGGAAGGTGGTGAGGAGCGGGATGAACGGGGATGGAGCCGGAGGACAAAGGGCGAGGCAAGACAGCATCGTGACGAGGATCTTCTTCCTGAAGGAAGGTGAGGAGACGGCCACGGGATGCTCCCTGAATGGGGATGAGAGGTGGGAAAACTATTTTTTTTTCTACTCTAGAGGAGCATCCTAGGGTTGGGACAAGCTCTCTCTAGAGCCTTAGAGGTGGTGAGAGGAAGAAAGAAAGAGATGGTTTGGAATGGAGGGGGATAGGTCCTCTTATAGTGGAGGAGGAGAGACAAATTGCCCATGGGAAATTAGTGACGGCTGTAATTGTTACTGAAGGTCCGCACCCTTCAATTCCTTTACTGGCGTGCGCATAGCGCAGGCCATTAGTGATAGCTACAAGCATCACTAAAGGACCACCCAACTGTCGCTGAAGATCGCTTCCCCGTCGCTCACGCCTCGCTAGTGTGTGCATTGCGCTCTCCTTACTCTACGCACGCTCGCGTGCTGACGCCACACTGTGATGCCTTACGCGCTGCGCTGTGCTTGCGCGAATGTACCTCCGCGCGCGTGCGTGCACCCGCGCTGCTGTGCGCTCAATTAGCCAATTGGGGGAGCCTGTAGGGATTCGAACCTGTGCCCCTCCGTTGAAAACCCACGCCTCCACCATTGCGCCAAGTCGTCTAGATGGTCGCGCTGACATCTTAAGGCGCGTGGTGGAGGGGAGTTCTCAGCCATTGGATCAAGATCTAACGGTTGAGAATTGATGATGAAGATGATGAGGGCACCTTTCAGTTGCTGTTGGCTGGTGTTGGGCAGCCTGGATGGTGCCATGTGGCACCATCTGGGCCACCCATCTTCTGTCTGTTGCAGAGGGTGCTACGGTGCCTAAATCGAAATGATTCGCACACTGCCGAATTGTGATCGTCGCTCCGAATCCATTCGTATGATCAGATTTTTCATCTGAAGCCCGTAAAGATGTCGCATTGCCCTCCTGGCCGTTGATGTTCCTCGGATCGCATAAGGTACTATGGAACTTCAATCTAGACGATCTCGGATGCGTTAGACCGTACGGTTAGATCATCCATCCGAGGTCCTGAAATAAATCTCCTTCCCTCCTGGCCATAAAAGAACCTAATTAACCTAAACTATTTACAACTACTCTAAATGTAGAATGATGCATGCTATGCAATATTTATAACATGAAATGCAAATCTAAGCCTAAGAACATGAATGATTAGGTATTTTAACTTAAATAGATGTGTCTATATCAAAGATGTCTGGGTTTAGTCCCAGACGTCAGATTTTAGTCAAAATACACGTTTTTGGCCCGTTTAGGGCCCAAACGGAGTCGGTTTTGCACAAACGAAGTATCATTGGTTTCAGTTCAGAGTTCTCTACGTATTTGTGTCACTTGTATACTTTTGAAATCGTTTGATGTGATTTGGTCAATTGTATAAGTCTCCAGCCAGTAGAGTATACGGGGCCCGCGGAGACGACAGGATCTACGATTCGAGCCACCATTCTGCCCGTGTATCCTGCTAGAATAGTTTTTCTTAATACTATGACTTAATTAATCAAAATGCATGCCATCTTAGAATGAAATGATTGAATCCTAGGATATGAAATGAACCCTAGGGTAGAATTGAGTGAATGAACATTGCTTGAGCCACACGATTTATTCTGAAATGCATGTTAGAAGCCTTAATGTTAGAAAAAGAATAGTTAAATGATGTGATGTTTCTTTCAGTGGTTAAATCACGAGATGATTGTTATATGATTAAGAACCAGGATGTGAACAAAGAGATATGCATGTCGTGAAATGAAATGAATACAATGCATGAACCCTATGGGAAGTAGAAGAGGAACTCACATATAGGGAACGAATATCGTATGCAGGAGGGAAGTGAGCTGGCCCTAGAGTATACGGTTCTGAGGAGAGCAACCATCCCTTTTGCATGGAAAGTGAGCTGACCCTTGTGTACGCGGTACCGAGGATTGCTCCTATTACTTTAGTGTAGGGGGGAGTTAACCACTCTTGGGTTGAGACTCGGGGTTAGGAATGGCCCTCTATACCGACTCTTGTTACTTTAGTGTGGGGGGGGGGAGCCATCCGCCCCATGGGGCCTGGGGTTAGGACTGGCCACCCTACACCGACTCTTGTTAGGCGCATTGGGCAAACCGGGTTAGTCGGGCGAGGGTACGTAGACTGTTGAGGGGCGAGACCCTTGTTCTGAGAGGGTGATTACACAGCAATCATAGGTCTTAATTGATCTAAATTAAGCTAAGACTTAGCATAAGTTAGGGTTATTCATGCATGCATACGCATTATCTGCATCTTTACTGCTTTCCTTTAGCTATGCATAAAATAATGTTATAATGTGCTGATTAAGTGTATTATGTCGATTGCAGGCAATAAGCAGATTTGGAGCTGGATCTGGAGCAGGATCTAAAGCTGGATCTGAAATAGCGGGAGTTGTGGCAGAGCTGGAGCAGAAAGCCTAGTTTAGATGTAGGAATAATAATGTAAGGGGTTTAAAGGTTTTCTATTCTATTAAGTAGAAATAAAGCAGTAAAATGTGAAGAGCTTA
The DNA here is from genome assembly GCA_037157565.1 of Thalassia testudinum. Lineage (NCBI taxonomy): Eukaryota > Viridiplantae > Streptophyta > Magnoliopsida > Alismatales > Hydrocharitaceae > Thalassia > Thalassia testudinum. Next base: position 98,914,470 of record JAZHRO010000039.1, on the reverse strand, counting down.
GGTCCATTCTAGCCCAAGGATAGCCTTGAGACTTCCTCAAGCCTTAGCCACCCTTAGATTAGGTCACAACACCCTAGGAAGCCCTAAAACCCTAGTTCCAACCCTTCTCTGGACGTCCAGATAAGTTTTAGGACGCCCAGGACCCTTAGCCAACTCCCGCACACTTCAAACCCACTTCTGCAGTGTTATTGGACGTCCAGACACTTTGTCAGACGTCTAATTTCTGCAGAATACCCAAAATAGAACCCGAAATCCTTCATGACTCTGATTGGACGTCCAGACAACAAGTATGGACTTCTGATTTTTGAGTATAAGACGTCTGATTATATAATTAGACGTCTGATACTGCTCTCCAATTCCTGTTTTGAGATTTAAGCATTGATCTTGGATCTCTAGGTCCCTAAACCCAATTCCAACCCCATAGGAACCTAAATTAAGGTGCCCTAACCCTAGTACACCACCTCTAGACCTCCCTAAGGACCTAATTAGGTCCTCACTAAACCTAATTGACTTGGATCTTAGTCAATTCCATCAGCCTATTCAATTGGACTCATTGAGTCCAATTGAGCCCTGATCTCAGCACACACTGTCCAATTGGACTCAGTGAGAGTCCAATTGACCTAGACCTGACTTAATTGAGTTGTTTTACTCTCAATTAAGTTTCCACACACCCAATTAAACTTGTATTAAGTTTAATTACACTTTACTTCTTAGTAGAGTAGTTTCTCTTCTCCCCCAATGATGCATGCGAAATCCCCCCGTCGATTCTTGTATGCAATCGTTTTCTAGTAGCTAGGTTTAATTTCAAGCATTCCTGTATAAGCTTTCCTCTAGATTTCCTGTACAAACAACTCTCCCCCAATGAATGAATGAAAATGCATTTATATATATATATCTCTCTTTATGTGTTCGAAATCACCATGAGCTGAATGATTATTTTATTTGCATGATTTAAGTGCCTGTTCTTTAACCGCCTATATATTGCGCACCAGAATATTAAGTAGAGCGGCTTTAAGATCGATTTCAAAAATAGAAACACGTCTCCCAGAGACGAACGACCGGGACTCAAGTCTCGTTATTTTCAAAACAATATCTTTGTTGGATCGTATTTCGCAACTATACTACGACGCTTTTATCAAAAATGCAATCTACGATCTCCCAACAGAGGGCAAGGCTCTGTTATGTTCTGTGTTGTACATTTGGGCGTACCCGCTGTTGAGAGACTCATCATGATCTCTAATTACCCCTAATTAACTAGTCTTCCTAGTTAATTAGATAAGGATATGAATATATAAGGGTTAATTATAAAATAAGGGATATTTACTAAAGAACCTTAAAATAAGTTTAAAATGATATTTTATCATTCAATTAATATTATTAACAATTTAATTAATAATTGGACTCGAGATCTTATTAATCATTTCCTTAATTAATAAGTTAAGTAACTTAAACATAATATGTACATAAGTATATAATAACTTAAGTAACTTTACTTAATCTAATAAATTAACCTAAAAAGGTCAAAAATGTAAATTCAAGGTGAAAACATAATAGTTACCTTATTTACTAATATATATAAAAAGTCAAAATAAACCTTTAAAACCTGAGTTTACATTTTGGTCCTTAAAACTCATTGCAATCGGGTCCTTAATTTTCATATAGGTCCTTAAGTTTCACTGCATTTAGGTCCCTTTCTTCTTCTTCTTCTTCAGCTGAGTGAACGGTTGACGACGGAGAGTGACTCCACCATGCGATTACCGCCCTACCGACATCATTCTTCCTTCTCCAAGCTTTTGGAGCTTGCACTCACCATCCCATCTTCATCCATCGGTCTGGATTACTCTAAAATCCTAATTTTTGGTGGGAGTTAACCTCACTGTCGTCAGAGACGATGCTGGAGGTTAAGCTCCCCAAGCTTCTTCGTCCAGATCTCGCCACCTTCTTCATTGCCATTCACTATAAATACCCCCTCACCCCCTCGATTTCTCTCAAGTTGGCTCCCTTTCCTCTTCTAACACTGAGCCGACCCAATAGGCTATTCGTCTACACTCGATGATCTTCCATGCCATTCTCCGACTTCCTCCATTAATCTTGATTAGCCGAGGAGATTCACAGAGGTCAGCCATGTCTCTGGACAAAGGCAACGACCAAGGAGACCCTCTGCTCCGTCCAAACTCGCCTGCCGAAGATTCTTCTTAATCCCTCTGATTTTGTCTTCAGCTATGAGGCATCGGTGGAATCCCATTAACCCCTTCGTCCAGGTAATAGTAGGTAGGAGTAGGAGTAGGAGTAGTTTAGGTAGTTAAGTAGTTAGCTTAGTTAATTGCAGCTTACAGACTTCATCTTCTTCGACTTCGGTGAGTTCCTTGAGCTCGCCAGAGTCCTGATTTTGTCTTTTAAAGCCATTGATCACCTTCCTTTAACCCTCACGACTACTTCTAATTCATTAAAACACAAATTTAACCACTGTTCGCCTAATTCACCTTCGCCTCCAACAGACACTGTCGCTATCCATGGCGACAATATCTGAGCTTAGATCCACCTCCATAGGGTCCTCCATCACCTATTCACAACCTAAGGATCCTGTTTTACACTTTAATTTGTATAATTACCACCCATAATCTAAACGCCTAATTTTTAAATAAGCTCCTGAGCTCGCTGTCAGTGGCAGCTCGGGAGTAGTTGAATCTCTTAATTAATTATATAATTATGATCACGATTACTTTTTGACTTGTCTCAACCATTCAATTGAATGGGAAACCAAGTCCTGTGCTTCATTCCACTTAAAATTCATTCAAATTGAATTTACTATTTAATCATTCATGTAATGGATTAAAGAAGAATTAAATGAGTTCCTGGAACCTTTTCAAATCGAAAATGACATGATTTCTCTTTCTGTACATGAATTTCATTTTTTCTGGACTCACCGGAGCTCCGACGAGTCAAATCTGATCTTCATCCTATAGAAGTTGATAAGAAGCTCCAGAATAATGTAATTTTGATCACTGATTAATTTGAAGTTGTTTATTTGAAGATTTAACAACTGGAGTTTGGATTACTGATTTGTCTTCTCCAACTCCGGCAAAGTTGGAGAAGTCTGATAGAAGTTTAAAAGAGGCATTTGATGGATCTAAAAGCTTCAGTACAATGTGCTGAAGTTAATTATGCCTTCAAATCTGTGTAACAAACCCCTGATTACTCTGACGAACAGATCATATTTTTGGTTCAGGCGACAAGCCTAAAACCCTAGATTCTTAGGTTTAAACATCTATCTAGGGGGTTGAGCAAGTTCCTGAGGATGAAAGGATCCTATCTTAGGCTTTGATTTCTTGTAAAGAGGCTTAGAATAGAAAGTCAAATTTTGAAGCCTTATAGTCAAATCCGAGCTTGAAATCTTGACTCTGAGCTCAATCTATTGAATTGAGGAGCTTGAACTAATTCTGAGATTTGTATGAATGATTTTAGAGTGAATTAGATGAGCTCTGTGGATTAATTTAGTTGGTATTCAAACACTGCCAGTTTGGGTTGTTTTTGAACCCAAACTGTTGGTAGTGGTTTTCTGATGAGTTTTGAATGCGATTCCTACCCAGATGAGCTTGTTACATTCCTTAGAGTCTGTTGGAATCAATTAGAAATGTCCTTAACTGTCTGTTGCATCTTTCTTCATCTGAATTCCTTTCTCTAAAGTTTTCAGTGAAGCTTTGAGCTTCCCTGCACTTCCTGAAGCTCTTGAGAGCTTAAAACCTATACAAACAGCTGCGGAACCACCTGTATAACCTGTTCAGATCTTTAGATAAGCTGAAATGTCCATTCTATAGACACAGTAAGTTAATTTCTATTTCCAGGCATATTAAACCCGTAGGAACCGCCTAATTTCACCTATCGAATCAAAGAGGAAATCATCCTCTAAACTTCAAATTGACCCTAGAATCTTGTAGAGCTATCTTAGAGCTCTCCATCAAGCTTTATTTTGCTTGATTTGGAGCTCTGAGTAGGGAGAAATCTTTGTTTGAAGTTGGCACTGGAGGGGGAGAAGTTAGTCCCATACCGAAAATTCTCGAGCACCCGCCTTAGTATAAAAGTGTTTTGTGTTATAGGCGATTCAGTCGTCAGCACTCGACTCGAAAAGAAAACCCTGATCATCTGAGCATGTGCGTGTGTGTGTGGGCGAGTGCACTTACGGGTGTGCGTCCGAGTGGGTGTATATGTGCGATTGGCCCTGAGAGGGCGAGGCCTGGGAGGCGTTGAGCCGGTTCGGCTTGAGAGAGGGCCGGTTTGGCTCAAGAGAAAAAAAATTGAAAATAAACCCTAATGAAATTAGGCGAGGACCAAGTAGGGTTTGGTCCCACCCTGATCTCAGGGTGCTGTGTATCCTCGAAAGGACCTTGTCGCAAATTAAAAACAAATTTTTGGTTGAGAAGGAAATTTAACTCGGTTCAGCAAAAGGTTAAGAAAGAAAGAAGAGTTAAAGTGCTGAAGGCTCTGATGGCTAAGTGTCAAAAGAAAAAGAGTAAGGGCTGAAGAAGGAAGGTTGAGGAGGAAGAAGAACTCACAAAGGAAGAAAGCTAAAGGAAGCTAAGGAAAAGAGAAGAAGAAAATAGGCAGGCATAAGGAAATACTTAAGAAGAAAAAGAAGAGAAGGGCAGGAACAGAAACATAAGAGAAGAAAGAAAGAGATCGAGAGAAAAAGAAAATAAGAGGAAAATAGAAAGAGAAAGAAAGAAAGAACAAAGGATTAAGAAATAAAAGAAAAACAAAATAACGAGAAGAGAAAGAAGAAAGGCTGAAGTATTAAGGAAAAGAAGTTAATTTTTCTTGTTACATTTTAATTTCTTTTTGTTCTTAATTGTTGTATTAAGACATATATTGACTAAATAAACTTTTCTTTGCCTTAGGTCATATGAAATAAATAGAGAATTTACATGTTTTTAATGTTGAAAATGAGAGTTTATATGGGATTTTACATGTTATTTCATTTAAATCAATCTTTGGCAAAATTCATGCTTCCATAATTAACTTAGATTTACTTCCTATACTTTTAGAGAAAAATAAAAGATAACTCGTGAATTTAGAATGAATTATACCTCCCAGTGAATGATCTGGACTCAACCAGTAAAAATTTTCTAAAATGTTAGGTTAATTCGACCCTATACTACTAATCGGTACAACTTCGAGTTAACCTAAGTGACTTTTCTCTACTCATAATTAAGTAAAATTAACTTAATTAATTGAGTTGATGTAAGAAACGACCACCCGCTAACGGAAACGACTGACCGCATGCCAGTGAGGGTAGCTACCTATGCGCTTATCGTGCATGCCGTAGTCACCGCTACGTCGCGACCGTGACCTCGAGGTGGTAGACCGGGAGTAGGACTATCATGGGGGCTCTCCCGGCTAAGAGAGTGCCACGTGTATATCCTACATCGTGGAATAAACTGCAATCAAGATCGTTCCCTTAGAGAATAAGAGGATTAAGAAGCAATGTGGATCCTTACTAGAATAACCGAATCAGAAACACCTAGTTAAGATAAATGGAAACAAATGAATAGTTATTTGCTTGTTTCTTTATGTTAAATTGCATGTAAATGGCTTAACTACCACTTTACTCAGCGTTAGCTGACCACGGATTATATAACCATGTTCAGGTTAGGGAGTTGAGTAGACAGCGCCACCGACTGCAGAGGGTGCTAGGCGCAGCCGAGCCCAACATAGTTGTCACTTTTCTGTTTCAGAGCTCTTTTTTGTAGTAGTGAGTACTTTTAGCATGTATTAAATGTTTCTACTATATTTCTGTTCTATTTGCCTCTATTGTAGTTGTGATGGCTATGTATGTTATAGTACCCTTCTGCTTGTGGCATATAATATTTTTGAAACTTCTTGTTCTGATTTCCAGTACCGCCTCTTATTTGTTTCTGCTTAGTTACATTGTATGTGTAGTTGTAGAATATTTTCTACTTTTGGTTATTTATTGTTGAACGACTAGGTCTTGGGATTAGTCGAGGCGAGCTAATCTCGGGTCCTGTAGGAAGCTGGGATCGGGTCGTAACACTTATTTCTATTGCTGCTCACAGAGACTGATTGTTATACCAATTGGATGTAAAGAACACCTTTCTCTATGGTGATTTTCAAGAGGAGGTTTACATGCAACAGCCTCCAGGTTTCAAGATTCAGGGGGAGTGTGTATGCAAATTGAGGAAAGCAATCTATAGATTGAAGCAGAGTTCAAGGGCCTGGTTCCAAAAGTTATCAGATGTACTCCACCAGATTGGTCTGAGGTGCTCTACTTCATATCACTCTTTATTTACTAGGAAGATTGACAGGGAGACTGTGGCACTACTGGTATATGTGGATTATCTTATCATCACTGGGGATGACAGAGATGAGATAGATGAAGTCAAGAGGCACTTATCAGAGAAGTTTGTCATGAAGTATCTGGGACATTTAAGGTATTTCTTGGGTATTGAGGTTGCACGTGGTAGGGATGGAGTGATACTCTCTCAAAGGAAGTATGCTCTTGATCTTCTTCAAGAGACTGGCATGTTAGCAGTAATGGTTACAAATATTCCCATGGATCCCAAGGTCCATTTATATGATGAGAGATTTGAGATGGTTGACAATAGAGCCTACAGGCAGTTGGTGGGTAAGCTCCTTTACCTCACCATCACTCGTCCAGACTTATCTTTGTCTGTTGGAATGCTTAGCCAGTTTATGAATAAGCCAACTAGGTAACACTGGGAGGCTACAATGTAGGTGCTTAGGTACGTGAAGAAAGCACCAAGACGAGGATTATTATTTCGCAAGGGAATGCCCATGGGGATTGTATCATACTCTGATGCTAATTATGCTGGCTGTGTTGGGGATAGGAAATCTACCACATGGTTTTGCACCTTTGTTGTAGGCAATCTAATTACATGGAGGAGCAAGAAGCAAGCAGTTGTATCTAGATCCAATGTCAAGTTAGAGTATAGGGCCTTGGCCCAGACAACTGCTGAGATGGTCTGGGTCAAGTCAGTTCTGTTAGATCTTCATGTTCCTCTAGATAGATCTATGGAGATGTAGTGTGCTAACAAAGTAGCAACTTACATTGCCAATAACCCTATGTTCCACGAGAGGACAAAACATGTTAAGATTGACTGCCACTACACTCAGGATCTCATTCAGTGTGGGATGTTACATACCACGAGTGTCACTTCTGAGGAGCAGGCTGCAGATGTCTTCACAAAAGCCCTAGAGAAATCTACCTTTGAGGTGTGTCGTTCCAAGCTGAGCATGATAAATAGTTATGCTCCAGTTTGAGGGGAAGTGTTAGAGATAGTGGTGTTATGTTTATTTTATGTTTTCTTTATTTCTTATGGACCATGATGTTATTTCCCCCACACCTCTTCTCTTTATGAAGAGGTGTAAGGCTCCCATAATGAGATTGACGGATTCTATTTTCCTACTGTAATTGACACTTTAATAGCATAACTAATAAAACATTTGGTCAGCCAAAAATCTGGATGCAAGATGTTCTAGTAGTGTTGTAACGACCCGGTTCCCGAGTCCCTACGAGACACGAGAACCGGACCGACTCGACTAATCCCAAGACCCAGTCGTCCAACGAGGAAGTAACCAAAAGACAGTAAAATAAACCATATTCAGCATGAATATAACTAACAGTAAGAAAGTACAGCAGTAAGGAAAGAAACTACTACAGTAGGCACCACCACAACAGTAAAACAACATTTATCATATAACAAAAACTGCAGGTAAAGAAGGTACAGCGGAAACAAAACTACTCACTAGAACAGAAACAAAAGAAGGTACAAAGCTGTGGCAACTCTACTGGACCCTACTCAGCCCAGCGTCCTCTGCAGCCGCCGACCCTGGCTGCTCAACACCTGGTCCTAAAAAAGGTAACGAGTGTAACACGTTAGCAAAACGCTGAGTAGAGTTGCAAACTAACTAAAGGCAACAGTAGAGTGTACAGTAGCTGTTATGTTCTATTACTTCCTTTTATTTACATCTTTCAATTTTTCTCACTATTTCATTTACTTCTCAGATCCTTTACTTGATCTCGGATGTCCTCGTGGGACGATCTTGATTGCAGTCTTTTCCAAAAGTAGAAGTAGCACGTGGTGCTCTCCTGGCCGGGAGAGTCCCCCGTGGTGATCCTACCCTCAGTCAACCACCCCAAGGTCACTGACAGACGTAACGGTGACTACGGCACGCGCGATAAACGCATAGGTAGCTAGCCCGTACTGGCACGCGGTCAGTCGTTTCCGTTAACGGGTGCGCCCAAAGCACAGCACGGAACCAGGGCAGAGCCCTCTCAGTAACAGGGGTCCAACCCCTCCACAGTAACCAAACTGGGGCCTTGCCCCTCCACAGTCCGCGCACCCTCGCCTGACTACCCTGGTTTGCCCTAGTGGGCCTAACAAGTCGGTGAAGGAGGCTAGCAGAACCCCGGGGCCCGTGGGGTAGCTAGTACTCTCCTAACACTACTAGCTCTCCTCGGTACTACGTACACGAGGGCCAACAAGTCGGTACAGAGCGGCCAATCCTAACCCCGGGTCCCTGGGGCGGCTGGCCCCACTCTGCACTAAAACAGGTACAGGTACTTCCCTTGGTACTGCGTACCCAAGAGACAGTACAAACTACATCTCAGTTCCATTCCTTTTCTTTCCAGGAGTTCCACTCCTAATTCCCCGTAGGGTTCCAGCTCTTTATCTCAGAACATCATATGTTTCACCTTCCAGATTCTCGTTCTCACATTCCATGATCTCAACATGATTCTTTATGCATAACAGGCAGCTGTTAATTAAATTTACAGGCAGCTTTATATATTCCTTTCCATTTTTCCAAGACTGCAGTAATGTACATTCCACTAGTTTTTCCATCCTAGGATTCATGCCATATCCTAGGATCTATCATACAATCTAGTTTTCCGGCCCTAGGATTCATGCAACACCTAGGAGCTATCATTCCATATATTTCTCATTCCTAGGATTCATGCAATGCCCTAGGTTCTAATTATGGTTCCATACTTTAACAGATTTTATTAATACTTAAAACCACTCTACCAGGTACAACGGGAGTAATGGGGGCGTGGTCGGGAATCCCGCGCGCCTCCGCGACTCTCAAGACGGCAACCGAACGAGGTCCTATCACAAGGATCAAACACAAGGAGTGTCTCAAAACAGTGTATAGCTACTGTAGGCGGGTAGAGGAATAAATTCTGAAACGAACGCAACTCGAATCGCGGAAAACGGAGCCCAAACGGGCCCTAACGGGTCGAGAAAGACAATACTGTGCAAAATCAGACGTCTGGAACTCCTTCCAGACGTCTTAAACGGTGGATCAGAGAATTACCTGTTCGGCTTGGTTCCCCGGACGTCCAGAAGTCTGTGGGGACGTCTCTCCTAGATCCCAGACGTCCGATGGTCTCTCCGGACGTCTGGAGGTCACTCCCGCCGTCTGGTACAACTTCCAGACGTCTGATTCGCAAAGGGTGACGAATCCGAACACCTGCGCACAGCCAACCCTCCTCCCTCAGTACGGTCAGTCGACAAAAAGAAGGAGAAAGCGGAACTCACCTTTCAGACGTCTGTATGATCTCACAGACGTCGACCTTGTCGTCTGGATATCAGTCCAGACGTCTGATTCTGGAGATTTTTCCATAATCAGAACCTCGCTCGGCCTCCGCTCGCGACGCCGCCCGCGTCGCACCTCGCGCGTCCGCTGCTCCGCCCGCAGCAGGTCCCTCTTCGCGACGCTCTGCCCCCCCTGCGCCCTCCGCCGGCCGGCCAAGCCGCTCCCGGCGAGCTTGCCCTCACGGCAGAGCCCCGCCCTCGCACGCCGCAGCTCCTCCGCGCCTACTGCGGCCGCCGCTGCCGCTGCGCCCTCGCGTCCGCTCGCTCTCGCGCACAGGCAGGAGAGAAGGAGGAAGATGGTGGAGACGGGAGGGGAGGCGCGCCCCCTCCCCCTTTTAACGCCGCGCGGAGAGGAGGGAGAGACGGTCGCAGTCGCCTGCAGCCGCAGAGAAGATGCAGGATCGCAGGTCTGCGCACACAGGCGCGCAGACGAATATCCCGTGCGAGCATAACTGTTCGCCAGACGTCTGTAAACTATCCCGGACGTCTGGTCAGACGTCTGGATGTGATCCCAGACGTCTTTACAGACGTCTGGGCCACCTCCCAGACGTCTTAAAAGACGTCTGGGGCACGCGCTCGTTACAAGTGTCTTATACTTTGGTCAGCCAAATGGCATTTGGTCTCTTTTGTTTTATTGCATTTGTGGGTAGAGATCTCATTGTAGCAAACACATTTGGTTCCTTGGGATATATTGTGCTTATTGTACTCAGGGGTTTCACCTTATCATGACGTATGGTCTTTCCTAAACTCTCTTGGTTTTGCTTTCCACACTTTGCACTCACTTTCAACGGAATTTGTTTCAAGAAACATTTCTTTGATTGCACTACTTGTGATGGCAAGTTCACATTTAGCAAGTAATCTTCATTTGTTTTTTTTTGGTGGGGTGATTAACTAATCCTCATTTGTAGTATCATTTCTATCTCAAGATGTTCATTTTACCAACGATATGTCATGATTAAACCTCACAACTACTTTACATTTGTGCCTTCCAACTTTAGTACATATCTTTACATTTGTGCCTTCAACTTTCATGTATGTCTTCTTGTTACATAAAATGCATAATGGCCCTTTCCTTTCTTTTTCCAAAAAGTAATGGCCCTCTCCATTTTAACAACCATGTTAAAATGGTCCATATAATGAACTTTAAAGATATATACACATGTCTGTAAATCAGACTGTTACGAACGTGTGCCCCAGACGTATTTTAAGACGTCTGGGAGGTGGCCCAGACGTCTGGGATTACATCCAGACGTCTGGGATGATTTACAGACGTCTAAAAAACCGTTATCTTCCACACGCGCGAGTCGTCTGCGCGCCTGCGCACGCAGACCGCATATTCGCCTTTCCTCCCTCCGCAGCTGCAGATTCCCCTGCCGTGAATCCTTCTCCCTCCTCTCCGCGTGGCCTTAAAAAGGGCACGCCTCCCCTCCCGTCTCCACCGTCTCCTTCCTCTTCTTCCTGTGCGTGAGAGCGAGCGAGCGCGAGGGCTGCAGGGTGGCCGCAGTGAGCGCGGAGGAGGTGCGGCGTGCGAGGGTGGAGCTCTGCCGTGAGGGCGAGCTCGCCGGAGCGGCTTGGCCGGCCGGCGGAGGGCGCAGGGGGTGCGGAATGATGCGGAGAGGGACCTGCTGTGGTCTGAGCAGCAGACGCGCGAGGTACGACGCGGGCGACGTCGCGAGCAGAGTCCGGGTCGCGCCCTGATTTTGGAAAAATTTCCAGAATCAGACGTCTGGGTTGATAGGCAGATAGGACGACATCTGGTAGCTCATACAGACGTCTGAAAGGTGAGTATTCCGTTTTCTTCTTCCTTCCTGTCGACTGACCGTACTGAGGGAGGGAGTTGGTTGTGCGCAGGCTCGCTGATTCGCCATCCTTTGCGAATCAGACGTCTGGAAGTTGTACCAGACGGCTTGAGTGACCTCCAGACGTCCGGGGTGACCATCTGACGTTTGGGAGATAGGCCAGACGTTCCCACAGACTTCTGGACGTCTGGGAAACCACGCTGAACAGGTAATTCTCTGATCCACTTTTTAAGACGTCTGGAAGAAGTTCCAGACGTCTGATTTTGCACAGTATCGTCTTTTTCGACCCGTTTAGGGCCCGTTCGGGCTCCGTTTTCCACGATTCGAGTTGCGTTCTTTTCAGAATTAATTCCTCTACCCGTCTACAGTAGCTATACACTGTTTGAGACACTCCTTGTGTTTAATCATTGTGATAGGACCTCGTTCAGTTGCAGTCTTGGGAGTCGCAGAGGCACGCGGGATTCCCGATTACGCCCCCATTACTCCCGTTGTACCTGGTAGAGTGGCTTAAGTTTATTTTTAAAATCTGTTAAAGTATGGAACCATAACTAGAATCTAGGACATTGCATGAATCCTAGGAATGAAAAATGTATGGAATGATAGCTCCTAGGTGATGCATGAATCCTAGGGCTGGAAAACTAGTTGTATGCTAGATCCTAGGATGTGGCATGAATCTTAGGATGGAAAAACTAGTGGAATGTATAATACTGCAGTCTTGGAAAAATGGAAAGGAATATAAAGCTGCCTGTAAATTGAATTAACAGCTATCTGTTATGAATAAAGAAACATGATTGAGATCATGGATTGTGAGAACGTGAAACTGGAAAGTGAAACATATGATGTTCTGAGATAAAGAGCTGGAACCCTACGGGGAATTAGGAGTGGAACTCCTGGAAAGAAAAAGGAATGGAACTGAGATGTAGTTTGTACTGTCTCTTGGGTACGTAGTACCAAGGGAAGTACCTGTACCTGTTTAGTGCAGAGTGGGGCCAGCCGCCCCAGGGACCTGGGGTTAGGATTGGCCGCTCTGTACTGACTTGTTGGCCCTCGTGTACGTAGTACCGAGGAGAGCTAGTAGTGTTAGGAGAGTACTAGCTACCCCACGGGCCCCGGGGTTCTGCTAGCCTCCTTCACCGACTTGTTAGGCCCACTAGGGCAAACCAGGGTAGTCAGGCGAGGGTGCGCGGACTGTGGAGGGGCAAGGCCCCGATTTGGTTACTGTGGAGGGGTTGGACCCCTGTTACTGAGAGGGATCTGCCCTGGTTCCGTGCTGTGCTTTGGGCGCACCCGTTAACGGAAACGACTGACCGCGTGCCAGTGCGGGCTAGCTACCTGTGCGTTTATCGCGCGTGTCGTAGTCACCGTTACGTCTGTCAGTGACCTTGGGGTGGTTGACTGAGGGTAGGATCACCACGGGGGACTCTCCCGGCCAGGAGAGCACCACGTGCTACTTCTACTTTTGGAAAAGACTGCAATCAAGATCGTTCCCACGAGGACATTCGAGATCAAGTAAAGGATCTGAGAAATAAATGAAATAGTGAGAAAATTGAAAGATGTGAATAAAGGAAGTAACAGAACATAACAGCTACTATACACTCTACTGTTGTCTTTAGTTAGTTTGCCACTCTACTCAGCGTTTTGCTGACGTGTTACACTCGTTACCTTTTTCAGGACCAAGTGTTGAGCAACCAGGGTCAACGGCTGCAGAGGACGCTGGTCCGAGTAGGGTCCAGTAGAGTTTACCACAGTCTTTTGTACCTCTTTTGTTTCTGTTATAGTGAGTAGTTCTTGTTTCCGCTGTACTTTCTTTACCTGCAGTTCTTGTTATATGATAAATGTTGTTCTACTGTTGTGGTGGTATCTACTGTAGTAGTTTCTTTCCTTACTGCTGTACTTCCTTACTGTTAGTTATATTCATGCTGAATGTGGTTTATTTTATTGCTCTTTTGGGTTACTTTCTCGTTAGACCACTAGGTCTTGGGATTAGTCGAGTTAGTCCGGTTCTCGTGTCTCGTAGGGACTCGGGAACCGGGTCGTTACACAGACCATATAATGAGGTGATTTGTTTCTGTTTTATTCTGAAAAAGTTTTTGGACCATATAAAATAATGAAAGTGCATGACTAGACAGCCTTGAGTCCAAGAACTACTAGGCTTGTCTATCTACTATGGTAACAACTAAAAGGACCAAACTAGTTACAAATGATGTAAGCTCAACAAATTAAAAAGACCAAACTAGATACTTACGAATGCTGAAAGCATTGATATAACTTTATCCCCTTCTTTAAAGCTAGTCACACCAGGACCAACTGCAACAATCTCGCTAGCAACATTTGTGCCTGTCTAACAAATATCATGACTTCAGAAACCTAACTGTGATGTAGATTAGATTAGTAAAATGACAGTAACCTTCATGACTGTTGGAGGATATGTGTGGTTATCCTCCAACAAAGACAAATTAGAGTTATTAGATGCAGAGATCTATTGGATACTCCAACTAGTTGCACTATGGTGGAATTTCAGCAGCTCAAATTACTCGAATCTATTTTGTTATTCCAGCAACGAGTGTGATGGCAGTTTAAACGAACATGTGCTTGGCTTCCAAATTCTTTCTAGAATTAACAGTAAAAAGATAGAAATTATTTTTAGAAATGTAAAATTAATTATTTCTAGTTGATACAAACTGATGGTTACCACTGGTATTATATCCATTTATTCTCTAAGCTCATGTATACATGGTCAACCTCTCCCAATCCCTTACAAGACGGAAGAATATAAAACTTTCATAGAGAAGAAAAAAAATGCTGCTATGACATTTGACAGCTATAGAACATGTCAAATTTTAAAGTTCAATTACAAAGAGATTCTTGTTGGCTTTGATATGCATAAATTCAGTTGTATACCCTTTTAATTTGTCTCTAAGCGTCCATAAACTTTTAGTGTTTGTTTCCACAAAAATAACTTCTTGTATTCTCATGCTTCCACCTGTCTGGTTTGTGCCATACCATAAACTGTTAACTTACTTCAACACAATACTCTCACAAATGGTTGTGGAACTAAATCTGCAAAATGAAAGAATATTCCTGATTTTTCGTTCTTTTTTTCTTTTTATTCATATCTGAATATGATTCTCTGCAATCAGAAGTCCTATATAAAACATTTGATTGGTTGATGTTGGGTCATACCTGAATGGATATAGATCCCAAATCTTACAAAATTTTAAAATATGAATTTGTCACAAAAAGTGAAGAGGGAAAATATTTGAATTCAAATTAAACCAAAGATGATTATCCATTAGTGTTACATTAGGAGTTGCTTTTCATAAACATGAATTTTTGCTTGTTCACATCTCTGCACATATTCACCAGCAATTTGGGTTGAACATTTCATGGCTAGAATTTATTTAGATTCCCAAGTATTATACTAACTTAGGCTAGGGTGAAAGAAGGAAGTCGGAATGAGAAGATATAGCCATAATATCATCTACCTGTCCTTTTTTAGCCTCCTTGCTGTCACTGTTTTGCTTGCTCATGCATTATTGCCAACCCTATTGCACATTGTAAACCTACATGCTTCTGCCACAATACTTCATCCACGCCCACTCTGCAATTTCATCATTTAATAATTATCTCAACATTTTTTATGTAATGACTTCTATTTGGCTTTGACTTGTGTGCGGAAATAACTACTAATCTAGAAGGAATAACTATGTAAGATATATTTTGATAGTAGTTGTTCATGCTTACAATTTTATGGATTCCATTTGTTCCTTGTGATTGACTACTAGAGCTAATTTGTGAATCAGCCAACAACAATTTATGACATACTAACCTCAACTTGATCCTTCTAAGGGTTGTTCACGTTTATGCCAATGTAAATAAGTTTGTGGAAACAATGAGTATATTATGACATTTTTTGATTTGTCAGTTCTGAAAGGGTTCAACATCATATTTAAGGAACATGAAAAAGGAATGTTACAAAGAGATCGATAAACAAGGACTGAAAAAGGGATGACAACTATTCATATTCATGTTAGAGAAAGAAGCATAATACAGTATTATGAAACCTTAGCAGGACTTGAATGTTCTAATGACAAATTGTAAGGTCGGCAGTTAAAAAAATATGGTCCATGCTTTAGCATTTCGTTTGCATTGCTTTGCATATGAGTGGGAATGTTAGAGTTGTATAGTAATTGGCGAAGGCCTTTTTATGAAAGGTTCACTTCTCAAAGGCATATACTTGATTGATTGATCTTCTCTCTAGTCTTCATTGGTGTAGAGAGGATTCTTGAACCATGGATTTAGTAAATGAAAAGACGTGTTATTATCATAGCCTCCTTGGTGCTTCTTAATGGGAATCTGATAGGCAATCGGGTACAGCTTAGAGAGCACGTTTGCCAAGGGTATCTGTTGGCCCCATTGTTTTCTATCCTAGTTGATGATGCATCAGTGGTCAGCTTGAATGTTACATGTGGTGTTGGGCTATTTTCTAGGTTCTAGCTTTATTGGCAAGCAGGATTCCAAACTCGTGGTTCCCCTATTACAATACGTTGATGATATGGTCATGCACATAGAAGGGCTAGTTGAAGAGTTAGACTTATTGGTCTAGATTTTTATTTTTGGTTCCTATTTAAGCCTTGAGTTGGTGAACTATGCCATATTGATGACTTATTGTACAACACTAGTGGTAGTCATCTGATTCTACTAAAAAAATCTATTGGGTATCACTGTATTAGGTACTTGTTATCCATCTAATTTTACTATCTTTTACATTTTCACCTTGTATGTAATTTTAAGAGAAGATTTTAGAATTGATCATGCATTTTCCATCCTTTTATGATTTCTACAAGACTACAACATTGTTGGTTATCCTTTTTTTTCTCGTTTTTCATGAATAGAAAAACATCATAAGTATATACTTTTTTGAAAGGGAACATCAGAAACATTTTTTTTCCAGGAAACATAACATGAGAAATATTTAAGTGCTCGTGAGATGGATTCTTAAAAAAAAAGAAAAATCAAAGGTTGAAATCTTTTAATCTTCGGGTCCTTTTTTTGAGTCGTAGTTTTCTATTTAGGTCAGCATCATGGAATGAAGATTTTTTCTTGATAGATGGTTGTTCTTTCTGTTTCTAAAAAGTGCTCTACCATGTGCTGTGTAGAATTGTGCAACTAGATGAATATTCTGAAGTTGAAACTTGATTTTCTCTTTAATGGATGATTCTTGAGGTGAATAGATTGATATATAAAAGATGTCGTAGCCTAGCACCATTGGTTGGCTTAAGTATTATTTGCATGCGAACTTGCTGAGGGTCACGATTTCTAGGTTTAGCAACGTTACCTTGTTAACTACTTCAGAAATAGACATGTAAAGATTTTTACCCAATCATGTATTTCTGTCCAGTTACTAGAAATGAATTTTAAGTGTTTATTGGTCATTTAATATAGATGATCTTCATTTTAGGCTCAAAGTAAACTAATGAGTTTGTATGTTTTTATTGAAAAATGAAAAAGACTTCATTTAATATAGTGTCTATTGGTCTTTTTTTTATACATATCTGTTTTTAAGGGATTCAAGGGTCCCTAGTGAATATTTGTGAAAGATTTTTGCTGTGAAACATCTTCTATCAAATGAGATAATTGAGCATGTCATTGAAATTCTTTAATAATGTTAATATTGCAATTGCCTTAGTCTTGCCCACAGGTTTGTGCCTGGACATATTGACAGGGGAAATGTAATACTTGTAGATTTGCACAACCCGGAGAATGCTCAGATGAAAATTGTGCTTATTGTTAATTTGGATGTGAAGGATAACCATGAAGAGGCTGCTATTGGAACCAAGCTAACTTTTGACTTGTACCAAGAGGTTTGAATAGTACTAATCTCTCTTGCCAATTCTATCTGTATAATGCATAAAAAAGATCGTTCAGTACATGTAGATCTACTTGATATTTCATGTTACATTTGCTCTGTAGAGAGAACTTTATGATACATGTAAGTCCAAATTTCCTTTGTATTCATAGTTCAACATGAATTGAAATGTCATACTGGTTGCAAAATCTGAAGAATGAGCATACACTAGTAGCATCCAAGGAAAATACAAAAGTTTGGAAATCTGGAGAGGTTATATGATTAGTCAAAAATAAACCAAATTCGATGTTGATGTACCCATAAGCTAGCGTGGTCACCTCTTGAGGCTGACTTCTAAGACAACAGTTTGACATTAGGCTTATTCAAGTTTGTATTAGCTAATGATTCTTCATTTACAGATTGAAGCTGCGAAATGCTAAGAAGATTCAATAGACAAAATAGTAGCTGCATTTGAGAGGCTATACAAGCACGAGGTCCTGTACAGTGTTACGATCCGATTTCCGAATCCCTACAGGACCCATGACCGGCTCGACTCGACTAATCCCAAGACCCAGTCGTCCAACAAGAAAGTAACCAAAAAGCAGGAAAATAACCCACATTCACTATGCTAAGCAACTAACAGTAAAAAGATATAGTAGTAAAGAAGTAAAAACTGCTACAGTACATATCACCACCACAACAATAGAAAAGTAACAAGGTACAGGAACATAAGGTACAGAACGTAAAAGTACAGAACATAAAGGTACAAGAGTCTAACTCACTACCACGAAAGGAGTACAACAAAAGAAGCTACTGCTGCTAGGCTCTACTGGGCCCAGCACCCTCTGCAACTGTAGACTCGGGCTGCTCAACACCTGGACCTGAAAAGGGTTATGAGTACACAAATTCAGTGAACGCTGAATAGAGTGGCAACCAAATAATTAAAGCATTAAAGCTAACAGGTAAACTAGCTATTCCACTTTCTTTAATTTACAATTTATTCCTTTTCACCCATTGGTTTATATGTTTCCAAAACTCTTTCTTGATCTCGAATGTTCCTCGTGGGAACGATCTTAATTGCAGTATTTTCCGAAGAGTAGAAGGCACACGTGGTGCTCTCCTGGCCGGGAGAGTCCCCCATGGTAATCCTACACCCAGTCAACCACCCAAGGTCACGGACAGACATAATGGTGACTACGGCACGTGCGATAAGCATACGGGTAGCTACCCCGCACTGGTACGCGATCAGTCGTTTTCGCTAACGGGTGCATCCAAAGTATATCATGGAATAGTATAGGACCTAGCCCTCTTAGTAACAAGGGTCTAGCCCCTAAGAACTAAACAGGGGTCTCGCCCCTCAACAGTCCACACACCCTCGCCTGACTACCCTGGTTTGCCCAGTAGGCCTAATAAGTTGGTGTAGGGCGGCTAGCTAAACCCCAGATTCCGTGGGGTGGCTAGCTCTCTCCCTACACTAGTAGCTCTCCCTGGTACAGTGTACACGAGGGCCACGGAGTCGGTGCAAAGTGGCCAAACCCACCCCGGGTCTCAACCCAAAGGGCAGCAAGCTCCCTTCTACACTAAGAGGTAACATGCGCTCCCCTTGGTACCACGTACTCAAGGGCCCGTACACTTCCCAACACATTTCCAGATCCCTTCCATTTATTATCCAGGAGCTCTACTCCTATTCCCCCGTAGGGTTCATGCTCATATGCCATTCCATACCAGGTTTCATCATTTCTAATTCCATTCTCAAGTTATACACATGCAGCTTGTATTTCTACCGTTCATATTTCCATGCTCAGGTTATACACTGGCAGCTCATATTTCTATCATTCACATTATCATTCTCAGATTATACACATGAAGCTCGTATTATATCATTTAACATATACAACAGGAAATTCACATGCAACAGTTAACTAGCACAGGTATTTCATATTTCACAGGCAACTTTTGTTCATTTACTGGCAGTGTAACGACCCGGTTCCCGAGTCCCTACGAGACACAAGAACCGGACCGACTCGACTAATCCCAAGACCTAGTCGTCCAACGAGGAAGTAACCAAAAGACAGTAAAATAAACCACATTCAGCATGAATATAACTAACAGTAAGAAAGTACAGCAGTAAGGAAAGAAACTACTACAGTAGGTACCACCACAACAGTAAAACAGCATTTATCATATAACAGAAACTGCAGGTAAAGAAGGTACAGCGGAAACAAAACTACTCACTAGAACAGAAACAAAAGAGGTACAAAAGGCTGTGGTAACTCTACTGGACCCTACTCGGCCTAGCGTCCTCTGCAGCCGCCGACCCTGGCTGCTCAACACCTGGTCCTGAAAATGGTAACGAGTGTAACACGTCAGCAAAACGCTGAGTAGAGTGGCAAACTAACTAAAGGCAACAGTAGAGTGTACAGTAGCTGTTATGTTCTATTACTTCCTTTATTCACATCTTTCAATTTTTCTCACTATTTCATTTATTTCTCAGATCCTTTACTTGATCTTGAATGTCCTCGTGGGAACGATCTTGATTGCAGTCTTTTCCAAAAGTAGAAGTAGCACGTGGTGCTCTCCTGGCCGGGAGAGTCCCCCGTGGTGATCCTACCCTCAGTCAACCACCCCAAGGTCACTGACAGACGTAACGGTGACTACGGCACGCGCGATAAACGCACAGGTAGCTAGCCCGCACTGGCACGCGGTCAGTCGTTTCCGTTAACGGGTGCGCCCAAAGCACAGTACGGAACCAGGGCAGAGCCCTCTCAGTAACAGGGGTCCAACCCCTCCACAGTAACCAAACCGGGGCCTTGCCCCTCCACAGTCCGCGCACCCTCGCCTGACTACCCTGGTTTGCCCTAGTGGGCCTAACAAGTCGGTGAAGGAGGCTAGCAGAACCCCGGGGCCCGTGGGGTAGCTAGTACTCTCCTAACACTACTAGCTCTCCTCGATACTACGTACACGAGGGCCAACAAGTCGGTACAGAGCGGCCAATCCTAACCCCGGGTCCCTGGGGCGGCTGGCCCCACTCTGCACTAAACAGGTACAGGTACTTCCCTTGGTACTGCGTACCCAAGGGACAGTACAAACTGCATCTCAGTTCCATTCCTTTTTCTTTCCAGGAGTTCCACTCCTAATTCCCCGTAGGGTTCCAACTCTTTATCTCAGAACAACATATGTTTCACTTTCCAGATTCACGTTCTCAAAATCCATGATCTCAAACATGTTTCTTTATTCATAACAGGCAGCTTTATATTCCTTTCCATTTTTCCAAGACTGCAGTATTATACATTCCGCTAGTTTTTCCATCCTAAGATTCATGCCACATCCTAGGATCTAGCATACAACTAGTTTTCCAGCCCTAGGATTCATGCATCACCTAGGAGCTATCATTCCATACATTTCTCATTCCTAGGATTCATGCAATGTCCTAGATTCTAGTTATGGTTCCATACTTTAACAGATTTTAAAAAAATAACTTAAGCCACTCTACCAGGTACAACGGGAGTAGTGGGGGCGTGATCGGGAATCCCGCGTGCCTCCGCGACTCTCAAGACTGCAACCGAACGAGGTCCTATCACAAGGATCAAACACAAGGAGTGTCTCAGAACAGTGTATAGCTGCTGTAGGCGGGTAGAGGAATTAATTCTGAAACGAACGCAACTCGAATCGCGGAAAACGGAGCCCAAACGGGCCCTAAACGGGTCGAGAAAGACGATACTGTGCAAAATCAGACGTCTGGAACTCCTTCCAGACGTCTTAAACGGTGGATCAGAGAATTACCTGTTCAGCTTGGTTCCCCGGACGTCCAGAAGTCTGCGGGGATGTCTGTCCTATACCCCAGACGTCCGATGGTCCACACGGACGTCTGTAGGTCACTCCCGCCGTCTGGTACAACTTACAGACGTCTGATTCGCAAAGGATGGCGAATCAGCGAACCTGCGCACGGCCAACCCCCCTCCCTCAGTACGGTCAGTCGACAAGAAGGAAGAAGAAAGCGGAAACTCACCTTTCAGACATCTGTATGATCTTACAGACGTCGACCTTGCCGTCTGGCTATCAACCCAGACGTCTGATTCTGGAAATATTTCCAGAATCAGAACCCTGCTCGGCCTCCGCTCGCGACGCCGCCCGCGTCGCACCTCGCGCGTCCGCTGCTCCGACCGCAGCAGGTCCCTCTCCGCGTCGCTCCGCGCCCCCTGCGCCCTCCGCCGGCCGGCCAAGCCGCTCCGGCGAGCTCGCCCTCACGGCAGAGCCCCGCCCTCGCATGCCGCACCTCCTCCGCGCTCACTGCGGCTGCCGCTGCCGCCCTCGCATCCGCTCGCTCTCGCGCACAGGAAGGAGAAGAAGGAGGAGGCGGTGGAGACGGGAGGGGAGGCGCGCCCCTTTTAACGCCGCGCGGAGAGGAGAGAGAGAAGGCAGCAGGCCGCCTGCAACCGCAGAGAAAAGAGGGAATATGCGGTCTGCGCGCTCAGGCGCGCAGGCGACTCGCGTGTGTCGAAAATAACGGATTTCCAGACGTCTGGAAACGATCCCAGACGTCTTATCAGACGTCTGGTTGTGATCCCAGACGTCTTGTCCGACGTCTGAGCCACCTCCCAAATGTCTCAAATACGTCTGGGGCACACATTCGTTACAATATAACAAACTCAAAGGAAGTTTCGTCCCCGAAACTTGCGCCAACTAGGGTGCGGGAAAAAGATGTCCAAATAACCATAACAAACTCAAAGAGGACCGAAGCCGGTCCGAAAAGACGTACCCGCGAAAAGCTCCGGGTACCGCTCCCGCATTGCCGCCTCAGGCTCCCAGGTAGCCTCCTCGTACCGCTGGCTCCTCCACAAAACCTTTACCAGAGGTACTTGCTTTCGTCTCAACCTGCGGACGGCTCGGTCTAGGATCTGCACTGGCCGCTCGGGGTAGGTCAGGTCGTCGCTCTCCTCGACGCTCTCGTGACTCAGTACGTGGCTGGGATCGGCTACGTACTTCCTGAGGTTGGACACGTGGAACACGTCGTGCACACCAGAAAGCTGCGGGGGAAGGGCAAGTCTGTAAGCAACGGGTCCAACCCACTCCAGGACCTCAAAGGGCCCCACGAACCTCGGCGCGAGCTTCCCTCTCACCCCAAACCGCTGTAAGCCCTTCATGGGCGAAACACGAAGGAAGACGTGGTCCCCAACCTCGAACTGCACCTCTCTGCGTCTGCGATCTGCGTAGCTCTTCTGTCTGCTCCTGACAGTGCGGAGTCGTCTGTGGATCTGCTCAACTACCTCCTGACTCTGCCGGATCAACCTGGGGCCAACCTCCCACTTGGTCCCCACCTCAACCCAACTCAAGGGTGCCATGCATTTCCGTCCGTACAGAGCCTCGTAGGGAGCCATGCCGATGCTCGAGTGATAACTGTTGTTGTATGCAAACTCCGCCAGGGGCAGGTGCTCTTCCCAAGAGCCCCTCCAGTCTAGTACACAGGCACGCAAAAGGTCCTCAAGTGTCTGTATCGTGCATTCCGACTGTCCGTCCGTCTGGGGGTGGTAAGCCGTGCTAAACCTCAACCTCGTCCCCAAAGCCTGCTGAAACTCAGCCCAAACTGGGACGTAAAGCGGGTATCCCGGTCGGATACGATCTCCCGCGGAACTCCGTGTAGTCGCACCACATCACGGATATACCTCTCTGCCAACTGTGCTGGTCCCAAAGTGACTCGGATCGGCAAGAATCGTGCCGTCTTCGTCAATCTATCCACTATTACCCAGACTGCGTCGTGTCCTCGCTGGGTAACAGGTAAGCCCACCACCAAGTCCATGGTGATGCTCTCCCACTTCCATTCTGGTACTGGAAGCGACTGAAGCGGCCCTGCAGGCCTCTGATGCTCGGCTTTCACCTGCTGGCACACTAAGCACTGCTGCACGAACTCACCCACATCCCGCTTCATCCCTCTCCACCAAAACTCGCGTCTCAAGTCATGGTACATTTTCGTGTTTCCGGGATGTATGGTGAATCTGGAACCGTGTGCCTCAGTCAGGAGCTCTCTCAACAGCTCCTCGTCTCTGGGAACGCACAACCGTCCCCTCAAGCGTAGCACCTGGTCTATGAAAGAGAAGTCCCCTGGGTCCCCTGATAGTACTCTATCGCGCAAAGACTGCAAGTACGGATCGGCCATCTGTCCCATGATGATGCGGTCTATCAACTCTGGCCTGGTCTGTCGTGTCACCGTCACTGCCCCACAGTACCCTCGTAACTCTAGAGGTCGCCAACTGCCCACCTCCTCCAAAAGGCTCCAACTCTGTAACTGTAGACTGGCCAAGCGTGCAGGCGCCTTACGGCTCAAGGCGTCAGCCACCACGTTGGCCTTTCCCGGGTGGTAGGAGATGCTGCAGTCGTAGTCCTTCAGGAGCTCCAACCAACGTCTCTGTCTCATGTTGAGCTCCTTCTGGTCAAAAAGATATCTGAGGCTCTTGTGATCTGTAAAAATCTCGAAGGTCTCACCGTACAAGTAGTGCCTCCATGTCTTCAGCGCAAAGACAACAGCTGCCAACTCTAGATCGTGGGTAGGGTAGGTATGCTCATGGGGCTTCAGTTGCCGCGAAGAGTAAGCGACCACGTGACCCCTCTACATGAGCACACCTCCTAACCCCTGCAAGGAAGCGTCCGTGTACACAACGAACCCGCCACTACTGTCAGGGATGGTGAGCACGGGAGCCGAGGTCAACCTCTCCTTCAGCTCCAGAAAACAAGCCTCACAGGCGTCTGTCCAAGCGAAAGGCACGTCCTTCCGGGTCAACTGTGTCATAGGACGCGCAATCTGTGAAAATCCTCTGATGAACCGTCTGTAGTAACCTGCCAGTCCCAGGAAACTGCGAATCTCAGTGACTGAACGCGGTCTCTCCCACCTGAGCACTGCCTCGACCTTGGCGGGGTCCACCGCCAGGCCGTCTCCAGAGATCACATGACCCAAAAAGGTCACCTCCCTCAACCAGAACTTGCACTTGCTGTATTTGGCGTACAGCCTGCGTCGTCTCAGAGTGTCCAGAACCATCCGCAAGTGCTGTCCGTGCTGCGTCCGATCTCTAGAATAGATGAGTACATCATCTATGAAGACCACCACAAACTGGTCCAAGTACGGTCTAAACACCCGGTTCATCAGGTCCATGAAAGCAGCGGGGGCATTGGTCAGCCCAAACGGCATGACCAAAAACTCGTAGTGTCCGTAGCGGGTGCGGAAAGCTGTCTTGGAGACGTCGGTCTCCCTGATCCTCAACTGGTGGTATCCAGACCTCAAGTCGATCTTGGAAAACACCGTGGCACCCCGCAACTGGTCAAACAAATCATCAATCCTCGGCAGCGGATATCTGTTCTTGATGGTGACCCTATTCAGCTGTCGGTAGTCCACACAAAGGCGTAGGGTCCCATCCTTCTTCTTCACAAACAGTACCGGGGCTCCCCAGGGAGACGCACTGGGCCTCACGAAACCCTTCTCCAAAAGGTCCTGCAACTGAGACTTGAGCTCTCGCAGCTCAAGCGGTGCCATTCTGTATGGCGCGGTGGAGATGGGGCTGGTCCCTGGTACTAGTGAGATCTCAAACTCGATCTCACGCTCGGGCGGTAGTCCTGGTAACTCGTCTGGGAACACGTCGGAGAACTCTCTGACCACCGGGATGCTCTGGAAGTCTGCCACGGGGCTGTGCTCTGCCACCACACAAGCTAGGAAGCCCTCACACCCCTGGCTCAAAAGTCTCACCGCCCGAAGTGCCGAAATGCACCTGAACCCTCCGTCCACTGGCTGCCCGTGAAACTCGAAAGAAGGCAACTCCGGAATGGAGAAGACAATCTTCCTCTCAAAACAGTCTACCAAGGCGTGGTAAGCGGACAGCCAATCCATCCCCAGAATCACTCCAAAGTCCTCCATCTGTATCATAATCAGGTCAGCTGGCAGGCTATGTCCCCCGATGCTGACCTCGCAACCCGTGTACACCTCCTCAGCTACAAACCGCTGACCACTCGAACCTCTGATTACGAACGGATTCTCTAACAGTGTATAATCCTGGTCCAAACTAACTACGAAACTGGCTGCGACAAACGAGTGCGTAGCGCCGAAATCGAAAAGCGTGTAAACGAGTCTGCCAGAAACTGAAACCATACCTGCTACCACGGATCCCGAAGCTCTGGCGCCCCTGTGTGTTACGGCGTTGATACGCCCCTCAGCTCTACGTGCGGACGAAGCAGCCACACTCTGCGTCGGACGGGTAGGTGCTGGCCGGTACCCTCCTCGCGACTGCGGTCCTCCTCCTCGCGCCTGGGAACCGCGGCCTCCTGCGCGCCCTCCAATGCTCTGCGCGGGAAGTATCTGCTGACCTCCTGCCCTAGATGGGCAATCCCTCCTGACGTGGCCCGGCTGGCCACACTGGTAGCAGAGGGGAACCCGACTCCCGCCCTCAGTGAGTCCCTGCTGTCGGCTAGGCGGGGGTCCGGTGCTGGCGACTGGCCCCTGTCGAGGGCCCCCAAAGGCCACTAATGGCCCTGCACAACGTGACGGCTCTCCTGCGGACGCCACGTGTCTCCGTTCTCGCCGGCCCTGTGAGAAGTCTGGCTGAAAGGGCCTCTTCCGCCCGCCGTCGGTCTCTCCCGCGGACGGGTTGGTCTCCTCGTAAGTCATAGCTGCCTCTACCACCCTCGAAAACGTCGGCAGGTTCAGGGGTTTGACATACCCCCGGATCGCAGGCCGGAGCCCCTCGGTGAACCTCCAAAGGCGCTCCTCCTCAGTGGCTACCGCTGTCGCTGCAAAGCGAGACAGCTCCAAGAAACGCGTGCGGTACGTGCTCACGGTCATCGTCCCTTGGCGGAGAGTGTGGAACTCTCGCCTCCTCTGGTCCTGCCATGTCTGGGGAAAGTACTGCTCGCAGAAGAGGGTGACGAACTGGTCCCACGTCGGCTCGTCCCTCTCCTGTCCCCTGATCGCCCTCCACCACCGGTGTGCCGCACTCTCCAGCTGGTACGTGGCAAAGGCCACACGGCACTCCACCAGGGGGCGAAGGGTGTCGAAGATCTTCTCCAGCTGCTCAAGCCAGTCCTCTGCCTCGGTCGGGTCCTCATCCCCCTTGAAGGAGGGGGGCTTCAGCTTCCGGAACTGTCCGAAAAGCTCGAAGTGGCGCTGTAGGGGAGGTGCTGGTGCACCTCCAGGCGAAGGTGCCTCGTGTACAGAAGTGTCGGAGGAAGGTGGGGGCGGCAGGGGCCCATCCCCTCCCTCGTGTCCCGCGCCGCGTCCGTCGCGTCGTCCCACAGAGGACTCCCCCTCTGTAACCCCAGGAGGAGGTGCTCGGGGCGGTGGGTGGAGCTCCTCTCGTACAATATCCCGTATCAGTCTGGCGAGGTCCTGGGCCTGGATGTCAGGGAGTGGTGGCTGGTCCACCGAGACGTCAACGACAGCACGTCCACCTCGCCGACCTCGCCCTCGGCCGCGCCCGCGGCCAGTCTCGCCAGTCCCGCGACGAGGCATCTCCTGCAAGGAGACGCGAAACAAAACGGAAACGTCAAAACAGACGGTACCTAACAAAACTTCTAAGAGCTCATGTCAAGAGATATGTTGTGGTGGCTACTCTAGCTATAAACATGTGAATTGGTTATTTTCCAGTCAGTTGATTCACTTCTCGGGACGACCTTGCTCTGATACCATCTTGTAACGACCCGGTTCCCGAGTCCCTACGAGACACAAGAACCGGACCGACTCGACTAATCCCAAGACCTAGTCGTCCAACGAGGAAGTAACCAAAAGACAGTAAAATAAACCACATTCAGCATGAATATAACTAACAATAAGAAAGTACAGCAGTAAGGAAAGAAACTACTACAGTAGGTACCACCACAACAGTAAAACAGCATTTATCATATAACAGAAACTGCAGGTAAAGAAGGTACAACGGAAACAAAACTACTCACTAGAACAGAAACAAAAGAGGTACAAAAGGCTGTGGTAACTCTACTGGACCCTACTCGGCCCAGCGTCCTCTGCAGCCGCCGACCCTGGCTGCTCAACACCTGGTTCTGAAAAAGGTAACGAGTGTAACACGTCAGCAAAACGCTGAGTAGAGTGGCAAACTAACTAAAGGCAACAGTAGAGTGTACAGTAGCTGTTATGTTCTATTATTTCCTTTATTCACATCCTTCAATTTTTCTCACTATTTCATTTATTTCTCAGATCCTTTACTTGATCTCGAATGTCCTCGTGGGAACGATCTTGATTGCAGTCTTTTCCAAAAGTAGAAGTAGCACGTGGTGCTCTCCTGGCCGGGAGAGTCCCCCGTGGTGATCCTACCCTCAGTCAACCACCCCAAGGTCACTGACAGACGTAACGGTGACTACGGCACGCGCGATAAACGCACAGGTAGCTAGCCCGCACTGGCACGCGGTCAGTCGTTTCCGTTAACGGGTGCGCCCAAAGAACAGCACGGAACCAGGGCAGAGCCCTCTCAGTAACAGGGGTCCAACCCCTCCACAGTAACCAAACCGGGGCCTTGCCCCTCCAGAGTCCGCACACCCTCGCCTGACTACCCTGGTTTGCCCTAGTGGGCCTAACAAGTCGGTGAAGGAGGCTAGCAGAACCCCGGGGCCCGTGGGGTAGCTAGTACTCTCCTAACACTACTAGCTCTCCTCGGTACTACGTACACGAGGGCCAACAAGTCGGTACAGAGCGGCCAATCCTAACCCCGGGTCCCTGGGGCGGCTGGCCCCACTCTGCACTAAACAGGTACAGGTACTTCCCTTGGTACTGCGTACCCAAGGGACAGTACAAACTACATCTCAGTTCCATTCCTTTTTCTTTCCAGGAGTTCCATTCCTAATTCCCCGCAGGGTTCCAGCTCTTTATCTCAGAACAACATATGTTTCACTTTCCAGATTCACGTTCTCAAAATCCATGATCTCAAACATGTTTCTTTATTCATAACAGGCAGCTGTTAATTCAAATTACAGGCAGCTTTATATTCCTTTCCATTTTTCCAAGACTGCAGTATTATACATTCCGCTAGTTTTTCCATCCTAAGATTCATGCCACATCCCAGGATCTAGCATACAACTAGTTTTCCAGCCCTAGGATTCATGCATCACCTAGGAGCTATCATTCCATACATTTCTCATTCCTAGGATTCATGCAATGTCCTAGATTCTAGTTATGGTTCCATACTTTAACAGATTTTAAAAAAATAACTTAAGCCACTCTACCAGGTACAACGGGAGTAGTGGGGGCGTGATCGGGAATCCCGCGTGCCTCCGCGACTCTCAAGACTGCAACCGAACGAGGTCCTATCACAAGGATCAAACACAAGGAGTGTCTCAGAACAGTGTATAGCTGCTGTAGGCGGGTAGAGGAATTAATTCTGAAACGAACGCAACTCGAATCGCGGAAAACGGAGCCCAAACGGGCCCTAAACGGGTCGAGAAAGACGATACTGTGCAAAATCAGACGTCTGGAACTCCTTCCAGACGTCTTAAACGGTGGATCAGAGAATTACCTGTTCAGCTTGGTTCCCCGGACGTCCAGAAGTCTGCGGGGACGTCTGTCCTATACCCCAGACGTCCGATGGTCCACACGGACGTCTGTAGGTCACTCCCGCCGTCTGGTACAACTTACAGACGTCTGATTCGCAAAGGATGGCGAATCAGCGAACCTGCGCACGGCCAACCCCCCTCCCTCAGTACGGTCAGTCGACAAGAAGGAAGAAGAAAGCGGAAACTCACCTTTCAGACGTCTGTATGATCTTACAGACGTCGACCTTGCCGTCTGGCTATCAACCCAGATGTCTGATTCTGGAAATATTTCCAGAATCAGAACCCTGCTCGGCCTCCGCTCGCGACGCCGCCCGCGTCGCACCTCGCGCGTCCGCTGCTCCGACCGCAGCAGGTCCCTCTCCGCGTCGCTCCGCGCCCCCTGCGCCCTCCACCGACCGGCCAAGCCGCTCCGGCGAGCTCGCCCTCACGGCAGAGCACCGCCCTCGCACGCCGCACCTCCTCCGCGCTCACTGCGGCTGCCGCTGCCACCCTCGCATCCGCTCGCTCTCGCGCACAGGAAGGAGAAGAAGGAGGAGGCGGTGGAGACGGGAGGGGAGGCGCGCCCCTTTTAACGCCGCGTGGAGAGGAGAGAGAGAAGGCGGCAGGCCGCCTGCAGCCGCAGAGAAAAGAGGGAATATGCGGTCTGCGCGCTCAGGCGCGCAGGCAACTCGCGTGTGTCGAAAATAATGGATTTCCAGATGTCTGGAAACGATCCCAGACGTCTTATCAGACGTCTGGTTGTGATCCCAGACGTCTTGTCCGACGTCTGAGCCACCTCCCAGACGTCTCAAATACGTCTGGGGCACACATTCGTTACAGGCAGTGGTTCACATTTCTATCTACTCATTCAAGACTGCAATTCAATCACGCATACAGACATTTCAAGTATTTCTTATCCTACGATTCATGCCACATCGTAGGGTCTAATCATTCATTCTACGCATGCATTCAGGGTTATAATTAAATCAAGGGAAGCCACTCTACCAGTCAACCCAGGAGTAATGGGGGCTCGAACGGCAAGCTTACGTACCTCAGCAAGCCCCGAACCCACAACAGAATGAAGTCCTATAACAAGGAACAATTACAATGGAACATTCAGAACAGTACAGAAAGCCTTCTAACAAGTAGAGGAACTTGCAAAGAAAACACCGGTATCTCGTTCGCATAAAACAGACCTTAAATGGACCCTAAATGGGTCAAAAACAGGGTTACTGACTCAAATCAGACGTCTGGAATAGTGTCCAGATGTCTTAAAATTGTCCTAGAACGCACCTCAGTCTCTGTGTCGTCCTCAGACATCCAGGAACTCTTCTGGGCCATCTGGACCCAGCTCCAGACGTCTAACCACCTCTTCGGATATTTGGAAGTGCTTCCAGTCATCTGGTAAGCTTCCCAGACGTCTGACATGCGTGCAAGGGTGTGTCCCGCACCTTCCCGAAGCAAATCCTACACGCAACCACCAAATCTCCTCAAAATAGACACGCAAAAGGGTACCTGCGAAGCAGCCTACATGGCCGTATCCGCAAAGAGGACGTACCTTCGCAAAGCTCTCTCCTCAGACGTCTGGAACCGCCTCCAAACGTCCGCTTCGTCATCTAGATGTCACTCCAGATGTCTGATTCTGGGAAAACCTAGAACCAGAACCTGTCCCGCTCGCTTTCGCCGCGCGTGGCAGCGCCTCGCTTCCTCGCCTGCAGCTCCGGCTGTAGCAATGTCAAGGAGGACTCCCCCGACGCACTCCTCTTCGTGCATGTGCTGCTCCGGCCGTGCGCTCTCCGGTGAGCTCCCACACGAGCTCACGAGCACAACTCCTCCTCTCCTCACGCCGCTCCTTGTCGCCGCTCTCGCGCTCACTCGCTCGCACTAGGGTAAAGAGGAAGGGAAGAAGCGGCTGGAGTAGGGTGAACGAGAGAGGAGGAAGGGGGGTTTTATAAGGGTGAGGGTTAGAATTCACTGGAGGGGGAAAAAGAAAGAGAGAAGGAGGAAAAAGAGAGTACTGTCTGCGCGCAACCCGCGCGCAAACGCGAGCTCGTGCTCAAAATTTTTTATTTCCAGACATCTAGGAAGGTGTCCAAACGTCTGACCGATAGTCCAAACATCTTAAAAGGCTCAAGACAGAACGGGTCTTAACATACAGTGTCTCATCTTATTCGGCAATGGTTTAATCTACACATTTGAGCATATAATTGTTGAGCTACCCCAACTCCTTGTGCACAATTCTGTCAACTATCAGATCAAAAGTTGTACTTGCAACTTGTCTTTTTTGAGGGATGCTAAAGAATTGAACGGTGTCTTGGTTCTTTATTTCATTGGAATCTTTGATGCTGGTTGATAATTTTGACTGACTTCTTCAAATGCGGCAGCCGATTTGTTTAGAGAGGGGAAATTGGATATTTCCTTGTGTACAATAGTGTCAAGGGGCGTTGCCTTGGGCACATGCACTCGTCTTGACGCTTGCACTAGTAAATCAAGCATGAGCTAGCTTAGGGTGAACAGATAAATCGAATTTGGTATTATCTTTTTGCTTATAGAGTGGTTAAAGCTCTCTCTTTTTTATTATGATATGATTGTTGCAGAGAGTTTCTACTACCGATCATCATTTACCAAAAAGAATGAGCTATTTTGCATATTGTATTTAGATCTAGATGTTGTCTTCATGGATTCATTGTTAGTGGAAAAAGTTCTTTCTACACTTATGTAGGTTAGGTGTCCCCTCTTCTGGAAGTAAGGACTAGTGCGCAAGTGGGTTCTGCCAGCAAAACATTTGTCTTTCTCAAAGCTTGGAAGGTTGGGAAGTACTGCTGCCATGTGTAAGTTCCTACTTTATGTTTATCATTGTTGTTTTTTGTTCAGGGGATCATGAGATTAATGAGATAAAGTACTCCATTAGTTATGAAGATTAGTAAAATTTGAATACTTTCATTCACGGCCGATCAAAATGCCAATGGAATAAAGTTGTCTCTATTCCAAGGGAAACTTTTATATGACTTCCCAAATCACAAAATAAAACTTTAGTGTGAAATAAAAAAAAGTAGTGTACACTAGTTCCACTAATGGTCTACTGAGTTTTTTTAAGTGCGTCGTGAGACCTCAGACTTCACTGATTTGTGTGTAGGGTTGCATATAAGAGGTTTTCATAGAACTTAATATTAATCAAGGTCTTGTTTAAAAATTGCATGAAATATCTCAATATCTTAAAATGGTTGATTTTCAATAAATTTTAACTCCATGTTTTGTATGCATCTACAATTCTGAACTGAATTATTTAAGTGTCCCCACTTGGTGCAAGCCAGTATGCAAAGATTCATTGACCGAAATAAGAAACAAACGAAACAAAAAGAATATATAGATAAGCAATTAACTTTAATGTACAACAAGCTCATATTTTTCACCACATCCTCTTTGGCCCTACCTTGATGTAGATAACAAGGAAGATAGATGAGCATATAGAAGTTATAGATTATTTGTTTGCTTGCTTGTTTGCTTAGCTAAATGAGCTGACAAGCAATGTTGAGTAAAAGACATATGAAGAGGTTGATGTGTATAGAACTATAGAATGATGTTTTTCCATCTTTCTTTTTGGATAATTCTACTAAATCACAAAATTAAAATCATTTCACATTTCTTTTTTGATGATAAATGACTTTATTCATGAAATGTCAGATCATGGCCATTTTAGTTTATATTATTTTAGATTCATGAAACATGAATAACACCAGTAGTTTAGTGGTAGAATAGTGTCATTTCACGGTATAGACCTGGGTTTGATTCTCAACTGGTGTATTATTTTTTGGTTCCAAGTTGGAACCTTCATTTCTTAATCCTTATGCATCTTGAATTTTTTCTATTCAAATAAAGAAATGAGAGGTTTTTAAGGATAAAAGAATTATAAATAATTATATGATATTACTTTCTTGTGAAACAAGGATGTAACTTAGTAATTTGAATTTCTAGGAAATGTTATGTTCATCGTAGGATGTTCGGTTAATTATTTTTAAAACAAAATGATATGGTGTATAAATTACAAGAAGGATGCATAAGAATAACATCCACCGATCATGTTATTTATTTGTAATCAAAATTGATTAGAATCTTATACTTATACAGAGAGAATTTTTTTATTGATATAGTAATTATATCATAATCAATTCTAAGAGGAATGGTGATGAAAATAGTGTGGCCATTTGGCCAAGCTAGTGCAAGTGGTAAGTGCAATGTATTAGCACTCACTTTTCTTTAGCCTATTGATAACTAAGAATGCATAGTGTACATTTTTAATAGTTGTACCTCAGGTGCCAATCATCAGAATAAAGTATAAATTGCATTTGACTGTGTAGAGGGGAATTGGGTATACACATTGTAATAGGGATGATGCTACGATCCAAATATGAACACCTTTGAGCTTTAGAATTTAAAAATAGGCTTTGTGTTTCTTGTTCTTGGAGGTGATTGAGGTGTTGGGTGCTTATTGCTGCTGGTGTTCAAACCAAGGTCACACTTTCGAGTGGGTAATGATGGAACATATTTTAGTAATGTTGAATTCTTTTTATTTCAATACTTACAATTGATATTTGTTGTGGGAGATAATTTGACTAATCTACGTTAATTAAGATAGATGATTTTTGAGTATCTATATTAGAAATTTTATTTATGCATAATATATAACCTATGTATAACAGGAATAGGGTATTGATTGATGGTATTATTGGAGTAGGAATAGCAATGAATATTACATGTAAGACTTATTTGTAGTAACAAATACAATTGTCATATAAAAATCCTCACTTTTGTGTCTATGGTGTCAGTTATGTTGACAATTTTTTTTGTTGGTGAATATATAAACATTACATCAACATAATAAATTGTCGGTGATAGATCCAAGTCAATCGTCGCTATTGGGTGGACAACTGATTGCACAACCTTATAGAGTTGATCGTCGCTGTAGGACTTTGTACAATACCGAAGGTTTTTACCGTCGGTGTATCCTACAGTGACACCTCTAAAGGGAACGGTGAAGGTAGCCATTAGAATAGGTGCTTCGAGCTACAGCGACAGTCGTTTTGACCTATACCGACGATTACTAATAGTTGGTGTATGTGAAAACTGTTGTTGCCATTTAGGTGGTGTTTGATACACATGTTAAGACACTTAACTCACATTTGCTTGCCACTTGATCCACCACCCATTTGCAAATTTATTTCATCCTCTTTGTGAAATAATTTTAATTTGCCTAAACTTGTAAACGTCAAAATCCACTTATTCCGTCATTTTATGTCACTTCTTACTCATTTCTCTACTTATTCTATAAACTTATTTCTCTTACGAGATGTCACTGTACTATATTACATCAATCTACTGAAACTCATTTCGTAATTTTAAATAAATATTTACTAAAATTATATTACTACATAATTATTTTATTACACCAATTATCTTATCATTTATTTTACCATCAATCCAAATATCCTTCTCCACTTATTTCCACGACATTTTATCCCGATGTACCCTTGTCTCACCGTCAGATGTAACGTAAGGTAGATGGCATGTCTCTCAAATGTAACGTAAGGTAGATGGCATGCCTCTCTCGATCGGCTTGACTTGTTGGCTGCAGTGATGGCTACCATCACAGTGATGGCAATTGTCATAATTGTCTATAATTCTTTCAGGCCTCATTCAGCAGAGGTTTAAAATTTTAAAATCTGGTAAAATAAATAGATAGGTAAAGGAAAGGTTAGTGGGTGTGAATATAATAATTGAGTTGATATATTATTATTAATTTTTATTTTTATTTATATTGGGAGTGGATTTGTAGGATAGATGTAATAGCTGGATGTCATGGATAAGAGTGAGTTGGTGAAGGTAGATATTATTGATGAGAGGTAGATGTGTTGGATGATGGTTAGGGATGTCAACAGGTCAAGTTTGGGGTTTTATTATTATCAAATCCATCCCCATTTACAAATCAATTCCACATACCCGCCTTAAATACAATTAAGGAAAACACACCCCATACCTGTTAAATTAATGGATACCCGTTTAATTAACGAGTACCCATTTAATTAACGAGTATGCATTTACATGTTGGTCTATACATTGCACCACCATTTTTAAATGTCATAAGGAAAAAATGCATATTCTACTATCAAACTTTCTTAAATGCAATCATCTTTCTTAGGATATGTAAAACAAACAAAAATACCATAACGAAAAAAGAAAATACCAATTTTCTCAACATATTTCATGGTTTATAACAAAAAATAATCACATGAGAGAGGAGAGGAGTCTTGTCCTGATGTTAAAATAGAATTTGGAGTTACGCTACAGTCTGGTGGTGGTGGAGATAATCACATGAGAGAGGAGAGCGAGTCCTGATGTTGAGACTTGAGATATAATTTGGACAGTACAGAGGAGAGAGGAGAGGATAGGAAATGTTACACTGTAGTGCTGCTTGAGATGAAATTTAACGTTAAGATGGAATTTGGAAAATTATAAGTTACATTGTGTGTTTGTGACCACTTTTAAACCTCATGATCACATGAGCAACCCATTGCAGGAAATTGGGAGTCCTGAGACATTTGGAATTTCTAGAGTTGGGAGCCTTAGAGTCTTAGAACGTTTGGAATCTTTAGAGTCTTATATATATAATATATTTATATCGGGTATACGGGTTCAAGGGTACGTTTCCCCATACCCGAATCTAAACCTGATCGAGCTTGCATCAAAAAACCTAAACCTACCTAAATGTTAAATGCAGTGGGTTTTACCCATCCAAATCAAGTCGGGTTGGGTTGGTTCTATGTTGGGAAGTACCAGATTGACATCCTTAATGATGGTAGATGTGATAGATGAGAAATAAAATTTTTTCACTATCCATACATTATTTACTTTATCCTTAACATATAAAATCTTTCTTTAAATTAACCCTTACCAAATGGGGCGTCAACTAACACCAAAAGAATTTCGGAAGATAATCCTACACCATTTCTAGTCCACATGATGGAGATTACTTGCTGCGTATTGAGAAGATAAGGTTCTCCGAGGCTTGAGCATACAAATGAAGGCCCTTTTGTTTCTTTGAGTTACGGTGATTATCTTGGTACTCAAAACCTGAGCAGAGGTTTAGCCACCAAAGATTACAGATTCACCA
Organism: Thalassia testudinum; assembly: GCA_037157565.1. Classification (NCBI taxonomy): domain Eukaryota; kingdom Viridiplantae; phylum Streptophyta; class Magnoliopsida; order Alismatales; family Hydrocharitaceae; genus Thalassia; species Thalassia testudinum. The sequence goes on along the minus strand of JAZHRO010000039.1, from coordinate 98,878,509 downwards.
TATGCATGACCAAATTGTTACATTATCAATGTGGTTTAGCCCATCAATGATGATATAACATGCACTAAAAGTTATGGCAACCAAAGTTGTGATGGCATGAATGGTGGGCGTTTTTAGCATTTGTCGGCATTGGTGCTTGATATTTTTAGCATTTATTGCCATAATGTTTCCTAACCACAATGTTGATTGTATTATGATATCATCGATGTCATAATTAATAGTAGAAACATGGGAGCAACGATATCGTGGGTAACAAACACTGAACAATATAGTAGCAACGACATTATGAAAAATTCTAAAAATGCTATTGCAGTAACTCAATGATAGCGAACACCGAGCATCAATGATGTTGTAGTTAACAAACACCATGAATAATTTGGAATTTGTGAATGTTTGAGGTCCAATATCATGTCCCCAACAAGTCGATCTAGGTATTTGTGGGTCTTCTTCTGATTCTTGAGTCAGATAAAAGGCGGAAGATGGTTTGCACCATGGAATCTAAGTAAGGGCAATAGGTTGAATCTGAAAACATTGCATAAAAAGACTACTATATCGAAAAATCCATTCCATAAATAGATGTCCAGTATCATGGGTATTAGAGAGTCAAAAATAAATAAATTAAGTAAAATTCTAGGAAGATGAATATGCATTCTTTATACATACTTTTTAGCTCATGTCTTGTTTTTGTTCCATTGCTATTCGAATTCAAGGTAGCGCACTTATTATGTGATTTTCTTATGTCAAATTTAGCTTCTTGTGTAGTTAACTTTCAGTTTTTGTTCAGTATTATTTGCAAATATGCACATTATTTGTTCACAGCTAGTTAGACAATGTGGATTAGGAAGGAATGGTGATTGATGGAAAAAAAGGATGATTTTTGCAGCCGTGGTAGCGAGTTGTGATAGAATTGTTATCAGAGCTTCTGGGTTATTACATTATCAAGGCAAATAAATGCAAGAACCGATAAGGTGTGGGTAGCGGTGGAGGCATGATTTTTTTTTTTAGTGTGGCTGCTATAGGAATAATAATGTCATGTCACTTCTATATTGTTTTCTTAATAGGCACAGTTATCTAATATTTTACATTTTCCCTGCATTTCATTTCATTAATTTGATTATATTTGCTATATAATTCATTTTTAAATCTAATGTGTGCACTTGCCCATCCTTCAGTGTATGTGGCTCCGCCACTGGGTATGGTAATATGTGGGGGAGCTTGCGATGGACCCAATAGCATTGATATCAATACTGATTGCAACAAATACTCATGCAAAACCATTGAGAGAGAGAGCATTGGACTCTAATTAGAAGGTACTAGAGGAGTGAAAAAGCACCTTTAGGGAGCTCGTAAGCTCTTTGGATTGCATGCAAGAATTTCTGAATACGAGAGCCGTGAATAGGGTCCCAAAATACTAAAATGGGTCATTAAAAAAAAAAAAAGGCAAAATGGGGGTGTATAGCTGACTATGTGGGAAGGCATAATCAGTGTAATACCACATGACATTTGCAATTAGGTAATAAAATGCTGTGTACACACACAAGACATCTCAACCCACCAACTTAATGCAATTAGGCATCATTGAGGGTTAACTTTGATGCACCAACTCTAATTGCAATTGACATTTGCATAAACTAAAAGCTGGAGTGACCACAACCTAAAAAGGAAATATGTCAGGATCATGTTCGTTACGTACTATCATACGGAGTATAACAGGGAAAATAAGACACTGAGTGGTTACACTAAAATTTCTACCGAGACCATTAACTATACCACTGACGGGTTAGTCCACTGAAAAAGTCTTCCAATAACATTCAAGACGTCGTAGAATCAAATCTCATAATCCAAATATTTACCTTCTTTTCCTTGAAAAAAACCACACTTTAGCAACTGTAATCATAGTGAAGTACAATTATAGTGAAAAAAGAGAAAATTAAGTGCTTGGCCACCGAATCTTCCCCAATATCACATTCAAAGTCCTTCTTAAGTAGTAATCATGTAGCACTACAGGAGAAATAGTCGTTTGATTTGCTAAAATAAGCTACGACGACCTAAAGTCGACATCTAGGTGTTATGTTTTTTTTTTTTTTTTTTTAAGATAAAACACTTTATTAAGGAAACAGAAAAGACAAAAAAAAGACAACCCCGCGGGGTAAAGACAAAAGAAAAATCAGATAAATTGTACACATCTCAGAGATAAAGAGGAAAAAGGCTCTCTTAGAGAGAAGAAAACACCAAAATATGACGACACGTCGACACAAGAAAATAAAAATAAAACAAAAGAAAAAAGGAAATGTCGCAAGAACCCAACACTCCCCCAAACCCCTCGTGCTTTGATCCCCCCCTCCCCCTATCTCCTTGCTGCTACTTCCGATCTCCGAAAGCCCTTTGCTTACCCCGATCGCCAAAGTCACATCCTCCCATAAATCCCTCCAATCTCCCCCTCCTCCCACCTCTCCGATCGACTCCCTCTCCAACCCGTGAGGTGAAGAAGTGATACGTGCCACCGCCACCTACTTGCCACTGCCTAACCTATGCTGCCAGCACTAGGCCATTTTAATGATTCCCCTCACGTCAGATAGACACAGGAATGAAAGATTTGGAGATTTGGTTAGGATCTCGTTCATCACCTTAGGTTGTTGTGCCATCGGAACCTCTAAGGCTCCCCCTATATGTAACCACAGTGCATTGAATGAAAGGGCAATCAATTACTCTTCTCATATCCAGCTCTCTTCTATCCATATACTCGTGGTTGTTGGTACACCACCCACGACAATGGCCCAACATAAGAATTTGAGGCCGTCACCTTATATTAGGCGATCCGCTTGCCTCCATCAATCAGATAGTGACTCTAACAACGTGGTATTAGAGCACTTTCCGAGAACAATAGAGGATGACACAGCTTCAGCTAGGGCGAAGTTAGACACGTTGGTGCACTCTTAACAAGAAATGGTGGGGCTCCTCCAACAGCAGTCGAGTGCCCTCAATGAGCTAATTCACTTGCTAATGGACTCCAAACTTGGGGACCAAGCGTCAGGCAACTCGAGGCAACGAAGGATCGGCATCGAAGGAGGGATGATTTCGGGGGGTGCTGCTACCCTCACCAAATCTGTCAAGCTAATCTTTTCTCAATACTTGGGAAAGGAAGACCCCATCGGGTGGATTCGGAGGGTCGAGCACCACCTAGCCTTCCACTAGGTAGCAAAGGAGGAGCATGTTGGGCTGGCAGCCCTACACCTAGAGGGCGAAGCCAACCAACAGCTCCATTGGAGCGAACACTCTAGTTGTATCCATTCTTGGGAAGACTTCAAGGAGGAGTTACTCTCATGGTTTGGCTACAACGGCATTGACCAACCGTTGGGAGAACTGTGTCGTCTACAACAGGTAACCATTGTCCTCTATTATTATGTGAAGTTTGACGTCCTGCAGGACCAGGCGCCCTCGATGAAGGAGGATTTGCGGACGGAGGTCTCGGTTCTCGAACCAAGAACCATGGCGTAAGCTTTCCACTACGGGAGGATATTCGAGGAGCGGAATGCTCGTCGTAGCAAGGGAGGCAAAGGAACTAGTGGGGCCTCTAGGCCTACCTTCGGAGGTGGAACATCGACCACTCCTAGTGGACGTGGGGGAGCGGCCCCGACCCCGATCTTTAAAATACTCAAACCAGAGGAGATAGCAGAGCGACGTCACCAGCATCTTTGTTACAATTGTGACGAAAAGTACATCCCCAACCATCGTTGTAAGGCCAAGGTGTTCTACATGGTGGAGGACGACGGAGAAAAATGGGAAGAGACGTACGTTAGCCTGGAGGAAATGGAAACTGATGAGCATGTCTCTTCACACGTCATTACAAGGGGTAGCAACTCCGGCCTCCTCAAACTCGAGCTAACGCTCGACGTCGAGATCGCGGTAGCCTTGGTGGACTTCGTTGATCCACGGTTCGTCCTGATGAACCACCTGTAGCAACAACTTCCTTAGCTAGTATGTGTGGTGGTCGTCGGGGGTCGTCTTTTCCACGACCACCAAGGTGATGGACCTTGTATTTCACGTACAAGGGTACTCGCACCAGGTGAATGCTTTTGTACTCAACCTCGACACCTTTGACGTGTACTCAGAGTTCCATGGATTCATTCCTTGGGAGAATCCTCCTACAACTTGGACTTCCTCACCCTCACTTACCAAGCAGAGGAGGGACCTATGGTACTCCAGGGTCTGCTACATGGGGGAGGAGCGTTGATGGAGTATGAGTTGTGACAAGCCATGGCTGAGGTCGTGGACCTTTACTTGCTGCGTGTTCGCTACAAGGGGGAACCCACAGACCCACATAAGTGGCCCCCCTTGTGACTCGCTCATGGAGAAGCTGTTGACGGAGTTCGAGGATGTCTTCAGGGAACCTTACGATCTCCCTCTGGAGTGCGAGGAAGGCCACACCATCACCCTCAAGCCCAGAGCACAGCCGGTGGCTATCCCCCCTATAGACATGGCTGGGCACAAAAGAATGAGATCGAATGTCAAATACGACTCCTCCTCAACAACGGACTCATTCGGTCAAGGAAGAGCCCCTTCGCGTCTCCCGTCTTGTTTGTTCATAAAAAAGACAGTACATGGAGGTTTTATGTGGATTATCGGGCTCTTAATGATTGCACCATTAAATACCGATATCCTATTCCCATCGTCAACGACCTCCTCAACAACCTCCAGGGTGCCAACTACTTCACCAAGTTAGATCTTCGTTCGGGGTACCACCAAATCCGAATGAGGGACAATGATGTTTTCAAGATCGTGTTTTGCACACACGACGACCACTACGAGTTTCTGGTGATGTCGTTCGGATTGTGTAACACACCGTCCACCTTCCAAAGATTGATGAACAGCTTGTTCCACTTGTGCCTTGATTGCACAGCAATCATACGACCTAATCTACCTGGATTAAGTTAAATTCTAGCATAACTTAGGAACAATGCATACATAAGCATCATAATTTGCATAATAGTTAGTTTAGTAGCCTTAGAGATAATGTTACCATTTTACGCTCAAAAAGAGAGATGATATTGATTGCAGATGATTCGAGGCCGCAAATGATAGATCAGACCATATGGATCTGAACAGGACGACAACGGGAGTCCAACACTTCCTGAATCGTCTTGATCAAATAACCATAGCATCACGTGCAGCCCATAGAAGAACAGAGGCCAAGGAGCAAGATGACAGAGATGCAAGCCTCAGGTGTAAAATCCGACCACACAAATGGATTCGGATCAACGATCACAGTCCAACAGCGCAAAAATCATCTTGATCGGAATCCTACAGCATGATCTACAAAGAAAGGAAGATGGACGGCCACGATGGCGTCACGTGGTGCCATCACAACCACCCCTCGTTGCACACCAACCACTGAAGTGCTCTTCCCATGCCTTGTGGGCTATTGGATCGTCATCCAACAGCCACAAGCGTGCCACGTCGACTGTTCTATTATGTGCCCTCACCAGCCAAGGGAAGATCACAACCATTGGATCTCCATCCATCGGCTGAGAAGCAGACTTGCCTATTTCATAAACGCAACACAGAGGATGGCGTAGCGTAGCGGTTAACGCACGTAGGGTGGGCGCGAGACATGCGATCGAGCTGCGTTGTGCACCAAATCAAGAAGGCGGTGGCTTCAGGCACAATTCAGTCATTGGATGACGATCGGAGGGTGTGGAGGCGAATGCGTGGCGCGACGAGGGGCCTCCGATGCGAATGCACGATCTAAAGCTGCCGCAGATGCATGGTTACACGTGTTCTCCTTAAGGCGATAGTGCGCGTGATTTGAATCAAGCATGCATGGGGGAAAGAAAAGGCGGTGCGAATTGTGATCAGGTGCTCCCAAGCCGCCACGTGGTGCCACTAGAAGACATCCGTGCATATAAGGTGCGTTGAAGGCTATTTTTAGGTGCAATCTGAGTCGTTGATCTCCTGATCGATGGATCTAATTGAACCTAGGTTGTTGCACGAGTTGGAGAGCTAAAATGCCCATTGTACCCCTCATTAAAGCTATAAAAAGAGCCCCAAGGCCCCCTAGTTTTGAGGCAACTCCCACCAGATACATCTCCAACCTCTCTCTCTCTCTCTCTGCAACTCCTCTCCGGACTTCCTCTTGACGCTCTGGATCTGAAATGCTGCTACACTTCACACAAGAATCCCACAAGCAACGTCACCCTCCATCTGCTTCTACTCTCTCTTTCTCTCTCTCTCTCTCTCTCTAGCATAGTTATTTCTATTCATAGTTGAAAGACTATTTGCAAGTAATAATGAAATTCTTATATTTAATGCTTGTCTATACATATATAAATATTTAAGAATGATTTTCTGAAAAGCTTTCACATAGAAATCATGTTTGCCTCCCTACGAATGACTCAGTACTCACCAAAAAAATTTATAAATATTATTTGTTTCATCGTGATTCACACTACAACTATAAAATTAATTTTTAACGCATCTCACGGTCGAACATGCCTCTGCAACTTCATCCTTGTCTTCTTGGAGGATATCATCATTTATAGTCCCACCTGGGAGGCGCATGTTACTCACGTTTAGGAGGTTCTGAAACTCCTTCGCATGCAAAGATTCTATGTTAAGGCATCCAAGTGCTCTTTTGGGGTCACCTCCGTAGAGCATCTGGGTCACATAGTCTCGAGACAAGGAGTGGCAGTCAATCCCGCCAAGATCGCAACGGTGTTGTCGTGGACACCGTCGACCACGAGATGTGTGATGTGGGGCTTTCTCGGCCTTGCAGGGTACTACCACCTCTTTATGAAGAACTATGGGCTCATTGCGGTCCCATTGCACGAGGTTCTCAAGGGGAGCTACTTCCTCTGGGCAGATAAGGCGAGCATGGTCTTCCAAGCCCTCAAGGAGGCCCTTACTTCCAACTCGATTCTCGCGCTCCCAGATTTCTCAGTGCCTTTTGTTATTGAGTGCGATGCATTTGACCATGGCATCAAAGTTGTCCTAATGCAATGCGGCCACCCCTTAGCATATATCAGCCAATCTCTAACTCCGCATCAATCCACTTTTTCCACATATGAAAAGGAGTTATATGCACTGGTGGTTGCAATCCAAAAGTGGAACCGCTACCTGTTGGGCAACCATTTCCTTGTGAGGATGGACCACCTCACCCTCAAGTTCCTCCTCCAACAACAATTGACAGCCGTCCGCTAGCAATGGTGGGTGGCCAAACTTGTGCCATATGACTTTGAGATCATATATAAGAGAGAGGTTGTGAATCGAGCAGCCAATGCCCTATCTTGTTGTGATCAAGATTAGGTCGCATATGCCATATCTTTCGTACATTCACCATGGGCAAACCACCTCCGCGGGGAATATCAATACTTCACCGAGTATCAGCAAGCACTGGAGCTTGCCAATGACGCAGACTTCCCACGCTGGACCTTCTCCAATGGGTTGCTCCGCTATCAAGGTCATTTATTTATTCCTACGCTGGAGTTATATGACAAGACATTGCAATGCCTCAAGCGGGATTTCTTTTGGCATTCCATGCGTAGCACCATCCGTAGCTTTGTCCGCGAATGCACCACCTGTTAGCAGCACAAGGTGTCCACGCAATCTTCAGTCGGGCTCCTCCAACCTTTGCCCATTCCGAATCTGATCTGGGAAGAACTCTCCATGGATTTCGTGGAAGCCCTTCCACCAAATCTTGGATATATGGTGGTACTGGTCATCGTGGATCGTTTGTCCAAGTACGTCCACTTGGCCCCTCTATGCCACCCATACACAGCCGCGAAGGTCACTCGCGTCTTCGTTAACATTGTTGTCAAGTTGCATGGCATACCCCATGTAGTGGTAAGTTGCATGGCATACCCCACGTAGTGGTTAGCGACCGAGACGCAATCTTCATTAGCAACTTCTGGAAGGAGCTTTTTCGCCTCCAAGGCACCCACCTCCAATTTTCTTTAGCCTACCATCCCCAAACAGATGGACAAACGAAGATCATCAATCGAAGTCTCGGAGCTTATCTTAGGTGTTTTTGCAGTGACCACCCCCATTCATGGGTCAAGTGGTTGGCTTGGGCAGAATACTTGTTTAATACGAGTTGGCATGCTAGCATGGGAATGATGCCATTCAAGGCAATCTATGGCCCACCCCCACCCTCACTATTTGAATACATCCGAGGGGAAGCGCACTTCAAAGAAGTGGCGCACTCACTCCTGGTGTGGGATGCAATTCTTCATGAGCTGCGGGAACATCTACGTCGAGCATAGGACCGAATGCGCTCACTGGCCAACCGTCATCGGCATGATGTTTCCTACCAAGATGGTCAGATGGTGTATCTACTCCTCTCGCCTTTTCGTTCTGCCATGCTAGTGAAGAAACCCCACAACAAACTCTCGCCAAAATATTATGGGTCGTTCTTCGTCATTTGTCGCATCGGTGAGGTAGCATACGAACTCGCCTTGCCCCTGAGATGTCGCATCCACCCCGTCTTTCATATTTCACAACTTAAGAAGCACCATTCTTCTTCGCCCGTAGCAACTCGACTGGAGAATTGGCCCTCACGTGATGACATGGGACGCTACCCCAACCGCATCATTGCTCATCGCCTAGTTCATCGCAATGCGGCCCCAACTACTAAAGTTTTAGTCCTTTTGGGCCAGGGGAGATGAGAACTCAGCCACTTGGGAGGACTACCAGGCACTTCGCACTCAGTTCCCAGCTTGGGCTATCGAGGATGATGCCCGCTTCCAGGGTAGGAGTGGTTGATACACGCCACCGCACACCCAGCTGCCACTGCCTGACGTATGCCACTAATGCCAAGCCATTTTGATGAAAGTAGATAGTAGACATAGTTTATCTAGTTGATGAGACTTTCCTTAATGAGGTCTCTGTGACAATTTCTTCCTTTTTTCCCTGTTTGGGGTTTGCTTGCAACTCCCTCTTCCCCTCACATCAGATAGACATAGGAATGGAAGATTTGGAGATTTTGTTAGGATCTCGTTCATCACCTTAGGCTGCTGTGCCATCAGAACCTCCAAGGTTCCCCCTATATGTGACCACGATGCATTGAATGAAAGGGAAAGCAATTAGTCTTCTCACATCTAGCTCTCTTCTATCCATATACTCGTGGTTGTTGGTGCACCACCCACGACAACGGCCCAACATAAGAATTCGAGGCCGCCACCTTATATCAGGCGATCCCCTCGCCTCCATTGGATAGGACTCTAATAAGAAGGTTTCCATTTCTTACATGGTTCTCTTAGGTTTTTCTTAGGTTCCTCACGAGATTATTAAGGTTCTGGAGCTTTGTCATTAGGTTTTTGTTGATTGGCGGATGACTACGCTATCGGAATTAGTTTTGAAAACCTGTCGTTGTAGTTCGAGTAGCGAAGAAATCCATTAAACAAATAAAATTTATACCGAAAAATCTGTAAAGAAATCTCAGGTCGAACACAGAGAAGCTACGTCGATCAAAATTTGCAATTATATTTTTGTGTTTTTGTTTAAAGGGCAAAATAATCACAATGGAATGGAATCAATATAGAAAATAAGAGAGAGAGAGAGAACATTCACTTGATATTGAAAAATATTTTTACAACTAAGAAAGCGAGAAATTATTACACTAGAAAGTGAGAAATTATTACAACTAGAAAGAAGGAAAATTCTACTCTAGAAAGCAGTAAAAAGAATGGGAGAGAGAAGTTATCCTCCTCGACGATCACTTGGAGGATGAGCCAGACGGGACAACGCTTGGAAGACGAGGAACGGAGCAGGAAGAAGGAGGACGAAGTAAGAGGAATGGGAACGATGCAGCACGTCATCATCGTCACAGGATCCGCTTCCGGAATGGGGGCGAAAACTTGGTTTTAGCTCTTAAGGAGCATCCCAGGTGTGGAATAAGCTTCTCTTAAGCTTTGGAAATGGAGAGAGGAGAAAAAAGGGATGAGAAATCCGTATGGTAAGAGTCTCCTTTTGTAGTTGCAAGGAGTAGGGGCATTTTAGACATTACAACATGAAAAACATTAATTCAGGACCTTTAGTGACGGATAAATCCATCACTAAAGGCTTGAATGTGGTCGACGTACGCGCACCGCTCGTGTGCCTCCTCTCCTCTGCACCCTTCAATGCTCGCACACGTTCGTGCTCGCTCAGCCATCCAATCAAGAGATCGGACGGCTTAAACTACCTACGCCCGCGCTGCGTGCCTGCATGCGATTGCGCGTTTGCGCCATGTGTCTGATCGCACGTGGGCACTATCGGTCGATCTGCGCCGTTCGATGCACATCGCGCGGTTCCAATCATGCGCCCACTCGCAGCGAATGTGGGCTTGAACGCGCATCGCACGCTCGCGTAGCTCACTCGACCGCTGTGTTGAGCATGAGTTTGTGTCGCGCGAAGAGTTTTGCGCATGGCCAATCTCGACCGTTGGATCTTCATCCGACGGTCGAGATCAAGCGTTGCTTGCACCTTCAGAAGAGGAGAGTGCTGGGTGAGCGGTGGCGGGGCGCGATCTCGGCCATTAGATGGGCATCCAATGGCTGAGATTTGTCGAGTTGGTGAAGAAGAGCTGCGGTCAGTGCTGGGCGGCTATGATGACACCACGTGGCGCCATCTAGGTCGTCCATCTTCTGAGTGTTGTAGATGCTGCCACGGGTGTTAGATTGGACCGATTTTCACGTCGTTAGGCTAAGATCGTCGACTCGGACCCATCCATGCAGTCGAATTTGTCGTCTGAGGTGCAAATTAACACCATCTTGGCCCTTTCTCTTTATGGTTCCTCTGTCTCTATCTGGTGCTACGAATGTCCGATTAGGGAAATCTTGGAGTCGTTGAACTCCAATTGTCGCCCTGATCAGATCAGTACAATTGGATCTTCGATCCGAGGCCCCGATAAAAAGGTGTCCTATCCCTCACCATAAAAAGGAGACAATTACTATACAATTTATACAACTTGATCTAAATGCATGATTATGCATGTTATGCACTATTTACAATGTATAATGCTAATGTGACACTAAGAACATGCATTAATAGACATGTTAGGTTAATCAGATGTATGCACATCACACCCCCCATGCCTATCTTTTGCTAGTCCCTAGCAAAAACTACATGCTATTTATAAAAGAATTAGGTTGGATTACTCAGGCAAAAATCATTTTCAACATTAAGAAATTTTTACTTTGGATCTGAACTTTCAAAGACACAACAACGCCCAGGTATCTACCAAAATGCAGACCGCCTCAAGCCCTCGCCTTATTCAAAGAAAAATCTCTTTTTCTCTTTTTCTTCTTTTCTAATTTTTTTGGATTTTTGAGTTTAAGGTTATAGAGTGACTTTCTACGGCCACTCAACCCAAACAGGATTTGATGAGAACCCTAAGTTCTAACTATCTTATTGTGAATGTGATAAACTCATTGATCGGAAATTAGAACGGACTTCGGGTTTCTACGCCTCTAAGTGACCTTAAAAAGAGTCTGCCTAAAGGTGTATCTTTACGACCAGTAGCTTTCTCCCTACTTTTATTTCTATGGGGTCAATACAAGGGTGAGTCCAGTGTATATCTCCCCAATTTATTTTACTTCTCTGCTTCTTCCTAAATGTTTTGGGAATTTTTAGTGCATTTCTTGGGCTGGGTTCTGGACAGTTGGTCGATGAGCTGTTACCACCGAAAACTTGCCAGCCATACTCGTGCGGCGAAGTGTGGCTTACTTCTTTTATTTTATTTTTTCTTTCTTTCTTTTCTCCTTTTTCTTTTTCTTTTTCTTTTCTTTTTGACTTTCTTTTTCTTTTTAAGTAGGTGGCTTCCCTGGTCTAAGATTTACCTAAAAACAGCAAAAAGAGAGTGGTCTAGTGACTGGGCTCTGAACAACCTACCTATGGGCTGTTACCCATGATAACTTGCCAGCCATATCACCCGAGAAGGTTCATTAGCTACCCAATTTCCGTTAAAACCACCGAACAATGAGTCAGTGACGAATAGTGTGTAGATGCTTAGACTTAAAGTTCCCTCGAATCAGAGAGCAGGTTGATAAGTCGTGTACTTATCACCCAAACTTATTTAATCAAATTAAAATAGAATTTAGGATGGCGAGGACTCGATAACAAATCCACATTTTAGTGGATACCCGGGCTGATTAAGCCCAAAGACCTGAAGGGTCTTAGTGTTTAGATCCTACTGTAATATTTCCTAAGATTGAAAGGTCCTAATGTCCAAGTATTCCTTCCTAATTCAATTTTTTTTTATGTATATATAAGAAGACAAATAGAATTTACAAAAATTCCATAGAGCTGACAAAATGATTCAGAAATGAATCCACCCCCCATGCCTAGCTGATGCAATGTCCGCATTGAGAATAAAAGACATGAAAGGAAGAGTAGAGTGCAGAAGATATCAACTGAATATGAAGCTCGGGTCAGCTCTGAGTTAGATTGTACAACTGCTGAGTTTAATGCCATCAACTAGGCGAAGTCCATCTAAAGAAGTCACAACATAGCTAGAGCAACCGTGTCTAAGATTGGTTCTGGAATAGTACGGTCAATAACAGGCTTCAGACGTTGACCGTTGGCTTTGAATGAATTACCGGTCTTCGGGTCAGAGATTTGAATAGCTCTGTTTGGAATATCTAATCGATAATGAACGGGTCGTTCCATTTCGACCTAAGTTTACCGAGAAAGAGCTTAAGTCAAGAATCGAATAGCCAGACCTTCTGGTTCGGCTCAAATCTCTTTCGAGAAATCAATTGGGCATGTAGAGCTTTGGTCCGAGCCTTGTAGATCTTGGCATTCTCATACGCATCATCTCTAAACTCCTCCAACTCAGATAGTTGGAATTTCCTGGTCTTCCCGACTAAACTCAAATCTAAATTGCACTACTTGATTGCCCAGAATGCCCTATGTTCAATTTCTACTGGTAAATGGCACATCTTTCTATACACCAGACGAAACGGAGACATGCCGATGGGCGTTTTATACGCTGTACGGTAGGCCCAAAGAACGTCCTCAAGCTTTTGAGTCCAGTCTTTGCGATCAGGCCTAACCATTTTCTACAGAATATTCTTGATCTCTCGATTGGAGATCTCAGCCTGTGCATACGTCTGGGGATGGTAAGGTGTGGAGATTCGGTGATTAACCCCATATTTTTCCAGCAAATTACGGAACTGGGCATTAGTGAAATGAGTGCCACCATTGTTGATGATGGCCCTCGGAATCCCGAACCTGCTGAAGATGTTCTTCTTGACAAAATCGATGACCACCTTGTGATCATTGGTTCAGGTGGGAATCGCATTGATCCATTTGAACATGTAATCAACAGCGACGAGAATGTACTGATGTCCAAATGAAAGGAGGAAGGGTCCCATGAAGTCGATGCCCCAAACGTCGAAGATTTCGACAGGAAGAATTGGGTTTAGGGGCATCATATCTCTCTTAGTTATGCTCTCGAGTGCCTGGCATCAGGAACACGACCTCGAGAAATCCTGGGCATCCTTAAATAAAGACAGCCAATAAAATCCAAATTACAGAATTTTTGCAGCCGTCTTTTTCCTGGAGAAGTGTCCACCACACGTAGATGCATGGCAGAACTCGAGTATACTCTTAAATTCGTTCTTCGGAATGCATCGACGAATAATCTGATCAGAGCCGATGCGATACAGTTCAAGGTCCTCCCAGAAGTAATATTTGGCCTCAGATTTAAGTTTATCCCGTTGTTGCTTGGTCCAATCCTGAGGGATTTGACCAACAGCCAAATAATTAATGATGTCAGCAAACCACGGGGCTTAGACACCTAAAACTATAAGGATGGTTTCGTCCGGAAAAGTATCAGCAATCGGAATGTCCGGATGAGAAGAATCACTCAAAAGTCTCGACAGATGATCCGCCACCACATTCTGTACCCCGAATTGATCCTTGATTTCAAGATCAAATTCTTGAAGTAGAAGAATCCAACGAATAAGCTAAGGTTTGGCATCCTTTTTGGCCAAGAGATGTCTCAAGGCTAAGTGGTCGGTATATATGATGACATGAGACCCTAAGAAATAAGCCTTAAACTTCTCCAAAGCAAATACTACGGCTAGTAATTCCTTCTCAATAACAGTATAATTCCTCTAGGCCTCGTCTAGAGTTTTACTAGTGTAGTAGATGACAAAGGGCTTCCTATCAACTTTCTGACCTAAAACAGCCCCGACCGCGTAATCAGAAGCGTCAGTCATGATCTCAAAAAGGGATGTCCAAACCGATGGTTGCAACACCAGAGCACAAGTGACTACCATTTTAAGAAAATCAAATGCCTTACGGCATGATTCGTCAAAATCAAACGACGTTTCTTTGGCGAGAAGATTACTCAAAGGACGAGCAACCTTTGAAAAGTCCTTGATGAATCTCCTGTAGAATCCCACATGACTAAGAAATGATCGAATTTGTTTGACAGATGTGGGAGGAGGAAGTTTAGCAATAGCATCAACCTTAGCTTTATCCACTTTGATTCCCCATTTAGAGATTACATGACCCAAGACGATGCCTTCTTGTGTCATGAAATGACTCTTTTTCCAGCTAAGGACCAGTCTTGTTTTGATGCATCATTTAAAAATAATTTCGAGATTAGCTAGACAAGAGTCAAACGATTCTCCAAAAATAGAGAAATCATCCATGAAGACTTTCATAAAGTCTCCCACCATGTCAGAGAATATGGCCAGCATACACCTTTGAAAAGTCGCAGGTGCATTGCATAAGCAGAATGGCATCTTACGGAAAGCAAAGGTTCCGTAAGGGCAGGTGAAAGTAGTTTTTCCTTGATCCTCGGGATGGATAGGAATTGGTTGTATCCCGAGTAACCATCAAGGAAACAGAAGTACTTCTGCCCGGCTAGTCTTTCCAAGATTTAATCAATGAAGGGAAAAGGAAAATGATCCTTCTTCATGGCCATATTCAACTTCTTGTAATCGATACAAACCCTCCAAGAGGAAGCTGAACGAGCTGTGACAGATTCTCCTTTCTCGTTAGTCATAACGATAATCCCAGCTTTCTTGGGAACAATCTGCACGGGACTTACCCAAGGACTATCAGAGATGGGATAAATGATTCCTACATCGAGCCACTTAATAATCTCCTTTTTGACCACTTCTCGCATATTTGGATTTAATCTCCTATGCATCTGGCAAGAAGGGCAGGATCCGTCTTCCAAAAATATTCTGTGATTGCAATAAGATGGCTTGATCCCCCTAAGGTCATGAATAGTCCAACCAATTATCTCCCTGTGTTCCTTCAGGACCTTAATCAGTTTAATCTCCTGCTCCTTTGTTAATTTAGCATTGATAATCACAGGGAGCATCTTATGTGCTCCTAAAAACTGATATTTCATATTCTCAGGCAATGGTTTCAGTTCAAGTTGGGGCGGGTTGATGATTGAAGGTAAGGAAGATGCTGATGAAGACTCATCAAGAGGAAGAGGTTGAGAGTGAACAGAATTAATAACCTCTTCAGAAGATGGCAGATCTACCATAGAGGGTTGCAGGTCCAATTCGTCATCAAAGGAGGAACTTTCAAATGCAGAAACTATCATACAGTCTCAATATTCACATTATCGTCCTCAAGTTCCTCAATAAATCCACAATCCTTAAATT
Organism: Thalassia testudinum; assembly: GCA_037157565.1. Taxonomy (NCBI): domain Eukaryota; kingdom Viridiplantae; phylum Streptophyta; class Magnoliopsida; order Alismatales; family Hydrocharitaceae; genus Thalassia; species Thalassia testudinum. The sequence goes on along the minus strand of JAZHRO010000039.1, from coordinate 98,862,901 downwards.
TATTAATCGCCTTAAAAATATCCACTTTCATTCTTTGATCCCCAAAGGTGATTTCCATGCTACCGCTTTTACAGTTAATGTTGGCCTTGGTGGTAGCCAGGAACAAATGCCCAGAATGATGGGCGTGTTCCTCAGATTTTCAGGTACATTCATGTCAAGGACAAGGAAATCTACAGGAAAATAAAAATCCTTAATCTTAACAATTTAGGAATGTGCGAAATAACGGAAGCACAAGTTGCTGTTGCAATTAATAATGTTTCTTAATCGAACTGTTTTAGGTTATCTAGTAGAACAATTGTCAGTGGTTCAACATTCTCCGCAAGAGCAAGTGTAAGTGTTGAAAAAAGAGTTGGATCAATTTGATGAAGTATGTTAGTATTGATTGCATGTATTATGAGGGTGGATGTATATACTTGATGATCAATATCTTGAGAGTTTATATTGGTATCTTTTTTAAAGGGCTATATGCCCACTTTGGTGTTTGAAGGTATGGATTCAAAGGGATGGTATATGATGACATTCATGTCATCGGGATATGTAGAAGGGTATGGATGTGAATACTTATGGAAATGAGAAGAATACTCTCTTAATGATAATAGACGCTTGTTCGGCATAGCTACATGTGCTGGTAATCACACTTTTCCATGTTGGATTAGTTATATGCTAATACCCTCTATCAGGTTCTTTGATTGCGCTGCAATGTTATTTTAATGATTGTGTGTTCTAGATCAAGGCATGATAAGTAATCTATCAAAGATTTGCTCTTGTTCTCTTTTTGCCTTTTCTTTTTTGATTTACTGTTCATTTGCTAAGTAATTTATCGTTCTATTTTGAATAGGAAGGGGCTTCTGTTATTATTTGTTGCTTGACCTGACTTCAGCACCACAAAAAGTGTCGATTTTACACGTTTGGGTTTTCCAGCATTATCTTTATACTTTTGCTTCAAAGGCCTCGTATTGCATGTATAACGGAACTTACATATTGTTCCTTTACTTTCTCATTTTCGATTTTTAGTGTGCAAATATATTGTTAATATTCATGTTCAAGATAAATACAAGATCGTATGTATACCCAATTGTCCCACCACATATACGACAGTAGTTGAGTCTGTTCAACTGAATGTTGCATGTCTTTTCAGACTTTTGACAACAGCAGTTGATACTTAATAGCAGCCTGTTTAACAGAACATGCTGTTACCATTGTGCTTTGTTCAGTAAATGCAAATGCCACATATTCCAGAGGTTGCAATAATTGGTCAAGTGTTGGCCAATGGTCTGGTCATTGATCTACGTCCATAAAGTCCACCTGTACAGCAGAAGAATATATTCACCTGGTGTTGGCTCACTTTGATCGTATTTTAAAATGGAATGCATCATAATATAGTTGATTAAAGTGAGATGAACATTTACAATTTATAAACTCGAAATATTAGTATTCCGAGGTCATCTCAGGGAGCAACAAAGTTGTGCTTATCACTATCGATTATTTATACAGGATTTTGAAAAACTTGTATTTATTGTGAACTTTAAAATTGGAACAAGTTCCAAATCGCACTTCACTTTACGAAAATTAGAGATGAAACCAAGTACAAAGAATAACATGGTTAACAGGATATTTAATGCTCAATTAAGAAAAATACTCAAGTATTCATTTGATTAAGCACTAAATAAACACTAGTAGTGAAGTTTTGAACAAGTTTTATTAATAAAAACACATTTAGAATCAAAGCATAAGCAAAATCAATGAGCACTACCAATTAGTCCTTAGAAAGATTGATTTGCTCACATTTTGGTCCCTGAATCTTTGCGAATAGGTCCCTAGATGCTTCTTTCTCTAGCTAAATAGTCCTTGGCCTCCTCCTTCCTCTTCTTCCTCTTCACTTCCTTCCCAACGGGGAGAATGTGCATGGAATCTCGGCAAGGTCGAAGCTTGTCATCGCAGCAGGGATCTTCACATTGAAGGTTTCAATGGATTTCTTGTGGCTTCAGGGAGCTTCACGAGAAGCTTGGACGTCAAAGGAGGGCAGAGGATGGCTGCCTGCGTAGGAGAAGGTGGCGGCCATCGGCAGTGGTGGCTTTACGCGAGAGTGGTTGAAGCTTCAAATCGAGGAGATAGGGAGCTTCGCCCAGACCTGCTAAAGGTGCTGGCAGTGCGATTTAATGCGAGGAGGTCGGAGGAGGGCCACCGAGATCGGAGAAGGTGGCGGCTGCGGGTGGAGTTCAGTGGAGGTGTCTGGCGAGCAATCCCTCAAATTGATTGAGGGGTTCTTCTAGTTGTGGCATGGCGGAGGTGTTGGGGTGGTTGGCAATTAGTGAGGCAACGTGAAGCGAGGTGGAGGGCGTCGCTAGAGCATCCGCCGAAGGCTTTTCGCCCGCGGGGAAGACGACGACGGGGAGGGGAAAGTCGCGATCGAAATCTACAAGGAAGGGGCCTAAGATGATCTATAGAGTGAGCGGAAGAAGTACCTAGGAGGAGACAAGAACGTCGATGAGCATGGGAGATGGTCGCCGGACTTGGAGGAGGAGAAGAACTCCGACGATGAAAATCGGAGCAATGAAGGGGCAAGGAGAACCTCGCTTCTTTGACGGGAAGCATTGCGACGAAGTGAGAGAGTGATCTGCGACCTCGGTTGGCGGCGAGGAGCAGCAAAGAAGGGTCGACAAAGAAGCTCTAAGGTCTCTGATGGGAACACCATCATGAGCCATAACTAGCTCATTTTGATCCAATTAAGTCACTAAATGCTCCTACATAACTGTCACAAAGTCAAAAGTCACTGCATAATCATTCTGAGGGAAAAATAAGAAACTAGGGTTAAAACTATAATTTTACCAGCATATCATGAATGCAGTACAACCACGAGTTTTCTCAGGGGTTGAATAAAGGTCAAATGGTCCTAAAAGGCTACAAGTGGGTTAGAACAATCAGAAAAGGGTTTGCACATGTTTTGAGAATTAAATGACATTTAAAATCCTAAAAATAGATCCGCTTAATTAACTGAGGTTATGGTCAAGATAAAATTCACCTAAACACTCTAAAATTCATAGAAAAATATTCTTTAGAGTTTAGAACCTTCAATTTGACCATCAGAACCCATTTTGACCCAGAATAGTCTCTGACAAACATTTACCCTAATTTAGGTTTTTTCATAAATTACCCAGTCAAACGTAGTCAAAACCAAAATATAACTTTACCATTGGATTCCTTATGTCCAAATTAAGTTTAAACCAAAATTTGGATCCAAAATAAGCTTATCTTGACCTAGTTTGCAACTTGGTCCTATCTGATTACATCTCTGCCCTTAACTTTCAAAACATTTTCAAATAGACCCCTAATTTTATCTTCATTCTCACAAAAAGGTCCCTGCTACCATTAAACCTATTCCTACTTGCTCCGACGACCTTAATTTAGAAAGAACTCCCTGATTTCTTGACAAATCCCTTTCAAATTTGAAAGGGAAGTTCGTTAAGAAATTCCCTACCTTTTGAACCCAATCCCAAGCCCTAAAACTTACCCAATCTCTCATGCGAACGCATGAGAAATTTGGGTATCAAGGAATTTCCAAACTCCGGTGAGCTTTCCAAGCTTGGGAAGCTTGCTTCCAGCTTCCCAAGCCCAAAACCTCCTCTAGAGCTCTATAAAAGAACCTCTTGCTCATACCGTCCTCTCTCGAAATCGGCCAAGAATCCCCACTAATTCCTCTCTCTCTCTCTCGGCTGAAAGCTCCTCGAGGTCCGACGAGCCCCTCCGTCCATCTTCATCCTCCATTTGTAATACCAGTAGCGAAGATATCCTCCTCGATTCTTCCCGCATCGAGCCATACTAGCCGGCGCCCTAACCTCCCTCTTCCTCGCCGTCTCTCTCTCCGAAGCTATTCTCTTCTTCGACACTGGCAACACCATAACCAGCGTCGCCTCTGCCCTACTTCATCCGCTAGCTACCCAGATCGACGCATCATCTTCCACTCTTCGTTTTCAAACATTCGCAACTCTGTTTCGACCGCTGACTCACCCTACCGCCCTCCATCTTCCACCTCGCCGGCGTACCTTCGGCGAGTTCGCACGGCCACTACGCTCCACCAACCTGGCCACCGTTCATCCCTACACCTTCGCCATGTCCCAGAGAGCAAAATCCCTCTTGTAATCGACGCTATTAGCCTCTCCTCAGTCCCATCGAACACACCTACTCTCACGTGCACAGTCCGACTCTGCCATAAATGCACGGGCCTCGCCACGCCACGCAACCTCCACAGTTGCATTCATCATGGTCCGGCGAAGGTTCTGAGCAAGTTTAATTGGGCCGCGAGGCCGTTTTCTTGATTTCAGGTATGCCACCTCCTCAGCCATTGATGAAAAGCTTCAAAAAGCCTCGAGCTCGCTCCAAGCCTTGCCTACCCCAGGTAGAAGTCCCAAGTTGTGCGGAAACAACACGCGAACTCATCTAGGTGGTCAATTGGACACATTGACCATGTTAGCTGAAGCAGTTGGAAGAAGACGTGTTGCTGCAGACGCACGAGCGAAATGGGAGCAGATAGTCCCACATCATTAGCTGAAGAGCGCATTGAGGCGCTGAAATTATTTTTGTGTCTGTGGCTTGTCGCCTCAGACACACGGGGTGAGGTCCCGCTCACCCACTCACATGCCTCGTCCGTGACCTCTCCTCCATGGACCTGGTACACCCGACCCGCCTAAGCCTGCAGTCCTCGGCTGCGACCACGCCCACAGCCCTGGACCCGCAGCCCTGGACCCGAGTACGTGCCTACCCGATTACTCGACTATACACTGAGAGGCCCTGGGAGGACAGATCCTAAAGAGAGAAGAGAGAAGGCGAATTTGCACAGGTAGGGGGAGGGTTTTGCTCCTGGTAAGACCTGGCTGACACTTAATCGAATTCAAAAAGCTTTCCCCTCTGTGTGAAGAAGGAGAACAGAGAAAGAAAGAAGAAAAGAAGGGTTGTGAAGGCAAAAGAAGAAGGCTTGAGCAAGAAAATAAGAGAAGAACAAGGGCAGAGGAATAAAGTAGAGAAAGAGAAGAGAAGGCTTGAACAGAAGAAGAAGAGAAGGTGCCTGATGAGTCCATTTTAATGGACTATTGTTACGCCTAAGTAATTTAATTCTAACATTGTATGTTGGTTAATAATTACATTAGGTCACTAATAAGTACATGCATCATTACTTGAATTTTTATCTATTTTATTGCATTTTATAATTTAGTATGTAATTATTTTATGTTTTGTTGTTGCAGGAATAAATTGCAAGAGCTAAGGGGGGTGAATTAAATTCTCCCCTCCCCAACAGCCTCCAGCCTCAACTAAGTCTTCCGTCCGGCCTCAACAACTCCTCAACAGCACGTGGCAATATTTAGAAAAGAAATTTGAAAATCCCTTAATGGGCGTGGGGGAGAGGAATTAAGAGGAGCACAGGAGAGGATCTTGGGGTCATCTTCTTCTCCCCCTGGCGGGGACCCAATTGGGAGAGGAGCGTGCACTGTGGGAAGACACTTGCACTGTGGACCATCATCGCCCCCCAACGCCTCCCACCAACACCCAACACCAGCGCCGCACCCACCTTCCACCGCCTGTACGCATGCATCCGTGCATTGCCATGCCTTTCCAGCCATCACTACCCCCCAACGCCTCCAACCTTCTGCCCTGCAGGCGCTCACACCTCTAGCCAGGCACCCACAGGCATGCCCCCTCCAGCGCCACCTCCGCTGCACCACGCCACACCAAGCGCCCTCCATCACTACTGCCAAGCATCCTGCAAGCACCTGCACCCGCACCCAACGCCCGCAGGTGCTGTGCCCAGCCACCGCGCCCCTCAGGCGCTGCACGCCAAGCGCTCGTAGACGCTCGCCGCTCTTCTCTGCACTGCCTGCAGGCGTTCCACCCTACCTGGCGTGCCCTCCATCGCCTACAGGCTAGTACTTGCACCCTCACCAAGCGCCCGCATCCACGCCATCGCCCGCAGGCGCCCTTACGCTACACCGCAGCCACCCGCAGGTGACTGTAGGCCCATAGCCGCACCCTGCAAGCACTGCAAAGGACCGCTCCAACGCCACTATCAGCGCCCTTGAGAACGCGCGCGCCCAACACGCTGCAGCAACAGGCTACCCGCACATCCTCGTGCGGCTATCTTCTTCCCGCAGCCAACAGGTTGGTGACCATCCTCCTCCACCCGACCGCCACCGGCCACCTTCAACCGTCACGTCACCGCCGTTGCGTAGCCCTCGTTGAGGTGCACCTCCCCGTCGAATCTCGCCGCCAACTGTGCACGGCCGCCCACGCGAGGAAGAGAGAGGAGAAATCCTCTCTTTTCTTCCCCATTAATAATTACATTCAATGCCATTACCAAATATATATTCATATTTTATTCAGGTCACATTACATTGATGCACTCAGACTTTCCTAAAATTACGTTACTTGTGTTATGTGCATGATTCTACATTGAATTTCAAATCAAATTTCCATGCAAGTTGAATTTATATGATATGCCATTACACATGCATCATATGCATATTTTTGGAGCTTAATTCTTGATGTGAAAATTGCATAACTAACCCTAAACTTTTAAAGATATTACAAGCTCCATTTAAAATAGCATATTCCTCGTATGAAAGTTGCGAAAGTGTCTGCGAGCATTATATTCATCTTCTCGTGAATTTATTGGTCTATTCCTCCCAGTGGATACGACATCCTTTATTGTGGTTTAAATTCATATCTATGTTAATTTTTTATTGAGAGATTTCCACCACATTAATTATAACGACATACTCTTCTATTGCTATCATAAGAAAGCGAAAATCTCTCTGCCAGTGCCGCATAGGAAGAGAAGAAGAATAGAGAAGAGAAAGAAGCTGAGAGACCCTTCAGTCTCTAGCACTGTAGCACAGGGCTAATTAAGACGTCTGATATCTTTAATTGCATATACTTGAGGCTTGATTTAAGTGTTATTTGTGAGGAGTAATTGGTGATTTAAATCACCATTTTACTCCATTCTTTTTGCATATTGATCCTGACATTATTCTTATTGCAATCTCTATTCTTGATTTAAATTGTGATCTTGAGTTTTGAAGTCCATATTGCTCCCTGTGTTCGACCTCAGAACTTTTTTGAGTAATAAAATTATTTGTTTGAGCGCTATTTTGGCTAGCTTTTGCTAGTCCCTTAGCAAAATTTCAAGGTATTAACTTTGATTCTAGACCATATGCCTTTTGATGCTTAAGAACTCTGATGTGTACTTTTTTTTTTTTTAGATTAGGTTGGAGTGCCGATAATAGGCCTAAAGGTACTCAAGTATCAACCAAGATCCGAACCTAACCAACTCTAGCCTCAGTCCTCTGCGAAGGTTTCTAAGGCCCACAGGAACTAACCTAAGGTTCATTGAACTCCACGGTTAAAGCACCCATGCTTGTAACATGTTTTAGCCCAGGTTCAATTTGCAATGCGTTTTCGTCAGAGAGATAGAGGAACTTAGCTTTATTTTTGGAGAGTTTTCTCTCTCTTTTCTTTTTATTTCTATCTTCGGATTAGCTTAACAACATGGTCTATATCAGATTCCTAGTTCCCACCATCAATCCTCGCAAGGTCCCTGGCAATCGATACTTCAAGATAGCACCACCCATGGCAACCCCCAGAACCCTGGCTTTCGAGATTTCGAGATAATCCCACCCATAGCATTCTGTAGCTAAATCTAGACCTTGGTAATCGATGCTTCGAGATAGCACCACCCATGGCATCTGAACCAGCACAAGGTGTTACATGCCCCCGATAGAATATTTAGATATCCTAGGAGACAAACACCGAGGAGACGATATGTTGTTGCTCATCTTCGAGGGGAATTTCCCACCTCTCCGCGTCGGAAACTCTTCCAAATCAACTTGTGTTGATCAGCTGTTCCTAATCTAAGTAACCATTTTCAGAACCAGACTATTTACGTGATTTTGATACTTAGGCGCACTGAACCAGACTGTGTGTGGATTGGGGTGCTTAGGTTACCGAGTCTTGCAAACCAAAGGTCAGTTAACAAAGCCAAATAATCCCTAAGCCTTAGACATAATACCTAAGCTTTGCATTTTCCCCAACCTCTTAAGGACTATCCAGAGGTTGAATTGGGCCGGAATCCTAGTAGGATTGAATTTTTAAGCCTAGGATTGCGGCCCAAGAGGCCTAAAATCAGCATTCCTACTAATCTCCTTTTTTTTATTTCTTTAGCACTTTTTGCCTTCCATTTTCTTTCTTTTGATTTGGTCTAGAACTAAGTCAATTCCTTAATCTTTTACTAATGACTATCTCTTTTTCTTTTCTTTTCAAATTTGACTCCTTTTTGACATTTTTATCTCCCTTTTTTCTCCTCAAAACTGAAATGCCAACAAAATTCAAAATTTCCTCCCTTCTTATATTTTTTTCTTTTTCAAAATTTTTTTTACTTTTTTGGTATTTTTGGAATATGTGATTTTTTTGATGAAACCCTTTCTTATGAAGTGATTTTCACGACGTTTTGCACTTTAATACCCCCCATACCTACGATTTGCAATGTCCTCATTGTAAATTAGGTGGCTTCGAGTTCATCTTAGATCATTCATTAGAACAAGTGTTGGGTGGTTGAATGGGTTGGGGTGACTGTTGCGGACGATTTGAAGCTCAGGTACGGGTACCAGAGGTAGAGTCAACTATTCTAATGGATGAATCCTAAAGTGCAATATAAGTTCAGCATAAGATGTATCAGGAAGGGCTTTGGGTTTTCCAAAATGATGGCTTGCCTCCCATTAAGCACTAAGTTTAATGCCATCAGTCGAGCGTAATGAGCTCAGGGAGAATGGAGGGTAAAAGATACCTCAGCCAGGTTTGTATCTGTGAGTTCAATGAACGGTTTGGGTCTCTGACTGTTCACAACAAAAGGTTCTGAATCGTGGCTGAGTTGACTGATTTTGATAGCTCCATTTCCAAAGATTTGTCAGACAAGGTATGGTCCAATCCATTTTGATCTGAGTTTTCCTGGAAACAATTCGAGTTTGGCATCAAAGAGTATGACTTTCTGACAAGGGAAAAAGATCTTTCTGGATATGTGCTTGTCATAAAAGGCCTAAACCCGCTCTTTGTAAATTCGCAAGTTCTTATATGCGTCATGGCATAGTTCATCGATCTCGCTGATTTGAAACTTTCTGTGGGTTCCTGCTTTAGAAAGATCGAGATTACAGTTCCGTACTTACCAATAGGCTTTATGCTCCAATTCAACGGGGAGGTGACATGCCTTCCCATACACCAATCTGCAGGGAGACATGCCTAATTGGGTTTTGTAGGCGATCATATAAGTCCAAAAAGTTTCTGAAAGTCGGGATGACCAATTTTTCCTATTAGGTCGAATAGTGACCTGGAGGATTTTCTTGATCTCCCTATTTGATAACTTAGCTAGGCCGTTAGTTTGGGGGTGATAAGGAGTCGAGATTCTATGCGACACCCCGTATTTGGTCATCAGTGATCTGAATTGAGCATTCGTGAAATGGATCCCTCCATCGGAGATTATGGCACGTGGAATCTCAAACCGAGAAAAGATGTTCTGATGAATGAATTTGATAACCACCTTATGATCATTGGTTCGGGTTAGAATGGCTTCAATCCATTTGAACACGTAATCAATAGTGAGAAGAATGTATTCGAAGCCGTCCAAGACAGGGAAGGGTCCCATAAAATCAATTCCCCAGATATCGAAGATTTCGCATACGAGAATCGGCTGTAAGGGCATCATATCGCGGTGGCTCATGTTGCCTAAGGTCTAGCAACTAGTGCATGCCTTACAGTGATTGTATGCGTCTATAAAAATTGTAGGCCAATAGAAGCTGCACTGGAGGACTTTTGCTACGGTTTTATGACCAGAGAAGTGTCCACTGCAGGCCTAGTCATGGCAGGTCAAAATGTCCTAAATTTCCACTTCCGGAACACATCGTCAGATGATCTGATAAGCACCAATGTGGAAGAGATATGGGTCTTCCCAAAAGTAGCACTTGGCATGGAAGGTAATTTATTTTTCTTGGCTTTTAGCCAATTGGATGAGATCTGATGTGATGCCAAGTAGTTTACTAGATTAGTAAACCATGGAAGTCCCATGCTGATGGTCAAGAGGTGCTCATCGGGAAAATGTTCAGTAATGGGTTCGAAAGGGTTGATAATGTTAGAAAGAAGGCGAGATAAGTGATCAGCTACCACATTCTGTTTTCCCACCTTGTCGCGAATCTCGAGGTCAAATTCCTGCAATAGCAAGATCCAGCAGATTAGCCAAGGTTTCGCATCCTTCTTCGCAAGGAGGTGCCTCACAACAATGTGATCTGAGTAAATGATAATACGGGAACCCAAAAGATACGATCTGAACTTTTCCAGGGCAAATACTACGACTAGTAGCTCTTTTTCAGTAACTGTGTAGTTATGCTGAGCCTCGTCAAGTGTCTTACTAGCATAATAGGTAACCACAGGTTTCCCGTCTATTTTCTGCCCAAGTACCGCTGTACAGCGTAATCAGATGCATCGCACATGATCTCAAAGGGTTGAGACCAATCAGGGGGTTGCAGGATAGATGCTTGGGCAACTCAATCACATAGGACTTCAAATGCCTGAGTGCACTCCTTGGTGATTTCAAAGGGGACATCCTTAGATAACAGATTAGTCAGGGGGCACACGATTTTCGAGAAATCGAGAATGAATCGACGGTAAAAACCGACATGCCCTAGGAAGGATCGAATGTCTTTGATCGAGCTAGGCATAGGAAGTTTAGAAATCAGATTCACCTTGGCTTGATCAACTTGGATGCCTTTTTTAAAGACAAGATGTCCCAGGACAATTCCCTCAGGTACCATGAAGTGGCTCTTTTCCTAGGAAAGAACCAAGTTCATGTCAATGCATCGCCTGAGGATCTAGACCAAGTGCAGGAGGCAATCGTCAAATGATTCACCAAATACCGAGAAGTCATCCATGAAGACTTCAAGGTATTCATCTAGCATATCTAAGAATATGGCAAACATGCACCGCTGAAAAGTAGCGAGTGCATTGCAGAGACTGAACATCATCCTTCGAAATGTGTAAGTTCCGAAGGGACACGTGAAGGTGGTCTTCTCTTGGTCTTCATGATGGATTGTGACCTGATTGTAATCGGAGTACCCGTCCAAAAAGTAGAAGAATCGATTTTCCGCTAGTTTCTCGAGAATCTGATCAATGAACGGTAGTGGGAAATGATCCTTCTTTGTGGAGAAATTGAGTCTTCTGTAATCAATGCAGACTCTCCACGAGTTTGCTATACAAGTCGGTATGGTTTCTCCGATTTCAGTCATGATGACGATGAGCCCTGCCTTTTTAGGCACAACTTGGATTGGGCTTACCCACTGATTGTCAGAGATTGGGTAGATGATCCCTGCATCTAACCACTTGATAATCTCCTTTTTCACGACATCCTACAGATTTGGATTTAGGCGTCTCTGCATTTCACGGGATGGTCGTGAGCCCTCTTCAGTGTAGATGTGATGTGTGCAATATGAGGAGCTGATACTAGTGAGATCGTCGAGAGTCCATCCAATGGCTCTTCGATGTTGCTGGAGAACAGAAATGAAGCGTGTTTCCTGATTAGGTGTGAGTTAGGAGTTGATAATCATAGGAAACGTTTGATTGGAACACAAAAAGACGTACTTGAGATGATCGGGAAGAGGCTTTCATTCCAAAACTGGGTTGTCAGTAGCAGCGGGTGGTTCAAGGTGGGTGTCGGGAGCAAAGGAAGAAACTATGGGTGTGTCTAGGTTGAGTTCGAGCTCCTCTAATTGCAAGTTTGGATCCTCTTGTGGTTGATCAAAAATAATCGAGTTCTCCTCAATAAAGTCATCAGCCACAACTTCGATATCGCAAATCTATTCTATGACTTCGTAATTAATTCCTTGTTGGGCCTTAAAGATGTCGATCTTTAGTGTCTTGCTCCCAAATTTTAATTCAATTTGGCCATCCTCACAATTGATATTGGCCCGAGCAGTAGCCAGAACGGGTCTCCCTAGTATGATCGATGTATTCTTCACATTCTCAGAAGCATCCATGTCTAAGACGATAAAATCCACTGGAAAATAGAAATCACATACCCTAACTATGACATCCTCGAGAATTCCTTTTGGTGACTTAATTGATCGATCAGCTAGTTGTAAAGTCATTTTTGTCGGTTTAAGTTCAAATTCCTCAAAGTAATCTAGTAGGGATGTAGGTATCAAATTTATGTAGGCTCGATCAAATCGTATATCACTGATTTCACAAGAGATCAGAGGGGTGCCTGGGTCTTTTTCCTTAGGCGGGAGTTTGCTTAAAATGACAGAGCTAGCTTGCTCTGACAATATGATCGGCTTCCCATCTTTGGTTCGCGGCTTACTCTTAGGTATACATACGTCTTTCAGAAATCGTGCGTAGGCCGGTACATGGCGTATCGCATCCATCAAGGGGATGTTTATATGGACTCGCTCAAAGGGCTTAACCAGGTCCTCCTCAGCTGCCACGGTTTTGGGTGTCCTTTTCCCTTGGTCAAGGCCTTAGGAAATGGTACCTTAGATGGTTCCTCTAGAATGGGTCCAGGTTCTTGATCTGGGATAGAAGTGTCCTGGATGACTATCCTAGGGTTAGGGTTTGTATTACCAGGCTGGGTTTGGCTTGGATAAGGTGGGTCTTGTGTTGTTTTTCCAGTGCAGGTAGTAACAGAATTCAATCCTACCTGGTTTTGGTTTGGTGTCAATAGAAGAGATGCTTGCTGCTGGTAACCCGTATACGATGTCGAAGCCTCCATCCCGTCTGGTGATGGAGTAGAAGGGGCCTGATAAATAAAGTGAGCTTGGCTTGGATTTGGGTTCATAACGTGCCTCTAGTTCGACACGTTATTTGGATTAGGCAGAGGTTGTGAAGGAAGTGCACTAGGTTGGCGAGGATTTGCCATCTGGGCAAGTTGATTGCGAACCTCTATGATCTCGTCTCTGTGCTATTTTTGCATAGCCGCATTCATCTTCTGAATGTCAGCCAGAGTCTGAAGGATAAGAGTCATTTGATCTGGATGAGTCAGCCTAGATTGATAAGTTGGGTTAGGCCGAGGCTGAGGCGACTGATATGGATGAGGAGCTTGTGGTCGGGGCAGATATTGAGGTCTCTAATTTTGATTATTGCCCGACCACGTGAAATTGGGATGATTACGCCATCCAGGGTTGTAGGTGTTTAAGAATGGATCATTCTGAATGGTGTTGAGGTCCTCGCAGGTTTGAGGAACCTCGGGAAAGTCAGAATACAAGGGTTCAGAGTTCCCCTAACTAGAGTAAGTGGTTCTAGAGTTTCCTCCAAAATCAAAATCAGAAGGGGGTGGATACGGATCCATCCCCTGAGAAGGTCGGTGATAGATGTTGTGTATGGCCTCTCTGCTAGAGGGTGATTGCGTGAATAGGTTTTGGGCAGAGGTGGCTCGCTGTAAATGTCGAGTTAGCTCGTCCACCTTCTTCTCAATAATAGAGACCTTATCCAAATGATTGGCCATCAGTTCCATGTCGACGGAAGAGGATAGGCCCTGCGTCTCATGTGCTCCCTTTGACTTCGTCAATGCTCAGGCATTCATCTGGTCGAACATGCCCATGGATTCATTATTGATGGAGTTCTCGCACATATTCTCGAGAATCTCCCACATGGTATCTTCGTGTTGACCCATGATGTTTCCTCCATAGGTCGCATTGACAAATAATCGAATATCCTCACGGAGTCCTTGGTAAAAAGATTGGACTTGTTCCCATTTAGGAACTTTGTAGTGGGGGCACTTTCACATGAGATCCAGAAAATGATCCCATGCTTCGTAAAGTGGTTCTCCTGCTTGTTGTATGAAATGTGTGATCTGGTGCCGTAAAGCATTTGTCCGACCAACAGGGAAGAACTTTCTCAAAAACTTGGATTGATGTTCCGCCCATGTGTTAATTGGACGCATTTGGGTTTGGTACCAGTGAGCAGCTTTATCCATGAGAGAGGAGAACATTTTCATGGGTAGAATATCCTGATTTTGAGCCTCTGACCCAAAGGTCTAGGCCAGATGTTTGAGTTGTTTGATATGCTGGAAAGGATCTTTGGAATTACGCCCATGGAATTTGGGAATGGCATAATCATGTTGGGCTTGAGTTCAGTGTCAGGGCCTCCAGTGGGGATTTGTACTCGAGGTTCGATCGCCACCGTAGTGGGATTGTAGTGATCTCACATCATTGGACGCTGCGGTGGGTTCACAAAGGCTTGGAATAGATCATTGAGGTGCTGAAGTTGATTTTCAAGATTATTTTCTTCTGCGGGTTGTGCCATGATGATGGATGAAGGGGAATTAGGTTTAGATGAATCGGAAGAGATATCAATATGATTGGGTTGTCTCACAAACAAGGAGGTCGAGGCTTGGCCTCGACGTGAGTGAGTAGCTAAAGGAGGCCTCAAGGATGGTCTTAGAGACCTCCTCCCGAACATGCACCGATGGAGTAGATGAGTGGTAGAATGTGATAGATCCAATCAAGACACCCAAAAAATTTTGGACGACTATAGAGGTTCGGGGCAGATGATACCCCTTAGTCAGAAAGTCGTCCACCTGAGAATTACCTGGGCAGCCAAAGAGGGAGAGTCCCGCAAAGACCCCTACACGGTAGAGCACCCCCACGGGTTACAGGGTTTCCCCCACCCGACCTCTCTTGTCACTGATGTTCCAGGTAAACCAGAATGGGGACTTGACCTATTTAAGTCTACCAGTTTTAATTAAGAGCAAGGGTGCTTTAGGATTTCTCTTGAACTTTAAGATGTGTTGAGTGCAAAAAGTGACCTAATTTGAAGATTGGTTGACCCAACAAGGTGGGTCAACTTCACCTGTATTGTCCTTGAAAATTTAGGTCCCTCTTTTAGTGTTTAAATGAATTTAAAAGCCTGATTTTAGGGTTTTACTTGAATAAATCAGTTCAATCAAGGCTTAGGCACACATTGTTTGGAAAGATCAATTCTTGATTAAGTGTCTCTAAAAAGCCTAAACTGGAATCCTTAATTGGCTCTAATTTAGTCCAATTTAATTTGTCAAGATGTAGTACCTAGGGCTCAAGCAAGAATGTGATAGCCCTAGATACCTTAAGCTTCAAGTGGGTGCACAGATCAGGGTTTTTTGTCTAAATAAAATGTATCAAATCAGGCAACTTGATGAATTATCTAAGGATAGAATGCAAGTAGCTCTAATTGATTTTTTTCCTTTTAACCTTTTCAGAATCAGGGGCTTAAGAGAGAGAGTAGTTAGAACTTACCTGCCCCTGGCGTGTTTAATGTGCGACTAATCTTCCCAGAATGTATCCCTCCTGAAATAAATCACAGCAAACGAGATATAGCAAGTTAGAATCCAAATCAAGAATTGCAATCAAGAGTTCTAAATTTCCCGTTGCTCCCCGACAACGACGCCAAAATGCTCGCACGCTAAATTGGTGTTTAAAATGGTGATTTAAATCACCAATTACTCCTCACAAATAACACTTAAATCAAGCCTCAAGTATATGCAGTTAAAGATATCACCGGACGTACGTCGGCAAGGTGGAAGATGGAGGGCGATAAGGCGAGTCGGCGGTCGAAACAGAGTTACGAATGTCTGAAAACGAAGAGTGGAAGATGAGGCGTCGATCTAGATAGCTAGTGGATGAAGTAGGGCAGAGGCGGCGCTGGTTATGGTGTTGCTGACGTCAGAGAAGAGAATAGCTCCGAAGAGAGTGACAGCAAGGAAAAGGGAGGTTAGGGCGCCAGCTGGTATGGCTCGAGGCGGGAAGAATCGAGGAGGATATCTCCGCTACTGGTATTGCAAACGAAGGACGAAAATGGACGGAGGGGCTTGCCGGACATCGAGGAGCTTTCAGCCGAGAGGGAGAGAGAGGAATTAGTGGGGATTCTTGGTTGATTTCGAGCGTGAGTAGGACGGTATAAGCAGGAGGTTCTTTTATAGAGCTCTAGAGGAGGTTTTGGGCTTGGGAAGCTAAGCTTGGAAAGCTCACCAGAGTTTGGGAATTCCTTGATACCCAAATCTCTCATGCGTTCGCATGAGAGATTGGGTAAGTTTTAGGGCTTGGGATTGGGATGAAAAGGAAGGGAATTTCTTGATGAACTTCCCTTTCAAATTTGAAAGGGATTCGTCAAGAAATCAAGGAGTTCTTTCCAAATTAAGGTCGTCAGAGCAAGTAGGAATAGGTTTAATGGCGGTAGGGACCTTTTTGTGAGAACAAAGATAAAATTAAGGGTCTATTTGAAAAGATTTTGAAAGTTAAGGGCAGAAATGTAATCAGGCAGGACCAAGTTGCAAACTAGGTCAAGAGAGGCTTATCTTGGGTCCAAATTTTGGTATAAACCTAATTTGGACATAAGGAATCCAATGGTGAAGTTGGATTTTGGTTTAGATCACGTTTGGTTAGGTAATTTATGCAAAAATCTAAATTAGGGTAAATGTCTGTCTGAGACTCCATTCTAGGTCAAAACGGGTTCTGATGGTCAAATTGAAGGTTCCAAACCCCAAAGAATATTTTTATATGAATTTTAGAGGGTTTAGGTGAATTTTATCCTTACTAGAACCTCAGTTAATTAAGCGATTCTGTTTTTAGGATTTCAAAGGTCATTTAATTCTCAAAACACGTGCAAATCCTTTCTTGATTGTTCTAACCCACTTGTTAACCTTTTAGGACCATTTGACCTTTATTCAACCCCTGAGAAAACTCATGGTTGTACTGCATTCATGATATGCTAGTAAAATTACAGTTTTAACCCTAGTTTCTTATTTTTCCCTCAGAATGATTATGAAGTGACTTATGACTTTGTGGTAGTTATGTAGGAGCATTTAGTGACTTAATTGGATCAAAATGAGCTATTTATGACTCATGATGGTGTTCCCATTAGTCTCAATAATGGCAGGCTCGAGAAGGAAGAAGGGGTGAACACACACCAAAACTCGACGAATCAAATCGCAAAGGCATGGCCTTGCTTTAAAGGAGCTCGGCTGAAGTGAAGGAGGCGACATTGCAGCCCAATCAAGATTGAGATGGCGTGGCAAAAATGTGCTCTGGCGACAACTTCAGCCGAGGATCGCAGCTTCCCTAGTTGGCGAAATGAGTTGGAAAAGCGCGAGGATGTGCAGGAATGATAGGTGTATCATCCTGCCAATTTTGGTGAGATTCCGCTCCGTGAATCTATCACAGTCCATGGCTGAAGTCGCTACTGCCGGAAAAGACTAAAAAGTGAAGAAGATGAAGATTTTAGCGGGCTTTTTACAAGAGATTAAGTTCTAAAGGTCCAAACTGCAAACTTGGCCAAGATGAAGTCGAAATAAGTCCAAATTTTTATGGTAACCTAATTTGGACATGAGAAATTTAATGGTGACTTCAATTTTATGTTTTGTTGATGTTTGCATGGTCAATTTATGTTTATACCCAAAATGTATCAAAAACCCGCCAAGTCCTTATTTGAGGTCAAAAAGGGTTGCGATTGTAGAATTAATTAATAAAAACCTTATGGAATATTTTTCATTGATTTTTAGAAGATTTGGATTACATTTATTTTTGTTAGAACCCTGTTAATTTAAGTGAGGTTGAAATTAGGGTTTTTATTTAAGATTTAGCTTTTAATCTTAATAGAAACCCTAAACCAGTAAATGCAGGCCCACTTTTTGGAAATATGAGATCAATTGACCTTCAATTTAGTGTATGTTTACCTTTTAGTTAATTTACATTTGTATTAATCTGTTAAAACAGCAAAATTAACTAGTTTCAAAGTCATTCCTTTCAATTTTTCATGTTGTTAAGTTATACCCTTTTGTTAGTTAATAAGATGAATTTATCCTTAGAATTTAAACAAATTAAATTAGTTATGACGGATGATGGTGTTGCCATCACTTGGTGGTTGAACAAGAGACTAGTTTCAAATCTAGCCTTCTCAAAAAAAGAAAAAAAGGTTGTAAGCACTTACCGTATTTCCTTAGGTTAAGGAACTGCTAGTCTTTAGCTTGTGCTTGTCTATTTTGAGTATCTACCCATGATGATTTCACTTTTTCTGTCTACTAAGATAGTCATATGTGGTTCTAGCCTCTGGGCTGGTCAATATGGACTGGTTGTGACTAATTACTTACAGCTTGTACAACTGCAATTTCTACAATTGCTACTCTACAGCAAATTTACTAACATAATGGGAAGAGTTTCCATTTTTTTGTGTTCTTTTATGTATACAAGTTGACAAAAAAATAATTTGATCAAATCCAATCTAAAAAGAATCCTTACCCATTCAAATTATAGATAGCATCACCGCGGATTGGACTAGGAATTCACAAGATCCACATGCACTACCGCGTTCCTTGTAGACATGTCTTTAAGACTATAGAAAACTTGCTCTGCTTGACACGCAAAACTAATAGTGGATATTGATCTAAAGATAAATTCAATATGTCAAGGTTATTGTTAACAAGAGCTCCACACAGTTTAGCATTATGGATTACACGGTCATTAATCTCAATAACAATAGAGATCCTCTTGATCTTCTCTTTCACATGGAATGCTGCTGATGTAAACACATTTACACTACTTAAAATGTCTATTTATGCATGTTCTTAAGCATAGGATTGCATTTCATGATATAAATATTGCATAACATGCATCATCTTGCATTTAGAGTAGTTTGAATAAAATGGAGGTTAATTGTCTCCTTTTATGTGCTTGGACAGGGCAAACAATTTTATCAGGGCCTCGGATCAAAGATCCAACCGTATGGATGTGATCAGGGCGACGACTGGAGTTCAACGACTCCAAGATCGCCCTAATCAGGCATCCGTAGCATCAGATAGTGACCCGAGAACCCTAAAAGATCAAGAGCCAGGATGGTGTAAATTCACACTTCAGATGATAAATCTGACCGCACGGATGAATTCGGATCGACGATCGCAGTCCAACGACACAAAAATCGAGTCAATCCGACATCCGTGGCACCATCTACAACTTCCAGAAGATGGACGGCCAAGATAGCATCACGTGGCGCCATCTCAGCCGCCCAAACGGCTGCTTGCATCTTGTGAAGGTCCCGCGCCCGATCGCTCTCCGCCGTTGGATCTTAATCCAACGGCTGTGGGCGCTCGCGCTTAAAAGCATCCGCTCGACCATCCACGCCCCATAGCGCAGTGGTCGAGAGCGCTTTCGCGAGCGCCAAGCGCGGGTTCGAGCCGTGGAGAGGGGCTGGAAGGCGCAGCGATTGGGCGCGGATGGAGCGTCAGATGGAGATCAGACGGCTGTGCACGCCCGATAGCGTCCACATGCAATTGAACGCACGGGCGGACGGGCGATCGCATGTGGGCGGGCGCGCAACGCAGCCGGCGAAGACTCATCTTAAGCCGTCCGATCTCGCGATGGGACGGCTGAATAGCGACGAACGTGTGCAAGCCGTTGAGTGCGCGAGCAGGCGAGGAGGCGCGCACGAGCCGCCCACAACGTCCACATTTAGGGCTTTAGTGACGGATTTATCCGTCACTAAAGACCCCTCTTTTATTATTTTGAAGTTGTAATGTCCATTTTGCCCCCACTCCTTGCAACTATAAAAGGAGACCCCCTCCATACGAAATTCTCATCCCTTCTTTCTCCTCTCTACCCCTCCAAAGCTCAAAAGAAGCTTGTCCCACACCCGAGATGCTTCTCGCGAGATAAAGTCCAATTTCCGTTCCCCTTCGGAAGTGGATCCCGCCACGACGACGACGTGCTGCTCCGTTCCCGTTCTTCTGCTTCATCCTCCTTCGTCCTGCTTCGTTCTCCTTCGTCCAGGCGTCGTCCCGTCCGGCTCGTCCTCCAAGCAATCGTCGAGGAGGATAACTTCTCTCTCCCATTCTTATTTACAGCTTTTCTAGTGTAGAATTTTCCTACTTTATAGTGTAATTGATTTTCCTCTTTCCAGTGTAACTTTTATTTAGTTTGATTATATAAACAATTGGAATATTGAATGCATGTTCTCTTTCTCTCTCTCTCTCTTTCTTTTAGTCTGATAGCTCCATTGTAATTATATCGCCTTGCTTATCAAAAATCCTAAAAAAATATAATTGCGAATATAGATTAACGTAGCCTCCCTGTGTTCGACCCGGAATTCTTTTCGGTATAAATTTTATTTATTGAACACGAATTCTTCGCTTTTGAACTACAACGACAGGTTTTCCAAAACCAAATACGTAAGCGTAGCGATTCGCAAAACCGTTCCAACATTTTGGCGCCATTGCCGGGGAGGCAACGATTTCAGATCTTTCCTTCGCATTTCTTGCACTTTATTTGTTTTCTAACTAGCTTTCTCTTGTGTCTATTATTTTGCAGAGACCTCCATCAAGGAATCAACAAGCGGTAGACTGGAGTAAAGTGCAGTTGAAGACAACTGTAAGTGCTCCCCCATTCTTTCCCCCTCCATAGATTTCATTCGCCACATTAAATCCAAATCCCAATTAACCTAGGTGTTTGCATAAATCCTAGGAATAGTTTGGTTGTTTGGATTTTCACTCACATTCATTCCACCCTCATTCATAAAAAAATAACAAAAAGATAAACTTGTGGGGTAATTTCCAACAAACACACAGCAAACACCCACATTCAAGGCACTTGATCAACTTGATTTGTTTTCTACTCAACCGGGTTCTGATCTGTGGAACCGGTACACACAATGCAACACATAACAGAGTAGAAATCATTCTAGGTTAACCATCTTTGAGTGCTTAACTTAGTGGTGCAATTGTGGCCAATTGTTTGAGTTGTTTGGGCCGCACCACTTTATTTAAAACCAACTCATCAAGTAGCTCCTCCTTAGGGTTTTCAATCTAGGTATATTCCAGGCACTCCACTTTCTTTCTGATTTTAAAGGAAAACAATCTTCACCCGTGTTTTACAACTTGGTTTGCCTAAAAACTTGATTGCAATTCACCTAATTTGAAACCCTAAAAGCTACTTAAGCAAGATTTGAACACTAAAATTCACACATTATCAATAATCTTGCTTGAAAACCCTGGTTGTGCACGCACTTATACAAATCTCAATCAATCATTAAGGGCACAATCCATTGTAAGGGCCCATCACATTCCATAAGCACCACAATCCCAGGCCTTAATAAAATTGAGTAGACGTTGGCCTTAAGGTTTGATTCGCTCTTCAGGGCCTAGTTTGAGATTATTTTTGATTAACATACTTGTACTGATTAATCTGATGTCTAGCTAGGGGAGCAGAGTCAAACGATCGCGGCTGGGGGGTACACTAGGAACCGGAGACGAAAGCCAAAGGAAGAACCTTCTCCCCAGTCCCTCCTTCTAACTGGTTGGATTAAACAGACGTAAGTAGAGTAAATCACTTACAGTCTTAAGGCTGGTTTTGGGAGTCAGTAGATCGTTAGGCTACCCCACTTAAGGACAACCTTGTTTTGTTGTGCTGTAGGGTCCCCATCCCCAGTCCTTCCGACCTTCTCCTAGTTTATGCTGGGAAGACGGTCATTGAATCCCCGATTGGAAGGACCGTTAGAACATTCTAGGAGGCGCAAGTTAGATTTTGGTCAATTTGATCCCATGGCCGAACAACAGCCTCCTCTACTTGAAAATCCACAGGAAGAATTTCGAAAGAAGCTGGAACAAATGCAGAGAATGCAGGAATGGTTCCAGAGAATGCAGGGCGCTTAGCCCTTGAAGGATTTTTATGATCCTTCAAATTACGGGGAACGTCCCGGCGTCCAGATTCCAGCCGGTGACGTAGAAATCAAGCCCCAGGTGTTAAGCCTGATTAAACATTATCATGGGCTTGGCTCCAAAGATCCGTTTCAACCTAATTCCGACTTCTCTCTACAAGAAGTTTGGGTTAGGTGAACTTCGGCCAACTTCAATAACGCTACAGTTAGTGGACCGTTCGGTCACAAACCCGCGAGGCGTTATTGAAGATGTTACAGTTAAGGTCAAGGATTTCTATTTTCCTGTAGATTTCCTTGTCCTTGACACGGATGTACCAGATAATCTGAGGAACATGCCCATCATTCTGGGGCGTCCGTTCTTGGCTACCGCAAAGGCCAACATTAATTGTGAAAGCGGTAGCATGGAAATCGCCTTTGGGGATCAACGAATGAAATTTGATATTTTTAAGGCGATCAACAAATTTAAGGATTGTGGATTTATTGAGGAACTTGATGAGGATAATGTTAATATTGAAACTTGTTTGACAGTTTCTTCAATTGAAAGTTCCTCTTTGGTTGATGAATTTGACCCGCAACCCTCTGACCTGACATCTTCGGAAGAGGTTACTGATTTTGTTCACTCAAAACCTCTTCCTCTTGTTGAATCTTCAGCATCTACCCTACCATCAATCATTACCCCACCCCAGCTTGAATTGAAACCATTGCCCGAGAATTTAAAATACCAATTTTTAGGACCGCAGAATACGCTCCCTGTGATTATTAGTGCTAAATTGACAAAGGAGCAAGAGATTAAATTGATTAAGGTCCTAAAGGAATATAAGGAGGCAATTGGTTGGACCATTCATGACCTCAGGGGGATTGAGCCATCTTACTGTAATCATTGAATATTTTTGGAAGATGGATCCCGCCCTTCTCGCCAGATGCAAAGGAGATTGAATCCAAATATGCGAGAAGTGGTCAAAAAAGAAATCATCAAGTAGCTCGATGCAGGAATTATTTATCCAATCTCTGACAGTCCCTAGGTAAGTTCCGTTCAGATTGTTCCAAAGAAACCCGGAATTACTGTTGTGACTAATGAGAGAGGTGAATCTGTCACAACTCGTTCAGCTTCCTCTTGGAGAGTTTGTATTGATTATAGGAAGCTAAACACAGCCACTAAAAAGGATCATTTTTCCCTGCCCTTCATTGATCAAATCTTGGAAAAATTAGCTGGGCAAAAGTACTTCTATTTTCTTGATGGCTACTCGGGATACAACCAAGTTCCTATCCATCCCGAGGATCAGGAAAAACTACTTTCACCTGTCCCTACGGAACCTTTGCTTTTCGTAGGATGCCTTTTGGGTTATGCAATGCACCTGCAACTTTTCAAAGGTGTATGCTAGCCATATTTTCCGACATGGTGGGAGAGTTTATGGAAGTCTTCATGGATGATTTCTCTGTTTTTGGAGAATCATTTGACTCTTGTTTGGCTAATTTGGAAATGATTCTTAAGCGATGTATCAAGACACGAATGGTCCTTAGCTGGGAAAAGAGTCATTTCATGACCCAAGAAGGCATCATTTTGGGTCATGTAATCTCTGAACAGGGAATTGAAGTAGATAAAGCTAAGGTTGATGCTATTGCTAAACTTCCTCCTCCCACATCTGTTAAACAAATCAGATCATTTCTTGGCCACGTGGGATTTTATCGAAGATTCATCAAGGATTTCTCGAAGGTTGCTCGCCCTTTGAGCAATCTTCTTACCAAAGAAACGTCGTTTGTTTTTGATGAATCATGGCGAAAGGCATTTGATTTTCTGAAAATGACAGTCACCTGTGCTCCAATTTTGCAACCACCAATTTGGATAGCCCCATTTGAGATCATGACCGACGCTTCTGATTACGCGGTCGGGGCTGTCCTGGGTCAGAAAATTGACCGAAAGTCCTCTATCATTTACTACTCTAGTAAAACTCTGGATGAAGCCTAGAGGAATTACACTGTTACTAAAAAGGAATTACTAGCTGTAGTATTTGCGTTGGAAAAATTCAGAGCTTATCTCTTGGGGTCTCATGTTATTGTTTCACCGACCACTCGGCCTTGAGACATCTCTTCGCTAAAAAGGATGATAAACCCCGACTTATTCGTTGGATTCTTCTTCTTCAAGAATTTGATCTTGAAATCAAGGATAAAGCCGGGGTGCAAAATGTGGTAGCGGATCATTTGTCGAGACTCCTAGGTGATTCTTCTTGTCCGGACATTCCGATTGCTGACACTTTTCCGGACGAAACCATTCTTACAGTTTTAGGTGTCCACTCCCCATGGTTTGTTGACATTGTTAACTATTTGGCCGTTGGTCAAATCCCCCAAGATTGGACCAAGCAACAATGGGATAGACTCAAATCTGAGGCCAAATACTACTTTTGGGAGGATCCTGAACTATATCGCATCGGCTCTAATCAGATTATTCGCCGATGCATACTGGAGAATGAATTCAACAGTATACTCGAGTTCTGCCATACATCTGGGTGTGGTGGACATTTCTCCGCGAGAAAGACAACTGCAAAAATCTTACAATCTGGCTTCTATTGGCCATCTTTATTCAAGGATGCCCAGGACTTCTCAAGGTCATGTTCTCGATGTCAGTCACTCGGGAACATAACTAAGAGAGACATGATGCCCCTAAACCCTATTCTTCCTGTAGAAATTTTCGATGTTTGGGGCATCGATTTCATGGGACCCTTTATCCCTTCATTTGGACATCAGTACATTCTTGTTGCTGTTGATTATGTGTCCAAATGAATTGAGGCAATTCCCACCAGAACCAATGACCACAAGGTGGTCATCAATTTTGTCAAGAAAAATATCTTCAGTAGGTTCGGGATTCCGAGGGCTATCATCAGTGATGGTGGCACTCATTTTACTAATGCCCAATTCCAGAATTTATTGGTCAAATACGGGGTTAATCATCGAATTCCCACACCTTACCATCCCCAAACGAATGGACAAGCCGAGATCTCCAATCGAGAGATCAAGAACATTCTGCAAAAAATGGTTAGGCCTGATCGCAAGGATTGGACTCAAAAGCTTGAGGACGCTCTTTGGGCCGACCATACGGCGTATAAAACGCCCATTGGCATGTCTCCATTTCGTTTGGTATATGGAAAGGCGTGCCATCTACCCGTAGAGATTGAACACAGGGCATTCTAGGCAATCAAACAATGCAATTTAGATCTGAATCTAGCTGGAAAGACTAGGAAACTCCAACTATCTGAGTTGGAGGAGCTTAGAAATGATGCTTATGAGAATGCCAAGATCTACAAGGCTCGGACCAAAGCTCTACATGATCAATTGATTTCCCGCAAGAGCTTTGAGCCAAACCAGAAGGTCTGGTTATTTGATTCTAAACTTAAGCTCTTTCCTGGTAAACTTAGATCTAAATGGAATGGCCCATTCATAATTGATCAGATTTTTCCTAATGGTGCCATTCAGATTTCTGATCCAAAGACGGGTAACACCTTTAAAGACAACGGTCAACGTTTGAAGCCTCTTGTTGACCGTAATCTTCCAGAACCCATCTCAGACTCTGTTGCTCTAGCCATTCTGTGACTTCTTTGGCTGGACTTCGCCTAGCTGACAGCATTAAACTCAGCAGTTGTACATATGACACAAGGCTGATATGAGATTCATATCTAGGTGACATCTTTCATATTCTACCCTTTCTTTCATGTCTCTTTTTCAATGAGGACATTGCATCAGCTAGGTATGGGGGGGTGGATTCATTCTTGAATTATTTGGTCAGCTTTGTGAAATCCATATAAATTGTCTCTCTTCTTATTTAAAAAAAAAAAATTAGGAAGGATTAGTTGGACATTAGGACTTTTCAATCCTAAGAAATTTTACATTAGGATCTGAACACAAAGACCCCCCAGGTCTTTGGACTTAATTAGCCTGTGTATCAACTAAAATGTGGATTTGTCTTTGAGTCCTCACCATCTTAATTCTATTATAACTGGAATAAATAAGTTTGGGTGATAAGTACACGACTTATCAACCCACCCTCTGATTTGAGGGAATTTTGAGTCTTAAGCATCTGCACACTTTCTTTGCACTGACTCGTTGTTCGGCGGTTCTAATGGAAATTGGGTAGCTAATGAACCTTCTAGGGTGATATGGCTGGCAAGTTATCGTGGGTAACAGCCCATAGGTAGGTTGTCCAGAGCCCAGTCACTGGACCTTTCTTAGTTTGCTGCCTTTAGGTAAATCTTAGACTAGGGAAGCCACCTACTTAAAAAAAAAAAAAGGAGAAAAGAACAAAAAGAAATAAGCCACACTTCGCTGCACGAGTATGGCTGGCAAGTTGTCGGTGGTAACAGCTCATTGACCGGTTGTCCAGAACCCAGCTCAGAAAATGCACTAAAAATTTCCAAAACACTTAGGAAGAAGCGGAGAAGTAGAATAAACCGGGGAGATATACACTGGATTCACCTTTGTGTTGACCCCGTAAAAAAAATATAAAAGTAGGGAGAAAGCTACCGGTTGTAAAGATACACTTTTAGGCAGAATTCTGGTTAGGTCACCTAGAGGCGTAGAAATCCGAAATCCATTTTAATTGCCGGTCAACGAGTCTATCACAATCACAATAAGATGCTTAAAGCTTAGGGTTCTCATCAAATTTTGGGTGAGTTGAATGGCCGTAGAAAGCCTCTTAAACCCGAAAATTTGAAAATCCAAACAAATTAGAAAAGAGAAAAAGAGAAAAAGAAATTTTTCTTTTAAATAAGGCGAGGGCTTGAGGCGGTCTGCATTTTGGCTGATACCCGGGCACTGTTGTGTCTTTGAAAGTTCAGTTCCTAAGTAGACAATTTCTTAATGATTAAAAAATAACTCAAGTCCAAATAATCTAACCTAATTCTTTTATAAATAGCATATAGTTTTTGCTAGGGACTAGCAAAAGATAGGCATGGGGGTATGATGTAAACATATTTACACTACTTAAAATATCTATTTATGCATGTTCTTAAGCATAGGATTACATTTCATGATATAAATATTGCATAACATGCATCATCTTGCATTTAGAGTAGTTTGAATAAAATGAAGGTTAATTGTCTCCTTTTATGTGCTTGGATAGGGCAAACAATTTTATCGGGGCCTCGGATCAAAGATCCAACCGTATGGATGTGATCAGGGCGACGATTGGAGTTCAACGACTCCAAGATCACCCTAATCAGGCATCCGTAGCATCAGATAGTGACACGGGAACCCTAAAAGATCAAGAGCCAGGATGGTGTAAATCCACACTTCAGATGACAAATCCGACCGCACGGATGAATTCGGATCGATGATCGCAGCCCAACGGCACAAAAATCGAGTCAATCTGACATCCGTGGCACCATCTACAACTTCCAGAAGATGGACGGCCAAGATAGCGCCACGTGGCACCATCTCAGCCACCCAACGGCCGCTTGCATCTTGTGAAGGTCCTACGCCCGATCGCTCTCCACCGTTGGATCTTAATCCAACGGCTGTGGGCGCTCGTGCTTAAAAGCGTCCGCTCGACCATCCGCGCCCCATAGCGTAGTGGTCGAGCACGCTTTCGCGAGCGTCGGGCGCGGGTTCGAGCCGTGGAGAGGGGCTGGAAGGCGCGGCGATTGGGCACGGGTGGAGCGTCAGATGGAGATCGGACGGCCGTGCACGCCCGATAGCATCCACGCGCAATTGAACGCGCGGGTGGACGCGCGATCGCACGCGGGCGGGAACGCAGCCGGCGGAGACTCATCTTAAGTCGTCCGATCTCGCGATCGGACGGCTGAAAAGCGACGAACATGCGCAAGCCGTTGAGTGCGCGAGGAGGCGCGCGCGAGATACCTACGACATCCACGTGAGGGCTTTAGTGATGGATTTATCCGTCACTAAAGACCCCTCTTTTATTATTTTGAAGTTGTAATGTCCATTTTGCCCCCACTCCTTACAACTATAAAAGGAGACCCCCTCCATACGAAATCTCATCCCTTCTTTCTCCTCTCTACCCCTCAAAAGCTCAAAAGAAGCTTGTCCCACACCCGGGATGCTTCTCGCAAGATAAAGTCCAATTTTCGTTCCCCTTCGGAAGTGGATCCCGCAACGACGACGGCGTGCTGCTCCGTTCCCGTTCTTTTGCTTCGTCCTCCTTCGTCCTTCTTAGTTCTCCTTCGTCCAGGCGTCGTCCCGTCCGGCTTGTCCTCCAAGCAATCGTCGAGGAGGATAACTTCTCTCTCCCATTCTTATTTACAGCTTTTCTAGTTTAGAATTTTCCTGCTTTATAGTGTAATTGATTTTCCACTTTCTAGTGTAACTTTTATTTAGTTTGATTATATAAACAATTGGAATATTGAATGCATGTTCTCTTTCTCTCTCTCTCTCTCTCTTTCTTTTAGTCTGATAGCTCCATTGTAATTATATCGCCTTGCTTATCAAAAATCCTAAAAAAATATAATTGCGAATATAGATCAACGTAGCCTCCCTGTGTTCGACCCGGAATTCTTTTCGGTATAAATTTTATTTGTTGAACATGAATTCTTCGCTTTTGAACTACAACGACAGGTTTTCCAAAATCAAACACGTAAGCGTAGCGATTCGCAAAACCATTCCAACAGCTGCCTATGAAAAGCAATTTCAATCTTAGTTGTTGAGTTCTATTGTAAACGAGCATATGGATCTTGGGGCGGATCGATAAAACCCTCGATAGTATATTGTATGCCTTCTCTTTTCTTGTTTCCTAGTGAAGAAAATCTCTGGCCTCCATTGAGAGAGGAGGTCTAGGACTCTCACTCCCGTGGTTTTCTCTCTTACTCCCATGGTTGTCTCCCTCCCATAGAGGAGGGTTTCCATGTAAATCTTATGTCCATGTGATTGATTTCTCTATTCTTGTTTATTTTGTTTTTATATGGTATCAGAGCCTTTGATCTTACTGGCTTCATTCATTGTGGGAATCTTCCATGCATTGTTTGCATGTTGAGGGACCCCAATCTTGGTCTACGTGGAAGTCTTTGCATTAGTGTAGAGGCTTTGTAGTGTGGTGTGGGCATTTCATGTGGCCTCTCTCGAATGTCTTGTGATGAGGGTAGGCATCAAGAATTGAGAAGCGATAGAGGCAGATTGGAAGATATTGCTACAAATCCAAGGAAAGCTACTTTGACCACCGCTGATGGAAAGCTTTGACATTGAACATTAGGAATCAAATTTTTAATCAACAATTTTCAAACTTCTTTATCAGCATTAATCCCCATTCAGCGATTGCCATTAATCCATCACAAATAGGTTTTATTTTGTGGTGTACGGCAGTGGCAGATATATATTTATTCGGTGGTCGATTTTTTATGGAGAAAATTGAGTAGTACTTTCAGCTCGAGAAGATTGAATGGAACTTTCATGTTAGATTCATTGGTGGTGAATTTTTATTGACAGCAATTTTTTTATTTCCATCGAATTTCAATGGATCCCAAAAAATTTCTATTCCCCCTTGCAATCCTACATTCAGATTGAGCAGTGTACACTAGAGATTGGTCGTGTGGTTATTCCATTAACAACTTGCTTCATGCTTTGATTATTTCATTATAGTATGGATTGTTGGTTGCGTGGAGGCTACTTGCCTGGGTCATTTCAGAGAGGAGGTCGAACCTAAGTATCCCATGCAAGTAGCCTCCATGCTTCCTCCTCTCTAAAATGAGATTGGTATATCTAGTTGCATTCTCATCTTTATGAAGAGGTATGGGTAGTCTTATCTACAGTAGGCCTGGTTATATTCCTTTGTGTGAAGAGGTACAAATGGTCTTGTTTATCTTGTTGGAGTTTTTGGTTCTTGTGGCTATTCTCTGTAATTGTGATTGTGGATAATGGGATCTGAGGCATCCATATTGAGGTTAGTGGAAAAAGACTCTAGTTGTGTTTTGGTTACTTAAGAAAGAAAATATGATCATGCACCATGCCTAAATGATTGAAATGTTGGTAGTGGAGCTATAGATCACATGATTAGGAATCCATATTGGTTTTCATAATACAAGCTTGGTTTAGGAAAGGAAACTATTATGGTTGTTGATCGTTCTAGTGTGAAGGTGGTTAGAAAAGGTAGTATACATCTTCTAAACAGGGTCCGTCTTGATTATGCTCTTCATGTTTTGGATCTCTCTTTGAATTGGTTGTAAATTAGCAAGATCTGTGAGGAATTGAAGTACAAACTAATATTTTATGAAGATAGATGTGTCTTACAAGATCTTAAAAAATAGATTG
The DNA here is from genome assembly GCA_037157565.1 of Thalassia testudinum. NCBI lineage: Eukaryota > Viridiplantae > Streptophyta > Magnoliopsida > Alismatales > Hydrocharitaceae > Thalassia > Thalassia testudinum. The sequence continues at coordinate 98,832,958 of JAZHRO010000039.1, read as the reverse complement.
TCCTTGAATGCAATTTGTTATATAAATTTCCTAGAAAGATTGCTCTTGCCCTTAAGCTATGTTACAATCTCAAGGACCAAGCACTACTGAGATTCGAGATTTTTTCCTATGACACAAACAAGTTGGACACCTTACTTTTTCAACTTTGCAGAGATTATTTTTAGACCTCTTTTCAAGAATTAATTTGTGGGACATGCATTGTAAACTCTACCAATTTGCAAAACATCAAAGAGTTCCATTTCCTGAGTTTGAACATAGAATTTCTACAGCTTTCTCTTTGGTTCATTCAGATGTGTGGGGACCTACAAATGTCATATATGAGGTGGGGTACAAATACTTTGCAACCTTTATTGATGAATACTATAGATGCACTCTTGTTTACTTGATGAAGAGTAGAGCAGATATTCCTCGTATTATTCAGAGTTTTGTTAATGTGGTCGAGAATCGATTCCAAATGAAAGTTTGAATCTTTAGATCATATAATGCCTGCGAATACACCGAGAGCTCTCTAATGATATTTTTCAAAGAAAAAGGGATTGCACACGAGACATCATGTTCCTATACTCAGCAAAATAGCATTGCAGAAAAGAAAAATTGACATCTTCTGAATGTGACACAAGCCTTGTTACTGTAAGGAAAACTCCCCAACCATTAGTGGTCTAAAGCAATATTGATAGAAACATACTTGATTAATTGTATGCCAAGTCGGGTACTGAAGGGAACACCATCATGAGCCATAACTAGCTCAATTTGATCTGATTAAGTGAATAAAAGCTCCTACATATCTTTCAAAAGGTCTTAAGGGCACAAAACATTGATTTGAGAAGACAAGAAACTAAGGTTAAAACTGTAATTTTACTATCGTATCATGAATGCAGAACAATCACAGGTTTTCTCAGGGGTTAATTAAGGGTCAAATGATCTTAAGAGTCTAACAAGTTGGTTAGTACAGATAGAAAAGGGTTTTCGTGTGTGTTGAAAATTAAATCACTTCTGAAACCCTAAAAATTAACCCGCTTGATTTACTGAGGTTTCGATCAGGATAAAATTCACATAAACCCTCTAAAAATCATAGAAAAATGTTCTCTAGGGTTTGGTACCTTCAATTTGACCATTGGAACCCATCTTGACCCAAAGTAGAGTCTAAGACAGATATTTGCCCTAATTTGGATAATTATGCAAATTACCTAGTCAAACTAGGTCAAAAACAAAATCCAACTTCTCCATTGGATTCCTTAGGTCCAAAATAGGTTTGTACCAAAATTTGAGTCCAATCTAATATTGTCTTGGCCTAGTTTGCAATTTGGTCTTGTCTGACTCTTTTATCTCAACACATGCCCCTAACTTTTGAATCCTTTACAAATAGGTCCCCAACTTTATTGTCTCCTTCTTCAAATAGGTCCCTACCGCCATGAAATCCTAATCCTACAACTCGGACGAGCTTGATTTGGCATTTTCTCCTTGATTCCGTGATGAATCCCTCTTAGATTTGAAAGGGAAGTTCATCAAGGAATTCCCTTCCTTTTCAGCCAGATTCGAAGCTCTACAATTGGCCCAAATCCTGATCTGAACCTTTGAAAGATTCAGGTCCCCATCTCCAATGATCCTTCTAAGCTTGGAAGCCAAGCTTCCAAGCTCTTTTCGCCCTCTAGACTCCTATAAAAGAACCCCCAGACATCGCCGAGTTCCCCACGCTTGAATTCGACTGGAATAACACCCAATTCTTCTCTCCTCCTCTAGCTGAAGTGCTCCTCGATGTCCAACGACCTCCTCCATCTCCATTACTCATCTGTTTGTAATACCGGAGATGGATTTGTCTCCCTAACTTCCTCCGCATCGAGTAGTACTAGCCGGCGCCTCTATCTCCTTCGTCCTCGTTGTCCAACCCCCACCGAAGCTACCTTCATCCCCAGAGCCGACCATACCGCAACCTGCGTCTCCTTTGCTCCTCATCGTCTACCAACTACCTAGATAAGTCCCCTAACTCCTCTACTTCATTTTCACCCCAACCACACTCAGTTTTGACTACGCTACCGCCCATTCACTGTCATCCCTTCCATGTTCGACCACTCCTTCAGCGAGGCACATCTCTCTCCACACACCATTAAACTCCTCGCCGTTCATCCCTACATCTCCGCCTCGACCCAAGGGGAAAAATACCTCTATCTATTTCACCGATTCACCACCCACATGCCCCTAAACAACCAATCACCGCACCTCCGTTCCCGCCTTCGTCCGACCTCCACAACGCTCCTCGCTTCACGCTGCACCCACCACCAAGTTCTCCGTGCTAAAGTGAAGCCTGCTGAGCCATGCGATGAGGTTGCAAGGCCGTATTCTTCTCTGCAGGTGTATTCGTCGGAGCTCCGCCATCACCGCCTTCATTCGTCAAGCTTCAAGCATTGTGAGCCCCAGGCAACATCCCTAGGCAGTGCGGAGTGGCTTCAGGTCTCATTCCAAGAACTTGATTGGAAGCCATACCCTCAATAGCTACCTTGATTGGAAGGCAATCCAGCCACAACCGCGCAAAGAGGAAGGTGGGACATTTAGTCCCACCTCGAAAATTTGTGAGGCTGTAGCAGTGCATAAATTGAAAAATGAAGCGGGTTTATCTCATCAAGTCACTTGGGGGGTGAGGTTCCCCTCCTCCCCTTCACACGCACGCCTTGCCCGTGACACCATCATGCGGGCCTGGTCCGACCCGAATCGCCTAACCCGCGCACACCTCGACTGTGACTCACGCCTGCAACCTTGGTCCTGGGTGCGCTTAGATCCGAATCCGATTACCTGTGACTATGGAAGGCTCTGAGAGAGCGGAACCCAGAGAGAGAAAGAGAGAGAGCGCACGGGTCAGAGGAGGGTTTTGCTCTGAGGAGATTTCGACACTTAGCCAAAATCAGAGCCCCTCTATGCATGAAGCCAAGGCAAAGAAGAAGAGAAGAAGAAGGCAGAGAAGAACAGTGCTTCCCTAACACTGTAGCATCAGCTGTTTAAGCCGTCTGATACAAGCCTCCATCGTCTAATTGCATACATTTGAGGCTTTATTTCCTTGATTGATACTATTGAGATAACTACTATTATTGTGAGAGGTAATTGGTGATTCAAATCACCATTTTATCCTAATCTTTTTACTTCATTGACATTTGCTTTATCATATATATCATTCTTGCTTGGATTTATTGTTATACATTGATAGAATTGCAATCTTGAGAGTTAATTGTTACTTGCTCCCTGTGTTCGACCTAGGATTTCTTTCAAGCATAAATCTTATTTGTTTTCAAGCGATTTTGACCTATACTATGACGCATCATTTATAACATCGATTTCACTTGTAAACATTTTGGCGCCGTTGTCAGGGAGCAACGCGCAACTTTGATCTCTTGATTGCAATATCTAATTTGGTACTAACTTGCTCTATCTCTTTTTACTATGATCTGTTTAAGGGATTCATTGGAGGAAGATCATCCTCACATCAGCCACTCCAGGGGCAGGTAAACTCCATCCAATTTCCCCTAAGCCCCTGATTATGAAAAAAGCTAAAAGAAGAAACAAATCAATTAGGTTTAACTTGCATTCTATTCTTAGATTAATTATCAAGTTGCCTGATTTGATACTTTCTAGAGAAACATTTCAATCCTGATTTCTTGCACCTACTTAGGGTTCTAAATATCTAGGGCAATCACCTTCTTGCTTGAGCCCTAGGTACCACATTTAGATAAATTTGATTGGACCAATCAGAGCCAATTAGGGTTTCCAGTTTACGGTCTTAGAGACACTTGCTTAATCAAGAATTAACCTTCCCAAACAGTGTGTGCCTAAGCCTTGGTTGAATTGATCTATTCAAGCAAACCTAAAATTAGGCTCTTAATTCCATTTGAACACTAAAAGAGGGATCTAAATTTCTCAAAAGGACAATTAGGTGAAGTTGGCCCACCTTGTTGGGTTAACCAATCTTCAAATTAGGTCACCTTGCACAAAAACATCATAAAGTTCAAGTGAAATCATAAGCACCTTTGCTCTTAACTTAAAACTAGTAGACTTAAGAGGTCAAGTCCCCATTCTGGTCTACCTGGACCCTCAGTGACAAGAAAGGTCGGGTGGGGGAAACCCTGTAACCCGTGGGGGCGCTCTACCGTGTAGGGGTCTTTGCGAGACTCTCCCTTTTTGGCTGCCCAGGTAATTCTCAGGTGGACAACTTTCTGACTAAGGGATATCATCTGTCCCGAACCTCTATAGTCATCCAAAATTTTTGGGTGTCTTGATTGGGTCCATCACCTGCTATCCCTCACCTACTCCATTGGTGCATGTTCGGAAGGAGGTCCTTAAGACCACCCTTGAGGCCTCCATTAGTCATTCACTCTCGTCGAGGTCGAGCCTCGACTTCCATGTTTGTGCAACAACCTGATCACATTGACATATCTTCTGATTCAAAACCTACTTCCCCCTTATCAACTATGGATCACCAAGAAGATCAACCTAACCTTAGGCAACAATTCCATGATTTCCGAAATGAAATCAATTCCATCATCAACCCACCGCCGTGTCCTCAAATGCGAGATCACTATAATCCTACAACGGTGGAGATCGAACCCCGAATTAACATTCCTGTGGGAGGACTTGAGGTGGATCTCAAGCCTAGCATGCTTCATATGACCCCAAAATTTCATGACTTGAACTCCAAGGATCCTTTTTCAGCACATCAAAAACCTAAAACATCTGGCCTACACTTTCAGGACAGATGTACAGAATCGGGACGGATTACTCTTAAAACTCTTCTCATTCTCTCTGGTTGACAAAGCCGCTCACTGGTTTCAAACTCAACCACACAAGATCAACACATGGGGAGAACTTCAAACTGCCTTCCTGCAAAAATTCTACCCCATTGGTCGTACAAATATGATGCGGCACAAAATCACACACTTCTCCCAAGGAGCAGGAGAATCTCTACACGAGGCATGGGATCGTTTTCTAGATCTCATGCGTAAGTGCCCCCATCACGGAGTTCCAAAGTGGGAACAAGTCCAATACTTTTACCATGGACTCCGTGAAGACATCAAGCTCTTTGTCAATGCACTTTATGGTGGTAGCATCATGGGTCAACATGAGGACATGATCTGGGAAATTCTTGAGAACATATGTGAGAACTCCCTGAACAATGAGTCACTGGGTGTGTATGACCGAACGTCCACCCGCGCATTGACCAACAATCGGGGGGTACACGAACCCTGAGGCCTTTCCTCATTCGTTGATCTAGAGTTGGTATCCAGTCAATTGGATAAGGTCTCCATTATCAAAAAGAAGGTGGACGACATCACTCGTCATCTACACAAATCCACCTATGCACCTCAATGCACATACGTGCACCCGCCCATGGGAATGGAGGCTGCGCACAACATCTACCACTCCTCGGGGATGATGCATATCCACCCCCGTCTGATTATGGCTTCGGAGGTAACTCCGGGTCAGCCCACCACAGTTGGGGGAACTCTGAACTCTCGTACCCTGATTATCTCGGAGCTCCTCAGACCTACGAGGATCTCCACACCATCTAGAATAATCCTTTCTCCAACACTTACAACCCTGGATGACGTAATCATCCTAACTTTTCATGGTCGGGAAATAACCCGAATCCAAGACCTCAATTTCAACCCCGACCACAGGCTCTGCATCCTTATTAGCAAACCCAACTAAGGCCTAATCAAAATTTTCAATCTAGACCGCCTAAAGAAGATCAGACATCTTTGATTCTCCAGACCTTGGTTGACATGCAAAAACAGCACAAAGAAGAGATCTCTGAGCTCTGCAATCAAATGACCCAGCTGGCAAGTTCTCGCCAGCCCAGCACACTTCCTTCCCAACCTCTGCTAAATCCTAATAACATGTTGACCCAAAAACACATTGTAAACCAAATCCAAGGTCAAACATGCTATACCCAACCTGGTCCAGTGACTCATACCAGCGTGTTTTCTCCATCCACCTCAGCTGAGCTAAAACACACCATCACTTACCCAACCCCACTCCCACATCAACAGTAAGGTCCGACTGTTCCCCATCCACCTCCCCACCATGATTGTGCTATGATCAATATTTTGAAAGAATAGAAACCCATCCCTTAAGATAGCCAATCCATTTCCCTATCCCAGGTCATATCTCACCTCCACACTAAAGGATTGTTAGAAATTGATATAACGGGACCTTTGAGGAATGCACAAGTCACGATATCACTACTTGACATCCTCACTCTCAACCCGACCGCACCAGACTTACCCAGAAAAGATATGGAAGAACAAACACTAGGAAAGGTAGTACTGTCTGAAGATATAAGTGCCATAATCCAAAACAGTCTACCTCCTAAGAAATCTGACCTGGGCACCCCGCTAATTCCTTGCAATATCGGTGATACAAACTTCAAGCAGGCTGTACTGGACCTAGGCGCTTCAGTCAACCTTATCCCTACCACCCTATTCAAAAAATTACAGATCAAACAGCTAAAACCCGTGCAAGTCACTTTGCAACTAGCTGGCCGAACCCTGATCACACCAATTGGGATGATAGAGAATGTGGTAATTAAAGTTAAGGATTTCAGATACCTAGTAGATTTCCTAATTCTTGACATGGAGACACCACAATAGGTACAGGATATGCCTGTGATTTTGGGAAGACCATTCTCGGCCACTGCAAGATCCATAATTAATTGTGAATCAGGGCATATGATAATTGCCTCTGGAAATCAACATGCTGAGATTAATATTTTGAGGCAACAAAAGGAAAATGCTTGACAGAACAATTAGGTTTAAACAGGATCTCATGACCATATCCTTAGTAGAAAACCTAGAACCTGAATTGGAAACCTTTTACATCCTAGATGATGATTTAGTCGAGCATAATGACATGAGCACAATGGAGGCTTTCACATTTGAACTTGAGGAAATACCTAGGAATGTCAGGAAACATGGTGACAAACCAAATTTAGAGTCCATGGATATGGAAACAATTCATTTTAAGGATCTCCTAGGAATCAGGCTTGGCAGATACTGAGAGTAAACTCCACCCAGAATATCAATCCATTACAGAATTTGAGCTACATAATCCAAGAGGCACTTTTCAAACATTCACTTTGACTGGAAGGAGAATTATAGTAAAGATTCACTGGAAGACCCAAGTTATGAGTCATTTCTTAAGGAGACAATCTCACATTCAGTAGAAGACAATCACGTTGACTCACTAAGGATTGATCTATTAGGTTACAGAGCAGGAGAGGAACCACACATCTGGGATACACTAACTAGACCCATTTCTTTTGAGCCTTGGAATCACCACAATCCTACTACAGAATCCCATGATCATTATACCTTCCAACTATTTCCTCCGCAGAAACTTAAGAAAGATCATCCAGAAATGAATCAGCCTGACTTATATCTGAGACATTCTGGAATGACTCTCCACCATGCTTTGATACTTATTTATGGCCATCCAATTCTCACCCATCATGATCATATATGCTCTGAGATCATTTATGCAGCCAATCACATCTCCTTGAGCTTATTGCGCCCAACTGATGGCGTTAAACTCAGTACTTAACATGAGGCAACCTGTCATCTTCTTGAAAAACCAAAAACCCTTCTTGACACATCCCATGCTGAACTCATATTGCACTTTAGGGTTCGTCCATTAGAACAACAGACTTCACCTCCGATACCCATACCAGAACTTGAAATCGTCCGCAACAAGCACCCCGACCCATCCACCCTCCTGTTCTAGTGTAGATCTAAGTTGAATTCGAACCCACCTAATTTACAATGAGGACATTGCAAATCGTAGGCATAGGGGGTATTAAAGTGAAAAACGCTGTGAGAGTCACTTCACAAGAAAGGGTTTCATCAAAAAAAATCCCATATTTCAAAAAAAAAGGGAGAAAAAGAGGAGCCATTTTGAGAGAAAAATGGAAACAAAAGGAGCACAAAGAAAAAGAAAAAAATATTGAGTCCCTTAGAAACAATTTGGAACCTACCCACCTTCTAGGTTGGATCGAATGATGAAGTAAGACCTGAAAGGCTAAAACTTAAGAGATTAGTGGCGAATACCGACCTTAGGCCTCTTGGATCCATATTGGATTTAAACATTCACGTACTTGTCAAGATCTAGATTAATCCTCAAGAGGTTGGGGAAAATGCAAAGCTTGTGTATTTGGTCTAAGGCTTAGGGAGTTCGGCCCCATTGACTGACCTATGGTTTGCGGGACTCGGTAACTTAAGCACCCTAAATCACACATAGTCTGGTTCAGTGCGCTCTAAAAATAAAACCATGCCAAAAGGCATTTAATATATTCTGAAAAAGGTCTTAAGATCTAGATTAGGAGCGGCTCGAAAACACAAGTTAATTTGGACGAGTTCCTGGCACGGAGAGGTGGGAAATTCCCCTTGAAGATGTGCCATAACATACCGTCTCCTCGGTGCTTGTCTCCTAGGATATCTAAATATCCTACTAGGGGCATGTAAGCACCTTATGCTGGTTCAGATGCCATGGGCGGGATTATCCCGAAATCTCAATAGCCAGGGTCTGGATTTAGCTACAGAACTCCATGGGCAGCACCATCTCGAAGTGTCGAAAGCTAGGGTTCTGGGGGTTGCCATGGGCTGTGCTATCTCGAAACATCGATTGCTAGGGACCTTGAGAGGATTCAAGGTGGGGACAAGGAATCCGATACAGACTGTGTTTAGGGTCAATCCGAGGATGGATCTAAGGAAAAATATAATGAAAAAAAAAGAGAGAGAAAGCTCTCCACAAATCAAATTCTCCTTCTATGTCTCTCTCAAAATGCATTGGCAAACTGAACCGGACTAGCTATGTTTAAAGCACAGGTGCTTTAACCGCTGGGTTCAACAAACCTTAGGTTAGTTCTTGCGGGCCTTAGAAACCTTTGCGGTGAACTGAGGCGAAAGCTATTCAGGTATGGATCTGGGCTGGTACTTGAGTACCTCTAGGCCTATTGTTGGTATTAAGATCTAATTCCAAGAGGCGCGGCTTAGTAAGGCATCCTAACTGTTAAAATCTGACCTGGATAACTGGTTCGATTCAGATGGTTTTGCTAAGGGACTAGCAAAAGTTAGGCATGGGGGTATGATGGGAACACCATCATGAGCCATAACTAGCTCAATTTGATATGATTAAGTGAATAAATGCTCCTACATGTCTTTTAGAATGTCTTAAGGGCACAAAACATTGATTTGTGAAGAAGACAAGAAACCAGGGTTAAAATTGTAATTTTATCATCATATCATGAATGCAGAACAATCAAGGGTTTTCTCAGGGGTTAATTAAGGGTCAAATGATCTTAAGAGTCTAACAAGTAGGTTAATACAAACAGAAAAGGATTTTCGCGTGTGTTGAAAATTAAATGACTTCCGAAATCCTAAAAATTGACCTGCTTGATTTACTGAGGTTTCGGTCAAGATAAAATTCACATAAACCCTCTAAAAATCATATAAAAATGTTCTCTAGAGTTTGGTACCTTCAATTTGACCATTAGAACCCATCTTGACCCAAAACAGAGTCTCAGACAGACATTTACCCTAATTTGGGTAATTGTGCAAATTAAGTAGTCCAACTAGGTCAAAATCAAAATCCAACTTCACCATTGGATTCCTTAGGTTCAAAATAGGTTTGTACCAAAATTTGGACCCAATCTGAGATTGTCTTAACCTAATTTGCAATTTGGTTCTGTCTGACTCTTTAATCTCATACACATGCCCTTACCTTTTGAATCCTTTATAAACAGGTCTCCAACTTTACCGTCTCCTTCTTCAAATAGGTCCCTTCCGCCATGAAATCCTAATCGTACAACTCCAACGAGCTTGATTTGGAATTTTCTCCTTGATTCCTTGACGAATCCCTCTCAGATTTGAAAGGGAAGTTCGTCAAAGAATTCCCTTCCTTTTAAGCCAGATTCGAAGCTCTAAAATTGGCCCAAATCCTGATGCAAACCTTTGAAAGATTTGGGTCACCATCTTTGACGAACCTTCCAAGCTTGGAAGCTTGGCTTCCAAGCTCCTTTCGCCCTCTAGACCCCTATAAAAGAACCCCCAGACATTGCCGAGTTTCCCATGCTCGAATTCGACCGGAATAACACCTAATTCTTCTCTCCTCCTGCGACTGAAGTGCTCCTCGACATCCAGCAACCTCCTCCATCTCCATTCCTCGTCTGTTCACAATACCGACAACGGATTTGTCTCCCTCAGCTTCCTCCTCATCGAGAAGTACCAGCCGACGCCTCTATCTCCTTCATCCTCGCCGTCCAACTCCCACCGGAGCTACCTTTTTCCCCGGCGCCGACCATACCGCAACAGACGTCGCCTCTGCTCCCCATCGTCTGCCAACTACCTAGATAAGTCCCCTAACTCCTCTAGTTCATTTTCACCCCAACCACACTCAGTTTAGACTACAGTACCGCCTGTTCACTGTCATCCCTTCCGTGTCCGGCCACTCCTCCGGCGAGGCACATCTAGCTCCACACACCACTAAACTCCTTGTTGTTCATCCCTACATCTCCGTCTCGACCCAAGGGGCAAAAGGCCTCTATCCATTTCACCGATTCATCACCCAAACACGCCCCCGAACAACCCATAACCGCACCTCCGTTCCCGACTCCGTCCAACCTCCACAACTCTCCTCGCCTCACGCTGCACCCACCACCACATTCGTCGTGTGACGAGTCGACTTTCACTTTCGAATAAGATGATTAAGATGATTTGTCGTTGTATTTTAAAGTGATGGAAAATCGATTTATCAAAGTATTAAATTGAAAATAAACCACTCGAGAGAGCGGGTCATATCCACAGGGAGGTAATGGCCTATTAAAACTCATACGGGTTAAAAATAGATGTTCACAAATTGTTTCCCTAAAAAATTGTATCGAAAACCATGTTAGATATGAGTTTGAATGAGAGCATAATCTGAAATTGCATTTATACCAAACAAGAGGGAGCTCAATGCAATGTTCACAATAATAAAATAAAAATAAAAGTTTGCAATGGCATTGAATGTAAACACTAATACCCCATTACTGTAGCAAAATAGGGGAATGGCTTCCTCTTGCTCGCACTCGCGGAGGAAGAAGAGCTAAATGGCGAGGTTGCAGCTGGAGGTCGAGTGGGCCGAGGGCTATTCGACGGTGGTGGTCTCGTGGCCAACAATGGCTGGAGGCAGTGGTGGTGAGGAGGAGACGGCGATGGGTGACACCGTTGGGCATTTCCTGCTGTTGCTGCTGGAGGCGTGCAGACTGCGCGGGGGGAAAAGATGGGTGCTTGCAAACACAGCTACTGCAGCTGGAGTTGTGCGCAGGCGCACGGGGGAGGCGTTGGAGCCGCTGAGGAACGCAGCTACTGCTGGAGGCACGCAGCTGCTACTTCTGCATGCTACAGGCCGCGCAGGCGTGCGGGGAAGCTGTTGCACGCTGGGGTGCAGCACGGAGATGCGCTTGGAGAGTAGCCGGTGAGGTGTGGTGCTGCTGAAGGACGCGCAGCACTGCTGGAGGAGCGTAGGGGCACGCGAGGAAGCTGCTGGTGGAGTTGCACGCACCCTCGACTACATGCAAGGGTGGTGTTGTGTGAGTGCATTGATGATGCCCAGGCTGGAGGCGAGGTCGGGCGGAGAAGATGCAACAAGTGGAGGGGCGTCAGACATCCAAGAAATTTCTCGGACGTCTTAACTGGTGCGGGGGCGAGGAGCTGGAGGTGGTTGCTGGAGATGGCGGTAAGCGTGGTGTTATACGCTGTTGTTGCAGCGTGGAAGGGTGTGCACACTGAAGTGCTCACGGTAATGCAACTGCTCCGATTTGGCGGAGCGTTCTGTCACGATGCACGCCTACGATGATGGAGCAAACTACCGCAGTCAAGGCTAGTTGTGGTGGAACGGACGAAAAGCTATTCTCTGCACAATAGGGAACGGGGTGGAGACCTGCCGATGATGGTGCAGCTGGAGTCTTCTTTTATGTTGCAGGAGGAGGCATGCAGGTGGACATTGGTTGAAGAAGAGGTGAAGCGACGAACATCATGGGGAATAGGGATCCACGATTATTGCTTGTGCATTGTAGCTAGTGCAACTCTCCTGCATGCATCCGTTGGAGATAAAATAAAGAAAAGAAATGAGGGGTTATTTATATGCAAACCCTTACTTTCTATGTTAAAACCAAACAATACATGTAATGCACTCACTAGCTATTCTAACTTAATTCTAAATGCATTTAAGTATGAATGCAATGCACGAATTATGCAATTAACTTAAAAACATAAACTAATATATTTACATCCTAATTCATGCTAAATAAATGTTAAAGATAACTTAATATTTAGGCATTGAAATACCTAAATGGCCCAAAAATATGAGCTCATCAAATGCCCTCATCCTAGTTTTTGCTAGTCCCTAGCAAATTCAAGCAATAACCCACCTCTTCAAGTGGACTAGCCAACCCAATCGGTTTTCCTTTAGAAACATGTTAAGTTTGAACTTTAGACCAAAGGTTCCCAAGTAGTTGCTAAGTTACAAACTAGGTCAGCTAAGGATGAGTTGCAAGCATAGGTCTCCCTAATTTCTACCTCTACCCTAGGGTTTATTGGTCCCAGAGATTAAAGCATTCTTGCATGTGCAATGTTCTGATTTATTTGAGGTTGGTATGATTGCCAACCTAGAAAGAGGATTTTTTTCTTTATATATATATATATTCCTCTAAGTTTAACCTTGGGTCAGCTATCAACACGATCTGTGTCAGATTCATTGTCCCCATCACCATACCTCGAAGGGTGCCTGGTTTTTGATGCTTCGAGATAGCATCGCCCATAGCAACCCCAAAAACTCTTGGCAATCGACACTTCGAGATAGTATCGCCTATGGATTTCTAAAGTGAATTCAAACCTGTGGCAATCGGCACTTCAAGATAGGGCTGCCCATGATACCTGAATCGTACAATACGCTTACATGCCCCCAATAGGATGGATATCCTTAGAGACAAGCATCGAGAAGGTGACATGTTATCATCGCATCCTCAAGGTGAGTATATACTCCACCTCTCCTGCGGTAGGAACTCTTCCAATCAAATTGTGTTTTCAAGCTTCTCTTAAGTCAGAACTAAGAGAATCAAATTTTCTTCAAGAAATGAATTATGGTGATCACTATTTACACAAGACCAAGTGTGTGTGAAATGTCGATGCTTAGGTTATAAGGACCCATAAACCAAAAGGTAGAAAAAGATAGCAAGTACCACCCAACCTTTGACTCAACTCTAGCTTTCCTTCCTCAACCTCATGAGGAATGGTCCATAACTTAACTCGTACTTGATTTTTTACGTCCACAAAGGACCCTAAAGGTCTAAAGCTAGTAGCTCAACTTAGCTTCTAAGTCAAACCCTAGAGTCAACTTAGTCTAACCTAAAGTTCTGGTCTACCTAAGAATGCAGGGCCCAGCCAATTAAGCTAAAAAAAATGCAATTTTTTTTTTAAGAATGCAAATGTATGCAATGCAAAATGTTTTAACTAAATGCATGAATGATATATACAGATGCCTCAAGTCCTATCCCCCCATGACTTGTTCAAATAATGTTCGCATTGAAAGTAGAATGACTAAGGGAAGATATTACCTGAGGTGGAAAAGAAAGGAGCTAAGGCTCCTCAAGAGTGACCTCGTCAACCAGATGGCCATCCAAAGTTACATAAGGTTTTAATCGTTGGTCGTTGATAGTAAAGGGTATTGCTAAAGAAGAAGGGCTCTTGATCTCCACAGCTCCATGCGGAAATACTTTAGTGATAATGTAAAGCCCATCCCAACATGATTTCAATTTTTCTAGAAAAAGCTTAAGTCTAGAATTGAAAAGCCAGACTTGTTGGTTAGGCTCAAAGGTCTTTCTAAGGACATGCAAGACCTTAGTTCTCTCTTTATAAGCTTGGGAGGTATCATAAGCGTCATTCCTCTTTATAAGCATGGGAGGTATCATAAGCGTCATTTCTCAGCTCCTCAAGCTCAGTCAACTCCAATAAACGTGCCTTACCAGCTTGCTCTAAATCCAAGTTGACACTTCGGATAGCCCAGAGTGCCCTATGTTGAAGTTCAATGGGTAAGTAGCACGCTTTCCTGTACACAATCCGGAAGGGCGACATACCCAAAGGGGTTTTGTAGGTCGTTCAATAAGCCTATAAAGTGTCATCGAGCTTTTGGGACTAGTCCTTCCTATCTGGCCTAACAATCTTTTCTAAAATGTTCTTGATCTCCCTATTTGACACTTCAACCTGGCCACTTATCTAAGGATGATAAGGAGTAGTAATCCTGTGAGTTACTCCCAGACTCCTGAGTAGCCGATTGAAGTGATGGTTCCAGAAATGAGGTCCCCCATCACTTATAATTATCTTAGGGCAACCAAAGCGAGATATGATATTGGCCTTCACAAATTTCAAGACCACAGAGTGGTCATTTGTGCACGTAGGAATGGCCTCTATCCACTTGGAGACGTAATCCACTGGCACCAAGATATACTTAAATCCATGGGACGAAGGGAAGGGACCCATGAATTCTATCCCCCAAACATCAAAAATTTCCACAGGTTGGTTAGGGTGTTGGGGCATCTCATTCCGCTTCCCAATTGTTCCAGTCCGTTGACATCTGAGACAGACCTTAACAAAGTTATGGGAATCCTTAAATAAAGTAAGCCACCAAAAACCAGACTGGAGAACCTTAAAAGCTATTTTCTTAGCACCAAAGTGTCCTCTACAATGAAGTTCTTAGCAAAATCTCAACACACTCTGTTGCTCTTCTTCAGTCACACATCGTCTCCAAACTTGGTCCTATCCAATATTAAATAATTGTGGCTCTTCCCAATGAAAGAATCTAGCTTGGGAAATGAATCGCTTCCATTTTTGTTCATCCCAGGAGCTAGGGGTTCTCTAGTGACCAAGTAATTAATTGTATCTGCATCCCAAGGTGAAGTTGGTGTTACTACCATAAGGGTTTCATCAGGAAATGTCTCGCGGATGTCTCTAGATGGAGAGTCATCAAGGGGAAGGCGAGACAGGTGGTCAGCCACTACATTTTCCACTCCTTTCTTTTTACTAATCCCAAGTCAAACTCTTAAAGGAGTAGAATCCATCTAATTAAACGTGGCTTAGAGTCTTTCTTGGCAATGAGATGTTTCACTGCCGCATGATCAGTAAAAATGACCACCTTGGATCCAAGAAGATAAGACCTAAACTTCTCCAGAGCAAAAACTACAGCAAGTAATTCCTTTTCAGTGACTGTGTAGTTTTGCTGTGGTTCAGTTAAAGTCTTGCTGGTATAGTGCAGCACATGTGGTCATCCCTCAATCCTCTGTCCAAGAACGACTCCTACTACATAATCTGAAGCATCACACATCAGCTCAAATGGGAGTGTCCAATTAGGAGTTCGGAGAATAAGCGCAGAGGTCAAGGCCTCTTTCAGCGTATGAAAAGCCTCGGCAAACTTTGAATCAAAATTGAAGGAAGATTCCTTCGCCAATAAGTCACAAAGTGGCCTAGATATTTTGCTGAAATTCCTAATGAATCTCCTATAAAATCTTGCATAGCCCAGAAAGGATCTAATTTGTTTGACATTCGTGTGCAACGGGAGTTTGGAAATAGAATCAACCTTAGCCTTATCTACTTCCAAGCCCCTTTCAGACACAACATGACCAAGTACAATGCCTTTCTGTACCATGAAGTGGCTTTTCTCTCAGCTGAGGACTAAACCAGTCTCCTTACATCTCTTCAACACATTCTCTAAGTGCAGGAGACACTGGTTAAAAGACAAGCCGTAAATGGAGAAGTCATCCATAAAAACCTCGACGCACTCGTCAATCATACACTGCTGGAAAGTTGCTGGTGCATTACATAATCCAAACGGCATACGCCTAAACGCAAAAGTGCCGTAAGGACTAGTGAAAGTTGTCTTATCCTGGTCATCAGGGAAGACTGCAACCTAGTTGTACCCAGAATATCCATCTAAAAAGCAAAAATACTTATTCCTGGCTAATCTCTCTAGGATATGACCAACTAGGGAAAGTTGTCCTTCTGGGTAGCGATGTTCAGTTTGCGGTAGTCAATGCAGACCCTCCAACCAGTTGAGGGTCTGGTCACCACTTGTTCACCCTAGTCATTTGTTTCTATCGTGAAGCCTGCCTTCTTTGGAACCACATGGATTGGACTAACCCATTTGCTATCTACGATGGGATAAATGATCCCAGTGTCCAACCACTTCAGATTCTCCTTTTTAACCACCTTCCTCATGTTGGGGTTAAGATGTCTCTGCATGTCTCCAAAGGGTTTGATGGAATCATCAGTATAAATGTGATGCATGTAGAGCGTAGAGTCTATACCCTTAATATCAGCAATCATCCAAGCTATGGCTTCCTTGTGCCTTGATAAACAGTCTAGCAAGGCTCCCTCTTACACTTCAGATAGTGCAGATGAGATAATTACAGGGAGTGTATCATTTAGCCCAAGGAATACATACTTGAGAGAGTCTGGGAGGGGTTTCAGTTCAAGGTCGGGGGCTTGGATGGTTGAGGGTTTCAAAATAGAAGTCCCCATCTCAGGTAGCAGATCTACCTTAGGTAGGTACGATGGGGAGAGAGTCTCAGTAGAAACTCCAAGCAATTCCTCAAGTTCTAGTACATCCCCTTCACATTCCTCCAAGAGATGGGAATGCTCATTTAGCATAACATGCTAAAGGGGGTTATCACATAAAATTGCAAGAGTTGTCTCTTCAATTAGATCATCTATCACCTCAACTTAGGAACAATCCTCAAATCTAGCTTGTCTATAAGCATAAAACACATTAAGCCTAATTTTCCTATTCCTAAAGCCCATTTTTAACGCCTTAATGTGATAATTAATTAAAGCATTAGAAGTCGCAAGAAGAGGGCGACCCAAGATGATGGAGGGCTTGGTTGGTTTGTTGGTAGGGTTAGTGTCCAGTACTAGAAAGTTAACAGGGAAGAAGAAATCCTCCACTCTCACAAGGACATCTTCCAGTAGGCCCCGTGGTGTCTTCAAAGAACGGTCTGTAACTTGGAGGATTACAGGGAAAGGCTTTAAATTGCCTCCTCCAAGTTGTTCATATACATAGATCGGAAGGATGTTTACCCCCGCACCCAGATCAAGCAAAGCCTCGTCTATATGTAGGTCGCCAATGACCACTAAGATGTATGGGGCTCCTAAGTCCTTAAGTTTTGGGGGTGTCCCATGTTGTATAATTGAGCTAACAGAATCAGGTAGGACAACTTTTGATTGGACCTATTTCCTTGATTGACTCTTTTTTGTGCACAGGTCCTTTAGAAAGTGGGCATAGGACGGAATCTGCCTGATAGCTTCAAGCAAGGGCAAGTTAATCTGCACTTGTTTGAAAGTCTCCATGATTTCATCCGTCCTATCTTTGGCTCCAGATGAGCCAGCAAAAGTCTACCCAGAGTCAGATAAGCGCTCTAGAAAGGCACTCTCGATCTCTAGGTGGAAGGGTTGTCATGTCGAGTAAGTGGAGGAATGGAGACAACCTCTTCCTGTGAGGTGATTTCAAGTGGAGAAGAGTTGGGCTGCTCTTCTTCGATGGAGTCGAAAGTTGGGGTGGATGGTTTTTCAGAAGGTGGGACTATAGGAGTATCAGGTTTGGAAATTTCTTTCCCACTCCTCAAAATAGTCACCGCTTGGGCTTGCTCCCTAAAGATAATGCCTTTCCTTTTAGGGTTCTCCTCAGATGAACTGGGAAGCTTCCCAGTCTCCCTTTTGCTCATGGCCTCGACAAGGTGTCCAATTTGTGATTTCATCTCATTGATTGCCTTGTCATGAGATTGGATGATCAAGCTTTGATTCTCCTGCGTGGCCTTTAGCATGGCTTTAAGCTCATCCATCTCAGAAGTCTTGGATGGTTGGGAGGGCATAGGAGGCTGATTATACTGTTGAGTCTGAAAGGGTTGAGGCCTGTAATTCCCTGAATTAGAGACATTCCTCTGTCTCCATTGAAAATTGGGGTGGTTCCTCCATCCCTCGTTATAGGTGTTTGAAAAAGGGTCATTACGAGGTCTGGGACGGAACCCTTGGGTGGCATTCAGGTTCGCCTGTACAAGCTCAAAGAATTGGGAGGCCAAAGGACAATCCACAGTAGCATGCGTATTGCCTTGGCAAATGGAGCATTCAGAAGCTTGGGAAGCAGAGGCATTTGGCGTAAGTTGGCTAGGGTTTGACATAAGCCTTTGCATATTTTGGTTCAATAATTGAATCTGGAAGGCTAAATTCTAGGTATCCCTAGCCGCATTTGCTTCAATCTTTCGTTGCATAAGATT
Source organism: Thalassia testudinum (assembly GCA_037157565.1). Taxonomy (NCBI): domain Eukaryota; kingdom Viridiplantae; phylum Streptophyta; class Magnoliopsida; order Alismatales; family Hydrocharitaceae; genus Thalassia; species Thalassia testudinum. The sequence goes on along the minus strand of JAZHRO010000039.1, from coordinate 98,814,624 downwards.
GGGTTTCCTATCCAAATAGGCAGAATTTAGGTGGATAGAATTCTCACTCAAGGTCTCAAAAGATCCCAAGCCTCATCTTTAGTTTTTGTGACAAAGGTTCCTGCACAGGAACCATCCACTGTTTTCCTGTGCTTGTCATTTAATCTAGTGTAGAACCTTTCTACAAGTTGCCATCTTGGCACTTGATGATGGAGACATAAGCGTAACAAATCTTTGAAGCACTCCCATGCATCATGAAATTGTTCTCCATCTTATTGAGAAAAACCTATGATTTCCCTCCTATAGTGATTAATCTTGCTTATAGGGAAGTATTTTTTCAAAAACTCTCCTTTCAAGGAATCTCAAGTATCCACTTTATCATCTAGAGTGTAATGCCAATTCTTCGCCTTATCCTTGAGGGAGAAAGGGAAGAGGGTTTGTATTTAGGCATCATCAGTAATACCCTGCAATCTCACCGTGGAACAGACCTCGGTGAATTCCTACAGATGCCTGCAGGGGTCCTCCCTAGAAGTACCATAGAATGAGGGCAACAGAGATATGATACTACTCTTGACTTCATATGGATTGTTCCCCCCAGGTCTTCTCAGTGTATGGCCAAGTTGATTGATAGGGATAAAATAGTCTCTCAATGATCGTTGATTTTCCACTATCTCTTCTTCAGCCATCTCTCTGAAATTCCCCACTAGGAGGGGGTGACGTAATAATTACGGAAATAAATATAAACAATCTCACAAAATAGACAATCACACAAGTACACAAGTATTTTTTAGGTGGAAACCCAAACCGGGTGAAAACCACCACCTAACCCTCTCGAGTTAGGATTTTCCGATCAACCAAGTTGATCAAAATTCACTAAGCGAATCACTTTAAACGAGGGTGATTCAACCTCAAATACAACCACGCTACAAGTGTGAGGGTAGTGTTCCTCAACCCCTTCTCTTCACGAGAAGGATTTTGTCCCTCGAAGGAGACGGGAATTCGCAAAGCGAATACCCAACCAAATAACAAAGATAAAATAAACAAGTAATCCTATAGAGCCAACAAAGTAATTTTTAACCTAAGCTTCTATAGGAATTAGGATGCTTCCCTTTGAAAGGAGTGCATCGACGACGCGAATGCGTGAGCCACGCGACGGCGCAACTTCGCTCTCGTGAACTACGGCGGGAGAGCGGGTGCACGAAGGCTTGATGCTCTCAAGATGAAGAATTAGAGCTTGGAGAGCAAGAGAGTCTTTTTGGACACAAAAGAGTGTGAAAGTGTGTAGCTAGGTGTGTCTTGTGTTTCTTGGTGTGTTTTTTGTGTTGCAAAGGTTCCCCTCTATTTATAGAGGCCTTAGGAAGGCTTTGGAAGGCTTAGGAAAGGTTCCATAGCCGTTGGGTGCAAAGCCCAAGTGAATCAACCCGAAATCAGGAACAATCATTGCACTGACAGGGTTATCAGACGTCTAATTCTGGCATTAGACGTCTGGAAGACCACTTTAAGATGTCTAATTTCAAGGTCAGGCATTTGATTTCGGGCGGGTTCCTTCCTGACTTGAATCAGATCTAAACAGGGTTCTAGCGCAAGTCCATCAGACGACATACAGGACGTCTGGCACTATGTCTGGACATCTGGAAACCTACTTTTTCGTGGGAATGGATTTGCAACGGCTAGAAAATCTCTGAGAAGAGATTTTCGGGTCAGTCGAGGCAAAACGGTTAATTATCAAACGTCTGGAAGGGCTTAAGGACGTCTGATAAGGCTCTAACGGTCATATCCTTGAGTGTATGGTAAGAGAGCCAACGGTCCACTAATTGGACATCTGGCAAAGTCATCAGACGTCTCCTAAGACGTCTGGTCTAAGGTCTGGACGTCTGATTTCATCAGACAGAACTAACTTGTCTAACCTAAATGTTATCAGATGTCTGAATCAACAGTCAAACGTCTTAAAACACTTTATCAGACGTCTGATTTGGGAATTAGACGTCTGGAAACTCTGTTTGAACCTTACATTGGTTTTCTAAGTTCTCTACAGAAAACCTAAGTATCCTAGGGTTGTGCCAGTGTTCCTAGGACTACTGTTAGGGTACTTTGAGGCTCTTTAACATAATTTTCTAAGGGAATAAAGAGCAAGAAAATAAAGATAAAAGTACATGAAAGGAATAAAATGGAATTCTATCCTATTCTTCTTGTCCTTCCATCTTCAATCTATCGCTCCTCGCGAATCCCCTCTATTCTCCATCAAGCTCCTCCAATCCGTCCTGGATGTGAACTCGAATTTCGTCTAATCACGTCTACATTTGCAATTGACCTGAAATCTAAGACTTCAAGTGAAAATGTTAAATAACACGTGTTTTGTTATCATCAAAACAAATGATCGTGGTGCTCTAGCACCAACACTCTCTTCTCTCTTGGTTGACTCTCCTAAGGATTCTTTCAGGTTCTGAATTAAACACAAGTGTCTCCTCAGAGATCGCCTACCAAGCATACACCACAAACACAATTTAAAAGGACTTTTATGTCTTTAATCAATTAAGGCCTTGGAGATTTTAGTCCAGTTGTAGGTGACAATACAAAATACCCAATCAATTACGTGCCTATTGTCGACCTACAAAATGCCTTAATGAAGACTTAATTGGAACTTAGGTGCTCTGCCCTAAAGTTCAACTGGTAAAGTACTCCAAGGATGGAAGATCGAGGGATGCAAGTAGGCCTAAGTCTTCCTTTGAAGTTGTGATTTCACGATGCTTCTTAACTACCCTCAAAAATCCGTGACAGGGTATCCCTCTCCTTGGAGTTACAAAACTTTTAAACTTAAGTTTCAAGCACTTTGGTATCCAATGGTAGGAGAGTTCTTTCCTAGTAGCTCAAAACCTAGGAGTGTCTAGTTGCGTGCTTTAGTGCATAGTCATGCACGTGTGCATTCACCGTAAAAGTTTGAATTTTTGAACTGCACACAATGTCTCAAATCAACTCCTTGGATTTTATATGTTCCTCCTTTAATTAGTCCTTTTTCAAAAAATGTGACCACTTGTTAAATCGTTTCAAGACAACTTATGTGGTCTTGAAATTAAGTCCAAATGCAAATGCGTGATCAAAATATGGATGCAAAGTAAAAGAATGCAAACCTTGCTTCTAGCAATCAACGATGCAAGAATGCACGCAATGCAGAGAAATAAATCTAGAGGCTGCTCATACAGACCTGAATGGTTCATCCTAAGGGTACGCAGCTTCTAGCAGGCAGCTTGTGTTTTTATTTTTAGTTTTTTTTAGCTACTTATGCACAATCAAGAAAAATAAAATCAATCCACAAAAGAAAGTAAAAACCTAAATCTAAAGAAAGAGGAACAGACTCCCAAAAATTATCCAACACGGGCCTAAAACAAAATCGAGGAACACACCCTTAAAACTAGCCCCAGAGTATAAGGGCGAGAAAACAAACACCTAAAGAGTTTACTCTAAAATGCGGAATCAAAATTCTAAGAGGAAGACTCCTCCTAGATGGTCCTTTGTGTGTCTTTATGCGTGTGTGGTTAAGGCCCACAAGCTCCTGTGATTATCTCGGAGGTGGCCGCAAGATCCACCAAGATGCGAAGCTCAGTCCCTCCTCCAAGTGGTGGAAACAAGGTCCACCATGACGTTGCTAAGGTCGATGCGACAACTCGTATGTAATATACGTACCCCGCACCAAATCGGATAAAATAAGTTAAATATGCCTCAATTTAAATCGACTTGAACAAATGAATAATTGCAAGTTAATTAAGCTTATTGCCTCCCCGGCAACGGCACCATTTGACGAGTCGATTTTCGCTTTCGAATAAGATAATTAAGATAATTTGTTGTATTTTAAAGTGGTGGAAAATCGACTAATCAAAGTATTAAATTGAAAATAAACCACTCGAGAGCACGGGTTGTATCCACAAGGAGATAATGGCCTATTAAAACTCGTACAGGTTAAAAATAGATGTTCACGAATTGTTTCCCCCAAAAATTGTGTTGAAAACCATGTTAGATATGAGTTTGAATGAGAGCATAATCTGAAATTGCATTTGTACCAAACAAGAGGGAGCTTAATGCAATGTTCACAATAATAAAATAAAAATAAAAGTTTGCAATGGCATTGAATGTAAAAACTAATACCCCGTTTACTGTAGCAAAATAAGGGAATGACTTCCTCTTACTCGGACGCGTGGAGGAAGAAGAGCTGAATGGCAAGGCTGCAGCCAGAGGTTGAGTGGGCCGAGGGCTATTCGACGGTGGTGGTCTCGTGGCCAACGATGGCCGGAGGGGGCGACGGTGAGGAGGAGACGGCGGTGGGTACGACCATTGGGCGTTTTCTGCTGTTGCTGCTAGAGGCATGTAGACCGCATGGGGGGAAAAGATGGGTGCTTGCAAACGCAGCAGCTGCTGCTGGAGTTGCATGCAGGCGCTGGAGCTACTGGCGAATGCAACTACTACTACTGGAGGTGTACAGCTGCTGCTGTTGCACGCTGCAGGACGTGCGGATGCGCGAGGAAGCTACTACGCGTTGGGGGTGTAGCGCGGAGATGCACCAGAGAGGAGGGGTAGTTGGTGAGGTGCAGCACTGCTGAAGGACACGCGACACTACTAGAGGAGCGTAGGGGCACACGAGGAAGCTACTGGTGGAGTTGTGCGCACCCTCGACTACACATAAGGGTGGTGCTGTGTGAGTGCGTTGATGGTGCGCGGGCTGGAGGCGAGGTCAGGCGGAGAAGACGCAGAGAGGGAAGGGGCGTTAGATGTCCGGGAAATTTCCCGGACATCTTAATTGGCGCGGGGGCGAGGAGTTGGAGGTGGTTGCTGGAGATGGCGGTGAGGGTGGTGCTGCACACTGTTGTTGTAGCATTGAGGGGTGTGCACACTGAGGTGCTCACGGTAATGCAGCTACTCCGATTTGGCGAAGCGTCCTGTCATGACGCACGCCTTCGGTGATGGAGCAAACTGCCGCAGTTAAGGCCGGTGGTGGTGGTGGAATGGACGAGAAGCTATTCTCTGAACAGTAGGGAATGGGGTGGATGCCTGCCGGTGATGGTGCAGGAGTCTTCTTTTATGTTGCAGGAGGAGGCATGCAGGTGGACGTTGGTTGAAGAAGAGGTGAAGCGACGAACATCGTGGGGAACAGGGATCCACGATTGTTGCTTGTGCATTATAGGTGGTGCAACTCTCCTACATGCATCCGTTAGAGATAAAATAAAGAAAAGAAATGAGGGATTATTTATATGCAAACCCTTACTTTCTATGTTAAAACCAAACAATACATGTAATGCACTCACAAGCTATTCTAACTTAATTCTAAATGCATTTAATTATGAATTCAATGCATGAATTATGCAATTAAGTTAAAAGGATAAACTAATATATTTACATCCTAATACATGCTAAATAAATGTTAAAGATAACTTAATATCTGGGCATTGAAATACCTAAATAACCCACAAATATGGGCTCATCACCATGCTACGGCAAAGCCTGTTAAACCATCTGACGAGGCCGCAAGGCCGTATTCTTCTCTGCAGGTGTATTCGCCGGAGCTCCACCACCTCCGCCACCGTCGCCTTCATTCGTCAAGCTCCAGGCATTGCGAGCCCTAGGCAACATCCCCAGGCAACGTGGAGTGGCTTCAGGTCTCATTCCAAGGCCTTGATTGGAAGCCATACCCTCAGCAGCTACCTTGATTGGAAGGCAATCCGGCCGCAACCGTGCAAAGAGGAAGGTGGGACATTTAGTCCCACCTCGAAAATCTGTGAGGCTACAGCAGCGCATAAATTGAAAAAGTGAAGCGGGCTTATCGCCTCAAATCACTTGGGGGGTGAGGTCCCCCGCCACCCCTTCACACGCATGCCTCTCCCGTGACACGCATCACGTGGTTCTAGTCCGACCCGAACCACCTAACCAGCGCACACCTCGGCTATGACTCACGCCCACAGCCCTGGTCCCAGGTGCACTTAGATCCGAATTTGATTACCCGTGACTGTGGAAGGCTCTAGGAGAGCGAAACCCAGAGAGAGAAAGAGAGAGAGCACGCGGATCATGGGAGGGTTTTGCTCTGAGGAGATTTTGAGACTTAGCCAAAATTAGAGCCCCTCTGTGCGGGAAGCCAACGCAAAGAAGAAGAGAAGAAGAAGGCAGAGAAGAATAGTGCTTCCCTAGCACTGTAGCATCGGCTGTTTAAGCCATCTAATACAAGCCTCTGTCGTCTGATTGCATACATTTGAGGCTTTATTTCCTTGATTGATACTATTGAGATAATTGCTATTATTGTGAAGGGTAATTGGTGATTCAAATCACCATTTTATCCTAATCTTTTTGCTTCATTGACATTTGCTTTATCATGTATATCATTCTTGCTTGGATTCATTGTTATACATTGATATAATTGCAATCTTGAGAGTTAATTGTTACTTGCTCCCTGTATTCGACCTCGGATTTCTTTCGAGCATAAATCTTATTTGTTTTCAAGCGATTTCGACCTATACTATGACGCATCATTTATAACATCGATTTCGCTCGTAAATAGGTACTTAACGGGGATTCTCCTGTCTCCTTGTTACAGAAAGAAATCTATTTTCTCTTTCTTGGAATGTTTTCCGCTATACTTATTATATACATATCTTGCACCTTGGACAATTTAAATTTGACTTAAGATGCATCAAAGGTGTGTTTATGGGTTACTTAGACGCACAAAAGGGATACAAATGCTTGGATTTATCTATAGAAAAAAGATATGTTACAAGGGATGTTACCTTTCTAGAGATTGAATTTTATTTTTAGGCCAATAGTCCTCATTAAGGGGAAAGTAGAAGTGAAAAGGATTTTGGCATTCAGTTTGACACCTTTGTTTTTATTGGTATGGCTAATGGTGGAGATGAGAGTCAGAAAGGTACACAAGAACCCCAGACTAAGAAAACTAATGAGCATGTGGTTCTTTCTCCTATTCCTTTTCTTGTTATGAACAATGATGATGGATGTGAAAATGGCAATGGTATAAAAAATAATGATAGTGACAACCAGGGGGAGAATAACTGTGATGAAAGCAAATATAGGATGTATGGAAGGTGTTATCAGCATCCCTATCCACATTCCCTTTTTAAGAAGAATGCTGACATGGATGTCATTCCCTCCTTATCTCAAAATTCAACACTAGCTGTCAATGACATCCTTACTCCCATTGTTGAACCTGATGAGGTTGAAGTTGAAGTTACAGGGACAAGTGATGGAAATAATGGGAGTGTTGCAGCCCATGTCAGTATTGCCTAAAGATGTCAAAGAAGATAAGTTAGGTGGCCACAAAGATACGCAAATGCTTCAGATACAACATTGGTAGATATGTGGGTTTCTCTTGATTTAGTCCATAGTCCAAGTATTTCCTTTTTTCTCTTTCTACTTCCTTTATTCTTAAAAATCTTGGAGAGGCACAACTTGATCCTCGGTGGATGACTACAATGAAAGAAAATTGAAGGCATTCCTAAAGGATGGAACTTGAGAAGTGTTAGACATACCTAAGGACACCCACATAATAGGCTCCAAGTGGTTATACATTACTAATTGTAAGGAAAATGAGCAAGTGAATAGATATAAGGAGTGGATTACGTAGAGAACTTTGTATCGATAGCAAAGATGAACTCAATTTGAGTGCTTTTTACTTTGGCAATTCAATATTCTTGGCCATTGTACCAATTGGATGTTAGGAACTCATTCTTGAATGGGGATCTCAAGAAAGAAGTCTACATGCATATGCCTCCAAGATATGAATAACAAGGGAAGTGCTATTGAGTTCGAAAGCCTCTTTATAGCTTAAAATAGTCTCCAATGGCTTGATTTGAAAGATTGAGAGTTGCCATGAAAAGTCAAGGCTACAAGCAAGGAAATGAAGATCATACCTTGTTCATAAAATAGTGTGGAGACAAAATTGCTCTCTTCTCTTGGTGTTTGTTGATGATATGATAATTACAGGTGATGCTTATGAAGAACCTTAGAATCTAAAAGGAAGACCTATGAAAGAATTTGATATCAAGGATCTTGGCAGTTTAGAATATTTTCTTGGCATTGAGATTGCAAGATCTATAGATGGGCTCCTGTTATTTCAAAGAAAATACATTTTAGACCTATTGAAAGAAACTAGGAAGCTTAGGGGTAAGCTTACTACAACCCCTATTGAGGCTAATCATCACTTGAGTCTAAAAAGTGGTGAACCTCTTGAAGATCTTCAGAAGCACGGATAATAGAAAATTATTGGTAAACCTATCTATCTTACCCTGACCCAACTTGATATTATGTATAAGTTAGTTCACGCATGCCCCTACAAATGTTCATCTTCAAGTTGTCGACTGAATAGTTTTTGACTTGAAGAAAAATCTTGCTAGAGGATTATTTTTTACTAAAGGGGACAATTGAAGGGTACATGGATGCAGACTGGGCAAGATATGTGGATAACAGGAGATCTACTACAGGTTATGTGGTTTTGTTGATTGGCAATCCCATTATTTAGAGAAGTAAAAAGTACAATGTATGTGCAAGATTAAGTGTAGAGGCAGAATATAGAACTATGGCATCTGGGATCATAGAAATGCTTTCAGTGAAGATTATGTTGATAGGTATGGGTAATCTTTTGATTTACCTATGAAGCTTTATTGTGATAATAAAGTTGCTATTAATTTGGCAAACAATCCAATTCTTCATGACAGAACCAAGCATATAGAGTTAGATTAACACTTCATACGAGAGAAGATTGACTCTAACGAGGTGTGCCTCCCTTATATTCGATCCAGTGATCAGATTGCTGATTTCTTTACCAAAGGACTTTCCATGGCACATTTTGTGGAAGATGTTGGTAAGTTTGACATGTTTGATATCCATGCCCAACTTAAGGGAGAGTTTTGAGTTCTATTGTAAATAGGAATATGGGCCTCAGGGCAGATTTATATAACCTAGGATACTATATTGTATGCCCTCTCTTTTCTTGTTTCTCAGTGAAGAAAATTCTTAGCCTCCATTGAAGAGAAGGTCTAGGACTCATGCTCCCGTGGTTTTTTCCCTCCCATATAGGCGGGTTTCCACGTAAATCTCGTGTCTATGTGTGTGATTGATTTCTCTATTCTTATTGATTTCATTCCTACATTAGTAAAGCACTTACACTTCCTTTGGCAAGTTTAGCAGGTTGTAAAATCTTTCAGGTTACAGCAACCTATTTCACATTGTTGTTTTTGATAACTGCTGGTTTATATATTACACTTCTTCCTTTCAATAAAATACTGTTATAATTCTCTGTTCGATTACATTGTACCATCTTTGGTATGCTGTGTAGATGACTCTTGCCTAGAGAAGCTCAAAGCAATCAACTGCTTTGCCTTGGTGAATATAAGTAAAGTTGTTGTGTCCTGATCTTGGATCCTCGTTGTTTTACTTTGGATCAAATGTATTATGCTTTACTTAGATCAAGTTTTACATCCCTTTCTATACTTCAGCTTTCTAGTCTTCATGGCTGCCACTGTTTAGTCTGTGTCTGATCCAATTCAAGCATTACTTTTGTGTCCCATGTCCAAAGAACCTGGTTTCCAGAGGAATTTGTTTAGTATGTTTGAAGGCATGCTTTTCACACCTGCATTTTGTAAAATGTAAATAGATTTGATGAATGTTATCTGTTGACTGCTAGAAAAAAAAAAAACCACATTATGTGTCTACTGGAAAGGTTATTCCTCATGATGTATAGAATTTTAGTTATACGAACAGCTAAATAAGTATGAGAGGCTATTTATTCGATTAGCTTATGAATGAACAAGCAAACTACTGGTTTGAAAGCAAGTCTTTTATCTTTTTGCTCAAATTATAGTTTATAAAAAGTTAATACTCTTTAAAAAAATTAAAAAAAATTAATTTATGCATCACTTGAAAGCCCTTTTCAAAAAAAATGCATTAGTTGAAAAGTTTAAGTGTGATTTAAGAACTATTGTTGCCAGAATGTTATATTCACATGTTTCCACACATCCTTTAATTATTTATGTAGAACTTGGGTGTTTGACATTGTTTATGGTTTTCCTTGCATGATTGTATTAGGGTAAGGTATGAACAAACTTGATAATTGTAGCCTAATGAAAGAGAAAAGACCACACCTACCTTTTCAAAAAAAGAAAAGACCATGGCCATCTAAGGAGCACTGCATGACATGCACCTGTGACATGGGCCACTTGATTGAACACTCATGAATGCTTGTTGTAGCTATTTTGCCAATCTAATACCTACTCTAATTTGTCTTGTAGGAGCACAAAAACTATTAAAAGAGAAATCAAGTTTATTATTCTCAAATGAAATCATAGTCCTCTTTTATATAGAGAGAGGTATTAGGAAATTATAGGGAAGTCCAACAAGAAAAAAAATTATCACAACCCATAATATAATAACACTCCTGTTTAAGTTGGAGCATATATGTCACATGTCCAACTTGAAATCTAAAAAATCATGGTGCTTCCATGAGAGTGTCTTAATAAAAACATCTGCAATCTACTCCTTTGAGGAGGTAGTGGGGATGCAAATCTTCCCTATAGTGATTATGTCTCTAACAATCAATATATTTGGTATGCTCATGATACACTGGATTAGATGTAATGAAGGTAGCTGAGCGGTTATCATAGAACATAGGCACTGGAGGGGTAACTTAAATGTCGAAATCATAAATTTAACCAGTCACATAATCTCACAGGCAATGTACGTCATAGCTCAGTAGTCACCTCTACACTAAGCCTGGAAACCACTACTTGTTTCTTACTCCCTCAGGTAACAAGATTACCATCAAGAAAGGTGGCATAGCCTATAGTCGACTGCCTATCCTCCACGGATCCTGCATAATCCGCATCTGAATATGCATGTAAGTCCATATGCCCATTCTTCTTTAAATAGAGTCCCTTCTTAGGATTACCCTTAGAGTACCTGAGAATAAGACAAAGAACTTGACAATGACTGTATCAGGGGTTCTCCATAAATTGGCTTGCCTTGTTGATTGCAAAGCTGATGTCTAGTCTAGTGATTATCACATATAAAAGTTTTCCCACAATACTCTAGATCTCTTTTTATCTTCAAATAGGGGATCATCTTTTTTAGTTAGCCTCCTAGGAGGCTCCACTAGAATAAAGGAAGGCTTGGCCCCCAACTAACTAGTCCCCTCAAGTAGTTCTAACACATAGTTCCTTTGTGAGAGTACCATCCCACTTGAATTTCTGGCAACCTTAATGCCCATGAAATACCTTGGTGCACTCAGAGCCTTGGTAACAAAGGTGGACTATAGATAATCTTTTGCCTCCTTAATGCTACTAGCATCATTGCCAATAAGGACAATGTCATCAACATAAATAGCTATGATCACCACACTTGATTCTCTCCATCTGACAAAGATGGAGTGACTAGATGTTAGACTTGAGAAATCCAATCTTATGAATGTCAGAGTTAAGTCGCTCAAACCACTCTCTAGGGTTCTTTTTTAGGCCATAGATTTTCTCGTTTGTGTGCATAAGCCTTTCAGAAATTTTGTGTAAGACGAGATTTGCTTGATAGTATTGAGTTGTGGCAAGTTAATATAACTTGGTTAAATAGTTCAAACATATCATCCATCTTAGCATCCATCTTGGTTAAATAGTATTGAGTAGTGGTTATTTGTTCCCTTACGTGAGAAGGGAAATTAAGGAGTCTAAGAAATATATGGCAAAGGAGACTCATCCTAGGTGGGAGGTATAGGAATGGGCATCTCAGTCTTCTTGCCATCCTTAGTCATGTCAAGGCTAGGTGTGTTTGGTCTTGCGGTTGGTTCGAATCTCTTGGTGGGTTTGGTTTCTTTATAGCCTTTCTGCTTCTCAAGAACGTGATTGTTTGAGCCCGTTCACGGAAGGTTACGCCCTTTCCTTTTGGGTTCAGTTCAAGTTGGCTTGGAAATTGCCCCTCTATTAAGCTCTTCTATTCAATTGATTAGCCAACTGCCCAATCTATGATTCTAATATGCTGATAGATTGGTTGTGAGAGTGAAGGGTGAAATGGTCAAACATGTGTTTATCCTTCACGTATCTCATCTCTTTGAACATACTCTCCTGGGTAGAGGTCATAGAACCAATTGCATTCATCAAATTGGCCATGTTAGATTTCCAGTCTTCGGGGGGAGGCTGTGTACTAGTTTGAGGAAAGGAAGGATATTGAGTTTGTGGGAAATGTGGTTGTGGCATTTAATGGTTTGTATTCCTACATGAGAAATTTGGGTGGTTACGTCAACCAAGATTATAAGAATTCAAGTAGGGATCATTCCTTGGTTTAGCATAATCATGTGCAGCATTCATTTGCATAAAGTCAAGGAACTGCGAGGCCAAGTAGCAATCAACATTTGTATGAGTTGTACTAGAGCAAAGAGAGCAACCCTCAAAAGTGGGATTGGTTATGAAGGCTTGTTCATAACTCCTAGACAATAGTTTATCAAATTTCTGATTGAGGAGCTCCAATTGTTGACATAAAGTGTCTATAACACCAACCCTAGAAACTTCCCTCTTTTTCAAAAGTTGGGGCATGGCTCTAGGGTATTACGTGGCTAGATACATGGAACTCTCACTTAGAGTTTTAAATAGTTCCTATGCATAATCCTCAATTTTAGTAAAGAATGTACCATCACTTGCAAAGTCTACCATTTGATCGTACCTTTTAGTAAGTCCATTGTAGAAACTTTCAATTAGTGGCCACCCAAGGATTTAATGGATGAGGGCATTTTCTAAGATCTTTAAAGTGTTCCTAGGTGTTGAGTTATATGTCATGTTTTAGTGGCTTTTTACTATTTTTATATTGTACGGGTATGTGCTTGTAATTTATCCTTTATGTCTCTCTATATAAAGGCACCTATGGTTTCTAATAGAGATGCATTCGTTATTTTAACCTAACATGGTATTAGAGCAACGGTCCTAGACTGGTGCTTGGGTACCCTACCTCGAACCTACCCTCCGAACCCCTCCACCAAATCCCTATCCTCTAAAAGGAGCCATCGGCCTCAGATCTCCTCCAGTCACCGTCGCCAGCCCTCCCCAGCTGACAATAGTGTCACCGTCGTTGGCAAGGAGGCCCAGTGGGGGCTTGCCCAGCCTCAGCGTCGTCAGTTAAGCGATAGAGGCGATCTAAGGGGACTGCGTGGATTGCTGCAGTGCTCCCTCTGTGACCTTTTTGAGGACCAGCAGTCCATCACCCCCAACCCCCCTCCTCTTCTCCTTGTGCATTGATCTGCATGCAGTTGGGGTGGCTTGAGCAGTCCCCCATCTTGCCTCTCTTTCAACTGAGCAGAGGCTAAGGAGGAGGAACACCCCCTTTGGGGTCTTATTTAGCCCCAAAAGGGTGGTGTTATGATCTGATTTTTGTCGTTCTACTCTGATCTATGAAGATTTCATATTTGTATATTGTTTGATTTTCTAGTGCAGTACCTCATTTTTGTGATTCCCACATGTCAAGTGATATGGAAGACAAGAAGGATCCTTCAAGCGACTCGGTGGGGAAGATATTTACCCTGAGCAAATCTTGTTTTATTCAATGAAATTCTATCAAGTTGGATGATACCAACTTTCTTTTGTGGTCTACTTATTTTTCCCAATTTGTGGGATCGCATCAGAAGAAATCATCCTGATGCAAGACGAGCCGACGGTGAAATCTATTGATTGGGAGGATGATAATGATTGGGTGTCCCACGTGTATGTTGAATAGCATGAAGGAGCCCAAAGCAAAGCAGGTTATGTCATATGCATCTGCTAAGGAGATGTGGAAGGTTCTTCATGAGATATACTCTCATAAGAGCAACATCAGTTGCCTTTACAAGGTGATTAAGGAGTTGCAATCTTTTTGTAAGGGGATTATGTCCCTTGTCGAGTACTATGGCACTATGAAGAACCTCTAGGATGAGCAGGATACTTATCAACTGATCTCCACGAATGTCATGGTCATTGAGAAGCAATGTGAAGCCTTTTGTTTTATTCAGTTGCTTGCTGGTCTTGATCCTAAATACAAGTCTGTTAAGGATCAACTTATGACCCTTGAGGAGATCCCTACACCTACTCAGATCTATGCTTGCCTGTCTAGACTTGAGATATTTGACCCTGTCCCACTTTCTAATTCTTCTACCATGGTGGTTGTTGGTTGTGGTAAGGGAACCCCAGGAGGCAAGGGGAGAGAACATGGGGCGAGAGCAGGAGGCTGTGGCCGAGGACGTAGTTTGTTTTCTGACCATTGTCACAATGCGAATCACACAGTTGATAGGCGATGGATAAAGCACGGATTTTCTCAGGGGCATTAGGCCAAACAGGTTACCTATGGTGGATATGAAAGTCAGCACTATCAAGAGGAAGAGTAAGTCCTAAAATCACTATTTCCAAGGATGAATATGACAGACTTGTGCCTTCTTAGGCCATTTCTACTACTGGTGCTTCTATGGCTCAGACGATAGGTACTGTTGCTAGTGCCAGAGGTGTCCGTACACCATCTTGGCTTGCTAACTTAGGTGCAACCTCTCACATCACAGGAGATGTTACACTTTTTTTGTCTCTTAGACCGTTGACTACTCCCATACATGTCAGAGTAGCTGATGGTGCCTTGTCTCCTATGACAGACTTGGGTGACATCTCTCTATCTACTACTTTGCCACTTTCTGATGTTATACATGTACCCAAATTTTCTTTGAATTTGATATCAATCAGTCATATTACTAATGCATTAAATTGCATAGTAGTTTTCATGATCATTTTTTCTTCTTGCAAGACCTCCTGACAATGAAGTAAATTGGTGGGCCACTTGAGTAGGATGGCGTATACTACCTAGACCTTCCACCAGAGCATCATTCCATGGCTGCCACCTTTGCCACTTCTACCTTATAGTGGCATCTCATACTTGGACATCCTAGTGCTTCTATTCTTTGTCATCAGTTTCCCAACATGCAGATTTGAGATTCCTTCTCTTGGGATGCCTGTCAACTTGGTAAGCATCATAGAGTTTCCTTTCCAAGTAGTAATAATAGAACTGAGTTTGTTTTTTCTCTTATTCATGTTGATTTATGGGGTCCATGTCGGGTCAATAGTCTTAGGGGTTTTCGATATTTTTTGGTTCTGGTGGGTGATTATACCTGTGTTTGAGTTTTTATGATGGAGAAATCCAAAACCCTTGTATTGATTAAAAATTTTATTAATGAAATAAAGACTTGGTTCTCTACTACCATTCGCATGTTTCAAAGTGACAATGTGCTTGAGTTTGTAAACTCTACCTCAAGTCAGTTTTCTCAGTTTCTTTGTATTATACATCAAACCTCTTGTGTTCATATATTCCAACAGAATGGGGTGGCTGAACGCAAATTGAGGTACCTCCTTGATGTTGCACGCGCTATTATGTTTCAGATACATGTTCTTGCTACTTTTTGAGCGGATGTTATTCTTACAGCTACTTTTTTTATTAATAGTGTATCTTCTTCTATTCTTGATGGGAAGATCTCTTATTCTGTTTTGTTTCCTAATCAGGAGCTTTTTTCTACTTCTGCAAAAGTTTTTGGATGTGTTTACTTTGTTCATTTATTCAAGGTGGACAAGCTGGCTCCTAGATCAGTTAAATGCATTTTTGTGGGCTATTCTAAAACCCAGAAGGGGTATAAAGGTTTTGATCCTCTTTCACATCACTTTTATGTAAGGATGTGACCTTTTTTGAGGACATGCCAGATTATTCTGCTACAGGGAAGTCTCCCAATGACACATAGGATGTTCCATTGATTATGCCCACTGCTACGCCTCTAGGGCCCTATAAGCCTCCTATACCTCAAGATGTCCCTCTTATTACTTATATGAGACATCCTAAGGTGATAGATACCTTCCCTAAACACTTTCAATGCAAACCTCCATCCACCCCTATACCTGCAGAGGAACCACTTTCTACTATTCCTGCTTAATCCTCTGCTGATACTGATGATTCAGATGGAGCTCTAGATAGCGCCACCAGAGGTATTTGATGTTGATATTCCTATTGCTAAGAGGAAGCCACAGAGATCTTGTGCTAAGTATTATGTTTTCAATTATATGTCATTTGATCATTTGCCTACAGCAGGGAGACTTCTATCTCTTACAGTTGACAGCAAGCATATTCCCAAGAGTTATACTGAGGCTTCTCAGGAATCTTCTTGGGCCTTAGCCATGGAGGAGGAGATGGCAGCTATCAGATTAGGGGTACCTGAGAACTTGTTGACCTACCCCCTGATACTACTATTGTGGGGTATAAGTAGGTATTCATCCTCAAATGGCACCCAGATGGTACAATGGAGAGAATCAAAGCACAGTTGGTTGCCAAAGGTTGCACACAAACCTTTGGAGTTGATTATTTGGAGACATTCTTACTAATGGCCAAACTCAATTTAGTGTGGATTCTTCTTTCTATAGCAGTTAATAGTGGTTGGTCAATATCTCAGCTAGACATTAAAAATTCATTTTCTATGGTGATTTAGAGCAAGAAGTCAACATGAAACAACCCCCTAGATTTACAGTTGAGGGGGAGTGTCAGAAGGTTTGCAGGTTGAAGAAGGCCATTTATGATCTTAAGTAAAGTCCCAGGGCCTAGTTTGAGAGATTTAGTAAAGCTGTTTAAGAATTTGGCTTTACTAGATCTACTATTGACCATTTCATTTTTACTATGCATAGAGCCACTGGGTTTGTTATTCTCATTGTGTATGTTAATGATTTACTGCTCACTAGAAGTGATAAAGTAGGGATAGTAGCTACTAAGAAGTTCTTACATTCTTAGTTTGTCACCAAAGATGTGGGAATAATAAATTAATTTTTAGGCATTGAGGTACAACATGTTGATGGTGGCTAATTGGAGCCCTTACCAAAAAGGGGATTAGAATCACCAACAATCACAAGCAATCACACAGAGAAAAGACACAAGAGTTTGGTGACCCAATTCCACCCAAAGGGATGTACATCTAGGGGGAGGGCGATGCTCCCGAATTTCCACTAAGATTGTGGGTAATAGAATGTCTCTCGTTTTCTCTCTCAGGTTGCATGAAGAGAGCCCTCGAGGGCCTCTCTTCCTTATTTATAGTATAAAAAATGTCTAACAACATTTAACCCTCGTAACAAACCTCGTGAATTCTCTGGCATGTCCGTTACTTAGTTATAAATAGCGTTGGACGTGGATGTTGTTGCTACCTCTTCAACTCTGATCAACCGGGTTCCTTGGCAGGTCGAACTCACCTGAATCCGCCTGGATGATGGTGGGTCTGAATTCTTCTCAGTATAGGCGGGTTGGGTAGACCCAGATCCACCTGTTTGTTAAGTATCCAGGTAGCCAGATCCTTTTTAGGCAGCATGCGAAGTTTTAAGTTCGAGGGTGCTTTTTGCCCCTTATCATATGCCCCCACACTCTAGCTAGAGAATGCTGCTAAGAGAGTGATCAAGGTGTTAAAACTTTGCATATAGATGATGCCCCCAAATGATTTCTCGGCTATCTTTCAAACGGGGTGAGCATTTGTCATGAAGCATACGTTTTAATTTAGGCGGGTAGGGAATCATTACGACCCGGTTCCCGAATCCCTACAGGACACGAGACCGGCTCGACTAGACTAATTCCAAGACCCAGTCGTCCAACAAGAAATAACCAAAGAGCAAGAAAGTAAACCACAATCACCATGCTAAGTAATTAACAGTAAAAGAGTACAAGCAGTAAAGGAAATAAAAGCTACTAACAGTACATATCACCACCACAACAGTAAAGTAGAACAAGTACAGAAGAGGAACGGTAACAACAGTCTAACTCACTAGCAAAAGGAAGTACAACAAAAACTGGAACTATTACTGGGCTCGACTAGGCCCAACACCCTCTGCAGCCGGTGACTCGGGCTGCTCAGCTCCTGGACCTGTAAAGGGGGTACGAGTAAAACGGAGTCAGCAAACGCTGAGTAAAGTGGCAACCAACTAACTAAAGCAGTAAAGACTAACAGGTAATTTTATCTTTCCCAATTAATTTATTTCGTAGGTCATTTCTTTTCACCCATTGGTTTACTTTTAGATCTCTTTCTTAATCTCGTATGTTCCTCGTGGGAATGATCTTGATTGTAGTCTTTTCCGAAGAGTAGAAGGCACACGAGGGCTCTCCTGACCGGGAGAGTCCCCCGTGGTGATCCTACACCCAGTCAACCACCCCGAGGTCACGGACAGACGTAGCGGTGACTTCGGCACGCGTGATAAGCGCATGGATAGCTACCCCGCACTGGCACGCAGTCAGTCGTTTCCGCTAACGGGTACACCCAAAGTACAGCACGGAACAGTATAGGGCCTAGCCCTCTCAGTAACAGGGGTCTAGCCCCTCAAAACCAAACAGGGGTCTCGTCCCTCCACAGTCCACGCACCCTTGTTTGACTACCCCGGTTTGCCCAGTGGGCCTAACAAGTCGGTGTAGGGTGGCTAGCTCTCTCCCTACACTAGTAGCTTTCCCGGTACAGTGTATGTGAGGGCCAACAGAAGTCGGTGTAGAGTGGCCATTCCTAACCCCGGGTCCCAACTCAAAGGCAGCTAGCTCCGCTCTACATTAAACAGGGGACAGTCGCTCTCCTTGGTACCACGTACTCAAGGGCCAGCACACTTCCCACTCACATTTTCAAATCCATTTCATTTTTCCACAGGAGCTCTACTCCTAATTCCCCTTAGGGTTCGTGCTCGTATTCACCATGTTATTCCATACCAGGTTTCATCATTCACAATTCCATTCTCAAATTATACACATGCAGCTCGTATTTCCACAATTTGTATATACAACAAGTAATGTCACAGGTATCTGTTTAACTAGCACAGGCATTTCATATTTCACAGGCAGCTCTTATTTATTAATAGACAATTGTTTACATTTCTATTCATTCATTTAAGACTGCAATCTCAAACACGCACACAAACAGTGCAAGTACCTCTCGTCTTAGGATTCATGCAACATCCTAGGTTTCTATTTATCCGATTCCACATATGCATTTATGATTTATAATTAAAATAGAGGAAACCACTCTACCAGACAATCCGGGAGTACTGGGGGCTCGAACGGCAGGCTTACGTGCCTCTGTAGGCCCCGAACACGCAATAGAGCGAAGTCCTATACCAAGGGACATACCACAACGAAATGTTCAGAATAGTATAAAAGGCCTTCTAACATGTAGAGGAACTCACAAGAAATCCACAGATATCTTGTTTGCATAAAACGGACCCTAAACGGGTCAAAAACTGAACTGCAGACCTAAATCAGACGTCTGGCACAAGGTCCAGACATCCTAAAAGTCACCAAGGTCTCACCTCAGGTTCTTGCATCGACTTCAGACATCCAGAACCCCTACTTGACCGTCTGGACCCAACTCCAGACGTCCGACCTCTCCTTCAGTTGTCTAGGAGTGCTTCCGGTCATCTGGTAAGCTGTCCAGATGTTCGAAACGCATGGGAGGGCATGCCCCGTGCCTTCCCGAAGCTATCCCTGCACACAACAAACGATATCTTCTACTTTTAGCCATGCAGATTGTAGCTACGGTGCGGCCTGCATGGCCGTAACCGCAAGAGGAACGTACCTTCGCGAAGTTCTACTTTCAGACGTTCGGTGTCATCACCAAACGTCCAACCCGTCGTCTGGACGACACGCCAGACATCTGATTCTAGGAAAAACCCAGAACTAGACCGACCTCCTGCTCCCCTCGCCGCGCGCAGTCGCGGCCTCTCCTCCTTGCCTGCAGCTCCGACTGCAGCAAAGTGTCGGGATGTCTCCCCCGACGCGTTCCTCCTCCCGCACGCGTTGCTCCAGCCGTGCGTCCTCCGGTGAGCTCCCACGAGCTCACGAGCTCAAGCTCTTCCTCCTCTCTTCACGCCGCCTCTCCTCCTTGTCGCTCCCTCTCTCACCATCTCTCGCGCTCGCCCCTCTCGCTGCAGTGGAGAGGAAGAAAGAAGGTGGTGGCGGTGGAGTGGGGAAGAGAGGAAGTGGGGGGAGAGGGGTTATAGAGGTAGTGGGGTTAGGGTTCGGGTGGAGGAGAGAAGGAGAGAGAAAAGAGTGATACTGTCTGCACGTAGCCAGCGCGCAGACACGAAGTTACGTACAAAATTTTCAATTTCCAAACATCTGGGAAGGGATCCAGACATTTGACCAGACGTCTGACTGACAGTCCAGACATCTTAAAAGGCTTAGAACAGAACAGGTCTTTACAGGAACGTAGGCATGTTCCGCATGAGTTCTTGTCGGCCTTAAGAGGTCAACATATGATGAAGGGAACGTAGGCGTATTCCACATGGGTTCCTGTTGACCTTAATAGGTCAATATGATGAAGGGAATGTAGGCATATCGTCGCCTAAGTCCCTGCCGGCCTTAAAAGGCCAGCATCCCAGGTAAAAATGTGATGCATGCATCACCTTTTGCGAGTGATGTCCAATCATTACGGGAATTATTTTTTGTCTTTTTTGTGACAAGATTAACATTAATTGCAATCATGATGAGGTGTATTTGCCTCAAATGTCATCCTTGACAACAATGAAATTGCTATTACTGCAGCAAAATGATACGCGTGCAGGGGCATTTAATGCCCGTAATGATGACCAAGGTCATTTTGGATTTGGCAAGACCTTTTGAAATCCACGCCGCACACGGTGGGATTTTGTTTTTCGAAATCCATGCCTCTCAAAGGGAGGACCCCTCGAGGCTTATAAACAGAGTGGTCAGGCAGAGTTAATGCCCCACCTACTTGCTTTTACTACAGTAGATCACCTTGCAAGCTTGCGATCACCTTGTGAGCTTGCCTTTGCTCCGTCTCTGGCAAGCGGTGAGAGGTTTCATATGTCGGAAAGGTTGTGTTTGGAGTAGTGGTGGCCTCAACATGTTGGAACTCGCAGTAAGGGTAATCCTGCTTCTTCCTCATCCGGCACCCTGCCTAAGACGAAGGAATTGTACAGCTTTTCTTTTTGCTTTCATAGCCGGTCCGCCATTAGCGAGTTTCTAGTGGGGTATGGACTCGGTGGAGTCCCTTTTCATGCCCATGGGTCCTGACCCTCCTATGCTCCGATGGGATAAAGGAGATGTTCATAATCTGTAGATATGCCAAAGAACAAAGCTTGCAGGTGCCTTTAAACCCCTTTTTGGTTTCCTTCCTATTATCACCTTGCGCCCTCGCAACTTAGCCTCAATTGCTGGCCTATTCTCAACACCACTGTTATTTGTTACCATTTCGAGATTGTTCCTCAACTGGGCATATTCCGTCTGATTTTTGGGCTCATGCCCCTTAAAGTGAAAAGGGGCAAGCCCCCCTCTGGTACCTAGTACAGCCGACACACCAAGTACTGGATAGTCGACCTCCCTGATAGCTTGAAGGGGCAAGACCGCCATTTTTTCTTCCTCCATAATATTGAGGACCTAGTAGTCCCTTACACGTGGCAAAGCTTTCCTGACAGAGATTTACCACTTAGAGCCGAGGAACTTGACTCATTTACGTAGGTGGATGCAAACCATGTAATGAAATTGGGTCAATTGCCTGCTCAGAATTCAGGTAGGAAAATGTTCTGGCGATGTCGTAGATTGCAGATTCCTATCCCACGCTATGTAATTTGGGGGGGTAATAGCTTTAGAAAGCTTATTTCCTCCACCCTTTACTTAACTCCTCTATTTTTTATTCCAGCTTTTGGGTAGTTCGTCCACCTAGATACCCCTAGGGGGTGAGCCAACAGTTCCGCACATAGTGGGTCCTAGCGTGGGGAGGACAAACCTTCAAAGCAGGGTGAGGGGAGTGGATCTTCCCTCTCCAAGGAGGGGGAGAGGAAGGATGTGGCGAGCAAAGAAGAGGTGGCAAAGGTCCCCCTAAAGCGCCTGCGGAAAAGGTATGCTACAACTCCTCCCACGAGAGAGTCAGCAATGCCCAATCCTCTAAGCCTGGGAAGGGTTGAGGCGGCAGATGTCCCAGTGGATCCACTTCGTCCGTCTAGCCCGCCTAAGGAGTTCTTTTTAGGCAAGTCCCCACTCGAAGCCCCTATCAAGGTGGCTGAAAAGGGGTGTGACGGTTTTCCCATCTTTCTGACTGATTCCACGGGCACCTTCGCGAAGTTGGTGTAGGAGGCGGTGGCCACCGGAGGTTTTTTGGGTGGCAGCATGTTCAAGTAGCCGTATTGCAAGCAGAGCTCGATCGGGGGCGAGAGTGTTGGTGGATATCTCTGTTCGAGGGGATCTTAAGATGATAAGTTAGACAGTCGGGTACCTAAGAGGATCCATACTGGAGGGGGCCCGTGAAGGCCTCATACCTAGTCGGGCGACGTCGGCTTAGGCGAGCTCTTCAAGTAGCGCCCTGAATCTGGAGAGGCAGGTGCTCCGGCATTTGCAGGATGCCCTGTTTTGGGCTACCTCCTGTTAGGGAGGGATGAACTTCAACCATGTGTTCTTCTACTATTTACGCATGTTAAGTTTTTTCTTTTTATATATTTGATTCCTACTTTTGTAAGACATTGAGTCTCACATCTCTATCTATGCTTCTTGATAGGTTGAGACTCTTGGGACCTTTTTTGTCCCTGTTGGTGATGTGAGGCTTGACATCGCCAAACCCCACATCCCTACTGTAGTAGCCGACATGGCTACAAAATGGGCCATGACTGCGAAGGCGGAGCAGAGGAACTATTCCCGCCTATTTGAGGAGGCTACTGCGCTCGCAAGAAGGCGAAGAAAGCCACTAAGGAGGCTACCAGGTAGCTCCACTTGCAACAATAGGCAGCCAGCCAAGTGACCTAGCTACAAGAAGACTTGAAGACAGCCCACCTGGGCCTGAAGAAGACTAGGTACTTGGCTAAGAAGCTTGAGGAGAGTTTCATCAACATTCACAAGAGGGATTTTGTGAAGCTGCGAGACTTGTCTGAGCGTCTGTAGACTTCCTGTAGCAACATACTCTGGCTAAAGGAGGAAGTGCAGGTGTTTAGAGTTTCTCATTCCTCAGCTGAGGAGGGGTATGAGGTGGCTCTTAAAGAGGAGCACCTTCATCTGGGTACAACTATCGATAAGCTTGTCAATCTAAAGCCAAGTCACGAGAAGGCGGAGGCAGCTGTGGAAAGCCTAAGAGCAGACCTCGCCAAGGCCCAGTAGCTTGCAAAGGATAGGGGCAAGAAGGTGTTGGAGCTAGGGAGCACTGCCTAGCTAGAGCTTGATCCTAAGATAGTGATGGCGTTCTTCCCCTCCAATCCATCTCTGGAAGAGAACCAGGACCTAGTCTTAAAGGAAAATGGCAAGTACACCCTAGCAGCCGTGCAGTCCCTACTGGAGGGCAAACATACAACTGTGGAAGAGTTGTGCAACTGGTCTATGGACCAATTCTTGTCCAAATTTGATTGTCAGAAAGTTGAAAGTCTTATTGTGGACAAGGCTCTCATATTGTTGCCTAAGGACCAGTTGGGAGGCTCGACTCTTGAAGAGTGTTGAAGGGATCTAGATAGGAGTTAAAGTGTCTCGTTGTAGTAAAGTCTCCTAAATAGCTCTCTCAATAAATAAAATTTATAAACTTAGATATCTAGAAATGAAGTTCAAGGTCGAACACAGGGAGCAAATAAGAATTCACACGCTAATCTCAATTAAAAAATAAATGAGCACAATAAATGAAGTACCATACTGTCACATTAAATATTCAATGAAGATCAATGTATCTAGAGACAAAAAGGATACTTAGAACAAAATAATGATGATTTAGATCACCAATTATTATCCTAAGCACAAGTATATCAATTATTCAATTATCTCAAATAGAGGGGCAGTGATCAGATGTCTGATATATGGATCAGACGACTTAACCAAGCCTTGCTACAGTGCTCTTCAAAGCTTTCTTCTGCTTCTCTTCTTTCTTTAGCTCTTCTTCCTTTTCTACCTTCCCTCTTTTCTTCTTCATGACAACCTTCTCTTCTTTCCTTCTTCCTCATCCCTTTCTCTTCTCTTCACACATAAGGGCTTCGCACCCTTCCTCACGGCTAAGTGTTGAGTCTCCTTTCTTCAGAGCAAAACCCCCCTTTACAAAGCTCTCACTCTCTCTTTCTTTCCTTCTCTTTCTCTTAAACCAAGCTTATCGGGTATTCAAGTCGTGTACCCGGGTCTAGGGTTGCGGGCGTGGGTTGCAGCCAAGGAGTGAGAGAGGCTTAGGCAGGTCAAGTTAAGTGAGGTGTATGGGGACCTTACCCCCGGTGTACTGAGGCAATAAGCCCACTTGACAAATTCAACTTATGCATGGTCGCACAAGTATCTGTTCACGATGTGGCACTAATGCCATGCTTGTTCTTCGCGTGGACAGCAGTAGCAGGTGGCCTTCAATTGGCGTCCTTGGAGCTGTCAATGCTCCTAACTGACCACCTGGGAATGTTCCTGGAGGTAGTTCGCACTACCTGGGGATGTCACCTGGGGCTTGCACCGCGAGAACACAGCTCCAAGCTTGCTTGGAGCTCCTTTGTTAATGGCGGTGAAGGGAGAAACCTAAAAAGCAAGAACACGGCCTTTTGGCCCAATCAAAAGTGTTCAAGAGTATCGTTGAACCACAGCGAATGTGTGGGTGGTGATGGCGTGCCGTATGAGGGTGTATGGTGGCTGGACGAAGTCGGGGTAAGACGTATGACAGTGGATTGTTCGGGGGCGTGCTTGGATGGTCGAGAGAGTGGAATAGGTGAGCAGTTTTGTTTGTGGTGTTGTGGCGAAGGTTGTGGAGTAGGTGGCGAGGCGGTTGGGTGTGTGTAGCGTGCAGAGAGCCTCACTGGAGGTGCGGCCGGAGGTGGAGACGAAGGTGGATGGGGGTGAAGTCAAGGGGTTATTTTTAGGTTTTGAATATAGGAAAGGACCTAGAGAACTAACAGGGACCTAACTAACCTACTTTAAGTAGACGAAAGGGAAGGAGAGGCGCCGACTTTCATTGGCTGGCACCGTGGAAGGTGAACTCTCTGGAGGGGCGAACGACGAGGAAAGAAGGGGTCTAAGGGGCTCCTACACGTATTGCGAGGAGCAGAAGAAGTTGGGGAAGACAAACTTGTTGGCTATTGTCCGTAATGGCAAGCAAAGAGACTAGATGGAGAAACTCATCCGAGTTGGTGGAGATGGAAGTTGAGGAGAAGGGAAGAAGAGGGAACCGGCTTCCAAACTAATCTGAGGAAGTAAGGCATGCCCTGGGTGTGCTTTTCTAGGCCATAGGAGGTCCTTCCAACCTTGGAAGCTTCGAAGCTTCATGATTTTAGGATACCCGAACCTTCAAAAGGTTCGCACGAGTTTTGGAGTGGGAATTAGAGCCTCGTACATGGCTCAAATGGAAAGCAACTTCCTCAGGAATCCCCCTTTCTATTTTAGGAAAGATTCGTCAATCAATCACAGATAATTCCTCAATCAAAGGTCATTGATGAAGTAGGTTTAGGAGTTGAAGGCAGCGGGGACCTGTTGGTGAATAAGACAACAAAGCTAGGGGGCTATTTGCAAAGAATTAGAAAGTTAGGGGCATGTGTGTGAGAGAAAAGACTATGACTGGATCAAAATGCAAACTAGGTCAAGATGAACTTTGATTGGGCCCAAATTTTGGTACAAACCTAATTTGGACCCAAGGAATCTGATGGTGAAGTTGGATTTAGGTTTTAACCAAGTTTGACTTGGTAATTTGCGTAGAAACCTAAATTAGGGCAACTATCTGTCTGAGACTTTGTTTTAGGTCAAATTAGGTTCTAATGGTCAAATCAAGCATATCAAACCATAGAGAATATTTTTCTATGATTTTTAGAAGGTTTAGGTGAATTTTATCCTGACAAAAATCTTAGTTAATTAAGCGAATCTGTTTTTAGGGTTTCAGATTCCACTAATTCTTGAAATGCGTGAAAACCTGTTTTGTTCCACATTGACCCACTTATTAGAAATTCATACCATTTGACCTTTAATAAACCCGTGGGAAATCCCGTAATTGTTCTGCAATTAGGATATTCTATTAAAACTGCAGTTTTACCCCTATTTTCATGTTTATCTCTTAGAATGGATGTGTAGTGAATTACGGCTCTTTGGTGGTTATGTAGGAGCATTTATCAATGGATTATGACTGATTAAAGCTAAATGTGGCTAATGATGACGTTATCACCAAAGAGGAGGCGGACAAGCCAAGTCCATCAGGCGCCGTGGAGCTGCCTACTCGTCCAGGCAGCTCGACTTGCATAGTGTCTTCACCCCCTTTAACTCCTCGAGTTGATCTTCCCGAGGATTTCAAGTAAAGCAATCTGCCCACTCTTTTTTGTGTTGTTGTTTTTTCCCCTTTTTTATCTTTTTCTTTTTTTATGGGCCATTTAACGGGAATGGTCTTTGGGAGATGTAGCAAACAACACAATGATAAAATGAAAGGAAAAGTTTCTATCTTTATTATCTTCCCTCTTTTTCTCTATTTTATTTATACAGGGTACAATCATAAATTATTCTCATGAGAAGTTTGAGGGATTGGCTTGCATTCTAAGGTCAACAACTCGTAGAAGTTGCCTGCATTGTCATTGAGAATTTTATAAGGCCCCTCCCACGGGGCGTCCAACTTTCCGCTCGAGTTGCTTGGCATGAAGACTTCACTTTTTCGCAGGACAAGATCTCCTTCAAAGAATTTCTGCTTGTGGACCCGCCTATTGTAGGCAGTTGTTGTCGCTTCTTTGTACTTTAGTGCTACCTCTAATGCTTTCACCCTTGGCTCATCCATGAGGTCCAAGGACAGGCGGACTTGATCATCATTAGTGGCAGGGTTATATAATTGTGTCCGGTACGTGGGAAGGACTGTCTCTATAGGTAGTTGGGCTTCCATGCCGTACACAAGGCTGAAGGGTGTGTGGCCTGTGAAAGTCTTGATGGTAAACCATCATTCGTCATAAATAGCTTAAATTAGCTAGAATCAAGAGATAAATGCTCTTGAATAATTTCCTGAGGACCATAATTCCACTCAAATCCATTTTGAGAAGAAAATAATAAAAATGGTTAATTCTGCAGTTTAAACATCACATCACAAATGCAAAGTAACCACGGGATCACCCAGGGAATAATTAGAGGTTAATTAATCATTAAATACTAAAAAGTGGGTTAGCACTAACAAAATAGGGTTTCACGCATTTCGAGAACCAAAATAATACATAAAATTGTAATTTCAGACCCACTTGAATGAAGGGGTTCTGGTCAGGATAAAATTCATCTAAACCTCAAAAAATTCATATAAAAATATTCCAAGAGGTTTGGTACCCTTGGTTTGACCATCTGAACCTATTTTAACCTAGAATAGAGTTTCGGATGAGATTTTACCTTGATTTGGGCTTCTGTGCAAATTTTCCACTCAAACATGGTCAAAACTCAAATCCAAGTTAATCACTAGATTCCTTAGATCCAAATTAGGTTAGGACCAAAATTTAGGCCCAATTAGAATTTATCTTGACTTAGTTTGTAATTTAGTCCATAGAATCTCTATTTCTCACATCAACCCCCTAACTTTCAGATTTATTAGATTTAGGTCCCTAATTTGTCATCATTTTCTTCAAACAGGTCCCTACTGCCATTAGAGGCGTGAACCCACACCCGTCAACATTCAATCAATGATTTCTCTTTGATTCCTACCCCAAATCCCTCCAAATTTGTAGGGATTACTCTAGAGGAGTTGCCCAACCTGTTGGACCTAATCTCAAACCTTGATTCGCCTCCTAAAACCCTAGTGAATCCATGATTTTCAGTGCGAATTCCTTGCAAATTTCACAAGGAAATTGCGCTGATTTCATGCAATTCAGAGGCCTAGGCACTTTTATTCAAACTCCTCAACATCTGAGCGTGCTTCTGAGTCTGCTCCAGGCCTAAAAAGCTCCTTCCCTTCTTCCTCCGACCAGCTCCAACCACGACTCCAGTGCCCTTCTCAATCCCCATCTTCCATCCGTCCAACGGACAAAATGGATGGCCCACAATCTTCCCCAAAGTCTTCCGCCTCTCATCGACCAAAGCGGAGGCCATCTACCCCTTTGTCGTTGTCGCTTCTCACCATCGGAGCCTTCTTCTCCTCCGACGTCGGCCAATCAAAGTTGATGCAGATCCCCCTCCCCTTCGTCCGTAGCTAAGCTCTCCCTCTCCCTCTCTTTCTAGCGTTTCCCTAACCTCTTATCTTCCTAATTTAACCGTCGTTCACCTCCTTCCCCCTCCATCTTCTCCACTGCCGGCGACGCCTCCGGCAAAGCCATGAGCCCGCTACACTCCACCAAATCACCCACATCCACACCCAAAAGCTCTTCCTCGACTTCACCACCAAAAGCCCTAACTCTATTGGGTGTTTCATCCACTCCTTCGCTTCCCCAAACAACCCACGCTCTGGTCACCTTCACCGCCACCATCCGACTGCCCTAAGACTCCATTCACCAAGTCGACACCACCATCACCTTCGCCACCAAATGGCGAAGCTTCTGACCTATCTAATTGGGCCACCAGGCCATTTTATTGCTTTTCAGGTCTTCACCGGTGTCCTCACTTCAGCCGACTCCGTTCGCTATCCTTTGGCCATCATCGCCACTACTGCTACAATCAATCGATGCAGCCTCATCCCCTGAGGGTGTCTACACCTCCAATTCAAGGAAGGTGCCTCACAGCAGCTACAATTAACATCAAAGCATCAAGCAATGCCACGCGAAGAACTTGGGATTTTTAGTTCCACATCGGATAGCTACAGCCACAACACAGCATATAAAACATTTTTGTGAAGACTGTTGTTCACCTCTCATAGTGGGGGTGAGGTCCCTACCTCACTCTGCCTCTCTCACTCCTCACCTGTGCCCACAAGCACACGAGTCTTAACCCCTATATTCGACCTAATTACCCATTAGCAACCTAATTAGGAAATTTCTAAGGATGGGGGGCAGTTTTGCATTGGGATACGTATGCGTGCCTCGAGATGCTTGCTTATTCATGCCTAACACTTAGGCATCCCTGAGGAGTTATGCTCTGGCTTTTGGCTTGCAGCTTTGTTAAGGCCTTGTGCCTATTCTGAGATTTGAACAGTTAAGTCGTCTGGGGGTTATGCCTAACGTCTGATATTGGTTGAGGTACTGTGGAGTTATTTGATATCTATGTTGACATGGAAATTGAAACATAAGTGGTTCAAGACCAGTATAGCAAAATTTGAATGGTTGATAATTTGGGATATGTGCTTAATGTGGGAGATTAATTGGTGATTTAAATCACCATTTTTATAGTTCTTTATATTCTTTTTATCCCATCAACTTTTGAGACAATTATTTTTATTGAACATCATTTTGAGTAAAATTTCATTATTCATTGAATATCTTATTGTGCTCATGTATTATTAATTGCGATTAGTGTTGTAAATTCCAATTTACTCCCTGCGAACGACCTCGAACTCATTCTATTTTCCGAGCTTTATAAATTTAAGTGTTGTTGTGAATTTCATCCTATACTACGATGCTATACTTTAAAACGACAATTTTCGCATGTAACAATTCCTTTGACAAGTCCTGTAGCCCCACAATACATTCGGCAACTCATCTACCCATCTTCCCTTGGTGGAATCTAGTCGGTGCTTTAGCGCTGAAATGATAGTACGTTTGGTTACCTCCACTTGCATGTTTGCTTGAGGGTGCCCCACAAACATGAAAACATAGCTGGATGTCCCACCTTGTGCAAAATTCCTCGAACTTGTTACAGGAAAATTGGGTACCATTGTTTGTGACAATGCACTAAGATATTTCGTACCAGGCTATAATGTTCTTTTGAACGAACGACACGATCCTATCGGTTATCGGGCTAGCTATGGTTTCAGCTTCCACCCACTTGGAAAAGTAATCCATTGCCACTAGTATGAAACACTGCTGATCCAGGGCTAACGGAAAAGGGCCAATGAAATCCATGCCCCATTTTGCAAAGGGGATGTGTGACATAATAGGCACCAACTTTCCAAGAAGCAAGTGGCGCAGGGTGGCAAATTGCTGGTACTTATCACACTTGCACACATACTCCTTGCAGTGCTATTTCATCTGGGGCCGAAAGTGCCCCGCTTGGAATAGCCAGACCAAGAGTGTCTTGTACCCTTCGTGGTTCCCACATATGCTGCCATAGGCTTCTAAGGGAGCTTGCAACGCCTCCTCCTTTGTAAGGCAGCACAACAAGGGGGTGGAATACCTCCACTTGTATAGTTGCCCCTCTATTAGGATGTACCTAAAGGCCTTCAGGCGAAATTCCTTGGGTCGCGGTTCCCTCGGGGGTAGCTCACCAATGTTCAAGTAGGTGATGATAAGTGTCATCCATAATGTGGATTATTCTATCATGAACATCCTGGGAGCGAGTACTATTGGCTCATTCAAGGTTTGGAGACATATATCTTCTTCTTGCTCGAGCAGGATTGCTGAGGCTAGGCGGGTCAAAGCATCCGCCAAGGGGTTGTCGAATCAGGGTACCCGACTGACCGAGACAGTCTTGAAGTCTAACGGCCCCTTTTTGATCTTGTCGGCATACAAGATCATATTTGGATCCCTAGCTTGGTATTCACCATTGATTTGATTGGCAATCAACTAGGAAACCATGTAAATCTCCAGCGACGAGGCATCCCTTGACTTTGCCACCCAGATGCCGGCTAACATGGCCTTGTACTCTGTCACATTGTTGGATGCTAGGAAGACAAGTTTAATGGCGTACTTATAAGTAATGCCATTTGGGGCGGTCAAGGCTATGCCAGCCCCAAACCCGACTATCATGGATGAGTCGTCTGCATACAGCCTCCAAGGCAAGATGAGGGAGGCATCCGAGTTCGTGAATTCGCTATAAAGTCAGCCATGACTTGCCCTTCCCTGGCTGGTATTGGATATCAAATTTTGCTAACTCCATAGCCCATTTAATATATCGGGCAGATCCTGTGGGTTTATGCAGCATTCGGCGCAGAGAGTAGTCGAACAAGACCACTATTGAAAAGGCTAGAAAGTATGGGCGTAGCTTTCTGACGACTGTCACCAAGGCTATCCTGAGTTTCTTAATGACAGCATACTTAGCTTACACGCCGTGATAGATCTTGCTGATGAAGTATACTGGTCGTTACCCCCCTTCTCGCTCACCGACTAAGACAGCGCCGACAGCAGACATGGACGCTGCCAGGTATAAGAATAGAGATTCCCTAGCCTGAGAAGCTGTCAGAATAGGGCAACTTTCGAGGGCTTCCTTGATTCCCTCTAAAATCTTTTGGCAGTGAGGAGTCCAATGGGTAGCGGTATAGCCTTCTCCCTTTTTTATACATTCAAAGAAGGGGAGACATTTGTCAAAAGATCGAGATAAGAATCGGCCTAAAAAGGCAACTTTTCCGACTAATAACTGTATCCCTTTCAGAGTACTCTATGGCTCCAAGGCCATGATTTCCTGAATCTTATCGGGTTGGCTTCCATTCCTCTATTAGAAACTAAGAACCCCAGGAATTTTCCCGCTAAAATGCCAAAAGCACACTTCTAGGGGTTCAGATGGAGGCAGGTATTCCTTAAGACATGGAACACCTCTGCCCAATATTCTAAGTGTTGCAGGAAGTCTGATCCCTTTACCAACATATCATCAATGTACACCTCAAATGATTTTCCTATTAAATGGGAAAAAATCATGTTTACAAGGCACTGGTTCCAACATTTTTTAAGCCAAAGAGCATGACTCTATACTGAAATAGACCCCTATCTATTATGAATAAGGTATGAGTTTTGTATGTTGGAGCAAGGCTTATTTGATGGTACTCGTTGAAAGCATCCAGGAAGGACATGTTGGATTGACCACTACAGGAATCCACCAGAGGATCGACCCTTGGTAAGGGGAACTCGTCCTTAGGCAGGCTTCATTCAGGTTGGTGAAGTCTACGCACATCCACCACTTACTATTGGTCATTTCACCATGACCACATTGGATAGCCACGCTGGGTACAAAGACTCTTCAATGAAGCCGGCTTCTTGGAACTTCTGGACTTCTACTCCAGCTGCTTGCCACTGTTCAGCTGACTTGTGCCTACACGCCTATTTGATGACCCAGGCGCCCGCCTAGATGTTGAGGTGCTGCTGAATTAGGGACGAGTCCACCCCCAGCAGGTCATTAGTGGACCATGCAAATATGTCTGTGTTGGCCCTTAGTAGAAGTAGCAACTCCTAAACTTTAGAGGGATCAAGGTCTGCCCCAACCTTGACGAGATTGGTAGCATCGTTAGGGTATAGTTGTATGGCCATAGCTGATGAGCCTGGAAGAAGCTCTGAAATTGCCGACGAATTAGCAAGATTTATTTCCTACCGAATCACCTGGACTTGGCTTCTCTTCTTCCTCCACTTTTGTGGCTTAGGGGTTCCTGGCTCCATAGACCACTCCAACTCGATCCTTAGGAGTTTGTGCCCAGCTGTCTGATCTCTATGCACTATCCCTACCCCTTGAGGAGTTTGGAAGAGCATGAAATGGAAATAAGAGGAGGGGACCAAGCAAAAGGGATGGGTTGTTGGACGGCTGATGATGTCGTCAAACACTGACATCAACCCGGCCACTATGAATGTGGTCGTCTTATTCAGGTGCCTGTTCCCATCGTAGATGGATAAGGGCAAGCTAATCTCCCCTTTCGGCATCACCTTATGATTGTCAAACCCAACGACCGGGTGAGTTGATGGCAAGAGGTGTTCTTCTTTGAATAACCCAGCTCGAGCAGTCTTTTCCAGAATAGGACTTCACTACATTGCCTTCATCCATGATGATAACATCATCATGAGCCATAACTAGCTTTAATTAGTCAGAATTAATTGACAAATGCTCATACATAATCACTTGAGAGACATAATTCCCTACATATCCTTTTTGAAAAGAATACACTAAATTAGGGTTAATTCTACAGTTTTAACATTATATCATGAATGCATAATAATCACGTAATTTCCTAGGGGTTAATTTAAGGTCTAATGAGTATTAAAATCTAATAATAGGGTCCACACAAATAGAAATAGGGTTTTGCACATTTCGAGAACCAATTCAACTCCCAAAATCTTAATTTTAGATCTGCTTGAATTATTGAGGTTCTGGTAAGGATAAAATCCATCTAAACCTTCTAAAATTCATATAAAAATATTCCACAATGTTTGGCATCCTCGATTTGATCTTTGAAACCCATGTTGACCTCAAACAGAGTCATAAACATAATTCTACCCTAATTTGTGTTTTTACGTAAATTTTCCAGTCAAATTTGGTCAAAATTGAAATCCAACTTTGCCATCAAATTCCTTGGATCCAAATTATATTTTTACCAAAATTTGGGCTCAATCAGAGTCTATCTTAACCTAGTTTTCATTTTGGTCCAGTCTGACTCTTTCTCTCTCATTCATGCCCCTAACTTTTGAAATGCTTGCAATCAAGTTCCTAACTTTCTTGTCGTTCTTTGCAAATGGGTCATTGTCGCCATTGGTGTGAACACATCAAGCTCCTTCGAGATTCAAGCGAGAATTTCTCGCTCGATTCTTAATCAAATACTTCCAAAATTGAAAGAGAAATTCCTTGAGAAATTCCCTACCAATTGGACCCAACCTTGGATCCTGATTCGCTCACAATCTCTTTTGCAAACACTTTAAAATTATGGGTATCAGGCTTGCACGAACATTTCAAGCTTTGCGAGCTTATTTCCAAGCTTGGAGCTCCTTTTTTAGGCCTATAAAAGGACCCAAGACAAGAATCCTTGCTCCTTAGCTCGGTTTTGGCTACAAATCTTCACCAAATTTCCATCTCCGGCCACCTCCACCGCAACTCCAGCGACCCCTCTCCAACCTCCTTCTTCGCTCGCTGCCACGTACTATAGACAAAGGGATTGTCTTCTTCTCCTTCCTCCGCTCCTCGCAATACCAGCGAGAGCATCCTAAGCCCTCTCATTGTCGCTACCCCTTCCACCGGAGACTTCATCTTCTCCACATCCGGCCATCACACTGACGTGGCCATCTCTCCCCTTTCGTCCCCTAACTAGGTCTTATCCTCTCCCTTTTCTCCTCCTTAATCTCCCTAGCTCCATTCCTTTCTGTTTTGACCACCGACTCCGCCGTTCGCCCTTCGTATTCTCCATGTCTGACTAAGCTCCGACGATGCCTCCACACCACCATTGACCATTAAATGCCCAGCTACCACCTTCAGAAGCTCCACCACACCTCACCAAACAAAACCCCTCAATTTCGTGTTTCCTCCACTAAAAACATCCACCAAACTCACCCACCTCCGTTCACCTCCTCCGAGTTCGCCCGACCTCAACACATCAACCCATGCCACACCACTGCCACCAACGCACTCATTGCACACCAGCAAAGTTGTTGAGCGCATTTGACGTGGCCGAAAGGCTGTATTCGTGGGTACAGGTATTAGGCCAGACGACCTCCGCCGCCACCATCTTCTCTGACCCCAGTCGCTCTTCCACGACCGTGTTCATCTTCACTTCCACACCAAGGTGAAGCGGCCCAGCTCCAGGTGCATTCCTAGATCCTCAATTGGAGACCATGTTCGGGCCTTCACCTTCAATTGGAGGCATTTCCTCCTACAGCTACTGCGTAAAGAATAGTGGGGAAGATAGTCCCACATCGGTGGATGAGAGGCTTACGACCACACATAAGTTGATTTTGTGTTCTCACCTTCCACCCAAGACACGGGAGTTGGGTCCCCATACACCCGCACACCTGCTTACCCAACTACTCACACCTCGCTTGCGACACACGCCCACAAGCCTGATCATTGTTCTAGACCCGATAACCTGACCGATTGCCTGATTTCACCGGGTCTTTGAGAGAAGAGGGGAAGATTTGTGAGAGGAGAGTGGGGGTTTTGTTGCATTACCCTTGTGCCCCTGTGCGACCCTTAGCCTCTAAAGAAGAAAGGTCATGCTCTGTGGTTGAAGAAGAAGAAAGGCCATGCTCTGTGGTTGAAGAAGAAGGCCTTGAAGCCTTAAGTCTCTGAAGGCTTTGAGAAAAGAAAGAAGAAAAGGAGGGTTCTTGAATGGCCTTGTGTTTGTGACACTTAAGTCGTCTGATGCTATATTCCTCTCATCTAATAAAGGTTGACTATGGTTACTGTTGAATGATTTAAGAACATAAGTTAAGTTGATTGAGATATTGATTATTTGAATATGAGATGCATGCTTAATTAAAGGACCTAATTGGTGATCTATTAGGTCACTTTTTAGATTCTCTTTATTCTTTTTATCTTATCAACGTCTGAATTACAATCTAACAAATTATATTCATTGAATATCTATTTTAATGATAAATTGATTGTGCCCATTTGTTTTAAATGAAGACTATTATGTGAGTTCCATATTTTCTCCCTACGAACGACCTCGGACTCCCTTTAGAATCTGAGTTTATAAATTTAAATGTTTTATTGTGCGATTTAGGAGTGTACTACAACGAACACACATCTCTTTAAACTCTTATTGCGTCCATCAACATTTTGGCACCGTTGCTGGGGAGCAATGTGTAATTCACACATTAGTCTTATCTTTTTTTGGCTTTTATCTGAGCACTAACTTGCCATGTTTGCTTTATTTGTGATTTTTTCAAGGTACATCACAAAGAGATCTTCCGCGCAATCAACCATTCTAGGGGTAGTAAATTTCTCTTCTTCCCTAATCAACCTCATAATCTTGAGAAGAGAAAAAAAGGAAACAAACAATTAGGATTCATTTGCCTTGTTTTCTTAGTAATCATCATTTAGAAGGCAAGTTTCCTGATTTGCGAATCAAAATCAATATCTGATTAAAGATTGAGATGATTCTGTTTAGTGATCCCTACCCAAATTGTCGGAACCTACTAGGGATTTACGCTTAATTTCTAATCATCTTGGACTACTCACCTTCTTGTTTGAATCCAAGATGTTACATTTGAGATTAAATTGGACTTGAAATACAACCAATTAGGGTTTCTACTCTAGGGTTTTGAAGTGTTAGTTCACACTTGCCTGAATTAAAGGAAATTAACCCTCACGCATTTGTGTGTTACCCAAACCCTTGCTTGAAAAAATCTACTCAGAAGAACTCTAAAATCAAACTCTAAATTCACTTGAATCTTAAAATTGTGGACCTAATAACCTGAGAGTCAATTCAGGGTGATCTTTGAGTCTTAACTCAAATTTCATTCTTCATCTTTTAGGGCAAGTCAAGTGAAGTTGGTCTACTTTGTAGGCCAATCAACCTCCAAATTAGGTCACAAATTGAATTAACTGCTAATCAAGTGAAATCCAAGGCACAAACTAGGCTAAAATTGGTAGACTTAAGATCTCAATTCATACATTCCAGTCTACTTAGAACCACAGTGACAAGGAAGGTGGGTGGGGAAAACCCTATAACCCATGGGGATGCTCTACTGTGTAGGGGTCTTTGCGGGGCTCTCCCTTCCTAGCTACCCAAGTACTTCTCGGGTGTGTGGATTTTTTATTCAGATGTATCATCTGCCTCGAAACAAGCCTTAGTCATCCAAAAATCTTTAGGTGCCTTGATTGAATCCAATTCACATCCAGTCCCTCATCTATTCTCTAGATCACATACACAAGAAAGGTCCTTAGGTTGTTGACCTAAAGGCCTCATTAAAACTGATCTTTTTGTGGGATTTCTGATCAGATCCAATCACTTCAATCTAAACCTGAATTTGATTCTACATCTTCATCCACCACCTGACTTGAAAATGCAACTTGACAATTTATGAAGAATTTGTAGGAAACCTAAATCCCAAATGACCATAAAAGAGAAAATGATTGAGGCTGCCCTTAAACACAATGAGGATTACGACACAACCTCAAATCCAGTGAGCAAGATTCAGGTTAATATATCAGCAACAACAACCTTCATTACAAATCATGTCGAACTGATATTAACACAAATGACAAATGGTTCAACTTGGGATATTCTCATGACAGGATTCATTGAAATAGAAAGATTGCATAATTTCGAATATCTTCAATGTCTGACAAATCCACGACTTTGGGAAAAGCACCAAGATGACCTTGAGAAATGGGAGAACTTGATAACTATGTTGAAACAGGTCATCAATCAAATTTACCCATATCAACAGTTAGAAATTGATGATCTTCCAAAACCCGGGTTTGAGAATAGAGGTTGTTGTGAACCCCCAACCCAAATGGAATTAGATTCAAACTTTATAACAATTGACATACCTGATCTTGATGTGTGTTGGGAGGATCCAATTGCAGGTCTTTCCGATTCTAAACCAGCCTTAAAAAGCCTTGAAGCTGGTCCATCATGCCTTGATTTCCCAAACACCTGTACTAAACTTGAATCAAAATCTCTCGAGGATGTAATTCCAGAACCTTATCCTGTTAAGGTAATTCTCGAGAGTCATTCTGACATCCCAATTGAGCCTAGCTCAGATTCTAGTGACCCAATTCCTACCTTTAACCTAGAATCTAGATTTGAGGCTATTTGGGATGATCATGAGGCCTAATTTGATGAGAACCAGATTTTGAATTTGGACTATGATTATGGGCCTGTGTTTGATGAGTACACCTCTCCAACCTCTTGAGAGATACATATTGATTTTCTGGAAGTCAAACTGATCTATT
Organism: Thalassia testudinum; assembly: GCA_037157565.1. Taxonomy (NCBI): domain Eukaryota; kingdom Viridiplantae; phylum Streptophyta; class Magnoliopsida; order Alismatales; family Hydrocharitaceae; genus Thalassia; species Thalassia testudinum. The sequence continues at coordinate 98,777,061 of JAZHRO010000039.1, read as the reverse complement.
ATACAGAGATCGAGGAGTTGGAAGAGCTGGGATTCGATTGGGTCTATCTTAGGAGCCAAGAACCTGAGGCTATGCCTAATAAGGACACCTCTTTGAACTCAGAATTTGAGATTAGGTTAGATCCAAGTTAGGCTGTTGATTCTACACATATCGATCCATTCTATGGTGGAAATTCTGAACTGGAATCAGGTTCAGAAATTGATTTTCACAAATTCTCTGACGACTTCGAATCATAGTCTGATTTCGGAGAACCTTTGTTTCCAGAAAACTATGTGCCAATTTACGACATCAGCACCTATGACTCATTCTTTGATTCTAACTCTGAATCCCCTAATCCCGAGATCATTGATTCAAAATCATATTCCATTGATTTGGAATCGTTCTGTTATGATCTTCAAGAATTAGAAACAGTAAGTGCCGAGAAAGCCCATAATCTAGAGTTCGAATCTTTTACTATCTCAGAATTCCATGATCCTATAAGCACTCTCCGGGCATTTACATTTGATTTGAATAAGCATCAAGAAGACTCTTTAAATGAACCTATCTTTGAATCATTTCTAGAAGAGCCTTCTCCTCACCCAGATCTTAAAGAAGCCACACCTTCTAATCCACATACTGAGCCTTCCAAAATCCATTCCCAACCCCAACCTGCCATCGAAATCAACTTATACTCTAATTCACCTCTCTCTAATCTGGTTGCGTATGATTCTTCTCCATCCTTTGATCGGGTTTCAGATATTGATCAGACTATTAATCACTTCTTATCCTTCTCTGATCTTACCTGTAGGGTTCCTACATCCTCCATAGAGTCATTTTCTTTTGAGGATCCTTACTTTGACCGAGCTGAATCGACTCAACCAAACCTCAAATTTTCATTTCCATATCTGTTTGAGCAACAAAGTATCTGGTAGGCTCTGTATCTTTTGATTCACATCATCAACTCACCAGATTGATTGGGTTTGGGCTGCATCATCAGCCTGTCGATATGAAAAGCACCTGGTTGGACCAACCGGGCTATTGATCAAAGTGCTTGTTCTATAAAACTCTTCTGATTTGACCACCCCTTCTCCTTGACCACCTTCTACTCAGCTGAAGGCATTGAATTTAGTGCTTAATGAGAGGCAACCCGTCATTCCAAAAACTCAAGACCCCTCTGATTGTCTTTTTCAGCTACACTCCTACTGCACTTCTGAGTTCAATTTTAGAACAGCCGACTCCACTTTTGATACTTGTATCAAAGCTTGAAATCATTCACAGCAGTCATCCTGACCCATTCACCCACCCTTTGATCCTATTCTAAACTCTAAATCAAACTGAATTTGTATCCTCCTAGTTTACAATGAGGACATTGCAAAACTTAGGCATGGGAGGTGTTAAAGTGCAAACATAAGGAAATTCAATTCTCTGAGGGGTTCTCACAAAAAAGATACATATTTAAAAAATAATAATAATAATAATTAAAAAGAAAAAGAATTGGAGAAAAGGGAGGAAATTTTGAGAAATAATTGCAAATCTTTCTTAAGGAAGAAAAGCGGAGAAAATTCAAATGACAAAAAGGAGCAAAAATCAATCAAAACAAAAATGACACTCATTAACACTTGATTATGGAAGTTACTTAAGTTCTAGACCTAATCAAAAGAAAAAAAATAAGTCCTAAAATGATAGAGACAAGGAGATTAGTATGAGTGCCGACCTTAGGCCTCTTGGATCTATTTTAGGGTTTAAACACACGTATTCGTTAAGATTTGGATTAGTCCTCAAGAGGTTGAGGAAAATACGAAGCTAATGTAGTAGGTCTAAGGCTTAGGAATTATTCGACCACGGTGCATGCCCTTTGGTTTGCAAGACTTGGTAACTTAACCACCCAAAAATCACACACTAAGTCTGGTTCAGTGTGCTTAATAAAGAACAATCATGCCAAAAGTGTTCTGTTATGAAAAGTCACCTCAAAGATCTAGCTTAGGAGCAGCTCGACAACACAAGTTGATTGGACGAGTTCCCAACACGAAGAGGTGGGAAATTCCCTTCGAAGATGCTTAATAACATATCATCTCCTCAGTGCTTATTTCCTAGGATATCTAAATATCCTACAGGGGGCATGTAAGCACCTTGTGCTGGTTCAGGTGCCATAGGCGGAATTACCCCGAAATGTCGATTGCCAGGGTGGTACTATCTCGAAGTGTCGAAAGCCAGGAGTTCTGGGGGTTGCCATGGGCAGTGCTATCTTGAAGCATCGAAAGCCAGGGACCCTTCGAGGATTGATGGTGGGGATAAGGTATCCAATACAGACCGTGTTTAAGGCCAATTCAAGGCTGGATTTAGGGAAAAGTAAAAAGAAAAGAGCGAAAACTCTTCAAATGAAAAAAATCCTTCTCTATCTCTTTCTTACAAAAATGCACAAGCAAACTGAACCTGGACATTTTACGTCGATGCATGGGTGCTTTAACCACTGGGTTCAACAAACCTCTGCGTAGTTTTTGCGAGCCTTAGAAACCTTTGCGGCAGACTCAAGCTGAATTTGGTTGGGTCTGGATCTTGATTGATACTTAAGTACCTCTAGGCCTATTATTGGCATTCTAGCCTAATTTCTAGAGAGTAAAACAAATCAAGCATCTGAACACTAATTCATGGTCTAAAACACTAGTTCTTTCCAAAAGATTTTGCTAAGAGACTGGCAAAAGTTAGGCATGGGGGTATGATGATAACATCATCATGAGCCATAACTAGCTTTAATTAGTTAGGATTATTTGACAAATGCTCCTACTAATCACATGAGAGTCGTAATTCCCTACATATCCTTTCTGAGAAGAATGCACTAAATCAGGGTTAATTCTGCAATTTTAACATTACATCATGAATGCAGAATAATCCCAAGGTTTCCCAGGGTTAATCTAAGGTCTAATGAGCATTATAATCTAATAAGAGGGTCCACATAAATAGAAATAAGATTTCATGTATTTCGAGAACCAATTCAGCTCCCAAAACCCTAATTTTAGACTCGCTTGAATTACTAAGGTGTTTACGGGTGAAAACAATGTTTTAAAATCTATGCGTCGTAGTATAATTCGAAATCGCTCCAAAATAAATAAATTTTATTGCTCGAAGTTTTAAGTCCGAGGTCGAACAAAGGGAGCAAATTAGGATTTAGAAATCAAGAGCACAACTTTGAAAATTTGAATATAATATGCAATGAAAATCAGAGTTATAGTGCAAAAAGATAAATGTAGACACAGAATATCAATGCATATAAAGAAGGCACAAAAAATGGACGTTTGATTTTGGGAATCATACGTCTTAAATTATGGGTGCTACAGTGCTTCATTTCTTCTCTTTTTCTCTTCTCTAATCTGAAGCTTCCTTTCTGATGTGCATACATCTAATTAACCTAAAATGTCTATTAATGATGTTCTCAGTGTCACATTAGCATCATACATTGTAAATAGTGCATAACATGCATAATCATGCATTTAGATTAAGTTATATAAATCATATAATAATTATCTCCTTTTAAGGTCAGGGACAGGGTGACTTTTTATCGGGGCCTCGGATCGAAGATCCAACTACACGGATCTGATCAGGGCAACGATTGGAGTTCAACAACTCCAAGATTGCCCTAATCGAACATCCGTAGCACTAGATAGAGACCGAGGAACCCTAAAGATCAAGGGCTAAGATGGTGTTAATCCGCACCTCAGACGACAAATCCAACAGCACTGATGGATCCGGATCGACGATCACAGCCTAACGGCGTGAAAATTGGTCCAATTTGACACCCGTGGCACCGTCTACAATACTCAGAAGATGGACGGCCAAGTGCCATCTTGGCCGCCCAACCGGCCCCAAGGACCCGCAGTTGCCTTTCATTCTTCACTCGCCCACTCGATCTTGACTGTTGGATGTTAATCCAACGGCTACAGGCCTGTGCACACAAAACAAGCGTGCGACACAAAAGCGCCCGCAGCGCGTTGGTCGAGCACGTTATCGAAGACGCAAGTTGCTCGTTCGAAGCTGTAGGCGCTTCAAATTGGAGAGCGGGCGAGTGGGCACGTGAGGAGCGAAGATGTGCTATGAAGATCGTGCGGCGCTGAGTGGCTGATAGTGCCCACGCGCGATCAAACGCGCGTCAATGACGCGAGATCACACGCGGGCGCGCGGCGCGAGTGGGGATTGTTTAAGCCATCCGATCTCATGATCAGAAGGCTGTAAGCGCGCAGACGTGCGCGTGTGTTGCGCGACGCGGAGGCGAGGAGGCACGCAGCGTACACACACGAAGGCCACGTTCAGGCCTTTAGTGATGGATTTATCCATCACTAAAGGTCCTGAATTAATGTTTTCAAATTGTGATGACCAAAATGCCCCCACTCCTTGCAACTATAAAAGGAGACCCCGTCCATACGAATTTCTAATCCCTTCCTTCTCTTCTCTCCCTCTCCAAAGCTCAAGAGAAGCTTGTCCCACACTCGGGATGCTCCTCAAGAGATAAAATCAATTTTTCGTCCCCATTCCGGAAGCGGATCCCGCGACGACGATGATGTGCTGCCTCGTTCCCGTTCCTCCTGCTTCGACCTCCTTCTTCTCGCTCCGTTCCTTGTCTTCCAGGCGTCGTCTCGTCCGGCTCGTCCTCCAAGCGATTATCGAGGAGGATAACTTTTCTCTCCCATTCCTTTTTCCTACTTTCTAGAGTAGAATTTTCCTGCTTTCTAGTTGTAATAGTTTTCCTACTTTCTAGCGTAATTTCTCACTTTCTTAGATGTACAAACATTTTGCATCTTCAAGTGGATGTTTTCTCTCTCTCTCTCTTTCTCTGATTATTTATATTGATTCCATTACATTGTAATGACTCCGCTCTTTAAACAAAAATAAAAAAATATAATTGGGAATTTTGATCAACGTAGCCTCCCTGAGTTCGACCTGGAATTTCTATTCTGATATAAATTTTATTTGTTGAACCTGAGTTCTTCGCTATTCAAAATACAACGATAGGTTTTCAAAACCAAATCCGATAGCGTAGTCCTTCGGCGATTCAACATTTTGGTGCCATTGCTGGGGAGGCAACGATTTTTCGATCTTCTTTTCACATTTCACGCACTTTACTGTCTTCTAAGTTGCTTTCTCTCATGTCTGTTGTTTTGCAAAGACCTCTATCAGGGAATCATCAAGCGGTAAATCGGAGTAAAGTGCAGTTGAAGACGACTGTAAGTGCTCCCCATTCTTCCCCCTCCATAGATTTCATTTGTCACATTAAATTCAAATTCCAATTAACCTAGGTATTTGCATAAGTCCTAGGATTAGTTTGATTGTTTGGATTTTCACTCACACTGACATTTCACCCTCTCTTATATAAAAAAAAAAATAAAAAGATAATTTTGTGGGGTAATTTTCAACATACATACAACATACACCCACATTCAAGGCACTTAACCTACTTGATTTTCTTCTACTCAACCGGATTCTGATCTATGGAACCGGTACACACAAATCAACACATAAAAGAGTAGAAATCATTCTAGGTTAACCATTTCTGTGTGCCTAATCTAGTGGTGCAATTGTGGCCAATTGTTTGAGTTGTTTGGGCTGCACCACTCAACCTAAAATCAACTCACCAAGTAGCTTCCTCCTAGGGTTTTCAATCTAGTTCATACCAGACACTCCATTTTATTTTTTATTTTAAAGGAAAGCAATCTTCATCCGTGCTTGAAAACTTGGTTTGCCTCAAACTTGAATGAAATCAACCTAATTCTAAACCCTAAAAACTACTTAAGTAAGATTTGAACATTAAAATCTACACATCACAAATAATCTTGCTTAAAAACCCTGGTTGTGCACACACTTACACATACTCAATCGATCATTAAGGGCACAACCCATTTTAAGGGCCCATCACATTCCATAAGCACTACAATCCCATGCCTCAATAAAATCGAATAGACGTTGGCCTTAAGGACTGATTCACTTTTCGGGGCCTAGTATGAGATTGTTTACGATTAACCTACTTGTACTAATTAATCTGATGTCTAGCTAGGGGAGTAGCGTCAAACAACCGCGGCTGGGGGGTACACTAGGAACCGGAGGCGCAAGCCGAAGGAAGAACTTTCTCCCCAGTCCTTCCTTTTAACTGGTTAGATTGAGCAGACACAAGTAGAGAAATCGTTTATAATCTTAAGGCGGGTTCTAGGAATCTGTAGATCCTTAGGCTACGCCACTTAAGGACATGCTTGTTTTGTTGTACTGCAGGGTCCTTATCCCCAGTCCTTCCGACCTTTTCCTAGCTTATGCTGGGAAGAAGGTCACTGAATCCCCGATTGGAAGGACCACTAGAGTATTCTAGGAGGCGTAGATTGGATTTTGGCCAAATCAATCCCATGGCCGATCAACAGCCTCCTCTGCCTCGGGATCCACAGGAGGAATTTCGAAGGCAGCTAGAACAAATGCAGATAATGCAATAATAGTTCCAGAGAATGCAATGTGCTCAGCCCTTAAAAGATTTTTATGATCCTTTAAATTACGGGGAATGTCCCGGTGTCCAAATTCCTACTGGAGACGTAGAAATCAAGCCCCAAGTGTTAAGCCTGATTAAACATTTTCATTGGCTTGGCTCTGAAGACTCATTTCAGCACTTGGAGGACTTGACCACTTTGGTCCAGACCACCAAGGCGCGCAATGTGAATGAGGAGCAAATGATCATGAGGCTCTTCCCCCACTCTCTTAGGGATAAAGCCGCTCATTGGTACAGGACTATAGGAAGACCAATTGCAACTTGGAATGAGTTGAAATCGACCTTTCTAAAGAAATTCTTCCCTATCAGACGTACCAATGCTTTGAGACGGGCAATCACTACCTTTACCCAGCGGCCGGGAGAGTAGTTTCATGTGGCCTGGGAGCGATTCCAGGACCTATTGCGGAGGTGTCCACACCACGAGGTGTCGAAATGGCAACTCATGCAAATCTTCTTCCACGGGTTGACTGAGCAACTCAGAAATCACGTGGACGCTTCTTGCGGAGGTAATTTCCTCAACAAAGACGCAGATAGCGTGCACGATTTGTTTGAGGAAATGAGTGAGAATTCAATCAATCATGCCTCCATGGATACTTTTAACCGGTCCCAGCAGCCCAGATCGAATGTTAATGAAGTCCACGACTCTCATTCATTCAATATGGAATTGATTTGTAATAAACTTGATAAGGTGGACTTGGTTGCTAAGAGAAGGGAGGAGTGGATGGCTGGAAATTCAATGAACTCTCGATGCACTCAATCCTGAAATTCAGGATTCCATTCGTCGCAAGCTCCTTCTGGACAGGAGTTCGTAAATCAACTTGATGCGGCTCAACCTATGAGCCAGCATTATTCGAAACCCCACAGGTTCTAAACTGGGAAATTTGATCCTAGTTTCTCTTATCCTTCCCTTTCTTTCTCTTCATCCTCACCCTATGAGGATTTTTGTGCTATACAAGAGAACGTCAGATCCAACCCATACTCCAATACTTATAATCCAGGTTGGAAAAACCACCCTAACTTCTCCTAGAAAAACCTGGGGCAGCAGATCCAATTCCAACCCAGCAACTATCCTCCGCAATGACCAATGGGTCAGGGCCATGTTTACACTCAGTTGCCCCCGAATCAGGTCAATCAGCTAGCTTAGAATGCCCGTCAACCCGTAGGGTAGGTTGATTTAAACTGACAAATGGTAGAGATGCAAGGATCCATGCTCCAGCTCATGTAGCAAATGAAAACCTCGCTGGACAACTTGCAAACCAGGCTCATAGCTAACTCTCGTTAACCTGGATCTCTACCATCTCAACCCATACCCAACCCGTGAAATATCCTGAATCCAAGCAATCAAACCCATGGATATGGAAATCAGAGGGACCCACACGCACATGCTCAGGTGGTTGTGCAAGGTCCTTTCTCTTCTTCTACAAATCAACAATTCTTGGCTAATGAAGCCCCTCCAATCTTTGCTAACCCTCCCCAAGACCCAAACTTGTATGCATCCGTAAATTTTGTTACCTTGAGGAGTGGTAAACAAACTCAGGATCCACAACCACACTGTTCTGATTTACCGAATCCTAAAGAACCTGAGGAGAGAAAGGAGAACTCTGGAGAAGAAATCAAGGCTCAGAAACCTGATTCCAAAGATCCGACTCATGTTCCTTTTCCTGAAGCCTTGATCAGATCAAAGAAGAAGAAGTCTGTTGATAGTAATGAGGAGCTTTTAAATATTCTCAAGAATGTCAAGATCAATATCCCGCTCCTCGACGTTATCAGGCATATACCGACTTACATGAGATTTTTAAAGGATTTATGTACACAGAAGCGTAAGTCGAGAGAATCTATTCCGAGGAAGGTGGTACTCTCCGAGCAGGCTAGTTCTGTTATCCTACACCACCTCCCTCAAAAAAAGAGAGATCCAGGTTCTCCGTTGATTTCTTGTGTCATCGGAGATTACACTTTTGATACAGCACTGCTGGATCTGGGTGCATCCATCAACCTAATTCCGACTTCTCTTTATAAGAAGTTTGGATTAGATGAACTTCGGCCGACTTCAATAACGCTGCAGTTAGCGGACCGTTCGGTCACAAACCCTCAAGGCATTATTGAAGATGTTATTGTTAAGGTTAAGGATTTCTATTTTCTTGTAGATTTCCTTGTCCTTGACATGGATGTACCTGACAATCTGAGGAACACGCCCATCATTCTAGGGTGTCCATTCTTGGCTATCACTAAGGCCAACATCAACTGTGAAAGCGGTAGCATGGAAATCGCCTTTGGGGATCAAAGAATGAAATTGGATATTTTTAAGGCGATTAATAAATTTGAGGATTATGGATTTATCGAGGAACTTGAGGACGATAATGTGAATATTGAAACTTGTATGATGGTTTCTGCATTTGAAAGTTCCTCCTTTGATTATGAATTGGACCTACAACCCTCTATGGCAGACCCGCCATCCTCTGAAGAGGTTATTGATTTTGTTCACTGTCAACCTCTTCCTCTTGATGAGTCATCAGCATCTTCCTTACCTTCAATCATCAGCCCTCCCCAGCTTGAACTAAAACCATTGCCTGAGAATCTGAAATATCAGTTTTTAGGACCACACAAGGCGCTCCCTGTGATTATTAATGCTAAATTAACAAAGGAGCAGAAGATTAAACTGATTAAGGTCCTGAAGGAACACAAGGAGGTAATTGGTTGGACCATTCATGACCTTAGGGGGATCGAGCCATCTTACTGCAATCATAAAATATTTTTGGAGGATGGATCCCACCCTTCTGGCCAGATGCAGAGGAGATTAAATCCAAATATGTGAGAAGTGGTCAAGAAGGAAATTATTAAGTGGCTCGATGCAGGAATCGTTTATCCGATCTCTGATAGTCCTTGGGTAAGTCGCGTGCAGATTGTTCCCAAGAAAGTCGGGATTACCGCTGTGACTAATGGGAAAGGAGAATCTGTCACAACTCGTTCAGCTTCCTCTTGGAGGGTTTGTATCGATTACAAGAAGCTGAACATGGCCACGAAAAAGGATCATTTTCCTCTACCTTTCATTGATCAAATCTTGGAAAGATTAGCCGGGCAGAAGTACTTATGTTTTCTTGATAGCTACTCGGGATACAACCAAGTTCCTAACCATCCCGAGGATAAGGAAAAAACTACTTTCACATGTCCCTACGGAACCTTTGCTTTCCGTAGGATGTCATTCGGTTATGTATTGCACCTACGACTTTTCAAAGGTGTACGTTGGCTATATTCTCTAACATGGTGGGAGAGTTTATGGAAGTCTTCATGGACGATTTCTCTATTTTTGGATAATCGTTTGATTCTTGTTTGGCTAATCTTGAAATGATTCTTAAACGATGCATCAAAACAAGATTGGTCCTTAGCTGGGAAAAGAGTCATTTCATGACATAAGAAGGCATCGTCTTGGGTCATGTAATCTCTGAATGGGGAATTAAAGTGGATAAAGCTAAGGTTGATGATATCACTAAACTTCCTTCTCCCACATCTGTTAAACAAATTTGATCATTTCTTAGTCATGTGGGATTCTACAAAAGATTCATTAAGGACTTCTCGAAGGTTGCTCGTCCTCTGAGCAATCTTCTCACCAAAGAAACACTTTTTGATTTTGACAAATCGTGCCGTAAGGCATTTGATTTTCTTAAAATGGCAATCACTTGTGCTCTGGTGTTGCAACCACCAGTTTGAACAACCCCTTTTGAGATCGTGATCGACGCTTCTGATTACACGGTCGGGGCTGTTTTGGGTCAGAAAGTTGATAAGAAGCCCTCTGTCATCTACTACGTTAGTAAAACTCCGGACGAGGCCCAGAGGAATTACACTATTACTGAAAAGGAATTACTAGCCGTAGTATTTGCTTTGGAAAAATTCAGGACTTATCTCTTAGGGTCTCATGTCATGATTTATACTGACCACTCAGCCTTGAGACATCTCTTGGCTAAAAAGGATGCCAAATCCCAGCTTATTCGTTGGATTCTTCTACTTCAGGAATTTGATCTTGAAATCAAGGATAAATCCGGGGTACAGAATATGGTAGCAGATCATTTGTCGAGACTTCTGAGTGATTCTTCTCGTTCGGACATCCCGATTGCGGATACTTTTCTAGACGAAACCATCCTTATAGTTTCAGGCATCCAAACCCTGTGGTTTGCTGACATTGTTAATTATTTGGCGGTTGGTCAAATCCCCCAGGATTGGACCAAGCAACAACGGGATAGACTCAAATCTGAGGCCAAATACTACTTCTGGGAGGACCCTGAACTGTACCGCATCGGTGCTGATTAGATTATTCACCGATGTGTTCCGAAGAACGAATTCAATAGTATACTCGAGTTTTGCCATGCATCTACGTGTGGTGGACACTTCTTCGGGAAAAAGACGATTGCAAAAATTTTGCAATTTGGATTCTATTGGCTGTCTTTATTCAAGGATACCCAGGATTTCTCAAGGTCGTGTTCCCGATGCCAGGCACTCGGGAGCATAACTAAGAGAGATATGATGCCCCTAAACCCAATCCTTCCTATCGAAATCTTCATTGTTTGGGGCATCGATTTCATGGGACCCTTCCTTCATTTGGACATCAATACATTCTCATCGCTGTTCATTACGTGTCCAAATGGATTGAGGCGATTCCTACCCGAACCAATGACCACAAGGTGGTCATCGATTTTGTCAAGAAGAACATCTTCAGCAGGTTCGAGATTTCGAGGGTCATCATCAGTGATGGTGGCACTCATTTTACTAATGCCCAGTTCCGTAATTTGCTAGCTAAATACAGGGTTAATCGCCGAATCTCCACATCTTACCATCCCCAGACGAATGGACAGGCCGAGACCTCCAATCGGGAAATCAAGAATATTCTGTAGCAAACGATTAGGCCTGATCACAAAGATTGGACTCAAAAGCTTGAGAACACTCTTTGGGCCTACTGTACGGTGTATAAAACGCCCATCGGCATGTCTCCATTTCATTTGGTGTATGGAAAGGCGTGCCATTTACCCGTAGAGATTGAACATAGGGCATTCTAGGCAATCAAGCAATGTAATCTAGATCTGAGTTTAGTTGAGAAGACCAGGAACCTCCAACTATTTTAGTTGGAGGAGCTTAAAAATGATGCATATGAGAATGCCAAGATCTACAAGGCTCGGACCAAAGCTCTACATGACCAATTGCTTTCCTGCAAGAGCTTTGAGCCGAACCAGAAGGTCTGGTTATTCGATTCTCGACTTAAGCTCTTTCCCGGCAAACTTAGGTTGAAATGAAACGGCCCATTCATTATCAACCAGATTTTTCCAAATGGAGCCGTTCAGATCTCTGACTCGAAGATGGGTAATTCATTCACAGTCAACGGTCAACGTCTGAAGCCTATTATTGACCGTACTCTTCCAGAACCCGTCTCAGACACGGTTACTCTAGCCATGTTGTGACTTCTTTGGCTGGACTTCGCCTAGTTGACAGCATTAAACTCAGTAGTTGCACATATGACTCAAAGCTGACCCGAGCTTCATATTCAGGTGATATCTTCCGTACTCTACCTATTGAGAGCGCTTGATTGGATTTTAAAAAGGTTGCGTTGTAATACAGTCGAAAAAGTATTCAAAACAAATAAATTTTTATTACTCGAATGTTAAGTCCGAGGTCGAACACTGGGAGCAAATGGAATTTATGCACTAATTTCAATAGATGCAGTTTGAACACATAAAATTACTCAAACCTAATTCAAAATGTAAAGCATGAAGTTATGAATAATAAAATGTAGCAAAAGAGAGAAATTGGGAAGAATTGAGTAAAAAATGTTTGATTCTTCTTCTCTTGGCTCCTTCTTCAGCTTTCTCTTTAGCTTCTCTTCTTCTTTGTCTTCTTTCCTTCTCTGACTTTAGCTTTTATTCCTTCCTGCCTTCTCTTTCCTTCTTCTTCCTTCCTTTCTGCCTTAGCTTTCTCTTCCCTTAAGCTTCTTTGTCTTGGCTTCTGATCTCCTTCTTTCTCTTCTTCAGCCGTGCCTTCTCCTTCCTTGTTCTTCTTCTCTGCAGCTTCTTCTTTTCCTTAGCTTTCTTTTGCGGCTCTTTTTCTCCTTAGCTTCATCAGCTTCCTCCTCCTTAGCTTCCTCTTCCTTCTTCCTTTCCCTGCACACAAGCGCAAAACCTACCCCTACCCTCCCCTGCGAACGCTCTCTCTTTTTCCTCTCTTCGGCTCGTTCTCCCAGAGCCAATCGGGTAAATGGGTCGGGTTAACGCACCCGGGTCCAGGCGCACCTACGTGAGTGATGCGCGAGGAGTGCTGGGTAATCGGGTCAGGCAACCAGGTCCGCGAAGTGGTGAATCACGGACGGGGTGAGTGGGCGAGGGGACCTCACCCTGTGTCAGGAGGCGAAGAGCTTATGACACAACTTCAACTTATATCACTCACCTCACTCCAAAACGCCTGAGGTGGGACTAAAAGTCCCACCTGCTTCTTCGCGTGCACCCGTAGGGAGTGTCTCCTGATTGCTGAAGCTGCGGTGCCCTAGGACTTCAATTACTAGGCGCAAGGGGATCGCAAAGTGGTTCCACGCACCTGGGACTCGGTCTCCTGGAGCGGGGCTACCTGGAGCAAGCGTGCGAGCAAGCTTTGCTCCTGCTCCAATGGCGGGTGGGGGTCCGACCTGTTAATCACGAATACGACCTCACAGTTCTGTCAAAGCACTTAGAAAGCTTCGTCGTGACACGGCAAAGGTGGCTCGGTGGGTGGCATGGCACGGGACAGCCTAGGCGTGCGTGCCTAGGTCGGTCTGTGGCTGTGAATGTGGGGTTGTTCGGGGGCAGTGTATGGTGCGTGTGGCAGTCGATGGAGAAAGGAAATCGATCAATGGAAGGTGGCAGAGCTTTTGAGGTAGTTGGCGAGGCGTGTGGGTGTGTGGAGTGGTGGATGTGCCTTCGCTGGTGGTCTGCCAGAGGTGGAGACAATGGTGGTGGGCTGCGGTTGTCGAGTGGTGTGTTGGGAAATAAAGAAGGGGAAGATAAAGAGTAGAGAGAGGAGAAAGTTTTTAACCTAATTTAAGGATGAAAGGAGAGAGGATGGCGGATGGCTCGTACCTACCGCCGCCGGAGACGAAGGTCCAGTAGAGGGGTGACGGTGACGACGAGGGGGTACTTGGCGCATGCGCAGGTATGGCACAACGCGAACGAAGGAGGCGGAGATGTCTCTGCCACCAGTATTGTGGCAGAGCGACAAGAAGAGGGAGAATATGTCGCCGGAGCTCGTTGGATGCTTGGCTAGAGGAGAAGAGACAAAGTTGAGGGTTGTTCTTTGGCCAAACCAAGCTAAGAATGGACGGTCGGACTTGGGGTGCCTTTTATAGTCCAAGGCAGAGGGCCTTGTGCTTGGAAGGCAAGCTTCCAAGCACGGGTATCCTCGCTGGAGATGGAATGTGAGAGATACCCAAATCTCTCATGCATTTGAATGAGAGATTGGGTGACAATTAGGGCTTGGAATTGCATTCAGATGATCGGGAATTCCTCAAAGAATCTCCCTTTCAAATCTGAGAAGGAGTCTCTGAGGGATTTGGGAAAAATCCTCCTCGAATCCTCGCCGGAGTAAGACTCCTCCGCTGTAATGGTGAAGGGACCTAATTGTAAAGAATGGGGAGGAAGCTAAGGGGGTCTTTGCACGATTTTCGAAAGTTAGGGGCATAAAAGTAATTGGTTGGACTATTTTGCAAAGTAGGTCAAGGTGAATTTCCCTTAGGTCTAAATTTTGGTATAAACCTAATTTGGACTTAAGGAATCCAATGGTGAAGTTGGATTTTATGTTTGACTACGTTTGATTGGGCATTTTACATAAAAACCCAATTTAGGGAAATAATTGACTAAGGCCCCTATTTAGGTCAAAATAGGTTTCAAAGGCCAACTTGAAAGTTCTAAACCCTAGAGGATATTTTTCCATGAATTTTAGAGGGTTTAGGTGAATTTTATCCTGACCAGAACCTTGTTTAATTAAGTAGATCTGTTTTAGGGTTACAAGAAGTCATTTAATTCCTAGATTGCACATTAACCCTTTTCTGATTGAACCAACCCACTTTTTATCTTGTTATGACTATTTGACCTATGTTTACCCTGAGAAATTCAGTTGATGTACTGTAATGGTAAAATTACAGTTTTACCCTTTGTTTCTTATTTTCTTCTCAAAACAGTTATTCCTTGAATTAGGCCCTTCATTTGGTTATGTAGGAGCTTTTGTTTTCTTTTCTAGGTCAAAATGAGCTAATTAAGGCTCATGATGGTGTTCCCATCACTACCCTTCCTTTTATGTCTCTTTTTCTTAATGTGGACATTGCATCAGTTAGGCATGGGAGGGTGGATTCATTTTTGAATCATTTTTGTTAACTCTGTGAAATTCTTGTAAATTCTATTTCTCTTCTTATATATACATAAAAAGAAAATTGAATTAGAAAGGAATACTTGGACATTAGAACTTTTCAATCTTAGGAAATATTACATTAGGATCTGAACACAAAGACCCTTCAGGTCTTTGGGCTTAATCAGCCTGGGTATCCACTAAAATGTGGATTTATTTTTCGAGTCCTCGCCATCTTGAATTCTATTGTAATGTGATTAAATAACTTTGGGTGATAAGTACATGACTTATCAACCCGCCCTCTGAATTGAGGGAACTTTAAGTCTAAAGCATCTGCACACTATCGTTTCACTGACTTGTTGATCGGCAGTTTCAACGGAAATTGGATAGCTAATGAACCTTCTAGGGTGATATGGCTAGCAAGTTATCGTGGGTAACAACCCATAGGTAGGTTGTCCAAAGCCTAGTCACTGGACCATTCTCTTTTTACTGCCTTTAGGTAAATCTTAGATCAGGGAAGCCACCGACTTAAAAAAAAAGAGAAAAAGAAAAGAAAAAGAAAAGGAGAAAAGAAAAAAAGAAATCAAAAGAAATAAGCCACACTTCGCCGCACAAGTATGGCTAGCAAGTTGTCGGTGGTAACAGCTCATCGACTAGTTTCCAGAACCCAACTCAAGAAATGCACTAAAAATTTCCAAAACACTTAGGAAGAAGCAGAGAAGTAGAATAAGCCGGGGAGATATACACTAGATTCACCCTTGTGTTGACCCCATAAAAATAAAATTAGGGAAAAAGCTATCGTTCGTAAAGATACACCTTTAGGCAGAACTCTCTTTTTAAGGTCACCTAGAGGCATAGAAACCTAAAGTCTGTTCTAATTGCCGTTCAATGAGTCTATCACATTCACAATAAGATACTTAGAACTTAGGGTTCTAATCAAATCTTGGGTGGGTTGAATGGCCGTAGAAAGCCACTCTTTAACCCTAAACTCAAAAATCAAAAAAAAAAAAAAGAAAAGAAGAAAAAGAGAAAAAGAAAATTTTCTTTGAATAAGGCAAGAGGTTGAGGCGGTCTGCATTTTGGCAGATACCCAGGCGCTGTTATGTCTTTGAAAGTTCAGATCCTGAGTAAAAAAAAATTTCTTAATATTGAAAATAACTTATGCCCAAGTAAACCAACCTAATTCTTTTATGAATATCATGTAGTTTTTGCTAGGGACTAGCAAAAGATAGGCATGAGGGTGTGATGTGCATACATCTGATTAATCTAAAATGTCTATTAATGCATGTTCTTAGTGTCACATTAGCATCATACATTGTAAATAGTGCATAACATGCATAATCATGCATTTAGATTAAGTTGTATAAATTATACAGTAATTGTCTCCTTTTTATGATCAGGGACAGGGCAACCTTTTATCGAGCTCTCAGATCAAAGATCCAACCGTACGGATCTGATCAGAACGATGATTGGAGTTCAACGACTCCAAGATCACCCTAATCTAACATCCGTAGCACATGATAGAGATCGAGGAACCCTAAAGATCAAGGGCCAAGATGGTATCAATCCTCACCTCAGACGACAAATCCAACCACACGGATGGATTCAAAAAGACGATCGCAGCCTAATGGCACGAAAATTGGTCCAATCCAACACCCGTGGCACTGTCTACAATACTCAGAAGATGGACGGCCAAGATGGCACCACGTGGCGCCATCTCGGTTGCCCAACCGGCCCCAAGGACCCGCAGATGCCTTTCTTTCTTCACCCACCTGCTCGATCTCAACCGTTGGATGTTAATCCAATAGCTACAGGCCCGCGTGCACAAAACAAGCGCGCGACACAAAAGCACCCGCAGTGCGTTGGTCGAGCGCACTATCGAAGACGCAAGGCACACGTTTGAAGCCGTAAGCACTTCAAATTGGAGAGCGGGCGAGTGGGCGCGTGAGGAGCAGAGCCATGCGATGAAGATCGTGCGGCGTTGAGCGGCCGATAGCGCCCACACACGATCAGATGCGCGACGCTGACGCGAGTTCACACACGGGCATGCAGCGCGAGCAGGGATTGTTTAAGTCGTCTGATCTCTTGATCGGATGGCTGTAAGCGCACGGACGTGCGCGTGCGTTACACGACGCGAAGGCGAGGAGGCGCGCAACGTGTGCACACGAAGGCCACATTCAGGCCTTTAGTGATGGATTTATCAGTCACAAAAGGTCCTGAATTAATGTTTTTCAAATTGTAATGACCAAAATGCCCCCACTCCTTGTAACTATAAAAAGAGACCCCCTCCATACGAATTTCTAATCCCTTTCTTCTCTTCTCTCCCTCTCTAAAGCTCAGGAGAAGCTTGTCCCACACCCGGGATGCTCCTCAAGAGATAAAATCAATTTTTCATCCCCATTTCGGAAGCGGATCCCGCGACGACGACGACATGCTACCTCATTCTCATTCCTCCTGCTTCGACCTCCTTCTTCCTACTCTGTTCCTTGTCTTCTAGGTGTCGTCTCGTCCAGCTCATCCTCCAAGCAATCGTCGAGGAGGTAACTTCTCTCTCCCATTCCTTTTTCCTGCTTTCTAGAGTAGAATTTTCCTACTTTCTAGTTGTAATAGTTTTCTGCTTTCTAATGTAATTTATCGCTTTCTTAGATGTACAAACATTTTGCAACTTCAAGTGAATGTTTTCTCTCTCTCTCTCTTTCTCTCTTTCTCTGATTGTTTATATTGATTCCATTGCATTGTAATCACTCCGCTCTTTAAACAAAAATAAAAAAATATAGTTACGAATTTTGATCGACGTAGCCTCCCTGAGTTCGACCCAGGATTTCTATTCCGGTATAAATCTTATTTGTTGAACCCGAGTTCTTTGCTATTCAAACTACAACGACATGTTTTCTAAACCAAATCCGATAGCGTAGTCCTCCGACGTTCAACACTTTCTTCCTTCTTCTCTCTTTCTCTTCTTCTGATTTCGTGCCTTAGTCTTTCTCTGCTTCTTTTCTTTTGCCTTTAGCTTCTTCTCCTTCCTTCTCTTTCTTTCTTTGGCGGCTCCTCTTTCTTTTGACTTTAGTTCCTTCTCCTTTTCTTTCTTCTTTAGCCCTTCAGCTTCTTACTCTTCATCCTTGCCTTCTCCTTCCTTAGCTTTCTCTACCCTCCACCTTCTTCTTCCTTGGCTTCTTCTTCTTCTTCTCCTTTCCTGAGAGAGTAAAACCTACCCCTAGCCGCGCGCGCTCTCTCCTCCTCTTTCTCTCTTAGGCTCGCTCTCTTAGAGCCACCGTCTCGGGTAATCGGGTCGGGTATGCACCTGGGACCAGGCCCACTGACATGCGATGGTGGGCGAGGAGTGCAGGGTCGGGTATACGGGACATGCCAGGTCCTCGGAGGCAAGGTCACCCCGTGGTAGGAGGTGATGAGAGGGTGAGTGGGACCTCACCCCGTGGTAGGAGGCGAAGAGCCTAATGCACATTTTCAATTTATTCAGCTACGGCACACCAACAGCTTTTGAGGTGGGACTATCTTCCCACCTCCCTTCGCGTGCGTCCTCAGCAGGAGTCTTCACTTGATTGCAGCGGCTACATTGGCCTTCGAAGCCAATTGCTTGCCTAGACCTGTGCGCGAGGGAAGTCCACGCAACCTGGGACTCTTATCCTAGAGCGGGGAGACCTGGAGGGAGCTTGCAAGCAAGCTGCTTGCGGTCGTCAATGGCGATGGACCTCCAAACCTGTTAACATGAAAATGACCTTGTGGCCTCGTCAGAAAGCTCAGAAAGCTTCGCAGAGACATGGCGAATGTGTTGCGAGGGTCAGCGTAGCGTGGTGCTGCCGGAGTGTGCGTGCCTAGGGCACCCTGTGTGTGTGAGAGTGGGTGTGTTTGGGGGGTGTTTTGGGGGCGTGGCGCGGTGAGTGAAGTGAGGGTTTATGATCAGTGAGGTGTTACAGAGCTTATGGGGTGGCTGGCATGGCGGATGGAGGTGCAGAGCGGCGGGGACGCCTCGCCGGAGGTCTGGCCAGAGTTGGAAGGGGTGATGATGATTACGTGCGTCGAGGGGCGTTTTCAAGAAATAAAGAGGGGAAAAGGGATTAGAAAGGAGAGAGGACTTAGCTGGGTGTAGAAAGGTGAAGGGGGAGGCAGAGATGGCGACCGACTCGTATTGCCGTCGTCGGAGATGAAGTGCTCAGTGGGGGGAGGACGGCGACGACGAAGGGGCTGCAGAGGCGTCGGTGGGTGTGGTGTGACGCGGTTGAATAGGAGGAAGAGAACCTTACCACTGGTATTGTGGCTAGGCGATGAGGGAAAGAGAGGGAGATCGCCGGAGCTTGTTGAGCCGCTAGCCAGAGGAGGAAGAGACGAATTAGAGGGATTCTCTGGCCAATTTCAAGCATAGGAGATGCGGGGTGGCTTGGGTCTGCTTATATAGGCTCTGGAGGATGGATTGTGCTTGGAAGCCAAGCTTCCAAGCACCGCAAGCTTGTTGGAGATGGCAACTTACAGGAGATTCGAATCTCTCATGCATTCGCATGGGAGATTGGGTACCAAATAGAGCCTCGAATTGTGTTCATACTGGAGGAGATTTCTCAGAGAATCTCCCTTTCAATTTTGAAGGGGATTCTTTGAGAAATCAAAGAGATCTTGCCCTTGAAATCTCGCCGAAGTAAAATTCCCTCCACTATAATGGTGGAGGGACCTACTTGCAAAGAACGAAGACAAAGCTAAGGGGGTTTCTACAGAGGTTTTCAAAAGATAGAGGTAGAAATGCAATTGGGCTGGACCTGTTTGCAAAGTAAGTCAAGATGAATTCCCCTTAGGTCCAAATTTTGGTAAAAACCTAATTCGGACCTGAGAAATCCAATGGTGAAGTTGGATTTTGGGTTTGACCATGTTTGACTAGGCAATTTACGTAAAAGCCCAATTTAGGGCAAATATTTGTCCGATACCCCAATTTAGGTCAAAATAGGTTCTAATGGCCAAATTGAAGGTTCTAAACCCTAGAGAATATTTTTTCATGATTTTTAGAGGGTTTAGGTGAATTTTATCCTAACCAGAACCTTGTTAAATCAAGTGGGTCTATTTTAGGGTTAGAAGAAGTTATTTAATTCCTAGAATTCACATGAACCCTTTTCTGTTTGAACCAACCCACTTTTTATCTTGTTAAGACCAATTGACCTGTGTTTAGCCAATGAGAAAATCCGTTGTTGTACTGCAATGATAAAATTACAGTTTTACCCCTTGTTTCTTGCTTTTATCTCAGAATAATTATTCAGTGAATTAGGACCTCCAGTTGGTTATGTAGGGGCTTTTGTTCTCTTTGCTGGGTTAAAATGAGTTAGTTAAGGCTCATGATGGTGTTCCCATCATAAGGTTTTATTCTATATAAATTCATCTAAACCTTCTAAAATTTATATAAAATTATTCCATGAGGTTTGGTATCCTTGATTTAACCCTTGAAACCCATTTTGACCTCAAACAGAGTCACAAACACAATTTTGCCCTAATTTAGGTTTTTACATAAATTTTCCAGTCGAACTTAGTCAAAACTGAAATCCAACTTCGCCATTAGATTCCTTGGGTCCAAATTAGGTTTGGACCAAAATTTAGGCCCAGTCAGAGTCCATCTTGATCTAGTTTGCATTCTGGTCCAGTCTAACTCTTTATCTCTCATTCATGCCCCTAACTTTTGAAATCTTTGCAGTCGGTCCCTAACTTTCTCATCATTCTTTGCAAATGGGTCCCTACCTCCATTGGTGTGAACACATCATGCTCCATTGAGATTCGAGCAAGGATTTCTCACTCGATTCTTAATCAAACACTTCCAAAATTGAAAGAGAGATTCCTTGATAAATTCCTACCAATTGGACCTAGCCTTGGATCCCGATTCGCTCACAATCTCTTATGCGAACACTTTGAAATTATGGGTATCAGGGTTGCAGAAAGATTTCGAGCCTCGCGAGCTTATTTCCAAGCTTGGAGCTCCTCTTTTAGGCCTATAACAAGGTCCAAAATGAGAATCCTTGCTCCTTAGCTCGATTTTGGCTGCAACTCTTCACCAAATTTCCCTCTCCAACCACCTCCACCACAGCTCCATGCAACCCCTCTCCAACCTCCTTCTTCGCCCCCTGCCACATACTATAGGAAAAGGGATTGTCTTCTCCTTCCTCCACTCCTTGCAATACCAGCGAGAGCATCCCAGGCCCTCTCGTCGTCACTACCCCTTCCACTGGAGACTTCATTTTATCCACGTCCGGCCATCACACCGACATGGCCATCTCTCCCCTTTCGTCCCCTAATTAGGTCTTATCCTCTCCCTTTTCTCCTCCTTAATCTCCCTAGCTCCTTTCCTTTTTGTTTCGACCACTGACTCCGCCGTTCGCCCTCCAACTTCTCCACATCTGACTGAGCTCCGGCGATGCTCCACACCACCATAGACCATCAAATGCCTAGCTACCACCTTCAGAAGCTCCGCCACACCTCACCAAACAAAACCCCTCAATTTCGCGTTTCCTCCACCGAACTCACCCACATCCGTTCACCTCCTCCGAGTTCACCCGACCTCAACACATCAACCCACGCCACACCACTGCCACCAATGCACTCGCTGCACACTGGCGAAGCTTTTGAAGGCATTTGACATGGTCAAAAGGCCATATTTGTGGGTGCAGGTATTAGGCCGGACGACCGCCGCCGCCATCTTCTCCGGCCCCAATCACTCTTCACCAACCGTGTTCACCTTTGCTTCCATGCCCATATGAAGCAGCCCAGCTCCAGGTGCATTCCCAGGTCCTCAATTGGAGACCACGTCCGCGCCTTCACCTTCAATTGGAGGCATCTTTTCCTGCAGCTGCTGCGTAAAGAATAGTAGGGAAGATAGTCCCACATCGGTGGATGGGAGGCTTGCGACCACACATAAGTTGATTTTGTGTTGTCACTTTTCTCCCAAGACACGGGGGTCTGGTCCCCATACACCCACACACCTGCTTTCCCGACTACTCACACCCCACCTGCGACACACGCCCGCAGGCCTAGTCACTGTTCTAGACCTGATAACCCGACCGATTGCTCGATTACACTAGGTCTTTGAGAGAAGAGGGGAAGATTTGTGATAGGAGAGGGGGGAGGGTTTTGCTACACTACGCTTGTGCCCTATGTGACCCCTAGCCTCTGAAGAAGAAAGGCCATGTCTCTGTGGTTGAAGAAGAAGAAAGGCCATGCTCTGTGGTTGAAGAAGAAGAAGACTTTGAAGCCTTAAGTCTCTAAAGGCTTTGAGAAAGAAGAAAGAAGAGAAGGAGGGTTCTTGAATGGCCTTGTGTTTATGACACTTAAGTCGTCTGATGCTATATTCCTGTCGTATGATAGAGGTTGATTATGGTTACTGTTGAATGATTTAAGAACATAAGTTAAGTTGATTGAGATATTGATTATTTGAATATGAGATGCATGCTTAATTAAAGGACCTAATTGGTGATCTAAATCACCACTTTTTAGATTCTCTTTATTCTTTTTATCTCATCATCATCTGAATTACAATCTGACAAATTGTATTCATTGAATATCTATTTTAATGATCAATTGATTATGCTCATTTGTTTTAAATGAAGATTATTGTGTGAGTTCCATATTTTTTCCCTGCAAATGACCTCGGACTCCCTTTAGAATTTGAGTTTATAAATTTAAATGTTTTGTTGTGCGATTTAGGAGTGTACTACAATGAATGCACATCTCTTTAAACTCCTATTTCGTCCATCAACAATCCACCAGAAGCCTAGGCTAGAATTGCCCCGTTAGCAGGAGAGTCACCAAGAGAGGGTCAGTGTGCTCTGCCAGATTAGGCAAGAAGGCGAACAGTTTGGAGGCCACCTGTTTGACGGTACCTCTCTCGCCCCACTGAAGGGTGGGAAATGCACTATGGGGCATCCACCTGGGAGGAGTAGCTTGCTGGCTTGGGACGGTGTTGATCCCAAAGATGACCTCGACCTCTACTCTTGTGGGTTCAAGCAGCGACAGATGAGCATTTTGGGGTAACGCTGCCATCACCACCAAGACTTGGCAGTGGTATTCTGCCAGGGGGGCCAGCGAGCACCGCTTGCTCTACCTAATGGGCTTTGGATCCACCTGGCTCTTGGTTTGCCACAAAGACCATGTTGACCCCTCAGAGTTGCTAGAGCTTCTCCTTGTGGTAGTCCTTTGGACCCTTCATAGGTCTCTTTCCTTTGTGTTGGCCCTCGTTTTGCTTGATGAAATGAGCCAAGTTTCCATGTCGAATCTTAGACTCAATTTGGTTGCACAGATCCCAACAGTCTTCCGTGGTGTGCCCTCCAACCCTTTGGTACTTGCAATAGCGTTCGAAATTAACCTTCTTCTTGAGAGGCTTTGGCGGGGGTAATAGATCCTTGTCGGTGGACCACACCTCCACCAACATGTCTGCCTGGTTCACAACCAGGGGAGTGTACTCTTCAAAGAATTCCTGCCTAGGCTGGTGGGGTCCGTTATTTCGACCCTTGGTGAATCGATCACTCCTCTGATCGTGGAAGTTGGCCTTCTGCTTGTTGAAGTGACTCCTTCTGCAGATGGATACAGGAGTCGATTCTCCTGAGATACTCTTCTCCTCCATGACATTCTCTTCTCCGTACCCATCAGCTAGCCAGTTACAGGAGCGGAAGGAGTCGTCCTGCTCTGTGAACCTCATAGCCCTGTCCCACAATTCCACCATATCTCTAGGTGGGAAGTCATGGATGTCATACTAGAATCTTTAGGTCAAGAGACTTGACTTGAAATACTGGATGGCTATTGGGTCATGGGGCCTCTTGCACTTGAAGTATTGAGCCTTGAATCGGTCTAGGTATGACCAGAAGGACTCATTTTTTCGCTGTCGAACTTCCGACAACCTCTCTAGTTTATCTCTAACCCTTTGTTGCCCTGCAAAGTACTGGTAGAATTTATCCGCCAGTTCTTGGATGTAGGTGATTTGTCCAGCCCGCAGTTCATTGAACCACTCGTGAGCCATGCTGGAGAGACATGATGGGAATACTCAACAGAGTACCCTGTCAAGGCAGCCGTGAACCAACATCATCTGGCAGTAGCTCCCCACAAAGCTGTTGGAGTCCATCGTCCCGTCATATTGGGCCATGACAGGCTACTTAAACTTCTCCGGTAGGGGGCCGTCATTACCTCCTCTCTGAAGGGGTAGGTGGTGACATAGGCATGCGAGCATATACCCCTCATCGCCTGGGTGACCTGGCAGATGATCTTGGGTATTGAGCCTCCTCCGCTGGTCACCATGTGGTATGGCCCGGACTGCTCCCTCGACGAGGGCAGGCGGGGAGCTTTAAGCGGGCAAGGAGGAACTTCCCCTTTCTGGCTACTAAGCTTGCATTTTAACTTCTCAAGCTGTTCACGCAAGCAGGCATTCTCCTCTTCCACCACACGATGCCATTTCATTTGGTCATCTTCAGGACTTGAACTCTAGGGCTCCTCCAGCTGGATCTTACCCAACTCCTTGATCTGCTTGATCTCAAGGAGTTTATCCACGATTGACTGCTGCTTGGCCTTCAAAGTCGTCAACCTAGCCTCATACTCTTCCTCCCTCACCTACATCTCGAGGGGATCCCACTGAGGGGCCTCAAGTTGCCAGCTAGGTTGGTTCGACTTCTCCTTACTGGGTCCGGTGTGCTGGGGGCATCCTTTGGACATTAAGACACGTGATTTCGCCTGCACCGCCACCTTCTCGAGATTACCGCGAGAGGAATTGTGAGTCATGGGGGCCATTGTTGGGATTTGAAGTAAGGAAACGGTATCAAATGATAGTCGTTTCCCATAGACGGCACCAATTGATCGGAGCCCTTAGCAAAAAGGGGATCTGAATCAACAACAATCACAAGCAATCACACAGCGAAAAGACACAAGAGTTTGGTGACCCAGTTCCACCCAAAGGGGTATACGTATGGGGGAGGGTGATGTTCCCAAATTTCCACTTGGATTGTGGGTAGTACATGTCTCTCGTTTTCTCTCTCAGGTTGAGTGAAGAGAGCCCTCAAGGGCCTCTCTTCATTATTTATAGTACAAAAAATATCTAACATTTAATCCTCATAACAAACCTCGTAGATTCCCCGGTACGTCCATTACTTAGCTGTAAGTAGTGTTGGTAATGCTACCATTAGCACCAACATGGATGTTGTTGCCACCTCTTCAACTTCACTCAATTGGGTTCCTTGGAAGGTCGAACTCACCCGGATCCGCCTGGATGAGGCAGGTCCGGATCCGTCTGGGTATAGATAGGTCGGGTAGACCCAGATCTACCTGTTTGTTACATATGCGGGCAGTCGAATCCTTTTTGGGCTTCATGCGAAGTTTTAAGTCTGAGGGTGATTTTTGCCCCTTATCAGTGGCCTTGTTCTATCCCAAAGGAAATATGTACTTAACATGCTAAAAAAGGTAGGGATGCTAGGTTGCAAATCTACCAGTGTTCTAATGGACCCATCTATGCCACTTGCATATTCTGAGAGTCCACTACTTGAAGATGTAACTAGATACCATGCTATGGTGGGAAAACTATTGTATTTGACTGTTACTAGACCTGACATTTGTTTTGCTGTTGGGAGATTGAGTCAGTTTATGCAGTCTCTTAGAGATGTGCATTGCAAAGGTGTGTGTCAGGTGTTGAGATACTTCAAGCAAGCTCCTAGTAAGGGGTTGTCATTTATGAAGTATGGCCACCCAGATGTGTGGGGATATTCTGATGCAGATTGTGCAGGAGCACATACAGACAAAAGATCCACTACAGGGTACTGTACCTATGTAGGTGGCAACCTAGTCACATGGAGAAGCAAGAAGCAAAATATTATCTCCAGATCTAGTGCAAAATCAGAGTATAGGGCTATAGCCTATACCACTTGTGAGCTCCTGTGGGTGAGATCCATTTTACATGATTTGGGCATGTCTGTTTCTGGCCCTACTCCCATGTATTGTGATAACAAGGAAGCTGCATTTATTGCTAATAATCCTGCATTTCATAAGCGAACCAAGACATAGAAATGGATTACCATTTTATCAGAGACGTCATTATTGCTAGTAAGATCACTACACCCTATATAGCTACTAAAGATCATATTGCAAATGTCTTCACCAAAGCACTCTCCAAGAAGCATCTTGAGTTTTTATGTTCCAAGCTGAGCATGCTTGATGTATATGCTTCAGCTTAAAGGGGAGTGTTGACTTATATGTTATGTTTTAGTGGCTTTTTATTGTTTTTATATGGTATGGGTATATGCTTGTAATTTACCCTTTTTTCCTCTCTATATAACAACACCTAGGGTTTCTAATAGAGATTTATTCACTCTTTCGACCTAACACTAGGTCTTATGTAATTTTTCCCTTCTTAAGAAAAATTCATATTTAGTGCCTACAATGATTAGTCCTACTCATGGGGTAGAATTAAAAAGATTGATCGTATCGACCTGTGGCATTGCGAAAATGTGAAGACACGAAACACATGTGCTTTAAAATCTTTTGAAAATTGAGATTGAATCGATGACAGAAATTCGATCAAGCAAATGAAAACTAAAACACCTTAATCCGGAACCACATGGGAGGAGCTTATTTCCTTTCGTTTCAAAATCCCATGAGTATAAGATTGTTATACCTTCGTAGGTGGCATAGTGCAGTGCCTCACATGCGGTGCCTCCATAAACACGTCTCAATGGAACTTGAACTCCTCCTCGATGGGTGGACATGACCCTTCATGTATTGGAGATCCAACCTCAATTGTGATCTACAAACCCTTCATGTATCTAAAGCGGCTCCTCACCTCAGAATCGTGAAATTGTAAATGCATATATCCTGAGAAGTCCTTCAAAAGGACCAAGAAGACTTGGCCCTATAGTAGTCGATTGACCAACAAGTTAGTTGGTCGATGGACTACTAGAGGGATCAAATCCTTGATGAAGGGAGCCTTCAGTAGCTGGACATGCAATCAGAAAGTTGGATGTTTGGCTACCAAGGCACTTGCAGTCCAATTGCAGAATTGGATGGTGCCCTAGTGAACTGAGGCCTTGGTGTGCCTTTCTTCTTTCTCTCCTGCTGACAACTGTAACTTATTTTGAACGTGGAATTGGAAATCACAATGATAGATTGGAATTAGGGTTTCACCATTAGGAGATATTTATAGAGATTTCAAATCTTAATCCTAATTTGATGGATCCATTAGATCTCCATGCAATGGTAGGGATCAAATCCTATATTTTTGCATCATTAGCCTATAACAAATTATGGGACGTTTGTTTCGATACCCTTATTTTGATGTAACAAAATTATATTTTTATTGTATAACTAACCATTCCAAGATCCCTCTCTACAAGCTAAAAGAATGAGAAACTTCCTTGATTTAAGAAATTTATCAAGAAACATGATGTAATATTGTAATTTTCACTTTCTTGAGTCTAGATTATTTGTAAGAAATCTCAATTAATCTACTAAAATGCTTTTCGATTAATAAAAAATCAATTAGGTCATCAACTATATATTCTGCCATTATTGATTGACCAACTTAGAAAATTGATCGATCAAAATAGTTGATTGATCAATAATATGAATACTGATCGACAAAATCAGCCTAACAATAAAACCTGATTTTCTCATTGATGATCAAGCAATAATATAAATTAACTGACCAACAATTGATCAACTAATATGAGAGATTGATCCATCAAAGTGACTTTTGATTGACCAATTATGAAATTTGATTGACCAACATTGTTTGAAAATACTTTCCAGAAGTGCTCGATTTTCCCTTATAAATAGGGCCCCTCACCCATTATTTCAAAGATACCTTTAAAAGCATTTTAGAAAGAAAAAATGCTTCATTCCTCATGCCATCACACCTATTGTCCTACGCTCTTCAAAGAATGATGCTTTATGCTTTGAAAAATTTTGGTTTGCCTATTTAGAATTATTTAAGCTTCCATAGGTTTACACTTGTATTATTTTATTTTCTTTGTTTGATTGGGAACTAAGTTGTTGGAATTTCTGAGTATCATCTCTTGTTAGGTGAAAAAGACAAGAGGTGTTGTAAAATGCTGTGCTACCCTCGTTCAAGTGATGCGGTTAGTGGATTGACTAGTTTAGTGTAGTTCGAAAAATCCTAGCTAGGAGGCTTGAGTAGTATTTTTTACCTATAGGGGTTTCTGCTGTAAGTCGAGGTGCCATTATGTCATGCTTATTATGGCTTAAAATTTTAATTTGATATGATTGTTTATATATACTATTTATCCCCTCGTGTAGACTTTTAGATCTTCCAAGCATCTTCATTTGTTATCAGAGCGTCCTTAGGCAAAGATGATGTCAAAATCATTTGTAGCCATGGCTGAAGTTTATGTTGAGGGCCAATTCACTGTGAGACCACCTCTCTTTGATGGCATGAATTATAGTTACTAGAAAACTCATATGTAGATCTTTCTTGACTCAATGGACTATAAAGTACAGGATGTCATAGTATCAAAATACACTCAATTAGAACAGAATGCAAGAATTGAAGCTACAACAGAAGAAAAGAAGAAAGCAATTTATAATGCCAAGGCGATAAGTGCGATCTTTTGTAGCCTTTCAAAAGAAGAATTTAACTGAGTCTCTACATGCAAGACTGTTTATGAGATCTGAAACACCCTTGAAGTCACTCATGAGCGTACCTGAAAGGTAAAACAGACTTGCATTTATCTATTGACTCAAAAATATGAATTGTTCAGGTTGAAGAAAGGAGAAACAATTAAGTAAATGTACACAAGGTTTACCGATATTGTAAACTTGCTAAGAAATCTAGACCAGGAGATGAAGAATGAAGCTCTTGTCAAAAAAAATTCTTCGATCACTTACAAGTGATTGGGAAACAAAGACTATGGCTATTCAAGAATTAAAGGATCTCACCCAACTCCAATTGGATGGCCTGATTAGCAGTCTCATGGACTACGAGGTTTAGGTAGAGCACATGAAGGAGCATGAAGGAGAAGGAGAGAAGAAGAAAGATATAGCACTTAAGGCTCTCACTAATATTGAAGAAGAAGACATTGCATTTCTATCATGCAAGTTCAAGAAGTTCCTAAGGAACAAGAAGAATCAGAGGAAGAAGAATGAAGAATCAAAGGAGAATTAAGTTATTTGCTACAACTACAAGAAAAGGAGACATGTCAAAAAACAATATCCCTTACTTCAAAAGGGCTCAAACAAGAAGTTCAAGAAGCCACTTTAGAAAGAAGGAAAGAAGAAGGATCTACAAGTCACATGGGATGATTTAGACTCAAGCTTAGAGGAAGAAGAAATTTCTGGCGAATAAGCTATAGACTCATGGCTTTTGAGGACAAGCTATCATCTTTTACTTCTGATGAAGTTTTAAAAGTTTTCTATGAATTACATGGCATAGCTAAAGCACTTAAGGTTGACAATAAAAAACTCTCAAAAGATTTAGAAGTAGAAACTGCCTATAAGCACAGTTATACTTCTCTTGAATTGGATTTAGATAAGCTAAAAGAAAAATTAGTTACTCTTGTAAATTATCTAACTAAATTTACCAAAGGAAAAGACAATTTGGAAAAGCTATTAGGAACACATACCTAAAGCTCCACAAAATTTAGGTTAGGGTATATTCTTAAAAAGGATCATGAAGCCTCTAGTTTGGTCAGAAGGTCAAGAAAGTGTATATGTCTAATGACACATTATTGGACACAACACACTAACAAAATTGGACCCAAAAAGAAAATATGGGTACGAAAGGATACTTTGAAATCTTGTTTTGTAGGGTACCTTCTGAAAAACCAAATAGAGCACAAAAAGTGGTTGTATAGAATACTCAAAGGCAATCTTCAATCTGTTAGGATCTTATCAGGTCGTATTGGATGGATACCTGGTGCTTGACCCTCTCTAACTAAACCATTTCAAAAACAAGAAATGATAGGCACATAGAGACAAAAGATGAGTCATGAACAATAACTACTCTAAACACATGATTGGAGAAGGATTGTTCCTTAGCCTCAATCGCAAAGAAGGTGGCACAATAACCTTTGGCAACAACCACAAGGGTTGTATTATTGGTACTTGCCAAATTAGTAATTTTGAAACTTCTTTTAATAATGTTCATTTAGTTAAAGGTTTAAAGCATAATCTACATAATGTTAGTCAAAATTGTGATAAAGAATATAAGTTAACTTTACTTCAAAAGGATTCAAAATTAAGGAGAAGAAAACAAAATAAACACTATTAAAAGGGCTTAGGTTTAAAGATATCTATATTATTAACTTTGACAAATGCAACACCTATGAGTGTCTGGTTGCATCAAATGATGAGTCAATACTATGACATAGAAGACTTCAGACATGTTCACTAGAAAAATATAAATAAAGTGGCGAAACATGCTCTAGTCAAAGGTTTACTAAAAATTGTATTTAAGAAGAATATTTGTGAATTTTGTGAGTTAGGTAAACTACATAAAGCTTATTTCAAATCTGAAAATATAGTCTACTTTTCAAAACCTCTAGAGTTACTATGCTTAGACCTGTCCGAACCAACCAAGTTCGAAAGCCTAAGCGGGTGTAGGTACTATCTTGTTATTATTGATTACTTCTCTACATTTACTTGGATACTATTTTAAGATCCAAATATTCAACATTCGAGAAATTTAGCAAATTAGCCAAAAGAATCCAAATTGAAAAAGGCTATACAATCTCCAAAATTAGAAGTGATCATAAAGGAAAATTCGAGAATCACTATTTCTTTGAATATTACTTAGAATATGAGATTAAACAAGAATTTGCCTTTCTTAGAGGTGCACTTCAAAATAGAGTTGTAGAAAGGAAAAATAGAACATTGCAAGAGTATGCCCATACAATGTTGTGCGAGTCAAAGTTTCCTCGTTATTTTTGGGCAGAGGCGATAAACACTATTTAATATATCAAAAATAGGGCTTCAATTAAACCTATCTTAGAAAGCCCTTAAGAGTTTTACTATGACAAATCACCCAGGATAGCATATTTTAAAGTATTTGGTTGAAAGTGTTTTATTCTGAATACAAAAGAGAATTTAGATAAGTTTTATGATAAAAGTGCTAATAAGAAAAATTCCACTACTGAGGAAACCTTACATGTATGCTTTAATGAAACCATCCCAAAAACACGATCTTCAAGTAATCAAGATGATCCACTTATAGAAGATCCATCCAACATTCCTAAAGAAAACATAGCCAGTGACCTACCCAAAGATCTAGCCTATTTAAGGGACCACCCTAAAGATCTTGTAATTTGTGAAGTCTCCAAATGAGTTTAGTCTAAATCCGCAATAAATATCCTTGTTCTAAGTGTCTCTACCTCCCAACTAGAGCCAAAATCTATTGAGGGTGCATTTAGTGATGAGTGTTGGATTGTTGCCATGTAAGAAGAGCTTAATCAATTTGAACGAACCAATGTCTAACAACTAGTTCCTAGACTTGAATCACAATCAATAATTGGAACCAACTAGATTTTTAAAAATGAGCTTGATGAGTCTAGAAAAGTAGTTAGAAACATAGCTAAACTTGTAGCCCAATGTTACAATCAACAAGAAGGTATCGATTTTGATGAGACATATGCACCCATGGTTCCATTAGAATCCATTTGGATCATGTTAGCCTTTGCCACTCATATTGGATTCAAGTTATTCCAAATGAATGTCAGAAGCACATTTCTTAATAGATTTATAAAGGAAGAAGCTTATGTGAATTAACCTTCAGGTTTTGAAGATCCTGAAAATTCTAACCATTTATTTCGATTCAACAAGGCTTTATATGGTTTGAAACAAGTCCCTTGAGCTTGGCATGAAATACTAAGAGACTATCTTCTGAATAATGAATTTAAAATTAGCCAAGTAAATCCAGCCCTATTTACTAAAAGAACAGAGGATGAACTCATTGTAATTTAAATTTATGTTGATAATATAATTTTGAGTGTTACTAATGATCTTTTGTACTAAGAGTTCACAAAGGTAATGCAGAACCAATTCGAGATGAGCCTGATGGGAGAACTAAAGTTCTTTCTAAAATTGCAAATCGACCAGGTCATGGACAACATCTTCATCTCACCAAGCAAGTACATGAAGGAGATTTTGAGGTTCTTCATGGACAATACAAAAGGGAAGGAGACACCAATGGCTACAACAACATAATTTAAGGAAGACGATATAGGTAAGTCTATTGACCAGAAATTGTATAGAATTATGATAGGTTATATCTTATACCTTATAGTAAGTAGACCAGATATACTATTTAATATATGTCTATGTGCTAGGTTTTAACTATAAGAAATCTCACCTAAATGTTATCAAGTGAATTCTTAGATACCTACAAAACACAATTGATCTAGGTCTGTTTTATCCTGAGTTGCTCACATTTGATCTATATTCATATTATGATGCTGACTATGCAAGAAGTTAGATTGATCGTAAGAGCACCAGTGGGGCTTGCCAATTTCTCAGAAATTCCCTAGTCTCTTGGGTTTCGAAGAAACAAAATTGTGTACTTTATCCACAACTGAAGCCAAATACATTGTCGCATCTCTTGTGTGTTTGCAAATATTGTGGATGAAATAAACACTTAATGATTTTGGACTTAGCTTTGAAAACAATAGTATATTTTGTGACAACACTAGTGTAATAAATCTATCCAAAAATTTGATACAACACTCTAGGATCAAACATATAAACATTTGTCACCATTTCCTAAGAGATTATATTCTTAAAAAGGAAATAATCTTAGAGTTTATTAAAACAATAAAACAATTAGTAGACATATTTACCAAATCATTAGCTAAACATAGATTTATTTCAATTTGTCATGAACTAGGACTTTCCTAACTACAAGAACTTAATGATACCTCTTAAAAATTTCTATGATTTTAGTCCTTGATCGATCATTGACTAATCAATAACTTTGATTGATCAAAATTAAGAAATTGATTGATCAATATCTTTCATCAATCAAAAGAATCTGATCGATCAATTAGGCATGAAGTTTTCCTCCAAAATTAAATTGGTCTGATTGACTTTAGGGAATTTTTTATCAACCAAATCTAGGGTAGGAAAATTCCCTCCAAAACCAAGTTAATCTAATTGTTCAACAGAATGGTCTGGTTGATTAAAAGTTATTTTGATCAACGATTTCTAGGTGAAATCAATCAAGCATGATTCTCATTTTTCTAGACAAATTCAATGATTTCTTATTTCCAAACACCTCTTAATCATGATTAAACCTTTCAAATTTAATCCTACCTTATTTACCATCACAACTATAAAACCAATTTTTTTTACCATCATTTTTTACCACCAAAGACACCTACCCGATACCCAAATAATCTACCCCACATATTGATCAACCACCATAAACCCCACCACCCTCGTGTCAAACCTCTCCCTTGCCCAACTCCTTCGTGTGACCTCCCTCTCCCTCGTCAACGACCCCCCCTCCTCCCCCGCAACCACGACCTCTCCTTCTCATCAACTCATCCTTTCCCCCTAATGCCACCACTCTCTCCAGCACCCTTACCGTCGTCGCTCTCCCTCCATCATCCTCGCGAGGACCTCCCCTCGCCATCAAGTCATCTTGATCGATCACATATTGATCAATCATTGATATAAACCTTAACCTTGCTCTCCTATTTCAACTTAAAATAGAAATATATTGTGCATGTATTTCCATCTTTTGCTCCTTGTTTGGATGTGTTGAAGGTTGATCTACATATCCCTCTATTGTTCTTGCATTTAAATCTTAGTTTTGTGAGCCCATAACACCATTTCAATCCACGATCATCTTCTCTTTTTCACAAAAATATGTTTCTGGTTGATCAACATCTCAATTTGATTGATCAAAATCGTCATGTTCAATAACAGCTTGCCTTTGTTTTTGATCAATCAATGACCGAATTTTAATTTATCAAAATCCTATTTTGATTGATCAATTACACTTTTTTGATTGATCAAAATAGTGACGGTGAGTAATTCATGGCTCCTAAGTGTGCTCGTCAGCCCTCTTCCAGTATCTTGTGCAATGATATGTTTGATCATTTTTTATTAGCAATGGCGCACGTTGGAATTTCTCTTTGTATGCAAAATTGTCCCCCATGTTAGTCATCCTATCGATTTTGATTACTTTGAGCAAGTATTTCCTAGTCTCTGTGATAAACTTGCATAGCCTTTGCTAGGAGGATTAAGGGGGTAGATCCTATGGCATGTAACTTGTTTTATGCCAACCTTTGCAATATTGGAGAAGGTTTTGATATCTAATTGACATCCAATATTTATGGCATTGAGATTCTGGTAAATGTGGATGTCATATGAAGATATTGGGTTGTCCATCCACCGAGTCCACTTATGTTGAGTTTCATCACCAACACCACCTTAGGTGATTTGAGAGGTGCTTCTTATCCCCAAGAGTTTTGACTTGGGGAAACTCACCAAGTCATATTTTCAACCCCTTTCGTAGTTTCTTAACTTTATACTTTTGTAGAACTTCATGTCCAAATCTGCGCCTTTTGAAAACTATCTGGATCCCATGCTTATGACACTTTATGCTTTTGTGAAAAGCAAGTCGCTTAACTAGAACCATCTTATCCTCACCTACATAGATAGAAAGTCTTCCAGTTCTTTCTCGTTTGGCACTCTTCTTTCACATATTTTCCATCATTTTAATGTGCCAATGTACATAAACCACAAACAATTCATTACTCATGTCTTGATGTTCAATGAGCTTACATACTCTAAGATGGAACAAGAGATAGCAGCTAGTTTTGACCCTTCTACCCATATTTCCTCCTCTACTTAGGCAATAAGTTCCTACTCGTCTCAACCCAGGTCCTTTCAAGCTAGACCTTTTTTCTTTGCAGTTCCCCAAGCAGTCCCTTCATATGATCATTTTACCAGTTTTTGTGCGACTCCTATCAGGCCCACTCCCTCCTACGACCACGAGTGGAGTCTTCTTGATAGGCAGTTTTCTCAGCGTGATTTAGTGGACATTCAGGATGTTACATGTGATGACTCGAGTCCCTGGACAAACTTATAGTGCTTGTTAGCTTCAAAGGCCATTGTCGTCAGCTCGAAATGTGAGAGCTCAATGAAATAGGTCCAATACTTGCTAAAGGTCATCGAGCCCTACTTCAGATTGTGGAACTCGAGTCTCCTCTGGTCTTGCCAGGTAATGGGTAGTATTGGTTGGTGAACAACTTGAGAAAGCAACCCCAGGACGCCACGCGAGTGCTCTCCTGCCCATGTATGGACACCCACTAGCGATGCATTGCATTAGTCAGCTAAAAGTTGCAAAGGGCACTCTACAGCCCTCCCATTATTTTGGCACTACATTCTCTCAAGTATTCCGAATACTTGTGAATCCTTCGCATGTGAAGGAAAATATTATCTTGAAGTCTAATCTTATTACACTGCCTTCATTCCTCCTTAGATAACATTATTCTTGATATCTCTGTATATCATTGGGACACGAACGAAAATTAGAACCTTTCATAAAGGCCTATCTTCTTCTCTTTTTACATTGAGTCTAATCAGAACTCTACGACCACATGTGGAATTGTCATTCACAATATACATGGAGCAAGCTCATGCCTCTAATATATTATATACACCTTTGTAACATATTCATGTGATCCCTTTAAAGGATCATGCACCTCTTGTCTCTTCCCACATGCACTAACTTTTCAGTATAAGCACTAAGGTGGGTGCATCTACTATTGGTCTGCCAAATGCATACGTTTGTGAATAGAGACGTATATTTGTCTCAAGTCAAAGGATATGCCTTCTCTGTGCTAGCATTGGAGAAGGATTTCGACTATCTCTTGTTTCATCTAATTAACTCAACCTAATTCGTGTGATAGTTCACAAATCTCCATTTAAGAACATCAATTAGGCGATGACCTTTAGAGAGGGTTGTCATCCAAACTCATACTAAAAATAATTAATTGAATCAGATGATTTTTTAATATGTTGTTAGATCCTCTAAACTATTTATTTGATTTGGCTAGGCACGTTACCCTATTTGTACCAAGGGACTTAATTCATTTACTAAAAATAATTAAATTCTTTTATTCAGATGAAACTGTAATCATATTACTTGACTTGGATGACTTACTTAGGACATATAAAATCCAATAAGAACTTTAGAACTTTGGCCCTCAATAATGCCCAAGTTCTAATGTCTTTATTAATCATGAAAAACTAGTGCTTGGCCCATCCTTTTGGGTGAATGGGAACAAGGTTCTCAAGGCATCTCCGTGAATCCCTATACGTTGACCATTGTACAGACATCCAACAATTTATCAATGTGTCTATACACATCCTATTATTAACTCCATGAAAGTTTGGTAAGAGGGCAATGGTACTAGGGTCAAATTTATAGGCTGGCACGTTCACTTCGGGTTGGTGTACGTAGTTAGCAGGGTTGTAATCTTTAGGCATAAAGTAATTCCTTAAAGCTCGAGGTTGCTCAACTTCATGATCATTGCCTTTGTTAGCCATAGATTTAGCTCTCAACCTTTTGTAAAGTATGCTCAAGTTTAGGACCCAATCGACAACCGAAAGATCAATTTATTTTGGGGTATTTTTTATTTTTGATCTTTTTTATTTTATATAACTGTGGCCAAATTCTAATTGACCTACAATATACCTAAAAAGACTATAGGGATATCAATGGTGAACGTCTCAAATCGAACTCGCTCGCCACTAGACCAAAGTGCAAGTGAGAAAAATTTGTTGATCTCCAACCAACTCCCTCTTGGTATGCAACGGCTCTAACCTTATATGAGTGCATGTGTAAGTAAGAATTAAAATGTATGCACACCATGAATAAAATAGACAAACACAGTTATTAGTGGTTGGTAAAACTACTATGCCATAAGAGCCCTTCTCCTTACTCAAGCCAAACACAAGCAATTTGAAGGGACTTATGTGAATAATACGTACTTGATCCAATACACAAGTGTCCTTTAATTACTTGTGTTAGGCCCCAGCCACTTAATAACCACAATGAATGGATCCAACCAACTAGAAAACTAATGATGAAAACATGCAGTAATTAAAATCGTGAAACTTCAATAAAATCATGACACACAAAATCAGAAGAAGGGGATGAGAAGAAAGATCACAAGGGATGAAAGAGTTGTAAGAATTAGAGTGTGAAACTCGACACACAAGCAGTGGGCCATCAACCACAAAGAGAAGGGATAGGGATAAAGTCTAGTCTAGTTCAAATATAATACTAAAAATATCTCTCCCTCACCACTAGCTCTAATACAAGATGTCTAAATGAAATATGAAAATTCCTAAATGCTCAAATCCTAGAACTAACCTTCTCTCCAAGCACCCATGATTTCCCCTCTAACTTTTGGTTGCATGCACCACTAACAATCGTCGATTGAGTACCTTGAAATCACAAGAAAAAAAGCCAATGCAAAGCACTAAATGAATAAATAAGCAGATGAAAAATGCATGTAAAAACTAATTTACTAAACCACTAGATAGTATTGCTCCCATCCTTGACAAAAGTGTCAAAAATTGATCACCGTGTCGTCCAAGTGCAATTTAAAAAATTGAACCTAATTTAGCTAAGTAGATAAAGTATGGGTCGATCCAACGAAGAGAGAATAATTAAGATAACCTGGGCATATTAAACTAATTCCTATTGACCTTAGACCTAGGCACGAGTGCAAACTCTAAATTAATGAGAGACCTACGTACTATGTGAAACAAGCCTTGTAAACTATGCCCAAATAATAAAAATCCTAAATAAATACCTAACAAACTCTGAAAATCCCATAAACATTATCCTGGACTCCTAAAACCTTAAAATAAATACCCTATAAAAATAAACTCCTAACTCCAAGTATATTAACCCCAAAAAATCTACGAAGTTGCTATTTGAAATCCAAATCTAAGATCGATACTGTGCACTCCATAAATTTTAACCTACACAAAAGTGTTCAAACTTTCCTACGGAACCTATATGGACATCAAATTTTCCTAAGACAACTTCTAACCCGACACCAGAATAGCATTTTATTTATTTTCTTTTTGCGTAAAATTGACCTATGCACGAAATTTAAGGAGGAACTAAATAACTAAGAAACACACGCACAATGATTGTTTTGTAATTTTATGATAACTAGGAAGCATGGTAATAATTTTCTAAAACTAACTAAAGACCTGGAGTAACAAGAACAAAATTAAATTGATCGAACATAAACTAAATGTAATGTACTCAATCAAATAAACTTTGATGCATGAAATAAAATATAAATAAATGGAAAAATAATGCAAACTAAGTTGAAGAAACAAATCCTAAGGCGAGGAAGGCACAACCGCTGAGCCTCGAATCCCGTCCACATCAACGTAGTCCTCGTTTGTCACCTGAGAGAACCAATGACTAGTGTGTTCACGCCAACCACCAAGAACAGAGAGGGACGAATGGCCAAGCTGGTAGAAAAGGGTGGTTGAGGTGGAGAGGAATAAGATCCTTTTCAAAGGAGGTTTAGAATCCTTTTTTTAGAGGATTAGAATCTTAAAAGGAAACCGAAAAATCCTCAAAATTTGTAATATGGGGATAAAGGGATTATTTTGGTGGCAAAACAACTCCAAATCCCTTCATTTAATGTAATTTGGGCCATGTAATTTGATGAAAACCAGCCTTCATGCCTCGATTGGGCTTGAATCGATTTTTTCATGATCTTCTGGGGGCCCAACTCGTGCCTCGTTCTCTGTTGAGCCTGCAGCCCTGTGCCAATTCTTTACATGCGCATGAAAGGCGCGTCTCCATTCCATGCATCGCTGTAGACCGCATGCTTTCATTCTCAAGTCAACGCCTCCATTTGCATGCATATATATATTTTAATTTCTTTTTAATCTATTCTCTTTTACTTTTCTCTCATTTCCTTACTTGTTTTGCACTAATTTGTGCAAACACCTTTCTGTTTCTTTCCAACCGATCCATTCATCTCATCTTCTTTCATTTGAGACCAATTTGGCTAAATTCATGTAAAATCACAGAATAATGAATGAATATCCAAATATTTAAGAAACATAAAATAAATGTTATATCTGGAATAAAATACAAAACAGTCAAAATAAACTAAAAATAGAACTAAGGCTGTCCTAGTCATATGTTGCTCTTTGGATCGATAATGAACAAATGTTATATATATCACCTTAATATGGTAATAAATTCTCTTTAAAAAAAAGTAAGGTAAGAAATTATAAAATTTTAATTTATTGAATAGACTCGGAGGGTTTCACAAGATACGTAAATTTAACAAATATGGTATTCAACTTCCAAGTCGAGAAAAATGCCAATATGTAACATAAAATAAATAGAGAATAGAATAATCCAAGCATTAGGTCAAATATTTACTTATGTTTCTTTCAAAAAGAAAAATAGATAAGTAACAAGTAAAATTAACATTACACATACTTAGGAAAGAAGCTACCATGGGGACGTGGGAGCAACAAGCAAGGCCAAAGGGGAGTAGCGAGCAAGCCTGGAGGGGAGCAAGAGGCCAATCAATGGTGGTGACCTCACGACGATGGCTGATCGAGCCAAGGTTACATGGAGTTGGTGTCGTGTCGCCACCACCACTGCTATAAGGAGGATTGGAGGAGTTCGGGCTATGACTGATTGAAGGGAGTTTGAAGATTCAAAGGTTGCTCATAAGGCCGAGTTGATGGCTGACAATGCTATAACCTATGGGGAGGATCAGAGGAGTCAGGTTTGGAGCTACAGTTGTGGGGGGGTGTTAGGGTTGTAGCAAGGCGGGACTGAAGTTGGGGGAGTCGGGAGTTTCTTACGTAGGGGGAATGAGGGAACTTATGGTGGACTTACATACTTCGGATAAATGAGGATTTTATCTAAGTAATTGTGTTAGGTACTCGATATAGGCCCATACCCATACCTGATCCCAAACCCAACTGGATTTTTTGGATAAAACCCATACCTTAATCCGGTCGGGTTCGAGTCAGATTTTATCCATTCTTTTTGGGTCAAGTTTACCCAAACTTATATCCCTAAGTAGAAGAAATGCAATTCTGAAAGGTGGAGAACTCAAGAACGTGTGCCATCCAATCAAATAGTTCTGCAGGCATTTGCTTCCCTAACATGTGCATTATTAGCAATGGAACCTAGTAAAAAACTATGTTGTGCTTCTGGTGTCCTCACATCCATTATATATTTCATGAACAAGTACTCTCTTGAGAGGAATGGATTTGGGTAACACTTACATGATTAACTAGTGAGGCTCGATTAATTAGTTTGAATATGGTTTGAATAAAAATACATGTTTTCATTTCTTTTTATGATACTTGATGGGTGTTACAACCCGATCCCGACTCCCTACAAAACCCAAGATCGGCTCGCCTCGTCTAAATCCCAAAACCTAGTCGTCCAACGAGAAATAACTAAATACATAAACATTCCACAACCACACATGCAATGTAACTAAGCAAAAATAAATAATAGACAGCAATGGAACTAGAACATAATATCTCAAAGATATTACATGCCACAATTGAAAAAAAGTACTATTACAGATATAATTATCACAACTAGAACAGAGGTAAATATAACAGAAACATAATAAAAGTAGTTACTACATGTTAATGGTACTCACGACAACAAAAAGTCTCTGCAACGGGAAGTGAAAGAACAACTACGGTTGGGCTCGACTGAGCCCAGCACCCTCTGCAGCCGGTGGCGTTGGCTGCTCAACTCCCTAACCTGAATGATGAGAACCTCGTCATAAACCCTAAACTAGCACCATCTAACCCAGATTTGCAAGAAAAAGCTCCTATATAACTATAGAAAGGCTTGACTCAGAGAAATTCTGAGTTTGTAAAGAAAACAGAAACTAAGGGGTAAAAATGCAATTTCACCAATCCAATCTGAAAATAGGGTAACTCAGGGTCCAAACATAGGTCAAACTAACCTAATAAGAAAAAAAGTGGGATGAGTTGATCCAATAAGGGCTACAGCAACTCCAAGGAATTAAATGACATCCTGTAACCCTAAAAACAAACCCACTTCAATTCACGAGGTTTGAGGCAAAGAAAAAATTGACTAAACCCTCTACAATTCGTAGAGAAATAATCTCTAGGGTTTAGAACCTTCAATTTGGCCTTAGGAACCCATTTTGACATACATTGAGAACCATTCACAATTAATGACTTAATTTAGATTTTTACGTAAATTGACCGGTCAAACAAGATCTGATCTAGAAATAAAATTCACCATTAGAATCCTTAGGCCTCATTTAGTCATGCATAAAAACTTGAGCCTAAGAAGAGACCTTCTTGACCGACTTTGCATTTTGGTCCTCATCTATTACTTTTTGACCCTCAACTTTTGAAACCCTCGCATTTTGGCCCCTAACTCTTCTTCGTTCTTTGCATTTGGGTCCTCCCTACAAAACCCTGAGCAACACCATGCTCCGGCGACTTTGCGCGGAGCATGGCGCCGCGCAGGGTAAGGGAGACCCTCTGCCAAGTCAACCAGGGGTTCCCTGCGACGTCTGCCGTCGCAGGGACACCTCCATGGTCTCTGCAACCACCCATACCTCCCGTGCGAACGCGCGGAAGGTATGGGTCTCCATCTCCGGCGTCCTCCGGCGAGGGAGGCACGTCGCCTCCCTCCGTCCTCCTCTCTGATTCCACCTCTATAAAAATCGCCCCCGTCCACCGAACTCAACAGCTCGGTTCTGACGGAGAAACCTCCCCCCCTTTCCTCTCTTCCCACTCCGGAAGAAGCCCCCCCTGCTCCGGCGGTTCTTCCTCCTCCTCCTTGTCGCTCTGCCGCATTACCAGCAGCAGAGCCGCCTTCGCCCGCTCTTCCCGCGTCGCGCCGTACCCAGCACGCGCTCTCCCGCTCTCTCCTCGCCGCCGCCCCCTTCTCACTGGGCATCTTCTTCTCCGACGACAGTCGATACGACTGTCGCCCTACTCCGGTCCCCCTCGTCCCTCCAAGTAGGTACAGTTCTTTCTCTTCCTCCCCTCTTTCTTTTCCCTACTTCAATTTGTTCAACCACCCTTCAACCGCGCCAAATCGCCCTCACCTTCTCCATCTCCGGCCAACCTCCGGCGACTCGCTCCCATCATTCCACCACCCCACACGACTCGCCGCCCGACCCAAAACCTCTGCCTCATCAC
Organism: Thalassia testudinum; assembly: GCA_037157565.1. NCBI lineage: Eukaryota > Viridiplantae > Streptophyta > Magnoliopsida > Alismatales > Hydrocharitaceae > Thalassia > Thalassia testudinum. Next base: position 98,735,033 of record JAZHRO010000039.1, on the reverse strand, counting down.
GCTGAACCATTTCCACCCCTTCACTGCCACTCCTCACCTCCACATCACTCCCCCGAGCAAACCCATTCCCTCGGCCACAGTCCGACCTAGGGCAGCCCCTACACACCGCCCCACGCCTCGCCACCACCCGCACGAACTTCGCCGCACTCCGGCGAAGCTCCCTGCACCTTCTGATTAGGCCGAGAGGCTGTTTTGCTGTGAACAGGTCACCCGTCCTTCGCCGCCATTGCTGAGCAGGTGAAGCTTCTTCCGCCTATAGCTGCAGCCTCGCTTCGCCCAGGCCAGACTCCCCAGGACGCGAGGTTCGCCCTTGCGCACCTGCCTAAGCCCGCAGCTGGGGAGAAAGCTCCGTGCACAGCTGCGATTGCCTCCAGCTTTCTCAGCTGCAGGCGCCCAATTGGGGTGGGACATTTAGTCCCACCTCGGAAGACTCTGAAGCGGCACGCCTGCATAAATTGTAAAAGTGCTGTAGGCTTATCGCCTCAGCACACGGGGTGAGGTCCCTCTCACCCGCTTCACCCGCCCGGTCCGCGAGCTCATCACGCGGATCCGGCCGACCCGACCCAACTTGACTCGAACACTCCTCGCCCACCACGCACGCTGATGGGCCTGGACCCGGGCGCGACCCGTACCCGAATACCCGGCAACTCTGGGAGAGCTATCCTACAAGTGAATTCAGAGAGAGAGAGACGCAAGGGAGGGTAGAGTAGGTTTTTGCCTTCTGACCAAACTGTGAGTGTGCAGGCACAGAAGAGAAAAGAGAAGACAAGAAGAAGAAGAAGGACTGCGAGAAGAAGAAGAAGAAAGCCACGGAGGAAAGAAAGAAAGAAGACGCACTGTAGCATAAGCTACTTAAGTCGTCTGATTGAAAAATCAGATGACGCCCTGAAGAAAGAAAAGAAGAAGCAAGGAAGGAAAAGAAAGAAAGAAAAAGAAGAGGAGGATCACCACTGCCGTAGAGAAGAAAAAGAGAGAAGAAGAAGACAAGAAGAAGAAGAAGAAAGAAAGAAGAAGAACATAAGAGGAATAAGAAGAACAGAAGAGAAGAAGACAAAGACGAGAAAGAAGAGAGAAGAAGAAAAAGCCAACAAAATAAATCTCTCTCTCTCTCTCTCTTATAATAGAAACTTTGTACTTCTAGAATATAATTTGCTCCCTGAGTTCGACCTGGGAAAACTTTTATTTTCCGAGTAACAAATTATATTAAACTGGTAACTGCTCCTCTATACTATACTACAACGAGATATTAAAACCATAGAGGATTGGCACCGAGCCACTGAACATGGGTATATGTATATTTGTGATCAGCTAATGCTGAGTAGAGTGGTAGTTAAGTCATTTACATGCAATTAAATATAAAGGAAACAAGCAGCTCATTAACAATCAAATTTCCAGTTATGTATTATTATTTGTTTTCGTTTAAACATCCATGCATTTCTAATTCAGTTTCTAGTAAGGGTCCACAACATTTCTCAAATCCAATTGTTTCCTAAGGGAATGATCTTGATGCAGTTTTACCCGCAATGCAAAATGTGCATGTGGCACTCTCCTGGCTGGGAGAGCACCCCGTGGTAGTCCTACACTCGGTCTACCACCCCGAGGTCATGGTCACGACATAGCAGTGACTACAGCACGCGCGATAAACGCATGGGTAGCTACCTCGCACTAGCACACGGTCAGTCATTTTCGTTAACGGATACGCCCAAACGTACAACACAAAATCAAATAGGGGCCACACCTGTAACGAGCGCGTGCCCCAGACGTCTTTTAAGACGTCTGGGAGGTGGCCCAGACGTCTGTAAAGACGTCTGGGATCACATCCAGACGTCTGACCAGACGTCCGGTATAGTTTACAGACGTCTGGCGAACAGTTATGCTCGCACGGGATATTCGTCTGCGCGCCTGTGTGCGCAGACCTGCGATCCTGCATCTTCTCTGCGGCTGCAGGCGACTGCGACCGTCTCTCTCTCCTCTCCGCGCGGCGTTAAAAGGGGGGGGGGGGCGCGCCTCCCCTCCCGTCTCCACCATCCTCCTCCTTCTCTCCTACCTGTGCGCGAGAGAGAGCGGACGCGAGGGCGCAGCGGCAGCGGCGGCCGCAGTAGGCGCGGAGGAGCTGCGGCGTGCGAGGGTGGGGCTCTGCCGTGAGGGCGAGCTCGCCGGGAGCGGCTTGGCCGGCCGGCGGAGGGCGCAGGGGGCGCAGAGCGTCGCGGAGAGGGACCTGCTGCGGGCGGAGCAGCGGACGCGCGAGGTGCGACGCGGGCGGCGTCGCGAGCGGAGGCCGAGCAAGGTTCTGGTTCTGGAAAAATTTCCAGAATCAAACATCTGGATTGATATCCAGACGGCAAGGTCGACGTCTGTGAGATCATACAGACGTCTGAAAGGTGAGTTTCCGCTTTCTCCTTCTTTTTGTCGACTGACCGTACTGAGGGAGGAGGGTTGGCTGTGCGCAGGTGTTCGGATTCGTCATCCTTTGCGAATCAGACGTCTGGAAGTTGTACCAGACGGCGGGAGTGACCTCCAGATGTCCGGAGAGACCATCGGACGTCTGGGATCTAGGAGAGACGTCCCCACAGACTTCTGGACGTCCGGGGAACCAAGCCGAACAGGTAATTCTCTGATCCACCGTTTAAGACGTCTGGAAGGAGTTCCAGGCGTCTGATTTTGCACAGTATTGTCTTTCTCGACCCGTTTAGGGCCCGTTTGGGCTCCGTTTTCCGCGATTCGAGTTGCGTTCGTTTCAGAATTTATTCCTCTACCCGCCTACAGTAGCTATACACTGTTTTGAGACACTCCTTGTGTTTGATCCTTGTGATAGGACATCGTTCGGTTGCAGTCTTGAGAGTCGCGGAGGCGCGCGGGATTCCCGACCACGCCCCCATTACTCCCGTTGTACCTGGTAGAGTGGTTTTAAGTATTAATAAAATCTGTTAAAGTATGGAACCATAACTAGAACCTAGGGCATTGCATGAATCCTAGGAATGAGAAATATATGGAATGATAGCTCCTAGGTGTTGCATGAATCCTAGGGCCGGAAAACTAGATTGTATGATAGATCCTAGGATATGACATGAATCCTAGGATGGAAAAACTAGTGGAATGTACATTACTGCAGTCTTGGAAAAATGGAAAGGAATATATAAAGCTGCCTGTAAATTTAATTAACAGCTGCCTGTTATGCATAAAGAATCATGTTGAGATCATGGAATGTGAGAACGAGAATCTGGAAAGTGAAACATATGATGTTCTGAGATAAAGAGCTGGAACCCTACGGGGAATTAGGAGTGGAACTCCTGGAAAGAAAAGGAATGGAACTGAGATGTAGTTTGTACTGTCTCTTGGGTACGCAGTACCAAGGGAAGTACCTGTACCTGTTTTAGTGCAGAGTGGGGCCAGCCGCCCCAGGGACCCGGGGTTAGGCTTGGCCGCTCTGTACCGACTTGTTGGCCCTCGTGTACGTAGTACCGAGGAGAGCTAGTAGTGTTAGGAGAGTACTAGCTACCCCACGGGCCCCGGGGTTCTGCTAGCCTCCTTCACCGACTTGTTAGGCCCACTAGGGCAAACCAGGGTAGTCAGGCGAGGGTGCGCGGACTGTGGAGGGGCAAGGCCCCGGTTTGGTTACTGTGGAGGGGTTGTACCCCTGTTACTGAGAGGGCTCTGCCCTGGTTCCGTGCTGTGCTTTGGGCGCACCCGTTAACGGAAACGACTGACCGCGTGCCAGTACGGGCTAGCTACCTGTGCGTTTATCGCGCGTGCCGTAGTCACCGTTACGTCTGTCAGTGACCTTGGGGTGGTTGACTGAGGGTAGGATCACCACGGGGGACTCTCCCGGCCAGGAGAGCACCACGTGCTACTTCTACTGTTGGAAAAGACTGCAATCAAGATCGTCCCACGAGGACATTCGAGATCAAGTAAAGGATCTGAGAGTAAATGAAATAGTGAGAAAAATTGAAAGATGTAAATAAAGGAAGTAATAGAACATAACAGCTACTGTACACTCTACTGTTGCCTTTAGTTAGTTTGCCACTCTACTCAGCGTTTTGCTGACGTGTTACACTCGTTACCTTTTTCAGGACCAGGTGTTGAGCAGCCAGGGTCGGCGGCTGCAGAGGACGCTGGGCCGAGTAAGGTCCAGTAGAGTTACCACAGCTTTGTACCTTCTTTTTGTTTTTGTTCTAGTGAGTAGTTTTGTTTCCGCTGTACCTTCTTTACCTGCAGTTTTTGTTATATGATAAATGTTGCTTTACTGTTGTGGTGGTACCTACTGTAGTAGTTTCTTTCCTTACTGCTGTACTTTCTTACTGTTAGTTATATTCATGCTGAATGTGGTTTATTTTACTGTCTTTTGGTTACTTCCTCGTTGGACGACTGGGTCTTGGGATTAGTCGAGTCGGTCCGGTTCTCGTGTCTCGTAGGGACTCGGGAATCGGGTCGTAACAACACCCCTCAACAATCTGCATACCCTCGCCCGACTATCCCGATTTTCCCAATGGGCCTAACAAGAGCCGGTGTATGGGGCCATTCCTAACCTTGGGTCCCAAGCTAAGGGGCGGCTAGCTTCCCCCTACACTAAAGTGACAATAGCTCTCCTCGGTACTACGTACACGAGGGTCAACTCACTTCCTATACCCAAAACCGTACAACCAACCAGCCCGTAAGCAACATGTTCCACACACACTAGATTTCCATATCACAGTATTTGATTCCTCTTCTAGTTCCCCGTAGGGTTCGTGCATCAGTATTCGCCTTTTTCATGATACATCATATGTTTCCATTCACATTCTAATTCTCAATCGTATAACAGGCAGCTCGTGATTTAATAAATGAGGCAAGCACCACAGCACTTAACTATTCAATTGCTAACAGTAAAGACTTTAACATGCATTTCAGAGTATCACAGCGTGGCTCAAGTAATGTACATTCATTCTTTTTAGCTTTAGAGTTCATTTCATATCCTAGGGTTCAATCAGATCATTCTAATATAGCATGCACTTTCATCATTTAAATCACAATATTAAAGAAGACCACTCTACCATGGTATTCGGGTGGAATGGGGGCTCGAACGGTAGATCCCGTTGTCTCAGCGGGTCCCGTATACAGGATAGATTGGAGACATATACCATTGACCAATCATGTCAAACGAGTTCAAAATCGCATAGGTGTGACACTAACACATAGAGAATTTCGAATGGAAACCAACGATACTTCATTTGCGTAAAACGGACTCCATTTGGGCCTTGAATCAGCCCAAAAACATGCGTACTGACAAAATCATACGTCTGAGGCGAGTCCTAGATGTTTTAAACGAACGCAGTAGCTCACATTGCTCTCCTGCACCTGTATCCATCGTCTGCTACCTTGCACAACCATCTAATGGGGTCTCCAGACGTCTGACACTGCTCATGGTCGTCTGGAAGAGCTGTCAGACATTTGACATGGTCTCCAGACATCCTAAAGGGCTTCGAAGGGCACACCACGTGCCTTTCCAAAGCCTCGTACCTACGCATGCACACGCAGATTAAAAACGTGACACATAACAACTGACGTACGTGCATGCAGGTTCATGCATGGTACATACCTCGACACTCTACGTGCTGTCACCAGACGTCCTGCAACTCCTCCAGACGTTTGGAGGGTGTCATAGATGTCTGATACTGCGGAAAATGACTCTACAGAATGCCTCGCAAAGCTCCTCCTCGCGAGCTCCAACTGCTGCAACCACAGCAGTGGCGTCCTCCTTGCATAGGTCTCCCCCTTGTGCAGCTTTTCCTCCCTCTCGAGCTCCACTCCTCGCGCGCACCACCCCTTTCCCAAGCTCCCCTCCTCTCCTCGCACCTCCTGCTCCCTTCGCCCTCGCTCTCCATCTTTCTCTCCCGAGCTCCCCTTTCCTCCTCCATGCACTTACTCTCCCTCTCCTTCTCCCACACTCACGGTAGCAAGGGGATGGGGGAAAAGAGGATGGCCGGCTGCAAGGTGGGTGGAGGAGTGGAGGTGGCGAGAGTGGAGAATGGGAATGGTGTTGGCTGCAGGGGGGTTGGAGGTGGTGGTGTGGAGAGGGTGCAGGGGTGAGGGGGTTATAAAGGGAAGGGTTAGGGTTTAGGTGGGTGTGTGCGTGCGTTGGTGGTGGAAGAATGAGAGGGGAAATTGCGGGGTTGCCCCCGCAAGGTTTTCTTCTTCCTTACATCGCCCACAACTTAAACCCAGGGGGTTTAAAATTGCGCTCACACCCCTACCCTTTCAAAAAATTCTCGAATGACCCTTAGGAAGGGTCCTTTCAATGGGTACTGATAATCTCATTGTTAACTTGCTCAAGGTGTGGACTAGATCAAGCCATGGGTTGGGTCTACCAAGGCTAACCCTAAAAAGACCATAGCTTCAACCAAGGTTGGGTCAGTCCATAGGCTGAGATGCTGACCCCAATCTTGGCCTAATATGAGCCAGATCGACCTAAGCCAGCCCATGGGCCCATGGTTTCTTTTGCGAAAATGTTGTGATCAAATGACTTTGTAAGCTAAAAGATGCTAAAGTTTACATGAGAAAAAGCAAATCTTATAAATTGCAACAAAGTAAAAAAATCAACGCCCATAAAATTGAGAGTGAATCAACAACCAAAATAAGATGAGAAGAAAGGAAATGCTAGTGGGAACTTAATAGCCTAATTGGAGGTCTCTATACAGTTGATTCTTATTGATGGCCAACAAGAAGTAATGGAGAAAGATTGAAGTCAAGAAAACCCAATGTTTCCGATCAAGAGGATCCATTCTTCCATATGGCAACATGATTCTTTATATACAAACATGGGAGCAAGGAGAGTTCGTTGTGGCGTCATCATCATGCATATACCATAAGAAAAAGCTTCATAGATAGAGTGTGCATTTGGTAGATTTTGGCAAAATAGATTATAAGAAAAGATCTCAAGAAAAAAAGTTTATTTATAAGAAATTACCTTCTCAAAAGGAAAAAGATTTGGCAACTTAGAGTTTAAAAAGATTAAGCATTAGGCATAGTTTGATTGCAAGCACATTAATAAAAGGGTGGGATATCCAATTTTTATTAGGAGAGGATATATAGAACTCTAGGATGTACAGCATAGAAAACACATTATATGAGATATCCAATGTATTTTTGGCTCCCAATTCCAACCCCAACCCATAGGTGGGCGAGTTGGGACCCATTAGCAAAGTCTAGCTCCTTGTAATATAATCAGCTTGGAAACAACTTGAGAACCCAAAGTTGAGGCCTTTACACCAAGGCATGGGATCCAAACGTGGTGGAAATGAAGGACTAGGATATAAACTAGGTCCTTGGGATGTGTCTCCAAGTAGCTAGCTAGTGGTACCGCATAGATAGCCAACTAAAGGCTATGTTTAGTTGACTATCCTAGTAGGGGTCACATGGATAGTGGCCAATTAGATATGACTTGTATAGAATGGCTTGGTATGGCTATAGTTGACCATTTAATCGTTATTTAATAAACTATTTAGTATTGATATGAAACAAATCAAGGATGGATTGGAATCTCCATTTTCTTAATTGAGCCACAACCTAAGTCCATCACTCAAATAATGACAATTGAAACAAATTTGGTGCATTTAGAGGTCACAACCTCCTATTTAGATTAGCCATGTGGGATCAAGTTGAGTGTCAGGACACGGGAGTGTCGATTTTAGAGATTTCTTAGGATGTAGCAAGATTTATTGGCCCCAAGTAACTTCCTTTTAGAAGATACTTTAGGTTGACACTTGGTGTGAGATATTGTTACGAGGCTATGATGTAAGGACCAACTAAATGGTCATGACCTAAATTTAACCATCTTCTAAGCCTCTTGACTTGGAGGGTTATTGAATAGGAATGTCTAGGTCTAGTTGTGTGCACCCTAATGCCAACCTTCGTATGTGATTGACCCTAAGGCCTAGTTTATTTATGGGGTTGACTGTTATTTACTTGACTACTTGTTAAGACCCGTGCTATTAGAGCCCTTTAATACGTCTGGGACTTGGGCCAGACGTCTGGTCAGACGTCTGGACACCTTCCCAGATGTTTGGAAATCAAATTTTTTCGTGTACGTCCTCGTGTCTGCGCGCGTGCTGCGTGCTGACAGTACGTGACCTTGTTTCTCCTTCTCTCTCTCTCCTCTCGCCAATGCAAAACCCTAACCCAGCGCCCTATTTAAACCCCCTCCTCTCCCTCATTCACCCCACCTCCATCCACTCTTCTTCTTCCTCCAGCGAGAGCGGTGAGCGGCGAGTAGCGGGTAGCGGGCGTGAGTGGCGTGGGAGGAGAGGAGCAGCGAGGAAAAGAGAGGAGAGCAAGCGCAAGCTCGTGTGGGAGCTCTCCAGAGAGCTCACAACCGATCGACACGTGCGTGAGGCAGAGAGGTGCATCTGGGAGGTCCTCCCCGGCACTGCTACAGCCGGAGCAGCAGGCGAGCGGGCGCGACGCGGCCACGCGTGGCGCGAGAAGGCGAAGACGGGTTCTGGTTCTGGGATTTTCCCAGAATCAGATGTCTGGACCGACGTCCAGATGACGTAGACGACGTCTGGAGGAGGTTCCAGACAACTGAGAGGTAAGTTTCGCGACATACACCTTCTTTGCGGATACGGCAATGCAGGCCATTCCGCCGAGGCACTGTTTTGTGCCATGTTGAGAAGATTTTGTCAACGCATGCAAGATTCATTTTGGGAAGACGCGAGACACGCCCTCCCACGCAGTTTAGATGTCTGGGAGAGGCACCAGACAGCGGGAAGCGTCTCCAGACGTCCAGAGAGGTGGTCGGACGTCTAGAACTGGGTCCAGCGGAGTTCTTGGACATCTGAGAAGTGGCACAGGAGTTGAGGTATGGTTTTGGACTCTTTTAAGACGTCTGGAAGGTGTTCCAGACGTCTGATATGAATCAGAATTTCTATTTTTGACCCGTTTAGGGTCCGTTTGAGGTCTGATTTCCACAATTAAGATACCGTTGATTTCCGTATAAATTCCTCTACTTGTTGGAATATTTTTATCCTATTTTGAGTAGTCTCTTGTAAATGATCCTTGTATTAGGACCTCGTTCCATTGCAGGTTTGAGGTTTGCTGAGGCACGTGGACCTGCCGATCAAGCCCCCACTACTCCTGAGTTTATTGGTAGAGTAGCTTCCCCTAGTTTAATTGCAAACTTGAATGCATATGCAGAATGAACGTTAGATCCTAGGGTATGGCATGAATCCTAGGACTAGAAACATTGGAATATTTGTATGGAATGTATGGATTGCAATCTTGGATGAGTAGATAGAATAATAACAATTGCCTGTAAATGAATAACAACTGCCTGTGAAATGTAAAGTACTTGTTTTAGCAAAAGGTTGCATGTAAATTCTGGTTGTTTACGTTAAATGTCATAATATGAGCTGCATGTATATGAACTGGAAATGGAAGATTGAATGTTGGAAACACAAGCTACCTGCGAATAAACCTGGAATGTGAACAATAAAGTTACATGTTACATGTGTAGAACCTGAGAAATGGAAATAGAAATGATGAAACCTGGTATGGCTTGGCCTGAGAAACATGAGCATGAACCCTATGGGGAATTAGGAGATGAGCTCCTGGAAGTAAATGGAATGGATCTAGGAATGTGCTGGGAAGTGTGCTGTCCCTTGAGTATGTGGTACCAAGGGCAGCACATGTTACCTCTTAGTGTAGAGGGGAGCTTGCAGCCTTCGGGTCGAGACCCGGGGTGGGTTTGGCCACTTTGCACCGACTCTTTGGCCCTCGTGTACGCTGTACCGGGGAGAGCTACTAGTGTAGGGAGAGAGCTAGCCACCCCTTGGGGCCCGGGGTTCAGCTAGCCGCCTTACACCGACTTGTTAGGCCCACTGGGCAAACCAGGGTAGTCAGGCGAGGGTACGCGAACTGTAGAGGAGCGAGACCCCTGTTTGGTTCTTAGGGGCTAGACCCCTGTTACTGAGAGGGCTATGCCCTATACTGGTTCCGTGTTGTGCTTTGGGCGCACCCGCTAACGGAAATGACTGACCATGTGCCAGTGCGGAGTAATTACCCGTGCACTTATCGCACGTGCCGTAATCACCGTTACGTCTGTCCGTGACCTTGGGGTGGTTGACGAGTGGAGGACCACCACGGGGGACTCTCCCGGCCAGGAGAGCACCACATGCTACTTCTACTCTTCGGAAAAGACTGCAATCAAGATCGTTCCCACGAGGAACATTCGAGATCAAGAAAGAGACTTGATAAATAAACCAAGTGATGGAAGAAAGAATAATTAGTTAAAGAAAGAAAGAAATTGTGAAATAATAGCTACTTGTCCACCTTTACTGTTTTAATTAGCTGGTTGCCACTCTACTCAGCGTTCGCTGATTTCATGTACTCATATCCTTTTTCAGGTCCAGGTGTTGAGCAGCCAGAGCCTATGGCTGCAGAGGGTGCTAGGCCTAGTAGAGCCCAGTAGTTGTAGCTTTCTGTTGTACTCCATTTCCTGTTGTAGTGAGTAGTTGTTACACTCCTGTACTCTTTTATTATGAACTTTACATTCCTGTACCTGTTTAATTTTTTATTATTGTGGTGTTGTGTACTGTAGTAGTTTACTTCTTTACTGCTGTATTTTGTTACTGTTAATTGCTTGCATGGTGAATGTGATTTATTGTACTGCTTTTTGGTTACTTTCTCGTTGGACGACTGGATCTTGGAATCAGTCGAGTCGGTCCGATCGTGTCCTATAGAGATTCGGGAATCGGGTCGTAACACTACTTAACCCTCCATATAATAACTTGTGTTTAGTCACTTTAAGATAGGTTTGTCTAACATTGGCTTCCACTGGTGTTAGCCAAACTAATGTTAAAGTCATACACCACTCGAACCCTAACACTCTTTGCATCTCATATTCCTAACACCATTATTAAGTAAATGTCACAAGGGTTACAACTACAACTTAACATCAATTCAAGTAAATGCAAACTAGTGTTAACACCATCCTGCAAGTGAATACAATTGTGAGTTAACATCAATCTCATATTTCTTAACACCACTTTTCTAACCTCCTAATTAAGTAAACTAGTCCTAAGTTGGCAAGAGTTAGTTTAATAATGTGATTTAGTTAATGTTTGCTCATGGAAAGAGCAATATAGTAGGCTTAGTGAAGTAGGAAAAAGTCGATATGAGATAATGCATTAGGAGAAATAGAAGAGATAGGTGAAATGGATAAGGCAATTGCACAAGGTAAAATAAGAAATTCTTTCAAGATGATTCTAACTGGAAATTTGATTGAGAAAAAATATTATTAATATTAGTATCATATTGTTGGTTGACTTGTAGACGGCTTATTAGTATTTTGAGTTAGGTAAGATTTGAAACTTAATCTTTTGGATGAAAGTCTATTTGATCAACCAGTGTAGACAACCTATTAGTTTTGTTAATTCCTTAATTTAGCAATTAATCACACCTTACTTTTTTAGCATGTTTTCCTTAAGTATTGTAATCACCAGTTGATATAGAGAGGGGTGCTTCCATTCTACGTAGCATATTATTGGATAAAATTTAAGTTTATTTGTTTATACATTTATTCCTTACTTTTTTTTTTCTTTTTGCAAGTCATTTATTCCATACTTAATTGCTAATACAAACTAGATTGATGGGGTGATTATAGTGATTAGTATGGGGATTTTGCAGTCCCGAGTTGTGGGTCGTGGTAGTTTGAGACTTTGAGGTAACGTTTGTTTTGTTAGTTTGGGACATCCATCACTTAGGAGAGTTGATCTCGGGATGGGGGTAATACTAGGTTAAAGGTCATTAACTCAATATTTATGTCATTTGGTGGGAGGGTGGGATGGTTTTATCCCGTGTCTAGTCCTGTGGAGTTGGGTGTTGTGAGGGTGGGGAAAGCAGTAGTCGCACCACAATTGCCACAAATAATAGTAGCAACAACATCACCAACAATGGCATTGTCATCCTACTTGGAGGCATGCAACAACGTTGTCACTATTTTCCCCTAAAAAAAAAATAGTGCCATCCTTGCAATAAACAATAGTAGCAACTACATTGTTGCCAATTACAGTCAAGCATTAATCAATATTTTTCTAGTAGTTTATGGTGATCGTGATTCCTACTTTAGGTTAGGTCCAATTGCAGTAGAAATGCTGCCTAGGTTATTTTCATAGATATAGACATGCAACACTAGCATATCTATAAGAGTTATGGTTCTTTAATTTTAAAAACTAAACTACCGGTGTATTCCAATGGAGGTTGAGAATCCACCGATGGAGTCTTAGAATCCATCAGTAGAGTCTCAGAATCCATCGGTTGAGTCTCTAAAGATGTCAAACACTCTAACTATGCCAAACGTGGGATTATTCATTTTAATCTTAAGGATTGTCATATATAAAAAGCAAACATCAAAATCTTGCAATCCCTGGATTGCGATATAATCCTGCTTCTATACAATGCTATCCTGCTAAATCAATTTTGCTAAATTAATAGTTCCTGAGTGGTTGGATGGAAACTGTAGGATTGTCAAAATTGAATTAAGTGATCCTTGTTAAATATAACGAATAATTGGGCTTGTAAAAGAATTAAATGGGTATCTCAAATAGGCTAGATGGATTAGCGAGAATTGGGAAGACTTAGCTCGACTTAAGAGATATCTTTATATGTATAACTAGTCGTGGAGGTGTTACTGTATCAATTAGCTTAGGTTACTGCTCTTTTATCTTTTTGTTAGTTTAATTTTGCTCATGTTCGATTGCTGGGTTGCTACATTATTTTATTTTCAACTTTTTTGTCTCTCCCTCGTCTCTTTTTTTATATTTATTTCATTTAATTTCTTTTACATATAATTTACCATGTATATCCATTTCAAATTTTATTTTTGTCATTAGCCTTCTCATATTATATTCTTTCATTCGAGGTCAATATTAATTATATTTTTACAAAGTATACTATAATATATATATAACTAGATAATATAAATCAATTCTAAGATATAGATTTAAAATATATTTTACAATATGTTTGGAATGGTAAAGTTTTAGTTCTTTTAAGCCATAGAAAAAAAGCTTTTCTCTCCAAATTAATCCTTTCAAATAAATTGTAACGTATTATGTAAAGTATGTTTTATTTTAATTTTTAATTAATATTTTTTTCCTACCGATCGAAAATTAAAATAGATCAGCTAAAAATCACATTCCAAATTATTCCTTTCGAACAAATTATAATACATTTTGTAATGCATGTGGTATTTTAATTTTCAATCATTATATTTTTTCCCCACTAGTCAAAAACCAAAATAGACAAGCTAAAAATCAAAATACACCGTGTAATGTGTTTTACAACAACAATCAAAATACATCAGTAGAAAATCAAAATATACCAGCAATGTATTTTGTAATATACGATATATTTTTATTTTAATCGATATTTTTTATTTTTCACCAGTTGAAAATTAAAATATACTGGTTGAAAATCAAAATACATCGGATAATGTATTTTGTAACGTGAAATGTATTTTAATTTTCAATAGGTATTTTTTATTTTCTATCAATCGAAAATCAAAATATATCAATGTATTCATTGCAATAGATTTTATGTAGGATGTTTTGATTTTCGATCAATGTATTTTGATTTTTCATATTTGGATTTGAGAATTTTTTTAAGACAAGGGGCAATGCACGTTAGAATGTGCAATTTATTTTTACCGATGTATTTGTTACAATATATTTTACAACAAGTAATGTATTTTAATTTTTCAAATTAAAATTTTAATTTTTTTTGGACAAAAGGTAATTTTTTTGAAACATGTAATAGATTTTAATTTTTAATTAATATTTGAAAAATTAAAATACATCGTTATGCATTTTATTTTTTGTCCATGTATTTTAATTTTTAACTAAAAAAAATTAAATCTGAAATTATCACACTGCTGCGGTAAGACATGAGTTAAGAACTAATTAAATTTATTTTGATGTTGTTATGATAAGATTAAGCGTAAGGTCTACTCGACCATTTCATTTGAGTTATACCTTTTCATTCTTCATTTAAATTACATCATTATTAAGTTCCGTGTTCATAAACTAAGTTTAAATTTTGTTTTCATAGTTCTTGCTTACTATAATAACACATTAGTTTTGAGTCATTAATTTGTTGTAAAAATATAAAATTTAAAATTATATCAAAATTTTATTATTAAGAAAAATTATTAAAAGAGAAAGTTTGAATTGAGAAAAATAAATAAATAAATAATGATATGATCAATATATACAATGTCTCTTTAACAATTTTTTATATTATATGTAAGATGTTCTTAATCAATAAATTAAATATTTTGATGTACTTTAATTTTTAATCGATATATTTTAATTTTTTATCAAAATATGTCAATTGAAAGGTAAAATATATCGGTTGAAATAAATAAATGTCTCTACCTAATAAAATACATCGGTACATTTTGATTTTCAATTGGTATATTTTCACTTTATATCGGAACATACTCGTTTTAAATCAAAGTACACCAATACATTTTAATTGTCTATTGAAATATACTGGTTGAAAATCAAAATATATTGATTAAAAAGTAAATAAATGTCTCAATTTAAAAAAATACCTATCATTTTTATTTTCAACCAGTGTATTTGAAATCAGAATACATGTACTTTATGTAATATATTATTCGATATATTCTGATTTCAAATCAATATCTTAGATTGAATTTATATAAGTTGATTTTTTATATATATTATTTTATACTCTCACATAAATCTACTCAATATTAATGTCTAATAAAAAATATAAGATAAAGAAGCTGATGACAAAAATAAAATTCAAAATAGACTAATGATAAATAATATGCAAGTAAAATAAGATAAAATAAAATAAAATAGAAAAGAGATGAGAGAATGGGAGGGAGCGATGGAGAGAGCGGAATAATTAAATACTATGCCGGACCTAAGTTGAGAAACAATATATATATATATATATATATATATATATATATAGATGTAGCTAAACAAATAGCTAAGCTAACGTATGCACGACCAATTATATATATAAAGTTTGCTGGATGATTAATTCTTAAAACATGCACATACAACTCATCAGCAATAATAGTTCATATTTTTTGAACAGCAAAATGGAGTTACATGATGCGTCTACGTTACCGCTACTCCTCAACTTCGATCTTATTAAGATATCCAAAGCACCCGGTAGAATACAGCAGAAAGTGAATAAAATTATTTGTAAGAGTTATCACCTCGACAACTCCAACACGTGGAAGCATAAATAAATAAGTTAAAAAGTAAGAAAATATAGGTTCCGATGGTAAATAAATGACGTGAGGTATTATTTTTATATTTTATATATAGTTAAAAGTATTGATTTATTTGATAATTGATATTTAATGTAAAAAAATAAAAGAATATAAGATTTGTTATGCGATAGTTTTTATCATATTTAGAAAAATTAATATATCATTTTAACTTAAAATATACAGGTAAGAAAAAATTTTACATAGATGATAAAAATTTTTATACTTGTGATAAATTATTCTAAGATATTTTTACATCGATATAATCATATTTTACATCGATACAAAATTATTCCAATGGTAGTTTTACCTGTACAAAGTGATTTTACATTTATGTAAAGTATTTTGACCTATGAGTTTAGAGTTTAGGTTTATGAAAAGTAATTTCACGTATAAGAAGTGATTTTTCACCTTACGGCTTAAGATTTAGGATTTAGGATTTAGTAAAATTAAACGCTAAACACTAAGGACTAAATTCTAAACCTTAAGGTGAAAAATCACCTTTCAAGTGTAAATTCACTTATCATACGTGAAGAAATACTAAGATTACACAGGTGTAAAATTGTGTAATCTTAGTATTTCTTCACGTATGACAAGTGATTTACTTATGCAATTTTACTTTTTTACCTTTGCAATCTTACTTTGCATCCGTACAAAATAATATTACATCAGTGGAAAGTAGTTCAAAGTAAAATTATACCGATACATCTTATTTTGTACTTATGTAAAATTATTTTGAATGTGCAAAGTGATTTTACATAGATGTAAAATAAGATTGCATCCATATAAGGTGATTTTAAAGATAATTTAAGTAATTTATAATAAATAAATTTATATACTTGTGAGGGAGTCACGAAACTAAATAAATAAATATATCTTCCACCAACTTCTTTAAGTTACCCTGCGAAAAATATCAAACAAAACATGTAGGTTGTCCTCTTAGCTTTAGGAGGAGGAACTTAAATTTGAGTCACTGTACCACACCACCAAGGAGATTGATACGAGGAAGATGATAGATTTTTTCCTAATTTGTCCGCATAGAATTACCCTATTCCAATCTTGAGCTCTCAATTCCTGTACAAAGTGATTTCGGACTCATCAAAGAATAGAGAGGGAAACACGTGCACTTTGTAGAATTTAGTTCGCCCTTAATTACCTTATTCCAATCTTGAGCTCTCAATTCCTGTACAAATAAATTTCATCTGCTCGCAACCATTCATGAGACCGAACGACCAAAATCTAATAATTCTTCTATTCGTTCCACCGTTCTAATTTACTTGAGGTGTTTCATTTCGTGCCATAAAGTGAAAATTAGTTAAAAAAAAAAAAGTAAAATCAGTTAATTTCGTGAGAGTACGGAATTGTCCAAATATAAAATTACACCTCCAATTTAAGATGACGCTATTTCAGAATAATAAGACGTCAAATACGAAATCAGAGAGTCGAAATCGATAGCAAGTCCGCGTACCAAAACAGCACCCTAATCATCCCACTCAACTAATTCCACTAACCAGACGTCACCTTAGAGCGGGTGGTTGTTGCCTCCATCTTCACGTCAGCCGTTGCCTCCACTGACGTCCGAAAGCAGCCGTTCGATCAAGCAAACGATCGTGTATATATATGCGTGTGTATCATATAGACACGGGCACACTACGTCAACAACCACGGGGAAGAGACTCCAGGGACCTAATCGACATTTCGGAAACAATGGTCACAACTCCAAGGGTTGATTGATAAGTTTTCCCCTAAATATCTGTACTAAGTGAGATATCTAATTTAATGAAATAAACCCACGCTTTGCCCCTCCACCGAAACTGCGGCCAAATGGTGCCCCAAAAAGAGTAGTTTCATTTCTCATTACTTATGAGTTAATGACAGCACTACCTTTAACCCCCTCGTTTTCAACCCCCTCCACGCTGTGCTCGCGCTTCAGAGCCCGAGGGAGAGGGGGAGGGAGAGGGAGATTAAAATCGCGTCGACCCACATGCATCGCCTCCGAAAGCTCGAGCCTTTCCTCTTCCCTCGCCACCATTGATAGGGTAAGGAAGGAAAGGGTGGAAGGAAGCTTGAGCTGATAGATAACATCGCATACCAAACCCTCCAGATCTCCCCTTCCCTTTCCGTGGTCCTCCTCCCAAGTAAGCCCTTATGCAGATTTTCCTCTTGTGGGTCCTCCTGATTTCGTTTTAACAGGATGCCTCTTTGGGTTTTTCCTTTTTGGTTGCCCCTTTTCTCTGTGGGATTCTTATTGTGGGTTGGTGGAGGTTAGGGGTTTGGAGGTGAGGGTTTTGGGGAGCTCTCTCTGGATTGGTGGTGGATCTAAAATGTGGTGGCTTTTATTGACCAGCCAGGATTGATCTCTTGCGTGATGCCAGGGAGGCTCAAGTAAAAGTTGGTTTGATTTGATGTTTACTTTGTGCCTTCTTGCCACTGTGATGTTTTGTGTGTTGTTGGTGTTGCTGCTTCATTTGACATGTGGGTAACTCTTCAGGAGCTCTTCTATGAGTAGTCTGTGGAATGGTTTGCCCTCAGATAGATCTAAAGGAAGCTTTTGTACGTTAAAAGCTTCACCTGCTTAATCGAGTGTTTTCTTTTTTTAATTGCTTGGATTGTTTTCTTTAGGCTTCTCTATATATGTTATATCAGATTTGTGAGCAGAATATGTTCTGAGATGATTATTTTAATTTTTGAAGCTGTTTCTGATCCGTGGTGATTCGAGTGTTTGCGGTGCGAATCTCCAAAGGCCCCTTTTTGTAGTCATCATCAGGCTGTGATTAGTTTGTAAATTGCCATATTCCTTTCTCGAATCCCATGGTCCAAACATTGTTGCTCCACTTCTTCGGTACCGCAATTCAATCTCAAGTCTCTGAGTTCTCCGTGGTGTCTTTGTCGCCCTTAATTGCCTGTTACAGATCAGATGGGGATCTAAATCGTTCAGCTATAAATTTCTGGAGAGCGTAAACCGGTGCAGAGTCTGGTATTTGTATTTAATTGGTCGTGCAAGTTGGTTGATGCATCCTCTTCATTTAACATTTCTAAATACAAAAATGTGATCCCAGGTTCTCAAGTCCATGGTTTTTTCTTTCTTTGTTAATTCTCGATAGACTTTGTTCCAATTATTTCCTGAGATGAAGAACTCGTGGTTTCCGTTGACCTTATGGATCAAAATCTTGGTGTCGGCAAATTGCTTTGGAGTAGGTGCTTTCTGTTAGCAATCCAGTGCTCCTTTCTATGGCATTACAATCATTCCTTAGCGAACGTGTTGACTTTCTTTCCCTAGAAGTAATCGCTTTTCGTTGGCATTTCTTGATAGAAATTCATGAATTTCTTCCTTACCTGCATTTTGTTTATCCTTTGCCCTGGTAGACGTGTGCTACAGATGTCGTTGTTATCGAGACTACGATGCATCACTATCGATGTTACGGGCACTCTGATTGCCTACAAAGGTGAACTTGGCGATTATTACTGTATGGCTGCTAAAGCTGTTGGACTGCCCTGCCCCGATTACAAGAGGATGCATGAAGGCTTCAAGATTGCATATACTGATATGGCGAGGAGCTATCCATGTTTTGGACATGCGGTGAAAATGCCCAATATTGACTGGTGGAGAACTTGTGTGAAGAATTCTTTCATAAAGGTATTGGCAGTAATTGCTGCTAGCTCTTTTTCGCAATGCTGTTAATTTGTAAGCTATTATTAAATTCTTTATAAAGTCAATGAAATTTTTACCTTCGGACCTGATCCGATTGTTCTTTAATCATAAAATTCAGAATAGTTTTCTTATTATGTAAATAATTTTTTTCAATTTTTTTATTGTTTTGTTTTATGCTACAGGCTGGTTATGAGTATGATGATGAAACATTTGAGAAGGTATTTAGGAGGATATATGCATCCTTTGGCTCTTCTGCACCCTACTCTGCCTTCCCGGATTCACAGCCTTTTCTTAGATGGGCTCGTGATCAGGGCATCACCGTTGGCATCGTCAGCAATGCAGAGTACCGCTACCAAGATGTTATTCTTCCTGCCCTGGGTTTTCGCCAGGTTTATAATCATTGTTGCTTTTATTGCTACCGTTTTCTTTCAGTATACAATTACTTGCAATATGGAGCTCTAACACAGTTGTTTATGATCCTAATGGCTGTTTAAAAGTGGATTGAGACCAATTGTACTTCCTTTTCTAAGTATGTAATTTTTACAATCAGATAGTGTAGAAGTCTGTATAGGCACATATGCAATTAGTACTCTCAATCAGTCCTTGATCTAGTCTATGATTTTGTGAACTATGATCTTTTCTTATCAGCTAGCTCTGCCACAATTTTTACTTTATTAGTGGATGTGCAACCAGGGCTCAGAGTGGGATTTTGGTGTGTTCTCTGGCATAGTAGGAGTTGAGAAGCCAGATCCTAAAATATATCAGATCGCTTTGGAAAGGGCTGGAAATCTGGTGCCCCAGGAAGTGCTCCACATTGGTGACAGTATGCGCAAAGATTACATTCCAGCAAAGAGTTTGGGGATGCATGCTTTGCTGTTAGACAGGTTCAAAACAGCGGATGCTGCCGATTGGAAAAAGACTGGCACTCCCATTTTTCCAGACCTTGTTGCCGCTCGGGCTTGGCTTACTGGGGAAGAAGCTGCTACTGCTGCTGCTAATAGCCAGTAAGCTCCTGGATATGATGCAATCCATTGGTTTTTTTTTTGGTGCTGCTGTAGTTAGTGAACCTGTTACCACCCATAATAATATTGGTTTTACCCCTTACATGGCTCAACATGCGTGAATGGTTTCTCGTGCTTCCTATCTTCTTTGTGCTTGCGTAATTTGAAAGATAGCTTGCCTCAGTAAATGTATAGGTGATCACTTTGTAGAAGTTTATTATTGCTTTTTTTACATTCTGAAGGCATCTTTTTTTATGTAAGTTTTCATGGAAGTAAGTAGGATGCTTTGAACAAGATTGCCATGTTCACAGATGGATGCCTTATTGGGTCTATTGAAGTTGGTTGCTTCAAGGATTTAACACTTGCAATTTCTTTAACATGCCATCATTGTCGTCCAAAAATGCTCTTTTTTTCTTGATTAGGTATCAAACTGGGGTAACATTGCTGAAATGGGATATTATTAGAAGGATGCGATGAAGCTCAATATAAACAATGCAGAACAATTGGTTCTTGCCCCTTTCCATCAGATGCATAGAGTTTGTTAAAATATAAAGCTCCGTTAGGGTATGGGGAACTTAATTTTCTATCCAATCCTAACATATAGTTTCTTCATCCTTAGGCTTGTAACTATTTCTCTATCCGCACGGAATGATGATCAATTCAAGAGTATAGATGTAATAGGTGGATTCTTCCGTGTGAGAAAAGAAATGATGTAATTCCTATCTTAATAGAGACGCTGTAGATCGGCTTCCATCGATCAATGGTCCAACCTCTTTTGAGCACAATCCTTTTTTCACATGGAAGAAAGAAGAGTAGTTAGCAATTTAGCATGATTGGGTGATGGGGAAAGGTAGCATGCTTTGATGGTGGTACGTAAGATTCTTCTCCACTTGCTGCACACAGCATCTCACACAAGATTTCACAAAACAAATCTGACTTAGTGAGATTTTGGAAAAAAAAGATAAGATAACGAGGGATCAAACTTTCGGCGGCAGGCTCACGTCTTGGAGGAGAGAGAGAATGCTTGACATTTGGAACTTCGTAAAAAGATTTGTAGTAAAATTTGTAGCCCAAATATCTTCCATCTTCTTATGCCATGCAAGGAAGTTTCAAAGATGCATTCTTTCACCTCAAGTTAGCATGTGACTTGGTCCTTCACGGGAAAGGAATGTGCAAAATTACAGATGGCAAATCCACTTATACTCCAAAATTGAGTGCTCGGTCAAAGGAAGGATCAGCAACAAGCTCAAAAAGATTTCACTGAGTTAAACTCCTCACATCGATGTATTTATTGGTCTACAAGCTTATACTTGGGCTTTACGATGTAATTTTTGTTCGCATGTTTCGTCTGTTCTAAATAAATTAAAGCAACTTTCGGGTTTTGTTTTCTCACGGTTGAGAATTTAAGCAGCCAATAAAAACATCCTTAGAATTTTGGACGGGTAATCCTGTGGTCAAAAAGTGCATCCGTTCCCATGAGAAGACTAACGTTGAGAAGAGAAATTCGAAATGAGGATTAAGTAATTTGAAAATTTAGGGACTAGATTGGTACTGAGATCGATTTTGATTGTTATTTGAGAGAAATATGGAGGAAATAGGGAGGTAATTATGGTGCATATTTTAAAATTATTATGATCCACATTCAAATGATATAATTTTGCAATAGCCTTTGTCCTTCAATCAAGTAAGACGTAGGTAGGGAAATGCTTTTAACCATGTGTATTTTGGCACACGGCCGCTTGTTCTTCTTAAATCATAAAATCATAGGTTTAATGAGTTTTATGTGGTCGGTTGCTCACCTCAACCCTCATTTTTTCTTTAAAAATAATCACCCATAATTTGTATATCTAAATCAAATATTTTCAGTGATTTTTATATCTAAATCAAATATAATAGATGGTTTTTGAAATATCATCGATAATTTTTAATTATAAATTAAATATCATCGGTGATTCTCAGTTATAAGTGAAATTATTTATGATTTCTTGATTTTTAATAGGTGATGGGTGTTGAAATAAACGTATATAGTAAATAAATAAATAAAAAAATATATATTTTCAACGATTTTGATAAATCAAAAATATTAAATTAAGTAAGTTAACATGATTTGGCAAGATCTAAAATACAATAAATAATAAAGAATATATAATAGCACAAATAAATAAAATAAGAAAGGATTATATTTTACTTTGATTGAAGTACCGATTAAGGACTTCCTTTAGAGAAGATATCGCCTCCTGCAATACTGGTGTGTCGGGACCTGATAAACTTCTCTCAGGATACGACGATCCACCTCTAAGATTTGATGCACTATAATCTTGGACGTTCTTAAAGACCACCTCAAGAGAACAAAGTCGAGGCAATCCGATTTATCAACCGAATTCCCGGTTGATCTATTAATTTAATGGTTTGATTAATCAAAAACTTATCGTAGATCTTTCAATCTTGTGCAAGATCGACAAGACTGATTGGAGATTTTTCTACCAATCTTACGTCGAATGAATGCACAAAGAAAGAGAGATAAGAACGAGAGAGGGGGAAAGAGAGTAGAGAGAGCTTTCCTACTCTTGTTATGTGTCAACTGAGAGCCTCCTTGTTGCCCTTATATAGAGCTCACGACCCGATATTTATGGAAATTCCTGTTTTATGGAAATATGATAATTGATCGACAAATTTAGTCTCATTGATTGATCAAAATCAATTGATCAATTAAATTTGACTTTTTGGTCAACCAAATTAATTAATCAACTAAAGTTAACCTATTGATCGATAAAAAATAGTTGATCCATCAATTTTACATTTTGATCGACCAATTCAGGTCAGAATCATGAGATTAAAAATCTATAGCAAAAGAGCTCAAGTTCCAAGTTCCAAATTGATTCTCACCTAAGCTTAAGTCAGGTCGGGGCGAGGCAAGGAGCGCGTGCATGGTCTCCAATCCCACCTCTTACTCTTTACTATATAAACAATGGGAGTAAGAAGCCTTTTATAACCACCAATAGATTTATCCACTTCCATTATAAGACTAAAAATCTCTACGAAATATCACTGATTTCAATATGAATTTTCATATCACCATATATCAATTCCATTTTGATTGATCCAATTAAACTCTTAAATCCAATAATATACCCTACCACATATATCATAAAAGATGTGTGAACTTTCGTGTTGTAATGAAAAACATCATGAACGATATTTGAATGCACAAGTGTATTCTACCGGTTGGTCCCACTTGGTTGATCTCAAAATATATTTTTTTACATTTTGACTGTAATTTAAAAGAACATTATGGTCGTATGGTCTATCACAGTCACGAGTTTGTTACGGTGGAATGATGTGATCAGTATTTATAAAATTCTCATAATAGAATGTGCACGTCAGTTACAAAGAGCCTATACATAGAATTAGAACTCACACCATCACACACTACATGTAATTATATACACCAATACCCCCCTCAAACCGAGGGTCTTCTCAAGACCTAAAGTTGGTCTTGGAATGGAAGAAACTTAGATCTATGTAGTGGCTTAGTTGGAGTGTCTGCCATCTAATATACCACCGGAAGATGGCAAACAATCAGTTGGTGCTCGGCAACCATGTGTTGAACAAAGTGAAAATTCTATCTCTTTATATTTAGTTCAAGCATGAGACATCGGATTTGAAGTGAGATACGTTGCCTCAATGTCATTGCACCATAGGATTGGTGGTTGAGACAAAGGTATGTGGAGCTCAAAACATAGAGAAACCAACCAAGTGATTTTTTGCTAGAGCATTGGCAATAGCCTTATATTTTACCTTGTACTTAATCAAACAACTGTTGGTTGCTTTTTAGATGACCAACATGCTAAAGATAAGCCAAAGTAAATTGCAAGTCAAAAGGTTGAACGACAATCATCTAAGAAACTTGCCTAGTCGACTTCGGTGCAAATATTTATCACCATTCGACTCAATTAACACAATTGATAATTGAAGAATCACCCTTCCTGAGATTTCTTAGCACAACACGAATTTGAAGCATCTTAGCATGTGACTATATACCAAAGAGTTTCTCAAGATATACCCAAAACTCTCGAGAGATTTTGACATAACTCTTCAGACAAAGAAAACATAATCCAATTAAAGACCAATTGATCCTTTCAAAAATAGGTGACATAATTGTTATTAACAAACTGCATAGTAAATTCACTAATAGTAAAGGTAACAAACTTAGGACGTGGCACATTAGGATCATCAATATTTCTCACAAGGTCATAAGCATTTGAAATTGGTAATTAACTATCATAGGAGAAGAACCACCGACTATAATACTATATCGCACTCATAAGTTTGTTATGGTGGAAGTAATGGATTAAGATGATCGGTCGATATTAGAACCAATTCTCATAACAAATTGTACACATTTACAAAGAGCCCACACAATTACATGGACTTACAACTCACACCATCACACACTACATGTAATTATATATACACCAATATAGGCATTTAGGCAAATGTAACTTACTAGTTGCACTACCAAGAGCTATCATTGAGCTTGGGAATAAGTAAGAAGGATTCTAGCTTCTATGCGAACCGTTGTTGTATAGACTTCCTTGAATTCATTCATTGAATTTTATTATGCTAAGGGTGGATAACCCTACGTTTGTTCATCATTTAACCCACCTATCATTTGTGCTGAGTTAAGGAGAGTTAACCCAGTGTAAAGTTATTCCCTTTCTGTTGTGGAACAATTGTAACCCACCTAAATATTAAAACATCAAAATTCACTTATTTCATCACTCTTTTCTTATTTCTCTACTTATTCTACTAACTTATTTCCCTTATCAAACAATAGGTCTTATTTGGATACATGATAAAATATTGTAAGGATAGATTAGTGTGGGATAGATGCGGAGATAAAATGATTGAAATATTGATGTGATGTTAATGAATATTTATTTAATATTAAAAGTGAAAGTGGCAGATGTAATGGATATTTATTAATATTAAAAGCAGACGTGAAGAATGTTAGTTGATATTTATTTAGCAAAAATTTAGGAAAATAAGTAGGTGGCGTGTTTTGAAACATAAGGTAGTGTAAACGTAATCCCTACTTGACAATTAATATTTAATGTAAAGAAATAAAAAAATGTAAGGTCTGTTACGTGGTGGATCCCACCACTTTGAAAAAAATTATCACCACTTTGAACTGAAACACACGTGCAATAAATCATTTTGCACGGGTGATAAATCATTTTACGTTAGAGATAAATTATTTTGGGTAATTTTGCACCAGTGATAAATTGTTTTGGTGATTTGTATCAGTACAAAATTATTCTGGGGTGATTTGCATCGGTGATAATTTATTCCAGGTGATTTTATATCGATTCAAAATTATTTTGAATGTACAAAGTGATTCCGAAGGTAATCTGGTGGTTTTGCATAGGTGCAAAGTGGTTCTGAATATAATTTCAGTGGTTTTCACCTGTGAAAAATGATTTTTATTGATTTTAACAATAGTGGACCCCACCACGTCACTACTTTTTTACGTAAAAATCATATACATCAAGTAGAGACCACAATTACATCTCTATGCGTTGCATTTTGTATCACCTTTTACATTTTTATCCCTTTGTCCATTTATTTAATAATAAAACTGAGAATAAAAGTTATTTTGATTGAACATAGAAAGCTTCTAAATAATTATAATGAAAATTTTAGCAGATATCCACCCACTAACAGCCTCCAAAGGGACCTTAAACAAATATCCATCCGAATGAGTGCAATGTTGTAAGTAGGGATGAAATCAGGTTTAGATATGATTTAGTTAATTTTGGTTTATGGGGGCTTAGTTAATAGTTTGTAATAGTTCTACCAGTGATGATGTAAACTTGAAATTCCAAGAAAAGGTAAATATCATGAAATTATGGTACCTATGGATTAAGTGGTAAGTTAATTTCTTTCAAATAAATTTATATATACATAATAAATTAGAAGGAGATGTTGAATCCGAATCCAAATATAAATCCAACAATCGAATCTGAATTTTTTTCCTAAAATTTGAATCAAAATCTAAATCCAAAAAATTGAAAACTTCGCTGCCCAAATTTGATGCAAATTTAAAAATTATCCAAATCTAAATTATCAAATCCGACTATACTCGTCTCCCATTCAAATCCAAATCGATTTTCATCATAGTTGTAAGCCCCGCGGCTCTAACTAAAACGCTGCCGTGCCACAACTCCGCCACGCCCCAACGAAATGAAAACCCGTATAATACCGTAACAAGCCCCTCCGCCGCCTCCCAACCAAGTCCTCCCCTCGTCCGAACCCCTTACAATACCGTGACAAACGCGTCCGCCTCCCAACCCAATCCCTCTTCTCTCTCTCTCCCTCTCTCCCTCTCTCGTCCTTCTTCTCGGTGCCCTAACTTCCCGCGTCTCCTTCCAACATCGGAGATCGGGGAGCGCGATAAACCCTACAGATTCCCAATGGCAGCTCGTAAGTAACGCCTCCACATCCCTCTAGCATAGTCCTGCATGTCTCTCAGTTGGCTTGGATCTGAGGATCGCATGTTCTTGAGGTTTTCCCTTTCCCTAATCGATTTCGTCGCCCGTCTTTCTGCCCTGCAGCGATGACGCGTTCGTATGTGCAGGCGGCGTCGGCGGAGGAGGTGGCGCCGCCCCTGAGGGTCGTCCAGATGGAAGGGCTGGTGAGCGGTTTGGTCTTCCTGCGTTTTCTCTCATAATGGATTTAATGGGATAGTGAGTTTTGGAGAGGAATGCGTTAATTAACCCGAATTCAAGACTGTGTGGGATAACCCACTGCTATGCCGTGCCACGTTAAGAATGGACTAGATGGCAAAATTGCATCAAAAGTTAAGAATGGAGTTACTACTGCTCGTCAATGACCCTAAAATATAAATGTTTGGCGTGTGTTGGCCTTTTTTCAGCAAGAAGATGATTCTTTCAGATGGTTGTCAGATGTGAATTTGATTTTGAGTACTGGAAGCCAAGCTTTTTGAGGGGCTTTTTGTACAGGTAATATAGTGACATTGGATTTCCTAGTTTTTTTGGACAATAGGTTTGGTTGATGCATTGAAAGTGAATTTTATAGCGTTGAAAGAGATGCCCTTTTCGGGGGGAAAAAAAAAGGAATCTTGTGTATGTAGGACGGACTGCGAGACGGTGCCGTGTTTCATATGGTAGATAGGAGTGGATTCCCTCCGGATGCATATAGGGGAAGCGTAGAAAGTTCTGGTCATAGCAAATTGCTTGCTAGAACTGATCGTGTGGTTGTAGCAGTGTTTTTGCGGCTGCTATAGCTGTTTACCATGGGAGAACGAACAAGTGCTGATGAGGAATATGACATATACTCGGACTTAAATTTCAGTGTCAATGGTAGGTAACGTTGTGGTAGGATTTATTTAGAAAGAACTTCATTGTTTATCGTATGGAATGCATATGGAAGCACCGTATCATATGTTAGAGCAGAGATGGACCTGCTGGTGTTAATTGTCTCATGGACATGTGAATATTTATTAGTTGGGTAAATGGCTGTGCTCTCAAGCAGGTATAACCTAGAAGTAGTTGAACATAATGATGCTTGCAGTTACCATCATTTTTCTGTCACTAATTAGTAAGGTCACGTTGGAATTGTTTAATGTTGGTTTATTCTAAAATATATTTGGGCAGACATTTGGAAAAGGTTTTACGCATGATGGTTTCCTGAGCTGAAATTCTTTGTCGATGCAGGTTGTCTTGAAAATTATCAAACACTGCAAGGAGTTTTCTCCTGCATTGGTCACCGGACAACTTCTTGGACTGGATGTTGGAACTGTTCTTGAAATTACTAATTGCTTTCCCTTCCCGGTATGAATTTATTTGGATCAAGTTTATGGATATCTACTAGCTGAATGTTGCTGTCTAATTGTTCGTCTCTGGGTATGCTTTCAGATTAGAGAAGAAGATGAGGAGATTGAAGCAGATGGTGCTAATTACCAGCTCGAAATGATGAGATGTTTGAGGGAGGTGAATGTCGACAACAACACTGTTGGATGGTATGCATAATGTGTATCAAAGGCCCTTCTGTTACTATTAGTTCATATTACCAAGCAAATTTGTAAAGCATGTGTTGGGAGTTATTTATTATATTTGACCAATGGATCCAGTAAACCAATTAGTATCAGGAGTTATATTAGTCCCATGTTGCTTGTTTAGCTAATATGTAGGAAAGTGTAAGCCTACATATAAGGGCATGTAGTATTGGTTTATTCCTGAGAAGAATTGATGAAATATCCAGTACCTTTGGGCTTTTCCCCATTATTTTTTCATTCTCTAAAGAAGGGTTTTCCATGTAAATCTGATGGCCGAAAAGTTGTTGGCCTGAATTGATCCATGACAATCTACATTGATTTGTCTCAAGTAGGTCAACACACTGTCTCCTGCAAATCATACCCACAAGCATTGTTTTAAAAATTGCACCTCGAAGTGAGGTGGCCCCAAATAGCCTCGAGGTGATAGCCTCGGGGTGCACTCAAGAGGCGTGCGCCTCGCCGGAGCCGAGGTGGTCTGAGGCGCTCGAGGCGGTGAGACGCACTTGAGGCACTGCCTCAGTTGCCTAGGAGGTCTTAGGTTAGGTCTCAGCTGCTGCTGCGAAAGGAGAGCATTAATGAAAGGAGAGCATCAACTTCCTGCGAAAGGAGGCTTAGGTTAGGTCTTCAAGCGTTGGTGCTACTGCTGCAGCATCGTTGGAGCTCGAGGAGGAGCATCGCTGCAGCAGCGTTGGAGCTCGCATCGTGCAGTTGGGTTGGAGCTTGAGGAGAAGTGTCGCCGCAGCAACATCAGAGCTCGAGGAGCAGTATCGCGCAGCAGCGTCGGAGCTCGAGGAGGAGCATCGCTGTAGCAGCGTTGGAGCTCGCATCGCGCAGTGGCGTCGGAGCTCGAGGAGAAGCGTCGCCGCAGCAGCATCAGAGCTCGAGGAGCAGCATTGCATTTTTTAAAACTCATCAGAGTTTGATGAAGGCAAACTGCCGGTGGTGCAGCTGTTGCTGCATCGTCAGAGGAAGAGGAGGAGCATCGCCGGTTACCAGCTATTGCTGCAGCGTCGTCGTCGGAGGAGCATCGTCGGTGGTCTAGGTTGATTTGAGATGGTTGTTTTGCTTAGAGTTTAGGAGAGTTGTTTTGCTTAGGGTTTAGGAGAGCTGGTTTACAGTTTACTGCAGAGGTGATGCTCTTTGTATCAAAGGTGATGCGTAGAGGTGCTTAGGGTTTCGTTGGTTTATTGCCCGTTAAACCATGTGTTGTTTGATTACATTTGTATCAAAGTTACGTTAATTTTTTTTTTTGTTTACTTGATTGTGTTTCATCATTGTCAAATATCTTTAGGAGGAGTTTTGAGGTGTGCTTTAGGATTTGAGGGGAAAGTTTGGATCTTAGTAGGACCTGGTTGTTAGGATTTTGAGTTTTTTAGTGAATTATATGTTGGTTTGGTAATGTTGTCATCTAGGTTACGATAAGACTCGGTATCATTGGCAACTTGTTTTAAGTAGAGGCTCCAAAATGACGTATTTAGGTCATTTGACTTTGATAGTTTTATTTATTTCTTAGGTTTAGGTCATTTTTCTATATTTTTTATGCAAATCCTGAGGCTTACACCTCGACCGCCTCGAGGCTTACGCCTTACCTCGATGAAGGCAAATCGCCTCAGTACCGCATCGTGTTTTTTAAAACCTTGCCCACAAGACACAAAAATGACTTATCATGATACAAAGGATCAAGTAAGCTCAAAGATTATAAGCATCATATAAACATTTTTAGTGGCTCTAATTTTAACTGTTCACAAAAACCAATCACGACCTTTGTGTACTGCAACATGGAATCAAGCTCCTTATCCCCCTGTTATCAAATCTATTTGAAAAGTGATGCAATGTGAAAATCTCATAAATCTTAGAAGAGTATATTTGTTGTATGGTATTTTATAACTGATTAGGATTAGGTAATTAGTACCGTTTTTAAAAAAAATTGATTAGGAGTGGATTCTAATATGTAACTGTAGTAGGTATGGACTCTACATTGAATCTCAAAAGGAGTAGGATTCTTTGTGAAACTCCTTTACATATAGAGTCATTGCTATGCAATGAAAAGAAAGATATACCTGAGAGGATTTTTTCCCATCCATGTAAACTCCCCTGCCAACACACACATGCATCAAGTTCACCTTCTCTCTTCAGACCCATTTTCTGATCTTCTCATCCCTTATGCTCTTGCCATGTCTTGCAACTTGTCAAATCCTCCACAGTAGATGTCCTATTCTCCATCCAGGACACTAACATTACTCAAATATCGCCACATTCAAACCTACCTACTTTCACCGTAAATCATCTCTCCCAACCAATGTCCTGTGCTTTATTTTATTACAAAAGTAATTCTAAAAGTATTTTGTCCATTCTTCTTAAAAGAAAATATTATGCCCAGGTTCTTGGACTTATGCTTTTTTCCCCATGTTGCATCAGTCCTACTTTGGAAAACTTGCTCTTCCAAGTATTTTGTGCTAGCCAAGGTTTGATGGAGGAGGCTTTGGAGATAGCAACTTTAATGCAATAATCTCAGGAAATAAAGGCAACATCATATATGTAAGTGCCTCACAAGTTGCAAGAAAAATTGATTTGGGCATTATGGTGTCTGCACGGCCTTGACAAAAAAATATTAATTCTCCATCATCATCCTTTCCTTCAAAAAAAAAACTCTTATCATCATCAATACAAGATGCACTTTTAAAGCAAATCTACTTCCTATTTATTTACAAAATCAACATGGAAAAAAGCAGTCAGCATGAAAATTGTGTGTGGTTGTGGCATACTCAGCTTAGACAACTTCCATATCTACTGTAGTAATCTGGCTGCTAGTTGCATGCTGAGGCAAAAATCCTGAACTCCATAAAAGCTCCTACATTTCTATTCTCCACCATGAGCCAACAATCTTTATGGCCATGATTGTACTATGGATTAAATCTCTTCTAGACCAAAAGTTGACTTGATTGGGCATATCAAAAACTAAATAACTTCCTGCAACATATTGTCAAAATTTTTACAACATAAATAACACTTAGACAATGAGTAAGGTTTATAATCATCCACCCTCAAGGCCTATCTAACCTTTAGAAGCCCCTCTTACCTTTTGCGAAGTCCTTCAATGACTCTAAAACGGCTGCTGCTGTTTCTGCTATCAATGCTTTGAAAACTGGGTTGGCCATTGAATTGGCTCAGTGCTGGTTTAGGTTTTTAGCGATTCAACCAGAGGTTCAAATCGATTAAATCAGTGATGATTTCAGCATGACGTCATGTGAACAAATCGGAAAAAATCAAACCATAAGATCTTTGGTTTGGTTTATATTGGTTCAAGTGGTTAAATCGGTGTTCAATAAAAATCAATAAGGATATGTAGTAGGAAATGTTATTTTGCAAGTCTAGTTACACTACAATTAACATGCTTTAGTATGTATATAAGCATTGAGGCCCCGTACCCCTTCCCCTCCGGAAATTTGTCCATGGGAATTGCAACATTTGCAATTTCTACTAGGGTGCGAGCCCTCCTCTATTGTTGTTGTTGCCACAAATCTTGTGACCAATATTACTGCTATTAGTTTTTCTAATCAGATTATTACATCTGGAGTATCCGTTCCTACTACTACCTATCATGATGATGGTGATAATTGGCGGGGACTTTGATCAAGGCTTTTCAATCTCTACTACTACGTGGTTGGAAGCATTTCCCAGTGTGTGGCGCTACTACTGCTATGGTTATTGTGCAGCTGCTACTTTTGCCATAGCCCTACTTTTATCGTCCTTGGCCGCTACTACTTCTATGACCATTATGTTCTATTGCCACTTTACTACAACTTCTAGTACTTTCCAGCGATTGCTACTTTAGTTATAGTTTGCACTACTCCCTGCTGCTCCAGATGTCTATATTAGGGGGAGTTGTTTTGCTATGCCTCCTGCAAGTTAGATGTTGTATACTCTAACTTGAGTGGGAGTGCTAGAGAATTAGGAAAGAGATATTTTAGGGTTAGTCAAATTATGTAAAGTTGTTTTGTTTTATCTCTTTATATTTTTGATTGAGTTTGTTCCCAAATTAGTTAATAGGATTAGGATTGTTATTCTAATTCCTTCTCTATATAAAGAGGGGTTAGGGATTTCTCTTTTCAATCAATCTCATTCAATAGAATCTATTTCTATCAGAGTGTAATGTTGTATTGCCTGTTCACCTTCAACGATATAGATTTTCTCTTTCTGCAGGTATCAGTCGACGTTACTAGGATCGTTTCAGACAGTGGAATTAATAGAGACATTCATGAATTATCAGGTATCAATAAGTTTTATCATCTGCAGTTAAATTTGTCACTCAAGTTTTTCTATATATTTTTTCCAGATTGACTTGATAATTCTGTCTATTTTCAATGAACCAATTATTTAATTAATTGATTTTTCTGATCTTGTACTTTTTGCACTTTTCTTCAATATATAAATTGCTAACTAATTGTGTGGAAGGGAAACTTTGGCATAATTGTAAAGGTTGTTGCCTGAGTTGGTGGTTATAACTTTAAATCACTTAAGAAAAATCTTTTTTGGAAAAGCAGGATAAATCTGCACACAGGCACAGCAGACCCTAAGTGGTCCTTCCTTTCGCTGGTCCTGCACATAGTGGAGCTTCATGCACTGGGCTGCACTTTTTCTTAAGTTATTTTTGAATGAGGGCAGATTCACGTAGTTGGTATATGAGGGTTGAAAAGTGGATAACATTTAATATAGTGTGGAAAATACCAAACGCCTTCCTTGGGAGAGGATCTCTATGCATAAAATTTTTTACAAAATTAAGTACTTCAAGAAAATTTAACCGTATTTCACTACATAAAAGTGGATTGGTGACTTTAGTAAATCCAAAAGTTTCAGCTAGCACTTGCAATATAAATTTCTGAACAATAAAAATTGTCGTGTGCCTTCTTAAGAAGCTTGGATGATGAACCTTGCAAGTTTCTCCAGGTAATATCAAGATATATATTGTTGCTTTTCAAAAAATATCAAGATATATTGTTTCAAATTAAAAATAAATAAATCGAGTTGCACAATAGAAGGGAAAATTGCATAGTTTCTTTTCGAAACAAAGAAATTGCAAATATATAATAGATAAATGATGCTGGGATGTTACAAATGGTAGCATTATTGAACTTTTGACAAATATTTACTGTCAACTGCTTCCAACACTGCCTGGAACAAGCGGAATTTGGTCATACTTTCTTTTTCTGAAGTCTTGTGTAATGGGAAAGAAAGGAAATTCATTTTGCCTTGTTATTGAACCTTTGGTAGAAATCTCTCAAAATTGTCTAAACCCAATAACGAATATGGGCTGAGTTCTAGAAGTACACTATTACAAGGGGCTATGCCCCTTAGTGGGTCCCCTTGGTTCCATTCATGCTTAAGATGGGGAGTGCATTGACACAATGGTAAATGCTATTACAGTGTGACTTGGAGGCTAAGGGTTTTGAGTTGTACTGGCATTCACTTGTGATGATGAAGGGTAAGATTGCAAACAATAGCCATAAAAAGTGGTTCCATGTTTTCTTCGCATATGCACAGGGCAGGAGGTTCATGCACTTGGGTGCCCTATGTTGGATTGCTTGCATTGTATTGTGGCATGATTGTCTTTTGTGTTTGTATTAGCGTTGTTGCCCAGTCAGTGTCAATATTTCTGTATGAGTTAAATTCTAATTTTTGTATGTTTGATTGGATTCCACAAAACTTTGCTAAGTCCATTATCTTATCAATTGCCTATTGATTTTTGGGTCATTGAATTTGAAGCTACTTTCCTTGATTTTTGGGCTTGTTTATCTATATAAATATTATATCGTAGGAGAATATCAGGAGATGTGTATGCGTCATTTATGATCCCTCGAGATCCAATCAAGGTGTCTTGGCTCTTAAAGCATTGAAACTGTCTGACTCCTTTATGGATCTGTACAAGAAAAACAGTTTCATTGGGGAGAGGTATGCCACTCTAATGAAGAAATTTTGTTATATTAAATGTCCTGGATCTTAAGAGCTATTTCTTTTTACAGGCTGAGGGAGAAGAACCTTACATGGGTCGATATATTTGAAGAAATTCCTGTATGCTTTTTCCCTCTTGTTCTTTGCATTTTTTTTGTAAAGTAGTTTTCTGACATTGAATGTATAAGTTGGTGTTTGTTAAATAATTCACTTGGATTTTGATTGATTCCTGATTTTGTTCACAATAAAAGGTCATTTTTGAAAAATGATAAGAGATTTATGGTGTGGATGCTCCTAAATGATACTGGCAAACAGATAGATGCTCCATGTTTATCAATTCTTTGTTTTGAGAACCTTGGCAATAAAACTCTAAATTGAGTGCTCCCTTGTCATTCTTTTTAAATACATTTTTTACTCAGAATCTATGTTGAGATTCTTGTATTAGAAAACTATGTACTCTTGATACTACATTATGACCAACAGACCATGCATCATTTTGATATTTATTACAGCTTGCTGATACTAGGCATAAGACCATGAATTCATTTTTATCACTTCAATAAACAATGAGACCTTTCTTTCTTGTGGTATTGCAGATTAAAGTGTCAAATTCAGCATTAATTAGTGCCTTCATGACAGGGCTAGAACCGGATTCGCCTGTTACTCAGGTTTACTTCCTGTGCATGGAATTGTCTCCAATGTTTGTGTCTAGTTGGTGACTTCTAATTTCTCTTTTATAGTGTGACTTTGATCGCCTGCAACTTTCAACAAATCCATTTGTTCAGAGGAATATGGAATTTTTGATTGAATGCATGGATGATTTGTCAGTGGAACAACAGAAGGTTTGCATTTTCTATTGACCTTACATTTTTGTTGGACTTTTTTACAGCATTTGTTGTCATTATTTATTATGTTTAATTTTCTCTTCTTCAGTTCCAATACTACTACCGCAACCTCTCACGCCAACAAACGCAACAGCAAGCATGGCTTCAGAAGCGAAGGTGAGCTCCTTGAGCATATTGCAAATCTGTTTTGGCTCAGAGAGCTGCTTGTTTTGTGATTGTTTGGACGCTGACCTGTCTCCTTTCACAATAAAAACATTATCCATATATCTCACTTCTTTCTGCATTCATTTCAAGAAAAGATCAATTTAAGCTTCTCAATATGATACTACTATATTGAATTGGGAATATGAAATTTTTACAGAACATGGATTTATGACCAAGCGGCCTGAATTGATTTTCTTTGTTGATTAAGTAGAACCCTGAGGTCTGAGAGATTTATTATGGTTTCCGTATATTGAATGGCATAATAATGTTTTTTTGAAAAGGTTGAATAACATATTATATAGAAGCCTGAGGTCTGAGAAATTTGTTATGGTTTCATTTTAATAAGTTTTTCATGTTTCCTAATATCAGGGCAGAGAACATGGCAAGGAAGGCTGCTGGAGAAGAGCCATTGCCTGAGGAGGATCCATCAAATCCCATCTTCAAACCAATACACGAGCCATCACGCCTTGATGGCTATCTCATCACAAATCAAATTGCTAATTACTGCAACCAAATCAATGGGTATTTATCGCTACTTTGATTCGTATGTGTAATGCAACCATAGTTTTCAGTTTGTCCTTAGAGCTTCAATGTAGCATGTTGTTTGCACCATTAATGAAAAGCTTTCATCCCTTCAATTTAGAAGTGATCTGAAGCAGCGATCCACCTGTTGGTTAATTGGTAATTACGAGCGAGTGATTCTTGGACTTTAACTATTTGTCTGATGGGTGGGTTGTTTTCTTGTTTCTGAAGCTTTTGTAGTTTGATATTTTTCTGGCCTATAAATAAATAAGGAAAAGTGATTCAAAATTGTATTAGTTTGAAAAAGTTTAATGGAAAAGGGCAATTTCCCTAGTACTTAGGCAATGCAAAGGATATCGTCTTACCCTTCGATCATTTTCATGCACAAATGGCTTTCAGTATCATGTGATAACCACCTGATCAGCTTCCATATTTCCACGATAAAGAAATAAAGTTTTTTGGGGGAACTTTAGGTCAGGGAAACAAAGGTTTGAATGATATTGACATTGTACATGATCAGTCTAGGATCAACTTCTGAGGTGATTCTCTACAAACACATACACGTGCCCACACTGAGTGGCACACATGCCCACCCACTCACTTTTCTGAGAGTGGTGATACAGCGATGCAGGTGAATCACCTATGTGGCCTTGCACATGGAGGCACCTCAATCGGTGTTCTCCATGTGGCAAATTATGGCTTTTGCTGGGGAAATATAATGCCATATTTCGAATGGGGCGCTCTTGTTTGAGTGCCATATATGCGTCTCTGTTCGTATCTATTTCCTTTATATTGGTTGCATGAAATCAGCGGGATCCATATCTTGAACTTATGTGACGTTCGACATGCCCATCTGTTGCTGTATAAAATAAATGTGAAAACCATGTTGGGAGAATGCCAACGAGGATAATATCTGGAAATAGATATTTGTTTACCAATTGAGTACTGGATCTCAGTTTATCTGACGTAAGGAGGGAACAGCCATGGGGAAGACTTTCTTTTACCATTTATTTTGCTCTTTACATCCTAAACTTTCATGGTAATCGGTATAGTGCACTTTCATATATTTGTCTTTGCTTTTGCTAGTATAGAACAGTCTCTTACTCTACTTAAAATTGTACCGTAGGGCTGTTGGCCAGAGATTGAGCAGACTATACCTGGTGAAGGCTTTGCAGGAAGAGTGAAGACATGAAGTGATCTTGTCAGTCCCTGGGGATTTTTCAAGGTAAAATCTAATGTAGGGGGTTGAATATTGATTTTTTAAAATATTCACACATTGGAGAATATGATGTTAGCATTTTTCGTAGTTGTGTGTAAGTGTCCAGCTGGACGACCATGTGGGTTAAATCATTCTGATATCCTTAGATGTGGATACACATGATCTTTAAAAACTTGTTTTCCTTTTACATTGCGATCTTTCTATTTTCCAAAGTAGAGATTTTGACCTTTAATTTGGATTCTCATTTTATACACAATCTTATGAAAACGAGTTTTTGTAAATCTTATCTACTTTCGAACCATGTATGGGATTGCAAACGATGATGACAGAACTTTAAGGGGATGTTGTGTACCCTGAAGACTGGAACGTGAAGCATCACGGTATTTGGTTCTAATCTGATTTTCAAGCCAAAATATGCCTGTCAATGCAAGAGCTTGTAGTGTGTTTCGTTTGGAGGCTTCACCATGGTTTGTCTGCCTGTGGCTGCCGTGCTTTCTGTTCGAGTTCCTCAATTGCATGATTTGCAGATGAGTTAATAGGCACGCATATTCGTAGTGTTCAAAAAGCATTCGAGGCCTAGTTTACAGAGACATAACTCTTGTTTTGGGGGGTTTATTCTGTGTTTATGGTAGAGGATAACTCAACTCCAATTTGCCTTACTAATCTGTATTATCTCAACCTATGTTAGGACAAGGGTTGGGATAACTTGCAAGTTAACCTCTGTTTTATCTCTCCTTCCCTGTATCCTCTTGCATGCAATTTTTCTGAACATGTCTCTCAATTCTAACAGAAACAAAAAAAAAAGCATAAACTGACTTATCTATTAGTTTAAGGGTAAACATATCTTCTAACTTTGTTCTTCATTCTAACTCCCATGTCTAAGTAAACATGTTTCTTTTACATAACAGGTTAACCTTAATAACTTTTGTTTAGTAATCACAAATATGGGTTAATAGCTATTTTCAATTTAACACAAACAAGCATTATCTCCTGATGCAAGGAAATTAACCTAGGTTAGTTAACTCTTGTTGTAAATTAATCCTTAGTGCTAGTCCATGACCTCCTACCTTTTAGTGTTACACACGACAGATCCATTCTAGGAAGTAATACAACTAAATCAGCTCTTTATAAGTGAACTTGGGATGTGCAATCCTTTGAGATTCGATCCTAGGATAATTGTCCATAGATAGGAAGGGTTATTGCAAAAAATTAATGTGGTTTTTAGGAATTGCAACTTAGATCTTACATCTATCTATGGCAAGAAGAGATCATGTTTGTACGTGTGGTACTTGGAGTTTGGGAGTGTAAAGATCTTTTTGTCCTGAGTTTTTTAGGATGTCTGGACTGTCGATCAGATGTCTGATCAGACGTCTGGATAGCTTCCCAGACATCTGGAGATTGAAAATTTTGTGCAATGCCTTCGCGTCTGTGCGCGGGCGGTGCACAGACAGTACACTTATTTTCCTTCCCTTCTCTCTCTCCCCTCCTCCAGCAAAACCCTAACACCCCATCCTTATAAAACCCCCTTTCTTTCTCTCGTTCTCCTCACTTCACAGCCACCAACCACTTCTTCCCTTCCTCTTCACCCCAGCGCGAGAGCGGCGACGAGGAGCAACGTGAGGAGAGGAGTTGAGCTCGCGAGCTCGTGTGGGAGCTCACCGGAGAGCGCACGACCGGAGCGGCGTGTGCGGGAAGAGGAGTGCGTCGGGGAAGACATCCTCGACACTACTGTAGCTGGAGCTACAGGCGAGGAGGCGATCCGCGGCTGCGCGCGGCGGGAGTAGGTTTTGGTTCTAGGTTTTTCCCAGAATCAAACGTCTGTAGTGATGTCCAGATGACGAAGTGGACGTTTGGATGCGGTTCCAGACTTACGTTCCCTTTGCGGATACGGCCATACAGGCCGCTCCGCAGGAACACTTTGCATGCGTATTTTGAGGAGATTTGGTGGTGGTGTGCAGGGTTATACGCATTTCAAATGTCTGGGAGGCTTACCAGACAGCGGGAGGCACTTCCAGACGTCCAGAGAGGAGGTTGGATGTCTGGAGTTGGGTCCAGACAGTCCAGAAGAGTCCCTGGATGTCTGAGGTCGATGCAGAGTTTGAGGTGCATTTTTGGACACTTTTAAGACGTCTGGAAGTTGTTCCAGACGTCTGATTTGAGTCAGTAACCCTGTTTTTGACCCGTTTATGGTTCATTTGAGATTCGTTTTACGCAAATAAGATACCAATGTTTTCCTTGTGAGTTCCTCTACTGGTTAAAAGGCTTTCTATACCATTTTGGATGTTTCCTTGTGATTGTTCCTTGTTATAGGACTTCGTTCCGTTGCGGGTTCGGGGCTTGCTGAGGCACGTGAGCCTGCTGTTTGAGCCCCCAATACTCCTGGGTTGACTGGTAAAGTGGCTTCCCCTAAATTTAATTATAAACCTGAATGCATAGAATGAATGAGTAGAATCTAGGATGTGACATGAATCCTAGGACAGGAAACAATTGAAATGTCTGTATGCGTGTTTTGCAGTTTTGAATGAGTAGATAGAAAACAACTGCTTATTAATGAACAAGAGCTGCCTGTGAAATATGAATTAACTGTGCTAGTAAAACAGTTGCATGTAACCTTACCTGTTGTATACGTTAAATGCTAGAATACGAGCTGCATGTGTATAACCTGAGAATGTAAACGTGAATGATAGAAACACGAGCTGCATGTGTATAACCTGAGAATGGATACATGAATGATAGAAATATGAGCTGCATGTGTACACCCTGAGAATATAAACGTGAATGATAGAAATACGAGTTGCACGTATATAACCTGAGAATGGAAATGGGAATGATGAAACCTGATATTGGAATGGCTTAAGAAATATGAGCATGAACTCTACGGGGAGTTAGGAGTAGAGCTCCTGAGGATAAAGGGAATGGATCTAGAAAATGTGAGTGGGGAAGTGTGCTGGCCCTTAAGTACGGAGTACTAAGGAGAGCGACTGTCCCCTGTTTAGTGTAGAGCGGAGTTAGCCGCCCTTGGGTTGAGACTCGGGGTTAGGATTGATCACTTTGCACTGACTTCTTGGCCCTCGTGTATAATGTACTGGGGAGAGTTAGTAGTGTAGGGATGGAGCTAGCCACCCCACGGAGCCCGGGGTTCAGCTAGCCACCCTACACCGACTTGTTAGGCCCACTAGGCAAACCAGGGTAGTTAGGCGAGGGTGCGCGGACTGTGCAGGGGCGAGATCTCTGTTTTGTTCTTAGGGGCTAGACCCCTGTTACTGAGAAGGCTAGGCCCTATACTGTTCCGTGCTGTACTTGGGTTCACTAGTTAGCGGAAATGACTGACCGCGTGCCAGTGCGGGGTAGCTACCCTTGCGTTTATCGCGCGTGCCGTAGTCACCGTTACGTCTGTCAGTGACTTTGGGGTGGTTGACTGGGTGTAGGATCACCACGGGGGACTCTCCCGACCAGGAGAGTACCACGTGTGCCTTCTACTATTCGGAAAAGACTGCAATCAAGATCGTTCACACGAGGAACATTCGAGATCAAGAAAAAGATCTGATAATAAACCAAGTGTTGGAAAAGAATAATTAGTTAAATAAAGTAATTGAAAAATAACAGCTACCTGTCCGCTTTTACTGCTTTAGTTAGTTGGTTGCCACTCTACTCAGCGTTCGTTGACTTTGTGTACTCATAACCCCTTTTCAGGTCCAGGTGTTGAGCAGCCTAAGTCTACGGCTGAAGAGGGTGCTGGGCCTAGTAGACCCAAGTAGCAGTAGCTTCTTTTGTTATACTTCTTTTGTAGTAGTGAGTTTAGACTCCTGTACTTTACGTTCTGTACCTTTACTTTTCTGCACCTTTATGTTTCTGTACCTTGATACTGTTTATTGTTGTGGTGCTGATATGTATTGTAGCAGTTTTTACTTTCTTTACTGTTGTACTCTTTTACTGTTAGTTGTTTAGTATAGTTAATGTGGTTTACTTTCCTACTTTTTGGTTATTTCTCGTTGGATGACTGAGTCTTGGGATCAGTCGAGTCGGATCGATCTCGTGTCCTGTAGGGATTCGGAAACCGGACCGTAACAGGGAGGGACATGAAGAAATTCATGATATTTCTTGAATTTTGGAGTTGTATCAAGTTATGGATTCTTTTAGCCTTATCCAATCACAATTCGTGGTGAAGGTATGTGCATGGCTAAGCAAAATGCTTAAATTAACATGTCTTGGAAGCATTTCTGTTGAGCCTACTTAAATATGTTGAATGTAAGCATAATAACAGTAGCAATTTATAAAACATCTTGATTAGCAAAGTCTTGTTGCCCTTCAAGTTAAAGTAACATTCTTTAGAAAGTAAATTATACATTTTTACATTCCAATGTCAAGAACATAATTGTGACTAGAAGTCCTTGCCGCCAAATGTGTCTACACCCTCAAATCACTTGCGTGCCATGTCATTGATCTAATAGGTTATTTCACAAAATAGGTTGGCTGATTCTTTGATCAAATGTCCTAGAATACCCTAGGTAACATATTGAATGCATGTCTATTGGACATTAACATGTCTTTTGGATGTTTGACCTAGTGATTAGATGTCTAATTAGATCATCAAATGTCTGACGTGATTATTAGACATCTCCTGATCGACCACAAATCATAGTCATGTTTCAAAGATATGATTTTTACTCAATTAAACGTGGTTAAACCCTAAATCCATGTATTTTTACAAAACCATGGATTGACCTAGCTCTAATACCACCATTAGGCGAATGATTCACCTTGGGCATTGTGAAAGTGCAAGCAATGGTGTTTCAAAATTGGATACTAAAGTTGATTTCGATGTTGGTAAAACAAATCAATCAAGAAGAAAAACACCTAAATCGGTACCATATGGGAAAAACTAGTTTCTTCCTGTTCCGAGGTTCCATGAGAGAGATGCTATACCTTCGAGGTGGTGTAGTACAGCACCACACGTGCAGTGCCTCTTACAATGAGTCCTGGTGCTACTTGAGACCCTCCTCCTCGATGGATAGATGAAGCCTTTCTTGTCGAGGACAATCAAACCCTATGTGACATGAACTCCGCGAATCTCGAGCACTATTGTCATGTTCTCCACTTAGAGAACCCGACAACGAAAGTTGTTAGGAACACATCCAACACAGGTTGGATGTCCAGGATAGAGTCTGGATGTCCAACCAACAATGCTCTTGTTGGATGTCTAGATGCCTTCTTAGAAGTCTCATAGGCTTTGAGAGGGAATTAGAGAGGGGGCGCCATCTCCCTATGTTCTCTCTCTTGCATAAAGGTAGAGGATGCACAATTAGCGATTAATTAAGGTTTTAGGCTTTGCTTTTGGGAGATATTTATAGGAGTCTATGTTAATCCTAATATAATGGGAATCATTGGATTAAATCTAATGGTTGGGATCAACTCTTACATAAATGCTTGATGGACCATCATTAATTTTAGCTAATTAGGCTTTGGTTTCGAAACACATTTAATTTCCATCCAAGTCCTTTTTGCTTAAGGCCAAATTCCTTTAGGCTCAATTAAATGTTAAATCAAATATTATTTTAGGATTTAAATAATATTTAATTTATCTACAACTAGAAAACCTACTGATCAGACGAAGGGTTTGACTCAAAGGGTGATCGGACTACTTAGAATGGATAGTTCGACAGAGCAATCGCATAAAGGGCACAGGAGTTGGTTACCCAGTTCCACCTTAAGAGGTGTACATCTGGGGGGAGGATGAAACTCCCAACTATATACTAGAATTCACTAGAGTTTTACAGGCTATACAATCGCTCGATTTCTCTCTGATTGCTTGGGGGTGGGTTAACATGCTTTCCCACCTATATATATATCGCGCGGGGATGGAGCTCCTATTGATATCTTCTGAGCAGATCGGGCTCGGGCTCCTAGCAGGATCTCCTGAGCGGATCACGCTTCCAGCAAGATTCTCGAGGCAGATACGCTGCCAGGCCATTAATGGCGGCTGCCAGTGTTAGCATTTATTGGCGGTGCAGGCTTGTTGTACTCTTCACTGCACCTCCAACGGATAGGTTCCTCTGGGTCTGGTTGTGCCCTGCTTGCTTGTGTGCAGGCCGGTTGGACTGCCTAGCCTGACTGCACAGGGGGTTCTCTAGGATGTAGGCGAGCTGGATCTCCAAACCTGCCTTTATTCGAGGTTCTTTGGGCCTATCGTGGAGTTTCAGATTCGAGGGCGTTTTTTGCCCCTCATCACCCACTAATATCATATTGATTTTATCATGCCAATAATGAAATGTTTAAGATTTATGGATTATGGCACCACTCCTTAGGTATTCCAAATCATTATGGTACATTAGGTTTATTCATTCTCGCTAAATACATCATCCTATTCATACTAAGGGATCTAATTCATGCACTAGAAATAAATCTAATTCTTATGTAGATGAAATTATCAAATCAATGTAACTATTTATATTATTCGAATGGCTTACCAAGGGCACACAAATTCCAACAACCTTTGCTCCAATTTCTAAGATGGACTCCTTACGAATTGTCTTGGCCTTGGTGACTTATTATGATCTACAGCTCGACCAGGTGGATGTAAAGATTGCCTTTCTAATAGTGATTTAGGGGAGAATGTTTCCATGGACCAACTTGAAGGCTTTGTGGTCATAGGGAAGGAAAATCTAGTATGTAAATTAAAGAAGTAAATATATGAACTAAAACAAGCTTCTCGACAATGGTACATTAAGTTTAATGATACCGTTGCATCTTATGGTTTTGTAGAAAACACCGTTGATCAATTATCTACATGAAGGTTAGTAGGAGTATGTTTATTATATTAGTCCTATATGTTGACGACATCTTGAGACATGGCCATATTACATAATGTAAAGAAGTTTGTCTTTAAGAACTTTGAAATGAAAGATATGGGTGTGGCATCCTATGTGATAGGAACAAAGATATTCTAGGTTATATCACAAGGAATTTTAGGATTGTCTTAGACGGCACATATTGAGAAGGTCTTGGAGAGATTCAAAATGGATAGCTGCTCCACAGGAATAGTTTCGATTCAAAATGGGGATAAATTTAGTTTGAATCAATGTCTAAAGAATGACTTGGAACAAAAGAAAATGAAGGGAATTTCTTACTTGTCAGTGGTTGGGAATCTTATGTATACTTAGATATGCACTCCACCTGATATTAGTTTTTCCATTGGCATGTTGGGTCAATATCAAAGTAATCTCGGTATGGATCATTAGAAACCTTCAAAGAAAGTTTTGAGTTACTTACAAGGAACCAACGATCACATGCTTGTGTATGGAAGGTCTGATCACCTTGAGGTGATTGGATACCCTAATTTAGATTTTCCCAGATGCTTTGATACTTGAAAGCAAACCTTTGGCCGCATATTTCTTATAGCTAGAGAAGTAATGTCGTGAAGTGTAAAGCAATCCGTCATTGTTCCTTCCGCCATAGAAGTCGAATTTGTAGTGTGCTTTGAGGTTATAGTTTAAGGATGTGGTTGCAAAATTTTATCTCAGAACTTGGAATTATTGACATCATAGCCAAATTGCTGAGAATTTACTGTGATAACTCTTCAGCCGTCTTCTTCTCAAAAATGACAAGTATTCTAAGGGTGCAAAGCACATGGAGATAAAGTACTTGATAGTGAAA
Source organism: Thalassia testudinum (assembly GCA_037157565.1). NCBI lineage: Eukaryota > Viridiplantae > Streptophyta > Magnoliopsida > Alismatales > Hydrocharitaceae > Thalassia > Thalassia testudinum. Next base: position 98,690,628 of record JAZHRO010000039.1, on the reverse strand, counting down.
AAGGAAGTCCAGAAACAAAGGATGTCAATTGAGCATGGTAGTACTAATTTGATTGTAGTAGATCCATTAACGAAAGGTTTGGCACCCAAGGCATTTTTTGAGCAGGTTGTTAGGATAGGTGTCTTGGATAAGTCCTTGTTATGATGTTTGGTTAAAACTTTTATATGTGGAGCTCATTATGTTATGACATTTTGGATTCTATTATAGTTATTTATATTTTATTTATATTATTTTATGTTATCATTATGTGAATAACATGTTTTGACTACATGACATTATGACGGAGGATAATGTTTTCCTTAAATAAAGTTTGATTCGATTAATTTGATATTGTGATACATGGAAGGGATCATATCAAAATGTATGTGTGACTATGATGATACTACCAATCTTAATTCAATTAAAGTAAATGATCCATTAACATTATAGTAGACTCAAGAAAAGACATGTTTAAAGTTAACTATTTGGTCCTCAAGCATCATCTGAACTTGGTGGGAGAAATGTTGGAATTAATCTCATTAAGTCATTCATAAGACTTGGATTAAATAATAAGTGGGTGTAATTTAGTTAATGAATTTAGTCATATTAAATAAAAGACTCATGTTGATGGATAGTGGTGTAGGTGGGGGGGGGGGGGGGGGGGGGTGTGGGGGGGCGAAGGGGTAAATAGTGAATTGAAATTTAACAAATAAAATGTAATCACACAAACATTCACCACAAAGGCATAAGGATATTTAGGTGGAAATCTAACTCAGGTAAAAATCATCACCTAAGTTTCTCGACTTAGGATTTTCCGATCGACTGAGTCAATCAAATTCACTATACGTGTCACTTAAAGGAGGGTGATATAACCTAAATACAACACTACTTTAACATGAGGGTAGCATACCTTAAACCCCTCTTCTTCATGAAGAGGATTTGTCTCACGAAAGAGACGAAAATTTACCATGTGAATACCCAACCAAATATAAAGCAAAAATACAATAATACTTATAGAATCCAAATATACAGCTTAACCTAAACTTCTATAGGCAAGAATTACTTCCCTATTTATGAAAGTGAGTAGGCGTGAGTGGTGCAACGTAATGGTGCTCTCGAATATATATTTGGGAGCTTGGAGAGCAGGACATTATCTTCTTATGATTTCTTTACAAAATGTAAGGGTGGAAAGTATTATCTCTGTATGTCTTTGGCTAGGGGAGGTCTTCTACAATTTATAGAGGCCTTAGGAACCTTCAAGAAGGTTTGGGAGAAGGCTCCTAGTCATTGGAGACAATGTCTTAAAGATTGGGTCAAAATCTCAATCAAATCAAGCTCATGATGACTCTGACAGTAGAAATAGATGTCTGAAAATTAGGTCAAACGTCTGGTCAGACGACTAATGTAAAGTCTAGATGTCTAATCCTGTAGGGTGTGTTTCCTGGAATTGATCAGGTCCAAATATGGATCTTCTCAATAAGGGTCAAAAGTCTGAAGGTGAATTTCAAGACGTCAGGAAAATTTTTGGATGTCTAAAAGTGTAGGGGTTGGTTCTTGGAAATGATTCGATCTAAACAGGGATCTAGTGTAAAGAAGTTAGATGTTTGATTGGACGTCTAACCAAGCGTCTTGCATGTCTGAGACTAAAGTAAGCCTTTAGGAATTGATTTCCCAAGAAGCTAACGGCTTTATAGGTTTGACAAATCTTGATTTGGGTCAGATTAGGTTTAACATCTCTTTATCAGACATCTTGAAGGCTCCATGGATGCTTGAAAATAATATTAAAATACTCCTAAGTTGGTTCTCGAGGATATTGGTTTGATAGGAGTAATGGTCATATTATTGGACGTCTGATTTAAACATTAGACGACTTAAATGACCTATCAAACATCTGATAATGTTGTCTGATTACGGTTTAGGTTTTCTAAGTCTATTCTAGGATTTGCCTAAGCATCCTAAGATAGGGTAAGTGTACCTAGGGTGATATACTTTTGGCTCTTTAACAAAATTCTAAGGAAAATAAAGAGTGAAAATAAAGGATAGATACATAAACATTGAAAGCAAAAATCTATCATATTTTTCATTCTCTTCATCTTCAAGCTTTTGCTCCAAGCAAGGCTCCCTAATTCATGCTCCTAGATGCTTTTGTTCTCCATCAAGCTCCTCCATGCTCCTTGATGGACTCGAGCTTGAGCTTCTCACACCTGCTACCATTTGCATTTAACCTGAAACTATAAACTTAATGCAAATGTTAAATTACAAGTATTTTGTTGTCACCAAAATCAATAATCGTGGTGCCTTTGCACCAATAATCTCTCCCTTTTTGATGATGGGAAAATCATAAATAATACTAAAAAAATCTCCCTCTTTTGACATTATCAACGTTGTTTAATTAATTTTAGTCAACTTATCCTATGGCTCCCCCTTAATACATGCTCTTTTAAAATTAGGTTAACTCCCCCTTTTTGACATAATAATATGCTCTTCTGAAATTCATTAATTCCCCCTTTTTAATGGAGTTATAGCATGTAATAAGATTAAATTTTCTCCCCCTGTCTTGGTACTAATAAATCATCAAATATTATTACTTCCATTGGTTTGGGTTCCAACCTCCATACCCATTTGGTTCATCAAGAACCTTCATTCTTCCTTGATGAAGTCCGTACAAGTAGCTTCTTGGGTCCATTTGTAGATATGCAAAACATGATTTGACCACATGTCTAGGTACCCACATCTTTTTAGGTCCTCAATAATTAGTCTTTCTCGACCAAGGTTGGGGTCCACTTGGATTCCAACCATTTGGCCTTTGTGCATAAGTTCTTTTGATGTGTCCATTTTTGGAGTTAACTTTAGTTCTTTCCTTAGTGAATCTAGCTAACTCATTTAGCAATTTATCTGATTTTCTATAAGTCAAGAAAGATCTTTCTCAATGATACTCATCTTGCTTTTTAGAATAGAAGTTTTGAATTTTAGTAAGCTATTCTCTTCGATTAATTTAGTGTTATTTAAGATTAGGTCATGATTTTCTAACACAAGAGCATTCTTTTCAGATTTAATAGAACTAAAAGAGGTATTCAAATCTTGTTTTTCAACAAAAAGATCATCTATTTTAGATTTTAGGATAATAGAGCTCTTTTTCATATTTTTATTTTCTAACTTTAGTGTTTGCTGAGAACATACAACTCTTCTAAGGTTTCTTGCACCTCTTCAAGAGTAAAAGAATTTACCTCCTCTTCGTTGTTGTCTTCCTTCTCGCTATCACTTGCGATCACCATGAAACCCATGCAAGCGATTTCGTTCTTTGTTTCCTTCCCAAATTCTTCTTTTTCCTCTGAACTTAAGTCATCCCAAGTAGCTTGGAATGCCTTCTTTTGCTCCTTTTTTTTCTTCAAGAGAGGGCACTCCGGTCTAAGGTGCCCCTTTTTGTTATAATGGTAGCATCTAACTTGCTCCTCCTCTTTATTCTTTTTCTTTGATTCCCTGATCTTAAAAAACTTGACAAATTTGTTAGCTAAAAAGTCAAGTTCCTCGTTATTGGAGCTTACCTTGTCATCAAAAGTGGCTTTGAAAGCAAGGTTCTTCATCTTCGGCTTCGGAGTCTCCTTCCTTTGCTTCATCTTGTTCTCATATACCATGAGATTCCCAAGTAGAACCTCCATCTTGAGCTCTTCACTTTTGTGGGCCTCCTCAATCACGATTACTTTTTGTTCCCAATCGGGTTCGACGGAACGAAGTAACTTTGATTGGAGCCCTCCTTCAATGAAAGTCTTCCTAAGAGACTTAAGGTTGTTTACAAAAAGTGTGAACCTAGTGTACTTATCACTTAAACTTTTGTTATCTTTCATAAAAAAGGATTCAAGCTCTTGAGAAAGTAAATTAATTTTAGATGACTTTACTTTTGATGTACCTTCATGTGTTATCTCTAAGGTGGGCCAAATCTCGTAGGCAGGGGAGTAGTGTGAAATCCGGTTGAACTCCTTTGGACTTAATGCACAATATAATGCATTCATTGCTTTGGCATTTAGCGATAACTCTCGAATTTGTTCTCGAGAGTAGCCTCTAATGGGCTTCTTCGGGATGATGTACTCCTTACATCTTTCCCATTGAGTAGTCATTGGCCTGCAACCACATTTTCATTTGTAATTTCCAATATGAGTAGTTCTTACCTTCAAAGTATGGTGATCGAACAACGGATGGCCCCTTGATGTACTTTGTCGCAAAGATACTCCCCTACATGATCTCGCTGGTTTGTTACACTGCAATCGCGACTCCTCGCTATGTTACGAACTGTAGGTGCACTAGAGGGGGGTGAATAGTGAATTGAAATTTAATACAAATAAAATGCAATCACACAAACATTCACCACAAAGACACAAGCATATTTAGGTGGAAATCTAAGCCGGGTAAAAACCACCACCTAAGTCTCTCGACTTAGGATTTTCCGATCGACTGAGTCGATCAAATCTATTATACATGTCACTTAAGCGAGAGTAACACAACCTCAATACAACACACTACTTTAACATGAGGATAATGTACCTCAAATCCCTCTTTTTCACGAAGAGGATTTTGTCTCACGAAGGAGACGTGAATTTACCACCTGAATACCCAACCAAATATAAAGCAAAAATACAACAATACTTATAGAGCTCAAATATGCAACTTAACCTAAGCTTAGGAAAGAATTACTTTCCTATTTGTGAAAGTGAGTAGGAGTGAGTGGCGTAGCGTAATAGTGCTCTTGGATATATATTTGAAAGCTTGGAGAGGAGGACACTATCTTCTTTTGATTTCTTCACAAAGTGAGTGTAAGGGTGGAAAGTATTATCTCCATGTGTCTTTGGCCAAAGGGATGCCCTCTAGTATTTATAGAGGCCTTAAGAACATCCTTTAAGAAGGCTTGGGAGAAGGCTCCTAGTTGTTGGAGACAATGTCTCAAAGATTGGGTCGAAATCCCAATTAAATCAGGCTCATGTTGACTCTGATAGTAGAAACAGGCGTCTGAAAATCAGGTCAGACGTCTGTTAGACGACTAATGTAAAGTCCGGATGTCTAATCTTGTAGGGTGTGTTTCTTGGAATTGATTAGATCTAAATAGGGATCTTCTCAACAAGGGTTAGATGTCTAAAGGTAAATTTTAAGACGTCTAGGAAATTATTGGAGGTCTAAAAGTGAGGGGTTGGTTCCTGGAAATGATTAGATCCAAATAGAGATCTAGTGGAAAGATGTCAAACGTCTGATTGGACGTCTGATGAAGGGTCTTAGACGTTTGAGGCTAAAGTAAGCCTTCAGGAATTGATTTCTCAAGAAGCTAATAGCTATATAGGTTTGATAAATCTTGATTTGGGTCAGATTAGGTCTAACATCTCTTTATCAGATGTCTTAAAAGCTCCATGGACATCTAAAAATAATATTAAAATACTCCTAAGTTGGTTCTCGAGGATATTGGTCTGACAGGAGTAACGATCTTATTATTGGATGTCTGATCTAAACATTAGATGACTTAAAATGGCCTATCAGACGTTTGGTAAGCATGTTAGATGTCTAATAAGGATGTCTAATTACGGTTTAGGTTTTCTAAGTCTATTATAAGATTTGCCTAAGTGTCCTAAGATAGGGTATATGTACCTAGGACCTACGGTGATATATTTTGGGCTCTTTAACAAAATTCTAAGGAAAATAAACAGTGAAAATAAAGGATAGATACATAAACATTGAAAGCAAAAATCTATCATATTCTTCACTCTTTTCATCTTCAAGCTTTTACTCCAAGCAAGGCTCCCCAATCCATGCTTCTTGATGCTTTTTATTCTCCATCACGCTCCTCTATGCTCCTTAAAGGACTTGAGCTTGAGCTTCTCACACTTTCTACCATTTGCATTTAATTTAAAACTATAAACTCAATACAAATGTTAAATTATAAGTATTTTGTTATCATTGAAATCAATGATCATGGTGCCTTTGCACCAACAAGTGGGAGGGATGGAATCGATTATGGTAAGGAATCCAAATGTGATTAGGATTCCTTCCGACCCTACCCCTAAATAATGATAGAGGAGCCTCTCAATTGGGCACACCCTCATTAGAGAAAAACCCTAAAGGATTTTGATGCCTCCTTCCCATTAAGGAGTCTCATCATGTCAAGGGGAGAAGGAAATGGGAATATGTGTGTATGATCATGATCAAGCACGCACGTTGACTTTCTTCCACCTTATCGCCACGCATGACATTCCTCTTAGCATGTCATGGAGAGAGATAATCTCTAATTCTATTGTTTCTTTGTATTAATGTAAGAATTGAATTAGTTTTGATGGATGTGGCATGATGAATCATTCGTCTAATATAACAATCAATATATAACATCATGTAATGTTTGTTTTGTTCGAACTTAGCATGTGATTTCCGAATAACATTTGATATGAAGGAATAAATGCTTTGATGATCGATCATAACATAAATGCTTTCATGCATAGTCAACTTCAAATCAGAATGATTTTTAATGTAATAGCTTTGATGGCTATTCTCTTGAGTTGTATTAGAAATTGTATTATTTCTCTTTGTATCAACGCTCTCTATTGTTAATTTGAAACCATGTGCATAAAGAACAATTGCCCCACTCTTGGCTTGATTGCATTTGAATCCTGTTGTATGCATTTCTTCCTCAATCTTATCCTCTCCTTTTTCTCCAACGTTCTTCTCTCTTCTTTTCTATTTATAACCCAAATCCAAACTCTGATAATACCTATCTCTTGTAGCCAAGGTTTAAAATGTCCATATCGCTCGATTGGGAGAAATTAACACAAGGTCTTATGTCTTTTTTCCTGATATTGGTCGACATATTGTCAATATCGAGGGGTATCGACGATATATCACCAAAGCTGAAGATCCACAATACAAAATTTTCATAATTCTAGTGATATGTGACCGACACAGGTGATATGTCAATCACATATCCCTATTTGGACTCTAACATGTGATTGATAAGAGTTATGTATCATTTTCCCCATGTATTGGCGATTCGTACTTCTCAGACTTTCCAATTAAAAATTAGATTTTTTTTTTTACATCTCAAATCATGATTTTGATCTTCTAAGGCTTAGGTATTTTTTCATGTTATGACATTTTAAGCCATTTTGAGTTATTTCAACAAAGTTTCATCAATGAATGTAATATTCGATACAACTACATGGAGTGGGAGTTCTACTGTGAGTATGTTAGAGTGTTTTGGATAGAGGAAGATAATAAGAGGAGAGGTATCGAGCCAGGGTTTAGACTTGGTATTCTTTGGTGGCAGTGGTTGGTGCTTTCGTACTTGGTGTGGTCCAATGATGCTCTGATACTACTGATATATCATTTCTTTTGATGAGCAGTATTACTGTGAATATTTTTTAATTATTATATTATGTACATTTTATTTTCAATATATGACTTTATCGATATGTCAATAGTACATTTCTATTATGTTTTCTTTCAAAATTTATGATTTTGATCTTTTAGTCATTTCTTTATGTATATAGTAGTTATTAAAATATTAATTTTCATCAAATTTGTGACATTTTAGGTATTTTTGAGCGATTTTCTCAAAATTCACAGATATCAACGCTATGTCCCCTTTTCAACTTGTTGAAACAACATTGATATCGATATTTAAAACCTTACTTGTAACTTATGCATTTGAGAATGACACTATGAAGAGAAAGAATGCTAAAAATCTCAATTATTGTGTCTAAAATAGGGCCAAAAGGACTACTTCAAGTATTTTTTCAACTAGTAGGAGCCTATTTCTTTTCTTAAATTGCCTTGGATCTTGTTTGGTTAGCATATTATTTATGTTGAATGGAAATGTCTTATGTCATTTTGATAATAAAATTCTTCTCTTTTCTTCTAGGCTTTACAACCCTATATTTCCATTATAATTCCTCTTCTTTAATTAATGATTTAGTTCTATAAAAATTACATGAAATGAAGATGCTATAGGAGAAAATGTTTCCCAATAAGAGAGATAATGTTTCACTAGTTCTTCAAGATTTCGACCTTATACGATTTGTGATGAGAATTTTAGTAGTAGGGTTCCTCCAAAGGAGAATCTGATGATAACGACATCATCAGCCATATGTAGCTTTAATTAGTCATAATCAATTGATAAATACTCTTACATAACCGCCAAAGAGCTAAATTTCATTGCATATCCTTTTTGAGAGAAATATATTAAAACAGGGGTAAAACTATAATTTTAACATAATATCATAAATGTAGAGCAATCACAGGGTTTCTCAGGAGTTAATTAAATGTCAAATAGTCATAAATGTCTAATAAGTGGATTCATACAGATAAAAATGAATTTTCGCGTGTTTTGAGAATTAATGGACATTTGAAACCCTAAAAATAGATCCTCTTAATTAACTAAGATTCCAGTTAGGATAAAATTCACCTAAACCTTCTAAAAATCATAAAAAAGATTTTCCTAAGGTTTGGTACCTTTAATTTGACCATTGGAACCCAATTTGACCTAAAATAGAGTCTTAAATAGACAGTTACCCTAATTTAGGTTTCTATGCAAATTATCCAGTCAAACTTAGTCAAAATCAAAAATCCGACTTTACCATTAGATTCCTTGGGTCCAAATTAAGTTTGTAAGAGAATTTTGGCCCAATTAGAGATCATCTTGACCTAGTTTGCATTCTAGTCCAGTTTGACTCTTTTTCTTTCACACACACCCCTAGCTTTTGAAATTCATTACAAATAGGTCCCTACTTTTGTCATCATATTTACAAATAGGTGCCTCTACCAATATCGTGGAGGAACTCCTACTCCGGCGACCTTCAATCAGAGATTTCTCTCTGATTCCTTGACGAAATCCTTCCAAAATTGGAAGAACTCCTGAGAGAATCTCCTTCCATTTAAGCCACTCATTGGGCTTTGTTTCTTTCTCAAAAGCTTGTGCGAATCATTTGAAGTTGAGGGTTTCCCTTTTATGCCTAAGCCCCAAGCTTTCAATCTTGGTTTCAAAGCTTGGAAGGACCTCCTAATGCCTATAAAAGACCCCTTGATGCAAACCTTACATCCTTAGCAAGGTTTGGGGCCAAAAACTTCTTTAATTCCCTACCTCCAGCCCCTCTTCAATGAAGCTCTAGCGGCCTCCGTCCCCTTCGTCCTACAGGTAGCCAACAGCCAAAGTGGCCTGCCCATCCTCTTCCTCATCTTCCTCCGCGCCTCGCCAGTCAAAGTGAGGGCCGTCTTCCCCTTTCCTCGCCACTGTCCCCCTTGAAGGAGACTTCATCTTCCTCGCATTCGGCAAGCCACGCCAATGCGATTCCCTTCCCTTCTCGTCCTTAATTTAGGTCCTTTTGACTCCTTTCCTTCCTTAGGTTCTATTTATCCCCTAAAAATCCAAAAACATCCCTCGATGCCATCGCACGCCCTCACCTTCTTCTGCTCCTGCGAAGCTCCGACGACGCCTTCCCGCCGCTCCACCGCTCGAAACACCGTTGCTCCATGTCCATTAGCTCCGTCGTATTCCAGAGAGCAAAAGTCCTCTGGTTATTAAGGCTATTGGCCTCTCCTCAGCGCTACAGAGCACCAAACCTCCACATCGTCTTCTCTGTCACTGACAACCACTTTCCGGTCACCATACGCCCTCAAAACCACCCTCATCACGTTCACCGTAGTCCGACGAAGCTTTTGAACATTTTAACTGGGGCACTTAGCCCGTATTCTTGGTTTCAAGCATCCACCGGACCTCCGCTGTTGTGTCCTCCTCCGACCTCAGCCACCGTGTTCTAGCTGCATTGTTCATTGACAATGCCTCCAGGTGGTGCGGTTTTGCTCCAGGTGTTCACCCAGGCTGCCAATTGGAAGCTTCAATTGCGTTCTCTGCCTCAATTGGACACTCCCTGCTTCAGCTGTTCGCGTGAAGTGGGTGGGATAGTCCTACCTCGGAAATCACTGAAGCAACCGTGTGGGATAAATTGATCTTTTGCCTCCGACCCCTCACCCAAGACACAGGGGTTGGGTCCCCATGCACACCCAGTGCATGCCTCACCTGCGGTCATGCCACGCGGGTCTGGCCAGATTTGGTTACCTGCCTGTTTACCCGATTAGAGATCCGATTTAGCGGGTTTCTAAGAGAGTAGAGAAGAAAGAAAGGGGGGGTTTTACCTCAGTGAACCTTTTGTTGGTGCTAGAGCACCACGATCATTTGTTTTGATGATAACAAAACACGTGTTATTTAACATTTACACTTGGAGTCTTAGATTTCAAGTCAATTGCAAATGTAGACGTGTTTAGACGGAATTCGAGCTCGCATCCAGGACGGATTGGAGGAGCTTGATGGAGAACAAAGGAGATTCGCGAGGAGCGCTAGATTGAAGATGGAAGGACAAGAAGAATAGGATAGAATTTTGTTTAATCCTTTCATGTACTTTTATCTTTATTTTGCTTGCTCTTTTTATTTCCTTAGAACATTATGTTAAAGAGCCTCAAAGTACCCTAATAGTAGTCCTAGGAACACCTGCACAACCCTAGGATACTTAGGTTTTCTGTAGAATACTTAGAAAACCAATATAGGGTTCAAACAGAGTTTCCAGACGTCTAATTCCCAAATCAGACGTCTGATAAAGTGTTTTAAGACGTCTAACTGTTGATTTAGACGTTTGATAACTATTAGGCTGGATATAGTTAGTTCTGTCTGATCAGACGTCCAGACCTTAGACTAGACGTCTTAGGAGACGTCTGATGACTTTGCCAGACGTCCAATTAGTGGACCGTTGGCTGGCTTAGCGAACAGTCAAGAATGTGACCGTTAGAGCCTTATCAGACGTCCATAGGACTTTCCAGACGTCTGATAATTGACCGTTTTGCCTCGATTGACCCAAAATCTCTTCTCAGAGATTTTCTAGCCGTTGCAACGTTTGGAAATCCATTCCCACAGAAAAGGTAGGTTTCTAGACGTCCAGACATAGTGCCAGACGTCCTGTATGTCGTCTGATGGACTTGCGCTAGAACCCTGTTTAGATCTGATCCAAGTCAGGAAGAGACCCGCCCAAAATCAGACGTCTGACCTTGAAATCAGACGTCTTAAAGTGGTCTTCCAGACGTCTGATGCCAGAATTAGACGTCTGATAAGCCTGTCAGTGCAATAATTGTTCCTGATTTTGGGCTGATTCTCTTAGGCTTTGTACCCAACGGCTATGGAACATTTTCTAAGCCTTCCAAAGCCTTCCTAAGGCCTCTATAAATAGAGGGGAACCTTTGCAACACTAAAACACAGCAAGATACACAAGAAACACTTTGTAATACACTTTCCACTCTCTTGTGTCCTAGCTAGCTCTTGCTCTCCAAGCTCAAGCTCCATTCTCTTGAGAGCATCAAGCTGTTGCGCACCCGCTCTCCCGCCGTTGTTCACGAGAGCGACGTTGCGCCGTCACGTGGCACACGCATCCGCGTCGTCGACGCACTCCTTTCAAAGGGAAGCATCCTATTTCCTATAGAAGCTTAGGTTAAATATTACTTTGTTGGCTCTATAGGATTACTTGTTTTATCTTTGTTATTTGGTTGGGTATTCGCTTTGCGAATTCTGGTCTCCTTCGCGAGACAAAATCCTTCTTGTGAAGAGAAGGGGTTGAGGTACGCTACCCTCGTCTAAGTAGCGTGGTTGTAATTGAGGTTGAATCACCCTCATTTTAAAGTGATTCGGTTTAGTGGATTTTGATCAACTTGGTTGATCGGAAAATCTTAACTCGAGAGGGTTAGGTGGTGGTTTTCACTAGGTTTGGGTTTCCACTTAAAAATGCTTTGTGTACTTTGCGTGATTGCATCTTGTGAGATTGTTTATATTTTATTTCCGCAATTATTACGTCACCCCCTCCTAGTAGGGAAAACTACACCTTTTTCAACACTTAGTTGCTGAGAGGCGACCGTGCCTCTGTGTTGTGCCTTCCCTTGTGCTTGAGAAGAAGAGTAGAGGCTTTTCTTTGTGCATGAGAAGAGAAAAAGAAGAAAAAGCGAAGGGCCTTTGAGTAGAAGAGAAGGATCGTAGAAGAAGGAACAGGCTAAAGAAGAGAGCAGAAGAAGAAGAAGAAGAAGAAGCTCTATACAGAGCACTGTAGCAAGGCTTGTTTAAGTCGTCTGATTCATAGCCTTGACGACTAATCCCTCTGACAGGAGCCACTGTGCAGTTATTGATATGTCGAATTTCAGTGGTTAATACTGTTCATTTATTTAGACTATTGAGAATTCGTATATATATGTATCTATGTTAATAATTGGTGATTTAAATCATCATTATTTTATTTTGGATCTCTTTTTGCTTCATTAAACTCTTGATATACTCATGTTATATATTGAATATCTAATGTGACAGATTAGTATTCATTGAATATCATTACTGTGCTTAAATTCTTGTGCTCATTTATTTTGATGAAGATTAGCACGTGAATTCCAATTTGCTCATTGTGTTCGACCTCGAACTTCTTTTAGATTTTCGAGTTATAAATTATATTTATTTAGAGAGCTATTTAGGAGGCTTTACTACAATGAAGCATCTTAAAACTCCTATCTAGGATCCCTTTCAACATTTTGGCACCGTTGTCGAGGATCAACGCGTAATTCATCGCCATTCTTTATTTTATTTGATTATATTTGAGCCCTGGCTTGCCTTATTTGTTTCTTGTGATTTTGCGAGGTATATCACAAGGTGATTTTCTGCGCAAAACAACCACTCCCAGGGCAGGTAACCTCTCTTCTTCCCTAATCTCCTAATCCTTGGAAGAAAGAAAAGGAAACAAAACCAATTAGGATTCATTTGCATTATTTTCATAGTAATTTTCATTTAAAAGGCAAGTTTTCTGAGTTACGAAAATTCATATCTGATTGATGCTTGAGACGATTTTGATTAGAGATCCCTACCCTATTTCCTATACCTATTAAGGATTACGCTTAATTTCTAATCTTCTTTGACTACGCACTTCTTGTTTGAAGTTCAAGAAGAACAACTTGAAATTTAATTGGACTTGATATAGAACCTATTAGGGTTTTCAGCATTTAGGGTTTGAAGTGTTAGTTCACATTTTGCCTGCATTAAAGAGGAATTTACCCTTCCGCATTTGTGTGCTACCCAAACCCGTGATTGAAAAGATCTAATCAAGAACCCTAAAAATAAGGCTCTAATTTCACTTGAACCTTAAAAATTGTGGACCTAATAACCTGAGAGTCAATTTAGGGTGATTTTTGGGTCTTGAACTAGATTTCATTCCGTCATCTTTAGAACTACTCAGGCGAAGTTCACCTACATTGTAGGCTGACCAATCTCCAAATTAGATTACAATCAAATCAACTTTTAATCAAGTGAAACTCAAGATACTAATTAGGCTAAAATTGGTAGACTTAATGTCTTAAGTTCGTACATTCTGGTCTACATGGAACCGTAGTGACAAGGAAGGTCGGCTGGGGGAAACCCTGTAACTTGTGGGGACGCTCTACTGTGTAGGGGTCTTTGTGAGGCTCTCCCTTCTTGGCTGCCTAGGTATTTCTTGGGTGTGCGAATTTCTGATTTAGAGGTATCATCCGCCTTGAAACAACCTTAGTCATCCAAAAATCTTTGGGTGTCTTGATTGGGTCCAAATAACATCCAGTCCATCATCCCTTCTATAGAGCATATACACAGGAAGGTCCTTAGGTTTTTAACCTAAGGGGCCTCATTAGATCTTCTTGGGAATCTCTTTCAGATCTGATCAACTTCAATCTAACCTGAGTTTGATTCTACATCTTCATTCCACCACTTGATTAAAAAATGCAACCTGACATGTTAGGAAAAGTGATTAGAATACCTATGTCCCAAATGACCATTAAAGACAAAATAATTGAGGATGCCTATAGACACCATGAGGAATATTTTAAGAGGGACATTCAGGATTAATTTAAGAAAACAATGGACCACATAGTGAACTGTATGGAGATAATATGGATACAAATGAACTACGGTTTAACCAGGGATGATCGCTTAGCATAATACATTGAATTGGTGAAATTACATAACAACGATTGTCTGCAATGTTGGTCAAATCCTTCATTTCCGGAAGACCTCCAGAAATTTTTGGAAAAATGGGGGAATTGCTGAATAAGTTATATAGAACCATTGATCAAAAATACCTATCAAAAGTTAATAAAACATCTTGGAGTGATTTTGATGATCAACATGATTCCACAAATCCCGGGTTTGATGATCAAGATTGTTGTGAACCCCCAACCTAAATGAATTCAGATTCAAATTTCATAACAATTGACATTCCTGATCTTGATGAGGGTGGGGAGGATCCAATTGCAGGTGTTCCCGATTTTGAGCTAGCCTTAGAAAGCCTTGAAGCTGGTCCATCGAGCTTAGATTTCCTCGACACCTGTGATGATGAGCTTAAAATAGAACCCCTTGAGAGTATAAATTCTGCCCCTTATTCTGATAAGGTGACTCTCGAGAGCAATTCTGACATACCTGTAGAGCCTAACCTAGATCCTAGTGACCCAATGCTTACCTTTTACCTAGAATCTAGATCTAAGCCTAATTGGGATGATTATAGGGCCCCATATGATGAGACAGATTTCAAATTTGAAATATAATTCAGGGCCTGTATTTGATGAATACACATCTCCAACCTCCTCAGAGACACTGATTGATTTTTTGAAAGTCATGCCGATCTATGATACAGAAACCGAGGGGTTGGAAGAGCTAGGAATCGATTGGGTCTACCCTAAGAGCCAAGAACCTGAGCCCATGCCTAATCAGGACACCTTTTTAAGCTCGGAATGTGAAAATAGGTTAGATCTAAGTCAGGTTGCTAATTCTACACATCTTGATTCTCTTTGTGGTGGAACTTTCAATCCAGAATCAGATTCGGAAACTTATTCTTGCAAATTCTCTGATGATTTTGAATCCTACTCTGATTTCAGAGAACCTTTGTTTTATGACGATTATGAACCAATCTACGACCTCAGCATTCATGATCCGTTCTTCGACTCTGAGGTCCCTGATCCCGAGATCATTGATTCAAAATCGGGTTCCATTGAGATGGAATCATTCTTTTTTGATCTACAGCAATCAGAAACAAATGCCAAGAGTCTGCAATCTCGAGTTCGAATATTTTCTTGACTCAGATTTTCATGATCCTATAAGCACTCTCCAGGCATTTACCTTTGATTTTGATGGGTATTATGAGGACTCTCTAGATGAACCAACCTTTGATACCTTTCTAGAGGAGCCCTCAACTCACATAGTTTTCAAGGAAGCCACCTCTTCAAATCCACATTCAAAGCCCTCTCAAATCTGATCCTAACCTCGACCCGCCACCGGAATCAATTTCTACTATGATTCTTCGCTCGATGATCCAGTTGCACATGATTCTTCTCCATCTTTTGATCGGGATTCGGACATCAATCAGAATGCAAATCACGTCCTACCCTTTTTTGATCACTTTTGTAGGGTTCCTACATCCTCCACAAACTCTTTTGCATTCGAGGATCCCTACTCTGACCAGGCTGATTGGAATCAGCCAAACCCGTGATTCACACTGCCACATCTTTTTGAGTCACAGAACACCTAGTGGGCTCCGTATTTACTGATTCACATCCATCAACCCATCAGATCGATTGAGTTTGGGAAGAATCATTAGCCTATTAATTTGAACAAGCACCTGGTTGGACCAACCAGGCTATTGATCAAGGTGCTTGTTCTACAAAATTCTTCTGATTTTACCACTCATTCTCCATGACCACTTTCTGCTCGACTGAAGGCATTGAATTTAACACTTAATGGGAGGCAACCCGTCATTCCAAAAATTGAGACCCTTTTGATCATCTTTTTGAGTTTCACGTCTATTGCACTTCTGAGTTCAGTTTTAGAATAGTCGACTCCACCTTTGGTATTTGTACCAGATCTTGAAACATCTGCAACAGTTATCCTGACCCATTTACCCACCCTTTTTACCCTGTTCTAACCCTTGAACCTAGCTGATTTCATACCCTTTGGTTTATAATGAGGACATTGCAAAACTTAAGCATGGGGGTGTTAAAGTGCAAACACATAAAAATTAAAACTTCTAAGAGGTTCTCACAAAAAATACTTATTCAGAAAAAACCAGAAAAATAATTTTTTTGAAAAAAGAACAAAAAATGGAAAGAGGAGGAAATTTTGAGAGACTAATTGTATATCATTCATAAGGAGAAAAAGGTGAGGTGATTTAAATGTTAAAAAGGAGCTACAATTTGAAGCAAAAAGTGAGTTATTAGTAAATGATTATGGAATATAGTTGTAGGCCAAATCAAAAGAAAAAAATTAAGTCCTGAAATAACAGAGAGACTTGGAGATTAGTATGAGTGCTGATCTTAGGCCTCTTGGGCTGATTCTAGGGCTTAAACATTCAAGTATCCGTTAGGATCCGGATAGTCCTCAAGAGGTTGAGGAAAATGCGAAGCTTATGTATTAGGTCTAAAGTTTTGGGATTATAAGACCTTGTTAACTGACCTCTGGTTTGCGGGACTCGGTAACCTAAGCACACTAATCCACACACAAGTTTGGTTCAGTGCGCTTAATAATCAAAATCACGAAAAAGCAGTTGTTCTGTTATGAAAAAGCTACCTAGATTAGGAGTGACTTGAAAACACAAGTTAATTTGGACTAGTTCTAGGTGTAGAGAGGCAGGAAATTCCCTGCGAAGATGCGCAATAACATACCGTCTCCTCGGTGCTTATCTCTTAGGATATCTAAATATCCTACTGGGGGCATGTAAGTATCTTATGCTGATTCAGGTGCCATGGGCAGGATTATCCGATAATGTCGATTGCCAGGGCCTGAATTTAGCTACAGAATGCCATGGGCGGCACTATCTTGAAATGTCGAAAGCCAGGATTTTTAGGGGTTGCTATGGGCGGTGCTATCTCGAAGCATCGATTGCCAGGGACCCTGCGAGGATTGATGGTGGGAACTAGGAATCCGATACAAACTGTGTTTTTGAGTCAATCCGAAGCTAGAAATAAAGAAAAGAAAAAGAGAGAGAAGGCTCTCCAAAAATGAAAAAATTATTCTATCCCTCTCTTTTACAAAAGCACATTACAAACTGAACCTGGACTGATCATGTTACAAGCACGGCTGCTTTAACCGCTGGGTTCAAAGAACCTTAGGATAGTTTCTGTGGGCCTCAGAAACCTTCGCGGCAGACAAAGGCTAAAGCTGGTTAGGTCTGGATCTTGATTGATACTTGAGTACCTCTAGGCCTACTATTAGCATTCTGACCTAATTTCTAAAAAGAAGAATAAAATCAATACTCTGAATTGCAAGACATGGTCTAGAACTCGAGTTCATTTTATAAGATTTTGCTAAGGTCCTGGCTAATAGATTGAGGCCTGTACTGCAAGATTTGATCCATCTTGCTCAGTCTGCTTTCCTCCCGGGTAGATCCCTTCAAGAATCTTTTATATTGGCCCAAGAGATGGTTTGCGGCTGGCATAAGAGGAGATGCAAGGCCTTCATGTGGAAGGTTGATTTTCGTAGGGCTTATGACTCAATCAGCTGGCCTTATTTATGGGATGTGCTTAAAAGAAGGGGCTTTCCCCCTACTTGGATAGCTTGGGTTAAGAGATGTATTACCACAGCCTCCTTTACCCCTCTAATAAATGGGAAACCCTGTGGTGCATGGATCCAGCCTCAATGTGGCATCAGGCAAGGATGCCCCTTGGCCCCATTGATATTTAATTTGGCAGTTGACAGTTTAGCCTGGTTTGTTTGTAAGCTTTCTGAAGTGGGTCTTGTTAGAGGATATTCGCTCTCTTGCAGGAACAGTTTGGCTCCCATTCTTCAATATGCAGATGATACTGTCTTTTTTGTTGAAGGATCCATGGATGGAGCGTTGGCTTTGCATCACTTGGTTGATATCTTTGGTGAGCTTTCTAGACTGAGGTTAAATAGGGACAAGTCTGGTTTGGTTTGCTTTGGTTTATCTGAGGTGGAGCAAGAGGCCTTAGCAACCATCATGATGACTCCCCGCATCAGCCTTCCTATTAGGTATCTTGGGCTGCCTTTGAGGTTTTCCAGGTTGAAGAGAGGTGATTGGAATTGCCTTTTTGACAAGATCTCTATGAAACTTGATGGTTGGCACAGCATATTCCTATCCAGAGGTGGAAGGCTTATCTTGCTCAATTCGGTGATCACCTCCATCCCTGTTTTCTACTTCTCCATTTTCAAAGCACCAAGATCCGTTTGGAAAAGATTGGATGTGATGAGGAAGAGATTTTTTTGGAAGGGAGCTAGACACAAGGGCAGCTTCTTGCAGCCTCTCAAATGGGATCAAATCTGCTATCTTAAGGAGCTGGGTGGTCTTGGGATCAAGTCCTTGCAGCACTTTAATGATGCCTTGCTGCTCAAATGGGCTGTTAAGCTGCTGCAAGGTGATCTAAAACCGTGGTCTGATCTGATCAGAGATAGATATGGAGCTTCCAACAACAGATTTTCCAAACTTCAGCCAAACTGTCCATCACCTTTCTGGAAATCAGTAACTAAGGCTTTGGCTGATCACTTCCATCTGCTGCAACCATCACTTGGAGATGGTAGGTCTTTCAGATTCTGGAAAGTGGAATGGTCTGAATTGGGGGTCTTGAGGGAGCTCTATCCGAGAGCTTTTGATGCAGCAGCTGACAAGAATGCTACGGTCAGCAAGATCTGGTCTTGCAGCAGTAGCAGTTGGATTCTGGATGATGTGGAATCCAGCAGCAGCAGAAGAACAATCGGTTATGAGATGAGAAGAGAAGGCTTTTATTAGACCTCGAAAATTTCAGACCTAGACTTGGAACGGAGGACAGATATCTGTGGGATGGGATCTATAGTGTCAAATCTGGGTATAACAGAATGCTAAATTTTGAAGAGGGATGGAGACATGATTCCATTGATAAGAAGATATGGTTGTTAAAAATTCCTCTCAAGGTACAAATCTTCCTTTGGCTATGCAGGAGGGATGGATTAATCACAAGTGATCTACGCCACAGAAGATTTGGTACTGATCATCATGTATGTTTTTTATGTGAGATGAGCACTAATAATGTAAATCACCTGTTCTCTTCTTGCCTTATCACTGATGTCATTTGGAGAAAAATTTGTCAGGAGCCTTTACCAGATTGAGATTCTATGTGGCATGGGTTTGAGGTGAGAGGGAAACCACATGTCCACATGGCTGCTTCTATTTGGTGTGTATGGAAGGCATGGAATGAGAGACTTTTTCAGGAGAGGCCGGTATGTTGTGAGAATATTGTAAGAGAGTGCTAGTCCCTCATACAGTCTTGGGGATCCTTTTTGTATTCTCCCTTCTTTGCACATAATATACTACTCCAGACTGCTATCACGGGACGATAGCTCTCCTTTCTGCTTCAAAAAAAAAAAGATTTTGCTAAGGGACTAGCAAAAGTTAGGCATGGGGGTATGATGATAACGTCATCATCAGTCATATTTGGCTTTAATTAGTCATAACCAATTGATAAATGCTCTTATATAACCACCAAAGAGCCATGATTCATTGCATATCCTTTCTGAGAGAAATGCATTAAAACAGGGGTAAAACTGTAATTTTAATATCATATCATAAATGCAGATAAATCACGAGGTTTCTCATGGATTAATTAAAGGTCAAATGGTCATAAATGTCTAATAAGTGGGTTCATGTAGACAGAAACGAGTTTTCACGCGTTTTGCGAATTAATGAACATTTGAAACCTTAAAAACAGACTCGCTTGATTTACTGAGGTTCTTCTTAGGATAAAATTCACCTAAACCTTCTAAAAATCATAGAAAAATATTTTCTATGGTTTGGTACCTTTTATTTGACCATTGGAACCTACTTTAACCTAAAATAGAGTTTTCGACGGACAGTTGTCCTAATATAGGTTTCTATGCAAATTACCTAGTAAAACTTGGTCAAATCAAAATCTAACTTCACCATCAAATTTCTTGGGTCCAAATTAGGTTTGTACCAAAATTTGGGCTCAATCAGAGATCATCTTGACCTAATTTGCATTCCAGTCCAATCTCACTCTTTTTCTTACACACACACCCCTAGCTTTTGAAATTCATTGCAAATAGGTCCCTAATTTTATCAACATCTTTGCAAATAGGTCCCTCTATCATTCTCGCAGAGGACTCATACTCCGACGACCTTCAATCAGAGATTTCTCTTTGATTCCTTGATGAAATCCTTCCAAAATTGGAAGGAGAACTCCAGAGAGAATCTCCTTCCATTTGAGCCACTCATTGGGCTCTGTTTTTTTCCCAAAAGCTCATGCAAATCATTTGAAGTCGAGGGTTTCACTTTTGTGCGTAAGCCCCAAGCTTTCAAGCTTGGTTTCAAAGCTTGGAAGGACCTCCTAATGCCTATAAAAGACCCCCTGATGCAAACCTTACATCCTTAGCAAGGTTTGGGGCCAAAAACTTCTTCAATTTCCTACCTCCAGCCTCTCTCCGACCAAGCTTTGGCGAACTCCGTCCCCTTCATTTTACAGGTAGCCAACGACCAAATTGGCCTGCCCATCCTCTTCCTCATCTTCCTCCACATGCACCTCGCCAGTCAAAGTAAGGGCTATCCTCCACTTTCCTCTCCGCCGTCCCCCTTGAAGGAAACTTCATCTTCCTCGTGTTTGGCAATCCACGTCGGCGTGATTCCCTTCCCTTCTTGTCCTTAATTTAGATCCTCTCAACTCCTTTCCTTAGGTTCTATTTATCCCCTAAAAACCTAAAAACATCCCTCGACACCACCGCACGCCCTCGCCTTCTTCCGCTTTGGTGAAGCTCCGGTGATGCCTTCCCGCCCCTTGTAAAGACCCGTCCCACTTTTAGCCATTTAAGACGTTTGGAGTCTCAGTCAGACGTCTGTCCAGGCATCTGGACCCTTTCTCAGACGTCTGAAAATAAAATTTTTGTACGCCCTCTACGCGCAAGTGGCGTGCAGAATCCCTTTTTCCTCTCTCTCCTTACCTCATTCCTACCCGAACCCTAAACCCCTTAGCCTTTATAAAGACCCCTCCCCTCCTCTCCTCTCCACTCCACACACCACCACCACACCCCACCTTCACTACCGCGAGAGGAGGTGAGCGACGGTGAGCGAGAGAGGGCGAGAAAGAGGAGAGTGCGGGAGGAGTGGGAGGCCGAGGTCGGGAGCTTCAGTGGAAGCTCACCGGAGCTCGCACGGCCATCGCAGGCGTGTGTGGGAGGAGGGAGTCCGGAGCGACGTCCTCGACCACCTGCAGCAGTTGGAGCTGTGACGGAGTGAGGAGAAGCGCGGCGGAGAGCGTTGGGAGCGAGTTTTAATACTGGAAATTTTCTAGTATCAGACGTCTAGAGTGAAGTCTAGACGACTGGCAGAGCATCTGGACGACTGGAGTCAAGACCAAACGTCTGAAAGCTCCTTTATCGTGAAGGTACGTTCTTTTCGTGATTACGGCCATGCAGGCCGCACCGCAGAAGGATATGTCGGTCTGATTTTGGGTGGCTGCACTGTCGTACGCAGGAGCAGCCTTGGGAAGGAGCGTGGAACGCCTTCCCACGCACTTTCGAACGTCTGATCAGCTCACCAGTCGACCGGAGGTGCTTCCAGACGATCGGAGTAGTGGTCCGACGTCTGAGACTGCCTTCATACGATCGTAGAGGAGTCCTGGACGTCTAAGGACACCGCAGGCAGTTGAGGTGAGGTTCTGTATCTTTTAAGACGTCTGGACTTGTTTCCAGATGTCTGATTTTGGTCAGTAGACACATTTTTGACCCGTTTGGGATCCGATCGGGATCCGTTTTACGCAAACGAAGTATCTGTAGTTTCCTTGCGAGTTTCTCTACGTACTGGAAACCTTTGTACATGTTCTAAGCCTTCCTTTTGTGATGTATTCCTTGGTATAGGATTTCGGCCTGCTACGTGTTTGGGCCTCGCAGAGATGCCTGGGTCTGCGGTTCGAGCCTCCATTACTCCCGGATTGTCTGGTAGAGTGGTCTAATTCTGTTAATGATATTAAATAAGAATGTGCCTATGGAATTAGCCAACTGGAACCCCTAGGATGTGGCATGAACCCTAGGACAGAGAAATAAATGGACCACTTGTATTGCATGATTGTATTTGTATACATGATTAAGTTAAACTACTAGCAATTGCCTGTAATATAGTTGTGAGTTGCCTATTAGAATATGAGCTGCCTGAGATAAATGAATAATTACCTGTGAAATCATCAGTTGCATGTAATGAATTGTGGAAACACGAGTTGCCTGTATATAAACGAAAACTGAATTGTGAATGGTGGAATTTGGATCGGAATAATGTGGTGAACATGAGCATGAACTTTAGGGGGAATTAGGAGTAGAGCTCCTGTGGTTAGATGGAAAATCTGGAATGTAGATGGGAAGTGTGCTGGCCCTTGAGTATGCGGTATCAAGGAGAGCGACTGTCCCTTTTTTGTGTAGTGCGAAGCTAGTCGCCCTTGGGTTGAGACCTAGGGTTAAGATTGGCCACTCTACACTGACTTCTGTTGGCCCTTGTGTATACGGTACCAAGGCGAGCTACTAGTGTAGGGAGGGAGTTAGCCACCCCACGGGACCCGAGGTTCAACTAGTCACCCTACACCGACTTGTTAGGCCCTTTGGGAAAACTGGGGTAGTCAGACGAGGGTGCGCGGACTGTGGAGGGGTGAGACCCCTGTTTGGTTCTGAGGGGCTAGACCCCTGTTTCTGAGAGGGCTTGGCCCTTTACTGTTTCGTGCTATACTTTGGCATACCCGCTAGCGAAAACGACTGACCGCGTGTCAGTGCGGGATAGCTACCCATGCGTTTATCACACGTGCCGTAGTCACCGCTATGTCTTGACAGTAACCTTGGGGTGGTTGACTGGGTGTTGGACTACCACGGGAGACTCTCCCAACCAGGAGAGCACCACGTGTACCTTCTACTCTTCGGAAAAGACTGCAATCAAGATCATTTCCATGAGGAACATGCAAGATCAAGAAAAATCTGAAAGTTTGAGGAAAATGGGTGAAGAATAAAAAGGAAATACATATAAAATAAAATAACTAAAAAGGAGAATTAAACCTGTTGCTTTTACTGCTTTAGATAGTATAGATACCACTCTGCTCAGCGTTCGCTGACTCTATCTTTTTCATAACACTGTTCAGGTCCAGGAGTTGAGCAGCACGAGCTTCCGACTACGGAGGGTGCTGGGCTCAGTCGAGCCTAGCTGTAGTTTTCCTGCACTTCTTTGCTGTACCCCCTTACTGTTATAGTGAGTTTCAGACTTTTAGCTACTGTTGGTATTGTTACTTTCATTTCCGTTGTCTCTGTTGTTGTGGCGGTATGTAATGGAGTAACAGTTTTACTTTCCTTTACTGTTTTGTACATTTTTACTGCTTAGTTATATTACATATGTGAATGTGGTTTACTTTCCTACATTTTGGTTATTTCTTGTTAGACGACTGGATCTTGAGATTAGTTGAGGCAAGCCGGTCTCGGGTCTTGTAGGGATTCGGGAACCGAGGCATAACAAGATGGTATCAGAGCAAGGTTGTTCTGAGAAATGAACCAACTGGCTTGAGAATAACCGTCCATGTGCATGTAACTAGGGTAGCCACCACAACGTATCGCCTTGATATCCGTTCTGAGTCCTTTTTTTTCCTAAGAAATTCGATATCGTTGACCCTTTTGTTTTGTCTTTCGCATCTCCTTGCAAGAGATACCTCGTCGGGGTGTTTTCGAGGCCGTGGATGAGGTCGAAGGGGCGGACGTGCTGGGCCTTAGGTGCCAGTTGACCCACCTCTTCTCCCGGGCGTTCAGGCTCAGGATCTCACCCAGCTGATTAGAGACATTGTGTGAAAGGAGCTCCACTAGCCTCGACAGGCACTTCTCCCTGAGGACGTGGAGGGGGAGTCCTCGGTGGGACAGAAAGACTGTCGCAGCGCCGATCGAGCAGGAGGCAGAGGGGGTGATCCTCCACCGCCCCCATCGCACTTTGACACTTCCGAGCATGAGCCCTCATTGCCTGGAGGCGTGCTCGTTCCCCTACTGCAGCTGCTCCACAAGCTTTTCGGACAATTCCAAAAGCTGAAGCCCTCCTCCTTCAAGGGGGATGAGGACCCGTCTGAGGCAGAGGTCTGGCTGGAGCAAATAGAGAAGGTGTTTGACACCCTTTGCCCTCCTACAGAGTGCCGCGTGGCCTTTGCCATGTACCAGCTAGAGAGAGTGACATACAGGTGGTGGAGAGCAGTCAAGGGCCAGGAGAGGGGAGAGTCGACGTGGGACTAGTTCGTGACCCTCTTCTGCGAGCAGTACTTTCTGTAGACTTGGCAGGACCAGAGGAGGCGAGAGTTCCACACTCTTCTCTAGGGGATGATGACTGTCAGCGCGTATCGTACATGCTTCTTGAGCTGTTACGTTTTGCTTCGATAGCCGTGGCTATAGAGGAGGAGCGCCTATGGAGGTTCACTGAGGGGCTCCGACCTGCTATTCGGAGGTATGTCAAACCCCTGAAGCTTCCTGTAGAGGAAAGCTTAGGTTAGAAAAAATTTTAAGTTTTAATATAAATAATATACAGAGCACTTGTGAAAATTTTCTTACTTAAACTTATACTTATAACATTTTCAAAACACACTTAAAACAATGTTAACAGGAATTTTATTAAGAATTAGAATTCTCAAAAACATCTTATTCCTTTGTAGCTATTCTTAACTTAAATTAGAATACAAAGTGTTTTAAGGAAACAAAACTTAAGAATTAGGAATTAAATTTTAACTCAAAAACTCAATAGATTTAAGTTAATCCTTTGTTTATAATATTTGACTTTTATCAATATAAGTTTAAGCAAATGAACCAGATATTCATTATTAATCAAACTTAGAGCAGTAAAACTCTAATTTACTAGCCTACAACACTAAGAACAACTTCTAGACCTAGGATTCTGTCAATTCTTCTCCTTTAGGTTTCAACTTAAAATCCTCAAAACCTAATTTCTTAGGCTTCATTGCCCAATAACAAGGTTCAGTAGCTATGATTTTAAAATATCTGTGCTTAGTGAAGAGAATTGTCCTAAAGACATCCAAAGTTGCAAAAATCCAGATCTTAAGACATCAATTTCCAATCCCAATTATTCCAATTCAAGCCTTTGGCTTGGCCTTACTTAGGTTTGGTTGCTTTCTCCTCACCATTTTTCTATCCCGTTGTCAACACTTTTTGTTTATATCTCCCTGGTGGACCACTAGGCCTCTTATTCCTAATATTTTTATCTCCATATTTTTTCACTTTTTCTATAGGTTAGAACACCCATATGTAGCGATGTGTTCTTTTTATTTGATGGAAGGAAGGGTAGCATCCATTTGTATTAAGATGCTTTATTTTATTATGGAAATCTGCATAAGCACCCATTTGTAACAAGGCACTTACTGCAGAGTGTTTTATTTTTTTTCTCTTTTTTTTATTCCCTCATTTTTCTTACTAACATAATTCTCCAAATCCTTTTTCTAGGTGAGTGGCACATCCTTCACCCCTTTAAGAATCGCCCCACAGAAATCCTTGGACTAAAGAAGATTCAGAGTCGATCTTTTAACCCTGTGTTTTCACGGTCTCAGATGCCAACAAGACAATTCTATGTGTGTGAATTTAGATGTTTAGGTACTTAGCTCTCAAACTAGAGCTTGAACAACAAAGCCCTTCACTCTTAGGTTCTTTAAATTCTTAGTTTCCTCCTATAGGATCCGTCAAGACAAAATTTACCAAGCTTAGTTATTTATTTTTAGCTTGTAAGACTTGTAAATTAAAATTTTACTAACTCTCTATTTAATTAACTCTGAATATCTGACCTTTTTACTTAATTTTATGATAAAAACAAATTTTTAAAAAGCAAAAGGATTACTTAATCTAATTGATTAGAAAGTTATAATTTAACTCCAAAACTTAAGTTTAAATCTTAATACACTTAGTTTCTTAATTGAAGGTAAGAATAGAAAAACAAAGCTTTAAAAGATTTAAAGATTCCTAATTCAAATAAAATCTTATTTAAAAATTTTAAAAATAAAAGTGTGTTTTTATAAAATGCTTAATTAAAAATCTAACTAAGAATTGAATGCTCTTAAATATTTTATTTATATTTTATATACATTTTTAGTTTCTGACCTAAAAGAAAATTAAGCTCTTAATTATAATAAATATATATATATTTTTCTTCTTTTCTTCTTTATTAAAGATGAATATACCCCTCTTATTATTGTTATGAATTTTCATTTTTCAAATTTTTGTATTTATATATTTTTGTTTTTATGTTTATAAGTTTTTCCAATTTTTATGAATTTAATTTTTTTTATTTTAATTTTTATGTGTTTTTTTGGAATTTCTATTTTATTTAAATTTCGTGGTATTTAATTTTTATGTGTTTTTTTATTTTTCTATCTATTTACACACTTAAAGTGAAAATTTCACTTCAACACCCCCCTAAGCCAAGATTTTACAATGTCTTTATGTTAAGAAGGGTGAAAAGATATTACACTTTATTTAGTATAGGATGATGGAAGGAGTCGAATAGAGGAGATCAAAGAACTCTGTGCGAACGATTTCAAGTCTGACCAAAGGTCAGAGTGGTCAATCGGACTAAATGAAAGTAATCAGTATAATATGGTGGTAAAGATCAGAGTAACTGTAGAAGAAAATCAAAAAGTAAAAATAGGAAATAGCTATGTACAGATATGGTGGATGGATGGTAAGAGAAACCCTAGTGGAGCATGTAACATTCTCCAACAAGACCCAAAGGATGTGATTCCAAGAAAGGTTTTAAACGTTGACCATTGACTCTGAAGGGTTGATCCTTGTTGGGTTCAGTAATTTCGACAGCTTCGTTGTTGAAGACTCTAACTACAATAAATGGCCCTTGCCATTTAGACCTAAGTTTACCAGTAAAGAGCTTCAAACGGTCATCAAACAACAACACCTTCTGACCAGGTGTAAAGGATTTGTGGAAAATGAGTTTGTCGTGGAAGGCTTTAAGTTTCTCCTTATATAGCTTTGAACTCTCATAGGAATCATGTCGTAATTCCTCAAGTTCGCTAAGCTGCAACCTACGATTTTCACCAGCCTTTGTGAGGTCTAAATTACAGGCTTTAATTGCTCAATTGGCCTTGTGTTCAATTTCTATGGGAAGATGACAGGGTTTCCCGTAAACAAGTTTGTATGGTGACATGCCTATTGGTGTTTTGTGGGCAGTCCTATAAGCCCACAAAGCCTCATCTAAACGGGAAGACCAATCCTTCCTATCGGGTCGGATTGTCATTTGAAGGATCCTTTTGATCTCCTGATTGGAGACCTCGGTTTGCCCATTAGTCTGGGGATGATAAGGTGTAGAAATACGATGTGTAACCTCATATTTTCTAAGTAAAGTTCTAAATTGGGCGTTAATAAAATGGGAACCGCCGTCAGAAATGATAGCACGAGGTACACCAAAACGAGCGATAATGTGACTCTGTATAAAAGGAATGACAACTCGATGGTCGTTTGTGCATGTGGGTATGGCTTCAATCCAACGAGAAACATAATCGACAAGTAAAATATAGTGGAAGCCAAAAGAGGACAAAAATGGACCCATAAAGTCTATGCCCCAAATGTCAAAGATTTCACAAACTATAATCAGGTTTAAAGGCATCATGTCTTTTCGTGACATGCCACCAAGTGTTTGGCAGCGACTACATGCCTTACAATAAGTCTGAGAATCAGCAAATAACGTAGGCCAATAAAACCCGCATTGCAAAACTTTTGCAGTGGTCTTTCTACCAGAAAAGTGACCACCACAGGCCTGGTCATGACAAAAAGATAGGATAGAATCAATCTCATAAGAGGTGACACAACGCCTGATGATTTGATCATTACAGAGTCGAAAAAGATATGGATCTTCCCAAAAATAGTATTTGGCTTCTGCTTTGAGTCGTGATTTGCGATTCTTGTCCCAGTCTGGCAGGAATTGATGTGTAACCAAATAATTAACAATATCTGCATACCAAGGAAGATCTGTGGATATAGTCAAAAGATGTTCATCAGGGAAGTGTTTAGTGATTGGAGGAGATGATTCGATTGTATCAGAAGGAAGGTGGGAAAGATGATCTGCAACAACATTATACCTACTCGCCTTATTACAAATTTCTAGGTCAAATTCTTACAAAAGCAAGATCCATCTGATCAACTTAGGTTTCATGTCCTTAGATAGAAGGTGTCGGATAGTTGAGTGATCAGAGTACACTATGATTTAAGATCCAAGTATATAAGATTTGAACTTTTCTAATCCAAATACTATTGCTAGTAACTCTTTCTCTGTAACTGTGTAATTTCTTTGTGTCTCATTCAATGTTTTACTAGCATAGTAAATTACCACCGGATTCTTCTCAATTTTCTATCCCAAAATAGCTCCTATTGCATTATCTGATGCATTACACATGATTTCAAATGGTAAATCCCAATTAGGTGGTTGCAAAATTGGAGCACGTGTAACTCTGTTTCTCAAAGTTTCAAATGCTATAATAAACTCCTCACTCATCTTAAAAGTCGCATCCTTTGTGAGGAGGTTTGTGAGTGGTCGAGCAATTTTTGAAAAATCAAGAATGAATCTCCTATAAAATTCCACATGCCCGAGAAATGATCTAATGCCTTTGATCGAGTCAGGAATTGGAAGATCTTCAATTTGATTGATCTTGGCTCAATCTACTGGGATACCCTGCTTAGATATGAGGTGGCCAAGTACTATGCCCTCTGGAATCATAAAATTGCTCTTCTCCCAACTAAGGACAAGGTTACTTCAATGCAGCTTTTTAGAACCTTCAACAAATTATCCAAGCAAATATCAAATGTCTCCGTGAAGACTGAAAAATCATCCATAAAAATCTCCATATATTCACCCACCATTTCGGTAAAAATGGCTAACATGCAACGCTGAAAAGTCGCGGGTGCATTGCAAAGCCCAAATGGCATTCTTTGGAAAGCAAATGTTCGGAAGGGGCAGGTGAAAGTCATTTTCTCTTGATCTTCGGGATAAATTGCAACTTGATTATATCCAGAGTAACAATCTAGAAAGCAGAAGAACCTATTACCAGCTAATCTCTCAAGGATCTGATCAATGAATGGTAAAGGAAAATGGTCGTTCTTTGTAATAGTATTCAACTTACGATAATCAATGCAAACCCACCA
Source organism: Thalassia testudinum (assembly GCA_037157565.1). NCBI lineage: Eukaryota > Viridiplantae > Streptophyta > Magnoliopsida > Alismatales > Hydrocharitaceae > Thalassia > Thalassia testudinum. The sequence goes on along the minus strand of JAZHRO010000039.1, from coordinate 98,661,443 downwards.
CGAATTTGCAATTCGTGTGGGAATGGTTTCTCCATATTCAGTTTTGATTATGGTGAGTCCTGCCTTTTTGGGTACCACTTGAATTGGACTCACCTAAGGGCTATCAGATATGGGATAGATAATGTTAGCATCAAGCCACTTGATTATTTCTTTCTTAACGACTTCCTTTAAATTCGGATTTAGACGTCTTTGAGTTTCTCTTGAAGGTTGTGCCCCATCTTCAATATAGATGCGATGAATACAAAAATTGGGGCTAATCCCTGTGAGATCATGTAAAGTCCACCCAATTACCTTCTTGTGATCTCAAAGAACCTTGATCAATTTAGATTCTTGTGATTCAGATAAATGAGAATTGATTATTACAGGATATGTTTGATCAGATTCGAGATATACATATTTAAGATTGTCAGGAAATGATTTCAATTCAAGCACAGGATTAGAATCAACAGCAAGATTTGGGGCTGGATTTTCAATTATGAAAAGTGAATTAGATGATTCAGATTCAGATTTGGGATTGAGTAGAGATTCCAACAACATGATTTCGTTGCTTTGAGGGTATGGAATATCAAAAGGTGTGCTCTCTAGTTCTAAAGAACTAATGTCATCCTCAAAAGCTACTATAGATTTTATTTCCTCAATCCATTCACAATCAAATCCACTAGAAGCTCTAAATATATCTAACTTAATTGTCTTCTCCCCAAATTTCCATTCTATCTTTTATGATTCACAATCAATATTGGCTTTTGCAGTAGCCAAAAAGGGTCTCCCTAAAATAATTGGGGTGTGGCTAATGTATTCGGGTACTTCCATATCAAGAACAATAAAATCTACAGGGAAGTAAAAATCCCGAACACTCATAATAACATCCTCCAACATTCCTTTAGGTGATTTAATAGATCTATCAGCTAATTGTAAAGTCTTATTGGTAGACTTAAGGTTTTCTATTTTAAAGTGTTTTACCAAATAGAAAGGAATGAGGTTAATAGAAGCTCTTAAATTTAGGAGAACTCTATCAAAACAGGAAATAAATGGAGATCCAGAGTCTTTCTTTTTCAAAGGAAGTGTACTTGAAATAATAGAGCTCACATGCTCTGAAAGTACAACAGTGCTTCCTTTCTTCGGCTTACGCTTAGGAGTACATAATTCCTTAAGAAATCTTGCATAAGTCGGAATGTGTTTGATAGCATTTAGGAGTGGGATATTAATGTGTACCTGTTCAAAAATCTTAATCAAATCTTCATCTAATGTAACAGGTTATTTTTGTTTCCTAGTCTTCTTCAAAGCTTCTGGGAATGGGACATGGATTTCTTGTTCTACTGAGGTATTTCCTTGATCTCGCGAATTAGCGGGAATTGCGGGATCGGGTTCTGCACCTCTTCCAGGTGTAGAAACATGGGTTGATCTAGATGTACTAGGGTCTTGGGATAGGTTCCTTGGATAAACTGGATCCCTAGTGGAAGTTCCATGGCAGGTTGTAACAGAGTTAATACCCGCATGAGAAGAAGAAGCTTGTGTACTTTGGAAAGATGGATTATTGATTAAAGTTGATTCAAAATTGATTGTTGTTGATTTGGATATTCAAAATCATGATCAGAAATAAGTGGATTCAAATTTGGATTTAGGAGTAATTGATTAAGAAGATGGACATGTCCTTGATTTGGATTTTGAACTCCCGGGTGTTGTCTTTGCTGGATATTCCTAGGGTTTGGAATTGGCTGGGATGGAAGGGCCCATAGCTGACGAGATTCAGCTAATTGCTTGATTTAACCCCTAAGATCAGCCAATTCTGCCGAACATTGTCGTTGGACTTCAGTAAGAGCTCAGCATTTTGTCGCTGGCTCTTAGTCACAACTCTTGAAATCTGGTCTAGCTGCGAATCTCTATTTGGCCCTACGGGGTTTTGCGAACCCACGTAAAATGGTCTCGCATTGTGTTGCTGAAACGACAATGTAGGAGGGTTTTTGCTGGTCTGAGTCTGATATGATAGTCTTTGTGTATGGTTAGACCAAGAGAAATTAGGGTGATTACGCCATCTAGGATTATAGGAATTTGAATATGGGTTTGATCTTGGTGTGTATCCCTGAATGGGTGTTCAAATCAAGAGGATAATGCGTGTTTTCAACAGATAAGTGTGGGGAAAAGGGCGGGTAAGATTGTGGGACAAAGGTCCCTCCTTGGGTTGATGGAGTAGATAGAAAACCCAAGGAAGATGGATCTCTAGAATCCAGATTATTCACAAATTCCTTCCCCGCGGGAATTTGCAAAATAGGTAGATGCGCAGGATTCGTAGCAAGTAGAGGTGTAAGAGTCTTCATCGTATTTCTGACCTCGTCGAGATGTTTTGCTACGATATCGACTTTGTTCAATTTTTTTGCAATTATCTCTAAATCCTTTGAATTGGATGGGTTATCGATCTCGTGAATGCCTTTGTGTGGATTCTGATAATTCGTGTTTGCGCCCCTCGTAAATTGCGACATTGATGCATTGTTGATCGAGTTTTCCGTCATCCCTTCAAATAATTCTAAGGCGGATTCTACGTCGCGATTTAGGAAGTTCCCTCCACAAGAGGCATCGACTAGATTGCGAATGCCCTCTTGTAAACCGTAGTAAAAGATATGCATGAGTTGCCAACGAGGGATGTCATGATATGGGCATTTCCTTTGCAATTCATGAAAACGTTCCCACGCTTCATGAGTTGGTTCTCCTTGATTTTGATTGAAAGTAGTAATAGCTCGCCTTAAAGTATTAGTTTGACTAATAGAAAAGAATTTCTTAAGAAAAGCTGATTCGAGTTCAGCTCAAGTTGAGATTGGTCTTGCAATAGTTCTATACCAATAAGCAGCTTTATCTTTAAGGCTAAAAGAGAACATTTTCATAAGTAGGATTTCCCTATTCTGATTTCGAGGTCCAAGAGTTTGAGATAGATTCTTTAAATCTTCTATATGTTGAAATGGATCCTCGGATGCAAATCCATTAAAGTGAGGGATTAGACCAATGATATTCGGCTTTAATTCAGGATCATTCTCCCCAATAGGTATCCTAACATTAGGCTCTACTTGTGCATTAGGTGGGTTGTAGTAATCTCTAAGTAGAGGCCTTGGACGATTGATTGGTAAATTAGGGATGTCAAAACTTGCCTCAGGTTGAGGTGGAGGACCGGTTTGAAGAGTCTGCAAATTATTTAAGGCTGCTGTTAATAGATTAATTTGTCTAGTTTGCTCAAGTATCTTAAGATTCTGGTTCAGGAGTGCCTCATGAACATCAAAAGGCAGCATCTCCCCCTGATCAGAAGAGGAAGGGATCTCGAGATTTTGATTCTGCAATTGATCCATAGAAGTAGATGGATCAGACTGGAAAACCATTGGTTGCTTATCTGCAACCGGCCTAGGATCACCTGTCAAAGATGGTGCAAGAGGCGGATGCAAGATCGCCTCTCGTCCGTAAAACGAAAAAAAAAATTAACTTAGGTTAACTCAGTTTCTCATCTCAACTCAGTTAATTAAGTTAATTTTACTTAATTATGAGTAGAGAAAAGTAATTTAGGTTAACTCGAAATTGTGTCATTTAGTAGTATATGTTCGAATTAACCTAACATTTTAGAATTTTTTAATTGGTTGAGTCCAGGTTGTTCGCTGGGAGGTATAATTCATTTCAAATTCACTAATTAACTTTATTTTTCTTATAAGTATAGGAGGTATAGTTAAGTTAATTGTAGAAACATGAATTTTACAAAAATTGATTTAAAATTGAGGAAATATGCAAAATTCTATATGAAATTTAATTTTCAACATTTGTTTCAAATGATTAAAGGCAAATAAGAGTTTATACATTCAACATATGTCTTATTACAATTAAAAGTAAGAAAAATTAAAAATAAAACAAATGAAACTCTTTATTTCCTCTTCAGCCTTTCTTTTCTTCTTTCTTTCTTTTATCTCTTCCTTCTTTCTTCTTCTCTTCTTTATTTCCTTTATTCTGTATATTCTTTATTTTTCTTTATTTTTTTAATTCTTCTCTTATTCTCTCGAACTCTTTCTTTCTTTGGAACTCTTTCTTTCTTCTCTTCTTAACTTTGTTCCGGCCTTTATCTTCTCCCTTAGTCTTCTTCTTCAGTATTTTCCTTAGCGCCTGCATGTTCTTCTTTCTTTCTCTCTTTACCTTTCTTTCCCTTGTTTTCTTTTACCTTTCTTTAGCTTCTCCAACACCTACTTTCCTTCAGCCCTTAACTTCTGCCTTCAACACTTTGCCTTCTCAGCTTCTTCATTCTCTCTTCTTTTATTCCTTTCAGCTGAACTGGGTTTTTCCTTTAACCAAAAATTGGTTTAAGATTTGTGGCGAAGTCCTTTTGAGGATACACAGCATCTTGAGAAGGGTGGGACCAGACCCTACTCGGTCCTCGTCTTATTTGATTATGGTTTATTTTTGATTTTTTTTTCTTTCTCGAGTCGAACCGACCCAACTGCCTCCCAGGGCCACATCGCACACACGCCCACTCGGGTGCACACCTGCAGGCACACATGCCCGCACACACACATACACGCTATGCTCAGATGCTCAGAGGTTCATTTCACGCTAGGCGCTTGACGACTGGTGAGCCTTAAACACCAAAACGTTTTATACCTATGCGCGCGTTCTACAACTTCCGATGTGGGACTTTATTTTCCCCCTCCAGACCCGACTTCAAGTGAAGATTTCTCCCTATTCAGAGCTCCAAATCAAGCGATTCAAAGCTTGATGGAAAGCTCTAAGGTGGCTCTACAAGATTATAGGGTCAATTTTAAATTAAGAGGATGTTTTCCTCTTCGATTTGAAAGGCAAAGTTAAGGGGTTCCTACGTGTTTTAACTGCCTGGAATTGAAGTTATGCTTATAGCAACTACAGGATGGCTTTTCTAGCTTAACTAAGAGTCTGAATAAGTTCTACAGGTAATTCCGCATCTGTAGGTAAAGGTTTTGAAGCTCTTAAAGCTTCAGGAGCTGCAGAGAAGCTTCAAACTTCTCTGAAAGCTTCAGAGATCAGATTTAAACATCAAAAATGTGCAACAGACAGCTAAGAACATTCTCAGTCGATTTCAATAAATTCTCAGGGTTGTTACAAATTGATCTGGGCAGGATTTGAGATCAAATCTCAATAAAGAGCCATTGCCATCAATTTGGGTTAAAAAACAACCCAAATTGACAGGTTGTTAATTCCAACAGAATTACAAGTTTGAGATTACTTTAATCACTCTCAAATCATTCAACAAAATCTTAGAAACAATTCTAACTCCTTAATTCCTTAGATTGTACTCAGAATCAAGATCTCAACCTCAGTTTGACTGTGAAGCTTGGAATTTTGACTTTCTGATTTAAGCTTCATTTCATAAAATTAACACCTTAAACAGAATCCTCTCAGCCTTAGAAATCTTCCCAATCCCTTAATCAGGTGTTTTAACCTAAAAATCTAGGGTTCCAGGCTCATTGTCTGAACTCTAAAAGCACTTTGGTCGTTATAATGATTGGGAGGTTTCTACACTAAACTGATGTTAGGAACAGCTTCAGTGCACTGCATTGAAGCTTCTAGACTCTTTAAATGCTTCTTTAAGACTTCTGCGCAGGCTTCTCTAACTCCACTGGAGTTGGAGAAGAAGACATCTCACTTAGAGCTCCAGTGGCTAAAATCCTAAATAATTGGCCTCAAACTACTCAGTAATCAATATCATGTCAATCTAGAGCTTTTCAACAAATTTTATAGGATGAAGCTCAATAATGACTCGTCGAAGCTCGTCGGAGCTCCGGTGAGTCCAGAAAAATTCAAATTATGTTCAGAATGGTGAATTTCATGTCATTTTTGATCTGAAAAGGATCCTGAGGTTGGAAGGAACCTCAGAATCACATTTAATTCCTCATTAATTCGTTACATGACTGATTAATCAGTGAAATTGGTTTGAATGTAATATGAGTTGTTTAATGCTCAGGACTTGGTCTCCCACTCAAATAAGTGGTTGAAATAAGTCAATATATGTTTGCGATCATAAATACTTAATTAATTTAAAGTTTTAATTACTCCTGAGCCGCTGTTACGACCCAGTTCCCGAATCCCTACAGGATACGAGACCGGACCGACTTGACTGATCCCAAGACCCAGTCGTCCAACGAGGAAGTAACCAAAAAGCAGTAAAATAAACCACATTTACCATGCAAGCAACTAACAGTAACAAAAGTACAACAGTAAAGAAGTAAACTACTACAGTACACACGACCACAACAGTAGAAAATTAAATAGGTAAAGGAATATAAAGTTCACAATAAACGAGTACAGAAGTGTAACAACTACTCACTACAATAGGAACGGAGTACAACAGTAAACTGCAACTATTGGGCTCTACTGGGCCCAGCACCCTCTGCAGCCGTAGGCTCTGGCTGCTCAACACCTGGATCTGAAAAGGTTATGAGTATAAAACGTCAGCGAACACTGAGTAGAGTGACAACCAGCTAACTAAACAGTAAAGGTGGACAAGTTGCTGTTGTTTTTCAATTTCTTTCTTTCTTTAACTAATTATTCTTTCTTTCATCACTTGGTTTATTTATCAGGTCTCTTTCTTGATCTCGAATGTTCCTCGTGGGAACGATTTTAATTGCAATATTTTCCGAAGAGTAGAAGTAGCACGTGGTGCTGTTCTGGTCGGGAGAGTCCCCCGTGGTGGTCTTACACTCAGTCAACCACCCCAGGGTCACTGACAGACATAACGGTGACTATGGCACGTGCGATAAACGCACAAGTAGATACCCTGCACTAGCACACGGTTAGTCGTTCCCGTTAACGAGTGCGCCCAAAGCACAGCACGGAACCAGTATAGGGCATAGCCCTCTCAGTAACAAGGGTCTAGCCCCTAAGAACCAAAAAGGGGTCTCGCCCCTCCACAGTCCGCGTACCCTCGCCTGATTACCCTGGTTTGCCCTGTGGGCCTAACAAGTCGGTGTAGAGTGGCTAGATGAACCCCGAGCCCCGTGGGGTGGCTAACCCTCCCTACACTAGTAGCTCTCCCCAGTACAGTGTACACGAGGGCCACCGAGTCGGTGCAAAGTGGCCAAACCCACCTTGGGTCTCAACCCGAAGGCGGCAAGCACCCCTCTACACTAAGAGGTAACATGCGCTCCCCTTGGTACCACATACTCAAGGATCAGCACACTTCCCAATACATTCTAGATCCATTCCATTCCCAGGAGCTCTACTCCTAATTCCTCGTAGGGTTGATGCTCATGTTTCTCAGGCCAAGCCATACTAGGTTTCATCATTTCTATTTTCATTTCTCAGGTTCTACACATGTAGCATGTAACTTTACTATTCACATTCCAGATTTATTCGCAAGTAGCTCGTGTTTCCAACATTCAATCTTCCATTTCCAATTCATATACAGGAAACTCGTATTTAATTGTAAACAACAGAAATTTACATGCAACAGTTGCTAACAGTACTTTACATTTCATAGGCAGCTGTTATCCATTTACAGTCAATTGTTATTATTCTATTTATTCATCTAAGACTGCAATTCATACATTCCATACAACTATTCCTATGTTTCTAGTCCTAGGATTCATGCCATACCCTAGGATCTAACATTCATTCCAAATATGCATTCATGTTGGTAATTAAACTAGGGGAAGCCACTCTACCAGTAAACCGAGGAGTAATGAGGGCTTAATCGGTGGTCCACGTGCCTCAGCAAACCCCAAATCTGCAACGAAATGAGGTCCTATCACAAGGATCAATCACAAGAGATCACCCAGAACATGATAAAAGTATTCCAACAAGTAGAGGAACATATACGAAGAACAACGGAATCTTAATTGCTGAAATCGGACCTCAAACGGACCCTAAACGGGTCAAAAACAGCAATCCTGATTCATATCAAACATCTGGAACACCTTCCAGACATCTTAAAAAAGTCTAGAACCATACCTCAGCTCTGCGGTACACCTCAGACGTCCAGGGACTTTGCTGAACTGTCTGGACCTAGTTTCAGACATCCGACCCCCTCTCCGGACATCTGGAGACGCTTCCCGCCGTCTAGTGCCTCGCCCAGACTTCTGAACTGCGTGGGAGGGCGTGTCCCGCGCCTTCCCGAAGCGAATCTTGCACGTGCGACACAAATCTCCTCAATATGGCACGGAATAGTGCCTCGGCGGAACGGCCTGCATGGCCGTATTCGCAAAGGGAGGTGTACTTTGCGGGATTTACCACTCAGTTGTCTCGAGCCTCCTCCAGATGTCTATGTCGTCTGGATGTAGATTCAGATGTTTGATTCTGGGAAAATCCCAGAACCAGGGACTGCCTTCGCCTTCTCGCGCGGCATGCGGCTGCGCCGCGCTCACTTGCCTGCTGCTCTGGCTGCAGCAGTGTCGGGGAGGACCTCCCCTACGCACCTCTCCACCTTGCGCATGCCCGACCGGCCGTGAGCTCTCCGGCGAACTCCCTCATGAGCTTGCACGCTCTCCTCTCTTCCCCTCGCTGCTCCTTTCCTCCCACGCAGCTCACGCTCCCTGCTCGCTGCCTGCTGCTCTCGCTGGAGGAAGGAGAAGGGTGGATGGAAGTGGGGTGGTGTGAGGGAGAGGAGGGGGTTTATAAGGGTGAGGTTTTTAGGATTTTCGTTGGGAGCTGAAGAGAGAGAGAAGACGGATGAAAATGAGGGGTACTATCTGTGCACGCACTCAGAAGCGAGTTCGTACCCAAGATTTTCGATTTTCGGATGTCTGGGAGTGAGTCCAGACGTCTTACCAGATGTCTGACCTAAAGTCCGAACGTCTTAAAAAGGCTCAATCGCGCGGGTCTTAAAAACATAACAAACTCAAAGGAAGTTCCGTCCTCGAAACTTAAGCTAGCTAGGGTGCGGAAAAAGAACAACATACGCATAACAAAATCAAAGAGGACCGAAGCCGGTCCAAAAGGACGTACCCTCAAAGAGCTCCGGGTACCGCTCTCGCATCGTCACCTCAGGCTCCCAGGTAGCCTCCTTGTACTGCTGGCTCCTCCACAAGACCTTCACCAGGGGTACCTGCTTCTGTCTGAGACTCCGGACGGCTCTATCTAGTATCTGCACTGGCCGCTCGGGGTAGGTCAGGTCGTCACCCACCTCGATGCTCTCGTGGCTCAGAACGTGACTGGGATCGGCGATGTACTTCTTGAGGTTGGACACGTGAAACCCGTCGTGCACACCAGAAAGCTGGGGAGGAAGGGTAAGCCTGTAGGCAACTGGTCCAACCCGCTCCAGGACCTCAAAGGGTCCCACAAACCTCGGCGCGAGCTTCCCTCTCACCCCAAACCGCTGCAGGCCCTTCATGGATGAAACGCGAAGGAAGACGTGATCCCCAACTTCAAACTGCACCTCTCTGCGTTTCCGATCTGCATATCTCCTTTGCCTACTCCTGACAGTGCGGAGTCACCTGTGAATCTGCTCGATTACCTCCTGACTCTGCTGGATCAGCCTAGGGCCAACCTCCGACTTGGTCCCCTCCTCAACCCAACTCAAGGGTGCAGTACACCTCCATCCGTACAGAGCCTCATAGGGTGCCATGCCGATGCTCGAGTGATAGCTATTATTATATGCAAACTCCGCCAGGGGCAAGTGCTCATCCCAAGAGCCCCTCCAGTCCAGTACACAGGCACGTAAAAGGTCCTCAAGCATCTATATCGTGCGCTCTGATTGTCCGTCCGTCTGGGGGTGGTATGCTGTACTGAACCTCAACCGTGTCCCCAAGGCCTGCTGAAACTCAGCCCAAAACTGGGACGTGAAGCGGGTATCCCGATCGGATACAATCTCCTGCGGAACTCCGTGCAGACGTACCACGTCGCGGATATACCTCTCTGCCAACTGTGCTGGTCCCAAGGTGACTCAGATCGGCAAGAAACGTGCCGTCTTCGTCAATCTGTCTACGATCACCCAGACTGCGTCGTGTCCTCGCTGGGTAACGGGCAAGCCCACCACCAAGTCCATGGTGATGCTCTCCTACTTCAACTCTGGCACTGGAAGTGGCTGCAACGGCTCTGCAGGCCTCTGATGCTCGGCCTTTACCTGCTGGCACACTAAACATTGCTGTATGAATTCACCTATATCCTGCTTCATTCTCCTCCGCCAAAAGTCGCATCTCAGATCATGATACATCTTTGTGTTCCCGGGATGTATGGTGAACCTGGAACCGTGTGCCTCAGTCAGTAGCTCTCTCAACAGCTCCTCGTCCCTGGGAACGCACAAAGGCCCCCTCATACGCAGCACCTCGTCTGTAAAGGAGAAGTCTCCAGGGTCTCCTGACAGTACTCTGTCACGTAACGACTTCAGGTACGGATCGGCCATCTGTCTTGTGATGATGCGGTCTGTCAGCTTTGGCCTCGTCTGTCGTGTCACAGTCACTGCCCCACAGTGCCCAAGTAACTCTAGGGGTCGCCAACTGCCCATCTCCTCTATGGGTCTCCAACTCTGTGCCTGTAAACTGGCCAAGTGGGCGGGCGCCTTCCGGCTCAAGGCGTCAGCCACCATGTTGGCCTTCCCCAGATGGTAGGAAATGCTGCATTCATAGTCCTTCAGGAACTCTAACCAGTGTCTCTGTCTCATGTTGAGCTCCTTCTGATCAAACAAGTATCTGAGGCTCTTATGATCTGTGAAAATCTCAAAAGTCTCACCGTACAGGTAGTGCCTCCAAGTCTTCAGCGCGAAGAAGACAGCTGCCAGCTCCAGGTCGTGGGTAGGGTAGCTATGGTCATGGGGCTTCAGTTGCTGCGAAGCGTAAGCGACAACGTGAACCCGCTGCATGAGCACACCCCCTAACCCCTGCAAAGAGGCGTCCGTGTACACAACGAATCCGCCACTGCTGTCTGGGATGGTAAGCACGGGAGACGAAGTCAGCCTCTCCTTCAGCTCCTGAAAACATGCCTCACAAGTGTCTGTCCAAGAAAAGGGCACGTCCTTCCGGGTCAATTGTGTCATAGGACGTGCAATCTGCGAGAAACCCCTGATAAACCACCTGTAATAGCCTGCCAGTCCCAAGAAACTGCGGATCTCTGTCACTGTACGCGGTCTCTCCCACCTGAACACTACCTCAACCTTGGCTGGGTCCACAGCCAAGCCATCCCCGGAGATCACATGACCCAAGAAGGTCACCTCCCTCAACCAGAACTCGCACTTGATGTATTTGGCGTACAGCCTACGTCGTCTCAGTGTGTCCAAAATCATCCGCAAGTGCTGTCCGTGCTGTGTTTGATCCTGAGAGTGGATGAGTACATCATCAATAAATACCACCACGAACTGATCTAGATACGGTCTGAACACTTGGTTCATCAAATCCATGAAGGCAGCGGGGGCGTTGGTCAACCCAAATGGCATGACCAAAAACTCGTAGTATACGTATCGGGTGCAGAAAGCTGTCTTGGAGACGTCGGTCTCCTTGATCCTCAACTGGTGGTAGCCAGACCTCAAGTCTATCTTGGAGAATACTGTGGCACCTCGCAACTGGTCAAACAAGTCGTCAATCCTCGGTAGGGGATACCTGTTTTTGATGGTGACCCTATTTAGCTATCTGTAGTCCACACAAAGGCGTAGGGTACCATCCTTCTTCTTCACAAACAATACCGGGGCTCCCCACAGAGACGCACAGGGCCTCATAAAGCCCTTCTTCAGAAGGTCCTGCAACTGGGACTGGAGCTCTCGCAGCTCAAGTGGGGCCATCCTGTAAGGCGCTGTAGAAATGGGGCTGGTCCCCGGTACTAGTGAGATCTCAAACTCGATCTCACGCTCGGGCGGTAGTCCTGGCAACTCATCGGGGAATACATCGGGGTACTCTCTGACCACCAGGATACTCTGAAAGTCTGCCATAGGGCTGGGCTCCGCCGCCATACAAGCCAGGAAGCCCTCACACCCTTAGCCCAAAAGTCTTGCTGCCCGAAGTGCAGAAATGCACCTGAAGCCTCCGTCCATTGGCTGTCCGTGAAACTCGAAAGAAGGCAACTCTGGTATGGAGAAGACGATCTTCCTCTCAAAACAGTCCACCAAGGTGTGGTAAGCGGGCAGCCAATCCATCCCCAGAATCACGCCAAAGTCCTCCATCGGTATCACAATCAGATAGCGGGGAGGCTGTGTCCCCCAACACTGACCTCACAACTGGTGTAAACCTCCTCAGCTACAAACAACTGACCACCCAAACCTCTGATCACAAACGGATCCTCTAACAACACACAGTCCTGCCCCAAACTAACGGCAAAACTGGCAGCGACAAACGAGTGCGTGGCGCCGGAATCGAAAAGTGTGTAAACTAGTCTGCTGGAAACTGTAACCATACTTGCCACCACTGAACATGAAGTTTTGGCGTCTCTGTGTGTCAAGGCGTTGATACGCCCCTCAGCCCTAGGTGCGGACGAAGCAGTGACACTCTGCGTCAGACGGGTAGCCACTGGCCGGTACCCTCCCCGCGACTGCTATCCTCCCCCACGTGCCTGGGAACTACGTCCTCCTGCTCGTCCTCCAGTGCTCGACGCGGGGAGCATCTGCTGACCTCCAGCCCTAGACAGGCACGTCCCTGTGAGTAGTTTGGCTGGTAGGGCCTCTTCCGTCTGCTGTCAGTGTCACGTGCGGATGGGTTGGTCTCCTCATATGTCATAGTAGCCTCCACCACCCTCGAGAATGTAGGTAGCTTTAGTGGTTTGATATACCCCTGAATAGCAGGCCGGAGCCCCTCGGTGAACCTCCAAAGGCGCTTCTCCTCGGTAGCCACAGCTGTCGCGGCGGAACAAGATAGCTCCAGGAAATGCGTGTGATACGCGCTCACGGTCATCGTCCCCTGGCGAAGAGTGTGGAACTCTCGCCTCCTCTAGTGCTGCCACGTCTCGGGAAAGTACTGCTTGCAGAAGAGGGTGATAAATTAGTCCCAAGTTGGCTCGGCCCTCTCCTGACCCCTGACTGCACTCCACCTGTGTGCCGCGCTCTCCAGCTGGTACGTGGTAAAGGCCACGCGGCACTTCGCAGGGGGGCGAAGGGTGTCAAACACCTCGATCTACTTGAGCCAGTCCTCCGCCTCGGTCGGGTCCTCATCCCCCTTGAGGGAGGGGGGCTTCAGCTTTCAGAACTGTCCGAAAAGCTCGTAATGGCACTGAAGTGGGAAAACTGGTACGCCTCCAGGCAAGGAGGATTTGTGCTCGGAAGTGTTAGAGGAAGGTGAGGGCGGTGGAGGGCCACCCCCTCCCCCACGTCCAGTGCTGTGCCTGTCTTGCGATCCCACAGAGGACTTCCCCTCCGCAGCCCCAGGAAGAGGCACCCGTGGAGGCGGGTGGAGCTCCTCTCGTACGATCTCCCATATCAGTTGGGCGAGGTCCTAGGCCTGAACGCTCGGAAGTAGTAGCTGGTCCACTGAGATGTCGGGCCCAACGCGCCTGCCCCTTAGACCTCGTCCTCGGCCGCCTCCGCGGCTCGCCTCACTGACCCCATGTCGAGGCATCTCCTGCAAGGAGACGTGAACACAGAATAGAAAAGACGTCAATTCCATAGACATTCAACGAAGGACACTCAGGACGGTGTCAAAAGGTATGTTGTGGTGGTTACTCTAGTCACAATTATGTGAATTGGTTATTTTCCAGCTAGTTGGTTCACTTCTCGGGACGACCTTACTCTGATACCATCTTGTAACGACCTGGTTCTCGAATCCCTACTGGACACAAAACTGGATCGACTCAACTGATCCCAAGACCCAGTCGACCAACGAGGAAGTAACCAAAAAGTAGTAAAATAAACCACATTCACTATGCAAGCAACTAACAGTAACAAAAGTACAGCAGTAAAGAAGTAAACTACTACAGTGCACACCACCAGAACAGTAGAAAATTAAATAGGCAAAGGAATATAAAGTTCATAATAAATGAGTACAAAAGTGTAACAACTACTCACTACAACAGAAACGAAGTACAACAATAAACTACAGCTACTGGGTTCTATTGGGCCCAACACCCTCTGCAGCCGTAGGCTCTGGCTGTTTAACACCTGGACTCGAAAAAGGTTGTGACTACGAAACGTCAGCGAACCCTGAGTAGAGTGGCAACCAGCTAACTAAACAGTAAAGGTGGACAGGTAGCTGTTGTTTTTCAATTTCTTTCTTTCTTTAACTAATTATTCTTTCTTTCATCACTTAGTTTATTTATCAGGTCTCTTTCTTGATCTCGAATGTTCCTCTTGGGAACGATCTTGATTGCAGTCATTTCCGAAGAGTAGAAGTAGCACGTGGTGCTCTCCTGGCTGGGAGAGTCCCCCGTGGTGGTCCTACACTCAGTCAACCACCCCAAGGTCACTGACAGACGTAACGGAGATTACGGCACGCGCGATAAATGCACGGGTAGATACCCCGCACTGGCACGCGGTCAGTCGTTTCCGTTAACGGGTGCGCCCAAAGCATAGCACGGAACCAGTATAGGGCATAGCTCTCTCAGTAACAGTGGTCTAGCCCCTAAGAACCAAACAGGGGTCTCGCCACTCCACAATCCGCGCACCCTCGCCTGACTACCCTGGTTTGTTCAGTGGGCCTAACAAGTCGGTGTAGAGCGGCTAGCTGAATCCTGGGCCCCATGGGGTGGCTAACCCTCCCTATACTAGTAGCTCTCCCCGGTACAGTGTACACGAGGGCCACCGAGTCAGTGCAAAGTGGCCAAACCCCCGGGTCTCAACCCGAAGGCGGTAAGCACCCCTCTACACTAAGAGGTAACATGCGCTCCCCTTGGTACCACGTACTTAAGGGTCAGCACACTTCCCAACACATTCTAGATCCATTCCATTCCCAGGAGCTCTACTCCTAATTCCCCGTAGGGTTCATGCTCATGTTTCTCAGGCCAAACCATACTAGGTTTCATCATTTCTATTTCCATTTCTCAGGTTCTACACATGTAGCATGTAACTTTACTATTCACATTCCAGGTTTATTCACAAGTAGCTCGTGTTTCCAACATTCAATCTTCCATTTCCAATTCATATATAGGCAGCTCGTATTTAATTGTAAACAACAGGAATTTACATGCAACAGTTGCTAACAACAGTACTTTACATTTCACAGGCATCTGTTATCCATTTACAGGCAATTGTTATTATTCTATTTACTCATCCAATACTGCAATTCATACATTCCATACAGCTATTCCAGTGTTTCTAATCCTAGGATTCATGCCATACCCTAAGATCTAACATTCATTCCAAATATGCATTCATGTTGGTAATTAAACTAGGGAAGCAACTCTACTAGTAAACCCAGGTGTAATGGGGGTTTGATCGGCAGGTCCACGTGCCTCAGCAAACCCCAAATCCGCAACGGAACGAGGTCCTATCACAATGATCAATCACAAGAGACCACTCAAAACATGATAAAGTATTCCAACAAGTAGAGGAACTTGTACGAAGAACAATAGAATCTTAATTGCTGAAATCGGACCTCAAACGGACCCTAAACGGGTCAAAAATAGCAATCCTGATTCATATTAGACGTCTGGAACACCTTCCAGACGTCTTAAAAAAGTCCAGAACCATACCTCAACTCTGCACTACACCTCAGACGTCCAGGGCCTCTGTTGAACCGTTTGGACCTAGTTCTAGATGTTCGACCCCCTCTCCGGACGTCTGGAGATGCTTCTCGTCGTCTGGTGCCTCGCCTAGACGTCTGAACTGCGTGGGAGGGCGTGTCCCGCGCCTTCCCGAAGCAAATCCTGCACGCACGACGCAAATCTCCTTAATATGGCACGGAACAGCGGCTCGGCGGAACGGCCTGCATGGTCGTATCCGCAAAGGGAGGTGTACGTCGCGGGATTTACCTCTCAGTTGTCTGGAGCCTCCTCCAGATGTCGTCTACGTCGTCTGGATGTAGATCCAGACGTCTGATTCTGGGAAAGTCCCAGAACCAGGGACTGCCTTCACCTTCTCACGCTGTGCGTGGCCGCGCCGCGCTCGCTTGCCTGCTGCTCTGGCTGCAGCAGTGTCGAGGAGGACCTCCCCGACGCACCTCTCTGCCTTGCGCACGCCTAACCGGCCGTGAGCTCTCTGGTGAACTCCCTCACGAGCTCGCATGCTCTCCTCCCACGCCGCTCACGCTCACTGCTCGCTGCCTGCTGCTCTCGCTGGAGGAAGGAGAAGGGTGGATGGAAGTGGGGTGGTGGGAGGGAGAGGAGGGGGTTTATAAGGGTGAGGTTTTTAGGGTTTTCGCTGGGAGCTGGAGAGAGAGAGAAGACGGATGAAAACGAGGGGTACTATCTGCGCGCAGCACGCACGCAGATGCGAGTTCGTACCCAAGATTTTTGATTTTTAGACGTCTGGGAATGAGTCCAGACGTCTTACAAGACGTCTGACCTCAGTCCAGACGTCTTACCAGGCGTCTGACCTAAAGTCCGGACATCTTAAAATGGCTCAACATCATGGTTCTTAATAGTCGCCATTGACAGCGAGCTCAAGAGCTTAATTAAAATTAGGCTTTTATATCAGAGTTGATAATTATTCAAAAGAAGGTGTGAAATATGGTCCCTAGATGATGAGTAAGTGCTGAAGAACCCTGTGAATGTGAATCTAAGCTCAGCTACTGCTGCCATGGACAACAACAGTAGCTGTTGAAGGTGAATATGATTTAGGCGATTAAATGATAGAATTAGTGTTTTAATGAGTTAGAAGTGATCATGAGTGATAGAGGAAGGTGATCAGCGAATTCAAGAGACAAAACAAGAGCTCCAGCAAGCTCAAGGACCTCGCCAGAGTCGAAGAAGACAAACTCTGAAATCTGACATTAAGCTAAACTAATTAACTAACTAACTACCTAGACTACTCCTACTCCTACCTACTGTTACCTGGACTATGGAGGTAAAGGGACTCCGTCGACGGCTCATGACGGAGGATGAAATCAGAGGGTGATGAGGAAGATCTCCGGCAGGCGAAAATGGATGGAGTAGAGGATCTCCTTGGTTGTCGCCTTTGTCCAGAGACGTGGTTGACCTCGACGAAGTTCCTAAGTTGATCAGGATGGACGGAGGAAGTCAGAGATTGATGTGGAAGATCGCCGGAGTTGTAGACGAATAGCCTATTGGGTCGGCTCAATGATAGAAGAGGGAAGGGAGCCAACTTATCAGAACTCGAGGGGGTGAGGGGCTATTTATAGTTAATGGTGATGAAGAGGGCGGTGGAGTCTGGACGTGTGAAGAGTTAGAGGAGGTTAACCACCAGCGTCATCTCCAACAACGGTGAGGTTAACTCCCACCTAAAATTAGGATTAAAGAATCATTTAGACCGATGAATGAGAATGGGATGGTGAGCACAAGCTCCAGGAGCTTGGAGAAGGTGAAACGATGTCGGATGTGCGGTGATCGAGCGGTGGAAGTACCCTCTGTCGTCAGCCATTCAACCGGCTGAAGGAAGAAGAATAAGATAGGGACCTTTTTGCAATAAAACCTAAGGACCTATATGAAAATTAAGGACCCGATTGAAATGAGTAATAAGGATCTAAATGTAAACTCAAGTTTTAAAGGTTTATTTTAACTTAGATCCTTTTCAACTTTTTCTATATGATTATAAATAAGGTAATTATTATGTTTACACCTTTAATTTACATTTTTGACCTTTTTTGGTTAATTTATTAAATTAAGTAAAGTTACTTAAGTTATTATATACTTAGGTATAATTATGTTTTAAGTTAATTAACTTATTAAGTAAAGGAATGATTGATAAGATCTCCAGTCCAATTGTTAATCAGATTATTAATAATATTATTTGAATGATAAATTAGCATTTTAAACTTATTTTAAGGTTCTTTACTATATATCCCTTATTTTATAATTGACCCATATATACTCATATCCTTAGCTAATTAACTAGGAAGACTAGTTAATTAGGGGTAATTAGAGATCATAATGAGTCTCTCATCACTTCCCACCTTCTCGAGAGTGGTGGAGGTAGCCATGACCTACGAGAAGACCAACTCGGTCGCATGAGACACCGACAGTGGACGGAAGAGGCCATACCAGCCAGAGTACTCTCACGGCCGTCGAGAGAGGAGGCACGTGGCACCCACTGGAGAGCCGTCTTGTTTTGCGGGGCCGTCAGGGTTCTTTGGAGGCCCCAGACAGGGGCCAGGTGCCAGCATTGGATCCCCGCCCAGTCGTTAGCAGGGACCTACCGAGAGAGGGAGTTGAGTTCCCCTCTATTACCAGTGTGGCCAACCGGGCCACATCAGGAGGGACTGCCCATCTAGGGTTGGAGCACAGCAGATGCTCCCAGCTCGGAGCGCTGGAGGGCGAGCTGGTGGTCGTGGTCCCCAGGTGCGTGGGGGAGGGCTGCAGTCACGAGGAGGGTACCGACCAGCGGCTGCTCGCCCGACCCAGAGTGTAGCTGCTTTATCTGCACCGAGGGCTGAGGGGCGTATCAACGCCCTGACACACAGAGATGCCAGGGCTTCTAGTTCAGTGGTGGCAGGTATGGTTACCGTTTCTAGTAGATTAGTGTACGTACTTTTTGATTCCGGTGCCACACAATGTTTTGTTGTTGCGAGTTTTGCTGTCAGTTTGGGATATGACAGTGTACTGTTAGAGGATCCATTTGTGATCAGGGACCCAGGTAGCCGGTTGTTTGTAGCTGAGGAGGTCTACATGAACTGCGAGGTCAGTATAGGGAGACACAACCTCCTCGCTGACTTGATTGTGATACCGATGGAGGATTTTGGTGTGATTCTAAGGATGGACTGGCTGTCCGCTTACCATGCCTTGGTGGACTGTTTCAGGAGAAGGATCGTCTTCTCCATACCGGAGTTTCCTCTCTTTGAGTTTCACGGACAACCGGTGGATGGAGGTTTCAGATGCATCTCTGCGCTTCGGGCAACGAGGCTTTTGAGCCAGGGGTGTGAGGGCTTTTTAGCTTGTGTAGTGGCAGAGCTTAGCCCTGTGGCTGACTTTCAGAGCATTCCGGTGGTTTGTGAGTACCCCTACGTGCTTCCAGAGGAGCTGCCAAGACTACCGCCCGAGCGTGAGATCGAGTTTGAGATCTCACTGGTACCGGGGACCTGCCCCATTTCTACTGCACCGTACCGGATGGCACCACTTGAGCTGCGAGAGCTCAAGTCACAGCTACAGGACCTATTGGAGAAAGTCTTTGTGAAGCCCAGTGCATCCCCGTAGGGAGCCCCTGTGTTGTTTGTGAAGAAGAAGGATGGTACCCTACGACTTTGTGTTGACTACAGACAGCTGAATAGGGTCACCATCAAGAACAAGTATCCGCTACCAAGGATTGATGACCTTTTGGACAAGTTGCGAGATGCCACGGTGTTTTCCAAGATAGATTTGAGGTCAGGCTACCACCAGTTGAGGATCAGGGAGACCAATGTCTCCGAGACAGCTTTTCGTACCCAGTATGGATACTACGAGTTCTTGGTCATGCCGTTTGGGCTGACCAACGCCCCCGCTGCTTTTATGAATTTGATGAATCGGGTTTTCAGACCGTACTTGGATCAGTTTGTGGTGGTATTCATCGACGACGTACTAGTTTACTCGCGAGATGAAGCACAGCACGGGCAGCATCTACGGATGATTCTGGACACTTTGAGGTGACGTAGGCTGTATGCCAAGTACAACAAGTGCGAGATTTGGTTGAGGCAGGTGACTTTCTTGGGCCATGTGATCTTAGGGTATGGTTTGGCTGTGGACCCAACCAAGGTTGAGGCCATACTCAGGTGGGAGAGGCCACGTACAGTGATAGAGATACACAGCTTTTTGGGACTGGCAGGTTACTATCGGCGGTTTATCAGAGGATTCTCACAGATTACGTGTCCTATGACCCGGTTGACTCGGAAGGACGTGCCCTTTGCCTGGACAGATGAATGTGAGGCATGTTTTCAGGAGTTGAAGGAGAGTTGACTTTAGCTCCTGTGCTCATCATCCCGGACAGCAGTGGTGGTTTTGTGGTTTACATAGACGCTTCGTTGCAGGGGTTAGGGGGTGTGCTAATGTAGTGGGGTCATGTTGTCGCTTACGCTTCGCGGCAACTGAAGCCCCATGAGCATAGCTACCATACCCATGACTTAGAGTTGGCAGGTGTTGTCTTTGCGCTGAAGACATGGAGGCACTACCTTTACGGTGAGACCTTTGAGATTTTCACAGATCATAAGAGTCTCAGGTACTTGTTTGACCAAAAGGAGCTTAACATGAGACAGAGACGTTGGTTAGAGCTCCTGAAGGACTACGACTGTAGCATCTCCTACCATCCAGGGAAGGCCAATATGGTGGTTGACGCCTTGAGTCGAAAGGCGTTCGCCCACTTGGCCAGTCTACAGGCACAGAGTTGGAGACTTATGGAGGAGTTGGGCAGTTGGCAACCCCGGGAGTCACAGGGGTATTGTGGGGCAGTAACAGTGACGCGGCAGACGCGACCAGAGCTGATAGGCCGCATCATCGCAGGGCAGATGACAAATCTGTACCTACAGGCGCTGCGGGACAGAGTGCTATCAGGGGACCCAGGAGATTTTTGTTTTACAGATGAGGTGCTGCGCATAGGGGGATGCTTGTGTATTCCCAAGGACGAGGAGTTGTTGGGAGAGCTCTTAACGGAAGCGCACGGGTCCAGGTTCACCATACATCCTGGGAACACAAAGATGTATCATGATTTGAAATGTGACTTTTAGTGGAGAGGAATGAAGCGGCATGTGGGTGAGTTCGTGCAGTAGTATTTAGTGTGCCAGCAGGTAAAGGCCGAGCACCAGAGGCCTGTTGGGCCGTTGCAGCCACTTCCTGTGCCAGAGTGGAAGTGGGAGAGCATCACCATGGACTTGGTGGTGGGTCTACCTGTTACCTAGTGAAGACACGACGCATTCTGGGTAATAGTAGACAGATTGACGAAGACGGTGCGTTTCCTGCCGATTTGAGTCACCTTGGACCCAGTACAGTTGGCAGAGAGGTACATTCGCGATGTGGTACGCCTACACGGAGTTCCACGTGAGATTGTATCCGACAGGGATACCTGTTTTACTTCCCAGTTTTGGGTTGAGTTTCGGCAGGCTTTAGGGACACGGTTGAGGTTCAGTACTGCGTACCACCCCCAGACGGACGAACAGTCAGAGCGTACCATACAAACACTTGAGGACCTTTTTGCATGCCTGTGTACTGGACTGGAGAGGCTCCTGGGAGGAGCATTTACCTTTGGCAGAGTTTGCATATAATAATAGTTACCACTCGAGCATCGGCATGACACCTTACGAGGTTCTGTACGGACGGAGCTATACTGCACCCTTGAGTTGGGTTGAGGTGGGGACCAAGTGGGAGGTTGGCCCCAGGTTGATCCGGCAGAGTCAAGAGGTGATAGAGTAGATCCACAGACGACTCCGCACTGTCAGGAGCAGGCAGAAGAGTTATGCTGACCGGAAACGCAGAGAGGTGTAGTTCAAGGTTGGGGATCACGTCTTTCTCCGCGTTTCACCCATAAAGGGCCTACAGTGTTTTGGGGTGAAGGGGAAGCTTGTGCCGAGGTTTGTGGGGCTTTTTGAGGTCCTGGAGTGGGTAGGACCCATTTCTTACCGGCTTACGCTTCCTCCTCAACTTTCTAGAGTGCACGATGTGTTCCACATGTCCAACCTCAAGAAGTACGTCGTCGATCCCAATCAAGTTCTCAGCCACGAGAGCGTCGAGGTGGGTGACGACCTGACCTACCCTGAGAGACCAGTGTAGATATTAGACAGAGCCGTCCGGAGTCTGAGATGAAAGCAGGTACCACTGGTGAAGGTCATATAGAGAAGCCAACGGTACGAGGAGGCTACCTGGGAGCCTGAGGCGGTGATGCGAGAGCGGTACCCGGAGCTTTTTGAGGGTACATGATGTAAATATGTTTACACTACTTAAGATGTCTATTTATGCATGTTCTTAAGCATATGATTGCATTACATAATATAAATATTGCATAGCATACATCATCTTGCATTTAGATTAGTTTGAATAAAATGGAGGTTAATTGTCTCCTTTTATGTTCAGGGACAGGAGAAAATTTTTATTAGGACCTCAGATCAAAGATCCAACTGTATAGATGTGATCAGGGCGATGATTGGAGTTCAATGACTCCAAGATCGCCCTAATTAGATACTCGTAGCATCAAATAGAGACCAGAAAATTCTAGAAGATCAAGGGCCAAGATGGTGTGAATCTGCACTTCAAATGACAAATCCAACTGCACAGATGGATTCGGATCGACGATTACAGCCTAATGGCACGAAAATGTCTCAATCCGACACCCGTGGCACCATCTACATCATCCAGAAGATGGACGGCCAAGATGGCGCCACGTAGCGCCATCTCAGCCTCCCAATCGGTCGCTGCACTAGCCACACCCTCTCTTCTTCGACACCTCTCCGCCGTTGGATGCGCATCCAACAGCTGTGGATGCGCGCGCACGAAACCTTCCCGCGACACAAAGCCTTTGTAGCGCGTTGGTTGAACGCGCTTATGAGATATATGTTGGTGCTAGAGCACCACGATCATTTGTTTTGATGATAACAAAACACGTGTTATTTAACATTTGCAATTTGAGTCCTAGATTTCAGGTCAATTGCAAATGTGGACGTGTTTAGACGGAGTTCGAGCTCGCATCTAGGACGGATTGGAGGAGCTTGACGGAAAACAGAGGAGGTTCGCGTGGAGCGAAAGATTGAAGATGGAAGGAAATGAAGAATAGGATAGATTTCCTTCTTTTGTACTTGTTGTATTTTTCGTTTCTTTTGTTGCTCTTTATTTCCTTAGATATTTCATGTTGAAGAGCCTCAAAGAACCCTAACAGTAGTCCTAGGAACACCGGCACAACCCTATGATACTTAGGTTTTCTGTAGAATACTTAGAAAACCAATATAGGGTTCAAACAGCACTTCCAGACGTCTAATTCCCAAATCAGACGTCTGATAAAGTATTTTAAGACGTCTGACTATTGTTTCAGACGTCTGATAACTGTTAGGCTGGATATAGTTAGTTCTGTCTGATGAAATCAGACGTCCAGACTTTAGACCAGACGTCTTAGGAGACGTCTGATGACTTTGCCAGACGTCCAACTAGTGGACCGTTGCCTGGCTTAGCAGACACTCAAGAATATGACCGTTAGAGCCTTATCAGACGTCCATAGGACTGTCCAGACGTCTGATAAATGACCGTTTTGCCTCGGCTGACCCAAAATCTCTTCTCAGAGATTTTCTAGCCGTTGCAACGTTTGGAAATCAATTCCCACAGTAAAAGTAGGTTTCCAGACGTCCAGACGTAGTGACAGACGTCCTGTATGTCGTCTGATGGACTTGCGTAAAAACCCTGTTTAGATCTGATCCAAGTCAGGGAGAGACCCGCCCAAAATCAGACGTCTGACCTTTGAATCAGACGTCTTATAGTGAACTTCCAGACGTCTGATGCTAGAATTAGACGTCTAATAAGCCTGTCAGAACAATGATTGTTCCTGATTTCGGGCTGATTCACTTGGGCTTTGTTCCCAACGGCTATGGAACCTTTCTTAAGCCTTCCAAAGCCTTCCTAAGGCCTCTATAAATAGAGGGGAGCCTTTACACACAAGATATACTCCTAGAGAGACCAAGATACACAAGAAACAATTTGTATTACACTTCCCACTCTCTTGTGTCCTAGCTAGCTCTTGCTCTCCAAGCTCAAGCACCATTCTCTTGAGAGCATCAAGCTGTTGCGCACCCGCTCTCCCGCCGTAGTTCACGAGAGCGAAGTTGCACCGTCGCGTGGCTCACGCACCGCGTCATCGTCGACGCACTCCTTGCAAAGGGGAGTTTCCTAAATCCTATAGAAGCTTAGGTTTATTACTTTGTTGGCTCTATAGGTTTGTTGTTTATTTTACCTTTGTCTTTTGGTTGGGTATTCGCTTTGCGAATTCCCGTCTCCTTCGTGGGACAAAATCCTTCTCGTGGAGAGAAGGGGTTGAGGAACGCTACCCTCGTACTTGTAGCGTGGTTGTACTGAGGTTGAATCACCCTCGTTTTAAAGTGATTCGTTTAGTGGATTTGGTCAACTAGGTTGATCGGAAAATCCTAACTCGAGAGGGTTAGGTGGTGGTTTTTACCCGGTTTGGGTTTCCACCTAAAAATCTTTGTGTACTTGTGCGATTGATTTTTTGTGAGATTGCTTTATATTTTATTTCCGCATTTTATTACGTCACCCCTCCTGGTAGGGCCAAACCTACAATATAGAGGTGCGCGTTCGACTCCTCGCGAGTGGCTGCTGAGGTGCGGTTAGCGGGCACGATTGATCGCTCGATTGCGATCGAGCAGTCTTGCGCGCGCGATAGCGCTCACGCCATATCGCACTCCCGCGCGTGACGCACCATTAGACGCGGCAAGCGCGCGTAGAGGAGGCATGGCAAGGAGCGCTCTTAGCCGTTCAATCTCACGATCGAACCGTCGATATTTGAAGATCGTGGGTAGGCATTTAAAGGGAGGAGGCAAGCGGGGGCGTGCGTCACCCCACTACGCCAACGTTTGGACCTTTAGTGACGGTTTTATCTGTCACTAAAGGTCCAGAATTAATGCTTTTCAAATTAAAAAGACCAAATTGCCCTCACTCCTTGCAACTATAAAAGGAGACCCTCTCTATACGAAAGTCTGATCCCTTGTTTCTCTTCTCTCCCTCTCCAAAGCTCAAGAGAAACTTGTCCCACACCCGGGATGCTTCTCAAGAGATAAAGTCCAATTTTCGTCGCCCTTTCAGAAGTGGATCCCACGACGACGACGACGTGCTACCCCGTTCCTGTTCTTTCCACTTCGTTCTCCTTCGTCCTGCTTCGTTCCCTGTCTTCCAGGAGTCGTCCCGTCCGACTCGTCCTCCAAGCGACCGTCGTGGAGGATAATTCTCTCTCCATTCTTTTTAATGCTTTCTAGAGTAGATTTACTACTTTCTAGTGTAATTATTTTCTACTTTCTAGTCGTAATGTTTAGTGTAACGAACAATCTCTTTGATAATGAATTCCATGTTCATTCTACATCTCTTTTTGATTTTTGTTTGTAATATTCTCTCTCTCTCTCTCTCTTCTATTTAGTGTAAACAGATAGATAGTTTCTAATCAATTAATTTACTTCGTGACAAGTAAATTAAATGCGTATTTTTAAATCAAATGTATGCCTTCCTAAGTTCGACCCGGGATTTCTATTCCAGTATAAATTTTTTTTGTTGAACATGAGTTCTTCGCTTTCATACTACAATGACAGGTTTCTCAAAACCAAATATGTTAACGTAGCAACTCGTAGCTTCAACAGTACGTTATTTCAGACCTACTTCGATCATCTTTAAGTTTGTTATGCGTTTTATGTTCCTTTTTCCGCACCTTAGCTATTTCAATTTTCGGGGACGTCTGAAAATGAAATTTTTGTATGCCCTCTACGTTCTACGCGCAGGCCGTGCGTAGAATCCCTTTTTCCTCTCTCTCCTTACCTCCTTCCTACCTGAACCCTAAACCCCTCAGCCTCTATAAAGACCCCTCCCCTCCTCTCCTCTCCACTCCACACACCACCACCACACCCCACCTTCACTACCGCGAGAGGAGGTGAGCGAGGGTGAGCGAGAGAGGGTGAGAAAGAGGAGACTACGGGAGGAGGAGGAGGCTGAGGTTGGGAGCTTCGGTGGAAGCTCGCTGGAGCTCGCACGACCACCATGGGCACGTGCGAGAGGAGGGAGTCCGGAACGGCATCCTCGACCACCTGCAACAATTGGAGCTGCGGCGAAGCGAGGAAAAGAACGGCGGAGAGCATTCGGAGCGAGTTCTGATACTGGAAATTTTCCAGTATCAAACGTTTGGAGCAAAGTTTGGATGATTAGCGGAGTGATGAGAACCTCATCATGAGCCATAACTAGCTCATTTTGACCTAATACAGAGGATAAAAGCTCCTACATAACTCAAGGAAAGGCTTAACTCAGAGAATTCTGAGTCTAAGAAGAAAACAAGTCATAAGGGGTAAAAATGTAATTTTACCAGCACAATCTGCAAACAGGGTAACTCAGGGTCCAAGCATAGGTCAAACTAACCTAATAAGAAGAAAAGTGGGATGATCTGATCTGATAAGGGCTACAGCAACTCCAAGGAATTAAATGACAATCTATAACCCTAAAACAAACCCACTTCAATTCACGAGATTCGAGGCAAAGAAAAAATCTACTAAACCCTCTAAAATTCATAGAAAAATAATCTCTAGGGTTTAGAACCTTCAATTTGGCCTTAGGAACCCATTTTGACCTACATTGAGAACCATGCCCAATTAATAATTTAATTTGGGTTTTTACGTAAATTGGTCGGTCAACCAAGGTCTGACATAGAAATGAAATTTACCATTAGAATCCTTAGGTCCCATTTAGTCATGCATAAAAACTTAAGCCTAAGAAGAGACCTTCTTGACCGACTTTGCATTTTGGTCCTCATCCATTACTTTTTGACCTTCAACTTTTGAAATCCTCGCATTTTGGCCCCTAATTCTTCATCATTTTTGCATTTGGCTCCTCCCTGCAAAACCCTGAGCAGCGCCATGCTCCGGCGAGGCATGGCGCCGCGCAGGGTGAGGGCGACCCTCTGCCAGTTGAACGGGGTGTTCCCTGCGACGTCTGCTGTCGCAGGGACACCTCCACGATCTCTGCCATCGCCCACACCTTCCGTGCAAACGCGCAGAAGGCATGGGTGGCAATCCGGCCATCCTCCGGCGAGGGAGGCACGTCGTCTCCCTCCGCCCTCCTCTCTGATTTCGCCTCTATAAAAATCGCCACCGTCTGCCGCATTCAGCAGCTTGGATCTGACGGAGAAACACCCCCTCCTTCCTCTCTTCCCACTCCGACAGAAGCTCTCCAGCTCCGGCGGTTCTTCCTCCTCCTCCTCGTCGCTCTGCCACAATACGAGCAACAGAGCCACCTTCTCCCGCTCTTCCCGCGTCGCGCTGTATCCAGTGCGCGCTCTTCCGCTCTCTCCTCGCCGCCGCTCCCTCTCTCTGGGCACCTTCTCCAGCGACAGTCGATACGACTGTCGCCCCACTCCAGCCTCCTTCGCCCCTATAAGTAGGTAACAGTTACTTCTCTTTCTCCCCTCTTTCTTTTCCCTATTTTAATTTGTTCAATTAGACCCTCGACCGACCCGCCACCATCACCATCCACGTCTCCGGCCCACCTCCAGCGAGTCGCTCCCATTATTCCGCCACTCCACACGACTCGCCGACCAACCCAAAACCTCCACCTCATCCCACTGAACCGTTTCCGCCCCTTCACTGCCACTCCTCACCTCCAAATCACTCCCCCGAACAAACCCACTCCCTCGGCCACAGTCCGACCTAGGGCAGCCCCTACACGCCGCCACCACCCGCACGAGCTTTGCCGCACTCCGGCGAAGCTCCCTGCACCTTCTGACTAGGCCGAGAGGCCGTATCTCTGTGATCAGGTTACCCGTCGTTTGCCTCCATTGCCGAACAGGTGACGCTCCTTCGTTCTGCAGCTGCAGCTTCGCTTTCGCCCAGGCTTGCGCTCCAAGACGCGTGGATTGCAACCACGCAGCTGCCCAGGCCTTCAGCTGAAGAGAAGACCTCGCAACAGCCGTGATTGCCTGCAGCTTTCTCAGCTGCAGGCACCAAATTGGGGTGGGGCATTTAGTCCCACCTCGGAAGATCCTGAAGCCGCACACTGGTTTAAATTGCAAAAGTGAAATAGCCTTATTGCCTCCGAACGCACCGGGGTGAGGTCCTGCGCCCACTCACCCGCCCGGTCCGCGAGCTCACCACGCGGATCCGGCGGACCCGACCCGACACCCCACCTGCGCACTCCTCGCGTACCATTCACGCCGGTACGCCTGGTCACGAGTACGAAGCCCGACCCGATTACCGGACGGCTTTGGGAGAGCTATCCTACGAGCGAAGTCTGAGAAAGAGAGAGACATTTGGGTAGAGGGAAAGGGGTACGTTTTGCGTTGGCTGTGGTGTGTGCAGGAACAGGAGAGGTAGAGAAGAAGAAGGTCGACGAAGAAGACTGAAGGAAGGAGGAGCACCAAGCAGTACTGTAGCAGCGGCGACTTAAGTCGTCTGATTGGAAAATCAGACGATGCTCTGCAGCTGAGGCAGAAAGAGGAAGGAAGAAAAGACAGAGAGAAGAAGAAGACGAGTGACAAAGCTGAAAGAAGAGAAGAAATAGAAACAAAAAAGCTCTAAAGAACAAAAGAAATAGAAGAAGCAGAAGAGGAAGAGGAACTAAAGAACAGAAGGAAAACAAGAAGAAAGAAGAAGCCGTGCAGCTGAGCAAGGCAAAGGACCGCAAGAAGAAAAGTTCTGCAGCTGAGGCAGAAAGAAGAGAAGATAAAGAGAAGAAGATGAGAAGCTCTGAAGAAGAAAAGAAATAAGAAGAAGCAGAAGAAGAACTGAAGGCAGAGAAGAAGAAGAAGATAAGATAAGAAAGAGAAGCGAAGCCACAAGACTCAGATTTATTTCTCCCTCTCTCTCTCTTATTTTTGTAATAGAAACATTGTACTTGTAGAATACAACTTGCTCCCTGAGTTCGACCTCGGGAACTCTTTTTTCGAGTAATAAATTGTATTAAACTGGTAACCACTTCTCTATACTATACTACGATGAAATAATGAAAAAACCTGTAGGGGATTCGTGTGTAACCACGAGCATCTAGACGTCTAAAAGCTCCTTTATCGCGAAGGTACGTTTTTTTCATAGTTACGACCAAGCTTGCCACACCGCAAAAGGATATGTTAGTTTGATTTTTCGTGGTTGCATTGTTGTACACAGGAGCATCCTTGGGAAGAAGCGCGGAATGCCTTCCCACGCACTTTCGGACGTCTGATCAGCTCACCAGATGACCGAAGTAGTGGTTCGACGTTTGAGATTGCCTTCAGACAATTGCAGAGGAGTCCTGGACGTCTGAGGACACTACAGGGACTTGAGGTGAGGTTCTGTATCTTTTAAGACGTCTGGACTTGTTTCCAGACGTTTGATTTTGGTCAGTAGATACGTTTTTGACCCATTTGGGGTCTGATCGGGATCCGTTTTACGCAAACAAAGTATCTGTAGTTTTCTTGCGAGTTTCTCTGTGTACTAGAAACCTTTGTACACTGTTTTGAACCTTCATTTTGTGATGTATTCCCTGGTATAGGGTTTCGGCCTGCTGCGTGTTTGGGGCTCACAGAGACGCCTGGGTCTGCGATTCGAGCCCCCATTACTTCCGGATTATTTGGTAGAATGGTATACTTCTGTTAATCATATTAAATAAGAATTTTCCTATGGAATTAGCCAACTAGAACCTCTAGGATGTGGCATGAACCCTAGGACGGATAAATAAATGGACCACTTGTACTACATGGTTGTATTTGTATGCATGATTAAGTTAAACTGCTAGCAATTGCCTGTAATATAGTTGTGAGCTGCCTGTTAGAATATGAGCTACCTGAGATAAATGAACAATTACCTGTGAAATCATCAGTTGCATGTAATGAATTATGGAAACACGAGCTGCCTATATATAAACGAGAACTGAATTTTGAATGGTGAAATTTGGATCAGAATAATGTGGTGAATATGAGTATGAACCCTACGGGGAATTAGGAGTAGAGCTCTTGTGGTTAGATGAAAAATTTGGAATGTAGACGAGAAGTGTGCTGGCCCTTGAGTACGCGGTACCAAGGAGAGCGACTGTCCCCTTTTGTGTAGAGCGGAGCTAATCGCCCTTGGGTTGAGACCCGGGGTTAGGATTGGTCACTCTACATCGACTTCTGTTGGCCCTCGTGTACACGGTAACGAGGCGAGCTACTAGTGTAGGGCGGGAGTTAGCCACCCCATAGGGCCCAGGGTTCAGCTAGCCACCCTACACTGACTTGTTAGGCCCTCTGGGCAAACCGGTGTAGTCAGACGAGGGTGCGCGGACTGTGGAGGGGCGAGACCCTTGTTTGGTTCTGAGGGGCTAGATCCTTGTTTCTGAGAGGGCTAAGCCCTATACTATTCCGTGCTGTACTTTAGGTGTACCCGCTAGCGGAAACGACTGACCGCGTGTCAGTGCGGGATTGTTACTCGTGCGTTTATCACACATGTCGTAGTAACTGCTACGTCTTGGCAGTGACCTCGGGGTGATTGACTGGGTGTAGGACTACCATGGGGGACTCTCCTATCTAGGAGAGCACCACATGTAGCTTCTACTCTTCAGAAAAGACTGCAATCAAGATCGTTTCCACGAGGAACATGCAAGATCAGGAAAAATCTGAAAGTTTGAGGAAAATTGGTGAAGAATAAAAAGGAAATACATATAAAATAAAATAAGTAGAAAGGAGAATTAAACCTGTTGCTTTTACTGCTTTAGATAGTATAGATACCACTCTACTCAGCATTCGCTGACTCTATCTTTTTCATAACACTGTTCAGGTCCAGGAGTTGAGTAGCTCGAGCTTCCAGCTGCGGAGGGTGCTGGGCCCAGTCGAGCCCAGCCGTAGTTTTCCTGTACTTCTTTGTTGTACTCCCTTACTATTGTAGTGAGTTTCAGACTTTTAGCTACTGTTGTTGTTACTGTTACTTTCGTTTCCGTTGTGTCTGTTGTTGTGGTGGTATGTAATGGAGTAGCAGTGTCTGCTTAGTTATATTGCATATGTGAATGTGGTTTACCGAGAAGACTTTTTGGTTATTTCTTGTTTGATGACTGGGTCTTGGGATTAGTTGAGGTGAGCCAATCTCGGGTCCTATAGAGATCCAGGAACCGGGTTGTAACACCCCTCCACCGGTCGAAACGCCACTGCTCCACGTCCATTAGCTCCGTCGTATTTCAAAGAGCAAAAGCCCTCTAGTTCTTAATGCTATTAGCCTCTCCTCAGCACTACTGAACACCACACCTCCACATCATCTTCTCCGTCACCGACAACCACTCTTCGGTCACCATATGCCCTCGAAACCACCCTCATCACGTTCAGCGTAGTCCGGCTCCATATGCCTCTGAGCATTTTAACTGGGGCACTTAGCCCGTATTCTTGGTTTCAAGCATCCACCGAACCTCTGTTGTCGTGTCATTCTCCGACCTCAGCCACCGTGTTCTAGCCACATTCTTCATTGACAATGCCTCCAAGTGGTGTGGTTCTGCTCCAGGTGTTCTCCTAGGCTGCTGTAAAGACCCGTCCCACTTTAGCCTTTTAAGATGTCTGGAGTCTCAGTCAGACGTTTGTCTAGATGTCTAGACCCTTTCTCGAACGTCTGAAAATGAAATTTCTGTATGGGTTCTGCACCCTACGTGTGCGCGGCGCGCAGGACCCTCTCCTCTCTCTCCTTTTTCCTCCTTTCCTGCCCGAACCCTAAACCCCAGCCATCTATAAAAACCCCTCCCATCCTCTCCTCTCCACTCCACACACCACCACCCCTACCTTCAGAGCCGCGAGAGGAGGTGAGCGAGGGAGAGCGAGAGGGCGAGAAGGAGGAGAGTGCAGGAGGAGGAGGAGGCCGAGTTCGAAGAGCTTCGGTGGAAGCTCGACGGAGCTCGCACGGCCACCGCGGGCGCGTGTGGGAGGAGGAGAGTCTGGAGAGGCGGCCTCGACCATCTGCAGCGACTAGAGCTGTGGCGGAGCGAGGAGGAGTGAGGCGGAGAGCGTTGGGAGCAAGTTCTGGTACTGGAAATTTTCCAGTATCAGACGTCTTGAGCGAAGTCCAGACGGCTGGTGGAGCATCTGGATGTCTGGAGTTGAGACCAGATGTTTGAAAGCTCATTTATCGCAAGGTACATTCTTTTCGCGGTTACGACCATGCAGGCCTGACCACAAAAGTGGCTGTCGGGTCTAATATGCGGGCTACAACTGTCGTACGCAGGAGCAGCCTTGGGAAGGAGAGCGGAATGCTCTCCCACATACTTTCGGACGTTTGATCAGCTCACCAAACGACCGGAGGTGCTTCCAGGCGACCAGAGGAGTGGTCCGATGCCTGGAACTACCTTCAGATGATCACAGAGGAGGCCTGGACATCTGAAGATGCTGCAGGGACTTGAGGTAAAGTTCTGTATCTTTTAAGACGTCTGGACTTATTCCCAGACATCTGATTTTGGACAGTAGACACGTTTTTGACCCATTTGGGGTCCGATCGAGATTCGATTTACGCAAATGAAGTACCTGTAGTTTCTTTGCGAGTTTCTCTACATATTAGAAACCCTTATACATTATTCTGAACCTTCCTTTTGTGATGTAATCCTTGGTATAGGGTTTCAGCCTATTGCGTGTTTGGGGCTCGCAGAGACACCTGGGTCTACGATTCGAGCCTTCAGTACTCCCGAATTGTCTGGTAGAGTGGTTTAATGCTTTTAATAATATTTAAATAAGCATGTGTTGTAGAATTAACTAACAGTAACCTTAGGATGTGGCATGAACCCTAGGGTAGAAGAATGAATGCACCGTTTGGTACTTATATGAAAAATTGAGATAAACTACTAGCAATTGCCTGTAAAGTGATTGTGGATTGCCTGTTAGAATATGAGCTGCATGTATTTATAGCCAATTGCCTATGAAATCACCAGTGGCAAGTAATGAATTATGGAAACATGAGTTGCCTGCATATAAATGAGAACTGAATTGTAAATGGCAGAATCTAGATCGGAATAAATGTGGTGAATATGAGCATGAACCCCACGGGGAATTAGGAGTAGAACTCCTGTGGTTAGTTGAAAACGTGGTATGTAGATGGGAAGTGTGCTGGCGCTTGAGTATGTGGTACCAAGGAGAGCGATTGTCCCCTTTTCATGTAGAGCGAAGCTAGCCGCCCTTGGGTTGAGACCCGGGGTTAGGGTTGGCTACTCTACACCAACTCCTGTTGGCCCTCGTGTACATGGTACCGAGGCGAGCTACTAGTGTATGGAAAGTGCTAGCCACCCCACGGGGCCCGGGGTTCAGCTAGCCACCCTGCACCAACTTGTTAGGCCCTCTGGGCAAACTGGGGTAGTCAAACGAGGGTGCACTGACTGTGGAGGGGTGAGACCCCTATTTGTTCTGAGGGGCGAGACCCCTGTTCTGAGATGACAAGGCCTTATACTGTTCCGTGCTGTACTTTGGATGTACCTGTTAGCGGAAACGACTGACCGCGTGTCAGTACGGGGTAGCTACCCGTGCACTTATCACGCGTGCCGTAGTTACTACTACGTCTTGACAGTGACCTCAGGGTGATTGATTGGATGTAGGACTATCACGGGGGACTCTCTCAGCCATGAGAGCACCACGTGTACCTTCTACTCTTCGGAAAAGACTGCAATCAAGATCGTTCTCACGAGGAACATGTAAGATCAAGAACATCTGGATATTGAAAAGAATGGGTGAAAAGGAAACACACATAAAACAAAATAAATAGAAAAGGGAATTAAACCGGTTGCTTTTACTGTTTTAGATAGTATAGATACCACTTTACTCAGCGTTTGCTGACTTTGTCTTTATCATAACACTGTTTAGGACCAGGAGTTGAGCAACCCGAGCTTCTGACTGCAGAGGGTGCTAGGCCCAATCGAGCTCAGCTGTAGTTTTCTACACTTTCTTGTTGTACATGTACTGTTGTAGTATCAGACTTTTTAGCTACTGTTGTCTCTACGGTTACTTTTGTTTCCATTGTTTCTGTTGTTTTGGTAGTATGTAATGGAACGACAGTTTTACTTTCCTTTACTGCTTTGTACGTTTTTACTGCTTAGTTAGATTGCATGTGTGAATGTGGTTTACTTTCCTGCTTTTTGGTTATTTCTTGTTGGACGACTAGGTCTTAGGATTAGTCGAGGTGAGTCGGTCTCGGGTCCTGTAGGGATCCGGAAGCCAGGTCGTAACAGTTGCCAATTGGAAGCTTCGACTGCGTTCACTGCCTCAATTGGACACTCCCTGCTTCAGCTGTTCACACGAAGGAAGCGGGTGGGATTGTCCCACCTCGGAAATCATTGAATCAACCACACGGGATAAATTGATCTTCTGCTTCTGAGCCCTCACCCAAGACACAGGAGTCGGGTCCCCACGCATGCCTCACTCGCGGTCACGCCACGCGGGTCTAGCCAGATTCGGTTACCCGCTTGTTTACTGATGATCGGCCGATAACTAGGTTTTGTTATAGAAATAGCGTTGTAGTACAGCTAGTTATTGCCATAATTACATATATTTTTTTACTCGGAAAATAAAGTTCTTCCGAGGTCGAACTCAGGGAGCAAGTCGTATTCTAAGGGTACAAAGTTTTTATTACAAAAATAAAGAGAGAGAGAGAGAGATAGAGATGGAAATTTGGTGGCTTCTTCTTCTTCTCTTCTTTCTTCCTCTTTGTCTCTTCTTTCTTCTTTTCCTGTTCTTCTTGTCTTCTCTCTTCTTGGCTCTTGAATCTTTCTTTCTTTTGCTTGCTTCCTTCAGATCTTCTTCTCGTGTTCTTCTTCTTTTCTTTCTTTTTCTTTAGAGCTTCTTCTCTTTCTCCTCGTGTTTTGCTTTTCTTCTTTGTCTTCTTTTCTGTTCTTCTTTTCTTCTTTTTCTTCTTCGTTGCGGTCCTGCTCGTCTTTTCTTCTCCTTCTTCGTCCTCAGAGCGTCGTCTGATTGTTCAATCAGACGACTTAAGTAACCCGCTGCTACAGTGTGTCCTCCTTCCTTCTTTCTTCTCCTATGCCTGCACACTCACAGTTCGGTCAGGGCAAAAACCTACTCTACCCTCTCCCCGCGTCTCTCTCTCTGAATTCGCTCTTAGGAAAGCTCTCCCAGAGCAACTGGTTAATCGGGTACGCGGGTTGCGCCCGGGTCCAGGCCCACCGGCGTGCGGTGGTGGGCGAGGAGTGCAGGTCGGGCTTAGTCGGGTCGGGCCAGGTCCGCGGGGCGTGAGCGCGGACGAGGCCGGGTAGTCGGGCGGGTGGAGGGGACCTCACCCCGTGATCTGAGGCAAACAGCTTAAGGCACTTTTTGCCTTTAAGCGCTTGCTTGCCTCGGTGAGTTTCCGAGGTGGGACTAAATGTCCCACCTCAATTGGACGCCCGCGCGGAGGAGGCAGCGCCCAATCGAGGCTCCACGCGAGGGCTTCTCCCCAGCTGTAGCCTGGGACTCTTCGCGAAGATACCCCGCGCAGCCTGGGAGCCTGACCTGGGCGTGGCGCGCCTGGAGGAGCAGGTTGAGGAAGCTGCTTCACTCGGCAATGGCGGCAGCGAGCGCAACACCTGTCCACAACAGCACGGCCTCTCGGCCTAATTAGATATGCGGAGGACCTTCGCCGTGACACGGCGAAGGTGGTTGGGGGGTCTGCAGGTGGCGGGGTGGAGCATAAGGGCCGCCTTAGGTCAAACTGCAGGTTGGGAGATGGGTTTGGTCGGTGGAGTTGCAGAGGGCGATTTGGGGGAAGTGGAAGGGCGGAGGATGATCAGGGTGAGGAGGCGAAGGTTCTGCGGTGGTCAGCGAGCCGTGTGGGTTGCTGGAGTGATGGGAGCGGGTCGCCGGAGTGTGGCCGGAGGTGGAGAAGGTGAGGGTGATTAGGCACGGTCGAGGGGTAATTAGATAAAAATAGCAGGGGGAAAAGAAAAAGGGGATAGAGAAGACTAATTACATTTTTACCCCTCAATTTCTGTTTTCTTTGCAAACTCATAATCTCTCTGAGCCAAGCCTTTCTAAGGTTATGTAGGAGCTTTTTCTTGCAAATCAGGGTTAAATGGTGCTAGTTTAGGGCTCATGATGAGGTTCTCATCATACCCCCATGCCTAGCTTTTGCTAGTCCCTTAGCAAAAACTTAAGGTTTCAACCCTTGTTCTTGACCATGAAGTTCTTAATAGCTTCAGATAAGTGTTTTTTCATTTAAACTTAGATTAGGTTAGAATGCTGTCCATAGGCTTAAAAGGTACTCTAGTACCAATCAAGATCCAAATCTGTCTAGCCTCAGCCTCAGTCCTTAGCAAAGGTTTTTAAGGCCCACAAGAACTAACCTAAGGTCTATTGGACTTTGTGGTTAAGGCACCCGTGCTTGAAATGATTTTAGCCTTGGTTCAGTTCGCAGTGCGTTTTATAAGAGAGAGATAGAAAGTTTTTCTGTTTGGAGAGTTTTCTCTCTCTTTTTCTTTTTAGTTCTAGCCTAGGATTGGCTTTTCAACACGGTCTGTATCAGATTCATTGCTCCCATCATTAATCCTCAAGGGTTCCTGGCGATCAATGCTTCGAGATAGCACCGCCCATGGCAACCCCCGGAACCTTGGCTATTGAGATTTCGAGATAATCCCATCCATGGTGTTCCGTGGCTGAATTTAGACCCTGGCAATTGACACTTCGAGATAATGCCATCCATGGAATCTGAACCAGCAGAGTGCTTACATTCCCCTAGAAGGATATGTAAATATCCTAAGAGACAAGCACCGAGGAGATGATATTTTGTTACGCATCTTCGAGGG
Source organism: Thalassia testudinum (assembly GCA_037157565.1). Lineage (NCBI taxonomy): Eukaryota > Viridiplantae > Streptophyta > Magnoliopsida > Alismatales > Hydrocharitaceae > Thalassia > Thalassia testudinum. The sequence continues at coordinate 98,625,098 of JAZHRO010000039.1, read as the reverse complement.
GATTTCCCACCTCTCTGCGCTGGAAACTCGTCTGATGAGAACCTCATCATGAGCCATAACTAGCTCATTTTGACCTAATACAAAGGATAAAAGCTCCTACATATCTCAAGGAAAGGCTTAACTCAGAGAATCCTGAGTTTGAGAAGAAAACAAGTCATAAGGGGTAAAAATGAAATTTTACCAGTATAATCTGCATACAGGGTAATTCAGGGCCCAAACATAGGTCAAAGCAGCTTAATAAGAATAAGAGTGGGATGAAATGATCTAGCAAGGGCTACAGCAATTCCAAGAAACTAAATGATAATCTGTAACCCTAAAACAACCCACTTCAATTCACAAGGTTCGAGGCAAAGTAAAAATAGAATAAACCCTCTAAAATTCATAGAAAAATAATCTCCAGGGTTTAGAACCTTCAATTTGGCCTTCAGAACCCTTTTTGACCTACATTGAGAACCATGCCCAATTAATAACTTAATTTGGGTTTTTGCGCAAATTGACCGGTCAAACAAGGTTTAATATGGAAATTAAATTCACCATCAGATTCCTTAGGTCCTAATTAGTCATGTATAAAAACTTGAGCCTAAGAAGAAACCTCCTTGACCGACTTTACACGTTGGTCCTCATATATTTACTCTTTGACCCTCAACTTTTGAACCCTCGCATTTTGGCCCCTAACTCTCCTTCGTTCTTTGCAATCAGGTCCCTCCTGCAAAACCTGCCAGCACCATGCTCCGGCGACCTTGCGCAGAGCATGGCGCCGCGCAGGGTGAGGTGGGGGACCTGGCAAGTAAACCGGGGGTGCCCTGCGTCGTCAGCCGTCGCAGGGACACCCCCCTGGTCGTTGTTACCCACCATACCGGCCGTGCGAACGCACGGACGGTATGGGTTCTTGTTTCCGACCATCCTCCGGCGAGGGAGACACGTCGTCTCCCTCCGCCTTCCTCCCTGTTTGATCCCTATAAATACCCCCCGTTGCTCCACCGACCGGGGCAGCCTGGATCTGGCGGAGAAAATCCCCAACTTTCTTCTCTTCTTCCTCCGGCAGACGCTCACCAGCTCCGGCGGTTTCCTCCCCCTCCACCTCTTCGCTCTGCCGCAATACCAGCAGTAGAGACTTCCTCCCCTGCTCTTCCCGCGCCACGCCGCACCCAGCTGGCGCCTCTCCGGCTCTCTGCTCGCCGCCGCCCCTTTCCCTGAGCATCGTCTTCTCCGGCGACAGTCGATACGACTGTCTCCCTGTTCCTCCCCCTTCGTCCCTGCAAGTAAGCTAGAGCTACTCCCCTTCTTCTCCTCTTTCTTTCCCTGCTTTCAATTTATTCAATTAAGCCCTCTATCGACCCTGACCACCTTCACCCCCTTCGCCTCCGACCACCCTCCGGCGAGCCGCTCCCATCACCTCAGCGACCCACACGGCTCGCCGACCACCGCAGGACCTCCGCCTCCTCACCCTGATCAACCTCCGCCCTGCCACTTCCCCCACAGCACCCCCTGCAACCCCACCGAACAGACCCATCCTCCGACCCACAGTCCGACCTAGGGCAGCCCTCGCACGCCGCCCCGCGCCTCGCCACCACCCACACGAGCTTCGCCGCACCCTGGCGAAGCTCCTGGCACTTTCTGATTAGGCCGAGAGGCCGTTTTCTTGTGAACAGGCCATCCGACCTCCGCCGCCATTGACGCGCAGGAGGAACTGCTTCCGCCTGCAGCTACAGGCGCGCCACGCTCAGCGCCAAGCCCAGATTCAACTCCCAGGCCTTGCGAGGAGTTTTGGCAAAACACCAGGTTCGCAGCTAAGGAAGAAAGCTTCGCGTGACGCCGCCATCTCCTGCTGATTTCCCCGCTGCGGGCGCGCAATTGAGGTGGGCCATTTAGTCCCACCTCGGAAACGCCTGAAGAGTCGCAGCGACATAAGATGCAAAAGTGCTGAAGGCTTACTGCCTCAGCACACGGGGTGAGGTCCCCTTCACCCGCCCGGTTACCCGGTCTCGTCCGCGCTCACGCCCCGCGGACCTGACCCGACCCGACTTAAGACTGACCTGCACTCCTCGCCCACCACGCACGCCGGTGGGCCTGGACCCAGGCCTGACCCGAACCCGGTTACCCGGTAGCTCTGGGAGAGCTTTCCCAAGAGTGGTTTCAGAGAGAGAGAGAGACGCAGGGGGGGGGGGGGGTAGAGTAGGTTTTGCCTCTGACGAAAAACTCTGAAGTGTGCAGGCACAGGAGAAGAAGAAGACCCGCGGAAGAAGAAGGAAGCTGACTGTAGCAACGGGTAGTTAAGTCGTCTGATTTGGAAATCAGACGACGGCCTGAAGGGAAAAGAAGAAAGGAGGGGTGACGTCCCTGGCTGAAAAAGAAAAGAAGAAGCTGACACTTAGCCGCAAGGAGGAGAAACAAGAAGAAACCTTCACAGAAGAGACTGCAGAAAAAGAAGAAGAGAGGCCAAGACAGAAACCAAGGAAGAAGAAGAAGGAGATCTGAAGAAAGAAAGAGGAGCATCACCTCTGCAGAACAAAGAAGAAGAAGGAGATCTGAAGAAAGAAAGAAAGAAAGAAGAACATCACAAGGAGAAAACAAAGAGAACAACAAATTCTTTCCCTCTCTCTTTCTTTATTTTGTAAAAGAAACATGTATATCTCTAGAATACAACTTGCTCCCTGAGTTCGACCTCGGGAACTCTTTTATTTTCCGAGTAAAAAATTTATATATTTGAAATGTTGGTAATAACCGGCTATACTACAATGTTATAACAAACTAAAACCCGGTTATCCCGAAGCCAAGCGATTTCATTTTGGCGCCGTTGCCGGGGAGCAACGGCTATTCTAGAGGTAAACATTCCTGTTTCTTTTAATTTCTGATAATCTCCTCTCTTTTGTGCAGCTACAGGAACTCAAGAAGACAAGCAACCACACGACAACCACTCCGAAGACAGGTAAATTTTTCCTCTCACTATTAACCCCTAAACTCTAAAGAGGAAGAAAAGAAAAGAACAAGCAATATAGGGCTAACCTGTCTTCCATACTTAGTAACCATAAAGAGTTGCATGTTTTCAACTCATCACTCCTGCACACTATTAAGGGTATTTAAGGGCTAACACATTCTTGCTTGAGCCCTAATTGCCCAACAAAGAGTTAAATGGACCAAGTAGAGCCAACATAAGGTCAAACATTAGGATTTCAGTAGAGACACACCCCTTAATCAAGAATTGAGGAAATCCAAAAGAGGTGTGCCCAAGCCATTGATTGAAAATAATTAACAAGAAAAATCCTAAACAATTGGCTCTCTCTAAACACTTGAACCCTAAAAGACAGGACCTAAAAGCTCTTAAAGAAAACAAGAGGTAAAGTTGACCCCTTGGGTCAACCAACCTTAAATTAGGTCACTCTTTGCACTTAAAAGACTAAAGTTCAAGTGAAAACCTTAAGCACCCTGATCTTAAAATTGGTAGACTTAAGAGGTCAAGATCCCCATTCTGGTCTACCTGGAACCGCAGTGACAAGAGAGGTCGGGTGGGGGAAACCCTGTAACCCGTGGGGACGCTCTACCGTGTAGGGGTCTTCGCGGGACTCTCCCTCTCTGGCTGCCCAGGTAATTCTCAGGTGGACGATCTTTCTGATCGAGGGGTCCATCTGCCCCGCACCTCTATAGTCACCCAACACATTTTTGGGTGTCTTGATTGGGTCCAGCACCTTCTAAACTTACCTCTTCCAAACAGTGCATGTACGGAAGGAGGTCCCTAAGACCACCCTTAAGACCTCCATTAGAAATTCACTCCCGTCAAGGCCAAGCCTCGACGCCCGTGTTTGTGCAGCAACACCCTCACATTATTCTCTCTTCTGATTCAGAACCAAGTTCTTCTTCTTCCCCCATCATGGCTCAGCCAGTTGAGGAAGAAAATAATCTGGAACACCAACTCCAGCGACTCAATGACCTCTTCCAAAACTTCGTGCACCCACCACAGCGTCCTATGATGCGGGACCACTACAATCCTGCTGCGGTGGCCATTGAGCCTCGAGTCAGAATCCCGACTGGAGGACCTGATTCCGAACTAAAGCCCAACATGATTCATGCTATACCTAAATTCCATGGGCTTAATTCTGAAGATCCTTCCAGCACATCAAACAGCTAAAGCATCTGGCCCACACTTTTGGATCAGATGCGCAAAATCGGGATATTCTTCTCATGAAGATGTTCTCCTTTTCTCTTATGGACAAGGCCGCCCATTGGTATCAAACTCAGACCCGGCCGATCAACACTTGGGAAGAACTTCAATCCGAATTTTTGAAAAAGTTTTTTCCCGTTGGTCGGACCAACGCCTTGCGCCATCAGATTACACACTTCACTCAACAATCAGGAGAACCTCTCCATGAGGCATGGGATCGTTTTCAGGATCTCATGAGAAAGTGCCCCCATCACGGAGTTCCTAAATGGGAACAAGTCCAATCTTTTTACCAGGGACTCCGTGAGGACATCCGCCTTTTCGTCAATGCAACTTGCGGAGGAAACATCATGGGTCAACATGAAGACACCGTATGGGAGATTCTCGAAAACATGTGCGAGAACTCCATCAACAATGACTCCATGGGATTATTCGACAGGACGAATACCCGCGCAGCGACGAATCTTAAGGGAGCACATGAGACGCAGGGCCTGTCCGCATCAGTCGACCTGGAATTAATGGCCAGTCGATTGGACAAGGTCTCAATCATTGAAAAGAAGGTGGATGAGCTGACTCAGCACTTGCAGCGAGCCACCTCTGCGCGTAACTCCTTTGCACAACCTCCTTCCACACAGGAGACTGTGCAAAACATCCTCCACCGATCCTCCCCTGGGATGGATCCATATCCATCCCCATCTGATTCTTGGACTGGAAGATCATCCGATCCTTTCTTCACCAGCCGGGGGAACTCCATTCCTCCTTTCCCTGATTCTCAGGAGGTTCCTCAGACCTGCGAGGACCTCAACGCCATCCAGAACGACCCATTCTCCAACACTTACAACCCTGGATGGCGAAACCATCCCAATTTTCAGTGGGCGGGAAATTCCCAAACCCAAAGACCACCCTTTCAGTCCCGCCCACAGCCCTCTCATCACTACCAGCCGCCTCAGCCTCGGCCCAACCCTACTTATCCATCAGGGCCAAATCAAGATCAAATGTCCTTAATCCTTCAGACTCTGGCTGACATTCAAAAAATGAATGCGGCTATTCAAAAACAGCACAAGGACGAGCTTACTGAAGTTAAAACTCAACTGGCCCAGTTGGCAAATTCTCGCCAGCCAGGCACACTCCCTTCCCAACCCCTTCCTAACCCAAATAACGTGCCAACCCAGAAGCGCGTTATGAATCCAAATTTAGGCCACGCTCAATGGATTTATCAGGCCCCTACTGCTCCATCTCCAGACGAGATGGAAGCCTCAACTTCTCGTGCGGGATTTCAGCAGCAGCCACCCCTCCTACCAAACCCAAACCAAAATCAGGCCGGATTAAATTCTGTAACAACACGTAGTGGTAAGACAACTCAAGACCCGCATTATCCAAACCACTCCCAGCCTGATAACCATGACCCTAGGATAGTTATCCAAGGTACCGCTGTTCCAGATCCACAACCTGGACCTATCCTAGAGGAACCAACCAAGATCCCGTTTCCCGAGGCCCTGACCAAGGGAAAGAAGACCACCAAACCCGTGGCCCCTGAGGAGGACCTGGTCAAGCTCTTTGAGCAGGTCCACATAAACATCCCCTTGATGGATGCAATCCGCCACGTACCAGCTTACGCACGATTTCTAAAGAATATATGTACACCCCAGCGTAAGCCGCGAACCAAGGGAGGGAGCCCAATTGTTCTGTCAGAGCAAGCCAGCTCTGTAATCCTTAGTAGACTCCCACCCAAGGCAAAAGATCCTGGAACTCCCCTGATCTCCTGTAAGATAGGTGGTACCCAATTTGATAGAGCATTGTTAGACTTGGGTGCATCTATAAATCTGATACCCACATCCTTACTTGACCATCTAGAAGAATCTGAGCTGAAACCAACCGAGGTGACATTACAATTAGCAGATCGATCTATAAAGTCACCAAAAGGGATGTTATCGTGAGAGTGCGGGATTTCTATTTTCCAGTGGACTTTATAGTCTTAGACATGGATGCACCTGAGAACCCTAGGGATACACCAATCATTCTAGGGAGACCTTTCTTGGCTACTGCTAGAGCCAACATCAGCTGTGAGGAGGGCCAAATAGAGCTTAAGTTTGGAGATCAAACACTGAAAATTGATATATTTAAGGCCCAACAAGGAATTAATTGCGGCGTCATCGAGCAAATTTGTGACATCAAGACTCTGGTTGATGAATCACACCTCCAGAATGACTTGAGTATGCCTCATCAACCACAGAAGGATCTTGACCCGCAAACAGAGGAGTCAAATCCAGATGTGAACAATCCAGTAACTCCCACCCTTGAACCTCACATCTATACTGAACCACCCGCTGCTGCTGAAAACCCCATCCTCGAACTGAAACCCCTTCCTGCTCACTTAAAATACATCTTTTTGGGTTCTAATCAGACCCTTCCTGTGATCATCAATTCCAACCTCAGTCCTGAACAGGAATCCCGTCTGATTGTTGTCCTCCAGCAACATCGCAGAGCCATCGGATGGACTCTCGATGATTTGACTGGAATAAGTCCCTCTTATTGTACTCATCATATCTATTCAGAAGAGGGCACACGACCTTCTCGTGAAATGCAGAGACGCTTAAACCCCAATCTGCAGGAGGTCGTGAAAAAGGAGATCATCAAGTGGTTAGATGCCGGGATCATCTACCCGATCTCCGATAGTCGTTGGGTGAGCCCAATTCAGGTCGTGCCCAAGAAGGCAGGACTCACCACTATAACAACTGAGACCGGAGAAATCATTCCTACCCGATTAGCCAACTCGTGGAGAGTCTGTATAGATTACCGTCGACTCAATTCCTCCACGAAGAAGGATCATTTCCCACTACCCTTCATTGATCAAATTCTCGAAAAACTAGCGGGAAATAGGTTCTTCTGCTTTCTTGACGGGTACTCCGGTTATAACCAGGTGGCAATCCATCCTGAGGACCAAGAAAAGACCACGTTCACCTGCCCCTTCGGGACATACGCTTTCCGAAGGATGCCTTTCGGTCTTTGCAATGCACCCGCTACTTTTCAGCGATGCATGCTTGCCATATTCTCAGATATGGTAGGTGATTATCTGGAAGTCTTCATGGATGACTTTTCAGTTTTCGGAGCATCATTCGACGATTGCCTCCAACACTTGGTCCAGATACTCAGGCGGTGCATCGACGTGAATTTGGTTCTTTCCTGGGAAAAGAGCCATTTCATGGTGCCTGAGGGAATTGTCCTGGGACACTCAATTTCGGAGAAAGGTATCCAAGTGGATCGAGCTAAGGTTAATCTGATTTCTCACCTTCCTATGCCTAGCTCGATCAGGGACATCCGATCCTTCTTAGGGCATGTCGGTTTTTATCGACGATTTATCCCTGATTTTTCAAAAATCGCACGCCCCCTGACCACTCTTCTCTCCAAGGATGTTCCCTTCGAAATCTCCAAGGAATGCACTCAAGCATTTGAAATCCTGCGTGACCGAGTCACCCAAGCCCCGATCCTACAGTCCCCTGATTGGTCTCAACCCTTTGAGATCATGTGTGATGCATCCGACTTCGCTGTAGGAGCGGTTTTGGGGCAGAAAAATGACAAGAAACCTGTGGTCATTTACTACGCCAGCAAAACACTCGATGAGGCTCAGCGTAACTATACGGTTACTGAGAAAGAGCTGCTAGCTGTAGTATTTGCCCTAGAGAAGTTCAGATCATACCTTCTAGGTTCCCATGTCATCATATACTCGGATCACACAGCTGTGAGGCATCTCCTTGCAAAGAAGGACGCGAAACCTCGATTGATCCGATGGATCTTGCTGTTGCAAGAATTTGACCTCGAGATTCGCGACAAAGCGGGAAAACAAAACGTGGTAGCTGATCACTTGTCCCGTCTTCCTTCTGAAATAATTGACCCTTCCGGACCCATCACTGAGCATTTTCCCGATGAGCACCTGCTGACTATTGGTACTAGCCTTCCATGGTTTGCTAATATTGTAAATTATTTGGCATCTCATCAGACCCCGTCCGATTGGTCGAAGGCCAAGAAAGACAAATTACGCTCCGATGCCAAGTATTACATTTGGGAAGACCCGTACCTCTTTCGCATAGGTGCCGATCAGATCATCCGGAGATGTGTCCCGGAAGGGGAAGTCAACAATATCCTCTCTTTCTGCCATGACCAGGCATGCGGTGGCCATTTTGCCGGGCATAAAACCGCATCAAAAGTCCTCCAGTGCGGCTTTTACTGGCCCACACTGTTCAAAGACGCATACAGTCATTGCAAGGCATGCAGTCGTTGCCAGACTTTGGGCAACATGAGCCATCGCGACATGATGCCTATGCAACCGATTCTAGTATGCGAAATCTTTGATGTTTGGGGGATTGATTTTATGGGCCCCTTTCCTGTTTCGGATGGTTTCGAATACATTCTGTTGGCTGTGGACTACGTGTCCAAATGGATCGAAGCCATACCGACCCGAACCTGTGATCACAAAATCGTTCTCAAATTCATTCATCAACACATTTTCTCAAGGTTCGGGATTCCTCGTGCAATAATCTCTGATGGGGGGACCCATTTCACAAATGCTCAGTTTAGGTCACTGATGACCAAATACGGGGTGTCTCACCGAATCTCTACTCCTTACCACCCCCAAACTAATGGTCTAGCTGAGCTGTCTAATCGGGAGATCAAGAAAATCCTGCAAGTCACTGTTCGACCTGACAGGAAGGACTGGTCGTCCCGACTTCCGGAAGCATTGTGGGCCTATAGGACCGCCCACAAGACCCAATTAGGCATGTCTCCCTTTAGACTGGTGTACGGAAAGGCATGCCACCTTCCCGTAGAACTGGAGCATAAAGCCTATTGGGCAGTACGGAACTGTAATCTAGATCTTTCCAAGGCTGGGACCCACAGGAAACTCCAAATCAGCGAGATCGATGAATTACGCATAGACGCGTACGAGAACTCGCAAATCTACAAGGAGCGGGTTAAAGCCTTCCACGACAAACACATCTCGAGAAAGATCTTTCATCCTGGTCAAAAGGTCCTACTCTTTGATGCCCGACTCAAACTCTTCCCAGGAAAACTGAGATCTAAGTGGGTCGGACCATATTTGGTCCGACAGGTTTTTGGAAATGGAGCAATCGAAATCAGTCCACTCAGCCACGATTCTGAACCTTTCATCGTGAACGGTCAGAGACTCAAGCCGTTCATTGATGTAACTTCTACTAATTTGGCTGAGGCATCTTATACCCTCCTTTCCCCTTGAGCTTATTGCGCCCAGCCGATGGCGTAAAACTCAGCGCTTAACGGGAGGCAGCCCGTCATTCTCTTTGAAAACCTGAAACTTGTTCTGACAGTTTTTTTTTTTTTTTTGCACTTGAAGTTCACACTTTAGGGCAGCCAACTCCACCTCAGGTGCTTGCATCTGAGACTCATCAAAACAGCTATCCTAATGTATGAACTTAGTTGAATAAAAACCCCTAGGTTACAATGAGGACATTGCAAATCTTAGGCATGGGGGGGTAGGAAAGTACAAAAACTTGTAAGAAAAGGTTTCAAACAAAAAATTCACATATGCCAAAAACACCATAAAAATTAAAAAAAATTTCGAAAAAGAATAAGAGGAAAAGAGGAGAAGGAAATTTTGTGAAGGAGAAGAAAAACAAAATGAAAAAGGAGCACAAAATTATAAGAAAAGGTGATAGTCATTAGTAAGGAACTAAGGAATTAACCTAAGTTCTAGACCTCATTCAAGAAAATAACTGAAAAGTGCACAATGAGATTAGTAAGAACGCAAACCTTAGGCATTCTTGAATAGACTCTTAGTACTCATTAAGATCTGGACACTCCTCAAGAGGTTGAGGAAAATGAAAAGCTGAAGTATTAGGTCTAAGGCTTAGGGAGTATTCGGCCTTGTTAACTAATTTTTGGTTTACGGGACTCAGTAACCTAAGCACCCTAACCTCACACACAGCCTGGTTCAGTAAGCGTAAAAATCAGAATCACGCAGAAGCGTCGCAAAAATCTGAAAAGATCACCTAGAATAGGAGCGGCCGATCAACACAAGATTGATTTGGACGAGTTCCCAGCGCGGAGAGGCGGGAAATCCCCTCGAAGATGTGTAACAAAATATCATCTCCTCGGTGCTTGTCTCTTAGGATATTTACATATCCTACTGGGGGCATGTAAGCACTCTGCTGGTTCAGATTCCATGGATGGCATTATCTCGAAGTGTCAATTGCCAGGGTCTGGATTCGGCCACGGAATACCATGGATGGGATTATCTCGAAATCTCAATAGCCAGGGTTCCGGGGGTTGCCATGGGCGGTGCTATCTCGAAGCATCGATCGCCAGGAACCCTTGAGGATTGATGATGGGAGCAAGGAATCTGATACAGACCGTGTTGAAAAGCCAATCCTAGGCTAGAACTAAAAAGAAAAAGAGAGAGAAAACTCTCCAAACAGAAAAACTTTCTATCTCTCTCTTACAAAACGCACTGCGAACTGAGCCAGGGCTAAAATCATTTCAAGCACGGGTGCTTTAACCACGAAATCCAATAAACCTTAGGTTAGTTCTTGTGGGCCTTAAAAACCTTTGCTAAAAGACTGAGGCTAAGGCTAGACAGATTTGGATCTTGATTAGTACTAGAGTACCTTTTAGGCCTATGGTCAGCATTCTAACCTAATCTATGCTCAAATAAAAAAGGCACTTATCTAAAACTATTAAAAACTTCATGGTCTAGAACAAGGGTTGAAACCTTAAGTTTTTGCTAAGGGACTAGCAAAAGCTAGGCATGGGGGTATGATGAGAACCTCATCATGAGCCATAACTAGCTCATTTTGACCTAATACAAAGGATAAAAGCTCCTACATATCTCAAGGAAAGGCTTAACTCAGAGAATCCTGAGTTTGAGAAGAAAATAAGTCATAAGGGGTAAAAATGCAATTTTATCAGTATAATCTGCATACAGGGTAATTCAGGGTCCAAACATAGGTCAAAGCAGCTTAATAAGAATAAGAGTGGGATGAAATGATCTAGCAAGGGCTACAGCAATTCCAAGAAACTAAATGATAATCTGTAACCCTAAAACAACCCACTTCAATTCACAAGGTTCGAGGCAAAGTAAAAATAGAATAAACCCTCTAAAATTCATAGAAAAATAATCTCCAGGGTTTAGAACCTTCAATTTGGCCTTCAGAACCCTTTTTGACCTACATTGAGAACCATGCCCAATTAATAACTTAATTTGGGTTTTTACGCAAATTGACCGGTCAAACAAGGTTTAATATGCAAATGAAATTCACCATCAGATTCCTTAGGTCCTAATTAGTCATGTATAAAAACTTGAGCCTAAGAAGAAACCTCCTTGACCGACTTTACACATTGGTCCTCATATATTTACTCTTTGGCCCTCAACTTTTGAACCCTCGCATTTTGGCCCCTAACTCTCCTTCGTTCTTTGCAATCAGGTCCCTCCTGCAAAACCTGCCAGCACCATGCTCCGGCGACCTTGCGCAGAGCATGGCGCCGCGCAGGGTGAGGTGGGGGACCTGGCAAGTAAACCGGAGGTGCCCTGCGTCGTCAGCCGTCGCAGGGACACCCCCCTGGTCGTTGTTACCCACCATACCGGCTGTGCGAATGCACGGACGGTATGGGTTCTTGTTTCCGACCATCCTCCGGCGAGGGAGACACGTCGTCTCCCTCCGCCTTCCTCCCTGTTTGATCCCTATAAATACCCCCCGTTGCTCCACCGACCGGGGCAGCCTGGATCTGACGGAGAAAATCCCCAACTTTCTTCTCTTCTTCCTCCGGCAGACGCTCACCAGCTCCGGCGGTTTCCTCCCCCTCCACCTCTTCGCTCTGCCGCAATACCAGCAGCAGAGACTTCCTCCCCTGCTCTTCCCGCGCCACGCCGCACCCAGCTGGCGCCTCTCCGGCTCTCTGCTCGCCGCCGCCCCTTTCCCTGAGCATCGTCTTCTCCGGCGACAGTCGATACGACTGTCGCCCTGTTCCTCCCCCTTCGTCCCTGCAAGTAAGCTAGAGCTACTCCCCTTCTTCTCCTCTTTCTTTCCCTGCTTTCAATTTATTCAATTAAGCCCTCTACCGACCCTGACCACCTTCACCCCCTTCGCCTCCGACCACCCTCCGGCGAGCCGCTCCCATCACCTCAGCGACCCACACGGCTCGCCGACCACCGCAGGACCTCCGCCTCCTCACCCTGATCAACCTCCGCCCTGCCACTTCCCCCACAGCACCCCCTGCAACCCCACCGAACAGACCCATCCTCCGACCCACAGTCCGACCTAGGGCAGCCCTCGCACGCCGCCCCGCGCCTCGCCACCACCCACACGAGCTTCGCCGCACCCTGGCGAAGCTCCTGGCACTTTCTGATTAGGCCGAGAGGCCGTTTTCTTGTGAACAGGCCATCCGACCTCCGCCGCCATTGACGCGCAGGAGGAACTGCTTCCGCCTGCAGCTACAGGCGCGCCACGCTCAGCGCCAAGCCCAGATTCAACTCCCAGGCCTTGCGAGGAGTTTTGGCAAAACACCAGGTTCGCAGCTAAGGAAGAAAGCTTCGCGTGACGCCGCCATCTCCTGCTGATTTCCCCGCTGCGGGCGCGCAATTGAGGTGGGCCATTTAGTCCCACCTCGGAAACGCCTGAAGAGTCGCAGCGACATAAGATGCAAAAGTGCTGAAGGCTTACTGCCTCAGCACACGGGGTGAGGTCCCCTTCACCCGCCCGGTTACCCGGTCTCGTCCGCGCTCACGCCCCGCGGACCTGACCCGACCCGACTTAAGACTGACCTGCACTCCTCGCCCACCACGCACGCCGGTGGGCCTGGACCCGGGCCTGACCCGAACCCGGTTACCCGGTAGCTCTGGGAGAGCTTTCCCAAGAGTGGTTTCAGAGAGAGAGAGAGACGCGGGGGGGGGGGGGGGGGGGTAGAGTAGGTTTTGCCTCTGACGAAAAACTCTGAAGTGTGCAGGCACAGGCGAAGAAGAATACCCGCGGAAGAAGAAGGAAGCTGACTGTAGCAACGGGTAGTTAAGTCGTCTGATTTGGAAATCAGACGACGGCCTGAAGGGAAAAGAAGAAAGGAGGGGTGACGTCCCTGGCTGAAAAAGAAAAGAAGAAGCTGACACTTAGCCGCAAGGAGGAGAAACAAGAAGAAACCTTCACAGAAGAGACTGCAGAAAAAGAAGAAGAGAGGCCAAGACAGAAACCAAGGAAGAAGAAGAAGGAGATCTGAAGAAAGAAAGAGGAGCATCACCTCTGCAGAACAAAGAAGAAGAAGGAGATCTGAAGAAAGAAAGAAAGAAAGAAGAACATCACGAGGAGAAAACAAAGAGAACAACAAATTCTTTCCCTCTCTCTTTCTTTATTTTGTAAAAGAAACATGTATATCTCTAGAATACAACTTGCTCCCTGAGTTCGACCTCGGGAACTCTTTTATTTTCCGAGTAAAAAATTTATATATTTGAAATGTTGGTAATAACCGGCTATACTACAATGTTATAACAAACTAAAACCCGGTTATCCCGAAGCCAAGCGATTTCATCGTCCAAATCAACTTGTGTTGATCGGCCGCTCCTACTCTAGGTGTACTTTTCAGAATTTTGCGACGCTTCTGCGTGATTTTGATTTTTACGCTTACTGAACCAGGATGTGTGTGAGGTTAGGGTGCTTAGGTTACTGAGTCCCGTAAACCAAAAATTAGTTAATGAGGCCAAATACTCCCTAAGCCTTAGACCTAATACTTCAGCTTTTCATTTTCCTCAACCTCTTGAGGAGTGTCCAGATCTTAATGGGTACTAAGAGTCTATTCAAGAATGCCTAAGGTTTGCGTTCTTACTAATCTCATTATGCACTTTTCAGTTATTTTCTTGAATGAGGTCTAGAACTTAGGTTAATTTCTTAGTTCCTTACTAATGACTATCACTTGTTTCTCATATTTTGTACTCCTTTTTTCCTTTTGTTTCTTTTTTCCTTCTCCTCCACAAAATTTCCTTTCTCCCCTTATTCTCTTATTCTTTTTCGAAAATTTTTTAATTTTTATGGTGTTTTTGGCATATGTGAATTTTTTGTTTGAAACATTTTCTTACACGTTTTGCACTTTCATACCCCCCATGCCTAAGATTTGCAATGTCCTCATTGTAACTTAGGGGGTTTTTATTCAACTTAGTTCATACATTAGGACAGATGTTTTGATGAGTGAATGGGTCGGGGTGACTGTTGCGGACGATTTTTAATCTCAGATGCAAGCACCTGAGGTGGAGTCGGCTGTCCTAAAGTGTGAATTTCAAGTGCACAAAGGTTTTAGAAAAGGTTTCAGGTTTTTAAAGAGAATGACGGGCTGCCTCCCGTTGAGCGCTAAATTTGATGCCTTCAGCCAAGCGGGAAATGCGATGGAGAGGGGATGGTGAAATCAGCAGAGTTTTGTAATACAAGCACCTTGATTAAGAGCCTGGTTGGTCTAACCAGGTGCTTGTTCAGATCAACAGGCTGATGATGCAGCCCAAACCCAATCAATCTGGTGGGTTGATATATGTGGATAAAAAGGTGTGGAACCCACCATATACTATGAAGCTCAGATGGATGTGGAAGTGAAAACGCAGGGTTTGGCTGAGTCGAATTAGCCTGGTCAGAATAGGGACCTGTAGAATAATCAATGAGTGACGCGGGAACCCTATAGAGGTGATCAGAGAATGATGGAGCATGATATGTAGTCTGATCAGTGTTCCAAACCCGATGTGGAAATGCAATCGGCTCGGTGAGAGGTGAATCTGAATAGAAATTGAGTCCGGTTGCGGGTCGGGGTTGGGAAGAGGTTTTGATTAGTTCTGTGTGTGCAGACGAGGTGGCAACTGTGTATGAGGGCTCTTCTAGAAAGGAATGACAGGTGATTTTCTGTAAAGAGTCCTCTGGGTAACTATCAAATGCCTGAAGAGTGTCTGTAGGATGAAAGAAATCTGAATTGAGAAAAGATTTGAATTCTGGGTTGCAATCACTCTTGGCATTTTCTATTTTTGGTTCCTGAGGATCGAAAAGGAATGATTCTGTGTTATCAGTGATCTCGGGAATCAGGACCTCAGAGTCGGAGTCAGAGTCATGTGAACTGAGGTTGTAGATGGGCCTGGCGTGTTCAGGAAGGAGAATCTCTCCGCAATTATAGTCGGATCTGAAGTTGTCGGAGAGTTTGCGAAAATGAGATTCATGATTATGAATTCCACCGTAGCAAAAATCATCAGATGTGGAATCAGCAACCTGACTGGGGTCTAGTCTATATGTCAATTCTGGGCTCGAAAAGGTATTCTGTCTAGGCTCAAGCTCCAAGCTGGTAGGATAGACCCAATTAAAACCTTGCTCATCCAACTCAGTTTCTGTATCATAAATTGGTATGACTTTCGAAAAATCGATCAAATTTCCTGAGGATGTTGGAGAGGGATATTCATCAAATAGAGGCCTGGAATTATATTCTGTAAAAATTTGATCTTTCTCATAAGGGGCCTCATAATCTTCCCAATAAGTTTCAGATCTAGGTTCTAGGCTTAGGATGTGGGTAGAATTATTAGAACCTAAGTCCGAATAACCTTCGATGGCCACCTTATCAAAATAAGGGGCGGAATTTATACCCTCAAAAGGTTCAGTTCTGATCTCATTATTGCAGGAGTTTTGGAATTCTAGGCTTGGCAATTCATGGTCTAAGTTTGGCTCATCATTGTGTTCTCCTGCAATATCCCAACCTAATTCAACATTGTCTTCTATCTGGGTTGGGATTCCACAACCACTTTGTGCCTCAGTCCCGAGATCTGGGAAACTGGATTGTTCCTTACTACTGTTCCAAGATGGTTCATCCTCTGTTTCTGGTATATACGGGTATTTCTGGTTGATAATTTGTTCTACTGATTTCATCATTTCTACCCGTTTTATAAGGGCATCTTGGTGTTGTTCCCAAAGTACAGGATTTGTCAAGCATTGAAGGTGTTCAGATTGGTGTAATTTTTCTATCTCAATGTATCTTGTCATGAGCATATCTCGGGTTGATCCTTTTGTAACTTCTGTCAATAGAATTTGGGCACAGTTTATGATGAAAGCTGTGGTTGTTGGGACATCAACCTGAATGTTTTCTATTGGTGTTGAGGGTTTACATTTGATTTCATAGAATTCAAGGGCATCCTCAATCATCTTATCTTTCATGGATCTCAGATATTCAGGTTTTTTGAATGGTAGTCTTAATTGGTGTGGCTGCATCTTTGAATCAGGTGGTGGAATCAAGATATAGAATCGAAGTTTGAATCAAGATGGAAGAAGGGGATTTTGTTCAAATTCAGAGGAAAGAGGGGCTATGTGAATGATTTCTGCAAAAATAAGGGAGCCGAGGCTTAGCCTCGGGGAGAGTGAATTTCTATAGGAGGTTTCAAGGACCTCCTGCCAAACACTGAAGGACTGGATGAGATAAGCAGGTGCTGGACCCAATCAAGACACCCAAAAATTGTTGGGTGACTATAGAGGTGCGGGGCAGATGGACCCCTTGATCAAAAAGATCGTCCACCTGAGAATTACCTGAGCAGCAAGAGAGGGTGAGTCCCGCGAAGACCCCTACATGGTAGAGCGTCCCCACGGGTTACAGGGTTTCCCCCACCCGACCTCTCTTGTCACTGCGGTTCCAGGTAGACCAGAATGGAGATCTTGACCTCTTAAGTCTACCACTTTTAGTTTAAGATCAGGGTGCTTGAGGTTTCACTTGAACTTTAGGTTTTTTTTTTTAGTGCAAAGAGTGACCTAAGTTGAAGGTTAGTTGACCCAAGTGGTCGACTTTACCTGCTAGTTCTGTTAAGAGCTTATTAGGTCTTGTTTTTTAAGGTTCAAGTGTCTTTAGAGAGCCAACTTGTTTTAGGGTTTCTTTGGATAGGTATTTTCAGACAATGGCTTGGGCACACTTCTTTTATGGTTTCTTAGTTTTTGCTTAAAAGTGTGTCTCTAAATCCCTAATGTTGAATCTTATGTTGGCTCTATTTGGTCCAGTTAATTCTTTGTTGGGTAATTAAGGCTCAAGCAAGAATGTGTTAGCCCTTAAATACCCTTAATAGTGTGCAGGAATAATGGGTTGAAAACATGCAACTTTTTATGGTTTACTAAGTATAGAAGACAGGTTAGCCCTATATTGCTTGTTCTTTTCTTTTCTTCCTCTTTAGAATTTAGGGGTTGAGAGGATAGAAAATTACCTGTCCTCGGAGTGGTTGTCGTGCGGTTGCTTGTCTTCTTGATTTCCTGTAGCTGCACAAAAGAGGAGAGATTATTTAAAAATAGGAATTTAATTACCTCTAGAATAGCCGTTGCTCCCCGACAACGGCGCCAAAGTGATGATCGGCCGATAATTAGGTTTTGTTATAGAAATAGCGTTGTAGTACAGCTAGTTATTGCCATCATTACATATATATTTTTACTCGGAAAATAAAGTTCTCCCGAGGTCGAACTCAGGGAGCAAGTCATATTCTAGGGGTACAAAGTTTTTATTACAAAAATAAAGAGAGAGAGAGAGAGATAGAGATGGAAATTTGGTGGCTTCTTCTTCTCTTCTTTCTTCCTCTTTGTCTCTTCTTTCTTCTCTTCCTGTTCTTCTTGTCTTCTCTCTTCTTGGCTCTTGAATCTTTCTTTCTTTTGCTTGCTTCCTTCAGATCTTCTTCTCGTGTTCTTCTTCTTCTTTTCTTTCTTTTTCTTCAGAGCTTCTTCTTCTCTTTCTCCTCGTGTTTTGCTTTTCTTCTTTGTCTTCTTCTTTTCTGTTCTTCTTTTCTTCTTTTTCTTCTTCGTTGCGGTCCTGCTCGTCTTTTCTTCTCCTTCTTCGTCCTCAGAGCGTCGTCTGATTGTTCAATCAGACGACTTAAGTAACCCGCTGCTACAGTGTGTCCTCCTTCCTTCTTTCTTCTCCTATGCCTGCACACTCACAGTTCGGTCAGGGCAAAAACCTACTCTACCCTCTCCCCGCGTCTCTCTCTCTGAATTCGCTCTTAGGAAAGCTCTCCCAGAGCAACTGGTTAATCGGGTACGCGGGTCGCGCCCGGGTCCAGGCCCACCGGCGTGCGGTGGTGGGCGAGGAGTGCAGGTCGGGCTTAGTCGGGTCGGGCCAGGTCCGCGGGGCGTGAGCGCGGACGAGGCCGGGTAGTCGGGCGGGTGGAGGGGACCTCACCCCGTGATCTGAGGCAAACAGCTTAAGGCACTTTTTGCCTTTAAGCGCTTGCTTGCCTCGGTGAGTTTCCGAGGTGGGACTAAATGTCCCACCTCAATTGGACGCCCGCGCGGAGGAGGCAGCGCCCAATCGAGGCTCCACGCGAGGGCTTCTCCCCAGCTGTAGCCTGGGACTCTTCGCGAAGATACCCCGCGCAGCCTGGGAGCCTGACCTGGGCGTGGCGCGCCTGGAGGAGCAGGTTGAGGAAGCTGCTTCACTCGGCAATGGCGGCGGCGAGCGCAACACCTGTCCACAACAGCACGGCCTCTCGGCCTAATTAGATATGCGGAGGACCTTCGCCGTGACACGGCGAAGGTGGTCGGGGGGTCTGCAGGTGGCGGGGTGGAGCCTAAGGGCCGCCTTAGGTCAAACTGCAGGTTGGGAGATGGGTTTGGTCGGTGGAGTTGCAGAGGGCGATTTGGGGGAAGTGGAAGGGCGGAGGATGATCAGGGTGAGGAGGCGAAGGTTCTGCGGTGGTCGGCGAGCCGTGTGGGTTGCTGGAGTGATGGGAGCGGGTCGCCGGAGTGTGGCCGGAGGTGGAGAAGGTGAGGGTGATTAGGCACGGTCGAGGGGTAATTAGATAAAAATAGCAGGGGGAAAAGAAAAAGGGGATAGAGAAGACTAATTCTAACCTAGCTAAAGTGACGAAGGGGACGAAGAGGCTGCCGGCTCGTACCTACCAGAGCTGGAGAAGAAATGCCCAGTGGGGGAGGACGGCGGCGACGACGGGGCAGAGGCAGCGCGCGCCGGTATTGCGCGACGCGGAGGAGAATCAGGAAGAAGTCTCTGCTGCTGGTATTGCGACAGAGCGAAGAGGAGGAGGAACCGCCGGAGCTGGAGGGTTTCTGCCGGAGTGGGAAGAGAGGAAAGTGAGGGGGTATCTCCGTCAGATCCGAGCTGGGAAGAATGGCGGAGCGACGGGGATATTTATAGGGGCAGAACCAGAGAGGAGGGCGGAGGGAGACGACGTGTCTCCCTCGCCGGAGGACTCAGGAGGAAGGATACCCATACCGTCCGTGCATTCGCACGGGCGGTATGGGTGGTTGCAGCACTCAGGGGGGTGCTCCTGCGCTGGCTGACGACGCAGGGCACCCCCATTTGACCTGGCAGGCCCTCCCCCTCACCCTGCGCGGCGCCATGCTCCGCGCAAGGTCGTCGGAGCATGGTGCTGGTCAGGTTTTGCAGGAGGGACCTGAACGCAAAGAACGAAGGAGACTTAGGGGCAAAAATGTGAGGGTTCATAAGTTGAGGGTCAAAAAGTAAATATATGAGGACCAAAGTGTAAAGTTGGTCAAGAAGGTTTCTTCTTAGGCTCAAGTTTTTATACATGACTAATTAGGACCTAAGGATTCTGATGGTGAATTTTATTTCTAGATTTAACCTTGCTTGACTGATAAATTTACGTAAAAACCCAAATTAAGTTGTTAATTGGGCATGGTTCTCAATGTAGGTCAAAATGTGTTTCTAAGGTCAAATTGAAGGTTTTAAACCCTAGAGATTATTTTTCTATGAATTTTAGAGGGTTTATTCTATTTTTACTTTGCCTCGAACCTTGTGAATTGAAGTGGGTTTGTTTTAGGGTTACAGATTATCATTTAGTTCCTTGGAATTGCTGTAGCCCTTATTGGATCAGATCATCCCACTTTCCTTCTTATTTGGTTTGTTTGACCTATGTTGGGACCTTGAATTACCCTGTTTGCAGATTGTATTGGTGAAATTACATTTTTACCCCTCAATTTCTGTTTTCTTTGCAAACTCATAATCTCTCTGAGCCAAGCCTTTCTAAGGTTATGTAGGAGCTTTTTCTTGCAAATCAGGGTTAAATGGTGCTAGTTTAGGGCTCATGATGAGGTTCTCATCATACCCCCATGCCTAGCTTTTGCTAGTCCCTTAGCAAAAACTTAAGGTTTCAACCCTTGTTCTTGACCATGAAGTTCTTAATAGCTTCAGATAAGTGTTTTTTCATTTAAACTTAGATTAGGTTAGAATGCTGACCATAGGCTTAAAAGGTACTCTAGTACCAATCAAGATCCAAATCTGTCTAGCCTCAGCCTCAGTCCTTAGCAAAGGTTTTTAAGGCCCACAAGAACTAACCTAAGGTCTATTGGACTTTGTGGTTAAGGCACCCGTGCTTGAAATGATTTTAGCCTTGGTTCAGTTCGCAGTGCGTTTTATAAGAGAGAGATAGAAAGTTTTTCTGTTTGGAGAGTTTTCTCTCTCTTTTTCTTTTTAGTTCTAGCCTAGGATTGGCTTTTCAACACGGTCTGTATCAGATTCATTGCTCCCATCATTAATCCTCAAGGGTTCCTGGCGATCAATGCTTCGAGATAGCACCGCCCATGGCAACCCCCGGAACCTTGGCTATTGAGATTTCGAGATAATCCCATCCATGGTGTTCCGTGGCTGAATTTAGACCCTGGCAATTGACACTTCGAGATAATGCCATCCATGGAATCTGAACCAGCAGAGTGCTTACATTCCCCTAGAAGGATATGTAAATATCCTAAGAGACAAGCACCGAGGAGATGATATTTTGTTACGCATCTTCGAGGGGATTTCCCACCTCTCTGCGCTGGAAACTCGTCTGATGAGAACCTCATCATGAGCCATAACTAGCTCATTTTGACCTAATACAAAGGATAAAAGCTCCTACATATCTCAAGGAAAGGCTTAACTCAGAGAATCCTGAGTTTGAGAAGAAAACAAGTCATAAGGGGTAAAAATGAAATTTTACCAGTATAATCTGCATACAGGGTAATTCAGGGCCCAAACATAGGTCAAAGCAGCTTAATAAGAATAAGAGTGGGATGAAATGATCTAGCAAGGGCTACAGCAATTCCAAGAAACTAAATGATAATCTGTAACCCTAAAACAACCCACTTCAATTCACAAGGTTCGAGGCAAAGTAAAAATAGAATAAACCCTCTAAAATTCATAGAAAAATAATCTCCAGGGTTTAGAACCTTCAATTTGGCCTTCAGAACCCTTTTTGACCTACATTGAGAACCATGCCCAATTAATAACTTAATTTGGGTTTTTGCGCAAATTGACCGGTCAAACAAGGTTTAATATGGAAATTAAATTCACCATCAGATTCCTTAGGTCCTAATTAGTCATGTATAAAAACTTGAGCCTAAGAAGAAACCTCCTTGACCGACTTTACACGTTGGTCCTCATATATTTACTCTTTGACCCTCAACTTTTGAACCCTCGCATTTTGGCCCCTAACTCTCCTTCGTTCTTTGCAATCAGGTCCCTCCTGCAAAACCTGCCAGCACCATGCTCCGGCGACCTTGCGCAGAGCATGGCGCCGCGCAGGGTGAGGTGGGGGACCTGGCAAGTAAACCGGGGGTGCCCTGCGTCGTCAGCCGTCGCAGGGACACCCCCCTGGTCGTTGTTACCCACCATACCGGCCGTGCGAACGCACGGACGGTATGGGTTCTTGTTTCCGACCATCCTCCGGCGAGGGAGACACGTCGTCTCCCTCCGCCTTCCTCCCTGTTTGATCCCTATAAATACCCCCCGTTGCTCCACCGACCGGGGCAGCCTGGATCTGGCGGAGAAAATCCCCAACTTTCTTCTCTTCTTCCTCCGGCAGACGCTCACCAGCTCCGGCGGTTTCCTCCCCCTCCACCTCTTCGCTCTGCCGCAATACCAGCAGTAGAGACTTCCTCCCCTGCTCTTCCCGCGCCACGCCGCACCCAGCTGGCGCCTCTCCGGCTCTCTGCTCGCCGCCGCCCCTTTCCCTGAGCATCGTCTTCTCCGGCGACAGTCGATACGACTGTCTCCCTGTTCCTCCCCCTTCGTCCCTGCAAGTAAGCTAGAGCTACTCCCCTTCTTCTCCTCTTTCTTTCCCTGCTTTCAATTTATTCAATTAAGCCCTCTACCGACCCTGACCACCTTCACCCCCTTCGCCTCCGACCACCCTCCGGCGAGCCGCTCCCATCACCTCAGCGACCCACACGGCTCGCCGACCACCGCAGGACCTCCGCCTCCTCACCCTGATCAACCTCCGCCCTGCCACTTCCCCCACAGCACCCCCTGCAACCCCACCGAACAGACCCATCCTCCGACCCACAGTCCGACCTAGGGCAGCCCTCGCACGCCGCCCCGCGCCTCGCCACCACCCACACGAGCTTCGCCGCACCCTGGCGAAGCTCCTGGCACTTTCTGATTAGGCCGAGAGGCCGTTTTCTTGTGAACAGGCCATCCGACCTCCGCCGCCATTGACGCGCAGGAGGAACTGCTTCCGCCTGCAGCTACAGGCGCGCCACGCTCAGCGCCAAGCCCAGATTCAACTCCCAGGCCTTGCGAGGAGTTTTGGCAAAACACCAGGTTCGCAGCTAAGGAAGAAAGCTTCGCGTGACGCCGCCATCTCCTGCTGATTTCCCCGCTGCGGGCGCGCAATTGAGGTGGGCCATTTAGTCCCACCTCGGAAACGCCTGAAGAGTCGCAGCGACATAAGATGCAAAAGTGCTGAAGGCTTACTGCCTCAGCACACGGGGTGAGGTCCCCTTCACCCGCCCGGTTACCCGGTCTCGTCCGCGCTCACGCCCCGCGGACCTGACCCGACCCGACTTAAGACTGACCTGCACTCCTCGCCCACCACGCACGCCGGTGGGCCTGGACCCAGGCCTGACCCGAACCCGGTTACCCGGTAGCTCTGGGAGAGCTTTCCCAAGAGTGGTTTCAGAGAGAGAGAGAGACGCAGGGGGGGGGGGGGTAGAGTAGGTTTTGCCTCTGACGAAAAACTCTGAAGTGTGCAGGCACAGGAGAAGAAGAAGACCCGCGGAAGAAGAAGGAAGCTGACTGTAGCAACGGGTAGTTAAGTCGTCTGATTTGGAAATCAGACGACGGCCTGAAGGGAAAAGAAGAAAGGAGGGGTGACGTCCCTGGCTGAAAAAGAAAAGAAGAAGCTGACACTTAGCCGCAAGGAGGAGAAACAAGAAGAAACCTTCACAGAAGAGACTGCAGAAAAAGAAGAAGAGAGGCCAAGACAGAAACCAAGGAAGAAGAAGAAGGAGATCTGAAGAAAGAAAGAGGAGCATCACCTCTGCAGAACAAAGAAGAAGAAGGAGATCTGAAGAAAGAAAGAAAGAAAGAAGAACATCACAAGGAGAAAACAAAGAGAACAACAAATTCTTTCCCTCTCTCTTTCTTTATTTTGTAAAAGAAACATGTATATCTCTAGAATACAACTTGCTCCCTGAGTTCGACCTCGGGAACTCTTTTATTTTCCGAGTAAAAAATTTATATATTTGAAATGTTGGTAATAACCGGCTATACTACAATGTTATAACAAACTAAAACCCGGTTATCCCGAAGCCAAGCGATTTCATTTTGGCGCCGTTGCCGGGGAGCAACGGCTATTCTAGAGGTAAACATTCCTGTTTCTTTTAATTTCTGATAATCTCCTCTCTTTTGTGCAGCTACAGGAACTCAAGAAGACAAGCAACCACACGACAACCACTCCGAAGACAGGTAAATTTTTCCTCTCACTATTAACCCCTAAACTCTAAAGAGGAAGAAAAGAAAAGAACAAGCAATATAGGGCTAACCTGTCTTCCATACTTAGTAACCATAAAGAGTTGCATGTTTTCAACTCATCACTCCTGCACACTATTAAGGGTATTTAAGGGCTAACACATTCTTGCTTGAGCCCTAATTGCCCAACAAAGAGTTAAATGGACCAAGTAGAGCCAACATAAGGTCAAACATTAGGATTTCAGTAGAGACACACCCCTTAATCAAGAATTGAGGAAATCCAAAAGAGGTGTGCCCAAGCCATTGATTGAAAATAATTAACAAGAAAAATCCTAAACAATTGGCTCTCTCTAAACACTTGAACCCTAAAAGACAGGACCTAAAAGCTCTTAAAGAAAACAAGAGGTAAAGTTGACCCCTTGGGTCAACCAACCTTAAATTAGGTCACTCTTTGCACTTAAAAGACTAAAGTTCAAGTGAAAACCTTAAGCACCCTGATCTTAAAATTGGTAGACTTAAGAGGTCAAGATCCCCATTCTGGTCTACCTGGAACCGCAGTGACAAGAGAGGTCGGGTGGGGGAAACCCTGTAACCCGTGGGGACGCTCTACCGTGTAGGGGTCTTCGCGGGACTCTCCCTCTCTGGCTGCCCAGGTAATTCTCAGGTGGACGATCTTTCTGATCGAGGGGTCCATCTGCCCCGCACCTCTATAGTCACCCAACACATTTTTGGGTGTCTTGATTGGGTCCAGCACCTTCTAAACTTACCTCTTCCAAACAGTGCATGTACGGAAGGAGGTCCCTAAGACCACCCTTAAGACCTCCATTAGAAATTCACTCCCGTCAAGGCCAAGCCTCGACGCCCGTGTTTGTGCAGCAACACCCTCACATTATTCTCTCTTCTGATTCAGAACCAAGTTCTTCTTCTTCCCCCATCATGGCTCAGCCAGTTGAGGAAGAAAATAATCTGGAACACCAACTCCAGCGACTCAATGACCTCTTCCAAAACTTCGTGCACCCACCACAGCGTCCTATGATGCGGGACCACTACAATCCTGCTGCGGTGGCCATTGAGCCTCGAGTCAGAATCCCGACTGGAGGACCTGATTCCGAACTAAAGCCCAACATGATTCATGCTATACCTAAATTCCATGGGCTTAATTCTGAAGATCCCTTCCAGCACATCAAACAGCTAAAGCATCTGGCCCACACTTTTGGATCAGATGCGCAAAATCGGGATATTCTTCTCATGAAGATGTTCTCCTTTTCTCTTATGGACAAGGCCGCCCATTGGTATCAAACTCAGACCCGGCCGATCAACACTTGGGAAGAACTTCAATCCGAATTTTTGAAAAAGTTTTTTCCCGTTGGTCGGACCAACGCCTTGCGCCATCAGATTACACACTTCACTCAACAATCAGGAGAACCTCTCCATGAGGCATGGGATCGTTTTCAGGATCTCATGAGAAAGTGCCCCCATCACGGAGTTCCTAAATGGGAACAAGTCCAATCTTTTTACCAGGGACTCCGTGAGGACATCCGCCTTTTCGTCAATGCAACTTGCGGAGGAAACATCATGGGTCAACATGAAGACACCGTATGGGAGATTCTCGAAAACATGTGCGAGAACTCCATCAACAATGACTCCATGGGATTATTCGACAGGACGAATACCCGCGCAGCGACGAATCTTAAGGGAGCACATGAGACGCAGGGCCTGTCCGCATCAGTCGACCTGGAATTAATGGCCAGTCGATTGGACAAGGTCTCAATCATTGAAAAGAAGGTGGATGAGCTGACTCAGCACTTGCAGCGAGCCACCTCTGCGCGTAACTCCTTTGCACAACCTCCTTCCACACAGGAGACTGTGCAAAACATCCTCCACCGATCCTCCCCTGGGATGGATCCATATCCATCCCCATCTGATTCTTGGACTGGAAGATCATCCGATCCTTTCTTCACCAGCCGGGGGAACTCCATTCCTCCTTTCCCTGATTCTCAGGAGGTTCCTCAGACCTGCGAGGACCTCAACGCCATCCAGAACGACCCATTCTCCAACACTTACAACCCTGGATGGCGAAACCATCCCAATTTTCAGTGGGCGGGAAATTCCCAAACCCAAAGACCACCCTTTCAGTCCCGCCCACAGCCCTCTCATCACTACCAGCCGCCTCAGCCTCGGCCCAACCCTACTTATCCATCAGGGCCAAATCAAGATCAAATGTCCTTAATCCTTCAGACTCTGGCTGACATTCAAAAAATGAATGCGGCTATTCAAAAACAGCACAAGGACGAGCTTACTGAAGTTAAAACTCAACTGGCCCAGTTGGCAAATTCTCGCCAGCCAGGCACACTCCCTTCCCAACCCCTTCCTAACCCAAATAACGTGCCAACCCAGAAGCGCGTTATGAATCCAAATTTAGGCCACGCTCAATGGATTTATCAGGCCCCTACTGCTCCATCTCCAGACGAGATGGAAGCCTCAACTTCTCGTGCGGGATTTCAGCAGCAGCCACCCCTCCTACCAAACCCAAACCAAAATCAGGCCGGATTAAATTCTGTAACAACACGTAGTGGTAAGACAACTCAAGACCCGCATTATCCAAACCACTCCCAGCCTGATAACCATGACCCTAGGATAGTTATCCAAGGTACCGCTGTTCCAGATCCACAACCTGGACCTATCCTAGAGGAACCAACCAAGATCCCGTTTCCCGAGGCCCTGACCAAGGGAAAGAAGACCACCAAACCCGTGGCCCCTGAGGAGGACCTGGTCAAGCTCTTTGAGCAGGTCCACATAAACATCCCCTTGATGGATGCAATCCGCCACGTACCAGCTTACGCACGATTTCTAAAGAATATATGTACACCCCAGCGTAAGCCGCGAACCAAGGGAGGGAGCCCAATTGTTCTGTCAGAGCAAGCCAGCTCTGTAATCCTTAGTAGACTCCCACCCAAGGCAAAAGATCCTGGAACTCCCCTGATCTCCTGTAAGATAGGTGGTACCCAATTTGATAGAGCATTGTTAGACTTGGGTGCATCTATAAATCTGATACCCACATCCTTACTTGACCATCTAGAAGAATCTGAGCTGAAACCAACCGAGGTGACATTACAATTAGCAGATCGATCTATAAAGTCACCAAAAGGGATGTTATCGTGAGAGTGCGGGATTTCTATTTTCCAGTGGACTTTATAGTCTTAGACATGGATGCACCTGAGAACCCTAGGGATACACCAATCATTCTAGGGAGACCTTTCTTGGCTACTGCTAGAGCCAACATCAGCTGTGAGGAGGGCCAAATAGAGCTTAAGTTTGGAGATCAAACACTGAAAATTGATATATTTAAGGCCCAACAAGGAATTAATTGCGGCGTCATCGAGCAAATTTGTGACATCAAGACTCTGGTTGATGAATCACACCTCCAGAATGACTTGAGTATGCCTCATCAACCACAGAAGGATCTTGACCCGCAAACAGAGGAGTCAAATCCAGATGTGAACAATCCAGTAACTCCCACCCTTGAACCTCACATCTATACTGAACCACCCGCTGCTGCTGAAAACCCCATCCTCGAACTGAAACCCCTTCCTGCTCACTTAAAATACATCTTTTTGGGTTCTAATCAGACCCTTCCTGTGATCATCAATTCCAACCTCAGTCCTGAACAGGAATCCCGTCTGATTGTTGTCCTCCAGCAACATCGCAGAGCCATCGGATGGACTCTCGATGATTTGACTGGAATAAGTCCCTCTTATTGTACTCATCATATCTATTCAGAAGAGGGCACACGACCTTCTCGTGAAATGCAGAGACGCTTAAACCCCAATCTGCAGGAGGTCGTGAAAAAGGAGATCATCAAGTGGTTAGATGCCGGGATCATCTACCCGATCTCCGATAGTCGTTGGGTGAGCCCAATTCAGGTCGTGCCCAAGAAGGCAGGACTCACCACTATAACAACTGAGACCGGAGAAATCATTCCTACCCGATTAGCCAACTCGTGGAGAGTCTGTATAGATTACCGTCGACTCAATTCCTCCACGAAGAAGGATCATTTCCCACTACCCTTCATTGATCAAATTCTCGAAAAACTAGCGGGAAATAGGTTCTTCTGCTTTCTTGACGGGTACTCCGGTTATAACCAGGTGGCAATCCATCCTGAGGACCAAGAAAAGACCACGTTCACCTGCCCCTTCGGGACATACGCTTTCCGAAGGATGCCTTTCGGTCTTTGCAATGCACCCGCTACTTTTCAGCGATGCATGCTTGCCATATTCTCAGATATGGTAGGTGATTATCTGGAAGTCTTCATGGATGACTTTTCAGTTTTCGGAGCATCATTCGACGATTGCCTCCAACACTTGGTCCAGATACTCAGGCGGTGCATCGACGTGAATTTGGTTCTTTCCTGGGAAAAGAGCCATTTCATGGTGCCTGAGGGAATTGTCCTGGGACACTCAATTTCGGAGAAAGGTATCCAAGTGGATCGAGCTAAGGTTAATCTGATTTCTCACCTTCCTATGCCTAGCTCGATCAGGGACATCCGATCCTTCTTAGGGCATGTCGGTTTTTATCGACGATTTATCCCTGATTTTTCAAAAATCGCACGCCCCCTGACCACTCTTCTCTCCAAGGATGTTCCCTTCGAAATCTCCAAGGAATGCACTCAAGCATTTGAAATCCTGCGTGACCGAGTCACCCAAGCCCCGATCCTACAGTCCCCTGATTGGTCTCAACCCTTTGAGATCATGTGTGATGCATCCGACTTCGCTGTAGGAGCGGTTTTGGGGCAGAAAAATGACAAGAAACCTGTGGTCATTTACTACGCCAGCAAAACACTCGATGAGGCTCAGCGTAACTATACGGTTACTGAGAAAGAGCTGCTAGCTGTAGTATTTGCCCTAGAGAAGTTCAGATCATACCTTCTAGGTTCCCATGTCATCATATACTCGGATCACACAGCTGTGAGGCATCTCCTTGCAAAGAAGGACGCGAAACCTCGATTGATCCGATGGATCTTGCTGTTGCAAGAATTTGACCTCGAGATTCGCGACAAAGCGGGAAAACAAAACGTGGTAGCTGATCACT
Organism: Thalassia testudinum; assembly: GCA_037157565.1. Lineage (NCBI taxonomy): Eukaryota > Viridiplantae > Streptophyta > Magnoliopsida > Alismatales > Hydrocharitaceae > Thalassia > Thalassia testudinum. Next base: position 98,596,159 of record JAZHRO010000039.1, on the reverse strand, counting down.
TGTCCCGTCTTCCTTCTGAAATAATTGACCCTTCCGGACCCATCACTGAGCATTTTCCCGATGAGCACCTGCTGACTATTGGTACTAGCCTTCCATGGTTTGCTAATATTGTAAATTATTTGGCATCTCATCAGACCCCGTCCGATTGGTCGAAGGCCAAGAAAGACAAATTACGCTCCGATGCCAAGTATTACATTTGGGAAGACCCGTACCTCTTTCGCATAGGTGCCGATCAGATCATCCGGAGATGTGTCCCGGAAGGGGAAGTCAACAATATCCTCTCTTTCTGCCATGACCAGGCATGCGGTGGCCATTTTGCCGGGCATAAAACCGCATCAAAAGTCCTCCAGTGCGGCTTTTACTGGCCCACACTGTTCAAAGACGCATACAGTCATTGCAAGGCATGCAGTCGTTGCCAGACTTTGGGCAACATGAGCCATCGCGACATGATGCCTATGCAACCGATTCTAGTATGCGAAATCTTTGATGTTTGGGGGATTGATTTTATGGGCCCCTTTCCTGTTTCGGATGGTTTCGAATACATTCTGTTGGCTGTGGACTACGTGTCCAAATGGATCGAAGCCATACCGACCCGAACCTGTGATCACAAAATCGTTCTCAAATTCATTCATCAACACATTTTCTCAAGGTTCGGGATTCCTCGTGCAATAATCTCTGATGGGGGGACCCATTTCACAAATGCTCAGTTTAGGTCACTGATGACCAAATACGGGGTGTCTCACCGAATCTCTACTCCTTACCACCCCCAAACTAATGGTCTAGCTGAGCTGTCTAATCGGGAGATCAAGAAAATCCTGCAAGTCACTGTTCGACCTGACAGGAAGGACTGGTCGTCCCGACTTCCGGAAGCATTGTGGGCCTATAGGACCGCCCACAAGACCCAATTAGGCATGTCTCCCTTTAGACTGGTGTACGGAAAGGCATGCCACCTTCCCGTAGAACTGGAGCATAAAGCCTATTGGGCAGTACGGAACTGTAATCTAGATCTTTCCAAGGCTGGGACCCACAGGAAACTCCAAATCAGCGAGATCGATGAATTACGCATAGACGCGTACGAGAACTCGCAAATCTACAAGGAGCGGGTTAAAGCCTTCCACGACAAACACATCTCGAGAAAGATCTTTCATCCTGGTCAAAAGGTCCTACTCTTTGATGCCCGACTCAAACTCTTCCCAGGAAAACTGAGATCTAAGTGGGTCGGACCATATTTGGTCCGACAGGTTTTTGGAAATGGAGCAATCGAAATCAGTCCACTCAGCCACGATTCTGAACCTTTCATCGTGAACGGTCAGAGACTCAAGCCGTTCATTGATGTAACTTCTACTAATTTGGCTGAGGCATCTTATACCCTCCTTTCCCCTTGAGCTTATTGCGCCCAGCCGATGGCGTAAAACTCAGCGCTTAACGGGAGGCAGCCCGTCATTCTCTTTGAAAACCTGAAACTTGTTCTGACAGTTTTTTTTTTTTTTTTTGCACTTGAAGTTCACACTTTAGGGCAGCCAACTCCACCTCAGGTGCTTGCATCTGAGACTCATCAAAACAGCTATCCTAATGTATGAACTTAGTTGAATAAAAACCCCTAGGTTACAATGAGGACATTGCAAATCTTAGGCATGGGGGGGGTAGGAAAGTACAAAAACTTGTAAGAAAAGGTTTCAAACAAAAAATTCACATATGCCAAAAACACCATAAAAATTAAAAAAAATTTCGAAAAAGAATAAGAGGAAAAGAGGAGAAGGAAATTTTGTGAAGGAGAAGAAAAACAAAATGAAAAAGGAGCACAAAATTATAAGAAAAGGTGATAGTCATTAGTAAGGAACTAAGGAATTAACCTAAGTTCTAGACCTCATTCAAGAAAATAACTGAAAAGTGCACAATGAGATTAGTAAGAACGCAAACCTTAGGCATTCTTGAATAGACTCTTAGTACTCATTAAGATCTGGACACTCCTCAAGAGGTTGAGGAAAATGAAAAGCTGAAGTATTAGGTCTAAGGCTTAGGGAGTATTCGGCCTTGTTAACTAATTTTTGGTTTACGGGACTCAGTAACCTAAGCACCCTAACCTCACACACAGCCTGGTTCAGTAAGCGTAAAAATCAGAATCACGCAGAAGCGTCGCAAAAATCTGAAAAGATCACCTAGAATAGGAGCGGCCGATCAACACAAGATTGATTTGGACGAGTTCCCAGCGCGGAGAGGCGGGAAATCCCCTCGAAGATGTGTAACAAAATATCATCTCCTCGGTGCTTGTCTCTTAGGATATTTACATATCCTACTGGGGGCATGTAAGCACTCTGCTGGTTCAGATTCCATGGATGGCATTATCTCGAAGTGTCAATTGCCAGGGTCTGGATTCGGCCACGGAATACCATGGATGGGATTATCTCGAAATCTCAATAGCCAGGGTTCCGGGGGTTGCCATGGGCGGTGCTATCTCGAAGCATCGATCGCCAGGAACCCTTGAGGATTGATGATGGGAGCAAGGAATCTGATACAGACCGTGTTGAAAAGCCAATCCTAGGCTAGAACTAAAAAGAAAAAGAGAGAGAAAACTCTCCAAACAGAAAAACTTTCTATCTCTCTCTTACAAAACGCACTGCGAACTGAGCCAGGGCTAAAATCATTTCAAGCACGGGTGCTTTAACCACGAAATCCAATAAACCTTAGGTTAGTTCTTGTGGGCCTTAAAAACCTTTGCTAAAAGACTGAGGCTAAGGCTAGACAGATTTGGATCTTGATTAGTACTAGAGTACCTTTTAGGCCTATGGTCAGCATTCTAACCTAATCTATGCTCAAATAAAAAAGGCACTTATCTAAAACTATTAAAAACTTTATGGTCTAGAACAAGGGTTGAAACCTTAAGTTTTTGCTAAGGGACTAGCAAAAGCTAGGCATGGGGGTATGATGAGAACCTCATCATGAGCCATAACTAGCTCATTTTGACCTAATACAAAGGATAAAAGCTCCTACATATCTCAAGGAAAGGCTTAACTCAGAGAATCCTGAGTTTGAGAAGAAAATAAGTCATAAGGGGTAAAAATGCAATTTTATCAGTATAATCTGCATACAGGGTAATTCAGGGTCCAAACATAGGTCAAAGCAGCTTAATAAGAATAAGAGTGGGATGAAATGATCTAGCAAGGGCTACAGCAATTCCAAGAAACTAAATGATAATCTGTAACCCTAAAACAACCCACTTCAATTCACAAGGTTCGAGGCAAAGTAAAAATAGAATAAACCCTCTAAAATTCATAGAAAAAATAATCTCCAGGGTTTAGAACCTTCAATTTGGCCTTCAGAACCCTTTTTGACCTACATTGAGAACCATGCCCAATTAATAACTTAATTTGGGTTTTTACGCAAATTGACCGGTCAAACAAGGTTTAATATGCAAATGAAATTCACCATCAGATTCCTTAGGTCCTAATTAGTCATGTATAAAAACTTGAGCCTAAGAAGAAACCTCCTTGACCGACTTTACACATTGGTCCTCATATATTTACTCTTTGGCCCTCAACTTTTGAACCCTTGCATTTTGGCCCCTAACTCTCCTTCGTTCTTTGCAATCAGGTCCCTCCTGCAAAACCTGCCAGCACCATGCTCCGGCGACCTTGCGCAGAGCATGGCGCCGCGCAGGGTGAGGTGGGGGACCTGGCAAGTAAACCGGAGGTGCCCTGCGTCGTCAGCCGTCGCAGGGACACCCCCCTGGTCGTTGTTACCCACCATACCGGCTGTGCGAATGCACGGACGGTATGGGTTCTTGTTTCCGACCATCCTCCGGCGAGGGAGACACGTCGTCTCCCTCCGCCTTCCTCCCTGTTTGATCCCTATAAATACCCCCCGTTGCTCCACCGACCGGGGCAGCCTGGATCTGACGGAGAAAATCCCCAACTTTCTTCTCTTCTTCCTCCGGCAGACGCTCACCAGCTCCGGCGGTTTCCTCCCCCTCCACCTCTTCGCTCTGCCGCAATACCAGCAGCAGAGACTTCCTCCCCTGCTCTTCCCGCGCCACGCCGCACCCAGCTGGCGCCTCTCCGGCTCTCTGCTCGCCGCCGCCCCTTTCCCTGAGCATCGTCTTCTCCGGCGACAGTCGATACGACTGTCGCCCTGTTCCTCCCCCTTCGTCCCTGCAAGTAAGCTAGAGCTACTCCCCTTCTTCTCCTCTTTCTTTCCCTGCTTTCAATTTATTCAATTAAGCCCTCTACCGACCCTGACCACCTTCACCCCCTTCGCCTCCGACCACCCTCCGGCGAGCCGCTCCCATCACCTCAGCGACCCACACGGCTCGCCGACCACCGCAGGACCTCCGCCTCCTCACCCTGATCAACCTCCGCCCTGCCACTTCCCCCACAGCACCCCCTGCAACCCCACCGAACAGACCCATCCTCCGACCCACAGTCCGACCTAGGGCAGCCCTCGCACGCCGCCCCGCGCCTCGCCACCACCCACACGAGCTTCGCCGCACCCTGGCGAAGCTCCTGGCACTTTCTGATTAGGCCGAGAGGCCGTTTTCTTGTGAACAGGCCATCCGACCTCCGCCGCCATTGACGCGCAGGAGGAACTGCTTCCGCCTGCAGCTACAGGCGCGCCACGCTCAGCGCCAAGCCCAGATTCAACTCCCAGGCCTTGCGAGGAGTTTTGGCAAAACACCAGGTTCGCAGCTAAGGAAGAAAGCTTCGCGTGACGCCGCCATCTCCTGCTGATTTCCCCGCTGCGGGCGCGCAATTGAGGTGGGCCATTTAGTCCCACCTCGGAAACGCCTGAAGAGTCGCAGCGACATAAGATGCAAAAGTGCTGAAGGCTTACTGCCTCAGCACACGGGGTGAGGTCCCCTTCACCCGCCCGGTTACCCGGTCTCGTCCGCGCTCACGCCCCGCGGACCTGACCCGACCCGACTTAAGACTGACCTGCACTCCTCGCCCACCACGCACGCCGGTGGGCCTGGACCCGGGCCTGACCCGAACCCGGTTACCCGGTAGCTCTGGGAGAGCTTTCCCAAGAGTGGTTTCAGAGAGAGAGAGAGACGCGGGGGGGGGGGGGGGGGGGGGGGGTAGAGTAGGTTTTGCCTCTGACGAAAAAACTCTGAAGTGTGCAGGCACAGGCGAAGAAGAATACCCGCGGAAGAAGAAGGAAGCTGACTGTAGCAACGGGTAGTTAAGTCGTCTGATTTGGAAATCAGACGACGGCCTGAAGGGAAAAGAAGAAAGGAGGGGTGACGTCCCTGGCTGAAAAAGAAAAGAAGAAGCTGACACTTAGCCGCAAGGAGGAGAAACAAGAAGAAACCTTCACAGAAGAGACTGCAGAAAAAAGAAGAAGAGAGGCCAAGACAGAAACCAAGGAAGAAGAAGAAGGAGATCTGAAGAAAGAAAGAGGAGCATCACCTCTGCAGAACAAAGAAGAAGAAGGAGATCTGAAGAAAGAAAGAAAGAAAGAAGAACATCACGAGGAGAAAACAAAGAGAACAACAAATTCTTTCCCTCTCTCTTTCTTTATTTTGTAAAAGAAACATGTATATCTCTAGAATACAACTTGCTCCCTGAGTTCGACCTCGGGAACTCTTTTATTTTCCGAGTAAAAAATTTATATATTTGAAATGTTGGTAATAACCGGCTATACTACAATGTTATAACAAACTAAAACCCGGTTATCCCGAAGCCAAGCGATTTCATCGTCCAAATCAACTTGTGTTGATCGGCCCGCTCCTACTCTAGGTGTACTTTTCAGAATTTTGCGACGCTTCTGCGTGATTTTGATTTTTACGCTTACTGAACCAGGATGTGTGTGAGGTTAGGGTGCTTAGGTTACTGAGTCCCGTAAACCAAAAATTAGTTAATGAGGCCAAATACTCCCTAAGCCTTAGACCTAATACTTCAGCTTTTCATTTTCCTCAACCTCTTGAGGAGTGTCCAGATCTTAATGGGTACTAAGAGTCTATTCAAGAATGCCTAAGGTTTGCGTTCTTACTAATCTCATTATGCACTTTTCAGTTATTTTCTTGAATGAGGTCTAGAACTTAGGTTAATTTCTTAGTTCCTTACTAATGACTATCACTTGTTTCTCATATTTTGTACTCCTTTTTTCCTTTTGTTTCTTTTTTCCTTCTCCTCCACAAAATTTCCTTTCTCCCCTTATTCTCTTATTCTTTTTCGAAAATTTTTTAATTTTTATGGTGTTTTTGGCATATGTGAATTTTTTGTTTGAAACATTTTCTTACACGTTTTGCACTTTCATACCCCCCATGCCTAAGATTTGCAATGTCCTCATTGTAACTTAGGGGGTTTTTATTCAACTTAGTTCATACATTAGGACAGATGTTTTGATGAGTGAATGGGTCGGGGTGACTGTTGCGGACGATTTTTAATCTCAGATGCAAGCACCTGAGGTGGAGTCGGCTGTCCTAAAGTGTGAATTTCAAGTGCACAAAGGTTTTAGAAAAGGTTTCAGGTTTTTAAAGAGAATGACGGGCTGCCTCCCGTTGAGCGCTAAATTTGATGCCTTCAGCCAAGCGGGAAATGCGATGGAGAGGGGATGGTGAAATCAGCAGAGTTTTGTAATACAAGCACCTTGATTAAGAGCCTGGTTGGTCTAACCAGGTGCTTGTTCAGATCAACAGGCTGATGATGCAGCCCAAACCCAATCAATCTGGTGGGTTGATATATGTGGATAAAAAGGTGTGGAACCCACCATATACTATGAAGCTCAGATGGATGTGGAAGTGAAAACGCAGGGTTTGGCTGAGTCGAATTAGCCTGGTCAGAATAGGGACCTGTAGAATAATCAATGAGTGACGCGGGAACCCTATAGAGGTGATCAGAGAATGATGGAGCATGATATGTAGTCTGATCAGTGTTCCAAACCCGATGTGGAAATGCAATCGGCTCGGTGAGAGGTGAATCTGAATAGAAATTGAGTCCGGTTGCGGGTCGGGGTTGGGAAGAGGTTTTGATTAGTTCTGTGTGTGCAGACGAGGTGGCAACTGTGTATGAGGGCTCTTCTAGAAAGGAATGACAGGTGATTTTCTGTAAAGAGTCCTCTGGGTAACTATCAAATGCCTGAAGAGTGTCTGTAGGATGAAAGAAATCTGAATTGAGAAAAGATTTGAATTCTGGGTTGCAATCACTCTTGGCATTTTCTATTTTTGGTTCCTGAGGATCGAAAAGGAATGATTCTGTGTTATCAGTGATCTCGGGAATCAGGACCTCAGAGTCGGAGTCAGAGTCATGTGAACTGAGGTTGTAGATGGGCCTGGCGTGTTCAGGAAGGAGAATCTCTCCGCAATTATAGTCGGATCTGAAGTTGTCGGAGAGTTTGCGAAAATGAGATTCATGATTATGAATTCCACCGTAGCAAAAATCATCAGATGTGGAATCAGCAACCTGACTGGGGTCTAGTCTATATGTCAATTCTGGGCTCGAAAAGGTATTCTGTCTAGGCTCAAGCTCCAAGCTGGTAGGATAGACCCAATTAAAACCTTGCTCATCCAACTCAGTTTCTGTATCATAAATTGGTATGACTTTCGAAAAATCGATCAAATTTCCTGAGGATGTTGGAGAGGGATATTCATCAAATAGAGGCCTGGAATTATATTCTGTAAAAATTTGATCTTTCTCATAAGGGGCCTCATAATCTTCCCAATAAGTTTCAGATCTAGGTTCTAGGCTTAGGATGTGGGTAGAATTATTAGAACCTAAGTCCGAATAACCTTCGATGGCCACCTTATCAAAATAAGGGGCGGAATTTATACCCTCAAAAGGTTCAGTTCTGATCTCATTATTGCAGGAGTTTTGGAATTCTAGGCTTGGCAATTCATGGTCTAAGTTTGGCTCATCATTGTGTTCTCCTGCAATATCCCAACCTAATTCAACATTGTCTTCTATCTGGGTTGGGATTCCACAACCACTTTGTGCCTCAGTCCCGAGATCTGGGAAACTGGATTGTTCCTTACTACTGTTCCAAGATGGTTCATCCTCTGTTTCTGGTATATACGGGTATTTCTGGTTGATAATTTGTTCTACTGATTTCATCATTTCTACCCGTTTTATAAGGGCATCTTGGTGTTGTTCCCAAAGTACAGGATTTGTCAAGCATTGAAGGTGTTCAGATTGGTGTAATTTTTCTATCTCAATGTATCTTGTCATGAGCATATCTCGGGTTGATCCTTTTGTAACTTCTGTCAATAGAATTTGGGCACAGTTTATGATGAAAGCTGTGGTTGTTGGGACATCAACCTGAATGTTTTCTATTGGTGTTGAGGGTTTTACATTTGATTTCATAGAATTCAAGGGCATCCTCAATCATCTTATCTTTCATGGATCTCAGATATTCAGGTTTTTTGAATGGTAGTCTTAATTGGTGTGGCTGCATCTTTGAATCAGGTGGTGGAATCAAGATATAGAATCGAAGTTTGAATCAAGATGGAAGAAGGGGATTTTGTTCAAATTCAGAGGAAAGAGGGGCTATGTGAATGATTTCTGCAAAAATAAGGGAGCCGAGGCTTAGCCTCGGGGAGAGTGAATTTCTATAGGAGGTTTCAAGGACCTCCTGCCAAACACTGAAGGACTGGATGAGATAAGCAGGTGCTGGACCCAATCAAGACACCCAAAAATTGTTGGGTGACTATAGAGGTGCGGGGCAGATGGACCCCTTGATCAAAAAGATCGTCCACCTGAGAATTACCTGAGCAGCAAGAGAGGGTGAGTCCCGCGAAGACCCCTACATGGTAGAGCGTCCCCACGGGTTACAGGGTTTCCCCCACCCGACCTCTCTTGTCACTGCGGTTCCAGGTAGACCAGAATGGAGATCTTGACCTCTTAAGTCTACCACTTTTAGTTTAAGATCAGGGTGCTTGAGGTTTCACTTGAACTTTAGGTTTTTTTTTTTTAGTGCAAAGAGTGACCTAAGTTGAAGGTTAGTTGACCCAAGTGGTCGACTTTACCTGCTAGTTCTGTTAAGAGCTTATTAGGTCTTGTTTTTTAAGGTTCAAGTGTCTTTAGAGAGCCAACTTGTTTTAGGGTTTCTTTGGATAGGTATTTTCAGACAATGGCTTGGGCACACTTCTTTTATGGTTTCTTAGTTTTTGCTTAAAAGTGTGTCTCTAAATCCCTAATGTTGAATCTTATGTTGGCTCTATTTGGTCCAGTTAATTCTTTGTTGGGTAATTAAGGCTCAAGCAAGAATGTGTTAGCCCTTAAATACCCTTAATAGTGTGCAGGAATAATGGGTTGAAAACATGCAACTTTTTATGGTTTACTAAGTATAGAAGACAGGTTAGCCCTATATTGCTTGTTCTTTTCTTTTCTTCCTCTTTAGAATTTAGGGGTTGAGAGGATAGAAAATTACCTGTCCTCGGAGTGGTTGTCGTGCGGTTGCTTGTCTTCTTGATTTCCTGTAGCTGCACAAAAGAGGAGAGATTATTTAAAAATAGGAATTTAATTACCTCTAGAATAGCCGTTGCTCCCCGACAACGGCGCCAAAGTGATGATCGGCCGATAATTAGGTTTTGTTATAGAAATAGCGTTGTAGTACAGCTAGTTATTGCCATCATTACATATATATTTTTACTCGGAAAATAAAGTTCTCCCGAGGTCGAACTCAGGGAGCAAGTCATATTCTAGGGGTACAAAGTTTTTATTACAAAAATAAAGAGAGAGAGAGAGAGATAGAGATGGAAATTTGGTGGCTTCTTCTTCTCTTCTTTCTTCCTCTTTGTCTCTTCTTTCTTCTCTTCCTGTTCTTCTTGTCTTCTCTCTTCTTGGCTCTTGAATCTTTCTTTCTTTTGCTTGCTTCCTTCAGATCTTCTTCTCGTGTTCTTCTTCTTCTTTTCTTTCTTTTTCTTCAGAGCTTCTTCTTCTCTTTCTCCTCGTGTTTTGCTTTTCTTCTTTGTCTTCTTCTTTTCTGTTCTTCTTTTCTTCTTTTTCTTCTTCGTTGCGGTCCTGCTCGTCTTTTCTTCTCCTTCTTCGTCCTCAGAGCGTCGTCTGATTGTTCAATCAGACGACTTAAGTAACCCGCTGCTACAGTGTGTCCTCCTTCCTTCTTTCTTCTCCTATGCCTGCACACTCACAGTTCGGTCAGGGCAAAAACCTACTCTACCCTCTCCCCGCGTCTCTCTCTCTGAATTCGCTCTTAGGAAAGCTCTCCCAGAGCAACTGGTTAATCGGGTACGCGGGTCGCGCCCGGGTCCAGGCCCACCGGCGTGCGGTGGTGGGCGAGGAGTGCAGGTCGGGCTTAGTCGGGTCGGGCCAGGTCCGCGGGGCGTGAGCGCGGACGAGGCCGGGTAGTCGGGCGGGTGGAGGGGACCTCACCCCGTGATCTGAGGCAAACAGCTTAAGGCACTTTTTGCCTTTAAGCGCTTGCTTGCCTCGGTGAGTTTCCGAGGTGGGACTAAATGTCCCACCTCAATTGGACGCCCGCGCGGAGGAGGCAGCGCCCAATCGAGGCTCCACGCGAGGGCTTCTCCCCAGCTGTAGCCTGGGACTCTTCGCGAAGATACCCCGCGCAGCCTGGGAGCCTGACCTGGGCGTGGCGCGCCTGGAGGAGCAGGTTGAGGAAGCTGCTTCACTCGGCAATGGCGGCGGCGAGCGCAACACCTGTCCACAACAGCACGGCCTCTCGGCCTAATTAGATATGCGGAGGACCTTCGCCGTGACACGGCGAAGGTGGTCGGGGGGTCTGCAGGTGGCGGGGTGGAGCCTAAGGGCCGCCTTAGGTCAAACTGCAGGTTGGGAGATGGGTTTGGTCGGTGGAGTTGCAGAGGGCGATTTGGGGGAAGTGGAAGGGCGGAGGATGATCAGGGTGAGGAGGCGAAGGTTCTGCGGTGGTCGGCGAGCCGTGTGGGTTGCTGGAGTGATGGGAGCGGGTCGCCGGAGTGTGGCCGGAGGTGGAGAAGGTGAGGGTGATTAGGCACGGTCGAGGGGTAATTAGATAAAAATAGCAGGGGGAAAAGAAAAAGGGGATAGAGAAGACTAATTCTAACCTAGCTAAAGTGACGAAGGGGACGAAGAGGCTGCCGGCTCGTACCTACCAGAGCTGGAGAAGAAATGCCCAGTGGGGGAGGACGGCGGCGACGACGGGGCAGAGGCAGCGCGCGCCGGTATTGCGCGACGCGGAGGAGAATCAGGAAGAAGTCTCTGCTGCTGGTATTGCGACAGAGCGAAGAGGAGGAGGAACCGCCGGAGCTGGAGGGTTTCTGCCGGAGTGGGAAGAGAGGAAAGTGAGGGGGTATCTCCGTCAGATCCGAGCTGGGAAGAATGGCGGAGCGACGGGGATATTTATAGGGGCAGAACCAGAGAGGAGGGCGGAGGGAGACGACGTGTCTCCCTCGCCGGAGGACTCAGGAGGAAGGATACCCATACCGTCCGTGCATTCGCACGGGCGGTATGGGTGGTTGCAGCACTCAGGGGGGTGCTCCTGCGCTGGCTGACGACGCAGGGCACCCCCATTTGACCTGGCAGGCCCTCCCCCTCACCCTGCGCGGCGCCATGCTCCGCGCAAGGTCGTCGGAGCATGGTGCTGGTCAGGTTTTGCAGGAGGGACCTGAACGCAAAGAACGAAGGAGACTTAGGGGCAAAAATGTGAGGGTTCATAAGTTGAGGGTCAAAAAGTAAATATATGAGGACCAAAGTGTAAAGTTGGTCAAGAAGGTTTCTTCTTAGGCTCAAGTTTTTATACATGACTAATTAGGACCTAAGGATTCTGATGGTGAATTTTATTTCTAGATTTAACCTTGCTTGACTGATAAATTTACGTAAAAACCCAAATTAAGTTGTTAATTGGGCATGGTTCTCAATGTAGGTCAAAATGTGTTTCTAAGGTCAAATTGAAGGTTTTAAACCCTAGAGATTATTTTTCTATGAATTTTAGAGGGTTTATTCTATTTTTACTTTGCCTCGAACCTTGTGAATTGAAGTGGGTTTGTTTTAGGGTTACAGATTATCATTTAGTTCCTTGGAATTGCTGTAGCCCTTATTGGATCAGATCATCCCACTTTCCTTCTTATTTGGTTTGTTTGACCTATGTTGGGACCTTGAATTACCCTGTTTGCAGATTGTATTGGTGAAATTACATTTTTACCCCTCAATTTCTGTTTTCTTTGCAAACTCATAATCTCTCTGAGCCAAGCCTTTCTAAGGTTATGTAGGAGCTTTTTCTTGCAAATCAGGGTTAAATGGTGCTAGTTTAGGGCTCATGATGAGGTTCTCATCATACCCCCATGCCTAGCTTTTGCTAGTCCCTTAGCAAAAACTTAAGGTTTCAACCCTTGTTCTTGACCATGAAGTTCTTAATAGCTTCAGATAAGTGTTTTTTCATTTAAACTTAGATTAGGTTAGAATGCTGACCATAGGCTTAAAAGGTACTCTAGTACCAATCAAGATCCAAATCTGTCTAGCCTCAGCCTCAGTCCTTAGCAAAGGTTTTTAAGGCCCACAAGAACTAACCTAAGGTCTATTGGACTTTGTGGTTAAGGCACCCGTGCTTGAAATGATTTTAGCCTTGGTTCAGTTCGCAGTGCGTTTTATAAGAGAGAGATAGAAAGTTTTTCTGTTTGGAGAGTTTTCTCTCTCTTTTTCTTTTTAGTTCTAGCCTAGGATTGGCTTTTCAACACGGTCTGTATCAGATTCATTGCTCCCATCATTAATCCTCAAGGGTTCCTGGCGATCAATGCTTCGAGATAGCACCGCCCATGGCAACCCCCGGAACCTTGGCTATTGAGATTTCGAGATAATCCCATCCATGGTGTTCCGTGGCTGAATTTAGACCCTGGCAATTGACACTTCGAGATAATGCCATCCATGGAATCTGAACCAGCAGAGTGCTTACATTCCCCTAGAAGGATATGTAAATATCCTAAGAGACAAGCACCGAGGAGATGATATTTTGTTACGCATCTTCGAGGGGATTTCCCACCTCTCTGCGCTGGAAACTCGTCTGATGAGAACCTCATCATGAGCCATAACTAGCTCATTTTGACCTAATACAAAGGATAAAAGCTCCTACATATCTCAAGGAAAGGCTTAACTCAGAGAATCCTGAGTTTGAGAAGAAAACAAGTCATAAGGGGTAAAAATGAAATTTTACCAGTATAATCTGCATACAGGGTAATTCAGGGCCCAAACATAGGTCAAAGCAGCTTAATAAGAATAAGAGTGGGATGAAATGATCTAGCAAGGGCTACAGCAATTCCAAGAAACTAAATGATAATCTGTAACCCTAAAACAACCCACTTCAATTCACAAGGTTCGAGGCAAAGTAAAAATAGAATAAACCCTCTAAAATTCATAGAAAAATAATCTCCAGGGTTTAGAACCTTCAATTTGGCCTTCAGAACCCTTTTTGACCTACATTGAGAACCATGCCCAATTAATAACTTAATTTGGGTTTTTGCGCAAATTGACCGGTCAAACAAGGTTTAATATGGAAATTAAATTCACCATCAGATTCCTTAGGTCCTAATTAGTCATGTATAAAAACTTGAGCCTAAGAAGAAACCTCCTTGACCGACTTTACACGTTGGTCCTCATATATTTACTCTTTGGCCCTCAACTTTTGAACCCTCGCATTTTGGCCCCTAACTCTCCTTCGTTCTTTGCAATCAGGTCCCTCCTGCAAAACCTGCCAGCACCATGCTCCGGCGACCTTGCGCAGAGCATGGCGCCGCGCAGGGTGAGGTGGGGGACCTGGCAAGTAAACCGGGGGTGCCCTGCGTCGTCAGCCGTCGCAGGGACACCCCCCTGGTCGTTGTTACCCACCATACCGGCCGTGCGAACGCACGGACGGTATGGGTTCTTGTTTCCGACCATCCTCCGGCGAGGGAGACACGTCGTCTCCCTCCGCCTTCCTCCCTGTTTGATCCCTATAAATACCCCCCGTTGCTCCACCGACCGGGGCAGCCTGGATCTGGCGGAGAAAATCCCCAACTTTCTTCTCTTCTTCCTCCGGCAGACGCTCACCAGCTCCGGCGGTTTCCTCCCCCTCCACCTCTTCGCTCTGCCGCAATACCAGCAGTAGAGACTTCCTCCCCTGCTCTTCCCGCGCCACGCCGCACCCAGCTGGCGCCTCTCCGGCTCTCTGCTCGCCGCCGCCCCTTTCCCTGAGCATCGTCTTCTCCGGCGACAGTCGATACGACTGTCTCCCTGTTCCTCCCCCTTCGTCCCTGCAAGTAAGCTAGAGCTACTCCCCTTCTTCTCCTCTTTCTTTCCCTGCTTTCAATTTATTCAATTAAGCCCTCTACCGACCCTGACCACCTTCACCCCCTTCGCCTCCGACCACCCTCCGGCGAGCCGCTCCCATCACCTCAGCGACCCACACGGCTCGCCGACCACCGCAGGACCTCCGCCTCCTCACCCTGATCAACCTCCGCCCTGCCACTTCCCCCACAGCACCCCCTGCAACCCCACCGAACAGACCCATCCTCCGACCCACAGTCCGACCTAGGGCAGCCCTCGCACGCCGCCCCGCGCCTCGCCACCACCCACACGAGCTTCGCCGCACCCTGGCGAAGCTCCTGGCACTTTCTGATTAGGCCGAGAGGCCGTTTTCTTGTGAACAGGCCATCCGACCTCCGCCGCCATTGACGCGCAGGAGGAACTGCTTCCGCCTGCAGCTACAGGTGCGCCACGCTCAGCGCCAAGCCCAGATTCAACTCCCAGGCCTTGCGAGGAGTTTTGGCAAAACACCAGGTTCGCAGCTAAGGAAGAAAGCTTCGCGTGACGCCGCCATCTCCTGCTGATTTCCCCGCTGCGGGCGCGCAATTGAGGTGGGCCATTTAGTCCCACCTCGGAAACGCCTGAAGAGTCGCAGCGACATAAGATGCAAAAGTGCTGAAGGCTTACTGCCTCAGCACACGGGGTGAGGTCCCCTTCACCCGCCCGGTTACCCGGTCTCGTCCGCGCTCACGCCCCGCGGACCTGACCCGACCCGACTTAAGACTGACCTGCACTCCTCGCCCACCACGCACGCCGGTGGGCCTGGACCCAGGCCTGACCCGAACCCGGTTACCCGGTAGCTCTGGGAGAGCTTTCCCAAGAGTGGTTTCAGAGAGAGAGAGAGACGCAGGGGGGGGGGGGGTAGAGTAGGTTTTGCCTCTGACGAAAAACTCTGAAGTGTGCAGGCACAGGAGAAGAAGAAGACCCGCGGAAGAAGAAGGAAGCTGACTGTAGCAACGGGTAGTTAAGTCGTCTGATTTGGAAATCAGACGACGGCCTGAAGGGAAAAGAAGAAAGGAGGGGTGACGTCCCTGGCTGAAAAAGAAAAGAAGAAGCTGACACTTAGCCGCAAGGAGGAGAAACAAGAAGAAACCTTCAAAGAAGAGACTGCAGAAAAAGAAGAAGAGAGGCCAAGACAGAAACCAAGGAAGAAGAAGAAGGAGATCTGAAGAAAGAAAGAGGAGCATCACCTCTGCAGAACAAAGAAGAAGAAGGAGATCTGAAGAAAGAAAGAAAGAAAGAAGAACATCACGAGGAGAAAACAAAGAGAACAACAAATTCTTTCCCTCTCTCTTTCTTTATTTTGTAAAAGAAACATGTATATCTCTAGAATACAACTTGCTCCCTGAGTTCGACCTCGGGAACTCTTTTATTTTCCGAGTAAAAAATTTTTATATTTGAAATGTTGGTAATAACCGGCTATACTACAATGTTATAACAAACTAAAACCCGGTTATCCCGAAGCCAAGCGATTTCATTTTGGCGCCGTTGCCGGGGAGCAACGGCTATTCTAGAGGTAAACATTCCTGTTTCTTTTAATTTCTGATAATCTCCTCTCTTTTGTGCAGCTACAGGAACTCAAGAAGACAAGCAACCACACGACAACCACTCCGAAGACAGGTAAATTTTTCCTCTCACTATTAACCCCTAAACTCTAAAGAGGAAGAAAAGAAAAGAACAAGCAATATAGGGCTAACCTGTCTTCCATACTTAGTAACCATAAAGAGTTGCATGTTTTCAACTCATCACTCCTGCACACTATTAAGGGTATTTAAGGGCTAACACATTCTTGCTTGAGCCCTAATTGCCCAACAAAGAGTTAAATGGACCAAGTAGAGCCAACATAAGGTCAAACATTAGGATTTCAGTAGAGACACACCCCTTAATCAAGAATTGAGGAAATCCAAAAGAGGTGTGCCCAAGCCATTGATTGAAAATAATTAACAAGAAAAATCCTAAACAATTGGCTCTCTCTAAACACTTGAACCCTAAAAGACAGGACCTAAAAGCTCTTAAAGAAAACAAGAGGTAAAGTTGACCCCTTGGGTCAACCAACCTTAAATTAGGTCACTCTTTGCACTTAAAAGACTAAAGTTCAAGTGAAAACCTTAAGCACCCTGATCTTAAAATTGGTAGACTTAAGAGGTCAAGATCCCCATTCTGGTCTACCTGGAACCGCAGTGACAAGAGAGGTCGGGTGGGGGAAACCCTGTAACCCGTGGGGACGCTCTACCGTGTAGGGGTCTTCGTGGGACTCTCCCTCTCTGGCTGCCCAGGTAATTCTCAGGTGGACGATCTTTCTGATCGAGGGGTCCATCTGCCCCGCACCTCTATAGTCACCCAACACATTTTTGGGTGTCTTGATTGGGTCCAGCACCTTCTAAACTTACCTCTTCCAAACAGTGCATGTACGGAAGGAGGTCCCTAAGACCACCCTTAAGACCTCCATTAGAAATTCACTCCCGTCAAGGCCAAGCCTCGACGCCCGTGTTTGTGCAGCAACACCCTCACATTATTCTCTCTTCTGATTCAGAACCAAGTTCTTCTTCTTCCCCCATCATGGCTCAGCCAGTTGAGGAAGAAAATAATCTGGAACACCAACTCCAGCGACTCAATGACCTCTTCCAAAACTTCGTGCACCCACCACAGCGTCCTATGATGCGGGACCACTACAATCCTGCTGCGGTGGCCATTGAGCCTCGAGTCAGAATCCCGACTGGAGGACCTGATTCCGAACTAAAGCCCAACATGATTCATGCTATACCTAAATTCCATGGGCTTAATTCTGAAGATCCCTTCCAGCACATCAAACAGCTAAAGCATCTGGCCCACACTTTTGGATCAGATGCGCAAAATCGGGATATTCTTCTCATGAAGATGTTCTCCTTTTCTCTTATGGACAAGGCCGCCCATTGGTATCAAACTCAGACCCAGCCGATCAACACTTGGGAAGAACTTCAATCCGAATTTTTGAAAAAGTTTTTTCCCGTTGGTCGGACCAACGCCTTGCGCCATCAGATTACACACTTCACTCAACAATCAGGAGAACCTCTCCATGAGGCATGGGATCGTTTTCAGGATCTCATGAGAAAGTGCCCCCATCACGGAGTTCCTAAATGGGAACAAGTCCAATCTTTTTACCAGGGACTCCGTGAGGACATCCGCCTTTTCGTCAATGCAACTTGCGGAGGAAACATCATGGGTCAACATGAAGACACCGTATGGGAGATTCTCGAAAACATGTGCGAGAACTCCATCAACAATGACTCCATGGGATTATTCGACAGGACGAATACCCGCGCAGCGACGAATCTTAAGGGAGCACATGAGACGCAGGGCCTGTCCGCATCAGTCGACCTGGAATTAATGGCCAGTCGATTGGACAAGGTCTCAATCATTGAAAAGAAGGTGGATGAGCTGACTCAGCACTTGCAGCGAGCCACCTCTGCGCGTAACTCCTTTGCACAACCTCCTTCCACACAGGAGACTGTGCAAAACATCCTCCACCGATCCTCCCCTGGGATGGATCCATATCCATCCCCATCTGATTCTTGGACTGGAAGATCATCCGATCCTTTCTTCACCAGCCGGGGGAACTCCATTCCTCCTTTCCCTGATTCTCAGGAGGTTCCTCAGACCTGCGAGGACCTCAACGCCATCCAGAACGACCCATTCTCCAACACTTACAACCCTGGATGGCGAAACCATCCCAATTTTCAGTGGGCGGGAAATTCCCAAACCCAAAGACCACCCTTTCAGTCCCGCCCACAGCCCTCTCATCACTACCAGCCGCCTCAGCCTCGGCCCAACCCTACTTATCCATCAGGGCCAAATCAAGATCAAATGTCCTTAATCCTTCAGACTCTGGCTGACATTCAAAAAACGAATGCGGCTATTCAAAAACAGCACAAGGACGAGCTTACTGAAGTTAAAACTCAACTGGCCCAGTTGGCAAATTCTCGCCAGCCAGGCACACTCCCTTCCCAACCCCTTCCTAACCCAAATAACGTGCCAACCCAGAAGCGCGTTATGAATCCAAATTTAGGCCACGCTCAATGGATTTATCAGGCCCCTACTGCTCCATCTCCAGACGAGATGGAAGCCTCAACTTCTCGTGCGGGATTTCAGCAGCAGCCACCCCTCCTACCAAACCCAAACCAAAATCAGGCCGGATTAAATTCTGTAACAACACGTAGTGGTAAGACAACTCAAGACCCGCATTATCCAAACCACTCCCAGCCTGATAACCATGACCCTAGGATAGTTATCCAAGGTACCGCTGTTCCAGATCCACAACCTGGACCTATCCTAGAGGAACCAACCAAGATCCCGTTTCCCGAGGCCCTGACCAAGGGAAAGAAGACCACCAAACCCGTGGCCCCTGAGGAGGACCTGGTCAAGCTCTTTGAGCAGGTCCACATAAACATCCCCTTGATGGATGCAATCCGCCACGTACCAGCTTACGCACGATTTCTAAAGAATATATGTACACCCCAGCGTAAGCCGCGAACCAAGGGAGGGAGCCCAATTGTTCTGTCAGAGCAAGCCAGCTCTGTAATCCTTAGTAGACTCCCACCCAAGGCAAAAGATCCTGGAACTCCCCTGATCTCCTGTAAGATAGGTGGTACCCAATTTGATAGAGCATTGTTAGACTTGGGTGCATCTATAAATCTGATACCCACATCCTTACTTGACCATCTAGAAGAATCTGAGCTGAAACCAACCGAGGTGACATTACAATTAGCAGATCGATCTATAAAGTCACCAAAAGGGATGTTATCGTGAGAGTGCGGGATTTCTATTTTCCAGTGGACTTTATAGTCTTAGACATGGATGCACCTGAGAACCCTAGGGATACACCAATCATTCTAGGGAGACCTTTCTTGGCTACTGCTAGAGCCAACATCAGCTGTGAGGAGGGCCAAATAGAGCTTAAGTTTGGAGATCAAACACTGAAAATTGATATATTTAAGGCCCAACAAGGAATTAATTGCGGCGTCATCGAGCAAATTTGTGACATCAAGACTCTGGTTGATGAATCACACCTCCAGAATGACTTGAGTATGCCTCATCAACCACAGAAGGATCTTGACCCGCAAACAGAGGAGTCAAATCCAGATGTGAACAATCCAGTAACTCCCACCCTTGAACCTCACATCTATACTGAACCACCCGCTGCTGCTGAAAACCCCATCCTCGAACTGAAACCCCTTCCTGCTCACTTAAAATACATCTTTTTGGGTTCTAATCAGACCCTTCCTGTGATCATCAATTCCAACCTCAGTCCTGAACAGGAATCCCGTCTGATTGTTGTCCTCCAGCAACATCGCAGAGCCATCGGATGGACTCTCGATGATTTGACTGGAATAAGTCCCTCTTATTGTACTCATCATATCTATTCAGAAGAGGGCACACGACCTTCTCGTGAAATGCAGAGACGCTTAAACCCCAATCTGCAGGAGGTCGTGAAAAAGGAGATCATCAAGTGGTTAGATGCCGGGATCATCTACCCGATCTCCGATAGTCGTTGGGTGAGCCCAATTCAGGTCGTGCCCAAGAAGGCAGGACTCACCACTATAACAACTGAGACCGGAGAAATCATTCCTACCCGATTAGCCAACTCGTGGAGAGTCTGTATAGATTACCGTCGAGCCTGGGTCTACGGTTCGAGCCTTCAGTACTCCCGAATTGTCTGGTAGAGTGGTTTAATGCTTTTAATAATATTTAAATAAGCATGTGTTGTAGAATTAACTAACAGTAACCTTAGGATGTGGCATGAACCCTAGGGTAGAAGAATGAATGCACCGTTTGGTACTTATATGAAAAATTGAGATAAACTACTAGCAATTGCCTGTAAAGTGATGGTGGATTGCCTGTTAGAATATGAGCTGCATGTATTTATAGCCAATTGCCTATGAAATCACCAATGGCAAGTAATGAATTATGGAAACATGAGTTGCCTGCATATAAATGAGAACTGAATTGTAAATGGCAGAATCTAGATCGGAATAAATGTGGTGAATATGAGCATGAACCCCACGGGGAATTAGGAGTAGAACTCCTGTGGTTAGTTGAAAACGTGGTATGTAGATGGGAAGTGTGCTGGCGCTTGAGTATGTGGTACCAAGGAGAGCGATTGTCCCCTTTTCATGTAGAGCGAAGCTAGCCGCCCTTGGGTTGAGACCCGGGGTTAGGGTTGGCTACTCTACACCAACTCCTGTTGGCCCTCGTGTACATGGTACCGAGGCGAGCTACTAGTGTATGGAAAGTGCTAGCCACCCCACGGGGCCCGGGGTTCAGCTAGCCACCCTGCACCAACTTGTTAGGCCCTCTGGGCAAACTGGGGTAGTCAAACGAGGGTGCACTGACTGTGGAGGGGTGAGACCCCTATTTGTTCTGAGGGGCGAGACCCCTGTTCTGAGATGACAAGGCCTTATACTGTTCCGTGCTGTACTTTGGACGTACCTGTTAGCGGAAACGACTGACCGCGTGTCAGTACGGGGTAGCTACCCGTGCACTTATCACGCGTGCCGTAGTTACTACTACGTCTTGACAGTGACCTCAGGGTGATTGATTGGATGTAGGACTATCACGGGGGACTCTCTCAGCCATGAGAGCACCACGTGTACCTTCTACTCTTCGGAAAAGACTGCAATCAAGATCGTTCTCACGAGGAACATGTAAGATCAAGAACATCTGGATATTGAAAAGAATGGGTGAAAAGGAAACACACATAAAACAAAATAAATAGAAAAGGGAATTAAACCGGTTGCTTTTACTGTTTTAGATAGTATAGATACCACTTTACTCAGCGTTTGCTGACTTTGTCTTTATCATAACACTGTTTAGGACCAGGAGTTGAGCAACCCGAGCTTCTGACTGCAGAGGGTGCTAGGCCCAATCGAGCTCAGCTGTAGTTTTCTACACTTTCTTGTTGTACATGTACTGTTGTAGTATCAGACTTTTTAGCTACTGTTGTCTCTACGGTTATTTTTGTTTCCATTGTTTCTGTTGTTTTGGTAGTATGTAATGGAACGACAGTTTTACTTTCCTTTACTGCTTTGTACGTTTTTACTGCTTAGTTAGATTGCATGTGTGAATGTGGTTTACTTTCCTGCTTTTTGGTTATTTCTTGTTGGACGACTAGGTCTTAGGATTAGTCGAGGCGAGTCGGTCTCGGGTCCTGTAGGGATCCGGAAGCCAGGTCGTAACAGTTGCCAATTGGAAGCTTCGACTGCGTTCACTGCCTCAATTGGACACTCCCTGCTTCAGCTGTTCACACGAAGGAAGCGGGTGGGATTGTCCCACCTCGGAAATCATTGAATCAACCACACGGGATAAATTGATCTTCTGCTTCTGAGCCCTCACCCAAGACACAGGAGTCGGGTCCCCACGCATGCCTCACTCGCGGTCACGCCACGCGGGTCTAGCCAGATTCGGTTACCCGCTTGTTTACTGATGATCGGCCGATAACTAGGTTTTGTTATAGAAATAGCGTTGTAGTACAGCTAGTTATTGCCATAATTACATATATTTTTTTACTCGAAAAATAAAGTTCTTCCGAGGTCGAACTCAGGGAGCAAGTCGTATTCTAAGGGTACAAAGTTTTTATTACAAAAATAAAGAGAGAGAGAGAGAGATAGAGATGGAAATTTGGTGGCTTCTTCTTCTTCTCTTCTTTCTTCCTCTTTGTCTCTTCTTTCTTCTTTTCCTGTTCTTCTTGTCTTCTCTCTTCTTGGCTCTTGAATCTTTCTTTCTTTTGCTTGCTTCCTTCAGATCTTCTTCTCGTGTTCTTCTTCTTTTCTTTCTTTTTCTTTAGAGCTTCTTCTCTTTCTCCTCGTGTTTTGCTTTTCTTCTTTGTCTTCTTTTCTGTTCTTCTTTTCTTCTTTTTCTTCTTCGTTGCGGTCCTGCTCGTCTTTTCTTCTCCTTCTTCGTCCTCAGAGCGTCGTCTGATTGTTCAATCAGACGACTTAAGTAACCCGCTGCTACAGTGTGTCCTCCTTCCTTCTTTCTTCTCCTATGCCTGCACACTCACAGTTCGGTCAGGGCAAAAACCTACTCTACCCTCTCCCCGCGTCTCTCTCTCTGAATTCGCTCTTAGGAAAGCTCTCCCAGAGCAACTGGTTAATCGGGTACGCGGGTTGCGCCCGGGTCCAGGCCCACCGGCGTGCGGTGGTGGGCGAGGAGTGCAGGTCGGGCTTAGTCGGGTCGGGCCAGGTCCGCGGGGCGTGAGCGCGGACGAGGCCGGGTAGTCGGGCGGGTGGAGGGGACCTCACCCCGTGATCTGAGGCAAACAGCTTAAGGCACTTTTTGCCTTTAAGCGCTTGCTTGCCTCGGTGAGTTTCCGAGGTGGGACTAAATGTCCCACCTCAATTGGACGCCCGCGCGGAGGAGGCAGCGCCCAATCGAGGCTCCACGCGAGGGCTTCTCCCCAGCTGTAGCCTGGGACTCTTCGCGAAGATACCCCGCGCAGCCTGGGAGCCTGACCTGGGCGTGGCGCGCCTGGAGGAGCAGGTTGAGGAAGCTGCTTCACTCGGCAATGGCGGCAGCGAGCGCAACACCTGTCCACAACAGCACGGCCTCTCGGCCTAATTAGATATGCGGAGGACCTTCGCCGTGACACGGCGAAGGTGGTTGGGGGGTCTGCAGGTGGCGGGGTGGAGCATAAGGGCCGCCTTAGGTCAAACTGCAGGTTGGGAGATGGGTTTGGTCGGTGGAGTTGCAGAGGGCGATTTGGGGGAAGTGGAAGGGCGGAGGATGATCAGGGTGAGGAGGCGAAGGTTCTGCGGTGGTCAGCGAGCCGTGTGGGTTGCTGGAGTGATGGGAGCGGGTCGCCGGAGTGTGGCCGGAGGTGGAGAAGGTGAGGGTGATTAGGCACGGTCGAGGGGTAATTAGATAAAAATAGCAGGGGGAAAAGAAAAAGGGGATAGAGAAGACTAATTCTAACCTAGCTAAAGTGAAGAAGGGGACGAAGAGGCTGCCGGCTCGTACCTACCGGAGCTGGAGGAGAAATGCCCAGTGGGGGAGGACGGCGGAGACGACGGGGCAGAGGCAGCGCGCGCCGGTATTGCGCGACGCGGAGGAGAATCAGGAAGAAGTCTCTGCTGCTGGTATTGCGGCAGAGCGAAGAGGGGGAGGAGGAGGAACCGCCGGAGCTGGAGGGCTTCTGCCGGAGTGGGAAGAGAGGAAAGTGAGGGGGTATCTCCGTTAGATCCGAGCTGGGAAGAACGGCGGAGCGACGGGGGTATTTATAGGGGCAGAACCAGAGAGGAGGGCGGAGGGAGACGACGTGTCTCCCTCGCCGGAGGATGCCGGAGGAAGGATACCCATACCGTCCGTGCGTTCGCACGGGCGGTATGGGTGGTCCAGCACTCAGGGGGGTGCTCCTGCGCTGGCTGACGACGTAGGGCACCCCCATTTGACCTGGCAGGCCCTCCCCCTCACCTTGCGCGGCGCCATGCTCCGCGCAAGGTCGTCGGAGCATGGTGCTGGTCAGGTTTTGCAGGAGGGACCTGAACGCAAAGAACGAAGGAGAGTTAGGGGTAAAAATGTGAGGGTTCAAAAGTTGAGGGCCAAAAAGTAAATATATGAGGACCAAAGTGTAAAGTTGGTCAAGAAGGTTTCTTCTTAGGCTCAAGTTTTTATACATGACTAATTAGGACCTAAGGATTTTGATGGTGAATTTTATTTATAGATTAAACCTTTCTTGACCGGTCAATTTACGTAAAAACCCAAATTAAGTTGTTAATTGGGCATGGTTCTCAATGTAGGTCAAAATGGGTTTCTAAGGCCAAATTGAAGGTTCTAAACCCTAGAGATTATTTTTCTATGAATTTTAGAAGATTTATTCTATTTTTACTTTGCCTCGAACCTCGTGAATTGAAGTGGGTTTGTTTTAGGGTTACAGATTATCATTTAGTTCCTTGGAATTGCTGTAGCCCTTATTGGATCAGATCATCCCACTTTCCTTCTTATTTGGTTTGTTTGACCTATGTTGGGACCTTGAATTACCCTGTTTGCAGATTGTATTGGTGAAATTACATTTTTACCCCTCAGTTTCTGTTTTCTTTGCAAACTCATAATCTCTCTGAGCCAAGCCTTTCTAAGGTTATGTAGGAGCTTTTTCTTGCAAATCAGGGTTAAATGGTGCTAGTTTAGGGCTCATGATGAGGTTCTCATCATTTACCCGATTAGAGATCCGATTGAGCGGGTTTCTGAGAGAGTAGAGAAGAAAGAGAGAAAGGGAGGGTTTTGCCTCAGTAAACTTCTCTCAACACTTAGTCGCTGAGAGGCGACCGTGCCTCTGTGCTGTGCCTTCACTTGTGCTTGAGAAGAAGTGAAGAGGCTTTGCCTTGTGCGTGAGTAGAGAAAAAGAAGAAAAAGAGAAGGGCCTTTGGGTAGAAGAAGAAGAGGACCGTAGAAGAAGGAAGAGGCTAAAGAAGAAGAGAGCAGAAGAAGAAGAAAAAGAAGAAGCTCTATACAGAGCACTGTAGCATGGCTTATTTAAGTTGTCTGATTCATAGCCGTGACGATTAATCCCTCTTTCAGGAGCCACTGTGCACTTATTGATACGTGAAATTTCAATGGTTAACACTGTTCATTTATTTAGACTATTAAGTAATTCATATATATATATATTTGTATCTAAACTAATAATTGGTGATTTAAATCACCATTATTTTATTTTGGATCTCTTTTTGCTTCATTAAATTCTTGATATAATCACGTTATACATTGAATATCTAATGTGACAGAATAGTATTCATTGAATATCATTACTGTGCTTAAATTCTTGTGCTCATTTATTTTGATTGAGATTAGCGCGTGAATTCCAATTTGCTTCGTGTTCGACCTCGGACTTCTTTTATATTTTCGAGTTATAAATTGTATTTGTTGATAGAGCTATTTAGGAGACTTTACTACAACGAAGCATCTTAAAACTCCTATCTAGGATCCCTTCCAATAGAATCAACAAGGTTCAATTCTTTCTTATTTAAAGGATATTGCAACAACTAGGAATGAGAAATCTTGGTCTAATTTGGCTAAGAAATTGGATTGCATAACTCATAGACTTGTTTAAGCACTTAGACAACAACACAATAGTTTGCAAATTTTCCTATATTGAGGCTCTAGAACATCTCTATTTTGTATGGTGAGCATGTAAAGAAGTCCTTAAATTGGTGCCACAAGGTTCCAAGCCATGACCTTTTAGATTTTTGATGGGCTTCTTGACATGTTAAGGGATGCTTGGACACAACCTTAGGATGGCAACCTATTTTACATCTGTCATGATCTTCAAGAAGATGGAAGTGATCTTAAAGGAATGGAGCAAAAATGAGCATCTATGAGGTCCAAGAATTTTTGCACTCATGGAGAATCTAGGGTACATGAAGTATTATTAAAGGATGAAGTTGACAATTAGTCATACAAGCAATTCATTATATTTGTAAAGAATTAGAATCTCTTCTTAGAAAAGAAGAGGAGGTCTAAAAGTAGACGAGCATAGTCTAATGAGTCATGTTAAGCTCTACAAACCTTTTGATAGTTAAAGGGGCATACTTGTACACAATGGATGGAATCTGTTTGGGCATCATGGATGCCTCGAACATATGGTAGATGCAAGAGTGTTTTCAAATCTAGTAGAATATGGGAGAGGGGAGGATCCTTGTATTTGTGTAAAGATACAAAGTTGCAGAGTTGAAACGAAGGGCATTCTTCATGAAGATAGATGAAGAAATACTTGGAGCTAAAGGTCATTAGTGGTGGTTTGCAAGTTCACTTCAAGGATTTTTGGGACATTAATAGGAGGAATCTTACATACTTTAGGCCTAGTTTGGCAATTGGATTAACCCATGAAAATGGAGGTTAACCCTATTTGGTAGATGGGATATTCTAACCCGGGTTAAGGGTACTTAACCTAGGATAAGTTATTCCTAGGCTCATGTAGGATAAAGATTTTGGAGGATTATCCCATGAATTTTCATGGGTTAATCCTTGAAACCCTATCCCTTATGCACCATTCCCAACTGGTGGTTGTTAGAAATTACCATCTTCTTCCCTATGAAACACTGCCGTGAAACACTCATTCTTCATCTCTCATTCTCATCTCTCTCTTTTGTGAAACACAATAACCTTTTCCCAACGTAGTTTGTAGTAAGAAACAATATTGAGATATATAGAAGCCCATGCTCTTGTAACAATATATAAAGCTATTTGTATCTCATTTTCAAAAAAAAGTATTCATGTTTTTTTTTACAAATAACAACATAGATAGTTGTTGACAGGGCTAGATTGAGGTTTTAGAAAGATGCGTTCGTTGTAATAATAAATCCTCAAAAATAGCTCGAATAACACATAAAATTTATAACTTGAATGGAAGTCTGAGGTCCTTCGTTGGGAGCAAATAGGAATTCACATGCTAATCTTAAATAAAATGTAATTGAGCATAAGATTCAAGCCAAATAATACCAAGAAATGAATAATAATCACTCGAAATGATAATCAATGTAAAGTATGAGTTTAACAATAGTTGTGCATGGCAAAAGAATCTTAAAGCAAAAATAATGGTGATTTAGATCACTAATTATTCAATTTAAGCATATATGCATTGAGTTCAAATAATGCAACAGTGCCATCAACCATTCAAATTTAGGTACTCAAATGTATCAACAGTATCAACCGCCTTTACCCTACAGTGCCAAGAGGGCACTGTGCTTCTTCTTCAGCCTCCTCTTCTTTCTCTATTCTTCTCTTCTTCTTTTTCAGGCCTGCTTCTTCAACCTCTTCTGCCTTGGTTCTTCTTAGCTCTTCTTTTCTTCTCTCTTCTTCTACATAGAGCCTTCCTTCTCTAGTCTTCTCTTTCTTATTCTTTGGCTTCTACCTTCCTTTCTTTCTTCTTAAGTCCTTCTCCTTCTTTCCTTCTGCTTTCACAGTACACACAAGCCTTCTTTTCTCTTCACGCACAAGGACTACGCACCCTTCAAATTTAGCTAAGTGTCGCAGAGAGCAAAACCCCCCTCCCCTCTCTCTCTTTTCCTTTTCCTTTCCCTTTTTCTTTTCTAATCGAATCCGGGTATACGGTTCAGAGCTCAGACTCGCGTGGTGTGGCCGTTGGCAAGGGTGTGCGTGGCACGTGCGAGGGGACCTCACCCTATGTTACTGAGGCGATAAGGCCATATTAGAAAATCAATATATGCACCTTTGGAAGCTCATCCCTTTACGATGTGGGACTAATCATACATCTCTTTTCCTTGCGCACAGCAGCAAGGTCCTCCTCCCAATTGTGAATGAATGAGACGCGGTGACCTTCTATTGGCAACCTGGGATGCAACCTGGGAGTAAGCCACGCTGCCTGGACGTGGAATTGGTGAAGAACACGATCGGAGGAGCTTGAGTGATGTCGGAGATGGAGGTGGCGATGGTGGTGGATGACGATGACCTAAAACATGAAATAGGGCCTCACGACCGCATTAAAATAGCGCAAAATGGTCGCTTGAGGACGGCGGGGGTGGTCGTGGTGATTTCATGGCGAATTGGTGTGTGTGGTGGCCGACGGAGGTCAGCGAAGGTGGACGGCAATGGGTTTGGTTAGTGGAGAGTTAGGGCGAGCGAGGGAGCGAAATAGGAGAGGGCTTTTGATGGTGGAGTCATGGTGGAGCTTGTGGACTAGTTGGTGAGGGGGTTGGATGTGTGTAGCAAATGGAAGCCCTCGCCGGAGTGGGCACTGGAGATGGAAGGGATGAGGGTGAACGGTGTTGTCGGTGGTCGAAAGCGGTAAGAAAGAAGCTAGAATTAACGGAGAGAGGGAAAGGGAGTTAAAGGACCAAATATTATGTATGAAAGGGGAAGGGATACGACGTTGGTGTGATTGCTGGTGCCGTGAAAGAAGTGTGTTCCTTGAGGGAGATGGCGGCAAAGAGAGGGGGAGACAACCCTCACTTTGGCTGGCGAGGCGCGGAGGAGAATAAGGAAGAAGATGGATAAGCCAATTTGACCGTTGGTTGTCTGTAAGACGAAGGGGACGGAGGTCGCCAAAGCTAGGGCGGAACATGGCCGGAGAGGGAGTTTGACGATGATTTTTAGGCCAAACCATAGCTGAGATGTTCGGCCGAGCCTTGGGGATCCTTATATAGGCCTTAGGGATTGGTTAGAGCTTGCGAAGCAAGCTTCCCAAGTTAGGAAAGCTTGCCAGAGTTGGAAACATAAAGATACCCGAATCTCTCATGTGTTTGCATGAGAGATTGAGAAGGTTTTGGGGCTCAAGACTGGATCATTGGAAAGATGACTCCTCAAGGAATCTCCCTTCTAATTTTGGAAGAGATTGATTGATCAGAGAAAGAGTTCTCTTCAATCAAAGGTCACCGGAGTTGTAGGAATAGGATTTCATGGCGAAAAGGACCTATTTGTGAAGAAGATGACAAGGATGGGGGGCTATTTGTAAGAAATTCAAAAGTTAATGGCATGTGTGTGAGAGAAAAGAGTCAAACGAGACCAAATTACAAACTAGGTCATGTTGATCTCAGATTGGGCCCAAATTTTGGTACAAAACTAATTTGGATCCAAGGAATCCAATGGTGAAGTTAGATTTAGGTTTTGACCAACTTTGATTGGAGAAATTACATAATTACCCAGATTAGGGCAAAAGTCTGCTTATGACTTTGTTTTGGGTTAAGATGGGTTCTGATGGTCAAATTAAAGGTACCAAACCCTAGATAATATTTTCTATGAGTTTTAGAAGGTTTATGTGAATTTTATCATGACTAGAAACTCATTTATTTAAGCGGGTCTATTTTTAAGGTTTCAGATGTTATTTAATTCTCAAAACTCTGTACTAACCCACTTATTAGACTCTTAAGATCATTTGACCCTTAATTAACCCTTTAGAAAACCCGTGATTGTTCTACATTCAAGATATGATGGTAAAATTACAGTTTTAACCCTAGTTTCTTGTATCTCTCTGAAAGGATTTGCAATGAATTATAACCTTCTGATGGCTATGTAGGAGCATTTAATGGTTTAATAAGATCAAATTGAGCTAGTTATGGCTCATGATGGTGTTGCCATCAATAATGTATTATACATATATTGTTTTATAGATTGAGATCATAAAATTGATGATTTTCACAGGGTAATCCTGCATTTCCAATGAGATACCAAACTATTGCTTGAAGTAATAAAACTTGAGGTTGTATAATGTCCCAAAAATGAAAAATCAGTATACTATTTTTGTATATTACCCATTGCACAAGATACCAAATTTTAAAATCAGAAAATTTGAAACAATATCAATTGGCCAATATAATTTTTTCATGTAGAGGGTAAGGAACATTTTTACTTATGAGTAGTAGGATGAGTCAAAGTACATATTATCCCATTGGCATAAGGTCTTCCAACTACTATTAACAATCAACTAACTTGTAAATCAACAATTCCAAGAATAAAAATATCATTCTGTACTATATCCCATCAACAAACTTGCAAACAACAAACTTCCATGCACAGGATAACTCTACATTTCAAATAATAATAGGTTAATCCTTCTAACTTCCAAATAAAGATACAGAGAACTGATCACCTGCATAAAAGTTATCTGACAAAATTTTTCCCTCCTCCCAAACTGACCCTTAGGTCCTCGAGATGAAATAGGCTCATGGCTTTGTCTTGAAGTGGTTGTGATGCTTAAGGCTGACCATTGATGAAAAACTGCTCACAAGGGGTTGCCTACATTCATGGAATCTTGAGATAGAGTGTTTTTCCCTCATTTATGATTGTGGGGAAGGTACATGCTTGCCACTTGTTCTTTCAAGGAAAAATGGCAAACAAACATCTCCTTACATGAAGAAAGCCATTAAATTGATTGGGTTTGGAAGGTTGGATTCTTGGCCACGCCTTTGGAGATGATGATCTATTTGCAAGTGGCCATGAGGAGGTCTTTCATCCAACTTTTGGTCGTAGCATTGTCTTACGTAAGGGGAGTAATAGTTACTTTGCATGGTGGTAGGTGTAAGTTGTTAGATGTATTTGCTTCCACCATATTTATTGAGATCAAGCTCACGAGCCTGTCAAGCAATCATTTTTGTTGTGTCTATTGTATTGAACATAACAATCCTTCTTTCAATAATGGAATGGAATTTTCTTACAGAAAAAAACAAAAATTTTGCAAAGAATAATCTAAGAGTTTTCAAAACACCCATATGTGATCCATAGAGAATCTTTGAGCTAAGTTAGTTGAATTTACGTGCAACTAACTTATAAATATTAAATACATCAATGAAATACTCATAAGCAAGATTGTTTTCATAAACTCATAACACAGTGATAGATTTAGATAGGGTTAAGGTCATGTTCGTACCAAAGGATTTTTTTTTTTTTTTTTTTTTTAAGTGAAAGAATTAGTTAGCTCATAATTTCATTTGTTCTAAATACTTCTTTAGGAAAGACTTCACAAATCCAATTGCAAGTGAAGCTTACATCCGTGTCTACAAAGTAATCACAGACCAAGCTCAATGATCATCATTTAAAAGAAATCAAACCATGTGAATATCATTAAGATGCCAACACCAACTTAATTAAGAGGAAGGAACCATCTTAACAATTGAAGATCAAACAATATAATCCCGTCCAACTAGGCCCGATCTTTTTCCATCATCGTCTAATTTCCAATAATAACCATGCCAAGTGCCTTTGTAAGTATATAGAATACAAATAAATGGCAAGCGATTTTTAAAAGCCATGATTTGATTCATTCATCAAGGTACTTTTTGATCCATCATATATATATATATATATATATATATATATATATATATATAATGTTTATTCATTTTGCTCATTATACATTATTTTGAAAATTTGCCTCCAATCATCTATGGGATACAAATGATTCAAAGAGTCAACTCGATCCTTAGGGGCACTTGGGTCCACCTTTCCTGCTCTTCCAATCCTTGTAGCAAGGGCATTCTTCCTTGTGCCCATAGGTCCCTGATGGCACGCAAAGGCATTTCTTACAGCACATGTTGCAGTAGAAGAGGCATCGCTTCTCATGCGACGCTGCCGAGCATCGGTATGCACATGCACTGGCACACTCTGTTGCAAATTTAATTGAATTAGAAGTTATGATCACATGGAACAAACATTTATACTCTAGAATTCAACTTTGAGAGATTATCACCTATTCATCTACTTCCAAAACGCTAATGGCAAAGCAATACACAACAATCCTTCAAGGCACCGTTTGGTACGCAAGATAATGTGGAAAGTCCTACATTTGAGAGGCTATGATTTCAGAATTGCATCATCTCGCCTTCTCTCTAGAATTAGGATTGTGGGGGTAGATTCTCTCACAATTCCTGGCTTCTCTCACATCGTTAACAAACAGCACATGGGATGACCCCGACCTTTATCCCATGAAAATGGCATCTCCTGCATACAAATTGAAAAAATGCCCTTATCCCACCTCTTTTTTTTATTTCTTGCACTATCAAATAAAACTCTTCCCACGTCCCCAATCCCACTTATCAAATGCTATCAATGTCTGTTAATTAACACTCAATAATCACCGCGTAATCAATTTGAGATATAAGTCAAGTTCTTTTTCCATCCCACATGCCATTTTCGGATATTATAAATCCATAATAACCTGCAATTAGATTGAAAAAAAGAAATGATGGAGGTTCATTGCACTCATAATTAGGGCTTTTGGGGAATAATTTTCTTCTCTTTTCATCAAAAAAAAAAAAAAAGTTGCCAAACGATGAGAGCAATCAGTTTCTAGTCGTGAACTAATTAATAATAAGCTCTGGGGCAGATAGATCCCTGTAAAATCCCATAATATCTTCCTTACAATCATTTAGAAGATTAAATAAATATGACTTTGATTTTCCAGTCTTCTAATAACTTTTCCTGGGATTTATGGATTTTGATTTTTCAGCCCTTTGAGACAGAATTAACTTACAGAATTCGTGAAAGTTACTGAAATAATCTGCATCTGGAAATGTTTCCTAAAAAGTAAAGATTGTATTATCCACGTACACTCACAAAAATATGTACGAATAAAAGGTATATGATATGTTAGCATGTAATAGCAAATTCAAAGGTGTTGAAATGTTTTATATGCATATTGTGTATGTATGAATGAGAAACACATTAGAGTTGCAAGTACCTTCAGGCTTCAAAGATCCCTCTCCACCAAGCTGCAATTGTTTTTTCGATCCAGTAGAAGAAAAAGAGAGAAAGCGAATCAGACAGAAGACCACACGGATATCAATGTCAATATTATAATTCGATGCTTTACAAATAAATAAATAAAAAGAACAATTTACTTACTGGTTGACATCCTGCCATATTCACAGCCTGCACGGCAAATTGGAACCTTATCAATTCAATATTTTAATATTGTACACTCCAAATTGGTCTCTGACCGAGCATTGGATCAGGTTCGATCCGACCCGCATCCAAAAAAAATCATCGTATTTATTTGTTTTTGTTAGTTGGATTCGAGGCTTAAAATTTCTATCAGATTAAGACTTAGGCCTTACTTAAGGCCCATGTCTGACGGGTTGAGGGTCGAATCAGGTTGAGTTTGATTTTAGTATTTGGATCGAGTTTTTACTATGGATTTAGAAAAGATCATTCAAAATTTATAGAATCTTAAAACCTATGTTTTTATTGTTATGAAGTAAAGCCTAATTAAGCCCCTTTAAGGCTTGATTGAAAGTTGAAATTACACAGCTATATTTACAATTATTCTTCTAATTAAATAAAATACATTAATATCTCTATAATAACTTGATAGATATTATTATAAATGGGTTTGGATAATAACCTGATAGATATTATTATAAATAGGTTCAGATCCATCGACCCTCTTTGGACTTTTTTTCAGTTCGGATCGAATGGGACTTAAAGTTAACCTTTTCTAAAATTTAAGATACAGACTCAACCCATGTAAAATTCAAGTTGGAGCCAAGTTGAATTTTTTTAAGTTGGATTTGCGCCAAGCTCGAGATGGCGCATTCCAATGCTCCACCCAAACTCTGACAAATGTCAACACAGACAAATAGGAAACATTTCCATGTAGCCGCTGTTAGGGAAAGGAATAAATATTAACTAGATTGTGTATTTACGTTGGAGTGTGAAAGTTAATTATTGTAGAATATAAAAGTTAATTATATGAAAATTTAATATAATTTTTAATTGGTATAATTTGATTTTTATTGATGAAAAATTAATATATCGTGTATTATGAAATTATTATCTAATGTATTTTGATTTTCAATCGGTCAAAAGTAAAAAACATCGATCGAAAATAAAAAAATACTACATGTTGCAAAATACATTTCTCGATGTATTTTAATTTTCAATCGGTGTCTTAGATTGTTTCTACATTGCTTGATTTGTATATATATTATTTCATACTCTTGCAAGAACGTACTCAATATTGACCTCTAATAAAAGAACACAAAATGAAAAGGCCGATGATTGAAATGAAATTTAAAATAGATGTATGTGCAAAACAATGCGTAAGAAAAATAAAATAAAAAAGATGACAGAGAGGGGGGGACACCATAGCAACCTAAAAAAAGGTCAAAAAGTACATAAACATAAGTTTTGATGCAAAAAGTGATGCGGGGTTTATTTTCGTACATCATACAGTGTTGAGAACGTGACCCCATTTAATAATTGATATTTAATATAAATAAATAAAAGAACGTAAAGTTTATTTAGTAGTGAGACCACTTGATAATTGATATTTAATGTAAATAAACAAAAGAACATAAGGTTTATTACGTAGTAGTTCCCACCACATTTAAAAAAATCACTACATCACTTTAACATAAAACGCACAAATGATAAATAACTTTACACCGGTGATAAATTATTCTAAAGTATCTTTGCGTCGGTGCAATCTTATTTTACATCCATGATAAATTATTCCAAGGGTAATTTCACTTGTCTAAAGTGATTTTGCAACCGTGCAAAGTAATTTTGACCTATAAGTTTAAGATTTAGGGTTTAGGTTATCGAAAATA
Organism: Thalassia testudinum; assembly: GCA_037157565.1. Classification (NCBI taxonomy): domain Eukaryota; kingdom Viridiplantae; phylum Streptophyta; class Magnoliopsida; order Alismatales; family Hydrocharitaceae; genus Thalassia; species Thalassia testudinum. The sequence continues at coordinate 98,561,907 of JAZHRO010000039.1, read as the reverse complement.
ATTTTACGTATGAGAGGTGATTTTTCACTTAAAAGGTGATTTTTTATCTTAAGTTTTAAGGTTTAGGATTTAGAATTTAAGATATAAACCTTAAATCCTAAACCCTAAATCGTAAAGTGAAAAATCATTTTTCAAGTGTAAAATCACTTGTCATTGGTGAACACTTGAAATTTAATTTTTCACCTGTGTAAAATAAGATTACATCGGTACAAAGTAGTTTAAAGTAAGATTACACCGGTGTAATCTTATTTTTTACCTGTGTAAAATTATTTTGAAGGTATAAATTAATTTTACATAGATGTAAACTAAAATTGGACAAATATAAAATAATTTCGATAGTAATTTAAATGATGTACATTCGTATTAAAGTAGTTTATTATTAATTTTAACAATTATGGATCCGATCTTACGTATCACTTTTTTTAGATTGAAAACAATGATGAGATAACATTTATTATGCTATACGTCAACTAGACATTATAGATTTGTCTTATAGATATATTTTGGAAAGATATGCATAAAATAAGAAAAGGGTCCCTTGTTTGACAAAATTTGTTCAACACCACGGAAAAAAGATATGCCAAAAGAAATGCTAAATGTGATGATAAGTAGACAATATAAAATGGGGAACATGCGTTGTTCCACGCTCTATGGTTTACCTTTGCTTCATCTTAGTTGCATCAAAGCAACCGGGTTTTATCCGGAGTTTATCCTTAATCGATCGATTTGAGGAATGACATCTAATTTTCGGGAATAACTGCGTGAAGGGAGAACTTGTAAAGTTATTCTATTCCTTTAGCTCTGCTGACTTTTTCCAAGGCAGTTAAGCAACTGAATACGCCAACCAACCCTACTAAAATTTAAAAAACATTCTGACTGGTATTCCCCAATCGAAATATGGAATAAAGCCCTTATTTGCCAAAATAAACACGGCTTATGACGGTTATTTTTCCTTTTATACAAACATGTGGTGATTAAAAAGCTGCATATGCAGGGTGATCAAGGTCTTTAGATTAAAAATCTTGACTCAAGCTAACAAATATAAGGAAAATCACATAAACATTTGGTGATCTAATTTCACTTAGAAAATACATATGTCTAAGGGGATAGTAATTCTTCCAAACTCCATTAATATTTTGGTAATATAACAGCACTCACTTGTTTTTACTCTCTAATTGTATAAAAAGTAAACATTAACCCACCTTAGGTATTTATAGGATAGATCTCCTTTGACAATGGGTTTCTTGGGATCCCCATGATCTCATTGTCTACCTATTAATGACATTTATTTGAGTAACTGTCAAATGAATCAACGTAGGCATTAACACAATGGTTGTATGTTTCAACCTCGATCGACGTAGTCCACGGGTGGATTACTAGATCTTTGAATTGGATCAGATACGACAAGTTTTTGATCAATTGGATCAAGTGCGGAGTAGCCGAATTCTATTAGGCAATCGGATCTACTAAAATGTTGGGCAATCGGATCTGCTTGGATGCCAAGCAACTGAATCCATTGGATTGATTCATAAAGTTTTCACAAGAGGATTTTTCTCTCCTCGTCATGGGATATAACAACTCTAGGTGCACATATGATTTGATATGAGAAAAAATTTCATGTTCAAGAAACTCAGTTTATGCCTCTTATAGCCTACTCGAGAGTGAGAGAAATCTCCAATAAGAAAAATTAAGACAAGTTGTTGGCAAGAAAAATTATGAGACCCAACTTCCCCACAACGATTCTTTCAAAATTAAAAAAACTCTCAACCAAGACGAAAGGTTTGAAGCCTCTTAAAAAGGAAATGGGCTTGATCAAACTCTAACCAAAGGAAACTGCTGTGGACATGTTTGTGATTTTTTAGCTCGAGAAGGTTAACTACATGGTTGCCGACCCGCTAGGGATGCAAATAGTTGGATACAAATACGTATACAGGTGAAATCACATCTATATCTATTTTAAAAAGCGAACATGGACATTTATATAGATGTAAAAATTAAAGAATCATATCACTAGCCAACATATGGATATAGATACTATATTGATATTTATGATCTGGATATAGATTTATGTGTTGTAGAAATGAATTATCCTAAGAATATTATACATCCCTTGATTACTTTAAAATTAAAAAATCTATCTTGTAAAGAAATCATAAAATACAGGAAAAACATTTGTTTGCTTCAAATTCCAGTAGCAATTAGATTTCATGGGATACCACTTGTATGCCACGTAAGATCACAGACAATGGCCATGACAAACTTGGTATTATGGCCCACATGACCCTGGAGCAACCAATCAACAGTGCTTAAACAAAAGAAGCTAAACTTTTTACCACACCTCTGTTTCATGATTAATTAGTTTACAAGGCCATTTTTGCCACATTACATCTCTTTTTCTCGAGTTGGTTATGGCTCTTCTTAACACCATCATGGACAAGATTCGCTAGAATACACCAAAAATGAAACTTACAAACTTGTATCACTTAACATCAATTGGTTCTGTGCACAAGTGGAATTGGGATACATATTTGGCTCAAAAGGAGGTTATATATATATATATATATATATATATATATATATATATATATATATATATATATATAGAGAGAGAGAGAGAGAGAGAGAGAGAGAGAGAGAGAGAGGCATATGGTGATAAATTGACATATACTTACATCCTCAAGAGAGGCATATGCAATAGAGACTAAGACCAAAAGTATGAGAAGACGAGCCATCGAAACTCTTCTCTTCTCTTCCCTTCCTTTGATTCCTCAACTATGAACATAAGCTCTTTTGTCATGCATATTTATGCAAATGGTGAAGGAAAAGGACAATTAGGATTGTTCTTACCACTTTTGTAGTTTTGCATTCACACATGGAAATCAAATAATTCCTTTCTTTTTCATTACATGGCTTTCCAATTCTTGGGTCTATTTCCATGTTGATATTGGCTTCTCATTGATCTCTCTTGTTGATTTGAGTTCTTATGTACATGGAAATCAAATAATTTCTTTCTATTCATTATATGGCTTTCCAATTCTCGCCTTTATTTCCATGTTTGCACTACCTTTGCATCAGTGAGAAAGAAATTCTGTCTGATGGCCTCTCTTGGTGATTTGAGTCCTTTCGTGACAAGTAGGTCTCGTGTCGGTAAAGATTGTTCTTGGCAAGTGAATTATTGATTTCTTCCAACAATTAATGGATAATAAACTTTGACCATAACAGTAGAACCCTGGGTAAATTAAAAAAAAATCCCCCAAATACAAGTTGTGCTTGATCTTTTCCTTGAACTTTCAAACACTTCCATCTGAGTACCCATTCTTTTCAATTGCATCTAGATTTTTCGTTGGTGGCTAAAACATGCATGTAACAAATATGCAACCTAACTATCTTCCCTTTCTAAAGTTTTGAATAAGTATGATAGTAGGTTTAGTTAGAACTCAAGGTGGTTGATCCTAACCAGTTGCCACACCTACAAAATCGCAAGTGAAAACAACGTCATCTATCTTGTCCTAATTGATAATTGACTTAATACAACTGAATGTGTGTATATGGTCACCAAACTGACACTAATCAAAGGAAACCGCTTGTTAGTCTTCAAGGGATTTACAAATTGGTATAAATTGCAATTTTTCTAACAAGTACTTCCATTGCAAAATTGCATCAAACCAAACTTCAATCCTTCAATTTGGAAATCGAAAAATTTCAAGCAATGTCAAAAATGCATGGAGCAACTCTCAGACAACATAGCATCAATCAGTCACACATGCTAACAAGCTTATTTTTAATGATAGAAACCCCACGTTTAGCTTCTTCCTAAGAGATCAATGGACTAATGAGCCATAAGGGGAAAATAAAGCCTCTAAGGGCACTTGGGTCCTCCCCTCTTTGTCTTCCAATTGTTGTAGCAAGGGCATTCTTCCTTGTGCCCATAGGTCCCTGAAGGCACACACAGGCATTTGTTGCAACATTTGTTGCAGAAGAAAAGGCATGGCTTCTTGTGTGAAGTTGCCATACATCGATATGCACATTTGGGAGCACATTCTGCCATGTAAGCAATGAAGTGAGTAGAAAAACATCAATTGGGGTTAATTATTTAACTTCCTAGTAAGATAGAGCAATCATATGGACATTAGGATAGCCAAATTCAAGATTAATAACGACGAGAAAATTATTTGTTCGGATGAGGGATGTCATTTTATTATTATCAAATTCATGTTCATTTACAAATCTACTTTTTAGATCCACTTTAAATACAATTAGAAAAAATTTATTTCATATCCGTTAATTTAATATGTACCCATTAACATATTGATCTATATATCACAATTTAGATTAAGGCAACATGAACTAGTGTATATAAACACCATTAATTACCATGTTCCATAACCTAGCAAATTTGTAGCATAACTACAGAACTCATGGATTCTGGTACTAACTTATCATTCCATAGCACATTTTTTAAACTTAAAAATGTATCTCTTATTTGGTGAGATGTTTTCCAATATCATATCTAAATAGAATGGTAAAAGATGCTAATGGTATTTACAGAGGATGGCCACAAATAGGCACTCTTTTTCTTATGTTTGACAGCAAAGTAAAAAGCCCATGGTTGAATTCAATGATGAAATCATGGCTAACAGCGATGTTGCATCCTATGGCAATAGAAAACGTTAACCAAAATAAGCAACCATATAATTTCTAGCTGTGTAGCCATATATTACCTTGTGTTCATCTTACCAAATGCCTGAGGCAAAGGTCTCTTTTATAAACCCAAATGGATCTTTTGGCTTGTTTTATGGAGGGGTATAATCGAATCTTTCTTATTAAATTGTGTTATCCCAACCCATGTTGGTGTAACATGTAAGTTAACCCCTATATTATCTCTCCTCCCTTATATTCTCTCACATGCAATTTTTCCAACATGTCCCTTCATTTTAATATAAACAAAAAAATATCAACTTACTTACCAGTTACCATAACAAAGGTAAATATATCTTTTCCAATCTTATCCTCCATTCTAACCTCCATACCCAAGTAAACACCTTCCTTTTACATCACAAGTTAACTTATATATCTAATCTTTGCTCTGAAAATACAAACATGGGTTAACCTCTATTCTCAAGTAAACACAAATAAAGGTTATCTCCTATTATAAATAAACTAACTTGAATTAAGGAACCCTTATCATAAACTAACCTTTAACTTTTGAGTAATTTTGAGGCTTATATTCACAATGTTTCAAATAAGAGCATCATTTGAATGTGGGTCTGCCAAGATTCCATAAAGAAATCAGAGGAAAACATCAAGCCTATGTATTGTTACATTCACAATTCCTTGAGATATAAACTCGAAATCACTGACAGTAATACTCACAACCTCAGGGCTTAGTCAGGCCTATAGTACTTAGTATTACAAATGATTAGCAATATTAATTGTAAGCCTTATTGCCTTCATATACTATGTTACTAGAGAATTACTTTAAATGTTTGAGACAGGAATATATAACAAGCATGGGAACTTAGACATACCATTGGGCTTCAAAGATCCCTCACCACCAAGCTGTAATTATTTCATATAAGAAAAGGTCACTTTAATCCAAGAAACCGAAATATTTATGGGATGGGATGATACTTACAGGATGAAAGCCTTCAAAACTTACGACCTGCACCAAAAAAATAAAAGAGGAAAAAAAAATTCCAGCGATATTAGATTTATGTTTACCTCCTTTATGAAGGTGTATTGCAAAATTCATATCATAAAAGATATATATTTCATGCTGAATAATAAGCATTTTCTTTCTATTTGGAAGGGGCCGATTCGAAAGAAATATTTATAATTAATTGTACCATCTCAAAATTACTGCTTCAAGCGAAACTTTGTCGATAACAATTGGTATAATGTCAAGAAAATCTCACAAAGATTGGATATTCCTTCGTAATCACTATAGTTAAGTGACAAATTGTATAGAAGGTTAAAAATTGATACGTTCCACAAAAGGTGTTGAGGACAATAATAAAAAAAAGGTAAATTTAAAGGTGAAGATCACTTCACATGCCCCTTTTTCATGAAAGAAAATAATGTAAGTATTGTTATGTGGTGAATTTTATTACCACTCAAAAGAATCACCATCACTTTTTTAAAGAGATGTATAAGTGTAAAATCAAAACACATATTAAAAGTAAAAAAATATCTTTAAAATTATTTTGTATCGATATAAAATTAAAAAAAATCACCTTTAAAGTCATTTTACAATAATGTAAAATTATAAAAATTATTTTTAAAATTATTTTACATTGATATAAAATAATAAAAATTACATTCAAAATCATTTCCACTAAAGTAAAATCACAGAATACACTTAAGAATTATTTTACACTAACCTGCAAAGTGATGATGTCTTTTTTTTGTGGGGCTGGAACCCATACATAACCGAGCTTCCATTACTTTTCAAATTTCTTTAAATTAAATATAAGTTGTATTATATGGACCACACCAATATCATTCTCCCATTGCAAAATGCGTAGCCTTTTTATGTTTTTATATCTATGTCCTAGTTAAATTGACTAATCTCTAATTAGAGGATGCATTTGCTTGAGTAATTGTGTTTGTTGTTTACCTAAGGGTCAATTTGTTTGGGAGGTTAACTACTCTTTTAGATAGTTAACTCTTATTTAACTAAAGGTTAATCCACATAGTCTTAACATATATTTTTGAAAGTTTAATACCTATTTTGTTAACAACAATTTTAATAAATATTATCAAACAAGTGTTAACTTTATAATTTTCTCACACTTAAATTTCACTCTCTAGAAATTAATATCAATACTAATTCAAGTAAATAACATAAAAATTAACACTATAACTTAACATCAATTTAAATAAATAAAAATTAATATTAATTTTTATTTATTTAAATTGATGTTAAATTATTAATTTTTCTTTATAAATAATAATTAACACCAACTATATATTTTCTAACATCAATTTCTTAACCTCACAAATAAATTAATCCCGAATGATCCGACCTAATGCCCATCTCCTGTTGAGGAGGCTGTCTTTTACCGTGACGCGTAAATTGTGCAGCGATTCGGTGGGTTATCTGGAAGCCTGCGCTTTGAGTTTTGGGTAATATAATTTTCCTTACTAGAAAAGAAAATGGTAAAACTGAAATGATGCTGGCGGTTGTCAAATATTTCTTTGTAGGTGCTGTGGTGCAAATCTCTTTTGCTTTTCGAAGGTTTGACCGTATCAAATCCGGAACAAGTTTTCTTGCTGGTAGCCCTTATGGTGGGGATCAAGATGTCATCACGTATAGCAGGTATGCATTCGGACACATCAGGGGCTCGAAATAATAAAAAAGAATTATAACAGGAATAAAAAAATAAAATTAGAAGAGAAATTGGTTTTGTATTTTTTAATTTTAGGTGACAAATCAGAGTTAAATTGAGTATATGAGATACAAAGAGTAAGAAAACAATTCCACCTTCCGGAATTAAATATGAAATTTCAAAATTTAAGACTACAAATAAAAAATTTAGAAGTCAATTTCTTGTTTCAAACGGGCCCCAGAGAAAGAAAAGAATATAATTCACTTTTCATTAAAAAAAATGAGATGGAGGAACCGGCAACTTTTTCTTCATTTCATACAAAAAGAAACAAAAAAAATTGAAACAAGAATGATCACTGTTCCAAGCAAAAGACAGGTACACTAACAGGAAAAAAAATGGACTTACATCTGCAGAAGTTGTGTTTACTGAGGCGAAGATAACGAGAAGAAAGAAAAAGAAAAGCTCACTACGATCCATACGACTACTCTCTTCCCTTCCTTCTTCCCTTCTTCGCTTGTGAGGTGTGTGTATATATATATATATATATATATATATATATCCAAATTCGTACGTTTCGATTAATGGTTTCAATGCGTGTGATTATCGGATTATTCCTTTCTGAGAAGATTTTTAAATTTTTTTGTCACAACCGTTAAAAGTTGGACAGCAAAATAGATCTTTTTTTCTTTATTTGGCAAAGAACCAACTATTTTCATTAAAAGAAAAAATTTGATAGATGAAGTCACGTCGAGGGGGGAGGCGGTGGGGCGAAGAAAGATAGGAGGTTGCTCTCGATAGGAAAGTAAAAATAAAAGGAAAATAAGAAATAAAGGAGAAAAAAAATAAATAGGGGATAAGGTATCAGAAATTGGTTAGCCTCCTGGAGAAGGTTGACCTCGGCTCAAAGATGCGACGAGATATAAATGAGATGAATCTCAAAGAACGTGCCAATAAGTAAATTGACTAAGATGACCAAAGGTCGAGATCGATTCCTGACATGAGTTAGAAACTCGGCTGATTCTTGACATGAGTCAGAAACTCAACCGATATGGCCCGATGACACATGACGTCCCAACCAAAATAGAGCTACATTACAAAGCAAGAAAAAAGAAGACCAAAACTCTCATAAATCTACAACCAACGCTCGCTCCTGCGAAGAACGTCGACATTAGTATGCGTGTAATCTGCATCGAAATCGCGACCACCACTCCTCGACACTGTGAAACCGTTGCCCATCTCACCACGCTAGCAGAGCCACAATCCCAATGCCACCCAACCGTCCCACACCCTCTAGTTGCTACACAACCAAGGCCACAACCAGATCAACGCCATCCACGTGTACCACCATGGACAAACCTCCGCCACTGTCCTGGAAGTTGAGCCAAGGCGGACGCTATCAATGACCTCCAAGGTTTGATGCACGTTGGCCGAACAATCTCAGACAGGAGAACAACCACATCCAAGACGATCACCATCGGATGAGCATCCACCTCGAAGTCAAGATCGAACGCAGCCACGGTCGGAGGAGCCATCCTCGAGCGCCACCACGACCCATCACCGTGAGCACACCAACATTGAAAACTATCATGGGAGACTGTGCACGTCGAAGTGAGGCCTAGATCCAAGAAGAATAGAGGCTCGAGGGAGTGGAAGTACTATCTGATGGAGGAGGGGGGGGCATCAGCCGAGGTGGCCTATCGGAGCCCCTAAAGTTACGTACAATCTTAGCTCAAAAGGAGAAGGGGAGCAGAGTGTCAGAAAGAACAACTAACACAAATGAAAGTTGTTGCAGTACTACTGAAGTTAGCAAAATCAATCTTTGGATGTGTTGATTCTAACATCCAATTGGAGAAGGCTGCCTCCTTTCCCCTTTCGCTACAGTACACCCTAGGGTTTCTCATTGGGGGCTCCGACCAACCATAGCATCGATCAGGGCCCTCTCCACTTGCTTAGATTTGCTTCGCCTCTTTCTCTTGCCCCTTTGAAGTGTCCTCGCCTATGCAGTTCTTCTCTTCATGTTCCTCCTCGACTCTTGGATGACTCGCGGTGGCTGTGTCCGATTTCGAGCACTGGTAGTTCATGCTGAGCTATTACTACTAGAGGTCGTCCTTCATCTTGGGCCCTTCAAGTCGGAGGTGTTATCCCATGAGATGATGTTCACTCATCTCCGCTTCATCCCCACATCGTCCGACGTCACTTTTGTTGTTCGGGATTACGTCGAAGTTGAACTCATCACGACTGGGTGGATCGACATCGATCTGATCAATGATCACCCATTAGTGTAATTCGCCAACACCGTTGGCGACGTTTCATCTTCATTGCATGGTGTATGATTTTTCTACATCAAATTTAATATTATTAGAAGTTTCTTTTCTATTTTCTTTCTTTTTCTGAGAATGTCTTCTTCTTACCCTTTGAAGGTACCTCATTGTATCATTTCCATTCCTATAATGGAATATATCCTTCTAAAAAAGAAATTGATCTTCGGATGAGTTGTCACGGGTGGAACCAACTTTAGTCGAAAGATGCACGTACCGGGTCCAATTGATTTTTCTCTTTTTTTTCCAACTTGACACGTTTGGATCGATACCGGGATTTGCTTCCATTATTCTGTACAAATTTAGTTGCAAAATTGCAAAAGTTTGGGTTGGTTTTCCTCAAAATTAATGCAGTCCATGCTTTCGTGCTCGAATCGGACATTGAGTAGGCCATTGTACAAAAATGGCTGAATTGGATCAGACCTATTATTCCAAGTCGTTCCAACTACATGATAACGTTATCAACATCTTAATTCACCTCTTAAATCTGGCAAACCGGTGTGAAAAAGTTTGAGCAGATTTAGATTTGGGTTTAATCAATTTTCATGTGCATGTGCATGTGTCCATACGTAAATATCCACGCAATACATATATCGCATATACGACCTTGTTCACACATATTTCAACAGAATTTGCAGACGTATGTACATGTACATGTATTACATCTGCGACCTTATTCACACATATTTCAACAGGATTCGCAGTGCAGACACGCACGACTTACATGCACAAGGTAATTACTTTTGGCACGCGGGTGACGAAACGTACATTAGTATCTTGTAACATACGTTACAATATATTTTACATGTTGACATGCATGACTTACATGCACAAGGTAATTTCCTTTAACATGCAGATTATGAAACGTATGTTACCATTTATTTTATAATATGTAAAATGAGAAAATATGGTAGATCGTACGATGATTTTGATTGATATATTTTGATTTTTTTTTTATGAAAATAATTTTTTATAGGTAAATAATTACTTTACAAGTGAAAAATTATTTATTATTAATAAAAAATAAAATACATTGATATATTTTAATTTTCAAATGATATATTATAATTTTTAATCTATATATTTTATTTTATTTTATTTATTTATTTATATTAAACAACTATAAACCCATACAAATGAATATTACAATATTTTTTTTTAATATTACTTTTTCACTTATTTATACACAAACGCGCAAGTGGATGCACACCGTACCTTTCTTTTTTTAGGTTTTCACACACACACACACACACACACACACACAGATATATATATATATAATTTTAAATTCCAGGAGATGTCTATTCCACCTCTGCCATGAATGGATCTTCAGCTATTTGCATTAATAAAACAAAGGTGACTTCTTCCACTGCTCGCCAAAACGTATCCCAATTATACATTTTTGTACTTCCTAGGTGGATTGTCAAACTGCTGTTATGTGCCTGCCTTCCTCATTAGTTGTTTCTTAAGGCTCTTCATTTCGTGGAACATATAACTTATCCTGACATGATAAGATTTTATTCTTCTCCTGAAATCCCACTATCTTTTCCTCCTTGGCTTTCTTTGAAAGCTTTTTTATTGTGAGATTTAAGTGTTAAGTTTCCCTAAATTTAAAGTAGTCTGTTTCTATTTGACCAATTGCTAAGTGCATATTTTCATGTCTTCCTAAGAGCTCCAGGATCCTACCTATGCTAACATCTTTCACTTAGATACTTGTACCCTCACAAGGGAGGCCATTTAGCCTTCCCTAGATGGTAGATTATGGTACAATCATAGTTCTTCAATAATTCTATCCTCCTTCATTGTATTAGCTTGAATTTCTTTTAAAAAAATAGGTATTCAAGACTCTGATGATATGATCTACTTGAATTTCAAATTTTTCCCCATACAAGTGATGTCTCCGTTAAGGCAAAAATCATTACTATTAGTTCCAAGTCATGGGTTAAATGGTACTTCTTTATTTTACTGGAGCAAATATAACTATTATCTAACCTTCCAATGGCAATTTAGAAAAATGATTTGTTCCTTCTATCGGGTGATATATCCTTCAAAAATCCAGTTGTTCTCATAATTTTAACGTTCTTATTGTGTTTTCCTATAGAATCTGTCCATTTACTAGCATAAGGAAGAACATTAACCTTTTCCTTTTTATTAATAGATGGTTGTTATGCAAGGTCCTCTTGCTGCCTCAGCTTTAGATGGTTACAAAGGACTTGATCAGGCTTTATGTTGGAGAGTCCTAAATATTGGACATCAATGAATCTGGTTTTTTCTATATTTGAGCACATGGAACACCATACCCGTAAATTTTCTACTATTTTTCTTCTTCAAGTGTCTAGTTTTGATGGACCTCAGAGGCCATAGGCCACCGCAGGAAATGTAACCCAGTATGGGTGTGTATCTGGGAAGAGAATCGAACCCTCAATATCCACTATAGATGATATAGTACATGAGTTATAGTTCTTTTAGGTTGCCCTCATTAGGTGTGTCCCCTCAATGTGGGTTGAGGACCTTTCATAGAATACAAATTGTGCGAGGTTACATATTTGGAGATGTAACCTCCAAAGTAATGAAGGATGGTGGAGAATAATAGAGAATAACGGTGAGTTATTGCGTTGACTATGTAACCATTTAGTGGGTCCACGTCTCTTCAAATTTTCGTGAGAACTAAGTATAAGTGGATCTTGTTGATCCGATCACGAGTTACGTGAGTTTATTTCGTGAGGGTAATATCTTCCCTCATCAGGTCGTCACCTTGGTAGTTCTCTGCATTGTTATCTGTTTTATAGTTGAATATATGGTGACTGTCTTGTCATAAGTTTTATGAAGATAAGATTTAAATTATTATTCTTTATATGAACACATTATGCAACAAAGTGAATTAAGCTTCTAGAAAAATAATTGTAGAAACATTATTACTGCACTTTTAGAATTTCTTGGTGTTCTATATGGAACTTGTGTTAGCAAGGCCCTTAGTTTCTTTCGTGTACATGAAGTTTAGATAAGTTTCTTTAGGCTTTTTTCTGAAAAAATGGATAGCTTTTCTCTAGATTTAGAGAATAAAAACAAATGCATAATATGTACCAGAATATAATTGGCCAAGAGTAAGAGGTACATATCATCACACTGAATCATGGGCATTGCTAAGATTTTGGTCAGAATGGAGAGAAGGGTGAACACTTGAAGGCATATATTTGTTGAAGAATCAAAATAGAACAAATATCTGGGAAAAATTGAGAGGTTTCGACGACCTCTCTCATTGGCCTCTTTACTTTATTTATAGTCTCAATTGGTTATAACTCTACAGGAGTATGACAAATACCCTCTTAGTTCTTACAATATTATAGAAATGCCTTAACACCTCCCCTCAAACTTATTGTTTTGGAAAAACATGAAGTTTATTTTTGAAATTTGAAAGTCTGTCAACTGATTGAGGTTTTATGAATAAATCTGCTATTTGTTTTGAACTAGGAAGAAAATGGACAATGAGTTCTTCTGAAGCAACCTTTTCACGTACGAAGTGAAAATCAACCTTGATGTGCTTTGTTCTAGCATGGAAGATTGGGTTTGAGGTCATGTATGTAGCTCCAATATTATACAATAGAGAATTGGTTGTTTGGTAAGTGTTATACTTAGCTCAGAACATAAAGATAATATCCAAGTAAGCTCAGCTGTGGCGTTTGCAATAGCACGGTACTCGACTTCAGTACTTGAACGAGCCATTGTTTGTTGCTTTTTAGATGCCCAAGAAATGAGAGAATCACCAAGATAAATAGCATAACCGGATGTGGAACACCTGTCATCTTGTGAGCTTGCCCAATCAACATCAGAGAAGGCAATAAGAACATCTGATGGTGATTTATTTAGAATGAGAGCATTTGAAATAGTGTGTTTAAGATAGTGTAGCAATTGCTTCAATGCCTTGTAATGCTTATCAGTAGGAGTACTCATTACTTGAGCTAGTTTATTTACTAGGAAGGCCAAATCAGGCCTAGTAAAATTAAGGTATTGAAGGCTTCCAATTATTTGTCGAAAAGCTATGGGATCTTCTAATGGTACTCCATCACCTTTTAGTATTTGCTCATTAGAATTAGTAGACATGGGGGCTTTCAGTGGCTTTAAACCATCAAAGCCATACTTGAGAAGTAAATCAGTAATATACTTATGTTGGGACAAAATAATTTGTTCATTGGTATGACTCATTTCAATGCCAAGGAAATATGCACCCAAATCTCTAATAGGGAATTTTGTGGATAGCTTTGACAGAATATTATTGAGAGCAACTTCATTAGATGCTACTACAATTAAGTCATCAACATATATTAAAAAATATATGGAGATCCCCTTGAGATTGAAAATAAAAAGAGATGTCTCTATCTTTGAAGGAACAAAATTGTTAGCCAGAAGGAATGTGGATAGTCGTTTAAACCAAGCACATGGAGCCTGTTTAAGACCATATCGAGATCGTTTAAGTTGACATACATGATCAGGGAATTTTGAATGCACAAATTCCTGTGGCTACGCCATGTATATTGTTTCATCCAAGAATCCATGTAGAAAAGAATTACGTACATCAAGTTGACCAAGGTGCCATCCATGATTAAGTGCAAGACTTGATAAGAGATGAATTGTGGTGTCTTTTATAACTGGGCTGAAAGTATGAGTAAAATCTTGACCATAAATTTGATGATAACCTTTTGCTACTAATCGTGCTTTGTAGCAAGCAATAGAACTATCAGGATGTCGCTTTATGCGATAAACCCATTTGTTTCCAACATTCATGCCTTGTTTGAATGGCACTAAATCCCATGTTTTGTTGGCTATAAGAGCTTGAAATTCTTCTGCCATAGCCAATCGCTGATGAGAGTATTTATTGGTAGTAGAGAAACATGTGGGTTCACATTCATCAGGGAGTTCTGTAAGTGGATGGTAGGAGGCAGCCAAAAACACTTTCTTTTTAATAATGCCATCCATTGCTCTAGTGCGCATAATATGAGTTCGGCCAGGTGCAGCAATAGGGCCAGACGCTGCAATAGGACCAGGTATAGTTGAAGAATTATTGGGTAAACTAACATTGGATGGTGCTTGATCTACAACAGTCATTGGTAAATGAATTGAAGAATCATTTTGTATTCCTGAAGAAGTTTTGCCATCAGAAGAAGTAGAAGAAACCAGAGTTATATTACTTGGGATGGAAGATTGAGGTTGTAAAATAAAAGGTGGAATTTATTTTTTTGGAATAATATAGTGGTTGGCGAGGAAGATGCATTTATTTTTGTGGAAATTGAGGAAAGCTGCTGCTGGAAAGGAAAAGTCATTTCATCAAAGATGACAAAACAACTGATAACAATTTTGTTGGTTATCAGATTAAGGCATTTATATGCTTTGTGTGTTAAGCTATATCCCAAGAAAATATGAAGATTTGAACGAGGTTGCAATTTATGGGTTGTGTATGGTTTTAGGTAAGGAAAACACACACAACCAAACACTTTTAAAAATTGAAGATCAGGTTGTGTTTGGAGAAGAAGTTTGTGAGGAGATTGGTTATTGGTAATGGTTGAGGGTAGTAGGTTAATTATGTAAGCAGCTATTAAAATAGCATGTACCCAGTAGGAAAAAGGAACAACTGACAAAGAAAGTAATGCACGAGTAATCTCACCAAGATGATGGGTTTTCCTTTCAGCTACTCCATTTTGTTGTGGAGTATGTGGAGTTGAGATACGATGTGCAACACCAATTGTTGAAACCAACCATAGGCTTTATTGAATTCGCTTCCTCCATCACTTTGAAAAGCTTTAATGTGAACTCCAAACTGAGTTTTAACATAGGCAAAGAAGTTCTGAATAATACTGAATGCATCAGATTTTTGTCTGAAGGGAAATAGCCAAACATATTTAGACCAATCATCAACAAAAGAAATGACATTTGAATCCTTCAGTAGATAGTACCGGTGTAGTCTAGACATCAGAATGTATTAGTTCAAAAGGCTTTTAACTAACAATATTAGTAACATATAGTGGAAGTCTGTGTGCTTTAGCACTACAACATGTAGAACACACTTTATTTTTGGAAGGAAAATTACAAGAGATATTATTTTGATGAAGCTAATGAAGAACTTTATAGTTAGCATGACCTAGACATTGATGCCATAGATCATATGGCACATTCTTCATAGTAGCAGAATTAACCTTCTTCACAGCAGTAGCTTTTTCCTCAGTAGAAGTAGAATTATTCTTGTGATCGATGGAAGAAGAGCTGGCAGTAGTATGTTTGGATGAAAGAAGTAGAGGATAGAGCCCATTTTTAGGAAGGCCTTGAAAGAGGATTTCCTTGCTCGCTAGGTCCTTGGTAACCAAAGATTGAGGGTAAAACTTGATGGAGTAATTGTTGTCATTTGTAAAACGATAGACAGATAACAGATTATTTGAAATTCCAGGTACTCTGAGAATAGTGTTAAGATGCAAATGACGACTACCAGCAGAGAGATATTTATGACCAATATGTGTAATTTTCTCACCTTTGCCATTTGCAAGAGAAACTTTGTCAGAACCATTATACTCAGATGAGATATCTAAGTTTTGCATAGAATGTGTGACATGGTGGGAAGCTCCAGAATCAGTGAGCCATAGTTGTAGTTTAGTTGATATGTCAACAACATTAGCTTGAATTGGCATGGCAGGAGCTTGATCATAATGCCTGTAGCAAGTAAGAGCTGAGTGGTTAAGACGACTACAGATGTGGCAACGACCACCACGAGAGGATTTATCAAAAAATCCTCTGGTTCCTCCTCTGAATCGTCCACCCCGAGATCATCCTCCTCTATCAGTTTGATTCTTGTCAAGGGCTCGAGCAGCATAATTGACCGTGACATCTAATTGTTCTTGAAGGTGCATCATGCATTGCTCATGAATTAGAAGGAGACTAAGAACTTCATCCATAGAAATAATCTCTCTAGAATTAATGATAGCGACTACAGGATTGTAATTAGGAGGAAGACCATGAAGAATTGAGACAATTAAGTCATCATCATCAATCCTTTTACCAGAGGTAGCAAGATTCATAGACAATTGTTTTGCTTTGTTAACAAATTCAATAATAGACGAGTCTCCTTTCCTTAGGGACTACAAGAGAGATCGATAATGAAAAATTTGAGACCTAGAACAGGTCCCAAAACTTCTTTCAAGGTAAAGCCAAACTTCTCTAGAGGTGCTTAAATCAGAGATTTGTGTGCAGATCTCCTCATTAACAGAACTGATTGGCCAGCTAAGTACTAGCTAATCTTTCTTATAGAATAAGAGATAATCTTCATTTAATAGTTGAGAAACTTGATCACTAGAACCTTGTGTAACAAATTTTGATGGGCAAACAGTTGTACCATCAATGAAAGAAAAAAGATCATACACACGCAGGACAGGCATAAACTGAGCCTTCCAGGTGGTGAAATTGAGAGAAGTAAGTTTATAGGTGATGAGTTGCAACTCATCATACCTAAAAAGCCTAAGTTAAGCTAGAAACTAGGTTAAACAATGTCAAATTAACACATAAAAAGGGTTAAAGTATGGGAATCAAAGAAAAATAACTAGAACATTAATTCTGTGTTAAAATTGCATAATTAGATCATAAAATGAGATATTCTTGAGAAAAAGGTCAAATGGTGATCCAAGTGTAAATTGAATACACAAACAAATTTAAAAGTTCAAATCAAAAGTATAATTAACTTATTAAATGTTCAATTAAGCTTATATAAAAACTTGAAGGCATTTGGACATCATTAAGGCCTTGATATCAAAGATTTACATTTAGTTCCTTCATGCACCACATTTCCTTCATTAGAAAACTTCCTAGGACCTATTTGTAACCTGCAGGGACCACTCCGTAACCATTCTCTGTCACTAATGGGAACACCATCAGGAGCAATAACTAGCTCATTTTGAGCCATAAAAGAGAACAAAAGCTCCTACATAACCAACTGGAGGTCCTAATTCACTGAATAATCTTTCTGAGAGAAAAGCAAGAAACAAGAGGTAAAACTATAATTTTACCATTGCAGTACAACAATGGATTTTCTCAAGGGTTAAACACAGGTCAAATGATCTTAACAAGATAATAAGTGGGTTGAATCAGACAGAAAAGGGTTCGTGTGAGTTTTGGGAATTAAATGACTTCTTGTAACCCTAAAACAGACCCACTTGATTAAACAAGGTTATGGTTAGGATAAAATTCACCTAAACCCTCTAAAAATCATAGAAAAATATCCTCTAGGGTTTAGAACTTTCAAATTGGCCTTTGGATCCCATTTTGACCTAAAATGGGGTCTCAGACAAATATTTGCCCTAAATTAGGTTTTTACGTAAATTACCCAATCAAACGTGGTCAAATCCAAAATCCAACTTCACCATTGGATTCCTTAGATCCAAATTAGGTTTGTACCAAAATTTGTACCTAAGGGGATTTCATCTTGACTTACTTTGCAAATAAGTCCAACCCAATTACATTTGTACCCCTACCTTTGAAAAATCTCTGCAAAACCCCCCTAGCTTCTTCATCATCCTTGCAAATAGGTCCCTCCACCATTATAGCAGAGGAAATCCTACTCTAACGAACTTTAAAAGAAGGATTCTCCTTGATTGCTTAGAGAATCCCTCCTAAAATTGGAAGGGAGATTCTCTGAGTAATCCTCTCCAATCTAAACCCATTGATGAGCCATAATTCCTACCCAATCTCTCATGCGAATGCATGAGAGATTTGGATCTTTTCGAAGCTTCCAACTCCGGCAGCCATACCTTGCTTGGAAGCTTGGCTTCCAAGCAGAAAGCCTTCCCCAGAGGCCTATTTAAGTAGCCCCTGATTCAACCGCTTCTCACCACCTTGGAATTGGGCCGGTCCACCCTCAATTCGTCTCTCCTCGCCGGCCACAACATCTTCGTAAGCTCTGGTGGTTCCCTCCTCTCTCTCTCGTTGCCCAACCACAATACCAGTGGTTGGGTTGCCTTCCTCTCATTCATCCGCGTTAGCCATACCAACCCTGACGACACCTCTGTCCTTGTCTTCGTCGTCGCCTCATCTATAGAGATCTTCGTCTCCGGCATCGGCCGTACCAACCCAGATGCCTCTCCTATTTCCTTTGTCCTTAGGTTAGGTTAGTTAACTTCTCTCTCCCTCCTACCCCCGTTCCCCCTCTTTATTTCTCGAAAATACCCCTCGACACCACCGATCACCATCACCTTCTCCACCTCCGGCCATACCCCCAGCGAGGCATCCCCGTCGCTCTGCACCTCCATCCACCTTGCCAACCACCCTACGACCTCCGCAACACCCCACTGATCATCTCCCACTACTCCAATCACTCTGCCACTCACCCAAAAGCGCCCCCGAACACACCCACTCCCACGGCCATAGAGAACCCTAGGCACGCCACCACAGCCATTCTCGTGCCACACCGACCACCGCCACCTATTCGCCATGCCTTAGCGAAGCTCCCTGAGCGTTTTAACGAGGCCGTGAGGTCATCTTGTTGTTTTCAGGTGTCCCCGTTGCTCCGCCATTGGAACAAAGCTTGGAGCAAGCTACTCCAGACTTCACCAACCCCAAATTGCCATCCCAGGTCGTGTGCAACATCTTCGCGCACGACTCCAGGTTGCCAATTGAAGCCACAAGCCCGTGCAGCTTCACAATCAAAGCCAGACACCTGCTGCTGCAGCCGGTGCAAGGGGGTGGGACGTTTAGTCCCAACTCGGAAGTGGGCGAGCGGGTGTATGCACATAAATTGATTTTGTGCATAAGCTTTATCACCTCCAAGTCACGGGGTGAGGTCCCACTCTCCCCCTCTGTAACGACCCGTTTCCCGAGTCCCTACGAGACACGAGAACCGGACCGACTCGACTAATCCCAAGACCCAGTCGTCCAACGAGGAAGTAACCAAAAGACAGTAAAATAAACCACATTTAGCATGAATATAACTAACAGTAAGAAAGTACAGCAGTAAGGAAAGAAACTACTACAGTAGGTACCACCACAACAGTAAAACAACATTTATCATATAACAAAAACTGCAGGTAAAGAAGGTACAGCGGAAACAAAACTACTCACTAGAACAGAAACAAAAGGGGTACAAAAGCTGTGGTAACTCTACTGGACCCTACTCGGCCCAGCGTCCTCTGCAGCCGCCGACCCTGGCTGCTCAACACCTGGTCCTGAAAAAGGTAACGAGTGTAACACGTCAGCATAACGCTGAGTAGAGTGGCAAACTAACTAAAGGCAACAGTAGAGTGTACAGTAGCTGTTATGTTCTATTACTTCCTTTATTCACATCTTTCAATTTTTCTTACTATTTCATTTATTTCTCAGATCCTTTACTTGATCTCGAATGTCCTCGTGGGAACGATCTTGATTGCAGTCTTTTCCAAAAGTAGAAGTAGCACGTGGTGCTCTCCTGGCCGGGAGAGTCCCCCGTGGTGATCCTACCCTCAGTCAACCACCCCAAGGTCACTGACAGACGTAACGGTGACTACGGCACGCGCGATAAACGCACAGGTAGCTAGCCCGCACTGGCACGCGGTCAGTCGTTTCCGTTAACGGGTGCGCCCAAAGCACAGCACGGAACCAGGGCAGAGCCCTCTCAGTAACAGGGGTCCAACCCCTCCACAGTAACCAAACCGGGGCCTTGCCCCTCCACAGTCCGCGCACCCTCGCCTGACTACCCTGGTTTGCCCTAGTGGGCCTAACAAGTCGGTGAAGGAGGCTAGCAAAACCCCGGGGCCCGTGGGGTAGCTAGTACTCTCCTAACACTACTAGCTCTCCTCGGTACTACGTACACGAGGGCCAACAAGTCGGTACAGAGCGGCCAATCCTAACCCCGGGTCCCTGGGGCGGCTGGCCCCACTCTGCACTAAACAGGTACAGGTACTTCCCTTGGTACTGCGTACCCAAGAGACAGTACAAACTACATCTCAGTTCCATTCCTTTTTCTTTCCAGGAGTTCCACTCCTAATTCCCCGTAGGGTTCCAGCTCTTTATCTCAGAACATCATATGTTTCACTTTCCAGATTCACATTCTCGAAATCCATGATCTCAACATGTTTCTTTATTCGTAACAGGCAGCTGTTAATTAATTTTACAGGCAGCTTTATATATATTCCTTTCCAATTTTCCAAGACTGCAGTAATATACATTCCACTAGTTTTTCCACCCTAGGATTCATGCCATATCCTAGGATCTATCATACAATCTAGTTTTCCGGCCCTAGGATTCATGCAACACCTAGGAGCTATCATTCCATATATTTCTCATTCCTAGGATTCATGCAATGCCCTAGGTTCTAGTTATGGTTCCATACTTTAACAGATTTTATTAATACTTAAAGCCACTCTACCAGGTACAACGGGAGTAATGGGGGCGTGATCGGGAATCCCGCGTGCCTCCGCGACTCTCAAGACTGCAACCGAACGAGGTCCTATCACAAGGATCAAACACAAGGAGTGTCTCAGAATAGTGTATAGCTACTGTAGGTGGGTAGAGGAATTAATTCTGAAACGAACGCAACTCGAATCGCGGAAAACGGAGCCCAAACGGGCCCTAAACGGGTCGAGAAAGACAATACTGTGCAAAATCAGACGTCTGGAACTCCTTCCAGACGTCTTAAACGGTGGATCAGAGAATTACCTGTTCGGTTTGGTTCCTCGGACGTCCAGAAGTCTGCGGGGACGGTCCCTCCGGACGTCTGGAGGTCACTCCCGCCGTCTGGTACAACTTCCAGACGTCTGATTCGCAAGGGATGGCGAATCAGCGAGCCTGCGCACAGCCAACCCCCCTCCCTCAGTACGGTCAGTCGACAAGAAGGAAGAAGAAAGCAGAAACTCACCTTTCAGACGTTTGTATGATCTTACAGACGTCGACCTTGCCGTCTGGATATCAACCCAGACGTCTGATTCTGGAAATTTTTCCAGAATCAGAACCCTGCTCGGCCTCCACTCGCGACGCCGCCCGCGTCGCACCTCGCGCGTCTGCTGCTCAGCCCGCAGCAGGTCCCTCTCCGCGACGCTCTGCGCCCCCTGCGCCCTCCGCCGGCCGGCCAAGCCGCTCCGGCGAGCTCGCCCTCACGGCAGAGCCCCGCCCTCGCACGCTGCACCTCCTCCGCGCTCACTGCGGCTGCCGCTGCCGCTGCGCCCTCGCGTCCGCTCGCTCTCGCGCACAGGCAGGAGAAGAAGGAAGAAGATGGTGGAGACGGGAGGGGAGGCGTGCCCTTTTAAGGCCGCGCGAGGAGGAGAGAGAAGGCGATCGCAGCCGCTTGCAGCCGCAGAGGAAGAGAGAGAGAGAGAAAACGCAGGTCTGCGCGCACAGGCGCGCAGGCGAATCTCCCGTGCGAACATAACTGTTCTCCAGACGTCTGTAAAAGATCCCGGACGTCTGGTCAGACGTCTGGATGTGATCCCAGACGTCTTGTCAGACGTCTGGGCCACCTCCCAGACGTCTTAAAAGGCGTCTGGGGCACGCGTTCGTTACAATATAACAAACTCAAAGGAAGTTTCATCCCCGAAACTTGCGCCAACTAGGGTGCGGGAAAAAGATGTCCAAATAAACCATAACAAACTCAAAGTGGACCGAAGCCGGTCCGAAAAGACGTACCCACGAAAAGCTCCGGGTACCGCTCCCGCATTGCCGCCTCAGGCTCCCAGGTAGCCTCCTCGTACCGCTGGCTCCTCCACAAAACCTTTACCAGGGGTACTTGCTTTCGTCTCAACCTGCGGACGGCTCGGTCTAGGATCTGCACTGGCCGCTCGGGGTAGGTCAGGTCGTCGCTCACCTCGACGCTCTCGTGACTCAGTACGTGGTTGGGATCGGCTACGTACTTCCTGAGGTTGGACACGTGGAACACGTCGTGCACACCAGAAAGCTGCGGGGGAAGGGCAAGTCTGTAAGCAACGGGTCCAACCCGCTCCAGGACCTCAAAGGGCCCCACGAACCTCGGTGCGAGCTTCCCTCTCACCCCAAACCGCTGTAAGCCCTTCATGGGCGAAACACGAAGAAAGACGTGGTCCCCAACCTCGAACTGCACCTCTCTGCGTCTGCGATCTGCGTAGCTCTTCTGTCTGCTCCTGACAGTGCGGAGTCGTCTGTGGATCTTCTCAACTACCTCCTGACTCTGCCGGATCAACCTGGGGCCAACCTCCCACTTGGTCCCCACCTCAACCCAACTCAAGGGTGCCGTGCATTTCCGTCCGTACAGAGCCTCGTAGGGAGCCATGCCGATGCTCGAGTGATAACTGTTGTTGTATGCAAACTCCGCTAGGGGCATGTGCTCCTCCCAAGAGCCCCTCCAGTCTAGTACACAGGCCCGCAAAAGGTCCTCAAGTGTTTGTATCGTGCGTTCCGACTGTCCGTCCGTCTGGGGGTGGTAAGCCGTGCTAAACCTCAACCTCGTCCCCAAAGCCTGCTGAAACTCAACCCAAAACTGGGACGTAAAGCGGGTATCCCGGTCGGATACGATCTCCCGCGGAACTTCGTGTAGTCGCACCACATCACGGATATACCTCTCTGCCAACTGTGCTGGTCCCAAAGTGACTCGGATCGGCAAGAATCGTGCCGTCTTCGTCAATCTATCCACTATTACCCAGACTGCGTCGTGTCCTCGCTGGGTAACAGGTAAGCCCACCACCAAGTCCATGGTGATGCTCTCCCACTTCCACTCTGGCACTGGAAGCGGCTGAAGCGGCCCTGCAGGCCTCTGATGCTCGGCTTTCACCTGCTGGCACACTAAGCACTGCTGCACGAACCCACCCACATCCCGCTTCATCCCTCTCCACCAGAACTCGCGTCTCAAGTCATGGTACATTTTCGTGTTTCCGGGATGTATGGTGAATCTGGAACCGTGTGCCTCAGTCAGGAGTTCTCTCAACAGCTCCTCGTCTCTGGGGACGCACAACCGTCCCCTCAAGCGTAACACCTGGTCTGTGAAAGAGAAGTCCCCTGGGTCCCCTGATAGTACTCTGTCGCGCAAAGACTGCAAGTACGGATCGACCATCTGTCCCGTGATGATGCGGTCTATCAACTCTGGCCTGGTCTGCCGTGTCACCGTCACTACCCCACAGTACCCTCGTAACTCTAAAGGTCGCCAACTGCCCACCTCCTCCAAAAGGCTCCAACTCTGTAACTGTAGACTGGCCAAGCGTGCGGGCGCCTTACGGCTCAAGGCGTCAGCCACCACATTGGCCTTTCCCGGGTGGTAGGAGATGCTGCAGTCGTAGTCCTTCAGGAGCTCCAACCAACGTCTCTGTCTCATGTTGAGCTCCTTCTGGTCAAAAAGATATCTGAGGCTCTTGTGATCTGTAAAAATCTCGAAGGTCTCACCGTACAAGTAGTGCCTCCATGTCTTCAGCGCGAAGACAACAGCTGCCAACTCTAGATCGTGGGTAGGGTAGGTATGCTCATGGGGCTTCAGTTACCGCGAAGCGTAAGCGACCACGTGACCCCTCTGCATGAGCACACCTCCTAACCCCTGTAAGGAAGCGTCCGTGTACACAACGAACCCGCCACTACTGTCAGGGATGGTGAGCACGGGAGCCGAGGTCAACCTCTCCTTCAGCTCCAGAAAACACGCCTCACAGGCGTCTGTCCAAGCGAACGGCACATCCTTCCGGGTCAACTGTGTCATAGGACGTGCAATCTGCGAAAACCCTCTGATGAACCGTCTGTAGTAACCTGCCAGTCCCAGGAAACTGCGAATCTCAGTGACTGAACGCGGTCTCTCCCACCTGAGCACTGCCTCGACCTTGGCGGGATCCACCGCCAGGCCGTCTCCAGAGATCACATGATCCAAAAAGGTCACCTCCCTCAACCAGAACTCGCACTTGCTGTATTTGGCGTACAGCCTGCGTCGTCTCAGAGTGTCCAGAACCATCCGCAAGTGCTGTCCGTGCTGCGTCCGATCTCTAGAATAGATGAGTACATCATCTATGAAAACCACCACAAACTGGTCCAAGTACGGTCTAAACACCCGGTTCATCAGGTCCATGAAAGCAGCGGGGGCATTGGTCAGCCCAAACGGCATGACCAAAAACTCGTAGTGTCCGTACCGGGTGCGGAAAGCTGTCTTGGAGACGTCGGTCTCCCTGATCCTCAACTGGTGGTATCCAGACCTCAAGTCGATCTTGGAAAACACCGTGGCACCCCGCAAATGGTCAAACAAATCGTCGATCCTCGGCAGCGGATATCTGTTCTTGATGGTGACCCCATTCAGCTGTCGGTAGTCCACACAAAGGCGTAGGGTCCCATCCTTCTTCTTCACAAACAGTACCGGGGCTCCCCAGGGAGACGCACTGGGCCTCACGAAACCCTTCTCCAAAAGGTCCTGCAACTGAGACTTGAGCTCTCGCAGCTCAAGCGGTGCCATTCTGTATGGCGCGGTGGAGATGGGGTTGGTCCCTGGTACTAGTGAGATCTCAAACTTGATCTCACGCTCGGGCGGTAGTCCTGGTAACTCGTCTGGAAACACGTCGGGGTACTCTCTGACCACCGGGATGCTTTGGAAGTCTGCCACGGGGCTGTGCTCTGCCACCACACAAGCTAGGAAGCCCTCACACCCCTGGCTCAAAAGTCTCGCCGCTCGAAGTGCCGAAATGCACCTGAAACCTCCGTCCACTGGCTGCCCGTGAAACTCGAAAGAAGGCAACTCCGGAATGGAGAAGACAATCTTCCTCTCAAAACAGTCTACCAAGGCGTGGTAAGCGGACAGCCAATCCATCCCCAGAATCACTCCAAAGTCCTCCATCTGTATCATAATCAGCTCAGCTGGCAGGCTATGTCCCCCGATGCTGACCCCGCAACCCGTGTACACCTCCTCAGCTACAAACAGCTGACCACTCGGACCTCTGATTACGAACGGATTCTCTAACAGTGTATAATCCTGGTCCAACTAACTGCGAAACTGGCTGTGACAAACGAGTGCGTAGCGCCGGAATCGAAAAGCGTGTAAACGAGTCTGCCAGAAACTGAAACCATACCTGCTACCACGGATCCCGATGCTCTGGCGTCCCTGTGTGTTAGGGCGTTGATACGCCCCTCAGCTCTAGGTGCGGACGAAGCAGCCACACTCTGCGTCGGACGGGTAGGTGCTGGCCGGTACCCTCCTCGCGACTGCTGTCCTCCTCCTCGTGCCTGGGAACCGCGGCCTCCTGCACGCCCTCCAGTGCTCTGCACGGGAAGTATCTGCTGACCTCCTACCCTAGATGGGCAGTCCCTCCTGACGTGGCCCGGCTGGCCACACTGGTAGCAGAGGGGAACCCGACTCTCGCCCTCAGTGAGTCCCTGCTGTCGGCTAGGCGGGGGTCCGGTGCTGGCGACTGGCCCCTGTCGAGGGCCCCCAAAGGCCACTGATGGCCCTGCACAACGTGACGGCTCTCTTGCGGACGCCACGTGTCTCTGTTCTCGCCGGCCCTGTGAGAAGTCTGGCTGAAAGGGCCTCTTCCGCCCACCGTCGGTCTCTCGCGCGGACGGGTTGGTCTCCTCGTAAGTCATAGCTGCCTCTACCACCCTCGAAAATGTCGGCAGCTTCAGGGGTTTGACATACCCCCGGATCGCAGGCCGGAGCCCCTCGGTGAACCTCCAAAGGCGCTCCTCCTCAGTGGCTACCGCTGTCGCTGCAAAGCGGGACAGCTCCAAGAAACGCGTGCGGTACGCGCTCACGGTCATCGTCCCTTGGCGGAGAGTGTGGAACTCCCGCCTCCTCTGGTCCTGCCACGTCTGGGGAAAGTACGGCTCGCAGAAGAGGGTGACGAACTGGTCCCACGTCGGCTCGTCCCTCTCCTGTCCCCGGACTGCCCTCCACCACCGGTGTGCCGCACTCTCCAGCTGGTACGTGGCAAAGGCCACGCGGCACTCCACCGGGGGGCGAAGGGTGTCGAAGATCTTCTCCAGCTGCTCAAGCCAGTCCTCTGCCTCGGTCGGGTCCTCATCCCCCTTGAAGGAGGGGGGCTTCAGCTTCCGGAACTGTCCGAAAAGCTCGAAGTGGCGCTGTAGGGGAGGTGCTGGTGCACCTCCAGGCGAAGGTGCCTCGTGTACAGAAGTGTCGGAGGAAGGTGGGGGCGGCAGGGGCCCATCCCCTCCCTCGTGTCCAGCGCCGCGTCCGTCACGTGGTCCCACAGAGGACTCCCCCTCTGCAACCCCAGGAGGAGGTGCTCGGGGCGGTGGGTGGAGCTCCTCTCGTACAATATCCCGTATCAGTCTGGCGAGGTCCTGGGCCTGGATGCCAGGGAGTGGTGGCTGGTCCACCGAGACGTCAACGACAGCACGACCAGCTCGCCGACCTCGCCCTCGGCCGCGCCCGCGGCCAGTCTCGCCAGTCCCGCGACGAGGCATCTCCTGCAAGGAGACGCGAAACAAAACGGAAACGTCAAAACAAACGGTACCTAACAAGACTTCTAAGAGCTCATATCAAGAGATATGTTGTGGTGGCTACTCTAGCTATAAACATGTGAATTGGTTATTTTCCAGTCAGTTGATTCACTTCTCGGGACGACCTTGCTCTGATACCATCTTGTAACGACCCGTTTCCCGAGTCCCTACGAGACACGAGAACCGGACCGACTCGACTAATCCCAAGACCCAGTCGTCCAACGAGGAAGTAACCAAAAGACAGTAAAATAAACCACATTCAGCATGAATATAACTAACAGTAAGAAAGTACAGCAGTAAGGAAAGAAACTACTACAGTAGGTACCACCACAACAGTAAAACAACATTTATCATATAACAAAAACTGCAGGTAAAGAAGGTACAGCGGAAACAAAACTACTCACTAGAACAGAAACAAAAGGGGTACAAAAGCTGTGGTAACTCTACTGGACCCTACTCGGCCCAGCGTCCTCTGCAGCCGCCGACCCTGGCTGCTCAACACCTGGTCCTGAAAAAGGTAACGAGTGTAACACGTCAGCATAACGCTGAGTAGAGTGGCAAACTAACTAAAGGCAACAGTAGAGTGTACAGTAGCTGTTATGTTCTATTACTTCCTTTATTCACATCTTTCAATTTTTCTTACTATTTCATTTATTTCTCAGATCCTTTACTTGATCTCGAATGTCCTCGTGGGAACGATCTTGATTGCAGTCTTTTCCAAAAGTAGAAGTAGCACGTGGTGCTCTCCTGGCCGGGGGAGTCCCCCGTGGTGATCCTACCCTCAGTCAACCACCCCAAGGTCACTGATAGACGTAACGGTGACTACGGCACGCGCGATAAACGCACAGGTAGCTAGCCCGCACTGGCACGCGGTCAGTCGTTTCCGTTAACGGGTGCGCCCAAAGCACAGCACGGAACCAGGGCAGAGCCCTCTCAGTAACAGGGGTCCAACCCCTCCACAGTAACCAAACCGGGGCCTTGCCCCTCCACAGTCCGCGCACCCTCGCCTGACTACCCTGGTTTGCCCTAGTGGGCCTAACAAGTCGGTGAAGGAGGCTAGCAGAACCCCAGGGCCCGTGGGATAGCTAGTACTCTCCTAACACTACTAGCTCTCCTCGGTACTACGTACACGAGGGCCAATAAGTCGGTACAGAGCGGCCAATCCTAACCCCGGGTCCCTGGGGCGGCTGGCCCCACTCTGCACTAAATAGGTACAGGTACTTCCCTTGGTACTGCGTACCCAAGAGACAGTACAAACTACATCTCAATTCCATTCCTTTTTCTTTCCAGGAGTTCCACTCCTAATTCCCCGCAGGGTTCCAGCTCTTTATCTCAGAACATCATATGTTTCACTTTCCAGATTCACATTCTCGAAATCCATGATCTCAACATGTTTCTTTATTCGTAACAGGCAGCTGTTAATTAATTTTACAGGCAGCTTTATATATATTCCTTTCCAATTTTCCAAGACTGCAGTAATATACATTCCACTAGTTTTTCCACCCTAGGATTCATGCCATATCCTAGGATCTATCATACAATCTAGTTTTCCGGCCCTAGGATTCATGCAACACCTAGGAGCTATCATTCCATATATTTCTCATTCCTAGGATTCATGCAATGCCCTAGGTTCTAGTTATGGTTCCATACTTTAACAGATTTTATTAATACTTAAAGCCACTCTACCAGGTACAACGGGAGTAATGGGGGCGTGATCGGGAATCCCGCGTGCCTCCGCGACTCTCAAGACTGCAACCGAACGAGGTCCTATCACAAGGATCAAACACAAGGAGTGTCTTAGAACAGTGTATAGCTACTGTAGGTGGGTAGAGGAATTAATTCTGAAATGAACGCAACTCGAATCGCGGAAAACGGAGCCCAAACGAGCCCTAAACGGGTCGAGAAAGATAATACTGTGCAAAATCAGACGTCTGGAACTCCTTCCAGACGTCTTAAACGGTGGATCAGAGAATTACCTGTTCGGTTTGGTTCCCCGGACGTCCAGAAGTCTGCGGGGACGTCTGCCTAGATCCCAGACGTCCGATGGTCCCTCCGGACGTCTGGAGGTCACTCCCGCCGTCTGGTACAACTTCCAGACGTCTGATTCGCAAGGGATGGCGAATCAGCGAGCCTGCGCACAGCCAACCCCCCTCCCTCAGTACGGTCAGTAGACAAGAAGGAAGAAGAAAGCAGAAACTCACCTTTCAGACGTCTGTATGATCTTACAGACGTCGACCTTGCCGTCTGGATATCAACCCAGACGTCTGATTCTGGAAATTTTTCCAGAATCAGAACCCTGCTCGGCCTCCGCTCGCGACGCTGCCCGCGTCGCACCTCGCGCGTCTGCTGCTCAGCCCGCAGCAGGTCCCTCTCCGCGACGCTCCGCGCCCCCTGCGCCCTCCGCCGGCCGGCCAAGCCGCTCCGGTGAGCTCGCCCTCACGGCAGAGCCCCGCCCTCGCACGCCGCACCTCCTCCGCGCTCACTGCGGCTGCCGCTGCCGCTGCGCCCTCGCGTCCGCTCGCTCTCGCGCACAGGCAGTAGAAGAAGGAAGAAGATGGTGGAGACGGGAGGGGAGGCGCGCCCTTTTAAGGCCGTGCGAGGAGGAGAGAGAAGGCGGTCGCAGCCGCCTGCAGCCGCAGAGGAAGAGAGAGAGAGAGAAAACGCAGGTATGTGCGCACAGGCGCGCAGGCGAATCTCCCGTGCGAACATAATTGTTCTCCAGACGTCTGTAAAAGATCCCGGACGTCTGGTCAGACGTCTGGATGTGATCCCAGACGTCTTGTCAGACGTCTGGGCCACCTCCCAGACGTCTTAAAAGGCGTCTGGGGCACGCGTTCGTTACACCCTCCCATGGCCTCATCCATGGCACTGCCCACGTGGACCTGGACACAACCCATTTACCCGAACCGACTCACTCCTCGCTCACCACCCACTCCGGTGTGCTTGGACCCGAGTCTCCGTTAGGTCTGATTACCCGACCCGAATGTGGCTCTGGGAGAGTGAACCGAAATAGAGAAGAGAGAAGAGAGGAATGCCACGTAGGGGAAGGGGGGTTTTGCTGTGGAAAGTTTGGCTCTACACTTAGCCAAATCCAAAGAAGAAGGAAGAAGCTAAGGAAGAAGAAGAAGGAAGAAGTCAGGAGAAGAAGGAAGGAAGAAGCCAAGAAAGAGAAGAAGGAAGAAAGACAGAGCAAGGCAAAAGAAAAGAGAAGACAGAGAGAAGGAGCCAACGACAGAGAAAGAAAGGAAGGAGAAGCCAGAGAAGAAAGAGAAGAAGAGATATTGGAAGAGAAATTAGAGAAAGAAGGCAAAGAAAGAAGAAGGAAAAATCAGAAGAAAGTACTGTAGCACATCACTTTTAGGACGTCTGATTTTATAATCAGACGTCCATTTTTTTCATAGGCTATCCATTATTTTATTTACAATTATTTTTATGCTTCATATATTTATGCTTTACATTCTTAATTAAATTTTGAGTAGTATTATGTGTTCAAAATGCATTTATTATTGAGATTAGTGCGCGAATTCCATTTGCTCCCTGTGTTCGACCTTGGACTTCAAATTCGAGTAATAAAATTATATTTGTTTTAAATGCTTTTTTGGTTATACTACAACGCAACATTTTTAAAATCCGATCAAGCACTCTCAACATTTTGGCACTGTTGCCGGGGAGCAATGCGCAATTCACCACTATTCACTGCATTATTTTGATTATATTTGGGCACTAACTTGCCCTATTTGTTTTATTGTGATTTTGTGAGGTATTTCATGAGGAATTCTTCTGCGCAAATCAACCACTCCAAGGTAGGTAACTTCTCTATTCTTCCTAATCAACCTCCTAATCTTGGGAAGATAAAAAGGAAACAATCAACTATAAATCACCTGCCTTCTTTTCATAGTAAGTATCATTTAAAGGGAAAAGTTTCCTAATTTGCGACATTTTTTTTCACATCTTATTGAAGTTGAAGCGAATCTATTAAGAGATCCTACCCCAAAATTCCTGTGCCTATTAGGGATTACGCTTAATTTCTAAATCTTCTTAGGCTATGCACTTCTTGTTTGAAGTCCAGGGAGAACATCTGTGAAACTCAAAGAGGACTTGGAAATAAAGCTAAATTAAGGTTTCTACATTAGGGTTTCGGAGTGCTAGTTCACACTTGCCTGCATAAAAGGAAACAAACCTGCCCGCATTTGTGTGCTACCTAAGCCCTTGATTGAAAAGATTTAATAAAGAAAAACCCTAAAATTAGACTCTAAACTCACTTGAACCTTAAAATACTTGGACCTAATAACCTGGGAGTCAAATCAGGGTGATTTCTAAGTCTTGACCTAGAATCATTCTGCCATCTTTAGGACAAGTCAGGTGAAGTTGGACTACATTGTAGGCCAACCAACCTCCAAATTAGGTCACAAGTCAAAACAACTGCTAATTCAAGTGGAAATCAAAAGGCACAAATTATGCCATAAAACTGGTAGACTTAAGAGGTCAAGTTATCCATTCTGGTCTACCTGGACCCTCAGTGACAAGACAGGTCGGGTGGGGGAAACACTGTAACCCGTGGGGGTGCTCTACTGTGTAGGGGTCTTTGCAGGACTCTCCCTCTTTGGCTGCCCAGGTAATTCTCAGGTGGACGACTTTCTGATCCATGAGTATCATCCGCCCCGAACCTCTATAGTTACCCAAAAATCTTTGGGTGCCTTGATTGGGTCAACTTCACATCCAGTCCGTCATCCCTTCTAGTTAGAGCACACACATAGATTTTCTTTGGGAGTCTCTATTCAGATCAAATTACTTCATTCTAAGACTTGAATTCTGATTCTACATCATGATTCCACCATCTGATTCAAATATGCAGCTTGGTTACTTAGGAAAACCATTCAAGAAACCTGAATCACAAAGATCAATGAGAGATAGAATGATTGAGGATGCCCTTGAATTTTATG
Organism: Thalassia testudinum; assembly: GCA_037157565.1. NCBI lineage: Eukaryota > Viridiplantae > Streptophyta > Magnoliopsida > Alismatales > Hydrocharitaceae > Thalassia > Thalassia testudinum. The sequence goes on along the minus strand of JAZHRO010000039.1, from coordinate 98,529,930 downwards.
AGATTGAATACAAAACCTCAAAACCAGTAGAAGACATTCAGGTTAGTGTACCAACAACAATAACCTTCATCATAAAATGTGCCCAATTGTTATTAACAGAAGCAACAAATGGATCAACCCGAGACATTCTCATAACAGGATACATTGAGATAGAAAAATTGCATAACTTTGAATATCTCCAATGTATAACAAATTCTGTACTTTGGGAAAAACACTAAGATGATCTTGAAAAATGGGAAGAAATGATGAGATTGTTGAAGCAAATTATCGATTAGAAATACCCGTACATGCCCTAAACAGTTAATGAAACATCTTGGACTAATATTGAGGATCAACATGACTTCCCAAATCTCGGGTTTGAGGCACAAGGTTGTTTTGGATTCCCAACCCAGACGGAATATAGCATGCCTGATCTTGAATTAGGTAGGGAAGTCCCAATTGCAGGAGAACACGATTTTGAGCCAGCCCTAGAAAATCAAAAACCTGGTTTACCAAGCATAGAATTCTGAGACTTCTGTAATGATGAGATTAAAATAGAACCTCTCGAGGGTGTAAATCCCGCCCTTTATTCTGATAAGGTGATCCTCAAAGGCAATTCTGACCTACATTCTAGTAATTCAACCCACATCCTCAGCCTAGAATCTGGATCTGAAACTTATTGGGAAGATTACAAGGCCCCGTATGACGAAAATTAAAGTTTAAATAAAGATTATGATTCTGGGCCTTTGTTTGATGAATATCCCTCTCCAACATCCTCAGAGATACATATTGATTTTTCAGAAGTCACGCCAATCTACGATACAAAAATCGAGGAGTTGGAAGAATGGGGTTTTGAGTGGATCTTTCCTACAAGCCTAGAACTCGAGCCTAGACCAAATATGGACACCTTTTTAAGCTCAGAATCTACAAATAGGCTAGATCCAAGTCAGGTTGCTAAATCTACATCTTGTGATTTATTCTATGGTGGAACCTCTGATCTCGAATCGAACTCAGAACTTGATTCCCGCAATTTCTTTGATAATTCCAAATCTTACCATGATTTCAGAGAACCATTGTTTCCTGACGACTACAAGCCAATCTACGACCTTAGCTCACATGATTCATTCTTCGACTCCAACTCTGAGGTCCCTGATCCTGAGATCACTGATTTAAATTCAGGTTCCATTGAGATGGAATCATTTCTTTTTGATCCTCAGGAATCAAAATCAGAAAGTGCCAAGAGTGACTAAAGCCTAGAATTCGAATTGTTTCTTGACTCATATTTTTTTCATCCCACACACACTCTTCAGGCATTCACTTTTGAATTTGATGGCTACTATGAGGACTCTCTAAATGACCCTACCTTTAATTCTTTTTTAAGGGAGCCCTCATACATAATTCTTATTAATGCCATCTCCTCTACATATACAGAACCCATCCAAACCCGCTTTCAACCTCGACCCGCAACTAGAATCAACTTCGATTCTGATTCCCCTCTTACTGAGCCGATTGCAGATGATTCGCGTCCACATCTTTTTCGGGTTTCGGACATTGATAAGACTGCAAATCATCCCCCATCATTCTCTGATCATTCCTGTAGGGTTTCTGCAGCATCCACTGATTATTTTAAGGATCCCTACTCTGACAAGGCTGATTTGACTCAGCCAAACCCTGGATTCACACTTCCATATCATTCCGAGCTCCATAGTATATGGTGGGTTCCGCATCTCTTGATCTACACTTATTAACCCACTAGACTGATTAGGTTTGGGCTACATCATCAGCCTGTTGATCTGAACAAGCACTTGGTTGGACCAACTAGGCTCTTGATCAAGGTGCTTGTTCTACAAAACTCAGCTGATTTGACCACTCCCTCTCCATACCATTTCCTGCTCGGCTGAAGGCGTTGAATTTAGCGCTTAACGGGAGGCAACCCGTCATTCCAAAAACCTGAGATCCTTCTAATTATCCTTCTGTACTTCACGTCTATTGCACCCTTAGTTCAATTTTTGAACAGTCGATCCCACCTCTGGTACATGTGCCAGAGCTTGAAATCGTCTATAACAGTCATTTCTGATTCGTTCGCCCACCTGATAATCCTGTTCTAAATTCCTAAAACCCAAGCCTATTTCACACCCTCCGTTTACAATGAGGACATTGCAAAACTTAGACATGGGGGGGCGGTAAAGTGCAAACATACAAAAATCAAAATTTAGAAGGGTTCTCACAAAAAAATCACATATTCCAAAAATACCAAAAAAATAGAAAATTGTGAAAAAGAACAAAAATTCTGAGGGGAGAGAAAATTTTGAGGCCATACAAATCGTGAGGAGAAAAAGGGAAAAGTGGCAAATGTCAAAAAAGGAGCACAAAATGAAAAGAAAAAGAAGAGATAGTCATTAGTAAGAAATTAAGGGATTAACTGTGTTCTAGACCATATCAAAAAGAAGAAACTGAAAGGAAAAAAGTGCTAAAGAAACACAGAAGAGATTAGTAGGAACGCTGATCTTAAGCCTCTTGGGCTATACTCCTAGGCTTAAAAATTCAAGTATCCGCTAAGATTTGGATAGTACTCAAGAGGTTGGAGAAAATGTGAACCTTAAGTATTAGGTCTAAGGCTTAGGGAGTATTCGACCTCGTTAACTGACCTCTGGTTTGCGTGACTCGGTAACCTAAGCACTCCAATCCACACACAGTCTGGTTTAGTGCACATAAGTATTAAAATCACGCAAATGCATTTAAATTGTTTTGAAAAAGTCACTTAGATTAGGAACAACCATTCAACACAAGCTGATTTGGACAAGTTCCCGGCACGGAGAGGCACGAAATTCCCCTCGAAGATGCGTAATAACATATCGTCTCCTCGGTGCTTGTCTCCTAGGATATTTACATATCCTACCAGGGGCATGTAAGCACCCTGTGCTAGTTCAGATGCCATCGGCGGCATATCACAAAATGTCGATTGCCAGGGTCTGGATTTAGTTACAGAACACCATGGGTGGGATTAACTCGAAATCTCGAAAGCTAGGGTTCTGGGGGTTGCCATGGGAGGTTCTATCTCGAAGCATCGATTGCCAGGGATCCTTCGAGGATTAATGATGGGGATTAGGAATCCGATACAGACCATGTTGAGAAGCCAATTCGAAGCTAGAAATAGAAAGAAAAGAGAGAAAACTCTCCAAACAAAGAAAATTCTTCTGTCTCTCTCTTACAAAAACACACTGCAAATTGAACCAAGGCTAAAATATGTTACAAGCATGGGTGCTTTAACCGCGGAGTCCAACGAACCTTAGGATAGTTCCTGCGGGCCTTAAAAACCTTCGCAGCAGACTGAGGCTAGAGCTGGTTAGGTCCGGATCTTGGTTGGTACTTGAGTACCTCTAGGCCTTCTATCGGCATTCCATCCTAATCTACAGAAAAGAAAGCACACATCATAGTTTTTGAACATTAAAGGAACTCGTGGTCTAGAATTAAAGTTAAAACCTTAAAATTTTGCTAACAGACTAGCAAAAGCTAGGCATGGGGGTAAGATGGGAACACCATCATGAGTCTTAACTAGCTCATTTTGACCCATAAAAGAGAACAAAAGCTCCTACATAACCAACTGGAGGTCCTAATTCACTGAATAATCTTTCTGAGAGAAAAGCAAGAAACAAGGGGTAAAACTGTAATTTTACCATTGCACTACAACAACGAGTTTTCTCAAGGGCTAAACACAGGTCAAATGGTCTTAACAAGATAATAAGTGAGTTGAATCAGACAGAAAAGGGTTCGTGTGAGTTCTGGAAATTAAATGACATCTTGTAACCCTAAAACAGACTTACTTGATTAAACAAGGTTCCGGTCAGGATAAAATTCACCTAAACCCTCTAAAAATCATAAAAAAATATCCTCTAGGGTTTAAAACTTTCAAATTGGCCTTTGGAACCCATTTTGACCTAAAATGGGGTCTCAGACAAATATTTACCGTAAATTAAGTTTTTATGTAAATTGCCCAATCAGACATGGTCAAACCCAAAATCCAACTTCACCATTGGATTCCTTAGGTCAAAATTATGTTTGTACCAAAATTTGGACTTAAGGGAAATTCATCTTGACCTACTTTGCAAATAAGTCCAACCTAATTACATTTATACACCTACCTTTCAAAAGCCTCTGCAGAAACCCCCCAAGCTTCTTCATCATCCTTGCAAATAGGTCCCTCTACCATTATAGCAGAGGAAATCCTACTCCAACGAACTTTAGAAGAAGGATTCTCCTTGATTGCTCAGAGAATCCCTCCCAAAATTGGAAGGGAGATTCTCTGAGTAATCCTCTCCAATCTAAACCCATTGATGAGCTCTAATTCCTACCTAATCTCTCATGTGAATGCATGAGAGATTTGGGTCTTTTTGAAGCTTCCAACTCCTGCAGCCATACCTTGCTTGGAAGCTTGGCTTCCAAGCACAAAGCCTTCCCCAAAGGCCTATTTAAGCAGCCCCTGATTCAACCGCTTCTCCCCAGCTTGGAATTGGGCCGGTCCACCCTCAATTCATCTCTCCTCACTAGCCACAACATTTCTGCAAGCTCTGGCAGTTCCGTCCTCTCTCTCTCATCACCCAACCACAATACCAGTGGTTGGGTTGCCTTCCTCTCGTTCATCCACGTCGGCCATACCAGCCTTGACGTCGCCTCTGCCCTCGTCTTCGCCGTCGCCTCATCTACGAAGATCTTCGTCTCCAGCTTCGGTCGTACCAGCCCAGATGCCTCTCCTATTTCCTTCGTCCTTAGGTTAGGTCAATTAACTTCTCTCTCCCTCCTACTGTCGTTCCCCCTCTTTATTTCTCAAAAATACCCCTCGACGCCACCGATCACCATCACCTTCTCCACCTCCAACCATACCTCTAGCGAGGCATCCCCGTTGCTCCACACCTCCATCCGCCTCGCCAACCACCCTACAACCTCTGCAACACTCCACTGATCATCTCCCACTACTCCAATCACTGCGCCACTCACCCAAAAGCGCCCTCGAACACACCCACTCCCACAGCCACAGAGAACCCTAGGCACACCACCACCTATTCACCGTGCCTTGGCGAAGCTCCCTGAGCGTTTTAACGAGGACATGAGGCCATCTTGTTGTTTTTAGGTGTCCCCGTTGCTCCGCCATTGGAGCAAACTTGGAGCAAGCATGCAAGCTGCTCCAGACTTCACTAGCCCCAGATTGCCATCCCAGGTCGTGCGGAACATCTTTGCGCACAACTCCAGGCTGCAAATTGAAGCCACAAGCCCGTGCAGCTTCGCAATCAAAGCCAGACACCTTTTGTTGCAACCGATGCAAGGGGGGTGGGATGTTTAGTCCCAACTCGGAAGTGGGTGAGCGGGCGTATGCCCATAAATTGATTTTGTGCATAAGCTTTATCGCCTCCAAGTCACGGGGTGAGGTCCCTCTCTCCCCCTCCCACAGCCTCATCCGCGGCACTGCCCACGCAAACCTGGCCACAACTCGTTTACCCCAACTGACTCACTCCTCGCTCACCACCCACGCCAGTGAGCTTGGACCCGGGTCTCCGTTAGGTCCGATTACCCGACCCAAATGTGGCTCTGGGAGAGCTAACTGAAATAGAGAAGAGAGAAGAGAGGAATGCCATGCAGGGGAAGGGGGTTTTGCTGTGGAAAGTTTGGCTCCACACTTAGCCAAATTCATAGAAGAAGGAAGAAGCTAAGGAAGAAGAAGAAGGAAGAAGTCAGGAGAAGAAGGAAGGAAGAAGCCAAGAAAGAGAAGAAGGAAGAAAGACAGAGCAAGGCAAAAGAAAAGAGAAGACAAAGAGAAGAAGGAGCTAATGACTGAGAAAGAAAGGAAGGAGAGTCTAGAGAAGAAAGAGAAGAAGAGAGATTGGAAGAGAAATCATAGAAAGAAGGCAAAGAAAGAAGGAAAAATCAGAAGAAAGCACTGTAGCACATCACTTTTAAGACGTCTGATTTTATAATTAGACGTCCATTATTTTCATAGGCTATCCATTGTTTTATTTACAATTATTTTTATGCTTCATATACTCATGCTTTACATTCTTAATTAAATTTTGAGTAGTATTATGTGTTCAAATTGCATTTATTATTGAGATTAGCACGTGAATTCCATTTGCTCCCTGTGTTCGACCTCAAACTTCAAATTCGAGTAATAAAATTATATTTGTTTTGAACGCTTTTTCAGTTACACTACAACGCGACCTTTTAAAACCCGATCAAGCACTCTCAACAGTCACTTATGGGTCTGTCTGCAATTGTTCTACCCCTTTGCTGAGGGGTGTGCCCTGCAATTTCACCAACACAAGCCTGCAGCTCGCGTGCACTATTCACGCGATGAACTAAGGCCATCGTGGCCGTCCATTCCCTTGATCGGTTGATCTATGGCTTGATTTAAATCGAACCTTCGCGCGATTCGGCGCATGTGGTCACCACTACCCTCAGATCCCATCCAACGGTTAGTTTTTGATTTGACAACCCACGTACTCTCTCCTCTTATCTTCGCCACCGGTGCCCTTGTTGCTTAACCAAGCTCGTGCGGTGCCTTGATTCTCTGTGCAAGCTACTTAAGCACCTCAGTGGTCGTGCATGCAAGGGATTGCTCCCTCCTACTTTCTTAGTGATCGTTTTTCCACTCCATCCACCCCTCTCCACCAATCCCCAGATTTCACAGCCATCGGTTATGAATTCTCCGACTTCTCTAAGGATGACGTATGCCTGAGGACGACCCAGAAGTTTCATTAGAAGGCTTTTCCCTCTGCTGGAGTCCCTTCCTCCCCCTCCATTCTTCTTCCTTAGCTGTCGGCTAAGGACCCATAGGTCCCATTCTTCCTGTTAGAGTAGTTTTCATGCTTTGTAGTTTAGTTGTAGTGTTAATTAGATAGATTAGCAATAGAATTAGAGTTAGAATTACTGTTGATTTTCTGTGCGTACTGGTAGTTTAGTTTAGGAGTAGAAATTAGCTTTAATTCCCCCCCCCCTCACCTCCTCTGATCACACCAGATTAGTGGAGACGAAATTCACCCAATCACTGTTCATATTGTTCTTCCTCTACATGTTTTTCATTCCATTTCTGATTCCCTCGATGTTTATTTCGCAATTCACCCTTTCATTAGATCTAATTTCAGATCTGCATGGTTTTCAACCCCAAATCTGAAATTAGCATCAACAACCACCTTAGGGGCTTCTCATTCATTCCATCCTTGTCATAGAAGCCCCTGATCTAAGTTAAGAAATGGATTTAGTTTACTTGATTTACCTTGAATTTGGATTGCAATAATTTTACACCAAATGAACTTTGAATGATTTTTTGATAAGACCCGTGCCATCAAAACACTTTAAGACGTCTGGGAGTTGATCCAGACGTCTGAAAATCAATTTTTGTGTGCGTATAGCCTTGAGTTTGCGTGCATGCCGCGCGTAGACTGAGCTCCACCTTTTTCTTTCTCTTTCTCTTTCCCTCGCCGAACTGCAAAGCCTTTCCCCCTCACGCCTACATATACCCCCTCCTCTCCCTCACTCCACCCCACTCCCATCCACCTTCTCCTTCCTCCAGCGAGAGCAAGAGCGAGAGCGACGAGTTGCAGCCGAGTGCAGCAGCGGAGAGGAGAGGGGCAGCGAGAGAAGGGAAGAAAGGAGAGCGTGCGAGCCGTGAGAGAGCTTGCCAGAGAAGCTCGAGGATGGTCGGGCGTGCGCGAGGCAGAGTATTGTGTTGGGGAAGTCCTCCCCGACGCTGCTGCAGCTAGAGCAGCAGGGAGAAGCCGAAGGAGCTTTTGATTCTGGGATTTTTTCCCAGAATCAGACGTCTAGACTTACATCCTGACGACGCGGACGACGTCTGGAGGAAGCTCCAGACGACTGAGAGGTACGTCCTGCACTTTATACCTCCCTTTGCAGATACAGCCATGCAGGCCGTTTTGCCGAGGCTCTGATGCATGCCATGTTAAGTAGATTTTACGTGCGCGTGCAAGATTCGCTTTGGGAAGGTGCAGGACACGCCCTCCCACGTAGTTCAGACATTTGGGTAAGGCACTAGACGGCGGAGAGCATCTCCAGACGTCTGGAGAGGTGACCGGACGTCTGGAACTAGGTCTAGACGGTTCAACAGGATCCCTGGACATCTGAGGAGCAGCACAGAGTGGGGTATGGTTCTGGACTCCTTTTAAGACATCTGGAAGGTGTTCCAGACGTCTGATTTGAGTCTGGATTGTCATTTTTGACCCGTTTAGGGTCCGTTTGAGGTCTAATTTCCGCGTTTAAGATTTTGTTCTTCGTATAAGTTCCTCTACTTGTTGGAATGCTTTTTATCACGTTCTGAGTTGTTTCTTGTGGTTGATCCTTATGTTAGGATCTCATTCCATTACGGATTTGGGGGTTGCGAAGGCACGTGGACCTGCCGATCAAGCCCCCATTACTCCCGATTTTGTGGGTAGAGTGGCTTCCCTTAGTTAATTACAAACATAAATGCATATTTGGAATAAATGATAGATCCTAGGATATGGCATGAATCCTAGGACCAGAAACACTAGATTGAACGATAGATCCTAGGGTATGGCATGAATCCTAGGACTAGAAACACTTGAACGATTGTATTGAATGCCTGAATTGCAATCGTGGATGAGTAAGTATAATAATAAAAATTGTTTGTAATTGGATAACAGCTACCTGTGAAATGTAGAGTACTGTTGTTAGTAACTGTTACATGTAATTCCTGTTGTTTGAAATTAAATACGAGCTGCCTGTATATATAAATTGGAAAAGAAAGATTGAATGTTGGAAACACGAGTTACTTGCGAATAAACCTAAAATGATGAAAACTAATATGGCTTGGCCTGAGAAACATGAGCATGAACCCTACGGGGAATTAGGAGTAGAACTCCTGGAAATAAATCGAACAGAACTAGAAATGTGAATGGGAAAGTGTGTTGTCTCTTAGGTACGTGGTACCAAGGGGAGCACATATTACCTCTTAGTGTAGAGGGAAGCTTGCTGCCCTCGGGTCGAGACCCAGGGTGAGTTTGGCCAATTTGCATCGACTTTTCTGGCCCTCGCGTACACAGTACCGGGGAGAGCTGCTAGTGTAGGGAGAGAGCTAGACACCCCACGGGGCCTGGGGTTCAGCTAGCCGTCCTACACCGACTTGTTAGGCCCACTAGGCAAACTAGGGTAGTCAGGTGAGGGTGTGCGGACTGTGGAGAGGTGAGATCCCTGTTTGGTTCTTAAGGGCTAGACCCCTGTTACTGAGAGGGCTCTGCCCTATACTGGTTCCGTGCTGTACTTTGGGCGCACCCATTAACGGAAACGACTAACCATGTGCCAGTGCGGGGTAGCTACCCGTGTGTTTATCGCACATGCCGTAGTCACCGTTACGTCTGTCAGCGACCTTGGGGTGGTTGATTGAGGGTAGAACCACCACGAGGGACTCTCCCGGCCAAAAGAGCACCACGTGCTACTTCTACTCTTTGGAATAGGCTGCAATCAAGATCGTTCCCACGAGGAACATTCGAGATCAAGAAAAAGACCTGATAAATAAACCAAGTGATGAAAGAAAGAATAATTAGTTGAATAACGAAAGAAATTGAAAACAACAGCTACCTGTCCACCTTTACTATTTCTCTTAGTTAGCTGGTTGCCACTCTACTCAACAATTTGCTGACGTGTTGTACTTACAACCTTTTTCAGGTCCAGGTGTTGAGCAGCCAGAGCCTACGGCTGTAGAGGGTGCTGGGCCCAGTAGAGCCCAATAGTGTTCCTTTTTGTTTTATCGTTCTGTTGTAGTGAGTATTTTTGTTACACTTCTGTACTCGTTTATTGTAAATTTTATATTCCTTTACCCTTTTTAATTTCTCTACTGTTGTGGTGGTGTGTACTGTAGTAGTTTACTTCTTTACTGCTGTACCTTTGTTACTGTTAGTTGCTTGCATGGTGAATGTGGTTTATTTTTACTACTTTTTGGTTACTTCCTCGTTGGACGATTGGGTCTTGGGATCAGTCGAGTTGGTCCGGTCTCGTGTCCTGTAGGGATTCGGGAACCAAGTCGTAACATTTTTGATCGAGTAAACTGAAGTATTTTGATTTTGATTCACTAATTGGCTAGGAATCTGAGATGATTCTGATGTCAGAATTCATCTCAGATGAGCGATAACCTGATCTGTTCTTCTCAAGGATTTAAATGTGTTGAATACCTGGTAGAGCAAAGGAGAATCAACCTTGTTGATTGGAGGCTCTATTAAGGATTTTTATGTGGACTTGTTTCTGAGATTTTGATTTCTAATCTATGGGATTCTTAATATCCCTTAAGGTTTTTAGCACAATGGGATTCAAGTTGAATTTATTGGGCTAATTCCAACATTTTCTACATGCTGTCTATAACATTAGAAAGTGTTGGATCAGTAAGTTTTTGATTTGATTTGAAGTGAAAACACTGACAAGGGATTTGGATTTAAAAAAAAAAACACTTGAGAATGATTTTTATGCCATCTTTTTAGCCCTTGTCAGATTTCGTTTTAGAGATTTATGTGTTTGTGAATCCCAGCTAGTCATAGCAAATTGCTGCATGATGCAGCTACATTTTTAGTCAAGTCAGAAAAATATTTCCTGATCAAGTTAGTTTTGTATCTTTAATCAGACTTCCTCAAGTCTGATTTGAGATATAGATGATTGTATCAGGAGATAATTTACTGATTTGGAATTTCAGACCTACTGCAGATTGTCTTCTCTGATGTCTGAATTCCCTGCAGCAAGGTTCTGTGCCATGTTTAAGCTGTCTAGAGCAGTTCCTTTAGCTGCTGTCAGTTGCTACAACTGCTTGAAGCTACTGCTGTAGCTGTTGCTCCTGCTTGTGGATGAAATTCTGTAGGATAGAAGGCTTTGTTTTTAGTGTTTAAATTAGTTGACATGTTGTTAATGCTGTATCTTATGTATACAAGCCTTCATGTACTTGTACTTGATTTAAATTTAACTTGGAATGACTTGTTTCATGATTAATTCTTTCTTTGTCAGCTAATTGATGTGCTATCTGTCCAAACTGAAAAATCAAAGTGAAATTTACTAAAAAGAATGATTATATGAGTGAATATCCTTTTGTATGGTGTCTAGGGCTTAACTGAGGCAGTTCACTGCCTATTTTCCTCATAGATTAGAATTTAGGGTCTTAAGTTCCTTTTAAAATACTAAGAAGACCCTAAAATGTGCCAACTTTGTAATTAAAGAAAAACACTTTAAAAAATCCAAAAAAAAAAAGATGTAGTGAGTAGGATTAACTATTTCTCTACACATATGTCAAGTTTCAAGGCATTTTGAATCTTCGGCTTGGCAGAACATACCAGCTGACAGTTCTGTATACCATGGAACTTAATAAAAGAAACTAAACATAAAAACACCAACAACAGTTCCTATTTCTCATCTATTCTTTCCATCTCATATCATACCTCCACAAAAGATATAAAACCCATAAAAAACTGAAAAAATCCAAAAATACTTAAAAATCCTTTGTATACTATGTATATAATTGTAAATATAAGGTATATAAGAAGCTTATTTATCTATAGAGTAAATTATACATATATAAGATATAAATAACTTATGTATATATTGTAGTATGAAAACTAAGTATTTAAGTTAGATTATACTGTATATATCTTAATTATATTACTATTTATTAATTAAACTAACTTATATGTACTAATGAGCTATATAAATTAATAAACTCTAAAATTAAGCTTAATTAGTTCTAATACTGTGAATACATATTTATATATATATATTTATGAATATATTTAACCCTATAGCATAATTTAATTATAGATGTAGAATAAATAAGTAATTTATTAAGTTACTAGTTAAGTTATTAAGTTAAATTAAAATAAATTAGTAATCTAAGTTAAAACTAAGTTAACTTATACTGTATACTCAAACTAATATACTTTAAGTAATTTAAGCTAATTTAAGTATACTCATATTGTATTCTACTATTTAAACTTTATTTATATGTAAAACAGTCTAAAATCTGCTATTTAAATGTAAATAACATAAATTTTTTAAAATATAATAAAAATCTATATTAAATACTTTAATATATATACTATCTTTGTATAAGGCCAATTAGATCATATATTAACTAATTTATACGTAATTAAGGAATAAAATCTAAAATTAGCTATGTATGAACTGTATAATTTACCAAATTAATTTATATAGTAAATTTAATTAAATTTCTAAATTAACTGTAAAATTGTATAGTACTATGTAAATACTTTATTATCATATAATATAATTTTATTTTATAATAAAATATGGCCCTCAAATTGAGGGCCAAAAATCCAAAATCAGCATTGGGCGCTGGATTTCCAACGCAACAGAGGCATTGGAATAGCGCCACATCAGTGGCTGGAGAAGTGGTGCATCACTATAAATTGAATTTGTGTATTCCCCTCTTCAGTCGTTAGGCACCAGGCGCCCTTATAACCCTTTCACCCCCATCTGATATGAACTTGTGACTATGGCCATGGTTTATGATGAACTTGGTGTACTGTGTGTAGCTGGGAGCCATGCGCTGTGCGAGAGCCTATGTGGGCCCAATACTGAGCATAAATTGTGATTAAGAGATTAATTAACGAATCAGGTGCTGTGTATCCCTCGAAAAAGTCGCTCGCTAATTAAAAACCTAATTTTTGGTTAAATGAACAGTAACCTGGTCGTAATTACTAAGAAGGGGTGAAGAGGTTATGTGTTAGCCGTAGAAGAGAGAGTGATGCTAAGAATGGCTAAGAAGAGAGAACAAAAGAAGAAGAAGAGAAACTGCCTGTATATGTGTATATAGTGTATATAGTGTATATATATATGTCTACTGTAAATAATAAGTATATATATATTAAGTATATGTAGTATACATATTGTTTGAGCTATATATGTATATGAATAACTTTATAGCTTTACCAACAAAATTGTCTGTCACTGTAGATAGAATAAGTGTCACTATAGACCCTAGTTTTTATTTTAGGTTATGTATATACTTTTTCCTAAGGTTTAGCGACATTTTTATCTGTCGCTGTACATAATAAATATGTTACTGTATATTTTAGTATATTAAGTTAAGTTAGTATAGTATATATTATTACTTATTATCTTATATATATGTAAATATTAGTATTACAAGTTAAAAATAGATAGTATATAATACTTAATCATAGTGTTTGATGCTTGTTTGTATATACTTGTTTGCAAGCATTTTAGTTCATTTTATTGTATATAATTGAGTTATTATGTCATTCATTGATCATTTCTTCATTCAAAATTGTACATAAATTGATCTTTTTGGGATTAAAGAATAATATTGGATTTAGAGAGTGATGTATATCAATAACTACCTCCCAGTGAACGACCTGGAATAAACCAGTAAAAATTATGTAAATAAATAAAATTGACACGATAATGATTTATATTTGTGACATTTACTACAACAACGATGATTTTTTATACAAACCGTGGTCGATCGTCCATTAATAGGGAATATTATGCTGAATGTTAACAATTAATTAAGAGTTGAAAAATGGATTGCCAGAAGATTGCCTAATATGAGAGGTTGACGATGAAGACGATGCCATCAGAAAAATAAAAAAGGAAGAATACGAAGAACCTGAGGAAGTGTTACGACCCGGCTCCCGGATCCCTACAAGACCCGAGACTGGCTCGCCTCGACTAATCCCAAGACCTAGTCGTCCAACAAGAAATAACCAAAAGCAGGAAAATAAACTACATTCACACATGCAATATAACTAAGTAGAAGAAACGTACAAAGCAGTAAAGAAATCAGAACAGCTGTCTCAGTACATACGACCACAACAACAACAACACGGAAAGTGGAAAGGAAACAATAATAGTAGAACAGTAACTAAGTGTCAATTACTTACTACAACAGTAGAGAAAAAAGAAAGTGCTGAAGAAAGACTACGGCTGGACTCGATTGGGCCCAGCACTCTCCTCAACCGGAAACTCAAGCTGCTCAACTCCTGGTCCTGAAAAGTATCATGAAAAGACAGAGTCGGCGAACGCTGAGTAGAGTGGTATTTATATTATCTAAGTACAAAATAGTAAAAACAACAGGTTTAATTCTCATTTCTATTTACCTGTTTGATATGTTTCCATTTCATCCATTTCTCAAAGTATCCAGATATTCCTTGATCTTGCATGTTCCTCGTGGGAACAATCTTGATTGCAGTCTTTTCCGTAGAGTAGAAGGTACACGTGGAGCTCTCCTGGCCGGGAGAGTCCCCCGTGGTAGTCCTACACCCAGTCAACCACCCTGAGGTCACTGTCAAGACGTAGCGGTGACTACGGCATGCGTGATAAGCTCATGGGTAGCTACCCCGCACTGACACGCGGTCAGTCATTTCCGCTAACGGGTACGCTCAAAGTATAGCATGGAATAGTATAGGGCCTTGCCCTCTTAGAATAGGGGTCTCGCCCCTCCATAGTCCGTGTACCCTCGTCTGACTACCCTGGTTTGCCTAGAGGGCCTAACAAGTCAGTGTAGGGTGGCTCGTTGAACCTCGAGCCCCGTGGGGCGGCTAGCTCCCTCCCTACCCTAGTAGCTCGCCTCGGTACCAAGTACGTGAGGGCCAACAGGAGTCAGTGTAGAGTGGCCAATCCTAACCTTGGGTTTCAACATAAGGGAGGCTAGCTCCGCTCTACACAAAAAGGGGACAATTGCTCTCCTCGGTACCACGTATTCAAGGGCCAGCACACTTCCCATCTACAGTCTAGGTTTCCGTCTATCCACAGGAGTTCTACTCCTAATTCCCCATAGGGTTCATGCTCATGTTCACCTCATTTATCTAGATCCAGATCTTATCTTTCATAATTCATTTCTCATTCATATACAGGTAGCTCATGTTTTCGTAACTCAATTCTCAATAACATGCAACTGGTGGGTTCACTGGTAATTATTCATTAAATACACATAGCTCATATTCTAACAGGCAACTTGTAATTATAATATAGGCATTTGCTAGCAATTTATCTTAATCACGCATGCAAGTAAACCATATAGTACAATCAGGCTCATTCATTTCTCCACTCTAAGGTTCATTCCACATCCTAGAGTTCCATTCGGCTAATTTAACCAAGCACATTCTTATTTAAATATTGATAACTAAATTAAACCACTCTACCAGGAAACATTGGAGTAATGGGGGCTTGAATCGCAGACCCAGACGTCTCTGCGAGCCCCAAATGAGTAGTAGGCTGAAACCCTATACCAGGGAATACATCACAAAAGGAGAGTTCAGAACAGTGTATAACAGACTCTAGTACATAGAGGAACTCGAGAGGAAAGTACAGGTGATGTAAACACATTTACACTACTTAAAATGTCTATTTATGCATGTTCTTAAGCATAGGATTGCATTTCATGATATAAATATTGCATAACATGCATCATCTTGCATTTAGAGTAGTTTGAATAAAATGGAGGTTAATTGTCTCCTTTTATGTGCTTGGACAGGGCAAACATTTTATCGGGGCCTCGGATCAAAGATCCAACTGTATGGATGTGATCAGGGCGACGATTGGAGTTCAATGACTCCAAGATTGCCCTAATCAAACATCCGTAGCATTAGATAGTGACCGGGGAACCCTAGAAGATCAAGGGCCAGGATGGTGAAAATCCTCACCTCAGGTGACAAATCCGATCGCATGGATGAATTCGGATCGACGATCGCAGCTCAACGACACAAAAATCGAGTCAATTCGACATCCGTGGCACCATCCACAACTTCCAGAAGATGGACGGCCAAGAGCCTTTTCTTCTTCAATCAGCGTGTCGATTCTCCGCCGTTGGATCAAGATCCAACGGTTGTGGATGCGGCTGGCTAATTCATTCGCACGACCATTTCGAAGGCGTAGCGCAGCAGTGACGTAGCTGCGGGCCAAGCGTAGGTCGCGGGATCGAGTCCCGTGAGCCTCAAATTGGGCGCATGCTATCGGGCGCGTGGAGTGTCAGATGGAGATCGGACGGCCGCGCGCGCCCAATAGCGCCGACGCGTGATTGAACGCGCGGCGCGGACGTGCAATCGGACTCGCCAGGCGGGCGGGCTGTAGTGGGTGAAGCTCGATCTAAGCCGTCCGATCTCGCGATCGGACGGCTAGGAACTAGCGGTCGTGCGCAAGCATTGCGCGTGCGGGCAGCTGAGCGGGCGCGCGTGGGTGCGGAAGCTACGTCCACGTTGGGGGATTTAGCAACGATTTTATCCGTCACTAAAGACCCCTCATTTATTGTTTTGAAGTTGTAATGTCCATTTTGCCCCCACTCCTTTCAACTATAAAAGGAGACCCTCTCCATACGAAATTCTCATCCCTTCCTTCTCCTCTCTACCCCTCCAAAGCTCAAGAGAAGCTTGTCCCACACCCGGGATGCTTCTCGCGAGATAAAGTCCAATTTTCGTTCCCCTTCGGAAGTGGATCTCGTGACGACGACGGCGTGCTGCTTCGTTCCCATTCTTCTGCTTCGTCCTCCTTCGTCCTGTTTCATTCTCCTTCGTCCAGGAGTCGTCTCGTCTGGCTCGTCCTCCAAGCAATCGTTGAGGAGGATTTCTCTCTCCTTATTCTTTTTACTGCTTTCTAGTGTAGTTTTGTTCGTCCTCCAAGCAATCGTCGAGGAGGACATTTCTCCCTCCATTCTTTTAATGCTTTCTAGAGTAAATTTATCGCTTTCTAGAGTAATTATTTTATGCTTTGTAGTTGTAAGAGTGAAATGAACAATCTCCTTAATGAAAAATTTATTGTTTATTCTACATCTCATTTTGATTTTTCTGTGTAATATTCTCTTTCTCTCTTACTCTCTCTCTCTCTCTCTTCTATTTATTGTAAATAATTAGATAGTTTTAAATTGAATTATTCTGTGACAAATAAAAAGAAATGCGTAGTTTTTAAATCAAACGTCCGCCTCCCTGTGTTCGACCCGGAATTTTAATTTCGGTATAAATTTTATTTGTTGAACACAAATTCTTCGCTTTCGAACTACAACGACAGGTTTTCCAAAACCGAATACGTTAGTATAGCGATTCGTAATCGTTCAACATTTTGGCGCCTGATAGCGATGGCGTGAAGAGATAACCGGGTTTTATTGTTATGTCGTTGTAGTATAGCCAGTTATTGCCATCATTTCAAATATATAATTTTTTACTCGGAAAATAAAAGAGTTCCCGAGGTCGAACTCAGGGAGCAAGTTGTATTCTAAGGGTACAAAGTTTCTTTTACAAAAATATAGATAGATAGAGAGAGAGATGAAAATTTGTTGGCTTCTTCTTTCTCGTCTGTCTTCTTCTTTCTTTTCTCCTCTCTTTGGCTTTTGGTTCCTTTATCTCCTTGTGGTCTTCTTCTTCTTTCTGTCTTCTTTATCTGCAGCAGTGGGTGATGTTCTTCTTCTTCTTCTTTCTTTCTTCTTTTCCTTTCTTCAGACTTTCTTCTTCTCGTGCTCTTCTTCTTCTTTCAGTTCTTGCCTTGGCCTCTCTACGTTCTCCTCTGCCTCGCCTTCCTTCTCCTTCTTTGCCTTCAGGACGTCGTCTGATTTTCCAATCAGACGACTTAAACCGCAGCTGCTACAGTGCCGCTCGGTGATCCTCCTTCCTTCAGCTTTCGTCTTCTTCCACGGTTCTTCTTCACCTGTGCCTGCACACTTACACAGCTTGATCAGAGAGGGGCAAAACCTATCTCTACCCTCCCCCGCGTCTCTCTCTCACAGAATCCGCTCATGGGATAGCTCTCCCAGAGTTGCCGGGTAGCCGGGTACGGGTCGCGCTCGGGTCCAGGCGGCGGGGCGAAGCCTAAGGGCTGCCCTAGGTCGGACTGTGGGTCGGGAGATGGGTTTGTTCGGTGGAGTTGCAGGGGGTGATTTGGGGGAAGTGGAGGGGCGGAAATGGATCAGGGTGAGGAGGCGGAGATTATGTGCAGGTCAGCGAGCCGTGTGGGATGCTGGAGTGATGGGAGCGGCTCGCCGGAGGATGGCCGGAGGCGGAGAAGGTGAGGGTGATTGGTCGGAATCGAGGGCGACAGTAGATGTTTAAAGTGAGGAAAAGGAAGAGGAGGAGTTCTACC
This sequence comes from Thalassia testudinum, assembly GCA_037157565.1. Taxonomy (NCBI): domain Eukaryota; kingdom Viridiplantae; phylum Streptophyta; class Magnoliopsida; order Alismatales; family Hydrocharitaceae; genus Thalassia; species Thalassia testudinum. Next base: position 98,511,852 of record JAZHRO010000039.1, on the reverse strand, counting down.
TACTTAGCAGGACGAGGAGGGGCCGGAGTGGGCGACAGTCGTATCGACTGTCGCCGGAGAAGAAGATGCCCGGGGGAAGGGGCGGCGGCGAGTAGAGGGCCGGAGAGGTGCCAGCTGGGTGTGGCGTGGCGCGGGAAGAGCGAGGGAGAGCAACCTTGCAGCTGGTAGTGCGGCAGAGCGAAGAGGAGGAAGAGGGGAGGCCGCCGGAGCTGGAGGGCTTCTGCCGGAGTGAGAGGAGAGGAAAGTTGGGGGTTTTCTCCGTCAGATCCCAGCTCCTCAGAACGGCGGAGCGACGGGGGTATTTATAGAGGTGGAATCAGAGAGGAGGGCGGAGGGAGACGACGTGTCTCCCTCGCCGGAGGACACCGGAGATGGAAACCCATACCGTCCGTGCGTTCGCACGGCCGGTATGGTGGGTTGCAGCGACCAGGGGGGTGTTCCTGCGACGGCTGACGACGCAGGGCACCCCCGGTTGACTTGCCAGCCCCTCCCCCTCACCCTGCGCGGCGCCATGCTCCGCGCAAGGTCGCCGGAGCATGGTGCTGGCAGGTTTTGGAAGGAGGGACCTGAATGCAAAGAACGAAGGAGAGTTAGGGGCAGAAATGTGAGGGTTCAAAAGTTGAGGGCCAAAAAGTAAATATATGAGGACCAAAGTGCAAAGTTGGTCAAGAAGGTTTCTTCTTAGGCTCAAGTTTTTATACATGACTAATTAGGACCTAAGGAATTTGATGGTGAATTTTATTTCTAGATTAAATCTTGTTTGACCAGTCAATTTATGCAAAAACCCAAATTAAGTTATTAATTGGGCATGGTTCTTAATGTAGGTCAAAATGGGATCTGAAGGCCAAATTAAAGGTTCTAAACCCTAGAGATTATTTTTCTATGAATTTTAGAGGGTTTATTCTATTTTTACTTTGCCTCGAACCTCGTGAATTGAAGTGGGTTTGTTTTAAGGTTACAGATTATCATTTAGTTCCTTGGAATTGCTGTAGCCCTTGTCAGATCATCCCACTTTCCTTCTTATTCGATTTGCTTGACCTGTGTTTGGACCCTGAATTGCCCTGTATGCAGATTATACTGGTAAAATTGCATTTTTACCCCTTATGACTTGTTTTCTCCTTAAACTCAGAATTCTCTGAGTTAAGCCTATCCTTGAGTTATGTAGGAGCTTTTATCCTTTGTATTGGGTCAAAATGAGCTAGTTATGGCTCATGATGAGGTTCTCATCATACCCCCATGCCTAGCTTTTGCTAGTCCCTTAGCAAAAACTTAAGGTTTCAACCCTTGTTCTAGACCATGAAGTTCTTAATAGCTTTAGATAAGTGCTTTTTTATTTGAGCTTAGATTAAGTTAGAATGCTGACCATAGGCCTAAAAGGTACTCTAGTACCAATCAAGATCCAAATCTGTCTAGCCTTAGCCTCAGTCTTTAGCAATGGTTTTTAAGGCCCATAAGAACTAACCTAAGGTTTATTGGACTTTGTGGTTAAAGCACCCGTGCTTGAAATGATTTTAGCCCTGGCTCAGTTCGCAGTGCGTTTTATAAGAGAGAGATAGAAAGTTTTTCTGTTTGGAGAGTTTTCTCTCTCTTTTTCTTTTTAGTTCTAGCCTAGGATTGGCTTTTCAACACGGTCTGTATCAGATTCCTTGCTCCCATCATCAATCCTCAAGGGTTCCTGGCGATCGATGCTTCGAGATAGCACTGCCCATGGCAACCCCCGGAACCCTGGCTATTGAGATTTCGAGATAATCCCATCCATGGTGTTCCGTGGCCGAATCCAGACCCTGGCAATTGACACTTCGAGATAATGCCATCCATGGAATCTGAACCAGCAGAGTGCTTACATGCCCTCAGTAGGATATGTAAATATCCTAAGAGACAAGCACCGAGGAGATGATATTTTGTTACGCATCTTCGAGGGGATTTCCTGCCTCTCCGCGCTGGGAACTCGTCCAAATCATCTTGTGTTGATCGGCCGCTCCTATTCTAGGTGTTCTTTTTAGAATTTTGCGACGCTTCTGCGTGATTTTGATTTTTACGCTTACTGAACTAGGCTGTGTGTGAGGTTAGGGTGCTTAGGTTACTGAGTCCCGTAAACCAAAAATTAGTTAACGAGGCCAAATACTCCCTAAGCCTTGGACCTAGTACTTAAGCTTTTCATTTTCCTCAACCTCTTGAGGATTGTCTAGATCTTAATGGGTACTAAGTGTCTATTCAAGAATGCCTAAGGTTTGCGTTCTTACTAATCTCATTATGCACTTTTCAGTTATTTTCTTGAATGAGGTCTAGAACTTAGGTTAATTCCTTAGTTCCTTACTAATGACTATCACCTTTTCTCATAATTTTGTGCTCCTTTTTCATTTTGTTTCTTTTCTCCTTCTCCTTCACAAAATTTCCTTCTCCTCTTTTCCTCTTATTCTTTTTCAAAAATTTTTAATTTTTATGATGTTTTCGGCATATGTGAATTTTTTTTTGTTTGAAAGCCTTTTCTTACAAGTTTTGCACTTTCATACCCCCCCATGCCTAAGATTTGCAATGTCCTCATTGTAACCTAGGGGGTTTTTATTTAACTTAGTTCATTCCTTAAGACAGAAATTTGAATGAGTGAATGGGTCGGGTTGAATTTTTGCGGACGATTTCTAATCCCAGATGCAAGCATCTGAGGTGGGGTCGGCTGTCTACAAGGGCGAACCTTAAGTGCAAAAAGGTGTCAGAAAAAGTTTTGGATTTTTAGGAAAATGACGGGTTGCCTCCCGTTAAGCGCTGAGTTTTACGCCATCGGCTGGGCGCAATAAGCTCAAGGGGAATGGAGGATATAAGATGCTTCAGCCAAATCAGTAAAAGTTACATCAATGAACGGCTTGAGTCTCTGACCGTTCACGATGAAAGGTTCAGAATCGTGGCTGAGTGGACTGATTTCGATTGCTCCATTTCCAAAAACCTGTCGGACCAAATATGGTCCGACCCACTTGGATCTCAGTTTTCCTGGGAAGAGTTTTAGTCGGGCATCAAAGAGTAGGACCTTTTGACCAGGATGAAAGATCTTTCTCGAGATGTGTTTGTCGTGGAAGGCTTTAACCCGCTCCTTGTAGATTTGCGAGTTCTCGTACGCGTCTAGGCGTAATTCATCGATCTCGCTGATTTGGAGTTTTCTGTGGGTCTCAGCCTTGGAAAGATCTAGATTACAGTTCCGTACTGCCCAATAGGCTTTATGCTCCAGTTCTACGGGAAGGTGGCATGCCTTTCCGTACACCAGTCTAAAGGGAGACATGCCCAATTGGGTCTTGTGGGCGGTCCTATAGGCCCACAATGCTTCCGGAAGTCGGGACGACCAGTCCTTCCTGTCAGGTCGAACTGTAACTTGCAGGATTTTCTTGATTTCCCGATTAGACAGCTCAGCTAGACCATTAGTTTGGGGGTGGTAAGGAGTAGAGATTCGGTGAGACACCCCGTATTTGGTCATCTGTGACCTAAACTGAGCATTTGTGAAATGGGTCCCCCCATCAGAGATTATTGCACGAGGAATCCCGAACCTTGAGAAAATGTTTTGATGAATGAATTTGAGAACGATTTTGTGATCACAGGTTCGGGTCGGTATGGCTTCGATCCATTTGGACACGTAGTCCACAGCCAACAGAATGTATTCGAAACCATCCGAAACAGGAAAGGGGCCTATAAAATCAATCCCCCAAACATCAAAGATTTCGCATACTAGAATCGGTTGCATAGGCATCATGCCGCGATGGCTTATGTTGCCCAAAGTCTGGCAACGACTGCATGCCTTGCAGTGACTGTACGCGTCTTTGAACAGTGTGGGCCAGTAAAAGCCGCACTGGAGGACTTTTGATGCGGTTTTATGCCCGGCGAAATGGCCACCGCATGCCTAGTCATGGCAGAAAGAGAGGATATTGTTGAATTCCCCTTCCGGGACACATCTCCGGATGATCTGATCGGCACCTATGCGGAAGAGGTACGGGTCTTCCCAAATGTAATACTTGGCATCGGAGAGTAATTTGTCCTTCTTGGCCTTCGGCCAATCGGACGGGATCTGATGAGATGCCAAGTAATTTACTACATTAGCAAACCATGGAAGGCTAGTACCAATAGTCAGCAGGTGCTCATCGGGAAAATGCTCAGTGATGGGTCCGGAAGGGTCAATTATTTCAGAAGGAAGACGGGACAAGTGATCAGCTACCACATTTTGCTTTCCCGCTTTGTCGCGAATCTCAAGGTCAAATTCTTGCAACAGCAAGATCCATCGGATTAATCGAGGTTTCGCGTCCTTCTTTGCAAGGAGATGCCTCACAGCTGTGTGATCCGAGTATATGATGACACGGGAACCCAGAAGGTACGATCTGAATTTTTCTAGGGCAAATACTACAGCTAGCAGCTCTTTCTCAGTAACCGTATAGTTACGCTGAGCCTCATCGAGTGTTTTGCTGGCATAGTAAATGACCACAGGTTTCCCGTCAATTTTCTGCCCCAAAACCGCTCCTACAGCGAAGTCGGATGCATCGCACATGATCTCAAAGGGTTGAGACCAATCAGGGGACTGTAGGATCGGGGCTTGGGTGACTCGGTCACGCAGGATTTCAAATGCTTGAGTGCATTCCTTGGAAATTTCGAAAGGAACATCCTTGGAGAGAAGAGTGGTCAAAGGGCGCGCGATTTTTGAAAAATCAGGGATAAATCGTCGATAAAAACCGACATGCCCTAAAAAGGAACGGATGTCCCTGATCGAGCTGGGCATAGGAAGGTGAGAAATCAGATTAACCTTAGCTCGATCCACTTGGATACCTTTTTCTGAAATTGAGTGTCCCAGGACAATTCCCTCAGGCACCATGAAATGGCTCTTTTCCCAGGAAAGAACCAAATTCACATCGATGCACCGCCTGAGTATCTGGACCAAGTGCTGGAGGCAATCGTCGAATGATGCTCCGAAAACTGAAAAGTCATCGATGAAGACTTCCAGATAATCACCTACCATATCTGAGAATATGGCAAGCATGCATCGCTGAAAAGTAGCGGGTGCATTGCAAAGACCGAAAGGCATCCTTCGGAAAGCATATGTTCCGAAGGGGCAGGTGAACGTGGTCTTTTCTTGGTCCTCAGGATGGATTGCCACCTGGTTATAACCGGAGTACCCGTCAAGAAAGCAGAAGAACCTATTTCCCGCAAGTTTTTCGAGAATTTGATCAATGAAGGGTAGTGGGAAATGATTCTTCTTCGTGGAGGAATTGAGTCGGCGGTAATCTATACAGACTCTCCACGAGTTGGCTAATCGGGTAGGAATGATTTCTCCGGTCTCAGTCGTTATAGTGGTGAGTCCTGCCTTCTTGGGCACGACCTGAATTGGGCTCACCCAACGACTATCGGAGATCGGGTAGATGATTCCGGCATCTAACCACTTGATGATCTCCTTTTTCACGACCTCCTGCAGATTGGGGTTTAAGCGTCTCTGCATTTCACGAGAAGGTCATGTGCCCTCTTCTGAATAGATATGATTAGTACAATAAGAGGGACTTATTCCAGTCAAATCATTGAGAGTCCATCCGATGGCTCTGCGATGTTGCTGGAGGACAACAATCAGACGGGATTCCTGTTCAGGACTGAGGTTGGAATTGATAATCACAGGAAGGGTCTGATTAGAACCCAAAAAGATGTATTTCAAGTGAGCAGGAAGGGGTTTCAGTTCGAGGATGGGGTTATCAGCAGCAGCGGGTGGTTCAGTATAGATGTGACGTTCAAGGGTGGGAGTTACTGGGTTGTTCATATCTGGATTCGACTCCTCTGTTTGCGGGTCAAGATCCTTCTGTGGTTGATGAGGCATAATCGAGTTATTCTGGAAGTGTGATTCATCAACCAAAGTCCTGATGTCACAAATTTGTTCGATGACACCGCAATTAATTCCTTGTTGGGCCTTAAATATATCAATTTTCAGTGTTTGATTTCCAAACTTAAGCTCTATTTGGCCCTCCTCACAGCTGATGTTGGCTCTAGCAGTAGCCAAGAAAGGTCTCCCTAGAATGATTGGTGTATCCCTAGGGTTCTCAGGTGCGTCCATATCTAAGACTATAAAGTCCACTGGAAAATAGAAATCCCGCACTCTTACGATAACATCCTCGAGAATCCCTTTTGGTGACTTTATAGATCGATCTGCTAATTGTAATGTCACCTCGGTTGGTTTTAGCTCAGATTCTTCTAGATGGTCAAGTAAGGATGTGGGTATCAGGTTTATGGATGCACCCAAGTCTAACAATGCTCTATCAAATTGGGTACCACCTATCTTGCAGGAAATCAGGGGAGTACCAGGATCTTTTGCCTTGGGTGGGAGTCTACTGAGGATTACAGAGCTGGCTTGCTCTGACAGAACAATTGGGCTCCCTCCTTTGGTTCACGGCTTACGCTGGGGTGTACATATATTCTTTAGAAATCGTGCGTAAGCTGGTACGTGGCGGATTGCATCCATCAAGGGGATGTTTATGTGGACCTGCTCAAAGAGCTTGACCAGGTCCTCCTCAGGGGCCACGGGTTTGGTGGTCTTCTTTCCCTTGGTCAAGGCCTCAGGAAACGGGATCTTGGTTGGTTCTTCTAGGATAGGTCCAGGTTGTGGATCCGGAACAGCGGTATCTTGGATAACTATCCTAGGGTCATGGTTATCAGGCTTGGAGTGGTTTGGATAATGCGGGTCTTGAGTTGTTTTACCACTACGTGTTGTTACAGAATTTAATCCGGCCTGATTTTGGTTTGGGTTTGGTAAGAGGGGTGGCTGCTGCTGAAATCTCGCATAAGAAGTTGAGTCTTCCATCTCGTCTGGAGATGGAGCAGTAGGGGCCTGATAAATCCATTGTGCGTGGCCTAAATTTGGATTCATAACGCGCTTCTGGGTTGGCGCGTTATTTGGGTTAGGAAGAGGTTGGGAAGGGAGTGTGCCTGACTGGCGAGAATTTGCCAACTGGGCCAGTTGAGTTTTAACCTCTGTAAGTTCGTCCTTGTGCTGTTTTTGAATAGCCGCATTCGTTTTTTGAATGTCAGCCAGAGTCTGAAGGATTAGGGACATTTGATCCTGATTTGGCCCTGATGGATAAGTAGGGTTGGGCCGAGGCTGAGGCGGCTGGTAATGACGAGAGGGCTGTGGGCGGGACTGAAAAGGTGTTCTTTGGGTTTGAGAATTTCCCGGCCACTGAAAATTGGGATGGTTTCGCCATCCAGGGTTGTAAGTGTTGGAGAATGGGTCGTTCTGGATGGCGTTGAGGTCCTCGCAGGTCTGAGGAACCTCCTGAGAATCAGGGAAAGGGGGAATGGAGTTCCCCGGGCTGGTGTAGAGAGGATCGGATGATCCTCCGATCCGAGAATCAGATGGGGATGGATATGGATCCATCCTAGGGGAAGATCGGTGGAGGATGTTTTGCACAGTCTCCTGTGTGGAAGGAGGTTGTGCAAAGGAGTTACGCGCAGAGGTGGCTCGCTGCAAGTGCTGAGTCAGCTCATCCACCTTCTTCTCAATGATTGAGACCTTGTCCAATCGACTGGCCATTAATTCCAGGTTGACTGATGCGGACAGGCCCTGCATCTCATGTGCTCCCTTAAGATTCGTCGCTGCGCGGGTATTCGTCCTGTCGAATAATCCCATGGAGTCATTGTTGATGGAGTTCTCGCACATGTTTTCGAGAATCTCCCATACGGTGTCTTCATGTTGACCCATGATGTTTCCTCCGCAAGTTGCATTGACGAAAAGGCGGATGTCCTCACGGAGTCCCTGGTAAAAAGATTGGACTTGTTCCCATTTAGGAACTCCGTGATGGGGGCACTTTCTCATGAGATCCTGAAAACGATCCCATGACTCATGGAGAGGTTCTCCTGATTGTTGAGTGAAGTGTGTAATCTGATGGCGCAAGGCGTTGGTCCGACCAACGGGAAAAAACTTTTTCAAAAACTCGGATTGAAGTTCTTCCCAAGTGTTGATCGGCCGGGTCTGAGTTTGATACCAATGGGCGGCCTTGTCCATAAGAGAAAAGGAGAACATCTTCATGAGAAGAATATCCCGATTTTGCGCATCTGATCCAAAAGTGTGGGCCAGATGCTTTAGCTGTTTGATGTGCTGGAAGGGATCTTCAGAATTAAGCCCATGGAATTTAGGTATAGCATGAATCATGTTGGGCTTTAATTCGGAATCAGGTCCTCCAGTCGGGATTCTGACTCGAGGCTCAATGGCCACCGCAGCAGGATTGTAGTGGTCCCGCATCATAGGACGCTGTGGTGGGTGCACGAAGTTTTGGAAGAGGTCATTGAGTCGCTGGAGCTGGTGTTCCAGATTATTTTCTTCCTCAACTGGCTGAGCCATGATGGGGGAAGAAGAAGAACTTGGTTCTGAATTAGAAGAGAGAATAATGTGAGGGTGTTGCTGCACAAACACGGGCGTCAAGGCTTGGCCTTGACGAGAGCGAATTTCTAAAGGAGGTCTTAAGGGTGGTCTTAAGGACCTCCTTCCGTACATGCACTGTTGGAAGAGGTAAGTTTAGAAGGTGCTGGACCCAATCAAGACACCCAAAAATGTGTTGGGTGACTATAGAGGTGCGGGGCAGATGGACCCCTTGATCAGAAAGATCGTCCACCTGAGAATTACCTGGGCAGCCAGAGAGGGAGAGTCCCGCGAAGACCCCTACACGGTAGAGCGTCCCCACGGGTTACAGGGTTTCCCCCACCTGACCTCTCTTGTCACTGCGGTTCCAGGTAGACCAGAATGGGGATCTTGACCTCTTCAGTCTACCAATTTTAAGATCAGGGTGCTTAAGGTTTCACTTGAACTTTAGTTTTTTAAGTGCAAAGAGTGACCTAATTTAAGGTTGGTTGACCCAAGGGGTCAACTTTACCTCTTGTTTTCTTTGAGAGCTTTTAGGTCTTGTCTTTTAGGGTTCAAGTGTTTAGAGAGCCAATTGTTTTAGGTTTTCTTTGAATAGGTATTTTCAATCAATGGTTTAGGCACACTTCTTTTGGATTTTCTCCATTCTTGATTTAAGTAGTGTGTCTCTAAAACCCTAATGTTGAATCTTATGTTGGCTCTACTTGGTCCAGTTAGTTCTTTGTTGGGTAATTAGGGCTCAAGCAAGAATGTGTTAGCCCTTAAATACCCTTAATAGTGTGCAGGACTAATGAGTTGAAAACATACAACTCTTTATGGTTACTAAGTATGGAAGACAGGTTAGCCCTATATTGCTTGTTCTTTTCTTTTCTTCCTCTTTAGAGTTTAGGGGTTAATAGCAAGAGGAAAAATTTACCTGTCCTCGGAGTGGTTGTCGTGTGGTTGCTTGTCTTCTTGATTTCCTGTAGCTGCACAAAAGAGAGGAGATTATCAGAAATTAAAAAGAAACAGGAATGTTTACCTCTAGAATAGCCGTTGCTCCTCAGCAGCGGCGCCAAATTGATAGCGATGGCGTGCAGAGATAACCGGGTTTTATTGTTATGTCGTTGTAGTATAGCCAGTTATTGCCATCATTTCAAATATATAATTTTTTACTCGGAAAATAAAAGAGTTCCCGAGGTCGAACTCAGGGAGCAAGTTGTATTCTAGGGGTACAAAGTTTCTTTTACAAAAATATAGATAGATAGAGAGAGATGAAAATTTGTTGGCTTCTTCTTTCTCGTCTGTCTTCTTCTTTCTTTTCTCTTCTCTTTGGCTTTTGGTTCCTTTATCTCCTTGTGGTCTTCTTCTTCTTTCTGTCTTCTTTATCTGCAGTAGTGGGTGATGTTCTTCTTCTTCTTCTTTCTTTCTTCTTTTCCTTTCTTCAGACTTTCTTCTTCTCGTGCTCTTCTTCTTCTTTCAGTTCTTGTCTTGGCCTCTCTGCGTTCTCCTCTGCCTCGCCTTCCTTCTCCTTCTTTGCCTTCAGGACGTCGTCTGATTTTCCAATCAGACGACTTAAACCGCAGCTGCTACAGTGCCGCTCGGTGATCCTCCTTCCTTCAGCTTTCGTCTTCTTCCACGGTTCTTCTTCACCTGTGCCTGCACACTTACACAGCTTGATCAGAGAGGGGCAAAACCTATCTCTACCCTCCCCCGCGTCTCTCTCTCACAGAATCCGCTCATGGGATAGCTCTCCCAGAGCTGCCGGGTAGCCGGGTATGGGTCGCGCCCGGGTCCAGGCGGCGGGGCGGAGCCTAAGGGCTGCCCTAGGTCGGACTGTGGGTCGGGAGATGGGTTTGTTCGGTGGAGTTGCAGGGGGTGATTTGGGGGAAGTGGAGGGGCGGAAATGGATCAGGGTGAGGAGGCGGAGATTATGTGCAGGTCGGCGAGCCGTGTGGGATGCTGGAGTGATGGGAGTGGCTTGCCGGAGGATGGCCGGAGGCGGAGAAGGTGAGGGTGATTGGTCGGAATCGAGGGCGACAGTAGATGTTTAAAGTGAGGAAAAGGAAGAGGAGGAGTTCTACCTACTTAGCAGGACGAGGAGGGGCCGGAGCGAGCGACAGTCGTATCGACTGTCGCCGGAGAAGAAGATGCCCGGGGGAAGGGGCTGCGGCGAGCAGAGGGCCGGAGAGGTGCCGGCTGGGTGCGGCGTGGCGCGGGAAGAGCGAGGGAGAGCAACCCTGCAGCTGGTAGTGCGGCAGAGCGAAGAGGAGGAAGAGGGGAGGCCGCCGGAGCTGGAGGGCTTCTGCCGGAGTGAGAGGAGAGGAAAGTTGGGGGTTTTCTCCGTCAGATCCCAGCTCCTCAGAACGGCGGAGCGACGGGGGTATTTATAGAGCCGGAATCAGAGAGGAGGGCGGAGGGAGACGACGTGTCTCCCTCGCCGGAGGACGCCGGAGATGGAAACCCATACCGTCCGTGCGTTCGCACGGCCGGTATGGTGGGTTGCAGCGACCAGGGGGTGTTCCTGCGATGGCTGACGACGCAGGGCACCACCGGTTGACTTGCCAGCCCCTCCCCCTCACCCTGCGCGGCGCCATGCTCCGCGCAAGGTCGCCGGAGCATGGTGCTGGCAGGTTTTGGCAGGAGGGACCTGAATGCAAAGAACGAAGGAGAGTTAGGGGCAGAAATGTGAGGGTTCAAAAGTTGAGGGCCAAAAAGTAAATATATGAGGACCAAAGTGCAAAGTTGGTCAAGAAGGTTTCTTCTTAGGCTCAAGTTTTTATACATGACTAATTAGGACCTAAGGAATTTGATGGTGAATTTTATTTCTAGATTAAACCTTGTTTGACCGGTCAATTTATGCAAAAACCCAAATTAAGTTATTAATTGGGCATGGTTCTTAATGTAGGTCAAAATGGGATCTGAAGGCCAAATTGAAGGTTCTAAACCCTAGAGATTATTTTTCTATGAATTTTAGAGGGTTTATTCTATTTTTACTTTGCCTCGAACCTCGTGAATTGAAGTGGGTTTGTTTTAAGGTTACAAATTATCATTTAGTTCCTTGGAATTGCTGTAGCCCTTGTCAGATCATCCCACTTTCCTTCTTATTCGGTTTGCTTGACCTGTGTTTGGACCCTGAATTACCCTGTATGCAGATTATACTGGTAAAATTGCATTTTTACCCCTTATGACTTGTTTTCTCCTTAAACTCAGAATTCTCTGAGTTAAGCCTTTCCTTGAGTTATGTAGGAGCTTTTATCCTTTGTATTGGGTCAAAATGAGCTAGTTATGGCTCATGATGAGGTTCTCATCAGCGCCGTTGCCAGGGAGGCGATGCTCTTTGGTTTCTATTCGCGTTTTCTAACTTACAAATCATTTACCTCACTTTTCTCCTTTCTTATTGTGATTGCAGGTACTCTTTCGAGACAGGAAAAAGTAGTAGATCGGAGTAAAATGCTGTAGAAGGTTTTGTGAGTTATCCCCCACCCCCCACCCATTAGATTTCATTCCACAACATAATAATTCAAACATCAATCAACCTAGGTGTTTTTATAAACTCTAAGGTTAGATTGTTTGTTGTTTGATACCCATACTCACCCCAACCCCCACATTAAAAAAAAAAAGAAAAAAATTTTAAAAAAATATATCAAAGAGGTACACAACCTTATCTGATTTTCAAACTCAACCGGTAAACCGACCCCAGGAACCGGTACACACATTCAAACACATAATTGAGTAGAAATCAGATTAGGTAATCATTTGTGTGCCTAATTAAGTGGTGCATCAGGCCAATTGTTTGAGTTGTTTGGGCCGCACCACTTCAAATAAAATAAACTCATCAAGTAGCTGCCATTTAGGTTCAACTCTTAGGGATTTACCAGGTACTCCACATTCTTTTTAATCTTTAAAGGAAAACATCATCACCTGTGCTTGCAAAACCTGGTGTTTCAATGAAACTTGTTTGAAAACACCTAAAGTTGAATCCTAAAAGCTACTAAGCAAGATTTGAACCTTAAAATTCACCACATCAAAAATAATCTTGCTTGAAAATCACTGGTTGTGCACGCACACACAAATCAATCAATCATTAAGGGCACAACCCATTTAAAGGACCCATCACATTCCAAAGCACATTCAAACCTAGTCCTAAATAAAGCAGAGTAGACGTTGGCCTTAAGGATTGGACTCGCTCTTCAGAACCCAGAACGAGATTATTTTCGATTAGTTTGTTTCTACTGTTCAATCTGATGTCTAACTAGGGGAGCAGAGTCAAACGATCGCGACTGGGGGGTATACTAGGAACCGGAGGCGCAAGCCGAAGGAAGAACCTTCTCCCCAGTCCCTCCTTCTAACTGGTTGGATTGAACAGACAGAAGTAGATCAAATCGTTCCTTTATCTCAAGACGGGTTTTGGGAGTCTGTAGGTCTGTAGGCTAACCCATTTAAGGACAGGTTTGATTGTTTGTATTGCAGGGCACCTTTCTTCCTCCCGTGTCTCATGAATCCTTCCACATATTTCACGCATTCCCACTCTTTCCCTCCTGTTGTGAATTATCCTCAACATGATGATTATCCCAACTCATATTGTAATCAACCATCAGTCAGTTGGGATAATTCGGATTGGGGATACAATTCCGGACCCCCGTGTTTAGGGTCTAACCCTGAACACTTTGATTTTGATTTCTATCCTTCTCAGAGCTACATCGATTATAGATCGACTTCCTTTCCTGAACAACCTAATACGATCTACAATCAAGAAGGATACACCGATCCTTACCCATCCTCTGATTTCACTGCCTTTAGGTCATCACCATCTTTTCAACAATCTGAAATGACTTATTATCAGGAAGGGTATAACGAATCTCAATTTGTTAATTCCCCTGCATTGAGCCCAAACCTACCCAACCCTGAACCAACTCATTTGGTTTAGGTTAACCAGGTTCAAGATAAGGTTCTGGTTAACTTGAGGAATATCATTCAATCTTTAGAAGTTCAGCTAATACCTTGCATTGAGAGATTGGAGCCCCTGATTGAAATGATTGATGATTTAAACTAGTCTTTGTTGGATTGGCTCCAGGATGTTAAGGATAAGAACCCGGGTGAGTTTCTACTTGGGAAATTAGCGAAATTGAGGATGAGATTCGTGGTTGCTTTGATTCAATCTTGGAATAATTCCCAGGATGAACCCTCTTCAGGAAAGGCAATGACAGAACCCGCTCAGGCACCTGTTGGGGGGGACACGTGTTACGAGGCTGACCAGATTGAATCAAAGCAATCAATTAAGGACGATCTGATTTCTTCACCTGAGATCCCTGAGCCAGGTTACGAGGAAACCTATGTCTCTGGGGAACACAAAGTGACAACTGATTTTGGAACATACATTGATACAGATCCTGATGGTGAAGATTCAAGTTGCGAAGTCTCACGCGAGTTTTATGAACACTCTTTCTGTGAGGCGATTGGGCCTGAGGAATCTGATAGATCATTTGATAGCCCAATAACTGAGGACACTGATCTTATTAGGGCACACATTACGAATCCAGAATCGTATTTTCTGGAGGAATCAATTCAATGCCCTGATTATCAGTTACACCCTGTTGAGCTTATTGATGATTCTAATTCTGAGATAATTAGACCCAAGTCAAATTTGATTTTGCCACATCATTTAGACTTGGAGATTTCAGACAGGGTGATGAATATACAAGAGGTCCTGGAATTTGATATGCTGAATGAGGAGGATAGGAGCTGGGAAGTTCTGATTTGGGAAGTTAATTTTGGAGGAAATAGAAGATTGAGTCGAAGGGTTCCTTTTAAGCTGAAACCAACAAATTAGAACCCTTACGACATTTGTTTCGAGGATGTCAAACTCAAGCACACATTCAATGATTATCCTTTTGAGCTTCAATTCTCTGTAACCCGACTTTTTGGTCTTGGGTTGCATCCTCATAAATAGCAGGCCCGACTCCGCTTGCATTTTGATTTTAGGTTTTGGGTAATTTTTATCCAGAACCTAAGATATTCTCGATTATGGGGTGTGGGTCTGCACCACAATCTGGTCCACATCTGTGGACCTCAGTTGACAGGTCGGAGGATTCTTCTGTTCATTCTGATTCTGACCTACACTTGTGAATTCTTCATTTCTTTTCTTTGTATAGTGTGCCTAGCTGAAGGCACTAAACTCAACACATATACAGTTCTTTTTAATTTTTCATCTCAGAGCGGACCTGACATTCACGTAATTCAGGTGCTTTCTTCGTTTTTCAACTCTGTTTTATGTCTTTTTAATACAATGAGGACATTGCATTAGATAGGCATGGGGGGGTGGATATTTATCTCTGAATTCATTCGTCAGCTCCGTAGATTTGTTTCCTTTTGTTAAAATATATATATATATATATCGAAATTAGGAAAGAGAATTTGGGTTTAAGAAAAATTTCAATCTTAGGAAATACTACATTAAAATCTGAACACAAAGACCCTTCAGGTCTTTGGACTTAATTAGCCTGTGTATCCACTAAAATGTAGATTTATCTTTGAGTCCTCGCCATCTTAATTCTATTATAATTGGAATAAATAAGTTTGGGTGATAAGTACATGACTTATCAACCCACCCTCTGATTTGAGGGAATTTTGAGTCTTAAGCATCTACACACTTTGCACTGACTCGTTGTTTGACAATTTTAACGAAAATTGGGTAGCTAATGAACCTTCTAGGGTGATATGGCTGGCAAGTTATCGTGGGTAACAACCCATAGGTAGGTTGTCCAGAGCCCAGTCATTGGACCTTTCTCTTTTTGCTGCCTTTAGGTAAATCTTAGACCAGGGAAGCCATCTACTTAAAAAAAAAAAAATCAAAAGAAAAGAAGAAAAGAACAAAAAGAAATAAGCCACACTTCCCCGCACGAGTATGGCTGGCAAGTTGTTGGTGGTAACAGCTCATCGACTGGTTGTCCAGAACCCAGCTCAGTAAATGCACTAAAAATTCTCAAAGCACTTAGGAAGAAGCGGAGAAGTAGAATAAACCGGGGAGATATACACTGGATTCACCCTTGTGTTGACCCCTAAAAGAATAAAAGTAGGGAGAAAGCTACCGGTTGTAAAGATACACCTTTAGGCAGAATTCTTCTTGAGGTCACCTAAAGGCGTAGAAATCCGAAATCCGTTTTAATTGCCGGTCAACGAGTCTATCACAATCACAATAAGATGCTTAAAACTTAGGGTTCTCATCAAATCTTGGGTGAGTTGAATGGCCATAGAAAGCCACTCTTAAACCCTAAAATTTGAAAATCCAAAAAAATTAGAAAAGAGTAAAAAGAGAAAAAGAATTTTTTTTTCTTTGAATAAGGCGAGGGCTTGAGGCGGTCTGCATTTTGGTTGATACCCGGGCACTATTGTGTCTTTGAAAGTTCAGTTCCTAAGTAGACAATTTTTTAATGATTGAAAATAACTTAGGTCCAAATAATCCAACCTAATTCTTTTATAAATAGCATATAGTTTTTGCTAGGGACTAGCAAAAGATAGGTATGGGGGTATGATGTAAACACATTTACACTACTTAAAATGTCTATTTATGCATGTTCTTAAGCATAGGATTGCATTTCATGATATATGTAACGGATGTGTGCCCCAGACGTCTTTTAAGACGTCTGGGAGGTGGCTCAGACGTCGGACAAGACATCTGGGATCACAACCAGACGTCTGATAAGACGTCTGGGATAGTTTCAAGACGTCTGGAAATCCGTTATTTTCGACACCCACGAGTCGCCTGCGCGCCTGAGCGCGCAGACCGCATATTCCCCTTTTTCTCTCTGCGGCTGCAGGCGGCCTGCCACCTCCTCTCTCCTCTCCGCGCGGCGTTAAAATCGGCGCGCCTCCCCTCCCATCTCCACCGTCTCCTTCTTCTTCTCCTTCCTGTGCGCGAGAGCGAGTGGACGCGAGGGCGGCAGCGGCGGCCGCAGTGAGCGCGGAGGTGCGGCGTGCGAGGGCGGAGCTCTGCCGTGAGGGTGAGCTCGCCGGAGCGGCTTGGCCGGCTGGCGGAGGGCGCAGGGGGCGCGGAGCGACGCGGAGAGGGACCTGCTGCGGTCTGAGCAGCAGATGCACGAGGTTCGACGCGGGCGGCGTCGCGAGCGGAGGCCGAGCAGGGCCCTGATTCTGGAAAAATTTTCAGAATCAGACGTCTGGATTGATAGCTAGACGGCAAGGTCGACGTCTGTAAGATCATACAGACGTCTAAAAGGTGAGTTTCCGCCTTCTTCTTCCTTCTTGTCGACTGACCGTACTGAGGGAGGGGGTTGGCTGTGCGCAGGTTCGCTGATTCGCCATCCTTTGCGAATCAGACGTCTGGAAGTTGTACCAGACGGCGGGAGTGACCTCCAGACGTCCGGAGTGACCATCGGACGTCTGGGATCTAGGAAAGACGTCCCTGCAGACTTCTGGACGTCTGGGAAACCATGCTGAACAGGTAATTCTCTGATCCACCGTTTAAGACGTCTGGAGGGAGTTCCAGACGTCTGATTTTGCACAGTATCGTCTTTTTCGACCCGTTTAGGGCCCGTTCGGGCTCCGTTTTCCGTGATTCGAGTTGCGTTCTCTTCAGAATTAATTCCTCTACTCATCTACAGTAGCTATACACTGTTTTGAGACACTCCTTGTGTTTGATCCTTGTGACAGGATCTCATTCAGTTGCAGTCTTGAGAGTCGCGGAGGCACGCGGGATTCCCGATCACGCCCCCATTACTCCCGTTGTACCTGGTAGAGTGGCTTAAGTTATTAATAAAATCTGTTAAAGTATGAAACCATAACTAGAATCTAGGACATTGCATGAATCCTAGGAATGAGAAATGTATGGAATGATAGCTCCTAGGTGATGCATGAATCCTAGGGCTGGAAAACTAGTTGTATGCTAGATCCTAGGATGTGGCATGAATCTTAGGATGGAAAAACTAGTGGAATGTATAATACTGCAGTCTTGGAAAAATGGAAAGGAATATAAAGCTGCCTGTAATTTGAATTAACAGCTGCCTGTTATGAATAAAGAAACATGTTTGAGATCATGGATTTTGAGAACGTGAATCTGGAAAGTGAAACATATGATGTTCCGAGATAAAGAGCTGGAACCCTACGGGGAATTAGGAGTGGAACTCCTGGAAAGAAAAAGGAATGGAACTGAGATGTAGTTTGTACTGTCTCTTGGGTACGCAGTACCAAGGGAAGTACCTGTACCTGTTTAGTGCAGAGTGGGGCCAGCCGTCCCAGGGACCCGGGGTTAGGATTGGCCGCTCTGTACCGACTTGTTGGCCCTCGTGTACGTAGTACCGAGGAGAGCTAGTAGTGTTAGGAGAGTACTAGCTACCCCACGGGCCCCGGGGTTCTGCTAGCCTCCTTCACCGACTTGTTAGGCCCACAAGGGCAAACCAGGGTAGTCAGGCGAGGGTGCGCGGACTGTGGAGGGGCAAGGCCCCGGTTTGGTTACTGTGGAGGGGTTGGACCCCTGTTACTGAGAGGGCTCTGCCCTGGTTCCGTGCTGTGCTTTGGGCGCACCCGTTAACGGAAACGACTGACAGCGTGCCAGTGCAGGCTAGCTACCTGTGCGTTTATCGCGCGTGCCGTAGTCACCGTTACGTCTGTCAGTGACCTTGGAGTGGTTGACTGAGGGTAGGATCACCACGGGGGACTCTCCCGGCCAGGAGAGCACCACGTGCTACTTCTACTTTTGGAAAAGACTGCAATCAAGATCGTTCCCACGAGGACATTCGAGATCAAGTAAAAGACCTGAGAAATAAATGAAATAGTGAGAAAAATTGAAAGATGTGAATAAAGGAAGTAATAGAACATAACAGCTACTGTACACTCTACTGTTGCCTTTAGTTAGTTTGCCACTCTACTCAGCGTTTTGCTGACGTGTTACACTCGTTACCTTTTTCAGGACCAGGTGTTGAGCAGCCAGGGTCGGCGGCTGCAGAGGACGCTGGGCCGAGTAGGGTCCAGTAGAGTTACCACAGCCTTTTGTACCCCTTTTGTTTCTGTTCTAGTGAGTAGTTTTTGTTTCCGCTGTACCTTCTTTACCTGCAGTTCTTGTTATATGATAAATATTGTTTTACTGTTGTCGTGGTACCTACTGTAGTAGTTTCTTTCCTTACTGCTGTATTTTCTTACTGTTAGTTATATTCATGCTGAATGTGGTTTATTTTACTGTCTTTTGGTTACTTCCTCGTTGGACGACTAGGTCTTGGGATTAGTCGAGTCGGTCCGGTTCTCGTGTCTGGTAGGGACTCGGGAACCGGGTCGTTGCAATATAAATATTGCATAATATGCATCATCTTGTATTTAGAGTAGTTTGAATAAAATGGAGGTTAATTGTCTCCTTTTATGTGCTTGGACAGGGCAAACATTTTATCGGGGCCTCGGATCAAAGATCCAACCGTATGGATGTGATCAGGGCGACGATTGGAGTTCAACGACTCCAAGATTGCCCTAATCAGACATCCGTAGCATCAGATAGTGACCGGGGAACCCTAGAAGATCAAGGGCAGGATGGTGAAAATTTGCACTTGATATGACAAATCCGACCGCATGGATGAATTCGGATCGACGATCGCAGCTCAACGACACAAAAATCGAGTAAATCCAACATTCGTGGCACCATCCACAACTTCCAGAAGATGGATGGCCAAGATGGCACCACGTGGCGCCATCTCAGCCGCCCAAATGGCCTCCAGCACCGCCGCACCTTTTCTTCTTCAATCAGCGCGTCGATTCTCCGCACATTGGATCAAGATCCAACGGCTGTGGATGCGGCTGACTAATTCATCCGCGCGACCATTTCGAAGGCGTAGCGCAGTGGTGACGCAGCCGCGGGCGAAGCGGAGGTCGCGGGATCGAGTCCCGCGAGCCTCAAATTGGGCGCAAGCTATCGGGCGCGTGGAGCGTCAGATGGAGATCGGATGGCCTTGCGTGCCCAATAGCACCGACGCGCGATTGAACACACAGCGCGGACGCGCAATCGGACGTGCCAGGCGGGCGGGCTGTAGCGGGTGAAGCGCGATCTAAGCCGTCCGATCGAACCAGCGGTCGTGCGCAAGTGTTGCGCGCGTAGGCAGCTGAGCAGGCACGCGTGGGCGCGGAAGCTAAGCCCACGTTGGGGGCTTTAGCGATGGTTTTATCTGTCACTAAAGACCCCTCATTTATTGTTTTGAAGTTGTAATGTCCATTTTGCCCCCACTCCTTGCAACTATAAAAGGAGACCCCCTCCATGAGAAATTCGCATCCCTTCCTTCTCCTCTCTACCCCTCCAAAGCTCAAGAGAAGCTTGTTCCACACCCGGGATGCTTCTCGCGAGATAAAGTCCAATTTTCGTTCCCCTTCGAAAGTGGATCCCGCGACGACGACGGCGTGCTGCTTCGTTCCCGTTCTTCTGCTTCGTCCTCCTTCGTCCTGCTTCGTTCTCCTTCGTCTAGGCATTGTCCTGTCCGGCTCGTCCTCCAAGCAACCGTCGATGAGGATTTCTCTCTCTCTATTCTTTTTACTGCTTTCTAGTGTAGTTTTGTTCATCCTCCAAGCAATCGTCGAGGAGGACATTTCTCCCGCCATTCTTTTAATGCTTTCTAGAGTAAATTTATTGCTTTCTAGAGTAATTATTTTATGCTTTGTAGTTGTAAGAGTGAAATGAACAATCTCCTTAATGAAAAATTCCTTGTTTATTCTACATCTCATTTTGATTTCTCTATGTAATATTCTCTTTCTCTCTTACTCT
Organism: Thalassia testudinum; assembly: GCA_037157565.1. Lineage (NCBI taxonomy): Eukaryota > Viridiplantae > Streptophyta > Magnoliopsida > Alismatales > Hydrocharitaceae > Thalassia > Thalassia testudinum. Next base: position 98,491,759 of record JAZHRO010000039.1, on the reverse strand, counting down.
CTCTCTCTCTTCTATTTATTGTAAATAATTAGATAGTTTTAAATTGAATTATTATGTGACAAATAAAAAGAAATGCGTAGTTTTTAAATCAAACATCCGCCTCCCTGTGTTCGACCCGGAATTTTAATTTCGGTATAAATTTTATTTGTTGAACACGAATTCTTCGCTTTCGAACTACAACGACAGGTTTTCCAAAATCGAATACGTTAGCATAGCGATTCGTAATCGTTCAACAACAGGTATTTTGTTCGCGTAAAACGGACCCCGATCAGACCCTAAACAGGTCAAAAAAGTACCTACTGTTCAAAATCATACATCTGGGAATAATCCCAGTCGTGTTAAAACGCGTCAGATCTTACCTTATGTTCCCTGCAGCTGATTCAGATGTCCAGACTCCCTCTATGGTCATCTGGGGACAGCTCCAGACGTCGGACAAGGACTCCAGTTGTCTGGACGCACCTCCGGACGTCTGATGATGTGATCAGATGTCCAAAAGCACTTTAAAAGCGCGTGGGAAAGCATTCTGTGCGCCTTCCCAAGGCTGCACCTTCTGACGTCTGGCCTTAGCTCCAGATGTCTAGGTATCCCGCCAGTCGTCTGGACTCCACTCTAGACGTCTGATACTGGAAAACTTCCAGTATCAGGAGCTCCTCGCAGCTCACTCTGGTTGCTCCTCCTCCCGCAACGATAGCTTCAGCTGCCGCAGGAGCTTGAGCAGCTCCTCACCGGCTCCTCCTCGAGCTCCACCGAGCTCCCACGGTTATCTTCCTCCTCCCCGCTCTCACTTCCACGCATTCTCTAACTCACGCTCCTCCCCGCTCTCACTCCCTCGTCGGTAGTTCCCCTTCCTTGTCGCGGCTGTAGTAAAGGCGGAGGAAAGGTGATGGTCGCAGGAGAAGGTGGAGGTGGCGGCGGGGATGTGTGAGTAGGAGAGGAGAGAGGGAGGGGTTTATATAGGAGAGGGTTTAGGGTTTGGGTAAGGGTGCGGGGAGAGAGAAGAGCCTCTTCGTGCTACCCGCGCTTAGAGTGCAAAGTGCAGTACGAAAAATTTCACTTTCAGATGTAATAGAACGAGTCCAGACGTCTAACTGAAACTCCAGACGTCTTAAATGGCTAAAAGTGTAACGGGTCATTATATGAAGGATCGGCCAAAAAGAAAACCACCGATCAAGCCTTTTTCCTCACGACTAGAACAGAAGCTTTGTAGTGATGAGCTTTTCACCGCAGGACATGGCTCTTTATACCATGTTGGAGAATCAAAACAGAATAAATATCTGGGAAAAACTGAGAGGTTTCGACGACCTCTCTCCTTGGCCACTTTACTTTATTTATAGTCTCAATTGGTTATAACAGACTCTATAGGAGTATGACAAATACCCTCTTAGTTCTTACAATATTATAGAAATACCTTAACAATATTCTCAGCATCACAGTAGTTACTTGTTTCGATCAAATCATAGAGAAATCATTTTTTTGAATACATCAGAGAACACAATTATACAATCACATGCCAGAGTTTGGTCATCTAGGGCATCAAGAAATTAAAAGGTTTTGGCATTGATATCTAGAAAACCTATTGGAAAGCATCATACAAAATAATAACCTAAGTGCCTGCCTATAGCTACCAAATACTATCAACTAATAAAAGAGCTTCCAACTGCCCAAGAAGAACCTTCAGGAACATAACTGATGAATCTTTTGTTGGTAGCGTGCAATGCCATTTTACTATGCTGTTGACCCCTTTGTGTAAGTTGCCAACTCATGGACTTATTTCATCTTGGTGCTTGTAAAGTTCAGTAATGGATAGCTTTCTATTCTAATAAGCTTTATGTTTTATTGCAAGTTTTGGCATCACCGGGAATGAAGAAAAAGGAAGCTATTCTTGATGAGAGTGTCACATAAAAGTGAACTTGGATTCCAATTTAACATGTTTTCTGATTTTTTTTCATTATTTCCTATCTATTACACCTTGGTGGCAACCAAGGAATAATTTCTAACTTATTTGTCCCTACAAGTGTTTTCTATACTTTTCAAAAAGATCTATGGTTAGTATATATTCCTATATGTATCCCCCTTCTTTTGGGAAACTAGTTTTCCTCTCCAAATGTTTTGAAGATCTCTTATAATTATTATTGTGTAATCGTAAGTATATTCATCCCATTGATGCAATTAATGAATAAACATATGCTCTACTGGCCTTTTATCTTACTCGCATATTCCGGAAAGAACTATGTGTATAAATATGCATATTATCGTCAAGAGAATGGGTGGATGCTTTGGCCTGTGCCGATACCATAAAATCAGGGTTTGTGCCTTTGGTCAGTTGAAACTAAATGCTACTAAGTCTTAAAGTCCCTTTTTTTGGAAGGTACCTCGTGGATCTTTGTTCTCCATCGATGCTTGGTTTCTTATCTATACATCAATAGTAGTACATCCTACGAGACTTTAACATAAAAAAAAAAAAAGATGATGACACCTATCCTAAGTGAGCGAGATAAATAACCTGTAAACATATCTCTCAAGTTATAGTCGAAACTTGAATTGAGGACCTGTTATTTTCACTTAAGTGATATAAACTTACTCACAAGTTAAGCTATCCAACAAACTTAAGACTTCCACAAAAACATCACATTCTAATCTTGCTAAGAGAAGGTAGATGAATGGAACGCCAACTATCTGGCCAATTAAGCCAAAAACGAGAAATCAATGTAACCCACATGGTGAAGACCACCGCCACATACATATATCTTTATGTGTTTACGTATATATCTTATTTCTAGTATTCTCGCATCATGTTTAATGTTCAACTTTTAAAAGATTCTCGTAGAAGGTAGTTCCATTGTAACTTGTAATCATATTATGCTTACGATGCAATGTACGACATTTGTTTATTGAATGTACTATGTGACACTATATTCATCACATATTATATCTATTTTATTAATTTAATTTTTATATCTTTTATACTTTCTTTATCATGTATACTTTGTTTACTAAGCATTTATACTTTTTTTATCAAATCCAAGTTTGAACCTCAAAAATTTGAACTCATAATCCATTGAACTCAATAATAAACTTGATAGCAAGCTCAAGCCTAAAATGAGATGAGTAGGATCCATTAAAACTTATTGAGCTCAAGCTCTTGAGCCAACTTAGAGTTATGGAGTCTATATAAGCTGGAAAATGGTCAAACTCAATCCATTAGATCTACTAGACAACCCTGCTAGCACATAAGATGGTAAGCAAGTGGAGTCATCATGTTTGTACTTATTCATAACATATTTAGTATTGATTAGTTGGTGAGTTTAAAAGATCTCCTAATTGTATATATTTCACCATTTGGATTAGGAATTAGGGAGAGTGAGCTCCCTGTGAGGTGGGATTTTAATAAGTTACTAGTTTGTAGCTCATGTGCTTTGCATAGGTTATAAGATCAAAGAGAAGTAAATTGGACCCCACTTACACTTTGTTATAGGCCTTCCTAAACTAAGATGCTAACAACCATTTGATCTCTAGTTGAATTCTATAACCACCTTGAAATAGATCTCCCAGGCATAGAGCTTTAACACCTTCATGTTCATAAGAGCTTCCATCATAGCTTTGAGCCTCTCACCCTGTGCTCCCATAAGTTCAATATGGAACTTGTGCTGAAGTTTGGCAAGTGGTGTGTTGCATAGAATAATGAGTGTTATCACAACAAGTAAGGCAAGGGTGTTAAGTTATTTGATGAAGAGTAGGTAACCAAGAACCACCCAATACATCCTCTCATCACTTACATTTGTTTTTTTTTTAGAAGTTTGGTATAAACATATAGTGCCTTGTGTTTTCAAACCTTGGGATAGCCTCAAAACAACCTGTGATTCACTTGAACTTGTACAATCATGAGTACAACCAAGCAACAATGCACGCAACATCCATGAAAGTGAAAGGGACAGCAGAAACGTAGAAGCAAGGGTAACTAGAGAGAACAATGATTCATCACTTGAGTCTCGCATCACAACAATAACTGCATGCACATTTACATATCCCCATGTTTATGTACACATACATACATTACCATCATTGTCTATTTTACATAAAGTGTTTACATGTCATGGCTACCCATATATATATATATATATATATATATATATATATATATATATATATATATATATATATATATAGCCAAAAAGTAGAAAAACATTGGTTCTGAAGCAAAAAGTGATGCGGGGTGTTATTTTCGTATTTCACATAGCGTTGAGAAAGTGGGCCCACTTGATAATTGATATTTAATGTAAAGAAACAAAAGAACGTAAGGTTTGTTGAGTAGTGGTTCCCATCACATTTAAAAAAATCACCATACCACTTTAACCTAGAATACACAGGTGATAAATAACTTTGCATCGGTCATAAACTATTTTACACTGGTGATAAATTATTTTAAAGTATCTTTGCACCAGTGTAATCTCATTTTGCACCCATGATAAATTATTTCAAGAGTCGTTTCACTTGTCCAAAGTAATTTTGACCTATGAGTTTAAGATTTAGGGCTTAGGGTTTAAGTTTATGGAAAGTGATTTCACGTATGAAAAGTGATTTTTCACTTGAAAGGTGATTTTCCACCTTAGGGTTTAGGATTTAAGATTTAGGGTTTAGCGAATCCTAAACACTAAAGACTAAATTCTAAACTCTAAGGTGAAAAATCACCTTTTAAGTGTAAAATCACTTGTTATAGGTGAAGAAACACTTAGAATTTAATTTTGCACCGGTACAATCTTACTTTGCACCGGTGCAAAATAAGATTACACCGGTACAATCTTACTTTACACCTGTGCAAAATTATTTTGAAGTTGCAAAGTGATTTTGCACAAGTGCAAAATAAGATTGCACCCGTGTAAAGTGATTTTGCACCAGTGCAAAGTGATTCCGAAGGTGATTTGAGTGGTTTGCACCCGTACCAAAGTGACTTATTGTTGGTTTCAACAGTGGTGGACCCACCATTTGTAGCACTTTTTTTACATAAAAAGAAGGGACTAGGACCACGTTTACACTGCTGCGCATCAACTTTTACGTTAGTTTTTGCATTTCCCAACTCATGTCCATATATATGTCACTATCACCACAACCTGTTATGACCCGATCCTAGATCCCTATAGGACCCAAGACCGGCCCGCCTCGACTAATCCCAAGACTTAGTCGTCCAACGAGAAATAACCAAAAGCAGGAAATAAATCACAACCACACATGCAATATAACTAAGCAGAAATAAATCAAAAGACAATAAGAGAAACAGAGCGAAATAGTCTATCAATATTACAGGCCATCACAACTACGACAGAGAAAAATACAGTGGAAAGTACTGAAATAATATTACAAAGAACAAAAATACTCACTACTACAACAGAAGCTAGGAAATAGTAAGAAAACACAGCTAAGGCTGGGCTCAACTGGGCCCAGCTCCCTCTGTAGCCGGTGGTGTTAGTTGCTCAACTCCCTGACCTGAACAAGGTTGTAAAATTTTCGGAGTCAGTGAACGCTGAGTAGAGTGACAATTTAGCCATTCACATGTAATTAAGACAAGCAATTAATTAATGCAATTATACAACTATCCATTTTTATTTAGTTCAACTAAGTACTTCTAATTTATTATTCCTTTATTCACTTAGGTCATTTCTTGATCTGGCTTGTTCCTCACGGGAACGATCTTGATTGCAGTCTTTTCCTTGATATAGGAGATACATGTTGATAAGACCGTGCCATCAAAACACTTTTAGACGTCTGGGAGTTGGTCCAGACGTCTGGACACCTTCCCAGATGTCTGGAAATCAATTTTTGTGTGCGTACGGTCTCGAGTCTGCGCGCGTGCCGCGCACAGACTGAGCTCCACCGCAGTTCTTCTCTTTCTTCCCCTCGCTGAATCTCAGAGCCCTTTTCCCCCCCACGCCTACTTATACCCCCTCCTTTCCCTCACGCCATCCCACATCCATCCATTTTCCCCTTCCTCCAGTGCGAGAGCGAGAGCCGAGTACAGCGGTGGAGAGGAGAGGAGCAACGAGAGAAGGGAAGAGAGGAGAGCCCACGAGCTCGCCGGAGAAGCCCGCGGTCGGTCGGGCGTGCGCGAGGCGGAGTGTTGTGTCGGGGAGGTTCCCCCGACGCTGCTGCAGCTAGAGCAGCAAACGAACGAGCGCGGCACAGTCGCGCGCAGCAGGAAGAAGACGAAGGACCTTCTGATTCTAGGATTCTTCCCAGAATCAAACGTTTGGACCTACATCCAGACGACGCGGACGACGTCTGGGTGAGGCTCCAAACGAATGAGAGGTACGTACTGTGCCCTATAGTTTCTTTTGCGGATACGGCCATGCAGGCCGTTCCGCCGAGGCTCTAATGCATGCCATGTTAAGAGGATTTTTGCGTGCAAGTGCATGATTCGCTTCGGGAAGGTGCGGGACACACCCTCCCACGCGGTTCAGACGTCTACGCGAGGCACCAGACGGCGAAGAGCGTCTCCAGACGTCCGGAGGGATAGTCGGACGTCTGGAACTAGGTCCAGACGGTTCAACAGGATCCCTTGACATCTGAGGAGCAGCGCAGAGTGAGGTATGGATCTAGATCCCTTTTAAGACGTCTATAAGGTGTTCCAGACGTCTAATTTGAGTCAGAATTGTCGTTTTTGGCCCGTTTAGGGTTCGTTTGAGGTCCGATTTTCACATTTAAGATTTTGTTCTTCTTCGTATAAGTTCCTCTACCTATTGGAGTGCTTTTTATCATATTCTGAGTGGTTTCTTGTGGTTGATCCTTGTGTTAGGACCTCGTTCCGTTGCGGATTTGGGGGTTGCGGAGGCACGTGGACCTGCTGATTGAGTCCCCATTACTCCTGGTTTTGCGGGTAGAGTGGCTTCCCTTAATTAATTACGAACATAAATGCATATCTGGAATAAATGCTAGATCCTAGGGTATGGCATGAGTCCTAGGACTAGAAACACTGGAACGATTATATTAAATGCCTGAATTACAGTCTTGGATGAGTAAATAAAATAATAATAATTGCCTATAATTGGATAACAGCTATCTGTGAAATGTAGAGTAATGCTATTAGTAATTGTTACATGTAATTCCTGTTGTTTGAAATTAAATATGAGCTGCCTGTATATAAATTGGAAAAGAAAGATTGAATGTTGGAAACACATGCTACCTGCGAATAAACCTGAAATGATGAAACCTAGTATGACTTGGCCTGAGAAACATGAGCATGAACCCTATGGGGAATTAGGAGTAGAGCTCCTGGAAAATAAATAGAATGGACTGGAAATTATGAATGGGGAAGTGAGCTGGCCCTTGAGTACGGAGTACCAAGGAGAGCGACTGTCCCCCTGCTTAGTGCAGAGCGGAGTTAGCCACCCTAGGGTTGGGACCCGGGGTTAGGACTGGCCACTTTGTATCGACTCTTTGGCCCTCGCGTACACTGTACCAGGGAGAGCTACTAGTGTAGGGAGAGAACTAGCCACCCCACGGGGCCCAGGGTTTAGCTAGCCGCCCTACACCGACTTGTTAGGCCCACTGGGCAAACCAGGGTAGTCAGGCGAGGGTGCGCGAACTGTGGAGGGGCGAGACCCCTGTTTGGTTACTGAGAGGGGCTAGACCCCTGTTACTGAGAGGGCCCTGCCCTATACTGGTTCCGTGCTGTGCTTTGGGTGCACCCGTTAATGGAAACGACTGACCGCGTGCCAGTGCGGGGTAGCTACCCGTGCGTTTATCGTGCGTGTCGTAGTCACCGTTACGTCTGTCAGCGACCTTGGGGTGGTTGACTGAGTGTAGGACCACCACGGGGAACTCTCCTGGCCAGGAGAGCACTACGTGCTACTTCTACTCTTCGGAAAAGACTGCAATCAAGATCGTTCCCACAAGGAACATTCGAGATCAAGAATAAGACCTGATAAATGAACCAAGTGATGAAAGAAAGAATAATTAGTTGAATAAAGAAAGAAATTGAAAACAACAGCTACCTATCCACCTTTACTGTTTCTTTTAGTTAGCTGGTTGCCACTCTACTCAGCGTTTCGCTGATGTGTTGTACTTACAACCTTTTTCAGGTCTAGGTGTTGAGCAGCCAGAGACTACTGCTGCAGAGGGTACTGGGCCCAGTAGAGCCTAGTAGTGTTCCTTTTTGTTGTACCGTTCTATTGTAGTGAGTATTTTTGTTACACTTCTGTACTTGTTTATTGTAAATTTTATATTCCTGTACCCTTTTTCAAATTCTCTATTGTTGTGGTGGTGTGTACTGTAGTAGTTTACTTCTTTACTGTTGTACTTTTGTTACTATTAGTTGCTTGCAGGATGAATGTGGTTTATTTTTACTACTTTTTGGTTACTACCTCGTTGGACGACTGGGTCTTGGGATCAGTCGAGTCAGTCCGATCTCGTGTCCTGTAGGGATTCGGGAACTGGGTCGTAACACACGTGGTGCTCTCCTGGTCGGGAGAGTCCCTCGTGATAATCCTACACCCAGTCAACCACCTCAAGGTCACGGTCGCGACGTAGCGGTGACTACAACACGCGTGATAAATGGCGGGTAGCTATCACGCACTGGCATGCGGTCAGTCATTTCCGCTAGCGGGTACGCCAAAGGTACAGCACGGAACAGTATAGGGCCTTACCCTCTCAGAATAGAACAGAACAAGGGTCTCGCCCCTCCATAGTTCGCGTACTCTCGTTCGACTATCCCGGTTTGCCTAGTGGGCCTAACAAGAGTCGGTGTAGGGCGGCTAGTCCTAACCTCGGGCCCCCTGGGACGGCTAGCTCCCTCCCTACACTAAGTAGCTCACCTCGGTACCACGTACATGAGGGCCAAACAGAGCTGTGTAGAGTGTCTAGGCCTGACCCCAGGGATCAACCCAACGGGCAGCTAGAACCCCTCTACACTAAAGGGACAGTAGCTCTCCTTATTACCACGTACACAAGGGCCATCTCACTTCCCGTCTATAGGAGTTTTCTTCTTAATTCCCAGTAGGGTTCATGCTGGTATTCCTTTCGTTTCATATTCCAAACTTTCCGATCTCTCTATTTACATTTTTGTTTCCATGCTTAAAACAGGCAACTCGTGATTTTCTAACTACAAGGCTTCATATTAAATAACTAGTGCATTTGCTAACATTTAAAGTTTTACAGGCATCTCAAGTAAACAATGTAGCTCAACCATACTCATTTGTTCCTGCCCTAAGGTTCATTCTCATCCTAAGGTTCTACATGTATCTCAAGTATACAGTATAGCTCAAACCATACTCATCTGTTCCTGTCCTAGGGTTCATTCTCATCCTAGAGTTCATTCATGTTATTCTAAGCAGGCAATTCATTTATTTAAATCATAATATTAATGTAAACCACTCTACCGGCAAACACGGGAGGAATGGGGCTTCAGATCGCAGATCTCGTTGCCTCCGCGGCTCCCGCGTACTTGACTAGCTGGAGACCGATACAATTGACCAACCAAATCAAACGAGTTCAAAACCATATACAAGAGACACTAACTCATAGAGAAACTCAAGCGAAAAACAATGGTACTTCGTTTGCGGAAATCTGATTCCGTTTGGGCCCTAAACGGGCCAAAAACACTCACATTGAACAAAATCAGACGTCTGGGTCTAATCCCAGACGTTTTAAAAGACGTCAACACTTACCCCGGGTTCCTTGCAGCTACCTCGGATGTCCGGACCCTTCCGCGATCGTCTGAGGTGAATTCCAGACATCGGACTCTCCTTCCGGTCGTCCGGAGGTATGGTCAGACGTATGGCGACATGTCCAGACGTCTAAAAGCACCTCGAAGGGCGCACCCCGTGCCTTTCCAATGCCCTGCTCCCTGCGTACGTTCGTGCAAACCTTAGAATGGCCGGACAATCTTTGCGGTGAGGCCTGCATGGCTGTAAACCGCACAAAAGCACGTACTTTAGCACAGAGCGTGCTTTTAGACGTCTAGCCTCAGCTCTGGACGTTCTTCTGCTATTCCAGAGGTCTGGGATGTGCTCCAGATGTCTGATACTGGAAAATATCCAGTACGCAAAAACTCTGCGAGCTTTCTTCTCCGAGCGGAACCCCTCCACACCGCCCGCAGCTGCTACGTTGGCAACCTCAGAAGGCCGCGAAGCTCACCTTCGTGAGCTCCTCCTCCTCGGGCATGAGCTCCTTCGAGCTCCTCCCACGCTCTTGCGGCTCCCTCGCGAGCTCCTCCTCTTGAGCTCTCCTCTCCTCCTCTGTGTCCCATCTCTCTCTCTTCTTCCTCTCCTCTCGCCGCGCTGGAAGGAAAGGGAGGAAGGTGGCGGCTGGCTGGAGGAAAGGATGAAGGTGGTGATCGGTGGGGATGGAGAGAGTGGAGTGGGGGGAAGTGGGGTTTAAATAGATAGAGGGTTAGGGTTTGGGGTAAGGAGAGAGAGGGAAATACTCGTGCAGCGTGCGCGGAAAAGAAAGAAGGTACGGTTCTCTACTTTCAGACATCCAACACTCTGTCCAGACGTCTGGACAGACGTCTAACGGCTAATTCAGACTTCTTAAACAACCCAAAAATGTAGCAGGTCATTTCAACATAAAAAACTTAAAGGAAGTTTCATCCCCGAAACTTAAGCTAGGTAGGGTGTGGAAAAGTAGTGTAAAAGTGCATAACAAACGTAAAGAGGATCAAAGTAGGTCTGAGAAGACATACCCTCAAAAAACTGCTGGTCCTATTCTCTCATCGCCGCCTCCGGCTCCCAAGTGGCCTCCTCGTATCGCTGGCTTCTCCATAGGACTTTCACCAGTGATACCCACTTCCGTCTTAGACTTCGAACAGCTCTATCTAATATCTGTACTGGCCTCTCAGAATAAGTCAGGTCGTCCCACTTCGACGCTCTCGTGGCTCGGAACGTGGCCAGGATCGGCGATGTACTTCCTAAGGTTGGACACGTGGAACACGTCATGCACTCCAGAGAGCTGGGGAGGAAGGGCAAGCTGGTAAGCAACGGGTCCAACTCTGTCCAAAACCTCAAAGGGTCCCACAAACCTCGACGCAAGCTTCCCTCTCACCCAAAAATGCTGTAAGTGCTTCATGGGCGAAACACGGAGAAAGATGTGATCCCCAACCTCGAACTGTACCTCCCTGTGCTTCCTATCGACGTAGCTCTTCTGCCTGCTCCTAGCAGTGCGGAGTCGCCTGTGAATCTGCTCTATCACCTCCTGACTCTACCAGATTTGCCTGGGGCCAACCTCCCACTTGGTCCCCACCTCGACTCAACTTAAGGGTGCGGTACATCTCCGTCCGTATAGAGACTCGTAAGGTGCCATGCCAATGCTCGAGTGATAGCTGTTATTGAATGCAAACTCTATCAGGGGAAAATGCTCCTCCTAGGAGCCTCTCCAGTCTAGTACACAAGCACAGAAGAGGTCCTCGAGTGTCTGTATGGTGCGCTCTGTCTGCCCATTGGTCTGGGGGTGGCATGCGATGCTGAACCTCAGACGGGTCCCTAATGCCTGCTGAAACTCTGCCCAGATCTGGGAAGTGAAACAAGTATCCCTATCCACATCTCATGAGGGACTCCGTGCAGATGCACCACATCTCTGACGTATCTCTCTGCTAGTTGTGCTGGCCCAAAAGTGACTCGGATTGGCAAGAGCTGTGCCGTCTTCGTCAATCAATCTACTATCACCCAAACTACGTCGTGTCCCCGCTGGGTAACTGGTAGACCCACCACTAAGTCCATGGTGATGCTCTCCCACTTCCACTCTGGCACAAGAAGTGGCTGTAACGGCCTTGCAGGCCTCTGGTGCTCGGCCTTCACTTGCTGGCATACTAAGCATTGTTGGACAAACTCACCAACATCCCGCTTCATCCCTCTCCACCAGAAGTCGCGTCGTAAATCATGGTACATCTATGTATTTCCCGGATGTATAGTGAACTGGGACCCGTGCACCTCAGTTAGAAGCTCTCTCAACAACTCCTCCTCTCTAGGAACGCATAGCCATCCCCTCATGCGCAGTATCTTGTCTGAGAAGGAGAAGTCTCCTGGGTCCCCAGTCAGCACCCTATCTCGTAGTGTTTGTAAGTACGAATCGGCCATCTGTCCTGCAATGATGCGGTCTATCGGCTTTGGTCGTGCCTGTCGCGTCATTGTCACTGCCCCGCAGTACCCCTGTGACTCCCGGGGTCGCCAACTGCCCACCTCCTCCATCAGTCTCCAACTCTATGCCTGCAAGCTAGCCACGTGGGCAGGCGCCTTTCGGCTCAAGGTGTCGGCCACCACATTGGCCTTCCCTGGGTGGTAGGAGATGCTGCAGTCGTAGTCTTTCAAGAGCTCTAACCATCGCCTTTGTCTCAAGTTGAGCTCCTTCTGGTCAAATAGGTACCTGAGGAACTTGTGATCAGTGAAGATCTTGAATGTCTCACCAAACAGGTAGTGCCTCCATGTCTTCAGCATGAAGACAACTACTGCCAGTTCTAAGTCATGGGTGGGTAATTATGCTCATGGGGCTTCAGTTGCCGCAAAGCATAAGCGATGACATGACCCCTCTGCATGAGCACACAACCCAACCCCTATAATGATGCGTCAATGTAAACCACGAACCCGCCACTACTGTCGAGAATGGTAAGTACAGGAGCTGATGTCAGTCTCTCCTTCAACTCCGGAAAACATGCCTCGCACTCATGGTCCAGGAAAAGGGCATGTCCTTCCAGGTCAGCTGAGTCATAGGACACGCGATCTGAGAGAACCCTCTAATAAACCATCGATAGTAGCCTACCAGTCCCAAAAAGACGCGTACCTCTGTCACTATACGTGGTCTCTCCCACCTGAGAACGGCCTCAACCTTAGCTGGATTCACAGCCAATCCGTCTCTCAATATCACATGGCCCAAGAAAGTCACCTGTCTCAGCCAAAACTCGCACTTGTTGTACTTAGCATACAGCCTGCGTCATCTCAAGGTATCTAGGACCATACGTAAACGCTGTTCATGCTGCACCTGATCCCATGAGTAGACTAGGATATCGTCGATGAACACCACCACAAACTGGTCTAAATACGGTCTGAAAACATGGTTCATCATGTCCATGAAAGCAACGGGGGCGTTGGTCAGCCCAAACGGAATGACTAAGAACTCGTAGTGCCCATACCGTGTACGAAAAGCTATCTTGGAGACATCGGTCTCCCTGATCCTCAACTGTGGTAACCCGACCTCAGATCTATCTTAGAGAACACTGTGGCATCTCTCAATTGGTCAAAGAGGTCGTCGATACAAGGCAGCAGGTACTTGTTCTTGACGATGACCCGATTCAGCTGTCGGTAGTCGACATAAAGTTGCAGGATACCATCTTTTTTCTTCACAAATAACACGGGGGCTCCCCATAGGGACGCACTGGGCCTCATAAAGTCCTTTTCCAACAAGTCTTGTAATTGTGACTTGAGCTCTCGCAGCTCAAGCGGCGCCATCCTATACGGTGCAGTAGAAATGGGGCTGGTCCCCGGTATCAGTGAGATCTCAAAGTCGATCTCACGCTCAGGCGGTAGTCTTGGCAACTCCTTTGGGAAAACGTTGGAGTACTCGTAGACCACCAGAATTCTCTGAAAGTCGGCCACGGGGCTAGGCTCTGCTACGACACAAGCCAAGAAGCCCTCACACCCCTAGCCCAAAAGCTTCGCTGCCCGAAGGGCGGAGATGCACTTAAAACCTCCGTCCACAGGCTGGCCGTGAAACTCAAAGGGAGGCAACTCTAGTATGGAGAAGATGATCTTCCTCCCAAAATAGTCTACCAAAGCGTGATAGGCAAACAGCCAGTCCGTCCCTAGAATCACTCCATAGTCTTCCATCGGGATCACAATCAGGTCGGGGGGAAGACTGTGTCCCCCTTTAGCGACCTCGCAGTCTGTAAAGACCTCCTCTACTATGAACAATTGTCCACTTAGCCCTCTAAACAGGAACATAACCTCTAACAGTACATTTCCCAATCCCAAATTGACGGCAGAACTTGAGGAGACAAAGGAATGTGTCGCACCAGAATAAAAAAGAACATATATTAATCTGCCATAAACAGTAACCACACCTGCCACCGCAGAACCTGAAGCCCTAGCATTTCTGTGTGTTAGGGCATTAATGCACCCCTCAGTCCTAGGTGCAGACGAGGCAGCCATGCTCTGGGTCGGGCGAGCAGCAGCTGGCCGGTACCCTCCTCATAACTGTTGTCTTTCTCCACGTGCCTGGTGACCGCGGCTGCTAGCTCGGCCTCCAGTGCTTGGTGTGGGGAGCATCTGCTGTGCTCCGACCCTAGATGGGTAGTCCCTCCTAATGTGGCCCAGCTGGCCATACTGGTAGCAGAGAGGAATACGACCTCCTCCCTCAGTCGGTCTCTACTGGTGGCTAGGCGAGGGTCTGGTGCTGGTAGCTGGTCCCTGTTTGGGGCTCCCAAAGGCCACTGGTGGCCCCACAAAATGAGACTGCTCTCCTGTGACCACCGTGTGCCTCCTCTTCCGACGGCCTTGTGAGTACTCTGGCTGGTAGGGCCTCTTCCATCCATCGTCAGTGTCTCGCGTGGCCGGGTTGGTCTCCTCATAAGTCATGGCTGCTTCAACCACACGAGAGAAAGTGGGCAACTTCAGGGGTTTCACATACCCCTGAATCGTTGGTTGAATCCCCTCGGTAAACCTCCATAGGGGCTCCTCAGTAGACGCAGTTGTCAGGGCGAAGCGTGACAGCTCCTGGGAACTCGTGCGATATGCGCTAACTGTCATCGTCCCCTGACGAAGAGTGTGGAACCCCCGCCTCCTCTGGTCCTGCTAGGTCTGCTGGAAGTACTGCTCGCAGAAGAGAGTCACGAACTAGTCCCATGTCGGCTCTCTCCCCTCCTGGCCTCTGACTGCCCTCCACCACCTGTAGGTTGCGCTCTCCAGCTGATACATGGTAAAGGCCACACGGCACTTTGTAGGAGGGCGAAGTGTGTCGAATACCTTCTCAATCTGCTCCAGCCAGTCCTTTGCCTCTGATGGGCTCTCATCCCCCTTGAAGGAGGGGGGCTTCATCTTCCAGAACTGGCCGAAAAGCTCGTGGTGGAGCTGCAACGGGGGAACAGGTACGCCTCCAAGCAATGAGGGCTCGTGCTGAGAAGTGTCTGAGGGTGGTGGAGGATCACCCCCTCCCCCTCCAGCTCGTACGGCACTACGACAGTTCTCTTGTCCCACGGAGGACTCTCCCTTCACGTCCTTAAGGAGGGGTGGCCGATGAGGCTACTGGAGCTCCTCCCGTACGATATCTTAGATTATCTCGGCAAGATTCTAGGCCTGAATGCTCGAAGGAAAGGTGGGTCAGCTGGTGCCTCAGGTCCGGCACGTCCACCCCTTCGACCCGCCCACGGCCACGTTCGCGGCCTGCCTCAGGAACTTCCTAACGAGACATCTCCTAAAAGGAGACACAGAAAAAAGAGCACAAACTGTCAATGTTAACGGATTACATCAAGAGATAAGACTCGAAGAGAAGATCAAAGCGATACGTTGTGATGGCTATCCAAGTTACATGTATGTGGGTGACTAGTTCTCAAACATTTTGGTTCATTTCTCAGGAAGACCTTGCTCTGATACCATCTTATTACGACTCGATCCCAGATCCCTACAGGACCCGAGACCGACTTGCCTCGACTAATCCCAAGACCTAGTCGTCCAATGAGAAATAACCAAAAGTAGGAAATAAATCACAACTACACATGCAATGTAACTAAGCAGAAATAAATCAAAAGACAATAAGAGAAATAGAGCGAAATAGTCTATCAATATTACAGGCCATCACAACTACGATAGAGAAAAGTACAGTGAAAAAGTATTGAAGCAATATTACATAGAACAAAAATACTCACTACTACAACAGAAGCTAGGAAACAGTAATAAAACGCAGCTAAGGCTAGGCTCGATTGGGCCCAGCTCCCTCTGCAGCCGGTGGTGCTGGCTGCTTAACTCCCTGACCTGAACATGGTTGTAAAATTTTCGGAGTCAGCGAACGCTGAGTAGAGTGGTAATTTAGCCATTCACATGTAATTAAGACAAGCAATTAATTAATGCAATTATACAACTATCCATTTTCATTTAGTTTAACCAAGTACTTCTAATTTATTGTTCCTCTATTCACTTAGGTCATTTCTTGATCTGGCCTGTTCCTCACGGGAATGATTTTGATTGCAGTCTTTTCCATGATGTAGGAGGTACACGTGGTGCTCTCCTGGCTGGGAGAGTCTCCCGTGGTAATCCTACACCCAGTCAACCACCCCGAGGTCACAGTCGCGACATAGCGGTGACTACGGCACGCATGATAAACGCACGGGTAGCTATCCCGCACTAGCACGTGGTCAATCATTTCCCCTAGCAGGTACGCCTAAAGGTACAACACGGAACAATACAGGCCTTGCGCTCTCAGAACAGAACAGGGGTCTCGCCCCTCTATAATTCGCGTACCCTCGTCCAACTATCCCAATTTGCCCAGTGGGCCTAACAAGAGTCGGTGTAGGGTGGCTAGTCCTAACCCTGGGCCCCCTGGGGCGGCTAGCTCCCTCCCTATACTAAGTAGCTCACCTCAGTACCACGTACACGAGAGCCAAACAGAGTCAGTGTAGAGTGTCTAGGCCTAACCCTGGGGCTCAACCCAACGGGCGGCTAGTACCCCTCTACACTAAAGGGAGAGTGGCTCTCCTTGGTACTGCGTACACAAGGGCCAGCTCACTTCCCGTCTACAGGAGTTTTCCTCCTAATTCCCAGTAGGGTTTATGCTTGTATTCCTTTCATTTCATATTCCAAACTTTCAGATCTCTTTATTTACATTTTCGTTTCCATGCTTAAAATAGGCAGCTCGTGATTTTTTAACTGACAAGGCTTCATATTAAATAACCAATACATTTGCTAACATTTAAAGTTTTACAGGCATCTCAAGTAAATAGTGTAGCTCAACCATACTCATTTGTTCCTACCCTAGGGTTCATTCAAGTTATTCTAAGCAGGCAGTTCATTTATTAAATCATAATATTAATGTAAACCACTCTACCAACAAACATGGGGGGAATGGGGGCTCGGATTGCAGATCCCTTCGCCTCCGCGGCTTTCCCGTACTTGACTAGCTGGAGACCTATACAATTGACCAACTACATGAAACGAGTCCAAAACTGTATACAAGTGACACTAACTTGTAGAGAAACTCAAGCGAAAAATGATGCTTCGTTTGCGGAAATCCGATTCTGTTTGGGCCCTAAACGGGCCAAAAACACTCACACTGTCCAAAATCAGACGTCTGGGTCTAATCCCAGACGTCTTAAAAGACGTCAACACTTACCCCAGGTTCCCTGCAACTACCTCGGATGTCCGGACCCTTCCGCGATCGTCTGAGGTGAGTTCCAGATGTCCGACTCTCCTTCCGGTCATCTGGAGGTACGGTCAGATGTCTGGTGACGTGTCTAGACGTCCAAAAGCACCTCGAAGGGTGCACCCCTCACCTTTCCAACACCCTACTCCCTGCGTACGTCCGTGTAGACCTCAGAATGGCCGGACAATCTCTGTAGTGAGGCCTACATGGCCGTAAACTGCACAAAAGCACATACCTTAGCACAGAGCGTGCTTTCAGATGTCCAATCTTAGCTTCGGACATCCTTCTTCTATTCCAGACGTCTGGGATGTGCTCCAGACATCTGATACTGGAAAATATCCAGTACGCAGAAACTCCACAAGCTTTCTTCTCCATGCGGAACCCCTCTATGCCGCCCACAGCTGCTACGCCAGTAGCTTCAGGAGGCTGCGAAGCTCACCTTCGCGAGCTCCTCCTCCTGGGGCATGAGCTCTTTCTAGCTCCTCCCATGCTCTTACAGCTCCCTCGTGAGCTCTTCCTCTCGAGCTCTCCTCTCCTCCTCCTCCATGTCCCGTCTCTCTCTCTCTTCTTCCTTTCCTTTCGCTGCGCTGGAAGGAAAGGGAGGAAGGTGGGGGCCGGGTGGAGGAAAGGATGAAGGTGGTGATCGATGGGGATGGAGAGAGTGGCGTGGGGGGAAGTGGGGGTTTAAATAGATAGAGGGTTAGGGTTTGGGGTGAGGAGAGAGAGGAAACTATGTGTGCAGCGTGCGTGTGGAAAAGAAAGAAGGTAAGGTTCTCTACTTTCAGATGTCCAACACTCTGTCCAGACGTCTGGACAGATGTCTGACTACTAATCCAAACGTCTTAAACAACCCAAAAAGGTAGCAGGTCATTTCACAGCCAGAGCCCAATACATTTATATTTTGCCACCACTAACTAGATTAGCACATGTATATACATATGTACATCAAAAGGGGTAGAGGAAAGCCACCTAAGAGGTCAAAAAGGGGAATTGTCAACCGCCACCACCAAAGCTTGCTAATGGAACTCCAGAAGATCAATGATGTCGTGGACAATACCCATGATCTTCCTAAGACTGAGACGAATGAGTACCTCCCAGCCGTGGTCATCAAACACGGCCTCTGCATGATGGGGTACAAGAGTGAAAATCCTTATCGGCTGATGAGGTGTGGCTCATCATAGCTAAAATACCCAAGTTAAGCAAGAAACTAGGTTAAACACTACTAAATTAACACATGAAAAGGGTTAAGTGTGGGAAATAGTGAAAAAGACCTAAAACATCAAATCTATGTTAAAAATGCGAAATTAGGTCATAAAATGAGATATTCTATAAAATGATGATCCAATTGCAAATTGAACACATAATTGAGTTCAAAACTTCAAATCAAAAGTGAAATCAACTTCCTAAATGTTCAATTAAGCTTCAATAAAAACTTGGTTGCATTCCCTGTATTTAGAGTTTCACATTTAGGTCCTTAGGGCATTAACATTTTCTTAACGTTTAAAACCTCCAGGGACATATTTGTAAGCCACTGAGGACCTCTTTGTAAAACTTTCGGGGACTGTGTCAGCTTCTTCTTTACCACTTATGGGCTTCTGTGCTAATGTTCTACCGTTTCACCATAAGGGCCTTCGTGTAAATCCACCAATAGAGCTGCAGCCGTGTAACGACCCGGTTCCCGAGTCCCTACGAGACACGAGAACCGGACCGACTCGACTAATCCCAAGACCTAGTCGTCCAACGAGGAAGTAACCAAAAGAGCAGTAAAATAAACCACATTCAGCATGAATATAACTAACAGTAAGAAACTACAGCAGTAAGGAAAGAAACTACTACAGTATATACCACCACAACAGTAGAACAACATTTATCATATAACATGAACTGCAGGTAAAGAAAAGTACAACGGAAACAAGAACTACTCACTATAACGGAAACAAAGAGGTACAAAAGACAGTGGTAACTCTACTGGACCCTACTCGGCCCAGCGTCCTCTGCAGCCGCTGACCCTGGCTGCTCAACACCTGGTCCTGAAAAAGGTAACGAGTGTAACACGTCAGCAAAACGCTGAGTAGAGTGGCAACTAAAACTAAAGACAACAGTAGAGTGTACAGTAGCTGTTATGTTCTATTACTTTCTTTATTCACATCTTTCAATTGTCTCACTATTTCATTTATTCCTCACATCTTTTACTTGATCTCGAATGTTCCTCGTGGGAACGATCTTGATTGCAGTCTTTTCCAAAAAGTAGAAGTAGCACGTGGTGCTCTCCTGGCCGGGAGAGTCCCCCGTGGTGATCCTACCCTCAGTCAACCACCCTAAGGTCACTGACAGACGTAACGGTGACTACGGCACGCGCGATAAACGCACAGGTAGCTAACCCGTACTGGCACGCGGTCAGTCGTTTCCGTTAACGGGTGCGCCCAAAGCACAGCACGGAACCAGTCCAGGGCAGAGCCCTCTCAGTAACAGGGGTCCAACCCCTCCACAGTAACCAAACCGGGGCCTTGCCCCTCCACAGTCCGCGCACCCTCGCCTAACTACCCTGGTTTGCCCCAGTGGGCCTAACAAGTCGGTGAAGGAGGCTAGCAGAACCCCGGGGCCCGTGGGGTAGCTAGTGCTCTCCTAACACTAGTAGCTCTCCTCGGTACTACGTACACGAGGGCCAGCAAGTCGGTACAGGGCGGCCGATCCTAACCCTGGGTCCCTGGGGTGGCTGGCCCCACTCTGCACTAAATAGGTACAGGTACTTCCCTTGGTACTACGTACCCAAGAGACAGTACAAAACTACATCTTAGTTCCATTCCTTTCTCTTTCCAGGAGTTCCACTCCTAATTCCCCGTAGGGTTCCAGCTCTTTAATCTCAGAACATCTTATGTTTCACTTTCCAGTTTCACGTTCTTACAAACCATGATCTCAATCATGTTTCTTTATTCATAACAGGCAGCTGTTAATTCAATTTATAGGCAGCTTTATATTCCTTTCCATTTTCCAAGACTGCAGTATTATACATTCCACTAGTTTTTCCATCCTTGGATTCATGTCATATCCTAGGACCTATCATACAATCTAGTTTTCCAGCCCTAGGATTCATGCAACACCTAGGAGCTATCATTCAATATTTTTCTCATTCCTAGGATTCATGCAATGTCCTAGGTTCTAGTTATGGTTCCATACTTCAACAGATTTTATTAATAACTTAAAGCCACTCTACCAGGTACAACGGGAGTAATGGGGGCGTGATCGGGAATCCCGCGTGCCTCCGCGACTCCCAAGACTGCAACTGAAGGAGGTCCTATCACAAGGATCAAACACAAGGAGTGTCTCAAAACAGTGTATAGCTACTGTAGACGGGTAGAGGAATTAATTCTGAAAAGAACGCAACTCGAATTGCGGAAAACGGAACCCGAACGGGCCCTAAACGGGTCGAAAACGACGACACTGTGCAAAATCAGACGTCTGGAACTTCTTCTAGACGTCTTAAAAAGTGGATCAGAGAATTACCTGTTCAGCGTGGTTTCCCAGACGTCCAGAAGTCTGCGGGGACGTCTGGCCTAGCTCCCAGACGTCCGATGGTCACCCCGGACGTCTGGAGGTCGCTCCCGCCGTCTGGTACAACAGCCAGACGTCTAATTCGCATTGGATGGCGAATCACCGAGCCTGCACACACCCATCTCCCTCCCTCAGTACGGTCAGTCGACAGGAAGGAAGAAGAAGACGGAAAACTCACCTTTCAGACGTCTGGATGGTCTTCCAGACGTCGCCCTCGCCGTCTGGCTATCAACCCAGACGTCTGATTCTGGAAATTCTTCCAGAATCAGGGTACCACTCGGCCTTCGCTCGCGACGCCGCCCGCGTCGCACCTCGAGCGCCTGCTGCTCAGACCGCAGCAGTCCCCCCTCCGCGTCACTCCGCGCCCCCCGCACCCTCCGCCGGCCGGCCCTAGCAGCCCCGGCGAGCTCGCCCTCACTGCAGAGCTCCGCTCTCGCACGCCGCACCTCCTCCGCGCTCACTGCGGCCGCCGCTGCCGCCCTCGCGCTCGCGCTCACTGGTTGAAGGAGAAGAGGGAGGAGACGATGGAGACGACGGGAGGGAGCGCGTGGCCTTTTAAGGCAGTGCGAGGAGGAGAGAGAGGACGCGGCAGGCGTCTGCAGCTGCAGAGAAAGAGGGAATAAGAGAATATCCGGTCTGCACGCTCAGGCGCGCAGACGACCCGCATGTGTCGAAATTAACGGATTTCCAGATGTCTGGAAACGATCGCAGACGTCTGGTCAGACGTTTGGATGTGATCCCAGACGTCTGGTACGACGTCTGGGCCACCTCCCAGACGTCTTAAAAGACGTCTGGGGCACGCGTTCGTTACAAGCCGCCAGGTCTACTGTAGCGGCTCAAGAAGACCTTCAATCTCAGTCATTCATTCTTTACGCTCTTGATCAGATGGTCCAGCTCCAATCGAAGCTTCATGCACTTCGATGCGTGTGATCACCCTTTACCCCAGATCTCATCCAACGATCATGATTTGGATTGAAGTTTCGTGCGCCTCTTTCTCTTCTTCCCCACCACCCATGCCCTAAGTGCATAATCGCACCACTGTGGTGCTTTGATCCAGTGATCTGCTTACTTAAGTCCTTGCCCAGCTCGCACGCACGCCCATCAACTCCCTCCACCTTGAGCTGATCATTTCATCCACTCTCCAGTTCTTCTCCCTCCTTCATTGGAACCGCCGGTGACAGGGGTGATTCTTCCCTCCAACTTTTGTCCCACAGCAACCCACTGTGGATCCAGGGATCCCATTCCTCGTTGGGGACCTCCCCATCCCCCTTCGTCGCTGCGGTGACCAGCTGCAACCTAGGCATCCCATTCCTCCTTTAGATTAGGATTTTCCTGCTTTCTAGATCAGTTTTAGTGTAGTTAGTGTAGCTAGAAGTAGAATTAGTTAGCAAATTGAGTGATGGATTGGTTTGGCATATATTAGAGTAGTCTAGAGCACTTCCGCCCTCTCTGACCAATTCAGATCAGAGAGGAGATTTTTCGCTTTCACGTCGATTTCCCTGATCTCCCTCCACATCTCCCTGTCCACCTTCATTGATTTGCACATGCTTTTCACCAATCACCCACGCATTAGAGCATCAAATCAGATTTGATGATCTTGAGCATTCAGATTTGATTTGATCTCTCAAATTCACATGAGGGTTACTCCATTCACTCCACTTGTTCACATTGACCCTCTATTGGTTTTGAATGACGATCTGAGGATTTGGGGTTTGATTTTAGTGGATTTTATCGTAGGATTTAAACTCTCTCTTCATGCTATCTGTAGCACAAGAAAGAGAGTAAATTAGAATTCTCCTTGGTTTTTAAGCTTTCCTCAAGAGGAAATGAATCCCAAATCATTCAGGAAATATTTGAGGTACGTCTGATGTGGATTTGTTGTATTGGAATCCTAATTTGCATCCTTATCTTACATTGTCTATAATGTAAGATGAGGAGCACACTCAGATTTCACGGTATTTGTGGGGAAGACTTATCTGAATTTCTCTTGGTTGTCTCGCTGATTAGAAGAATTTTCAGATTTGTCTCATGAGCTTTAAAAGTGTTTAATGATGATTGCATCACTTGAACTTACTTTTTAATGGATTTTCATTGCCTGAACATGTGATTTTTTATTTTAAATCCCCTTATTTTAGCACATTAAATAGTTGCTCTGTAGCAACATTTTGTGGGATTAACCCTTATTTCAAGCATTGGAAAGTTTGAACATGGTTTTCAATGGAATTCATGGTCTGATCTGATCTCCCCTATCTACTGTCTATAGAAGCAGTAGGATGATTAGATTAGGTTTTTCAATGAGTTTGAACCCCCATTGTTGATGCTTACCTTCACACTGTCTATAGTAGAAGGTGAGAATAACATAGGAATTTTTACCACTTAAGCATTTAATTAGGGACTAAATCTGAGGATGGGATTTAGATTTGACTCAGTTTAGACCTGATTTGGTTTAATTTAAGCCGTCTAATCTCATCCAGATAGCAACTCTTAGTTGCTGATTTTATTTGAAATATTGATTACCGAAAATGGCTGCAGCAGTAGCAGCTGTGGTGTTTTAAGTTGTTTGAGCAACAACTCAAATGTTTGGACTGAAGAGATGCAGCAGTAGCTGTAGAAATTGAATTTCAGCAGTTGATCTGTTTGCTGTAGTAGTTGCTGTAGGTCTGGATTTAAGGAGTTTGAGTTGGGATATTGAGTTGGGAATTTTGTGTATTAAGGAGGCTAACTTGTGTATAATATTAGAACTCAATGAGAACAAGCATTTATGTACTTTAGATTAATTGGATTTCAATTAGAATGGCTTGAATTTAGATTTAAATTCTTTATCAGCTAATGTATTGAGTTTAACTGCTACATTTGTAAATTTGAATGAGATCAATTGAAAAATCATATTTAAATGTCTCAACATCTTTCTTGGTTTGTACTGAAGCTGTGTGATTGTTTAACCAGCTATGAAAGACCTTAGAATTCATTTTAGGCCTTAGGTTCTATTTAGAAACACTTTACAAGACCTTAGGTGTGTCAACTTTGTCCATAAATAAAAATCTTTAAAAAATCACAAAAAATAAAATAAACCTGCCTTAAGTAAGATCAGGTATTTTATTAAGTATCTCCAAAGTTTTAAGGTAATATAAACCCTCGACTTAGTAGAACATACCAGTTGACGGTTCAGTACACCTTGAAACTTAATAAAAGAACTTAACTTGAGAAACAACAAAAACAAGTCTTTCTCTCTCATCTCTTTCTTTCTCTCTCATCCCCTACCTCCTCTAAACTTATAAAACCCATAAATCAGAAAAACCCCAAAAATACCCATAAATACCCTATATACTATACTTGTATATATTAATTAAATCTAAGCTATATGTAAATATTGTATAATATGTATATAATATATATAAATAACTTATATATGTATTCTATGCAGTAAATTAAGTATTTAGAATAACTTATTGTATATATGACTTTATTGTATTATTAGATATTAATTTATATAACTTAATTGTATAATAACTAAGTAATTATATAAACCTATTTATATGTACATATTTGTATCTCATACTGTAGATACATATTTATATATGTATTATGTACCATATGATACCTCTAATTAATTTAATTATATATTTACAGTAAATAATTAGGTTATTAAGTTAACTAGGTAATTTATTAACGTAAAATAAAATAAATTAGTAATTTAATGTGTTACTAAAGTAAGTCATACTATATATTTGTATAATGATATATTAAATATTTTGATCATATTTAAACTATATTTATATTGTATTATAGTATTTATAGTTATTTATATTTGAAACCATCTAAAACATGTATTTAATTGTAAATAAATTAAAATAAAGTTTCTAAAATATAATAAAAATCTGTAATAAATAATTTATTATGCATACTAACTATGTATAAAGTCAATTGTATAATTAATTAACTTATTTATACTTTAATTAATGAATTAAACTCTAATTTAATATGTATAACTGTAAACTTTAGCTAATTAAATTATATAATAAAATAACTTATTTTTATAAAGTAATTGCATAATTATGTAGCCCTATATAAGGGCTTTACAATGGTATAATTTATTTTTAATTTAAAATAAATTATGACCCTCAAATCGATGACCAAATTCATGACATCAAACACACACAATGTGCAGTTGTAGCGCTCAATTGAGCGCTTTGTTTTGTCCCACATCGGTACTGTAGGAGAAGTTGTAGCGGCTTATAAGGATTTTGTCATTCTCCCCCTTCAGCCATCACGGTGGTGGGCACCATTACATATACACATCTCTCCTCTCTCGATACTTTGAGCATATGAATGAATTTGTGTGCGGTGCATAGGTTGGGGGCCATGCACTATGCGTAGGCCTGATTAGGCCCATTAACGAGCATTGAACCAGATTTAAATGCACCTAATTAAGAACTAGGATGACCCTAGTAGAGGTCTGGTCCCACCCAAAAATGGGTACTGTGTATTCCTCGAAAAGGCTGCATTTGTGTGTGTGTGTGTGTATATAGTGTAAATAATATAATGTAAATAAATAAGTATACGTATATAGTAAGTATATATATATAAGTAAATTAGGTATTTGTTTGAGGTTTCAGATATCTATATAAATAACCTAAGACCTTTAGTGACGAATAGATCCGTCACTGTATATATATATGTATGTTAATATAAGTAGTTTTTGCCTTAAGAGGTGTAAACATGTTACTAAGAATACACTGACGTTTATGTATGTCACTATACATAGGATTATATGTCAGTATTGATAACTATTTTTGCCTTAGGTTATGTATTTATTTTACTAAGGCTACAACATGCTTATTTATGTTACTGTATATGCAATAAATGTTACTATAGATATTAATATATTATAATGATTTAATATAGCAAATATTATTAACTATTTTTGTACTTATGCTTAGGTATTAACTCTATTAGTTGTAAATAATTAACATAAAGTAGTTACACGTAGTTTTTGATGCTTGTTTGAGTACATATGTTTTCAAGCATTGTAATGTATTTTAATTCATTCTTTTGTACATAATTAACCAATTCATTGAATTATTTGATTCTTTCATTCATTTTTGTAAATAGAATCAACATTTTTCGAATAAAGGATATTCTTGGACTTAAAGAGTGATGTATATTAATAACTGTCTCCCAGTGAATGACTTGGAATAAACTAGTAAAAATTAAGTAAATAAATAAAATTGACGCGACATCGATTTTTATTTGTGACATATACTACAATAACGACATTTAAAACCACATTTTAGTGCGAACTGGTTGTCAACGATCATATTTTTAGCGCCATTGTCGAGGATAGAAATCCGTCAACAATGCTTTATTGCGATTAATTAACAAATGTCGCAAAAAGTAGATTATCGGCTCGAGTCTTACTCTCAGCAAGTGGGTTCGCCTCCGTACAGCCCAAATCAGCAGTTCGTGTGATGGCATCGCCATCATCCTCTATAATTAACCTAATTTTTTCATATTATAAGGTTAAATTCACCTAATTAATACATTGAAGGTATAACTCAATTAAGGTTGATGAGAGAGAAATTGATAAAAATTATGGTTAATTCTATAATTTTTACGAACAATTATAAATGTAGAATAACTAGAGGGTGAACTTATTTCTAATTAATGATTAATTAAGCTTAATTGTCCTAAAAGTGGGTTGGTACTTAATAGTTCAGGATTTACATTCAATTTGAATGTTTAATTCTAATAAAAAATCCTAATTTCAATTCCACTTCAATTAAAACAGATCTGATGGAGATAAATGTAATCTAAACCTTCTAAAAATCATTTAAAATTATTTTATAAGCTTTGGCGTAGTCAATTTAATAATTGAAACCTATTTTGACCTAAAACAGAATTACAGACGGGAATTTGGTACATTTTGGGTCTAAACATAAATTGACCATGCAAATATCATCAAAATAAAAATTGAAGTCACCATCAACTTTCTTATGTTCAAATTAGGTTACCATAAAAATTTGGGCTCATTTAGACTTCATTTTGGCCAAGTTTGTAATTTAGCCCTCAATTCCTTATTTCCTTATAGACAAGCCCCTAACTTTTGATTTTCTTTATGAAGACCCCCCCAGATTCTCATCTTCTTCACTTTAAGGTCCCTCGACCTTCACGAATCCATGGCATGTGGGAAGATGAGATTTGATCTCGTTCTCCTGCCGACTCCCTTAACCTCTCCCTGTGAAACTTGGAGGAACGACTCTCCTCTCCTCCCTGCATCAAAGGGAGGTGATCGTCTCGCCAACGGTTGCTTCATCATGCCAGAATTTGCGA
This sequence comes from Thalassia testudinum, assembly GCA_037157565.1. Lineage (NCBI taxonomy): Eukaryota > Viridiplantae > Streptophyta > Magnoliopsida > Alismatales > Hydrocharitaceae > Thalassia > Thalassia testudinum. Next base: position 98,464,549 of record JAZHRO010000039.1, on the reverse strand, counting down.
ACAAATTAACCGTGCCTAACTCGCATATCTCAAAGCTCTTCTCGCGAGCTTCCAAACCTCTTCGTGCGGTCGTAGGGCTATAAAAATTTGCGAGTCCCTGCCAAGGTCCGTTGTCCAAAAATCGCAAGTGCAGCCCCCTTATTCTTCCTCCTACACGCGCCGCCATTGAAGGACCTTGAAGATCTCTCAACCCCTTCATCCAATGCTCTCTCACCAAAATTGAGAGAGGGCTTTCACTCTTCGTGCTCGCACGAAGCTTCATGCGAAGCTTCGGAGATTCTATACCCTCCTTCGCTCTGACCAACCACCGCCGACGTCTTCTTCCTCCTTGAGTTCGGTGGGTTTTTTTTCCCCTCCTCTCATCAAATTAGGTTATGGCTTAGCTTTGTAGCATCCCCAGTTAGGTTTCTGGAGCTTCGTGGTTCCGTGCATTGCCACATTAGCTGCGTCCATCATCACCATTCACCGCCGCGAGGACCTTCTTCGCAAGCCCTCATTCGCCTTCTACACCATTGATTTGCTTAGGGCTTTGCTCCGGCTCATCACGTCAGAGCTTTTGAGCGTTTAATCAGGGTCTTTCGACCCGTGTTTTGATGTGTAGGTGCACGTCGGAGATCTCATCGGAACCCACCACCTTCTCCATCTCCGACCACTCCCTCCGCCGCGGCTGCTTCACCGATCATCGATCAACGGGCACCAGTAAGTCAACGAATGCCCAACCTCCACCTCCTCTGTTTGTTGACACCATCCAACGGGTGGATCTTAAGTTCGGCCGACCACCAGTGAACCCTTTCCAGCCTTGAAGAATAAAAGAGACGAGGGACCTTTAGGTGAGAAAAGGACTGATCTGAAAGAGTTCCTAAGGACCTTATTGAAAGCTGCAGAGACCTAATTGTGACAGTGCAAGGATAGAACTGAAAAATAGTGTTTATTCTTGATCTAAATTCTATTTTGAATAATTATGACTGCAATAACATGTTACACATTTTTGTTAGTTCATTTATGCCTAAATTGACGAATAGTTAATTATCACTGATTATTTGTTTTTATTGAGCTTTTAACAAATATTTATTCGCACTCATATATATTCTCTGACTGCTAAAATTTGGGTGCAATAGTGAACTTGTTTTATTTTCTTAAATTTATCAGTTCACTAAAATAACCTAGATAAAATAGTGGTAATCGTGTTTTAGCTTGCTCCCAGAGACGACCTCGGATTTTTCTATTAATTCGAGTATTATAAATTTAAATGTTAGATTCGCTTTAATCAACTATACTACGATGCGTGTTTTTTAAAAATGATCGAAGAGAACCAACACCGTGAGATCTCAATACTGACATTTCCTAAAAATCCAAAACACAAGGTAGGTGTAAGCCAAGTGGCTCAGTAGGGCTATCTCTAAACTATGTGTGTGTGTATATATATATATCCACGTACGTATACATCAGTGCATCCATGTAGGAATGAGTGTGCGCAAGGTATAATGAGAGTGCATATGGTCGTACTCTTCCGATGGTATCTCTACCCATTCACCCCCTTATCCCAACTCGAGACTCAACTTAACTCAATGGTTAATACATCGGCTTGTAGGTCAATTTAATGAATCACATTCACCTTAGAGGGATTTGAGGCTGATTTGGATTAAACATTCCCTTCCTCAACTTTCGAAGCTTGGGCTACCTTGGCCTTCAACAACTTACAGTCCTAGACCTAGATCTGAGAATCGCTTGAGGTAACCATGGTCAATTTTATTGTTTTGCCAGTGTAGGTGGATGCCTAACTCCTCAATCCTTGCGACTTTACTCACACATGCGGAGTGTCACTAGGCAACATGACTAGCTACCCATCCAGTGCTCTACTGAATTGCTGTTGAACGTTTACGAACCTACGCTAACGTGTTCGGTTTTGGAAAACCTATCGTTGTAATTCGAAAGCGAAGAATTCATGTTCAACAAATAAAAATTATACCGAAATTAAAATTCCGGGTCGAAGACAGGGAGGCGGACGTTTGATTTAAAAACTACTCGTTTCTTTTTATTTGTTACAGAATAATTCAATTTAGTACTATCTAATTATTTACAATAAATAGAAGAGAGAGAGAGAGTAAGAGAGAAAAAGAATATTACACAGAGAAATCAAAATGAGATGTAGAATAAATAAGGAATTTTTGCATTGAAGTGATTGTTCATTACAACTAGAAAGCATAAAATAATTACTCTAGAAAGCGATAAATTTACTCTAGAAAGCATTAAAAGAATGGAGGGAGAAATGTCCTCCTCGACGATTGCTTGGAGGACGAGTAGATTAATCTAGAAAGCAGTAAATCTATACTAGAAAGCGGTAAAAAGAATAGGGAGAGAGAAATCCTCCTCGACGGTTGCTTGGAGGACGAGCCGGACGGGACGACGCCTGGACGAAGGAGAACAAAGCGGGATGAAGGAGGACGAAGCAGAAGAACGGGAACGAAGCAGCACGCCGTCGTCGTCGCGGGATCCACTTCCGAAGGGGAACGAAAATTGGACTTTATCTCGCGAGAAGCATCCCGGGTGTGGGACAAGCTTCTCTTGAGCTTTGGAGGGGTAGAGAGGAGAAAGGGATCAGAATTTCATATGGAGGGGGTCTCCGTTTATAGTTGCAAGGAGTGGGGGCAAAATGGACATTACATCTTCAAAATAATAAATAAGGGGTCTTTAGTGACGGATAAATCCGTCACTAAAGCCCCGACGTGGCCGTCGCCGCCGCGCCCACGCGTGCCTCCTCGGCTGCCCGCTCCTCAACGCTCGCGCACGTCCGGCGCTTTTCAGCCGTCCGATCGCGAGATCGGACGGCTTAAAACGCGTCCGCGCACGCTGAAACCCGCCCGCCTGCGTGTGCGATCGCGCGTTACGCGGGGCGTCCAATCGCGCGTCGGCACTATCGGGTGCCCGCGACCGCACGATCTCCATCCGATGCTCCACGCGCCTCAATTACCCGCGCCTCCAATCCCCTCGCCGCGGCTCGAACCCGCGCCCCGCGCTCGCGCAAGCGCGCTCAACCGCTGCGCTGCGGGGCGCGGATGGTCGAGCGCATGTTTTAAGGGTCGGGCGGCCACAGCCGTTGGATCTCCATCTGACGGCGGAGAGCGATCGGGCGGGGGCCTTCGCAAAATGCCATCGGCCGTTTGGGCGGCTGAGATGGCGCCACGTGGAGCCATCTTGGCTGTCCATCTTCTGGAAGTTGTAGATGGTGCCACGGATGTCGGATTGACTCGATTTTTGTGTCGTTGGGCTGCGATCGTCGATCCGAATTCATCCGTGCGGTCGGATTTGTCATCTGAAGTGCGGATTTACACCATCCTGGCCCTTGATCTTCTAGGGTTCCCCGGTCTCTATCTGATGCTACGGATGAGTGATTAGGGAGATCTTGGAGTCGTTGAACTCCAATCGTCGCCCTGATCATATCCATACGGTTGGATCTTTGATCCGAGGCCCCTATAAAATGTTTGCCCTGTCCAAGCACATAAAAGGAGACAATTAACCTCCATTTTATTCAAACTACTCTAAATGCGAGATGATGCATGTTACGCAATATTTATATCATGAAATGCAATCCTATGCTTAAGAACATGCATAAATAGACATTTTAAGTAGTGTAAATGTGTTTACATCATACCCCCATGCCTATCTTTTGCTAGTCTCTAGCAAAAACTATATGCTATTTATAAAAGAATTAGGTTAGATTATTTGGACCTGAGTTATTTTCAATTATTAAGAAATTGTCTACTTAGAAACTGAACTTTCAAAGACACAACAGTACCCGGGTATCAGCCAAAATGTAGACCGCCTCAAGCCCTCGCCTTATTCAAAGAAAAATTTCTTTTTCTCTTTTTACTCTTTTCTAATTTTTTTGGATTTTCAAATTTTAGGGTTTAAGAGTGGCTTTCTACGGCCATTCAACTCACCCAAGATTTGATGAGAACCCTAAGTTTTAAGCATCTTATTGTGATTGTGATAGACTCGTTGACCGGCAATTAGAACGGACTTCAGATTTCTACGTCTCTAGGTGACCTCAAAAAGAATTCTGCCTAAAGGTGTATCTTTACAACCGGTAGCTTTCTCCCTACTTTTATTTTTTTTAACGGGGTCAACACAAGGGTGAATCCAGTGTATATCTCCCCAGTTTATTCTACTTCTCCACTTCTTCCTAAGTGTTTTGGGAATTTTTAGTGCATTTTCTGAGCTAGGTTCTGGACAACCGGTCGATGAGCTGTTACCACCGACAACTTGCCAGCCATACTCGTGCGGCGAAGTGTGGCTTATTTCTTTTTGTTCTTTTCTCCTTTTTCTTTTTGATTTTTTCTTTTTTTTTAAATAGGTGGCTTCCCTGATCTAAGATTTACCTAAAGGCAGCAAAAAGAGAAAGGTCCAGTGACTGGGCTCTGGACAACCTACCTATGGGCTGTTACCCACGATAACTTGCCAGCCATATCACCCTAGAAGGTTCATTAGCTACCCAATTTCCGTTAGAATCGCCGAATAACGAGTCAGTGCAAAGAAAGTGTGTAGATGCTTAAAACTCAAAATTCCCTCAAATCAGAGGGCGGGTTGATAAGTCGTGTACTTATCACCCAAACTTATTTATTCCAATTATAATAGAATTAAGATGGTGAGGACTCAAAGACAAATCCACATTTTAGTGGATACACAGGCTAATTAAGTCCAAAGACTTGAGGGGTCTTTGTGTTCAGATCCTAATGTAGTATTTCCTAAGATTGAAAATTTTCTTAAACCCAAATTCTCTTTCCTAATTCCGAAATTTTTATTTTTATTTTTTTTTATAAAAGAAAATAAACAAATCTACGGAGCTGACGAATGAATTCAGAGATGAATATCCACCCCCCCATGCCTATCTAATGCAATGTCCTCATTGTATTAAAAAGACATAAAACAGAGTGGAAAAGTGTAGAAAGCACCTGAATTGCGTGAATATCAGGTCCGCTCCAAGATGAAAACGAAAAAGAACTGTATAAGTGCTGAGTTTAGTGCATTCAGCTAGGCACACTATACAAAGAAAAGAAATGAAGAATTCACATGTGCAGGTCAGAATTAGAATGAACAGAAGAATCCTCTGACCTGTCAGTAGAGGTCCACAGATGTGGACCAGATTGTGGTGCAGACCCACACCCCATAATCAAGAATATCTTAGGTTCTGGATAAAAATTACCTAAAACCTAAAATCAGAATGTAAGCGGGATCGGGCCTGCGATTTCTGAGGATGCAACCCAAGACCAAAAAGTCGGGTTACAGAAAATTGAAGCTCAAAAGGATAATCGTTGAATGTGTGCTTGAGTTGAACATCCTCGAAACAAATGTCGTAAGGGTTCTGATTTGATGGTTTCAGCTTAAAAGGAACCCTTCGACTCAATCTTCCATTTCCTCCAAAATTAACTTCCCAAATCAGAACTTCCCCGCTCCTATCCTCCTCATTAAGTGTTTCAAATTCCAAGACCTCTTGTATATTCATCACCCCGTCTGGAATCTCCAAGTCTAAATGATGTGGCAGAATCAAAATTGACTTGGGTCTAATTATCTCAGAATTAGAATCATCAATAAGCTCAACAGGGTGTAACTGATAATCAGGGCATTGAATTGATTCCTCCAGAAAATGTGATTCTGGATCCGTATCATGTGCCCTAATAAGATCAGTTTCCTCAGTTATTGGGCTATCAAATGATCTATCAGATTCCTCAGGCCCAATCGTCTCACAAAAATCGTGATCTGAAAACTCGTGTGAGACTTCGCAACTTGAATCTTCACCATCAAAGAAATCAGGATCCGTATCAATGTATGTCCCAAAATCAGTTGTCACTTTGTGTTCCCAGGAGACATATGTTTTCTCGTAACCCGGCTCAGGGATCTCAGGTGAAGAAATCAGGTCATCCTTAATTGGTTGCTTTAATTCAATCTGGTCAGCCTCGTAACAAGTGTCCCCCCCAACAGGTGCCTGAGCGGGTTCTGTCATTGGCTTTCCTGAAGAGAGTTCATCCTGGGAATTATTCCAAGATTGAATCAAAGCAACCACGAATCTCATCCTCAATTTCACTAATTTCCCAAGTAGAAACTCACCCGGGTTCTTATCCTTAACATCCTGGAGCCAATCCAACAAAGACTTATTTAAATCATCAATCATTTCAATCAGGGGCTCCAATCTCTCAATGCAAGGTATTGGATGAACTTCTAAAGATTGAATGATATTCCTCAAGTTAGCCAGAACCTTATCTTGAACCTGATTAACCTGAACCAAATGAGTTGGTTCAGGGTTGGGCGGGTTTGACATCAATGTAGAGGAATTAACGAATTGAGATTCGTTATACCCTTTCCGATGATAGGTCATTTCAGATTGTTCAAAAGATGGTGATGACCTAAAGGCAGTGAAATCAGAGGATGGGTAAGGATCAGTGTATCCTTCTTGATTGTAGATCGTATTAGGTTGTTCATGAAAGGAGGACGATCTATAATCGATGTAGCTCTGAGAAGGATAGAAATCAGAATCAAAGTGTTCAGGGTTAGACCCTAAACACGGGGGTCCGGAATTGTATCTCCAATCCGAATTATCCCAACTAACTGATGGTCGATTACAATACGAGTTGGGATAATCATCATGTTGAGGATAATTTACAATAGGAGGGAAAGCGCGGGAATGCGTGAAATATGTGGAAGGATTCATGATACACGAGAGGAAGAAAGGTGCCCTGCAATACAAACAATCAAACCTGTCCTTAAATAGGTTAGCCTAAAGACCTACAGACTCTCAAAACCCGTCTTGAGATAAAGGAACGATTTGATCTACTTCCGTCTGTTCAATCCAACCAGTTAGAAGGAGGGACTGGGGAGAAGGTTCTTCCTTCGGCTTGCGCCTCCGGTTCCTACTGTACCCCCAAGCCGCGATTGTTTGACTCTACTCCCCTAACTAGACATCAGATTGAACAGTAGAAACAGACTAATCGAAAATAATCTCGTTCTGGGTTCTGAAGAGCGAGTCCAATCCTTAAGGCCAACGTCTACTTTGTTTTATTTAGGGCTAGGTTTGAATGTGCTTTGGAATGTGATGGGCCCTTAAATGGGTTGTGCCCTTAATGATTGATTGATTTGTGTGTGAGTGCACAACCAGTGGTTTTCAAGCAAGATTGTTTTTGATGTGGTAAATTTTAAGATTCAAATCTTGCTTAGTAGCTTTTAGGATTCAACTTTAGGTGTTTTCAATCAAGTTTCGTTGGCACACCAAGTTTTACAAGCACAGGTGAAGATGTTTTCCTTTAAAGTTTAAAAAGAATGTGGAGTGCCTGGTAAATCCCTAAGAGTTGAACCTAATTGGCAGCTACTTGATGAGTTGATTTTATTTGAAGTGGTGCGGCCCAATCAACTCAAACAATTAGCCTGCTGCACCACTTAATTAGGCACACAAATGATTACCTAATCTGATTTCTACTCAATTATGTGTTTGGATGTGTGTACCGGCTCCTAAGATTGGATTACCGGTTGAGTTTGAAAATCAGATGAGGTTGTGTACTTCTGTGAGATTTTTTTTTTCTTTTTAATGTGGGGGTTGGGGTGAGTATGGGTGTCAAACAGCAAACAATCTAACCTTAGAGTTTATAAAAACACCTAGGTTGATTGATGTTTGAGTTATTATGTGATGAAATGAAATCTAATGGGTGGGAGGTGGGGGGTAACTCACAAAACCTTCTACAGCACTTTACTCCAATCTACCGCTTTTGCCTGCCTCGAAAGAGTGCCTGCAATTACAATAAGAAAGGAGAAAAGTGAGGTAAATGATTTGTAAGTTACAAAATGCGAAGAGAAATCAAAGATCGTTGCCTCCCCGGCAACGGCGCTAAAATGTTGAACGTTTACGAACCTACGCTAACGTGTTCGGTTTTGGAAAACCTGTCGTTGTAGTTCGAAAGCGAAGAATTCGTGTTCAACAAATAAAATTTATACCGAAATTAAAATTCCGGGTTGAACACAGGGAGGCGGACGTTTGATTTAAAAACTACGCGTTTCTTTTTATTTGTTACAGAATAATTCAATTTAGTACTATTTAATTATTTACAATAAATAGAAGAGAGAGAGAGAGTAAGAGAGAAAAAGAATATTACACAAAGAAATCAAAATGAGATGTAGAATAAACAAGGAATTTTTGCATTGAAGTGATTGTTCATTACAACTAGAAAGCATAAAATAATTACTCTAGAAAGCGATGAATTTACTCTAGAAAGCATTAAAAGAATGGAGGGAGAAATGTCCTCCTCGACGATTGCTTGGAGGACGAGTAGATTAATCTAGAAAGCAGTAAATCTATACTAGAAAGCGGTAAAAAGAATAGGGAGAGAGAAATCCTCCTCGACGGTTGCTTGGAGGACGAGCTGGACGGGACGACGCTTGGACGAAGGAGAATGAAGCGGGATGAAGGAGGACGAAGTAGAAGAACGGGAACGAAGCAGCACGCCGTCGTCGTCGCGGGATCCACTTCCGAAGGGGAACGAAAATTGGACTTTATCACGCGAGAAGCATCCCGGGTGTGGGACAAGCTTCTCTTGAGCTTTGGAGGGGTAGAGAGGAGAAAGAAGGGATCAGAATTTCATATGGAGGGGGTCTCCTTTTATAGTTGCAAGGAGTGGGGGCAAAATGGACATTACATCTTCAAAATAATAAATAAGGGGTCTTTAGTGACGGATAAATCCGTCACTAAAGCCCCGACGTGGCCGTCGCTGCCGCGCCCACGCGCGCCTCCTCGGCTGCCCGCTCCTCAACGCTCGCGCACGTCCAGCGCTTTTCAGCCGTCCGATCCGTGCCCACTGCAACCCGCCCGCCTGCGCGTGCGATCGCGCGTTACGCGGGGCGTCAAATCGCACGTCGGCGCTATCGGGCGCCCGCGACCGCACGATCTCCATCTGATGCTCCACGTGCCTCAATTACCCACGCCTCCAATCCCCTCGCCGTGGCTCGAACCCGCGCCCCGCGCTCGCGTAAGCGCGCTCGACCGCTGCGCTGCGGGGCACGGATGGTCGAGCGCATGTTTTAAGGGTCGGGCGGCCACAGCCGTTGGATCTCCATCTGACGGCGGGGAGCGATCGGGCGGGGGCCTTCACAATATGCCAGCGGCCGTTTGGGCGGCTGAGATGGCGCCACGTGGAGCCATCTTGGCCGTCCATCTTCTGGAAGTTGTAGATGGTGCCACGGATGTCGGATTGACTCGATTTTTGTGTCGTTGGGCTGCGATCGTCGATCCGAATTCATCTGTGCGGTCGGATTTGTCATCTGAAGTGCGGATTTACACCATCCTGGCCCTTGATCTTCTAGGGTTCCCCGATCTCTATCTGATGCTACGGATGCCTGATTAGGGCGATCTTGGAGTCGTTGAACTCCAATCGTCGCCCTGATCATATCCATACGGTTGGATCTTTGATCCGAGGCCCCGATAAAATGTTTGCTTTGTCTAAGCACATAAAAGGAGACAATTAACCTCCATTTTATTCAAACTACTCTAAATGCGAGATGATGCATGTTATGCAATATTTATATCATGAAATGCAATCCTATGCTTAAGAACATGCATAAATAGACATTTTAAGTAGTGTAAATGTGTTTACATCAATTGCCATCCACCACAAGGAGTTGTCCTGCGATCTAACGCACTCCTCGACCACCTTGCCCTGGCACTTTGGGGTCTAACCTTTGTTACCATCCTAGGTTACTCTCATGAGTGGTCCCAGTATTTCCCTTCTCACGGGAAATCCTAGTGGGTTGAAGATCTAATTCGTTTGGTCAATGTTCCCTTGTAGGGACATTTGTCCAGCATCGGATAGCCTTTTCAAGTACTCGCTTTGGAGACCCCAGGACGGCCCACTTCCATATCTTGGATTTCCCCGTTGGAGTATCATTCCCTGATATGTCAATATTAGACGTCTGTTGATACGTGTCGGATGTCTGATAAGGGCCTATCCAACATCTGATAGAAACATTAGACAACCTGTACGACCTCAAGATCACCCTCATTGGTGCTCGACTTCTAGATGTTTGTCCAAAAGTCAAACTTCTGAGGATAGCCACTGATCATTCAAGGTTGGCTATTAGATGTGTAATATGAACAGATAAAGCGTCTGTCTTATAGGTCAGATGTCCCCTCAGCCGTACTATGAACTTACCCAATTACCCTTGCTATCGGACGTCCAAAGCCGTGCATGGACATCTAGAGACCTCTCTAGACGTATGGTCATGTCAAATGACTTGTAACTCATTTTATGAGGTGGAACTGTGCCCCAAATAGGGTGCACCAAGTCCATCTATCAGTTGTCCCTTGGACTTTGTATTAGACAACTAATTTGCAACCAGTGTAGTACTCAGGAAAGAACCCTCTCCAGTCTACCATCCAATTTTCCTATTGGACGTTTGACAAACCTTCATCAGACATCTGATGAAATATTTAGACGTCTCCCAAGAGTACCTATGCACACCATCTGTCTGCACAGGGCTCCAAATAATTTCCCATTGCTGGGGATGTAGGGTAGTCTATCTCCACTTCCTCAGACCCTCATTTCTTGCCCCCTAACCTTCACAAAACCTCCCTAACCTCTTAGATAGAAATTCTCACCAAACCTCTCATCATAGAATGGAGCTTGATGGTGGGGGTGCTTCTTACACCCCTCCACTCCACCCATTTGATTTAGGGGAGGTCTTTAATGCTCTTATGGCATTCCAACCCGACGTTCCCTATTTTACTCACAACAAAGATAACGAATAAAATCCCTACCTTAAATCGGAGGGGTACTTGCTGCAGTTCTTCCTTGTCCTCCCATAGGTGCTACTACTGCTGCACTTATAGTAGCTCCCCAACCTGCAAGGAACACCATCATTTATGTTGTCGCAGGCCACCAATCAGCCACCTATCCCTTGCAACTACACAAGGGCCTGATCGTCGAGTCCAAGCCAAAGGCTCGACATGCACAACCATCTCTTTCCTCGATCACCAAGCGAAAAGGGAACTTGTTGAGGGAGAGGGCTCCTTATCTTGAGAGATGGCTGATGAAGACAGTGGGGCTCCTTCCTTTGCTCAACAGCTAGGGATATCTCCCTTCCTCCTCAAACCGCCTATCCTCTCTCTCTCTCTCTCTCTCAAGGTGACGGGGGTGGAGTATTGCAGCTGATGAGGCATCCTTATCCCCATGCAAAGCTTTTATACCTCGTTTTCTCTCTCTCTGTGTGTTTAAAAATAGCTCAGGTGGTCCTTCCCTTATTTGGCCATTAGTTTTTCTCTTTCCCATCCTTAGTTCTCTTACATTTGCATCCTTCTAGCTCAACCCCCCATCCCATTTGGTAATGTCGCCTTGCATAGAATTCAAGGACTCAACTCCTTGGTCATTCAATCGGGTGGTTAGATTCTCAAATCACACTTAAATGCATACTCTTCTTTGCAACCCATGTCATACCAGCTAGGTACCACACTGCATTATAATTTGGGATGTAGAAGTTAAAACATTTGGGTAATCTTAGATAACTCTAGGATCTAGCTAGTGTGGGGGCCTCACAACACATTAATCCATGATTTGCACTCATTTTCATTCCCATACATTGATGCATATTCTTGCATACATCTATATGTATCAAGATGAAACATAGATAGTACGTAGAAATTTTCAATTATTTCGTGAATCTAATTATAGACATAAAGAAAAAAAGTCACCATCCTCAAGTGGATATAAATTCATCAAAAGTCAACTACAAGCATATACCAAGGAACCAGGAACCTCAATTTTCCCTTCCCTCTGCAACACCTATGCCAAGTATACATAGAATCTAAGCACAAAATTCTTTAAAAACTACAATAGTAAATGGACAAGCATCTTAAGAATTTGATGACTAACACAACACTTTTTACAATAACACGTAAAAGCAGTAAGAAGATAGCTACCAGCTGCAATGACCCCAAGTAGGTAGATAATATAGGAACATACCTGAAGACACAACTTTATGTTATATATGTTAGAATCATTAGTGGACATACATATATTATTATAATGAGACTTACATTAATATATATCATATACGTATATATTGGTAAATATGCCCATTTTGTTATCCAATAAGAATTAGGTAAATTGTACTTCCAAGGATATGGGGTTAATTACACAGAAACCCTCTGGGGAATTACGGTTGTTGATAGGTAGAACTATCAATTCCAAAAGTATTATGGTTATGGTCCCCAGGGATATGCAAGTAATGAGCAATTTTGTTTTCCCGCACCCCATCATGAGAAATATAAGGACCCTAGGTGGAAATTGAAGAGGCACGAGAACCTAACGTTTCCTTCTCTCTTCCGTGCTCACTCTCTCTAGATCCCTTGAAGCACCATCGCCAAACCCCATTGGAAAACTCTATGGGAAATAGAAGGATCGTTGCTCGCATCCTTCATTGAAAAGATCAAGCGATGGACACAGGTATCCATTCACACTCTCTTTGGTTTTGGGATTATCAATGCATCTGGGAATCAAAGATTTTGGGATTTGTAAACCTTTCCAATGATTTGATTATGAGTGGATTGGTTTTTCATTCAGTCTAAAATATATCAAGTGATATCAGAGCTTCTGATTTCCGTTGCATTGTAATATGTTGTTTTGATTTTTTGGGTTTTCATTCAGATAAGAACCCCTGAAATCATGTTTGATTCAATGTTTAAGCCCATCTTAGTTGAATCAATGTTTTAAAGGGTGATTCATGTTAGTTTTTAATCTCTTATGATTACTGTAACGTCATTTTTTTATCCAAGATCGATTTTGGGATGTTTACGTATGATCTTGAATTCTAATTGCTGCCTTGGAATCGAACCGTAACCGGTTCGGTACCGGTACTGGTAAGGTACAAGTACCGATTGGGCACTTCTTGGAGTGTCGCCAATATCGATATGGTACTCGTACTCATCATGAGTACCGGTACATGAGGGATACTAGTCATGCCCAGGAGTGCTACCAGTAGTGAATAAGTATCAATACTAATTATGAGTACTGATACTAATTATGAGTATCGGTACATGAGGGATTCTGGTCAGGGCCCAAGTATGTTCCAATAACGAGGTAGTACCAGTACTCATCATGAGTATCGGTACATATGGGATACTGGACACACTACATGAGTACTGCCAATATCGATGGAGTACCAGTACTCATCATGAGTACCACTACATGTAGGATACTGGTTGCATCCCAAGATCGGTCCAATATCAATGGGGTACCAGTACTTATTATTAGTACCGGTATATGTATGATACTGGACATGGTTTCAGGATCAGTCCAGTACTCATGTAGTACCAGTATGTAAAGACCAGTACCGATACATATCATCCTGCTACTGGTACTGAAGGACTAGTACCGATACTAGAATGTTGATTCGAGATACAAACTATCTGATCATGAATCATTTGGTATAACTATCTATATATGGTACTACATCATTGTAGTTGGTTTTGGTATATCTAGATTGATTAGTGCATTTAACAATTTATTTGCCAAAGCAGTTCATTGTTTCTTCTGCTAATTAATCTATAACATCAAAATGATTGCTTTTGTATTGTTCATGTGAGTAGTGAATAGCTCAAAGGAGATTTACTACTTGATTAAACCTCACAAAGCAATTGATAACAAATATGAGTTATTTCTTTTGGTTTTATATGTGAGTAATAAATTAATCCAAAGATAAATTCAGCTAACTTGCATTTTTAAACTCTCAAGTTTGGTTATTCATTTCTGCCTCATACGATATTGTTATTTCTGTCCAAAGACTAAATGCCAATATTGTATGGCTTTCTTAAGTTTATTTATTCATTAGAGCATGTTTTTTGTCTTTTGTTTCAGTTAACTCCTCTGCACCTGCTATTATTGCCAATCTGAACTCCATTCTAGAATTAAATGGGTCTAACTTTAAATTCTAGAAGGAGAGTGTCATGATAGTTCTGGGGTGCATGGATCTGGACCTTGCATTAAGGGTGAAACAACCTCCTCTTACGAATCAAAGTACTGCAGATGCTAAGGAGTACTTTGAGAGGTAAGAGCATTCCAATCGCATGTGTCCAATGATCATGAAGCGTGTCATATCAGAAAACTTCAGGGGTGCTATCTCAGACGAGTCCAATGCCAAAGGATTCCTTGATGAGATAGAGAAACGTTTTGTGAAAAATGAAAAGGCTGAGACAGGCAACCTTCTGGGGAAACTTGTCTCTCTTAAGTATAAAGGAACTAGGAACATAAGAGAGCACATCATGGAGATGTCTCATTTGGCTTCAAAGCTAAAGGTACTAAAATTGGAACTGTCGGAAGACCTCCTAGTGCATTTAGTTTGATATCCCTTCCTACACAGTATGGACAGTTTAAAATAAGTTATAACTGTCAAAGGGAGAAATGGTCTTTCAATGAGCTCATTTCTCATTGTGTGCAAGAAGAGGAGAGACTTAAGCAGGATAAACTTGAAAGTGCTCATTTAGTTACCAGTTCCAAAAGAAAAAGGGCGAATGATGCTGCTGCTAGTTCTTCACCTAAAGGCAAGTAGAAGAAGCCTTAGGCAACCTATTTCTTCTACAAAGGTGAAGGACACGTAAAGAAGGACTGTACAAAGTATCACACCTGGAGTGACAAGAAGGGTACGTATCTTTCTTATGTTTGTTCAGAAGTTAATTTAGCTTCCGTACCCTTAGACATTTGATGGATAGATTCAGGAACAACTATTCACATTAGTATGTCTATGCAGGGTTGCCTAAGTTGCCGACTGCCAAGTAAAGTCTAAAGGTTCATATACGTGGGCGATGATAAGAAGGTGGAGGTTGAAGTTGTTGCAGATTTTAGATTGTTTTTAAGTACTGGTTGTGCTTTAGATTTGAAACAAACTTTTGTAGTACTGTCATTTAGACGAAACTTAATTTCTGTTTATCTATTGGACAAGTTAGGTTATTCATGTTCTTTTGGAGGTAAGAAATTTAAGTTGTTTCTTGATTCAAGTCTTATTGCTACTGGTTCATTATCTTTGAATGACAATCTATATAAGCTTCATACGTCTTTCTCTACTTTTGAAATCTTGCATGCTACATCTAGTAGTACGAAAAAAAAATTAACTTGTGAGGATTCCAGAATGTTATGGCATAGGCATTTGGGTTATATCTCTAAAAAGAGAATTGATAGGCTTATTTTCACAGGAATTCTCCATTCCCTTAATTATACGGATTTAAATGTCTGTGTAGAATGTCTAAAAGGGAAACGAACAAACAAATCAGGTGTAGATGCCATAAGGGCTACAGACGTCTTAGAACTGGTACATACAGATTTTTGTGGGTCATTCCCTACGGCTTAATGGAATGGTCAACAATATTTTATTACGTTCATAGATGATTTCTTTAGATATAGATACTTATATCTAATTAATGAGAAATCACAGTCTTTAGACGCTTTCAAATCCTATAAAGTCGAAGTTGAAAATCAACTTAGGAAATGATTAAAGCTGTTAGATTTGACCGTGGTGGTGAATACCACGGCAGATATGATAGATCAAAAGAACAACGTCAAGAACCGTTTACTTCATTCCTAGATGAATGTGGAATTGTGCCTCAGTATACCATGTCAGAGACACCTAGCATGAATGGTGTTGCAGAAAGGCGCAATAGGACTCTTAAGGATATGGTGAGAAGCATGGTTAGTCATACTTCTTTACTATAGTCCCTCTAGGGAGAAGCATTAAAGATGTTAGCATACATTTTAAATAGAGTACCACCAAAGACAGTACCAAAATTCTTATATGAAATGTGGACTGGTAAATTACCAAGCTTTAGGTACTTTTATATTTGGGGATGTCCAGCTAAGACTAGGCCTTATAGGCCTAATGAAAGGAAATTCGACTCCAAAATGGTTAGCTGCTATTTTGTTGGATACTCTGAAAGATCTAAAGGATATAAGTGTTGGTGCTAGAGCACTACGATCATTTGTTTTGATGATAACAAAACACGTGTTATTTAACATTTGCAATTTGAGTCCTAGATTTCAGGTCAATTGCAAATGTGGACGTGTTTAGACGGAACTCGAGCTCGCATCCAGGATGGATTGGAGGAGCTTAATGAAGAACAGAGGAGGTTCGCATGGAGCGACAGATTGAAGATAGAAGACAAGAAGAATAGGATAGATTCTTTTTAATCCTTTCTTGTATCTCTTGTCTTTATTTTCTTGCTCTTATTTTCATTAGAATATTATGTTAAAGAGCCTCAAAGTACCCTAACAGTAGTCCTAGGAACACCGGCACAACCCTAGGATACTTAGGTTTTCTGTAGAATACTTAGAAAACCAATATAGGATTCAAACAGCACTTCCAGACGTCTAATTCCCAAATCAGACGTCTGATAAAGTATTTTAAGACGTCTGACTGTTGTTTCAGACGTCTGATAACTGTTAGGCTGGACATACTTAGTTCTGTCTGATGAAATCAGACGTCCAGAACTTAGACCAGACGTCTTAAGAGACGTCTGATGACTTTGCCAGACGTCCAATTAGTGGACCGTTAGCTGGCTTAGCAAACACTCAAGAATATGACCGTTAGAGCCTTATCAGACGTCCTTAGGCCTTTACAGATGTCTGATAATTGACCGTTTTACCTCGGCTGACCCAAAATCTCTTCTCAGAGATTTTCTAGCCGTTGCAACGTTTGGAAATCAATTCCCACAGTAAAAGTAGGTTTCTAGACGTCCAGACATAGTCCCAGACGTCCTGTATGTCGTCTGATGGACTTGCGCAAAAACCTTGTTTAGATCTGATTCAAGTCAGGAGGAAACCCGCATAGAATCAGATGTCTGACCTTTAAATCAGACGTCTTAAAGTGGCCTTCCAGACGTCTGATGCAAGAGTTAGACGTCTGATTACCCTGTCAAATGTAATCATTGTCCTGATTTCGGCCTGATTCTCTTGGACTTTGCACCCAACGGCTATAGAACCTTTCCTGAGCCTTCCAAAGCCTTCCTAAGGCCTCTATAAATAGAGGGGAGCCTTTGACACCAATATACACTAAGAGAAACACTTGGATACACTTAGCTACACACTTTCACACTCTTTTGTGTCCAGAAAAGATCTTGCTCTCTAAGCTCAAGTTCTACATCTTGAGAGCATCAAGCTTCGCGCACCCGCTCTCCCGCCGTTGTCTATGAGAGCGACGTTGCGTCGTCGCGTGGCTCACGCACCGCGTCATCAACTCGATGCACTCCTTGCAAAGGAGAGTTTCCTTATTCCTATAGAAGCTAGGTTCATAATTTCTTTGTTGGCTCTATAGGACTTGTTGTTCATTTTATCTTTGTTATTTGGTTGGGTATTCGCTTTGCGAATTCCCGTCTCCTTCGTGAGACAAAATCCTTCTCGTGGAGAGAAGGGGTTGAGGAACGCTACCCTCGTACTTGTAGCGTGGTTGTACTGAGGTTGAATCACCCTCGTTTAAAGTGATTCGGTTAGTGGATTTGATCAACTAGGTTGATCGGAAAATCCTAACTCGAGAGGGTTAGGTGGTGGTTTTCACCTAGTTTGGGTTTCCACCTAAAAAATACTTGTGTACTTGTGATTGATTTTCTTTGGTGAGATTGCTTTATATTTATTTTCGCATTTTATTACGTCACCCCTCCTAGTAGGGCCAAACCTACAATTGGTATCAGAGCAGGTTCTTGCAAAATCGGAGTAACACCCGGCAAGAAGATCATGGAGGGAAGCTGTTCCACAAGCAGGATTTCCGAGGGGCAGTCCACAACCCGTCCGCCGTTCTTCGACGGAAGCAACTACCCCTACTGGAAGTTGCGGATGAAGACCTGGCTTCAAGCCACCGACTTCACGATCTGGGCCAGATGCGAGACGCCATTTGAGATCCCAGAAAAACCTGCGGGAGGCTACTCGCAGCAACAAATCCGTGAGCTCTCTTTAAACGCAAAGACCATGAATGCCCTTTACTGCGCGCTCAGCTCGGAAGAGTTCAACAGAATCTCGCAATGCGCCACCGCATACGAGATCTGGCACACACTTGAGGTAACTCACGAAGGTACCTCTAAGGTAAAAACTTCTAAACTCAATTTACTTTCACAAGAATTTGAGGCTTTTTCTAGGAAATCTAACGACACTTTAAGTGAGATGAACATTAGGTTCACTCTCATAGTAAACAATTTAAAAGCTTTAGGGAAGACCTTCATCAAGGGGGAGCTTCAAGGGAAGCTTCTTTGTTCCCTTGGACCGGAGTGGGAACAGAAAGTCACCACCATCGAGGAGGCGAACGAAGTAGAGGAGCTCAACATGGAAGATCTCCTAGGCAATCTAATGGCCTACGAGACAAAGTTGAAGCAGAAGAAGAAGGATACACCGGAGCCCAAACTGAAGAAGACTCTCGCCTTCAGAGCCGCGTCGGATAGCGAGGTAAGTTCCGACGACGAAGACTTTAGAATTTTACTTAAAAATTTTTCCAAGTTTTGTAGGGAATTAAAGAAAGAGAAAAAGGAGAAGAAGGAAAGCCCGAGACGTTGCTACCACTGCAACGAGAAAGGGCACCTACGACCAGAGTGCCCTCTTCTCAAAAAGGAGAAGAAAAAAGAAAAGGAAAAGAAATCTAAGAAGAAGGCGTTCCAAGCCACTTGGGACGATTCCAGCTCGGAGGAAGAAGAAGAAGAAAAAGAAGAAACTGCTTGCTTTAGTTTCATGGCCAGAGGAAGCAATAGCGATAGCGAAAGCGGAAGCGACGACTCCGACAATGAGGTAAATTTCGATTTACAAGAAGCTTTTAATGAACTATTTGAGATTAGTAAATCACTTAAAATAGAAAACAAAAGTATTAAAAAGAACCTTAGTTTTCTTAAAAATGAAAATGATAGGTTAGAAAAATAACTCAAGGACATAGAAGCTAGTCCTAAAAATGATAACCTATTATTAGAAAATCAAGACCTCATCAATAAAAATAATAAATTGATTGAGGAAAATGTTAGTCTAAAAATAGAAATTTCTGATTTAAAGACTAAGATGAATACTATAGAAAAAGAAATTGCATGTCTTAGGGAAAACTCCAACAAACTAATCAATAAAGTAGATAATTTTTATAGCCTTAAGGTTGAGAAAGGATCTCCATCAAGGAGACCCGCTAACAGATCCGGATCCAAGCCCACTTGGATACCGAAGAAAGAATTAGAATCTTGTTTTGTAGGGTTCAGGGATAATTACAACACAAAGGACTGGACCTACAAACTCAAAGCTGGTCAACTCAAGTTGGGAGAATCAAGGAGTAGACCAAGGAGGAGAACAAGAAGACCGACGAGACGGCGAACAAACGATGGACCCGCCGCACGTCGACCACCAGATTGGAGGCCAGCGCCAATCCCCGGGCCTCCAAGCTACGGATGGGAGCCCCATCCGATGTGGCATCCACCACCACCATTCAGGCCATTTTATTGGCCATGGTAGGTGAGGTAAAAATTCTTGACCTTATCTTTGTTTATCAGTAGCATTTAGATAGGGGGAGTTAAAATTTATGAGCTAATTGTCAATTTTTAAGGGGGAGATATAAGGTAGCTAAATTTCCTTTAGTAAGGGAGAGAAAAATAATAGCTATCTTGTTGTTACAAAAAGGGGGAGAATATCACCTTTGTTAAAATAAATTCATAGAAGAGCATGTCTTAAGGTGGAGTTATAGGAATTTTAAAACCAATCAAACCTTTTTGATAATGTCAAAAAGGGGGAGGATTTTTATGCATTATTATTTACGATTTTGTCATCATCAAAAAGGGGGAGATTGTTAGTGCTAGAGCGCTACGATCATTTGTTTTGATGATAACAAAACACGTGTTATTTAACATTTGCAATTTGAGTCATAGATTTCAGGTCAATTGCAAATGTAGACGTGTTTAGACGGAACTCGAGCTCGCATCCAGGATGGATTGGAGGAGCTTAATGAAGAACAGAGGAGGTTCGCGTGGAGCGACAGATTGAAGATAGAAGACAAGAAGAATAGGATAGATTCTTTTTAATCCTTTCTTGTATCTCTTGTCTTTATTTTCTTGCTCTTATTTTCCTTAGAATATTATGTTAAAGAGCCTCAAAGTACCCTAACGGTAGTCCTAAGAACACCGGCACAACCCTAGGATACTTAGGTTTTCTGTAGAATACTTAGAAAACCAATATAGGGTTCAAACAGCACTTCCAGACGTCTAATTCCCAAATCAGACGTCTGATAAAGTATTTTAAGACATCTGACTGTTGTTTCAGATGTCTGATAACTGTTAGGCTGGACATACTTAGTTCTGTCTGATGAAATCAGATGTCCAGAACTTAGACTAGACGTCTTAGGAGACGTCTGATGACTTTGCCAGACGTCCAATTAGTGGACCGTTAGCTGGCTTAGCAAACACTCAAGAATATGACCGTTAGAGCCTTATCAGACGTCCTTAGGCCTTTACAGACGTCTGATAATTGACCGTTTTGCCTCGGCTGACCCAAAATCTCTTCTCAGAGATTTTCTAGCCGTTGCAACGTTTGGAAATCAATTCCCACAGTAAAAGTAGGTTTCCAGACGTCCAGACATAGTGCCAGACGTCCTGTATGTCGTCTGATGGACTTGCGCAAAATCCCTGTTTAGATTTGATTCAAGTCAGGAGGAAACCCGCATAGAATCAGACGTCTGACCTTTAAATCAGACGTCTTAAAGTGGCCTTCCAGACGTCTGATGCAAGAGTTAGACGTCTGAGTACCCTGCCAAGTGTAATCATTGTCCTGATTTCGGCCTGATTCTCTTGGGCTTTGCACCCAACGGCTATAGAACCTTTCCTGAGCCTTCCAAAGCCTTCCTAAGGCCTCTATAAATAGAGGGGAGCCTTTGACACCAATATACACTAAGAGAAACACTTGGATACACTTAGCTACACACTTTCACACTCTTTTGTGTCCAGAAAAGATCTTGCTCTCTAAGCTCAAGTTCTACATCTTGAGAGCATCAAGCTTCGCGCACCTGCTCTCCCGCCATTGTCTACGAGAGCGACGTTGCGCCGTCGCGTGGCTCACGCACCGCGTCATCAACTCGACGCACTCCTTGCAAAGGGGAGTTTCCGTATTCCTATAGAAGTTAGGTTCATAATTTCTTTGTTGGCTCTATAGGACTTGTTCATTTTATCTTTGTTATTTGGTTGGGTATTCGCTTTGCAAATTCCCGTCTCCTTCGTGAGACAAAATCCTTCTCGTGGAGAGAAGGGGTTGAGGAACGCTACCCTCGTACTTGTAGCGTGGTTGTACTGAGGTTGAATCACCCTCGTTTAAAGTGATTCGGTTAGTGGATTTGATCAACTAGGTTGATCGGAAAATCCTAACTCGACAGGGTTAGGTGGTGTTTTTCACCCGGTTTGGGTTTCCACCTAAAAAATACTTGTGTACTTGTGATTGGTTTTCTTTGGTGAGATTGCTTTATATTTATTTCCGCATTTTATTACGTCACCCCTCCTAGTAGGGCCAAACCTACAATAAGTTCTTTGTCTCTAAGACTCGCTCGTTTTTTGAAACGAGAAACGCCCATTTTTTTAAGGATATTGGTTTGGGTGAAGGTGATAGGCACATTACTTTTCAGGAACCTGACCCTGTTCTTATGGATATTACTGAAGATGGTCAAGTTGTCATTCCAAATGTCGTTCCAACGACAGAGAGGGATGAAACTAATAGTGAAAATCTCCCTATGGATCAAACTCAACAACCTCAAAATGTTCAAGAAGCATCCCTTAGGCGGTCCATTAGGAAAAGGAGAAGTGCAATTTCCATTGATTCTATTGTATTTCTCCAAGAACTAAAGTCAAACCAAATGGATACGGATCCCATTTCGATCACTCATGCCATGAGGAGTTCCCATTCTCGAGAATGGACCGATGCCATGAATGAAGAAATGAAATCAATAAGTGACAATGATGTTTGGGAACTTGTCCCATTGCCTGATGGTGTAAAATCCATTGGTTGTAAATGGATTTTTAAGACCAAGAGGGATTCTAAAAGCAATGTGGATAAGTATAAGGCTCATCTTGTTGCAAAAGGCTTCACTCAAAAGGAAGGCATTGATTTCAAAGAGACATTCTCCCTTGTTTCTTCTAAAGGCTCTTTTAGAACCATTATGGCTTTGGTGGCTCATTTTGACTTAGAACTACACCAAATGGACGTGAAAACGATGTTTCTCAATGGTGACATTGATGAAACAATATATATGGTACAACCAGAATGCTTTGCCTTAGATGATGTAAAGCAAATAGTTTGCAAATTAAAGATAGCCATCTATGGTTTAAAATAGGCTTCACGACAGTGGTATTACAAATTTCATCAGATTGTTGTCTCATTTGGATTTGAAACAAATTCAGTTGATGAATGTGTTTACCATAAATTCGATAAGGGCAAACATGTTTTCCTGATTTTATATGTCGATGACATATTACTTGCCTCTAATGATAATGGTTTACTATTTGAAACCAAAAGATTCTTCAAACAAATTTGAGATGAAAGATCTTGGTGAAGCTTCTTTTGTATTAGGAATCCAGATACACCGAAATCGCTCTTCGGGTATTCTTGGATTATCACAGAAGAACTACATTGAAATCATTTTAAAGAGATTTGACATGGAAAACTGTAAAGCAGGAGACACTCCTGTGGCTAAAGGGGTTAAATTCTCCCTTAATCAGTGCCCTAAGAATCAGGTTGAAGCTAAGAAAATGGAGAATATTTCCTATGTGTCGGCAGTGGGAAGTTTGATGTATGCACAAGTCTATACATGGCCAGATATTGCATACATTGTGGGCATGTTAGGCAGATATTTAAGTAATCCCGAACCCAATCATTGGAAGGTAGCCAAGCGGGTCATGCAATATCCTTAGAAAACAGAAGATTTTATGCTCACGTGTAAGAGATCTGATACTCTAGAGGTCCTCGGATATTCAGACTCCGATTTTGTGAGTTGTCAGGATAGCCGAAGATCCATTTCAGGCTATATTTTTCTGTTGGCGGGAGGTGCTATTTCGTGGAGTGCTAAGCAAATGATGATAGCCACCTCTACCATGAAAACAGAATTCATAGTATGTTTTGAGGCATCGAATCAGGGAATATGGCTTAAGAATTTTGCCACAACTTTATACATTTTGGGTAGTGTTGAAAGACCACTACGAATCTATTGTCACAATAATTCCACAGTGCTGTTTTCTAATAACAATAGAAGTTCGTCGAGGTCAAAGCATATTGACATTAAGTTTCTGGCAGTTAAAGAAAAAGTTCAAATTTGTTAAGTGTCCATAGAGTACATTGGAACTCACTCCATGGTGGCAGACCTACTCACTAAGGGGCTAACACCTAGAGTCTTTCACGAGCATGTAGCCCGAATGGGTGTTTTATCTTTTATATGATACTGCAGTTCAGTGAGAGTTTATTTCATTCTGGTGTTCATTATGAGTGGACATATACATTTATTTTTGAGCAAATAAAGTTATGTTTGTTTTTAAACTCAATCTATACTGCATTCTTGATCTCTTATAACCAGGTTGGACTAGTTGAAAAATAGGCATGTATGGATCATTTAGACATGCAATTTTTCATGTTATGTACCCATATTTGATCTATATCATTATTTGTGTTGTTGTATGTGATCATTGAGGGGTTTAGTCAAATAGAAAGTGACGAAGATTGCATTGGTCCTATGACTAATATAGTATGGACGAGATTGGTGGAGGTGTATTTTCATATATATATATATGATATACAATTTTTGAGCTCATACAGTTTAAATGATTGAATGCTATGTGGATAATATATGTTGCTCAAATGAGAGATTGTTAGAATCATTAGTGAACATGCATATATTATTATAAGGAGACTTACATTAATATATATCATATACATATATATTGGTAAATATGCCCATTTTATGATCTAATAAGAATTGGGTAAATTGCACTTCCAAGGATATGGGGTTAATTACATAGAAACCCTCTGGGGAATTACGGTTTGTTGATGGGTGAATGGTAAATTCCAAAAATATTGTGGTTATGGTCCTCGGGGATATGCGAGTAATGGGCGGTTTTGTTTTCCTCTACCCCATCTTGAGAAATATAAGGGCTCTAGGTGGAAACTGAAGGGCACTAGAACATAACGTCTTCTCTCTTCCGCACCCACTCTCTCTAGATCCCTGGAAGTACCATCGCCAAACCCTGTTGGAAAATTCTACGGGAAATAGAAGAATCATTGCTCGCATCCTTCATTGAAAAGATCAAGCGATGAATACAGGTATCCATTCACACTCTTTTCGATTTTGGGATTATCAATGCATATAAAAATAAGAGATTCTGAAATTTGTAAACTTATTCAATAATTTATTTACGAGTGAATTAATTTTTCATTCAATCTAAAATCCATCGTTATATACATGGAATAGATTACGAATGGATTATACACAAAAGTTGCAAATCTAACCCTATCATGGGCACAAAAAGAAATGAACAAAAAGGGCCATAAGTTTTACGTTTTTAATGTCCCATGACATACACATACCTCAAGGGAAAATCACACTAGGACAATAAATCAAACGTACCCACTTGAAAGTCTTTGGTCACGATTTTTGAAATCGTGACGAAAAACTTTAACACAGAACAGGTCTAATCAACCTTTTTTTTTCCCTTTTTTGTCGCGATTCTACGTGGGATCGTGACCAAGACTAATATTTTTGGTAGCGTGTTTATATGCACCTGCATCTTTTTTTCCAAAGAAAACAACACTTGCTGGATTTAGACTTTCTTCCTAAAGAAGGGTAAACACGGATGGTGGTCGTGAATTTGACCTATAGGTGGCAATACGGAAGCTTTGCCACTCCGAAAGCCCTCTTACCATGGTTCAGAATCAAGTAAATCAACCCATCACCGCCAATGTTGGCACCATGGAAGCTCCCACCAAACAGAAGGAAGAGGCCACCACCCCTCCGGAACCACAAATCCGCCATCCCTACCCTTTTCTACTTAGCTCAAGACCTCTCACCCTCGGCAACGGGGGAGAGTGGGGATTTCATGGAGAGAGGCACGAAAACATGAGGTGTCTAGAGAGGGATCCTTCCCCTGCTTTCCAAGGAAGCGCTCACACGTGACGAATCATCTTCACGCACGCCGCTACCGGATGCAAGGACAGGAAATGTTGCAGCGGCGACAGCAGCGGTGGTGGCGGCCTTAGCCTTCGACGCCATGGGCCGGGCGATGGTTGGGGGTGTTGGTGGGGGTGTTGGTGGTGGTGGGGGGGGGGTTCTGTCAGGAGTGGTTGCAATGAACAGTGCCCACACGATGGGGTGGCCGAGGCTTGTAAGGAGAGGAGGGGAGGAGATGATGTTGCGAGGGGATCGAGGAGATAAGCTCCTTGAGGTGATGCAGGGAGAGAAGCCGTGAGAGAGTGCGTGAAAGAGAGATGGGGAAGAGGAGCGGGAGAGACCTGCATCCAGCGGATGAGTAGGATCTGCTGGAAGTGAGAAGGAGATGGGGAGGAGGAGAGATGGGGAGCCGTGAGAGAGAGAAAGACAGAGAGAAAGAGATGGGGAGAAAGAGTAGGATCACCTGTCGGCCTTGGTAACGGGTGGTGCAGCTCGGGGAGATGCGGACCGGGAGAGAGTGAGCACGGGACACAACAGGGGACACACGCAAATTTTCTACACCGTCATGCTAGCCATATGAACAGTAATCATACCACGGCACTTCATCTGACATAAATTTAAAAGTCGTTCACTAAATTAAGAACGTTAAAGTTAAGCATATGAAAATTAATTTTACTTTTTAATCATTGTATTTTGAATTTTAATTGATAAAAAATTAATATATCACATGTTGTAAAATATATTATCGGATATATTTTAATTTTTATTGATAAAAAAGAAATTATACATTATAAAATTTATTGTCTAATTATTTTAATTTACGATCGATATCTTAAATTATATTTATATATATATTAATTATATATATATATTATTTTATATTTTCATAAAAATATATTTAATATTGATCTCTAAAGTAATAGTATGGTTGAAAAAAATGATTGTAGAGATGAAATTTGAAATCAACATTCAACTTAAACAACATGTAAAAAAAATATAATAAAAAAAAATGAAAAAAAAAAGGACGGGGACGAAAGGTAGCATGTAAGGAAAAAAATGAAAAATTAAAAAGAAGGAACATGAGATACTCTAACATACGTTAAAAAAAAGAAAAAATAAATAAATGAAGGGGAAGCCACAGTAGCTAGCTCACTGTTCCGCTCGTTCCGTTTTCCACGGATTCGGCTGCTGCCAAATCGATTTAAAATAAAATAAAATAAGTGAACAGCGGCTGTGACTACGAGGCTTCACTTATATTAACATATGGATAAATAGATAGACTTCTCGTGAATGCCGTTGAAACATGTAACCTCTTCAATTGTGATTATTAGAGAGAGACGTGTTGAGAGAGTCACAGGGGGTCCCCTCCATTCAGTTACCAAGAGATGACTTTTACAAGGCAGTCCTGAACGGGCATCTTGCAATCATCCAAATTAAATCAAGTAAATTATATATTCCTTCTTATCCTAAATGATGCACATCCTTTCTTTTCAGCAATTTAAAATTTGATGTTAATTTCCTTTTACCTACCAAATAGATCAGGATATCATACTGAAAGCTTTTCTCGAAACCAAATGCTCACGGCGCTAATCTTTCCCAGTTAGGGTTAAAAAAACCTTGTAAATTTGCCACCAAAGGTTGATCCCATGGTAAAGCCCTTCGCTTGACATCCAAGTGACCATCGAATCAAAGTGTCATGTACACTATATTTACCTTTTTAAAAGAATATATAATAAATTAATTCTTTTCTGTCATTTATTTGAACTCCCTCGCGTAGAAAACCATCCGCATATTTCTTTCGACTGAGGTAAAGCAACCCAACGAAAAAGAAGAAACCCTTTGCACTATAATCCAGTCCAACACAATCATCAGAGAATTTAATGTCATACGTACAAGCACAGCAGACGACAGTCGCTGGCTTGACCATCTAAAGGTAGGGCGTGTTAATTTGACCTGTCACAATAGCTCTATCGTACTTGACTTATAATTTTTGACCTGGATTGAATAACTACTTATCAAGTATGAGTTAAGTATCCGTTAATGCTGATTCCTCACTTGTTGAGGCCTCGTTCGAGTACTCGTTAGTGCATCTATGGGTATTCGTTAGGTGACTCATTTAATTTAGATATCCATCCAACCATTCCAATTTCGTAATCCTCAAAAACCGCAGCATCAACATTGGCCCTGCACGTAGCGGTCGAATCCTCCCCAAACATCTTCATAGCTCACGCACCTCACACACAATGCCGTGATCCTTGGACCTGGGCAAAACAGGGCACGAAGGATGCAACGGCCGCACACATCGAGTTTAAGTAGCTACAAAATCATATTTACGTGCATTTTATATCTTCTCTTACTCGATTTTTATAATTTTTTTTTATTTTAACATTTTCCTGTATTTTTTATATTTTTATTTTTAACTATTTTGTATAATCTTTTTACTTTTTGAAAATACTTTTAATTTTTTGATTATTTTATATTTTTGTTATTACTTTTTACGACTTTCTTTGAATTATATTTTATATTTTAATTTTTATACTTTAACTAAATTAATTAACTACATACCCAACTAGTACCAATGGTTTAATTTGACAAAGTTGGATATCCTATCTTTTAGGTACCCATTTAAGTGGGTTGGGTCAACCCATGACCCAATTAATTCCAGGTCAGGTTGACTCGGGTGAAAATGGGGCAGATACTTGATGAGCCTTAAAAGGTCACCAAAAGATTTATTAGCATAGGAGACGTTGCTTAGCCATTAATCACCCATCGCATAGGAGAGAACGACAATCACCAAGCATACACAAAGGAGAACAAAGGTTTGGTAGCTCACTTTTACCACAAGAGGTGTACGTCTAGAGAGGATGAAACTCCTAACTATGTACTAAAATTTTGATGATACATAGTATTACATGATTTCACTCCCTCTCTCGAGGAAGAGGCCCCTTCCAATGAGGGCCCTTCCCTCTATTTATAATATTAGGGGAGGGGGGGGGATCTGCACTCGATGGCTCCTAGTACCCTAGTGTCAGGCTACTTGTACGTTGAGAGGGCAAAGGTGGTCAGGGCCATCTTATTGTATTTTTTCCCTTTGTTGCGCTAAATCTTTTGGTAGGCTAGGCCAGCGCCAATTGAGATCCTACTGGTCTTAGGCGGGACAGGGTGCCGATTCCACCTGTATATCCTATATCTGGGTAGCAATATCCTCTATTAGGTCATGCGCGGAGTTTTGAATCTGAGGGCATTTTCTGCCCCTCATCATATGTCCCCACTCTCTAGCTAGTGTGAACCATTGAGAGAGTAGTGAGAGTAGCTAAAACTCTGTAGTAGGTGATGCCCCCAGATGTTCTTCCGGCTGTATTGTAACGGGAGGAACATTTATGATTGAGGAGTTAGGTGGCCTTCACCTACTTCCAGTTGGTTGGAAGAGGTCCCTTGTTAGGGGCGTATGAGTTCGAGTTTGCATCGACCTTAGGAGGTGGCGTCACTTAAACGTGGGGCATATCTACTCGGGATTACATCGGACTTAGCGGTGACCTATCCCGAGTTCAAGTTGGCCTTATGAGGTGGTTACCTTAAGAGGTGGCGTCACTTAAACGTGGGGCATATCTACTCGGGATTACGTCAGACTTAGGAGGTGACCTATCCCGAGTTCAAGCTGGCCTTATGAGGCGGTTACCTTAGGAGGTGGCGTCACTTAAACGTGGGGCATATCTACTCAGGATTACGTCAGACTTAGGAGGTGACCTATCCCAAATTCAAGCTGGCCTTATAAGGCGGTGATTGTTGATTTTAGGGCTAATGAGCTACGACTTATACCGACCTTAGGAGGTGGCAAAATTTGGGCGTGGGGCGTATTAGCACGAGCCCATGCCGGCCTTAGGAGGTGGCAGAATTTTAGTGTGGAGTGTATTAGCCCGAGTCGGTGCCGGCCTTAGGAGGCAGCAGTTCACCCAATTAAGATGCTGAGGCTGGCATTAACTGTTGTTATCGTGATAGGTCACCCAAAGGCGCGAAAAGCTTTTCGAATGTCCATCGTGTAATAATGCGTTGGGTGCTTGACCGACGATTTTATGGGT
This sequence comes from Thalassia testudinum, assembly GCA_037157565.1. NCBI lineage: Eukaryota > Viridiplantae > Streptophyta > Magnoliopsida > Alismatales > Hydrocharitaceae > Thalassia > Thalassia testudinum. Next base: position 98,435,315 of record JAZHRO010000039.1, on the reverse strand, counting down.
GTGGTCACGCACAGGATCAATGCTATATATTGAGAAGATGCAATTCCTTGAGAATTGACGATCCGCAGAGGGGGTAGAAAGACGTTACCACCTTCAGGGGCTCATGAGGTGGGGCTATAAATAGAGGCCCAATGTGGGCCTTACTTCACCACCTTTCATCGTCTTTGGTCGCGCTTAAGGGACTTAAGAGTCGTGGGGAGGAACGTTTGTGACTCGTTCGTTCCTTTGGTAAAGCTCTGTCACCGAACTTCTACGTGTTCAATGGAGCAGCCAAAGGGTAGTTATGTGCGACTCTTCAGACGGGGGTGAGCCCCTTTTCATGCCCCCATTCAACGCACGGGTTGAGGTAAGGGCATCCATTCTTTTGATACGCCTATCATGGCTTGCCCGCCCTTGTGCATGCTCATTTTGTCCTGTTTTCCTAACTCATGTTTCTGGGGGATTTCTTTGTCAAGCAATATCGGGTGCCGCGGTGATCAGCACCCTGAGAATGCGGAGTGTCCGACTCAAGAAGTGATCGGACTCCCTATAGTGGGTGATCCAATCAAGGGATCAATGCAATCTCACAAATGGCGCAGGGGTTGATTACCCAGTTCCACTGCAAAGGTTGTACGTCGGGGGGAGGATGGGACTCCCAACTATGCATTAGAACTTTGCAAGATTACAAAGCATACAATTTCTAGATTTCTCTCGGATTGTTTGGGGGAGGACTTCAGTGCCTTCCCACCTATTTATAGTGTGGGGATAAAGCTCCCAGTGACATCTTCTAAGTGGATCGGGCTCGGGCTCGGGCTCCTAGCGGGATCTCCTGAGTGGATTGCCCTTCTAGCAAGATTTCCTGGGTAGATATGCTGCCAAGTTATTAATGGCGACTACCATTGTCAGCATTTATTGAAGGCACAAGCTTGCTGTACTTCAGTTGAACCTCCAACAGATGGGGCCTCCTAGGTCCGGCTGTGCCTAGCCTGCTTGTATGCAGGCCAATTGGACTACTAGATTCGTCTGCGTAGGAGGTTATCTTGGGTGTAAGTGGGTTGGATCTCCAAACCTGCCTATATCCAAGCTTCTTCGGGTCGGATCCTTCTTTTTGGGCCTATTGCGGGGCTTCGGGTTCAAGGGCATTTTTTGCCCCTCATTATATGCCCCTTACTCTCGAGCTAGCGTATGCTTGCTGAGAGAGTAACACTTGAAATAGAAACTCCATGGTAGGTGATGCCTTTAAATGTTGTCCTGGTTGTGTATACAAGCGAGGGAGCATTTGATATGCAGCAGGGTTCTTTGGGGCAAAGCCCACAGTTGTATGGGGCACATGGGCTTGTTATGCCACCAACCTTAAGAGGCAGCTTTGGGGTGTGTTTGCCCGCTATGTCACCAGCCCTAAGAGGCAGTTTTGGGGAGCGTATGCTCACTTTTTCTGTAGGTAATGGCCAGTTATGCTGAGGTCGAAATGGTATCTCGTTATCCGAAGAGACCGACATTTATTACCGTTATGATAAGGTGAAGATCTCAAGCAGCGTGCCGCCTATTGATGGGACCATCCTTTTTTTTCCTTGCGGCATTGGATATGTGCGCAAGGCTATTAAATGCCTGTAATGATGGTCGAGGTTTTCTCCTCCTTTGGCGGTTCATTTGGAATCCGTGCCAGATACAGTGGGATTTCATTTTTTCGAAGATCGCGTCCCACAAGGGGGAACCACCCTCTGTGGGGTCTATATAGGTGGTGGGTCATAGTCAATGACCCACCTACCTCAGAGTGCCTGCGTGGAGAGCTTTTACTCTCGGGAGAGCAGTGTGAGGGGACGTCCTCTGTTGGAGCGCCACCATGTCAGGACCTCTTAAAAGCGAAAGCCATCATGTCGGGTTTTGCAAGAAAGGGTAAGTCTGTTGCTTCTCTGCCAAGACCAAGTCCTTGTACAGTTTTTATCGGACATTTGTAGTTGGTCTGCTATTTTGTTGTTTTTGCGAGAGTACGGGCTTAGCGAGGTGTCGTTCGAGGCTTGTGGGTCCGAGACTCATCTGTGTTCAGAAGGGATGAAAGACATGTTTATCATATGTAAATATGCCATAGAGCATAGTCTATGAGTGCCATTGAATCCCTTTGTGTCCTCCTTCCTTTGCTTTTATTGCCTTGCGCCTTCGCAGCTCAGCCTTAATTGTTGGTTGGTCCGAACGCCTTTACCTCCCTCTGCCTTCATTTGGGCATTGTTCCCCGTCTTGCTTTGTTCCACCTGCTTTTCTAGGTTGATGCCCTTGAAAGTGAAAAAGGGCAGGCCTTCCTCCAGCATGTATACGCTGTATAGTCTGCAAGCTGAATACCGGATAGTGGACGTTCCTAATAGTTTGAAGGGGTAGGTCCACTATTTCTTTTTTCTCTCCAATCTTGAAGACCTCAGAGTCCCCTGCACTTGGCAAGGTCCATGCAGGCAGACGCGGATCTTGACCCCTTTCTTGAGAAGGACCAGCCGCCCCGAGCCGAGGATCTTGACCTGTCCATGCAGGCAGACGCGGAGAAGTTAGTTAAGTTTGGTCCGATGGCTTGGCCTAAGCTCAGGCAAAAGGGCACCCTAGAGGCATTGTCATGGGTGACGGACGAGTTGCCGATGCAATGTAAGTGGGGGGAGGTAGAGAATGGCTTTCATGTCGTACCTTTCACCCACCCATTACTAATCCGGTATCTCTGGTTGCAGCTTTCGAGCAGTTCTCCCAGTCAGGTGTGCCCAAGCGTCGAGGCGACATCGTCACCCGCCACGAGTTGCGGTAAGGAGAGGAAAGGCCTATGGAGCAAGGGGAAGGGAGTGAATCCGCTCATCGACAGGGGCTGAAGTGAAAGAAGGTGGAGACCCTTGAAGGGGTCGCAGAGGAGGCGAAGGTCCCCCTATGGTGGGCGAGGAAGGGTCACCCCATGAAGCCTTGGCAGGAAGAGTCGACGATGTCCTCATTGCGAAGTTCTGACGATGCTGATGGGAGCCTCATCATGAGCCATAACTACCTCATTTTGACCTAATAAAGAGAATAAAAGCTCCTACATAACTTAGAAGAATTGAAGGAATAAGTGTTCTGAGAAGAAAACATGAAATAAAGGTTAAAACTGTAATTTTACCATTGCAGTACATAAACGGGATTTCTCAGAGACAAAACATAGGTCAAATGGTCTAAATAAGATAAAAAGTGGGTTGATGCAATCAGAAATGGGTTTATATGCAAACTAGGAATTAAATGATATCTTGTAACCCTAAAACAGACCCGCTTAATTTAACAAGGTTTCGGTCAGGATAAAAATCAAGTAAACCTCCTAAAATTCATGGAAAAATATCCCCTAGAGTTTAGAACATTCAATTTGACCTTTGGAACCTAGTTTGACCTAGATTAGGGTCCTAGCTCATCAATTGACTTAATTTAGGTTTTTACGCAAAATGTTCAGTCAAACGTGGTCAAACCTAAAATCCAACTTCACCATTGGATTCCTTAGGTCAAAATTAGGTTTTTACCAAAATTTGGACCTAAGGGAAGGTCATCTTGACCTACTTTGCAATTTAATACACCTAATCACATTTTAGTCCCTATCTTTTGAAAGCCATTGCATACACCCCCCTAACTTCCTCGCTACTATTACAAGCAGGTCCCTCTGCCATTATTGGGGAGAGATCCTACTCCGGCGAGGAATAGAGAGGGAATACTCTCTGATTCCTCAGAGATCTCCTCCCAGATTTGGAAGGGAGATTCTCTGAGGAATTCCCTTCCATCTGAACTCAATCATGATCCCAGATTTGCACCCAATCTCTCGTGCGAATGCACGAGAGATTTGGGTATCTAACTACCTTTCATCTCCTGCGAGACGTCGGTGACAGAAGGCTTGCCTTCCACGCACCAAAAGCTCGGCCAGCACCTATAAATTAACCCCCAACTCCGGCCGCACCTCCTCAGCTCGACTTGGCCGGGATTCCACCTCAAATTCCTCTTCTTCTTTTCCGGCCAAGGGGTCCAGCGAGCTTCGGCGAGCCCCCCTCCTCTTCCTCGTCGCTCTGCCACAAAACCAGTGGCAGGGCCGTCTTCCTCATCCTCCTCCACGTCGCGCAACACCCGCGCAAGCTACCCTAGCCCCGTCATCGCCGTCGTCTTCCTCCACTGGACGCTTTCTTCTCCGGCGACAGTAGGTACTGCCGGCCGCCTTCTCGTCCCTTTAGTTAGGTTAAAACTGTTCTTCTCTATCCCCTCTTTCATTTCCCTCATCCTATTTCACCAAATGCCCCTCGACCGCCGCTGTCCACCACCATCTTCTTCATCTCCGACCACCCTCCGGCGAGACACTCCCATCACTCCGCAGCCCCACACGTCTCGCCGACCACCGCATAACCTCCGCCTCACCTCACTGAACATCATCCACCCGTCCATAGACCCTCTACACCTCCACAACTACCCCCCGATCAAACCCATCCGACCGGTTGCAGGGCGACCTAAGCACGCACGCCTAGGCCGCTCCGCGGCCTGCCACCTAGTGCCTCACCTTCGCCGTGACACAACGAAGGTACTCCTGTGGTCTGATTAAGCCGCAAGGCTCTTTTTGTGTCAGGCAGGTTTCACGCTCCAACCACCATTAACGGTGACTCGAGGGAGCTGCTTGCTTGCTCCAGGCTGCAATGCTCCAGGAGCCCAGGTCCAACTAACTCAGGGAGGCATCGCGAAGACATCTGTCCCAGCAAGTGACACCGCAAAGCCTGCAGTTGTGGCAATTGGAGAACGGACTCCTGCGGGCGCGCACGAAAGAGAGATGGAACAATAGTCCCACCTCGGTAAGCTGTGAAGTGCTGGAGTGATTTATATTATTTTTGTGATATGAGCCGATTGCCTCCGAAAGCACATGGGGTGAGGTCCCTCACCTATACCCACCGCCTCGTCCGTGAGCTCACCACACGGATATGGCGACTCGACCCGACACCATCCTGAGCACTCCTCGCGCACCACACTCACGCCGGTGCGCCTGGGCCCAGGAGCGCGACCCGACCCGTTTACCTGGCTCTGGGAGAGCGTGCTGAAGAGTGATATACAGAGAGAGAGAGATACGCGGGTGTGGGTAGAGGGATAGGTTTTGCTCCTCTGTGGTTTGTGCAAGGAAGGCAGAAGGGAGAAGAGAAGCTGACACTTAGCCGCTGCAAGAAAAGGAGAAGAAGCAGAAGGAAGGAAGCCTTCGCAGAGGAAAAAGAGAAGGAAAGGAAGAGGCAAAGGAAAAAGAGAAGAGGAACTGAAGAAGGAAGAAGAAATAAAGAAAGGGAAAGACAAGCGGAAGAAGAAGAGAAGCTGAAGGCAAAGGAAGCAGAGCCAAGGAAGAAGAAGACCCGCAGAGAGAAAGAAACTGCAGAGAAAAGAAGGAGAAAGATAAAGAAGGAGAAAGAAGCAAGGCAACTGTAGAGAAGAAAGAAGAAGCATAAAGAAGAAGGAAGAAAATCAGAAGTCAGAAGAAGAACAAGAGAGGAGAAAATATATTTTTAAGACGTCTGATCCCATGATCAGACGTCCAAATTCCTTCTTTTTGCCTTAATTAATTTTCAAACTCATGCATTTATATATTTTGAATTAAGTTTTGAGTAATTAAGTGTTCAATTACATTCTCGAGATTAGTAATAAATTCCAATTGCTCCCTGTGCTCGACCTTGGATACTTAGGTTTTCGAGTAATAAACTTTTATTTGTTGACAACGCTTGATCACCTATACTACAACGTAACTAACTGTTAAGACATGATCGAGACGCGTCAACAGATGCCGAGGGGGAAGGTGTGCCTCCCACTCCTCTGGCTTCGTCTGAGCCACCTAAGGTGATCTCCCTTGGTGACTCTCCCTCAGAGGCACCACTGGGAGTGGTTCGACCGGAGGGTACCTCCGATCTTGCTGTTTTGCCAGCTTCTCCTAAGGCCTTTGCTTTACTAGCCCGGGAGGCGGTTGGCGCAGGCGACTCTTTTGGCCAAATCTACTACTAACGAAGTTCTACTGGTGCCCGGGTTCTGGTGGATCCCTCTGGTTGGGGGGGCTCAAGGATAATTGGCTGCACCGTTGGGTCCATCGTTGGGTCTATGCTGGAGGGTGCCTTTGGTGGATCTGAACCTAGGCTTGGGGTGCCTATTCAACTGAGGACGTCTAGTGGGGCCCTCGACTTGGAGAGGCAGGTGCTAAGGCACCTAGATGATGCCATGTCTTTGGCCCCTTCTGGGCCTCGTGGCATGGATTGGAACCACGTGTTTTACTGCATGCGCGTGGTAACCTCGTAAGGCATGTATTTCATTCTAATTTTCTTTGCCAGAGCCACTTGTATTTTAACACGCTGGTGGTTTTTAGGCGGAGATGCTTGGGTCGCGCTGCATTCTGCATGGTGGTGTTCCCCTGGATGTTCCTGCCCCTACTGGCTTGGGCAATGCAGTAGACCTGGTCGCTCGGTGGGTCGTGACGGCCAAAGCGAAGCATCGGCAATTGCTTCGACAAGTGGCAGAGGTTGTTGTTGCACGAATGAAGGCAGAGAAGGTGGCGAAGGAGGTGGAGCGAAAGCTCCACTCCCAGCGAGAGGCCACTAGCCAAGTGGACCAGCCGGAGGAGGAGTTGAAGAAGACCCGCTCCCGGCTACAGAGGGCCTCTACTGCTAGTGAGGAGTTGGAGGAGGAGCTCATGAGGGAGCACCACGCCCATCTAGCATCTCTAGGGGACCTGTCTGAGCGCCTCTCGGCCGCCTACGCTAAGGTCACCTCTTTGAAGGAGGAGGTGCAAGTGCTCAAGGCCGAGCACCGTTCATTGGGAGACAGTTATTGATATATATCACTCTCTAAGTCCAAAAATGTCCTTTTATTCCAAAAATATTAATTTTATTTACAAAATGAATGAATGAATCAAACAATTAATGAATTAATCAATTACTTACAAAATGAATCAATTAAGTTGTATTATAATACCTTAAACATATGTACAGTTAACCAGCATTAAAAGTTAGCTAAGGTTGCACTATGTTACTTATATACAACTAATAAAAGTAATACCTAAGTATAGGTACAAAAATAGCTACTAATATCTATTATGCTAAATTAGATTAACATACTAATACCTTTAGTAACATATATAACATATACAGTAACACATATATACATCGCTATAACCCTAGTAACATATATACATAATCTAAGGCAAAATGAACTACTTTTATTAACGTATATACATATATATAGTGACAGATATTTCTGTCGTTAAATCTCTTATGTTAGTTATGTATATATAAGAGCTCAAACACATATCTAATCTACTTATATACATACATATACACTACTATGTACATATATCATATATATATATATATCTTAATTGCATACATATATATATTACTTACATATATAATTCACACACACTAAGCTGCAAATGCGGCTAACTCTTTTCTTCTTCTTCTCTCATTTCTCTTCTTTAACACTTAGTCATTTTAGGGACGTCTTACCCCTCCTCAAACGTCTTTCACTAAGACCAAAAATTTGGTTTTAAGTGGACAGGCCGGCAACTTTCGAAGGATACATAGCACCCATATGGGTGGGATTAGACCTCTACTAATGGGTCGACCTTAGTTTAGATTAGGTGCATTTTAGTACATTCCAGGCCCAATAGGCCCACGCCCACATGCACACACACACCTACGCCCTCATGTGCACACGCACGCACCCGCACACGATCGCCTGCAGACACAAATCGAGGAACCAAGTAATGCTCAAAGAGTTGCACCTTGCGCTGACAACCAAGAGGCCATCAGCGTAGAAGCAACTTATACCGCTTCATGCGTCTTGCAGCTTTAGATATGGCACTAATGCATGGGTGCTATTTGCGCTGAGCGGCATTCAGCTACATATGATTGGGAGGATTTTGGCCCTCGAATCAAGGGTCATAATTTAATATAAATTATAAATAAATTATATAATTACAATGCCCTTATATAGGGCTACCTAGTGGTACAATTAATTTAGAGAAATAAATTAATTAGCTATATAATAAAATTAGTCAAAGTTGATGGTTTATACATATTAATTTAAAGATTAATTACTTAATTAAAGTACAAATTAATTAAGTAATTATAAAATTGAACTTATACAGAGTTGATTTACATAATAAATTATTTATTACATATTTTTAATATATTTTAGCGACTTTATTTTAATTTATTTATATTTAAATACATGTTTTAGTAGTTATGCACATAAATAATTTATAAATACAATAATACACTATAAATACAGTATAAATAGGTTGAAAATACTTAATATAATATTATACAAGTGTACATTATAACTTACTTCAATTTTAACTTAAATTACTAATTTATTTTATTTAAGTTAATAAATTGCTTAATTAACTTAATAATTTAATTACCTACTGTAATTACTTAATTAAATTAAATTATAGGTATTATGCAGTATATATTATATAGTTAAATACATATTTACAGTATAGGACACAATTATGTACATATAGATTTGTTTATATAATTACTTAGGTTAATATACTTTTAGTTTATATAAATTAATATCTAATAATAAAATAAAGATATATATATATATTAAATCATTCTAAATATTTTATTTAATATATATATTATGTATATAAGTTAATTACACACATTATATACATATTATACAATATATATATAGCTTAGGTTTAACTTATATATACAAGTATATACATAACATACAAGGTATTTTTGGGTGTTTCTAATTTTTATTATTTTTATAGGTACAGGAGATGTAGGGGATAAGAGAGAAAGAGTGAGATGAGAGATGTGAAGTTCTTTTTAGTGTTTTTGATATTAGATCTTTTATTAAATTCCAAGGTATACTGACCTGTCAGCTGGTATGTTCTACCAAGTCGGAGGTTCAGATTATCCTAGAACTTGGTACAACCTAAAGAAATACCTAATATTACTCAAGATAGGTTTATTTTATTTTTTTATGATTTTTTAAGTATTTTATTTATGTACAAAATGCACACATAAGAGACCTTGAAAGATTGTTAACCTAAGAACCTAAGGACTCAAACTGAGATCTAATAGCTTGGAATGAACTCTAAAAAATCATATATGTCCATCACAATATATGAAAGATATTTGAAGCATTGCACATGATTTTGAACGTAAATTTCATTAAGTTTAAATGTTGGATAGTCATCCTCAGTTTCAATTAGCTGACAAAGAATTTAAACCTAAATTGCAAGCAATTCTAATTAAATTTCAATCGATTTAAGGTACATGAATGCTTGTTCACATGAGTTCTATCATAATACATAGGTCAGCTTTACAACAACACAGATTCCCAGCTAGATTCCACTCAACTCAATGGCTGTTGCTGCTATCAGAATGGCAGCTGCTACTACAAGATTTAGCAGTAAGTAGCTACTACAGATGTTGTTTCAACTGCTTAATTTGATGCCTGCAGCCTAGATTTGCTACTGCTGCTACTGTCACAATGAAACTCTAACAATTGAACCAGGCTCTGAAGCCTAATTAATTGATTTTCAGAAACTCTCCATAGATCTGAAAATTCATATCTAAGCCAATATCTACAAATACCAACTAACTTATGAATCCCATAAAAAAATCTGATGTGAAATCCACTGCAAAGCCATGCCAAAATCTCATTCAAAATCTTATTCAACTCAATATCGGCTGGACAAAAACCAAATCTATGGAAATTCAATCTCAGGCACTATAAATGTTCATGAAACTGTCTAAAAATCCATTAAATTTTGATTGATGTTCAAAATATATCCAAAGATCCTAATTAATCCTTTCTTCATCACTATAGACAAGTGCAGAAGAAAGAACCATTTCAGATTCTTCATTCAAATCACCTAAAACCTCTGATAAGCATCAAATTTGAAAATTGATATCATTTAAAATCAAACCCATGTTGCCCTATTTTAGGACTTTTGATCGTGAGTCACTGAGATGATATGATCATCTAGAGTTCCTGTACACCATTAATTGGTGTACAAGAGCTCCAAATGATGCATTTAAACATATTAGGTCATGGTTTAAACCTCAAATCAGTGCAACTGATTTTCATAGGTCTAAAATGCCTAAAAGAAAACAGTATTACATCTAAACATTGGGTATGAACATAGTGTTCATTCAAATTCCCAACAAAAGAGCTCATATCGTTGAAATCAGGCCAATCACACAAATATAAATTCAATTTGGTCGATCAAAACAATTAGAAACTAAATTTCTCAATAAATTCATCAATCGACCCATTAAAGAAAACTAGATTTAAATGATCAAATCGAGTTCAATTTAGGTCAAGGGAGGGTGATTGTGGTCTAATGACATGAATGCAATCACCCTCCATTGAATTGAGTGCTCAATCAAGTTTGAATGCTATGGAGCATCAGATCTGAATGATGCTTCAGTGAGTGAGGTGATCTGATGATAAAAATTCGATGAAAAAAGGTAGAAGGCGATCGTGAAGCGTGGAGGAAGATAAATGAACACATGGATGAAAATGAAATCGTCTCCTCTAATCTTTGATCTGAATTGATCAGAGGAGGTGAGGAGAATTACCCTAATCTACTCCTATCTAACAATCAATCTACCAATTAACTATCTAATTTTACTCCTAACTAATCTACAGTACGCTAACTATCGCTAAATCTAATGTAGAAAGCAAGAAAAACCTAATCTAAGTGGACGAATGAGACCTGTGGGTCTCCACCCAGTAGATGGAGAGGAAGAATTGAGGAAGGGGACTTCGATGGAGAGGAAAGCTTGCTAGTGAAGCTTAAGGTCGTCTTCAGGTGTTACGTGATCCTTAGTGACGAGGAGAGGTTAGAGATGTGGACTTCCACCGCCCAGGCGATGGAACATGGATCTAATGAAGAGGGGAAACCAGAGTGGATGAAGGTGACCAACTCGAGAGGTGTAGAAGGGAGTTGATGGTTTCCGCACGACCACAAGGAGCAGCTTAAGTAGGTGTTTCACTGATTGTGGTCACTGTGAGGGTGAGATTAGGCAGAGTTAGGTTAAACAGTGGATGAGAGGTCGAGGGGAGTGCGAGAATGTTTAGATCAAAATCCCACCATCAGATGGGATTTGAGGCGAGGGGTGATCCTACGTGCGAAGCTTCACTGAGGGATTGGCCACAGGATCGTCAGCACAGGAGATTGACGGTGGCTGTTCACCGTGCTCTTTGGTGAACAGTGCACCTGCGCATCCACAAGTGTGATGGGAACTTTATGAATATGCCCTTTAATTGAAACTGTGGAAAGATTGTTCAGAAACCAATAAGTGGCGAAAAGGGCTTGCAGAGTGATCCTCGAGTGTTGCAATGAAAGGCCCTTGAAAGGTTTTATGTGAAGAAATGAAGATGACTTGAGGACCTAAATGTATTGTCATGAATGTGAGGTCCTAATGATGTCCAAATGCAACCAAGTTTTTATTGAAGCACAATTGAACATTTAAGAATATGAATTCACTTTTAATTTGATCTTTCGAACCCAAATATGTGTTCAATTTGCAATTTGGATCATCGTATTACACTTTGAATAGAATATCTCAATTTATGACCTAATTATGCATTTTTAACATTGATTTGTTGTGTTAATTGTAGAGTGTTTACCCAATTAATCGGCGCCCTGAGAATGCGAAGTGTTTGACTCAAGAAGTGATTGGACTCCCTAGAGTGGGTGGTTTGATCAAAGGATTAATGAAATCTCACAAATGGTGCAAGGGTTGATTACCTAGTTCCATCGCAAGGGGTGTATGTCTAAGGGGAGGATAGGACTTCCAACTATGCACTAGAATTTTGCAAGATTACAAAGCATAAATTTTCTCGATTTCTCTCGGATTGCTTGGGGGAGGAATTGAGTGCCTTCCCACCTATTTATAGTGTAAGGATAAACCCCCAAACGACATCTTCTGAGCTGATCGGGTTTGGGCTCATAGCAGGATCTCCTGAGTAGATTGTGATTCTAGTAAGATCTCCTAGGTAGAATGCTGCCAGGTTATTAATGGCGGCTGACATTATCAGTATTTATTGAAGGCGCAGGCTTGCTGTACTTTAGCTGAACCTCCAACAAATAGGACCTCCTAGGTCCGGCTGTGCCCCACCTGCTTGTATATAGGCCAGTTGGACTGCTAGATTCATCTGCACAGGAGGTTCTCTTGGGTGTAGGCCGGCTGGATCTCCAAACCTGACTATATACAAGCCTCTCTGGGCCGGGTCCTTCTTTTTGGGCCTATCGTAGGGTTTCAAGTTTGAGGGCATTTTTTGCCCCTCATCACACGGTGACTTATTTCGGCCGACTTTTCATCTTGCATAGGGTAAGTGCACAAGCCAGGATAGGAAGAAGGCCTTCCCTAATGATCGAGGAGTTGAGATGGAGGGAAGCTGGTGGCGAGGGTGCTTCCCTAGTGCGCCCACAAGGGGAGCTTGGCGAGGCGTCTTATAGAATGAGGCCAACTTGTTCCATTCTTCCTGGCCCAGGCGGGGGTATGGTGGGGAGCATTCTGCTGGGGGTGCCACCCCCTTTAGTATCACGTGGAGAATCCACCAGACGTTGGGTCATAGAGCTACCGCTCGGAGCCTGGGGGAAGCTTGCTCCTTCACTGGGGCTTGCTGCTTCCCTCGTGCTACTCTATTCCCTCTGCGACTTTGCGATTGCGGAGTAGGGGGTACTGTTGCGGGGAGCTTCTCTCGTGGGAGTACATTTGCCTGGGCAGAAGTGGGGCAGGGCTCGCTAGCAGGGACATGTGCAAGTTTGCCTAGGCAATTGAGCTCAACTGGCTATTCCCCAATGGATGGCTTGCTAGAGGCCTTATGGCTTCAACTACGTAGGGTACCTCACTGATATATAGGAGGGTTGCCTGCATAGCTAAGTTGTTGCACCTGCCTCGCACCGCCATTTTGGCCTGCCAAGACTTACCGCTCCGCCTGTAGGGTTCCTTAGTCAGCCATCCTTCTTCTGTAGATGGAACTGAGGGGGAGTTCACCCCACTTGGTTGGGAGTTTGTCTTAGGCAGGCGGTGCTAGCCAGGAAAAGATGGCTCTTCGTCAAGGGGCCGTCTCCAACTGTAGGATCTACCAGTCTTGGTGCCGCACTATATTCGTGTTACGGAAGGTGAGTAGGGTCGAAGACCTGGGGCATGATTGCTGAGTCGTGATGACTGGTGCCATTCTGCTTCTTCTACTAGTTTACCTTTTGCCAGCTGTAATTTAGCTAGAGACAATAATTCGAGGAATGTAACAGTCAACTTTTATATAAAGGAAGAAAGCTTTTCGTTCCTTGGATGAGACATTGCTTGTATGCCAAGTGTGAGAAACTGTTTTCTTTTTTTTGCATGGGATTTCGTTGCTCGCACAGGTTATGTGAACGGCGTTTTACGAGGCTTTGCTTGATCCCTTTTGTTTGCTTTAACGACTTGGCATAGAAGCTTCTCCTGTTACTCCCTCCGGGCTAATCATTGGCTGGACCTATTGGGATGCTTGTTGTGAGGGCTATCCGCAGTAGTGGTCAAGCGCTCATGGCTTGCGTTGTGTAAGTGCAAGCGGGTACCCTTGGGGGTCATCTTGTGATCCTCATGGCTTGATTGCTTGGCGAGTACCTTGTCCACTCGTCTGTATCGGTTGTGAGTGGGATCTGTGCCTTGGCTACGCCCCACGTGCCTAATGGGGCAGGCATATGTATTCCCCTTAGTAGGTGGCAGCAGCACGTTCTCTTTGGGCAAGGAGTTACATTGAGGCTACTTGGTTTGTAGCACTTATCTCCATAGAATAGTTGGCCTAAGGGAGTTCACTATGAATGCCTTGCCTTTGATTGACTCTCCTTGCGAGGTAGCGATAGGAGGGGGCGGAGAGTCCCAGCTTGCCCTATTGACTTCTTAAGTGAGACGCCCCGATCCATTACGCGTTCCTCCAGGGGTCGGCTACTTACAAGGGCCTTCCTTAAAGAGTGGCCAACAAGGGGGGCCGACCTTGGGAGGTGGCCTGGAGGGAATGAGGCCTCAGGGTGTAGGAGCCCAAGCTCGTGTCATTATGCGGTGTTGTGTCGCCTGGGAGATGGGACGCTAGGGTCCCGATCCCTCACCATTTGCTAGAGTGGCGGTCGTTGGTCGAGTCAGCCTGAACCCTTGCCATTTGTTTTGGTGGGTAGATACCTTTGAGGGTGGGATGGCGAAGACTTTTGCCAATGGGCGGTGTGTTGAACCTCAGGGCTCATGGGCCCGAGTCCTTACTGGCTCAAGGGGATGGCATCGTAGTTGCTAGAACGTGGGGTGCGGGAGCCCTATTTCCACCATTCTCTTGGGACGACTTTCCTTGTGGAGTGGTCGAAGGAGAGGGTGGAGAGTCCCTACTTGCCTTGGCGGCTTTTGAGTGGGACGCCCCGATCCTTCATGTCCCTCGGAATCAGTCGCTGCTTGATAAGGTTTGCCTAGGCCGGAGTTAAGAGGGTGCTCCAGCTCCGTCTATGCCGTCCGAGCCCTTCTGTCCAGGTGGCCAAGGGGCTATGGCTGCTTTGGCGATGTTGTCCCTCTGTCCTTTTGTTGAGGATTGTGGGGAGTTGGGGCTCCTCTTCTTAAGGCATGCCCCTTTATCTGGGGGATGTTCAGTTGAGTCTCCTGGGAGACCCCTTGGTTGGGATAGGTCCGTCTCTGATGGTGCTCTCTACATGTCCCACGTGGGGATCGGGCAGAAGTGTCCGATGCAGGAGCGCCTGGGAGCCAATCCTTGACAAGGGAGCCCTAAGGCTGGATCTGTCAAAGGGGCTTATGGGCGGCTGGATCTGTCAAAGGGGCTTATGGGCGTGCGCTATTTTAGGGCCACCACTTCCGTCGATAGTCATGCTCATCACAAGTGTCCAAGAGAGCCGACTTTAAGAGTTTTCCAAGCCTCGGCCTTATCCTTTTGTTGGGGCTGGATAATGGTCGCCTGAGTGGGCGAATCCCTTGCCTGGACGAGATATGCAGCGTCGTCAGGGTAGGATCGAGTAGCTGAGGTTGAAGAACCTGGGCAAAATCCTGTAAGGGGTAACTCGAACCCAATTGTTGAACCGCGATCCGTCACCTTAGCCTCTTTGCAGAGGCGAGGACCTAGAAGTTGGCCATTGGGTGGCCCATCCTATCTGCAAAGGCAGTTAGCAGTTTGGTCATTTTCTAGGTATAGCCATTCTGCCACCAGGCCTACTCTTATCATATGTGAATGAGGGGTGATTTTGTCTTTGCGGCCACGAGGTGTGACACCGCCAGCCGTATGCCCATATGGCCATGTCCCCGGAGAGGGCAGGCTTAGGGGGATTTTTGCATGGGTCAATCCTTGGGAGTGATCGTTGCCTGGAGCCTTTTGTAGAGGGTGGCCATAAAGTGGGGTCGACCTTAGAGGGTGTCCATGAAGTGGGGCCGACCTTGGAGGGTGGCGACGAGAGCCAAGAGCGAGCAATCGAACTCTTGCTGGCAAAGGTTCGGAGGCGCGCCATGCGGGACTTGGAGTGTTGGGGTCCAAGCCCACATTATGGCGTTGGGTGACACAGGATCCTAGGGTCCTAACACGACTTTTGGTGGATAGTATGGCGGCCGGTGGACGAGATGGCTTGAACCCTCACCATTTGTTCCAGTGGGTAGATGCCTCTAAGGTCGGGGGCTGGGTTCGTCCAACTCCTGGTCAAATATCGTTCGCTGGATGCGTTTGTATAAAATCGTTCGTTGTAGCACATTTTACGACATCAATTTTAAATAAGAATAAACGGACGTGAGTTCGATTGTTGAACACAGGGAGGCATGAAATCAGGCCCATGCACCCTGAGGGAGGGAGAGAGAGGGGGGAGAGGGAGGGAGAGGGAGAGAGAAAGAGAAAGAGGGAAGAGAGATAGGGTTAGAAAATCATTATGATGATGCGAGAATATCTAACTACGGAAGAGACAAATATGATAATAGAATAGAGAATATATTGCGTAAATGATTCAGTTCTACAACTACAATGGCAGATGAAAGCTTAAGCAACACAAATAATAAACCAAAAATTAGCAAAGTGGAGATGCGAGGCAGCCATGGCAGTGGAGGGGCATCCGTCGGCGGCTCAGTGTCTTCACAACCTTGCTTGGAGCTCTACGGAGTGGAGTTTCTTAAGTAGAACATGCATGCAAATGGGAGGGATAGGTCCCTTTTTATAGTTGAGGAGAGGGCTCAAATTCATCCTCTGGTCAACAGCGACATTCAAAGACGTCGCTGAAGACCCACCGCAAGCGTTGCCAAAGCCCCCGCCCACGCACCCCGCTAGTGCGCGCCTCACGCGCCCTTGTCGTGCACATGCACTGGAGTTGCGCTGGTCTCCGTACGCTCACACGCACTGCTGCCCTACGCACGTGTGCTTGCTTGCGTTGTTGCTGCGTCGCACATCAATTGCAAAATTGAGGTGCGGTGGGATTCGAACCCGTGCCCGCTGAAGTGGAGAAGACATCTGACCGCTAAGCTGCTGACACGGATTGTCGTGAAGCCATCACAACAAGCATGCATGGGATGATCGTTGGATGATAATCCAATAGTGGATCTTGCACGATGATGAGGTTGCAGGTGCTGCTAGCATGCGATGTAGAGCCGCAAGTGAGCCACGTGTCATGTCATGAACCGTTGATCATCAGATCAACGGTCAACATTTCTTGAGCTAGTTATGGGAGCTACGGAGGTCGGATTGGGGTGATTTTGAGTCCATTAGACTCCGTTTGTCGATCCGGATCCATTCGTACGGTCCGATCGCTCCTTTGAGACTTGTTTCAAAATGGACTTGTGCACATGGTCATTAAACATTGATTCTAAGCAAATAAAATGTAAAGATCAAGTAATATGCATGCAATACTCCCAGCCCATTATAATATGTCATTATTGCACAAGTATCTCCGAAATTGACTCTAATTGATAATATTAACACTAAACATTGTAGAGTCATCATACCCCCATGCCCACCCTTGCTAGTCCTTAGCAAGGTTTGATCTAAATGTTATTTACAACTAAAATTAGGAATTGATTGCTTAGGTAGAAGTTGCTTGTCAACTAGATGAAATTTCTACTAAGAACCTAACTCGCTAAGACTCAACAGTGCCCGGGTTGCCTACCAAAATGCCGACCGCTTGAGTCCTTGCCTTATTTTATATAGAAGCAAATACATATTTTTCTTCTTTTTCATTTTTTTCTAATTTTTTTTTTGTTTTTGGTGTTGAGGATTTCAGGGTAACTTTTTACAGCTACCCAATCCACCCAAGACTCAAAAAAGATTCTTAGTACTAAGCATCTAATTGTGAAAGTGATAGACTCACTCAACGGCAATTAAAACAGACTTCGGGTTTCTACGCCCCTAAGTGACCCGAAAGAAAAAAATGTTGCCTAAAGGTGTATCTATCTAACCAGTAGCTTTCTCCCTACTTTTTATTTTTGTGGGGTCAACACAAGGGTGGACCTAGTGTATATGTCCCCAGATTGTGCTATTTCCCCGCTTCTTCCTTAAGTGTTTTGGAATTCTTGTGCATTTTATGAGCTGGGATCTGGACAACCGACCAATGAGCTGTTACCCACGACAACTTGCCAGCCATACTTATGCAGTGAAGTGTGGCTTATTTCTTTTTTTTCTCCTTTTCTATTTTCCCTTTTTTTTTTAAGTAGGTGGCTTTCCTGATCTAAGATTTACCTAAAGGCAGTAGTGAAAGAGAATGGTCCTGTGGCTGAGCTCTGGATAACCTGCCAATGGGTTGTCACCCACGACAACTTCCAGCCATATCACCCTAGAAGGTTCATTAGCTACCCAATTTTCATTAGAACTGCTGATGAGTGAGTCAGTGCAAAGCAGGTGTAGATGCGTAGACTAAAAATTTCCCCCAAATCAAAAGGCGGGTTGATAAGTCGTATACTTATCACCCTACTTTATTGACCAGATTAAAATAAATTAAGGTGGCAAGGACTCGAGACTAAGTCCACATTTTAGTGGACACCCGAACTGATTAAGTCCGAAGACCTAAAGAGTCTAAGTGATTAGGTCCCTAATGTATCATTTCCTAAAGTTAAAAAGCTTCTAATACCTAAGTTTTCTTTTCCTAATTTTATTTTTTTATTTTTTATTTTTTATAAAAATAAATAAAATTAGTTCAAGCTGACAATTTTATACTCAGATCCTATGAATTACCACCCCCCAAGCCTAAGTTGGACAATGTCCTCATTGGAAAGATAAATGTATGCAAGGGAGTAAGGAAAGAAATCACCTGAGTTGTAATCATGAATCCGGTCAGCTTGAATCCTCTGGGTTGCCTCGCAGGAAGCTCTGAGTTTAGTGCCTCGTGCTAAGTTTAGCAAGGCGAAGACTTAATCAGGTGGCTTAATACTTGCAGAAGATAGGGTTATCAAGGCCAATATGAAAATGTGCTCATTTGCTCCAAGAATCATTGGTCCACAAGTGTGGACCAAATGATGGTGTATCCCTATGCCAAAGAGTCTCTCTATAGAAAACTATGGAAAGAATGGAGAGTAATCAGATGTAGGTCATGATGCCAATTCTGCTCATTGATTCAAAGAGCTCAAACACTCCTCATCCTTATTCAAAAAGTTGCCTCCACATGAAGCATCCACAAAATTCCTAAAGTTGTTGTCTAGACCATGGTAGAAAATCTGAGCCAATTGCCACCTTGGAACTTCGTGGTGTGGGCATTTCCTCAATAATTCATTAAATCTCTCAAGGCCTCATGAAATTTCTCTCCACTTTACAGGGTAAAAGTAGTAATGTCTCTCCTAAGGACATTAGTCTTTCCTATGGGGAAAAACTTCTTAAGAAAAGCATGCCTTAATTTCGCCCAAATGGAGATGGGTCTCCCTAAAGTCCTAAGCTAATGAGACTCTTTGTCTCGTAGGGAGAATGGGAACATCTTGATTAAAACAATATCTAAACTAATGTTCCTAGGTTTTACAGTCCGGGCAATCCACTCTAAATCCTCTAGGTGTTGGAAAGAGTCTTCATTTGACCTCCCATGGAAATGGCTTTGAATCAAGCTAAGGACATTGAGTTTTAGCTCCAAATCATCTCCCCCTTCGGGGACCCTAAGGTATGGCTCTACCTGGATGGCAGACGGATCGTAAAAACCATGGAGAGGCCTTGGTTGGCAGACGGATCATCGCCTCATAGTGCCTCCTTTGTTCAGGGTGCTGAGCCTCGAGCTAACCCGAGCAAGACTAGGTGGGCTCGATCCTCCGCCGCTCGACTTCCGACAACCTCTAGGGGTTGTCCCCGGTCCCTAAGTGCTTGGCAAAGCACTCTCAGGACTTACTCTTCACACCCTCGGAGGAGCTGTTCGATGAGTTGGGCAACGATCCGCAGGTGGGCCCTCGATAGGCAGGCTCCGCTGGAGGCGCCTAGTGGACCTCCTCTTAGGACGGCCAAGAGTCGACTTATCCCGAGGGTGACTCCTAAGGGAGTGGTGCATGAGTTAGGGTCCATGATGAGAGATTCATCATGGCTCCTAATTATCTATTAATTAATCATTTAAATAAATATAGCTAAAAAGGGAAAAAACGTAATTTCAAGGCATAAATATAATATTCACCTAATTTATAATTATATGTAAAAAGTTGAAAAATAAATAAATTAAAATAAGCCTTGAAACTCTCTATTTATGTTTAGGTCCTTAGCTTTAATTTTAGGAGTCTTTTTATTTACAAATAGGTCCTTTTCTATTTACAAAAATACCTCTGTGAACACTTCTCCACCGTCTTCTTCTTTTTCCTCAGCTACGAATGGTTGAGGAGGCCCAATAACTGTATCCCGCTGATCACCTTCCATCCATCATCAGAACTTCTCCACCATTGCTGCCAGGCTTCTTCTCACCTTCACCTTCACATCCGACGGTCCAGATCAACCTCTAATCGTAATTAGACTAGGTGACTAACCTTACCATTGTCAGAGACGACGCCGGTGTGTAAGATGAACCTAGCCGTGTATCCGTCTAGGTTCAGCCCCCTACCTCTTCACCACCACCTATAAATACCCATACACCCCTCTAATTACAGAGGTCGGCTCCCTTCCCTCTTCCCCAACCATAGACTGATGATAACCTATTCCTTCCCCTCCGGCAACCTCTCACCCACCTTTCGGAGAGCCTCCAGTGGAGGTGTTCGCCTCTCTCAACCCCTCTTCCTCTCTTGCAGCTGTGATAGAGCTTGGGAGCATGCCACTTCCCTTCTTCTCCACTTCCTTTCTCACCAGAGTTTGATCCGATCATTGGATTTCATCCTCCGTTATGCACCATCGACGGAGATCCTTTCCCCTTCGTCTAGGTAATCGTAGATTAGTGTAGATTTTAGTTTAGTTTAGATTTAGTTAGTTAGTTAGTTGATTAGTTAGTGTTAGCTCATCTGTAAGATCACCATCTCCGACTCCGGTGAGGCCAACCCCGGCCTCACAGGACTTCGATTCACATCTTTTACCACCTAATCACCTTTCTTTTCTTGCCACAATCATTTTTCATCTTCTTTCCTCTCAATTCTATCATCTGATCACCTAATCCCATTCCACCTTCACCGAAGACTTCCGTTGTCTATGGCGGAGCTCTCTGGCGAAGCTCATAGCCATTAGGGGCCCTTCATCACTTTATCATCAATTCAGGGCCTCGATCTACCTCTTAATTAGGCAAATTAACAATCACACAGCAAACGCCTAATTCTCCTCAACCATCTGAACTCACTGTCAATAGCGACTCAAGAGGAGTTCTTCCACCTAATTGATCACTCACACATCATCGCCAAACTCCCCTGAGTCTTTCCCCTAGCTCAATTGAGTGAGAGGGTCACTACTACTGAGTTCAAGCAAACTCAATAGATGGTTTTACTGAATTCAATGATCCATCCATGTATCTGATCTGTAATTGGATCAATTGATACGTTTCTGAGGTTCCTTGAGACCTCAGGAGTCATTTGAGACCACTTTTTGTCTTTTTGGTTGGAAAATTAATCTCCAACCAATTCAAGTGACATTCACTAGAGCTCCGACAAGCTCTGATGAACCAAAATCAAGCTTCGGCCTTTAGAACTCTCTCAAAAGTTCCAAATCACTTCTCTGTGATCGTAGGAATAGGAATCAACAATTAAGTTTTTGTTTCAATGAGGATTCCTCTCTATTGAGTCTCATCTTCTCCAACTCCAGCAGAGTTGGAGAAGCTTAACTACTTAGGATTAGAGCATAGAAATTGGTCCTAAAGTACCAGTTGACCCTAGAGAACCTATTCTAGGTGTTGATTAGGTCTGAGAACCTCTGGAGGCATCTGTCAAACCCATCTCCTTTTGATCCCAGGAAGCAGTGCCTGGAGCACTCAAGGAGTGCTCGAAACTTGGTTTTGAAATTAAAATCATTTCCTTGAGTTGATTTGAGGACATTTAGGTCTCTAATTAGATCTGTGAAACTCTAATTTAGAAAGTCAAATCTTAACCTGCAATTGGTCACACTTGAGATGAATTTGAGGATTTCATGCTCAATTCTTTGAATTGTTTGGGTTAGTTAAGTTCCTACTTCTATTTAGAATGGTTTAAGACTAATCTGAGTGATTTTTATTAAGGATTGAGGAAGATTCAAAGATCTGTACAGTTTGGGTCTTTTTTTTTTGAACCCAACACTGTTCTTAGGTTCTTTTATTAAGTTTTGAGCTCAAATCCTACTCAGATCAGTCACTTTTAACCCACTGAATTAATTTAGATTTTTTCCTGAGGTCTTAATCTCTGACGAGCTGATTCACTTCTGAATGAGTGCTCTGAAGCATTAGACATGAAGCTCCCAAACTTCTGAGCTTCCTGAAGCCTTCCTGAGCTCCAAATCTCTCTCAACTGATGCGGAATACCTTCCTGAAGTATTCCAGACCCTTAATTAAGGGTAATTTACTCTCTGCAGGTCATTTGATCTGAGATTTATCTCTGAATGTACATTTCCAAACATGGTGAATGTGCCATGTTCTTCATCCTAATCTCAGGGTCAATCATGATCCAATCACCAAATTGGTGATTAAATTGGATAGAGGATGCAAAGAGCTTTCCATCGAGCTCTGGATCACTCAATTTGGGCATCTAAGTCGATGGGAATCATCGATCGAAGTTCAGTCTGAAGCAACACTGTGCGTGAAGAAGATGGGACTTGGTTAGTCCCACATCGGGGAAGTGTAGGCGTGCACGTGGGTATAAAAGGGAAAAGGCACTAGCACTAGCTCGTCGTCAACGTAGGGTGCATGAAAAGCTATATGGTTCTCTTGAGCGTGCGAATGCACGTGAGCATGTGCATGCGCAAGGGTGTGTGCACACATGTGTGCTTGAGCCCAGGTGGGAGAGCATGTGCACCTAGAATGGGCCAGAAAATGTGCATGAGCAAAATTGATAAAAATCCACCTAAAATAAACTAGGCATGGGCTTAGTAGGATATGGTCCCACCCTAGTGGGCACTGTGTATCCCCAAAAAGCCCATACCGCCCATTAACACACTTTTTGTTAAGTAGAGAAGAGAACATGGGCTTGAGGTTCAAGCAAATTTGACTAAGTGTGGAAGAAAAGTATGCACAGTAAAGGCGAATGAAGGAGAAATGAAGAGCTTAAGAAAGAGAGAAGAGAGCTAAGAGAAGAAAATAGGAGAGAATAGAGAAAGGATTCAAGAGAGATTAACTAAAAGAATAAAAAAAAGAGAGGAAAGATGTCTCATATACACATCAAAAGTCTAATATTAATTATTAGGTCATCCAATCTTTTTAAAAGATGTCTGATTGAAGGTTGAGAGTTGAAAAGAGAGAGTTTGAGCTTTACATTGTATGAGAGGTATTTGTATTCACTTATAAACAATCTTTTATGCCCTACTTTATAATAATCATTCTTGTACTTGTTATTCATTGAAAATCTTTCATGTACATTTATCTCTATTAATGGAATAATTACATGCTTTTGAGTTTAAATTCATATGCAATTATTCATGTGCCTAATATATGTTGTAATTATTGATCTGATTAATTAGTTAATTAATACATTATGCATAAAACAAAATGGTGAATTAAAAATTACGATTATGCCTCTCAATGAACGACTTAGACTCAATCAGTTAAAAAGAATTAAATCTAAAATGTCAGGTTAGCTTGACCCTATACTACAATCAACGAAAATGATTTAATTGATTCAAGTTAACCTAAGTCATTTCTTTACGCAATTAATTAAGACTGATAACCTTAATTAACTATGTTGAGATTTGTATGCATCATTTTAATGATGCTGTTGCCGAGGAGTGCAATATTTTGCTTCATTTTATTCACTAAAACATTCCCTTGCATAATTTTGTTATGTAAGGAGATCATTTTAATGGCATCGTTGCCAGGGAGTGCAATATTGTTCTTTATTTTATCCACCAAAACATTTCCTTGCATAATTTTGTTAAGTAAAGTCATCATTTTAATGGCGCTGTTGCCGTGGAGTGCAATACTTTGCTTCATTTTATTCACTAAAATATTCCCTTGCATAATTTTGTTAAGGAGATCATTTTTATGGCGCATTGCCAGGGAGGTAACTGTAAATTATATTCACCATTATCATTTTTAATTATTAGCTTTGGAAATAATTTCTTTCTAACTAGTTTTTGTTTTGTTTTTGTTTTTGTCTTCTTTCAGGGATATCTTCACTAGTATTCTCAAGAGAAAGGAAGGTTTTCTTTTCATATTTTTCTCCCATCCATTATACATTCTCATTGTGAGTATTTCTTTCCCTAGTCTTTAGATTAGTTTGTTTGTTGCATTTAGTTAGGAAATATAAAAAATATCAAAAGACAACTTTTCTGACTAGCAGCAGCATACTTTTAGGCATACACTCTTAGAAGTACATATACCTGCTAGTATCGATCTGACTCAGGAATTTTTGATCTCGCATCAGCAGGAAAACACGTAAAAACCCACATAGATCCCTGTCTTGGATTAATAAGCAAGACCATCTATTTGATTGAAAAGATCTAAAAAGCAGTCACATTTACTACTTTCCACCATTCTGTGAAAAAGGATTAACTAAAAAGAGGATTTTTAAAACTCGTGACATATATCTGTTTGCAGATTGCATGCAACTTTTATCGTACACGTTTGTTGCATGCTATCGTACACACAATGCAATCACTAGAGTCACACAAGTCTTATACTTCTATCTCTCCTCTTTTCACCTCTTAGGGCTTTGGTCAAAGATCAACATGTCTGTCTCATTACTAGAGCTCCGGGGAGCCAGTAGTGAGCGGTCACAATCCTAGACCTTAGACCTTTGAGTTTAAGGATACGCACACACGCCGACACGTATAGGATGCGTATTTTGGATTGATATTCTACTTGTTTGTGTCTCTATATTTTTAGGCATATTCCTAGGATCTTCTTTTTCTTTGAAAAGAAGAAAAATCTATTTTTTGCACTGTATAAGGGTTTTGCTTGCCGCTGTTTTGCGTAGTGGAGTAAGTGTGCCTTTGCACATTTTTGTGTTTTATGCACGGGAGGCGATCTCTAAAGCCACCTATTGTGTCTCCTTTGACAGGTCTACCTAGGCCGGTTGCACTAAGGCAGCCAATTTTCCCATCTGATTTCTCTGCATTTTCTGTGTTTAATTCTATGGATCACTTGTAGAATCAAATTCCTGAGATCCCTTCGTCTTTTGGTCATGGGGAGATGCTGCCTTTTGATATCCATGAGACTCTCTTGAACCAGAACTTGCAGATGCTAGAGCAAAACCACCAAATCAATCTGTTGAAGGCTGCTCTTCAGAACCTACAAGCTCGTCCTTCTTGACCTGAGGCGGGTCCTGGTCCCCCTGATTTTCCTCTTCCACCTCATCCTAGGCCTCTACTCCGTGACTACTACAATCCATCTAATGCTCAAGTAGAGCCTAGTGTTAACATTCTCGTAGGGGAAAATGACCCAGAGTTAAAGTCGAATATCATAGGTCTAATCCCACACTTTCATGGGTATGCATCTGAGGATCCATTCCAACACATCGAAGATCTCTAAAATCTATCTCAAACTCTTGGACCTCGAAATCAAAATAAAGAAATCCTACTCGTGAAGATGTTCTCCTTTAGCTTAAAAAACAAAGCCGCTTATTGGTACCGCACCATCGCATGACCTATCTAGACTTGAAATGAACTCGAATCTACCTTTTTGAAGAAATTTTTTCCTATAGGTCGAACCAACGCCCTTAGGCGAGCCGTCACGACTTTCACTCAGAATCAAGGAGAGCCAATTCATGAAGCGTAGGAGTGCTTTCATGAATTACAAAGGAAATGACCACATCATGACATCCCTCATTGGCAACTTATGCACATCTTCTATTATGGATTGCAAGAGGGCATTTCGCAATCTGGTCGATGCCTCTTGTGGAGGGAATTTTCTGAATCGCAATGGAGAATCCACCTCAGAATTGTTCGAAGGGATGGCGGAAAACTCGATCAATAACGCATCTACGTCGCAATTCACGTGAGGAAACGCACACCAATCTCCGCATCAGAACTCGCATCACAAGGGCATTCACGAGATCAAAAACCCGTCCAGTTCAATGGATTTAAAGATTATAGCTGAGAAACTGGACAAGGTCGACATCATAGCGAAGCATCTCGATGAGGTCCGAAACACAATGAAAATTCTTACACCTCTACTCACTACGCAGAATCCCACGCATTTACCTGTTTCGCAAATTCCCGTGGGGAGGGAATTTGTGAATAGTTAGGATTCGAGAGATCCTTCTTCCTTGGGTTTTCTCCCTATTCATTCACCAACCCAAGGAGGGACCTTTGTCCCATCATTCCGACCTCTTTCCCCACTACCTTCTTTTGTGGATAACACATCTTATCCTTATGAATTGCACGCCATTCAGGGATACACTAGTAGATCAAACCCATATTCAAATACCTACAATCCTAGATGGCATAGTCACCCTAACTTCACTTGGTCTGATCATTCCCAGAGACCTCAATATCCGAATCAGACCAGTCAAAACCTACCTACATTGTCGTTTCAGCAATCCAATGAGAGGCCCTTTCACGTGAGTACGCAAAACTACTCAAGGCCAAATAGAGACACGCAACTCGATCAGATTTTGCAAGCTGTGACTGAAAGCCAACGATACAATGCTGAGGCTCTTGCTGAATTCCAACAGCAATGTTCGACAGAATTGGTTGACCTTAGGGGCCAAATCATGCAGTTAGCTGAATCTCGTCGACCAGGGCCCCTACCATCCCAGCCAGTTCCAAACCCTAGAAATATCCAGAATCATAGGTATAACCCAGGAGGTCAACATCTGACTCAGGGACAAGCCCACTTTGTGAATCAAGTTCCCCTGAATCAGAACCAAAAGTCACCCTCTACACCTCCCGAGAGTGATCTTCCAAACCCGCATCAACGACCTTTGTTGTACCAAAACGACCCACCTATCATTCAGAATCAAAATTGATTTGTTGATGATCTCCTAATTAGTTGAATTCACTTATCTTATTCTCCTCATTCTTTAGAATCTTTACCTTGATCCAAATCAGATCTATCTTTCACAAAATCTACTCATATCTTTCTCGAGATTTTGTCGTGATTCTGGTTTTGGTTCTGCGAGATCTGTTAAGGCAAAATCAGGGCGAGTTTTCTATCTTTTGACTATTCTGATTCTAGGTGGTTTAATTTGTTTTCCTATTTCTTTAGCTAATTCTTCCTTAACTCCCTTATTTTTACCATACCTATTTTGTTACGAGAGTTAATTCTCCAGGGTTTACACCTAGTTGAAGGCGTAAAACATAGTATTTTGTACATATCTGTTTCCTGCTTTCCACACTTTCATCTACCTATGCACTTGAGTCTGCACTATAACTATCACTTCCTTATTTTCCTACTCTTCACTTAGTCCGACTAACCACTCTGACTTATGTCAGACTTGAAATCATCTGCACAGAGATCTTTGATCTCTTCTTTACGACTCCTTCCATCACCATATACTAAGTGAAGTATAGAGTCTTTTTCACCCTTCTTACAATGAGGACATTGTAAAAATTTAGCTTGGGGGGTGTGAAGTGAAATCTTAATACTCTAAGTGTATTGGTAGATAAAAGATGAGAAAAAATAAACATACCTAAAAATTTGAAAATTTTTGAAAAGAAATCATAATAATTTGAAAAATTGATAAAGCATAAAAAATAAAAAAATATATATAAATTAACAAAATAATAACATGATAAAAAATAATAAATAAGGGGATTATATTCATTTTAAAGAATCGAAGAAGAATATATATATATATACATATTTAAATATTTATAATAGTAATTTAAGAGCTTAATTTTCTCTTTGAGGTCAGAAAATAAATATATATATTGTAAATAGTGTATACTTAGTAAGAGTATTGAATCTTTACTTTGTACTTTTACTTGAATACCTTTTCAAAATACTTATTTGTTTGTGAATTTTGAACAGGATTTTTCTTGAGTAAGAGTCCGAAACCCTATAGGATATGTTTTTCCCTCTTTTTATTCTAAAACAAAGTAACTAAGATAAATTAGGTTTTATACGATACTTCAATTTTGGAATTAAATTGTAACTTTCTTGGTCAATAAGACTAGATTAGATCCTTCTGATTTTTGAATATTTGTTTTTATCACCAAGTTGAGTAAAGAGACTAGATACCTAGAGTTGATTAAGTAAAGAGTTGGTAAAATTCTTAGTCATAAGGATCCGCTCTTAGAGGGAGGATTTCGTTCCTGTCGGCAGGCAGCTTAGGGGCGACGGCTGGTGGGAGTAGGGAGGGTGAAGGATGGCATACTTGGAGGTCGAAGGGGTGGAGGAGGAACGAGCGGGGGGACTCTGGTGCTTACGGCAAAAGGGGGATGGAGGCGAGGTGGTCTGATAGAAGGGGAACAAAGCTGCTCGGCAAGACTGCTTGTTTCTACTGCCAACGGCGGGGACATTTGGCGGCCACCTGCCGATCTCCCGTGGTGTGTTTAGGGTGTGGGGGTTTCGGCCACAAAAGGGACTTGTGTAGGGGTTTGGAGGGATAGATGAGTAATCGCCATTTCCCGCGCTCTGGAAATTTGAATTCTAGGGCTGTGCAGACACCGCCTCCACCCCCATCTTTGCGTAAACCGAGAGGGCTTATGGCTTATGTGGAGGTTCCTATGACGGAGAACATCAAAGCTGCAGAGATGGCCTTGCGTGGAGCTCTGGTTGGGGAGGTTATGTCTGGAGGACCGACGGCGAAGAATGTTCGCACCCTGGTAACCTCTCTGTCCCTCTCGACCAACTCCTGGTAGGTTTCTTTTCTGTCAAATACACGTTTTGTTCTCTTTGGTTTGGGTATGGGGGATGTCGAGAAGCTGCGATTTCAAACATCCTGTAAAGGTGGCTTCACGGTGATCTGGAGACTGGTTTCTCCTTTTGATGGAGCCTTGCCGGAGAGACCACCCCAGAGAGTGGGAATCAGGTCAGGAAAACTTGATATCGAGGGACTACCTCTACATCTGAGGTCAAAGGAGGTTGTGTCGTCGATGATCTCAGGCTTTGCATTAGTGGTAGAGGACGCAGTCGTCGGACTGCTTGTGGGGAATGGGCGTCTACTGAGTGTGAGGGTCGATGTCTTCGTCGCTGGCTCTATACCTAATAGTCTGATTTTAGGTGCGGTGGAAGCTCCTGGATGCTGAGGCTGAAGTTCTTGGTGGGTGATACTATAGCAAAGCAACTTAAGTCGTCTGGACCTACAGCTGATGAGGAGGCGACTGTTCAGGAGCTGTGCATGGTTTGTGGTGATGAATCCCTAATTGTTAAGACTTGTAAGGACTTCTGTGATGGGGAGATGGGGATGTTTCAGAATGAAGAAAAGGAGGAATTGGGCGGAGGTGAAACGGCAAGACCGTCGTCCACGGTGGTAGGGGATGTGTTGTCAGGTGGTAGGGAGACTGAGGAGCAAGGGAATCTTGACATGCAACCTGAGTCTCTGAAGGATAAACAGGACCTGCAGGAGAAGGAAGACCCTAAATGTGAAGGGGGATCTTGTGCAAAGATTGGTAAGGGGAGATCACCGTATAGCCTCCGACAGAGAAAATCAAAGGCTATCATTCTGATGGATGAAGATGAGATTGCGAAAGTTATGCAAGTGTGCAAATGCCAAACCCTCAGGAGAGAGGGATCCAATGAGGATTGATGAGAATCCTCACTTGGAACGTGCGTGCTTTGCGCGACAAAAGCCGGAGGGCATCTCTGATGAGATATTTGAGAGAATGGGGAATTGAATGTGCGCTCATTCAAGAGACACACATTGAAAGTAATTCTGATAGGATTTGGTCCGACTTGATAGCTTCAGGGATGAACGATTGTGTGTAGATTGATGCACATGGGAGGTCGGGGGGCATTGCTATCTGGTGGAGGAAGAGGTGGGCTCAGTGTTTGGAAGTTCACAAAGCCAGACATATGCTGACATGCAAATTTCATATTCACCAAGGGCAGGAGTGTGTCTGGATTACTGGGGTATATGGACCTTGTATTGCATCTGTCAGGCAGGAGATGTGGGAGGAATGGTCTGCTATGGCTAAGTTGGTCTACTATGGCTGACGAGTGGGGATTTTAATTGTGTATTAACAGGGGTAGATAGGCCTAATGGCAGCACAGACAGTTAGGCTATTGGATTCCAGATGATGGTTCAATCTCTGCAGTTGAGTGAATATCCATCCTCTGATGTGGAATTTACTTGGCGTAATGGAAACAGGCTGGTATCCAGGCTTGATAGATTTTTTAGGAATGTGGACATCCTTATCAAATTCCAATTGTCGACTGTGAGTGGATTGAGCCGACCTTTCTTTGATCATACCCCTTTGGTATGGGACAGTGGGGAAGAAACCCAGGTTGGTTCCTATTTCAAACTGAAACGATCATGGCTGAATGAACCGACCTTCTGCCAGATGATCAGCTCTTGGTGGAGAGCTAAAAAGGTGCAGGGGTCTGCTACTGTCAGATTGTCAACCAAGCTAGCTGGTTTGCGCATGATCTTAAAAGAGTATGGATCTACTGTTAGCTTGATGAGGGAGTAGAGGAGAAGGGAAGCTCTGAGTAAAATTCAAGAGCTAGACTCCAAGGAAGCAGCTGGCCTTTTGTCTGAAGATGAATTGGCCGAAAGGAAAATGTGGTAGTGTGTGGTACTGGATGAAGATCTTAAACAAGAAATCGATTGGAGGGAGAGATCTAGGCAGCTATGGCTTAAGGAGGGGGATGCCAATACGAAATTTTTCCACCTTGCGGCTAGCTCTTGGAGGCGTGTTAGCTTCATTTCCTCTATTCTATGTGGTGGACATAGGGTCTTCTCTAATCAGGAGATTAAATCTGAAGCCATCAAATATTTTAGAGAGACATCTCGGGTAGCTACGAGGGGGAAATGGAGAATGGCAAGAAATGATGGTCCTAGGGTGACAAGTGAACAGGCTAAGCAACTGACTGCACTTATTACTGAACAGGAGACCCTTCAGGCAATCAGAGAATTAAATGTGGAAGGTTCCCCGGGCCCTGATGGAATACAAGTTTTCTTTTACAAAGAGATGTGGAGTGTGGTGGGCAAGGAGGTGATGGATGCTATCAGAGAATTTGAGGTGGGAAATGCTGGGTTTGAGAGGATTAACAAGTCCTATCTTTTTCTCTTGCCTAATTCAATGGGAGTAGAACACTTTTCAGACTTCAGGCCGATTTCCCTTTCAAACTCCATCTACCTTATCATCAGCAAGATTTTGGCTAATAGGCTGAGAATTGTTCTACAGGACCTGATTCATCCAATACAGGTGATGAGAACCTCATCATAAACCCTAAACTGGCACCATCTAACCTTGATTTGCAAGAAAAAGCTCCTACATAACTTATAGAAAGGCTTCACTCAGAGAATTCTGAGTTTGTGAAGAAAACAGGAACGAAGGGGTAAAAATGCAATTTTCACCAACACAATCTGTAAATAAGGTAACT
This sequence comes from Thalassia testudinum, assembly GCA_037157565.1. Taxonomy (NCBI): domain Eukaryota; kingdom Viridiplantae; phylum Streptophyta; class Magnoliopsida; order Alismatales; family Hydrocharitaceae; genus Thalassia; species Thalassia testudinum. Next base: position 98,404,339 of record JAZHRO010000039.1, on the reverse strand, counting down.
TAGGGTCCAAACGTAGGTCAAACTGACCTAATAAGAAGGAAAGTGGGATGAGTTGATTTAACTAGGGCTACAGCAATTCCAAGGAATTAAATGACATCCTGTAACCCTAAAACAAACCCACTTCAATTCACGAGGTTTGAGGAAAAGAAAAAATTGAATAAACCCTCTAAAATTCATAGAAAAATAATCTCTAGGGTTTAGAACCTTCAATTTGGCCTTGAGAACCCACTTTGACCTACATTGAGAACCATGCACAATTAATGATTTAATTTGAGTTTTTATGTAAATTGACCGGTCAAACAAGGTCTGATCTAGAAATAAATTTCACCATTAGAATCCTTAGGTCACATTTAGTCATGCATAAAAACTTGAGCCTAAGAAGAGACCTTCTTGACCGAGTTTGCATTTTGGTCCTCATCTATTACTTTTTGACCCTCAACTTTTGAAACCCTCGCATTTTGGCCCCTAAGTCTTCTTCGTTCTTTGCATTTAGGTCCTCCCTACAAAACCCTAAGCAGCGCCATGCTTCGGCGACTTTGCGCGGAGCATGGCGCTGCGCAGGGTGAGGGAGGACTTCTGCCCTTTCAACGGGGTGTTCCCTGCGACGTCTGCTGTCGCAGGGACACCTCCATGGTCTCTGTAGCAGCCCATACCTTCCGTGAGAACGAGCGGAAGGTATGGGTCCTTACTCCGGCTGTCCTCCGGTGAGGGAGGCACGTCGCCTCCCTCCGCCCACCTCTCCGCTTTTGCCTCTATAAAAGCCGCCTCCGCCTGCAGAAGAGAACAAGCTGTCTCTGACGGAGAATACCCCCCCATTTCATCCTCTCTAGCTCCGATAGACGACCTCCAGCTTCCGACGATCATCTCCTCCTTCTCCTCGTCGCTCTGCTGCCTTACCTGCAGCAGGGCTCCCCTAACCCTTTCGTCTATGTCGCGCTGCACCCGCCGACACCCTCCGCCTGCCTCCTCGTCGCCGATCTCCCCTTCCAGGGCCTCTTCTTCCTCAGCTCCGGCAGGTACGAGCCAGTGCCTCCACCCTTCCCCCTTCGTCCAGAGCTTTGGTAAAAGCTTCCTCTTCTCCTCCTCTCAACTTCCCCCAATCAATTTGTATTTTCGCACCCCCACATGCAACTTCCACCTCCACCTACTCCATCTCTGACCACCCTCTCCGGCGAGCCCATTCCACTGCCACAGACCCCCTTACTCCTCGCCGATCACCTCAGAAGCTTCCCCTCACTCCACTCCACAGCTTCGCCCTCTTCATTTCCTGCCACACGCCACCTGAAGACCCCCCGAACAGACCCATTCTCTCGGCCACAGCTCGACCTAGGGCTGCCACCATACTCCGCCCCACGCCTCGCCACCACCCGCACGAGCTTCGCCGCACTCCAGCGAAGCTCCCTGCACCTTCTAACTAGGCCGAGAGGCTGTATTTCCGTGATCAGGTCACCCCTCCTCCGCCGCCATTACTGAGCAGGTGGAGCTTCTTCGCCTGCAGCTGCAGCCTCGATCTCGCCCAGGCGTTGGTCCCAGGACGCGCAGCTTGCCCCCGTGAAGTTTCCCAGGCCTGCAGCTGGGGTGAACGCCTCGCACATGGCCGCAATTGACCGCGGCTCCCTCAGCCGCGGGTGAGAGATTTGGGGGTGGGACTTTAGTCCTACCTCGAAAGCGCGCGAAGCTGCGCACCTGTATAAATTGTAAAAGTGACTAAGGCTTATCGCCTCAGTCACACGGGGTGAGGTCCCTCTCACCCACTTCACCCGGCCTCGTCCGCGACCACCCCCCCGCGGACCTGGCCCGACCCGTATACCCGACCTGCACTCCTCGCCCACCATCGCATGTCGGTGGGCCTAGACCCGGGCGCGACCCGTACCCGAATACCCGGCTCTGGGAGAGTGATCCTACGAGCGAAATATGAGAGAGAGAGAGACGCAGGGGAGGGTAGGGTTAGGTTTTTTCCCTGACCAAGCTATGTGAGTGTGCAGGCAGAGGAGAAGAAGAAGAGAAAGAAGATCGCAGAAGAAGAAGGAGAAGAAAAAGAAGGAAGAAGCAGCCAAAGCCTTGGCTGCTCGAAGCAAAGCAGAAGAAGAAGACGGACTGCAGGAAGAAGAAGAGAAAGAAGACCGCAGAAGAGGAAGCACTGTAGCAGATGCTACTTAAGTCATCTGGTTGAGAAATCAGACGACGCTTTGAAGAAAAAAAAAAAAGAAAAGAAGAAGGAAAGAAGAACAGGCACCGTAGAAGAAGAAACAAAGCAGAAGAAGAAACAAAGAAGAAGAAGAACAGAAGAGAAAGAAGAAGAAAAAGAAGAAGACAAAGACTGCAGAAAGAAGAGAAGAAGAAAAAGCCAAGAGACCAATCTACCTCTATCTCTCTCTCTCTCTCTCATTTTTGTAATAGAAACATTGTACTTCTAGAATTATAGTTTGCTCCCTGAGTTCGACCTCGGGAAAACCTTTTGTTTCCGAGTAAAATTGTAATAGTGGCAATGACTATCTGTACTACAACGTCATTTCTATAACAAACAAACAACAAAACCTAGTCATACCAGCCACTATTTCATTGGCGCTGTTGCCGGGGAGCAACGGCTATTCTAGAAGTTATAAAATTTCTAAGTTTCTAATAATCTCTCTCTTTTGTGCAGGTACAAAAAGAAAAAAAGACGCAACCACACCACAACCACTCCAAGGACAGGTAACTCCCTATTAAACCCTAAAATTTTTAAAGAGGAAAAAGAAAGAAAAAAATAGGTATAACTTATCTTTTATACATAGTAATAGCTGCATATTCTCAAAAACTATTATTCCTGCACACAATATTAAAGGTAATTAAGGGCTAACACTTTCTTGCCTGAGCCCTAATTACCCAGCAAAGAATTAACTGGACCAAGTAGAGCCAACATAAGGTCAAACATTAGGATTTCAGAGACACACCCCTTAATCAAGAATTGAGGAAATCCAAAAGAGGTGTGCCCAAGCCATTGATTGAAAATACCTAACAAGAAAAACCCTAAACAAATTGGCTCTCTAAACACTTGAACCCTAAAAAGAAACAAGGCCTAAATTCTCAAGGGACCCACTAGGTGAAGTTGACCCTAGGGTCAACCAACCTTCAAATTAGGCCACCTTGTTCACAAAAACACCTAAGAGTTCAAGTGAAACCTTAAGCACCTTGATCTTAAAGTAAAAGAGGTAGACTTAAGAGGTCAATATTCCCATTCTGGTTTACCTGGAACCGTAGTGACAAGAGAGGTCGGGTGGGGGAAACCTGTAACCCGTGGGGACGCTCTACCATGTAGGGGTCTTCGCGGGACTCACCCTCTCTGGCTGCCCAGGTAATTCTCAGGTGGACGATCTTTCTGATCAAGGGGTCCATCTTCCCCGCATCTCTATAGTCACCCAACACATTTTTTGGGTGTCTTGATTGGGTCCAGCACCTTCTAAACTCTTCTATTCCAACAGTGCATGAACGGTAGGAGATCCTTAAGACCACCCTTAAGATCTCCTTTAGGAATTCACTCTCGTCAAGGCCAAGCCTCGACGCCCGTGTTTGCACAGCAACCCTACCCCATCATTCTCTCATCTGATTCTGAACCAAGCTCTTCTTCTTCCCCCATCATGGCTCAACCTGTTGAGGAAGAAAATAATCTGGAGCACCAGCTCCAGCGACTCAATGACCTCTTCCAAAACTTTGTGCACCCACTGCAGCGTCCTATGATGCGGGACCATTATAATCCTGCTGCGGTGGCCATCGAGCCTCGAGTCAGAATCCCGACTGGAGGACCTGATTTCGAATTGAAGCCCAACATGATTCATGCTATACCTAAATTCCATGGGCTTAATTCCGAAGATCCCTTCCAGCACATCAAACAGCTAAAGCATCTGGCCCAAACTTTTGGGTCAGATGCACAAAATCGGGATATTCTTCCCATGAAGATGTTCTCCTTTTCTCTTATGGACAAGGCCGCCCATTGGTATCAAACTCAGACCCGGCCGATCAACACTTGGGAAGAACTTCAGTCCGAGTTTTTGAAAAAGTTCTTTCCCGTTGGTCGGACCAACGCCTTGCGCCATCAGATTACGCACTTCACTCAACAAACAGGGGAACCTCTCCATGAGGCATGGGATCGTTTTCAGGATCTTATGAGAAAGTGCCCCCATCACGGAGTTCCTAAATGGGAACAGGTCCAATCTTTTTACCAGGGACTCCGTGAGGACATCCGTCTTTTCATCAATGCAACCTGCGGAGGAAATATCATGGGTCAACATGAGGACACCGTATGGGAGATTCTCGAAAACATGTGCCAGAACTCCATCAACAATGACTCCATGGGATTATTCGACAGGACGAATACCTGCGCATCGACGAATCTTAGCGGAGCACATGAGACGCAGGGCCTGTCCGCATCAGTCGACCTGGAATTAATGGCCATTCGATTGGACAAGGTCTCCATCATTGAAAAGAAGGTGGATGAGCTGACTCAGCACCTGCAGCGAGCCACCTCTACGCATAACCCCTTTGCACAACCTCCTTCCACAAGGGAAACTGTGCAAAACATTCTCCATCGATCTTCTCCTAGGATGGATCCGTATCCGCCATCTGATTCTCTGACCGGAGGTCCATCCGATCCTTTCTACCCCAGCCCGGGGAATTCCATTCCCCCTTTCTCTGACTCTCTGGAGATTCTTCAGACCTGCGAGGACCTCAACGCCATCCAGAACGATCCGTTCTCCAACACCTATAACCCTGGATGGCGAAACCATCTCAACTTTCAGTGGGCGGGAAATTCTCAAACCCAAAGACCACCCTTTCAACCCCGCCCACAATCCACTCATCCTTACTAGCCGCCTCAGCCTCGGCCCAACCCCACTTATCCATTAGGGCCAAATCAAGTTCAAATGTCCCTTATCCTTCAGACTTTGGCTGACATTCAGAGAACGAATGCGGCTATCCAAAAACAACACAAGGACGAGCTTACTAAGGTCCGAAATCAATTGGCCCAGTTGGCAAACTCTCGCCAACCAGGCACTCTTCCTTCCCAACCTCTTCCTAACCCGAATAACGTGCCAACCCAGCGACGCGTTATGAACCCAAACCCGGGCCAAGCCCATATGATTTATCATGCCTCCTCTATTCCTTCACCCGACAGGATGGAGGCGTCCACTTCTTTTGCAGGCTACCAGCAGCAACCCATCTTACCCAATCCAAACCAAAACCAGGCAGGACTTCATTCCATAACAACCCGCAGTGGTAAGGAAACCCAAGATCCACCTCATCCAAACCACTCCAAGCCTGGTAGTGATCCCAAGCCTAGGACGGTAATCCAGGATGTTCCTACCCCTATCCCAGATCCAAGACCTGGACCTATCCTAGAAGAACCAACCAAGATCCCGTTTCCCGAGGCCTTGACCAAGGGAAAGAAGACTACCAAGCCTGTGGCACTTGAGGAGGACCTGGTCAAGCTCTTTGAGCAAGTCCACATAAACATCCCCTTGATGGATGTAATCCGCCACGTACCGGCTTACGCACGATTCTTAAAAAATGTGTGTACACCCCAGCGTAAGCCGCGAACCAAGAGTGGGAGTCCAATTGTTCTGTCAAAGCAAGCCAGCTCTGTAATCCTAAGCAGACTCCCACCCAAGGCTAAAGATCCTAGTACTCCCCTGATTTCCTGCAAGATAGGTGATACCCATTTTGATAGAGCCTTGCTAGACTTGGGTGCATCCATAAATCTGATACCCACATCCTTACTTGACCATCTAGAAGAATCTGAGCTAAAACCAACCGAGGTAACATTAAAATTAGCAGATCGATCTATAAAGTCACCAAAAGGGATTCTCGAGGATGTTATTGTGAGGATACGGGGTTTCTACTTTCCTGTAGACTTCATAGTCTTAGACATGGACGTACCTGAAAACCCTAAGGATACACCAATCATTTTAGGGAGGCCTTTCTTGGCTACTGCTAGAGCCAACATTAGCTGTGAGGAGGGCCAAATAGAGCTCAAATTTAGGAATCAAACCCTGAAAATTGATATATTTAAGGTCCAACAAGGAATCAATTGCGGTGTCATCGAACAGATTTGTGACATTAGGGCTTTGGTTGATGAAACACACTTCCAGAATGACCTGATTATACCTCATCAACCACAGAAAGATCTTGACCCGCAAACAGAGGAGTCGAATCCAGATATAAACAACCCAGTAACTTCTACCCTTGAACCTCACATCTATACTGAACCACCCGCCGCTGCTGATAACCCTATCCTCGAGTTGAAGCCCCTTCCTGCTCACTTGAAATACATCTTTTTGGGTTCTAATCAGACCCTTCCTGTAATCATCAATTCCAACCTCAATCCCGAACAGGAATCCCGTCTGATTGCCGTCCTCCAGCAACATCGCAGATCCATCGGGTGGACTCTCGATGATTTGACTGGAATAAATCCCTCTTATTGTACTCATCATATCTATTCAGAAGAGGGCGCACGACTTTCTCGTGAAATGTAGAGACGCTTGAACCCTAATCTGTAGGAGGTCGTGAAAAAGGAGATCATCAAGTGGTTAGATGCCGGAATCATCTACCGATCTCCGATAGTCGTTGGGTGAGCCCAATTCAGGTTGTGCCTAAGAAGGCAGGACTCACCACTATAACGACTGAGACTGGAGAAATCATTCCTACCCGATTAGCCAACGCGTGGAGAGTCTGTATAGATTATCGCTGACTCAATTCCTCCACGAAGAAGGATCATTTCCCACTACCTTTCATTGATCAAATTCTCGAGAAACTAGCGGGAAATAGGTTCTTCTGCTTTCTTGACAGGTACTCCGGTTACAACCAAGTGGCAATCCATCCTGAGGACCAAGAAAAGACCACGTTCACCTGCCCCTTCGGAACATACGCTTTTCGAAGGATGCCTTTCGGTCTTTGCAATGCACCCGCTACCTTTCAGCGGTGCATGCTTGCATATTCTCAGATATGGTAGGTGACTATCTGGAAGTCTTCATGGATGACTTTTCAGTTTTTGGAGAATCATTTCACGATTGCCTTCAACACTTGGTCCAAATACTCAGGCGATGCATCGAGGTGAATTTGGTTCTTTCCTGGGAAAAGGGCCATTTCATGGTGCCTGAGGGAATTGTCCTGGGACACTTAATTTCAGAAAAAGGCATCCAAGTGGATCGAGCTAAGGTTGATTTGATCTCTCATCTTCCTATGCCTAGCTCGATCAGGGACATCCGTTCTTTTCTGGGGCACGTCGGTTTTTACCGTCGTTTCATTCCGGATTTCTCAAAAATAGCTCGCCCCTTGACTTCTCTTCTCTCTAAGGATGTGCCCTTTGAAATCTTCAAGGAATGCACAACGGCCTTTGAAAACCTTCGTGACCGAGTCACTCGAGCACCTATCCTACAATCCCCTGACTGGTCTCAACCCTTTGAGATCATGTGCGATGCGTCTGATTTCGCTGTAGGAGCGGTCCTGGGGCAGAAAGCTGACGGGAAACCCGTGGTCATCTACTACGTTAGCAAGACACTTGACGAGGCTCAGTGTAACTATACGGTTACTGAGAAAGAGTTGCTAGCCGTAGTATTTGCCCTGGAAAAGTGTTATGACCGCAGCTTCAAAACGTCTTTTAAGACATCTGGGAGCTGGCCCAGACGTCTGGGACCCCTTCCAGACGTCTGGGATTTAATTTTCGCAGCACGGAGGATTTCGTTTGCGTGCCTATGCGCGCAGACCTGCAGATGCGCTCCTTTTTCCCTCTCCTCCGCAGGCACTGCCCCCTCTGTCTCGCTCTCTCTCTCTCTCTCTCTCTCTCTCTCTCTCTCTCTCCCCCCGCGCGGCTTTAAAAAGCCACGCCCTCTCCCTCACTCTCATCACCTCCGCTCCCTTCCTCTTCTCCTTCCAGCCCGTGCGCGAGTGCGACCGTGAGTGAGCGGCGGTAGCGACAGCCGCGGTGGGTGCGGGAGGAGGTGCTGCGCGAGGGAGGAGGCGTCGGCCGTGAGGGCTCGAGCCTGCCGGGGCAGCGAGAGCTGGCCGGCAGGGGCGCAGCGGGCACGGAGTGACGCGGGAGGCCTGCTGCACTCGAGCAGCAGGCGGACGAGGCGCGGCCATGCGTTGCAGGCGGAGGGCGAGTCGCGCTCTGATTCTGGAAGTTTTTCCAGAATCAGACGTCTGGGTTTCCAACCAGACGACGGGGAAGACGTCTGGAGGACTGTCCCTGCAGGAAAGTGAATGGAATAGAATTGGGGAAGTGTACTGGCCCTTGAGTACGGAGTACCAAGGAGAGCGACTGTCCCCCTGTTTAGTGCAGAGCGGAGCCAGCCGCCCCAGGGACCCGGGGTTAGGTCTGGCCACTTTGTACCGACTTGCCGGCCCTCGTGTACGTAGTACCATGGAGAGCTACTAGTGTAGGGAGAGCACTAGCTACCCCACGGGCCCCGGGGTTCTGCTAGCTCACCTACACCGACTTGTTAGGCCCACTGGGCAAACCAGGGTAGTCAGGCGAGGGTGCGCGGACTATGGAGGGGCAAGGCCCCGGTTTGGTTACTGTGGAGGGGTTGGACCCCTGTAACTGAGAGGGCTCTGCCCTGTACTGGTTCCGTGCTGTGCTTTGGGCGCACCCGTTAACGGAAACGACTGACCGCGTACCAGTGCGGGTTAGCTACCTGTGCGTTTATCGCACGTGCTGTAATCACCGTTACGTCTGTCTGTGACCTTGGGGTGGTTGACTGAGAGTAGGATCACCACGGGGGACTCTCCCGGCCAGGAGAGCACCACGTGCTACTTCTACTGTTTGGAAAAGACTGCAATCAAGATCGTTCCCACGAGGAACATTCGAGATCAAGTGAAGGATCTGAGAAATAGATAAATTGTGAAACAATAGAAAGACGTAAATAAAGGAAGAAAGAAACTAAAACAGCTTTTGTACACTTTACTGCTTCTGTAGTTTAGCTGCCACTCTACTCAGCGTTTCGCTGACGTGTTACACTCGTTACTTTTCAGGACCAGGTGTTGAGCAGCCAGGGTCAGCGGCTGCAGAGGACGCTGGGCCGAGTAGGGTCCAGTAGAGTTACCACTGCTCTTTTGTACCCCTTTTGTTTCCGCTGTAGTGAGTAGTTTTTGTTACTCTCTGTACTTTTCTTTACTCGTAGTTCTTGTTATATTAAATGTTGTTCTACTGTTGTGGTGGTACATGCTGTAGTAGTTCTTTTTCTTACTGCTGTATTTTGTTACTGTTAGTTATATTTCATGTTGAATGTGGTTTGTTTTACTGCTCTTTTGGTTACTTCCTCGTTGGACGACTAGGTCTTGGGATTAGTCGAGTCGGTCCGGTTCTCGTGTCTCGTAGGGACTCGGAAATCGGGTCGTTACAAAAAGTTTCGATCGTATCTCCTGGGTTCCCATGTCATCATCTACTCGGATCACACGGCTGTACGGCATCTCCTTGCCAAGAAGGACGCGAAGCCCCGACTAATTCGTTGGATCTTGCTGTTGCAAGAATTCGATCTTGAGATTCGCGACAAGGCGGGAAGGCAGAATGTGGTAGCCGACCATCTGTCCCGTCTTCCTTCTGAGATTATCAACCCTTCCGGACCCATCACAGAACATTTTCCTGATGAGCACCTACTGACTATCGGTACTAGACTTCCATGGTTTGCTGATATAGTAAACTACTTGGCATCTCATCAGATCCCGTCTGATTGGCCGAAGGCCAAGAAAGATAAATTACGTTCTGATGCCAAGTATTACATCTGGGAAGACCCGTACCTTTTTCGCTTAGGTGCTAATCAAGTCATCCGGAGATGTGTCCCGGAGGAGGAAATCAGCAATATCCTCTCTTTCTGCCATGACCAGGCATGCGGTGGCCATTTCTCTGGGCATAAAACCGCATCAAAAGTCCTCCAGTGTGGCTTTTACTGGCCCACGCTGTTCAAAGACTCATACAGTCACTGCAAGGCATGCAGTCGTTGCCAGACTTTGGGCAACATGAGCCATCGCGACATGATGCCTTTGCAGCTGATTCTCGTATGCGAAATCTTTGATGTTTGGGGGATTGATTTTATGGGCCCCTTTCCTGCTTCGGATGGTTTCGAATACATTCTGCTTGCTGTGGACTACGTGTCCAAGTGGATCGAAGCCATACCGACCCGAACCTGTGATCACAAAATTATTCTCAAATTCATTCATCAAAACATTTTCTCAAATTTCGGGATTCCCCATGCTATAATCTCTGATGGGGGGACCCATTTCACAAACGCTCAGTTTAGGTCACTGATGACCAAATATGGGGTGTCTCACCGAATCTCTACTCCTTACCACCCCCAAACTAATGGTCTAGCTGAGCTGTCAAATCGGGAGATCAAGAAAATCCTACAGGTCACTGTTCGGCCTGACAGGAAGGACTAGTCGTCCCGACTTCCGGAAGCATTGTGGGCCTATAGGACCGCCCACAAAACCCAATTAGGCATGTCTCCCTTTAGACTGGTGTTCGGAAAGACGTGTCACCTTCCCGTAGAACTGGAGCATAAAGCCTATTGGGCAGTACGGAATTGTAATTTAGATCTTTCGAAGGCTGGAACCCACAGAAAACTTCAAATCAGCGAGATCGATGAATTACGCCTAGACGCGTATGAGAACTCGCGAATCTACAAGGAGCGGGTTAAAGCCTTCCATGACAAGAATATCTCGAGAAAGATCTTTCATCCTGGTCAGAAAGTCCTACTCTTTAATGCCCGACTCAAAATTTTCCCGGGAAAGCTGCGATCCAAGTGGGTCGGACCATATTTAGTCTGACAAGTTTTTGGAAATGGAGCCATCGAAATCAGTCCGCTCAGCCATGATTCCGAACCTTTCATCGTGAACGGTCAGAGACTCAAGCCGTTCATTGATGTGACTTCTACTGATTTGGCTGAATCATCTTTTATCCTCCATTCCCCTTGAGCTTATTGCACCTAGTCGATGGCGTAAAACTCAGTGCTTAACGGGAGGCAGCCCGTCATTTCCTAAAAATCTAAAACCTTTCTCACACTTTTTTGCACTTAAGGTTCGTCCTTATAGACAGCCGACCCCACCTCAGATGCTTGCATCTGGGATTAGAAATCGTCTGCAACAACCACCCCGACCCATTCACTCTCCAAAACATCTATCCTAAGGAATGAACTAAGTTGAATAAAAATTCCCTAAGTCACAATGACGACATTGCAAATCTTAGGCATGGGGGGGTATGAAAGTGCAAAACTTGTAAGAAAAGGTTTTAAACAAAAAAATTCACATATGCCAAAAACACCATAAAAATTAAAAATTTTTTTTGAAAAAAAAAAAAGAATAAGAGGAGATTTTGTGGGAGAAGGGAAAAGAAACAAAATGAAGAAAAAAGGAGCATAAATTGAAAGAAAAGAGTGATAGTCATTAGTAAGAAACTAAGGAATTGACCTAAGTTCTAGACCTTATTCAAGAAAAGAAATGAAAAGTGCATGGTAAGATTAGTAAGAACGCAAACTTTAGGCATTCTTGGATAGACTCTTAGTACCCATTAAGATCTAGACATTCCTCAAGAGGTTGAGGAAAATGAAAAGCTTAAGTATTAGGTCCAAAGCTTAGGGAGTATTTGACCTCATTAACTAACTTCTGGTTTACGGGACTCAGTAACCTAAGCACCCCAACCTCACACACAGCCTGGTTCAGTAAGCATAAAAATCAAAATCACGCAGAAGCGTCACAAAATTCTGAAAAATATACCTAGAATAGGAGCGGCCGATCAACACAAGTTGATTTAGACAAGTTCCCAGCGCGGAGAGGTAGGAAATCCCCTCGAAGATGCGTAACAAAATATCATCTCATCGGTGCTTGTCTCTTAGGATATTTACATATCCTACTAGGGGCATGTAAGCACTCTGCTGGTTTAGATTCCATGGATGGCATTATCACGAAGTGTCAATTGCCAGGGTCTGAATTCGACCACGGAACACCATGGATGGGATTATCTCGAAATCTCAATAGCAGGGTTCCGGGGGTTGCCATGGGCGGTGCTATCTCGAAGCATCGATGGCCAGGGACCCTTGAGGATTGATGATGGGAGCAAGGAATCTGATACAGACCGTGTTGAAAAGCCAATCCTAGGCTAGAACTAAAAAGAAAAAGAGAGAGAAAACTCTCCAAACCGAAAAACTTTCTATCTCTCTCTCTCTTACAAAACGCACTGCGAACTGAACCAGGGCTACAATCATTTCAAGCACGGGTGCTTTAACCACAAAGTCCAATAGACCTTAGGTTAGTTCTTGTGGGCCTTAAAAACCTTTGCCAAAGACTGAGGGTGAGGCTAGACAGATATGGATCTTGATTGGTATTAGAGTACCTCTTAGGCCTATGGTCAGTATTCTAACCTAATCTATGTTCAAATGAAAAAGCACTTATCTGAAGTTGTTAAAAACATCATGGTCTAGAACAAAGGTTAAAACCTTAGGTTTTTGCTAAGGGACTAGCAAAAGCTAGGCATGGGGGTATGATGAGAACCTCATCATAAACCCTAAACTGGCACCATCTAACCTTGATTTTCAAGAAAAAGCTCCTACATAACTTATAGAAAGGCTTGACTCAGAGAATTCTGAGTTTGTGAAGAAAATAGGAACTAAGGGGTAAAAATGCAATTTTCACCAACACAATCTGTAAACAGGGTAACTTAGAGTCCAAACGTAGGTCAAACTGACCTAATAAGAAGGAAAGTGGGATGAGTTGATCTAACTAGGGCTACGGCAACTCCAAGGAATTAAATGACATCCTGTAACCTTAAAACAAACCCACTTCAATTCACGAGGTTCGAGGTAAAGAAAAAATCGACTAAACCTTCTAAAATTCATAGAAAAATAATCTCTAGGGTTTAGAACCTTCAATTTGGCCTTGAGAACCCACTTTGACCTACATTGAGAACCATGCCCAATTAATGATTTAATTTGAGTTTTTATGTAAATTGACCGGTCAAACAAGGTCTGATTTAGAAATAAATTTCACCGTTAGAATCCTTAGGTCACATTTAGAAATGCATAAAAACTTGAGCCTAAGAAGAGACATTCTTGACCGAGTTTGCATTTTGGTCCTCATCTATTACTTTTTGACCCTCAACTTTTGAAACCCTCGCATTTTGGCCCCTAAGTCTTCTTCGTTCTTTGCATTTAGGTCCTCCCTACAAAACCCTGAGCAGCGCCATACTTCGGCGACTTTGTGCGAAGCATGGCGCCGCACAGGGTGAGGGAGGACTTCTGCCCTTTCAACGGGGTGTTCCCTGCGACGTCTGCTGTCGCAGGGACACCTCCATGGTCTCTGTAGCAGCCCATACCTTCCGTGAGAACGAGCAAAAGGTATGGGTCCTTACTCCGGCTGTCCTCCGGTGAGGGAGGCACGTCGCCTCCCTCCGCCCACCTCTCCGCCTTCGCCTCTATAAAAGCCGCCTCCGCCTGCAGAAGAGAACAAGCTGTCTCTGACGGAGAATACCCCCCCATTTCATCCTCTCCAGCTCCGACAGATGGCCTGCAGCTTCCGGCGATCATCTCCTCCTTCTCCTCGTCGCTCTGCTGCCTTACCTGCAGCAGGGCTCCCCTAACCCTTTCGTTTGTGTCGTGCTGCACCTGCCGACACCCTTCGCCTGCCTCCTCGTCGCCGAGCTCCCCTTCCAGGGCCTCTTCTTCCTCAGCTCCGGCAGGTACGAGCCGGTGCCTCCGCCCTTCCCCCTTCGTCCAGAGCTTTGGTAAAAGCTTCCTCTTCTCCTCCTCTCAACCTCCCCCCTATCAATTTGTATTTTCGCACCCCCACACGCAACTTCCATCTCCACCTGCTTCGTCTCCGACCACCCTCTCCGGCGAGCCCATTCCACTGCCACAGACCCCCTTACTCCTCACCGATCACCTTAGAAGCTTCCCCTCACTCCACTCCACAGCTTCGCCCTCTTCATTTCCTGCCACACGCCACCTGAAGACCCCCCGAACAGACCCATTCTCTCGGCCACAGCCTAACCTAGGGCTGCCACCATACTTCGCCCCACGCCTCGCCACCACCCGCACGAGCTTCGCCGTACTCCGGCGAAGCTCCCTGCACATTCTGACTAGGCTGAGAGGCTGTATTTCCGTGATCAGCTCACCCCTCCTCCACCGCCATTGCTGAGCAGGTGGAGCTTCTTCTCCTGCAGCTGCAGCCTCGATCTCGCCCAGGCGTTGGTCCCAGGACGCGCAGCTTGCCCCCGCGAAGTTTCCCAGGCCTACAGCTGGGGTGAGCGCCTCGCACACGGCCGCAATTGACCGCGGCTCCCTCAGCTGCGGGTGCGAGATTTGGGGGTGGGACTTTAGTCCCACCTCGGAAGCGCGCGAAGCCGTGCACCTACATAAATTGTAAAAGTGACTAAGGCTTATCGCCTCAGTCACACGGGGTGAGGTCCCTCTCACCCGCTTCACCCGGCCTCGTCCGCGACCACCCACCCGCGGACCTGGCCCGACCCGTATACCCGACCTGCACTCCTCGCCCACTACCGCACGCCGGTGGGCCTAGACCCGGGCGCGACCCGTACCTGAATACCCGGATCTGGGAGAGCGATCCTACGAGCGAAATCTGAGAGAGAGAGATGCGGGGGAGAGTAGGGTTAGGTTTTTGCCCGGACCAAGCTGTGTGAGTGTGCAGGCAGAGGAGAAGAAGAAGAGAAAGAAGACCGCAGAAGAAGGAGAAGAAAAAGAAGGAAGAAGCAGCCAAAGCCTTGGCTGCTCGAAGCAAAGTAGAAGAAGAAGACGGATTGCAGGAAGAAGAAGAAGAAGAAGAGAAAGAAGACCGCAGAAGAGGAAGCACTGTAGCAGATGCTACTTAAGTCGTCTGGTTGAGAAATCAGACGACGCTCTGAAGAAAAAAAAAAAGGAAAGAAGAAGGAAAGAAGAACAGGCGCTGCAGAAGAAGAAACAAAGCAGAAGAAGAAACAAAGAAGAAGAAAAAGAAGAAGACAAAGACTGCAGAAAGAAGAGAAGAAGAAAAAGCCAAGAGACCAATCTACCTCTATCTCTCTCTCTCTCTCATTTTTGTAATAGAAACATTGTACTTCTAGAATTATAGTTTGCTCCCTGAGTTCGACCTCGGGAAAACCTTTTGTTTCCGAGTACAATTGTAATAGTGGCAATGACTATCTGTACTACAACGTCATTTCTATAACAAACAACAAACCTAGTCATACCAGCCACTATTTCAACAGGCTGCTTTCTTGCCCAATAGATCACTTCAAGAATCCTTTATTTTGGCTCAAGAAATGGTTAATGGATGGCATCGGAGGAAATGCAAGGCCTTCATGTGGAAAGTTGATTTCCAGAAAGCCTATGATTCGATCTCTTAGTCGTACCTATGGGAGGTTTTTAGAAGAAGAGGATTCCCCCCCCCCTTTGTATCTAATGGATGAAACGGTGTATCACCACTGCTTCATTTTCTCCTTTGGTCAATGGGAAGCCTTGTGGAGCCTGGATCCAACCTCAGCGTGGGGTTAGACAAGGGTGTCCTCTAGCCCCATTGGTTTTCAACCTTGCGGTGGATGGGCTTGCAAGGTATGCTTGCAAATTGGCAGAGGTGGGTATAATTAAAGGGTACTCACTATCTAACAGGAGAAACCTGGCCCCCATTTTACAATATGCAGATGACACAGTGTTCTTTGTGGAAGGGTCCAAGTCTAAGGCACATGCTCTGGGATTAATGGTAAAGATATTTGGCGATATTTCAGGCTTATGTTTGAACAAGGATAAGTCTGTTTTGATTTGCTTTGGCATGAATGAGCAGGAGCAGATGGATTTGGATGGTACATTGGGGTCACCTCGTACTAAACTGCCACTAAGATATCTAGGATTACCACTGAGGGCTACAAAATTGAAAAAATCAAACTAGAATGTCTTGTTTGAGAAGGTGTCTGGAAAGCTAAAAGGTTGGAGTAGTAAATTCCTAACTAAGGGTGGAAGACTAATCTTGCTCAATTCGGTCATTACAGCCATACTGGTCTTCTATTTCAGCATATTTAGGGTCCCCAAATGTATTTGGAAGAGATTGGATGTTATGAGGAAGAGATTCTTCTGGAAAGGAGCAGGTCATGAGGGTGGGTTCGTGCAGCCCATCAGATGGAGCAGTATCTGCAAACCAAAGGAGTTTGGGGGGTTGGGAATTAAAGCACTAAAAGAATTCAATGAGGCCCTATTGCTGAAATGGGCCATCAGGATTTTGGACTGCAAGGAGGGGCTAATGGATGATCTGATCAGGGACAGCTATAGGGGATCTAACAGCAGTCTGCAAAGGCTTCAGCCGAAGAAGCATTCCCCCTTTTGGCGATCAGTGATATCTGCAATCACCAGCTATTGGCACCTGCTGCTGCCTAAGCTCGGAGATGGCAGAAGTTTTAGCTTATGGAATGAGAGGTGGTCTGACTTGGGCCTGTTGAAAGAGATCTACCTGAGGGTGTATGACGCCGCTGCAGATAAGGATGCCACAGTTAGCAGTCTGTGGTCTCAGGCAGAGGGATGCTGGCTGCTGGAAGGGCTACAACAGTGTAGGCCAGGCACTCGACTATGGGAGGAGAGGTAGAAACTGATGGCTAATCTACAGCAGATGCATCTTATGAGAGATGTGACGGATGCATATTGCTGGCAAGGTAGTTTCTCAGTGAAGCAGGCATATGAGAAAGTTATTAGATTCAATAGTGAGGTGGAATGGGATCCTGTTGACAGAAAGATTTGGCTTTTGAGAGTTCCTCTGAAGGTTCAGATATTCCTGTGGCTTTGTAGATGGGAAGGGTTGATCACTGGCGATCTGAGGCACAGAAGGATGGGGACTATTCTGAATGCCTGCCCTCTTTGTGGGTTACATTCTGATAGTGCAACACACATCTTCTCCTCTTGCTTGGTCACTGACAAGATTTGGAGGTTGGTTTGCTTAGAACCCCTCCCCTCCTGGGATTCTTTGTGGCAGAGGTTCATCAATCCTAGTCGACCCTTGGGGGCTATGGCAGTCGTTTTGTGGTGTGTGTGGAGGGCACGCAATGATAAGCTTTTTCAGGAGAGACTGGTGAGATGTGAGAACGTTGTAAAGGAGTGCTGGTCTCTCATACATAGTTGGGCACCTTTTTTGTAATACTCTTTTGATATAAAATATACTACCCTCCGGATTGCTATCGGTTCATGATAGCAATCCTCACTGTTTCAAAAAAAATTCTTAGCCATAAGGTCTAACAATCTATAGTTAGCTTAATCAATCGAGGACATTCAGCTAGACTTGGAGAGTTGCGTCTTGACAGATCCTGCTGGATAATACTAATGGTTTAAGGGACCTGAGAGTGAAAGGCCTTGTTGTCCACGCTTTGGTTTGATAGCTAAGTAACCTAAGTGTCCAAAATTCACACACATTAGAATTGTCTTGGTGGCATCTGAGATCATGAAAACACAGAGGTTAAGAGATCGATTCTAAATCCTCTTTAGTCCAAGGATTTCCGCAGGGCGGCTCTCGAAAGGGTGAAGGATGTGCCACTCACTTAGAAAAAGGATTTGGAGTATCTTATTTAGTAAGAAAAATGAGAAGGAGAATAAATCAATAAATAAATAAATTATATACACCTTGCAGTTAAGCATATTGATACAAATGGATGCTTATGCAATTTTTATCCACCAAATAAAGCATCTCATTATAAATGAATACTATCCCTTCCTCCATCAATAAAAACACCTTGCTATTGATAAAAACATGTTTACACTACATAAGATGTCTATTTATGCATGTTCTTAAGCATAGAATTGCCTTGCATGCTATAAATATTGCATTGCATGCATCATCTTGCATTTAGATTAGTTTGAATAAAATGGAGGTTAATTGTCTCCTTTTATGTTCAAGGACAGGGCAAAATCTTTTATTGGGGCCTCGGATCGAAGATCCAACTGTACAGATTTGATCAGGGCGACGATTGGAGTTCAACGACTTTAAGATCGCCCTAATCAGACATCTGTAGCATCAAATAGAGATCGGGGAACCCTAGAAGATCAAGGGCCAAGATGGTGTGAACCCACACTTCAAACAACAAATCCTACCGCATGGATGGATTTGGATCGACAATCGCAGCCTCACGGTGCGAAAATTGACTCAATTCGATAATCGTGGCACCATCTACATCATCTAGAAGATGGACGACCAAGATGGCGCCACGTGGCTTCATCTCAGCCGCCCAACCGGCCGCTACACCTGCCGTACCCTCTCTTCTTCGACAATTCTCCGTCGTTGGATGCTGTGGATGCGCACACATGATTTGTAAGGGCGACACAAATGCGCTTGTAGCGTGTTGGTCGAATGCGTTTTCACGAAGGGAGGACGCACGATCAAGTCGCAAGGAGCGAGCGAGCAAGCATGGGTGAGTGAGCGCGAGGAGCGTTTGATCGTGATCTGTCGGCCGTTAGCGCTCAATAGCACCCACGCGCTATCGCACGCCCGCACGTGACGCGCCATCAGACGTGGGTGTTGCGGCTTGAAGAGGCGTGGCAAGGGCGCATCTTAGATCGAACGATCGAGAATCGAAGGACGTGAGCGTGCGTTGCATCCGCGGGAGGCGAAGCTTAATTGTTGCCTTTTATGTTCAGGGATAGGGCAAAATTTTTTATTGGGGTCTTGGATCGAAGATCCAACCGTACAAATTTGATCAGGACGATGATTGGAGTTCAACGACTCCAGGATCGCCCTAATCAGACATCTGTAGCATCAGATAGAGGTCGGGGAACCCTAGAAGATCAAGGGCCAAGATGGTGTGAATCTGCACTTCAAATGACAAATCCGATCGCATGGATGGATTCGGATCGACGATTGCAGCCTAACGACGCGAAAATTGACTCAATCCGACAATCGTGGCACCATCTACACCATCCAGAAGATGGACAGCTAAGATGGCGCCATGTGGTGACATCTCAGCTGCCCAATTGACCACTACACCCACCACACCCTCTCTTCTTCGATAATTCTCTACCATTGGATGCGCATCCAACGGCTGTGGATGCGCGCGCACGATTTGTAAGCGCGACACAAACGCGCTTGTAGCACGTTGGTCGAACACGTTTTTGCAAAGGGAGGACGCGCGATCGAGTCACGAGGAGCAGACGAGCGGGCACGGGCGAGCGGGCTCGAGGAGCGTTGGATCGTGATCGATCAGCCTTGAGCGCTCAATAGCGCCCATGCGCTATCACATGCCCGCGTGTGACGCGCCATCAGACGCAGGCATTGCGGCTTGAAGAGGCGCAGCGAGGGCGCATCTCAGCTGTTCTATCTCACGATCAAATGGTCGAGAATCGAAGGACGTGAGCGCGCATTGCATGCGCAGGAGGCGAGTGGGCGGTGCACATCACCCACGATGGGGCTTTAGCGACAGTTTTATCTGTCACTAAAGGCCCCTTATTTAATGTTTTGAGATTAAAAAGACCAAATTGCCCTCATTCTTTGTAACTATAAAAGGAGACCCCCTCTATATGAAATTTTCATCCCTTCTTTCTCTTTTCTCCCTCTCCAAAGCTCAAGAGAAGCTTGTCCCACACCCGGGATGCTTCTCAAGAGATAAAGTCAAATTTTCGTCCCCCTTCCGGAAGTGGATCCCACGACGACGACGACGTGTTGCCCCATTCCTGTTCTTCCTGCTTCGTCCTCCCTCGTTCTACTCCGTTCCTCGTCTTCCAGGCGTCGTCCCATCCAGCTCGTCCTCCAAGCGACCGTCGAGGAGGAAAATTCTCTCTCCATTCTTTTTAATGCTTTCTAGAGTAGATTTACTGCTTTCTATTGTAATTGTAACGACCCGGTTCCCGAGTCCCTACGAGACACGAGAACCGGACCGACTCGACTAATCCCAAGACCCAGTCGTCCAACGAGGAAGTAACCAAAAGACAGTAAAATAAACCACATTCAGCATGAATATAACTAACAGTAAAAAGTACAGCAGTAAGGAAAGAAACTACTACAGTAGGCACCACCACAACAGTAAAACAACATTTATCATATAACAAAAACTGCAGGTAAGGAAGGTACAGCGGAAACAAAACTACTCACTAGAACAGAAACAAAAGAAAGTACAAAGCTGTGGCAACTCTACTGGACCCTACTCGGCCCAGCGTCCTCTGCAGCCGCCGACCCTGGCTGCTCAACACCTGGTCCTGAAAAAGGTAACGAGTGTAACACGTCAGCAAAACGCTGAGTAGAGTGGCAAACTAACTAAAGGCAACAGTAGAGTGTACAGTAGCTGTTATGTTCTATTACTTCCTTTATTTACATCTTTCAATTTTTCTCACTATTTCATTTACTTCTCAGATCCTTTACTTGATCTCGCATGTCCTCGTGGGACGATCTTGATTGCAGTCTTTTCCAACAGTAGAAGTAGCACGTGGTGCTCTCCTGGCCGGGAGAGTCCCCCGTGGTGATCCTACCCTCAGTCAACCACCCCAAGGTCACTGACAGACGTAACGGTGACTACGGCACGCGCGATAAACGCACAGGTAGCTAGCCCGTACTGGCACGCGGTCAGTCGTTTCCGTTAACGGGTGCGCCCAAAGCACAGCACGGAACCAGGGCAGAGCCCTCTCAGTAACAGGGGTCCAACCCCTCCACAGTAACCAAACCGGGGCCTTGCCCCTCCACAGTCCGCGCACCCTCGCCTGACTACCCTGGTTTGCCCTAGTGGGCCTAACAAGTCGGTGAAGGAGGCTAGCAGAACCCCGGGGCCCGTGGGGTAGCTAGTACTCTCCTAACACTACTAGCTCTCCTCGGTACTACGTACACGAGGGCCAACAAGTCGGTACAGAGCGGCCAAGCCTAACCCCGGGTCCCTGGGGCGGCTGGCCCCACTCTGCACTAAAACAGGTACAGGTACTTCCCTTGGTACTGCGTACCCAAGAGACAGTACAAACTACATCTCAGTTCCATTCCTTTTCTTTCCAGGAGTTCCACTCCTAATTCCCCGTAGGGTTCCAGCTCTTTATCTCAGAACATCATATGTTTCACTTTCCAGATTCACGTTCTCACATTCCATGATCTCAACATGATTCTCTATGCATAACAGGCAGCTGTTAATTAAATTTACAGGCAGCTTTATATATTCCTTTCCATTTTTCCAAGACTGCAGTAATGTACATTCCACTAGTTTTTCCATCCTAGGATTCATGCCATATCCTAGGATCTATCATACAATCTAGTTTTCCGGCCCTAGGATTCATGCAACACCTAGGAGCTATCATTCCACATGTTTCTCATTCCTAGGATTCATGCAATGCCCTAGGTTCTAGTTATGGTTCCATACTTTAACAGATTTTATTAATGCTTAAAACCACTCTACCAGGTACAACGGAAGTAGTGGGGGCGTGGTCGGGAATCCCGCGCGCCTCCGCGACTCTCAAGACGGCAACCGAACGAGGTCCTATCACAAGGATCAAAGGAGTGTCTCAAAACAGTGTATAGCTACTGTAGGCGGGTAGAGGAATAAATTCTGAAACGAACGCAACTCGAATCGCGGAAAACGGAGCCCAAACGGGCCCTAAACGGGTCGAGAAAGACAATACTGTGCAAAATCAGACGTCTGGAACTCCTTCCAGACGTCTTAAACGGTGGATCAGAGAATTACCTGTTCGGCGGGGTTCCCCGGACGTCCAGAAGTCTGTGGCGACGTCTCTCCTAGATCCCAGACGTCCGATGGTCTCTCCGGACGTCTGGACGTCACTCCCGCCGTCTGGTACAACTTCCAGACGTCGGATTCGCAAAGGTTGACGAATCCGAACACCTGCGCACAGCCAACCCTCCTCCTTCAGTACGGTCAGTCGACAAAAGAAGAAGGAGAAAGCGGAACTCACCTTTCAGACGTCTGTATGATCACACAGACGTCGACCTTGCCGTCTGGATATCAGTCCAGACGTCTGATTCTGGAGATCTTTCCAGAATCAGAACCTCGCTCGGCCTCCGCTCGCGACGCCGCCCGCGTCGCACCTCGCGCGTCCGCTGCTCCGCCCGCAGCAGGTCCCTCTTCGCGACGCTCTGCGCCCCCTGCGCCCTCCGCCGGCCGGCCAAGCCGCTCCCGGCGAGCTCGCCCTCACGGTAGAGCCCCGCCCTCGCACGCCGCAGCTCCTCCGCGCCTTTGCTGCGCCGCTGCCGCTGCGCCCTCGCGTCCGCTCGCTCCGCCCGC
This sequence comes from Thalassia testudinum, assembly GCA_037157565.1. Lineage (NCBI taxonomy): Eukaryota > Viridiplantae > Streptophyta > Magnoliopsida > Alismatales > Hydrocharitaceae > Thalassia > Thalassia testudinum. The sequence continues at coordinate 98,382,153 of JAZHRO010000039.1, read as the reverse complement.
AGCAGGAGAGGAGGAAGATGGTGGAGACGGGAGGGGAGGCGCGCCCCCTCCCCCTTTTAACGCCGCGCGGAGAGGAGGAGAGAGACGGCCGTAGTCGCCTGCAGCCGCAGAGAAGATGCGGATCGCAGGTCTGCGCGCACAGGCGCGCAGACGAATATCCCGTGCGAGTATAACTGTTCGTCAGACGTCTGTAAACTATCCCGGACGTCTGGTCAGACGTCTGGATGTGATCCCAGACGTCTTGACAGACGTCTGGGCCACCTCCCAGACGTCTTAAAAGATGTCTGGGGTACGCGCTCGTTACAATATAACAAACTCAAAGGAAGTTTCGTCCCCGAAACTTGCGCCAACTAGGGTGCGGAAAAAGGATGTCCAAATAACCATAACAAACTCAAAGAGGACCGAAGCCGGTCCGAAAAGACGTACCCGCGAAAAGCTCTGGGTACCGCTCCCGCATTGCCGCCTCAGGCTCCCAGGTAGCCTCCTCGTACCGCTGGCTCCTCCACAAAACCTTTACCAGGGGTACTTGCTTTCGTCTCAACCTGCGGACGGCTCGGTCTAGGATCTGCACTGGCCGCTCGGGGTAGGTCAGGTCGTCGCTCACCTCGACGCTCTCGTGACTCAGTACGTGGCTGAGATCGGCTACGTACTTCCTGAGGTTGGACACGTGGAACACGTCGTGCACACTAGAAAGCTGCGGGGGAAGGGCAAGTCTGTAAGCAACGGGTCCAACCCGCTCCAGGACCTCGAAGGGCCCCACGAACCTCGGCGCGAGCTTCCCTCTCACCCCAAACCGCTGTAAGCCCTTCATGGGCGAAACACGAAGAAAGACGTGGTCCCCAACCTCGAACTGCACCTCTCTGCGTCTGCGATCTGCGTAGCTCTTCTGTCTGCTCCTGACAGTGCGGAGTCGTCTGTGGATCTGTTCAACTACCTCCTGACTCTGCCGGATCAACCTGGGGCCAACCTCCCACTTGGTCCCCACCTCAACCCAACTCAAGGGTGCCGTGCATTTCCGTCCGTACAGAGCCTCGTAGGGAGCCATGCCGATGCTCGAGTGATAACTGTTGTTGTATGCAAACTCTACCAGGGGCAGGTGTTCCTCCCAAGAGCCCCTCCAGTCTAGTACACAGGCACGCAAAAGATCCTCAAGTGTCTGTATCGTGCGTTCCGACTGTCCGTCCGTCTGGGGGTGGTAAGCCGTGCTAAACCTCAACCTCGTCCCCAAAGCCTGCTGAAACTCAGCCCAAAACTGGGACGTAAAGCGGGTATCCCGGTCGGATACGATCTCCCGCGGAACTCCGTGTAGTCGCACCACATCACGGATATACCTCTCTGCCAACTGTGCTGGTCCCAAAGTGACTCGGATCGGCAAGAATCGTGCCATCTTCGTCAACCTATCCACTATTACCCAGACCGCGTCGTGTCCTCGCTGGGTAACAGGTAAACCCACCACCAAGTCCATGGTGATGCTCTCCCACTTCCACTCTGGCACTGGAAGCGGCTGAAGCGGCCCTGCAGGCCTCTGATGCTCGGCTTTCACCTGCTGGCACACTAAGCACTGCTGCACGAACTCACCCACATCTCGCTTCATCCCTCTCCACCAGAACTCGCGTCTCAAGTCATGGTACATTTTCGTGTTTCCGGGATGTATGGTGAATCTGGAACCGTGTGCCTCAGTCAGGAGCTCTCTCAACAGCTCCTCGTCTCTGGGGACGCACAGCCGTCCCCTCAAGCGTAACACCTGGTCTGTGAAAGAGAAGTCCCCTGGGTCCCCTGACAGTACTCTGTCGCGCAAAGACTGCAAGTACGGATCGGCCATCTGTCCCGTGATGATGCGGTCTATCAACTCTGGTCTGGTCTGCCGTGTCACCGTCACTGCCCCACAGTATCCTCGTAACTCTAGAGGTCGCCAACTGCCCACCTCCTCCAAAAGGCTCCAACTCTGTAACTGTAGACTGGCCAAGCGTGCGGGCGCCTTACGGCTCAAGGCGTCAGCCACCACATTGGCCTTTCCCGGGTGGTAGGAGATGCTGCAGTCGTAGTCCTTCAGGAGCTCCAACCAACGTCTCTGTCTCATGTTGAGCTCCTTCTGGTCAAAAAGATATCTGAGGCTCTTGTGATCTGTAAAAATCTCGAAGGTCTCACCGTACAAGTAGTGCCTCCATGTCTTCAGCGCGAAGACAACAGCTGCCAACTCTAGGTCATGGGTAGGGTAGGTATGCTCATGGGGCTTCAGTTGCCGCGAAGCGTAAGCGACCACGTGACCCCTCTGCATGAGCACACCTCCTAACCCCTGCAAGGAAGCGTCCGTGTACACGACGAACCCGCCACTACTGTCAGGAATGGTGAGCACGGGAGCCGAGGTCAACCTCTCCTTCAGCTCCAGAAAACACGCCTCACAGGCGTCTGTCCAAGTGAAAGGCACATCCTTCCGAGTCAACTGTGTCATAGGACGTGCAATCTGCGAAAACCCTCTGATGAACCGTCTGTAGTAACCTGCCAGTCCCAGGAAACTGCGAATCTCAGTGACTGAACGCGGTCTCTCCCACCTGAGCACTGCCTCGACCTTGGCGGGATCCACCGCCAGGCCGTCTCCAGAGATCACATGACCCAAAAAGGTCACCTCCCTCAACCAGAACTCGCACTTGCTGTATTTGGCGTACAGCCTGCGTCGTCTCAGAGTGTCCAGAACCATCCGCAAGTGCTGTCCGTGCTGCGTCCGATCTCTAGAATAGATGAGTACATCATCTATGAAAACCACCACAAACTGGTCCAAGTACGGTCTGAACACCCGGTTCATCAGGTCCATGAAAGCAGCGGGGGCATTGGTCAGCCCAAACGGCATGACCAAAAACTCGTAGTGTCCGTACCGGGTGCGGAAAGCTGTCTTGGAGACGTCGGTCTCCCTGATCCTCAACTGGTGGTATCCAGACCTCAAGTCGATCTTGGAAAACACCGTGGCACCCCGCAACTGGTCAAACAAATCGTCAATCCTCGGCAGCGGATATCGGTTCTTGATGGTGACCCTATTCAGCTGTCTGTAGTCCACACAAAGGCGTAGGGTCCCATCCTTCTTCTTCACAAACAGTACCGGGGCTCCCCAGGGAGACGCACTGGGCCTCACGAAACCCTTCTCCAAAAGGTCCTGCAACTGAGACTTGAGCTCTCGCAGCTCAAGCGGTGCCATCCTGTATGGCGCGGTGGAGATGGGGTTGGTCCCTGGTACTAGTGAGATCTCAAACTCGATCTCACGCTCGGGCGGTAGTCCTGGTAACTCGTCTGGAAACACGTCGGGGTACTCTCTGACCACCGGGATGCTCTGGAAGTCTGCCACGGGGCTATGCTTTGCCACCACACAAGCTAAGAAGCCCTCACACCCCTGGCTCAAAAGTCTCGCCGCCCGAAGTGCCGAAATGCACCTGAAACCTCCGTCCACTGGCTGCCCGTGAAACTCGAAGGAAGGCAACTCCGGAATGGAGAAGACAATCTTCCTCTCAAAGCAGTCTACCAATGCGTGGTAAGCGGACAGCCAATCCATCCCCAGGATCACCCCAAAGTCCTCCATCTGTATCATAATCAGGTCAGCTGGCAGGCTGTGTCCCCCGATGCTGACCCCGCAACCCGTGTACACCTCCTCAGCTACAAACAGCTGACCACTCGGACCTCTGATTACGAACGGGTTCTCTAACAATGTATAATCCTGGTCCAAACTAACTGCGAAACTGTCTGCGACAAACGAGTGCGTAGCGCCGGAATCGAAAAGCGTGTAAACGAGTCTGCCAGAAACTGAAACCATACCTGCTACCACGGATCCCGAAGCTCTGGCGTCCCTGTGTGTTAGGGCGTTGATACGCCCCTCAGCTCTAGGTGCGGACGAAGCAGCCACACTCTGCGTCGGACGGGTAGGTGCTGGCCGGTACCCTCCTCGCGACTGCGGTCCTCCTCCTCGCGCCTGGAAACCGCGGCCTCCTGCGCGCCCTCCAGTGCTCTGCGCGGGAAGTATCTGCTGACCTCCTGCCCTAGATGGGCAGTCCCTCCTGACGTGGCCCGGCTGGCCACACTGGTAGCAGAGGGGAACCCGACTCCCGCCCTCAGTGAGTCCCTGCTGTCGGCTAGGCGGGGGTCCGGTGCTGGCGACTGGCCCCTGTCGAGGGCCCCCAAAGGCCAGTGATGGCCCTGCACAACGTGACGGCTCTCCTGCGGACGCCACGTGTCTCCGTTCTCGCCGGCCCTGTGAGAAGTCTGGCTGAAAGGGCCTCTTCCGCCCGCCGTCGGTCTCTCGCGCGGACGGGTTGGTCTCCTCGTAAGTCATGGCTGCCTCTACCACCCTCGAAAACGTCGGCAGCTTCAGGGGTTTGACATACCCCCGGATCGCAGGCCGGAGCCCCTCGGTGAACCTCCAAAGGCGCTCCTCCTCAGTGGCTACCGCTGTCGCTGCAAAGCGGGACAGCTCCAAGAAACGCGTGCGGTACGCGCTCACGGTCATCGTCCCTTGGCGGAGAGTGTGGAACTCCCGCCTCCTCTGGTCCTGCCACGTCTGGGGAAAGTACTGCTCGCAGAAGAGGGTGACGAACTGGTCCCACGTCGGCTCGTCCCTCTCCTGTCCCCGGACCGCCCTCCACCACCGGTGTGCCGCACTCTCCAGCTGGTACGTGGCAAAGGCCACGCGGCACTCCACCGGGGGGCGAAGGGTGTCGAAGATCTTCTCCAGCTGCTCAAGCCAGTCCTCTGCCTCGGTCGGGTCCTCATCCCCCTTGAAGGAGGGGGGCTTCAGCTTCCGGAACTGTCCGAAAAGCTCGAAGTGGTGCTGTAGGGGAGGTGCTGGTGCACCTCCAGGCGAAGGTGCCTCGTGTACAGAAGTGTCGGAGGAAGGTGGGGGCGGCAGGGGCCCAATCCCTCCCTCGTGTCCGGCGCCGCGTCCGTCGCGTGGTCCCACAGAGGACTCCCCCTCTGCAACCCCAGGAGGAGGTGCTCGGGGCGGTGGGTGGAGCTCCTCTCGTACAATATCCCGTATCAGTCTGGCGAGGTCCTGGGCCTGGATGCCAGGGAGTGGTGGCTGGTCCACCGAGACGTCAACGACAGCACGTCCACCTCGCCGACCTCGCCCTCGGCCGCGCCCGCTGCCAGTCTCGCCAGTCCCACGACGAGGCATCTCCTGCAAGGAGACGCGAAACAAAACGGAAACGTCAAAACAGACGGTACCTAACAACACTTCTAAGAGCTCATGTCAAGAGATATGTTGTGGTGGCTACTCTAGCTATAAACATGTGAATTGGTTACTTTCCAGTCAGTTGATTCACTTCTCGGGACGACCTTGCTCTGATACCATCTTGTAACGACCCGGTTCCCGAGTCCCTACGAGACACGAGAACCAGACCGACTCGACTAATCCCAAGACCCAGTCGTCCAACGAGGAAGTAACCAAAAGACAGTAAAATAAACCACATTCAGCATGAATATAACTAACAGTAAAAAGTACAGCAGTAAGGAAAGAAACTACTACAGTAGGCACCACCACAACAGTAAAACAACATTTATCATATAACAAAAACTGCAGGTAAGGAAGGTACAGCGGAAACAAAACTACTCACTAGAACAGAAACAAAAGAAAGTACAAAGCTGTGGCAACTCTACTGGACCCTACTCGGCCCAGCGTCCTCTGCAGCCGCCGACCCTGGCTGCTCAACACCTGGTCCTGAAAAAGGTAACGAGTGTAACACGTCAGCAAAACGCTGAGTAGAGTGGCAAACTAACTAAAGGCAACAGTAGAGTGTACAGTAGCTGTTATGTTCTATTACTTCCTTTATTTACATCTTTCAATTTTTCTCACTATTTCATTTACTTCTCAGATCCTTTACTTGATCTCGCATGTCCTCGTGGGACGATCTTGATTGCAGTCTTTTCCAACAGTAGAAGTAGCACGTGGTGCTCTCCTGGCCGGGAGAGTCCCCCGTGGTGATCCTACCCTCAGTCAACCACCCCAAGGTCACTGACAGACGTAACGGTGACTACGGCACGCGCGATAAACGCACAGGTAGCTAGCCCGTACTGGCACGCGGTCAGTCGTTTCCGTTAACGGGTGCGCCCAAAGCACAGCACGGAACCAGGGCAGAGCCCTCTCAGTAACAGGGGTCCAACCCCTCCACAGTAACCAAACCGGGGCCTTGCCCCTCCACAGTCCGCGCACCCTCGCCTGACTACCCTGGTTTGCCCTAGTGGGCCTAACAAGTCGGTGAAGGAGGCTAGCAGAACCCCGGGGCCCGTGGGGTAGCTAGTACTCTCCTAACACTACTAGCTCTCCTCGGTACTACGTACACGAGGGCCAACAAGTCGGTACAGAGCGGCCAAGCCTAACCCCGGGTCCCTGGGGCGGCTGGCCCCACTCTGCACTAAAACAGGTACAGGTACTTCCCTTGGTACTGCGTACCCAAGAGACAGTACAAACTACATCTCAGTTCCATTCCTTTTCTTTCCAGGAGTTCCACTCCTAATTCCCCGTAGGGTTCCAGCTCTTTATCTCAGAACATCATATGTTTCACTTTCCAGATTCACGTTCTCACATTCCATGATCTCAACATGATTCTCTATGCATAACAGGCAGCTGTTAATTAAATTTACAGGCAGCTTTATATATTCCTTTCCATTTTTCCAAGACTGCAGTAATGTACATTCCACTAGTTTTTCCATCCTAGGATTCATGCCATATCCTAGGATCTATCATACAATCTAGTTTTCCGGCCCTAGGATTCATGCAACACCTAGGAGCTATCATTCCACATGTTTCTCATTCCTAGGATTCATGCAATGCCCTAGGTTCTAGTTATGGTTCCATACTTTAACAGATTTTATTAATGCTTAAAACCACTCTACCAGGTACAACGGAAGTAGTGGGGGCGTGGTCGGGAATCCCGCGCGCCTCCGCGACTCTCAAGACGGCAACCGAACGAGGTCCTATCACAAGGATCAAAGGAGTGTCTCAAAACAGTGTATAGCTACTGTAGGCGGGTAGAGGAATAAATTCTGAAACGAACGCAACTCGAATCACGGAAAACGGAGCCCAAACGGGCCCTAAACGGGTCGAGAAAGACAATACTGTGCAAAATCAGACGTCTGGAACTCCTTCCAGACGTCTTAAACGGTGGATCAGAGAATTACCTGTTCGGCGGGGTTCCCCGGACGTCCAGAAGTCTGTGGCGACGTCTCTCCTAGATCCCAGACGTCCGATGGTCTCTCCGGACGTCTGGACGTCACTCCCGCCGTCTGGTACAACTTCCAGACGTCGGATTCGCAAAGGTTGACGAATCCGAACACCTGCGCACAGCCAACCCTCCTCCTTCAGTACGGTCAGTCGACAAAAGAAGAAGGAGAAAGCGGAACTCACCTTTCAGACGTCTGTATGATCACACAGACGTCGACCTTGCCGTCTGGATATCAGTCCAGACGTCTGATTCTGGAGATCTTTCCAGAATCAGAACCTCGCTCGGCCTCCGCTCGCGACGCCGCCCGCGTCGCACCTCGCGCGTCCGCTGCTCCGCCCGCAGCAGGTCCCTCTTCGCGACGCTCTGCGCCCCCTGCGCCCTCCGCCGGCCGGCCAAGCCGCTCCCGGCGAGCTCGCCCTCACGGTAGAGCCCCGCCCTCGCACGCCGCAGCTCCTCCGCGCCTTTGCTGCGCCGCTGCCGCTGCGCCCTCGCGTCCGCTCGCTCCGCCCGCAGCAGGAGAGGAGGAAGATGGTGGAGACGGGAGGGGAGGCGCGCCCCCTCCCCCTTTTAACGCCGCGCGGAGAGGAGGAGAGAGACGGCCGTAGTCGCCTGCAGCCGCAGAGAAGATGCGGATCGCAGGTCTGCGCGCACAGGCGCGCAGACGAATATCCCGTGCGAGTATAACTGTTCGTCAGACGTCTGTAAACTATCCCGGACGTCTGGTCAGACGTCTGGATGTGATCCCAGACGTCTTGACAGACGTCTGGGCCACCTCCCAGACGTCTTAAAAGACGTCTGGGGTACGCGCTCGTTACAGTAATCGTTTTCTGCTTTCTAGTTGTAATGTTTAGTGTAATGAACAATCTCTCTGATAATGAATTCCATGTTCATTCTACATCTCTTTTTGGTTTTTGTTTGTACTATTCTCTCTCTCTCATTCTCTCTCTCTTCTATTTATTGTAAATAGATTGATAGTTTCTAATCAATTAATCTACTTCATGACAAATAAAATAAATGCATATTTTTAATCAAACGTCTGCCTCCCTGAGTTCGACCCGGGATTTCTATTCCAGTATAAATTTTATTTGTTGAATACGAGTTCTTCGCTTTCAAACTATAACGACAGGTTTTCAAAACCAAATACGTTAGCATAGCAACTCGTAGCTTCAACAGCTATATATGGATGTTTTAACCTATAAAAAATGGATTGGAAAAATATGGAGATAAAATATAGGATAAGAGACCCAATGATCCACCGAGGAGATATACACAAAAAGTGTTAACCTTGAGATAGAAAAATGGTGACGAGAAAGCAACCAAATTTGAGTAAGGCCAAGCCAAAGGTTTAAATTGAAATAACATGGATTGGAAGTTGATGTCTTAAGATCTAGATTTTTGCAACTTCGGATGCCTTTAGGACAAGTCTATTCACGAGCACGGTTGCTTTAAACTCATAGCTACTGAATCTTTGCATTGGGCAGTGAAGCCTAAGAAATCGGATTTTGGAGACTAACGGTTGAGGCCTAAAGGAGATAGATTGACAAAACCCTAGGTCTAGGAGTCTGCCCTTGATGCTATAGGCTGGTTGGTGTAGGGATTTTACTCTTCTCTAAATTTGGTTAATAAAGGGTGTTTAGTTAATTTGCAAAAGCTTAGGTCGGTAAAAATCGGATTTCATAAACTTAAAGATTAACCTATGTCTATTGAATTTTTGAGTTGGAATTTAAATTCCAGCGTTTGAGTCTTCTTTCCTTAGTCATCTTGACCTCTTTGATTTTAGATTTGAGAGTGGATACAGAGAATAAATGGGTTTTCAATGTTCTGATTTGAAAGAAATTCCCGTCAAGATTCTATTTTTACAAATACGTATTTCTGAGAAATATTTAGGGTTTTGAGTCCATCGTAAGTGAATTCCCGCTAATGTTCTGTCTATTTATGGATATTTATTTAAAATATAAAAAATAAAAAAGTATGAATATTAAAAAAAATTCTAACCTAAGCATTTCTACTATAAAATTATTTATGATTATTTAATCATCCTGTTGCTTAAATCATCATATTTCTTGATTAATTTTGCTATGGATTAGCAAAACCTTGGCTTGGGGGTGTGATGAGAGACTCATCATGGATCCTAATTATCTGTAATGAACTAGTGTCCCTAATTAATTAACCAAGAATATACTTAATACAGGGTTAATTATACTATAGGGGTTAAATTACTAAGGACCTTCAAAATAAGTTAAAAATACTAAATTAAGTATCAATTAATCTTAATAATAATTTGGACTCAATTAATAAGCATGTAGCTAGATATTTAATATTTAAATTAATTTAGCTAATATTATGACCTAGGCACTTAATTAACCTATTTAAATTAATCATTTAAATAAATATAACTAAAAAGAGAAAAAACATAATTTTAGGGCATAAATATAATATTTACCTAATTTATAATTATATAAAGAGATGAAAAATAAATAAATTAAAATAAGCCTTAAAACTCTCTATTTACATTTAGGTCCTTAGCTTTAATTTCAAGAGAGTCTTTTTTATTTACAAATTGGTCCTTTTCTATTTACAAAAACATACCTATGAACACTTCTCCACTATCTTTTTCCTCAACTACGGATGACTGGGGAGTTTCGGTGATCATATCCCACTGATCACCTTCCATCCGTCGTCAGAACTTCTCTGCCATTGCTACCAGGCTTCTACTCACCTCCACCTTCACATTTGATGGTTCGGATCAACCTCTAATCTTAATTAGACTAGGTGACTAACCTTACCGTCGTCAGAGACAATGCTAGTGAGTAGGACGAGCCTAGCCATGTATCCGTCCAGGTTCAGGCCCCTACTTCTCTGCCACAACCTATAAATACCCATACACCCCTCCAATTACAGAGTTCGGCTCCCTTCCCTCTTCCCCAATCGTAGACCGACTATAGACTAGTCCTTCCCCTCCGGCAACCTCTCACCCCCCTTTTGGAACGCCTCCAGCAGAGGTGTTCGCCTCTCTCAACCCCTCTTCCTCTCCCGTAGCTGTGACAAAGCTTGGGAGTGCACCACTTCCCTTCTTCTCTGCTTCCTTTCTCGTCGAAGTTTGGTTCGATCATTGGATTTTATCCTTTGTTACGCGCCATCGACGAAGATCCTTTCCCTTCGTCCAAGTAATTGTAGATTAGCATAGATTTTAGCTTAGTTTAGATTTAGTTAGTTAGTTGATTAGTTAGTGTTAGCTCATCTGTAAGATCATCTTCTCCAACTCTGGTGAGGCCAACCTCAGCCTCACAGGATTTTGATTCACATCTTTTACCATGTAATCACCTTTCTTTTCCCACCACGATCATTTTTCACCTTCTTTCCTCTCAATTCTATCATCTAATCGCTTAATCCCATTCGAACTTCACCAAAGACTTCCGCTATCTATGGCGGAGCTCTTTAGCGTAGTTCACAGCCACTAGGGGCCCTTCATCATTTTATCATCAATTCTGGGCCTCGATCTGCCTCTTAATTAAGCAAATTAACAATCACACAGCAAATGCCTAATTCTCTTTAACCTCCTAAACTCACTATCAATAGTGGCTCAGGAGGAGTTCTTCCACCTAATTGATCACTCACACATCATCACCAGACTCCCCTAAGTCTTTCCCCTCAGTCAATTGAGTGAGAGGGTGTTACGAACGCGTGCCCCAGACGTCTGGGAGGTGGCCCAGACGTCGAACAAGACTTCTGGGATCACATCCAGACGTCTTACAAGACGTCTGGGATCGTTCCAGACATCTAGAAATCAGTTATTTTCGACACGCGCGGGTTGTCTGCGCGCCTGAGCGCGCAGATCGCATATTCGCTTATTCTTCTCTCTACAGCTGCAGACGCCGCTGCCGTGCTCCCTCTCTCTCCTCCTCGCGCGGCCTTAAAAAGACCACGCCTCCCCTCGCTTCCGTCGCCTCCACCCCTTTCCTCTTCTTCTTCCAGTGAGCGAGCGCGAGAGCGGGTGCAGGGTTGCTGCGGCGGCGACGGCCGCAGTGAGCGCGGAGGGGGTGCTGCGTGCGAGAGCGGCGCTCAACCGTGAGGGCGAGCTCGCCGGGGCTGCCAAGGCTGGCCGGCGGGGAGCGCAGCGGGCGCGGAACGACGAGGGAGGCCTGCTGCGGCTCGAGCAGCAGGCGCACGAGGTGCGACGCGGGCGGCGTTGCGAGCGGAGGGCGAGTCGCGCCCTGGTTCTGGAAAATTTTCCAGAATCAGACGTCTGTGCTGATAGCCAGACGGCGAGGTCGACGTTTGGAAGACTGTCTAGACGTCTGAAAGGTGAGTTTTCCGTCTTCTTCTTCCTTCTTGTCGACTGACCGTACTGAGGGAGGGAGATGGGTGTGCGCAGGCTCGGTGATTCGCCATCCAACGCGGATCAGACGTCTGGCTGTAGTACCAGACGGCGGGAGCGACCTCCAGACGTCCGAGGTGACCATCGGACGTCTAGGAGCTAGGCCAGACGTCCCCGTAGGCTTCTGGACGTCTGAGAAACCACGCAGAACAAGGTAATTCTCTGATCCACTTGTTAAGACGTCTGGAAGAAGTTCCAGACGTCTGATTTTGCACAGTGTCGTCGTTTTCGACCCATTTAGGGCCCGTTCGGGTTCCATTTTTTGCGATTCGAGTTGCGTTCTTTTCGAAATTAATTCCTCTACCCGTCTGCAGTAGCTATACACTGTTTTGAGATACTCCTTGTGTTTGATCCTTGTGATAGGACCCCGTTCCTGTTGGTGCTAGAGCACCACGATCATTTGTTTTGATGATAACAAAACACGTGTTATTTAACATTTGCAATTTGAGTCCTAGATTTCAGGTCAATTGCAAATGTAGACGTGCTTAAACGGAGTTCGAGCTCGCATCCAGGACGGATTGGAGGAGCTTGACGGAAAACAGAGGCGGTTCGCGTGGAGCGACAGATTGAAGATAGAAGACAAGAAGAATACGATAGATTCTTTTTAATTCTTTCTTGTATCTCTTGTCTTTATTTTCTTGCTCTTTTTATTTTCCTTAGAATATTATGTTAAAGAGCCTCAAAGTACCCTAACAGTAGTCCTAGGAACACCGGCACAACCCTAGGATACTAGGATTTTCTGTATACCCTAACAGTAGTCCTAGGAACACCGGCACAACCCTAGGATACTAGGGTTTTCTGTATCCCTAGAAAACCAATATAGGGTTCAAACAGCACCTCCAGACGTCTAATTCTAAAATCAGACGTCTGACTGTTGTTTCAGACGTCTGATATCTGTTAGGCTGGACATAACTAGTTCTGTCTGATGAAATCAGACGTCCAGACCTTAGTCCAGACGTCTTAGAAGACGTCTGATGGACTTGCCAGACGTCCAGATAGTGGACCGTTGGCTAGCTTAGCAGGCACAGCAGAATATGACCGTTAGAGCCTTATCAGACGTCCTTAGGACTGTCCAGATGTCTGATAAATGACCGTTTTGCCTCGGCTGACCCAAAATCTCTTCTCAGAGATTTTCTAGCCGTTGCAACATTTGGAAAATCCATTCCCACAGTAAAAGTAGGTTTCCAGACGTCCAGACATAGTGCCAGATGTCCTATATGTCGTCTGATGGACTTGCGCAAAAACCCTGTTTAGATCTGATTCAAGTCAGGAGGAAACCCGCATAGAATCAGACGTCTGACCTTTAAATCAGACGTCTTAAAGTGGCCTTCCAGACGTCTGATGCCATAATTAGACGTCTGATAACCCTGTCAAGTGTAATCATTGTCCTGATTTCGGCCTGATTCTCTTGGGCTTTGCACCCAACGGCTATGGAAGCATTTCCAAGCCTTCCAAAGCCTTCCTAAGGCCTCTATAAATAGAGGGAAACCTTTGACACACCAAGACACACTTGGATACACCTAAGCAACATACTTTCTACCCTTTTATGTCCAAGAAAAGATCTTGCTCTCCAAGCTTAAGTTCCATCACCTAGAGAGCTAAATTACCTTTGCGCACTCGCTCTCCCGCCGTTGTTCACGAGAGAGACATTGCCCCATCGCGTGGCACACGCACCGCGTCATCAACACGACACACTCCTTGCAAAGGGGAGTTTCCTATTTCCTATAGAAGCTAGGTTTAAATTCCTTTGTTGGCTCTATAGGATTACTTGTTTTATTTTATCTTTGTCTTTTTGTTGGGTATTCGCTTTGCGAATTCTCGTCTCCTTCGTGGGACAAAATCCTTCTCGTGGAGAGAAGGGGTTGAGGAACGCTACCCTCGTACTTGTAGCGTGGTTGTACTGAGGTTGAATCACCCTCGTTTTAAAGTGATTCGGTTAGTGGATTTGATCAACTAGGTTGATCGGAAAATCCTAACTCGAGAGGGTTAGGTGGTGGTTTTCACCCGGTTTGGGTTTCCACCTAAAAACATTTGTGTACATTGTGTGATTGGTTTTCTTTGGTGAGATTGCTTTATATTTTATTTCCGCATTTATTACGTCACCCCTCTTCGAAGGGAAAACTACAATTGGTATCAGAGCAGGTTCTTGTGAGTTCGGAGTAACACCCGGCAAGAAGATCATGGAGGGAAGCTATTCCACAAGCAGGATTTCCGAGGGGCAGTCCACAACCTATCCGCCGTTCTTCGATGGGAGCAACTACCCCTACTGGAAGTTGCAGATGAAGACCTGGCTTCAAGCCACCGACTTCACGATCTGGGCCAGATGCGAGACGCCATTTGAGATCCCAGAAAAACCCGCGGGAGGCTACTCGCAGCAACAAATCCGTGAGCTCTCTTTAAACGCAAAGACCATGAACGCCCTTTACTGCGCGCTCAGCTCAGAGGAGTTCAACAGAATCTCGCAATGCGCCACCGCATACGAGATCTGTCACACACTTGAGGTAACTCACGAAGGTACCTCTAAGGTAAAAACTTCTAAACTCAATTTACTTTCACAAGAATTTGAGGCTTTTTCTATGAAATCTAACGAAACTTTAAGTGAGATGAACACTAGGTTCACTCTCATAGTAAATAATTTAAAAGCTTTAGGGAAGACCTTCATCAAGGGGGAGCTTCAAGGGAAGCTTCTTCGTTCCCTTGGACCGGAGTGGGAACAGAAAGTCACCGCCATCGAGGAGGCGAACGAGGTAGAGGAGCTCAACATGGAAGATCTCCTAGGCAATCTAATGGCCTACGAGACAAAGTTAAAGCAGAAGAAGAAGGATACACCGGAGCCAAAACTGAAGAAGACTCTCGCCTTCAGAGCCGCATCGGATAGCGAGGTAAGTTCCGACGACGAAGACTTTAGAATTTTACTTAAAAATTTTTCCAAGTTTTGTAGGGAATTAAAGAAAGAGAAAAAGGAGAAGAAGGAAAGCCCGAGACGTTGCTACCACTGCAACGAGAAAGGGCACCACGACCAGAGTGCCCTCTTCTCAAAAAGGAGAAGAAAAAGGAAAAGGAAAAGAAATCTAAGAACAAGGCGTTCCAAGCCACTTGGGACGATTCCAGCTCGGAGGAAGAAGAAGAAGAAAAAGAAGAAACCGCTTGCTTTGGTTTCATGGCCAGAGGAAGCAATAGCGACAGCGAAAGCGGAAGCGACAGCGACAATGAGGTAAGTTATGATTTACAAGAAGCTGTTAATGAACTATTTGAGCTTAGTAAATCATTAAAAATAGAAAACAAAAGCATGAAAAAGAATCTTAGTTTTCTTAAATCTGAAAATGATAGGTTAGAAATAAAACTTAAGGACATAGAAAATAGTCCTAAGGATAATAACCTGTTATTAGAAAATAATAACCTCATCAATGAAAATAATAAATTGATTGAAGAAAATGATAGTTTAAAATTAGAAATTTCTGACTTACAGACTAAGATGCACACTATAGAAAAAGAAATTGCATGTCTTAGGGAAAACTCTAACAAACTAATCAACAAAGTAGATTATTTATATAGTCCTAAGATTGAGAAAGGATCTCCATCAAGGAGACCCGCTAACAGATCCGGATCCAAGCTCACTTGGATACCGAAGAAAAAATTAGAATCTTGTTTTGTAGGGTTCAGGGATAATTACAACACAAAGGACTGGACCTACAAACTCAAAGCTGGTCAACTCAAGTTGGGAGAACCAAGGAGTAGACCAAGGAGGAGAACAAGAAGACCGACGAGACGGCGAACAAACGACGGACCCGCCGCACGTCGACCACCAGATTGGAGACCGACGCCACTGCCCGGGCCTCCAAGCTACGGATGGGAGCCCCATCCGATGTGGCATCCACCACCACCATTTGGCCCATTTTATTGGCCATGGTAGGTGAGGTAAAACCCTTTACCCTATCTTTTTATCAGTAGCATTTAGATAGGGGGAGTTAAAATTTATGAGCTAATTGTCAATTTTTAAGGGGGAGATATAAGGTAGCTAAATTTCCTTTAGAAATGGGGAGAAAAATAATAGCTATCTTGTTGTTATAAAAAAAAAGGGGGAGGACATTACCTTTGTTAAAAGAAACTCATAGAAGAGCATGTTTTAAGGGGGAGTTATAGGAAATGTAAAACCAATTAAACCTTTGTGATAATGTCAAAAAGGGGGAGGTTTTTTTCTTGCATTATTATTTATGATTTTGTCATCATCAAAAAGGGGGAGATTGTTGGTGCTAGAGCACCACGATCATTTGTTTTGATGATAACAAAACATGTGTTATTTAACATTTGCAATTTGAGTCCTAGATTTCAGGTCAATTGCAAATGTAGACGTGCTTAAACGGAGTTCGAGCTCGCATCCAGGACTGATTGGAGGAGCTTGACGGAAAACAGAGGAGGTTCGCGTGGAGCGACAGATTGAAGATAGAAGACAAGAAGAATATGATAGATTCTTTTTAATCCTTTCTTGTATCTCTTGTCTTTATTTTCTTGCTCTTTTTATTTTCCTTAGAATATTATGTTAAAGAGTCTCAAAGTACCCTAACAGTAGTCCTAGGAACACCGGCACAACCCTAGGATACTAGGGTTTTCTGTAGAACACTTAGAAAACCAATATAGGGTTCAAACAGCACCTCCAGACGTCTAATTCTAAAATCAGACGTCTGATAAAGTATTTTCAGACGTCTGACTGTTGTTTCAGACGTCTGATATCTGTTAGGCTGGACATAACTAGTTCTGTCTGATGAAATCAGACGTCCAGACCTTAGTCCAGACATCTTAGAAGACGTCTGATGGACTTGCCAGACGTCCAGATAGTGGACCGTTGGCTAGCTTAGCAGGCACAGCAGATATGACCGTTAGAGCCTTATCAGACGTCCTTAGGACTGTCCAGACGTCTGATAAATGACCGTTTTGCCTCGGCTGACCCAAAATCTCTTCTCAGAGATTTTCTAGTCGTTGCAACGTTTGGAAAATCCATTCCCATAGTAAAAGTAGGTTTCTAGACGTCCAGACATAGTGCCAGATGTCCTATATGTCGTCTGATGGACTTGCGCAAAAACCCTGTTTAGATCTGATTCAAGTCAGGCGGAAACCCGCATAGAATCAGAGGTCTGACCTTTAAATCAGACGTCTTAAAGTGGCCTTCCAGACGTCTGATGCCATAATTAGACGTCTGATAACCCTGTCAAGTGTAATCATTATCCTGATTTCGGCCTGATTCTCTTGGGCTTTGCACCCAACGGCTATGGAAGCATTTCCAAGCCTTCTAAAGCCTTCCTAAGGCCTCTATAAATAGAGGGAAACCTTTGACACACCAAGACACACTTGGATACACCTAAGCAACATACTTTCTACCCTTTTATGTCCAAGAAAAGATCTTGCTCTCCAAGCTTAAGTTCCATCACCTAGAGAGCTAAAGTACCTTTGCGCACTCGCTCTCCCGCCGTTGTTCACGAGAGCGACATTGCGCCATCGCGTGGCACACGCACCGCGTCATCAACACGACTCACTCCTTGCAAAGGGGAGTTTCCTATTTCCTATAGAAGCTAGGTTTAAATTCCTTTGTTGGCTCTATAGGATTACTTGTTTTATTTTATCTTTGTCTTTTGGTTGGGTATTCGCTTTGCGAATTCTCGTCTCCTTCGTGGGACAAAATCCTTCTCGTGGAGAGAAGGGGTTGAGGAACGCTACCCTCGTACTTGTAGCGTGGTTGTACTGAGGTTGAATCACCCTCGTTTTAAAGTGATTCGGTTAGTGGATTTGATCAACTAGGTTGATTGGAAAATTCTAACTCGAGAGGGTTAGGTGGTGGTTTTCACCCGGTTTGGGTTTCCACTTAAAAACATTTGTGTACATTGTGTGATTGGTTTTCTTTGGTGAGATTGCTTTATATTTTATTTCCGCATTTATTACGTCACCCCTCCTAGTAGGGAAAACTACAGTTTCGTTGCAGTCTCGGGGGTCGCGGAGGCACGCGGGATTCCCGATCACGCCCCCATTACTCCCGTTGTACCTGGTAGAGTGGCTTTAAGTTATCAATAAAATCTGTTAAATTATGGAACCATAAATAGAACCTAGGACATTGCATGAATCCTAGGAATGAGAAATAGATGGAATGATAGCTCCTAGGTGTTGCATGAATCCTAGGGCTGGAAAACTAGATTGTATGATAGATCCTAGGATATGAAATGAATCCTAGGATGGGAAAACTAGTGGAATGTATAATACTGCAGTCTTGGAAAATGGAAAGAGATAAAAGCTTCCTGTAATTTGAATTAACAGTTGCCTGTTGTGAATAAATAACGTGGTTGAGAACATGGATTGTAAGAATGTGAAACTAGAAAGTGAAACCTGGATGTTTGAGTAAAAAGGATGGAACCCTACGGGGAAGTAGGAGTAGAACTCCTGGAAAGTGAATGGAATAGTATTGGGGAAGTGAGCTGGCCCTTGAGTACGGAGTACCAAGGAGAGCGACTGTCCCCCTGTTTAGTGCAGAGCGGAGCCAGCCGCCCCAGGGACCCGGGTTTAGGACTGGCCACTCTGTACCGACTTGCTGGCCCTCGCGTACGTAGTACCGAGGAGAGCTACTAGTGTAGGGAGGTACTAGCTACCCCATGGGCCCCGGGGTTCTGCTAGCCTCCCACACCGACTTGTTAGGCCCGCTGGGGCAAACCAGGGTAGTCAGGCGAGGGTGCGCGGACTGTGGAGGGGCAAGGCCCCGGTTTGGTTACTGTGGAGGGTTGGACCCCTGTTACTGAGAGGGCTCTGCCCTGGACTGGTTCCGTGCTGTGCTTTGGGCGCACCCGTTAACGGAAACGACTGACCGCGTGCCAGTATGGGTTAGCTACCTGTGCGTTTATCGCGTGTGCCGTAGTCACCGTTACGTCTGTCAGTGACCTTGGGGTGGTTGACTGAGGGTAGGATCACCACGGGGGACTCTCCCGGCCAGGAGAGCACCACGTGCTACTTCTACTTTTTGGAAAAGACTGCAATCAAGATCGTTCCCACGAGGAACATTCGAGATCAAGAAAAAGATCTAAGGAATAAATGAAATAGTGAGACAATTGAAAGATGTGAATAAAGAAAGTAATCGAACATAACAGCTACTGTACACTATACCGTTGTCTTTAGTTTAGTTGCCACTCTACTCAGCGTTTTGCTAATGTGTTACACTCGTTACCCTTTTCAGGACCAGGTGTTGAGCAGCAAGGGTCAGCGGCTGCAGAGGACGCTGGGTCGAGTAGGGTCCAGTAGAGTTACCACTGTCTCTTGTACCTCTTTTGTTACGTTACAGTGAGTAGTTCTTGTTTCCGCTGTACTTTTCTTTACCTGCAGTTCAAATTATATGATGAATGTTGTTCTACTGTTGTGGTGGTATATACTGTGGTAGTTTCTTTCCTTACTGCTGTACTTTCTTACTGTTAGTTATATTCATGCTGAATGTGGTTTATTTTACTGCTATTTTGGTTACTTCCTCGTTGGACGACTAGGTCTTGGGATTAGTTGAGTCGGTCCGGTTCTCGTGTCTCGTAGGGACTCGGGAACCGGGTCGTTACAGAGGGTCTCTATTGAGTTCAAGCAAACTCAATAGATGCATTTACTAAATTCAATGATCAATCCGTGTATCTGATCTATAATTGGATGAATTGACATGATCCTGAGGTTCCTTGAGACCTCAAGAATCATTTGAGACCACTTTTGGTCTTTTTGGTTGGAGAATTAATCTCCAACCAATTCAAGCGGCATTCACTAGAGCTTCGGCGAGAACTAGCAAACCAAAATCGAGCTTCAGCCTTTAGAACTTTCTTAGAAGTTCCAGATCACTTCTCTGTGATCATGGGAATCGGAATAAACAATTAAGTTTTTGTTTCAATCAGGCTTACTATTTGTTGAGTCTCATCTTCTTCTAACTCCGGCAGAGTTGGAGAAGCTTAACTACTTACAATTAGAGCATAGAAACTGGCCCTGAAGCACCAGTAGACCCTAGAGAACCTATTCTAGGTGTTGATTAGGTCTGAGAACCTCTAGAAGCATTTGTCGAACTCATCACCTTTTGATCCCAGGCGGCAGTGCTTGAGAGCACTCAACGAGTGCTTGAAACTTAGTTTTGAAATTACAATCGTTTCCTTGAGTTGATTTAAGGACATTTAGGTCTCTAATTTGATCTGTGAAACTCTAATTCAGAAAGTCAAATCTTAACCTGCAATTGGTCAAACCTGGGATGAATTTGAGGAATTCATGCTCAATTCTTTGAATTATTGGGTTAGTTAGGTTTCTGCTTCTATTTAGAATGGTTTAAGACTGATTTGAGTGACTTTTATTAAGGATTGAGGAAGATTCAAAGATCTGTACAGTTTGGGTCTTTTTTTTTTTAACCCAACACTGTTCTTGGGTTCTTTTGTTGAGTTTCAAGCTCAAATCCTTCTCAGATCAGTCACTTTTAACCTGTTAAATTAATTTAGATCTTTTCTTGAGGTCTTAATCTCTCTAAAGAGCTAATTCACTTCTGAATGAGTGCTTTGAAGCATCAGATTTGAAGCTTCTAGCTTTCTGAAGCCTTCCTAAGCTCCAAATCTCTCTCAACTAATGCGGAATATCCTCCTGAAGTATTCCAGACCCTTAATTACAGGTAATTTACTCTCTGCAAGTCATTTAACCTGATATTTATCTTTGAATGTACATTTCCAGACATGGCTAATGTGCCATGTTCTTCATCCGAATCTCATGGTCAATCATGATCCAATCACCAAATTGGTGATTAAATTGGATAGAGGATGCAAAGAGCTTTCCATCGAGATCTGGATCGCTCAATTTGGGCATCTGAGTCGATGGGAATCATTGATTGAAATTCGACCTGAAGCAACACTGTGCGTGAAGAAGACGTGACTTGGCTAGTCCCACATTGGGGAAGTGTAGCCGTGCTCGTGGGTATAAAAGGGAAAAGGCGCTAGCACTGGCTGGTTGTTAGTGCAAGGCACATGAAAAGCTATTTGGTTCTCTTGAGCGTGCAAATGCACATGATCGTGTGCGTGCGCAAGGGTGTGTGCACACATGTGTGCGTGGATCCGGGTAGGCGAGCGTGTGGGCCTAGAGTGGGTTGGAGACTATGCATGAGCAAAATTGATAAAAATCCACCTAAAATAAACTACGCATGGGCTTAGTAGGGTCTGGTCTCACCCCTAGTGGGCGTTGTGTATCCTCGAAAAGCCCATGCCGCCCATTAACACACTTTTTGTTAAGTAGAGAAGAGAACATGGGCTTGAGGTTGAAGTAAATTCGACTAAGTGTGGAAGAAAAGTATGCACAGCAAAGGTGAATGAAGGAGAAATGAAGAGCTTAAGAAAGAGAGAAGAGAGCTAAGAGAAGAAAATAGGAGAGAATAGAGAAAGGATTCAAGAGAGATTAATTGAAAGAATAAAAAAAAGAGAGGAGAGACGTCTAATATACACATCAGAAGTCTAATATTAATTTTTAGGTCATCCAATCTTTTTATCAGACATTTGATTGAAAGCTAAGAGCTGAGAAGAGAGAGTTTGAGCTTTATATTGTATAAGAGGTATTTGTATTCACTTGTAAACAATCTTTTATGCCTTACTTTGTAATAATCATTCTTCTACTTATTATTCATTGAAAATCTTTCATGTACATTTATCTCTATTAATGGAATAGTTGTATACTTTTGAGTTTAAATTCATGTGCAATTATTCATGTGCCTATTATATGTTGTAATTATTAACCTGATTAATTAGGTAATTAATAAATTATGCATTAAAATAAAATGGTGAATTAAAAATTATGATTATACCTCCCAATAAATGACCTGGATTCAACAAGTTCAAAGAATTAAATATAAAATGTTAGGTTAGCTTGACCCTATACTACAATCAACGACAACGATTTAATTGATTCAAGTTAACATGAGTCATTTCTTTACGTGATTAATTAAGACTGATAACCTTAATTAACTATGTTGAGCTTTATACGCACCAGTCCACCATCCTTTCACGCTTGGCCTTGGTTGGCTCTCCAAGTGCTTCCAACGGGGGACCTCCATTTTCTCTTTCTTAAGTGGGTAGGCGGTACAGGTAGGGGCATATAGCTGGGAATGCCGAATTCAACTCCTGGTTCCTCTTCACTGGGCCTTGCGTCGAGGAAAGGCAGTCCAACTTGAGGACCTTGAGCGACTAGCTGAGGTCACTAGAGCATGAAAACGTCGATTCCCAACTAGGCCCCTCCGAGGGGAGGGAAGCCGCATGTGGGACCGTGGGTGGTTACGACCACCGCAACAATTCTCGCTCAAGAGGGCCAAGGCAAGGCGCCAGAGAGGCCCTTCCTCCCAATGATCGGATGCTCTGAAGAGCGATGACTCTTTCATTGATGCTTTCCATAGACGGCGCCATTTGATGGGCCTTGGAAGGCCACCAAAAGATTTGTTAGGGTAAGAGGCGCTACTTAACCATTAATCATTCATCGCATAGGAGGGTAGAACGGCAATCAACAAGCATATACAGAGGAGAGCAAACGTGTGGTGATCCAGTTCCACTACAAGGTGTGTACATCTAGGAGGAGAACGGAGTTCCCAACTATGCACTAAAATTTTGAGGATACATGGTATTACAAGATTTCGTTCCCTCTCTCGAGGTGGAGGCCCTTTCCATTGGGGACCCTTCCCTCTATTTATAATAGAGAGGGGGGATCTATACTCGATGGCCCCGAGTACCCCTACTTTTAGGCTTCTTGTACATTATCAAGGCATAGGTGGTCAGGGTCATCTTATCATTTTTTTTTCCTTTGCTGTGCTAAATCCTTTGGCAAGTTGGGCTAGTACCGATTGAGATCTGACTGATCTTAAGCGGGATGGGATGCCGATTCTACCTGTATACCTTGTATCCAAATAGTCGGATCTTCTATCAAATTATGTGTGAAATTTTAAATCCAATGACATTTTTTACCCCTCATCCATGGCCAACCCATGAACTCCCCTATCTACATGATCATAATCCCACGTACAAACACCCCCATGATCCAATGGGCACCCCTATCTATATGACCATAAGCCCACATACAAGCACCCCAAGATCCAATGGCTCCTTTAGAACCCGCAATCATCACATGGTAAAGAGGAAGCCATACAATTCCTATGACAACAAAATAAAAAAACATAAGGAACAGCAACAACTCATTTTCAGAGGGAAAGAGAGAGAGTTCTAATGGAGTCCCGGGCCTCATTTGATTTTGGAATAAAATCATTGGATTTGGCGTTGATGAATAGTAACATGTGACATATGGTTTGCAAGGATTATTAACTTGATTATGTACCTATAACATAAAAAACATAAGGAACAGCAACATCACATTTTCAGAGGGAAAGAGGGAGAGTTCTAATGGAGTCCTAGGCCTCATTTGATTGTGGAATAAAATCATAGGACTTGGAGTTGATGAATAGTACCATGTGACATATGATTTGCAAGGATTATTAACTTGATTATGTACCTATAACATATGAACTTACACGAAAAATAAACAAATGTATTTTGAAATGTGTTTTGCAACGTACAAATGAGAGTGATGATTTCAATCAATGTATTTAATTTTTCACCTGGGGAAATCACTTTTTACCAATGAAAAATCACATCTCATAGGTAAAATCTACGTTCCAAGTGAAAAAATATTTTCCACCGGTGAAATTTTTTATTTTCAATCGGTGTATTTTGATTTTCAATCAGTTGAAACTTATTCCCAACCGATGTATTTTCATTTTCAATTGGTGTATTTTAATTTTCAACTGGTTGAAAATTATTTCCAACCGATGTATTTTGACATGCTTGATTTTCAACTGATTGATTTTTGATGGCACATTATAAAATACATTGCAAAGCATATTTGCTTACTTGCATACAAAAAAAACCTAAAGTTAAATATAAAACAAATAAACACCAAACATCTCTCTACATTTAAATCACATCAATACGTAATATACAATACATCAATCCATCTATCATATTTACCACTCACTTCACCACTTACACCACCACCTCTCTTTACTCCCAACTTAACACTTACCAAAGGACAACTACTAACCCACAACCAAGCAGGACCTAAGAGAGCTGACGGGCTTGCTGAGACATGGTGACCTCAAACTGCGCGAGGGAGATGGACGGGAGGGGGAAGTGGTCAGGTGCCATACCCATGTTCTTCCATGGCTTCATGTTGGACCCATCCCACCCAATATGACCCACATGTTGCACATCTGTGGGGAACCCGATCACCATCTCCCTCCCCTCCTCCTCCTCCTCTTCTCTGTAAATAAACATTTGGGACAATCCTTTGAATCCCCTTATAACCCAGTGAAAGCCCCAGTGGCTCTTTGCTCTCTCCCCACTTATTTCACCTGAAATAACTGGCCAAATTTGAGCTGGTGTGACTGCACATGTTTATGTTCGTGCACTTGTGCTTTTACTGTTATCTGCAGACATACGTCGGTATATATATAAAAAAAAAAGTAGTAGGGATTAGAGATGAAAAGAAGACCTTCTGGAGGGGGAGCGATGGGGGGTCCTCTTGGCTTGTTGTTGGCAACGGAGACGCTTGAGTGCGAGACGCAACCGACGGAGAATGGAAGGACGGCGAACCTCTCCATACGATCTCTCATGGCTTCGTGAAGAGGGGAGGAGGGAGAAGTGCAGAGATCGAAGAGGAGAAGATGGATGTGCTTACATGTGGGAGGGAACTAAAGAGGGGCATATAACCTAAGTGTGTTTGTTACAATATTGGATGTTGATAGTGGCTTTGGTGGGAAAGCTTTTAATGGTTTCAATAGGAGGAAAGGTGGATGTTAAGTCACCTAATATTTTGGTGGCGGGCCACGAAGTGGCGTTGGGTTGGCACCAAATTTGGGGCCAATGTGGTGATTGATTTCGCTATTCCGTGATGTTGGAAGCTCGTGAATGCACTTCCTTATTGTATTGCATGGCATGATCTAACCATTAGTGTAAGGGTGTACTTAGAAAATTCATCCACGGAAAGTCAAGTTGAGTGTGTAAAGAAACCTTACCTAAAATAAATAAATAATAAATAAAATAAAATCAAGTATTTTTACAAAGATAAAGGATGCTCTTAATATTAATTTAAATGAAAGGATTATTAAAATTATCTACTAAAAAAGTATAATGCAAATTAATGAGTAAATTCGACTGATTATGCACCTATACTTGCAATAGTTGGTGTTACTTGTCAAGATCACTTCATTAACGAAGGATGATGCTCTACATTCATACATTTTCAATCAATTTGGATAATTGTTGGAATGTCAATATATCAATTTCATTTGAGGATACTATTTTATGATTGAGTAAATAACTTTTTAAAAATCATAAATACTTTGTAGATCATCTAAAGGATGTCATCATTCACGAAGATAATAATAAGAAAGATGTAGTAAATGAACCTAAAAGTGTCATGCTTGAGATAAATAGACGGAGTATTTTGTATCCTTCATATCAATGATCAGGAAAAGATTAAAGATAGTTTTCTTTCCTCAATTGACTCTCTTATGATATAGATCATAACTTGATTAAGTGTATTTCTTTAATAAAGGTCTAAAAGTAAAGAACTCTACTTCCTTTCTTTTTTTTTTCTTTGTATAAAAAAATACCTTAGATAGAAAAATAAAAAAAAGAAGAAGGAGGGGTCAACATTTAAATAACTAACTTATAAATAAAAAGTTGTGAAAATCAAGGAGGGGTCGTGGCCCTCGCAAGACACTATTTGGATCCGCCCCCGCATTAATGTTTTCGATTGATATTTGATTCAAAGCATAGAAAATCGAATATGAGATTAAATCGACGAAATTACTGCTAAAACATTCGTGTCGACCCTTATCCCCAACCTTTCAGAAAGGTCGTCGTTTCACATACTTAAAATGCTATAGAAAATCTCACAAAATCACTCCCCGCCGTCAGATGACCCACAACCGGACAGAGCTGCACAGACCGGTGGCAGCGGTCCCTTTTTCTTATGAGAGAGGGAGGTATATTCCTTTGTAGGAAACGTTGTGGTCCAAACAAATTATCGTTGTAGTTAATGGAGAAATACATCTTCTTGTGGAGATAAGGATCTGTCATCAATCGTTGATCATAACAAATTATCGTTAAAGACGACATCTCTCTCGAGCATTTTTTTTTGCTCCCTTCGTTATTCCAGGCAACATGAGGAGAATGTAGCATTTGTGGGTTAATCACCCTTCTCTAATATAGACAGGCTAGTGGTTTGGGAATACGGTCTACTTCAACAATCTTGAATCCAAGCTATATATTATTGTCTCATGCAACTAATTCATCCAATTGGATTAAGATAACCATCTATATCACTTTAGCAGGCTGTGCGTCGTTGTCATTCGATAGAACTGTGGACCACAGTTAGGTGTCGTATTTAAACTTCGAAGGTATTCAACCATGTGGCAATGCGACACTCGTCCTTGTTAATGGGGTTGTTGAAGCTTGTCTCTCTTGCCATGGAAGGCATCTTTCTTTGGATCACATTCTCATCATTATCGGATTTACAGCCAAGGAAAACCACTACAGCAAGGAACCTAAATTAAGGAGTGAAATGAAAGTTCTTTGGATGGTTGATGTTGTTTAAGGCCGAGTGTGCATTCCCTTTCCACAAGGTAGCCTCTCTTTTGATACCTAAACTCGTGCATTTAATTTCTGAAGTATCTCGTGGACATATGCCTCTAATATCAATGAATTAAGATTGTTCTTCAAATTTCAATATATCACTTTCACTGTAGATATTATTTTTTGATTGAATGAATGGATTTTTGAAAAACATGTATACTTTGTAGGTCATTTAAACAATAGCATCATTCACGAAGACATATAAGAAAGATCAACTAGTGTATCTAAAGTGTTATGTAAAATATTTTATAATTTAATTATCAAATTGAAATAAATGGATGGAGTATCATATATACTATATGCTCGTGATCAAGAAAAGATTAAAGATGACTATCTTCTCATGGTGGGAATCATAGCTTAATTACGTACATTTTTTGTTGACATGAGGACAATGCTTCCATTTTTTTCAAAAAAAATAAAGATAAAATGCCTAGGATCAAAATACAAAGGAGGGGCCATCATCTAATCAACTAACATATTAAAGAAGGGATGTAATAAACGAGGGGCCATGGCCCCCCAAACTACAATGTGGATCCATCCCAAGCAACAAGACAACAACCACCAACAAACAATTGAAATCACGTCCACAAAGCCCCCCTTTCCCTCTTTAATCCCCCTTTCTCCTTTGGACTCCCTTAAGCGCAAACCTTCATTGACGCTCAATGGGGAACCTGACTAGCCATTGTGCCAGCTAGGGCTCTCCTCCCCTTGTCGAACATCTCCATTGCCTCCTCCATCACCCCCTTTAGTTATTTCTTTCTTACATCTTCGAAATTGGTCGGTCGAGGTGGTGGGTGTTGATGGGTCTCCTACAGGTGGCCTATGAGACCTTCCGCTAATGACGTCGTCGCCTACCAGTGATCCGCTAACCTCATCTCGCCTTGTATAACTCAGGTGGTATTGTGTAGCATGGCTACTCTTACTAGTGTTAGATGATACAATCACATCTCTTGGTCGGGTGGTTGCAGCACCTTTTGTGACATTTGAGGCAACCTCTTCCCATGTGGCTCCCAACACTTATGCTTTGGTTGTTGTACGACTGTTGGTGTCACCTTTGGTTTGTGGACACTACCTTCGCTCATCTCGCCTCGTTCCTACACATTTGTGAATATTTTGTTTTTAGAGACCACACTAGAAATCAAGCTTAATACAATCAGGTTCTCACCATTCTCTGTCTGCTACTTCTCCCATTTCACATTGATTTTTGACTTCACTTCGGTGGCGCATATCGTCATCCAAGTGTGGAAGATGGTTAGGAAACCTTTTAGTTTGATGCCCTTCTTTGTTTCTTTTTTGTATTTTTCTAGTCTAGGTTTTTCTTCTTGTTGTTAGTTTTGTGGTCTCGTCAGTTACTTCCCTTCGTGGGAGGTGTGTCTCCCCTCTTCGAAGGGTGTGGTGGTCTCCTGACTATCCTATACTCTCTTCACCCCCTTGTGGCTTGCGTTCAATGTAATATACTTCTTCCCCTTAATGGAGATTAGCTTGCGAAGAAAAAAAAAAAGAATTGAAATCCTTAACTAGGCTTTACTCAATTGAATGTATGTTTTATAGAGATATCTAACCTCCAAACGCATTAAGGGGGATTGCAATTAGAAGATCTAGACCTCTTCCTCCCTGCTTACTTCTAGGTGCCTCTTCATTAGCTTCCCTTTCTATAGTTGACTAGGGAGAAGACTTAGATTCTACAAACAAAAACTTGCCTTGCCAAATTCATGATCAATTGCATAAACTTCGTACCTCCATCATCAAAACTAGCAGCAAGAGAAACATGAATAGTAGAAGCACTCCTAATGACACATAGAAGTTGTCGTTGCCACATCATTTTGCCAAGAACATAACATGTATACATGGAAGAGAAAAGAGCATGAAATGCTACGTGATAAACTAGAGATCTCCAGTTGGGAGATATCAAGTACTCAATGCAACAAGTAGAGGGGAGAGCATGAAAGTGCAAGTGTTTAGGTAGGTTGTCCATTGATGCCATGTGCCTTGACACCCTCGTTTCACATTAGAGGTGAAATATCTTGTGTAGGCAAAGGGATTAATCAACCCCTTCATGCCAAAGAACCTTGTCATGGTTGAATGAAGTCTATGAATGTATATTGCTTGCAATAGAATTGTTCAATGTCCAAGAATGAATGTTGTATGGGTCTTCCACGTGCACAAGCAAGTTTTGGCTATTCATGCATATTCCCTCGAGTATGGGTTTAGACTCTTGCTAAACTTTTTCCAAGAATAGTTGTTGCACTAGATTTAAGTGTTGCCCTTGCAACTAGTTCCCAACTCCATGCTATTGTTTAAGACCTTCTTTTACAAAGCATTTATCTAGGATAAACAACTGTCTAGATAAACAACAGTCTGTGGATCATCGTGTCTAAATAGCATGTGTTTGCATCACACAATGTAGCCACCACTTCTCCTCACAATGGCCCTCAGATGATGGACTGAGTAGTGGGACAGATACGAGGGATCCTTCTAGCTAGCCACGAGGGTGTCATGTATTTGTTGTGGTTCACAAAATTTCATATCAAGATCATGTCATGCCTTCCAAATATTGATTAGAATAGTAAGAATGTAACTATTGAGAGCAACATACTAATATAATTGGTGAATAATAGTTAATAATCTTAGCTTGATAAAATGGATTAAAATATAAATAACACCAATCACTTATCATTTATTTTATATCGTTCATTTAATTCTATTCTACTCAGCTTTTACTAATGTATTCTTTAAATTCCATACTCAGGTATAATCAATAGCTAGCGATAGTGACTTTGTTTGGAGCATCTTCTCATTTTGTGTACTTTTCGTCTGCAGCAATCAATATGGTTAGTATCTTATTCATTTACTTATTTAATGTTTTATGAATTTCTTGTTGACTATTGTTATTTTATTATTATGTGTTTGGTAACTTTGATCTTGTGGTAGATTAATAATTGTAATTGGCAACCCGGGTTCTACCGGATTTAGTCGACTGGTAGGACCTTGTCGGTGCAAGTGCACCATAGTCTTTGATTTTGATGATGACAAAACAAATGTTATTTAACAATTGCTTTTAAGTTCTTAAATTTAGGTTAATGCAATTAGTTAAAGGATTTGGAAGCTCAAGCTCAAGATCGATGGAGGATTGAGGAGCTTGATGTGGTTAAAAGCATCAAGGAGTATGAGGAAGAAGGTTTGTCAAGGAGCATGGAGCCTTGGAGTTATAAAGCTTCAAGACTTGAAGAATAGAACTTAGAAATATAGTTTGTAATCAATGTAATTTGTTATTGCTCTTTTGTTTTTCTAAATACTTGTAAAAGAGTCCCAAACTAGAGTTAAATAGCTTAGGCAACCATTAGACAACCTAGAAAACCAAACCCAATTCTTATAGGGCTCAAAACATCACAAAACTAGTGTTAGGCATCGACTGAAAATCAAATATGCCAACTGGCTCCTTAGTAGCCAGTCAACTAGCAACCCAACCCGCTGACTAGTCCCTATGTTGGACACCGACCAGCTGTCAACCAATGATTGAGACATTGGTTGTACAATGGCTAAAATTGTCAGAAATTGTGCCCATTCAATCATTTCAAGTTCCCAATACCCTTCACTAGGGAGACGATCACCAACTGACCTATACCATGGAAGCAAGTTGTTTGATACTATAGTAGGCATCGACTGATTGCTAAGAATCCTCAAGTCTAGAAACTTAGAACTTAGAATCCTTTAATAGCTAGCCGACCATCAATCGACCAACCATTATAGACCACCCATAGCTATTTCCACCCATTGTAGGGTGTTGACTTATCTAATCAGTTGGTCGACTAGCCATGTACTAGTCAAACGACCAAGAATCAACCTGCTCCTATTGTCTGATAAGTCTACACTGAATTCTAGAAATCTATTACAGCCCTTGTCAACCATTATTATTCCAATGGGTATATCTTTAACCCAGGCCTATCTAGATTGTTTCAAACACCTCTATATATAGCCAAGCAAACTCCTAAGCCTACACACAACATAAGAGTGGAAAAATATGTTTGTGAGCTAGAATTCTTCCATTTACTTCCAGTTAGTGAGAAATCAAGTTATAAGGTTGAAAAGCTACTCTCCAAGCAACCAAATCCCAATCTGAGAGCATCGATGTGTTGTGCTTCCAAGCCAATCTACTTTCATTTTAGAGAAGTATTATTTGCTTATAGGAGCTTAGTTTTAAATTTGTATTTAGGCTCTATCAATTGTTGTAGCTTGTAGTTTTATTTGGACATTCACGTTGCAAATTTTTTATCTTCTTGAGAGACAAAATACTCTTTGAGGAGAAGAGTTGTTTTGAAGTACACTACCATCGTATAAAATAGTACGATTGTATTGAGGTTGTATCACCTTCGCTTTAAGTGATACATTAGTGGATTTGATTAACTCGACTAATTAGAAAATCTTAAGTTGAGAAATTTAGATGATAATTTTTATCCAAGTTAAATTTTCACCTAGATATCCTTATTCCTCCCCCACACACAAACCTACAGATCCACGTCGTCGTAGAAAAGACCATCATAGTGCATCATTGAACGAGGATTAGTCCCACTTCCGTGGGATACCTCAAAAAAAATTATAGTGTCCATGTGCCTAAATTGGATGGATTGTGGATCAATTTACTTTATCATAAAGCTTTTTTTGCATTCTACAAAACATCATTGATGTCAAAACAATCATTGATCAATGGCAGGTTGTTGGATCCTCCCATCAGTTAAGAAAGAGGAAAAAGTACAGCGGAAGAACAATGGTAGACGGTAGGGAGCATCTGAGTTCATCTGCCCAAAGAAGAGGAGGTAGAATAAATAGCAAATTGATTGCATAAATTCTATTACCCAAGGCCGAAGTGTATTTGTAGATGATTGAGGGAGGCTTTAAGCCTTCTTCTTGGATTAGAGTTAAGTGGTAATTTAATTGGAGTAAAATTGTTAAAATCCTAATGGGAATATGATTGTTAGGCTTAAAGTCTCGAGAAAACAGACTTTGCACGCTTAGAATCTAAGATTGGTTAAAAAAAAACTAAATCGAAACGAACTAGAAAACTGAATCAAACTAAATTGAAATTTTCAATTTTTAGAAGATTCAGTGTGATTCTCTAGCCTATAAATTGACTAAATCAATTTTCTGGTTCGGTAACTTCTTTTGTAGTTCGACGAACCATTTAAATTGAGCCAAACCGATATATATATATTTATATATACATACATAATATGTATAAATATATATTATTTATTTATTTTCCTACTCATTCCCTTATTTCTTTCCTACTCCTCCCCCATTTAGAAAAATACGCAAATGTCCACCTGAACCCTTCTCCCACTAACTCCCCTTTATTCGTGAGCATATATATTACCCTTTGATCTGTCCACTTAGCCATTCCATTCCCAAATCCAATTATGATTTCCAACTCGTCCTTCCCTATTACTTTCAAAAAAAAAAAACCTCGTCCTTCCCTATTTGATTTCAGGTAAACCTTCTTCGAAGCAATTCACCTCGAACCAAACTGGTTGTAACCGATTTCAAAACCGAATCGAAAATTTTGGTCCTTAGAGAGAATCGATTCGGTTACGGTTCAGATTTTCTGGCAAACCGAATTTTGGGTTCAGCTCAAAAAAATGTGTCGAAATCACACGATATCGATTTTGCATACCCCTGCCAGAAACCAGCTACTCAGCCCAAATGGTCATTTATTATGTTTTCTCTATTTTTTTTAATACCTCAGCCCATGATTTGCCCTTAACGGGCCTTACTTATTTTCCTTTTTTTTGTTATTTTCATTCATACGGCCCACTTTGGGTTCTTGTTGCACCAACAAAAAAAAAACGCCGTATGGGCTTTCATGAATCACCTTGCTATAATTTTTTTCTCCATCCCCATATAGTCACGAAAGTTTGTGGGTGGAATATCAAAAAGTCAACTATTTGAGTTGAGTCATCTATTTAAAACTGGTTTAGGGTTCTAATTTCTTGCGTATGTGAGTGAAGACTTATTGGATGTTTCTTGCTACAATTAATATTGTTATTGTGAAATAGTCTGTCGATAGATTCCGAATAAAATTATTCACCCCATTCAAGTCAAATGCTCCGATTTGGGCATGTACTCAATCCTCTCAAAAAAAAAAAAAAAAAAAAAAGATCCATATACTTTGATGATACATAAATGATATATAAATTTTTGTACCGTGTAAGAATATATGATTTCCATATGGACCGTGTTGGTTTGGTATTTCGTTCCGTAAATGAAAATTTTTTCTTCTGAAAAAAGATAGCCCATGTCTAGGTGATGAGGTTCGAACCGTTAAGACAGTGCAAGGTACTTTATGAAGTAAATAAATACTCAGATGGTTTTTTTCCAGCCTGCCTAGTTTCCATAGCTACCAAGTCTCCTTCAAAATGCCAGGGAGCCTTGTTGATAACAGACCTCACTTCCGACTCCCTTGCAAAAACAGCCATCCATTTTCTTTCAGCTATCTTGGAGATGATAGGTGTCTCACTAATCATCGAGGCCTTTGATAACACCTCTATCACTGCCTTGCTTCCAGGAGTTTTATCACTGACAATCTTGAAGAGTAAACATCTCTTCCATTTCTTTGGGTCACCTAAATCATCAACTGTCACGGAGATTTCGACAACCTCTTCCACCGGAAACAACTGCTTCTCGACTCCTTCGATTATGTTCTAGTCTTCACGGCCCATTGCAACCAACAAAAACAGAAAAAGAAAGTACGATTCTTACACAAGACACCCTAGATTTCTAAATCTTTACAAGACTGTACCAGAAAACAAGATACAACTTTCCAACCCCACAGACCTTTTCTTCTTTGCTATCCAAGAAAAAGAAAGAAACAAAAAAAAAAAGGCAAACAACAAACGCAAACTTCTACAACTTTACAGACAAAGACCCCTGAAAACCACAACTCCTTCGGCGAAGGAGCAGAGCGGACTCCGCAGGATCAGGATCTTCGCACGAACCGCTGGCTTAGTTTCCCCCAACCCCGTGGTCCGTCAACATCGAACTTCGGAGACGATTCACGAAGACAGGAATGCATGGAAGCAGAAACCCTAACTCCGGAGTATAGATGTCGCCCTGTGCTGATCAGGGCTGAAAAAGCATTTTCGGTAATTACTGACATTGATCTGGATGAGAAACGTGGGGGGGGGAAGATATTTGTGAGGATGAAGGTTTCGATGGATGTGCACAAACTAATCCTTAGGGAGCTTTGGTTTAATCTGCTGCAAGGGGGCTCAATTGCCATCCCATTGAGATATGAAAAGCTGCCGAGGTTATGTACATTCTGCCGAGCTTTGTGATGGGGCATGTTTCCGAGGATTGTGGAATCCTTAGGTAGCATAATGGCAGAGACTTATGAAAAGCTGGAGGGAAGGTTAGAGATGCAAGGAATCAAGTCAGCTGAAGCAAAGATGAAATTGGAAGATGAGATTATGTTCAGGTTTGGAGACGCATTGAGAGCTGAAAAAAGAAATCTAGCAAAAAGTGTGGAAGGGAAATTTAATAGGAATCTGATTGGGAAATTAACTGTGCCATCAGACGAGGATGAAGATGAAGAGTTTGAGCAAGTTCGGCTAATGAGGAAAAATTCAGGACAACAGTTGGCTGTAGAGAGTGGGCAATCAGAAAAGGTGTCGGCTTCACTGGAAGAGTCTGAATTCATGAAGGTTTAGGTGGGTGAAAAATCTGGCTGCGAAGCTTCACTTGTTAATGAGTCAGAGAAATTGATTGGTGAAGAAAAAGATGATGATCCCTATTAGAAGGGGAAATTATCTGATGAAGGTATGCCTATGTGGGTGGATTTAGATGAGACCGGTCCGGATCTCATGGAGAAAGGTAGCTCTATGGCTGAGGCGGGGGTGGCAAAGAAAAGCCTGAAGGAGAAAGCAAGGGAGTGAGGCTGGGAAAAAAGAGGAGAATGTTGCTGGGAAGGGGAAGAGAAGATTGGAGGATATTGACCAGGAGGAGAACAATGAAGGCAGTGCAAAGAAAAGATGTTTGCAGGAGAGTGCTGAAGTGGGGCTTTCTGCAGCTGAGCCTTATCAGCTGCAAATGGAGGAATGAATATTCTAGCCTAGAATTGTAGAGGTTTGGGATCCTCCTCTGCAATTAGACACCTAAAATCCCTAGTCAATGCAACTGGTGTTGACCTTTTGTTTGTGTCAGAAACGCACAAATAAAGATAACTTTGGGAAGCTTGAAAGGAAGATCAGGGGCTACAAGACTTTTGCAATCAGTGTGCAGGGCACGTTGGGTGGCGTGGGTATTTTGTATGGTCAAAGTTTATGTCTGAATGTAGTGTATGCTGAAAGCCATTGTATTTTGATAAATATAGTGAATCAAGAAAGTTCTTGGTATCTTGCTCATGTCTATGGCACTCCAAAATTGAAAAATAGGAAAAACTTTTGGTGTAGAAAGGAAAGGCTTCTGCTGGGCTATGCAGATCGTTTGGTTTGTATAGGTGATTTCAATGCTATTCTTGAGGCTGTGGATAAATGTGGAGGAGTGTTGATTCCTTCAATGCAATTTCAGTACTTAAGATCCTTCACGAATGCCTTGGGGCTCATAGATTTGGGATTTTCTAGTCAGGGTTACACTTGGTCAAATAAGAGAAAAGCGCAATTTCTAATTAGAGAAAGACTTGATAGAGTGTTTGTCACGCTAGAGCGGTTACTTCAGTTTCCAGATGCAGGCGTGTTGAACCTTCCTGTTATTAATAGTGATCACAGTCCTATCCTTCTTAGGTTCTTGAGGAAGAAAACAGTTACTAGGAAGGTTTGGAGAGTGGGTGCAGAATGGAGTCTTAAGCAAGATTATGCTTCTATGGTGGGGAAAGGATGGAAAGGAGCTAGAAATGAGATGCCAATATGGAAAAGGAGTGAAACACTAGCATGTGAACTCAAGAAGTGGAATGCAAGGCCTGAGGTGAATTGGCAGAGGAGGAAGAATGATATTGAACAACAGCTTGCTAATATTCAATCGAGGCTTGCCAATGATGATGATCAGATGAAGGAAGGGCAGCTATGAGAACAATATGAGGATGTATTAAAGCAGGAAGAAGTATATTTGTAACGACCCGATTCCCGAATCCCTACGAGACACGAGA
Source organism: Thalassia testudinum (assembly GCA_037157565.1). NCBI lineage: Eukaryota > Viridiplantae > Streptophyta > Magnoliopsida > Alismatales > Hydrocharitaceae > Thalassia > Thalassia testudinum. The sequence goes on along the minus strand of JAZHRO010000039.1, from coordinate 98,346,741 downwards.
AGCGGACCGACTCGACTAATCCCAAGACCCAGTCGTTCAATGAGAAAGTAACCAAAAGAGTAGTAAAATAAACCACATTCACCATGTATATAACTAGTAGTAACAAAATATAGCAGTTAAGAAAAGAAATACTACAGTATACACCACCACAACAGTAGAGAAATAAACATATACATAAACATGAAACTTACAATAAAGAGAGTACAATGGGAAAACAAGACTACTCACAACAACAGCAAAAAGTATAGAAGGTACTACAGGTAACCCTACTGGGCTCTACTAGGCCCAGCGCCCTCCGCAGCCGCTGACTCTGGCTGCTCAACACCTGGTCCTGAAAAGGTAACAAGGGTGATACGTCAGCGAAACGCTGAGTAGAGTGACAACTAAAAGCTAGAAGAAGTAGTAGAGTGGACAGTAACTGTTATAGTTTTACTTTCTTTATTTATATTTTTCCATTTATTCACTGTTGATTTATTTATCAGATCCTTCTCTTGATCTTGAATGTTCCTCGTGGGAACGATCTTGATTGCAGTCTTTCCCGAAAAGTAGAAGTAACACGTGGTGCTCTCCTGGCCGGGAGAGTCTCCCGTGGTGGTCCTACCCTCAGTCAACCACCCCAAGGTCGTTGTCAGACGTAACAGTGACTACGACACGCGCGATAAACGCACGGGTAGCTACCTCGCACTGGCACGCGGTCAGTCGTTTCCGTTAACGGGTGCGCCCAAAGCACAGCACGGAACTAGTATAAAGCAGAGTCCTCTCAGTAACAGGGGTCCAGCCCCTCCACAGTAACCAAACAGGGGTCTTGCCCCTCCACAGTCTGCGCACCCTCGCCTGACTACCCTGGTTTGCCCAGTGGGCCTAACAAGTCGGTGTAGGAGAGCTAGCAGAACCCCAGGGCCTGTGGGGTAGCTAGTGCTCTCCCTACACTAGTAGCTCTCCTCGGTACTGTGTACACGAGGGCCAAAAGTCGGTACAAAGTGGCCAGTCCTAACCCCAGGTCCCTGGGGCGGCTAGCTCCGCTCTGTACTAAACAGGAGGACAGTCGCTCTCCTTGAGTAGGCTAGCTCATTTCCCCAATTCTATTCCATTCACTTTCTAGGAGTTCTACTCCTAATTCCCCGTAGGGTTCAAACTCTTTTAACTCAACTAATTCAGGTTTCACCGTTCCAACTTTATGTCCACACAATTCATGTTCTCAACCGTAATTATCCATTCCTAATAGACAGCTGTTAACCAATTTACAAGCAGTTATCATTTCCTTTCCACTTTTCCAAGACTGCAATGCTTATATACTTAACTAGTTTTCCAGTCCTAGGATTCATGCCATACCTTAGGATCTATCATTCAATCTAGTTTTTCAGTCCTAGAATTCATGCAATTTCCTAGGATCTATCATTCAATCTAGTTTTCCAGTCCTAGGATTCATGTAATTCCCTAGGATCTATTAATTGTTTTGTAATTGTACAAATATTGTTAAATAAATTAAAGGGTCACTCTACCCGTGAAATCGGGAGTACTGGGGGCGTGGTCGGTAATCCTGCGCACCTCCGCAACTCCTAGAGCCACAACAAAACAGGGTCCTATCACAAGGATCAACACAAGGAGTTTCTCATAACAGTATACAATTACTGTAAACAAGTAGAGGAATTAATTCTGGAACGAACGCAACTTGAAACGCGGAAAACGGACTCCGAACGGACCCTAAACGGGCCAAAAACGACGAGTCTGTCCAAAATCAGACGTCTGGAACTTCTTCCAGACGTCCTAAAATGTCGATCATGCCATACCTTCTGCGCAGTCCTTCAGACGTCCAGAAGCTCGCTGGATCGTCTGAAGTCAGTTTCCAGACGTCCGATTGTCACCCCTGACGTCTGGAGGAACTCTCCGTCTTCTGGTACTGTGGCCAGACGTCTGATTCGCGTGGGATGGCGAGCCCTCGTGCCCTCCCGAACAACACCTGCACACACACACGCAACCGCTCTCATCACGAAGAGGCGCAGAGAACACGGAGGACGGCTGCATGGCCGTACACACGCAAATAGAAGATAGGAAAATATAGTACCTGTCAGACGTCTGAACCTTCCTCCAGACGTCTTACAAGTCGTCTGGACGTAAGTCCAGATGTCTGATTCTGGGAAATTTTCCCAGAATCAGGACCCGGTTCGTCCTCCGCCCGCGACGCATAGCCGCGCTGCGCCGCGTCCGCCTGCTGCCCGAGCTTCAGCAGCTCCTCCGCGACACCCCACGCTCGCTGCTCTCCTGCCGGCCGACTCTAGCTGCCCCAGCAAGCTCGCACCCTCGCGGTTGAGCTTCTTCTTCCTCTCGCAGCAGCTTCTCTCCCCACACGCTCGCAGCAACTGCTCTGCCGCTCTCACTGGCAGGGAGAAGGAGAAGACGGGTGGAAGGGAGTGGTGTGGCATGAGGGAGAGGAGGGGTATATGTAGGCACGAGGGGGGCTCTGCAAGTCGGCGGGGGAAGAAAGAAAGAGAAGAGGGCAGCTGGGAATCAGTCTGCGCGCGCATGCGCGCAGATTCGCTTTCGTACGCACACAAAATTAATTTCCAGATGTCTGGGAAGGCGTCCAGACGTCTGATCAGACGTCTGGGCCAACTCCCAGACGTCTTAAAGTGGTCTTGGTGCCTCGGGTCTTAACAATATTGGTCAACGTTCGAGAAAAAATTGGATACAGAGTGGGGATAGGAATACTAAGTATTACCATACTTATACCCAGACAAGAAGGAGAAAAAATTCAATTGGTTGCATTGCTCTACCTAACGGTGATGAAACAGGAGAAGAAAATAAAATAAAGCAAGTTTTTTACAAATATTATTGATCATTATATCAATCACAGCTTGCTGGTGTTAACCCAAGAAACTTGTTTGGGTAGCAAGATAGGCTGACTGGGGTTGAAGAAGGGTGGTGTAGACAAATTCCTAACGAGGAATAGATAACAAATGTTTTATTTGCCATGCACCCATACAAGATTCCAGGACCAAATGATCTACCTGCATTCTTCTTTCAAAACAGCTGGGATACTGTTAAATCTACGGTAATGGATTTTGTACAGAGTTGTTTTATAAATCAAAGCATGACTAGGCCTATGAGCAGAACTTACATTGTTTTTGCCCCCAAGATGCAGTCTCCCATGCAGCCCAAGTATTTTAGGCCAATAAGTTTGACAAATACATTATATAAATTGGTGGCGAAGATTGCAGCTAGAAGAATCAAATCGATTCTGAAGAGATTGATCTCAGCTAATTAGGCTGGCTTTCTTTCTGAGAGACATATAACAGATATGGAGAAGGCTTTTGATGAGGAAGCTATCCATGAAATGAGGAATTCAAAGAGAAAGAAACGATCGATGATGATAAAATTAGATATGGAGAAGGCTTTTGATAGAATTGAATGGGATTTTGTTCAATTCTGTTTATCAAAAATTAATATTTTAGAGAATATGCTTAATCTAATTATGTCTTGTATCAGAACTGCTACCTTTCAAGTCTTGGTGAATGGAGAACCAACAGATACTATAGTGCCTACAAGGGGTATAAGACAAGGGTGTCCGTCATCGCCGTACATTTTTATCCTGTGCTCAGAGTACCTAACAAAATGTTTGGACAGTGCTTGGACAGTGCTCTGAGGACAAAGCACATTTCTGGTTTCAAAATGCATAGAAACTCTCCCCCATTAACGCATATTATGTTTGCGAATGATACAATACTTTTTGCAGATGCAAAGGAGAATGAAGCCCATAATTTGAAGTGGATCTTAGCTGAATATGAATGCTACTCAGGACAGCAAGTAAACTACGAGAAATCAAAAGTTTACTTTAGTAAAGGAACTGTGGCTAGTAAGAAAGAAAAAATAGAGTATATTCAAAGTTGGGTTGATGACAAGGAAGGAGGCTTATCTTGGCTGTCCGATTATGGATGGTGCAGGGCAAGAAATTATGAAGGGCTCAATGCTCTCAAGATTTAATGGGAAGCTGGCTAACTGGAAAGGGAAGCTTCTTTCTCAGGCTGGAAGAGGTGTATTGGTGCAGACTGTCTTGGCTCCCATCCCCTCCCATCTGATGACAACAAACCTGTTCTCAAAAAAAAATTTGTGCCAAATTAGATGGTATGATTAGAGATTTTTGGTGGGGAATAGGAGATAAGAAGCAGAGGAAAGCATGGAGTGTTTGTATGCCTAAGCATTTAGGAGGACAGGGATTCAGGTCTTGAGGCTGATGAATTTGGCTTTCCTCTTAAAGATGGCCTGGTTACTTTATACTAACATGAATGGTATGTGGCAAACTCCAATGAGGGAAAAGTGTTTTCCAGAAGGATCCTTTTGGGAATATGTAGTTAAGCCTTCGGATTCTGCATTCATGAAGGTTCTTGCTGAAGTTAAAAGCACCTTATTAAGCAATGTTCTTTGGCTCGTGGGGAATGGTGAGAAAATTAACTTATGGAGTGATCCGTGGCTAAGTATGGAAGATGGTACTCTGGTTCCAGCTAATCAAGGGGCACTTCAGATGTCAAAGGTCTCTGAATTACTAACTCCAAATGGCCAAGAGTGGAATGAGGAGATTGTCAATACCAACTTTGACTCTTGGACTGCTGAGAAGATATTGAATACTCCCTTGCATTTAGATGATGATATGATGATCTGGAAACCTCATCCTAATGGGGTTTTCTCTACAAAGTCTGCTTATCTAGCACTATTAAATGATGAAGATGAGATCACAAGGTTGTGATATGCGAATTCAGACTTGCAAAAAAATATGGGCTGCAAAAGACCTTGCTCCAAGAACTAAGCTTTTTCTTTGGAGAGCAGTTGTTAATGCTCTTTCTCTGAGATCTACTCAGTCTAGAAAATTGAATTGGGAAGATGCAAGCTATCCAGTTTGCAATTTAGGCATAGAAGATCGGATGCACCAAAATGAAAACAAAACAAATCAAAATGGGAACCCACCACGCCCACCTGCTCACAAGGGAGCTGGACAGTGGTGGACCCTCGCCATGGTGGTTGCAACCATGGGAGAGGCTCCTCTGCTCTCAATGTTCCTCTCAACTTGTGAGTGGATACTGAGAATGAGGAAGGGAAGAGAGGGAGAGAGGAGAGCTCAGGAGAGGAGTGTGCGGTCGGCAGGGATGGTGGAGGGAATGGCTGGCTGAAGGTGGAGGTGAAGGTCGACACTTGCAATGGGTGAGGTGAGGGTAGTTTTTATAGATGATAGGTGAGGATGGCGACAATGAGAGGTTGTTGGGGTGTGGGATTTTTGTGGGGTTTTTGCATCTAGGCACTTGAAGTGTCATAAAAATTAATGTAGGCTTCTATTAGGTGGAATAAGTGGTGGGATTAGGTGGAAATGGAAGGGTTAAAATGAAATGAATGGATGCTCAATCTCTATCTCTATCTTATGTTGGTGCAAGGGCACCACGATCATTAATTTTGATGATAACAAAATACTTGTATTTAACATTTGCATTTAAAGTCTAAAATTTCAGGTTATTTGCAAATGAATACAAGTTTGAAGGAAAAGTGTGAAGAGCTCGCGTCCATAGTGGATTGGAGGAGCTCGTTGGAGAAGGATCTTCGCTTAGAGCGAGAGCTTGAAGACAAGAAGAATATGATAGATTTCCATTTGTCTTGTAGTCTGTACTATGTATCTTTTGTTCTTTGCTCTTTATTTTCCTAGATTACTTGTTAAAGAGCCCCAAAGTAACAAAATAGTAGTCCTAAGAACACTTACTCAACCCTAGGATACTGATGCAGCATGTTTCACGAATTAAAATTAGGGTTCAGAGGACCCATTGTCGTAACTCACAAAACGCGTCTATCAGATAATATTTATAACCGAAACTCGAAATGGAAGTCCTGGGTCGAACACGGGGAGGTGAACGTTTAGTTTTGAAAAATCCATGTTTCTCTTTTATTTATTTTTGTCATTTTTATCTTTTCTAATTTTTTTTATATTTTTTATCAAGCAAGTGATTAGGTCGATGAAATTTTATCTAGCTAATCTACTTGCCAAATATAAGAGAGAGAGAGAAACAATCATGGATTTCTAATCAAATGTTCTTTTACAACTAAGAAAGCAGGAAAGATTACACTACGAAAGAAATAAAGATAGAAAGAGGTGAGAGAATCCCCCTCGACAGTTGTTCAGAGGACGACTCGCTCTGACATCGCTTGGAGGAAGGTGGTGAGGAGCGGGACGAAGGATGGAGGTTGGGGCAGGACGGTGTCACGGCAAGGATCTTCTCCCCGAAGGATGGTGAGAGGATGGCCACAGGATGCTCCATGAATGGGGATGAGAGGTGGGAAAACTATTTTCTTTTCTACTCTAGAGGAGCATTCCAGGCTTGGGGCAAGCTCTCTCTAGAGCCTTGGAGGTGGTGAGAGGAAGAAAGGAAGAGATGGTTTGAAATGGAGGGGGTAGGTCCTTTATAGTGGAGGAGAGGCAAAGTCGTCCATAGGCAATTAGTGACGGCTGTAATCATCACTGAAGATCCACCCAACTGTCGCTAAAGATTCGCGCCCTTCAATTCCTTTGTTGACGCGTGCATAGCGCAGGCCATTAATGACAGCTACAAGCATCACTAAAGGCCCGCCCAACTATCGCTAAAGATCGTGCCCCCGCCGCTTACGCCCCACTAGCGTGCACATTGCGCGCTCCTTGTCGTGTGCACGCTCACGTGCTGGCACCGCGCTGTGCTTGCGCGTGCGTTCCTCCGCGCGTTATGCTACACTTACGCTGCGTGCACTCAATTAGCCAATTGGGAGGGCCTGCGGGGATTTGAACCCGCGCCCCTCCCTTGAAGGTCGGGTGCTTAACCACTGTGCCAAGACATCCAAAAGGTCAATGGGATGACTTAGCACGTGCGGTGGAGGAGTGTTCTCAGCCATTGGATCAAGATCCAACGGGTGAGAATTGATGATGAAGATGATAAGGGTGCCTTCCAGTTGCTGTTGGTCGATGTTGGGTGGCCTGGATGGCACCACGTGGTGCCATCTAGGTTGTCCATCTTCTGTCTGTTGCAGAGGGTGCCACGATGCTCAGATCAAGATTATTCCCACAATGTCGGATTGCGGTCGTCACTCTGGGTCCATCTGTACGGTTGGATTTTTCATCCGAAGCTCGTAAGGATGTCGTATTGCCTCCTGGCCATTGATCTTCCTAGGACTTCGTATGATGCTACGGGACTCCGATCTAGATGATTTCGGAGACATTAGACTCCGATCGTCGTCCTTATTAGATCCGTACGATCCGATTGTCCATTCGAGGTCCTGAAATAAATCCTCTTTTCTCTTGACCATAAAAAGAACTTAATTAACCTAAAATATATACTACTCTAAATGCAGAATAATGTATGCTATGCAATATTTATAACATGAAATGAAAATCTAAGCCTAGGAACATGCATGATTAGGCATTTTAACCTAAATAGATGTATCTATATCACACCCCCATGCCTGTCTTTTGCTAGTCCCTAACAAAATTAAACTACATGCTCTGTATAAAAATAGAATTAAGATTAGATCACTTAGGCTTATGTTGTTTATTAACAATAGAAATTATCAACTAAGGTCTTAAACTATGAAGACTCAACAGTACCCAGGTGTCTGCCAAAATGCAGACCGCCCAAGTCCTCGCCTTATTTGAAATGGGAAGATACATTTTTTTTGCTTTTTCTTCTTTTCTCTTCTTTTTTTTTTGGACTTTTGGAGTTCGAGAGTTTTGGGATAACTTTTTACGACTATCTAACCCGCCCAAGACTCGAAAAAGACTCTAAGTACTAAACATCTAGTAAAAAGAGTGAAAGACTCACTAAGCGAGCGTTAAAACGGACTTCGAGTTTCTACGACACTAGGTGACCTTGCTTAGAGTTTATCTTTTCGAACAGTAGCTTTCTCCCTACTTTTATTTATAGGGTCAACACAAGGGTGAACCCATTGTATATCTCCTCGATTTATTCTACTTCCCCGCTTCTTTCCTAAGTGTTCTGGGAATTATTGTGCATTTTTGTGAGTTGGGCTCTGGACAACAGGCCAATGGAATGTTACCCATGACAACTTGCCAGACATACTTGTGCGGTGAAGTGTGGTTTTGTTTATTTTTTTATTTTCTCCTTTTTCTATTTTTTTCCTATTATTTTATTTTTTTCTCTCTTTTTTTTTTCTAAGTAGGTGGCTTCCCTGATCTAAGATTTACCTAAAGGCAAACAAAAATGGCCTTGTGGCTGGGCTCTGGACAACCGGCCGATGAGCTGTTACTACCGACAACTTGCCAGCCATACAACTCTAGATGGTTCATTAGCTACCCAATTTTCGAAGAAACTGTCGAAAAGTGAGTCAGTGCAATTAGTGTGTAGATGCTTAGGCTTAAAGTCCCTTCAAATCAGAGGGTGGGTTGATAAGTTATATACTTATCACCCCAATTTATTGACCAAATTAAAATAGAATTACTTGGCGAGGACTCGAGACTAAGTCCACATTCGAGTGGACACCCGAGTTAATTAAGTCCGAAAACCTGAAGAATCTAAGTATTTAGGTCCTATCATATCATTTCCTAAAGTTAATAACTTCCAAATGCCTAAGTTCTCTTCTTCGTAATTTCATTCCTTTTTTATCTTTTTGAATTTTCATTTTTTTTAAAGAAACTAAAAGAAATTTCTACGAAGTTAACAAAATGATTTCAGGAATTAATTATCCACCCCTTATATAGACACATCTATTTAGGTTAAAATGACTAATCATGCATATTCATAGGCTTAGATTTGCATTTCATGTTATAAATATTGCATGGCATGTATCATTCTGCATTTAGAGTAGTTGTATATAATTTAGATTAATTGTAATCTTTTTATGGTCAGGAGAAAAGGATATTTATTTCGGAGCCTCAAATTGACGATCCAACCGTATGGATCTGATCAAGATGACGATCGGAGTTCCATAGCACCATATGCAATCCGAGAAAGATCAACGGCCAAGGGACTATGTGACGTAATTCAGAGCTTCAAACGACCAATCCGACCACATGGATGGATTTGGGTCGACGATCGCAACCTAACAGCACGAATATCAACTCAATCCAACCTCTGTAGTAACCCCTACAACGAAAAGAAGATGGACGACCTAGATCGCTCAACGTGGCACAACCCACGCCGCACATGCACACGCACGCACCACCGCACGTGCCCAGCAGCGCGGGCGCGCACGCACAACAGCAACGCATGCAAGCGCGTAGCGTGCGGAGGCACGCGCCAGTGCAGCGATAGCGTGGGTGTGTGGGATGTCTTCAACGACATTTGTGGCGGATCTTCAGTGATGTTTATGACCGTCACTAAATGTCCTGTATACAAATTTGATTCTTTCCTCCACTGTAGATGGACCCCTACCCCTCTCATTTTTCTTCATCTCTTCCTTTCTTCCTCTCACCACTTTCAAGGCTTTAGAGAGTTTGTCCCAAGCCCGGGATGCTCCTCTAGAGTAGAAAATCAAATAATTTTCCCACCTCTCATCCCCATTCGTGGAGCATCCCGTGGTCATCCTCTCACCACCTTTCAGGAAGAAGATCCTTACCGCGATGCCGTCCTGTCTCATCCTCCGTCCTCCGGCTTCGTCCTCGTTCATCCTGCTCCTCACCACCTTCTTCCAGGCGACGTCAGAGTGAGTCGTCCTCCAACCAACCGTCGAGGGGGATTTCTCTCACCTTATTCTATCTTTTTATGCTTTCGTAGTGTAGATTTTCCTGCTTTCGTAGTTGTGACAAATAATTGTTCATGACTAGATGATTGTTTTTCTCCCTCTCTTACATTGTTGCAAGTAGATAAAGTTTTCATCAACCTAATCTCTTGCTTGATAAAAGTACAAAAAAATTAGAAAAGATAAAAACAACAAAAAAGAAATAAAGCAAAACGTAGATTTTTATAAAACCAAATGTTCTCCTCGCCTGTTCGACCCGGGATTCACTTTTCGAGTTTCGGTTATAAATTTTATCTAATAAACACGTTTTGCGAGCTACGACGACGGGTCCTCGAAAACCCCGATTTTTAATTCGCGAAGTGCTCCTCGATCATTTTGGCACCATTGTCGGAGAGGCAACGCTCTTTGGTTTTTCTCGCATTTTTTTTTCACCTTACCTAACTTTTATCTCACTTTTTCTCTGATCTTACTGTGATTGCAGGTACTCTTCTGAGACAGGCCAAAGCGATTAGATCGGGGAAAAGTGCGGATGAAGGTTTTGTAAGTTTATCCCCACCACCCTCACCCACTAGTTCATTTCACCACACTAATAACTTAAACCCAAATCAACTTAGGTGCTTTTTATAAACCCTAGGATAGATTTGGTTGTTTGTTTGCCACCTCCACTCATCTCACCCTCGAATATAAAAAAAAAAAGTTATCTAATTGTGGGATTTTCTACACTTTAACACCCACAACTCTCGACTTAAGGCGCACCACTCCACTTTGATTCTACCACTTAACTGGGATCTAACTTGTGGACCCGGTACACTTCAACTCAAAACACATAAGTGAGTAGAAATATGATTAGGCTAAGACATTGTGTGCCTTAATCTGTAGTGCAAATAGGCCAATTAACTGATTTGTTTGGGTCGCACCACTCAAATTAAAAGCGATTAATCAGTAGCTTGCCACTTATGGTTGATTTTTAGGGCTGAACCAGGCACTCCACAATTTTTCTGATTTCTAAAGGAATATATCATCACTAGTGCTTGCAAACCTTAAAATATTCTACTGAACCTTGATTGAATACACCTAAAGATTAAACCCTAAAAGCTACTTGAAGAAATGGTGGCCAGAGATAACTAGGTTTTATTATAGCGTTGTAGTATAGCCAGTTATTGCCATCATTTCAAATATATAATTTTTTTACTCGAAAAATAAAAGAGTTCCCGAGGTCGAACTCAGGGAGCAAGTTGTATTCTAGGGGTACAAATTCTTATTACAAAAATAAAGAGAGAGAGAGGGAGAGAGATGAAAATTTGGCTTCTTCTTCTCTTCTTTCTTCCTCTTTGTTTTCTCTTCTCTTTGGCTTTTGGTTTCTTCTTCTTTGTTTATCTCCTTGTGGTCTTCTTCTTCTGCCTTCTGTTCTTCAGATCTTCTTCTCGTGCTCTTCTTCTGCTTTTGCTGTCAGGACGTCGTCTCTCCTTTCTTCTTTTTCTTTCTGTCTTCTTTATCTGCAGCAGTGGTGATGTTCTTCTTTCTTTTCTGCCTTCAAAGCGTCGTCTGATTTTCCACTCAGACGACTTAAGTCGCCGCTGCTACAGTGCCGCTCGGTGCTCCTTCCTTCAGTCTTCGTCAGCCTTCTTCTCTGCCTCGCTTGTCTTCTTCTTCTTTGCTTCGACCTGGCTGCTCTTCTTCCTTCAGTCTTCTTCTTCTTCTCTTCAGCCCTTCCGCAGTCCCTTCACCTGTGCCTGCACACTCAAAGTTCCAATCAGAGACGGCAAAACCTACTCTACCCTCCCCCCCGCATTTCTCTCTCACAGAAGCCGCTCTTAGGAAAGCTCTCCCAGAGCTGCCGGGTAGTCGGGTACGGGTCCCGCCCGGGTCCAAGCCCATCGGCGTGCGTGGTGGGCGAGGAGTGCCGGACAAGTCGGGTCGGGTCGGCCGGATCCGCGTGATGAGCTCGCGGATGGGCCCGGTGAGACGGTGTGAGAGGGACCTCACCCCGTGTGCTGAGGCGATAAGCCTCCAGCACGTTTTCAATTTGTATCGCTGCGCCGCTCCAGAGCCTTCCGAGGTGGGACTAAATGTCCCACCCCAATTTGGCGCCTGCGCGGAGGAACCAGCTGGTAATTGCGGCTTTACGCGAGGCCCTCGCCCCTGCTGCGAACCTGGGATTCTTCGCGAAGACACCCCACGCAACCTGGGATTCTGATCTGGGCGTAGCGAGGCTGCAGCTGCAGGCTGAGGCAGCTCCTTCTGCACAGCAATGGCGGCGGAGGACGGGTGACCTGTTCACAGCAAAACGGCCTCTCGGCCTAATCAGAAGGTGCCGGGAGCTTCGCCAGAGTGCGGCGAAGCTCGTGCGGGTGGTAGCGAGGTGTGGGGCAGCGTGTTGGGGCTGCCCTAGGTCGGACTGTGGGTCGGGAAGTGGGTGTGTTCGGTGGATTTGCAGAGGTCGGGTGGCGGGAATTGGAAGGGCGGAAATGGATCAGGGTGAGGAGGCGGAGATTATGTGCAGGTCGGCGAGCCGTGTGGGGTGCTGGAGTGATGGGAGCGGGTCGCCGGAGTGTGGCCGGAGGTGGAGAAGGTGAGGGCAATTGGTCGGAATCGAGGGCGACAGTAAGGGTTTAAAGTGAGGAAAAGGAAGAGGGGAGAAAGGTGAGAAGTTATACCTACTTAGCAGGACAAGGAGGGGCCGAAACAGGCGACAGTCGTATCGACTGTCGCCGGAGAAGAAGCTACCCAGAGGAAGGAGCGACGGCGAGGAGAGGGCTGGAGAGGCGCGCGCTGGGTGCGGCGCGGCGCGGGAAGAGCAGGGGAAGGCAGCCCTGCTGCTGGTAGTGCAGCAGAACGACGAGGAGGAGGAGGGAAAAACCGCCGGAGCTGGAGGGCTTCCTGTCGGAGTGGGAAGAGAGTGAAAAGAGGGTGTTTCTCCGTCAGGACCAAGCTGCCAAGAACGGCGGAGCGACGGGGGTACTTATAGGGGCGGAATCAGAGAGGAGGGCGGAGGGAGACGACGTGTCTCCCTCGCCGGAGGACGCCGGAGGAAGGAATCCCATACCGTCCATGCGTTCGCACGGCCGGTATGGTGGGTTGCAGCGACCAGGGGGGTGTTCCTGCGACGGCTGACGACGCAGGGCACCCCCATTTGACCTGGCAGGCCCTCCCCCTTACCCTGCGCGGTGCCATGCTCCGCGCAAGGTCGCCGGAGTGTGGTGCTGGCAGGTTTTGCAGGGAGGACCTGAATGTAAAGAACGAAAAAGAGTTAGGTTCCAAAAATGCGAGGGTTCAAAAGTTGAGGGCCAAAAAGTAAATAGATGAGGACCAAAATGTAAAGTTGGTCAAGAAGGTTTCTTCTTAGGCTCAAGTTTTTATACGTGACTAATTAGGACCTAAGGATTCTGATGGTGAATTTTATTTCTAGATAAAACCTTGTTTGACCGATCAATTTACGCAAAAACCCAAATTAAGTTATTAATTGGGCATGGTTCTCAATGTAGGTCAAAATGGGTTCCGAAGGCCAAATTGAAGGTTCTAAACCTTAGAGATTATTTTTATATGAATTTTAGAGGGTTTATTCTATTTTTACTTTGCCTCGAACCTCGTGAATTGAAGTGGGTTTTTTTAAGGTTACAGATTATCATTTAGTTCCTTGGAATTACTGTAGCCCTTATCAGATCATCCCACTTTCCTTCTTATTCGGTTTGTTTGACCTATGTTTGGATCCTGAATTACCCTATATGCAGATTATACTGGTAAAATTGCATTTTTACCCCTTATGACTTGTTTTCTCCTTAAACTCAGAATTCTCTGAGTTAAGCCTTTCCTTTAGTTATGTAGGAGCTTTTATCCTTTGTATTAGGTCAAAATGAGCTAGTTATGGCTCATGATGAGGTTCTCATCATACCCCCATGCCTAGCTTTTGCTAGTCCCTTAGCAAAAACTTAAGGCTTCAACCCTTGTTCTAGACCATGAAGTTCTTAATAGCTTCAAAAAAGTGCTTTTTCATTTAAACCTAGATTAGGTTAGAATGCTGACCATAGGCCTTAAAGGTACTCTAGTACCAATCAAGATCCAAATCTGTTTAGCCTTAGCCTCAGTCTTTAGCGAAGGTTTTTAAGGCCCACAAGAACTAACCTAAGGTTTATTGGACTTTGTGGTTAAAGCACCCGTGCTTGAAATGATTTTAGCCCTGGCTCAGTTCGCAGTGCGTTTTATAAGAGAGAGATAGAAAGTTTTTCTGTTTGGAGAGTTTTCTCTCTCTTTTTCTTTTTAGTTCTAGCCTAGGATTGGCTTTTCAACACGGTCTGTATCAGATTCCTTGCTCCCATCATCAATCCTCAAGGGTTCCTAGCAATCGATGCTTCGAGATAGCACCGCCCATGGCAACCCCCGGAACCCTTGCTATTGAGATTTCGAGATAATCCCATCCATGGTGTTCCGTGGCCGAATCCTGACCCTGGCAATTGACACTTCGAGATAATGCCATCCATGGAATTTGAACCAGCAGAGTGCTTACATGCCCCCAGTAGGATATGTAAATATCCTAAGAGACAAGCACCGAGGAGATGATATTTTGTTACGCATCTTCGAGGGGATTTCCCGCCTCTCTGCGCTGGGAACTCGTCCAAATCAACTTGTGTTGATCGGCCGCTCCTACTCTAGGTGTACTTTTCAGAATTTTGCGACGCTTCTGCGTGATTTTGATTTTTACGCTTACTGAACCAGGCTGTGTGTGAGGTTAGGGTGCTTAGGTTACTAAGTCCCATAAACCAAAAATTAGTTAACGAGGCCAAATACTCCCTAAGCCTTAGACCTAATACTTCAGCTTTTCATTTTCCTCAACCTCTTGAGGAATGTCTAGATCTTAATGGGTACTAAGAGTCTATTCAAGAATGCCTAAGGTTTGCGTTCTTACTAATCTCATTATGCACTTTTCAGTTATTTTCTTGAATGAGGTCTAGAACTTAGGTTAATTCCTTAGTTCCTTACTAATGACTATTACTTTTTTCTCATATTTTGTGCTCCTTTTTTTCTTTTGTTTCTTTTCTCTTCTCCTTCACAAAATTTCCTTCTCTTTTCCTCTTATTCTTTTTCGAAAAATTTTTTAATTTTTATGGTGTTTTTGGCATATGTGAATTTTTTGTTTGAAACCTTTTCTTACAAGTTTTGCACTTTCATACCCCCCCATGCCTAAGATTTGCAATGTCCTCATTGTAACCTAGGGGGTTTTTATTCAACTTAGTTCATTCCTTAAGACAGAAATTTGGATGAGTGAATGGGTCGGGTTGAATTTTGCGGACGATTTCTAATCCTAGATGCAAGCATCTGAGGTGGGGTCGGCTGTCTACAAGGGTGAACCTTAAGTGCAAAAAGGTGTCAGAAAAAGTTTTGGATTTTTTGGAAAATGACGGGTTGCCTCCCGTTAAGCGCTGAATTTGATGCCTTCAGCGAAGCAGGAAATGCGATGGAGAGGGGATGATCAAATTAGCAGAGTTTTGTAAGACAAGCACCTTGATTAAGAGCCTGGTTGGTCCAACCAGGTGCTTGTTCAGATCGACAGGCTGATGATGTAGCCCAAACCCAATCAATCTGGTGGGTTGATAGATGTAGATCAAAAGGTGTGGAACCCACCATATACTATGAAGCTCAGATGGATGTGGAAGTGTGAATGCAGGGTTTGGCTGAGTCGAATCAGCCTGGTCAGAGTAGGGACCCGTAGAATAATCAGTGATTGATGCAGGAACCCTACAGGGGTGATTAGAGAATGATGGAGCATGATATGTAGTCTGATCAGTGTTCCAAATCCGATGTGGAAATGCAATCGGCTCGGTGAGAGGTGAATCTGAATAGAAATTGAGTCCGGTTGCGGGTCAGGGTTGGGAAGAGGTTTTGATTAGTTCTGTGTGTGCAAACGAGGTGGCAACTGTGTATGAGGGCTCTTCTAGAAAGGAATGACAGGTGATTTTCTGTAAAGAGTCCTCTGGGTAACTGTTAAATGCCTGAAGAGTGTCTGTAGGATGAAAGAAATCTGAATTGAGAAAAGATTTGAATTCTGGGTTGCAATCACTCTTGGCATTTTCTATTTTTGGTTCCTGAGGATCGAAAAGGAATGATTCTGTATTATCAGTGATCTCGGGAATCAGGACCTCAGAGTCGGAGTCAGAGTCATGTGAACTGAGGTCGTAGATGGGCCTGGCGTGTTCAGGAAGGAAAGTCTCTCCGCAATTATAGCCAGATCTGAAATTATCGGAGAGTTGGCGAAAATGAGATTCATGATCATGAATTCCACCACAGCAAAAATCATCAGATGTGGAATCAGCAGCCTGACTGGGTTCTAGCCTATATGTCAATTCTGGGCTCAAAAAGGTGTTCTGTTCAAGCTCGAAGCTGGTAGGATAGACCCCATTAAAACCTTGCTCATCCAACTCCTCAGTTTCTGTATCATAAATTGGCATGTTTTCTGAAAAATCGATCAGATTTCCTGAGGATGTTGGAGAGGGATATTCATCAAATAGAGGCCCGGAATCATACTCTGTAAAAATTTGATCTTTCTCATAAGGGGCCTCATAATCTTTCCAATAAGTTTCAGATCTAGGTTCTAGGCTTAGGATGTGGGTAGAGTTACTAGAACCTAAGTCTGAATAACCTTCGAGGGCCACCTTATCAAAATAAGGGGTGGAATTTATACCCTCAAAAGGTTCAGTTCTGATCTCATTATTGCAGGAGTTTTGGAATTCTAGGCTTGGCAATTCATGGTCTACGTTTGGCTCATCATTGTGTTCCCCTGCAATATTCCAACCTAATTCAACATTGTCTTCTATCTGGGTTGGGATTCCACAACCACTTTGTGCCTCAGTCCCGAGATCTGGGAAACTGGATTGTTCCTTAATACTGTTCCAAGATGGTTCATCCTCTGTTTCTGGTATATACGGGTATTTTTGGTTAATAATTTGTTCTACTGATTTCATCATTTCTACCCGTTTTGTAAGGGCATCTTGGTGTTGTTCCCAAAGTACAGGATTTGTCAAGCATTGAAGGTATTCAGATTGGTGTAATTTTTCTATCTCAATGTATCCTGTCATGAGCATATCTCGAGTTGATCCTTTTGTAACTTCTGTCAATAGAATCTGGGCACAGTTTATGATGAAAGCTGTGGTTGTTGGGACATCAACCTGAATGTTTTCTATTGGTGTTGAGGGTTTATATTTGATTTCATAGAATTCAAGGGCATCCTCAATCATCTTATCTTTCATGGATCTCAGATATTCAGGTTTTTTACATGGTAGTCTTGCTAGGTAATTAGGCTGCATCTTCGAATCAGGTGGTGAAATCAAGATATAAAATCAGAAGTTTGAATTAATGGAAGAAGGGGACTTTGTTCAGAATCAGAGGAAAGAGGGGCTATGCGAATGATTTCTGCAAAAACAAGGGAGCCGAGGCTTAGCCTCGGGGAGAGTGAATTTCTATAGGAGGTTTCAAGGACCTCCTGCAAAATACTGAAGGACTGGATGAGATAAGCAGGTGCTGGACCCAATCAAGACACCCAAAAATGTTGGGTGACTATAGAGGTTCAGGGCAGATGGACCCCTTGATCAGAAAGATCGTCCACCTGAGAATTACCTGGGCAGCCAGAGAGGGAGAGTCCCGCAAAGACCCCTACACGGTAGAGCGTCCCCACGGGTTACAGGGTTTCCCCCACCCGACCTCTCTTGTCACTACGGTTCCAGGCAGACCAGAATGGGGATCTTGACCTCTTAAGTCTACCAATTTTAGTTCAAGAGCAAGGTGCTTAGGGTTCCACTTGAACTTTAGTCTTTTAAGTGCAAAGAGTGACCCAATTTGAAGGTTAGTTGACCCAAATGGTCAACTTTACCTGCTAGTTTTGCTTATTAGGTCTTTGTCTTTTTAGGGTTCAAGTGTTTAAAGAGCCAAACTTATTTTAGGGTTTCTTTAGATAGGTATTTTCAATCAATGGTTTAGGCACACTTCTTTTGGATTTTCTCCATTCTTCATTTAAGTAGTGTGTCTCTAAAACCCTAATGCTGAATCTTATGTTGGCTCTACTTGGTCCAGTTAGTTCTTTGGTGGGTAATTAGGGCTCAAGCAAGAATGTGTTAGCCCTTAAATACCCTTGATAGTGTGCAGGAATAATGGGTTGAAAACATGCAACTTTTTATCGTTACTAAGTATGGAAGACAGGTTAGCCCTATATTGCTTGTTCTTTTCTTTTCTTCCTCTTTTAGAGTTTACGGGTTAATAGCGAGAGGAAAAAATTACCTGTCCTCAGAGTGGTTGTCGTGCGGTTGCTTGTCTTCTTGATTTCCTATAGCTGCACAAAAGAGAGGAGATTATCAAAAACTAAAAAGAAACAGGAATGTTTACCTCTAGAATAGCCGTTGCTCCCCAGCAACGGCGCCAATGAAGAAATGGTGGCCAGAGATAACTAGGTTTTATTATAGCGTTGTAGTATAGCCAGTTATTGCCATCATTTCAAATATATAATTTTTTTACTCGAAAAATAAAAGAGTTCCCGAGGTCGAACTCAGGGAGCAAGTTGTATTCTAGGGGTACAAATTCTTATTACAAAAATAAAGAGAGAGAGAGAGAGAGGGAGAGAGATGAAAATTTGGCTTCTTCTTCTCTTCTTTCTTCCTCTTTGTTTTCTCTTCTCTTTGGCTTTTGGTTTCTTCTTCTTTGTTTATCTCCTTGTGGTCTTCTTCTGCCTTCTGTTCTTCAGATCTTCTTCTCGTGCTCTTCTTCTGCTTTTGCTGTCAGGACGTCGTCTCTCCTTCTTTCTTCTTTTTCTTTCTGTCTTCTTTATCTGCAGCAGTGGTGATGTTCTTCTTCTTTCTTTTCTGCCTTCAGAGCGTCGTCTGATTTTCCACTCAGACAACTTAAGTCGCCGCTGCTACAATGCCGCTCGGTGCTCCTTCCTTCAGTCTTCGTCAGCCTTCTTCTCTGCCTCGCTTGTCTTCTTCTTCTTTGCTTCAACCTGGCTGCTCTTCTTCCTTCAGTCTTCTTCTTCTTCTCTTCAGCCCTTCCACAGTCCCTTCACCTGTGCCTGCACACTCAAAGTTCCAATCAGAGACGGCAAAACCTACTCTACCCTCCCCCCCGCATTTCTCTCTCACAGAAGCCGCTCTTAGGAAAGCTCTCCCAGAGCTGCCGGGTAGTCAGGTACGGGTCGCGCCCGGGTCCAGGCCCACCGGCGTGCGTGGTGGGAGAGGAGTGCCAGACAAGTCGGGTCGGGTCGGCCGGATCCGCGTGATGAGCTCGCGGATGGGCCCGGTGAGACGGTGTGAGAGGGACCTCACCCCGTGTGCTAAGGCGATAAGCCTCCAGCACGTTTTCAATTTGTATCGCTGCGCCGCTCTAGAGCCTTCCGAGGTGGGACTAAATGTCCCACCCCAATTTGGCGCCTGCGCGGAGGAACCAGCTGGTAATTGCAGCTTTACGCGAGGCCCTCGCCCCTGCTGCGAACCTGGGATTCTTCGCGAAGACACCCCATGCAACCTGGGATTCTGATCTGGGCGTAGCGAGGCTGCAGCTGCAGGCGGAGGCAGCTCCTTCTGCACAGCAATGGCGGCGGAGGACGGGTGACCTGTTCACAGCAAAACGGCCTCTCGGCCTAATTAGAAGGTGCCGGGAGCTTCGCCAGAGTGCGGCGAAGCTCGTGCGGGTGGTGGTGAGGCGTGGGGCAGCGTGCTAGGGCTGCCCTAGGTCGGGAAGTGGGTGTGTTCGGTGGATTTGCAGAGGTCGGGTGGCGGGAATTGGAAGGGCGGAAATGGATCAGGGTGAGGAGGCGGAGATTATGTGCAGGTCGGCGAGCCATGTGGGGTGCTAGAGTGATGGGAGCGGGTCGCCAGAGTGTGGATGGAGGTGGAGAAGGTGAGGGCGATTGGTCGGAATCGAGGGCGACAGTAAGGGTTTAAAGTGAGGAAAAGGAAGAGGGGAGAAAGGTGAGAAGTTATACCTACTTAGCAGGACAAGGAGGGGCCGGAACAGGAGATAGTCGTATCGACTGTCGCTGGAGATGAAGCTGCCCAGAGGAAGGAGCGACGACGAGGAGAGGGCTGGAGAGGCGCGCGCTGGGTGCGGCGCGGCGCGGGAAGAGCAGGGGAAGGCAGCCCTGCTGCTGGTAGTGCGGCAGAACGACGAGGAGGAGGAGGGAAAAACCGTCGGAGCTGGAGGGCTTCCTGTCGGAGTGGGAAGAGAGTGAAAAGAGGGTGTTTCTCCGTCAGGACCGAGCTACCAAGAACGGCGGAGCGACGGGGGTATTTATAGGGGCAGAATCAGAGATGAGGGCGGAGGGAGACGACGTGTCTCCCTCGCCGGAGGACGCCGGAGGAAGGAGACCCATACCGTCTGTGCGTTCGCACGGCCGGTATGGTGGGTTGCAGCGACCAGGGGGTGTTCCTGCGACGGCTGACGACGCAGGGCACCCCTATTTGACCTGGCAGGCCCTCCCCCTTACCCTGCGCGGTGCCATGCTCCGCGCAAGGTCGCCGGAGTGTGGTGCTGGCAGGTTTTGTAGGGAGGACCTGAATGTAAAGAATGAAGAAGAGTTAGGGGCCAAAATGCGAGGGTTCAAAAGTTGAGGGCCAAAAAGTAAATAGATGAGGACCAAAATGTAAAGTTGGTCAAGAAGGTTTCTTCTTAGGCTCAAGTTTTTATACGTGACTAATTAGGACCTAAGGATTCTGATGGTGAATTTTATTTTTAGATAAAACCTTGTTTGATTGGTCAATTTACGCAAAAACCCAAATTAAGTTATTAATTGGGCATGGTTCTCAATGTAGGTCAAAATGGGTTCCGAAGGCCAAATTGAAGGTTCTAAACCTTAGAGATTATTTTTCTATGAATTTTAGAGGGTTTATTCTATTTTTACTTTGCCTCGAACCTCTTGAATTAAAGTGGGTTTGTTTTAAGGTTACAGATTATCATTTAGTTCCTTGGAATTGCTGTAGCCCTTATCAGATCATCCCACTTTCCTTCTTATTCGGTTTGTTTGACCTATGTTTGGATCCTGAATTACCCTGTATGCAGATTATACTGGTAAAATTGCATTTTTACCCCTTATGACTTGTTTTCTCCTTAAACTCGGAATTCTTTGAGTTAAGCCTTTCCTTGAGTTATGTAGGAGCTTTTATCCTTTGTATTAGGTCAAAATGAGCTAGTTATGGCTCATGATGAGGTTCTCATCACTACTAAACAAGGTTGAACCCTAAAAGACACATCATCAAATAACCTTGTTTGAAAACCCTAGTTGTGCACGCACACACATTTGAATTGATCATTAAGGGCAAAACCCATCTAAAGGGCTCATCACATTCCAAGAGCATGATCATCCCAAGCCTAACTAAAACTGAGTAGACGTTGGCCTTAAGGATTGATTCGCTCTTCGGGGCTCAAATTGAGATTTTTTTTATTAATCTACTTCTGCTGGTCCATCTGATGTCTAGCTAGGGGAGTAGCGACAAACGACCGCGAATGGAGGGGACACTAGGAACCGGAGGTGCAAGCTAAAGAAAGAACCTTCTCCCCAGTTCCTCCTTCTAACTGGTTGGATTGACCAGATAAAAGTAGACTAAATCGTTTATAATCTCAAGACGAGTCTTGGGAGTCTGTAGGTCTTTAGGCTAACCGACCTAAGGACGGGGTTGATTGCTTGTATTACAGGGCTCTTTTCTTTCTTCAGATTTCCCTCTTATTCTACCATGTATCCTTCCACATCCTACACTCATTTCACATCCTATCCTCCTACCACCACTTATCCCCAAGATGATTACTATCCCGACTTGACTTGTAATTAGCCATTCACTAGCCGGGATAACTTTGATTGGAGATATGAATTCGAACCTCAGTGTCCAGGGCCTAACCCTGGACAACAAGACTATGATTACTATCCTTCCCAAAGTTACAATGATTATAAATCTCGATCCTTTAATGATCAACCTAATCAGATCTACAACCATGAAGGATATGCTGATTATAACACTTACCCTCCCTAGTATTCCACTGAATATAGGTCACCACCATTCTTTACCTGAAACAACCTACTATTAGGGAGGGACCTGAGAACCACAATATCTTGACTCCCCTAGATTTAACCCAAACCCACCCAACCCTGAACCAAACCAGTCAGTTCAGGTGAACCAGATCCAAGATATGGTGTTGGCAAATTTGAGGAACACTATACAATCTTTAGAAGCTTAGGCAACACCATGCACTGAAGCATTAGAGCCTATGATCAAAATAATTGATGAACTTAATAGTTCTCTATTGGATTTGCTCCAAAATGTTAGGGATAGAGACCTGGGTGAGTTTCTTCTTGGGAAATTATCGAGGTTGAAGATGAAATTTGTGGTTGCCCTAGTCTAATCTTGGAATGATTCTCAAGATGAACCCCCTTCAAGAGAGCCAATGTCTAAACCCACTCAGGCGCCTGTCGGGGGGGGATACATTTTCAAGATTGGGGATGACCAAGTTAGGCTAAAGTAACCCATTGAAGATGAACCGATTGATTCACTCGAGATCCCCAAGCCAAGGAGTGAGGAAAAATGTCTTTTTGAACCAAGAAATGACAATCGATTTTGAGACATATATAAATGAGGATTATGAATTCTTTGACTCTGAAGGTGAAGAATCTCTTAGTGAAGTCTCACTTGAGCATAAGGAAGATGATTTTAGTGAGATAAACGGGCTTAAGGAATCTGACGAACCATTTAATAACCCAATTATTGGAGATTTTGATTTGGTTGGGGCAACTTGGAGGATTCGAATCCTCATTTACTAGAAGATTCAATCAATAGCCCCATTCCTCAACCACAGCCCAAAGGGATTGATTTTGATTTGGAAATCATCGTACCCAAGTCAATTCTAAGTCAGCCACGATTTCTGCACTTGGGTAAATCTTATGGGGTGAACGGTATGCTAGAGGTCCCGGAGCCTGAGCACTTGATGTTGGAGGATAGAAATGTTGAAATGAAAATTTTGGAGGTTAATTCTGAGGGAAAAACAAGTTTGGATTTAACGGTTTCTGTTGACCTAAAACCACCTACTTTCTACCAGGACCTTTACAATATCTTTCACGTGCAACCCAAGCTTGAAATAATTGATTATTTTTCTAAGTTGAATGTTAAGAGGACATCTGAACTTATTGAACCATCTTTACCTGTTGTCCGACATTTTAGTCTTGGGTTGCACACCACAAAACCACAGGCCTAGCCCCGCAAGCTTAACAACCTTCGGTTCTTGGTGATTTTTATCCAGAACCTTAGAACTACTCGACCCTGGGGCATGGGTTTGCACCATAACTTAGTCCACGTCTGTGGACAACTTCTGTTGGCGAGTCTGAGGATTAATCTTTTGATTTTGATTATGGCCCGTACTTGTGAATTCTTAACATCTTCTTTGTTTGTATTTTATGCCTAGCTAAAGGCATTTAATTTAGCACGTGTTTATATTCCACGTTCTCTGCGGAGCTAACCAGATTGTCATGAAATTCAGGTGATATTCTATTTACTCCACCCTTTTCATGTCTTTGTTTTTATAATGACGACATTGCATCATTTAGGCATGCCGAGGTAGAAACTTTATCCTGAAATCATTTTGTTAACTCTATAGAATTTCTTTTAGTTTCGTTAAACAAAAATTGAAAATTCAAAAAGATTAAGAAAAAAGAAAAAGAATTAGGAGAAGAGAACTTAGGCATTTGGAAGTTATTAACTTTAGGAAATGATACAAGAGGACCTAAACACTTAGACTCTTCAGGCCTTCAGGCTTAATTAGCTCGAGTGTCCACTCGAATGTGGACTTAGTCTCAAGTCCTCACCAAGTCAATCTCATTTTAATTCGATAAATAATTTAGGATGATAAGTATGCGACTTATCAACCAGCCCTCTGATTTGGGAGGACTTTAAGCCTAAGCATCTACACACTTTTTTTGCACTGACTCACTTTTCGGTGGTTTCTTCAGAAATTGGGTAGCTAATGAACTATTTAGGGTGGTATGGCTGGCAAGTTATTGGTGGTAACAGCTCATCGGCTGGTTGTCCAGAGCCCAGTCACAAGACCATTTTCATTGTACTACCTTTAGGTAAATCTTAGATCAGGGAAGCCACCTACTTAAAAAAAAAAGAAAAAGAAAAAAAAGAAAATAAACAAAATCATACTTCACCGCACGAGTATGGCTAGCAAGTTGCCATGGGTAACAGCCCATTGGCTGGTTGTGCAAAGCTTAGCTCACAAAAATGCACAATAATTCTCAAAACAATTAGGGATGAAGCGGGGAAGTAGAATAAGCCGGGAAGATATACACTGGGCTCGCCCTTCTGTTGATCCCATAAATAAAAGTAGGGAGAAAGCTACCAATCGAAAAGATAAACCTTTAAGCAAGGTCACTTAGGGTTGTAGAAACCCGAAGTCCATCTTAACGGCTGCCTAGTGAGTCTTTCACTCTTTTCACTAGATGCTTAGCACTTAGAGTCCTTTTTGAGTCTTGGGCAGGTTGGGTAACCATAAAAAGTTATCCTGAAACTCCCATACTCTAAAAGTACAAAAAAAATTAGAAAAGAAAAAAAAGCAAAAAATATGTATCTTCCCTTTTCAAATAAGGCGAGGACTTGGGTGGTTTGCATTCTGGCAGACACCCGGGTACTATTGAGTCTCCGTAGTTTAGGACTTTAGTTGAAATTTCTATTGTAAATAAACAACTTAGGCCAAAGCAATCAAGTCCTAATTCTGTTTTTATACATAGCATGTAGTTTAATTTTGCTAGGGACTAGTAAAAGATAGGCATGAGGGTATGATATAGACACATCTATTTAGGTTAAAATGCCTAATCATGTATGTTCCTAGGCTTAGATTTGCATTTCATGTTATAAATATTGCATAGCATGCATCATTCTTCATTTAGAGTAGTTGTATATAATTTAGGTTAATTGCATCCTTTTTGTGGTCAGGAGAGAAGGATATTTATTTCAGAGCCTCGGATTGACGATCCGACTGTACAGATCTGATCAAGACGACGATAGGAGTTCAACACCTCCGAAATTGCCTTGATCGGAGTTCCATAACACCATATGCAGTCCGAGGAAGATCAACGGCCAAGGGAATAGGTGACATAATTCAGAGCTTCAAACAACAAATCGGATCGTGCAGATGGATTCAGGTTGACAATTACAGCCCAACAGCGTAAAGATCGACTCAATCCGACCTCTGTAGCAGGCCCTACAACGAAAAGAAGATGGACGACCCAGATCGCACCACGTAGCTCAACCCAGGACGCCCATCCTCACTCACACGCCATTGCACGCGACCAGTAGCGTGAGCGCCTGCGCGCGTGCAGCGACAACGACGCAGGCGAGTAGTGCGCTGAGGTGTGCACCACGCACGCCAACGTAGCGGCAGCATGGGCACGTGGGCTGTCTTCAGCGACGTTTATGATCGTCATGATGAGAACCTCATCATGAACCCTAACTAGCACAATTTAATCTAAATAAGTGTGAAGAAGCTCCTACAAAACCTAAAGAGAAGCTTAACTCAGAGAATTCTAAGTTCAAGAATAAGACGAATCATAAGGGGTAAAACTGTAATTTCACCAATGCAGTGCTCAAACAGGGTAATTAAGGGTCTAAACGAAGGTCAAATGAGCTTGATAAGGAGGGAAGTGGGATGATCTGATCTAAAAAGGATTATAGCAACTTCTAGGAATTAAATAACATTTTGTAACCTTGAAACAAATCTACTTTAATTCATGAGGTACGAGGCAGGATAAAAATCAACCAAATCCTCTAAAATTCATGGAAAAATATTCCATAGGGTTTAGAACTTTCAATTTAGCCTTTGCAACCTATTTTGACCTAAAATGAGAACCATGCCCAATTTATGACCTAATTTGGATTTTTGTACAAATTGACTCTTCAAACATGGTCCAACCTAAAATCAAATTTCACCATTAAAATCTTTAGGTTCAAATTAGGCTGGTATAAAAATTTGGGCCTGAGAAAAGATCATCTTGACCGACTTTACAAATTGGTCCTCTTAAATTACTTTTTGACCCTTATCTTTTGAAACCCTTGCAATTGGCCCCCTATCTTTCTCGTCGTTCTTTGCAGAACGGTCCTCCCTGCCATTTCTGAGCAGCGCCATACCTCCGGCGACCTTGCGCGGAGGATGGCGCCGCACAGGGCATGGCGCCCGCTCTCAGGAACGAACGGGAGGTTCCCTGCATCGTCCTCTGTCGTAGGGACCCTCCCATGACCCCAGCAACCGGCCATGCCTCTTGTGTGAATGCACGAAAGGCATGGGTGTCCATTTCCGGCCATCTCCGGCGAGCACGGCACGTCGCCTCCTCGGTCCCCTCTCCTCGCCAGTGCCTTTATAAGGAGCGGCAGGGTTTGCCGTCTCCTTCAAGCTACTTCTGGCGGAGAAAAACCCTCGATTTCGTCTCTCCCCTCTCTGGTCAGAGTGCCCTAGCTTCCGGCGATCTTCCCTCCTCCTCCTCGTCGCTCTGCTGCCATACCTGCAGCAGAGCCTACTCTGCCCCATCTTCCCACGCCAGGCCGCACCAGCTGGCATCTCCGAATCTCCTCGTCGCCGTTACTCCTCCTCTGGGCACCTTCGTCCCCAGCTTCGGCAAGCACGAGCCTGACGTCTTCCTCTCCCTCTTCGTCAACTAAGTAGGTAGGAATCTTCCCCTTGCGCTCCTCTCACTCTTCCCTCATTCAATTAGCATTTGAGACCCCTCGACTGCCACTACCACCCCCATCTGCTTCACCTCCGGTCGCCATCTTCGGTGAGGTCACTCCACCTCCACAGGCCTTTTCACCCCTCGCCGACAAGCCCAGAAGCTCCCCCTCACTCCACTCAAGCGTTTCCCCCACTCCATTCACCGCCCTTCACCTCCCGACCACCCCCCAAACACACCCATTTCCGCACACACAGTCTGGCCTAGGCACACGGCCACAGGCACTCTTGCTCCTCGCCGATCCTCGCACTGCCTTCGCCACACTCCGACGTGGCTCCCTGCGTTGTCTGATGTGGCCATGAGGCTGTCTTTGTGATTTCAGGTCTCCGCCTCCTCGTCACCATTGACGAGCTGCTGAAGCTTCTTCTCAGGCAGCACCAAGACTCCTCCAGCCCAGGCGTGAGCTCCAGGCAACGCGAGGTGCTTCCAAAAACGTGCCCAGGTACGCAATTGGGGTCGCGAGCCTTCGCTGCTACCCCAATTGCCAGCGCCTTCTTGCCTGCGGGCGCGCGAAGCAGAGGTGGGACTTTAGTCCCACCTAGTAAGTGTGTGGCCTCGCGCCCACACTTAAATTGATTTTGTGATATTAGTTGTTCTCCTTTGATACACAGGGGTCAGGTCCCTCACCCATGCACGCAACGCGCCACGCGCTTGCACCCGCCCTCGCCCACGCTCACTCCCCGCAGGCTTGGGCCAAACCCGACTACCCGACCAAGCACTCCTCGCCCACCACCGCATGCCGGTGGGC
Organism: Thalassia testudinum; assembly: GCA_037157565.1. Lineage (NCBI taxonomy): Eukaryota > Viridiplantae > Streptophyta > Magnoliopsida > Alismatales > Hydrocharitaceae > Thalassia > Thalassia testudinum. The sequence continues at coordinate 98,319,559 of JAZHRO010000039.1, read as the reverse complement.
CTGGTCCCGGGCACGTTACCCGACCCGTAGACCCGCAAATGCTCTGGGAGCGAACCTTTGAGAGAGAAATAGAGAGAGTGAGACGTGGGGAAGGGGTAGGGGTAGGTTTTGCACTAATAATTGTGTGTGCGCGTAGGGAAGATGGAAAAAGAAGGAAGAAGCAGGCGAAGGAAGAAGAAGATAGGAGGAGGAGTGGCTGAAGACTTAGCCACACTGAGCAGCTACTGAAGAAGAAAGGAAGGAGAGAGCTGAAGGAAAAGAAGAAGAGCCGCACTGTAGCAAAGGTACAGTTAAGCCGTCTGAGCACCGAGTCAGACGACGGAAGGACAGCGGCCAAAGAAGAAGAAAGCAAAGAAAAAGAAGAAGACAGGAAGAAGAAAAGAAGAAAGAGAAGAAAATCAGAGAAAGGAGAAAGACTTAGCAGCTGAAGAAGAGAAGGCAGAAGCCTCTGCAATCTCAAGGAAGAAGAGAAAGAAAGAAGAAAAAGAGAAGAAAATCAGAGATAAGAAAAAAGAAAGAGGAACCACAGAAGCAGAGAAGAAGAAAAGAAGAAAGAAGAGGGTTGACTGAAGAAAGAGAAGAACCCAATCACCCTTTCTCTCTCTCTCTCTCTCTCTTAATTTTTGTAAAACCTTATATTGTGAATTTATAGGCTTCTAGAATTATAGTTTGCTCCCTGAGTTCGACCTCGGAAAACTTGTCATTCCGAGTAATAAATTGTATTAAACTGTAACTGTTCTTGTCATATACGCCAATGACTGTAATTACCATAGCGACAAAGGACCGCACCAGTTTTTGGCACCGTTGCCGGGGAGCAACAGCTATTCTAGAAGCTATTAATTCACAATTTTTGAGTTTCTATTGATCTCTTCTCTTTTGTTGTACAGGGGCACAGGAAATCAAGATGGATAACAAGCAGCCGCACAACAACCACACCTAGGACAGGTAATTTTCTATCCTCTCATTTTAACCCCTAAATTCTAAAGAGGAAGAAAAAGAAAGAAAAAGCAATTTAGGCACAACCTGTCTTCCAAACTTAGTAAAACATCAAAGCTGCCTGTTTTCAATTTCAACACAGTATTTCTGTACATCCATTAAGGGTATTTAGGGCTAACACCTTCTTGCTTGAGCCCTAATTACCCAATCTAAAGGAAGCTAACTGGACCAAGTAGAGCCAATATAAGATTCAAAATTAGAGTTTTAGAGACACACTTTCTAAAGCAAGAATTGAGAATTCCCAAAAAGAAGTGTGCCCAAGCCATTGTTTGAAAGCACCTATTTAGAGAAACCCTAAGAAATTTGGCTCTTAAAAACACTTGAACCCTAAAAGACAAAGACCTAATAAGCTCTCAAAGGTATTAGTAGGTGAAGTTGACCCCTTGGGTCAACCAGCCTTAAACTTAGGTCACTCTTTGCACTCAAAAGGCTAAAGTTCAAGTGAAAACCTAATTACCTTGATCCTAACTAAAAGTGGTAAACATAAGAGGTCAAGGTCCCCATTCTGGTCTACCTGGAATCTCAATGACAAGAGAGGTCGGGTGGGGGAAACCCTGTAACCCAAGGGGCACTCTACCGTGTAGGGGTCTTCACGGGACTCACCCTCTCTGGCTGCCCAGGTAATTCTCAGGTGGACGATCTTTTGATCAAGGGGTCCATCTGCCCCGAACCTCTATAGTCACCCAACATTCTGGGTGTCTTGATTGGGTCCAGCTCCTGCTAAACTCATCCTCTCTATCAGTGTATGTTTGGTAGGAGATCCTTGAAACCTCCTTTAGAAATTCACTCTCCTCGAGGCCGAGCCTCAAGGCCCTTGTTTTCGCAACCAACACTTCACATAGACCTCTCATCCGACTCCGAACCCAACTCACCTTCTTCTTCCACAATGGCTCAGCCAGTTGAGGAAGAGAACAATCTGGAGCACCAGCTCAAACGACTCAATGACCTCTTCCAGAACTTCATGCACCCACCGCAGCGTCCCATGATGCGAGATCATTATAATCCCGCTGCAGTGGCTATTGAGCCTCGAGTCAGAATCCTAACTGGAGGACCTGATTCTGAACTAAAGCCCAACATGATTCATGCCATACCTAAATTTCATGGGCTTAATTCTGAAGACCCCTTCCATCACATTAAACAACTAAAGCATTTGGCCCAGACTTTTAGGTCAGATGCACAAAATCGGGATATTCTCCTCATGAAGATGTTCTCCTTCTCCCTTATGGACAAGGCCACCCATTGGTACCAAACACAGACCCGGCCGATCAACAATTGGGAAGAACTTCAGTCTGAGTTCTTGAAGAAGTTCTTTCCCGTTGATCGGACCAATACCTTGCGCCATCAGATTATCCACTTCACACAACAATCGAGAGAACCTCTTCATGAGGCATGGGATCGCTTTCAAGATCTCATGAGAAAGTGCCCCCATCACGGAGTTCCTAAATGGGAACAAGTCCAGTCTTTTTACCAGGGACTCCATGAAGATATTAGGCTTTTCGTCAATGCAACTTGCGGAGGGAATATCATGGGTCAGCATGAGGACACCGTGTGGGAGATTCTCGAAAATACGTGCGACAACTCCATCAGTAATGACTCCATGGGATTATTCGACAGGACGAATACCCGTGCATCGATGAACCTCAGGGGAGCACATGAGACGTAGGGCCTGTCCGCATCAGTCGACCTAGAATTGATGGCCAGTCGATTGGACAAGGTCTCTATCATTGAGAAGAAGGTGGATGAGCTGACTCAGCACTTGCAGCGAGCCACCTCTGCGCATAATTCCGTTGCACAGCCTCCTTCCACACGGGAGACTGTGCAAAACATTCTCCACCGACCTTCTCCTGGGATGGTGCCGTATCCACCCCCATCTGATTCTCGAATTGGAGGACCCTCCGACCCTTTCCATACTAGCTTGGAGAATTCCACTCCCTCATTCTCCGACTCTTCAGAGGTTCCTCAGACCTGCGAGGACCTCAACGCCATCCAGAATGATCCATTTTCCAATACCTACAATCCTGGATGGCGAAACCATCCCAACTTCTAGTGGGCAGGAAATTCCCAAACTCAAAGACCACTCTTTCAGCCCCGTCCACAACCACCTCGTCCTTACCAGCCGCCTCAGCCTCGGCCCAACCCTACTTATCCATCAGGGCCAAACCAAGACCAAATGTCCCTCATCCTTCAGACTCTGGCTGACATTCAGAGAACGAATGCGGCTATTCAGAAGCAACACAAGGACGAAATCACAGAGGTTCGAAACCAACTGGCCCAGTTGGCAAATTCTCGCCAACCAGGCACACTTCCTCCTCAACCTCTTCCTAACCCTAATAACGTGCCGACACAGCGGCGCATTATGAACCCAAACTTGAGCCAAGTACACATGATTTATCAGGCCCCCTATGTTCCTTCACCTGATGGGATGGAGGCTTCAACTTCTTATACGAGTTATCAGCAACAACCCATCCTATCAAACCCTAACCAGAACCAGGTAGGACTGAATTCTGTGACCACCCGCAGTGGTAAAGAGACCCAAGATCCACCTTTTCCAGACCACTCCAAGCTTGGTAGTGATCCAAACCCTAGGACAGTAATCCAGGACGTTCCTATCCCTGTCCCAGATCAAAGACCTGGACCTATCCTAGAAGAACCAACTAAGGTTCCATTTCCCGATGCCTTGACCAAGGGAAAGAAGACAACCAAACCTGTGGCTCCTGAGGAGGACCTGGTCAAGCTCTTTAAGCAGGTCCAAATAAACATCTCCTTGATGGATGCGATTCTCCACGTACCGGCTTACGCACGATTCTTGAAGAATGTATGTACACCTCAGCGTAAGCCGCGAACCAAGAGTGGGAGTCCAATTGTACTGTCAAAGAAAGCCAGCTCTGTAATCCTGAGCAGACTCCCACCCAAGGCAAAAGATCCAGGTACTCCCCTGATTTCATGCAAAATAGGTGAAACCCAGTTCGACAAAGCATTGCTAGATTTGGGTGCTTCCATAAATCTGATACCTACATCCTTACTTAACCACCTAGAAGAATCTGAGCTAAAACCAACTGAGGTGACACTACAATTAGCAAATTGATCTATAAAGTCACCTAAAGGGATTCTGGAGGATGTCATTGTAAGAGTGCGGGATTTCTATTTCCCTATAGACTTCATAGTCTTAGACATGGACACACCTGAAAACCCTAGGGATACACCGATCATTCTAGGGAGACCTTTCCTGGCCACTGCTAGAGCCAACATCAGTTGTGAGGAGGGCCAAATAGAACTGAAATTTGGGAATCAGACTCTCAAAATTGATATCATTAAGGCCCAACAAGGAATCAATTGCGGTGTCATTGAACAAATCTGTGATATTAGAGCTTTGGTTGATGAAACACAATTTGAGAATAACCTGATTATGCCTCATCAACCACAGAAAGATCTTGAACCGCAATTAGAGGAGACAGACCCTGATTTAGACAAACCCATAACTCCTATCCTTGAACCTTACACTTACCCTGAACCACCCGCTGCTGCTGATAACCCTATCCTTGAACTAAAACCCCTTCCCGATCATTTGAAATACATCTTTTTGGGTTCTAATCAGACTTTTCCTGTGATTATAAATTCCAAGGTCACTCCTGATCAGGAATCTCATCTGATTACTGTTCTCCAGCAACATCGCAGAGCCATTGGTTGGACTCTCGATGACTTTACTGGAATAAGTCCCTCTTATTGCACACACCGTATTTATTCTGAAGAGGGCACACGATCTTCCCGTGAGATGTAGAGACATTTGAATCCCAATCTGCAGGAGGTCGTGAAAAAGGAGATCATTAAGTGGTTAGATGCAGGGATCATCTACCCGATCTCCGACAGTCGTTGGGTGAGCCCAATTCAGGTCGTGCCTAAAAAGGCAGGGCTCACCACCATTACGACTGAAATCGGAGAGATCAAACCTACCCGAATAGCCAACTCGTGGAGAGTCTGCATAGATTACCGAAGACTCAATTCCTCCACGAAGAAGGATCATTTCCAACTACCTTTCATTGATCAGATTCTTGAGAAATTAGCGGGAAATCAATTCTTCTGCTTTCTTGACGGATACTCTGGTTATAATCAAGTAGCTATTCATCCTGAGGACCAAGAGAAGACCACGTTCACCTGCCCCTTCGAGACGTACGCATTCCGAAGGATGCCTTTCGATCTCTGCAATGCACCCGCGACTTTTCAGCGATGCATGCTTGCCATATTCTCTGATTTGGTAGGTGATTATCTGGAAGTCTTCATGGATGACTTCTCAATTTTCGGGGCATCATTTGATGATTGCCTCCAGCACTTAGTTCATATACTCAGGCGTTGCATCGATGTTAATTTGGTTCTTTCCTGGGAAAAGAGCCATTTTATGGTGCCTGAAGGGATCGTCCTAGGACATCTAATTTTTGAGAAAGGCATCCAAGTGGATCGAGCCAAGGTTGATCTAATTTCTCAGCTTCCTATGCCTAGCTCGATCAGGGACATCTGTTCTTTTCTAGGGCACGTCAATTTTTACCGTCGTTTCATTCCTGATTTTTCAAAAATCGCACGCCCCCTGACTACTCTTCTCTCTAAGGATGTACCCTTTGAGATCTCCAAGGAATGCACTCAAGCCTTTGAGAACCTTCGTGACCAAGTCACCCAGGCCCCGATCCTACAATCCCCTGATTGGTCTCAACCCTTTGAGATCATGTGCGATGCATCTGATTTCGCTGTAGGAGCGGTTCTGGGGCAGAAAGTTGACAGGAAACCCGTGGTCATCTATTACGCTAGCAAGACACTTGACGAGGCTTAGCGTAACTATATAGTTATGGAGAAAGAGCTACTAGTCGTAGTATTTGCCCTTGAAAATTTTCGATCTTATCTCCCCGGTTCCCACGTCATCATCTACTCGGATCATACAGCTGTGAGGCATCTCCTTGCCAAGAAGGACGTGAAACCCCGACTAATCCGATGGATCTTGCTGTTGCAAGAATTCGACCTCGAGATTCACGACAAGGTGGGAAGACAAAACGTGGTAGCTGACCATTTGTCTCGCCTTCCTTCTGAGATCATCAACCCTTCTGGACCCATCACGGAGCATTTCCCTGATGAGCACCTACTGACTATTGGTACTAGACTTCCATGGTTTGCTAATAGTAAACTACTTGGCATCTCATCAGATCCCGTCTGATTTGCTGAAGGCCAAGAAAGATAAATTGCGCTCTAATGCCAAGAACTACATCTGGGAAGATCCGTACCTCTTCCTCATAGGTTCCGACCAAATCATCCGGTGATGTGTCCCGGAAGGTGAAATCAATGATATTCTCTCCTTCTGCCATGACCAGGCATGCGGTGGCCACTTCTCTGGGCATAAAACTGCATCAAAAATCCTCCAGTGTGGCTTTTATTGGACCACTTTATTCAAGGACGCATACAATCACTGCAAGGCATGCAGTAGTTGCCAAACTTTGGGCAACATGAGCCGTCGCAACATGATGCCCTTGCAATCGATTCTCATATGCGAAATCTTTGATATTTAAGGGATTGATTTTATGGGCCCCTTTCCTGTTTCGGATGGCTTCGAGTACATTCTGCTGGCTGTGGACTACATGTCCAAATGGATCGAAGCCATACCGACCCGAACCTGTGATCACAAAATTGTTATCAAATTCATTCATCACAATATCTTCTCACGGTTCGGGATTCCTCGTGCAATCATCTCTGACGGGGGGACCCATTTTACGAATGCTCAATTCAGGTCACTGATGACCAAATACGGGGTGTCTCACCGAATCTCCACTCCTTACCACCCCCAGACTAATGGTCTAGTTGAGCTATTAAATCGGGAGATCAAGAAAACCCTGCAGGTCACTGTTCGACCTGACAGGAAGGACTGGTCGTCCCGACTTTCGGAACCTTTGTGGGCTTATAGGACCACCCACAAAACCCAATTAGGCATGTCTCCTTTTAGACTGGTTTACGGGAAGACATGTCACCTTCCTGTCGAATTGGAGGACAAGGCCTATTGGGCAGTACGGAGCTGTAATTTAGATCTTTCTAAGGCTGGAACCCACAAAAAGCTTCAGATAAGCGAGATCAATGAATTACGCCTTGATGCGTATGAGAACTCATGAATCTACAAAGAGCGGGTTAAAGCCTTCCATGACAAGCACATATCTAGAAAGATCTTTCATCCTGGTCAGAAGGTCCTACTCTTTAATGCCCGACTCAAACTCTTCCCTGGGAAACTGCGATCCAAGTGGGTCAGACCATACCTTGTCCGACAGGTTTTTGGAAATGGAGCCGTAGAAATCAGTCTGCTCAGCCATGATTCCGAACCTTTCATCGTGAACGGTCAGAGACTCAAACCGTTCATTGATGTAACCCCTACAGATTTGGCTGAATCATCATTTATCCTCCATTTTCCCTGATCATATTGCGCCTAGCCGATGGCGTAAAACTCAGTGCTCAACGGGAGGCAGCCCATCATTCTCTTTGCAAAAAACTAGAAACCTTTTCTGACACCTCTTCGCACTTGAGGTTCACCCTTTAGGACAGCCGACTCCACCTCAAGTGCTTGCATCTGAGATTAAAAATCGTCCGCAACAGTCACCCTGACCCATTCACTCATCAAAAACATCTGTCCTAATGTATGAACTAAGTTAAATAAAAACCCTCCTAAGTTACAATGAGGACATTGCAAATCTTAGGCACGGGGGGGCATGAAAGTGCAAAACTCACAAGAAAAGGTTTAAACAAAAAAATTCACATATGACAAAAATACGATAAAAAAAAAAAGAGAGAGGAGGAAAGAAATTTTGTGGACTCTACAAAAGAGGAGGAGAAAAAGAACAAAATGATCAAAAGAAGAACCACAAAATGAAAGAAAAGAGATAGTCATTAGTAAGAAATTAAGGAGTTAACCTAAGTTCTAGACCTCATTCAGGAAAAGAAAAGGAAAGTGCACAATGAGATTAGTAAGAACGCAAACCTTAGGCATTCTTGGATAGACTCTTAGTACCTATTAAGATCTAGACATTCCTCAAGAGGTTGATGAAAATGAAAAGCTTAAGTATTAGGTCCAAGGCTTAGGAAGTATTTGGCCTCGTTAACTAACTTTTGGTTTACGGGACTCAGTAACCTAAGCAGCCTAACTTCACACACAGCCTGGTTCAGTAAGCATAAAAATCAAAATCACGCAGAAGCATTGCAAAAATTCTAAAATGACACCTAGAGTAGGAGCGGCTGATCAACACAAGTTGATTTGGACGAGTTCCCAGCGCGGAGAGGTGGGAAATTCCCCTCGAAGATGCGTAACAAAATATCATCTCCTCAGTTCTTATCTCTTAGGATATTTACATATCCTACTGGGGGCATGTAAGCACTCTGTTGGTTCAGATTCCATGGATGGCATTATCACGAAGTATCAGTTGCCAGGGTCTGAATTCAGCCACGGAACACCATGGATGGGATTATCTCGAAATCTCAAAATCCAGGGTTCTGGGGGTTACCATCGACGGTGCTATCTCGAAGCATCGACTGCCAGGAACCCTTGAGAATTGATGATGGGGACAAGGAATCTGATACAGACCGTGTTGAGAAGCCAATCCTAAGCTAGAATTAAAAAGAAAAAGAGAGAGAAAACTCTCCAAACATATAAGTCTTCTACCTCTCTTTCTTACAAAATGCACTGTCAACTAAACCAGGGCTAAAATTATCTAAAGCACAGGTGCTTTAACCACAAAGTCCAATAAGCCTTAGGTTTGCTCTTATAGGCCTTAAAAACCTTTGCTAAGGACTGAGGCTAAGGCTAGACAGATCTGGATCTTGGTTGGTACTAGAGTACCTTTTAGGCCTATGGTTGGCATTCTGACCTAATCAAAGTTACAAAAGAAAAAGCACTTATCTAAACTCATTAAGAACTTCATGGTCTAGAACAAGGGTTGAAACTTTAAAATTTTGCTAAGGGGCTAGTAAAAGCTAGGCATGGAGGTATGATGACAACCTCATCATGAACCCTAACTAGCATAATTTAATCAAAATAAGTGTGAAGAAGCTCCTACAAAACCTAAAGAGAAGCTTAACTCATAGAATTCTGAGTTCAAGAATAAGACGAATCATAAGGGGTAAAACTGCAATTTCACCAATGCAGTGTGCAAACAAGGTAATTAAGGATCTAAACAAAGGCTAAATGAGCTTGATAAGGAGGGAAGTGGGATGATCTGATCTGAAAAGGGTTATAGCAACTTTTCGGAATTAAATGACATTCTGTAATCCTAAAATAAATCCACTTTAATTCACAAGGTTTGAGGTAGGATAAAAATCAAATAAACCCTCTAAAATTCATGGAAAAATATTCCATAGGGTTTAAAACCTTCAATTTGGCCTTTGCAACCTATTTTGACCTAAAATGAGAACCATGCCCAATTTATGACCTAATTTGGGTTTTTTTGCAAATTGACTCGTCAAACATGGTCCAACCTAAAATCAAATTTCACCATTAAAATCCTTAGGTTCAAATTAGGCTGGTATAAAAATTTGGGCCTGAGAAAATACCATCTTGACCGACTTTACAAATTGGTCCTCTTAAATTACTTTTTGACACTTATCTTTTAAAACCCTTGCAATTGGCTCCCTATCTTTCTCGTCATTCTTTGCAGAACGGTGCTCCCTGCCATTTCTGAGCAGCGCCATACTTCCGGCGACCTTGTGCGAAGGATGGCACCGCACAGGGCATGGCGCCCGCTCTCAGGAACCAACGGGAGGTTCCCTGCGTCGTCCTCTGTCGCAGGGACCCTCCCATGACCCCTACAACCGGCCATGCCTCTCGTGCGAAAGCACGAAAGGCATGGGTGTCCATTTTCGGCCATCTCCGGCGAGCACGGCATGTCGCCTCCTCGGTCCCCTCTCCTCGCCAGTGCCTTTATAAGGAGCGGCAGGGTCTGCCGTCTCCTTCAAGTTACTTCTGGCGGAGAAAAACCCTCGATTTCGTCTCTCCCCTCTCTGGTCAGAGTGCCCTAGCTTCCAGCGATCTTCCCTCCTCCTCCTCGTCGCTCTGCTACCATACCTGCAACAGAGCCTACTCTGCCCTGTCTTCCCACGCCAGGCCGCACCAGCTGGCGTCTCCGGATCAACTCCTCGTCGCCTTTACTCCTCCTCTGGGCACCTTCATCCCCAGCTCCGGCAAGCACGAGCCTGACGTCTTCCTCTCCCTCTTCGTCGACTAAGTAGGTAGGAATCTTCCCCTTACTCTCCTCTCACTCTTCCCTCATTCAATTAGCATTTCAGACCCCTCGACTGCCACTACCACCCCCATCTGCTTCACCTCCGGCCACCATCTCCGGTGAGGTCACTCCACCTCCACAGACCATTTCACCCCTCTCCGACAAGCCCAGAAGCTCCCCCTCACTCCACTCAAGCGTTTCCCCCAATCCATTCACCGCCCTTCGCCTCCCGACCACCCCCCGAACACACCCACTTCCGCACACACAGTCTGCCCTAGGCACACGGCCACAGGCGCTCTTGCGCCTTGCCGACCCTCGCACTGCCTTCGCCACACTCTGGCGAGGCTCCCTGCGTTGTCTGATGTGGCCGTGAGGCTGTCTTTGTGATTTCAGGTCTCCGCCTCCTCGTCGCCATTGACGAGCTGCTGAAGCTTCTTCGCAGGCAGCTCCAGGACTCCTCCAGCCCACGCGTGAGCTCCAGGCAATGCAGGGTGCTTCCACGAACGCGCCTAGGTTCGCAATTGGGGTCCCGAGCCTTCGTTGCTGCCCCAATTGCCAACGCCTTCTCTCCTGCGGGCGCGTGAAGCAGAGGTGGGACTTTAGTCCCACCTCATAAGTGTGTGGCCTCGCGCCCACACTTAAATTGATTTTGTGATATTAGTTGTTCGCCTTCGATACACAGGGGTCAGGTCCCACACCCACGCATGCAATGAGCCACGCGCTCGCACCTGCCCTCGCCCGCGCTCACGCCCCGCGGGCCTAGGCCGAACCCGACTACCCGACCAAGCACTCCTCGCCCACCACCGCACGTCGGTGGGCCTAGTCCTGGGCGCGTTACCCGACCTGTATACCCACGAATGCTCTGGGAGCGAACCTTTAAGAGAGAAATAGAGAGAGAGAGAGAGAGATGCGGGGAAGGGGTAGGGGTAGGTTTTGCACTAATAATTGTGTGTGCACGTAGGGAAGAAGGAAAAAGAAGGAAGAAGCAGTCGAAGGAAGAAGAAGAGAGGAGGAGGAGTGGCTGAAGACTTAGCCGCACTGAGCAGCTGCTGAAGAAGAAAGGAAGGAGAGGAGCTGAAGGAAAAGAAGAAGAGCCGCACTGTAGCAAACTCACAGTTAAGCTATCTGAGCACCGAGTCAGACGACGGAAGGACAACAGCCAAAGAAGAAGAAGACAGGAAGAAGAAATGAAGAAAGAGAAGAAAATCAGAGAAAGGAGAAAGACTTAGCAGCTGAAGAAGAGATGGCAGAAGCCTCTGTAGTCGCAAGGAAGAAGTGAAAGAAAGAAGAAAAAGAGAAGAAAATCAGAGATAAGAAAAGAGAAAGAGGAACCACAGAAGCAGAGAAGAAGAAAAGAAGAAAGAAGAGGATCGGCTGAAGAAAGAGAAGAAGCCAATCACTCTTTTTCTCTCTCTCTCTCTCTTAATTTTTGTAAAACCTTATATTGTGAATTTATAGGCTTCTAGAATTATAGTTTGCTCCCTGAGTTCGACCTCGGGAAACTTGTCATTCCGAGTAATAAATTGTATTAAACTAGTAACTGTTCTTGTCATATACGCCAACGACTGTAATTACCATAGCGACAAAGGACCACACCCATTCATGGAGCATCCCGTAAAAGGACCCCTACACCTACCATTTTTCTTTCCTCCACTATAAAAGGACCCCTACGCCTCCAATTTTTCTTCATCTCTTCCTTTCTTCCTCTCACCACCTCCAAGGCTCTAGAGAGAGCTTGTCCCAAGCCCAGGATGCTCCTCTAAAGGAGAAAATCAAATAGTGTTCCCACCTCATCCCCATTCGTGGAGCATCCCGTGGTCATCCTCTCACCGCCCTTCGGGAAGATCTTCACCGCGATGCCATCCTACCCCATCCTCCGTCCTCCAGCTTCGTCCCCGTTCGTCCTGCTCCTCACTACCTTCTTCCAAGCGACGTCAGAGCGAGTCATCCTCCAAGCAACCGTCGAGCAAGATTTCTCTCACCTCATTCTATCTTTTTACGCTTTCGTAGTGTAGATTTTCCTGCTTTCGTAGTTGTGACAAATAGTTGTTCATTAATAGATGATTGTTTCTCTCTCTCTCTCTTTCTCCCTCTCTCTCTCTTACATTTTTACAAGTAGATACATTTTTCATCGACCTAATCTCTTGCTTGATAAAAATATAAAAAAATTAGAAAAGATAAAAACGACAAAAAAGAAATAAAACGAAACGCATATTTTTATAAAACTAAATGTTCGCCTCCTCGTGTTCGACCCGGGACTCACTTTTCGAGTTTCGGTTATAAATTTTATCTGATAGACACGTTTTGCGAGCTACGACGATGGGTCCTCCAAAACCCTGATTTTTAATTCGCGAAGCGTGCCTCGATCAACTCCCCATGCCTAAATGATGCAATGTCCTTATTGTAAAAATAAAGACATGAAAAGGCGGAGTAAACAAAATATCACCTGAATAACATGAAAATTCAGTCAGCTCCGTAGAGAACGTGGAATATAAACACATGCTAAATTTAATGCTTCAGCTAGGCATAACATACATACAAGGAAGAAATTAAAAATTCACAAGTGTAGGTCAGAATCAAAATCAAAAGATTAATCCTCAGACCCGCCAGCAGAAGATGTACACAGACATGGACCAGATTATGGTGCAGACTCATGCCCCAGGGTCAAGTGGTTCTAAGGTTCTAGATGAAAATCACCCAGAACCTAAGATTATTGTGTTTGTAGGGCCGGGCCTGCGGTTTTGTGGTATGCAACCCAAGACCAAAGTGTCGAACAACGGGTAAAGATGGTTCAATAGGTTCGGATGTCCTCTTAAAGTTCAGCTCAGAAAGATAATCGATTATTTAGAGCTTGGGTTGCACGTGAAAGATATCATAAGGATCCTGGTAGAAAGTAGGTGGTTTCAGGTCAATAGGAACCCTTAAATCCAAACTCATAGTTCCCTCAGAAGTAGCTTCCCAGATTTTTATTTCCCACTTCATATCCTCCAACATCAAGTGTTTGGGCTTTGGAACCTCTAGCATATCATTCACCCCATATGATTTACCCAAGTCCAGAAATCGTCTCTGACTTAGACTTGACTTGGGTACAATGATTTCCAAATCAAAATCAATCCTTTCGAGGTGTGGTTGAGGAATGGAGCTATTGATTGAATCTTCTAGTAAATGAGGATTCAAATCCTCCAAGTTAGCCCCAACCGAATCCAAATATTCAATGAATGGGCTATCAAATGATTCATCAGATTCCTCAAGCCCATTTGTCTCACTAAGATCATCTTCCTTACGCTCAAGTGAGACTTCACTAAGAGATTCTTCACCCTCAGAGTCAAAGAATTCATGATCCTCATTTATATATGTCTCAAAATCGATTGTCATTTCGTGGTTCAAAGAGACATATTTTCCCCTGCTCCCTGGCTCGGGGATCTCAGGTGAATCAATCGGTTCATCCTCAATGGGTTGCTTTAGCCCAACCTGGTAATCCCTGGTCTCAGAAAATGTATCCCCCCTGACAAGTGCTTAAGCAGGTTCAGACATTGGCTCTCCTGAAGGGGGTTCATCTTAAGAATCATCCCAAGATTGGACTAGGGCAACCACAAATTTCATCCTCAACCTCAACAATTTCCCAAGTAGAAACTCACCCAAGCCCCTATCCCCAACATTTTGGAGTAAATCCAATAAAGAGCTATTCAGCTCATCAATCATTTTATCATAGGCTCCAATGCTTCAGTGCATGGTGTTGGCTGGGCTTCTAAAGATTGGATGGTGTTCCTCAAGTTAGCCAACACCCTATCTTAGATTTGGTTCACCTGAACTGAATGGTTCGGTTTAGGTTTGGGTGGGTTTGGGTTAAATCTAGGGGAGTCAAGATATCGAGATTCTCGAGTCCCTCCTTGATAGTAGGTCATTCTAGGTTGTTCAAAGAATGGTCGTGACCTATATTCAGTGGAATACTGGGAAGGGTAGGTGTTATAATCATCATATCCTTCCTAATTGTAGATCGAGTTGATTTGGTCATGTTACGACCCAGTTCCCGAATCCCTACAAGACACGAGATCAGACCGACTCGACTGATCCCAAGACCCAGTCGTCCAACGAGAAAGTAACCAAAAAGCAGGAAAGTAAACCACATTCACTATACTAAGCAACTAACAGTAACAAAAGTACAACAATAAAGAAATAAAACTACTACAGTACACACCACCACAACAATAGAAAAGTAACTAGGTACAAGAATATAAAGTACAGAATGTAAGAGTACAAAAGTCTACTCACTACTACAAAAGAGTATAGCAAGGGAAACTACAACTACTGGGCTCTATTAGGCCCAGCACCCTCTGCAGCCGTAGGCTCTGGCTGCTCAACACCTGGACCTGAAAAGGGGTTATGAGTACACAACGTCAGCGAACGCTGAGTAGAGTGGCAACCAACTAACTAAAGCAGTAAAGGTGGATAGGTAGCTGTTGTTTTTCAATTACTTTCTTTAACTAATTATTCTTTTTCACCACTTGGTTTATTTATCAGGTCTCTTTCTTGATCTCGAATGTTCCTTGTGGGAACAATCTTGATTGCAGTCTGTTCCGAAGAGTAGAAGGCACACGGGGTACTCTCCTGGCCGGGAGAGTCCCCCGTGGTGATCCTACACTCAGTCAACCACCCCAAGGTCACGGACAGTCGTAACGGTGACTACGGCACGCGCGATAAGCACACGGGTAGCTACCCCGCACTAGCACACAGTCAGTCGTTTCCATTAGCAGGTGCGCCCAAAGTACAACACGAAACCAGTATAGGGCCTAGCCCTCTCAATAATAGGGCTCTAGCCCCTAAGAACCAAACAGGGGTCTCGCCCCTCCACAGTCCGCGCACCCTCGCCTGACTACCTTGGTTTGCCCAGTGGGCCTAACAAGTCGGTGTAGGGCAGCTAGCTAAACCCCGGGCCCCGTGAGGTGGCTAGCTCTCTCCCTACACTAGTAGCTCTCCTCGGTACAGTGTACATGAGGGCCACCGAGTCGGTGCAAAGTGGCCAAACCCACCCCAAGTCTCAACCCAAAGGTGGCAAGCACCCCTCTACACTAAGAGGTAACATGTGCTCTCCTTGGTACCACGTACTTAAGGGCCAGCACACTTCCCAACACATTTCCAGATCCATTCTATTTATTTCCAGGAGCTCTACTCCTAATTCCCCGTAGGGTTCATGCTCATATTCCTCATGTCATTCCATACCAGGTTTCATCATTTCTATTTCCATTCTCAAGTTATACCCATGCAACTTGTGATTCTATCGTTCACATTTTCATATTCAGGTTATTCGCAGGTAGCTTGTATTTCCAACATTCACATTTCCATTTCCAAATTATATACATGCAACTCATATTATATCATTTCACGTGTGCGACAGGAAAGTTACATAAAACAGTTAACTAGCACAAGTACTACATATTTTGCAAGCAACTATTATTCATTTACAGGCAATTGTTATCATTCTATCTACTCATTCATGACTGCAATCCATTCATTCAATACAGACATTTCATTATTTCTAGTCCTAGGATTCATGCCATACCCTAGGTTCTAATCATTCATTCCACACATGCATTTAGGTTTTAATTAAATTAAGGGGAAGCCACTCTACCAGTAAACCTAGGAGTAGTGAGGACTTGAATGGCAGGCTCACGTGCCTCAGCAAGCCCCGAACCCGCAACGGAACGAAGTCCTATCACAAGGATCAATCACAAGAGAATACTCAGAATAGTATAGAAAGTCTTCTAACAAGTAGAGGAAATCATACGAAAAACATCGGTTTCTTATTTGCGGAAAACGGACCTCAAACGGACCCTAAACGAGTCAAAAACAGTGTTTCTAACTCAAATCAGACGTCTGGAACAACTTCCAGATGTCTTAAAAGTGTCTAGTGCCATACCTCAAGCCTTGCGCCAATCCTCAGACATCCAGGAACTCCTCTGGACCGTCTGGACCCAGTTCTAGACATCCGACCACCTCTCCGGACGTCTGGAAGCACTTCCCGTCATCTGGTAGGTCACCCAAACATCTGAAATGCGTGGGAGGGCGTGTCCCGTGCCTTCCCGAAATGAATCCTGCACGCAGATATCCGATCTTCTCAAATCGACATGCAAAAGGGGTGTCGGCGAAGCGGCCTGCATGGCCGTATCCGCAAAGGGATGTACCTTTGCGAGACTTCCTCCTCAGACATCTGAAATCTCCTCTAGACGTCGGCTACATCGTCTGGACGTTGCTCCAGACGTCTAATTCTGGGAAAAACCCAGAACGAGAATCTGCTTCCGCCCTCTCGCGTCGTGCGTGGATGCGCCACGACCTCTCGCCTGCAGCTCCGGCTGCAACAGTGTCAGGGAGGACCTCCCTGACACACTCCTCCGTCTCGCGCACGCGCCACTCCGGTCGTGCGCTCACCAGAGAGCTCCCACGCAATCTTGCAAGCTCAACTCCTCCTCTCCTTCTCACGCTGCACCTCCTCTCCTTCTCACGCCACTCCTACGCTCTCGCTTGCTCTGCCGCTCTCGCTGGAGGGAAGAAGGAAGGTAGCTGGGAAGTGGGGGAAACGAAGGTAGAGGAGGGGTTTATATAAGGTTGGTGTTTAGGGTTTTACTGGGGCAGAAGAGAGAGAGGAGGTAAAATACGAGGGTACTGTCTACGTACAGACGCGAGTTCGTACCCAAGATTTTCGATTTTCAGACGTTTGGGAATGAGTCCAGACGTCTTACCAGACGTCAGACCCTCAGTCCAGACATCTTACTAGACGTTTGACCTAAAGTCCAGACGTCTTAAAAGGCTTAAACAACATGGGTCTTAACAGGTCATCAAAGGATGGAGATCTATAATCATTGTAGGTGTGGGAAGGATAATAGTCATAGTCTTGTTGTCCAGGGTTAGGCCCTGGACACTGAGGTCCGAATTCATATCCCCAATCACAGTATTCCCAACTAATGGATGGGTAGTCATAAGTCGTGTCGAGATAGTAATCATCTTTAGGGTAGGTAGTGGTAGGAGGGTAGGGTGGAAAATGAGTGTAGGATGTGGAAGGATACATGGTAGAATAAGAGGGAAATCTGAAGAGAGAAAAGAGCCCTACAATACAAGAAATCAACCCTGTGCTTAGGTGGGTTAGCCTAAAGACCTACAGACTCTCAAGACCCATCTTGAGATTATAAACGATTTAGTCTACTTTTATCCGGTCAATCCAACCAGTTAGAATGAGGGGCTGGGGAGAATGTTCTTCCTTTGGCTTACGCCTCCAATTCCTAGTGTACCCCCCAACCGCGATCGTTTGACGCTACTCCCCTAACTAAACATCAGATGGACCGACAGAAGCAGATTAATAAAAAAAAATCTTAGTCTGAGCCCCAAAGACCGAATCAATCCTTAAGGCCAACATCTACTCAGTTTTAATTAGGCTTGGGATGATTGTGCTCTTGGAATGTGATGGGTCCTTTAGATGGGTTGTGCCCTTAATGATCAATTCAAATGTGTGTGCGTGCACAACCAGAGTTTAAAAATAGGGTTATTTGATGATGTGTCTTTTAGGGTTTAACCTTTTTTAGTAGTTTTTAGGGTTTACTCTTTAGGTTCATTCAATCAGGTTTAGTATAACACTCCAAGTTTTGAAAGCATTAGTGTAGATATATTCCTTTAAAAATCAAAAATAAAATGTGGATGCCTAGTTCAATACTAAAAATTAACCCTAAGTGGCAAGCTACTTGATGAATCAATTTTAATCTTAAGTGGTGCGGCCCAAACAGCTCAATCAATTAGCTTGTTGTAGCACTTAGTTAAGACACACAAGAATGTTTAACCTATTCAGATTTCTACTGACTTATGTGTATTGAGTTGAAGTGTACGGGTCCACAAGTCAGATCCCGATTAAGTGATAGAATCAAAGTGATTGTATGCCTTAGGATAAGAAGTTGTAGGTGTTAAGTGTGTAGCTTTTAGTCAAATCCCATAAGATAAGAATATTTTTTTATTTTTTTATATATGCGGGTGGGTGAGGTGAGTGGAGTGACAATCAAATAACCAAAATCTACCTTAGGGTTTATGCAAGCACCTAAGTTGATTTGGGTTTGAATTATTAGGTTATGCGATGAAAACTAGGGTGGGGGTGGTGGCGGTACACTTACAAAACCTTCATTCGCACTTTTCTCCGATCTAGCTGCTCTGGCCTGCCTCGAATGAGTACCTGCAATTACAGTAAGATCAGAGAAAAAGTGAAAAAAAGTTAGGTAAGGGGGAAAAACACGGAAAAGAACTAAAAAGCATTGCCTCCCCGACAACAGTGCCAAAATGATTGAGGCGTGGTTCAAGAATTAAAATTAGGGTTCAGAGGATCCGTCGTCGTAGCTCACAAAATACATCTATCAGATAATATTTATAACCGAAACTCGAAATGGGAGTCCTGGGTTGAACATGGGGAGGCGAACGTTTAGTTTTGAAAAATCCACGTTTCGCTTTTATTTATTTTTGTCATTTTTATCTTTTCTAACTTTTTTAATATTTTTTATCAAGCAAGCGATTAGGTCGATGAAATTTTATCTAGCTAATCTACTTGTGAAAATATGAGAGAGAGAGAGAAACAATCATGGATTTCTAATCAAATGTTTTTTTACAACTAAGAAAGTGGGAAAGATTACACTACGAAAGTAATAAAGATAAAACGAGGTGAGAGAATCCCCCTCGACGGTTGCTCGGAGGACGACTCGCCCTGACGCCACCTGGAGGAAGGTGGTAAGGAGCGGGACGAAGGAGGACATAGCTGGATGACGAAGGATGGAACGAAGGTGGAGGAGGGGTTTATATAAGGTTGGTGTTTAGGGTTTTGCTAGGGCGGAAGAGAGAGATGAGGGGAAAAGACAAGGGTACTGTCTGCGCGCAACACGCATGCTGACGCGAGTTTGTACCCAAGATTTTCGATTTTCAGACGTTTGGGAATGAGTCCAGATGTCTTAAAAGGCTTAAACAGCACGGGTCTTAACATCATAATAACTTAAAGGAAGTTTCGTCCCCGAAACTTGAGCTAGCTAAGGTGCGAAAAAAGAATAACATACGCATAACAAACTTAAAGAGGACCGAAGCCGATCCGAAAAGACGTACCCTCAAAAAGCTCCGGGTACCACTCTCGCATCGCCGCCTCAAGCTCCCAGGTAGCCTCCTCGTACCTCTGGCTCCTCCACAAGACCTTCACTAGGGGTACCTGCTTCCATCTCAAACTCTGGATGGCTCTATCTAGTATCTGCACTAGTCGCTTGGGGTAGGTCAGGTCATCACCCACCTCGACATTCTCGTGGCTCAGAACATGACTGGGATCAGCGACGTACTTCCTGAGGTTGGACACGTGGGACACGTCGTGCACACCAGAAAGCTGGGGAGGAAGGGCAAGCCTGTAAGCAACGGATCCTACCCTCTCCAGGGCCTCAAAGGGCCCCACAAACCTCAGCGTGAGCTTCCCTTTTACCCCAAAATGCTGCAGGCCCTTCATGGGCAAAACGCGAAGAAAGACGTGATCCCCAACCTCGAACTACACCTCTCTGCGATTCCGATCAACATAACTCTTCTGCCTGCTCCTAACAGTACGGAGTCATCTGTGGATCTACTCTATCACCTCCTGACTTTGCCAGATCAGCCTGGGGCCAGCCTCCCACTTTGTCCCCACCTCAACCCAACTCAAGGCGCAGTACACCTCCATCCGTACAGAGCCTCGTAAGGTGCCATGCCGATGCTCGAGTGATAATTGTTATTAAATGCAAACTCTGCCAGGGGTAAGTGCTCCTCCCAAGAGCCTCTTTAGTCTAGTACATAGGTGTGCAAAAGGTCTTCAAGTGTCTGTATAGTGCGCTCTAATTGTCCATCCGTCTGGGGGTGGTACGCGGTACTGAACCTCAACCGTGTCCCCAAGGCCTGCTGAAACTCAACCCAAAAATGGGAAGTAAAATGGGTATCCCGGTCGGATACAATCTCATGCGGAACTCAGTGCAGGCGTACCACATCAGAAATGTACCTCTCTGTCAACTGTGCTGGTCCCAAGGTGACTCGGATCGGCAGAAAATGTGCCGTCTTCGTCAAGCTGTCCACTATCACCCAGACTGCGTCATGTCCTCACTGGGTAACGGGTAGACCCACCACCAAGTCCATGGTGATGCTCTCCCACTTCCACTCTGGCACAGGAAGTGGCTGCAACGGCCCTACAGGCCTCTGATGCTCGGCCTTCACCTGCTGCACACCAAACACTACTGCACAAACTCACCCACATCCCGCTTCATCCCTCTCCACCAAAAGTCGCACCTCAGGTCATGATACATCTTTGTGTTCTCAGGATGTATGGTGAATCTGGACCCGTGCGCCCTTGTCAGGAGCTCTCTCAACAACTCCTCGTCCCTGGGAACTCACAAACGTCCCTTCATGCGCAGCACCTCGTCTGTAAAAGAGAAGTCTCCTGGGTCCCCCGACAGTACTCTGTCTCGCAACGTCTGTTAGTGCAGGTCTGTCACCTGTCCTGCAATGATGCGGTCTATCAGCTCTAGTCGCGTCTATCGTGTCACTGTCACTGCCCCACAATACCCCTATGACTCTCAAGGTCGCCAACTGCCCAACTTCTCCATAAGTCTCCAACTCTATGCCTGTAGTTGGCCAAGTGACCGGGCGCCTTCCGGCTCAAGAGATCAGCCACTACGTTGCCCTTCCCCGGATGGTAGGAGATGCTGTAGTCATAGTCCTTCAGGAGCTCTAACCAACGTCTCTATCTAATGTTAAGCTCCTTCTGATCAAACAAGTACCTGAGGCTCTTATGATCCGTGAAAATCTCAAAGGTCTCAAGATAAAGGTAGTGCCTCCATGTCTTCAGTGCAAAGACAACAGCTGCCAGCTCTAAGTCGTTGGTAGGGTAGCTATGCTCACGAGGCTTCAGTTGCCACGAAGTGTAAGCGACAACGTGACCCCGCTGCATGAGCACACCCCTTAACCCTTGCAACGAAGCATCCGTGTAGACCACAAAATCGCCACTTCTATCTGGGATGGTAAGCACAGGAGCTAAAGTCAGTCTCTCCCTCAACTCCTGAAAACAAGCCTCACAAGCATCTGTCTAGGAAAAGGGCACGTCCTTCCGAGTCAACTGAGTCATAGGATGCACAATCTGCGAGAATCCCCTGATAAATCGCTGGTAGTAACCTGCCAGTCCCAAAAAGCTATGTATCTCTGTCACTGTACGTGGCCTCTCCCACCTGAGTACGGCCTCCACCTTGGCTGAATCCACAACCAAACCATCCCCCGAGATCGCGTGGCCTAAGAAAGTCACCTGCCTCAACCAAAACTCGCGTTTGTTGTACATGGCATACAGCCTGTGTCGTCTCAAAGTGTCTAGAATCATCCATAGGTGTTGTCTGTACTGTGCCTGATCCCGCGAGTAAACGAGTACATCGTCGATAAATACCACCACAAATTGATCTAGATACGATCTGAAAACCCAGTTCATCAAATCCATAAAAGTAGCGGGGGCATTGGTCAGCACAAATGGCATGACCAAAAACTTGTAGAGTCCGTACCGGATGCGGAAAGCTGTCTTGGAGACGTCGGTTGACATGCACTTGTGCGTGTGTGTTAAGAAGTGTCGTTATAGTTGCACTTGCAACGCCAGTTTTAAAGTAAATAAACGGAGGTGAGTCCGAGTGTCGGTCTCAGGGAGGCGTGAAAATCAGATTTTGCTTATCAATTGTTGTCATAGAAAGCGCGAAGTTTTGCTTGCGAAAGGTGAGATTTTGAAAAGCTAGAGAGAGATAGAGAGAGAGAGATTAGGGTTAGAATGTTCCTTGTTTGATCATGCAACTTAAATAGAAATTAAAGTAACAACTGAATAGAAAATAACTTCATTAATCATGCACTTTTAGTTCATAGCTTACAACATTAAATACATGCTCAAACAAAAGTAATGGAAAGCTTAAAAGAGAGAGAGAGGATGGAGAGTGACGAGGCAGCCACGGTGGTGGAGGAGGCTCCGTCGGCAGCTCTTCGTCTCCGACGATTACAAAAGGGCCTAAAGCTAGCTAAGAGAGGGGTGAAGTAGTTGTAAAGGAAGTGAATGCCTTTAATGAGTGATTGGAGGGGGTTTAAATAGGGTTAAGGGCTTTCTAAAAGAAGAAGGGGCTTTAGCGACATCTGGAACGTCGCTAAAACCACTCCAAAAGCGTCAGTGAAGCCCTCCAGCCCGCCGGTCAACCGCCCGCGCCGTTTTTCTTCATGCTCGATCCGTGGCCGCTGCATGAGAGCCGTCCGATCTGAGATCTCTCCTTGGTTGCGCTTGGATTGCACCTCGGGCGCGCGTGTGCGCGGGTGTCGTCGCCCGGCGTGCGCACGCTCCTAGGCGCTCACAATCTGTGGGCACGCCGCGTGGCGCGATCTCGGCCACCTACTGCTGATCGGGCTGCCCAATTTCGCCGCGCACTTCCTTCGCCTTCAATTTGCGCACTGCGCGACTCGAACCCGCGTCGCGTGCATGCGAGCGTACGCGCTAACCGTTGCGCCACGCCCGCGCTTTGACGCGGAGACCACGCGATTCTCGGCCGTCCAATCGAAGATCGACGGCCGAGATTTGATCTCAGCTGATGGTTGAAGTGGCGAGCGGTGGAGCGGGGGTGACGTAGTGCAATGAGGGTCGTTAATCTCCAGATCAACGGTCAGAACTTCTTAGGCCCATTGTAGGAGCTCCGGATGTCGGATTTGGCCAATCTTGAGTCTGTTGGACTTCGTTCGTCGTTCTAAATCCATCCGTGCGGTCCGATTGCTCATCTGAGGCATGCTTTGACAAGTGCTTATACAAATGGCCATTAATACAGTTTTATAAGCAATCTTGGTTCATGATGCATGCAATGCTCCCATTCTACTTATGTTGTGCCTTTTATTCTTAAGATGGGCCCTATTTAACAGAATTATCACTCCCTTGTGCAGTGTTATCATACCCCCATGCTTACTCCTTTCTATCTCCTAGCAAGGTTTATTCTAGCCTTTCTTTTCTTTCAGAATTTAAGAAGTAATTGCTTAGACACTTCGTCACTTGTCAATAGGAGGAAATATACAAAGATCTTAATCTACAAAGACTAAGCAGCACCCGGGTGTCTGCCAAAATACGAATCGCTCGAATCCTTGCTTTAATGTATATAACTATACATATATATATATATATTTAGAATTTTTTCGGAATTCAGTGTGGGTTGGTAACTTTTTACGGCTGCCCAGCCCACCCAAAACTCTGTCAAAAACCCTAAGTGCTAAGCATCTTGGTGTGAAGGTTGTGATAGACTCACTTAACGGTAATTCAGACAGACTTCGGGTTTCTACGCCCCTAGGTGACCGGAAGAGGAGATAGATTTTCCTGAAGGTGTATTTATTCGATTGGTAGCTTTCTCCCTACGTTTGTTTTAATTGGGGTCAACATAAGGATTTTTCCAGTGTATATCTCCCCGGCTTGCACTACTTCCCCGCTTCTTCCTTAAGTGTTTTGGTTCTTTTTGTGCAGTTATTGAGCTGGGCTCTGGACAACCGACTAATGGGCTGTTACCCACGATCACTTGCCAGCCATACTTATGCGGTGAAGTGTGGTTTTTTTTTTTCATAGGTGGCTTCCCTGATCTCAAATGTACCTAGAGGCAATGAAGAAATGGTCTGTGGTTGGGTTCTGGACAACCTGCCAATGGGCTGTTACCCACGACAAGTTGCCAGCCATACCACCCTAGAGAGTTCATTAGCTACCCAATTTCTGTCAAAATCTCCGAGAAGTGAGTCTGTGCAAAAATGTGTGCAGATGCTTAGACTCAAAGTTTTTCTGAGTTAGAGGGTGAGTTGATAAGTCGTATACTTATCACCTTATTTAGCAGGTGGATTAGAATAGCTTGAGGTTGCAAGGATTCGAAGCTAAATCCATATTTTAACAGACACCAGGGCTGATTAAGTCTGAAGGCCTGAAAAGTCTAAGTGTTTGAGTTTTCTTTATATTATTTCCCATTATTGACAAGTTTCTAATGCCTAAGTTTTCTTCCTAAATTCAAAATTTTTTTTAATTAATTAATTTGTTTATTTATTCATTTATTCAGACTGATTAAATGAACTCAAGATTGTGCAATTTACCACCCCCCATGCTTAAGTTGGACAATGTCCTCATTGGCAAATACATGGATGAAAAAGGGTTCAAAAAGATAGTACCTGAGTGACGTAAAATACCGGATCAGTCTGAATCCTCTGGGTTGCCTCGCAGGAAGCGCTGAGTTTAATGCCTCCAGCTGGGCGGTGCTCCGTGTCAACCCTCAATGAGGGTGACACTCTCCTTTGGGGGAACCTGGGCCAGGAAATGCTTCAATCTTTGACCATTAACTGTAAAAGTGTGCCCAGTGTTAGGATCAACGATTTCAACCACCCCATTAGAGTAGGGCATAACCACCCGAAATGGTCCTGTCCATTTGGACCTAAGTTTCCCCGGGAAGAGTTTTAGGCAGGCGTCAAACAGCCAGACTTGCTGGTTAAGCTCAAAGGTTTTTCTATGAATGAGTCGATCGTGGACGGCTTTCATTTTCTCCTTATACAGTCGACTATTGTCAAAGGCATCCCGACGAGTTTCTTCGAGCTCAGATAATTGGAGCGTCCTCTGCGCACCGACTAACTAGGAATCCATGTTACATTGCTTGACAGCCCAATAAGCCCGGTGTTCCAATTCGACAGAAAGATGGCAGGCTTTGCCAAAGACCAAGCGATAAGGCGACATGCCCATCGGGGTCTTGAAAGCGGTCCTGTATGCCCACAAGGCATTGATGAGAACCTCCTCATGAACCCTAACTAGCACAATTTAATCTAAATAAATGTGAAGAAGCTCCTACAAAACCTAAAGAGAGGCTTAACTCAGAGAATTCTGAGTTAAAGAATAAGACAAATCATAAGGGGTAAAACTACAATTTCACCAATGCAGTGTGCAAACAGGGAAATTAAGGATCTTAATGAAGGTCAAATGAGCTTAATAAGGAGAGAAGTGGGATGATCTAATCTGAAAAGGGTTATAGCAACTTCTAGGAATTAAATGACATTCTGTAACCCTAAAACAAATTCACTTTAATTCATGAGGTTCGAGGCAGGATAAAAATCAAATAAACCCTCTAAAATTTATGGAAAAATGGTCCCTAGGGTTTAGAACCTTCAATTTGGCCTTTGCAACCTATTTTGACCTAAAATGAGAACCATGCCCAATTTATGACTTAAATTTGGTTTTTACGCAAATTAACCAGTCAAACATGGTCCAACCTAAAATCAAATTTCACCATTAAAATCCTTAGGTTCAAATTAGGTTGGTATAAAAATTTGGGCTTAAGAAAAGACTATCTTGATCGAATTTACAAATTGGTCCTCTTGAATTACTTTTTGACCCTTATCTTTTGAAACCCTTGCAAAAGGCCCCCTAAATTTCTCATCGTTCTTTGCAGAACGGTCCTCCCTACCATTTCTGCGCAGCGCCATACCTCCGGCGACCTTGCGCGGAGGATGGCGTCGCGTAGGGCAAGGCGCCCGTCCTCAGGAACGAGCGGGGGGTTCCCTGCATCGTCCTCTGTTGCAGGGACCCTCCCCTGACCTCTGCAACCGACCATGCCTCTTGTGCGAACACACGAAAGGCATGGGTGTCCATTTCTGGCCATCTCCGGCGAGCACGGCACATCACCTCCTCGATCCCCTCTCCTCGCCAATGCCTTTATAAGGAGCGACTAGGTCTGCCATCTCCTTCAAGCTACTTCTGATGGAGAAAAACCCTAGATTTCATCTCTCCCCTCTCCGGTCAGAGAGCCATAGCTTCCAGTGATCCTCCCTCCTCCTCCTCGTCGCTCTGCTACCATACCTGCAGCAGAGCCCACTCTACCCCGTCGTCCCACGCCAAGCCGCACCAACTGGTGTCCTTAGATCTCCTCCTCGTCGCCGATAACCCCCTCCTGGGCACCTTCGTCCCCAGCTCCAGCAGGCACGAGCCGGACGTCTTCCTCTCCCTCTTCGTCAACTAAGTAGGTAGGAATCTTCCTCTCTCTCTCCCTTATATTTTCCCCTTCTTAATTTACCATTTTGACTCACCGACCGCCACTGTCCATCACCACCTTCCCCATCTCCGGCGAGGTCGCTCCACCTCCACAGACCATTCCACCCCTTACCGACAAGCCCAATAGCTCCCCCTCACTCCACTCAAACATTTCCCCCACTCCATTCACCGCCCTTCACCACCCGACCACCCCCCGAACACACCCATTTCCGCGCACACAGTCTGCCCTAGGCGCACCTCCACAGGCACACTCGCGCCTCGTCGACCCTCACACTGCCTTCGCCACACTCCGACGAGGCTCCCTGCGTTGTCTGATGTGTCCATGAGGCTGTCCTTGTGATTTCAGGTCTCCACCTCCTCGCTGCCATTGACGAGCTACTGAAGCTTCTTCGCAAGCAGCTCCAGGACCCCTCCAGCCCAGGCGTGAGCTCCAAGCAACGCGGGTTGCTTCCGCGAGTATGCCCAGGTTCCCAATTGGGGTCGCGAGCCCTCGCTGCTGCCCCAATTGGCAGTGCCCTCTCGCCTGCGGGCGCCCAGAGCAGAGGTGGGACTTTAGTCCCACCTCATAAGTGTGTGGCCTCGCGCCCACACTTAAATTGATTTTGTGAATTAATCTGTTCACCTTCGATACACAGGGGTCAAGTCCCTCACCCACGCATGCAGCGCGCCACGTGCTCGCACCCGCCCTTGCTTGCGCTCATGCCCCGCGGGTCTGGGCCGAACCCGACTGCCCGACCAAGCACTCCTTGCCCACCACCGCATGCCGGTGGGCCTGGTCCCGGGCGCGCAACCCGAACCCAATTACCCGACTCTGGGAGAGCTTTCCCAAAGAGAGATTCAGAGAGAGAGAGAGATGCGGGGAAGGGGTAGGGGTAGGTTTTGCACTGATAGTTGTGTGTGTGCGCGCAAGGAAGAAAAAAAAAGAAGGAAGAAGCAGGCGAAGGAAAAAGAAGAGAGGAGAAGGAGCGGCTGAAGACTTAGCCACACTGAGCAGCTGCTGAAGAAGAAAGGAAGGAGAGGAGCTGAAGGAGAAGAAAAGGAGCCGCACTATAGCAAACGCACAGTTAAGCTGTCTAAGCACTGAGTCAGACGTCGAAAGGTCAGCAGCCAGAGTAGAAAGAAAGAAGACGCAAAGAAGAAGAAGAAGAAGACAGGAAGGAGAAAGAAAAGAAAGAAGAGGAACGAGCCTGAGCAGAAGAAAAAGAAGAAAAGAAGGAAGAAGAAAGGAAGACTTAGCAGCTGAAGGAAATCAAAGAGAAGGCAGAAGCCTCTGCAGCTGCAAGGAAGAAGAGAAGAAAATCAGAAAGGAAGAAAGGAGAAAGAGAAAGGGTCACCACAGCCGCAGCAGAGAAAAGAAGAAAGAAGAAGGTAGATTGAAGAACCAGCTGAAAGAGAAGAGGAAGAGAGAAGAAGAAGAAGCCAAAAAAGAGAACTTTTGCTCCCTCTCTCTCTCTCTCTTCATTTTTGTAAAACCTTGTATATTGTGAACTTATATGCTTCTAGAATTATAGTTGCTCCTTGAGTTCGACCTCAGGAAACTTGTCATCCCGAGTAAAAAAATTTGTATTCAACCAGTAACTGTTTTGTCATATACCACAACGACTATAATGACCATAAAGACAGAACACGGCAACTAGGCATCATCAAGTCGTGTGGACCAGTCTTTCCTGTCAGGTCTCACAGTCTTCTGTAAAATGTTCTTGATTTGTCTATTTGAGACCTCGATCTGCTCGTTTGTTTGCGGATGATACGGGACAGCAATGCGGTGGTTCACCCCGTATTTTCTAAGTAGGGCACAGAAATGGGAATGAATAAAATGGCTTCCACCATCACTGATCAGGGCCTTAGGTATTCCAAACCGGGAAAAGATGTTCTTCTTAACAAAGTCCATGACAGTCCTGTGATCGCATCGGCGGGTGGCGACGGCTTCAATCCATTTGGAAACATAGTCTACTGAGACCATGATGTACTCGAAGTCGTTAGATGGTAGAAAGGGGCCCATAAAATCGAGACCTCAAACGTCGAAGATTTCGACAATCAAAATGGGCTGAAGGGGCATCATATCTTTCTTGGTCATGGTCTCCAGCGTTTGGCAGCGTGAGCAAATCTTGGCAAAGTTGTGTGCATCCTTAAATAGGGACGGCTAGTAAAATCCAGACTGCAAAACTTTTACAGCTGTTTTCTTTCCAGAGAAGTGGCCACCACAAGCCTGGTCATGACAGAAGGAAAGCACACTCTGAACTTCATCTTCGGGGATACACCTCCTGATGATCTGGTCAGCACAGAGGCGAAACAGCATGGGATCATCCCAGAAATAGTGCTTGGCCTCAGCCAAGAACCTGTCCCATTGCTATCTGGACCAGTTGTGCGAGGTTTGTCCTACAACCAGGTAGTTGACGTAGTCAGCATACCATGGCATTTTCTTGTCTTGCATAGCCAAGATGTGTTCATCAGGGAAGGCGTTAGATAGAGGTAGGGAGGGTCCAATGTGGTCTGGATGAAGTCTAGACAAGTGATCAGCCACCACATTCTTCGATCCAGCCTTGTCTCATATTTCCAGGTCAAATTCCTGCAAAAGCAGGATCCATCTGATGAGCCTGGGCTTTGCGTCCTTCTTGGCCAAAAGGTGCCGGATGGCTGAATGGTCAGTGTAAATAGTCACATGGAATCCCAGCAAGTACGATCGAAACTTTTCAAGTCCAAAGACTACAGCGAGCAACTCTTTCTCTGTGACCGTATAATTTCGTTGGGCCTCGTCCAATGTTTTGCTCGCGTAATAGATCACCACGGGCTTCTTGTCTTGCCTTTGTCCCAGGACAGCGCCTATGGCAAAATCTGATGCATCACACATAATCTCAAAGTCCTGGGACCAGTCTGGGGGTTGAAGTACAGGTGTGGTGGAGACTAAGTCCCGGAGGGTGAGATAAGCCTGGATGCAATCAGAAGACATGTGGAATAGGGCGTCGTTGGCTAGAAGGTCGGTCAAGGGTTTGGAAAGCTTGGAAAAGTCTTTAATGAACCTTCGGTAGAAGCCAACATGTCTTAGGAATGAGCGAATCTGTCGAACCGAGC
The DNA here is from genome assembly GCA_037157565.1 of Thalassia testudinum. Taxonomy (NCBI): domain Eukaryota; kingdom Viridiplantae; phylum Streptophyta; class Magnoliopsida; order Alismatales; family Hydrocharitaceae; genus Thalassia; species Thalassia testudinum. The sequence continues at coordinate 98,290,183 of JAZHRO010000039.1, read as the reverse complement.
TAGGTGGAGGAAGTTTGGAAATTAAATCAACCTTAGCCTGGTCTACCTCGATGCCCCTATGCGATACGATGTGACCGAGGATAATTCCTTCTTGAACCATAAAATGGCTTTTTTCCCAACTTAACACCAAGTTAACCTCGATACATCATTTCAGGATTTTCTCCAAGTTGCTCAGACAATGGTCGAATGAATTCCCGAATACAGAGAAATCATCCATAAAGACCTCTAAGTATTCACCCACCATTTCTGAAAAAATGGCTACCATGCAACGCTGGAAGGTCGCAGGTGCGTTGCATAACCCGAACGGCATTCGACGGAATGCAAACGTGCCATACGGGCAAGTGAATGTGGTCTTTTCCTGATCTTCCGAAGCAATTGCGACTTGGTTATATCCTGAATATCCATCCAGGAAGCAAAAATACTTCTGCCCTACCAATCTTTCAAGGATTTGGTCAATGAATGGCAAGGGGAAATGATCCTTCTTAGTGGCTTCATTGAGCTTCCTATAATCAATACACACCCGCCATGCGGTGGAGGTGCAGGTGGGGATGGATTTTCCATGATCATTGGTGACAATAGTGAGCCCAGCTTTCTTTGGAACCACTTGAGTAGGGCTCACCCAGGGGCTATCGGAGATACGATATATGATGTCGGCGTCAAGCCACTTGATAATTTCTTTTTTAACGACCTCCCGCATGTTTGGGTTTAAACGTCTTTGCATCTGGTAGGAAGGTCGTGCCCCATCTTCCAGGTAAATCTTATGGGTGCAATAGGTGGGGCTAATTCCTCTTAAGTACGAAATGGTCCAACCAATGGTGGCCCGATGTTCTGAAAGGGTCGTAGTCAACCTGAGTTCCTGATCCTTGGTTAGACGAGAATTAATAATCACTGGGAAGGTCTGGTCAGGTCCCAGGAAGACATACTTGAGATTCTCAGGCAATGGTTTAAGTTCAGGTGCGAGTGGAACCACGGTCGATGGGAAGGGAAAGGGAGGGAGTTGATCAACATCGATCTCCTTAAATGGTGTCGTGTGATGGTACTCAGCCTTATAGAGGTCCACGGGTAATGATGGTGACGGGTCAGCACAGTCACTACGGGTTTGGTGGTTTGATACAGAACTGAGGGTGAGGCATTCCTCAATCAGAGTTTCCACGGGATCATGTTCCTCAACACAATCTCAATCAAAAGACTTTGTCGCCCGAAGGATATCCAATTGCATTTTCCTATCCCCGAAGGCGATTTCCATACATCCCGTGTCGCAATCAATGTTTGCCTTAGCTGTAGCTAAGGAACGTCTGCCTAAGATTATGGGTGCATTCTGTAATTTTTCAGGGACTTCCATGTCAAGCACCAAAAAGTCGACTAGGAAATAGAAGTCCTTGACCCATACAATCATGTCCTCGACAACCCCCTTCGGGGTTTTCACTGATCTATCAGCCAGCTGGATTGTGACAGGGGTTGGTGTCAGCTCTCCAAAACCAAATTGGTGGTACAGGGTTGTTGGAATCAGATTGATAGAAGCACCTAGGTCCAGGAGCACTCTATCAAACGTCATGTCCCCGATATTACAGGAAATCAAGGGCGCTCCTGAGTCAGTTCGCTTGAGTGGAAGGTTGCTTGATATCACGAAACTTGCTTGTTCAAAGAGCACAACCTTCCTAGGTGCTTGAGGTCTCAGCTTACGCTTAGGTGTACAGGCATCCTTTAAAAACTTGGCATAAGCAGGGATGTGGTTGACGGCTTCAAGGAGCGGAATATTAATCTGTACTTGCTTAAAGATTTCCAATAGCTCCTCAGTTTCCACAACATTCTTCTTTTTCTTGATTATTTCAAAGGCCTCAGGGTAGGGTGTCTGAATGTGGATTGGTTCTATTTCTGGGTCCTTGGTTGGTGCCTCTTTTGAGTCGGGTATTTCAGCGGGTGAAGTCTCGGGAAGAGTCGGCCATTTGGGATCCTAGGTTTTGGTGCCACTTCTCAAAGTCACCCCATTCGTAGAGGCATTGGGACCATGGGTTGATCCTTGAGAAGACGAGGACGAAGAAGCACCAAACCCAGGAGGTGTTTGCGGGGCTGGCTGGACCATGTGAGCATGCCCGGGGTTACTTTGGAACCCTTGAGAATTGGGGCCTCTGTTAATTATGTTTCGCGGGTTCGGTTGTGGTTGGGAAGGTAAGGATCCTTGTTGTTTACAGTCCAAGAGTTGGCTTAACTGTCCCTTTACCAAGGCCATTTCCTCCTGATGTTTCTGGTTCATGTCAGCTATCATCTTTATTAGGGTGTCCATTTGGTTTTGTGGGGGAGGGGCCGCCCTATTCTGATTATATTGGGGTCTAACTGGTGGTCCTTGCTGATAGGGGGCAAGTGTGGTTGCTGGTTTGGCCTGGGCTAGTTCTGGAATTGCGGTGGTTTCTGGTTTGTCCAACCAAAGTTGGGGTGGTTACACCAGCCAGTGTTGTAAGTGTTGGAGAAAGGGTTAGGTTTAGCATAACCTTGGACAACTTGCACATCTTCTAGGATAGCCGATGTTGATGAAGAGGGAAGGGAGTAATCAAGGGTTGAGGGAGCAAAGGTCCCTCCCTGGAACGTGGTTAGGGGTTATTCCAAGTTCAGTTGGGTAAAGGGCTAGACCAGGTCAACATTATGCGCTCCCTTTGCTAGGGAAAAAGTCTGTAAGGGATTCCTGGTCTGGTTCAGTAGCTCATCAATCTTTTTGTCCACCAATTCCACTCGATCCAATTTCCTGGCAATGATGTCCATGTCAACCATTCCAGAATTTGCTTGTACCTCATAAATCCCACCACGAGGTTGACTGGACCTGTTGAACTGGGTCATAGAGGCATTGTTGAGCGAATTCTCGCTCATAGACTCAAAGAGCTCAAACGCGCTCTCCTCGTCTTTGTTCAGGAAGTTCCCCCCGCATGAGGCATCGACGAAGTTCCGCAGGTTACTGTCCAGACCATGGTAGAAAATCTGGGCCAATTGCCACCTTGGTACTTCGTGGTGTGGGCATTTCCTCAAGAGTTCATTAAATCTTTCCCATGCCTCATGAAATTGTTCCCCACCCTAGAGTGTAAAGGTAGTAATAGCTCTTCTGAGGGCATTGGTCTTTCCTATGGGGAAGAATTTCTTTAAAAATGCATGCCTCATTTCTTCCTAGGTGGTGATGGGTCTACCTAGGGTTCTAAGCCAATGAGAAGCCTTGTCTCTTAATGAGAAGGGAAACATCTTAATTAGCACAATGTCAAGGCTAATGTTCCTAGGTTTCACAGTTCGCGCTATGCAGTCGAGATCCTCTAGGTGCTGAAAGGGGTCCTCATTTGAGTTTCCATGAAAGTGACTCTAGATCAGACTTAAGACATTCGATTTCAGCTCAAAATCATCTCCCCCCTCAAGGATCCTAAGGTGTGGCTCCACTCTAATAGCAAAGGGATTATAGAAATCACGGAGGGGCCTCAGCTGATCCTGAAATGGTGGTATATCAAGTGGTGGTTGCCCTGTTATGTCTTGGAAAGGTGGTGGTGGTTGTTCTCGTGGGTTCTGTAATTGTTGTATGGCTTGCATGATGGTGTGGATTTGTTGTTGCTGAAGCCTGTGGTTAGCATTAATTTGGGCTTGGATGATGGCCATAGCGTCTGGTGGGGGTTGATCCTCAGCCTCATCTACCCTAGGTTTAGCCATGTTTCCAACAGAATTACGTCTCCTAGATTCCTGCCCCAAAACACACAACTCGGGATGCAGTGAGCGTCCCCCGTGCATACACTAGAGAAGAACAGGAGGGGATGCAGAGGGCGGTAGATGCGAGAAATGTGTTTCAATCAAGCACACAAGCCTAGTCCTTATGGTGTACTCCTTAGGAGACCTAGAAATCTCACAAAGGGTGATTAAGTCCGTAAGCACTGGACTCCCCTTTCCAAGGCTAATCTGGCCAGGTTGATTACGAGGGGATTGCAGGGAAGATTCTTCCTTTGGCTTGCGCCTCCGGTTCCGTAGACCCCACAACCGTGGTCATTTGACACCGTCCCGCAGCCTAGTCACCAGATTCTACCAAGGGAATGAAAGCCAAGTGCCCAGCGAACAAACTTCACCTTTCGAGACTTAACTCAGTCCTGCCTAGGGCACGTCTACTCAGTTTTAAAGGGCTAGGATAGTGCTTGTGCTAGGGTTATGTGATGAGGCGTTGATTGGGGTGGTGCCTCTTAATTTTCCACTTTCAAAGTGTGTGCTTCTATCAAAACATGATTTTCAAGCAAGGATTTTTAAGATGTGGTGTCTTTTAGTGTTTCATCCTTACTTTAGTATTTTTTAGGGTTGACGTGTCTTAATGTTTTCAAACAAGTTTCAATAGGCACGTCAAGTTCTACACACAATTCGGTGAAAGTAGATTTCCTTTTATTCTGTAGAGGCTCTAAAACCCTAATGTACTCATCCTAATGATCATGCAGCTTCTACTAGATGAGTCAGTTTTAGGGTTGAGTGGTGCGACCCAGGTCAACTCACGGTGTCTTCGCAAACACCACTCAAGAAAAAGAAAAGAACACTCCAAGAATTTATTAAGAATGTTAGAGTGTACATTTTTTTTTTTTGTGGGGTGATGTGTTAAGGATGTGGGTCAGGCAATTATACACCACGCTAATTTTTTTTCAATTTTTGCAATTTTTTTTTAGTTTTTTCACGCAAGCAAACAATCATGAGAGAAGAATTACTCACTATCGATCCTCGTAGTGCCTACTCCCTTGCTACCGTCGTGGGATGCGTCGCTTCGCCGTCCACGCGTCGAATTCCTGCAACCATCAAGTAAAAAGGAAAATAAGGCATTAGACGATGTGAGAATGAATGTGGAATGGAGGTGACAAAACAAATCCGTTGCCTCCCCGGCAACGGCACTAAAAACTGACGTGCACTTGTACGTGTGTGTTAAGAAGTGTCGTTATAGTCGCACTTGCAACGTCGGTTTTAAAGTAAATAAACAGAGGTGAGTCCGAGTGTCGATCTCAAAAAGGCGTGAAAATCGAATTTTACTTATCACTTGTTGTCACGGAAAGTGCGAAGTTTTGCTTGCGAAAGGTGCGATTTTGAAAAGCGAGAGAGAGATAGAGAGAGAGAGATTAGGGTTAGAGTGTTCCTTGTTTGATCATGCAACTTAAACAGAAATTAAAGTAACAACTGAACAGAAAATAACTTCATTAATCATGCACTTTTAGTTCATAGCTTACAACATTAAATACATGCTCAAACAAAAGTAATGGAAAGCTTAAAAGAGAGAGAGAGAGAGGATGGAGAGCGACGAGGCAGCCACGGTGGTGGAGGAGGCTCCGTCAGTGGCTCGACGTCTCCAGCAATTACAAGAGGGCCTAAAGCTAGCTAAGAGAGGGGTGAAGTAGTTGCAAGGGAAGTGAATGCCTTGAATGAGTGGTTGGAGGGGGCTTAAATAGGGTTAAGGGCTTTCTAAAAGAAGAAGGGGCTTTAGCGACGTCTGGAACGTCGCTAAAACCACTTTAAAAGTGTCAATGAAGCCCTCCAGCCCACCGGTCAACCGCTCACGCCATTCTTCTTCACGCTCGATCCGCGGCCTCTACGTGAGAGCCATCCAATCGAAGATCGGACGGCTGAGATCTCTCCTTAGCTGCGCTTGGATTGTGCCTCGGGAACGCATGTGCGCGGGCGTCGTCGCCCGGCGTGCACGCGCGCATGGGCACTTGCGATCTGTGAGCATGCCGCGTGGCGCGATCTCGGCCGCCTGCTGCTGATCGGGTGGTTCAATTCCGCCGCTCGCTTCCTTCGTCTTCAATTTGCGCACCGCACGGCTCGAACCCGCATCACTTGCGTATAGGCGTGCGCGCTAACTGTTGCGCCACGCCCGCGCTTTGTCGTGGCGACCACGCGGTTCTCGGCCGTCCGATCGAAGATCGACGGCTGAGATTTGATCTCAGCTGATGGTTGAAGCGGCGAGCGGTGGAGCGGGGGTGACGTGGCGTAATGAAGGCCGTTGATCTCCAAATCAACAGTCAGAACTTCTTGGGCCCATTGTAGGAGCTCCAGATGTCGGATTTGGCTAATCTTGAGTCCGTTGGACTCCGTTCGTCATTCTGAATCCATCCGTGCGGTCTGATTGCCCATCTGAGGCCTACTTTGACAAGTACTTACACAAATGGCTATTAATACAGTTTTATAAGCAATATTGGTTCATGATGCATGCAATGCTCCCATTCTACTTATGTTGTGCCTTTTATTCTTAAGATGGGCCCTATTTAACAGAATTATCACTCCCTTGTGCAGTGTTATCATCAGTCTCCCTGATCCTCAACTGGTGGTAACCTAACCTTAGATCTATCTTGGAGAACACCATGGCACCTCGCAATTGGTCAAAAAGGTCATCAATCCTCGACAGCGGATACTTATTCTTGATGGTGACCCTATTCAACTATCTGTAGTCAACACAAAGTCGCAGGATACCATCCTTCTTCTTCACAAACAACACAGGGGCTCCCCACGGGGATGCACTGGGTCTCACAAAGCTCCTCTCCAACAGGTTCTATAGCTATGACTTGAGCTCTCATAGCTTAAGTGGTGCCATCCGGTACGATGCAGTAGAAATGAGGCTGGTCCCCGGTACCAGTGAGATCTCAAACTCGATCTCACGCTCGGGCGGTAGTCCTAGCAACTCCTCTGGAAACACGTCAGGGTACTCACTAACTATCGGAATGCTCTAAAAGTCCGCCACGGGGCTGGGCTCCGCCACCACACAGGCTAGAAAGCCCTCACACCCCTAGCTCAAAAGTCTCGCTACCCAAAGCGTAGATATGCACCTAAAACCTCCATCCACCGACTGTCCGGGAAACTTAAAGGAAGGCATCTCCGATATGGAGAAGACGATCTTCCTCCCGAAATAGTCCACCAAGGCGTGGTAGGCAGACAGCCAATCCATCCCCAGGATCACGCCAAAATCCTCCATCGGTATCACAATCAGGTCAGCAGGGAGGCTGTGTCCCCCTATACTGACCTCACAGTCCGTGTAGACCTCGTCAGCTACAAACAGCTGGCCACCTGGGCCTCTGATCACAAATGGATCCTCTAATAACACACTGTCCTGTCCCAAACTGACAGCAAAACTCACAGTGACAAAAGAGTGTGTGGCGATGGAATCAAAAAGCACGTAAACTAATCTATCGGAAATGGTAACCATACCTGCCACCACTGAACTGGATGCCATAGCGTTTCCATGTGTCAGGGTGTTGATACTCCCCTCATCCCTCGATGCAAAAGAAGCAGCCACACTCTGAGTCGGGCAAGTAGCCGCTGGTTGGTACCCTCCCCATGACTACTGGCCTCCCCCACGCACCTGGGGACCGCGACCACCAGCTCGACCTCCAACGCTCGGTGCGGGGAGCATCTACTGTGCTCCAGCCCTAGACCAGCAATTCCTCCTGATGTGGCCCGGCTAGCCACACTGGTAGCAGAGGGGGACTTGACTCCCTCCTTCGGTAGGTCCCTGCTGACAGCTAGGCGGGGGTCTAGTGCTGACAGTTGGCCCCTGTCAGGGGCCCCCAAAGGCCACTGACGGCCCCACAAAATGAGACAACACTCCCACGAGTACTGTGTGCCTCCTCTCTCGTCGGTCCTGTGAGTACTCAGGCTGGTAGGGCCTCTTCCGCCCATTGTCGATGTCTCACGCGATCGAGTTGGTCTCCTTTTATGTCATGGCTGCCTCCACCACTCTCGAGAAGGTGGGCAGCTTCAGGGGCTCGACATACCACCGAATAGCAAGCCGGAGCCCCTTAGTGAACCTCCACAGGCGCTCCTCCTCTGTAGCTACGGTCGTTGTAGTAAAACATGACAGCTCCAGGAAGCGCGTGCGATATGCGCTAACAGTCATCGTCCCCTGGCGGAGAGTGTGGAACTCCTGCCTCCTCTGGTCCTGCCAAGTCTGTGGAAAGTGCTACTCGCAGAAGAGGGTCACGAACTGGTCCGACATCGACTCTCCCCTCTCCTGGTCTCTAACTGCTTTCCACCACCTGTGTGCCGCACTCTCTAGCTGGTATGTGGCAAAGGCCACGCGGCACTCCACAAGGGGGCGAAGGGTGTCAAACACCTTCTCTATCTACTCTAGCCAGTCCTTTGCCTCAGACGGGTCCTCATCCCCCATGAAGGAGGGGGGCTTCAGCTTTCGGAACTATCCGAAAAGCTCGTGGTGCAGCTGCAGTGGGGAAACGGGCACGCCTCTAAGCAAGGAGGGCTCGTGCTCGGAAGTGTCAAAGTGCGGTGGGGGCGGTGGAGGACCACCCCCTCCCCCTCCTACTCGTCCAGCGCTGCGGCGGTCTCTTGGTCCCACCGAGGATTCCCCCTCCATGTCCTCAGGGAGAGGCACCCGTGGAGGCTAGTGGAGCTCCTCTCATACTATATCCCTGATCAGCTGAGCGAGGTCCTAGGCCTGGATGCCCGGGAGAAGTGGTGGGTCAACTGGCACCTCGGGCCCGACACGTCCGCCCCTCCGACCTCGTCCACGGCCGCGTCCATGGCCCACCTCGAGAACTCCCCGACAAGGCATCTCCTGTAAGGAGACGCGGAAGACAGAACAAAAGAGGTCAACTCTAACGGACTTCTGTGAAAGGGACTTAGAACATATGTCAAGCGGTACATTGTGGTAGTTACCCTAGTTACATGCACATGAATTGGTTATTCTCAAGATAGTTGGTTCATTTCTCGAGAGACCTTACTCTGATACCATCTTGTTACGACCTAGTTCCCGAATTCCTACAGGACCTGAGACCGACTCGCCTCAACTAATCCCAAGACCCGATCATCCAACAAGAAATAACCAAAAAGCAGGAAAATAAACTGCATTCACTATGCAATGTAACTAACAGTAAAAGCGTACAAGCAGTAAAGGAAAGTAAAAGCTGCTAGTCAGTACATACCACCACAACAACATGAAAATAGAACAAAAGTACAGTAAGAGGAACAGTAAACAGAAGTCTGAAACTCACTATAGCAAAAAGAGAGTACAACAACAGTACGAAAAACTACGGCTGGACTCGACTAGGCCCAGCACCCTTTGTAGCCGATAGCTCGGGCTGCTCAACTCCTGGACCTGAATAGGGTTATGAGAAAACGAAGTCAGCGAACGCTAAGTAGTGTGGTAACCAACTATCTAAAGCAGTAAAAACTAGCAGGTATATTTATCTTTTTCCAGTTATATATTTCACAGGTAATTTCTTTTCACCCCATTGGTTTACTTTCAGATTTCTTTCTTGATCTTGCATGTTCCTCGTGGGAACGATCTTGATTGTAGTCTTTTCCGAAGAGTAGAAGGTACACGTGGTACTCTCCCAACCAGGAGAGTCCCCCGTGGTAGTCCTACACCCAGTCAACCACCCTGAGGTCAATGATAGACGTAGTGGTGACTACAACACGCGCGATAAGCGCACGGGTAGCTACCCCACACTGGCACGCGGTCAATCGTTTCCACTAGCGGGTACGCCCAAAGTACAGCACGGAATATTATAGGGCCTAGCCCTCTCAGAAATAGGGGTCTGGCCCCTCAGAACCAAACAGGGGTCTCACCCCTCCACAGTCTGCGCACCCTCATCTGACTACCTCAGTTTACCCAGAGGGCCTAAGAAATCGGTGTAAGGTGGCTAGCTGAACCCTGGGTGGCTAGCTCCCTCCCTACACTAGTAGGTCGCCTTGGTACCATGTACGCGAGGGCCAACATAAGTCGGTGTAGAGTGGCCAATCCTAACCCTGGGTCCCAATCGAAGGGCAGCTAGCTCTGCTCTATACTAGAAAGGGGACAGTCGCTCTCCTTGGTACCACGTACTCAAGGGCTAGCACACTTCCCACCCACATTCCAGGCTTTTCCATCTATCCACAAGAGCTCTACTCCTAACTCCCCATAGGGTTCATGCTCATGTTCACCATATTATTCCAATCCAAGTTTCATCATTCACAATTTAGTTCTCGTTTATACACATGCAGCTCGTATTTCCATAATTTAACACATGCAATAAGTAATATCATAGGTAACTGTTTAATTATCTCAGGCAGCTCATATTCTATCAGGCAGCTTGTATTTATTAACAGGCAATTGCTAACAATTTAGCTCATTCATTTATAAATACAATTTCAATCATGCAAACAGGCTGTTCAATCATTTCTTGTCCTAGGGTTCATGCCACATCATAGGTTTCCAGTTATCTAATTTTCATAGATGCATTCATATTTTATAAGTAAAACAAGGGTGGACCACTCTACCAGACAATCCAGGAGTACTGGGAGCTCAAACTGTAGGCCCACTCGCCTCTGCAAGCCCCAGACACGCAACAGGTCGAAGTCTTATACCAAGGAACACATCACAACAGAACATTCAGAATAGTATATAAAGGCTTCTAATACGTAGAGAAATTCATAAGGAAACCACATATACTTTGTTTGCGTAAAATGGATCTCGATCGGACCCTAAACGGGTCAAAAACATGTCTACAGACCCAAATCAGACATCTGGAAACAAGTCCAGACGTCTTAAAAGTTACAGAGACTCACCTCAAGCTCCTGTGGTGATCTCAGATGTCCAGGACTGCTCCGCAACCATCTGGACTCAGTTCCAGATGTCCGACCAGTCCTCCCGTCATCTGGGAACGTCTCCAGTCGTTTAGTAAGATGTCCAGACATCCAAAAGCATGTGGAAGGGCGTGCCGCGCACCTTCCAAAAGCTGCTCCTACGCATGACAGAGCAGCACCTTCTTTTAGCCAAACAAATCATACCTGCGGTGCAGCCTGCATGGCCATAACTGCGAGGAAGACGTACCTTCGCAATATACCCGCTTTTAGACGTTTGGTGTTGACGCTAGACGTCCAGCCAGTCGTCCAGAAGACACTCTGAATGTTTGATACAGGAAAAACTCCAGTACCAGACCGCGCTCCTATGCTTCTCGCCGTGCTCTACCGCAGCTCCTTCCGCTCCGCTACAGCTCCGACTGCTGCAGAAGGTCAAGGACGATGCCCTAACATCATCCTCCTCCTCCCGCACGCGTCGCGGTGGCCGTGCGAGCCTCCTACGAGCCTCCACGAAGCTCACGACCTCGGCCCTCTCCTCCTCGTCACGCCTGCTCCTCCTCCTCACTCTCGCTCCCTCTCTCTCGTGTGCCTCAGCTCACGGCAGTGGAGTGGGGAGTATGGTGGTAGTGGTGGAGTGGACAAGAGAGGAAGGGGGGTCTCTTAAATAGCCGAGGGTTAGGGTTCGGTGGGGGAAAAAGAAGGAAGGAGAGAGAGGAGAAGAGTCTGCGCATCGCCTGCGTGCAGACCGCAAGGTACGTACAGATTTTTCAATTTCTAGATGTAACGACCCGATTCCCAAATCCCTACGAGGCATGAGAATCGGATCGACTCGACTAATCCCAAGACCTAGTCGTCCAACGAGAAAGTAACCAAAAGAGCAGTAAAATAAACCACATTCACCATGAATATAACAAGCAGTAACAAAATACAGCAGTAAGAAAAGGAAGTACTACAGCATACACCACCACAACAGAAGGGAAATAAACATGTACATAACATAAAGCTTTCAGTAAAGAAAGTACAGGGAGTAACAAAGAAAACTACTCACTACAATGGAAGAAAAGTACAGAAAGTACTACAGGTAACCCTACTGGACCCTACTAGGCTCAGCGTCCTCTGCAGCCGCTGACTCTGGCTGCCCAACACCTAGTCCTGAAAAGGTAACAAGGGTGACACGTCAGCGAAACGCTGAGTAGAGTGGCAACTAAAAGCTAGAAGAAGCAGTAGAGTGGACAGTAGCTGTTATATTTTTACTTTCTTTATTTGTCTTTCTATTTTTTCACTATTGATTTATTTCTCAAATCCTTCTCTTGATCTTGAATGTTCCTCGTGGGAACGATCTTGATTGCAGTCTTTTCTAAAAAGTAGAAGTAACACGTGGTGCTCTCCTGGCCGGGAGAGTCCCCCGTGGTGGTCCTACCCTCAGTCAACCACCCCAAGGTCGCTAACAAACGTAACGGTGACTACGGCACATGCGATAAACGCACAGGTAGCTACCCCGCACTGGCACGCGGTCAGTCGTTTCCGTTAACGGGTGCGCCCAAAGCACAACACAGAACCAGTATAGGGTAGAGCCCTCTTAGTAACAGGGGTCCAACCCCTCCACAATAACCAAACAGGGGTCTTGCCCCTCCGCAATCCGCGCACCCTCGCCTGACTACCCTGCTTTGCCCAGTGGGCCTAACAAGTCGGTGTAGGAGGGCCAGTAGAACCCCGAGGCTCGTGGGGTAGCTAGTACTCTCCATACACTAGTAGCTCTCCTTGGTACTGTGTACACGAGGGCCAAAAGTCGGTACAAAGTGGCCAGACCTAACCCCGAGTCCCTGGGGCGGCTGGCTCTGCTCTGCACTAAACAAGGGGACAGTCACTTTCCTTGGTACTCCGTACTCAAGGACCAGCTCACTTCCCCAATTCTATTCCATTCCCTTTCCAGGAGTTCTACTCCTAATTCCCCGTAGGGTTCAAGCTCTTTTAGCTCAGCCAATTTAGGTTTCACCGTTCCAGCTTTACGTTCATATAACCCATGTTCTCAATCCTACTTATTCATTCATAACAGGTAGCTGTTAACCAATTTATAGGCAGTTATCGTTTCCTTTCTACTATTCCAAGACTGCAATATTTATATATTCAACGAGTTTTCCAGTCCTAGGATTCATGCCGTACCCTAGGATCTATCATTCAATCTAGTTTTTCAATCCTAGGATTCATGCAATACCTTAAGATCTATCATTCAATCTAATTTCTCAGTCCTAGGGTTTTTGCAATGTCCTAGACTCTATTAATTGTTTCATAATTGTAACAAATTTTGTTAAATAAATTAAAAAAAGCCACTCTACCAGCGAAACCGGGAGTACTGGGGGCGTGGTCAGCAATCCCACGCGCCTCCGCAACCCCCAAGACTGCAATGGAACGGGGTCCTAACACAAGGATCAATCACAAGGAGTTTCTCAGAATGGTATACAATTACTGTAAACGGATAAAGGAATTTATTTTGGAAAGAACGCAACTCCAAATGCGGGAAACGGACTCCGAACGGGCCCTAAACGGGTCAAAAACGACGAATTTGTCCAAAATCAGACGTCTGGAACCTCTTCCAGACGTCTTAAAAGGTGGTCAGGTCTTACCTCAGTTCTGCGCAGTCCTTCAGACATCCAGAAGCCCGCTGGAACATCTGGCCTTGGTTTCCAGACGTCCGATTGTCACCCCAGACGTCTGGAGGTTCTCTCCGTCGTCTGGCATTGCAGCCAGACGTCTGATTCTCATGGGATGGCGAGCCCTCGCGCCCTCCCGAGCAGAACCTGCGCACACACTCCTGCTCTCAGTACGACAAAACGTAGGAGAAATCGCGGCGGACGGCTGCATGGCCGTACACGCGAAAGAAAGAGAAGGCAAGAAATATCTTACTTGTCAGACGTCTAGACTGTCCTCCAGACGTCTTCGGCGTCGTCTTGATGTAAGTCCAGACGTCTGATTCTGGAAAATTTTCCAGAACAAGAACCCGATCCGCTCTCCGCCCGCGACGCACGACCGCGCTGTGCCCTGTCCGCCTGCTGCCCGAGCTACAGCAGCCCCTTCGCGACACCCCACGCCCACCGCTCCCCCGCCGGCCAGCTCTAGCTGCCCCGGCAAGCTTGCACCCTCACGGTCGAGCTTCTTCCTTCCACTCGCAACCCTCCTTCCCGCACGCTCGCCGCGACCGTTGCTGCCGCCGCTGCTCACTCACTCGCTCGCGCTCTCGTTGGCAGGGAGAAGGAGAAGAGAAAGGCGAAGGAGATGAGGGTAAGGGAGAGGGTTTATAAAGTAGTACGGGGAGAGAGAGAAGAGGGATGGCGCATCTGCAGGAAGAGACAGGAAAAGAAGACGAAGGCGGCGGGTGCAGTCTGCACGCGCACGCGCGCAGACGCAACCCGGTACGCCGAAAAAATCTATTACCAGACGTCTGGAAAGGGTTCTAGACGTCTGCACAAACGTCTGGGCCACTTCCCAAACGTCTTAAAAATCCGCCTGATGCCCACATTCTTAACACTAGACGTCCGGGAAGGGGTCCAGACATCTGGCCAGACGTCTGACTGACACTCCAGACGTCTTAAAAGGCTCAAATCAGAATGAGTCTTTACAACCCACTCTCCCGCTATTGCATACGAGAGCGTCGTCGTGCCGTTGCGTGGATCACGCACCTACATCACTTGCCGATGCACTTCCATCAAAGGGAGTCTTCTTTGCCCATAGTAGCTAGTTTCATTTACATACTTTGTGACTCTATAGGATATTAGTTTATTGTCTTTGCTTGGGTATTCGCCTTGCAAATTCCCATCTCCATCGAGAGACTAAATACTCCTCGTGAAGAGGAGGGGTTTGAGACTCGCTACCTTCATTCAAAGTAGCATCGGTTGTAAGAGGTTGAACTACCCTCGTTCAAGTAGTTTGGTTAATGATTTTAATCGACTCAGTAGATCGGGAAATCCTAAGTCAAGAGACTTAGGTGGTGATTTTTACCCAGGTTTGGGTTTCCACCTAAAAATCCTTATGTATTTACGTGATTATCTTTTGTAAGATTGTTTAGTATATTTCTACATTATCTATCTTTCCGCAATTCTCACCCCCTCCCGTAGGGAATTACATCTTCCTCTCCATAAAATGTACAAATACTAATATTTACATAATGCATGCATGACTACCTAATCTAAATGCGTAACAATAGGAAATAGCATAAGATGGCCAAATTACAGGCGTGAATTGCCGCGCAATCACACCCTCATGCCTATCTTTTGCTAGTCCCTAGCAAAATAATTATTTAATAAGGTAGTAGTATTTAGAAGTGATCTTAAGCTGGAGATTTTTCTTAAGCAATATCAATGTGTTTATCAATTGGACATTGTGAGAACCAATTGCAAATAAGACTACCAGAACTCAAGTCTTACTTGGCATAGACCATCTCTTGACTAACAAGGACTCTTGATATTTAAACCTTAAGTGCAATTTCCAGGACTCAAAGGATTTTGCAAAACTCGAAAGCTAGGAGGTTATGGTTTGTACTCAGTGATTGATCAAGACAAACCAAATGAACATTAAGACTCAAACCAAGGGTTTCATGTCTTTTTAAGTCTACGTTGGTCCCAACTTTAGCTTATGTCTTCAAATTAACTCTCAAAAATGAGAAAAGACTCATCCCAACTCTTATTGTGTTGTGGCTCAAAGAATATTTGGTAAAAACAGGGTATTTGTAATGCACCCTGAAAAACTTCTTGGTGGAAGAATTTACAGGAATATGGAGAACATACTAACTTATTCAAAAGAATGTCTCTTTTTTTTTAAGCAAATGTCAGTATGTCTCCTACAACTTTATTTGGTAAAGCACACTTATTTGGTGGGTGAGAACTTAGATGAAAAGAGTTTCTTCTAAACACAAGACTAAAAACTGGGATAAAGAGTCTACCTGCATGCACAAGGACTCCACCTTCCCTAATGAACACTAGGGTTGGATCTTATGTTCATCTGGTCTTTCTTGACTTGTGTAGTGTGAACTAAAGTTACTTAGACTCCTAAGCATAAGCAAACCAATGAATCATGTACTGGTGACTCAAGTACAAGAATACGTCCTAAGTTAGGAGAGATCCTGTTCTATCTTATCAATGCTCAAGTGTATTAAGTCAAAGCCTGAGCGAATCAAGCTTCTGTGGCCAGGAAAGTCTTTAAAGTAAAGGTTGAATGTCCATAAACACTTATTTTATTTTTTGGCTTCAGCTTTCATATCATAGTTAAACACTTTTGAAAACTTTTTAAATTTTTGAATTTTCCATTGTCATGAACTTTTTGTGTTTTGTAATTTTTTTTTTTTGAATTTCTTGAAGATTGTTCAATTTTTATGGATTTTTCAATTAGGCTATTGATAAATACTACAAAATGGATATGTATACTGGTCAAGAATTTGCAAAATATCCATATAACGACTAGATCCTATGGATGCCCATCCATCTCCCCATGCTAAATCATGCTATGTCCTCATATGCATGCAAAAGGGGTTAGATAGGGTCAAAGGGTCTTGTTGCAAGTGAAGTGCCGAGTATACAGCAAGGTGGATGGGTAGGTGAATGGTGGGTGGTGAAAAGCGAAGTGAAGCAAAATGACGTAAAGTGAAGTGAAGTGAGTGAAATATGATGTGGAGTGATAGTGAAAGGGTTATTGGGGTGTCTCCCAACGAGCTTTAAAATTAACGTCCCCAGCTGGACTCGGTGTGAGGCTCAGGTTAGTTACCCTCCAGTGGAGCAACTATTTCACCAGTGGGGGCAAGCTCATGAGTAAGATACGGTTTCAATTACTGCCCATTAACCATAAATTTATGCCCAGATTTGTGATCTTCAATCTCGATGGCTTCGTTGGAAAAAGGTCTTGAGACCAGGAAAGGACCAGTCCATTTGGACTTCAATTTTCCAGGAAAGAATTTGAGCTAGGCATTATAAAGCCAAACCTATTGTGATAGCTCAAACTATTTCCTCCTAATACGGCTCTCGTGAAAGGCCTTGGTTCATTGTTTAAAGGACAAGGCAGAGTCATAGGCTTCACGACGTAGCTCTTCTAATTCCTGGAGTTGGAGTTTCCTTTCTCAACCACACGTGTCTGGGTCGAAGTAACACTGGCGGACCACCCAATAAGCGCAGTGCTCCAACTCCATGGGAAAGTGACAAGACTTCCCGAAAATAATCCTGTACAGAGATATATCAAGGGGAGCCTTGAAGGCAGTCTGATACACCCATAAAGCATCAATCAGCTTATCGGACCAATCCTTACGGTCAGGTCGAACCATTTTCTGGAGGATTTGCTTCATCTGCCAATTCGAAACCTCAACCTGGTCGTTAGTTTGAGGATGATACGAAGAAGAAATACAGTGGTGGACTTTGTATTTCCTTAACAGTGCCCGAAAAGATGAATGGGTGAAATGTCTTCCTCCATCTGAAATGATGGCTCGAGGGATCCCAAAGCCCGCAAAGGTGAAGTCTTAGACGAATTTGGTGGTAATGATATAGTCAGCACGGTGCACGATAATAGCCTCAATCCATTTCGAGACATAATCAAGGGCAACAAGGATGTAGTCGAAACCGTTGGACGGAGGGAAGGGACCCATAAAATCGATTCCCCAAATGTCAAAAATTTCAGCAACTAGGATGGGTTGCAAGGGCATCATGTCATGACGTGACATTAACCCTAGCAACTGGCACCTGCTTAGTGTAATTGTGTGCATCCTGATCAAGGGAGGGCCAAAAGAATCCACATTGCAACATCTTGGCTACAGTTTTCCTCTTGGAGAAATGGCCTCTGCAAGCCTAATCGTGGCAAAAGGAAACCACATTGGGAAACTCGTTGTTACGAACATAGTGACGAATTATCTGATCAACACCTACTCTAAAAAGTAGTGAATTATCCCAGAAATAATACTTTGCTTCTTTAATGAGACGCTCATGCTGGGTTTTAGGCCAGCCCCATGGAAGAGAGCTAGAAGAAGGGTAATTAGCGATATCGGCATACCAAGGTCCACTTGCCACATTTATCGCTAGAAGGTGCTCATTAGGAAAAGATTCATTTAAAGGCAAGGTAAGTCCAATATGGTCCAGGTCGAGTCTGGAAAGGTGCTCTGCAACAACATTTTGGGCTCTAGCCTTATCTTGTATCTCAAGATCAAATTCTTGAAGGAGAAGGATCCAATGAATCAATCGAGGCTTTGCATCCTTCTTATGCATGAGATGACGAATGGCCGCGTAGTCAGTGAAGATAGTAACATGAGAGCCCAGAAGATATGAACGTAATTTCTTCAACCCAAAAACGACCGCCAGCAGCTCCTTTTCAGTGGTTGTGTAATTATGCTGGGCCTCATCCAACCTCTTACTGGCGTAATACACCACAAAGGGGTGTCTATCGCGTCTTTGTCCCAAGATGGCCCCAACAGCTAGGTCAGAAGCATCACACATCAGCTCAAAGTTAAGGGACCAATCAGGTGGCTGGAGAATAGGGACCTTAGTGACAGCATCACGAAATTGTGTGAATGCTCGGATACAATCAGGACCATGTCGAAAGGTACATCGATTGATAGGAGATGCGTCAAAGGTCTGGAAATCTTGAAGAAATCCTTGATAAATCCCCTATAGAAACCGACGTGACCAAGAAAGGAGCGGATTTGCCAGACAAAGCTAAGTACAGGTAAATCAGCAATCACATCATGTTTAGCTATGTCCAACTCGATACCCCTTTTGAAGATGATATGCTCGAGAACAATACCTTTGTGCACCATAAAATGAATTTTCTCCCAGGAAAGCACGGGGTTAACATCAGTACATCTCCGAAGGATGAGGGTCAGGTTGGCTAGACAATCGTCAAAGTTGGTCTGAAGACCAAAAAGTCATCCATAAAAACCTCAAGAAAATTACCCACCATGTCATGGAATATCGCCAGCATGCATCTTTGGAAAGTAGCTGGCGCATTACAGAGTCCAAATGGCATCCTTCTGAAAGCGAAGGTGCCAAAGGGGTAGGTGAAGGTGGTTTTCTCTTGGTCCCAAGGGTTAATGGCCACTTGATTATAACCAGAGAATCCATCCAAGAAACAAAAGAACTGATTTCCTGCTAACCACTCCAAAATTTGGTCGATAAAAGGTAGCGGAAAATGGTCTCTCTTTGTAGCAGTATTAAGTTTCCTATAGTATACACACACTCTCCAAGACGTAGGAGTGCGTGTAGGGATGGATTCGCCCCTGTCATTGACATGGATGGTGAGTCCCACCTGTTTAAGAACAACATAAATCGGGCTCACCCAGGGATTGTCGCTGATCGGGTAAATGATGCCCACATCAAGTCACTTGATAATTTCAATTTTGACGACCTCCCACATATTAGGATTAAGATGTCACTACATCTCACGGGAAGGTCGAGCCTCCTCCTCTATATATATACAGTGAGTGCAGTAGGAGGGGCTAATGTCAGTCAAATCAGATAGAGACCATCTAATGGTTGCCTTATGTTCAATTAGGACCTTCATAAGTTTGCGCTCTTGTTCCCTAGATAATTTTGAACTGATGATTACAGGAAGCATTTCATTTGGTCCTAAGAAAGCATAATTTAGCATGTCAAGCAGCGCTTTCAGCTCAAGAGTGGATGGGGTAAGATTCGGCAATTCTTGGGACATAATTGTCCCAAAAGGATAACAAGGAATAAGGGGAGAAGGGAATTGGCCCTCAAGTTGGCCAAGGAGAGGGGCATCTTGGATTGCTGTATCCAAGAAAGGCATGCCCTAATAATCAGTATGTGGGAATAAGGTCCCAGTGTGGAATGTTGCTTCCGCCTGATTTGGCTGAGAAGAAAGGGCACTTTGGTCTTCAAGGGGATAGACCGAAGGTGAGCAGCCCAAAAATGACTCAGACCACGAGGCATAAGAAGCAGAATGGACCTGATCAGGGGTCTGGTCAGGAAGAGATAAGGGTAAGGGGAAGGGTAGGGAAATGTCACAGTAAAGGTCAGTCAAGTGATTGTGATTTTACAAGGGTACACCACAGCAATATGAGTAAGTCCCAACTAATCCGATACATGCACAGACAACCATGTCATCGTCAAACGTGTCATCCTCGATAAGATTGCAATCAAAATTCTTGGCGGCCTTAAAAATGTTAAGTTTGAGCTTTTTAGAGCCCATGGCAATTTCAATGCAGCCCAATTCACAATCGATATGGGCACGGGTTGTGGCTAAGAAAGGTCTATTGAGGATTATCGGATAATCAGAAAGTGAATCAGGAACTTCCATATCTAATACAGGAACTTTCATATCTAATACAAGAAAGTCAATAGGAAAACAGAGACTGTTGACCCTAACCACCGCGTCTTCTTCCACATCCTGCGGGATTTTGACAGATCGATCTGCCAATTGCAATGTAATAGGGGTGGGTTTTAGATTTCCCAATGCAAATTTCTGGAACATGATGTTCGGTATGAAGTTAATGGAAGATCCTAAATCCAGCAAGGCACGATCAAAATTGCATCCTTTGATGCTGCATGAAATCAGATGGGTGCCTGGATCTTTCTACTTCGGTGGTAGTTTTGATAATATAGCACGACTCACATAAGGCGAGAGAACCACCAGGTTCTTAGTTTTCTTTTGCTATCACCTAGGTGTAGTGTAGTCTTTAGAGAAATGGACGACAGTAGGGATGTGGTCGATCGCCTCTAACAAGGGAACCTTGATTTCAACATCCTTGAATTGATCACGTAGATTATCAAAGGTTTGCATGTCCTTTTTCTTACCTTTGGGCTCTCTTAGTAGAGCCTCAGGGAATGAGACCTATTCTAGCACCAGTTTGGGCATGTCGTCCTCACGAGAATGCGGTGTGCAACTCGAATGAGAGGACATGAAGAAGATGGGCCAGGATCAAGTCGAGGCGGATCGATGGTCTGCTTACCACTCCTTGTAGTAATCACATTGGACATCGCCCGTCCAGTGGGATCATAAAGCGGAGGAGGGTTCACAACAGGGACATATGGTTGATGTGCTGCTACGAGATTAGCCTGAAATCCTGGTGGAGTACTCGGAACTTGCAGAATCTGATGAACTAGCCCTTGAGAAGGTCGTACCTGTGGTTACTGACCATGAGGTACAAAATTTTACGAGTTTGGGACAGGTTGGGCAAGAAGAGTGCCCTGAGATTGAGTTGTCATGCATAGTTGACTGATCTCAGCATTCTTCTGTGCCAATTGGTGTTGAAGAAAAGTCATGTTTTCTTCATGGTGGTTAGCCATTTCCGTCATCATTCGCATCAATTTATCAAGAGGGTTTGATGCATGATCCATTTAAGGTACACAAGGGCCCTGCAGTGGATTTGCTGAAGGATTATATTGGGCCCTTGGGATGGTGGGAGCAAACAGTCTCATTGGTCCACCAGCGGGGTTTTGGTGTTGAGGGTTGTTGGACCATGCGAAATTTGGATGGTTGCACCATCCTGAGTTATAAGTAGCAGAATATAGGTTATTCCCCAGGGCGCACACGTCTTCAAATTCAAAAGACGAGTCCGCATACAGTAATGCGTTTAAGTACAAGGAGGCTTGATCTCCATGTCATAATACTGGCTAGCAGAAGCTAGATCCACATTACTTACTAAGTCGCTTGACGCAACACTCAGTAAGGATGGTGCAGGCCGTGTGGGATTCCTAGAGATCAACCTAACTTGGGAAGGATTGGGTTTGTGACATGGTGGAGGAGTCGAACTGTATGCCACAGAACGGGAGGGGTTGGCCAAGAATTTGTCCAGTTTCTTGTGAACGATGGAGACTTCATCTAATTTTTGTGCAATTAAATTTAAGTCAGTGGATGAATGGTAAGGTCCCGTGTCCTCATGTGCTCCGCTACAAGGTGTGCTGGTCAGATTAAAGGCGACAATGGAAGCATTGTTCATAGAATTCTCACTCATGTTTTCAAAAAGTTCAAATACTCCATCCTCATATTTATTCATGAAATTCCCTCCACATAAAGCATTTGTAATCTACCTCAAAGTTTCATTTAGCCAATAATAAAAGATCTGAGCTACATGCCACTTAGGCAAACCATGGTGTGGATATTTCCTGAAGAGGTCATTATACCTTTCTCATGCCTCATTGATGGGAACACCATCATGAGCCCTAATTAGCTCATTTTGACCCAATGAAGAGAATAAAAGCTCTTACATAACCAACAAGAGGCCATAATTCACTAAATAACCTTTCTGAGAGAAAGGCAAGAAACAAGGGGTAAAATTACAATTTTACCATTGCAATACAACAAGTTTTCTCAAGGTTAAACACAGGTCAAAAGGTCTTAACAAGATAAAAAGTGGGTTGGATCAGACAGAAAAGGATTTATGTGAGTTCTGCGAATTAAATGACTTCTTGAAACCCTAAAATAGATCCACTTGATTAAAAAAGGTTCTAGTCCGGATAAAATTCACCTAAACCCTCTAAAAATCATAAAAAAATATTCTCTAGGGTTTAGAATTTTCAATTGGCCATTGGAACCCATTTTGACCTAGAATAGGGTCTCAGATATATATTTACCCTAAATTGGGTTTTTGCCTAAATTACCTAGTCAAAAGTGGTCAAACCCAAAATCCAACTTCACCATTGGATTCCTTAGGTCCAAATTAGGCTTATACCAAAATTTGGACCTAAGGGGAACTCATCTTGACCCATTTTGCAAATAGGTCCAACTTGATTACATTTATATACCTATCTTCAAAAACCTTTGCAAAAGCCCCCCTAGCTTCTTCATCATTCTTTTCAATTAGGTCCCTCCACCATTGTAACGGAGGAATCCTACTTCGACGAGGTTTAGAAGGTGATTTCTCCCTGATTTCTCAGAGAATTCCCTTCAAAATTGGAAGGGAGATTCTCTGAGAAAATCCCTCCAATCTGAACCCATCCATGATCCAAGATTCTTTCCCAATCTCTCATGCGAATGCATGAGAGATTTGGGTCTCTTTCGAGTTTCCAACTCCGGCGACCCTGCCTTGCTTGGAAGCTTGGCTTCCAAGCACAAAACCGACCTCCAGGACTCCATTTAAAGGAGTCCAGTTCGCCCCGACTCCTCTAAGCCTGAAATCGACTGGCGATCCCCTCAATTTCTTCTCTCCTCCTCCGGCCAACTCGCTCATCAAGCTCTGGCGACCTTCACAGATCTTCTTCGTCGCTTGACCACAATACCGGTGGCAGGCTCTTCCTCACGTTCATCTGCGTCGTGCAGTACCCGCCGACGCCCCTGTCTCCCCTTCATCCTCGCTGACCGTCCCTCCCTGAGCATCTTCGTCTCCGGCGTCGGCAATACATGCCAGATGCCATCTCCGTCTCCCTTTCGTCTCTTCACCTCCTAGATAAGTCCACTTCACCCTCTACTTCCTTTCCCCCTCTTTATTTTCCTAAATCGACTACTGCCGCACTTCACCACCATCATCTCCTTCACCTCCAGCCACCAACTCCGGCGAGATCGCTCCACCACCACAGACCACCCCCCTCCTCGCCGACAAGTCCATAAGCATCGCCTCGACTCCCTAATGACAACCCCCCACTCATATCACCCAAACACTCACCCAAACACACCCCCGAACACACCCACACATACGCACACAGTGTGCCCTAGGCACGCTCACACAAGCATTCCCACACCACGCCGACCACCGCAGCACACTCGCATGCCTCGGCGAAGCTTCCTGAACATTCTGACGTGGCCGCGAGGCTGTCTTGGTGCTTTTAGGTACAAACGTTCATCCGCCATTGGAACAAAGCTTGAAGCAAGCTTGTAGTTGCTCCAGGCTTCGCCAGCTCCAAGCTCGTGTCCCAGGCTATGCGGAAGACATTCGTGCATAGCTCTATGATGAGAGCCTCATCATGAACCCTAACTAGCATAATTTAATCTAAATAAGTGTGAAGAAGCTCCTACAAAACCTAAAAAGAAGCTTAACTCAAAGAATTCTGAATTAAAGAATAAGACAAATCATAAGGGGTAAAACTGTAATTTTACCAATGCAGTACGCAAATATGGTAATTAAGGATCTAAACACAGGTCAAATAAGCTTAATAAGGAGGGAAGTGGGATGATCTAATCTGAAAAGGGTTATAGCAACTTCTAGGAATTAAATGACATTCTGTAATCCTAAAACAAATCTACTTTAATTCACAAAGTTTGAGGTAGGATAAAAATCAACTAAACCCTCTAAAATTCATGGAAAAATATTCCCTAAGATTTAGAACCTTCAATTTGGCCTTTACAACCTATTTTGACCTAAAATGAGAACCATGCCCAATTTACGACCTAATTTGGGTTTTTGCGCAAAATTGACCGGTCAAACATGGTCCAACCTAAAATCAAATTTCACCATTAAAATCCTTAGGTTCAAACTAGGCTGGTATAAAAATTTGGGCCTAATAAAAGACCATCTTGACTGACTTTACAAATTGATCCTCTTGAATTACTTTTTGACCCTTATCTTTTGAAACCCTTACACATTGCCCCTATCTTTCTCGTCGTTCTTTGCAGAACGGTCCTCCCTGCCATTCTGAGCAGCGCCATACCTCCGGCGACCTTGCGCAGAGGATGGCGCCACGCAGGGCATGGTGCCCGTTCTCAGAAACGAACGGGAGGTTCCCTGCATCGTCCTCTGTCGCAGGGACCCTCCCCTATGTCCTACAACCGGCCATGCCTCTCGTGCGAACACACGAAAGGCATGGGTCTCCTTCTCCGGCCATCTCCGGCGTGCTCTGCATGTCGTTCCCTCGGGCTGCTCTCCTCGCCTACGCCTTTAAAAGGAGCAGCAGGGGCTACCATCCAAGTCAAGCTAGTTCTGGCCAAGAAACTCCCCCTCCTTCGTCTCCTCTCTCTCCAGTCAAATTGCCAAAGCTTCCGGCGAACTCTCCTCCTCCTCCTCGTCGCTCTGCCTCTTCGACCCACGCCAGGCTGCACCAGCCGGCGTCCTCAGATCTCCTCCTCGTCGTCGATAACCCCCTCCTGGGCACCTTCGTCCCCAACGTCGGCAGGTACGCACCGAGTGCCACCTCCCTCCCTCTTCGTCAATTAGGCAAGGAGAAACCTTCCCTTCTCTCTCCCTGTTATTTTCCCCTTCTTAATTTACCATTTTAAACCACCGACCGCCACTGTCCATCACCACCTTCCCCATCTCCGGTCGCTCTCCGGCGAGGCGTTCTTGCCACTCCACGCCTCCATCCGCCTCTCCAGCTACCCATTAAACTCCGCGACATCTCACTGACACCGAATCCGCCCTCCATTCACTTCCTAGCACCTCCAGACCATCCCCCGAACACACCCACTCTCATGCACACAGTGTGCCCTAGGTGCATGGCCACAGGCACGCTCGCGTCTCGCCGACCCCCGCATCGCCTTCGCCATCTTCTGGCGAAGCTCCCTGCGTTGTCTGACGTGGCCGTGAGGCTGTCTTTGTGATTTCAGGTCTCAGCCTCCTCGCCGCTATTGACACAAGGTCGGAGCTGCTTCGCAGGCAGCTCCAGACTTCTTCAGCCCTAGGCACAAGCCCCAGGCAACGCGGGGCACTTCCGCAGAGATGCCCAGGTTCTCAATTGGGGTCGCAAGCCTTCGCTGCTGCCCCAATTGCGCAAAGCCTTCTCCCGCAGGTGCCCTAGATCAGAGGTGGGACTTTAGTCCCACCTCGTAAGTGTGTGGCCTCACGCCCACACTTAAATTGATTTTGTGATATGAGCCGATTGCCTCCGATACACACGGGGTGAGGTCCCTCACCTATCACCGCACTCGTCCGTGAGCATACCACACGGATCAGGGGTGATCCAACCCGACACTCCTGTACACTCCTCGCGCACCACCCACGCTGGTGCACCTGGACCTGGGCGCGCGACCCTACCCAATTACCTGGCTCTGGGAGAGCTTTCCAAAGAGAGATTCAGAGAGAGAGAGACACAGGGAAGGGGTAGGGGTAGGTTTTGCGCTGATGTTTGTGTGTGTGCGTAGGAAAAGGAAGAAGAAAGGAAGGAAAGGAGCTAAAGGAAAAGAAGAGGAGCCGCACTGTAGCAACCACGTAGTTAAGCCGTCTGAGCGCTGAATCAGACGTTATAGGGTTAGCAGCCAGAGCAGAGAAGAACCGCAGCTGTTGAAGAAGAAGAAAGAAGAAGGCAGGCTGAAGAAGAAGAAGAAAGAAGACGCAGAGAAGAAGAAGAAGAAGATAAGAAGAAGAGCAAGAAAGAAGAGGAAGAGCCAGATCAGAAGAAAAGAAGGAAAAAGAAGAAGAAAGGAGAGAAGAAAATTAGAGAGGAAGAAAGGAGAAAGACTTAGCAGCTGAAGAAAAAAGAGAAGGCAGAAGCCTTTGTAGTCGCAAGGAAGAAGAAGACCCAAAAGAAAAAAAAAAGGAAAATCCGAGAGAAGAAAAGAGAAAGAGGAACCACAGACACAAAGAAGAAGAGAAAAAGAAAGAAGAAAAGGAGAAAGAAGAAGCAATGAAGAGTAGCTGAAGAAAGAGAAGAAGAAAAAGACAATTACCCTCTTTCTCTTTCTTTGTCTCTCTCTCTCTCTCTTAATTTTTGTAAAATCTTATATTGTGAATTTATAGGCTTCTAGAATTATAGTTTGCTCCCTGAGTTCGACCTCGGGAAACTCTTCATTCCGAGTAATAAATTATATTAGACTGGTAACCATTTTGTTATATACCACAACGACTACAATAACTATAAAGACGAACAAAAAAAAGAGTACCACTCTAGGCTATCAATTGGAGTCAAGGGCAGTCACAGCTGCTGCAATTGAAGGATCACTTCTGCTGTGGGCACACGCGAAGAAGGTGGGAAGATAGTTCCACCTCGAAACTGGAAGAGGTGCAGCAGCCGCATAAATTGAATTCTTGTCAGTGGCTTATCGCCTCCAACTCACGGGGTGAGGTCCTTCTCACCCAACCCGACCAGCCTCATCCGCAACCATGCCCCGCCGACTTGATTGACATGGCCCGACTTACACACCTTACCCACCACCGCACGCCGATGGGCCTGGTCCCGGGCACGTACCCGACCCGATTACCCAAGAAGCACGTGGCTCTGGGAGAGCAGAACCTAAGAGAGAAAAGGAGAGGAGAATGCACGCGGGTAGGGGGTAGGTTTTGCTCTATAGGCTAAGAGGAGGAGAAGCAAAGCTGAAGAAGAGGAAGGAGATGACAAGGACGTAGAGAAGCTAAGGCAGAGAAAGGAAGAGAAGGAAGAAAAGGTAGCAAGGCAAAGGAAAAGAAGGCAGCTGGCAGAGAGAGAGAGAAAGAAGAAAGCCAAAGAAGAAGGCAACCGGCAAAGAGAGAGAAAGAAGAAGAGAAAAGCAAAAGGAAGAGAAGAAGGCAGAAGAAGCTAAAGGAAAGGCTAAGGCAGGAAAGCTAAAGAAGAGAGAAGCCAAAATCAGAAGAAAGAGAAGACAGAACAAGAAAGAACTCGTAAAGGAAAAATCAAAAAGAAGAAAAGAAGAAAATCAGAGAGAGAAGAGATAGCATAAACATTCTATTTTTTTATTCATATTCACATACATTGAATTCTTGAGTATTTTTGAGATATTATTGCATATTCTTTTAAATGTGATCTTGATTTCTACAACACCATTTTTCTCCCTATGTTCAACCTCGGACTTTAAAATTCGAGTAATAAAATTGTATTTGTTTTGAACACTCTTTCGGCTATATTACAATGCGATATTCTTAAAACCCGATTCAGCGCGATAAACACTCATGAAACTGCTCGCCATTTTGTTGCGTAAAAGAAGTAATAGCATGGCAAAGCTCATTAGTGCGCCCAATTGGGAAGAATTTCTTAAGAAACGCTGTACGCATCTCTTCCCAAGAGCAGAGAGGTTTCCCAATCATGTGCAACCATTGCATTACTTTGACCCACAATGAAAACGGGAACATTTTCATGAGAAAAATATGCAACTCGATGTTTCTTGGTTTAATCATTTCAGTTAAATGGGTTAAGTCCCCCAAGTGAAGAAAAGGGTCTTCACTAGCAAGTCCATGGTAATAGAAGTTACCTAGGCCAATTACATTCGGTTTTAAGTCAAAAATCCTCCCCACCCACGGGGACATGAATCTGCCCAAGGGTCTCTGTCACAATGGGATTTTGATATAAGCTAAGAGACCTGGGCTCCTCCCGTTCGGAAGGGTTCTTCATTTCCTCCAAGGTTTCCCTAATGACTTCAATCTGCTCAATATACAATTCCATTTGGGCCTGGAGGCGAGTTAATGGGTCAACGACTCCTCCACCACCTGGTGGATTTGGAGGGGGGCGATTTCCTCCCTCGAGATTTGGGGGTAGGTGATGGTCGGGTGATTGATCATCAATTTAATTTTATTTATTACTCGAAATTTTTAAAATGTTCCGAGGTCGAACTCAGGGAGCAAATACGGTTTTAGAAGCAGAAAATTACAATTTACAATACTGTAATGTTTTACAGAAAATGTAGAGACTAAAAGTAGAATTTTTCTTCTCTTTTTCTTCTTTTCTCTCCTTTTTCTCTCTCTTGTCTCTTTTTTTCTATCTTCAGACATCTGATTCTAGGAATCAGACACCTTAAGTGGCAACCGCTACAGTGCACGTCTTCTTTCTTCTTCTCTTTGGTTGCTGCTGCTGCTTCTTCTCCTTGGCTTCTTCTTCTTCTTCTCTTCTTTTCCTCCCTGCTTAGCCTTTCTCTTTGCGGCATCTCCCTCCTTCTCTTTTCTTCTTTTCCTCTTTGGCTCTGCTTCTGCTTCTGCTTCAGCTCCTTCTTCTGCCTTCTTCCTTTTCTTCCTTTCCTTCTGCACTGTGCCTTCTTCTTTAGCTTCCTACTCCTATAACTAAGTCCTCAGCCTCTTCTTTTCCTGCAATTGGCCTCTTCTTCTCCTCTTCCTCTTCTTCTTCTTCCTTGCATAGGTACACGGTTAAGCAAAACCTACCCCTACCCTTCCTGTGTTTCTCTCTCTCTCCATTTCTCTCTTCGTTTCGCTCTCCCAGAGCCTGCTCGGGTATACGGGTCGGGTTGGCGTGCCCATGACTAGGCCCACCAACATGTGGTGGTGGGCGAGGTGTGTAGGGTTATCGGGTCAGGTCAGCTAGGTCCGCAGAGGAGTGAGCGCGGACGAGGTGGTGAGTAGGAGAGGGGACCTCACCCCGTGTCAGGAGGCGATAAGCCCCTGACACTTTTTCAATTTAAGCGCCAACACCCGCTCGAAAACTCATGAGGTGGGACTAAAGTCCCACCCGCTTCTGCCTGCGTGCCTGCAGCAGATGGCGCGTTCAATTTTAATTGCAGCTGAAGCCCCTGACGCCAATTGAAGACCTAGTCGAGTGCGTGAGGGGATTCCGCGTGACCTAGGCTCGTGACCTGGGGTTGGGAAGATCTAGATTTGCTTTCAAGCTTGCTCCAAGCTCGACGTCAATGGCGGAGGTGGTCGCAACCTTGAAATCACAATCACAGCCTTGCGGCCCTATCAGATACCTTGGGGAGCTTCGCCAAGGTGTGGCGAAGATGGCCCGGGGGTCAGTGTGGCATGAGGGTTGCTGTGTGTGTGTGCCTAAGGCACACTGTGTGCGTATAGGTGGGTGTGTTCGGGGGAAGGAAACAGTGGGTAACGCGGTGAGTGGAAGGGCGAGAGATGATCAGTGGGAGGTGGTGAAGCTTAGGGACTGGTTGGCGAGGGGCGGAACGGTCTGTGGTGGTGGAATGGCCTCGCCGAAGTTGGTGGTCGGAGGTGGAGAGGGTAATGGTGGACTGTGGTGTCGAGGGGTCAAGAGAACGAATTAACAGAGGGGAAATAAAGAGGAGAGTGAGGGGGGCTTATCTAATCGAGTCCAGAGCAAAGGGGGAAGGCTGATGGTGAGCGGCTGGTACTGTCTTCATCGAAGACGAAGGTGCCAGGGGGAGAGGATGGCGACGAGGAAGAGGGGTTGGAGGGTGCCCGCTGGTACGGTGCAGAGCGGCGAAGGACGGCGGAGCAAGCTCTGCCACTGGTACGGTGGCAGAGCAACGAGAGAGGGGAGGAGGAGTCACCGGAAGCTCTAGCAATCAGCTGGAGTTGGGAGGAGATGAATTGGAGGGGGATCTCAGGCCAAATCAAGCTTGAAGGATGCGGCGTGGTGTGTCGCTCCTTAAATAGGCAAAGGCCGACCGGGAGGTGCGCGAGAGTGGCAAGAAAGTCATGCTGGAGGGATGGTCGGTTGGACACCCATACCTCTCACACGTTCGCACGAGAGGTATGGTGGGTTTTAGGGCATGGAAAGCCACCCATGCGGTAGGGGGCTCCACAGGGAGCTCCCCTTTCAAGTCTGGGGGCGGCTCCCCATGCAGGTGAGGCGCAAACCTCCGCGCAAAGTCGCCGAAGGTATGGCCTCAGCTGCGGATGGCAGAGGGACCATAGTGAAGAAGAAGATGAGAAAGCTAAGGGGGTAATCGAAAGGGTTTCAAAAGTTAAGGGTCAGAAAGTAATTTTTGATGACCAAATTGCAAAGTGGGTCAAGACGACCTTCCCTTAGGTCCAAATTTTGGTATAAACCTAATTTTGACCTAAGGGATCCAATGGTGAAGTTGTATTTTATTTTTGACCACATTTGACTGGATATTTTGCACAAAAACCCAAATTAGGTCAAAAATTGGGTATAGACCCCAATCTAGGTCAAAATAGGTTCCAAAGGCCAAATTGAAGGTGTTAAACCCTAGAGGATATTTTTTCATGAATTTTAGAGGATTTATTTGATTTTTATCTTTCCTGAAACTTTGTGAATTAAAGTGGGTTTGTTGTAGGATTATAGAATGTCATTTAATTCCTAGATTTCGCCATAATCCTTTTCTGACCAAACAATCCCACTTTTTTTCTTATTAAGTTCATTTGACCTATGTCTATACCCTTAGAAATCCCATTATTTCACTGCAATAGTAAAATTACAGTTTTACCCTTAGTGTCATGTTCTATTTCCAGATTAACAATTCCCTGAATTAAGCCTTCCCTTAAATTATGTAGGAGCTTCTGTTCACTTTATTAGGTTATGATGAGAACCTCATCGTGAACCCTAACTTGCACAATCTAATCCAAATATTTGTGAAAAAGCTCCTACAAAACCAAAAGAGAGGCATAACTCAGAGAATTCTGAGTTAAAGAATAAAGCAAATCATCAGGGGTAAAACTGTAATTTTACCAATGCAATTTGTGAACAAGGAAATTAAGGATCCAAACACAGGTCAAACAAGCTTAACAATGAGGGAAGTGGGATGATCTGATCTGAAAAGGGTTATAGCAACTCCTAGGAATTAAATAACATTCTATAACCCTAAAAACAAATCCACTTCAATTCACGAGGTTCGAGGCAAGATAAAAATAAAATAAATCCTCTAAAAATCATAGAAAAATATCCCCTAGGGTTTATAACCTTCAATTTGGCCTTTGGAACCTATTTTGACCTAAAATGAGAACCATGTCCAATTAATGACTTAATTTGGATTTTTGCGCAAATTGATCGATCAAACATGGTCCAACATAGAATTAAAATTCACCATTAAAATCCTTAGGTTCAAATTGGTCTAGTAAAAAAACTTGAGCCTAAGAAGAGACCTCCTTGACTGACTTTACAATTTGGTCCTCTTTATTTACTTTTTGACCCTTATCTTTGGAAACCCTTGCATTTAGGTCCCTAACTTTTCATCATTCTTTTCAGAACGATCCTCCCTGCAACTTCTGCGCAGCGCCATACTCTGGCGACCTTGCACAGAGCATGGCGCCGCGCAGGGTAAGGCTGCCGTCCTCTAGAACAGAAGCGAGGTTCCCTGCGACGTCCTCTATCGTAGGGACCCACCCACGACCTCTGCCGACCACCATACCTTCCGTGCAAACGTGCGGAAGGTATGGGTGTCCCTTCCAGCCATATTCCGGCGAGGCTGGCACGACGACACCTCGCCCCTCTCTGCGCGCCAAGCCCTTTATAAGGAGCGGCAGACCTTGCCGACTCCTTCAAGCTTTCTTTGATGGAGAAACACCCCCTCTTCATCCCTTTCTCCTCTGATCAGAGAGCCCTAAGCTTCCGACGACCTCCTCCTCCTCCTCCTCGTCGCTCTGCTGCCCTTCCTGCAACAGGGTTTACTATGCCCTGTCGTCCGCGCTAGGCTGTACCCGCTGGCGCCCTCTGTCTGCTTCCTCATCGTCGAAACACTCTTCTAGGGCATCTTCGTCTCCAGCTCTGGCAGGTACGAGCGGGCTGCTCCTCCCTCCCCCTTCGTCGAGTAATTAGGTAATTAGCCTTCTCTCTCTTTCACTTGTATTTTCCCCCTTTTAAACTGCCATTTCGACCACCCGACTGCCACTGTCTAAACCCATCTTCTCCACCTCCGATCACCCCCTCAGGCGAGTACACCCCACGCTCACAAACCCCTTCACACCTCGCCGACCAGCCCAGAAGCTCCCTCACACTCCACTCCACCAATCCCCCTTCTCCATCCACTGCCAAGCACCACCCAACCACCCCCCGAACAAACCCACCTCTCCGCCCGCAGCATGACCTAGGTCAGCCTCTGCATGCACTCACGCATCCCGCCGACCACCGCACAAGCTTCGCCACACTCCGGCGAAGCTTCCTACGTGTTCTGACTGGGCCGAGAGGTCTTAGCTGTGATTTCAGGTTCGCGCCCTCTCGCCGCCATTGTCGACGAGCTGCAGCTGCAGGCATCTTCCAGCCCAGGCGCACGTCCCAGGCTGCGCGAGCAAGAGTCGCGAAGACACCCAGGCCTGCAGTTGGGGCGAAGGCCTTACGGGCTGCCTCAATTGGCCGCAGATTGCTTGCCTACGGGCACCAAATCGGGAGGTGGGACTTTAGTCCCACCTCGTAAGTGCGTGGCTGA
This sequence comes from Thalassia testudinum, assembly GCA_037157565.1. Taxonomy (NCBI): domain Eukaryota; kingdom Viridiplantae; phylum Streptophyta; class Magnoliopsida; order Alismatales; family Hydrocharitaceae; genus Thalassia; species Thalassia testudinum. Next base: position 98,257,762 of record JAZHRO010000039.1, on the reverse strand, counting down.
GCGCCCGAACTTAAATTGAAAAGGTGCTTAAGGCTTACTACCTTCAAACACAGGGGTCAGGTCCCTCTCCCGCACGCAGCGTGCCACGCGCTCGCTCGCCCTCGCCCGTGCTCACGCCCCGCAGGTCTGGGTAGGATCCAACTACCCAAACCACGCACTCCTCGCCCACCACCGCACGCCGGTGGGCCTGGTCCCGAGTGCGATACCCACACCCGATTACCCGACTTTGGGAGAGCAGTCCTAAGAGAGAATTCTGAGAAAGAGAGAGACGCGAGGAAGGGGTAGCAGTAGGTTTTGCTCTAACCTTTGTGTGAGCGTGCAGGAAGAAAAAAAGAAGAGAAGCGGCTGAAGCTCTAGCCGCTCAGCAGCAACTGAAGAAGGAAGGAGAGAAACAGAAGAAGAAAGAAGAAGGGAGGCACTGTAGCAAGGCCACAGACAAGTCATTTGAGCACTACATCAGACGTCGGAATCCCTACAGCCGCAGAAGAAGAAAGAAGCCTTTGCAGCCGCCAAGAAGAAGAAGAAGGTAGGAAGAAAAGAAAGAAACAAAAAGAAGAAAAGAGAAAGAAAGAAGGCACAGCTGCAAGCAAGGAAGGAAAAGAAGAAAGAAGAAAGAAAGAAAAAAGAAGAGGAAGATCACCACCGCCGTAGAGAAGAAAAAGAAAAGAGAAGAAGCAAGCAAAGCAGGCAAGAAGAAAAGAAAACTCTGCAGCAGAAAGAAGAAAGAAAGAAAGAAAAGAAGAGAGAAGAAGAAGAAGACAAGAGAACTCTAGCCCTCTCTCTCTCTCTCTTTCTCTTATTTTTGTAACCTAATTGAGAATTTTCTACTTCTAGAATTCTAGTTGCTCCCTGAGTTCGACCTCAGGAAAACTTTGTTATTCCGAGTAAAAAATCTTGTATTAAGCTGGTAACCGTTCTGTCATATACTACAACGAATATAAATAAAGACAGAAGTCATGCCACCAGTTTTTAGCACTTCTAGAAGCCATAAAATCTCTATTTGTAAATTTCTACTGATCTCCTCTTTTGTGTGCAGGTACAAGAAAATCAATAAGCAGCCGCACAACAACCACCCCGAGGACAAGTAATTTTCTATCCTCTCACTATTAACCCCTAAATTCTAAAGAGGAAGAAAAAGAAAGAACAAGCAATATAGGTCTACCCTATCTTCTATACTTAGTAAATCATCAAAAGCTGCATGTTTTCAATTTCAACCCACTATTCCTGCACACACTATTAAGGGTATTTAAGGGCTAACACCTTCTTGCCTGAGCCCTAATTACCCAACAAAGAGCTAACTGGACCAAGTAAAGCCAACATAAGATTCAACATTAGGGTTTTAGAGACACACTTCTTAAGCAAGAATTGAGAAATCTCAAAAGAAGTGTACCTAAGCCATTGATTGAAAATACTTATTTAAAGAAACCCTAAGCAATTTGGCTCTTTAAAGACACTTGAACCCTAAAAGACAAGACCTAATAAGCTCTCAAAGGAACTAGCAGGTGAAGTTGACCCCTTGGGTCAACCAACTTTCAACTTAGGTCACTCTTTGCACTCAAAAGACTAAAGTTCAAGTGAAAACCTAAGCACCTTGATCCTAACTAAAAGTGGTAGACTTAAAAGGTCAAGGTCTCAATTCTGGTCTACCTAGAATCTCAGTGACAAGAGAGGTCGGGTGGGGGAAACCCTATAACCCGTGGGGATGCTCTACCGTATAGGGGTCTTCGCGGGACTCACCCTCTTTGGCTACCCAGGTAATTCTCAGGTGGACGATCTTTTGATTAAGGGGTCCATCTGCCTCGAACCTCTATAGTCACCCAACATTCTGGGTGTCTTGATTGGGTCCAGCACCTGCTAAACTCATCCTCTCCATCAGTGTATGTTTAGAAGGAGGTCCTTGAAACCTCCTTTAGAAATTCACTCTCCTCGAGGCCTAGCCTCAGCTCCCTTGTTTGTGCTATAACCCCTCCACTTCTGATTCAAAACCTAGTTCTCTCTCTTCTTCCATCATGACACAACATCCAACTTCTAATTCTACATCCTGATTCCACCACCTGATCCAAAAATGCAGCCTGGTTACTTAGGATTACCCTTCAAGAAACCTGAATCACGAAGATCCATGAGAGATAGGATGATTGAGGATGCCCTTGAATTCTATGAAATCAAATATAAACCCTCAACACCAATAGAAAGCATTCAGATTGATATCCCAGCAACCACAGCCTTCATCATAAACTGTGCCCAAATTCTATTGATAGAAGCCATAAAAGGATCAACCCGAGAAATGCTCCTAACAGGATACATTGAGATAGAAAAATTACACAAATCTGAATACCTTCAATGCTTGACAAATCCTGTACTTTGGGAATAACACCAAGATGCTCTTGAAAAACGGGTAGAGATGATGAGATTACTGGAACAAACTATCAACCAAAAATACTCATATATACCAAAAGCAGAGGATGAACCTGAAGGTTTTCTCCGGCCCTACCAGGAGGGGGTGACGTAATAATTGCGGAAATAAAATAAACAAACTCACAAAAAAGCAATCACACAAGTACACACGTATTTTTAGGTGGAAACCCAAACCGGGTGAAAACCACCACCTAACCCTCTCAAGTTAGGATTTTCCGATCAACCAAGTTGATCAAAATCCACTAAACCGAATCACTTTAAACGAGGGTGATTCAACCTCAATACAACCACGCTACTTAAACGAGGGTAGCGTACCTCAACCTCTTCTCTCCACGAGAAGGATTTGTCTCACCAAGGAGACGGGAATTCGCAAAGCGAATACCCAACCAAATAACAAAGATAAAAGAAACAACAAGTCCTATAGAGCCAACAAAGTAATTATCGACCTAGCTTCTATAGGAATTAGGAAACTCCCCTTTGCAAGGAGTGCGACGAGTTGATGACGCGGTGCGTGAGCCACGCGACGACGCAACTTCGCTCTCGTGGACTACGGCGGGAGAGCGGGTTACGCAACAACTTGATGCTCTCAAGATGTAGAACTTGAGCTTGAAGAGCAAGAGCTATCTAGGACACAAGAGAGTGGAACTATGTTGCTTAAGTGTGTCTTGTGTTTCTCTCTTAGTGTGTATTTGTGTTGCAAAGGTTCCCTTCTATTTATAGAGGCCTTAGGAAGGCTTTGGAAGGCTTAGGAAAGGTTCCATAGCCGTTGGGAACAAAGCCCAAGAAAATCAGCCCGAAATCAGGAACAATCATTGTTCTGACAGGCTTATCAGACGTCTAATTCTGGCATCAAACGTCTGGAACTTCACTTTAAGACGTCTGATTTCAAGGTCAGACGTCTGATTTTGGGCAGGTTTCTTCCTGACTTGGATCAAATCTAAACAGGGTTCTTATGCAAGTCCATCAGACGACATATAGGACGTCTGGAAACCTACTTTTTCTGTGGGAATGGATTTCCAAACATTGCAACGGCTAGAAAATCTCTGAGAAGAGATTTTGGGTCAGCCGAGGCAAAACGGTCAATTATCAGACGTCTGGAAAGTCCTATGGACGTCTGATAAGGCTTAACGGTCATATTCTTGACTGTTCGCTAAGCCAGCCAATGGTCCACTAATTGGACGTCTGGCAAAGTCATCAAATGTCTCCTAAGACGTCTGGTCTAAGGTCTGGACGTCTGATTTCATCAGACAGAACTAATTATGTCTAGCCTAATAGTTATCAGACGTCTGAAACAACAGTCAGACGTCTTAAAATACTTTATCAGACGTCTGATTTGGGAATTAGACGTCTGGAAACTCTGTTTGAACCCTATATTGGTTTTCTAAGTGTTCTACAGAAAATCTAAGTATCCTAGGGTTGTGCCGGTGTTCTTAGGACTACTGTTAGGGTACTTTGAGGCTCTTTAACATGAATCTAAGGAAATAAAGAGCAACAAAAGAAACGAAAAAATACAAGGAGTACAAGAGAAGGAAATCTATCCTATTCTTCATCTCCTTTCTTCAATCTATCGCTCCTCGCGAATCTCCTCTGTTTTCCATCAAGCTCCTCCAATCCGTCCTGGATGCGAGCTCGAATTTCGCCTAATCACGTATCCATTTTCAATTGGCCTGAAATCTAAGACTTCAAGTGCAAATGTTAAATAACACGTGTTTTGTTATCATCAAAATAAATGATAGTGGTGCTCTAGCACCAACAGAACCATCTTGGAACATTATTAAGGAACAATCCGATTTCCCAGACCTCGGGACTGAGGCACAGGGTGGTTGTGGATTCCCAACCCAAATAGAAGACAACATTGAATTAGGTTGGGAAGTTGCAGGAGAACACAATGATGAGCCAACCCTAGACCATGAATTGCCAAGCTTATAAGTCCAAGACTCCTGCAATAATGAGATCAGAACTGAACCTCTTGGGGGTATAAATTCCGCCCCTTATTTTGATAAGGTAACCCTCAAAGGTTATTCGGACTTAGATTCTAGTAATTCTACCCACATCCTAGACCTAGAATCTAGATCCGAAACTTATTGGGAAGATTATGAGACCTCATATGATAAAGATCAAATTTTTAAAGAATATAATTCCGGGCCTTTATTTGATGAATATCCCTCTCCAACATCCTCAGGAAATATGATTGATTTTCCAGAAGACATGCCAATTTACGATACAAAAATCAAGGAGTTGGATGAGTGGGGTTTCAATTGGGTCTATCCTACCAACATGGAACTTGAGCCTAGACAGAACACCTTTTTAAGTCCAGAATTGACATATAGGCTAGACCCCAGTCAGGCTGCTGATTCCACAACAGATGATTTATGCTACGGTGGAATTCATGATCATGAATCTCATTTAGAACTCGATTTTCACAAACTCTCCAACAACTTCGGATCTAACTATAATTTTGGAGAGACTCTCTTTCCTGAACACACCAAGCCAGTCTACGACATCAGCTCACATGACTCATTCTCTGACTCCGACTCTGAGGTCCCGGTTCCTGAGATCACTGATTCAAATAACATAGAATCATTTCTTTTCGATCCACAGGAACCAAAAACAGAAAATGCCAAGAGTGATTGCAACCCAGAATTCAAATCTTTTCTCAATTCAGGTTTCCGTCATCCTATAAACACTCTTCAGGCATTTGATAGTTACCCAGAGGACTCTTTACAGGAGACCACCTGTCATTTGTTTCTAGAAGATCCCTCATACACAGTTCTCATTGAAGCCACCTCTTCCACGCCCACAGAACTAATCAAAACCTCTTCTCAACCCCAACCCGCAACTGGACTCAATTTCTATTCAGATTCACCTCTCACCGAGCCGATTGAAATTCCACATCGGGTTGCGAACACTGATCAGACAAAAGACCATGCTCCATCATTCTCTGATCATCCTTGTAGAGTTTCCGCGTCATTCATTGATTATTTTTCAGGTCCCTACTCTGACCAGGCTGATTCAACTCAGCCAAACCCCGCATTCACATTTCCACATTCATCTGAGCTTCATAGTATATGGTGGGTTCCACACCTTTTGATCTACGTCTATCGACCCACCAGATTGATTGGATTTGGGCTGCATCATCAGCCTGTTGATCTGAACAAGCACCTGGTTGGACCAACCAGGCTCTTGATCAAGGTACTTGTTATACTAAAATTTGCTAATTTAACCATTCTCTCTACATCCCATTTCCCGCTTGGTTGAAGGCGACAAATTTAGCGCTCAACGGGAGGCAGCCCGTCATTCTCTTTGAAAACCTGAAACCTTTTCTGACACCTTTGTGCACTTAAGGTTCACCCTTTAGGACAGCCGACTCCACCTCAGGTGCTTGCATCTGAGATTAGAAATCGTCCGCAACAGTCACCCCAACCCATTCACTCATCAAAACATCTGTCCTAATGTATGAACTAAGTTAAATAAAAACCCCCTAAGTTACAATGAGGACATTGCAAATCTTAGGCATGGGGGGGATGAAAGTGCAAATCTTGTAATAAAAGGTTTTAAACAAAAAAATTCACATATGCCAAAAACACCATAAAAATTAGAAAATTTTTGAAAAAAGAATAATAAAATGAAGGAGGAAAGAAAATTTTGTGGACTATACAAAGGAGGAGGAGAAGAAAAAGGAACAAAATGAAAAGGAGCACAAAATGAAAGAAAAAACTGATAGTCGTTAGCAAGAAATTAAGGAATTAACCTAAGTTCTAGACCTCATTCAGGAAAAGAAATGGAAAGTGCACAGTGAGATTAGTAAGAACGTGAACTTTAGGCATTCTTGGATAGACTCTTAGTATCCATTAAGATCTAGACATTCCTCAAGAGGTTGAGGAAAATGAAAAGTTTGAGTATTAGGTCTAAGGCTTAGGGAGTATTTGGCCTCGTTAACTAACTTTTGGTTTATGGGACTCAGTAACCTAAGCACCCTAACCTCACACACAGCCTGGTTCAGTAAGCGTAAAAATCAAAATCACACAGAAGCATTGCAAAAATTCTGAAAATGACACCTAGAGTAGGAGCGGCCGATCAACACAAGTTGATTTGGACGAGTTCCCAGCGCGGAGAGGTAGGAAATTCCCCTCGAAGATGCATAACAAAATATCATCTCCTCGGTGCTTGTCTCTTAGGATATTTACATATCCTACTGAGGACATGTAAGCACTCTGCTGGTTCAAGATTCCATGGATGGCATTATCACGAAATGTCAATTGCAAGGATCTGAATTCAGCCACGGAACACCATGGATGGGATTATCTCGAAATCTCAACAGCCAAGGTTCTGGGGGTTACCATGGGCGGTGCTATCTCGAAGCATCGATTGCCAGAAACCTTTAAGGATTGATGATGGAGACAAGGAATCTGATACAACCGTGTTGAAAAGCCAACCCTAAGCTAGAATTAAAAGGAAAAAGAGAGAGAAAACTCTCCAAACAGATAAATCTTCTACCTCTCTTTCTTACAAAATGCACTGCGAACTGAGCCAGGGCTAAAATTATCTCAAGCATGGGTGCTTTAACCACAAAGTCCAATAAACCTTAGGTTAGTTCTTGTAAGCCTTAAAAACCTTTGCTAAGGACTGAGGCTGAGGCTAGACAGATCTAGATCTTGGTTTGTACTAGAGTACCTTTTAGGCCTATGGTTAGTATTCTAACCTAATCTAGGTTTCAAATGAAAAAGCACTTATCTGAAATCATTAAGAACTTCATGGTCTAAAACAAGGGTTGAAACCTTAAAATTTTGCTAAGGGACTAGCAAAAGCTAAGCATGGGGGTATGATGAGAACCTCATCATGAATCCTAACTAGCACAATCTAATCCAAATATTTGTGAAAAAGCTCCTACAAAACACAAAAAGAGGCTTAACTCAGAGAATTCTGAGTTAAAGAATAAAACAAATCATCAGGGGTAAAACTATAATTTTACCAATGCAGTTTGAGAACAAGGAAATTAAGGGTCCAAACACAGGTCAAACAAGCTTAACAATGAGGGAAGTGGGATGATCTGATCTGAAAAGGGTTCTAGCAACTCCTCGGAATTAAATAACATTCTGTAACCCTAAAAACAAATCTACTTCAATTCACGAGGTTCGAGGTAAGATAAAAATCAAATAAATCCTCTAAAAATCATAGAAAAATATCCCCTAAGGTTTAGAACCTTCAATTTGGCCTTTAAAATCTATTTTGACCTAAAATGAGAATCATGCCCAATTAATGACTTAATTTGGGTTTTTATGCAAATTGATCGGTCAAACATGGTCCAACCTAGAATTAAAATTCACCATTAAAATCCTTAGGTTCAAATTGGTCTGGTATAAAAACTTCAACCTAAGAAGAGACCTCCTTGACCGACTTTACAATTTGGTCCTCTTTATTTATTTTTTGACCCTTATCTTTTAAAACCCTTGCATTTAGGTCCACACCTTTTTATCGTTCTTTGTAGAACGGTCCTCCTTGCAACTTCTGCACAGCGCCATACTCCAGCGACCTTGCACGGAGCATGGCGCCGCGCAGGGTAGGGCTGCCGTCCTCTAGAACAGAAGCGGGGTTCCCTGTGACGTCCTCTGTCGCAGGGACCCGCCCACGACCTCTGCCGACCACCATACCTTCTGTGAGAATGCGCGGAAGGTATGGGTGTCCCTTCCGGCCATACTCCGGCGAGGCTGGCACGACGCCACCTCGCCCCTCTCTGCGCGCCAAGCCCTTTATAAGGAGCGGCAGACCTTGCCGACTCCTTCAAGATTTCTTTGATGGAGAAACACCCCCACTTCATCCCTTTCTCCTCCGATCAGAGAGCCCGAAGCTTCCGATGACCTCCTCCTCCTCCTCGTCGCTCTGCTTCCCTACCTGCAACAGGGTTTACTCTACCCTGTCGTCCACGTTAGGTTGTACCCGCTGGCGCCCTCCGTCTGCTTCCTTGTCGTCGAAACCCTCTTCTAGGGCGTCTTCGTCTCTAGCTCCGGCAGGTACGAGCCAGCTGCTCCTCCCTCCCCCTTTGTCGAGTAATTAGGTAATTAGCCTTCTCTCTCTTTCACTTGTATTTTCCCCCTTTTAAACTGCCATTTCGACCACCCGACTACCACTGTCCAAACCCATCTTCTCCACCTCCTATCACCCCCTCCGGCAAGCACACCCCATGCTCACAGACCCCTTCACACCTCACCGACCAGCCCAGAAGTTCCCTCACACTCCACTCCACCGATCCCCCCTCTCCATCCACTGCCAAGCACCACCCAACCACCCCCCGAACAAACCCACCTCTCCGCCCACAGCCTGACCTAGGTCAACCTCTGCATGCACTCCTGCATCCCGCCGACCACCGCACAAGCTTCGCCACACTCCGGCGAAGCTTCCCACGTGTTCTGACTGGGCCGAGAGGCCGTAGCTGTGATTTCAAGTTCGCGCCCTCTCACCGCCATTGTCGACGAGCTGCAGCTGCAGGCATCTTCCAGCCTAGGTGCATGTCCTAGGCTGCGCGGGCAGGAGTCGCGAAGACACCCAGGCCTGTAGTTGGGGCGAAGGCCTTACGGGCTGCCTCAATTGGCCGTAGATTGCTCGCCTGCGGGCACCAAATCGGGAGGTGGGACTTTAGTCCCACCTCGTAAGTGCGTGGCTGAGCACCCGCACTTAAATTGAAAAAGTGCTTAAGGATTACTGCCTTCGAACACAGGGGTCAGGTCCCTCTCCCGCACGCAGCGCGCCACGCGCTCGCTCACCCTCTCCCACGCTAACGGCCCGCGGGTCTAGGCAGGATCCAACTACCCAAACCACGCACTCCTCGCCCACCACCGCACACCGGTGGGCCTAGTCCCGGGCGCGATACCCACACCCGAGTACCCGGCTCTGGGAGAGCAGTCCTAAGAGAGAATTCTGAGAAAGAGAGAGACGCGAGGAAGGGGTAGTAGTAGGTTTTGCTCTGACCTTTGTGTGAGCGTGCAGGAAGAAAAAAAGAAGAAGAGAAGCGGCCGAAGCCCTAGCCGCTCAGCAGCAGCTGAAGAAGAAGGAAGGAAGGAGAGAAACAGAAGAAGAAAGAAGAAGGGAGGCACTGTAGCAAGGCCACAGATAAGTCGTCTGAGCACTGCATCAGACGTCGGAATCCCTACAGCCGCAGAAGAAGAAAGAAGCCTTTGCAGCTGCCAAGAAGAAGAAGGCAGGAAGAAAAGAAAGAAACAAAAAGAAGAAAAGAGAAAGAAAGAAGGCACAGCCGCAAGCAAAGAAGGAAAAGAAGAAAGAAGAAAGAAAGAAAAAGAAGAGGAAGATCACCACTGCCGCAGAGAAGAAAAAGAAAAGAGAAGAAGCAAGCAAAGTAGGCAAGAAGAAAAGAAGACTCTACAAAAGAAAGAAGAAAGAAAGAAAGAAAAGAAGAGAGAAGAAGAAGAAGCCAAGAGAACTCTAGCCCTCTCTCTCTCTCTCTTATTTTTGTAACCTAATTGAGAATTTTCTACTTCTAGAATTCTAGTTGCTCCCTGAGTTCGACCTCGAGAAAACTTTGTTATTCCGAGTAAAAAATCTTGTATTAAGCTGGTAGCTGTTCTGTCATATACTACAATGAATATAAATAAAGACAGAAGTCACACCACCAGGTTAAAAGGTGCTAGTTAGGGTTCATGATAAGGTTCTCATCAGTAGGCGAGCAGCCATGTTTACAGAGGAGGACGATTCACCAGCTTCTACCCTTCTAGAGTTATCAGACAATTCAAAAAGTTTAGGATTTTGTGACCTCCTCCCACACATCCACTCATGAAAGAGGAATTGGGGTGATGAAAGGAGAGAAGGGGATAAGAGAAATGACATCGAATAGATGCACTTGATACAAATCAATTCAATCAAGATTCTAACCTCTAAATGTATCCCTAAGACCTAAAGATCTAAGTTACCTACTATCATGACCTACAAAATCGAAAACGAGCACCGCGGAACCATTGGACCAGATTGAAAGGCCATTTACCCCAGTCTTAGACACCCGATAGCACGCAGGAACCCACACCAGCACATAGGCGCTACATGTAGGTAGCTAGACCTCCAAACCTTAATGGGGTTAAGTTACTACCAATTTTAGATTAAGAGGCTTAGGATACAAGTGCTTTGGAATGTGAAGGACGTTGTATACGAGTAATGCCCAAGTGCGTTGATTTTTGAGTGTATAAAACAAGTATGCAACGAGGAAATCTCCCCAAGTTGAAGCTTTAGATGGTGAATGGCTTTTAGGATTCCACACTTAGGTAGTACGGATTTTATGATTTCACTTAATTACCAATTTAACCAATCTCCGGGTTTTCAAGAAATACAAGTTCTCTATGCCCAAATAACCCTCCTTCAATTTAATTTAGTGAATGCATGCTACAATGCAAATAGGCTCCTTAATTGGAAATTTCTAAGTGTGGATGCACGAATTAATTTTAAATTAATGTGAAAGGGAGCCAAAGCACTTCAATTCAAGTACTCCCAATCACCACAATGATAATCCACACAAGGTTCAACCACCAAAAGTGTGAAAAATGAAAATGAATATGTTGTAGTTGAGATTCGGGATAAATCAAGGCAAATTTAAGGTCGCGGTGAGGTTGGAGTAAAATCAACTCCAAGACTCCCCAAACTAAAGTATGGATCCCGAATGTGGAATAATGAGGCAAATAAATGTGACAAACAATTGATTTTAAATTCACCTCAAGGATGATTTCACGACGTGAAATCCCCAAGAATCGAGACTCTTAGATTTTTCGTGCGCGAAAACGTGGACAATTAAGGGCGGTGGAGGTGATAGAAAGAGTCAAACAGTGGATTTTTAATCCACTTTTCCCAAAAATCACAAGAAGATTTTTTAGGGTTTTTGATTTTTTACTTTTTTTTTATATTTTCAATGTGACAGAATGACCTAACCTTTTAAGAAGAAGACACCTACCTCCTCAGCAAGGTGTGCGAAGCTCCAAGTGGTGCCAGCAACTTCACACACTTGCGCCCGCCTCGGATTTGCCCACATCTCCGACCTCCTCTGTGTGTCTCCTCCTTGCAACAAGTTCACCTGCACAAAAACAAACAAAAACACCTGTGAAGAGATGGGTAGGAGAAGAGATAATCAGAGGAAGAGAATAGAAACTAACTCCAGATGGCGCCTCCCCGGCAATGGCACCTCCCCGACAATGGTGCCAGAAAGCTTGTGTTAAATCGCAGGTAGGGTTATTTAATTAAGTGAAATTAGCGTCGAATTGTATATAGTGGAAGTTGCTAATCTACAAGTGAATTTACACTCGTTTATCAAAAATTTATTATCCTGGTTGAATCAGATTTTAATATTGTCACTTTTAGGCCAAGGTCGAACTAAGGGAGGCGGGTTTGAAATTAATCAGTTTCTACGCACTTCCTAAACTCGCATCAATTCTTTTCGCTTATTATATTTTTGGGTTTTCTTGATTTTAGATTTTTTTTAGGATATTCTTGTCCTTGAGGCACACTCTCAGAAAGGTTCTTGGCTACACGCCAAAATAATCACATCCAGTCTTGTCATACGTGAGACCGTGTGCCTGCAAGTTAAGAATTATCTTTTCTATTTTATATATATATATATAGTCTTTTCTTAAGCAATAAAATAAAAGCAAATATAAAAGAAAATGAAAATGCGAAATTGAAATGCGAAAATGTAAATGAATTGAAATACTTAGCTTATTTATATGTAGAATATATATATATGATATAAATATATATACAGATACATATATATAACTATACAATAAATAATAGGATAGTGGAATATTAAATCTAGGATTCAATAGGAATGTAACACAATGCTAGGTTAGCAGTCGTCTAAAGAGATGCGATTAACCTAGCTACATGCCGCGTGTGGTGTGGAGCAGACATGTGGAAGTGTGGGTAAAAGGCTTGATGTGTGAGAATATCAGGGATATATACGCAACTGGTGCGAATATACCTACGATATGAAATGCGGTAAATGGATAGCTGTGCTGTATTATGAGTGAGAATGTATATGTGAGTGTGTGTAGGAGGAAGTGTGGGGTATTGTTGTGGCGGAGAATCGTCGCAAAAAGATTGAGTTTGGAAAACCCGTCGTCGTAGCGTAATTTGAGAAAAAAATCTAACAGATAATTTTAATCGAAACTCCAAAGGAGTCTCAGGTCGAAAACAGGAAGGTGGACATTTGATAAAAAATTGTGTTTGATTTGTTGTCATGAAGTATGTTAGCTGGTTGAATTAAATCTACACTAGCTATCTATTTAAAGAATAAAGAATAGAAGAGAGAGAAAGAATAATACAAATAAAGACAAAATAGATAGAGAATGAATAGGTATTTCATAATCATAGAATCAGATTTGTTACAACTACTCGTTCACTATGAAGCAGGAAATCTATGCTAGAAAGCAATAAAAGAGAAGATGGAGAGAAGTTATCCTCCTCGACGGCTTCTTGGAGGACGAGCCGCATTGACAGAGCGCCCAAATAAAGGTGGTGAGATGCTGAACGAAGGAGAACGACAACGGACGACGGAGGACGGGGTAGGGTGACATCACAGTGGGATCCGCTTCCTGAACAGTGGTGAGAAGACAACCGCAGGTGCTCCACAAAGGGGGATGAGAAGGTGGAAAAATTCTAATTTAAACTCTAATAGAGCATCCCAGGTTTGGGACAAGCTCTTAGAGCTTTGGAGGGGGTAAGAGAAGAAAGGAAGGGATGAAGAAAGTGTGGGGGTCGTAGGGCTATTTATAGGTGAAGAATGAAGGGGCAAATGGGTCATTTCATTCTTTAAAATTTAATGCACAGGTCTTTAGTGACGGATTTATTCCCCACTAAAGACATTAACGTGGGCGTAAGTCTGCTCGCCCACGCACCTCCTCTCCTTCCTCTACTGCAACGCCTTATGCACGTCCAAGCATTCTCAGCTGTCTGATCGCAAAATTGGATGGCTTAATATCCATGCACCTCTCTTCTTCGTGCACCTACATCTGCACGTGCAATCATGCGTGTGCGCACCATAGCATCTCTGTATGCCACATCGACGCCTTCACCACTGCCCGATCAAGATCTGACAGTTGGATTTGGATTCTCCATGCTTGTGCCTTTGATTTGAGGTGCGTGGGGCTCGAACCTGCGACCTCAGTGTCACGTAAGGGCACTCACCTACTGTGCCAAGCTGCCCTTTGAGGCGAGCTTTGGTTTTGAGCTTGAGCATCCTCGGCCATTGGATCAAGATCCAATGGCCCAGATCATCTGCGCAGTTTGAGGAGAGAGAGGGAGCAGGTCTTCTTGGGCCTGTTTGGAAGGTTAGGATGGTGCCACATGGCACCAATCCTGGTCGTCCATCTTCATATGCTTGTAGGTAGTGTCACGGATGTCGAATTGGATCAATTTTTGTGCCGTTAGGCTGCGATCATCGATCCGAACAAATCAGTGCAGTCGGATTTGTCAACTGAAGTATGGATTTACATCACTTGGCCCCTTGACCTCTGATCTTTCTCGAACTGCATCTGATGTTATGGAAGTCCGATCGGGGCGATCTTGGAGTCGGTGAACTTCGATCATCGCCTTGATCAGATCCGTACAGTTGGATCTTCAATTCGAGGCCCTAAAATGATATTGCCCTATTTCCTGACCACAAAAAGAGAAAATTAATCTAAACTTTATACAATCTAAACTAAATGCAAGATGATGCATGTTATGTAATATTTATAATGTATGATGCAACTATACGCCTAAGAACATGTATAAATAGACGATTTATGTGATATAAACATGTTTACATCACACTTCAACGCCTATCTTTTACTAGTCCCTAGCAAAACTACATGCTATTTATAAGAGAATTAGAATTAGATTTCTTGGGCAAAAGTTATTTTTCAACACTTAGGAATTTCAACAAAGACCTGAGTTACAGAGACACAATAATGCCTGGGTGTCAACCAAAATGCAGACTGCCTCAAGTCCTCGCCTTATTCAAAAAAGGATTTTTCTTTTTCTTCTTTTCTTTTTTCTTTTTTTGGATTTTTGAGTTTAGGGTTTCGGAGTAGCTTTCTACGGCCGCTCAACCTAACCAAGACTCGATGAGAACCCTACGAAAGTGATTTGTTGTTAATTTTAACAGTGGTGGACCCCACCACATGTCAGTACTTTTTTTGCATAAAAAGAAAGGACACGAGTTGAGACCACATAGATAATAGAAAAAATATATGAAAAAATGGGTCTGACTCTTTTTTCATGAGCTTCAAAGGAGAAAAGATTTTTTTTTCCTCATCTATGCTACATTTGATGGGGGGATAACTTTTATTCTAAGATACAACAAAAGAGGATAAGTATGTAACGATGTATGTCTAGGAAAATGAGATAAGTGATAAGATAGAAGTGATTGACATAATGATGTGATATTAGTTGTTGGTATCGAAACTTAAAAGTTGACGTATTTTGCATCGATGCAAAATTATCATGAATCACTTTGTATCGATGCATCATAAATCACTTTGTACTAGTGTAAATCACTCCATGATCATTTTGCACCGATGCAATGTGACCAATGCAAAATCACTCAGAATCACTTTGCATCGGTATAAAATCACACCATAATCATTTTGTACCGATGCAAAATCACCCAGAATCATTTTGCATCAATGCAAATCGATGTATCTCATTAATGCGATGCAAAACACATCCTATGATGCATTTTTACACATTTTAGCTTAGTAATATTATGATATATAAGTGTAAGTGGATTGATGTGATATAGTAAATGTATTTTAACAGATATATTATATTGGAGTGGGATAATTTAATATATGTTTGTTAATGTGATGTAACAACATAGTTGGAAAATGATATATTTTAATAATATTACTGTTGATTTGATGACATGAGATAAATTGAATCCCTTTAATTCAAAGATTTATTCGTTATGTTTCTCTTTGACTTTGAGATAACCCTTGAGTTATTTCGCTTCCAAATTGAGCCTTAAGTAAGCTAAGATAACTCTGATCATTTTGATGGAAGTAGATGTAAACAAATCAAGCTTAAGTGAACCTACCAAGGTTTGGTTCGATTTGATAAGAGTTTTTTTTTTGTTTTGGTTCGATTAAGGTTCATTAAGGAAAAATGAAGATGGGATTTGGTTTAATTCATTTATATTATCGAAGGTTGATTCGATTCGTTTATGGTTCATTTAAATATAAACTTAAAAAATATTATTAATTTTGATTCAATTTTTCTTGAGTTCAAGTTAGGGTTCATTTAAGTATAAATTACTTAGTGATATTTTGTTATAGATATCAGATGAATTGTTATAATTTTATTTAGCTTACTTTTATAACATTGAGCAAAATCTCTCATAATTCACCAGGAATCTTAAAAATATAAATGAGAAAGAAAATGCCTCTATGATCCACAAGTTAGTGCATGTATTATGATATGAATCAACAAGCACAAAGAAAACATCTAGCAACCATAGTGTGGGGTTAACAACCACCTCCCTCTAACCATCTATCTAGGGGTGCCATTTACTACCTGAACAGTCCTCCCCAGACCAACAAGTCAAAGTGGTTGAAAACAAGGCTAATCTCCACTCAAATGATGAGAGGCACTAGAATCGACCAACCATACTGTGCCACCAAATGACTTATTATGTGCACTAGAGACCAAAGCCATACCAGAGGAGGAAGAAGCAAGAGCTACCCTCTCTAAAGGTGGTGGGGCTAAAGATTGAGACAACTAGGAGAAGCACTGCAGTAAATCATCAAAGTAAACTCGAGACACAATATCAGAAGGAGTCTCAGACACCTCAGAAGCCTGGTTTGCCATAAAAGATCGACCATGCTTAGTCTAGTAGGTACTTCTATATGTCCCAGTTGACCAGAATAAGTACAAAGAAGGTGACCATGGCCCCTAGGTGCATGGCTACAACCATGGCCACGTAAGGTAGGAGACCCTCTACCTTGTCCAAGTATAGTAACTATTACGACCCGGTTCCCGAATCCTTACAAGACCCAAGACCGGCTCGACTTGACTAATCCCAAGACCCAGTCGTCTAACAAGAAATAACCAAAAAGCAGGAAAGTAAACCACGTTCACTATGCAAAATAACTAACAGTGAAAGAGTACAAGCAATAAAGGAAGTAAAAGCTGCTAACAGTACATATCACCACTACAACAGAAAAGTAGAACAAAAGTACAGAACAGTAACAGTAATAAAGTCTGAACTCATTAACAGAAAGGAAGTACGACAACAGTAGAACTACTGATGGGCTCAACTGAGCCCAGCGCCCTCTGTAGCCGGTAACTCAGGCTGCTCATCTCCTGGACCTGAAAAGGGTTATGAGTAAACGGAGTCAACGAACGCTGAGTAGAGTGGTAACCAACTAACTAAAGCAGTAAAGGCTAACATGTAAATTTATCTTTTCCAATTATTTTATTTTACAAGTCACTTCTTTTCACCCATTGGTTTACTTTCAGATCTCTTTCTTGATCTCACATGTTCCTCGTGGGAACGATCTTGATTGCAGTCTTTTTCGAAGAGTAGAAGGCACACGTGGTGCTCTCTTGGCTGGAAGAGTCCCCCGTGGTGATCCTACACCCAGTCAACCACCCCAAGGTCACGGACAAACGTAGCGGTGACTACGACACACGCGATAAGCGCATGGGTAGCTACCCCGCACTGGCACGCGGTCAGTCGTTTCCGCTAGCGGGTACGTCCAAGTACAGCATGGAACAGTATAGGGCCTAGCCCTCTCAGTAACAGGGGTCTAGCCCCTCAAAACCAAACAGGGGTCTCGCCCCTCCACAGTCCGCGTACCCCTGTCTGACTACCCCGATTTACCCAGTGGGCCTAACAAGTCGGTGTAGGGTGGCTAGTTGAACCCCGGGCCCCGTGGGGTGGCTAGCTCTCTCCCTACACTAGTAGCTCTCCCCGGTACAGTGTACGTGAGGGCCAACAGAAGTCAGTGTAGAGTGGTCAATCCTAACCTCGGGTCCCAATCCAAGGGCGGCTAGCTCCGGTCTACACTAAACAGGGGCAATCGCTCTCCTTGGTACCACATACTCAAGGGCCAGCACACTTCCACTCACATTTCCAGATCTATTCCATTTATCCACAGGAGCTCTACTCCTAATTCCCCGTAGGGTTTATGCTCATATTCACCATGTTGTTCCATACCAAGTTTCATCATTCACATTTCCATTCTCGTATGATACACATGCAGCTCGTATTTTCACAATTTAACATATATAGCAAGTAATGTCACAGGTAACTATTTAACTAGCACAGGCACTTCATATTCCATAGGCAGCTCGTATTTATTAACAGGCAGTTGTTTACAATTCTATTCATTCATTTATGACTGCAATCTCAAACATGCATACAAACAGTGCAAGCATTTCTCGTTCTAGGATTCATGCCACATCCTAGGTTTCTAATTATCTAATTTCACATATGCATTCATGTTTTATAATTAAAACAGGGGGAAACCACTCTATCAGACAATCCGGGAGTACTGGGGCCTCAAATGGTAGACTCACGTGCCCCTGCAAGGCCCGAACATGCAACCGATCGAAGTCCTATACCAAGGAGCATACCACAATGGAACATTCAGAATAGTATACAAGGCTTTCTAACATGTAAAGGAAGTCACAAGGAAACCATAGATATCTCGTTTGCATAAAACGGACCCTAAACAGGTCAAAAACAGAACTACAGACCTAAATCAGACGTCTGGCACAAGGTCAAGACGTCTTAAAAGTCACCAAGGTCTCACCTCAAGTTCCTGCATTGACTTCAGATGTCCAGAACCCCCACTTGACCGTCTGGACCCAACTCCAGACATCCGACCTCTCCTCTAATCGTCTGGGAGTGCTTCTGGTCATCTGGTAAGCTGTCCAGACTTCCGAAACGCGTGGGAGGGCGTGCCCCTCTCCTTCCCAAAGTTGTCCCTGCGCACGACAGATCGAATCGCCAACTTTTAGCCATACATATCGGCTCTGCGGTGCAGCTTGCATGGCCGTAACCGCAAGAGAAAGGTCCCTTCGTGAAACTTTGCTTTTAGGCATCCAATGTCGTCACCAGATGTTTAACCCGTCGTCTGGACGACACGCCAGATGTCTGATTCTGGGAAAAACCCAAAAGTAGAGCGAGCTCCTGCTCCTCTCGCCGCGCGCAGCCGCAGCCTCTCCTCCTCGTCTGCAGCTCCGGCTACAGTAGGGTGTCGAGGACATCTCCTCCCCCCCCCCCCTGACACACTCCTCCCGCACATGCCGCTCCAGCCGTACGTCCTCTGGCGAGTTCCCACGAACTTGCGAGCTCAAGCTCCTCCTCCTCTCTTCATGCCGCCTCTCCTCCTCGCTCCTCACTCTCGCGCCCTCTCTCTTGCTTGTCCCTCTCACTGCAATGGAGAGGAAGAAAGGAAAGTGGTGGTGGTGGAGTGGAGAAGAGAGGAAGGGGGAGAGGGGTTATATAGAGGGAGCGGCTAGGGTTCTGTAGACAAACAAAGAAGAGAGAGAAAAGGGAGGAAGGCTGTCTATGCGCACAGACCCGACCATGCATACAAAATTTTCAATTTCCAGACGTTTGAGAAGGGATCCAGATGTCTAACCAGACGTCTAATCGACAGTCCAGACATCTTAAAAGGCTCAGAACAAAACTGGTCTTTACAGTAACCAATGCAAATGTCTAGCCTGTAGTCTCAACAGTAGGTAATTACACTGTAATCTTGCTCAACCTATTGTATGTCTCCTCTGGTGAGGGTAACTATGATAAAGTCAAGATCTAAAATTGTGCTAATTTTTAATTATATATATACATATTAAACTTTTAACAAATCAAACCTACCTTATTTAAGTTCGATTTGTTTATTCAAACGAAATTAAATCTAAGTTCATATTCAATTCATTTATTTATAAGTTAAATCTAAATCGAGTTTTTAATGAATTGAATCTCAACAAATATCGAACCTAAGACTTTTTTGATAGCCCTATATGAAAGGTCACCTTGTCATCCAACATATCATTAAGTGAATAAAAACAAGAAGTCATTTTCTTATGCACACCTCTACAAAGAAAAAATGCACTTCCCGATGTTGAATTCAGAAAGATTAGTGTAAACTTTTCAAAATCCAACCATGGGAGGACATTGCGTGAACGATTGTGTGATCCAGAGGTAATGAGGGAAGAAATTACACTTACAAAATAAATCC
Organism: Thalassia testudinum; assembly: GCA_037157565.1. Taxonomy (NCBI): domain Eukaryota; kingdom Viridiplantae; phylum Streptophyta; class Magnoliopsida; order Alismatales; family Hydrocharitaceae; genus Thalassia; species Thalassia testudinum. The sequence goes on along the minus strand of JAZHRO010000039.1, from coordinate 98,238,128 downwards.
AAGCATCTCATGATCAAACCAATGAAATTCACTTAGGCTTGATCCGCACATGAATGCGAAGAGGCGTGGACCCACCGGACGACTACACGGTCAATCCCATTACTCTTCATATTTCTCATTATTTTCCATTACTCCCTGTTACTCTCAATTACTTTAGTGGTTACACTTCTCCAAATGTGTAACCGCCCATCATTTATACTCTATAGGAAGGGTCTCCTACCTAGGTAAGGAATAAGCTGAATGGGGACAACCCAAAAGGCTTTATATTTTCTACTATATCACATATAGTGAATATTAAGAATTAGATCCCCTCCCTAAACATACACATGTACCATATCACCCCACGTATCACCGGCTGCCCCAATCTTTTCTTCTATTCGAGCATCGCTCGACCCATTTGAACAGCAGTTGATCGCCACCTAACTCATTGAAGGGAGCCGCCTAACTTAGGTGTCGGCCGGCTCCCTTGCCGTTCCGCTCAATCACGCATCCGGTGGCTGGAGGAGAGCTCGTGGCTGGTGGGGCAAAGCTACCTTGGCGGCAACAACTAGTGGTTTTTCTTTTAAAGAGGGAGACCCTTCTCCTCCTCAACTCTTCCCAACAGAGTGAGACAACTTCTCCTCCCCTACCCTCAATAACGGCGAAAACGGGATTGTTCCATCTGCATGAGGCATTTGCCAACATTGATGGAAATCTGAGACCGGTTGATACACCTTGTCCACTAGCTGTGAGCGCCAACTGAGGCCTCCATTGGCCGGTTGGCTCCTCCTCCACCCACCTAAGAAGGCGTCGAGTGACTCACAAATTCCCCGACTGCCATATTCAGTCTTAAGGCCAGTAGAAATGGACCCATATCAAATCTTCATTGAATGGTTTCGAAATAGCTCTTCAACAACCTGCAATATGCAGTGACATGCACGTTTGAGAGAGTCGTTGCCCCTTCATTAATTGTGCGGCTGACCTCCCAATCCTGGATTAAAACAAAAAAAAAAACAAAAAACCTGTAACGCGTAACGTGTAGGGGACAACTTAAAAGAGAGATGGGCTAACGTCCACCTCCACCTCCACCCGGTGCTTCACCACAACTATTATGTGAGAGTGGGGGCACCACCTGAAGAAAATAAAAAAGGGAGATTTTACAAGGTTGGCGACCTTGTCCACAGCCATATGTCACTCCATTTACATTCTATAAAAAGATAAGTTAAATTTTTTTATTTCATAAAATCGATACATGTATTTATAAATTTTATATTATCTTTATGTCACTCACTTCCCCACCCATCTGCGAACAAGTAACGTCCGAATTAAAAAACTCTCTCGCATTCTTGAAAAGCAAACACCACTCGCGTGAGATAGGCTACTAACAGGTATCCTAACAAGAGTGAATCCCAAGCCCCCTACAGGCAACAACTCAATGCAAGGAACCTTGGCATCCTACTTTAAGCTACCTCTTAAAAATTGAAGGAGTACTTAGATACTGCAGTATTGTCAGCACGAACAATTGGTTGAGATCGAGTCCGATGTTGGGATGCCAACTCCCATACTTCCACTGTGACATATTTTTTTTACTAATCACCTATTTTTTCAAGAAATAATTTGCAACACCCTCCCCCCTCCAAGTAGGAGAGTGGGGTAATGAAGCACTTACCTCAGCACTACCAGGCAATAGCTATTGGGGGCAAGGGTAACTTCCGTGTAGGGGCAAAATGAGAGAAAACAATTCTATTTTCACAGTCTACACAACCAAACTATACGGGAGTGCAAGCAAATGATGAGGGAAGAAATTATTCTCACAAAATAAGCCCAAGCAACTCATGATCGAATCAACATAACCCACTTGGACATGATCCACACGAAAATGCAACAAGGTGTGGGTCCACCAGACGGTTACGTAGTCAACCCCGTTACTCTCCACAACTCTCCATTATTTCCCATTACTCTCTATGACTTTATTTCCCATTACTCTCTATGTCTTTGGCAGATACACTTCTTCAAATGTGTAATCGCCCATCATTTTTGCTCTATAAGAAGGATCCTCGACCTACATGGTAAGAGACAAGTTGAATGAGGGCAACCTAAAAGGTTTCATATTTTCTACTACACCATATATACTAAATAGTGAGGGTTAGATCCCCTTGCAGGCATACACTTATATCAGGTAAAATTGGGTCAACAATCCACTATGTTTGATGTAGTTGCATATTCATCTTTAGTTTTCATGACTATGTTTCGTTTTCCACAATTTATAATTTTTTTTATGGTCATCGGTGATCTCAACGGCAGCCTTTAATGCCCACCAGGAGGCATTACTACTCCAACATCCCATGTCCATACCTCAAATCTTGTAACTATCATGCCAAGTATGTGTGAGATAGATTCCAATATCCATCTTTTCTTGTTTAACATGTGTCTAAGATCATCTTTCTATTCGATCGGCATCTATAATAATAGAGTATAGATGTCCCCTCCTCTTCATCTGCTTCTTTCCTCTTCTCTGCGCTCAAAAGCTACAACTACGGTAGGGCCTCAATCAACTATTTAGGGCCAATTGGGGCCCCCCCTCCTTTCAGCCTTCCTCCTCCTCCCTTAGGGATACTCCTACTATAATGTGGGTAACATGCATGGCTTCTAGGGGTGTGTGTCGGTGGCAGTGAAGAGAGGTGACAGACAATGCGTTCGGCGGTGGCATGCACTCTTCGATCGAGGTCCAATCGGTGCGGCTTCTCCAAACATCGATAGATGGCGTTGGGGAGCTGCGTCGTGGATCAGTTGGCTGAAGGGCAACGTCGCCAACCGAGGCGGTGCGAGCCATCGGTGGAGGGTGCGGCATTTCGTCACTGCCTCAATGTGGGGCTCGACCGACGGGCGTTTGACCGGAGTACATTCGGCCATTGATTAGCCAATGTGCGCTTGGCCAGCATCCATTCGACCGATGGCTATCTAGTGTGCGCATGCTATGGTCGTGTTTTGTTGCTTCGTTGTGGTGGTTGTTCCCTTTCTTTTTCTTCTTTTTTAGTTTTGCTTGTTTTGTGTTGAGGACCACGTGTGATCTCGTGCTTTACACGGCCAGTATAATTCTTTGAGATTTTTTCTCATTGACGCTTGCTATTCTACAAGCGTTGGGTTGATCTCCTTTAGACGATCGTCTGGTTCCCGATCTTGGATCACTTTCTTCTTTTTTCTTCATTTCTTAATCTTATTTTTTGCATTTGGACGTCCCCCATTTCTATAGAACATTTTTCTTCTCCTCTTGAGGGTTAGGTTTCTCCATCTTTTTGCTTACACCTTTAATGTACTCCCCTTTTGTTACGACCTGGTTCCCGAATCCTTATAGGACAAGAGACCAGACCGACTCGACTGATCCCAAGACCCAATCGTCCAACGAGAAAGTAACCAAAAAGCAGTAAAATAAACCACATTCACCATGCAAGCAACTAACAGTAACAAAAGTATCGCAGTAAAGAAGTAAACTACTACAGTACACACCACCACAACAGTAGAAAAAATTTAAACAGGTACAGGAATATAAAGTTTACAATAAAAGAGTACAGAAGTGTAACAACTACTCACTACAACAAGAAACGGGGTACAATAGAAAGCTACAACTACTGGGCTCTACTGGACCCAGCACCCTCTGCAACCGTAGGCTCTGGCTGCTCAACACCTGAACGTAAAAAAGGTTATGAGTACAAAACGTTAGCGAACATTGAGTAGAGTGGCAACCGGCTAACTAAACAGTAAGGGTGGACAGGTAGCTGTTGTTTTTCAATTTCTTTCTTTCTTTAACTAATTATTTTTTCTTTCATCACGTGGTTTATTTATCAGGTCTCTTTCTTGATCTCGAATGTTCCTCGTGGGAACGATCTTGATTGTAGTCTTTTTCGAAGAGTAGAAGTAGCACGTGGTGCTCTCCTAGCTGGGAGAGTCCCCCGTGGTGGTCCTACACTCAGTCAACCACCCCAAGGTCACTGACAAACGTAACGGTGACTACGGCACGCGCGATAAACGCACGGGTAGCTACCCCGCACTGACACGCGGTCAGTCGTTTCCGTTAACAGGTGCGCCCAAAGCACAGCAAGGAACCAGTATAGGGCATAACCCTCTCAGTAACCGGGGTCTAGCCCCTAAAAACCAAACAGGGGTTTCGCCCCTCCAAAATCCGCACACCCTCACCTAACTACCCTGATTTGCCCAGTGGGCCTAACAAGTCGATGTAGAGCGGTAGCTGAACCCCGGGCCCCATGGGGTGGCTAACCCTCCCTACACTAGTAGCTCTCCCCGGTACAGTGTACACGAGGGCCACTGTAACGACCTGATTCCCAAGTCACTACGAGACACGAGAACCGGACCGACTCGACTAATCCCAAGACCTAGTCGTCCAACGAGGAAGTAACCAAAAGAGCAGTAAAATAAACCACATTCAACATGAATATAACTAACAGTAAGGAAATACAGCAGTAAGGAAAGAAACCACTACAGTATATACCACCACAACAGTAGAACAACATTCATAACTAAATATGAACTGCAGGTAAAGAAAAGTACAATGGAAACAAGAACTACTCACTATAACGGAACAAAAAGAGGTACAAGAGAACAGTGGTAACTCTACTGGACCCTACTCGGCCCAGCGTCCTCTGCAGCCGCTGACCCTGGCTGCTCAACACCTGGTCCTGAAAGGTAACGAGTGTAACACGTCAGCAAAACGCTGAATAAAGTGGCAGCTAAACTAAAGAAACAGTAAAGTGTACAGTAGCTATTTTAAATTTTCTTTCTTCCTTTATTTACGTCTTTCTATTGTTTCACAATTTATCTATTTCTCAGATCTTTCACTTGATCTCAAATGTTCCTCATGGGAACGATCTTGATTGCAGTCTTTTCCGAACAGTAGAAGTAGCACGTGGTGCTCTCCTGGCCGGGAGAGTCCCCCGTGGTGATCCTACTCTCAGTCAACCACCCCAAGGTCACTGACAGACGTAACGGTGACTACGGCACGCGCGGTAAACGCACGGGTAGCTAACCCGCACTGGTACGCGGTCAGTCGTTTCCGTTAACGGGTGTGCCCAAAGCACAGCACTGAACCAGTACAGGGCAGAGCCCTCTCAGTAACAGGGGTCCAACCCCTCCACAGTAACCAAACAGGGGCCTTGCCCCTCCACAGTCCGCGCACCCTCGCCTGACTACCCTGGTTTGCCCCAGCGGGCCTAACAAGTCGGTGTGGGAGGCTAGCAGAACCCCGGGGCCCGTGGGGTAGCTAGTACCTCCCTACACTAGTAGCTCTCCTCGGTACTACGTACACGAGGGCCAGCAAGTCGGTACAGAGTGGCCAGTCCTAACCCCGAGTCCCTGGGGCGGCTAGCTCCACTCTGCACTAAACAGGGGGGGACAGTCGCTTTCCTTGGTACTCCGTACTCAAGGGCCAGCTCACTTCCCCAATTCTATTCCCTTCACTTTCCAGGAGTTATACTCTTAATTCCCCGTAGGGTTCCAGCTCTTTTAACTCAGAACATCCAGGTTTCACTTTCCAGTTTCACGTTCTTACAATCCCTATTCTCAATCACGTTTATTTATTCATAACAGGCAGCTGTTAATTCAATTCACAGGCAGCTAGTATTTTCTTTCCACATTTTCCAAGACTGCAGTATTCATACATTCCACTAGTTTTCCCATCCTAGGATTCATGCCATATCCTAGGATCTATCATACAATCTAGTTTTCCAGCCCTAGGATTCATGCAACACCCTAGGAATCTACCATTCAATCTATTTCTCATTCCTAGGATTCATGCAATGTCCGAGGTTCTATTTATGGTTTCATAATTTAACAGATTATACTTAAAGCCACTCTACCAGGTATAACGGGAGTAATGGGGGCGTGGTCGGGAATCCCGCGTGCCTCCACAACCCCCGAGACTGCAACGGAATGGGGTCCTATCACAAGGATCAAACACAAGGAACTTCTCAAAACAGTATATAGCTACTGTAGACAGGTAGAGGATGTAATTCCGAAAAGAACGCAACTCAAAATGCGGAAAACGAAGCCCGAACGGGCCCGAAACGGGTCGAAAACGACGAAACAGTGTAAAATCAGACGTCTGGAACTTCTTCCAAATGTCTTAAAAAGTGGATCAGGGAATTACCTCGCTCTGCGTGGCTCTCAGACGTCCAGAAGACTGCGGGGGCGTCTGGCCTAGTTCCCAGACGTCCGATGGTCACCCAGGACGTCTGGAAGTCGTTCCTGCCGTCTGGCACTGGAGCCAGACGTCTGATTCGCGTTGGATGGAGAATCACCGAACCTGCGCGTACCCATCTCTCTCTCTCAGTACGGTCAGTTGAAGAAAAGGAAGAAGACGGAAATAACTCACCGTTCAGACGTCTGGACAGTCTTCTAGACGTCGTGCCCGTCGTCTGGCTATCAGCCCAGACGTTTGATTCTGGAAAAGTTTCCAGAACCAGGGCGCCACTCGCCCTCCGCTCGCGACGCCCGGCCACGCCGCGAGTACTCCGCCTGCTGCTCGAGCTGCAGCAGTCCTCCCGCGTCGCTCCGCTCCCCCTGCGCCCCCGCCGGCCGGCCCTAGCAGCCCCGACGAGCTCGCCCTCCCGGACGAGCGCTTCCTCCCCCGCGCAGCACCTCCTCCCACACCCGCCGCGGCTGTCGCCGCCGCCGCTGCACCCTCGCGCTCGCTCTCGCGTACGCTCTCGCTCACTGGCTGAAGGAGAAGAGGAAGGAGGCGAAGGTGACGGGAGTGAGGGAGAGGCGTGGCCCTTTTAAGGCCGCGCGAGGAGGAGAGAGAGAGAGAGAGAGAGAGCAGACAGCGATGCGCCTGCGGTCGCAGGAGGAGAGAGGGAAAAAGAGAGAGGAAGACGGTTGCGGGTCTGCACGCGCCTGCGCGCAGACGCAATCCCACGTGCCACCAAAAATAGATCCCAGACGTCTGGAAGTGGTTCCAGACGTCTGGGACACCTCCCAGACGTCTTAAAAAAAATGCCTTGGGTGCGTTCGTAACAGCCACCGAGTCTGTGCAAAGTGGCCAAACCCACCCCGGCTCTCAACCCGAAGGTGGCAAGCACCCCTCTACACTAAGAGGTAACATGCGCTCCCCTTGGTACCACGTACTCAAGGGTCAGCACACTTCTCAACACATTCTAGATCCATTCTATTCCCAGGAGCTCTACTCCTAATTCCCCGTAGGGTTCATGCTCATGTTTCTCAGGCCAAGCCATACTAGGTTTCATCATTTCTATTTCCATTTCTCAGGTTCTACACATGTAGCATGTAACTTTACTATCCACATTCAAGGTTTATTCGCAAGTAGCTCGTGTTTCCAACATTCAATCTTCCATTTTCAATTCATATACAGGTAGCTCGTATTTAATTGTAGACAACAGGAATATACATGCAACAGTTGCTAACAACAGTATTTTACATTTCATAGGCAGCTGTTATCCATTTACAGGCAATTATTATTATTCTATTTACTTACCCAAGACTGCAATTCATACATTCCATACAGCTATTCCAGTGTTTCTAGTCCTAGGATTCATGTCATACCCTAGGATCTAACATTCATTCCAAATATGCATTCATGTTGGTAATTAAACTAGGGGAAGCCACTCTACCAGTAAACCCAGGAGTAATGGGGGCTTGATCGGCACGTCCACGTGCCTCAGCAAACCCCAAATCCGCAACGGAACGAGGTCCTATCACGAGGATCAATCACAAGAAACCACTCAGAACAGGATAAAAAGTATTCCAACAAGTAGAGGAACTTATACGAAGAACAACGGAATCTTAATTGCGGAAATCAGACCTCAAACGGACCCTAAACGGGTCAAAACAGTAACTCTGATTCATATCAGACATCTGGAACACCTTCCAAACGTCTTAAAAAAAATCCAGAACCATACCTCAACTCTGCGTTACTCCTCAGACGTCCAGGGACTCTATTGAACCGTCTGGACTTAGTTCCAAACGTCCGACCACCTCTCCGGACGTTTGGAGACGCTTCCCGCCGTCTGGTGCCTCTCCCAGACGACTAAACTGCGTGGGAGGGCATGTCCCGCACCTTCCTGAAGCGAATCCTGCACGCGCGACGCAAATCTCCTCAATATGGCATGGAACAGTGCCTCAACGGAACGGCCTACATGGCCGTATCCGCTAAGGGAGGTGTACGTCGAGGGATTTACCTCTCAGTCATCTGGAGCCTCCTCCAGACGTCGTCTACGTCGTCTGGATGTCGATCCAGACATTTGATTTTGGGAAAATCCCAGAACCAGGGACTGCCTTCGCCTTCTTGCGCCGCGCGCGGCCACGCCGCGCTTGCTCGCCCGCTGCTCTGGCTGCAACAGTGTCGAGGAGGACCCCTGACGCACCTCTCCGCCTTGCGCACGCCCGACCGGCCATGAGCTCTCCGGCGAACTCCCTCACGAGCTCGCGCGCTCTCCTCTCTTCCCCTCGCTGCTCCTCTCCCACGCCGCTCACGCTCGCTGCTCGCTGCCTGCTGCTCTCGCTGGAGGAAGGAGAAGGGTGGATGGAAGTGGGGTGCTGTGAGGGAGAGGAGGGGGGTTTATAAGGGTGAGGTTTTTAGGGTTTTCGCTAGGAGCTGAAGAGAGAGAGAAGACGGATGAAAATGAGGGGTACTGTCTGCGCGCAACACGCGCATAGACGTGAGTTCGTACCGAAGATTTTCGATTTTCAAACGTCTGACTCTCAGTCCAAACATCTTACCAGACGTTTGACCTAAAATCCGAACGTCTTAAAAAAACTTAACGGATCTTAACACCTTTAATAAAAATAAAAGGGATATTTTTATATTAGGTGTAGTCCTCTGGTATCCGGTACCTCTCCTCCAATAAAAAAAAATTATTTTTATAAAAAAGAAAAAGAAAAAAAATAGAGTTTAGATAGTTTTTCTAGGAAGCTCTTCATTTCCATAAATGCGTACTACTCCAAAGCTTTGAATTCTCGTGGAGATAATGACGTCTACTTATCATCCAACCACTTATTAAGCTACTAACGGGGATGTGATTTATCATAGATGGACCTCTGTTGATGGCGTTGCTGTCATCTATTGCGTGGAACAGTTGCTTTAGTTTACTACGTGTTAGACTTTACAAGGACGTCTTCTTTATTATTTTGTTTCTCTTGACTTTTTTTTTCCCTTTTTGCTATAACTTTGTTGCTCCTTCATTTTTTTTCTCCCCCGTTTCTACGGGGCTCATCCATTCCCCTCTCATGCAACGAAGAGTTTAGATAATTAACAAAAAAAAATTGTAAGAGAAATTAGATGAAAATAAAATTAAGTACTTTTTTTGATTTGGTTGAAAAGTTGGAATTGAACCAAATGTTTGATAGAATATAACATTGAAATTATAAAAGATAAAAAATAAAATAATTTAATTTCACTTTTAAAGTGAAATTATTTTCTCTAAAATTAAATACCTAATTTTAAAATAAAATATTTTCAAAATAAGCAGTTTCAAATGAAGAATTAAACTTTTCATTCCAGTAACCAAATAGTGACTTAATAAAGATTTTATTAAAAAAGAAAAAGAAAAAGAAAGCTGCCAGCGGACCCTCCATCAAACATGCACAGGTACCTAATTGTTCCCGTAACTCAAGACCACACCAATGAGGCGGATGGGCCTCGGTTGGCTACCTTGACCTCACCATCCACTCACAGCGGTAGGGTCTACGAGCGTTCAATTCACCCCGGAGTGTACCAATCGGCGTCCATATGTAGGGCATCGCAGCAATTGTACAGAAATCCTTCCTTCTAAATCAACCTTGCGATATTTAGCCTATCTTTTCTTCGAGTTAGACGTATTTTGTAATATATAAACATATAAAAAAAATAAAAGAAAAAAGAGTGAGCTCTGTTACTTGTTGGATCTTTTATTATTTAAAAAGACATCACCACTTTGACACCGTGTATGTTTTTACACCGATATTATAAATCAAAATGTATTGGTGTAAAATAATTTTGAAGGTAATTTTGATAGTTTGAATCGATGTAAAATAGTTCTAATGCTAATTTGGAAATGATGCCGGCTTTTTTAAAAAATAGTGGATCCCATCACATGACAATATCTTACGTTGCTTTTTTCAATAAAAGGAAAACATATGATGTGATCTCCACTTCGAAATTTATTTATTTAACTACCTCCACCTCCATAATTTTCTGTGTTACGAACGCACTCAAGACGTTTTTTTAAGACGTCTGGAACCACTTCCAGACGTCTGGGATCTATTTTCGATGGCATGCGGGATTGTACCTGCGTGCAGGCGCGCGCAAACCCGCAACCGCCTTCTTATCTCTTTTTCCCTCTCCTCCTGCGACCGCAAGCGCAGCGCTGTCTCTCTCTCTCTCTCCCCGCGCGGCTTTAAAAACGCCACGCCCTCTCCCTCACTCTCTTCACCTCCGCCCCCTTCCTCTTCTCCTTCCAGCCGGTGCGCGAGTGCGAGCATGAGCGAGTGGTGGCGGCGGTAGCCGCGGTGAGTGCGGGAGGAGGTGCTGCGCGAGGGAGGAGGCGTCGGCCATGAGGGCTCGAGCCTGCCGGGGCAACGAGAGCCGGCCGGCAGGGGCGCAGCGAGCGCGGAGTGATGCAGGAGGCCGGCTGCAGCTCGAGCAGCAGGCGGACGAGGCGCGGTGCGGCCGTGCGTCGCGGGCGGAGGGCGAGTCGCGCTCCGATTCTGGAAGTTTTTCCAGAATCAGACGTCTGGGATTCCAACCAGACGACGGGGAAGACGTCTGGAGGACTGTTCAGACGTCTGGTAAGTAAGTTATTTTTCGTACCTTCTTCCTTTCCTTCGACCGTCCGTACTGAGCACGAGGATGTGTACGCGCAGATTCGGAGATTCGCATCCAACGCAAATCTGACGTCTGGTAGTGGTGCCAGACGACTGGAGGGACTTCCAGACGTCCGGGGTGACCATCGGACATCTGGGAACTAGGTCAGACGCCCCCGCAGGCTTCTGGACGTCTGAGAGACCACACAGAGCAAAAGTAACCTCTGATTCACTTTTTAAGACGTCTGGAAGAGGTTCCAGACGTCTGATTTTGCACTGTTTCGTCGTTTTCGACCCGTTTAAGGCCTGTTCGGAGTCCTTTTTCCGCGTTTCGAGTTGCGTGCTCTTCGGAATTAAATCCTCTACCCGTCTACAATAGTTGTATACTATTTTGAGAAACTCCTTGCGTTTGATCTTTGTGATAGGACCCCGTTCCGTTGCAATCTCGGGGGTTGAGGAGGTACGCGGAATTCCCGACCACGCCTCCAGTACGCCTGTCGTAACCGGTAGAGTGGCTTTTAAGTTTATTAGTATAATCTGTTAAATTATGGAATCATAAATAGAACCTAGGACATTGCATGAATCCTAGGAATGAGAAACTAGAATGAATGGTAGATCCTAGGGTGTTGCATGAATCCTAGGGCTGGAAAACTAGATTGTATGATAGATCCTAGGGTATGGCATGAATCCTAGGATGGGAAGAACTAGTCGAATATATGAATACTGCAGTCTTGGAAAATGTGGAAAGGAAATAATAGCTACCTGTAAATTGGTTTAACAGCTGCCTGTTATGAATAAATGAGCATGTCTGAGAATATGGGATGTATGAACGTGAAACTGGAAAGGTGAAACTTGAATGTGCTGAGTTAAAAGAACTAGAACCCTACGGGGAATTAAGAGTGGAACTCCTGGAAAGAGAAAGGAATGGAACTGAGAAAGAAAGACGTGGTAGTATGCTGTCTCTTGGGTACGTAGTACCAAGGGAAGTACCTGTACCTGTTTAGTGCAGAGCGGAGCCAGCCGCCCCAGGGACCCGACGTCAGGACTGGCCACTTTGTACAGACTTGATGGCCCTCGTGTACGTAGTACCGAGGAGAGCTACTAGTGTAGGGAGGTACTAGCTACCCCACAGGCCCCGGAGTTCTGCTAGCCTCCTACATCGACTTGTTAGGCCCACTGGGCAAACCAGGGTAGTCAGGAGAGGGTGCGCGGACTGTGGAGGGGCAAGGCCCCTATTTGGTTACTGTGGAGGGGTTGGACCCCTGTTACTGAGAGGGCTCTGCCCTGTACTGGTTCCGTGCTGTGCTTTGGGCATACCCGTTAACGGAAACGACTGACCGCGTGCCAGTGCGGGTTAGCTACCTGTGTGTTTATCGCGCGTGCCGTAGTTACCGTTACGCCTGTCCGTGACCTTGGGGTGGTTGACTGAGAGTAGGATCACCACGGGGGACTCTCCCGGCCAGGAGAGCACCACGTGCTACTTCTACTGTTCGGAAAAGACTGCAATCAAGATCGTTCCCACGAGGAACATTCGAGATCAAGTGAAGGATCTGAGAAATAAATGAAACCGTGAGATAATTGAAAGACGTAAATAAAGAAAGTAACAGGACATAACAGCTACTGTACACTCTACTGTTTCTTTTATTTTAGTTGCCACTCTACTAGCGTTTTGCTGACGTGTTACACTCGTTACTTTTCAGGACCAGGTGTTGAGCAGCCAGGGTCAGCGGCTGCAGAGGACGTTGGGCCGAGTAGGGTCCAGTAGAGTTACCACTGTTCTTTTGTACCCCTTTTGTTTCCGCTGTAGTGAGTAGTTCTTGTTACCGCTGTACTTTTCTTTACCTGCAGTTCATATTATGTTATGAATGTTATTCTACTGTTGTGGTGGTATATACTGTAGAGGTTTCTTTCCTTACTGCTATATTTTCTTACTGTTAGTTATATTCATGCTGAATGTGGTTTATTTTACTGCTCTTTTGGTTACTTCCTCGTTGGACGACTAGGTCTTGGGATTAGTCGAGTCGGTCTAGTTCTCGTGTCTCGTACAGACTCGGGAATCGGGTCGTTACATTCTGGCACTGTGCTGCCACGACATCTATATTTTAACAATCAAGGTAACTTTATTTTTTAAAAAAAATATCTAGTTGCAGTTATTTTATGTACATTTATAATAATTATTTTTATTTTTATTCCTATAATAATATGTAAGATATTATTAATTAATAATTTTATAAAATATAATAATATGTAAAATTATGTCATTCGTATCATGTGAAATAATGTTAAATAAAATTGTTATTTTTTATTTATGATAAAATTATATTTTATTGATAAAAATTAATGAAAATGTTAAAAAAATATTATCAAAGTAATCTATTTTAAATAATTAGGTTATATTACATTGAAATATATAATTTTCATAATGATAATGACATTACTTAGTAATTATTAAATGACTGTTATTGTTAATGAATTTGTTTATTTTCTGGTAAAAAATAAATGTAAATATAATATTTTATTAAAAGTAAATTAGATTAAAGTTGAACATGTGTTATTAGAAATTATTATAATTTTAAAATAATGATAAATAAAATGGTAAAGAAGTGTAAAATATTTATGTAATATGTTTTAAATAATGTGTACTAAATTGGTAGATATTTTTTTACTAAAATATATTACATGTTCATATAATATAAATTGATAAATAACATATAATAATATTTGAAAATTAATAAAATAATCTTTTTTAACTAGAAAATTAGTAATAAGATTAAGTTATTAACAATTAATTAACTTTTAAAAAGAGTTCATAATTTTATAAATTTAGAAAAGAGAAATGAAAATCATAAAATTTTTAAAAATTAAGTGAAATCATACATGTGAAATAAAATATTTACTTGTGAAATAATATATAATATAACATTTAGGAAAGAAGTGAAAATATTTTTCTAAACTAAAAAAGTCTTTTTGAGATTAACTTTTTTTTGTTTAGTAAATGACACTTTTATATTTTATCGATTATGCTGACATGGCAAACAATATTATGGTACTTAGGATTTATTGGAGTAGTAGAGTAATTTCTACTTATTATAATATTGATTATATCAATGGTTATTCAATTAGTACATTAATTAACTATCGTACTTTATTCGAAAATTTGTTACCTACTATGTATGATATTACTAGATATTCTGAATCATATTATAAGTTTCAGTTAAAGTGCAAGTGGATAAACGAAGATGATAGACCATTTTCTTTTAATATTGAGAATGACGAATTAAGTCAAATAATGTCGGAGTTATTGGGAAGCATACAGAGTACAATCTACTTATATGTTGTAGCAAAACCATTAGGAAGCCAACCACTATACCCTCAATATGAAAGTATAACTTCATGTTCAAATTATGATTTTAGTAGTGACCCGTAATCATTAAAGCATAGCTTCATGTTCAAATGATGTTAAGTTTCTCGCAACATATTCTAATGGATAAAGTAAGGTATATATCAGAAGAACAATTAAATCCAGTAGAAGAAGCAGTTGCTTTAGAACACAGAAACATTGATCTTAACATTAAGGCTCATCAAAGTAATTTAAATGAGAAAAGTGATAAAAATGAGAATAATGGGCCTAATGATCATGGTATATCAACAATTATGAATGTCGTAGTGAAATGATCCTCTCCAAGGGTCATTTAGGCATTTTCGTAAACTATAGGGGTCTTATCGTAAATTTTACACCCCTACTTCTCACCTATTTGACCCCATAGGAACAAATCAAGGAAGCTAGGACTGTTTCCAAAATTTTTACACCCCTGATTTTTTATTCTGCAGGGTCAAGAGTAATTTACCCCAACCCCACCTGTTAAAACTCGTGCTGTTTGAGCCTTTTAAGACGTCTAGACTTTAGGTAAGACGTCTGGACTGTAGGTCAGACGTCTGGACACATTCCCAGACGTCTGAAAATAGAAAATCTTGGGTACGAACTCGCGTCTGCACGTGTGCTGTGCGCAGACAGTACCCCTCGTTTTTCCTCCTTCTTCTCTCTCTTTCATTCCCAGCAAAACCCTAACACCAACCTTATATAACCCCCTCCTCCTCTCTCGTTTCCCCCACTTCTCAGCCACCAGCCACCTTCCTTCTTCCCTCCAGCGAGAAAGGCAGCGTGAGCGAGAGTGCGAGAGCGGCGTAGAGGAGGAGCAGCATGGGAAGGAGAGGAGGAGTTAAGCTTGTGAGCTCACGTGGGAGCTCACCGGTGAGCGCACGGCCGGAGCAGTGCATGCGCGTGGCGGAGGAGTACGTCAGGGAGGTCCTCCCTGACACTGCTGCAGGCGAGAGGGCGCGGGGTGAGAGGGCGGAGGCAGGTTCTAGTTCTAGGTTTTTCCCAAAATCAGACGCCTGGAGTGACCTCCAGACGACGGTGCAGACACCTGGAGGTGGTGCCAGACGTCTGAGGAGAAGGTCTCGCGGAGGTACATCTCTTTGCCGATACAGCCATGCAGGCCACTCCACCGATACCCCTTTTTCCATGCCATTTTGAGAAGATCGGATGTCTGCATGTAGGATTCACTTTGAGAAAGCGCGGGACACACCCTCCCACGCTTTTCAGACTTCTGGGGAGCTTACCAGATGACTGTAGGCACTGCCAAACATCCGGAGTGGTGGTCGAACGTCTGAAGCTGGGTCTAGACAGTCCAGAAGAGTTTCTGGACATCTGAGGATTGGCGCAGGGCTTGAGGTATGACACTGGACACTTTTAGGATGTCTGGAAGTTGTTCCAGACATCTTATTTGAGTCAGAAACGCTATTTTTGACCCGTTTAAGGTCCGTTTGAGGTTTGTTTTCCGCAATTAAGATACCAACGTTTTCCGTATGAATTCCTCTACTTGTTAGAAGACTTTCTATACTGTTCTGAGTATTCTCTTGTGATTGATCCTTATGATAGGACTTCGTTCCGTTGCAGGTTCGGGGCTTGCTGAGGCACATCAGCCTGTCGTTCAAGCCCCCACTACTCCTGGGTTTACTGGTAGAGTGGCTTCCCCTTAATTTAATTAAAACCTAAATGCATGTGTGGAATGAATGATTAGAACCTAGGATATGGTATGAATCCTAGGACGAGAAACACTTGAAATATCTGTAATGGATGATTGAATTACAGTCTTGAATGAGTAGATAGAATGATAACAATTGCCTGTAAATTAATAACAGCTGCCTATGAAATGTAAAGTACTGGTGCTAGCAAACTGTTGCATGTAAATTCCTATTGTAAACGTTAAATGACATAATACGAGCTGCATGTATATATAAATTGAGAATGGTAACCTGAATGATGGAAATACGAGCTACCCGTGTATAACCTGTGTACGGAAATGTGAATAGTAGAAATACAAGTTGCATTGCATAGCTGAGAACAGGAATAGAAATAATGAAACATGGTATGGCTTGGCCTGAGGAATATGAGCATGAACCCTACGGGGAATTAGGAGTAGAGCTCTTGAAAATAAATGCAATAGATCTGGAAATGTGAGTGAGGAAGTGAGCTGGCTCTTGAGTACGGAGTACCAAGGAGAGCGACTGTCCCCCCTGTTTAGTGCAGAGTGGAGCTAGCCGCCCTTGGGTTGAGACCCGGGGTTAGGATTGGCCACTCTGTACCGACTTCTTGGCCCTCGCGTACACAGTACCGGGGAGAGCTACTAGTGTAGGGAGAGAGCTAGCCACCCCAAGGGGCCCGGGGTTCAGCTAGCCACCCTACACCGACTTGTTAGGCCCACTGGGCAAACTAAGGTAGTCAGACGAGGGTGCGTGGACTATGGAGGGCCAAGACCCCTGTTTGGTTCTTAGGGGTTAGACCCCTGTTACTGAGAGGGCTAGGTCCTATACTAGTTCCATGCTGTACTTTGGGCGCACTCGCTAACGGAAACGACTGACTGTGTGCCAGTGCGAGGTAGCTACCCGTACGCTTATCGGGCGTGCCGTAGTCATCGTTACATCTGTCCGTGACCTTGGGGTAGTTGACTGGGTGTAGGATCACCACGGGAGACTCTCCCGGCCAGGAGAGCACCACGTGTGCCTTCTACTCTTCGGAAAAGACTGCAATCAAGATCGTTCCCACGAAGAACATTCGAGATCAAGAAAGAGACCTGATAAATAAACCAAGTGGTGAAAAAGAATAATTAGTTAAAGAAAGTAATTGAAAACAACAGCTACCTGTCCACTTTTACTACTTTAATTAGTTGGTTGCCACTCTACTCAGCGTTCGCTGACTTTGTGTACTCATAACCCTTTTCAGGTCCAGGTGTTGAGCAGCCAGAGCCTATGGCTGCAGAGGGTGCTGGGCCCAATAGAGCCCAGTACCTGTAGTTTCCTTTGTTGTACTCCTTGTAGTAGTGAGTTAGATTCTGTACCTTTATATTCTATACTTTTACGTTCTGCACTTTATATTCTGTACCTGGTTACTCTTCTACTGTTGTGGTGGTGTGTACTGTAGTAGTTTTACTTCTTTACTGTTGTACTTTTGTTACTGTTAGTTGCTTAACATAGTGAATGTGGATTACTTTCCTACTTTTTGATTACTTTCTCGTTGGACGACTGGGTCTTGGGATCAGTCGAGTCGGTCCGGTCTCGTGTCCTGTAGGGATTCGGAAACCGAGTCATAACACCACCTTACCCCATGCACCCCTAAAACCCTACCGCCACCCTTTAAAAACCCCTCCTCCTCATTTTTTGCACCCCCAATCTTGCCTCCTGCTGCGCCACCTTCACCCCCACCTGTAAGGAGTGAAGGAGAGGGCAAGGGAGAGCGAGAGCGGGAGTGAGAGGGAAAAGGAGAGACCAAGAAGGAGAGGAGGGAGTTGCTATAACTGCTGCACGAGGTGGAGTGCAGTAGACGAGGTGGAGTGAGCCGCGAGGAGGTGTTGTGCGCGAGGTTTGGGCACATCTCCTGTGGTTATCATACGTCTACGACATCTTGCAGATGACTGGGGGATCCATAGACGTCCACGGCGAGCTTCGAACATCCAGGCGCGCACAGGACTCGAGGTGAGACCTGTCCGAGGCATCTGTGTCGTGTACAGGCTAGGAGGTCGTGCTTGCTTGGGGAGGTGAGCTGTGCAGGGGAGAAGGGTGTTGGGAAAGCACGCACACTTAGCAACCAAGGTGCTTTTGAACGTCTAGAGGTGGTGTCAGACGTCTAGTTGCAACCCCAGATAGCCGTGAGAGGTAGCAGACGACGGGAGGAGAAGTAGGAGCGCTAGTGAAATGACCCGGTGCCTGTTTGGGGTGTTTAAGACGTCTGGACTAATCGTCAGATGTCTGTCCAAACGTATCGATAAAGGGACAGACATCTGAAGGTAGGAAAATATGATACATTCTTTTCTCTCTACGCGCAGGCGGTGCGCAAAGTCTTTATGTCTCCTCCATTCCCTCACCCTGAACCCTAAATCCTCCCTATTTAAACCCTTCGTCTACACTCCACCCTCCCACCACTCGAGCCACTGCCACCTCCACCTTCTCCTTGCGTTCGGCCACGCCCCACCAGCCTCCTGTTTCTACTGCAGCCGTGGCGAGGAAGGAGAGGAGCCAGTGAGGGAGAACGAGGAAGAGTGAGAGTGAGAGAGTGTGAGGGAGTGAGAGGAGAGCAGGGGAGAGGGACGACGGCCGCGGGAGCTCGGTGGAGCTCGAGGAGGAGTTCGTGGGAGAGAGGAGGACGCCGGCGTGGAGCTTCTCAAACTCCTACAACTATTGGAGCTATCGCTGCGTAGTCTGAGGGCGGAGGCGCGAGCAGGGCAAGCTGCACAGGGGAGTTTTGGATACTGATTTTCCAATATCAGACATCTAGAGAGGCATCAGGACATCCGGAGCTGAAGCCGGATGTCTGAAAGCATATTGGTACGTATTTCCTGAGCTACTTTCTGCCATGCAAACCGTAGCGCAAGAATGTATGGCTGAAACTAGGTCAGTGATTTTGTACGTAGGTGCAGGGCGTTGGAAAGGCACGTAGTGCGCCTTTCAAGGCACTTTTGGATGTCTGACCACATCGCCAGACGTCTGACAGCACTTCCCTACAACTGGAAGGAAGGTTAGATGTCTGGAACTCTCCTCAGACGATTGCAGAGGAGTCTGGACGTCTGAGGCAGCCTCAGGAAGTGAGAGGTAAGATCTGACGTCTGATTTTGGTCAGTAACCATGCTTTTGACCCGTTCAGGGCCCAAACGGAATCGGATTTCTGCAAACGAAGTACCGTTATTTTCCACTCGAGTTTCTCTACTTGTTAGTGTTGAGTACCTACTGTTTGTGACCCATCTGATGTAAATTAGTCACTGGTACAGGTTACTAGCCAGTGGCATGTTCGGGGCCTGCAGAGACAACGAGATCTGCGATATAGTCTCCCATTCCTTCCGTGATACCCGATAGAGTGGTTTAATTTAGATGTTAATATTTAAATAAGAATGTGCTTGTTTGGAATAATTGGATCGAACTCTAGGATGTGGAATGAACCTTAGGGTAGAAGTGTATGAGACTATTTTGAGTTATAATGTTTACTTGAGTGCATGTTAAAATAAATTGCTAGCAATGGTATTAGTGTAATTATGAGATACTGTTTGACATGAAAACATGAGCTGCCTGTATGTAAAGGAAAATTGAGAATTGGATAGTGTGATCCGGATATTGATAATGAGATGAATATTAGCATGAACCCTATGGGGAATTAGAAGTATAACTTCTGTGTATGAAAGGAATCTGGTATGTAGACGGGAAGTGAGATGGCCCTTGTGTACATGGTACTAAGGAGAGCAACTGTCCCTTTTAGTGTAGAGGGGGAGCTAGCCACCCCTTGGGTTGAGACCCGGGGTAGGATTGGTCGCTCTACACCGACTCCTATTGGCTCTCGCGTACGTGGGACCGAGGTGAGCTATTAATGTAGGGAGGGAGCTAGCTGCCCCACGGGACCCGAGGTTAGGACTAGCCAACCTACACCGACTTTTAGGCCCTCTAGGCAAACTGAGATAATCGGGCAAGGGTATGCGGACTGTAGAGGGGCGAGACCCCTGTTTGGTTCTGAGGGGTGAGACCCCTGTTCTGAGAGGGCAAGGCCCTATACTGTTCCGTGGTGTACTTTAGGCGTACCCGCTAGCGGAAACAACTAATTGTGTGCCAGTGCGAGGTAGCTACCCGTGCGCTTATCACGTATGCTGTAGTCACCGCTACATCGTGACAGTGACCTCTGGGTGGACTTGGTGTAGGACTACCGCGGGGGACTCTCCCGGCCAGGAGAGCACCATGTGTACCTTCTACTTCACGGAAAAGACTGTGATCAAGATCGTTCCCATGAGGGACAAGCAAGATCAAGAAATACTTGGATCCTTTGTGAAATAAATGAACCAGAAATACATAGATGAGATAAGTAGAAATGAGAATAAAACCTGGTTGATTGTTTTACTTTACTTGCACATAAATAATGTAAACACCACTCTACTCAGTGTTCGCTGACTCTGTCTTTTCGTAACCCTGTTCAGGACTAGGAGTTGAGCAGCCCGAGTTTCCGACTGCAGAGGGTGCTAGGCTCAGCCGAGCCCTACTTTAGTCGTTTCTTTCCAGCTCTTTAGTTTTCTACTGTTGTAGAGAGTAATAGACATCTATTTACTGTTCCTGTTACTTTCGATCTTTTTTTCTGCTGTTGTTGTTGTGATGGCATATATTACTTTGTTGAGACTTTTAGTTCTGTTGTTCCTTTACGTCTCATTTTTCCTTATGCTTAGTTATAATGCATGTGTGAATGTGGTTTATTTCCTGCTTTTGGTTATTTCTCTTTGGATGACTAGGTCTTGAGATTAGTTGAGGTGAGCCGATCTCGGGTTCTGTAGGGATCTGGGAACCAGGTCGTAACAGCTAGGCAGGTTCCTGCGTGCGTTGAAGACGTCTAGGACTCACCCCAAACATCTGATATCAATTAATATGCACTTCTGCTGTAGGCAGGCGGCCAGTCCAACCAGACTAGCCTGCCTGGTCAAGTTTAGGTGAACCAGGAGGAGTGTTTCAGGGCCCAAACAAGGTCAGAATCGTGCAACCAAGGTATCGTTGAAAAGCTCTTAGGATTTGCTATGTTTTAGAGTTGTTTCCACATTGTTTTGAGCCTATTTTACATATTGAAATGTTTGTCAATGAGGTTGATGCCCAGTATGACTATTAAATTGGTGTAGGCCTCCAGTCCATAGTGCGCACGGGACCTATGAAGGCGTTGGGTTCCACCGTTTGTGCCCCCATATCAACCATACCCCTTGGTAGAGTGGTCTTTCCCTACTCCTTTTCAGTGATTCGGATTATGCGAATGTTAAAACTAGAGATTTCTGTTTGAACCCTAAGTCATGAAATATATGTGTACATTCAGTATATGAGCCTCACTTGACATAGCTTAAATATGTATGACAAACATTCCACCTTGTGAGAAAATGGTAACTCAAATGATGTAGTTAAATGCTTTTACTGTTATATTATGAGTTGCCTATTTCCATGCTTGAAACTTGAATGTGAATAGAGATACATACAACTTGTGGTGTGAGACAAGTCTTATGAACAAATCCTACGAAGAACTAGAAAAGTAGCTAAATTGCCGTGACATGGAAACTCTGATGGAATAACTCGCCTATACAGGCATAACAGTTGGTTGGACTTGGTTACAGAAAGTGAGCTGGCCCTCATGTACGTGGTACTAAGGAGAGCTACTATCACTTTTGTGTAGGGAGAGAGCTAGCCTCCCCTTAGGTTGGGACCTGGGATAGGAATGGCCTCCCTACACCAACTCCTGTTGGGTCCACTTAGCAAACTGGGATAGTTGGGCGAGGGTATGCAAACTGGTGAGGGGTGTGGCCCCTGTTCTACTCTATGCTATACGTTAGAGCGTACCTACTAGCGGAAAGGACTGACCGCATGCCAGTGCGGGGTAGCTACTCGTGCGTCTATTGCACATGCCATAGTCACCGCTACGTTACGACCGTAACCTTGGGGTGGTAGACCGAGTGTAGGACTACCACGGGGTACTCTCCCGGCCAGGAGAGTGTCACGTGTGCGTTCTGCATCGCGGGAAAACTGCAACAAGATCGTTCCCATAGGGAACATGTGAATTAAGTGATGACATGGACCTTTACTAGAATGCCTAAATACTAACCAACTAGTGATTATGGATAGAACCAGACGTTAACTGTATGAATAACTGAAACTACTTAAATAGTTTACTACTTTTAATAGTTAAATGCATTAAATCTTCTTAAGTTTGCCACTCGACTCAGCATTTAGCTAACATTTGCTACTTATGGTCAGGTTAGGAAGGTGAGCAACCAATATCACTGGCTGTAGAGGGTGCTAGGCCTAGTCAAGCCCAGCCTTAGTCAATTTTTAGCTTACTGTCTTTGTGGTACTTTTCTTTCTTCATGTTAGAACCAGTAGCCTTGTTTTCTACCTTTCAATTTCAGTTGTGATGGCTATGTTGTGAACTCTGTTTTCTCCTATGACATGATGTCTATTTCAGATTATTGTTCTACTTTCCGTCTTTCATTGAATGCTTAGCTACAGTACCTGTGTGGAGTGTTATATATATATTTGGTCTATTTCTCGATAGATGACTGGGTCTTGGGATTAATTAAGGAGAACCGTTCCCAGGTTCCATGAGGAGCCAGGTTCGGGTCGTAACACATAGCTAGCGAGAGACCTCATCAAAATTTTGTAGAAAACAATGAAGGTGTTGATAACAACGACGACGATGAAAATGATGACTTAGAAGATGATGACTTAGAAGGGGAACCAATGGATAAAGCACCTTATTTTCCTAATGATAATAATTGGATAAATCGGACGATAGAACAAGATGATACGTCATTTTTTCCTCAACAACAAGAAGGAGAAGAAAGAATGGATTGGATGATGAGAAGATGGAAAACTAAAGAAGATTTACAATAAAACTTAAGGAAGTGGAGTATACAGAAAGGTGTGTAATACAAGAAAATTACATTGAAGAAAAAGCTCTTAACCATTGCATGCGTCATTAATAACTACAAGTGGCGATTGCATGCATCTATAGACAAGTCTTGTAATGATTGAACAGTGACTAGATACAATTAGGAGCATAGTTGCACAGCAAACACCATAGCAAATCATAAACCTATATAACTAAACCTTATATATACACACACACATAGGTAGGGGGAACGACCTTCGACAGGTCATTGGATGATCTAGTGACCCGTCAATCCAGCAACCTCCGCTCTGATGTCGTTGGTTGATCAATCTGCGGAAAGATCGTTACATGATCTAGTGATTGAAAGTACACTAAAGGGGGGTGATTAGTGCTAAAGGCGGTAAACAAATTACTAATTGCAAATAATATAGATTTAAGATAAACTCAAGCAACCCACAAATGAACACAAGAATTTACAGTTAGAACCCAACCCTAGGAAAAATCACTACCTAGATCTCCCAATCTAGGATTTTGTCCCGAGTCCAACTCAGAATACTAATCGGAACTTATGGGATACCAAACCCTTTTACAAACCCTCTTGATATCCCAATCAAGAGTAATGGGTACCAAATCCTTTTTCAATCCCTCTTGATATTCCAATAAAGAGCAAACCTCTCTTTCTTAAGAGGAAGTGAACCCACAACCCAGGCCCTCAGATTACAAGTAGATGAAGGAATAAAATAGAATTAAAACATAAGTTAGCTCCTATGGATAGCCTCAAAAGGATATGCAATTAATTATATGAACTAACTATTTAGGAGACTAAAAGAACTCCCTTACTAAATGTGTGAAGGTGATGATGTTAGGAGTTGAGGTAGTTGAGCCCCAAGGAATGTGGTCTTCAAGGACAAGAGCTCAAATCACCTCCAATGAACACCAAGTGTATGCTTTAGCTGAATGTGGACTTGAATGAACTTTAGAGTGTATTTTTGGGGTGTTCTATCTCTTCTATGTGTTCCTAAAGAGTGGGAAATCATCTCATATATATAGAGGGGTGAATGGACTAGTTTAGGTGAGTGGGAAACCATCTCATAAGGCCCCTCTTCAATGATTAAAATGTTTCCTAATTGGATTTAACAACGGTTAACTAATATGCTCCAAAAGTGCTTTATCTAACATTAGGTAAAAGTGATCTAACGTTAGGTGAACTATTTAACGTTAGGTACTCAATTAGGTGCAAAGTTCATTATCTCCTGGAGTCACTCAATTTAGCCCAAAATAGCCTACCTAACGTTAGGTAACCTCTATCTAGCGTTAGGTCAACTACCTAAAATTAGGTACAAAATTCAATGCAAAGTTTATTATTTCCTGAAATCGCTCAATTTAACCTAAAATGGCCTATCTAACTTTAGGTAAAAGTTATCTAAGGTTAGGTGAATTATTTAACGTTAGGTTCTCAGTTAGGTACAAAGTTCGTTAGCTTCTAGAGTTTCTAAATAACACTAAACTATTACCTAACATTAGATATCATATACCTAACGTTAGATGGCTTGTAAAAGTCCCTCTGACTGTCCAAACTAGCCTTATTGATCCTACGAGGTTCTACGATGATCAATTAACACCTAAGGATATGTTTTATCATAGTTTAACCTATTTAGGCTATGTGTGGTGTTCTTGTGAGAATTGCATATAAAACCCTTATATTTATGCTAATATGAGATTTGATTGGGGCTTTCCTTACATTCTAAAGAATAAAAAATTACAATTCAATTCCTATAATACAAGGAGACCTAAACTTGAAGAGCATGATCTCCTCCTTCTTGGCTTCGGATTTCGTTAAAAGAGCTTTAACCTGAAAATCAATCTAGCAATATCTATGCATAAGATCCAATTTTAATCTCAATTACTTGAGATGTTTGTCATCTTCAAAACCATCATTAAATCCTAATGTGGTGCCTAATTGCTTATGCACCAATAGCGACCTTCGCTCCGACGCCATATGCTAGGTCAATTCACAGAAAGGTTGTTGGTTCGTCAAGTGACCTTTCGCCCTGTAATGAACGCACGCCCCAGACGTCTTTTAAGACATCTGGGAGGTGGCCCAGACGTCGGACCAGACGTCTGGGGTCACCTCCAAACGTCTTACCAGACGTCTGGGATCGTTTCCAGACGTCTGGAAATCGGTTATTTTCGACACGCGCGGGTCGTCTGCGGCCTTAAGGTCGCAGACCGCATATTCGCTCCTGCGGCTGTAGATTCTCGCCGCTGCAGTCTCTCTCTCTCCTCCTCGCGCGGCCTTAAAAGGCCACGCGCTCTCTCCCGTCGCCTCCACCCCTTTCCTCTTCTCCTTCCAGTGCGCGAGAGCGAGCGCGAGAGCGGGTGTGGGGTTGCTGCGGCGGCGACGGCCGCAGTGAGCGCGGAGAGGGTGCTGCGTGCGAGAGCGGCGCTCAGCCGTGAAGGCGAGCTTGCCGGGGCTGCCAGGGTCGGCCGGCGGGAAGCGCAGCGGGCGCGGAACGACGCGGGAGGCCTGCTGCAGCTCGAGCAGCAGGCGCACGAGGTGCGACGCGGGCGGCGTCGCGAGCGGAGGGCGAGTGGCGCCCTGGTTCTGGAAAAATTTCCAGAATCAGACGTCTGTGCTGATAGCCAGACGGCGAGGTTGACGTCTGGAAGACTGTCCAGACGTCTGAAAGGTGAGTTTTCCGTCTTCTTCTTCCTTATTGTCGACTGACCGTACTGAGGGAGGGAGATGGGTGTGCGCAGGCTCGGTGATTCGCCATCCAACGCGAATCAGATGTCTGGCTGTAGTACCAGACGACGGGAGTGACCTCCAGACGTCCGGGGTGACCATCGGACGACTGGGAACTAGGCCAGACGTCCCCGCAGGCTTCTGGACGTCTGGGAAACCACGCAGAACAAGGTAATTCTCTGATCCACTTTTTAAGACGTCTGGAACAAGTTCCAGACGTCTAATTTTGCATAGTGTCGTCATTTTCGACCTGTTGAGGGCCCGTTCGGGTTCCGTTTTTCGCGTTTCGAGTTGTGTTCTTTCCGGAACTAAATCCTCTACCCGTCTACAGTAGTTATACACTGTTTTGAGACACTCCTTGTGTTTGATCCTTGTGATAGGACCTCATTTCGTTGCAGTCTTGGGGGTCGCGGAGGTACGCGGGATTCCCGATCACGCCCCCATTACTCCCGTCGTACCTGGTAGAGTGGCTTTTAAGTATAACCTGTTAAATTGTGGAATCATAAATAGAACCTAGGACATTGCATGAATCCTAGGAATGAAAAATAGATTGAATGTTAGATCCTAGGTGTTGCATGAATCTTAGGGCTGAAAAACTAGATTGTATGATAGATCCTAGGATACGGCATGAATCCTAGGACGGGAAAACCAGTGGAACAGATGAATACTGCAGTATTGGAAAAATGGAAAGGAACAAATAGCTTCCTGTAATCGAATTAACAGCTTCCTGTTGAATAAATAAACGTGTTTGAGAACATGGATTGTGATAACGTGAAACTGGAAGGTGAAACTTAGACATTCTGAGCTGGAACCCTACGGGGAAGTAGGAGTAGAACTCCTGGAAAGTGAATGGAATAGTATTAGGGAAGTGAGCTGGCCCTTGAGTACGGAGTACCAAGGAGAGCGACTGTCCCTCTGTTTAGTGCAGAGTGGAGCCAGCCGCCCCAGGAACCCGAGGTTAGGACTGGCCACTCTGTACCGACTTGCTGGCCCTCGCGTACGTAGTACCGAGGAGAGCTACTAGTGTAGGGAGGTACTAGCTACCCCACGGACCCCGGGGTTCTGCTAGCCTCCCACACCGACTTGTTAGGCCCGCTGGGGCAAACCAGGGTAGTCAGGCAAGGGTGCGCGGACTGTGGAGGGGCAAGGCCCCTATTTGGTTACTGTGGAGGGGTTGGACCCCTGTTACTGAGAGGGCTCTGCCCTGTACTGGTTCCGTGCTGTGCTTTAGGCGCACCCGTTAACGGAAACGACTGACCGCGTGCCAGTGCGGGTTAGCTACCCGTGCGTTTACCACGCATGCCGTAGTCACCGTTACGTCTGTCAGTGACCTTGGAGTGGTTGACTGAGAGTAGGATCACCACGGGGGACTCTCCCGGCCAGGAGAGCACGACGTGCTACTTCTACTGTTCGGAAAAGACTGCAATCAAGATCGTTCCCACGAAGAACATTCGAGATCAAGTGAAAGATCTGAGAAATAGATAAATCGTGAGATAATTGAAAGACTTAAATAAAGAAAGTAACAGAACTTAACAGCTACTGTACACTCTACTGTTTCTTTAGTTTAGTTGCCACTCTACTCAGCGTTTTGCTGACGTGTTACACTCGTTACCTTTCAGGACCAGGTGTTGAGCAGCCAGAGTCAGCGGCTGCAGAGGACGCTGGGCCGAGTAGGGTCCAGTAGAGTTACCACTGTTTCTTGTACCTCTTTTTGTTCCGTTATAGTGAGTAGTTCTTGTTTCCGCTGTACTTTTCTTTACCTGCAGTTCATATTTAGTTATGAATGTTGTTCTACTGTTGTGGTGGTATATACTGTAGTAGTTTCTTTCCTTGCTACTGTATTTTCTTACTATTAGTTATATTCATGTTGAATGTGATTTATTTTACTACTCTTTTGGTTACTTCCTCGTTGGACGACTAGGTCTTGCGATTAGTTGAGTCGGTCCGGTTCTCGTGTCTCGTAGGGGCTCGGAACCGGGTCGTTACAAGATGGTATCAGAGCAAGGTCGTCCCAAGAAGTGAATCAACTGACTAGAAAATAACCAATTCACATGTCTATAACTAGAGTAGCCACCACAACATATCTCTTGACATGAGTTCTTAGACGTTTCCGTTCGGTATCGTTCCGTAGTGACGTGTTCCGTTTTGTTTCGCATCTCCTTGCAGGAGATGCCTCGTCGTGGGACCAGTGAGGCGGGCCGCGGGCGCGGCCGAGGACGAGGTCGGAGAGGTGGGCGTGCCGTTGCCGACACCCCAGTGGACCAGCCACTACTCCTGGGCATCCAGGCCCAAGACCTCGGCCGGCTGATACGAGACATTGTACGAGAGGAGCTCCACCCACCGCCCCGAGCACCTCACCCTGGGGTTGCGGAGGGGGAGTCCTCTGTGGGACCACTCGACGGACGCGGCGCTGGACACGGGGGAGGGGATGGGCCGCTGCAGCCCCCACCTTCCTCCGATACTTCCGTGCACGAGGCACCTTCGCCTGGAGGTGCACCAGCACCTCCCCTATAGCTCCACTTCGAGCTTTTTGGGCAGTTCCGAAAGCTGAAGCCCCCCTCCTTAAAGGGGGATGAGGACTCGACCGAAGCAGAGGACTGGCTTGAGCAGCTGGAGAAGATCTTCGACACCCTTCACCCCCCGGTGGAGTGCCGCATGGCCTTTGCCACGTACCAGCTGGAGAGTGCGGCACACAGGTGGTGGAGGGCAGTCCGGGGACAGGAGAGGGACGAGCTGACGTGGGACCAGTTCGTCACCCTCTTCTGCGAGCAGTACTTTCCCCAGACGTGGCAGGACCAGAGGAGGCGGGAGTTCCACACTCTCCGCCAAGGGACGATGACTGTGAGCGCGTACCGCACGCGTTTCTTGGAGCTGTCCCGCTTTGCAACGACAACGATAGCCACTGAGGAGGAGCGCCTTTGGAGGTTCACCGAGGGGCTCCGGCCTGCGATCCGGGGGTATGTCAAACCCCTGAAGTTGCCTACATTTTCGAGGGTGGTAGAGGCCGCTATGACTTACGAGGAGACCAACCCGTCCGTGCGAGACACCGACGGCATGCGGAAGAGGCCCTTCCAGCCAGGCTTTTCACAGGGCCGGCGAGAGAGGAGACACATGGCGTCCGCAGGAGAGCCGTCACGTTTTACAGGGCCATTAGTGGCCTTTGCGGGCCCTCGACAGGGGCCAGTCGCCAGCACCGGACCCCCGCCCAGCCGACAGCAGGGACCCACTGAGGGCAGGAGTCGGGTTCCCCTCTGTTACCAGTGTGGCCAGCAGGGCCACATCAGGAGGGACTGCCCGTCTAGGGCAGGAGGTCAGTAGATACTCCCCGCGCAGAGCACTGGAGGGCGCGCAGGAGGCCGCGGTTCCCAGGCGCGAGGAGGAGGACAGCAGTCGCGAGGAGGGTACCGGCCAGCACCTACCCATCCGACGCAGAGTGTGGCTGCTTCGTCCGCACCAAGAGCTGAGGGGCGTATCAACGCCTCGACACACAGGGACGCCAGAGCTTCGGGATCGGTGGTAGCAGGTATGGTTTCAGTTTTCGGCAGGCTCGTTTACACGCTTTTCGATTCCGACGCTACGCACTCGTTTGTCGCAGCCAGTTTCGCAGTTAGTTTGGACCGGGATTATACACTGTTAGAGAATCCTTTCGTAATCAGAGGTCCGAGTGGTCAGCTGCTTGTAGCTGAGGAGGTGTACACGGATTACGAGGTCAGCGTCGGGGGACATAACCTGCCAGCTGACCTGATTATGATACAGATGGAGGACTTTGGAGTGATTCTGGGGATGGATTGGTTGTCCGCTTACCATGCCTTGGTGGATTGTTTTGAGAGGAAGATCGTCTTCTCCATTCTGAAGTTGCCTTCTTTCGAGTTTCACGGACAGCCAGTGGACGGAGGTTTCAGGTGCATTTCGGCATTTCGGGTGGCGAGACTTTTGAGCCAGGGGTGTGAGGGCTTCCTAGCGTGTGTGGTGGTAGAGCCCAGCCCTATGGCAGACTTCCAGAGTATCCCGGTGGTCAGAGAGTACCCTGACGTGTTCCCAGACGAGTTACCAGGACTACCACCCGAGCGTAAGATCGAGTTTGAGATCTCACTAGTACCAGGGACTAGCCCCATCTCCACCGCGACATACAGGATGGCACCGCTTGAGCTGCAAGAGCTCAAGTCTCAGTTGCAGGACCTTCTGGAGAAGGGTTTCATGAGGCCCAGTGCATCTCTCTGGGGAGCCCCGGTACTGTTTGTGAAGAAGAAGGATGGGACCTTACGCCTTTGTGTGGACTACCGACAGCTGAATAGGGTCACCATCAAGAACAGATATCCGCTGCTGAGGATCGACGACTTGTTTGACCAGTTGCGGGGTGCCACGGTGTTTACCAAGATCGACTTGAGGTATGGATACCACCAGTTGAGGATCAGGGAGATCGACGTCTCCAAGACAGCTTTCCGCACCCGGTACAGACACTACGAGTTTTTTGTCATGTCGTTTGGGCTGACCAATGCCCCCGCTGCTTTCATGAACCTGATGAACCGGGTGTTTAGACCGTACTTGGACCAGTTCGTGGTGGTTTTCATAGATGATGTACTCATCTATTCTAGAGGTCGAACGCAGCACGGACAGCACTTGCGGATGGTTCTGTACACTCTGAGACGACGCCGGCTGTACGCCAAATACAGCAAGTGCGAGTTCTGGTTGAGGAAGGTGACCTTCCTAGGTCATGTGATCTCTGGAGACGGCTTGGCGGTGGACCCAGCCAAGGTCGAGGCAGTGCTCAGGTGGGAGAGACCGCGTTCAGTTACTGAAATTTGCAGTTTCCTGGGACTGGCAGGCTACTACAGACGATTCATCAGAGGATTTTCACAGATTGCGCGTCCTATGACACAGTTGACCCAGAAGGACGTGCCTTTCGCTTGGACAAACGCCTGTGAGGCGTGTTTTCTGGAGCTGAAGGAGAGGTTGACCTCGGCTCCCGTGCTCACCATCCTTGACAGTAGTGGCGGGTTCGTTGTGTACACGGACGCCTCCTTGCAGGGGTTAGGAGGTGTGCTCATGCAGAGGGGTCACGTTGTCGCTTACGCTTCACGGCAACTGAAGCCCCATGAGCATACCTGTAACAACCCGGTTCCCGAGTCCCTACGAGACACGAGAATCGGACCGACTCGACTAATCCCAAGACCCAGTCGTCCAACGAGGAAGTAACCAAAAGACAGTAAAATAAACCACATTCAGCATGAATATAACTAACAGTAAGAAAGTACAGCAGTGAGGAAAGAAACTACTACAGTAGGCACCACCACAACAGTAAAACAACATTTATCATATAACAAAAACTGCAGGTAAAGAAGGTACAGCGGAAACAAAACTACTCACTAGAACAGAAACAAAAAGAAGGTACAAAGCTGTGGTAACTCTACTGGACCCTACTCGGCCCAGCGTCCTCTGCAGTCGCCGACCCTGGCTGCTCAACACCTGGTCCTGAAAAAGGTAACGAGTGTAACACGTCAGCAAAACGCTGAGTAGAGTGGCAAACTAACTAAAGGCAACAGTAGAGTGTACAGTAGCTGTTATGTTCTATTACTTCCTTTATTTACATCTTTCAATTTTTCTCACTATTTCATTTACTTCTCAGATCCTTTACTTGATCTCGGATGTCCTCGTGGGACGATCTTGATTGCAGTCTTTTCCAAAAGTAGAAGTAGCACGTGGCGCTCCCCTGGCCGGGAGAGTCCCCCGTGGTGATCCTACCCTCAGTCAACCACCCCAAGGTCACTGACAGACGTAACGGTGACTACGGCACGCGCGATAAACGCACAGGTAGCTAGCCCGTACTGGCACGCGGTCAGTCGTTTCCGTTAACGGGTGCGCCCAAAGCACAGCACGGAACCAGGGCAGAGCCCTCTCAGTAACAGGGGTCCAACCCCTCCACAGTAACCAAACCGGGGCCTTGCCCCTCCACAGTCCGCGCACCCTCGCCTGACTACCCTGGTTTGCCCTAGTGGGCCTAACAAGTCGGTGAAGGAGGCTAGCAGAACCCCGGGGCCCGTGGGGTAGCTAGTACTCTCCTAACACTACTAGCTCTCCTCGGTACTACGTACACGAGGGCCAACAAGTCGGTACAGAGCGGCCAAGCCTAACCCCGGGTCCCTGGGGCGGCTGGCCCCACTCTGCACTAAAACAGGTACAGGTACTTCCCTTGGTACTGCGTACCCAAGAGACAGTACAAACTACATCTCAGTTCCATTCCTTTTCTTTCCAGGAGTTCCACTCCTAATTCCCCGTAGGGTTCCAGCCCTTTATCTCAGAACATCATATGTTTCACTTTCCAGATTCACGTTCTCAATTTCCATGATCTCAAACATGTTTCTTTGTTCATAACAGGCAGCTGTTAATTAAATTCACAGGCAGCTTATATATTCCTTTCCATTTTTCCAAGACTGCAGTAATATACATTCCACTAGTTTTTCCATCCTAGGATTCATGCCATATCCTAGGATCTATCATACAATCTAGTTTTCCGGCCCTAGGATTCATGCAACACCTAGGAGCTATCATTCCATATATTTCTCATTCCTAGGATTCATGCAATGCCCTAGGTTCTAGTTATGGTTCCATACTTTAACAGATTTTATTAATACTTAAAACCACTCTACCAGGTACAACGGGAGTAATGGGGGCGTGGTCGGGAATCCCGCGCGCCTCCGCGACTCTCAAGACTGCAACTGAACGAGGTCCTATCACAAGGATCAAACACAAGGAGTGTCTCAAAACAGTGTATAGCTATTGTAGGCGGGTAGAGGAATAAATTCTGAAACGAACGCAACTCGAATCGCGGAAAACGGAGCCCAAACGGGCCCTAAACGGGTCGAGAAAGACGATACTGTGCAAAATCAGACGTCTGGAACTCCCTCCAGACGTCTTAAACGGTGGATCAGAGAATTACCTGCTCAGCGTGGTTCCCCGGACGTCCAGAAGTCTGTGGGGACGTCTCTCCTAGATCCCAGACGTCCGATGGTCACTACGGACGTCTGGAGGTCACTCCCGCCGTCTGGTACAACTTCCAGACGTCTGATTCGCAAAGGATGACGAATCAGAACACCTGCGCACAGCCAACCCCCCTCCCTCAGTACGGTCAGTCGACAAAAGAAGAAGAAAGCGGAAACTCACCTTTCAGACGTCTGTATGATCTCACAGACGTCGACCTTGTCGTCTGGATATCAATCCAGACGTCTGATTCTGGAAAATTTTCCAGAATCAGAACCTTGCTCGGCCTCCGCTCGCGACGCCGCCCGCGTCGCACCTCGCGCGTACGCTGCTCCGCCCGCAGCAGGTCCCTCTCCGCGACGCTCTGCGCCCCCTGCGCCCTCCGCCGGCCGGCCAAGCCGCTCCCGGCGAGCTCGCCCTCACGGCAGAGCCCCGCCCTCGCACGCCGCAGCTCCTCCGCGCCTACTGCGGCTGCCGCTGCGCCCTCGCGTCCGCTCGCTCTCGCACACAGGCAGGAGAGAAGGAGGAAGATGGTGGAGACGAGAGGGGAGGCGCGCCCCCCCTTTTAACGCCGCGCGGAGAGGAGAGAGAGGCGGTCGCAGTCGCCTGCAGCCGCAGAGAAAGATGCAGGATCGCAGGTCTGCGCGCACAGGCGCGCAGACGAATATCCCGTGCGAGCATAACTGTTCGCCAGACGTCTGTAAACTATCCCGGACGTCTGGTCAGACGTCTGGATGTGATCCCAGACGTCTTTACAGACGTCTGGGCCACCTCCCAGACGTCTTAAAAGACGTCTGGGGCACGCGCTCGTTACAATACCTACCCTGCCCACGACTTAGAGTTGGCAGCTGTTGTCTTCGCGCTGAAGACCTGGAGGCACTACTTGTACGGTGAGACCTTCGAGATTTTCACAGATCACAAGAGCCTCAGATACCTTTTTGATCAGAAGGAGCTCAACATGAGACAGAGATGTTGGTTGGAGCTCCTGAAGGACTACGACTGCAACATCTCCTACCACCCGGGAAAGGCCAATGTGGTGGCTGACGCCTTGAGCCGTAAGGCGCCCGCACACTTGGCTAGTCTACAGTTACAGAGTTGGAGTCTTTTGGAGGAGGTGGGCAGTTGACGACCTCTAGAGTTACAAGGGTACTGTGGGGCAGTGACGGTGACACAGCAAACCAGGCCAAAGTTGATAGACCGCATCATCACAAGACAGATGGCCGATCCGTACTTGCAGTCCTTGCGCGACAGAGTACTGTCGGGAGACCCGGGGGACTTCTCTTTCACAGACCAGGTGTTGCGCTTGAGGGGACGGTTGTGCGTTCCCAGAGACGAGGAGCTGTTGAGAGAGCTCCTGACTGAGGCACACGGTTCCAGATTCACCATACGTCCCGGAAACACGAAAATGTACCATGACTTGAGACGCGAGTTTTGGTGGAGAGGGATGAAGCGGGATGTGGGTGAGTTTGTGCAGTAGTGCTTAGTGTGCCAGCAGGTGAAAGCCGAGCATCAGAGGCCTGCAGGGCCGCTTCAGCCGCTTCCAGTGCCAGAGTGGAAGTGGGAGAGCATCACCATGGACTTGGTGTGGGCTTACCTGTTACCCAGCGGGGACACGACGCAGTCTGGGTAATAGTGGATAGACTGACGAAGACGGCGCGATTCTTGCCGATCCGAGTCACTTTGGGACCAGCACAGTTGGCAGAGAGGTATATCCGTGATGTGGTACGACTACACGGAGTTCCGCGGGAAATCGTATCCGACCGGGATACCCGCTTTACGTCCCAGTTTTGGGCTGAGTTTCAGCAGGCCTTGGGGACGCGATTGAGGTTTAGTACAGCTTACTACCCCAAGACGGACGGACAGTCTGAGCGCACGATACAGACACTTGAGGACCTTTTGCGTGCCTGTGTACTGGACTGGAGGGGCTCTTGGGAGGAGCACCTGCCCCTAGCGGAGTTTGCACACAACAATAGTTATCACTCGAGCATCGGCATGGCTCCCTACGAGGTTCTGTACGAATGGAGGTGTACGGCACCCTTGAGTTGGGTTGAGGTGGGGACCAAGTGGGAGGTTGGCCCCAGGTTGATCCGGCAGAGTCAGGAGGTAGTTGAGCAGATCCACAGACGACTCCGCACTATCAAGAGCAGACAGAAGAGCTACGCGGATCGGAGACGCAGAGAGGTGCAGTTTGAGGTTGGGGACCACGTCTTCCTTCGTGTCTCGCCCATGAAGGGCTTACAGCGGTTTGGGGTGAGAGGGAAGCTCGCGCCGAGGTTTGTGGGGCCCTTTGAGGTCCTGGAGCGGGTCGGACCCGTTGCTTACCGGCTTGCCCTCCTCCCGCAGCTTTCTGGTGTGCACGGCGTGTTCCACGTGTCCAACCTCAGGAAGTACGTAGCCAATCCCAGTCACGTACTGAGTCACGAGAGCGTCGAGGTGGGCGACGACCTGACCTACCCCGAGCGGCCAGTGCAGATTCTAAACCGAGCTGTCCACAGTTTGAGACGAAAGCAAGTACCCCTGGTAAAGGTTTTGTGAAGGAGCCAGCGGTACGAGGAGGCTACCTGGGAGCCTGAGGCGGCAATGCAGGAGCGGTACCCGGAGCTTTTCGCGGGTACGTCTTTCGGACCAGCTTCGGTCCTCTTTGAGTTTGTTATAGTTATTTTGACGCTTTTCCCGCACCCTAGTTGACGCAAGTTTCGGGGACGAAACTTCCTTTGAGTTTATTATATTGTAACGAACGCACGCCCCAAACGTCTTTTAAGACGTCTGGGAGGTGGCCCAGACGTCGGACCAGACGTCTGGGGTCACCTCCAGACGTCTTACTAGACGTCTGGGATCGTTTCCAGACGTCTGGAAATCGGTTATTTTCGACACGCGTGGGTCGTTTGCGCGCCTGAGCGCGCAGACCGCATATTCGCTCCTGCAACTGCAGATTCTCGCCGCTGCAGTCTCTCTCTCTCCTCCTCGCGCGGCCTTAAAAGGCCACGCGCTCTCTCCCGTCGCCTCCACCCCTTTCCTCTTCTCCTTCCAGTGCGCGAGAGCGAGCGCGAGAGCAGGCGCGGGGTTGCTGCGGCGGCGACGGCCGCAGTGAGCGCGGAGGGGGTGCTGCGTGCGAGAGCGGCGCTCAGTCGAGAGGGCGAGCTCGCCGGGGCTGCCAGGGCCGGGCGGCGGGGAGCGTAGCCGGCGCAGAACGACGCGGGAGGCCTGCTGCGGCTCGAGCAGCAAGCGCACGAGGTGCGACGCGGGCGGCGTCGCGAGCGGAGGGCAAGTGGCGCCCTGGTTCTGGAAAAATTTCCAGAATCAGACGTCTGTGCTGATAGCCAGACGGCGAGGTCGACGTCTGGAAGACTGTCCAGACGTCTGAAAGGTGAGTTTTCCGTCTTCTTCTTCCTTCTTGTCGACTGACCGTACTGAGGGAGGGAGATGGGTGTGCGCAGGCTCGGTGATTCGCCATCCAACGCGAATCAGATGTCTGGCTGTAGTACCAAACGACGGGAATGACCTCCAGACGTCCGGGGTGACCATCGGACGATTGGGAACTAGGCCAGACGTCCCCGCAGGCTTCTGGACGTCTGAGAAACCACGCAGAACAAGGTAATTCTCTGATCCACTTTTTAAGACGTCTGGAACAAGTTCCAGACGTCTAATTTTGCACAGTGTCGTCGTTTTCGACCCGTTGAGGGCCCGTTCGGGTTCCGTTTTCCGCATTTCGAGTTGCATTCTTTCCGGAATTAAATCCTCTACCCGTCTACAGTAGCTATACACTGTTTTGAGACACTCCTTGTGTTTGATCCTTGTGATAGGACCTCGTTCCGTTGCAGTCTTGGGGGTCACGGAGGCACGCGGGATTCCC
Organism: Thalassia testudinum; assembly: GCA_037157565.1. Lineage (NCBI taxonomy): Eukaryota > Viridiplantae > Streptophyta > Magnoliopsida > Alismatales > Hydrocharitaceae > Thalassia > Thalassia testudinum. The sequence goes on along the minus strand of JAZHRO010000039.1, from coordinate 98,201,816 downwards.
GATCACGCCCCCATTACTCCCGTCGTACCTGGTAGAGTGGCTTTTAAGTATAACCTGTTAAATTGTGGAATCATAAATAGAACCTAGGACATTGCATGAATCCTAGGAATGAAAAATAGATTGAATGTTAGATCCTAGGTGTTGCATGAATCTTAGGGCTGAAAAACTAGATTGTATGATAGATCCTAGGATACGGCATGAATCCTAGGATGGGAAAACCAGTGGAACAGATGAATACTGCAGTATTGGAAAAATGGAAAGGAACAAATAGCTTCCTGTAATCGAATTAACAGCTTCCTGTTGAATAAATAAACGTGTTTGAGAACATGGATTGTGATAACGTGAAACTGGAAGGTGAAACTTAGACATTCTGAGCTGGAACCCTACGGGGAAGTAGGAGTAGAACTCCTGGAAAGTGAATGGAATAGTATTGGGGAAGTGAGCTGGCCCTTGAGTACGGAGTACCAAGGAGAGCGACTGTCCCCCTGTTTAGTGCAGAGCGGAGCCAGCCGCCCCAGGGACCCAGGGTTAGGACTGGCCACTCTGTACCGACTTGCTGGCCCTCGCGTACGTAGTACCGAGGAGAGCTACTAGTGTAGGGAGGTACTAGCTACCCCATGGGCCCCGGGGTTCTGCTAGCCTCCCACACCGACTTGTTAGGCCCGCTGGGGCAAACCAAGGTAGTCAGGTGAGGGTGCGCGGACTGTGGAGGGGCAAGGCCCCTGTTTGGTTACTGTGGATGGGTTGGACCCCTGTTACTGAGAGGGCTCTACCCTGTACTGGTTCCGTGCTATGCTTTGGGCGCACCCGTTAACGGAAACGACTAACCGCATGCCAGTGCGGGTTAGCTACCCGTGCGTTTACCGCGCGTACCGTAGTCACCGTTACGTCTGTCAGTGACCTTGGGGTGGTTGACTGAGAGTAGGATCACCACGGGGGACTCTCCCGGCCAGGAGAGCACAACGTGCTACTTCTACTGTTCGGAAAAGACTGCAATCAAGATCGTTCCCACGAGGAACATTCGAGATCAAGTGAAAGATCTGAGAAATAGATAAATCGTGAGATAATTGAAAGACTTAAATAAAGAAAGTAACAGAACTTAACAGCTACTGTACACTCTACTGTTTCTTTAGTTTAGTTGCCACTCTACTCAGTGTTTTGCTGACGTGTTACACTCGTTACCTTTCAGGACCAGGTGTTGAGCAGCCAGGGTCAGCGGCTACAGAGGACGCTGGGCCGAGTAGGGTCCAGTAGAGTTACCACTGTTTCTTGTACCTCTTTTTGTTCCGTTATAGTGAGTAGTTCTTGTTTCCGCTGTACTTTTCTTTACCTGCAGTTCATATTTAGTTATGAATGTTGTTCTGCTGTTGTGGTGGTATATACTGTAGTGGTTTCTTTCCTTGCTGCTGTATTTTCTTACTGTTAGTTATATTCATGTTGAATGTGGTTTATTTTACTGCTCTTTTGGTTACTTCCTCGTTAGACGACTAGGTCTTGGGATTAGTTGAGTCGGTCCGGTTCTCGTGTCTCGTAGGGGCTCGGAAACCGGGTCGTTACACGCCCCTTTCTATTGCATTAGCAAAGCCCCTCCCTTCTCCTAAATTATGAACGGACCCTGCCCCTTCTCCTAAAAAGCCCTTGAAAGCACATCAATTTTTATATTTTTACATATTTTAGCATACTATGGTTTCACGATTACTTGCACATTTTTGACCAACTCCTCTCCTTATCTCTGTGTTTTTAGGTTAGAAATAGAATCCCAAGTTATGACATTTTAATTTAAGAAAAAAAGGTTCTTGGGAACTTTTTGTTACATTTTTCTTTTTGAAATATTTCTCCAGAGAACTAAGAGGATACAAAGACACAATCTCAAAAGGTGAGAGAGAAGGAAAAGTCAAAATGCTTCCTCACAATAAAGAGGAAAAGATACTCCCTATTTCAAAGAGTTTAAGTTCCTGATGATCAAGATGGGGATATCTTGATAATGTGTTAAATTTTGTTATGAATGGTCAGAACATCATGGTGTGCATCAAAACAAGAAGCAATACTTCATGAGTTTGGAGTAAATTCGTTTGGCTTCCATGAATTAATGTACATTGAAACACGAACATTTGTTACATAGATTGTAGGTAAGAGCTCCGATTTGATTGGTAAAGAACACATTTACCTCATCGAGGTGGTGAAGACAGATTAATATAATCACTAATTTTACATCGAAAGCTACAATCATCAAGAATTTAACCAAAACCCGCACATCTTCTTAAAAGAAAGTAAGAGGTAAAGGAACTTGATCATCGCAGCATGATCATGATAAATCATAACTTTCAAAAGTATAAAATTTAAGTTAAAACACAAAATCAAATTTATTGCTTTCATTCTTCTTTGAATTGACCACTTGTAATGTTACAAGGGCTCAAGTGCAATTAACTCGTTTAGGCAATAAATAGCAAAACTTAAATATTTTAGGTAAATAAAATGAGAAATGTCCTTTAAAGATTGAAGGAAACCTCAACTATCAACTATGCCTGGTCTAACCAACAAGGGTTTGAAATTTCCTTCAAATCTAATTAACTATTGTGAAAGGAAGATAACCATCATTCTTAATCAAATTCCATACATCAATTGCCACTTTTAATCATCCCTAGTTGTAATAATTCTTGTGAAAGGAAGATAATCATCAAATCTTAATCAAATTCCCTACATCAATCACCACTTGTAGGCATTCACAATGTTCAATATTGTAGCTTGCTTTTGATGTAGATTTAGCTTCAAATTGGTGTCAACGATAAGACCATGCATTCTATCACACCCCTTTATCGACGGTTACAAATTATTCATCACTAAATGATCCTTATACCTCTTCATCCATATTGTACTACCGACTAACAATAGAATAAATGCATAGAGAATAGAAACCAAAAACGTCCAAAAACTAACGTAGCTATTTGTATTGAATATGCATAATTGTAGATCCAATTATGCTACCATAAACCTAAGTAGAATAATGATAAGAGCAAGAAATAGACAATTGTTTAGCAAGGAACAAATGAAAGAAATAAAACCAGTATGATCATAATAACCTTTACCTTTTTTCTACATTTACTACCAATCCCAATATAATATTTTACCGTTGAGCTTTTTATAATTTTATTTAGGCGCAATCTACCCCAATTACATTAATCTTCTAATGTAGTCAACCTCTAATGTCCAACTCTCTACTCGAAGTCAACAAAATCACTAATCCTCTTCTCAAACATGGTAGTATCAAACCCCAATGAATCTACCAAGTTCCACTACAAAAGGGTGCACATTCATGGGGAAGTTGTTGTTTCCATTGCATTGGTAAAAGAGTATTAGTGATATAGCTCACCTAGTCCCCAATGCATGAATGTCTTAGCCTCCTTTTCTGATGAGGGACCTAATCACCAATTATGATCATTAAGGACACATTAATGGAGAAAAGATTAACTCTAGCCAATGGTTACATAATTCAAGGGCTTAAATGGTGCCATGTTAGTCTCTGTAGTTTGGAAGATGAGCCATGTGTGGAAAATGTGAGGTCGTGTTGAGGATGTCTCATGTGCAATGTTGTTGACATGGCAAGCTTCGTGGGGTCTTTCACCTTCTAGCATGGATGACTTTCTAACTTTGTCATCCAAGCGATACTCCATGTGACTAGCTTCTAAGTAGGTGCCTAGGATGCATGTGCCCAAGTGGGCATGCACTTTGTTGATCTTGTACTAGATAGAAAATAAAGCTTATTAACGCAATTATTTTGGTAGGATCATTCCCAATAGAGTACAAATTCTAGGCAAATTACTTGATAGAATGCCTTATCGTCACCCACTTGACAAGATTGCCCCGAGTGAAACCTCCAAAGTTCAAGTGGGCTTCCCAAGTCTACCTACCTTAAATATGTCGTAGTCTTGGACTTCCTCAAATTAATGAGACAATTACATTTGTCGTGGCCATGACTTCCTTAAGGAGTCACTTTCTCCCTCATTAGTTGCCTCACTCTTCTAGTCTAGGTCTCTCGACTAGCATAGAAGCTTAATGTGACAATTTATAGTTCCTACATTCCCTCCATGTGGGTTTAATGGTACCTTTTGTGCCCCCACTAACCTTCCCTTGACATGCATGTGGGGGGTACTTACAAGGTTGAGTAACACAAGGAAGGTACCCAGCCACTCAAGGGTGTTGGCCCAAAGCTTGCTTATCCGATTTGTTTGAACTTGTGTAGTAACATGGAATTCCATGTAGAGTTTTCAGTAGGCAATGTTGCTATCTTTAGTGATTTGCTTGCTTATTTAGGCTCAAGTGAAGCATTGCAAAGTTGATGCATCTACCATTGATTCCCTTTGATGAGATAAGTGTGAAGTCAACATTTCACGTCAATTTGACTGCAGTTGGTGTAAAACCCAATCCTCTTTCACCTACCCCCTCATGTATAAATAAGGGGTGGGTGGGCCAATTAATTCTTCAAATCCTACTTACATTTCTTATTTGCTCCCTTTGCTCACATAATTTCTTCCTTTTTGGTTATGTCCTAAGCAAGGCCTTCCTACTAGCATCATGCAATTTACTGATCAGATCCCTTTCTTTCTGAGCTCTATTGGGTTCAAAATAGGAAAAAAGGTCTATTCACAATAAACAATCACACAAAATAATAGGAAATTTGGTTACTCAGTTTCACCTAGAAAATGTGTATGTCTAAGAAGAGTAATAACTCTCAAAATTTTCATTATGTAAAATAGGAGTACAGAAAATCATTTTTCTCTCTATCTATCTTTCTGTGCATGTCCCCCCACATTACAGGGGTCATCACATATTTATGTGTCGGTTATCTCATAACACACGTAATATTGTTGAAGCGAGATTTTTGAATTGTGGTGGTCAAGGGTGAATGCTCGGTCACCGGTTGACAACCGTTAAATGACACATGACCCACGCTCCATGGTAGTTCTGAGGAGGTGGTCTTAAATGGTTGTAACCATTGTCCTCTTGACGGAATAGTGATTCATATGCCGAGTCAAGTAGCCGGACTAAGGTTTGCCTGGTCAACAAAGCCATTAGGCGACTAAAACAAAAAAAGATCTGCTTGATCTGTTAGGTGAACCAAAGCCTCCCAGCAGTGCTTCTTTTTAGATGAATGTTCATCCTTCTGGCTATGCTTGTTAGGCGGATAGTTGGGTGGTGCCCTAGTCGAACTATCCACTTTTCCCACCAAAGCAATTGTCAAGGCGAGTAACTGGTATTGCCCATTTGGGAGTTTTTTACCTTTCATTTGTTGGACCTCTTTAGGCTTATTCTTGAGCCTTTATAAAGCCTTTAGCAATTGGTCTTAATTGAAAATTTTTCCTTCCCTCATCATTTACAGTTGTTGGTTACTGCATGACCTCTCTCTAGTAGATTTCAGTAGGTGCCTCTCCATTAAAGACATGCCTAAGCTGCAAACAAAGGTGAGAAAACCTCCACCTCTAAGCATAGTTGGTTAGAACGGACCTTCACCCTTCACAACTTAGTGTTTACATTGAAGGGTGAAGTTGAGATTGCCAAGTTGCTACACGACCATAATCTAGGCCGCATCAACGTCATTTCTCCAAGTGATCGAGTAAGGCCTGACTCACCCGGTTACAAGGACTTCATTATTTGTAAAAATGTAACAAAAGTGGGTTAAAAATCCCGCTTAACCCATTTTTAGTATTTTTTTGTACTTTAACAACTTTGCACCATCTCAATTAGGGTTTAATTATTAGACGGTGTTCCATGTCATCATCATTATCGTCTTCATGCTAGGATTGCTCCTTGGCTAAATGTTATCTAGCCCTTACCTGCCCTTCTCCTACAAAATGTGAAGAAGGGCCAGTGTGCTACACCCACTTATGTGTTCTAGCCTAGGCACTCTGGTGATAGTGTAGTGAAGTTGTAAGATGGCCTTAAAGGGCTTAACTGACAGTTCTTCATAATGAACAATGGGTACCTCTTGAAATCCCCTAACACCTAGCAACTCCTCTCCAGCAAGAACACCTTCTAATCCAAACATCCAGCCGAAGGCAAATATAGTTGCTGCCTTTGGGCACTTGGCTAAGGAGAGCTAAGGACTACCCAGGTGCGAAAGCTACTACCTTTGGTGTTCATTAATTACTCGGGTTCCTGTGAATTCCTTTCCTATTAGGTCCTTTCCATGAGTTTTAATTTGACTTTGCTTTCATTTATGGGTTTCCCCTCACTTGAGCTCATGCATAAGGGCAAAAAGAAGAGCAAACCCATGGTGGGGACATTTGGGAGGGAGAAAGCTACAAAGAACTGGTTCCCTTCTAATAAAAGAAAGGATGTGTCCTTCAAAGATGTGCACTCACAGGACAACTATGCGTCATGATTCGTTAGGTGGGATGCTTTGTCTAAAGAGGTCTAGCAAGGGGAGTAGTCAGTGATGGAGCCAACTGAAAAGGACATTGCCTGCCCTAAGAAACCATCTGGGCAGTGATAGGAAGGTCTCTAGGAGGCCTTATAAGGCCCACGCTTGAAGGGAGCATGGGGACAAAGAAGGCTCCCAAAAGAATGGGTCACGCAATTGATAGGACTCGAAAGAGACTAGGTGAAAGGATGGTGAGGAGCGATCGTCTAAACACATCAAAGAGGAGCCTTTGTCTCTTCCTCCCTCGCCCCCTCTTGTCATGTAGGATCATTAGGAACTATAGTTTCACCCATCAGTGGCCAACTATTGACACTTTGTTGATCCAACCAAGAGGATGGGATTTGGCACCATAGGCGTAGTATTGCCTTAGCTAGAACTCTTGGTAAGTTAGACCTTCTTGTTGAGTAGAGGAGTACTTACCAATTATAGTAATCAAATTAGATGATGCCATTTGCTTGGTAACTCAAGTTAGATACTTTAGGACTCCAATAATTTTAATCATGTGTATTGAGTCCTTTATATTGTAAAAAAATGTGCTTATAATTTAATAATTGTCATAACTAATGTTCTAATATTTTAACAAAATTTTGTTTTTCTTTGTGCGTCATGTTTTCTTCTGTTTCACAAGTGGAAATGGAATTAATTGATTCCACAAAAAGTTCCTATCGAGAGATTCCACAGTTGGAGATTGAATGGGTTCAATGTACTAAAACTTTTTAATAGGAGGTGCAAAGGAAAAGGGAAGTTAATTTGTTGAGAAGTTGGAAAGGCATTAGACGAGGGAGTGGGTATTCTACAAATTATGTAGAGCATATTAATTACATATAATTTGAGAGTCTATGCAAGAGGACTCGAGCACATTTAGCAGCTACATGTGAAATATTAATTGATAAAATAAATGAAAAAATTAATAGCTTGACTAGTAGCACAGAGAAATTTCCCTCTTTAGTGTAGAACTAAGATAGTGGCATTGGATTCGATACTTCACGACACATAGATTGTAATATATGGTTGAAGTGAACTGAATGATGTTTGTACATTTGCTTGGCTAACTCTATGTTACTAACTATTAAAAGTTTTACATCCCTATAGTGTACTTATATATGATTGAGATGGAACGATATCTGCCATAAATATCAAGAAGTGAGAATACACCAACATACGTAATGAAGTAAACCGTAATGACTAGGTAATCAATATCATTCAAAGCATTGCACTATCTATCATGTGACGGCCAGCAAATATGCTTTCCTAAACGAGTAAACACCTAAAAAATGGAAAGTGATTAAGGTTAGCTTTCGTCAGCTATCCTGAAAGCTTTAGATAGTCATAAGATTTGAGATCTTCTTTCTTTTCGCCTTTTCTTAAAGGCCATATAAAAAAAAAACTAAGAGTCGTCTGCATCTTTTGGCTTCAATATCGATTCATTTTTGTTTTGCGCGTAGCATCCGATGAAATGATGAAAGATTTATTAGTTGTGTTCTTTTGACTGACTTAAAAATTAAACTAGTGTTAAGCAAAAAAATCACAGATCGAAGACTTTGGAACCTGGGAAATCCACTTATTTCTTGCATGACCATTTGTCAACCGTGCAAAACATCTATCTTTTTCGGTACCTACTGGCAAACCCCTAGGTTCGTTTGGTAGAGGTTGAAAGTTTAAGATTAGGTAAAGTTTAAGAAGTCTTAAGGAAAGATAAGTGGATAGGTAAAAAAAGGGTTAGTGGATGTGGATGCGATAGTTGAGTTCATATGTTATTATTGATTTTTATTTTTATTTGTATTGGGAGTGGATTAGTGGAAGATAGATGTGATAAGTATGAGAGAGTTAATGAGAGCATATATGATTGGTGAATGGTAGATGTGATGGATGATAGTATATGTGATGAGTGAAAAATAAAATTTTTACACTATTCATATACTGTAACGATTATGACCGACATGTAAGATAAAAATTCCACTTAAAATCACATCAAATGGAACCTTAAACTATACTTCACGAATTGGTATGAAAAGAACCCAACAATTAAAAGTAGCTTACCAACATTACACAAAATGTTAGCCTTAAAAAAGAACCCAACAAATAAAAGTAGACATGTAAATGTGATATTACAAAAATAGAGTCAACATGTCCTTGAACAAGTTGGAATACAAAGCTATGAACAAACATTCAGAGTGGCACAAGAATCTGTGTTAGTTAAGCTTCACTTACCTTTCACCAAAATTGAGGTAGATACTTAACTGTAAGACAATCAATGTAGTTACTTTTACTCAATGAAAAAAGGTTATAAAATAATTAGTATATTGATATGATATTTATAAATAATATTTTAATATTATCATATGAAAGAGAAATAAGATGATGTGATATAGTGAAAATATGATAATATATGTATTATATTAGAGTGAATATATTTTACTATATATTAGTATTGATGTAATATAACGAGATAGTATTGATGTGATAGAGTGAGAGAATTGATATTCTCTACTAATTCTTTAAATATCTCATAAGATATTCCACAAGCAAACGCAACTTTACGGATATCAATATAACCACCCCCCATCTAACACGCCATTCAAAAGCACTGTTTGGTAAAAATTTAAAACTTAAGACTGGATAAACTTGAGGAAGTTGTAAGATTTGAGAAAGGTAGAGTAAGTGGTGGGTTAATAAGAGATAGATGCATGTGATAGTTAAGTTAATGTATTGTTACTAATTTTTGTTTTCATTTATGTTAGAAGTGGGTTAGTAAAGGTAGTATAATGGATAAGTAGATATGTTGTAAGTAATTTTTATTTTTATATTTAGAGTGGGTTAGTGAAGATAGTTGGGATGAATGAGTTGATATGATGTAAATAATAGTGATAATTGATGTAATGATCACTAATAGTTGATATTATTCACTTACGGTAATACCCAATCTTGACACGTAAGATAATACCTTATTTTAATACTATGCCAAATGGGACTTAGATCTCACTATCCATCTCCTCACCAATAGCCAAAGTTCCCCCTCCTTATCCAAATCCCCATATTTTGATGGGAGTGATGTGTGAGTCGGGGGGATGGTGAATAGGGTTTTGTTAAAACATTATTCACCTATAAACCTGAGATCCATTGAGTTCGTAAAACCATTACATTAAAGGGAGAAATATGTGAAGTTTAGATTTAACCTCTCAATAACATCTCATGTTTTCTACCATTGTCCTTAGGAATTGCTCCTTCCGTCTCTTGAGAAAAGAGGGAGACATAACTATTGCCCCATGCCTATAGAGCACATGGTGTTGCAATCATCATTTTCACTCTTAAAATTGAATTTGCTATTGCGGAATCCAAAATGGTAGATTCCCATGTTGATCCATGCACTTCTTCTTGGTCATGGGATACACGATTGAATCCTTAATTCCAATTTCCTTAATCATCATGTTTCTTGATGTATCTAACCATCTATCCAATATGCTTATCAATTAAGGGTGAATAAATGACTTCCTCATATTCTATTGAAATAAGTTGACTGCTAAGCATTCAATCCGTATGTACCAACAAATTTTAGGGTTTGTCGAACTTGGGATATCAAGGTTTTAAGTTTGATTCATAATCAAACTTCATTATTTAATCAATATGATGTGACTTGTGACTTAATAAGGCGTCGAGGTGCTTTTTCTCATTCCTAACACACATATTATCAGCTAATGATTGAGAGCTTATGATAATTGGGACCAAATCTAATTTAAGGGTAAGCAAGATTCTAAAGCCTGGTCTGAATTTTTAGTAATTTGAAGTTTCCTTTGGAGATCGAATCTACCTATGACAAAAATTGGCAACCAATAAAATCACCACCATGATATCACATGTAAATCCAATGCTCGTAAAGATAGTTACCTCATTTCAAAGGATATGAATGCATCTAGTTTCAGACCAATAGATTTTTTCAACCTCAATTGCAAAGAAATTGAAAGTTCTAGAATAAAATCATGAAATGGATTTAGTAAGGTGGTGAATAACAAAAAGAAATAGGAATGTACATAGGTTGAGTTTAGCGCATAACCTAACTGGTTCCATCTCTATTAAGTTGGGTTGTTAGTTGACTATTTCAATGGATTGGGGTGATTTGCATTTTGATCAACAAGTTGAAAGGTAGGTTGAGTTGTCTTGAAAGGGTAACCTAATTCAACTTGACCTGCCAGTTATAGATACTTCATTATGTAAAATATTTTTTACTTATATTATATCTTAAAATTGCTAATATAATTTTTCACATCAGTACACCTCGTTCATGTACCCCTTTCCCTGAACCATATTCATAGTTCAAATATTCTAACTTACTCAAACGTGAACATGTGTTTTTTTATGCATATTGTTAAGAATCTATTATTGTTTATTTGATAGGTTTCTTGTCTTTTATTTTAGATTTTGAGTTATTTGTCTTTTTTTTATTTTTTCCCTCGTATGTAATGACTCAAATAGATGTTTCAATGTATTGAGTTCGTAAATTTGACTGGTCAAAAACTCAATTCAAGTGGTCCTAATCTAATTTATGGGTCCAGTCACATTAGTTTAAGTAGTAAGAATTGACCATTGAAAAACTCCTAATATCTGATGGTAAGTTAGGCTGAACCTAATTCAACCCATTTTATGAGACTAACCCGGTTAGGTTAAGTGGTAAGAACAGATTGATTGGAAAACTCCTAATATCCGATGATAAGTTAGGCCCAACCTCATCCAAGAAGACCTCCGAAAATTAAAAACAATTGACTTTGGCCACGAAGTGGAAGTCAAGTGTATCCTAATAAAAAATGCAGCTGTGGCCTAAGATTTGATCGTGTCAAGAGCTAGGTGGTCAAGGATTTGATGCAATGGATGATTAAGACCTGTTTACTTTCTTCCATGTTACAAAAGAATAATAAAAATAAAAACGAAAAATCCACATCTTCAAAATTTTCGTTCCATTGGAAGTCACATCACTGTCATTGATAACATGACTATTCAAGTTACTGCTGTTGAATGCAGTGGGAAGACATATTAAAGAATCGTCGATCGGGTCTTTCGATTTTGCCATTCGCTTTTTTCTCACAGCTCGTCTTTGATGGTCACAATGGTCTGATGATTATTTGTGGTCTGTAGTGGTAAAGGTTGCATGGTCCAGACGGATGCAGTCGTGGCATGCTTGCCTTAGTCTGCGGTTGCGGCACCTTGGTCTTTTGATGGTGACTGTTGTAGTTGACATTCACGGTGGCTGCAGTTATGGTCATCAGTCTCGCCTTAGTTGTTGCTCGCAATGGTCGTCGTGTGGCTGTGGTGATCTGTCAGGGTGGTCGTGTGATCTGCAATACAAGGTGGTCGGCATGTGTTGCTTGAACCTTGCTTATTGGGAAATGATAGTCCTTCTTTTTATTATTTTTTTTATTTTGTTTGATGGGATCACTTGTGACCTCGTACTCATTACGGTCGAGATCTTCTGACAAGTGTCGGATGTCAATTTATTTCGATCTTCCCATTATCACGGATCTTCAGAATTTCATCTTAGTGATGCTGCCATATCAACAAGTGTAAGATTGTTGCTCCTTCAAGTCTTGGAAAAAGATGATTGGAATTATTGCATTTGACACTTTCTTTTCTAATTTACTTTATTTATTGTCTTCTTTGCTTCTATTGTTTTAGTTATCTACATCTAGATGAAATTCCCCCGCTCTATGGGATAATATTTTTCCTTTTCAAAGATGTTTGATTTTTTCCTCTTTCCTTTCTCCTGTGAAGATACATCTTTTTTTTCTACGGGACAATATTTTTTTCATTTCTAATAAAATATTTTCTCTTAAACAAATCAAAGAAAGTACAATATCTTTTACTTCGATATTAAAATTTTAATAAAGCGATAGAATATGGCCTGAGATGACCAAACAACTTAAAAGTGGCAGGATAATTTCACTGTCGCCTCGTCCAGCATCTGGCTACTTTCTATTTTTTCTCCCCCTCAATTACGAAGCTTTTTCTGTTTTAAAGCCAACGAAATATAAACCATCATATTAAATTTCGGAAATTCGATTGGTTATTGCCGTGACCACGATCAATCTTATCCAAAAAATAAACTATTAAGAAATAGGACCGAAGTGATACAAAAATATAAAGTTTAACATATTTTCTAGTGTGATGACATTATCTAATGGTATAAAATTATTTAGAATCATTTTTTTATTGATATAAAATTACATTATAATCATTTTATATCGATACAAAATCATCTAGAGTTATTTTGTATTAGTGTAAAATAATTTTACACCAATGTGTTACTATATGGTGTTGTAAAATGCTTTGTATGATACGTTTTTGTATATTTTGATTAAGAAATATAGGAGCTTTGAGAACCCAAGAAATCCCACCTCTCATGCTCCAATTCTTTACACAATAAGGGAGTGTTTGGTAGGCAGGTTAGTAGGGGTTAATCTTTGTTTGGCTTCAGTTAATCCACTTATAACTTACATTGAGTTAAGGGTGACTTAACTCAAGGTAAAATTATTTTACCCTCTCTATAAAATAATTTTAACCTGTCGAATTATCTAAAAATGTTAATTTATTTATTCCATTAATTTATTTTACTCATTTTATATTCATTTATTTATTCCATAAATCTATTCTTCTTTGGGACATCCATTTGAACCCAACCTTGTGTTCATCAAGGAGGCATGTGATGCAAGGGACATGTTTGTGGGGGTCATAGGTTACAAAAAAAAAAAGTGGTGATTGAGAACCTTAGAATAAAAATCTCGACTCAAAAACAATTACAGCAAAATGACTCAAGAAGTTGGTGACCCAATTCCACCAGAAAAGGTGTACGTTGATGAAGTGTCTCATCATAACTAAAATGCCAATGTTAAGCTATTAACTAGGTTAAACACTATCTTATTATAATGATAAATAGGTTAAGTGTGAGAATTAATGAAAATAACCTAAAACACTCAATTTGCGCTAAAAATGTATAATTATGTCATATTTGAAAGATTATCTATTAATTAATTAAATAGATGATCTGAATGTCAATTGAACACCAATTTGAGCTTAAAATCACAAATAAATTGATGGAACATCTTCTAATATGTTCAAGTAACATGCCATAAAAATTACATTGCATTTAAACATTATTTGGACCTTGGATTACATGCATTACACTTAGGTCCTCAAGCATTCATATTTTACTCATTTAAAAAGAGCTAAGGACCCATTTGCGAGCATTTAGGGACCTAGGTGTAACATTTCTTATCATTATGGATTCCTCTTGCAATTTCTACACCGTTCACTATAAGGGTGTTGGTGCAATTTCACCAATACACTTGCAGCTATCTTCCTCACACGTTGCTCTTCCACAAAGAACACGGCTAATCGCAGCTGTCCATCCTTTAATTCACTTGATCTACGGCTGATCTGCAACCTACTGGCTAGCACCGATGTCACCTCCTTCGCGCCACCTCTGAGATCACATTGCACGATCTGAGTTCAACCTAAACCCTAGCACACCCTCTTTGATCCATCTCCGTTGTTCCTTACCAACGGCCTCTACCCACTGTTGTCAGTGACTCTCTTCACCTCGCGCGTATAAATTAAGCTCCTTAGCAAGCCTTTGAGCCTTTATCAACTTCCACCCCCTTGAGTTCATCCCTTCGTCCAACCCTCCAGCTCTATTTTCCTCTTCCTTGATGGCCGATGACAGCAACCACTTTCTCCTCAATTCTACCCCTTCAGCCGCCGACCATTGGTCCTAGAGAGTCTCCTTCTTCCACCGGAGGTTTCTCTCCTTTCATCCTCTTCAGCTGTTGGCTGTTGATCCTAGAGAGTCACCTTCATCCTTAAGCTAGATTTAATTGATTTCCTAGTATAGTTTACTACTTTATTAGTTAGATCTAATGCTTTTCTAGCTTCATTGGATAGTTTAAATTAGAATTCATCGTTCATTTGTGTTAGAATAGGAGTAGATTAGAGTTAGCACTTTACTTCTTCGATTCCACCTCTTTGATCAATCCTGATCAAAGAGTGTAATCTGTAGTCATCCAGTTGATCATAAATCTTCCCCCACACTTCACGATCACTTTCATTCACTTCCTTTACTATTTTGATCGTAGTTCACCCATCCTCCATCACAACCACTTTAGATCTAAAGCTCTCTAGCTTTTAGATCTCAAGTGCACTTAATTCCACCTGAGGGTTCTTCCATTCATCTCATTGGATCACAAGGACCCTCTCTTTGATTTGAATTGAGCCAATTTGATTGATTTATTTTGATTTGATTCCCACACTTGATTGATGAATTTTTGGAGTAATGTGGTTTTAATCAGGTTTAATCGATTAAATTGAGTTTATATCAGTGTAATTGGATTGATTGTGATGGGTGTGAGCTATTTGGATTTAGTTTTAATCACTTCTTAAGCTCATGCCTAGTTTTTATCTCAGTACTATTTTATGTTCATCACTGGAGAGCATGGCTGAGGAAAATCTGATGCACGGATTTGAGGCCATTACAATGATCTAATTATTTTATAAGGATCATATAAGATCTCTTAACACTAATTAATAGTGTCTAGAGATCCTAGTTGATCAAGTTAGTTTAGCAATTTAGATCAAAAGCCCAGGTGGGCGATAGCTTGATCTCAGGTCAAATGAGTTTTAATCTGCATTTCATAGATTGAATGAAGTCTAAAATGATTTAATGGAGGTCTGAATGTGATTTATCAAGGATTTAATCACCTGATCTAATCTATCTTAATCCATTGTCTATAGTGGCAGTAGGATGATTAGATTAGGATTAATATTCTTAGGGTTTATGGGAATGTGGTTTGATTTTTATTGAGTTTTTGAACTATTAAGGATTGTTTGCAACAATTGAGTATGGTGTTTTAAGGGCCTGAATCAAATCTGGAATGTACACATCCATTTCTAGATTTGGAACCATCTTGGAAAGCTAAGCATTTATCTAGGGTTCTAATGTTATATTTGAGATCTAAAGAGGTTTCAATGGTTCTCCAACGAGTATTAGTGATTGTATTTGTGATTTGGAGAAATCAACTTCCAATGAGTATTTCTAGATTAAATCTCAAATGAGGTTAAATTCTGATAATCTAATGTATACAAAGAGTTATTTGGGATAAAACTTGCACATATCCACTTCCCGATTGATTAAAAAGGACTTTGGAATGAAAACAATATGGCAAGTGGTTTGAATCTTGATCAGACAGTGTACTGAGTAAAGAACTATCAACACTTGTAAAGGTGTCTGATTGGTTCCTTGAAGTGATTTTTGATCTGGTTTAAAGTTCATTTGAGTATTATGAGAAAATATGTTAATAGTATAAGCATTCATGTACTGGAAGTGATGTTAGTTTGCATGAAAGAGTTGTAAATCTATAATTGAGATTCTTTGTCAGCAATCAAAGTTGCTATTAACTGTATAAATCACATTTTAATGATGGATATATTGTTTATATCATCCTATGAGTGTGATTTTGGTTTCCATTGATATCTGTAAGTTTCTCATCATTGATTCTTCATTTCCAGAATGTTTAGATAACTTATATGGCTTGGAAATAATTTGTAATCCATTATGAAGCCTCGTAGCAATTTCTATCAGCAATAAGCAATGTGAATTATGTCCAAAAAAGTGTTTTGATCATTAATTCAATGAATAAATCATGTGTTTGAGGCTAAATTCAATATGGTTAGTTGCTGGATGTTTATGCAACCTTATTCTTTCATTCTAGCACTCTAGATGAGTTTTTAAGGCTTTGAGTTCATGTCTTACACCCTTTAAAAACCATGTTTTGTCTAATTTGTAAATATATAAAAAATAATTGTAAATAAATAAAATAAATGTATCTTGAATAAGAATAGAATTAGTTTTAGATGTGTGTGTCAAGTTAGATTAGGTTTTAAGCTTTCTAGCTAGTAGAACATATTAGTAGAAGTTCTAATCTTCTCTGGTTTGTAAATAAAACAAAACATACAAAAACAACAAAAATAGTCTTCCTCTTCTCTTCTCACCTTTCCTCTCTCTTCCTTTATCTCTATAAAATACAAAAACAAAATAAAAATATGAAAAACTTCTCTGGTTTGGTGTGCTAGGAGCTTGGTTGGCCTGCATAGACCATGACTCAAAATTATGCAAAATTCACCTAATAAACACTATGACCCAAGATTAGTAGTGGTTGATTTGACCCCTGTGCTTGTTGATCCTGCGAAGGGTTGGACCTGCAAATCAATAATTTTTAGTTAAGTTTAACTTAGGTTAAGTTAGAGTTAAAAATGATTGAGTGTTATGTGTAAAGACCCGTCACACTTTTAGCCTTTTAAGACGTCTGGAGTCTCAGTCAGACGTCTGTCAAGACGTCTGGACCTTTTCCCGAACGTCTGAAAATGAAATTTTTGTACACACACTGCACCCTGAGCGCAGATGGCGCGCAGGACCTCTTTCCTCTCTCTCCTTGCCCTACTTTCCTCAAACCCAAAAACCCTCACGCCACCTATTTGAGCCCCTCCCCTCCCCTCCTCTCCACTCCACACACCACCACCTTCACCTTCAGAGCTTGCGGGAGTGGCGAGAGGAGGAGAGCGAGAGGGAGAAGGAGAGTGCGGGAGGAGGAGGCCGAGGTCGAAGAGCATCGATGGAAGCTCAACGGAGCTCGCACGGCCACCGCGGGCACGTGCGGGAGGAGGAGATAGCTCGGGGAGGTAGCTTCCGACCTTCTACAGCCGCGGGAGCTTCAGCAGACGAGCTCTCGAAGGAGGCAGCTCGCGGGGGGGAAATTCTAATACTGGGATTTTTTCCAGTATTAGACATCTGGAGGGTCATCCAGACGTCTGAAAGTATGCACAGTGCTGAGGTACGTGCTTTTTCGTGGTTATGGCCATGCAAGCCTCACCGCAAGGGGGTGGTCGGGCCTGATTTGGGGGCTGCGGCTGTCGTATGCAGAAGCAACTTTGGGAAGGAGCACGGAATGCTTTCCCACACACTTTTGGATGTCTAATCAGATCACCAGACATCCGGAGGTGCTTCCAGACGATAGGAGGCATGGTACGACATCTGGAACTACCTTCAAATGATCACAGAGGAGGCCTGGACGTCTGAGGACACCGCAGGGACTTAAGGTAAGGTTCTGGTACCTTTTAAGACATTTAGACTTGTTCCTAGACTTCTAATTTTGGACAGTAGGCACGTTTTTGACCCGTTTGGGGTCCGTTTTACACAAACGAAGTACCTATAGTTTCCTTGCGAGTTTTTCTATGTACTAGAGACCTTTGTACACTGTTCTGAACCCTCCTTTTGTGATGTATTCCCTGGTATAGGGTTTCAGCCTGCTGCGTATCAGGGGTTCGCAGAGACACCTGGGTCTGTGGTTCGAGCCCCCATTACTTTCGAATTGTCTGGTAGAGTGGTTAATTCTGTTAATGATATTTAAATAAGAATGTGCTTGTGAAAATAGCCAAATGGAACCCTAGGATGTGGCATGAACCCTAGGATAGAGAAATGAATGAACCATTTGTACTGTATGATGTATCTGTATGCATGATTGAGTTAAACTGCTAGCAATTGCCTGTAATATGTTGTGAGCTGCCTGTTAGAATATGAGCTGCCTGTAATTAATGAACAATTACCTGTGAAATCATCAGTTGCATGTATCGAATTATGGAAACACGAGTTGCCTGTATATGGACGAGAAATGAATTGTGAATGTGAAATCTGGATCGGAATAAATGGGTTGAACATGAGCATGAACCCTACGGGGAATTAGGAATAGAAGTCCTATGGTTAGATGGAAACCTGGAATGTAGACGGGAAGTGTGCTGGCCCTTGAGTACGTGGTACCAAGGAGAGCAACTATCCCCTTTTCGTGTAGAGCGGAGCTAGTCGCCCTTGGATTGAGACCCGAGGTTAGGATTGGCCACTCTACATCGACTTCTGTTGGCCCTCGTGTTCATAGTACCGAGGTGAGCTACTAGTGTAGGGAGAGAGCTAGCCACCCCACGAGGCCCGGGGTTCAGCTAGCCACCCTACACTGACTTGTTAGGCCCTCTGGGCAAACCGAGGTAGTCATATGAGGGTGCGCGGACTGTGGAGGGGCGAGACCTTTGTTATGAGAGGGCAAGGCCCTATATTGTCCCGTGCTATACTTTGGGCGTACCCGCTAGTGGAAATGACTGACTGCGTGTCAGTGCGGGGTAGCTACCCGTGTGCTTATCACGCATGCCGTAGTCACCGTTACATCTCGACAGTGACCTCAGGGTGGTTGACTGGCTATAGGACTACCACGGGGGACTCTCCCGGCCAGGAGAGCACCACGTGTACCTTCTACTCTACGGAAAATACTGCAATCAAGATTGTTCCCATGAGGAACATGCAAGATCAATAATATCTGGATGTTTGAAAAAAATGGGTGAAAAAGAAATACACATAAAATAGATAAATAGAAAAGAGAAATAAACATGTTGCTTTTACTGTTTTAGATAGTATAGATACCACTCTACTCAGTGTTTGCTGACTCTGTCTTTTCATAATATTGTTCAGGACCAGGAGTTGAGCAGCCCGAGCTTCCGGCTGTGGAGAGTGCTGGGCCCAGTCAAGCCCAGCCGTAGTTTTCAGCACTTTCTTGTTGTTCCTTTACTGTTTTAGTAAGTATTAGACTTCTAGTTACTGTTTGCCTCTACTATTTACTTCTGTTTCCATTATTTTGTTGTTGTGGTGGTATGTAATGGAACAACAGATTTACTTTCCTTTACTGCTTTGTACGTTTCTTCTACTTAGTTATATTGCATATGTGAATGTGGTTTACTTTCCTACTTTTTGGTTATTTCTTATTGGACGACTAGGTCTTGGGATTAGTCGAGACGAGCCGGTCTCGGGTCCTATAGGGGTCCAGGAATCGGGTCATAACAAGATAGTATCAGAGCAAGGTTGTCCCGAGAAATGAACCAATTAGCTTAAGAATAATCGTTCACGTGCATATAACTAGGGTAGCCACCACAACATATCGCCTTGACGTTCGTTCCAAGTCTTTTCTCGAAGAAATTCGATATCGTTGACCCTTTTGTTCTGTCTTTCGCGTCTCCTTGCAAGAGATGCCTCGTCGGGGAGTTCTCGAGGCAGGTCGTGGTCACGGCCGTGGACAAGGTTGGAGGGGCGGATGTGCCGGGTCTGAGGTACCAGTTGACCCACCTCTTCTCCCGGGCGTTCAGGCCCAGGATCTCACCCAGCTGATCAAAGATATTATGCGAGAGGAGCTCCACCAGCCTCCATGGGCACCTCTCCCTGAGAACCTGGAGGGGGAGTCCTCGGTGGGACAGAGAAACCGCCGTAGCGCTGGACAAGCAGGAGGGGGAGGGGGTGGTGCTCCACCTCCCCCACCGCACTTTGACACTTCCGAGCATAAGCTCTCCTTGCCTGAAGGCGTGCCCGTTCCCCCACTGCAGCTACACCACGAGCTTTTCGGACAGTTCCGAAAGCCAAAGTCTCCCTCCTTCAAGGGGGATGAGGATCCGTCTAAGGCAGAGGACTGGCTGGAGCAGATAGAGGTGTTTGACACCCTTCGCTCTTACATGGAGTGCCACGTGGCCTTTGCCACGTACCAACTAGAGAGCGCAGCACACAGGTGGTGGAGGGCAGTTGAGGCCAGGAGAGGGGAGAGCCGATGTAGGACCAGTTCATGACTCTCTTCTGCGAGCAGTACTTCCCGCAGACCTGGCGGAACCAGAGGAGGCGGGAGTTCCACACTCTCTGCCAGAGGACGATGACTGTTAGCGTGTATCGCACACGTTTCCTGGAGCTGTCACATTTTACCTCGACAGCCGTGGCTACGGAGGAGGAGCGCCTGTGGAGGTTCACTGAGGGGCTCCAACCTACTATTCGAGGGTATGTCAAACCCCTAAAGCTGCCCACCTTCTCTCGAGTAGTTGAGGCAGCCATGACCTATAAGGAGACCAACCCGGCCGCACGAGACACTGACAGCGGATGGAAGAGGCCCTATCAGCCAGAGTACTCTCAAGGCCATCAAGAGAGGAGGCATGCAGCACCCACAGGAGAGCCATCTCGTTTTGCGGGGCCGTCAGTAGCCTTTGGGGGCCTCAGACAGGAGCCAGCTGCCAGCACTGGACCACCTCCCAGCTGCCAGCAGGGACCTACCGAGGGAGTAGGTCGTGTCCCCCCTACTACCAGTGAGGCCAACCAGGCCACATCAGGAGGGACTGCCCATCTAGGTCCAAAGCACAGCAGATGCTCCCCACACCGAGCACTAGAGGCCGAGCTGGTGGTCGTGGTCCCCAGGTGTGTAGGGGAGGGCAGCAGTCACGAGGAGGGTACCGACCAACTGCTGCTCGCCGGACCCAGAGTGTAGCTGCTTCATCTGCACCGAGGACTGAGGGACATATCAACGCCCTAACACACAGAGATGCCAGGGCTTCCAGTTCAGTGGCGGCAGGTATGGTTACTGTTTCTAGCAGATTAGTGTACATACTTTTTGATTTCGGCGCCACACACTCTTTTGTTACTGCGAGTTTTGCCGTCAGTTTGGGGCAGGACAGTGTACTATTAGAGGATCCGTTTGTGATCAGAGGCCCAGGTGTCCAGTTGTTTGTAGTTGAGGAGGTCTACACGGATTGCGAGGTCAGTATAGGGGGACACAGCCTCCCCGTTGACCTAATTGTGATACCGATGGAGGATTTTGGCATGATTCTAGGGATGGACTGGTTGTCTGCCTATCATGCCTTGGTGGACTATTTCGGGAAGAAGATCGTCTTCTGTATACCGGAGTTTCCTCCCTTTGAGTTTCACGGACAGCCGGTGGACAGAGGTTTCAGATGCATCTCTGTGCTCCAGGCAACAAGGCTGTTGAGCCAGGGGTGTGAGGGCTTTTTGGCCTGTGTAGTGGCAGAGCCTAAACCCGTGGCTGAATTTTAGAGTATTCTGGTGGTTTACGAGTACCCCGACATGTTTCTAGAGGAGCTGTCAGGACTACCGCCCGAGCGTGAGATCGAGTTTGAGATCTCACTAGTACCAGGGACCAGCCCCATTTCTACTGCACCGTACCAGATGGCATTGCTTGGGCTGCGAGAGCTCAAGTCACAGCTACAGGACCTGTTGGAGAAGGGCTTTGTGAGGCCCAGTGCATCCCCATGGGAAGCTCCTGTGCTGTTTGTGAAGAAGGATGGTACCTTGCGACTTTGTGTTGACTACCGACAGCTGAATAGGGTCACCATCAAGAACAAGTATCTGCTGCCGAGGATTGACAATATTTTTGACCAGTTGCGAGATGCCACAGTTTTCTCCAAGATAGATCTAAGGTCAGGCTACCACCAGTTGAGGATCAGGGAGATTGACGTCTCTAAGACAGCTTTCTGTACCCGATACGAGCACTACGAGTTCTTGGTCATGCCGTTTGGGTTGACCAACGCCCCCGTTGCTTTTATGGATTTGATGAACCGGGTTTTCAGACCGTACTTAGACCAGTTTGTGATGGTGTTCATCGACGATGTACTCGATTACTTGCGGGATCAGGTGCAGCATGGATAACATCTACGGATGATTTTGGATACTTTGAGGCAATGCAGGATGTATGCCAAGTACGGCAAGTGCAAGTTTTGGTTGAGGCAGGTGACTTTCTTGGGCCACGTGATTTCAGGGGATGGTCTGGCTGTGGACCCAGCCAAGGTTGAGGCCGTACTCAGGTGAGAGAGGCCACGTACACTAACAGAGATACACAGCTTTTTAGGATTGGTAGGTTACTATCGGCGGTTTATCAGAGGATTCTCTCATATTGCGCGTCCTATGACCCAGCTGACTCGGAAGGATGTGCCCTATGCCTGGACAGATGAGTGTGAGGCATGTTTCTAGGAGTTGAAGGAGAGACTAACTTCAGCACCTGTGCTTACCATCCCAGACAGTAGTGGCGATTTTGTGGTTTACACAGATTCTTTATTGCAGGGGTTAAGGGGTGTGCTCATGCAGCAGGGTCACATTGTCGCTTACGCTTCGCGGCAACTGAAGCCCCATGAGCATAGCTACCTACCCATGACTTAGAGCTAGCAGTTGTTGTCTTCGCACTGAAGACATGGAGGCACTACCTTTACGGTGAGACTTTTGAGATTTTCACAGATCATAAGAGCATCAGGTACTTGTTTAACTAGAAGGAGCTCAACTTGAGACAGAAACGTCGGTTAGATCTCCTGAAGGACTACGACTGCAGCATCTCCTACCATCCAGGAAAGGCCAATGTGGTTGCTGACGCCTTGAGCTGGAAGGCACTCGCCCACTTGGCCAGTCTATAGGCATAGAGTTGGAGACTTATGAAGGAGTTGGGCAGTTGGCGACCCCAGGAGTCACAGGGGTATTGCGGGACAGTGACGGTGACATGGCAGACGTGAGCAGAGCTGATAGACTGCATCATCACAGGACAGATGACAGATCTATACTTACAGACACTACGGGACAGGGTGTTGACAGGAGACCTAGGAGGCTTTTCCTTTACAAACGAGATACTGTGCATGAGGGGACGCTTATGCGTTCCTAGGGACGAGGAGTTGTTGAGAGAGCTCCTGGCTGAGGTGCACGGTCCAAGTTCACCATACATCCTGGGAACACAAAGATGTATCATGACTTATGACGCGACTTTTGGTGGAGAGGGATGAAGCAGGATGTTGGTGAGTTTGTGCAGCAGTGTTTAGTATGTCAGCAGGTGAAGGCCAAGCACCAGAGGCCTACAGGGCCGTTGCAGCTACTTCCTATGCCAGAGTGGAAGTGGGAAAACATCACCATGGACTTAGTGGTGGGCCTACTGGTTACCCAGCAAGGACACGACACAGTCTGGGTGATAGTGGACAAGTCGACAAAGATGATGCGTTTCTTGCATATCCGAGTCACCTTGGGACCAGCACAGTTGGCAGAGAGGTACATTCGCAATGTGGTGCGCCTGCACGGAGTTCCGCGCGAGATTGTATCCGACAGGGATACCCGTTTTAGTTCCCGCTTTCTGGAGTGCACGACGTGTTCCACGTGTCCAATCTCAGGAAGTACGTCGCTGATCCGAGTCACGTTCTAAGCCACGAAGCGTCGAAGTGGGTGACAACCTGACCTACCCCGAGAGACTAGTGTAGATACTAGACAAAGCCATCCGGAGTCTGAGACGGAAGTAGGTACTGATGAGAACCTCATCATGAACCCTAACTAGCACAATTTAATCCAAATGAGTGTGAAAAAGCTCTTACAAAACCTGAAGAGAGGCTTAACTCAGAGAATTCTGAGTTAAAGAATAAAATAAATCATAAGTGGTAAAACTGCAATTTCACCAAGGCAGTGTGCAAACAGGGTAATTAAGGGTCCAAACACTGGTCAAACGAGCTTAATAAGGAGGGAAGTGGGATGATCTGATCTGAAAAAGGTTATAGCAACTTCTAAGAATTAAATGAAATTCTGTAACCCTAAAATAAACCACTTTAATTCACGAGGTTCGAGGTAGGATAAAAATCAACTAAACCCTCTAGAATTTATAGAAAGATATTCCCTAGGGTTTAGAACCTTTAATTTGGCCTTTGTAACCTATTTTGACCTAAAATGAGAACCATGCCTAATTTATGACTTAATTTGGGTTTTTACGTAAATTGACCAGTCAAACATGGTTCAACCTAAAATAAAATTTCACCATTAAAATCCTTAGGTTCAAATTAGTTTGGTATAAAAATTTGGACCTAAGAAAAGACCATCTTGACCAACTTTACAAATTTGTCCTCTTGATTTACTTTTTGACCCTTATCTTTTGAAACCCTTGCGAATTTCCCCCCTATCTTCTCATCGTTCTTTGCAGAACGGTCCCCCCTGCCATTTCTGCACAACACCATACCTCCGGCGACCTTGCACGGAGGATGGCGCTGCGCATGGCAGGGCGGCCGTCCTCAGGAACAAGCGGGGAGTTCCCTGCGACGTCCTCTATCGCAGGGACCCTCCCCTGACCTCTGCAACCGACCATGCCTCTCGTGCGAACGCACGAAAGGCATGGGTGTCCATTTCTGGCCACTCTCCGGTGAGCCTGGCACGTCGTCTCCTCGATCTCCTCCCCTTGCTAGCTCCTATTTAAGGAGCGGCAGGGTTTGCCGTCTCCTGCAAGCTTCTTCTTGCAGAGAAACACCCTACATTTCGTCTCTTCCCTCTCCAGTTAGGCAGCCCGAGCTTTTGGCAAACCTCCCTCCTCCTCCTCGTCGCCCTACTGCCCTACCTGCAGCAGAGTCCACTCTACCCCATCGTCCCACGCTAGGTTCTACCAGCTGGTGCCCTCAGACCACCTCCTCGTCGCCGATAACCTCCTCCTGGGCATCTTCGTCCTCAGCTCCAGCAGGCACGAGCCGGACGCCTCCCTCTCCCCTTCGTCGATTAAGTAGGTAGGAATCTTCCTCTCTCTCTCCCTTACATTTTCCCCTTCCTGATTTACCCTTGTAATCCACTGACCGCCACTTCCACCTCCATCTCCGGTCACCATCTCCGGCGAGGTCACTCCACCTCCACAGACCACCTCACCCCTCACCGACAAGCCCAGAAGCTCCCCCTCACTCCACTCAACTGTTTCCCCCACTCCATTCACCGCCATTCACCGCCCAACCACCCCTCGAACAAACCCACTCCCGCACACACAATCTGCCCTAAGCACACCTTCACAAGCACATTCGCGCCTCGCCGACCCTCGCATTGCCTTCGCCGCCCTCTGGCGAAGCTCCTTACGTTATCTGATGCGGCCGCGAGGCTGTCCTTGTGTTTTCAGGTCAGCGCCTCCTCGCCGCCATTGAAGAGCTGCTGAAGCTCCTTCGCAAGCCGCTCCAGGACGTCTCCAGCCCAGGCGCACGCTCCAAGAAGCGCGGGTTGGTTCCGCAAGCACTCCAACGCTTGCGATTGGGGGTGCGAACGCTCGCTGCTGCCCCAATTGGCAGCATCTCCTCGTCTACGGGCATGCGGAATGGAGGTGGGACTTTAGTCCCACCTCGTGAGTGTGTGGCCTCGCTCCCACACTTAAATTGAAAAAGTGTATTAGGTTGTTTGCCTTCGATATGTACATAATTGTTTAGATTGGTTTTTAATGCTTTTATACTTATTTATATGTTTGACGCATTGTCATTAACACTAATCAATTCAATATTGTACATAATTGACTTAGATTAATTCATTCTTTGATTATTTTATTATTCATTCATGCATATATAAACCTAACATTTTTGGAATAAAAGATAATTTTTGGATAATAGAAAGTGATGTATATTAATAACCGTCTCTTAGAGAATGACCTGAAATAAAACCAGTAAAAATTGTATATAAATAAAATGACATCCATCTTGATTGCAACTATACTATAACACGATAATTAACCATAATTAATAAGCTATCCAGATGGCACATCATCCGGGGGGAGATGTGTACTCCTGAATTTCACTAGTTTTTTAGTGGATAGTACAAGTAGAATTCTCACTCTTTCTTCTCTCAGGTTACATAAAAAACTATAAGTAACTCGGCCCAGGTATTTATAGGGCATGCTACCTCTTGATCGTGGGTCTCGTCAGATTTCCCACGATCCCATGATATACCCAATAATGAAATTCAATTTCGTAACCATTAAACGACTGCCAACATAAATACTGACATAACGGATATGAATTTAACTTCAGTCAACAGGATCCATCGACAAGCTATCGGATTCTTTCGTGTGCGGGGTCGTCGAATCAGGTAGACCCGACAGGATGTGCCACGCTAGACAGATCTGTGAAGATGGATTCAGCCAGACCCGTTAGGATGACGAGCAACCAAATCTATCAATACGTCGTATTGCCAAATCCGTTAGGATGTCAAAGTTTATGAAAAGGATTTTTCTTCTCTCATCCGGGAGATTTTACATATATATATCCCTAAAAATATTGGAAAAGATGTATATATCCCTACATATTCCATATTTATGTATGTGCCCCTATAAAATAGCTATATAATGGTTGTATACCTGGCTCGATTAAACTTAACGGATTATGTATAAAAAAATAAAAAAATTTATATTTATTCCCTTAAACTTTTTGAATATTTTTCCAAAATATCCTCCTCCTTCCTTCCTCATCCTCCACCTTTATGGACAGCTTGCGATGGACCACGTAGTGCTTGAACACTTAGTGCCCTTGGAGCTCGTAGATGGTGTAGACGATGGCATCCTCGTTACAGAGGGAGTGGAGGACCTCGCCATTCTCAATGGTGAGGATGACACCCTTGAAGAGGCTAGTGAGGTAGGTGACGAAGTTGGTGTCCTTCGAGGTGGGGATGCTGTGGAGGTGGTTGTCGACGACCTCGGTGAGGTGGTCAAACTCGAGAAGAGAGCAGAGGGTGATGACCTTGTGGAGGTAGGAGATATAGACTTAGAGGATGGGGAGTAAGGGGTGGGATCTAAATGAAAGAGAGGATGGTGGGGTTGCCTCGATGAGTGACGGTGTCGACAAGGTTGTGGCAGGCGAGGGAGTCAACCCAATGATTGAGGTTAAGGGGATGCTCGTTGTTGGAAGAGAATTTAAAGTCAATGTGAAGGACAGAGTGGATGAATTTGGCAAAGGGGTGGAGGCAGTCGAGGTCAAGGGCCTTACGGCTGAAGTTGAGGCAATGGGAGCAGTCAACGATGACATCGGGGAGAGAGAGGGTGTTGTGGATGTGGGACTCGGTGAGGTCAAGGAGGCGAACCTTGGAGTTGACGCAGTCGGTGAGGGAGGAGGTGGAGGAGACGAAGAGAGGGGGTGGAAGGAGCTAGAGAGGGTGGAGAGGAGGTCGCGAGATGAGCAGTGGAGAGAGAGGAGGTGGTGGTCGAGGTTAGGTCGTTGGGAGAGGAGGGAGTCGAGGGAGACCGTAAGGGCTTGTTTGGTTGAAGAACTAATTAGGAGGGATAAAAAAAGGGATGTAAAAGAGTAGGAGGAATTAGAGAATTTTATTCTGCCTAATTGTGTTTGTTGTCACATCAAAGAATTGGAAGTATTTATTCTGCCTAAGGTGTTTGGTAGAAGGAATAAACGAATTTTATGTGGTGAAGTTGAGAGAGGGAGATGAGAGAGGTGGAATAAACCAGCAGAATAAACGAATTCCACCTCTCCGGCAGAATTCGTTTATTCTGGAATCCACCTCTCAATTCCAAAATCCACTGACTCAGGAATAAAAGCTGCCAAACATAAAATTTGATCCTAATTCTCCCTCTATTCCGCCAATCAAATAGGCCCCAAGGGCCTATTTGGTTAGAGTAATAATTAAGAGGGATAAAAAAGGATGTAAAGGAGTAGGAGGCATTAGGGATTTTTATTCCACCTAAATGTTTAGTTGTGTTTGTTGTCATATCAAAGAATTAAAAGTATTTATTCTGCCTGAGGTGTTTGGTAGGAGGAATAAATGAATTTTATATGGTGAAGTTGAGAGAGGGATATGAGAGAGGCGGAGTAAACAAGCAGAATAAATGAATTCCACCTTTTTGGCGAAATTCGTTTATTCCGGAATCCAACTCTCAATTCAGGAATCTACCGACTTTGGAATAAAGGCTGCCAAACGCGGAATTCAGCCTTAATTCCCCCTTTATTCCGCCAACCAAACAGCCCCTAAGAGGGGGAATTAAGTCCGAATTCTACATTTGCCAGCTTTTATTTCGACGTCGGCGGATTCTAAAATAGAGAGGTGGATTCCAAAATAAATGAATTCTGCTAAAGAGGTGGAATTCGTTTATTCCACTGGTTTATTCTGCTTCTCTCATATCCTTCTCTCAACTTCACTACATAAAATTTGTTTATTCCTCCAACCAAACATCACAGGTGAAATAAATAATTCTAATGTTTTGATGTGACAATGTTAAGACCCGTGCTGTTTGAGCCATTTAAGACGTCTGGACTGTCGGTCAGACGTCTGGACACCTTCCTAAACATCTAGAAATCAAATTTTTTGGGTACGAGCTCGCGTCTACGCGCGGGCTGCGCACAGATGGTACCCTCTTGTTTTCCTTCCCTTCTTCTCCCTCTCCCCGCCTCCAGCAAACCCTAAACCCCAAACTTTATAAACCCCTTCCCCCTCTCTCGTTCTCCCCACACCAACCACCTTCCCCACTTCTTCTCCACTCCAGCAAGAGAGCTAGCGCGAGCGAGAGGGCGAGAGTGGCATTGAGGAGGAGCGGCCTGAGGAGAGTGAGTTTGTGAGCTCGCGTGGGAGCTCACCGAGAGCTCACGGCCGGAGCAGCGCGTGCGCGAAGAGGAGTGCATCGGGGGAGTCCTCCCCGACACTGCTACAGCCGGAGCTGCAGGCGAGGGGGCGAGGCGCGGCCACGCACGGCAAGGGCGAGCGGGAGTAGGTTCTGGTTCTGGGTTTTTCCCAGAATCAGACGTCTGAAGTGACCTCCAGACGACGAAGTGGACATCTAGAGGCAGTTCTAGACGTCTGAGGAGAGAGTTTCGCGAAGGTACGTTCCCTTTACGGATACAACCATGCAGGCAGCTCCGCAGGTACCCTTTTGTGTACCTATTTTGAGAAGATTTGGTCGATGCATGCAGGTTTTGCTTCGGAAAGGTGCGGGACACACCCTCCTACGCATTTCAGACGTCTGAGGAGCTTACCAGACGACAGGAAGCACTTCCAGACGTCCAGAGAGGTGGTCGGACGTCTGAAGCTAGGTCCAGACGGTCTAGAAGAGTTCCTGGACGTCTGAGGACGACGCAGGGACTAAGGTGCATTTCTGGACACTTTTAAGACGTTTGGAAGTTGTTCCAGACGTCTGATTTTGCATCAGTAACCCTGTTTTGACCCGTTTAAGGTCCGTTTGAGGTCCGTTTTACGCAAATGAGATACCGACGTTTTCCTTGTGAGTTCCTGATGAGAACCTCATCATGAACCCTAACTAGCACAATTTGATCCAAATGAGTGTGAAAAAGCCCCTACAAAATCCAAAGAGAGGCTTAACTCAGAGAATTCTGAGTTAAAAAATAAAACTAATCATAAGGGGTAAAACTGCAATTTCACCAATGTAGTATGCAAATAGGGTAATTAAGGGTCCAAACACAGGTCAAACGAGCTTAATAAGGAGGGAAGTGGGATGATCTGATCTGAAAAGGGTTATAGCAACTTCTAGGAATTAAATGACATTCTATAACCCTAAAACAAATCCACTTTAATTCACGAGGTTCAATGCTGGATAACAATTAACTAAACCCTATAAAATTCATAGAAAAATATTCCCTAGGGTTTAGAACCTTCAATTTAACCTTTGCAACCTATTTTGACCTAAAATGAGAACCATAACCAATTGACTTAATTTGAGTTTTTGCGCAAATTGATCGATCAAACGTGGTCCAACCTAAAATCAAATTTCACCATTAAAATCCTTAGGTTCAAATTAGTCTGGTATAAAAATTTGGGCCTAAGAAAAGACCATCTTGAACGACTTTACAAATTGGTCCTCTTAATTTACTTTTTGACCCTTATCTTTTGAAACCCTTACGTTCAGCCCCCTAACTTCTCATCATTCTTTGCAGAACGATCCTCCCTGCCATTTCTGCGCAGTGCCATACCTCCGGCGACCTTGCGCAGAGGATGGCGCCGCGCAGGGCAGCCGTCGTCAGGAACAGACGGGGGGTTCCCTGCGACGTCCTCTATCGCAGGGACCCTCCCCTGACCTCTGCAACCGACCATGTCTCTCGTGCGAACGCACGAAAGGCATGGGTATCCATTCCGGCCACTCTCCGGCGAGGTAGGCACGTCGCCTCCTCGGTCCCCTCTCCTCGCTAAGGCCTTTATAAGGAGCGGCAGGGTCTGCCGTCTCCTTCAAGCTTCTTCTGGCCAAGAGAAACCCTACTTTTCATCTCCTCCCTCTCCGGTCAGAATGTCCGAGCTTCCGGCGATCTGCTACCCTACCTGCAGTAGAGTTCACGCTGCCCCGTCGTCCGCGCCAGGCCATACTAGCTGGCGTCCTCAGATCCCTTCCTCGTCGCCGATAACCTCCTCCTGGGCATCTTCGTCCTTAGCTCCGGCAGGCACGAGCCGAACGCCTCCCTCTTCCCCTTCGTCGATTAAGTAGGTAGAAATCTTCCTCTCTCTCTCCCTTACATTTTCCCTTTCCTGATTTACCCTTTTACTCCACCGACCGCCACTTCCACCTCCATCTACTCCGTCTCCGATCACCTTCTCCGGCGAGGTCACCCCACCTCCACAGACCACCTCACCCCTCGCCGACAAGCCCAGAAGCTCCCCCTCACTCCACTCGACCATTCCCCCACTCCATACACTGCCACTCACCGCCCGACCACCCCCCGAACAGACCCATTTCCGCGCACACAGTCTAACCTAGGTCCATCGCCACAAGCGCTCTCGCGCCTCGCCGACCACCGCACTGCCTTCGCCACACTCCGGCAAAGCTTCCTACGTTATCTGATGCGGCCGCGAGGCTGTCCTTGTGTTTTCAGGTCAGCGCCCCCTCGCCGCCATTGTTGAGCTTCTGCAGCTCCTTCGCAAGCAGCTCCAGGCCGTCTCCAGCCCAGGCACGCGCTCCAGGCAGTGCGGACTGATTCCGCGAAGGCACCCAGGCTTGCGATTTGGGTTGCGAGCCTCGCAGCTGCCCCAATTGGCAGCGGCTTCCTCAACTGCGGGTGCGCAATCTGGAGGTGGGACTTTAGTCCCACCTCGTAAGTGTGCGGCCGCGCACCCACACTTAAATTCAAAACGTGTATCGGGCTGTTTACCTTCGATACACAGGGTTCAGGTCCCTCACACGCACGCAGCGCGCCACGCTCTCGCTCGCTCGCCCTCGCCCGTGTTCACTCCCCGTGGGTCTGGACCAGATCCGACTACCCGACCAAGCACTCCTCGCCCACCACCGCACACCGGTGGGCTTGGTCCCGGGCGTGCTACCCGAACTCAAATACCCGGCTCTGGGAGAGCATTCCTAAGAGAGATTCAGAGAGAAAGAGAGATGCGGGGAAGGGGTAGGGGTAGGTTTTGTACTGACCCTTGTGTGTGTGCGCAAGGAAGAAAGAAAGAAGAAGAGAGGAGGAGCGGCCGAAGCCTTAGCTGCACTAAGCAGCTGAAGAAGAAAGGAAGGAGAGGAGCTGAAGAAGAAGAAAAGAAGCCTCACTGTAGCAAACTCATAGTTAAGTCGTCTGAGCACCAAGTCAGATGACGGAAGGGCAGTGGCCAGAGCGCAAAGAAGAAGAAAGAAGGAAAAGAAGGAAGCATAGCAAAGAAAGAAGAAAAGAAGAAGGCAGGCCAGAGCAGAAAGAAGAAAAAGAGGAAAGAAGACAGCCGCAAGGAAGGAAAGAAGAGAAGAAAGAGAAGGAGAAGAAAGAAGAAGACTCCGCAGCTGAAAAAAAGAAGGAAGCAAAGAAGAAGAAGAAGAAGAAAGAAGAAGGCAGGCTGAGAAAGAGAAGAGAAAGAAGAAGAAGATCACCACAGCCGCAGGCTAAAGAAGAAAGAAGAAAGAAGAAGGCAGGAAGAAAAGAAGAAAGAAGAAGAAGAAGAGGAAAGACCAAAGCAGAAGAAGAAGAGAAAGAGAAGAGGAAGAGAGAAGAAGAAGAAGCCAACAAAAGAGAACTCTAGCTCTCTCTCTCCCTCTCTCTCTCTCTTATTATTTTTGTAACATAATTGTGAACATTTATGCTTCTAGAATCATAGTTGCTCCCTGAGTTCGACCTCGGGAAAACTTGTTATTCCGAATAAAAAAAATTGTAGTAATTTGGTAGCTGTTTTGTCATATACCACAACGATCATAATAACCATAAAGACGAAACTAGCGACCAGTAGTTCCTCTACTTGTTCGAAGACTTTCCATACTGTTGTGATAGTTCCCTTGTGATTGCTCCTTGTTATAGGACTTTGTTCCGTTGCAGGTTCGAGGCTTGCTGACGCACGTAATCCTGCCGTTCGAGCCCTCAATACTCCTGGGTTGACTGGTAGAGTGGCTTCCCCTAATTTAAATACAAACCTAAATGCATGTGTGGAATGAATGATTAGAACTTAGGATGTGGCATGAATTCTAGGATGAGAAATACTTGAAATGTCTGTATGCGTGATTGAATTGCAGTCTTGAATGAGTAGATAGAAATGTCAACAACTTCCTGTAAATGAATAAAAAGTGCATGTGAAATAATGAATTACCTGTGCTAGTTAACAGTTGTATGTGATCTTCTTGTTATATACGTTAAATGATTTAATACGAGCTGCATGTGTATAAAGCTGAGAATGGTAATGTGAATGATAGAAATATGAATTATCTGTGTATAACCTGAGTATGGAAATGTGAATGATAGAAATACAAGTTGCATGTGTATAACTTGAGAATGGAAATGGAAATGATGAAACCTGGTATAGAATGGCATGAGGCATGTGAGCATGAACCCTAAGGGGGAATAGAAGTAAAGCTCCTGGAAATAAATAGAATGGATCTGGAAATGCATTGGGAAGTGTGCTGGTCCTTGAGTACATGGTACCAAGGGGAGCGCATGTTACCTCTTAGTGTAGAGGGGAGCTTGCTGCCCTTCGGGTTGAGACCCGGGGTGGGTTTGGCCACCTTGCACCGACTCGATGGCCCTCGTATACACTGTACCGGGGAGAGCTACTAGTGTAGGGAGAGAGCTAGCCACCCCACAGGGCCCGAGGTTTAGCTAGCCGCCCTACACCAACTTGTTATGCCCATTGGGTAAACTAGGGTAGTCAGGCGAGGGTGTGCGGACTGTGGAGGGGTGAGACCCTTGTTTGGTTCTTAGGGGCTAGACCCCTGTTACTGAGAGGGCTAGGCCTATACTGTTTCGTGCTGTACTTTGGGCACACCCGTTAACGGAAATGATTGATCGCGTGCCAGTGCAGGATAGCTATCCGTGCATTTATTGCGCGAGCCGTGGTCACCGTTACGTCTGTCTGTACCCTTGGGGTGGTTAACTGGGTGTAAAACCACCACTGGAGACTCTCCTGGCCAAGAGAGCACCACGTGCAACTTCTACTCTTCGGAAAAGACTGCAATCAAGATCGTTCCCACGAGGAACACTCGAGATCAAGAAAGAGATCTGATAAATAAACCAAGTGGTGAAAAAGAATAATTAGTTAAAGAAAGTAATTGAAAAACAACAGCTACCTGTCCACTTTTACTGCTTTAGTTAGTTGGTTGCCACTCTACTCAGCGTTCACTGATGTTGTGTACTCATAACCCTTTTCAGGTCCAGGTGTTGAGCAGCCAGAGTTTACGGCTGCAGAGGGTACTGGGCCCAGTAGAGCCCAGTAGCAGTAGCTTTCTCTTGTAGTTCCTTTTGTAGTAGTGAGTTCAGACTCTTGTACTTTATGTTCTGTACCTTTACTTTCTGCACCTTTGTGTTCCTGTAACTTGTTACTGTTCTACTGTTGTGGTGGTGATACATACTGTAGTAGCTTTTACTTCTTTGCTGCTGTACTCTTTTACTGTTAGTTGCTTGGCCTAGTGAATGTGGTTTACTTTCCTACTTTTTGGTTATTTCTTGTTGGACCATTGGGTCTTGGGATCAGTCAAGTCGATCCGATCTCGTGTCCTATAGGGATTCGGGAACCGGGTCGTAACAAGATGGTATCAGAGTAAGGTCGTCGCAAGAAATAGACTAACTAGCTTGAGAATAACCAATTCACGTGCATGTAACTAGAGTAACCACCGTAATGTACCTTTTGACATCTGTTCTGATGGTTCTTTGGCTAATGTCCGTTAGAGTTGACGTCTTCTCGTTTTGTTGTTCGCATCTCCTTGCAAGAGATGCCTCGACGTGGAGTCATTGAGGCAGGTCGTGGACGCGGCTGTGGATGAGGTCGGAGGGGCGAACGTGCTGAGCCCGACATTTCAGTGGATCAGCCACTTCTTCTAAGCGTGCAGGCCTAGGACCTCGCCCAGCTGATACGGGAGATAGTTGGAGAGGAGCTCCACCTGCCTCCATGGGCGCCTTTCCCTGGGGACGTGGAGGGGGAGTTCTCCGTGGGACCACGAGACTGACGCAGCGTTGGATGTGGGGGAGGGGGTGGTCCTCCACCGCCCCCACAGCACTTTGACACCTCCGAGCACGATCCCTCCCTGCCTAGAGGCATGCCAGTTTCCCCACTACAGCGACATTACGAGCTTTTCAGACAGTTCCGGAAGCTGAAGCCCCCCTCCTTCAAGGGGGATGAGGACCCGACTGAGGTGAAGGACTGGTTAGAGTAGATCAAGAAGGTGTTTGACACCCTTCGCCCCCCTACGGAGTGCCGCGTGGCCTTTGCCACGTACCAGCTGGAGAGCACGCACACAGGTGGTGGAGGGCAGTCAGAGGCTAGGAGAGGGTAGAGCCGACGTGGGACCAGTTTGTGACCCTCTTCTACGAGCAGTACTTCCCGCAGATATGGCAGGATCAGAGGAGGCGGGAGTTCCACACTCTCCGCCGAGGGTGATGACTGTCAGCACGTATCATATGTGTTTTCTGGAGCTGTCACGTTTCACCGCGACAGCTGTGGCTACCGAGGAGGAGCGCCTGTGGAGGTTCACTGAGGGGCTTCGACCTGCCATTCGGGGGTATGTCAAACCCTTGAAGCTACCCACGTTCTCGAGAGTGGTGGAGGTAGCTATGACATATGAGGAGACCAACCTGGTCGCACATGGCACTGATAGCGGACGGAAGAGGCCCTACTAGCCAGACTACTCACAGGGCCGGCGAGAGGATGCATGAGGTGCCCGCAGGAGAGCCATCACGCTTTGCGGGACCATCGGTGGCAGCTGGCAGCACTGGACCCTCGCCCAGCCTTCAGCAAGGACCTACCGAGGGCGAGAGTCAAGTTCCCCTTTGCTACCAGTGCGGCCAGCCGAGCCACATCAGGAGGGACTGGCCGTCTAGGGCCGGAGCACAGCAGATGCTCCCTGCACCGAGCGTTGAGAGCCGAGCAGGTGGCCGTGGTTCCCAAGCGCGTGGGGGAGGACAGCAGTCACGGGGAGGGTACCAGCCAGCGGCTACTCGTCCGACGCAAAGTGTGGCTGCTTCTTCCGCACCGAGAGCTGAGGGGCGTATCAACGCCTTGACACACAGAGACGCCGAAGCTTCGGGTTCAGTGGTGGCAAGTATGGTTACAGTTTCCAGCAGATTAATTTACAGACTTTTTGATTTTCGTACCATGCACTTGTTTGTTGCTGCTAGTTTTGTTGTCAGTTTGGGACAGGACTGTGTGTTGTTGAGGATCCGTTTGTGATCAGAGGTCCCGGTGGTCAGCTGTTTGTAGCTGAGGAGGTTTACACAGACTGCAAGGTCAGTGTTGGGGGACACAGCCTCCCCGCTGACCTGATTGTGATACCGATGGAGGACTTTGGCGTGATTTTGGGGATGGATTGGTTGTCTGCTTACCACGCTTTGGTGGACTATTTTGAGAGGAAGATCATCTTCTCCATACCGGAGATGCCTTCTTTTGAGTTTCACGGACAGCTGGTGGACGGAGGCTTCAGATGCATTTCTGCACTTCGGGCGGCGAGACTTTTGGGCCAGGGGTGTGAGGGCTTTCTGGCTTGTGTAATGATAGAGCCCAACCCCGTGGCAGACTTTCAGAGCATCCCAGTGGTCAGAGAGTACCCCGACGTGTTTCTAGAGGAGCTACCAGGACTACCGCCCGAGCGTGAGATTGAGTTTGAGATCTCACTGATACTGGGGACCAGCCCCATTTCTACAGCACCTTACAGGATGGCACCACTTGAGCTGCGAGAGCTGAAGTCCCAGTTGCAGGACCTATTGAAGAAGGGATTTGTGAGGCCTAGTGCATCTCTGTGGGGAGCCCCGGTGTTATTTGTGAAGAAGAAGGTTGGTACCCTACGCCTTTGTGTGGACTACACACAGCTAAATAGGGTCACCATCAAGAACAGGTATCCGCTGCCGAGGATTGATGATTTGTTTGACCAGTTGCGAGGTGCCATGGTTTTCTGCAAGATAGATTTGAGATTTGGCTACCACCAGTTAAGGATCAGGGAGATCGACATCTCCAAGATAGCTTTCCGCACCCGG
The DNA here is from genome assembly GCA_037157565.1 of Thalassia testudinum. Lineage (NCBI taxonomy): Eukaryota > Viridiplantae > Streptophyta > Magnoliopsida > Alismatales > Hydrocharitaceae > Thalassia > Thalassia testudinum. The sequence continues at coordinate 98,165,380 of JAZHRO010000039.1, read as the reverse complement.
TACGGACACTACGAGTTTTTGGTCATGCCGTTTGGGATGACCAACGCCTCCGCTGCTTTCATGGATTTGATGAACCGGGTGTTCAGATCGTATCTAGATCAGTTTGTGGTGGTATTTATTGATGATGTGCTCATTTACTCGCGGGATCAGGTGCAATACGAACAGCACTTGCGGATGGTTCTGGACATGTTGAGACGACGTAGGCTGTATGCCAAATACAACAAGTGCGAGTTCTGGTTGAGGCAGGTGACCTTCTTAGGTCATGTGATTTTAGGGGATGGCTTGGCTATGGATCCAGCCAAGGTAGAGGCAGTGCTCAGGTGGGAGAGACCATGTACAGTGACAGATCCGCAGTTTATTGGGACTGGCAGGTTACTACCGACAGTTTATCAGGGGTTTCTCGCAGATTGCACGTCCTATGACACAGTTGACCCGGAAGGACGTGCCCTTTTCTTGGACAAACGCTTGTGAGGCGTGTTTCCAGGAGTTGAAGGAGAGGCTGGCTTCGGCTCCTGTACTTACCATCCCAGACAACAGTGGCGGTTTCGTTGTGTACACGGATGCTTCGTTGTAGGGGTTAGGGGTGTGCTCATGCAGTGGGGTCACATTGTCGCTTACGCTTCGCGGCAACTGAAGCCCCATGAGCATAGCTACCCTACCCATGACTTAGAGCTGGCAGTTGTCGTCTTCACGCTGAAGACATGGAGGCACTACCTGTATGGTGAGACTTTTGAGATATTCACTGATCATAAGAGCCTCAGGTATTTGTTTGATCAGAAGGACCTTAACATGAGACAGAGACGTTGTTTAGAGCTCCTGAAGGACTATGATTGCAGCATCTCCTACCATCCGGGGAAGGCCAACGTGGTGGCTGACGCCTTGAGCCGGAAGGCGCCTGCCCACTTGGCCAGTTTACAGGCACAGAGTTGGAGACTCATGGAGGAGTTGGGCAGTTGGCGACCCTTAAAGTTACCGGGGCACTGTGGGACAGTGACTGTGACACAACAGACAAGACCAGAGCTGATAGACCGCATCATTACAGGACAGATGACAGATCCATACCTGCAGTCGTTGCGAGACAGAGTACTGTCAGGAGACCCAGGGGACTTCTCCTTTACAGATGAGGTGCTGCGTATGAGGGGACGTTTGTGCGTTCCCAGAGACGAGGAGTTGCTGAGAGAGCTCCTAATTGAGGCACATGAGTCCAGGTTCACCATACATCCCGGGACCACGAAGATGTATCATGATCTGAGACGTAACTTTTGGTGGAGGGGGATGAAGCGGGATGTAGGTGAGTTCATGCAGCAGTGTTTAGTGTGCCAGCAGGTGAAGGCCAAGCATCAGAGGCCTGCAGGGCAGTTGCAGCCACTTCCAGTGCCAGAGTGGAAGTGGGAGAGCATCACCATGGACTTGGTGGTGTATTTGCCCGTTACCTAGCGAGGACACAACACAGTCTGGGTGATTGTAGACAGATTGATGAAGACGGCACGTTTCTTGTCGATCCGAGTCACCTTGGGACCAGGACAGTTGGTAGAGAGGTATATTCATGACGTGGTACATCTGCACAGAGTTTCGCATGAGATTGTATCCGACCGAGATACTCATTTTACGTCCCAGTTTTGGGCTGAGTTTCAGCAGACTTTGGGGACACGGTTGAGGTTCAGTACGGTGTACCACCCCCAGACGGACGGACAGTCAGAGCGCACGATACAAACACTTGAGGACCTTTTGTGTGCCTATGTACTAGACTAGAGGGGTTCCTGGGAGGAGCACTTGCCCCTGGCAGAGTTTGCATTTAATAACAGCTGTCACTCGAGTATCGGCATGGCACCATACGAGGCTCTGTATAGACGGAGGTGTACTGCGCCCTTGAGTTGGGTTGAGGTGGGGACCAAGTGGGAGGTTGGCCCCCGGCTGATTCGGTAGAGTCAGGAAGTGGTAGAACAGATTCACAAACGACTTCTCACTATCAAGAGCAGACAGAAGAGTTATGCCAATCGGAAGCGCAGAGAGGTGCAATTCGAGGTTGGGGATCATGTCTTCCTTCGCATTTCGCCCATGAAGGGCCTACAGCATTTTAGGGTGAAAGGGAAGCTTGCACCGAGGTTTGTGGGGCCCTTTGAGGTTCTGGAGCGGGTAGGACCCATTGCTTACAGGCTTGCCCTTCCTCCCCAGCTTTCTAGTGTGCACGACGTGTTCCACGTGTCCAACCTCAGGAAGTACGTCGCCTATCCCAGTCACGTTCTGAGCCACGAGAGTGTCGAAGTGGGTGACAACCTGACCTACCCTGAGCGACTAGTGCAGATACTAGACAGAGCCGTCCGGAGTTTGAGACGGAAGCAGGTACCCTTGGTGAAGGTCTTGTGGAGGAGCCAGAGGTACGAGGAGGCTACCTGGGAGCCTGAGGCGGCGATGCGAAAGAGGTACCCGAAGCTTTTTGAGGGTACGTCTTTTTAGATCGGCTTCGATCCCCTTTAAGTTTGTTATGCGTATATTGTTCTTTTTCCGCACCCTAGCTAGCTCAAGTTTCAGGGACAAAACTTCCTTTAAGTTTGTATGATGTTAAGACCCATGCTGTTTGAGCCCTTTAAGACGTCTAGACTGTCGGTTAGATGTCTGGTCAGACGTCTGGACACCTTCCCAGACGTCTGAAAATCAAATTTTTTGGATATGAGCTCGTGTCTGCACGCGGGCTGCGCGCAGACGGTACCCTTTCATTTTCCTTCCCTTCTTCTCTCTCTCTCCCTGCCTTCAGCAAACCCTAAACCCCCAACTTTATAAAGCCCTTCCCCCTCTCTCGTTCTCCCCACACTAGCCATCTTCCCCTCTTCCTCTCCACTCCAGCGAGAGAGCCAGCGCGAGCGAGAGCGCTAGAGCGGCGTCGAGGAGGAGCAGCGTGAGGAGAGGAGGAGAGTGACTTCACGAGCTCGCGTGGGAGCTCGCCGGGAGCGCACGACCGAGCGACGCGTGCGCGAAGAGGAGTGCGTCTGGGGAGTCCTCCCCGACACTGTTGCAGCCAAAGCTACAGGCGAGGGGGCGAGGCGAGGCCACGGGCAGCGAGGGCAAGCGGGAGCAGGTTCTGGTTCCAGGTTTTTCCCAGAATCAGACGTCTAAAGTGACCTCCACATGACAAAGCGGACGTCTAGAGGCGGTTCTAGACGTCTAAGGAGAGAGTTTCGTGAAGGTATGTTCCCTTTACGGATATGGCCATGCAGGCCACTCCACAGGTACCCTTTTGCATACCTATTTTGAGAAGATTTGGTGGATGCGTGTAGGTTTTGCTTCGGGAAGGCACGGGACACACCCTCCCACGCATTTCAGATGTCTAAGGAGCTTACCAGACGACTGGAAGCACTTCCAGACATTCAGAGAGGTGGTCGGACGTCTGGAGCTAGGTCCAGATGGTCCAGAAGAGTTCTTGGATGTCTGAGGACGACGCAGAGACTGAGGTGCATTTCTGGACACTTTTAAGACGTCTGGAAGTTGTTCCAGACGTCTGATTTTGCATCAGTAACCCTATTTTGACCCGTTTAGTGTCCGTTTGAGGTCCGTTTTACGCAAATGAGATATCGACGTTTTCCTTGTGAGTTCCTCTACTTGTTAGAAGGCTTTCCGTACTGTTCTAATGGTTCCCTTGTGATTGCTCCTTGTTATAGGACTTTGTTCCGTTGCGAGTTCGGGGCTTGCTGAGGCACGTGAGCCTGCTGTTCAAGCCCCCAATACTCCTGGGTTGACTGGTAAAGTGGCTTCCCCTAATTTAAATACAATCCTAAATGCATGTGTGGAATGAATGATTAGAACCTAGGATATGGCATGAATCCTAGGATGAGAAATACTTGAAATGTCTATATGCGTGATTGAATTGCAGTCTTGAATGAGTAGATAGAAATGTTAACAACTGCCTGTAAATGAATAAAAGCTTCCTGTGAAATAATGAATTACCTGTGCTAATTAACAATTGCATGTGATCTTCCTGTTGTATACATTAAATGATTTAATATGAGCTGCATGTGTATAAAGTTGAGAATGGTAATGTGAATGATAGAAATATGAATTATCTGTGTATAACATGAGTATGGAAATGTGAACGATAAAAATACAAGTTGCATGTGTATAACTTGAGAATGGAAATGGAAATGATGAAACCTGGTATGGAATGGCATGAGGCATGTGAGCATGAACCCTGAGGGGGAATAGGAGTAGAGCTCCTGGAAATAAATGGAATGGATCTGGAAATGCGTTGGGAAGTGTGCTGGTCGTTGAGTACGTGGTAGCAAGGGGAGCGCATGTTACCTCTTAGTGTAGAGGGGAGCTTGCCGTCCTTAGGGTTGAGACCTGGGGTGGGTTTGACCACTTTGCACTGACTCGGTGGCCCTCGTGTACACTGTACTGGGGAGAGCTACTAGTGTAGGGAGAGAGCTAGCCACCCCACGAGGCCCGGGGTTCAACTAGCTACCCTACACCGACTTGTTAAGCCCACTGGGCAAACTAGGGTAGTCAGGCGAGGTGCGTGGACTGTGAAGGGGCGAAACCCCTATTTGGTTCTTAGGGGCTAGACCCTTGTTACCGAGAGGGCTAGGCCCTATACTCTTTCGTGTTGTACTTTGGGCACACCTGTTAACGGAAACAACTGACCGCGTGCCAGTGTGGGATAGCTACCCATGCGTTTATCACGCGAGCCGTAGTCAACGTTACGTCTGTCCGTGACCTTAAGGTGGTTGACTGGGTGTAGGACCACCACGAGGGACTCTCCCGGCCAGGAGAGCACCACGTGTGACTTCTACTCTTCGGAAAAGACTGCAATCAAGATTGTTCCCACGAGGAACACTCGAGATCAAGAAAGAGCTCTAATAAATAACCATGTGGTGAAAAGGAATATTTAGTTAAAGAAATTAATTGAAAAACAACAGCTACCTGTCTACTTTTACTGCTTTAATTAGTTGCTTGCCACTCTACTCAGCGTTCGCTGACGTTGTGTACTCATAACCCTTTTCAGGTCCAGGTGTTGAGTAGCCAGAGTCTACGACTGCAGAGGGTGTTGGGTCCAATAGAACCCAGTAGCAGTAGCTTTCTCTTGTAGTTCCTTTTGTAGTAGTGAGTTCAGACTCTTGTACTTTATGTTCTGTACCTTTACTTTCTACACCTTTATGTTCCTGTAACTTGTTACTATTTTATTGTTGTGGTGGTGATACGTACTGTAGTAGCTTTTACTTTTTTGCTGCTGTACTCTTTTATTGTTAGTTGTTTGGTATAGTGAATGTGGTTTACTTTCCAATTTTCTGATTATTTATCATTGGACGACTGGATCTTGAAATCAGTCGAGTCGATCCGGTCTCGTATCCTATAAGGATTCGGGAACCGGGTCGTAACAGACAATAAACACAATCAACCACTTAGGCGAAATAAAAACCCCTAATTCATACTACTCTTTTACATCTCTTTTTTATCCCTCCTAATTATTCCTCCAACCAAATAGACCCTAAGGGTGCACAGGTAGGCAACACACTCGTGGAGGAGGTAAACACAGACGAGGTAGAGGAGGCTACTGAGAAAGGTGGAGAAGGAAGGAAGAAGGACTATGATGATATCTTAAAAAATATAGAAAACATTTAAGGTATAAATATTTTTATTTTTCTAAATGTATTCTCTTAAGTTTAACCAAACAGAATATGCGATCACAATGAATTTACTTTAGAGGGATACATACATAAATATAGAATATATATGAATGTATACGTCTTTTTCAATATTGCCAGACGTATACATATAAAAACCTCGAGAAAAAAAGAAGAAATTACCGATTTCTCCTCCGAAAAGAAAGGGGAAAGTGGGGAGCTCAGCAGTCGATAAGCCAGATAACAGCGGCAACGAATAAATAAACAAATAAACAAACGACAACAATAATAAAAGCAACAGGAAACGACCGGTTGTTGTCTGATTCGCGTTTTTACGGAGATAACTACACAACACGCGAAGAGAGAGAGAGAGAGAGCACTCGGGAAACAACGCCACATAAACACCGCAACAACTCAAACGCAGAGGTTCTCCATTTCTATCTGTGTCTCTTTCACCCCTTTCTCTCTCGTCTCCTTTCACCGTAAGCTCTCCTCTCCTCCGAGGAGGTCCGGTCACCTCCGGGACGCGATGGCGATTGGGCGGTGGTGATGGAGGGGAAGGGGAAGGGGGGCGATGATGGGTTACGATGGCGGAGGGGTCGCGTCCACTAACACCAACATCAACATCAACAGCAACAACAACGAGGGGTCCTCCTCCATCTCCCAGAGGATCGATGGAGGTCGGTGGGGTAACCTTCACTTCGGGTGATCGATCGATACGATCCATCGCCGGTTGCATTTTTAATCATCGCTGGATCGTATTCGTGTGCCGCTGTAGCTATCTGTCGGTGCATGCTCTGTTTTGGGTTCGATTGGTTCGTGGTGGCCAATTCGGTTGGTTAGCTTGAGCTTATGATGTTTGGCCGAACTTCGCACGTGGGAAAGTCGGGATCTTTCGTGGTGGTTCTCATGCTACGGATTGTTCGGGAAAGGAAAGCTTCGGCTTTGTCCCCTTTTCTTGTCGATTTGGTCTATCTGGCTCTGTGAATTGCTTGATTTTTGTGGTGTCTTAGCTGTGATTGCATGTGGGTAAATGTTGAATTTGTCTCTTGTGATGTTTTGAGCTTTGGATGAGTGCTGTGGTGTTTGGGAATTGGGTTTCTGTTCCCTCAGATCAGTGGTTTTTTTTTTTGGGGGGGGGGGGGGGGGGGGGGGGGGGGGGTTGGATATGATATTTGATGTGATTTTGTCTTTTTGGTTGATCGAGTTGCGAGTATTTTACTTGGGTAGGTGTGTGGGAGGGGAGCTTCGTGTGATTGGAAGTTTTGGAGGTTTAGTGTGCGTATCTATGCGTTCGCGCGCTCGTTAGTGTTGATTGGTTGGTTGGTCTCGTGGGTTGTTTTTGGCTTTGATGATATATGAGTACGGTTCGTGCATGTGAGGGAGTGTCCTTTTTTTTTTGAAGTTTTTTATATTGGAAGCTGGAGCAGAAGGTGGTGTTTTTGTATGTTTCTGAGTTTAGTTCCGTTTGATCCGGTATTTTTTTATGTTTGCTGTTTGATTGGGTTGGGACTATTATGGACTGCTGGATGTTGTTTGGATGCGATATGGAGGTTAGTGCTTTTTTACTGTTTTGAGCTACATTTTTTTTTTTCGTTTTTTGTGAATTGCTTGATTTTGAGGATTTGCGTGTTGCCATCGGATGTTGATTCCAGAGAAGTTATAATCTTGTGTGGCTTTAATAAGTGGAAATGCTTGCAAATTTTGGTTTTCTGTTTCCCTAATGATAACTGTTTTTTCTGAGTTTGCCTGCTAAGTTTCTTGGTCTTTGTTCTTTTGTTTACGCTTTTACTGATGATTTCTTGATGCAAGATTGCAGCATTTTTGGGGACAGGGGACAGGGAGGTTTGTGCTATCGACATGTTTATGTGCAAGTGCATTTCCATCTTAATTGGATGTAGTGGATTGTTTTGTCCTCGATGTGTTTACACAGCTGTTGTATGTGGCTGAGTTGCACTATTCTAGAATTTGTGTTTTAAGCGTATTTTTTCAATTCTTAGATTCTGCATTGTATTTGGTGCCTTTGTTGGTTTTTTGATGAGTGTCTTTGTTTTGTGCAGTTGCTACAGAGGTATGTTCTGATTGGTTGACCTGTTTTGATTTTAGTGATTCTCCTCTTGCCATTTGAATTGAGCCTTTTTCAATTCCTCTTTTTTTGCAGATTTGAGGTGACGTTGGGTATGGTTTGTTTGCCAAATGTGGGGGGTTTACTTTTTCTAGCTGGTTGATCTTCAGTGATCTGAGGGTTTTTGCATTTTTATTTGCCTGGATTGAGGCAATTTCCAGGGATGTTAGGTTTGACTCCTCTTTTCTTGTCTGGAGCTTGGTGATCTTTACACACGTGTGTTTTTCTTTTGACTTAGTAGTTTTGTAAATTAATTTTCAATGGAGCATAAGCTGGCAATTTGTTTAGCTTTTTAAGTAGAATTGTTTGTCAAACATGGGATTCAGTAATGAGAAATTGATTCTTTTATGATGACCATGAATTTTCATTCCTTTTTATGGTTGAGCGGGGCTTTGCTAGGGATTTGGGTGATTTGATGAAGACATGTCTAATCATGTGGGTGTGCATGCCTGCCTTTTGTTTTTGATTAGTTGGTATGGTAAATATCTTGATTCTGATGATTTACATGGTGTCATTATACATGGATGTGGAGAATGTTGAAGCTTTTTGCAGTTTTAAACGCAGTAATATACCAAATTTGAGATCTTTCCATTAATCATTGACTTTGGTAATTGTTTGATGAGTTTTCACTTGTTCCCTGTCGAGACTGGGGAGTTGTTGAGATGCACGGAGGCTTGCATGGATGTGGCCATGAGCTTCTGCACTTTGGTTTTCGATCTTCAGTTCGATGATCTGGTTGACTGCTGTTTGATTTTTTTTTTAATGCTTTTGACTGATTGGAGTTTGGGAAGTTCAGTTTGTACTCAAGGATTGCACTTTATGAATGCATGTGTCTGTGTCTTTTATCTGATGAATCTTGTCTGATAAAATACTTTTGGCATATATAGATGTTTCTCTTTGACAATAGGAAGGTTTGCACCCTGGTATTTATTTAGAAATTAATATTTTGTATACCTTAATCATCAGGGAATTTTTCATTTCTCTTTTTCTTGTATTTTTAGTTTCTATAGGACTTTTTTTTTTTAATTCCTGATGGGCATTGAGGGGAGTAACATTATTTGATGTGATAAAATTCTTCAATTTTGATGAGCTATGTGCAGGCGTTACATGTGGGTCTTGTTTCTTTTACTATTTTAATTCCCAAGTTCCAGGTATGACAGATTTTCTGTGGTTTAAGTCAACTGCTTGTACATTTATCTCATTTGGAATTGTTGTTTAGGACATGTTTATGCTAGATGATGCTATTGGATTTGAGAGTCTAATTGCATCAATTGGGATGTAATTACTATATGGTGACGTGGGAATTCATGTTGAAATCAATTAGATTTGGGAAAGCTTTTTAGTTTCATACTGGAAGTAGACAAATATCTTGCTGGATGTAAAAGGCTTCTACTTTCCATGGCCCATGTAGTAAATAGTGAGAGGTGGGGTTGGGAACCACACACGCGTGCGTGCCCTGCCCCGTCACAGCTCGGGCTCGAACTCGGGCTCAGGTGAGAATTTGGAATTTGGATTCTTTTTGCTACGAACTTTTAATCTCACAATTTTGATCTGGATTGGCCGATCAAAAGGTAAAATTGATCAACCAATTGTTTTGGTCGATCAATGAGTTAAATTTGGTTGATTAATTAGTTTGGTCGACCAAAAAGTCAAGTTTAATCAACCAATTTATTTTGGTCGATCAATGAACTTAATTGGTCGATTAATCGGGAATTTGGTTGGAAACCAAATTGCCTCGGCTTCATTCTCTTGAGGTGATTTTCGAGGACGTTGAAGATCGGAGTACGTCGAATCTTGGAGATGAATCGTCGTATTCTGGAAGGATTTCGTCAAACCCTTACGCATTGATATTGTGAGGGGTGATACTTTCTCTAAGGAAAGTCCTTAATGGGTGCTTCAATCGGAGTAATCTCTAGCCTTTTTTCATTTTGTTTATTTGTACTATTACATGTTATTTGTTCTTTATTTTATTCCGGCTCTTGCCAAATAATATTTAATTTGCTTGATTTAATTTTTTTAATCTATACGAAAATATTGGAAATTTATATATTTTTATTTATTTATTTCCTTTATGCGTCTATTTCAGCAATCTTAGAGAATGCATTGCTTAGATCTAAAATATTTAGAATGTCGAAAATAACTTTTAAATCACGTATAGACTTATTTGGTATGTCCGAGTTTTTTTGGTGGGTAAAATTTCAAGCGTTGGCAACAATATATAAGAATTTGGTTGACCACCATTGGTTTGATTTTGGTGTTGGAAATCGATTGCTCGATTTTGGATAAGGAAAAACTCACTTCTGAAGGTCAAAAGGCGATGGATGTGTGAAATGAGCGCAACCGTAGTTGTCATGGATGCATCTTATTGGCATTGTCCAATGTGCTGTTTAATGTATACAGCACATCCCTTTCCACTGCGAAGGGGCGATTGGAGGAGTTGGATAAGAAGTATAATACTGAGGATCTTGGTATTGAAAAATACTCTGTCGTAAAATTTCTTAAGTTCCAAATGGCAAGGGTAAATCGGTATAGGAGCAGGCACACGAATTTCTATTATTGCTCTATGGTATAGCCGAGGCTGAAATGAAACTTTCTGAGAAGTTTCAAGTTATGTCTATCATTGAGAAATTCTTTAAATATTGGGAGAACTTCGAGATGACTCTTAAGCATAGGAAGGGAAAGATTCTCTAAATGATTTGATGATGGCCATTACCATTGATACTATTGAGAAAGAGCATAAGAAACAGAAACTTGTAATACTTGTAGAGTCTAAGGTGAATGTCATGACATCTAAGGATAAGGAGAATAAAAATAAGAACAATAAAAACAAAATGAAAGCCAAATCCAAGATCCAGAAGAAATCTAAGAACAAATCATGCTGGTACTGTGGGTAGGTTGGGTATTGGAAGAAGGATTGTCCTAATAAAGCTCAGTAGAAGATCACAAATGGGAATCATCAGGTAAATGTGATCACCAACGAGGTCAGGCTTAGCGATGGGTATATCTTAATAAAATCCAAATTTTATGTTATTCACGATACTACTAAATGGCTCATGAATACTGGTGCCAATGTATATATTTGTACTGATAGATCATTCTTTTTTTCATTTTAGGCCTGCAGTAGCAGGACTAGGAAGACGGGGAACAACTCTGCAGCCAATGTGTTGGTATTCGGACGCGTGGACTTGAGATTTTCCTCAAGGCAAGTCTAGACATTGTGCATGATATTGCACGTTCCTACTGTGAAAAAGAATATTCTTTCTAGTTTCTTGTTAATTAGAGAGGGTTTTGAGTTAAGCATTAAATGTAATAAAGTTATATTGAAACATTAAATGTTTTATAGAAAGGGATATTTGACAGATTGTGATCTATTATTTAAAGTGAGATGTGATGTGATGTATTATCTACAAATACTCTAAATAATATTAGTTTTCATTCGATTCAATCTGTTTAGAGTAATATTGAATTTTGTGATATATGTCATAGCAAATTGGGTCATGTAAATTTCAATTCTTTAAAAAGAATAATGAAATTAAATATATTCCTGAATACATTATGGATAAAATTAATAAACGTGATATATGTATGCAAGCTAAACTAGGAAGTCTTGTCACTCTATTACTAGAGATACTGAGGTTCTAAATTTGGTGCACACGGATATCTGTGATTTTAACGGTGTGTTGACTAGGGACAATAAAAGGTATTTTATCACCTTTATAGATAATAGTAGTAGATACTACTATGTGTATTTGCTTAAATCTAAGGATAAGGCATCAAGTAAATTCTTTATCTTTAAGAAAGGAGAAACACAAATTGAGAAAACTTTTAAGAGACTGAGGTCAGATAAAAGAGGGGAGTATACGTCCAACTTATTTGATGAATAGTACTAAGCTTTTGGTATAGTGACGACCTCACATTCCCCTTAATCTAATAGGATAACAGAGCGAAAGAATATGACCTTAACTGACATGGTCAACGTTCTATTCTAAAGCTCAGAATTATCTACTTACATATGGGGGAAAGTTTTGAATACGGCATGCCATATTCTGAATAGAGTTTCCTTCAAGCATACGGAAAGTAGTTCATTTGAGATTTAGAAAAATAGGAAACCAAATTTGAAATACCTCAAAGTGTGGGCTGCCTTACAAAAGTGGTTATCTCAGAACACAAAAGGAAGAAGCTTGGACTTAAGATAGTTGACCCACTCTTTCTCAGTTATCTTGATAATGATTTTTTGTTGTAAAATCTGAGATTTCAGGCATAAATGTCAACATTGTTGTTGAGTTTCGCAATACTACATTTTTTAAGGATATATTTCCTATGAAAATTGGATTACTTCAAAATATGACTTTAGATGATCTAACCACCACATCTGATTCTATTCCTGGTCAAGTGGACAAGATGTCTAATGTGGGGGCTAGCTCTTCTCATTTTGAACCTAATTAAGTACAAGGGTTTGAACCTAGAAGAAATAAAAGACCAAGAATTACTAAGGATTTTGGAAGTGATTTTATTACTTACCAAATAGAGGGCGATTCCCCCACCTATCGTGATGCTGTGGCATCTTCTGAAGCTAAGCACTGAAAAGATACCATGAAGAATTGGACTCAATTATTTCTAATGGCACTTACGAGTTGGTTGATTTATCTACAGGTGTTCTATTATTGGGTGCAAGTGGGTGTTTAAGAGAAAATTTAAGCCTAATGGATCTATTGAAAAATACAAAGGTAGACTTGTTGCCAAGGGGTTCAAGCAAATGGAAGAAATCAATTATTTTGATACCTATTCTCCAGTAACTAAGATAATTACTAACCAGATACTTATTGCATTGGCTTATTTTTATGATCTCACCATCCACCAAATGAATGTGAAGACTTCTTTCTTCATGGCGATCTTGAGGAGGAGACCTATATGGATTAGCCTGAGGGATTTGTAGTTTCTGGGAATGAGAAAAATGTTTGCAAGCTTGTTAAATCTCTTTATGGTTTGAAACAAGCACTCAAGCAATGGCATGAAATGTTTGATAAAACTATATAGTATTTTGGCTTTGTAGGTCAAAAATCTGACAAGTGTATCTACTCTATGATTAAGGGTGATATGTGTATTGTCCTATGCCTATATATAGATGATATATTATTATTTGGATCAAACATTAAAATTGTGAATGAAACTAAGTTATTCTCGAGTAATAAGTTTGAGATATAGGTGTTGCAAATGTGATCCTAGGCCTCAAACTGATTCGGTCAGTAAAGGGGATAGCTATTTCTCAATCTCATTATGTTGAGAAAGTTCTTGAGAAATTTAATTATGAAGATTACAATACTGTAAGCACTCATTTTGATTCATCAAAAACTCTCTATAAAAACAAAAGTGGAATGCCTGTTTCACAACTAAAATATTCATAGATTATACGAAGGTTGATGTATTTGGCTAATTGTACTAGACATATTTTCTTTTTTCGTGTCTAAGTTAAGTAGATACACAAGCTGTCCTGACCATACTCATTGGAATGCCTTAGACTGAGTAATTAGGTACTTAAAGAGAACTTTTTCCCTTAATTTGCATTATAGTAAATATTCTTCAGTTTTGGAAGGATATAATAATGCAAGTTGGATCGATCAAATGGAGAATTCTGAGTAATGGTTTTACAGGGTATGTCTTTACCCTTGGAGGCGGTGCAGTCTCTTTGCGTTCTGCAAAACAAACCATTTTAGCCTAGTCTACCTTTGAAGCTGAGCTATGTGTTTTGGACACCACTTGAATTGAGGCTGAATGACTAAAATGACTTCTTACAAAATTCCTTATGGTGGGTACGCCAATTTCTGCGATATCTTTGCATTATGATAGCATGACTGTTATAGCAAAGATTAATAGTTCAAAGTTTAATTAGAAAACAATGAGACATCAAAATCAGACTCAAGTCTGTAAAGGATTTAGTGTCTTAAGGAGTGATTGCTGTGGAATTTATAGGATCCAAGGATAACACTACAGATCTGTTTACTAAAAGACTTGATAGATCTTTAATTCTTAAGCCTTTGGCTTAAGATGAGATTGAGACCCATTGGGAGTTTACCCGCAGCAGCAACCGACCTAACTGAGTGGAGATCCCACAAAGAAGGTTCAATGTGGAACAAGCTGTATGGGAAACTGGTTGGCGCTCATTGTTAGATGATTTTGCATTTGAGTCTAATCCCTGGAAGCTTGAGTGCCTTAAGCTGCAAATTTAAGGAGAGCAAAGGCTCTAAATGGGTTCAAACCTTTATGGCAGGATATGAGCAGTGCATCCTTGGAGAACATCACATATGTGAGTGTTACTGTAGACCGTAGGTAAGGGAATAGGGTCTTTCCCGATTACACTCATAAAACAGAATATGATGCATGGCCCTTAAGAGCACAAAACCTAAAGGTTATCACCAAAAGCTTCATTCTGTTGTCACCACTATCTACTCTACATTAAAGGTCTAGAGTTCAAGATTAGTTTCACTTTATTCTTTTGGTGATGAGGATGGATGACTCAAGTAAGGGTTCAAATCGGAAGATACCTTACTGAAAGCAGAGTGTGGTAGGTGAGAAATTTATCATTGAATTTCGACGATGAATTTGTGGGGAAATGTTGGATTTGAGAGTCTAATTGCATCAATCGAAATGCAATTATTATATGCTGACGTGGGAATTCATGTTGAAACCAGTGAGATTTGGGAGAGATTTCTAGTCCAATACTGAAAGTGGACAAACCACTTGGTGGGTGTAAAAGGCTTCTGTCTCCCATAACTTATATAGCAAAGAGTAAGAGGTAGGGCTAGGGAAAATGCATGTGCACGTGCCCCACCCTACCCTGGCTTGGCTTGGGTTCGGGTGAATCAATTTGGAACTTGAAACGTTGATTCTTTTTACTACGAATTTTTAATCTCACGATTTTGACATGGATTAGTTGATCAAAAGGTAAAATTAGTCGATCAATTGTTTTAGTCCATCAATGAGTTAAGTTTGATTAATCAATTGGTTTAGTCAACCAAAAAGTAAAATTTGATCGACCAATTTATTTTGGTCGATCAATGAACTTAATTGGTCAATTAATTACCGTATTTCCATAAAATGGAAATTTTCATAAACATCTGGCCGTTGACTTTATATAAGGCCTACGAGGAAGCTCCCATTTGACACAATAAGAACAGAAAAACTCTTACCACTCTCTTCCTCTCATTTTCGTCTCTCTGTTTTGGTATGTTCGGTCGACATGAGATTGGTAGAACAATCTCCAATCATTTTTATCAATCTTGCACAAGGAGATTGCAAGATCCACGAGAAATTTTTGATTAATTAAACTATTAAATTGGTAAATCGATCGAAAATTTGGTTGAAAATCAAATTGCCTCGACTTTGTTCTCTTAAGGTGATTTTCGAGGACATCCAAGATATGTGTGCATTGAATCTTGGGAGGTAGATCGTCGATGTTGTAGTGGACGATACCTTATCTAAAGAAAATTCTTGATATTTCGATTGGAATAATATCTAATATTTCTTTATTTTATTTATTTGTATCATTATATGTTATTTATTTTTTATTTTATTCTGAATTTTTTCAGATCGTATTTCACTTAATTTAATATTTTTATCAATACGAAAATATTGAAAATACATATATTTTTATTTTTTTATTTTCTTTTACGAATTTATTTCAACGGATAAAACCTGCCAACAGACGGTGTGTTCACCTTTTGTGGTTCTTTCTTTCCTCCCACTTTTGGTTTACCGGGTGGAATGCGTCTTGGTGGCCCGTTGTAACTTGTCGTTTTTTTCCCCCGGCCTTTATTTTCTCATTGAGGTGGGTATTAGTAGTCTGCTGTACCTCGTTTTATTTTACCTCTGTTGATAGGTCGTGCCTTCTGGTTGTCATTTTTCCTTTTAGTCAACACGTGAATGTTTCTTTTCTAAACTTACCTCAAGTTGGAGAGAGGGTGGGGTTTTGGTTTGCATTAAGCTAAATTGTTTGCTAGTGGATCAAGTGGACTCTAAAATTCGGTTACATGACCTGTTACCCAGAGGGATTATTCAATCTTATAGAATGTTGTATCTAAGAGTTTTTGACAGCATAGACATTTGACATTATATTGAAGTTTATACATTATTTTGAACTTAGAAACAGTTAAATTTTTTCTGGTTCCTACATTTTCCCATTGACCTAAAAGTTAAGATCAGATGAGAATGGATATTAGTATTCTTCCATCTCATTCTAACACATTTTGTTAAGGGGAAAATTTTAAATTTCTGGATAGCTGGGTGATTAAGCCAGTTGCTGGAGGTGGATCTGCTTTTTAGAATATTTTGTCAGCATTAAACAGATTTCACTGTTCTCCTGTTTCTGGCTAAAGTTAATCATTTAACAGTGTTTGGTACAGTCTTGCATGTTTCACTTGTATACGTAAAAGTTGTTTGTTTCTTCTGTTGTAGAAACAATGTGGCAAACAAGTAGGGGACTGGAGGAAGGTATTGAAGGTGGAAACTATCCCCAGCGCCCTGGGGAGCCAGATTGTGCTTATTACATCAGGGCGGGTCTTTGTAAGTTTGGGATGACATGCAGATTCAATCATCCTCCAAACAGGAATCTGGTAAAGTAGCGACAACCAGCATATTTTTTTTAGTTGATTTTGTCTTATAGACTATTCAGCTGTAATCCACCAAGTTCTTTGAGTGTTGTTTGGAGAGCAATTGCCAACCGAATGGGGGTATGATTTCAACGAAGAAATATTATAACATTTTTTATGCCCCTCTATTTTATAGGAGAGATGCAACCTAACATTAAAAATAGGGATTTTACTCAAATGCCACTAGAAATGTTCTATATTGCATGCTTGCCACTACATTTGCAATATTTATTTAAATGTCACTAGAAAGTTCACGTCGTTTTCATCCTTGCCACTATGTCAATTAGCACCGTTACATTTAACAAAATTTATACTTTTACCCCTAATTTTGTTTTTCTTTCTCTTACCTACCCCTTCACCTTCCACTTCCTCCACCTCCTCCAACTAGTTCCTCTACCCACCTCAACTAGCTCTCTTTTATCCTCCTTCTCCACCACATTATCCTCCAGCACCCCCTCCCCCCTCCAAATCCTTTCCTTGTGAGAAGCATACGACCCCTTCCCACCTGGGCACCCCTCTCCTACCTTCACATAGGCCACGGGGTTCCCATAGGGAAGGGCCTCTGCATAATCGCCATGAGCTGTCAATAGTTGTTGCATGCTCCCTGGCCATTAGGTGGTGCAAGTGGTGTTCAACTTCCTAACCTTGATGAGGAAGTTGAGGCAGAACATGGAGAGGATGTTGGGGAGGTTGAGGAAGGAGGCGATGCCATTCAAATTCCTAACAAGGGACGCCATCCTCTAGCAATGGAGACTTACATAGGTGCTCATGTTTGAGGAGGCCAACACCATGGATTAGAGAGGTCGGTGTTTTTCCAAATGACCAAGTTGGATGTCGACACATGGGGGATGATGGGCTTCGTGCTAGGGCACCACATTGTGATCTTGGTGGAATGCCTTGAGAGGCTGGTTGTCAACATGGATAAAGTCTTTGGGTTCACCTTCAGTGTCAGGTGGCTCAGTTGGTCATTAGAGGGTGTAGGGGTGGCTCGGGTGTTGGATCTACTTGGAAGTGGAAGGAGGGGGAAGATGGAAGGGGAAGTGGGGGAAAAATAAAAACAAAATTAGGGAGTAAAAGTACAAATTTCACTTGCTTTAGGTCCAATTCCGTTAATTGTAATGGTGCTAATTGAAGTGGTAAGTACGAAAATGGTGTGAACTTTCTAGTTGCATTTAAATAAAAATTGGAAATGCAGTGGCAAGCGTGCAATATAGAATGTGAACCAAATGGATTATCTAAATGGCAGGCATGCAAAAATCCTTTAAAAATAAGATAGACTAAGTGGATTTGGTGTTTTGTATAATTCGCTGATCTAAAAATATTTGTCGTCTACATATTGGGCTCTTGGATTATCACTAGGATGGCAGGGTATAGAGCTTACAAATCCTCTACAGATAAACCTGTCTGTCAAGACTCAAATGACAGTTTTCCATCCTTGGAAAACTAAAACTAAAGATAGTGGTATATGGAGAAGTTAAAAAGCCTGCCCCATCCTGTGCTCCACCCCTGCTGGAAAGTCAAGGTTGTCAAGCCAATCCACCTGCTACTAGGATTAGCATGAATCAGGAAATCTCCTCCATGCCATTGCTATGCAGCCATAGGAACTTGTTGGCGAACCTCTACCAGGAATCAATGTGTATCGTTGGATCAACATCAATAACACAATGAATCATCTCAGTCCTCCAACTCTTCTTCTTGTATGGCCTCTTTTACCAAAGTATGTAGGGGGGGAGGGGCCATTGTAACAAGGGATTGAATCTTTAGATCTGAATGCACACTCATGTATCTTGATTCCTACCCCGGAGAGTAAGTGATTGTATTCTTCGCTGACTACTGCAGCAGTGGAGGATAAGTCCCTCCAAGGATGTATATCATTTATGGTGGAACCAGGTCAGTATACTCTTCCATTGTGCACTTTCAAGTACCTCCGACTCCAACTTAATCCACTTCGTTAGTGGGTTGGCACATCCCTTGGCATGAACCCCCGAGGAACTGCACATGCAGTATCTATCAGGGGCATTTTGTGGATTAGCTGTTCCTATAAAGACCAGTTATGAGCTTATTATGTCTGGCGAAACCTGTCCATAGGTTCCAGCATGCTGGACCAATTAACTATGTGGAATTGCTGAGCCTCTGAGATCGATTGAGAGGTAGGATTGCAGTTTTAAGTCACAGTTGGGTCATCAGGAAAAAATCTTGTTAGATCTTGTACTCTTAAATGGTCTTGGTATACAAGCAAAGAGGTTTATGCAGTCACGACGGAAACCTCCATGACATCTAGCAAAGGATCATTATACATATAGCTGATTTCTTTATCAAGAACAATCTCTCTTTTACACTTCTTTGTAAGCAAAGCTCAGTTGGCAAGACATTCTAAAAGCTTTTCTAATATATGAATTTTGATCAAAACAAATTTTTTGCATGTGTACTCCTTTTTATTATTTGATATAGGCAACAACCTCTTGCTTTTGTTATTTGAAATTGTGAAGAAGTAAAAGGTCATGTAGTTGAAAAATATAATAAGCGGAAGTAAATTAATAAAATATCAAAGCGTAAACAAGAAATAACACTTGGGTTTACGTGAAAATCCCACTTATGAAGAGTGAGGAGAAAGCTACAGGAGAAGCATCCTATGACTGTGTTTCTGCATTGATCTTCTTAAAGAATAAGCAGAGGGGTACGTGTCTATTCATAGGCCACCATATACTCCATAATCCCATAATAGACGATATGGGACTAAATCAACTACACATGCTCCAATACTCCCTCTTGAGTTGGAGCATGCAATGCTTAGCTTATACAATACAGAAATCCCACTCTACACAACAAAACTCAACTCTATCAATTTGGTTCTTGCTTGTAAGTGGGTGTGCTAATGATGATAGGGTTGGAGCTGTTAGACGAACTACTGTAGTTAGCACTGACAAGGGCCTCTCCTCTGGGGAGTACTGGTGGCTCCCCATTTAATATCCCTGTCACGGGACTTCCTTTGAAGACCTTGAAACTAGATCTTCCCTTTAGAGTCCACGAAATTGGATCTCTTACATAAAAACCTGACATGGGCCCTTCCTATGAGAATTTTCAAACTGGATCTCCCTCCTCTAGAGATCTCGAAACTCTAAATTTTTTAGAGTTGTGGTTTTTCCTTTGGCGACCTCAAACAAAGGGACTCCCAAATTATGGATGATTATAATAGGATCTACACTCTCACTTTTTCCAATACATTATGAGAGAAGAAAATAACTTAGAGAAGAAATAACAAACAAAATAAAGAAGAGCTTCTCCACATCTTCACTTCATCTCTTTTTTTTTTTTTGGTTCTATTTTGTTCTACTCTTTTTTTAATTTTTTATTTCAATTAGTTTATACATTTTTCATCTTCTCTTTTTTTTCTCTCTTTTTATTTTCCTTTTTTTTAATATTTTCCTCAAATTTTTGTACTCCCAACTCACTCTATTTTTTTAAAAACCTAACCGAGAGAGAGGCGCACACAAAAGGAAAATAAAGGTCAAAATAGGCAAATGACCAAAAAAAAAAAAATCTCATACCCCCTAAAGTCACGGTCCTTCTTCGACCTCTTGTTATTCTACCGGTGCGTCCTCATCACCATCGCCAACTTCTCAAGCACAAGATTTCCGTCGAAGTCGCGATTTGCCATGATCCTTGCTGCGATCTTCGCCTCCCTCTTCGCTGCTCGTGCGATCTCTCTCGATGGGGCATGATCACACAAAGCACACGATTCTCACAATCACGCAAATCTTTGCCGCTTGCTATACCTGGGCTTCCTATGACGATGTAGCAACGCCTCCATTGGGCTCCTTTGCTCCTTGCGTCCACACCACCTCTCCTTAAGAAGGTTATCTACGCCGCCTTCGTAGATCTCGCACTCCTTTAGGAGAGCGTTGCCACTACTTCGACTTGCGCCCCTGTGCGTGCCTCACCACCTCGTGACAGGAGTAGCAGCGCTGTGGGTGCCCTTAGTTGCCTCCTGCGCCACCACTTGCTGTGTCGCCGCGGCCTCGCACACTGCCTCTAGCGATCAAAGAAGATGGAAAAGCTCTCCATCTTGTCGCAACGCCTCATTTGACCACACGAATGCCTTCCAAGCTTCGCTTCGCCCTTCTATGCGGTGAAGCGCCAACTTCGCATCTCCTTAACTGTTAAGGTTCATAAAACCCAACAAGCCATGGCAGCACTTCTTCGACTCTCACCTGCTCCTCTTCAGACGATCATGGAGCAAAATAGAACTTTCAAGAACAAAAATGTTAAACGTGATAATCTTAAGAACAAAAAGTGATAACCCAAGAACCGACTTGCTCTAATATTAAGTTGAAAAATATCATAAGAGGAAGCAAATCAACAAAATATCAAAGCGTAAACAAGAAATAACACTTGAGTTTATGTGGAAACCTCACTCAAAATAACACTTGGGTTTACATGGAAACACCACTCACGAAGAACGAGGAGAAAACTACGAGAGAAGCACCCTATGGGTGTGTGTTTTTGTATTGATCTTCTTAAAAAATAAGCAAAGTGGTACATGCCTATTTATAGGCTACCGTATACTCCATAATCCTACAATAGATGATGTGGGACTAAACCAACTACACATACTCCAACACATGTAGACTACCACATGGCAGTGAGTCAACAAGTCAAGGCCATGTGACCTGTTTAAGGTTTTAAGTTGGCGGCTTGCATGCCAAGTTTTGTGTCCCATGTGGCAACTTCGTTTAATAATTAAAGTACAATTTAGGATTGAGTTAAATTACGAATAGGTTGATTGATTGGGTTGTTTAGGATTTGATTTGTTATGATTGAGATTTGATTTAGATTTAGGTTTGGATCTCTTTAAATAAAGATCAACATTTACCGTTTGAGTTGAGTTGCAATGATATTCTACATTCCAAAACTCCCTTTGCTGCCAACTCTCTCTCCTCGATTCTTACATAAGCCTCCACGCACCAACTCTACCTCACCCTTGTTGCAAATCCTCACATGGTATTAGAGCGAGTTTCTCCCATCATCTAGGAGCACGTGTGGAAGAAAGAAGATAGGAGTCCATGCTTGAGAGAATCTCTCTTATGCGTAAACTCTTCACGCATCACCCCAGGTTACGTGGTTCTTGGCTTCTTCATCTAGCGAGGGAGTTCTCTTAAAGAACTCCTTGGAAGACCTTGGCATCTAAAGCAAGGCCAAGGAGTCAAGTATGGGATTCTCAACAAATCCTCTCATTATCCCATCCAACGCCTTACATGGAGCACAGAAGTAGGGGGAGGTTCATTGTCTGAAGCAGAAGATGGTAGAGAACGAGGCCCAAGTGTCAACTGGAGAAGGCAATGTGCTCATTGTGGGCGAGGGTATTCAAAATCTAGAGGAGACACCCAAGATCATGAATGCATCCAAGAAGAAGAAATTGGAGAACAAAATCTATGAAGTTATATAGAGACAAGACAACTACGCCAATGGTTACAATTTCAGAGGTTGCTAAAGAAGTAACAACTATGGAGGTGGCAAGAGGATTCGCAGTAGCATCAAAAGAAGATGGTAGAGCATCTAGTTGCACCATCGACGAACCATAAGTCTAGCAAGTCAACGACCTACTCCGGCCTCAACTTGAGGGGGAGTATGAAGTAAAAGGGCATGTGAACTGCCACGTGGTAGTAAGTCGGTGAGTCAAGACCGTCTAGATTATTTAGGGTTTTAAGTTGGTGGCTTGCATGCCAAGTTTTGTGTCACATGTGGTAATTTATTTTATTTAATTAGAATCCAATTTAGGATTGAGTTAAATTAGGAATATGTTGATTGATTGGGTTGTTTAGGATATGATTTGTTATGATTGAGATTTGATTTAGGTTTAGGTTTGGATCTCTTTAAATAGAAATCAACATTTACTTATTTGAACTGAGTTGCAATAATATTATACATTCCAAAACTCCCCTTGCTGCCAACTCTCTCTCAGTTCTCAATCCTCATGCAAGCCTCCACGCGTCAGACCTCCACATGTCAACTCAACCTCGCTCTAGTTGCAAATCCTCACAGAAACTTACCAGTTATTGATATGCATCCATGTGTGCGTGTACCATGCATGCATAATTAACTTGCTTCTAATAGGTTTTCCACATTTGAATTGCATTTGTTAATTCTATAGATTTACTTCATTTGACTTCCATAGCTGTCTGAATTATCAATAACTATAGATTTGTTATTTTTCATGGTAAACCAAGTATTGGATCTTCAATGGTACAACTTGAAAAATTTTGTTTCTTCCAAAAAAGGAGAAAAAGAAAGCTCGTCTCTTTTGTGCCATGTAATATCATGCCATGCTGGTACTACATGAACTGAGCAAAGTCCCTAGTGTTTTATGTGTTGAGATTGTAGCTTTTGTATAATGTTTATACTAATTGGTTCTCACTGCTATAATGACCTACAAGCTCTGTGGTTTTGGCTTTGATTTGATTTCGTTGTTGTCAGGTTCTTGCAGCAGCAAGAATGAAGGGAGGATACCCTGAAAGGATTGGACAACCTGAATGCCAGGTAACCTAACCATGGTCTATGCTAATGTTGGAAATGAGCCCGTTTATTCTTTGCTTCAAGTGCCACATTTGCTGAGACTTAAATAGGTTGTATATTCCAGAGTAAAAGTGACATTGATATCTTGTTTATTACTTTTCGGTTGATGTGCTCTTTGGAATATCTCTGCAGTATTATCTAAAGACAGGCACCTGCAAGTTCGGAGCTATCTGCAAGTTCCATCATCCTAAAGATAGGGCTGGTATTGCTGGAAGAGTCCAACTAAATATTTTGGGTTATCCACTACGTCCGGTTTGTGCCAATTACTAAAGTTTGTTTTTTTTTTTTGACTAAAAAAATCCATTGAGCCACTGCTTTCTCTGAGGTTATCAATGATCTCACTATTCCAAATGAAAGATGGCAGATGCTCATTATGCAAGAAACATCAGAGGATATTGACCAAATAATTTTTGAATTTGGGCATGTGAACTGGATCGTGGAAACCTAAAATGGATTAACGTTTTGCCCTCTTTTTCTAATAGGAGAAGTTGTTATTGGGCTCAGTTTGACATTGAGGGGGGGGGGGATATGCACTCAACATGTTGCATGTTGTGGTGATGCACCATGCAATGGTTTAGATATGAAGAAGTGGTTCGCAATTTATTCTAGGGTCATATTTAAGTGACGTATGCACACCTCTTAGCGTGCAAGAAGAGAAGAAATTGAAATCCATACTGGCATTGAGTTGACTCCCTATGCCCAACCAATGATGACGGCAGGCTCTCCTAGAAAGTGTGTGTGTCTAGCTGTTGAAAATCAACAGCATTTTCTAGATTTCCCATTGTGTTTCTTTGGACGTCCACTAAGTGGACAAGACATTGCAACATCACAGCAGTTTTCCATTTTTATTTTTATTATTGTATTTAGATTCTTTTCTCTCATATTGATCTCAGATGCCTTAAGATGCATTATATCTGTCCTGCAGAACGAACAAGAATGTGCATATTACTTAAGGACTGGACAATGCAAGTTTGGTAACACCTGTAAATTCCATCATCCGCAGCCATCTGGTGCCATGGCTTCTATTCGTGGCTCAACTGTTTATCCCAGTGTACATTCTCCAACAAGCCCTGGTCGGCAGTCCTATTCAGGACCGACAAATTGGCCCTTGTCTAGGCCTTCTTTTATTCCAGGCCCACGATGGCAAGGTGCCTCTAGTTATGCACAGTTACTTCTTCCCCAAGGATTGGTACAGGTTTCTGGATGGAATACATACCCAGTAAGCCTGGCTACACATCTCATCCTCTAATCTTTTGTCTAGACATGCAAACTTATAAACTTCTAGTACAAACTCTGAACGAGTCACGAACTTCATTTGTAACTTGACATTTTTATGATATTAATTTTTTTATATGTTTTTGAGGAAAACAGATAGGTACATATACACGTCTATTTAAAATGCATGCACTCACTTGTGCACTCATGCACATATGCACGTGCACAAACACAGACATGCACATGCATGAAGTAGGAAACAATAACTTGTCTTATTTCATTGAAAGGAACTCAATAGCTCTTTATATAGAGAGAGGTATGAGTAAATAGTAGTATATATCCATAAAGAAATAAAATGCTAGATAAATAGGAGTATCAACAGTCCCCCTCAAACTAGAGTATAGATGTCAATCATGCTCAACTTGGAACAACAGGAATCAAACATCAAACGAGGTAGAGGCTTCGTGAACACATTGGCTGTCTTATTCTCAGATACCACATAAGTAGTGCTCAACAAGCCACGCTGTATAAGACCACTGGTATAGTGGTAATCTACCTCAACGTGTTTGGTGCGCTCGTGGAACATCGGGTTGTTAGCTATGTAAGTAGCTGCCCGATTGTCACATCGCATCTCCATAGGCTCCTCAATTTGGACATGCAAATCACGCAAGAGAGATCATATTCAGGTCATCTCTGCAAAAGTCTGGGACATTGTCCTGTACTCTGACTCAGCACTAGAGCGAGAAAGTATCCCATGTTTCTTCTTCCTCTAAGTAACCATATTACCAACCACGAAGGTACAGAAATCAGTGGTGGATTTCTTGTCAAGTATACATCTCGTATAATCTGCATCAGAATATCCTACTACTATCATAGGAGAGCCTCTCTGGAAGAGAATACCTCGACCCAGTGCTTTCTTCAAGTATCTTAACACCTACATAGCTGCATGCTAGTATAGCTTCGTCGGCCCTTCCATAAACTGGTTGAGTTTGCCTACTGCCAAGGTAATATCTGGTCTGGTAATGGTCAGGTACAATAGCTTGCTCACAAACTGTTTGTATGCTCTGCTATTAACTGCCTCTGACTCCTCATCATGTAGATGTGCTTTGGGGTCTATAAGAATATTGGCTGGTTTGGACCCCAGCTTGCTTGTCTCCTGAAGGACATCTAACACATACTTGTGTTGAGAAGGAATAATCTCATCTCTGCTCCTAGTGACCTCAATCCCAAGAAAGTATCTAAACTGGTTTAGATCCTTCATAACAAACTGTTGTGCAAGAAACTCCTTGACCTATCTTATCCCAACCTCATCACTGCTAGTAATAATTAGGTCATCTACATAAACCAATAGTGCTACAATGCCATTCTCTATTTTCCTGACAAACAGAGAATAATCTGAAGAGAACTTCTGCATCCCCATCCTTTGCAACACATCGGAGAGCTTCTGAAACCAAGCTCTCGGGCCCTACTTCAGGCCATAAATGGCCTTCCTGAGTCTGCACACACACTCCCCCTGAACCTCAAAACCTGGGGGCTGCTGCATGTAAACCTCCTCCTAAAGATCGTTGTAGAGAAAAGCGTTCTTCATATCAAGCTGGTGTAACTGCCAATCTCTGTGGGCAGCAACAGAGATAGCAACGGAAGAGAAAGTATCAAAGAAGTCTACTCCATCTGTCTGAGTGAATCCCTTTGCCACCAATCTGTCCTTATGCCTTGAAATAGACACATCAGGATTGTACTTCAAGGCAAAGACCCATTTGGAACCAACAAGTCGCATGCCTATAGGGAGCGAGGTAAGATCCTAAGTCTGTCTGTTCCAAAGTGCTGCCATCTCGTCCTCCATGGCTTAATGTCACTTCGAATCAAGTATGGCCTGTTGGTAGGTAAACAGAATGGGTGAAGCTGTAAGTGCCTGGTAGATGCTACTAAACTGAGAACCAAGACCATCTGCAGCCAAACCTCCTGCAATCCGATATATGGGCTTACACGTGCGATGTGCTTTCCTAATAGCAATAGGGAGATCAAACTCATCTGGTATTTCTGAGTCTCTATAGAGGGAACCTCACTACTATGATGATCGGCACTGTCAAGAGGATCAAGTCTAACTAGACGATTTCTGTCATCAAAGCCTATCTCAACTGCCTGTAGAACATCAGTTATTGGTGTGGGTAGAGGCCTCTATGGTGTCGCATGAGGTCTACTATATGTCTGCAGAGGACCATGCAATCTTTGATAGTCATCCAAGAGGGTAGTAAACCCTGAAGAAGTCGGCAGGGGTGTGGAGATTGGAATCGCCTCAAGTGGAACTGGAGGAATAGGCATGGGAACAACATCATCATGAACACTCGTCTGTCCAGCAACAGAAAAGTATGATGTCTCATGAAAAGTCACATCAACGCTGACATAATGCCTGTGATGGATGGGATCATAACACCGGTACCCCTTCTGACTTCTAGAGTACCCTAAGAATACGCACTTAATTGTATGAAGAGAAAGCTTATCCCGACTTGGTGATGACACATGAACAAAGGAAACATATCCAAAGGTCCTGGGGAACACATGAAAAAGCTTGCCATCTAGATGAAACAGAAGAATCGGTATCTTCTTGTAACGAATTGAACTCGGCATCCTGTTAATAAGGTAGCATGCCGTCAAAATAGCATCCCCCAATATCTCTGTGGAACACTGTGGTGAATAAATAGAGTGCTGGCAACCTCTACTAGGTGTCTGTGCTTTCTCTCTGCAACCTCATTCTGCTGTGAAGTATGGGATAAGTAATATGGTGGATAATCCCATGAATCCTGTAAAACTCAGTAAATCTAGCAGTGCAAAGTTTGAGGGCATTATTTGTCTGTACAATCTTCACCATGGTAGAATACTGAGTCCTGATCTCCAAGAGAAGTGTCTCTATGATACGTCCAACATCTCCCTTGGTCTTTAGAAGGAAGACCTAAGATACTCTAGTGAAATCATCGACTACGAGATAATACCGATGTCTCATCCTGTCTGGAACTCTACTTGGTCCCCTTACATCCATACGGAGTAGCTCGAAAGCAGCTACTGTTCCAGGAGAAGTATTGGTAGGAAAGGAGAATCGGTGATGCTTACCTAATTGGCAAGCATCTCATCGAATAGTCGTGGCAAGTGAAATGTGTGGAATCACTCTCCTAAGGCGATCCAGAGGAAGATGACCTAGACGAGTGTGCCACTGTAAGGCACTCCCACCATCATATCTGTTGGCCCCAGCAAAAGGCTCTTAGCCAAGGTGATAAAAACCACTCTCCTATGTACCTCTGGCAATGGTCTTTCCAGTACACTTATCTTGGACAATGCATCCTATCTCATCAAATATAACCCTGCAATGAAGATCATTCATGATCCTGCTCACAGACAACAAGCTCATGGGAAACTCTGGTACATGGAGTGTTCCTGGCAGCTGCAATGTAGGGGTCACAGATACTTCCCCCTGGCCAATAACTAGAGCGTGCCTGCCATCAGCAACCTATACCATTCTCCCTGGTACAAAGGAACTGAATGACCTGAAGAGTGTGGGGAGACCAACCGAGAGGCCCCATGGAGATTCCCCCTTGCGACAGTAGAGGAGAGTAGCCCTAGAAAAGAGGCTACACTCCTCTTAGGTCAAGCCGATCAGGGAGAACCAACAGCAGCGCCGCTGGGTCGTTGGAGCGCCGTCGTCGCCGCTGCTCGAGTCAGGCAGCGTCAAGCGGCGTCGCTGCTGGGTGCTCAAGGTAGTGCCGTGACTGTGCTCGAGGCTGCGCACTGCCCAACGCACGAAGGCAGCTCCTCGATCGCTACCTATGCGCAGTCGAGTCCCAACAGCACTCCCCGATCGTGCTAAGAGAAGCCTAGGTCCCCGATCATGCTAGGAGAGGCAGCGCTCCACCCTGTGCCATTGCTGTTGCCGGTGGAGGAGAAAGGGATTGGAAAGAGGGATTTAGGTTTAAGATTTTGGAGGCCTTGAGGGTGGGATACTGAGAGTCACGATTTAGGACCGACACTCTGATACCAAGTAGGAAACAATAACTTATCTTATTCCATTGAAAATAACTCAATACCTCTTTATATAAAGAGATATGGGTAAATAGCAGTATATATTCATAAAGAAATAAAATGCTAAATAAATAGAAGTATCAACACATGAACCTCCAAATGTACACACGCACGCAGACATGCTCACATGCATTGGGATTTTTTAGCTTTTAATTTTGAAATAATACTCATGATCTGAGTTACCAGTTGGTTTGCAAATTCACTTGGTGAAAGGGTGAGCTTGACATGTTACTGACATTTTTTATGTTCTGATACGGATGCTCCTATTTGATAAATCTTTGACAGGGAGTCAAAGCAAGTTGTAGGTTCTAGACTCCAGGGCATGATCTAGTTGTCAGGGTCTCTTGCTGTCAGCTTGGAGGACTTCGGCTCAAATTTTAACCTGGGCTCCATTTTAAGTTCCTAGTCAACAGGAAAATAACCAAGTTACCAATCTAAAAAAAGTGAAATAGACAGGCCATTATTTAAAGCTACTGTCGACGGTTTATATCTAAATTTCTTTTAAGAAAAGCATGGCCATTGATGCACTTGAAGTTGACATTAACATTACAGCTAATCAAATGCACTATGGATGAATGTATCTCATTTTCTGTTTGGTAGCTAATAAATTGAAGCCTAGCTTATAGCTTAGGTGTACCTCTCTTTGGCTCTTTACGAACTATACAAAAGAGGATAAACTAGATGGCAATTATAAGCTTTATATAAAAGGGGGTACATTTAATTCCTTTCGAGCACTCAGTAAACTTTCACAAAAGGTAAAGGATATCACTAGATCTATGATGATTTCAAAATTATGTGGTATTTCTTTAACTTTGCATCACTGCAAACCTCTATTTAGGCTTCATCTTTGCAAGGACAACTGGGATCATCTACAGATAATCAGCAACAAATTCAAGGAAGTGACCAGTTCTTCAATAGTTCACGACAAAGTGGTAGTAATAGTAGTAATGTTCAAGGGAGCTACTCTTCATACCGTTCTAGTTCTGTCCCAATGGGACTGTATACATTTCAAAGGGAGAACACATTCCCTGAGAGGCCTGGTGAGCCCGAGTGCCAGTTCTACATGAAGACTGGAGACTGCAAGTTTGGAGCTGTCTGCAGGTTTCATCATCCTAAGGAGAGAACAATACCCATTCCTAACTGTATGTTAAGTCCAATGGGCCTCCCCTTGCGTCCGGTGAGTTCTCTTTGATTCCCCAATCTTATTGAAATTCTTATATATCATAGAAGATTAGATTTTGGAAATTGTCTTCATGTATGGCGGATGCTTGGCTTAAATTTTTCTACCACTGAGGTATTTATCAGAATCTCAGTTGCAAGGTCAATGCTAATTGTGTTGCAGAATATGATTCAGAACAGTTTCTCAAAGTGGAAAAATGACCATCCATGTGGAATCAGGCCTTTAACAAAAAGATGGATTTGTTAAATTTCTCATCGTGCAACGAATATAACATTTAAGCATTAAATTTTGATGAATTTCGCAAAAGCTAAAGTTTGACAGTGAATTAAAAAATTCGTGAATAGACTGAGAATTATTTGTCTAACTGATATTCGATCAAATAGACCGTTCAAGCTAAATATAGTGAATTGTGCCACGCTTCCCAAAAATATTGCAGAAACTATTTTTATCAGCGTTTTCTTTCATTGATGTTGCTCATTGTATGCACACTAATATTGGTTTAGAGCAATCTATCATTTTCATAGACCGAAAATTTTAACACATCTCTCAACCTAATACTACTTTCCGGCCATTGAGGTTTTGTTCCTTCTGTGTTTGGTTCACTTGTGCAGGGAGAGCCCTTGTGCGTCTTTTACTCCCGTTATGGCATCTGTAAATTCGGGCCAAACTGCAAGTTTGACCATCCCATGGAAACTGTCACCTTCGGTTACTCACCATTTTTAACAGGAACTGGTTCGATGCTGATGTCCTACGACGGACCCATCGAGGCAGGCTTGGGGAAGCCTAGACGACTCTCACTGCAAGAGTCTCGGCAGGTGGCCAATGGCAACGAAAATGACGATGATGAATGATTGCCAAGAAACCTGGGTAGCATTTCAACTCCTTTTTTACCTCCTTTTAACTTTCTGAGAATAAAGAGTGTCATTTGTAAATTGAGTTTACTCTGCTGCAGTTGTAGTCTCCCCCTACTGTGTTGAATACTTTGCTCGAAAGCAAACTTTGAGGCTTCTGAGGCAGAAGGATTTCTTCATCAGAAGTCACTTTTCACCATCATAAAATTTGATTACTCATTACACAAATCAAATTTTTCTTCGCCGTCTGGTCATAATTGCATTGCACAAAGTTTTCGAAGAAAAACGAAGAATCACATTCGGCAAGCAGACTCAATCTGCTAGCGCCTGTTCTGTAATCGAGTTGCTCTAGATTTAGCCGGGATGATCCTAAGGTCATTCCCGTGTTCTCAAACCTTTGTTTTTAATCCATAATGAGTGATTTAATCCCCAGATACTTGGGTGGATCATGTACTCCTTGGGATTGTGGCCAAAATCATGTCGGACGTGTTAATAGCTGTAATTGAGAAGTTTTTGTTTTTCGATCTAATTACAATTTAGTGAAGGAGATTGTTGAGAAGAAGCGTGTGTGCGCGGGGTTGAATTTTCTTAAGAGTTAACTGGAGTTGACAAGGGTGGTTTTCCTGCTGTTTGCTGATGTTAGTTGAATCTGTCTGCAGTTCGAAAAGCCATTTAATAACCTTCTGCTGGGGGAACTTCTCTGAGAGGTAAGCGAAGTATAGGTGTAGTAAGTGATGTTTCGACCATATCTGGTGGCAAAGAATGGGATATTGACAAGTACTAAGAGGCTGTTTGATAAGTCAAGTGTCTGCTTTCCCAGCAATTTGGAGAGAAAATTGTGCAATTTGACCCAAACAAGTTGCCAATCACGTTTGCTGTCCATTTGGCGAGGCGCACTGCATTTGGAGATGACGAAGGAGAAACCGTACGTTGACGTAAAGTTCACGCGCTCCCTTTTGAACTAAATTGTATAAATGACATCTGGGCATAAACATGGGATATATTAACTGTGAGTCAAATATGACCGGTGAAATTAATTATTTACTTCTTAAAGGGTCCTTTGAACTATTGTGTGTTTTTAAATCTTGATCCTTTGCCAAAATGTAGCTCCTTCCCAGCGTTTATGGCAAGGTGCCTGATCGTGGCATCTTGCTGCTTTCGACGGTTTGTACTGAAATGTAATGCAGCATTTTTCAAAGGGGAAAATAAATAAATAAATAAATATACTTTACAGTATATTTTGTATGGATGAGAGGTGATGAAAATTTTTTTTATCGATAAAAATTAATTTTCATAAATAAAAAATTATTTTTCATCTGTAAAAAAATAAAATATATTATTATATCTTTATTTTTAATTGATATATTTTAATTTTTAATTTATTAAAAATTATTTTTAATTGATATATTTGAATTCGTTTAATTTTCACTCGATTAATTTTAAGACTCCAAAGTCACAAATTTCAAAATGTGTTGTAAATGTATATTTACATACTTGTGTTCATTTCTAAACGGCTCTTAAAAGGAGATATTTCAACCATACTCTAGCGGTAAAGTCTACGTCAACGTTTCCAAATAAAATCACTTTTATGCGATCATTTAGGCTACGAAACCACTTTTCTATTTTTGTCACGATGTCATTCACTAATAAAACTGTTAATTTTCAGAAGTCTCGGTTATGGTTTGTGAGGTCATCCACTTAGGCATTTTATATTTTGATAAAAGATAATTCCTCTAAATTGTAATCTCATCTTTTTCATCTATCCAATTGCAAATGCTCATTTTAATTTATTTCTTACGTTTGAAAATGTCTAATAATAATATGAAGTGCAGGACATTATCCAAAACGCTATACATGAGTAGAAATATTATCAATTAAGTTTAGGACTCACATAACTTATTTGAGTCCGTTACAAAATATATTTTATAAAATTATTTTATATTTTACAAAATCTTTATGTATCTTATAAAATGTGACTTATAATTCAGAAAATGTGATTTATCAGTTACAAAGCTAATTTATAATTTATAAGGTGATAGTTGCATGACTTTTTTGTTTAGATAATCATTACAATCATTTTCATTTTTGTTGAAATTTTGCATGCAACTTATTTAAATAATAAAACTTTTTAGATTTGTTATTTGAAGATTCATGTGTTTAAATGACTCTGACTCAAACAAGTAATTTGAGCCTTAGGCTCACCAAATGACTTCTCTCTCCAATCCTCCCCCCACCCCCACATCTAGTTAGGGTAAGAAATAAGAGAGGTTTCATACCATCTTAGGTCTCCATCACCTCCACTAGTGCCATCTTGTTTGCTCTTAGTTAGCATCGCTCATCAACTCCAATCGCCTTTCCTCTCCTTTGTCAACACCTTGCCACCCTCCCCTCCTCTCCTACACCAAACCCTCGTCACCCCTTCCCCAACCCCCTCCACCACGCTTTGCCCTTCATTGACCCCCTACCACCTTGCTTCGTCCCTCCCTCGACGTCTCGCCACCCTTCTCATTACTTTGTTATTAAATATATCCTTAACTTTTCTTACTACCTTTAGATCATATCTTTATTTTTTCTTTAAAATTCTTTTTATTTATGGGTTTAATTTTTTTTGTTATTAAATAGGAAAAACGTATAGAAAACATGTAGCAAACAAACATAAACTTTGACTAGTTAATATCTCTCTCAACTTGACCCAACCCAAGGGTTCAATAGTGTAATGGGTTAGGTTAAGTTGGGACCTAATCTACACCCAACCCACGATTTGCGGGTTAGGATTGTTTCCAATCCAACCCAACTTGACCATGTGCACCCCACTTGGAATCACACATATATAGAACCCTCCACTAACTTGTCTAGTAATTTGCCCGTTACCTATGCAAAACCTTTTGCTACCTTCAACTATTTGCTCATCACTTGAAACCACATATCCCTATTTATTACTCGCCCATCACTTGCAACCTCCATCACATGCTCATTCCATGCTTCATCCTTTGCAACTTTTATCCCCTCTACAGAACCCTTTGCAATTGTCTAACAATTTGGTCATTGCCTATAAGCTCATGTACCTACTCATTACCCACAACCCTTATTAGATGCTCATCCTCTGTAATCTCCATCATCTACCCACCACTTGAAACCTTCACAACTTGCTCATCACCTACACGAAACTCTCTACCACCTTTTGAAGAAATCTACTCATCACCTAGGAACACATGTACCCATTAATAAGCTTCTTACCACCTACAACGTCCATTACGTGCTCACTACCTACAACTTCCATCACCTGCTAACCATACAAACCTCCTACTTGTCACCCATTGACTTTGCAACTACTATTCATCACCTATCCATCATACACAAACTCTCTATACAATTGCACCACTTCCATCATATTGTACCATCTACATCATCACCTACACCATTAGAACCACTCTCTTATTATTTTTATTCTGTTGTAGACAAGGGCATGAAGAGAGTAGGCACTCATAATTTCATTTATGATAGGAGATAGAGTATAAAGGGAATGGTATTAATGTAAGCTCTATTTGTCTCTTTCTTTGTATTTCATCCATTTGAGCTTCCACTGATTTGATAACAACTAATTTAAATATGCATGGGTCGGGAATGACTACAACCATGACGTTGTTTGGAAGACCTTAGGCCACCCCTTGGTCGTTAGCTAGATATAGGAATATTATGAGTGTACCTAACACCACTAAAACTAATAGAAAATAGCCTATTAGAAGCCTCAACAAGGTCCCGCTTGATCACTCAATTCACTTGGATGTCCATTTACTAGACAATGACAAGAATGTTTTTTCATTTATTGCTCTGGACTCTTTCATCTCCATTTAAAGATCATTGTCTTCACGAGTGATAGTTATTGGGGCTTTGACAAACTGCTCAAACTGAGTCAACATTAAACAAAATTGAAATGAGCAATACGAACCCACAAAGATGATAAAGCTTGACCATAGGAGATAGTCAAAAGGATTCAGACATAAGAGAATTTGGTTGGCTAGATTCAAAGCTTCAGCCACCTCGATCAAAATCTGAAGCTTCCCTTGGAAAATAATGCAGGATTCACATGGACATCTTGTTTAAGTCTCAAGCACAGAAGATTAATTATCACCTAGAGATCTAAATGGTTTCCTATAAAAGATCATGCTAGTTATCAACATAGAAGTGTAATCGACGATTTAAATCGCTAGTTAATTAAGGTTAATTAATTGTATCGTAGTATAGTGTCGAAATCCAAACGTATGTCATTTTATTATATATAATTTTTATTGATTTTATTCCAAGTCATTCACTGGAAAGCAGTTATTGACGTACACCACTCTCTATCATCAAAAATTCATCTTTTATTCCAAAAATGTTAAGTTTATTTACAAATGAATGAATAATGAATGAATGAATGAATGAATCAAAGAATAAATTAATCTAAATCAATTATGTACAAAAATTAATGAATTATATTAATGGCAATGCCTCGAAGGTATAAACAGGTATAAAGTTAATAAAAACTATTCTAAACTAATCTAAGTTAATTATGTACGATAATATCTAAGTAATGCCTTACAATGGGCACAAAAAGAATATATATATATATAACTTACTATGCTAACATATATAAACTACATACACTAACATATCTAATCGTCACTAAAGAGTGTTAAAAACAATTATATACAATAAGACAAAGACAATATGTATATAGTTTATATATACCTATATGCTATACCATCTATATACATATACTAACTATATACTTATGTATAGCTAATTACTTAGTCTATTCACACTTAACACAACTCACACTCACAGCTATTAACACAACACACACATACATGCTAACACACACCAACACCTAGTCACAATCTACACTTAACCAAAAATTAGTACTTAGCAGGCCCAACCCTTCATACGATCAACGGCCCACCATGGGTTGGATCAACCACTACTTAACTTTAGCCTTAGTGTTTGTTTAGTTTATTTTAACATACTTTCGAGCCAATACCGGCCCACATAGACCGCTTGGCCCAATCGGGCCACCAGGCTCCCAGTCTACACTTAACCAAAAATTAGTGGTTGGCAGGCCCAACCCTTCGTACGATCAACAACCCACTAGGGTCTAGATCAACCACTACTTAACTTTAGCCCTAGTGTTTGTTTAGTGTATTTTAGCATACTTTCGGGCTAATACCAACTCACATAGATTGCTCAACCCAACTAGGCCACCAAGCTCCCACCCATCTCTCTCTCTCTCCTTAATATGCTCAAGGGTCATGAATGCTTAATGGGGTCCAACCCCATACTGGACCGGTAGCTGTTGGACGTGTTTCGTTACATATAGCTGCGGGTGTCTCAAAATTTCCAATGTGGCACTATCTTGGTGTCCCAATTCGAGTGTGCGATCGTGATTTTTGGCTGATTTTAGGCCTTAATTTAGGTGCTAAATAATTAATTATTTTAAATTTAAAATATATGTACATATAGCCTATACATAGGGCTACTTATTGATATAGTTACTTTAACTTAATTAAATATATAACTATTCTTAAAAATTCATTAAAATTAAGTTAAAATACATGTTGATTTCATGTTTAATTCGCTAATTAAAGTATAAATTAGTAAATTAATGGTAGAATTGACTTATAAATTAGTTAGTTTACGTTATTAACTTATTGTAACAGATTTTAAATCTATTTTTATTATTTTATTTCTATTTATATACATTTAGATACATGTTTTACATATATAAGCATATATATACAGTATAATACTATTCTACAATATAAATAAGCTATAAATATATTGAAAATACTTTAGACTATAGGACACAAGTATTCAACATAATTTATTTTACTAATTTAAATTTTATTAACTTACTAATATACCTAATTAACTTATAAATATAATTATATACAATATATAGATAAATAAATAAATATAGGGGCATATTACTATACATTATAATTATTTTAAATTATATCTATAGTTCTAAATATGTTTACAAGTACATACCTAGCTATTTATAAATACATAGGAATTATATACATATAATATAAATAAATAAATAAATAAAAATATATAATTATATTATTATAATACATACCGTATAACTTAACATAAATACCTACCTAAGTAAATAAAATAAAATATAAATTATTTACATATGTTATATACATATAAGATACTATATATGTATAATTTAGTATTATATACAAGTATAAATACTATATACAAAGGTATTTTATGGATTTTGAAGTTTTTCATATTTTTATTTTATTTTTGTGTTTTATAGAGATAGGGGAAGAGGGGAGAAAGGTGAGAAAAGAGAATGACTCTTTTTGTAGTTTTGATGTTGTTTTTCTTATTTCTAAATAAGAGAATACCTAGGGTTCTACTGGTATATTCTCCTAATTATTTGACTCAAAACCTTAACCTAAACTCACATACATGTAAAGCTAAACCTAAGCTAACTCAAGACACATTTATTTCATTTATTTACATTTATTTTTAATTTTTTTTCTATATTTACAATATGGCCTAAAAAAGGCTTAATGGAGGATAAAACATGAAGTCAAGGCCTTAGAATTCACAAAGATTGCCAGAATCAAATGATAAAACATAATAAACCTCCAGACAATGCAAAACACCATAATCAAACTAAAAATCATGATATAAACATTGAATTCTACATTAAAATGATATTATACAATTTTCAGAGCTTATTGTTGCTAACAAAGAAATATAGACAGTGTTCCAACATGATTTACACTTTGTTTATAAGCCAACTAAACTCTTCACATGTACATGAATGATTGCTCTAACATTAAACCCTTTCAGCAACTCACCTTATCTTTATTCACATGTTACGAACGCACTCCAAGACGTTTTTTTTTAAGACATCTGGGAGGTGGCCCAGACGTCTGGAACCCCTTCCAGACGTCTAGGATCTATTTTCGATGGCATGCGGGACTGCGTCTGCGTACAGGCACGCGCAGACCCGCAACCGCCTTCTTCTCTCTTTTTCCCTCTCTCCTCCTGCGACCGTAGTCTGTCTCGCTCTCTCTCCCCGCGCGGCTTCAAAAATCCACACCCTCTCCCTCACTCTCATCACCTCCGCTCCTCCTTCTTCCAGTGAGTGCGAGCGCGAGCGAGCGGCGACGACGGTAGCCACGGCGAGTGAGGGAGGAGGTGTTGCGCGAGGGAGGAGGCGCTCGGCCGTGAGGGTTCGAACTTGCCGGGGCTGCTAGAGTTGGCCGGCGGGGGCGCAGTGGGTGCGGAGTGACACGGGAGGTCTGCTGCAGCTCGAGCAGCAGGCGCACGAGGCGCGGCCGTGCGTCGCGGGCGGAGGGCGAGTAGCGCTCTGGTTCTGGAAGCTTTTCCAGAATTAGACGTCTGGTCTTCCAACCAGACGACGGTTAAGACGTCTGGAGGGTTATCCAGATGTCTGGCAAGTAAGTTATTTTTCGTACTTCCTCCTTCTCTTCGACCGTCTGTACTGAGACCGATGAGTGGGTACGTGCAGGTTCTGAGGTTCGCATCCAACGCGAATCAGACGTCTGGCAGCGGTGCCAGACGACTGGAGGGACTTACAGACGTCCGGGGTGACCATCGGACGTCTGGGAACTAGGCCAGACGCCCCCGCAGGCTTCTGGACGTCTGAGAGACTACGCAGGACAAGGTACCATCTAATCCCCATTTTTAAGACGTCTGGAAGAAGTTCCAGACGTCTGATTTTGCACTGTTTCGTCGTTTTCGACCCGTTTAGGGCCCGTTCAGAGTCCGTTTTCCGCGTTTCGAGTTGCGTCCTTTTCGGAATAAAATCTTCTACCCGTCTACAGTGATTAGATACTGTTTTGAGAAACTCCTTGTATTTGATCCTTGTGATAGGACCCCGTTCCATTGCAGTCTCGGGGGTTGCGGAGGCATGCGGGATTCCCGACCACGCCCCCAGTACTCCTGTTGTAACTGGTAGAGTGGCTTTTAAGTTTATTAATATAATCTGTTAAATTATGGAACCATAAATAGAACCTAGGACATTGCATAAATCCTAGGAATGAGAAACTAGAATGAATGGTAGATCCTAGGGTGTTGCATGAATCCTAGGGCTGGAAAACTAGATTGTATGATAGATCATAGGATATGGCATGAATCCTAGGATGGGAAAACTAGTGGAATATATGAATACTGCAGTCTTGGAAAATGTGGAAAGGAAATAATAGCTACCTGTAAATTGGTTTAACAGCTGTCTGTTATGAATAAATGAACATGATCGAGAATATGGGATGTATGAACGTGAAACTGGAAAGGTGAAACCTGAATGTGCTGAGTTAAAAGAGCTGGAACCCTACGGGGAATTAGGAGTAGAACTCCTGGAAAGTGAATGGAATAGAATTGGGGAAGTGAGCTGGCCCTTGAGTACAGAGTATCAAGGAGAGCGACTGTCCCCCTGTTTAGTGCAGAGCGGAGCTAACCGCCCCAGGGACCCGGGGTTAGGTCTGGCCACTTTGTACCGATTTGCTGGCCCTCGTGTACGCAGTACCGAGAAGAGCTACTAGTGTAGGGAGAGCACTAGCTACCCCACGGGCCCCGGGGTTCTGCTAGCCTCCTACACCGACTTGTTAGGCCCACTGGGCAAACCAGGGTAGTCAAGCGATGGTGCGCGGACTGTGGAGGGGCAAGGCCCCTGTTTGGTTACTGTGGAGGGGTTGGACCCCTGTTACTGAGAGGGCTCTGCCCTGTACTGGTTCCGTGCTGTGCTTTGGGCGCACCCGTTAACGGAAACGACTGATCGCGTGCCAGTGCGGGTTAACTACCTGTGCGTTTATCGCGCGTGCAGTAGTCACCGTTACGTCTGTCCGTGACCTTGGGGTGGTTGACTGAGAGTAGGATCACCACGGGGGACTCTCCCGGCCAGGAGAGCACCACGTGCTACTTCTACTGTTCGGAAAAGACTGCAATCAAGATCGTTCCCACGAGGAACATTCGAGATCAAATGAAAGATCTGAGAAATAGATAAATTATGAAAAAAGAAATAGAAAGACGTAAATAAAAGAAGAAAGAAAATAAAACAGCTACTGTACACTTTACTGTTTCTTTAGTTTAGCTGCCACTCTACTCAGCGTTTCGCTGACGTGTTACACTCGTTACTTTTCAGGACCAGGTGTTGAGCAGCCAGGGTCAGCGGCTGCAGAGGACACTGGGCCGAGTAGGGTCTAGTAGAGTTACCACTGTTCTTTTGTATCCCTTTTGTTTCCACTGTAGTGAGTAGTTTTTGTTACTCTCTGTACTTTTCTTTACTCGCAGTTCTTGTTATGTTATAAATGTTGTTCTACTGCTATGGTGGTACATGTTGTAGTAGTTCTTTTTCTTACTGCTGTATTTTGTTACTGCTAGTTATATTTCATGTTGAATGTGGTTTATTTTATTGCTCTTTTGGTTACTTCCTCGTTGGACGACTAGGTCTTGGGATTAGTCGAGTCGGTCTGGTTCTTGTGTCTCGTAGGGACTCGGGAATCGGGTCGTTACATCACATCAAAATCTACTCTAAATTTGTCATTAAAAACTCATTCAAATTGTACAGCAGCTGCTGTTGTCAAAATAGGCATCAAACTGCTCCAAGGCTTTGATCAGGCTGTTCTAGAGTTTACTAATAGCTCTGAAGGATGAATCAATAGTCTTCTTGCCCATAAAAATCCATACACATTTTCTATTCAAAAATCGTGTGAAATCCATGCTTAAAAACTCATTCAAATGATGTAGCTGCTATTGTAGAAGTTGGTGTACAGACAAGGGAATCTCAAATCAGTGTTTAAGCTTCCACACATCAATTAGAAACTCGATCATGCTTTAAACTCATCTTCAGAATTAGATCTGTGCATAAAAACCTTCGTTGAATACTTTAGAATCTAAATTTCCTCTCAAACCTGAGAAAGTGGAAATGTATCCCAGATCTAATTTGAAACATTAAAACATCATAACAAATCATCGCAAATGATCTTTAGATGACCTAGAATTCAACAAAAATCCAATTGAAGCTCAATAAACCTTGAAAACCCTAATTAATCTCCCTTTTGTGCTATAGACAACATGAAGAAGGAAAGAACTATTAAGGCATTCAAATCCCCTAGAAACTGTTCCAGATCTTCATTAAAATTTCTGACTTCATTCAAACTTAAATCAATAGATTAAAACTCATTTAAAATATAAAACTAATGTCACCCAGGTGGCTACTCATATGTGATGACCATAGTGATTTGGTCACTCTAGATTCCTGCACACCACTGATTGGTGTTAAGGGATCTATTGCGATCCTAAAGAAATGCTTTGGTCATTGCAAAGGCCTCGAATAAGTGTCACTGATTCTCATTGGCCTTGCTACCCAACAAAGCACGAAAACAATATCAACACTATAATTTGGGCACAAAGAACTCTGATGATGAAAATCTAATCAAATGAATTTGAAGTAATCCATAACAGCCAATTAAATCCAAATCGACTCAATTCCATCAATTAAACCCAAATTAAATGCAATTGTCTCAGAAATCACTCGATCAGTGTCTCAAATCAAATTTAAATCAAATCAGCAAATTAGCTTAATCCACCAGGGGAGGGTCCTTGTGAATTGTGGACCAAGATGAGAAGACACTTTGATGAATTTGAGCGCAACTTAGATCTAAAAGCTAGAGAGCTTCGGATCTAAGTTTGCTCTCATGGAGGGGATGATCCATGAATTAAAATCTTGAGGAAAATAGTAGAAGGTGATTATGGGATGGAGAGGAAGATCAATGAATCAAAACACATGGATGAAATGGCCTTTCTGATCTGATCTGAATTGACTAGAATAGGCTTTGGCAAGGAAACTAAGATCTAACACTAATCTACTGGAAACTAAGATCTAATGTTAATCTATCATGAACTAAGGAAATCAAACACTGAATTCTACCCTAAACAATCTATCTACACTAAATTAACTAGGAAAATGATTAAATCTAATCTATAAAGCATTGAAATCCTATTCTATATAATGGGACCTAAGGAACCATGGCTAGCGACCAACAGTGATGAATGGAGAGTGACTCCAATTGACGAAGAGCTCGCTAGTGGAGCTCCTGGGTCACCTTCAAGTGTTGTGCGACCTCTAGTGGTAAGGACGATGTGAAGGAAGGGCCTCCGTCTTTGTTGCAGACGACGATGATGGGAGATGAAGAGTTGGAGTGGAAGGAAGGTGATTGAGCTCAAGGAAGTAAGGGGGAGCTCGATAGCTTGCGGAGGGGTCAGTGACCACGTATAGGCTCTAAAGCTTAAGGTCATTGGCAATCAAAGGTACCAGGCCGTTAGGCAAGGAACAACGGAGATGAATCAATGAGGGCCCACTAGGGCTTAGGATGAAAAAAGTTGTCGGATTAGATCTAAAAAGTGGCGGGAAGCTTGTGAAATCAGAGATCAGAGGTTGGTGAAGAATCCACTGTTGGATCAACGGTGAAGGGAATGCATGGCTCTGGTGCGCCGAGTTTGTCGAGATGAACAGTATCAGGTGCTGCCCGCTCAGGTATTGGGCTTTTTGCAAGAAAAGCCCAAAGGGAAACTGATAGGAAAAATACTTAGAGACCCATAAGTGGTAGGAATAATAACTAATAAGTCCCTGAATGCTTGCCAATAAGCCCCTGAGGTTTTGTGTAAAGAATATGGGAAGGTTATTTTGTATAAGAAGGACCTAAATGAAAAACATCAAATACAAGGCCCTAATGATGTCAGCATGCAATGAGACTTTTATGGTATAATAATTGAACATATTAAAAGTTAATCCCACAATTGATTTATAATTTCAAGCTCAAATTTGCATTCAATTGGCATTCGAAACATCCAAGTATATTATAGGTATAGAATATCTCAAAATTGACCTAATTATGCATTTTTAGCACAAATTGAGTATTTTAGGTTTTTTTCCATAATTTCCACACTTAACCCATTTCTTGTGTTAATTTGATAGTATTTAACCTAGTTTCTAGCCTAACTTAGGCATTTTAGTTATGATGAGCCACACCTCATCAAAGTGTAATCCCTAATATGATCAACTTGTCATCACTGCTTGAAAAGGTATCATCTTTAATGATAATTGATGGCTCGTTATGCAACCAATATGTATATTTATTTTTGTCACTCGAAAATAGAAAATTTCCGAAGTCGAACTCAGGGAGCAACACTTGATTTTAGAAGCGTACAAAATCACAATTTACAATATGGATATATACTATTTTACAAAAACAAGAAAGGAAAATTTGTTCTTCTTTTCTTCTTCTGCCCCTTTCTTTCTCTCTTCAGACGTCTGACTCCAAGGTCAGACGACTTAAACTCCACTTGCTATAGTGCTTCTTCTGTTGGTTCTTCTTCCTCTTTTCTTCTTCTTCTGTGCAAGGCCTTCTCTGTCTTCTCCTTTGCCTTATGCTTTAGCTGCATCTGCAGCTTCTTCTTCCTTGGCTTCTTCTTCTTTCTTTTCTTCAGCCGCGTCTCTTCTTCCTCTTCTGTGCACTCCCTCCTTCTTCAGCTTCTGCTCCTCTGTGCGGCTAAGTCCTTAGCCGCTCCTCTTGCTGCACTTCTTCCACCCTCAGCGTCCTCTTCCTACACAAGCACCACACAACAAAACCTATTCCTCTACCCTTCCCGCGCGTCTCTCTCTCTCTCTCTATGTTTCTCTTCAGTATGCTCTCCCAGAGCCGGGTTATCAAGTCGGTCGCGTGCCCGGGTCTAGGCGCACCGGCGTGGGTGTGGTGTGTGAGGAGTGCATGGAGGGGTTAATTGGATCCGGGTGCCAGGTCCGCGGGTTATGTCACGGACGAGGCGTGATAGGTGAGGCGAGGGACCTCGCCCCAGTGAATCGGAGGCGAACAGATATTGGCAAGAATTCAACTTATGCAGGTGCTGTGCCTCAGAACTTTCCGAGGTGGGACTAAATGTCCCACCCTTTCTCACGTGCCCACAGCAGTAAGCGCGAGCAATTGCCACTCCAACCGAGACCTTTGCTGCCAACCGAAGACCTGGAGTTGCGTGCGGAGGTCTTCTGCGCAACCTAGGTGCGTCCCCTGGAGCAGGAAGGGCTTGGAGCTGCTTGCGAGCTCACTCCAAGCTCGACGTCAATGGCGGTAGAAACTCGAGACCTGAAATCAGCAATATGGCCTTGCGACCCTGTCAAAACGCTTGGCGAGCTTCGCTAGAGCACGACGAAGATGCCTAGGTGGGTGGGTGGCTACGGGGTAGCCTAGGCGTGCATGCCTAGGTCGCTCTATGGCCATGAAGATGGGTTAGGTTGGGGGAAGGCGACAGGGGTTGGCGCGATCAGTAGAGGGTCGCAGGGTGATCAGTGGGTGGTGGTGATGCTCAGGGATCGGTTGGCGAGGCGGATGGAGGTGTGGAGCGGTCGGGATGCCTCGCCGGAGGTCTGGCCGGAGGTGGAGATGGCGATGGTGGACAGTGGAGTCGGGGAGTCGAAAGATTAAATTGACAGAGGGTAAATAGAAAGTAGGAGAAGAGGAGCTTATCTGGGGTACTTGGAGAGAAGGGGAGGTGAAGGAGACGAACGGCGCATTTGTGCCGTCGTCGGAGAAGACGGCCCTGAGGGGGAGATAATGGTGATGAGGAGGAGGATAGGAAGGCGTGCGCTAGTGTGGCGCAACGCGGAAGAACGAGGCAAAGTGAACCCTGCTGGTGGTTTGGCAGCAAAGCAACGAGAGGGAGGAGGCAAAATCGCCGGAGCTTGCGGGCTACTTGGCCGGAGAGAGGGGAGATGAATTCTGGGGAGAGTCTCCGGCCAAATCAAGCTTGGGAGGTGCAGAATGATCTGGTCTTGCTTAAAAAGGCACGGGCAGGAGGTTCTTCGCATGGAGGCGGTTAGAAGTCGACGCCGGAGGCATGGTTGGAGGGGATACCCATACCTCTCGAGCGTTCGCACGAGAGGTATGGGGCAATTCAGGGTATGGAGAGCTGCTCATGTTGTAGCGGGGTTCGCAGAGAGCTTCCCTTCCAAATTTGGGAGCAGCCCCCAGGCAAGTAAGGAGAAAATCGCCTTGCAACGTCGCCGACGGTATGGGTCCCTACTGCAATGGCAGAGGGACTTGAATGAATAAAGTGAAGAGAAAGATGAAGAGGTTTCCGCAAGGCTTCAAAAAGTTAAGGGTCAGAAAGTAATTATTGAGGACCAATTTGTAAAGTAGGTCAAAATGGCCTTCTCTTAGGTCC
Source organism: Thalassia testudinum (assembly GCA_037157565.1). Taxonomy (NCBI): domain Eukaryota; kingdom Viridiplantae; phylum Streptophyta; class Magnoliopsida; order Alismatales; family Hydrocharitaceae; genus Thalassia; species Thalassia testudinum. The sequence goes on along the minus strand of JAZHRO010000039.1, from coordinate 98,120,858 downwards.
AAATTTTGGTACAAATCTAATTTGGACCTAAGGAATCTAATGGTAAAGTTTAATTTTAGGTTTGACCTCGTTTGACTGGACATATTGTACAAAAATCCAAATTAGGTCAAAAATTGGGTATGGACGTCAATCTAGGTCAAATCAGGTTCCAAAGGCCAAATTGAAGGTTCTAAACCCTAGGGGATATTTTTCTATGAATTTTAGAGGATTTAGTTGATTTTTATCTTGCCTAGAACTTCGTAAATTAAAGTGGGTTTGTTTTAGGGTTGTAGAATGTTATTTAATTCCTGAATGTTGCCATAACCCTTTTCAGACCAAATCACCCCACTTTTTTTTCTTATTAGGTTTACTTGACTTATGTATAGATCCATAGAATTCCCGTTGATACACTGCAATGGTAAAATTACAGTTTTACCCCTTGTGTCATATTTTATTCTCAGATTAATAATTCCTTAAATTAGGCCTTCCCTTAGGTTATGTAGGAGCTTTTGTTTACTTTATTTGGTTAAAATGTGCCAGTTAGGGTTCATGATGAGGTTCTCATTAATAATGATTACTTGTATATGCATTAGACCAAAGACAATATTCCTACAATGTGGAAAGCCATGTGTGAGATATAAAAAGCCCATCTAGCTCCTATGGGAAGGCATCCAATGTTGGTTAAGCCCTTCTTATACTTTCAATCTCATCTAGTACATCAAGATACTCATACCTATCCCAAGAAGTAGCACAAATATGGTGCAAACTCAACAATAATCTTTGTGAGTATTGTACGACTGTTCTTTACACCCCATCCTTAGCTAAATCCATATTCGTGCAAGGATCTACTTGGTGGTGATTCTCTTAGACCAAGCTCAACTCATGAGACTCATCGATGAGTACATTTGTCTAGTACCAACTATGGATATGCCCCATGAGCTTTGTCAATGTTGCATGCTTATAGTAAAGAGTGCTTCAACCTTTGTCTAGTTAGCAATTGCATGGTTGGTGAAGGGTAGAAATGTTGGATTACCACAAAAGGAGGAAGGATCCACTACTAGAAAAATGAGCATTCACGACGCTTTTCTTGTGATGGTTATTAGTAAGATCGTCCTCTATATCAAATATCGCCCTGAGGGGTGTGGAAAATTTTCAATAATATACACGACGATTTTGAAATCGTCTTCTCATTTATAAATATGACAGGTTTAATTGAAACTGTTGTGTATACCAACACTACAAAATCGCCACTCACATTATGAAGGGGGCCTCTCCTTGGTTAACAACGACATTGTGGATTCATATACACAACAGTTTCAACACCAACCTCCTTCCACACAATCCCCCTACACCTAGCCCCCCCGCACCCAACCTCCCCAGGTCCCTAAGTACATCCCTCTCAATACTCCACACGCATTCTCCGTTGTCATGGTGCTTAATCCTGCGTTTATGACCTCTCGTAAATATGTCCAGCTTGGTGATCTTGCCCGACAGTACCTAGACTACAAGGGCAAGAAGGTAGTCAACCCTATAGTGCAAGAGCTAGAGCCAGAGCCATAGCCAGAGGTTGCTACACACTACCTTGACAACGACGACGAGGATGAGTACAAGGGCGACGACGGCGACGAGGATGATGGAGAGGGGGAGGGCGAGGACGATGATACTGAGGTACAACAGAAACTTTAGCAGAATCCTCAGGCTGAGGCAGGGATCAGTTCTGGTAAGAATTGTGGGTAATATCTTATTTGTATCCAACATTTAATTATTGAATTTTGTTTGTAATGTTCTAATTTTTTGTTAATAGTAGACACTAAGCCTAAAACTAGGGACCGAATCACAAAATAGGGACTAGAATGAAAATAGCTAATAAATAATTACATGGAAATCTAAAAATTCTAAGAAACTTCCTAGAGATACACAACTATGTAAGTAAACTACGTACCAAATTTCATGCAAATCTAAATACTAAAATGTGCATAGAAAAATCATAAAGAAATTATAGGGATTGACTTGACACAATATAGGGGTCGAAATGAAAATAGAATTTTATTTTTTTTCTACAAAAGATCTATGCACAAAATTTGGTGAGAATCTAAATTTAAAGTTCATAAACCTACAAAAAAATTTTGAGAAAATTTAGACACACAAAATTAAAGAAATAAATTCAAAATTAAAGAATTAAATTATGAACTAATTATGGACTATTAAACACAAAATAAATGTATAACCTAATTGCTAACAAAATACGAGGCAAACAACTACTCGAATTAAAAGAAAATAACTAAACAAAAGTTCAATTAGTGTCAAGAATACAAGAAACTAAAATTGCAACTAGAGTTTGTAGAAATAAAAGAGAATAGGAGAGAAAATAAGAGAGGGAAGAGGGCAAGATGAAGGTGGATAGAGTATGAAAAGAAGGTAGAGAGAGATAGAGAGTTCATTGGAGAAGCCCCTTTGCCTAAGAAAGAGAGAAAAAAGCTTGGGGGCTTTTTATAGAGTCAAGGGAGGCATTGAAACCTGCAAGTCCTTAGTATTAGGGTTAATTTCTTCCCATGTAAAAATTGTAATTTCTTTGGGTCTAAGTAAGTGAAATCCCATTGGAATTGGGATTTTTCACCATATGTTTCGCTCAATTTGATTCCCAAATAGCCAATTAGCCCATTTAGGTTTTTTTTTTGGTTGATTTTCTACTAATTCAACATTGACCCATTAAGATACCTAGAGGCCCCATATTATACACATGAACCACCCTCTATGTTGCCGATTAGCACAAACCTTTCTCAGATTCTTTCTCGTAGGCCTGTTTGGTCAATGAAAGCGAGGAGGGTGTGCTTGCTCTCTCTACCTAGTTGGATTAGACCTCGAATTTGATTGGATCTAATTAAAATGTCCTAATTCATTTAAAGATGGATTGAATTGTTGATTCAGCAAAATTAAATCTAATTTAATTCATGTTCTTTCACCCCTAATAAGGATACATAGTTTAACCAATCTTTTTCGTTATCCGATTTTGAATTTCATTTCATAAGTTATGGTAATGGTAGATTAAAAAAAAAAGTAAAGATAAATCGACTATCGTATAAGTAATTAATTTAAATAATTATATAAAAAAGTAATAAATATTTCTTGAATATCACTTGCATCCACTAATGATTTTTTTGAAAAAAAAATTTATGCACAATCTCAAATAATGAGATGGATAAAAATGAAATGTAAGTTGATCGGAAGAGAGATAAAGGAAGAAGGCGTGAAATTTAACAAGAATTTCGACGGAGAAAACCTTTGCCAACAGAAAATGAGCCGATGACGGGTTCCGGTGCAGCCTCCACCGCGGTCCTCTCCAGACCCGAAACACCGAAGGGGTGGGAGAGGAAGAGAGAGAGGGAGAGAGAGGGAGAGAGGAAGCGATCCTCCAGGTTCGAGTCGAGGTTCGAACCCATGGCGCTGGCGCTGGCGATGGCGCAGGCGGGGGCGGGGGCGGGGGCGGGGGGAAGCGGGGAGATAGAGGCGGGCTTCGCGAAGCTCCAGGGCGAGGACTTCGAGTACTACATGCAGACCTACTCCATCGTGCTGGGGCGCAACTCCAAGAAGTCGACGGTGGACGTGGACCTCGCCAGCCTCGGCGGCGGCATGAACATAAGCCGCAACCACGCTCGCATCTTCTACGACTTCCCCCGCCGCCGCTTCGCCCTCGACGTCCTCGGCAAGAACGGCTGCCTCGTCGAGGGCGTCCTCCACCTCCCCGGTAGCCCCCCCGTCAAGCTCGACTCCCAGGACCTCCTGCAGATCGGAGACAAGAAGTTCTACTTCCTCCTCCCAACGCGCTCCATCCTCGGCCCCAACAACAACGCCACCCGCCGACCCCCCCCTCCCGCGATCATGCCCCCCGTCGGCCGCGCGGGAAGGGTCAGGTACGAGGACGACGAGGACGAGGACGACGACGTGGATGTCGATGAGGCGGAGGATGATGATGATGATGAAGAGGAGGACGAGGAGGAGCAGGGGCAGGTTGGGGGACTGCGGAAGAAGGCGAGGAGGGAGGCGGTGGGGCCCTATGCGGGTGGCGGAGGCTCGACCGGAGGAGCCTATGGGGTTGTGGGGAAGCCCGTTGCGGGATCATCCCATTCCGCACAGTTTGGTGAGTTGCTTTTAATGCTTTTGGTCGGAGAGTGGGAAGTGTAGTTCCAAGGGAGGGAAATGGGGACCTTTGGAATCGGGGATGTAGCGGGTTTGCGACTATTTTAGTTATTTCGCTCTTGATGTGCGGTGGATTGTGGTGTATGCGGTTTCAGTATTCAGTACTTTAACCCTTCCAAGAAGAATGCGGGTATTCGAAACTCGCGGATTGCAGTTTAGGTTGGAGAATGAGAGTGGTTGAGTATTACGGGATCCTTGTTATTTTCTTTAGTATGGTGAAGAATTTAGAACCTGATGCTGTGGTTTAAGGTTTGAAGTTTCTTTTACAAATGACTGGACGGCTAATGACTAAGAATATGGCAGGCTTTCGGTATGTTTCCTATACATTTTTGCATAGCATTTTCGCTTCTGATGTTGCGAGGGATTTGCCTAGGTTGAGTGCTAAGAATTCTGGCGGTCATTGAGGTTGGTAAGGAGAGATGTGCTTATGTTTAGAAATTATAAACGTGCCCATGTTTAGAAATTATGTGCTTACATTTAGAAATTAAGTGGTAGTTAAGGATTGAAATGGTGGTTGTTGCAATTGCGATGATTGGGGGAAATCTTCTAAGTTCGATAGGTGAGGATTTTTGCTGATTATTTACATTATGCTTTAAACTTGTACGGTGGTTTGGAATTAAAAGATTGCTTTTAGTTTTACATTAATGCATGATAGGTCGTTTGTACAATTGCTTGAAATTTTGGTTGCTGCGTACTAGTCTCAGAAACATAAAGGGTGCGAGGATGAGTATTGGAAATGTAATTCCAACTTTTGTGCTCATTTCCATTCTGGTCAGATGGACTTCAGTCCTTGGTGCATAACCCAGTCAGAAATTGTTGTTGAAGTTATGGAGTTTCTCTTTTGGGGTGATAAAATGTTCTATTATTTATCTATATTTTCCTGTCCCTTTTGAACTTACCCTTTATTATAGTATCCACAAAATTCAGATGCTCCTCAGCCTGCTAGTGATATCTATGAAACTCCTGCTTCTGCATATGTTCCATTTCTTTTGATATGATATATTCAGTTATGCTTTTTTCTTGGAGAACCCCAAGTATATTGGCTAGAGAGTTCTTGTTCTAAGCACAAAACCTTAGTGACTGTCTAGAACTCCACCCCGTCCTAGAGTGATTGTTATTTCTAGGAGTGTTTTTCTAAGTATCATTTCACTTTTATCATGAAAGTTAGATTGTGCAATAATCAATGATTACTACTGCACCTTTTGACAGTTAAAAAAATGAAGTTTATTAATGATTCAACGTTTTTTTTAAATTTATCCTAATTTCTTTAACCTATCACTCCTTTTTCCTTCCTATGGCATATCTTGTTAGAGTATCCAGCATCATAGTGAAGATGATATTCTCCAGAGATTATTAAAAATAAATAAATTTTAGCCATCGCCATTGGTTTCTCTTTAATTCATTATTCATGTCTTGCTTCTGTTTGTTTCATTTTTTTGATCACTTAATCATCTTAGAAGTGAATTATTTGGTGTAAGTTATTTTTGGTTTTTGCTGTACATCTTTCCGTTCTAGTTACTGTTCCAGGAGAGCTATAAATGGTAAAATTTAGGTTTCCGGCAGGCCGGTTTATTACCCAATTGATGATATAGTCTTCATGTAGGGAAATTGGTGGTATAGCCTTGTTCCACTTTATATGCCATTTACCTCATGTTGCTCCTTAGGAAGAGCGATTTAGTTATCTGCTATGGCTTTACTCCTGTTCTTACTCTTGGTGGGTATTTTCATTTCTGGGTCGATATTTGTATTTCTTTTCTTAACATCTGAAAGCATCATAATGATGAACTGTTTTTGTTTTAGAAAAGAAGACTGAAATGAGGTCAAGGGCTGATAGGGAGGCCGACAATCATCAACTTCTACAGCTAGAGGAAAAAGATGTTGTCTCTTCTGTGGCTAATGTTCTTTCTGATCTCTGTGGTCCTGGAGAGTGGATGCCCATGGCTAAGCTTCACGAAGAGGTCAGTTCAGCCATTCCTTCTTCTCTTTGATGACTTCATTTTCTAGCAATGTTCTATTTTGATGTTAGGAATGCCAATTGCTACCCATCCACATGAAAGAATAAGCGACTAATGGAAACTAACCTATCATTCGTTTCTTGTGGCTCTTCCATGTGGGGAATTCTTAGGATAATTTATCTATTTTACCCAATCATACTTAGCTTTCCTATATGTTCTTTGAGATCTTTTATCTTTTACTTGATCTGATTATGTCTTGATTGGAAGTGTTCTTTGATGTTCTTAGGATCTTTCCTATATTTTACTTGATGTTCTTTGAGGTCTTTGCATGGAAATGTGGGATTTTCTCTGGTAAAAAAACTATAAAATGTTCAGGGAACGGGTTGACGAAAATGATTTGTATCTTGGTTTGGACATTTTCTTAATTTGGAGATTGAAGATCCCTTTGAAGGTGAAAATATTCCTGTGGCTTATTTAAAAGGGTAGGTTGCTCACGAGAGATAGAGTGTAACGACCCGGTTCCCGAGCCCCTACGAGACACGAGAATCGGATCGACTCAACTAATCCCAAGACCTAGTCGTCCAACGAGGAATTAACCAAAAGAGCAGTAAAATAAATCACATTCAACATGAATATAACTAACAGTAAGAAAATACAGCAGCAAGGAAAGAAACTACTACAGTATATACCACCACAACGGTAGAACAACATTCATAACTAAATATGAAGTGCAGGTAAAGAAAAGTACAGCGGAAACAAGAACTACTCACTATAACGGAACAAAAAGAGGTACAAGAAACAATGGTAACTTTACTGGACCCTACTCGGCCCAGCGTCCTCTGCAGTTGCTGACCCTGGCTGCTCAATACCTGATCCTGAAAGGTAACGAGTGTAACACGTCAATAAAACGCTGAGTAGAGTGGCAACTAAAACTAAAGAAACAGTAGAGTGTACAGTAGTTGTTAAGTTCTGTTACTTTCTTTATTTAAGTCTTTCAATTATCTCACGATTTATCTATTTCTCAGATCTTTCACTTGATCTCGAATGTTCCTTGTGGGAACGATCTTGATTACAGTCTTTTCCGAACAGTAGAAGTAGCACGTGGTGCTCTCCTGGCCGGGAGAGTCTCCCGTGGTGATCCTACTCTCAGTCAACCACCCCAAGGTCACTGACAGACGTAACGGTGACTACGGCACGTGCGATAAACGCACGGGTAACTAACCCGTATTGGTACGTGGTCAGTCGTTTCCGTTAACGGGTGCGTCCAAAGCACAGCACGGAACTAGTACAGGGCAGAGCCCTCTCATTAACAGGGGTCCAACCCCTCCACAGTAACCAAATAGGGGCATTGCCCCTCCACAGTCCACGCACTCTCGCCTGACTACCCTAGTTTGCCCTAGTGGGCCTAACAAGTCTGTGTGGGAGGCTAGTAGAACCTCGGGGCCCGTGGGGTAGCTAGTACCTCCCTACACTAGTAGCTCTCCTCGGTATTACGTACACGAGGGCCAACAAGTCGGTACAGAGTGACCACGGGTAACTAACCCGCAGTGGTACGCGGTCAGTCGTTTCCGTTAACGGGTGCGTCCAAAGCACAGCACGGAACTAGTACAGGGCAGAGCCTTCTCAGTAACAGGGGTCCAACCCCTCCATAGTAACCAAATAGGGGCATTGCCCCTCCACAGTCCGCGCACTCTCGCCTAACTACCCTAGTTTGCCCTAGTGGGCCTAACAAGTCTGTGTGGGAGGCTAGTAGAACCCCGGGGCCCGTGGGGTAGCTAGTACCTCCCTACACTAGTAGCTCTCATCGGTACTACGTACACGAGGGCCAACAAGTCGGTACAGAGTGACCAGTCCTAACCCCGGGTCCCTGGGGCGGCTGGCTCAGCTCTGCACTAAACAGGGGGACAGTCGCTCTCCTTGGTACTCCGTACTCAAGGGCCAGCTCACTTCCCCAATTCTATTCCATTCACTTTCCAGGAGTTCTACTCCTACTTCCCCGTAGGGTTTCAGTTCAGAATGTCTAATTTTCACCTTCCAGTTTCACGTTATCACAATCCATGTTCTCAAACACGTTTATTTATTCAACAGGCAGCTGTTAATTCAATTACAGGTAACTATTTGTTCCTTTCCATTTTTCCAAGATTGCAGTATTCATCTGTTCTACTAGTTTTCCCGTCCTAAGATTCATGCCGTATCCTAGGATCTATCATACAATCTAGTTTTCCAGCCCTAGGATTCATGCAACACCTAGAATCTATCATTCAATCTGTTTTTCATTCTTAGGATTCATGCAATGTCCTAGGTTCTATTTATGATTCCACAATTTAACAGGTTATACTTAAAAGCCACTCTACTAGGTACGACGGGAGTAATGGGGGCGTGATCGAGAATCCCGCGTACCTCCGCGACCCCCAAGACTGCAACGGAACGAGGTCCTATCACAAGGATCAAACATAAGGAGTGTCTCAAAACAGTGTATAGCTACTGTAGACGGGTAGATGATTTAATTCCGGAAAGAACGCAACTCGAAACGCGGAAAACGGAACCCGAGCGGGCCCTCAACAGGTCGAAAACGACGACACTGTGCAAAATCAGACGTCTGGAACTTCTTCCAAACGTCTTAAAAAGTGGATCAGAGAATTACCTTGTTCTGCGTGGTTTCTCAGAGGTGGTTCGTGAAGAATTTCAGCTTCCATCCACATCGCCACCCCTTCCTCTCCCTTCCGAGCATACGACAGGGGAGTTGGTGGTGGAACGAGATTTCCGCCGTCACACTAGGTGTGTTAAGAGAACCCAAAGGAGACACGTGGCGTCCGCAGGAGAGCCGTCACGTTTTACATGACCATCAGTGGCCTTTGGGGGCCCTCGACAGGGTCCAGTCGCCAGCACCGGACCCCCGCCCAGCCGACAGCAGGGACCCACTGAGGGCGGGAGTCGGGTTCCCCTCTGATACCATCTAATAAGCGAATATGCGGGTCTGCGCGCTCAAGCGCGCAGACGACCCGCGCGTGTCAAAGATAACAAATTTCCAGACGATACGACGTCTGGAAGTGATTCCAGATGTCTGGTCCGACGTCTGGCCCACCTCCCAAACGTCTTAAAAGACGTCTGGGGCATGTGTTCATAACAATATAACAAACTCAAAGGAAGTTTCGTCCCCGAAACTTGCGTTAACTAGGGTGCGGAAAAGACGTCCAAATAACCATAACAAACTCAAAGAGGACCGAAGCCGGTCCGAAAAGACGTACCCACGAAAAGCTCCGGGTACCGCTCCCACATTGCCGCCTCAGGCTCCCAGGTAGCTTCCTCGTATCGCTGGCTCCTCCACAAAACCTTTACCAGGGGTACTTGCTTCCGTCTCAAACTGCGGACGGCTCGGTCTAGAATCTGCACTGGCCGCTCGGGGTAGGTCAGGTCGTCGCCCACCTCGACGCTCTCGTGACTCAGTACGTGACTGGGATCGGCTATGTACTTCCTGAGGTTGGACACGTGGAACACGCCGTGCACACCAGAAAGCTGCAGGGGGAGGGCAAGCCTGTAAGCAACGGGTCCAACCCGCTCCAGGATCTCAAAGGGCCCCACAAACCTCGGCGCGAGCTTCCCTCTCACCCCAAACCGCTGTAAGCCCTTCATGGGCGAAACACGAAGGAAGACGTGGTCCCCAACCTCAAACTGCACCTCTCTGCGTCTCCGATCCGCGTAGCTCTTCTGTCTACTCCTGACAGTGCGGAGTCGTCTGTGGATCTGCTCAACTGCCTCCTGACTCTGCCGGATCAACCTGGGGCCAACCTTCCACTTGGTCCCCACCTCAACCTAACTCAAGGGTGCCGTATACCTCCGTCCGTACAGAGCCTCATAGGGAGCTATGCCGATGCTCGAGTGATAACTGTTGTATGCAAACTCCGCCAAGGGCAGGTGCTCTTCCCAAGAACCCCTCCAGTCCAATACACAGGCACGCAAAAGGTCCTCAAGTTCTGTATCGTGCGCTCAGACTGTCCGTCCGTCTGGGGGTGGTAAGCCATACTAAACCTCAACCGCGTCCCCAAGGCCTGCTGAAACTCAGCCCAAAACTGGAACGTAGAGCGGGTATCCCGGTTGGATACGATCTCCCGCGGAACTCCGTGTAGTCGTACCACATCACGGATATACCTCTCTGCCAACTGTGCTGGTCCCAAAGTGACTCGGATCGGTAAGAATCGTGCCATCTTCGTCAGTCTATCCACTATTACCCAGACTGCGTCGTGTCCCCGCTGGGTAACAGGTAAGCCTACCACCAAGTCCATAGTGATGCTCTCCTACTTCCACTTTGGCACTAGAAGCGGCTGAAGCGGCCCTGCAGGCCTCTGATGCTCGATTTTCACCTGCTGGCACACTAAGCACTGCTGCACGAACTCACCCACATCCCGCTTCATCCCTCTCCACCAAAACTCGCGTCTCAAGTCGTACATTTTCGTGTTTCCGGGATGTATGGTGAATCTGGAACCGTGTGCCTCAGTCAGGAGCTCTCTCAACAGCTCCTCGTCTCTGGGAACGCACAACCGTCCCCTCAAGCGTAGCACCTGGTCTGTGAAAGAGAAGTCCCCTGGGTCTCCTGACAGCACTCTGTCGCGCAAAGACTGCAAGTACGGATCGGCCATCTGTCCTGTGATGATGCGATCTATCAGCTCTAGCCTAGTCTGCCGTGTCACCGTCACTGCCCCACAATACCCTCGTAACTCTAGAGGTCGCCAACTGCCCACCTCCTCCAAAAGGTTCCAACTCTGTAACTGTAGATTGGCCAAGAGTGCGGGCGCCTTACGACTCAAGGCGTCAGCCACCACATCTCATGTTGGAGATGCTGCAGTCGTAGTCCTTCAGGAGCTTCAACCAACGTCTCTGTCTCATGTTGAGCTCCTTTTGATCAAAAAGGTATCTGAGGCTCTTGTGATCTGTGAAAATCTCGAAGGTCTCACCGTACAAGTAGTGCCTCCAAGTCTTCAGCGCGAAGACAACAGCTGCCAACTCTAAGTCGTGGGTAGGGTAGGTATGCTCATGGGACTTCAGTTGCCGCGAAGCGTAAGCGACAACGTGACCCCTCTGCATGAGCACACCTCCTAACCCCTGCAAGGAGGCGTCCGTGTACACAACGAACTCGCCACTACTGTCAGGGATGGTGAGCACGGGAGCCGATGTCAACCTCTCCTTCAGCTCCAGAAAACATGCCTCACAGGCGTCTGTCCAAGCGAAAGGCACGTCCTTCCGGGTCAACTGTGTCATAGGACGTGCAATCTGTGAAAATCCTCTGATGAATCGTCTGTAGTAGTCTGCCAGTCCCAGGAAACTGCGAATCTCAGTAACTGAACGCGGTCTCTCCCACCTGAGCACTGCCTCGACCTTGGCTGGGTTCACCGCCAAGCCGTCTCCAGAGATCACATGACCTAGGAAGGTCACCTCCTTCAACCAGAACTCGCACTTGCTGTATTTGGCGTACAGCCGGCGTCGTCTCAGAGTGTCCAGAACCATCCGCAAGTGCTGTCCGTGCTGCGTCCGATCTCTAGAATAGATGAGTACATCATCTATGAAAACCACCACGAACTGGTCCAAGTACGGTCTAAACACCCAGTTCATCAGGTCCATGAAAGCAGTGGGGGCATTGGTCAGCCCAAACGGCATGACCAAAAACTCGTAGTGTCCGTACCAGGTGCGGAAAACTGTCTTGGAGACGTCGGTCTCCCTGATCCTCAACTGGTGGTATCCAGACCTCAAGTCGATCTTGGAAAATACTGTGGCACCCCGCAACTGGTCAAACAAGTCGTCGATCCTCGGCAGCGGATATCTGTTCTTGATGGTGACCCTATTCAGCTGTCGGTAGTCCACACAAAGACGTAAGGTCCCATCCTTCTTCTTCACAAACAGTACCGGGGCTCCCCAGGGAGACTTACTGGGCCTCACGAAACCCTTCTCCAGAAGGTCCTGCAACTGAGACTTGAGCTCTCGCAGCTCAAGCGGTGCCATCTTGTATGGCGCGGTGGAGATGGGGCTGGTTCCTGGTACTAGGGAGATCTCAAACTCGATCTCACGCTCGGGCGGTAGTCCTGGTAACTCGTCTGGAAACACGTCAGGGTACTCTCTGACCACCGGGATGCTGTGGAAGTCTGCCACAGGGCTGGACTCTGCCACCACACAAGCTAGGAAGCCCTCACACCCCTGGCTCAAAAGTCTCGCCGCCCGAAGTGTCGAAATGCACCTGAATCCTCCATCCATTGGCTGTTCGTGAAACTTGAAAGAAGGCAACTCCGGAATGGAGAAGACGATCTTCCTCTCAAAATAGTCCACCAAGGTGTGGTAAGCGGACAACCAATCCATCCCCGGAATCACTCCAAAGTCCATCTGTATCATAATCAGGTTAGCTGGCAGGCTATGTCCCCCGACGCTGACCTCGCAATCCGTGTACACCTCCTCAGCTACAAACAGCTGACCACTCGGACCTCTGATTACGAACGGATTCTCTAACAGTGTATAATCCTGGTCCAAACTAACTGCGAAACTGGCTGCGACAAACGAGTGCGTAGCGTCGGAATCGAAAAGCGTGTAAACGAGTCTGCCGGAAACTGAAACCATACCTACTACCACCGATCCCGAAGCTCTGGCGTCCCTGTGGTTTAGGGCGTTGATATGCCCCTCAGCTCTAGGTGCGGACGAAGCAGCCACACTCTGCGTTGGACGGGTAGGTGCTGGCCGGTACCCTCCTCGTGACTGTTGTCCTCCTCCTCGTGCATGGTAACTGCGGCCTCCTGCGTGCCCTCCAGTACTCTACGCGGGAAGTATCTGCTGACCTCCTGCCCTAGACGGGCAGTCCCTCCTGATGTGGCCTGACTGGCCACACTGGTGTTTCGTAGGGGCTCGGGAACCGAGTCGTTACATAGAGTACGGAGCTGGATGCAGTTGGTGAATCAATCCTGTGCCTTATGTGATGGGGAGTTGGGGGATTTGAACCATCTCTTGGTGAGGTGCAGTTTTATCATGGATGTTTTCTCTTGTCTTGGCATGGCAGTTTTGCAGTGTAGTTCGATTTCTGGAATTCGTTGCGGACGGGATTGTTGGCTGACCCTATGCTGTGGGTGAAGACTGCTGCTGCCCTTTGGTCTCTGTGGCTGCAACGGTGTGGCGTGATTTTTCGGGGTGTGGTAATATAGCTGATGGTTATCGACCTCTGGTAATCATCTTTTTTCCTTTAAAAAAAAAATGTCTTCAAAAAAATTCAACCTAAATTTCAAAAGGGATTTAAAGTTGGATGGCAATTTAATCATTAGATACTACATAGGCATCCCTAACTTGTTTATATTTACATAGATGTCCCTTTAAATTTACCACTCCATAAATGTAAGTTTAAAAGGTTAAATTTGCCCATTGTAGGTTGCTTTTGGATCTTAAAGCATGTCCAATGGCTGAGGTCAAATGATAAAAAAAAAGGTCTTTCACCTTACACTTTTTCTAGCCAGTTCTAGCCTCCCTCCTTCCCTCCACCACGGTCTTTGGAGCCCATCAACTTGCTTAGGATGTCACTTTTGAGTTTGCTACATTGAGAATTGTCTTCCATACTCTTTTGAATGACCTCCCACGTGAGCTCATTAACAAATTTGATAGACTTGACCTGATTTTTCCTCTTGAACTCAATGCAAAGGAGGAACTTGAGCTTTCAGGCTAAAAGGAAGGCAAGGTGACAGAAGTAACGGAGAGGGTGGAGGTGATGTTGAGGGTGGTGACAAGTTCAGGGATTAGGAGGTAGGGAGTTAAAGCCAAAGATGGTGTCAAAGGTGAAGCAATAAAAGGATTCCAATAATCCATATATTGGTGCGAAGATTAGCAAATGAAGAGGGGGAGGAGGTCGATTTGAACCTTGTTGAAGATGTAGAGGGCAAAGGAGTGGAAAAATGAGCTACCAAACTCGAGGGAAGAAAGCTTGAGCTTGAAGCATTGGTGGGGTTGCTGACATTGAAGATTCCATGGCTGAGAATGATCAAGTAGATGCTTGTGAAGAAAGGAATAGAAACCCACTAGTGTTGCTGTTGCGAATGAGTGAGAAGGGAAGTGAGAACTTCCTTTCAATTCTTTCTTCCTAGTTTCAGAAAGCAGAGCAATGTTATGGTCCCTTTTTCTACACATTCACTTATGAGAGGGGCTTCTATTCCATCCATTTCTCCTTGCTTGGATTCAAGGATTTGATTTTAAAAATGTCCTTTCTTGCATAAGGAAAAGGTTGCCTTTTAATGGGGGATCCAAAGCCAATCATAACTTTGTTTTCCATTACCTTTCTCAACCTTTGTTACCTAAACTAAGACCACAACTAGAGAGCAAGTTGGATGTATGTAGTTGTCTATAATGGATCTATGTAAGGTCTGGAACTAGACATGGAGACTACATTAGCGTCGTAAATAAGCTCACCTCCTTTATAAGATATTACATAGGAACTATAGTTATGAAATTAATATTGTGAAGATTGGCGCAACGTGGAGGCATGGAGGCTCCTTGTCGAGGCAAAAACAGTCTACAATGGGACTGTTCCACGTTGGAAAATAGAGAGAGAGGAGGATGGCCAGCGGTAGAGAGATAGAGAGAGAGGAGAGGAGTTGTTGATTATTGGGAAAAATTATTTCATTGACTCAAAATAAGAAGAATTACAAAGGCTCTCTTTTATAAAGAGAGAACATATCACAGTTCTCTAAAACAAGTAACAAACTTAATCCTAATCAAATCACATCTCTTAATTTTAGAAAGAACAAATCCTAATCAATCAAAGCAAATTCTCTAAACAAACTTACTAGAAACCAACATATCAACTAAAACAAAACTTGTAACTAAAGTAAACCCACACAAGACCCAAAACTGGTGCCCACTTGGATGCCTAAATTGATTGCCATGTGACATTTCATTCTTCAGAGATACTATTTTAGGTCTAGAAGGGAGTATTGGCATCATTGAGAAGTGAGTAGTAAATGTGAGGAAGTGCTCCACATGCAATCATCATGTTGCTAGCATGCTAGTGTGGTGATCCTTTTTAGAAGTGAGGCCACAGTGTCGAAGTGAAGGGGTGTTGGTGATATTTTGTCAAGTTTGTTTTAAGAGTGGGTGTCGACAATTTCAGCAAGATAGGTGGATTTAGGTGTAATTTTTGCACCATTTTGTTAATTTAAGGTTGCACAATAGCCCATTCCATTCATTGCTGCTACTACTGCATGATTGCTGCTATTGTTGCAGTCCATTTTGACCCATTTCTCACCCAGTTTGGTGGATCCTTGAGGTATTTGGGCTTCTCTAAAGCCCAATACGAATTACTTCTCATCCTCCAAGCTCAATTTAAGTTACAATTTCTATATCTATTAATTCTATTATTGGTTTAAGGGTTAGATTTCCAGAACCCTGGGTTTATAGTAGGTTAATGCTAAGATAGCTTGATGAACTATGAATGTTTGATATATTTTTAAGCTTTCTACATATTTTTTTCCTGAAAAGTACATGCTATTAAGTTTATTAGAAGACATTATTTGATTGAATTTGTGATTTCTATTTATTTATCTCCAAACTAGAAGGAATGCAACTCTCCCTGTTTAGGTATTTATCAAGTTTCAGTAGCTTAACTTTTTGAATTTAATACAATTATATCATTCTAATGAAATTCTAGGATTTCTTTAGCATGCCTTTGAAATGCTTATTTTTTGAAAATTGAAATTGTTGAAGCTTGACATCAAAATTCTAACATTTCCGGGCCATTTCTCCACTGCGTCTCCAAAATGCAAATTTCCAAAATTGTTAAAATGACGTTGAAATTGGCATTTGGAACCTTGGCGTGTAGCATTGATGCAAGGTGGTGTGGGCATTGTTGTTTGTGTGGGTCAATAACATGACAGCACTGGTTGCTTGGATTGTGCTTGGCATGGCATGGCGTCTTTGGCATCAGGGCAGCATTGATACAAGAGGTTGGAAGAAGAGGGAGGGGGGAAAAGAATGTCACTTCTGGTAAATACTCCATGGTAGGGTGAAATGACCCTTTTTCTAAATGATATTTCTGTTGTTTTTGGGAGTTGACCCTGGGAGGCTATCCAGGTTATATCAGATGTTTATAGGTTGCCACAATAGTGATCTGATATGCTTACATGAATAGGAAGAAACAAGTGCCAATGGTAATCATGAACTGCTGAAAATGCATCCTCTTCTGTAGGTGCACCCAATTATACAGATGAGGAAGGCACTCTACATGCTTGTCGATAAAAGAAGGTAAGGCTGTCTACATTGTAACAATTTGGAACCAACAAGGATGCTGTAATGTGCATTAACTTAACTAGAGCATTGGAATTGTGATAATCAAGTACATCTTGGGTATGAGCAATTGTTGAAAACGGAAGATTAATTTGTGGTTCTCTTTGGTTAAGTTGTATAGGTTTTTTAGTTTGTTGCACCTTGAATTCAGTTTCATTTTTGCACAAAAAAAAAGAAACTTAGGGTTTTTTCTCAAAATAACTCTGAGGTTTGATCGCAATTCTCTTTGCCCTGATCTAGAGCTAGTTTGATTCAGGAGCTAACTCCTTCCAAAACAAGGGCTGACCCCTGTTTGGTTTGGAAGATAATTCAACCCAAGAGAATTTGGTTTTGCCAACTTGTTGCAACCAACACACACACAACCCTCTCTCAATTGCTTCTTGTTGACAGTAAAATGTCTCTTTTTCACATTGGTGTTTTTTTTTTTTTTTTTTTGATAAAGTGGTGTTTTTTATTTTTTCAAAATGCTTTTCACATTGGTTGTTGTTAAGATAAAGTAGTGATCTCAAAAGTGGGCCTCCCTTACAGGAAAACTTGGAATAGGACCCCTATGAAACTGAAATTGGGCCTACTATCAAAACCTACTGTGGAGGTTCCTCTTTTGTAAGGATTAGGAGTAAATTCCTATATGTAGTATAAAGATTGTGCTCCTATCATGTTGGGACCTCAAAGAATGCATCTCTCTCATGTGCAGCTATAATACACTCATATGCAATGTCCCCCTTACTCCCATATTTCTTAAGATTCTCCAACCAAATAGCAAGAATAGACAAATAAGAAGGAAACTCTTCTTCTTGCCCTCTCTTTTTTGTCATTCATCTCTTCATCCTTTGTATTTCTCTCTCTCTTCCGTCTTTTTTCTTCCTTTGTCTCCTTTTTTTTATCATATTTTTTTCACTTTTCCTCTTCTTTGGTGACGACGTGAGTCGATTTAAAAGTTAAAACCAATAATGCCTTGAAATCTCTCTTTGGATCAAGGCTCAAATCCCAAATAGACCACAGATGAATCAAGATAAGCCTTCCAAGAAAGTTCATTCCAAACCAAAAGATACTTACGAAACAAAAAGGGCTTCACATAGAACTGAAACATATGGATAAAGAAACAAACTCCAAATTTTGGACTTCCAAGACTTAGTATTAGCAATGGAAAGTTTAGGACTTTTGCAAAACTTCAAGACTCCAAGAACCTTCTTTATAGCAATAAATTACAAGCTTACATTGCAAAGAGCTATAAGTTTTCTTGGGAATCAAAAAAAGAGAAGATGCCACATGGCAGTGCTATGTGGCAGATTTTGTCGATCCTAAGGGGTGCCAGCCCTAAAGGATCAAGTAGGCTTTGCTTGGAGTCTAAGTCTTATCTTTTAGTTTGGTATGTTTGGTTTTCGAATCTTTTCAAAAAAAAAAAAAATTGGTTTTCGAATCTTTAAAAAAAAAAAAAAGTTTGGTTTTAGAAAATTTGTTTTAAAATTTGGAGATTTGATTTGATTAGGATTGAGCTTATTTCTTATTTTAGAGGATTTTGATATGTTTTCTTTCTATAAAAGAGAGCCTTTGTAATCCTTTTATCTTTGAGTTAATACAATTATATTTCCAACAATTCCAACTCGTCTCCTCTCTCTTTCATCGCCGGTTGCTGCCCTCTCTCTCTTTGTTCCAACGTGGAACAGTCCCATCGTTGACTATTTTTGCCACGACAAAGGAGTCTCTACGTCTCTACACTTGCACCAAACTCAACATTGTATCAGAGTCTACGATTTAGGCCCCTTGGTGTGCATGCATTGTGTAGAAGAGTCCATGCACAAAAGAGAAATATGTTCTCTTGTGCATGCTCTCTTCAAAACCACACGTGTGTGATCTTTTTCAACAAATCCTCCTCGCCATATCCAATGCGTTACATGGAGTAGGATGATCGTAGATTGAAGATGGTCGACACCGAAGCCTCGTTGTCAACGGGAGAAGGCAAGGTGGTTGATCAAGGAGCAATCAGAAAAAAGAAGCTTAAGGAGGCGATTTATCAAAAGACACTTTAGTTCATATGGTGCCTTTGTATCTGTTTTTTTATTTTCCAAAAGAAGATGTTATATCGGAACAAAGGGCACCAAATACTTCAAGAAGATCAAATGGTGCCAAAAGAGCACCGACTATTGAGGTCGCGTCAGGATCGGTGGTTGCTGCATCAACTTCAACTCAAGAATGTGAAGAAGAAGAGGTATAGTGTTGCCTCTAGAAGTTCACAAAGACTGCATTGACTTCTCCACTTTCTCTTGGTGACCTTGATTCGAAGAAAAGTCTAAGGTCTTTTTCGGCTCACGAGCAAGGTGCCATACTCTTCGAGGAGGTACGTAGAACCCTCTAACGCATCGGGAAACGTTGAGATATAGGGCTCTACTCTTGAGCATAGAAGAAGAGATACGAAGATCATCCTCAACTCTTTAGAGAAGAACGATGTAGCAACATCACCAAGTCTTCGCCGTATCCCATGTCTCGACTTATGGGGGAGTATTGGGAATCAAGAGGAGAAGATGCCACATGGCAGGACAGTTGGGCCACGTGGTAGTGGCACATGGCATATTTTGTTGATCCTAAAGGGCGCCAGCCCTAAAGGATCAAGTAGGCTTTGCTTGGAGTCCAAGTATTGTCTTTTAGTTTGTTATGTTTGATTTTAGAAAGTTTGTTTTAGAGAATTTGTTCTTTCTAAAGTTAGGAGATTTGATTTGATTATGATTGAGTTTGTTTCTTGTTTTATAGGATTGTGATATGTTTTCTCTCTATAAAAGAGAGCATTTGCAATCCTTTTATCTTTGAGTTAATGCAATAATATTTCTTAACAATTCCAACTCCTCTCCTCTCTCTCCCTCTCACCGTCGGATGCTGCCCTCTCTCTTTATTCTAGCATGGAATAGTCCCATCGTGGACTATTTTTTCCATGCTAAAGGAGTCTCCACACCTCCATGCCCGCGCCAAACTCAACAAGTTTAAACACTCCTAAAGAGATCATGGGAAAAAAGCTTGTACTTGGAAAGTATCTTAAAAATTGAGATGATGTGCTACCGAATAATTTCTTCTTCTTTTAGAGAACTCATTGGGATTCATAAACCATTCATCCAACCTATCATCTCCTGTTTCTTTTGGGAGGTTAGGCTCTTGATACAACACTACAAGAATATTGAATATTGTTGACCGTTAAAAATGGTCGGCAATGTTCAAATAACCGTCAAGAAAAAGGGTCGAGAAATGTACTGTCGCTATTGGATTTTTTCGACTGTTTTAGAACAATACTGTCGGGAAAAAGGTGGATCACCACTCGACGTTTGGTTATTTCTCTCGTCTATTTTCGATGGTCGAAAAAGCCTTTTCTCGACCGTTCTAAATAAACGGTCGACAAAAATATTTACCTTGACCGGTATTTAGGCGGTCAACTAAGATCATATTCTCGACTGTTTATCAATAACAGTCGAAAATTTCAATATTCTTGTTCGATTTCAAACGATCGAGAATATTAATATTGTCGACGTTTCTTAAATAACAGTCGAGAAAGTATTTTTTTTTAAAATGTGTTTAATTTATGTAGAAGACATAAAATACTACAAATTTAGTAAAAATATAATCAATCACACAACTTAAAATATTTTTGCATCTAATTAAAACACACGAATTCAAAAAAAAAATTTCATATATGAAATAACGTATACAGAGTTCATTACAAATGATAATGTATATAAAAAATAAATCGTGCTGTGGCACTAATGCCTCCAGCACTCCTACCACCTAAATCGTCATCACGATGATCTCTATACTGATGAAAGGACGAGTAATCAATACCTCCCTTCTGAAGTAATGTCAGCAGCTCCTTGATGGTCTTGTTGGATTCCTTGATTTGCATCGCGTTGTCCCTGACTAGTGTCATTAGCTCATCAATCCGCTAATCCTTCTTATCTTTGCGGCATAATGCTGCGATTTCTTTCCTCATCTCATGCACCTCAGCCGAAGAGAATGATGCTCCCCTTCTCCTATACCACCCCTAGACGATCTCGCTCCTCCCTGCGCTATGGACGTACCTGTCATGCTCAGGTGGCATAACGGTTCGATAGGCCTCCTCTGTTGTCAATGGCTGCTGAATTGTAGCAAAGTTGGCATCTTCAGAAGGATGCATTAAGTTGATCATATTATCCTGAAAGATTAAATTACATTAAGTAATTTCATTTAACTATATAATTACGAAATTAAATAAAAGTATTGTCTTTTTTAACTTACGTGTCTCTGTTGATATGTCGTGAAGTCACTCTCTATTTCGTCATCATTCATCTTGCTATGAGTGGCTGCATATATTCCCGCCTGATCAAGCTGGACACCTTGATGCATGGCAGACTAAAATAATTTGAAACAGTTAATTTGACAAAATTAGAAATTTTTATAAGGTTTAAAAGAAAATAATAATTAAAGGTACTTATGTACGTATATGGATTTCATTGAGCCTATACTCCTACCTAAGACATGGGTCTTCGGTGGAGCCTTAGCCCCATTTTCCTTATTCTTCTTGGCCTGCTCTTGAAATAAATGTATAATTTATTAACTTAGAAATTAGTTAAATAAATGATAACATATGAAATACTTTTACCTGCATCACTGGATCATGCCGATGCTTGCATACTTCCTTCCAAATGTGCAGTTGTATCAAAAGAGGCGAATTATACAATGCCTCATCATGATTCCTACTCTTATAATATCAAAAAATATAATTGTAATGTTAGAAATAATATTTGAATTATGGTAAAGGAAATAAACAAATACAGTTAAAATTTATCTTTTACCTTATTCTTCATCTCTAATCTCAAATCTTTATGAATCTTCGCTGCGTGCTTAAGGATATATTTGGCGATATTCGGATCACTTTAATCGAAGGTGGTCTACATTAGTAAGAGAACACAAATTGTTACATAATTTAAACTTATATAAAACAATGTACATAAGTTATTAATTTTTACTAATTATCTCTAATTCTCGAATGAGCTGTATTTTCAGCTCGTTTGGCACCTTCCTCAAATCGAAGTAGGATAGTGGGATGATCGCCTTCGTCAGCGTACTCAATCTGCTGATGAATAGAGGATAGTCCACTGCTTTCCCTGTTGGTGTGATCTGTAATGAAATGCAGATTCCATGCAAAATTCTCTCTAAATCCCTGTTTCGCGTGGGACTTCTTGCCTTATGTGCACCTATAAGACATAATTATAGCATAAAATTAAATAACAAAGAAATAAATAAATTGTAAAATTTACCAAACCTTAAATTCATACCTAAACTGCGAAAGGGTGGTGGTGGTGCAGAACATCCTGGCTAAGAAGGATCTGGGTCAGCTGTCTGCTCTGGGTGATCATCCAAGCCAACGCCCTCATCATCAACTGAAGTACTATCCTCTTCATCGGCGGTCGCATTCTCCTCGTAGTCAGAATCCTCTACTGGTAGGTCTGTCGGAGGAGGCATTAGACTTTTCCCATCCCCCCTACCTTCCCTCCCCTAACTCTGGAAATATCAAGCCACATCTCTAAGCCTCAAAAACTGTTGGCAAGGTGCCTGGGGCTGAATAGGCTGCTGCCATCGGTGAGTCTGAGGTTGCTGGCGGGGGGCCTCCGACTGCTGGGAGGCCTGAGCCTCCTCCCTGCGACTCCTATTAGCCTTCTTCTTGAAAATAACCTGCATAAAAACATTACAAATAATCAGAAATTTTTTCAAAAAAATCAGCAGCATTTCACCTATATATTGTGATATTTCAAAAATCATGTATAAAATAAGCATACAAATAAATGAAAATGAAATAAGCATATATAAATGAAACTGAAAATGCAATGATATCTCCCTTCCCTTCTCCATTTCCCTCCCCTTCTCCCTTCTTTCTTCTCTTTTTCTCTTCCCCTTTCCCCTTCCCATTACTCCATTTCCCTTCCCCTCCCCTCCATTTCCCTTATCTTCCCCTTCATTTCCCTCAACTTCTCCCTTCCTCTTTTTCTCCTCTTTCTCCCTTCTCCTTCCCATCCCTCCATTTCCCTTATCCTCTTCATTTCCCTCCACTTCTCCCTTCCTCTTTCTTCTCCTTTTTCTCCCTTCCCCTTTCCCCTTCTCATCCCTCCATTTCCCTTACCCTCCTCTTCATTTCCCTCCCATTCTCCCTTCCTCTTTCCTCTCCTCGTTCTCCCTTCTCTTTTATCCTTCCCATCCCTCCATTTCCCTCCACCTTTTCATACCTCTTCTCTTTTCTTCCATTCTCCCCTCCATTTCCCTTTCTCCTCCACATTCAACAGAAAACATTCAATATACAAAAAATAAATAAATGCATCATTCCATACAAAAAATAAACCTAAGTGGACACACCCCACATTTAACATGATGACATTTTTTTTTTTGAAACTAACATGATAACATTTTAAAGAAAAAAGTAGTAAGAAACTCACCATAATGACGAAATGATCTGTTAGTCAACCCTGAGTACTCATTTCTGTACAGGACACAGTCATTACGATATGCATCAATATTTTTGCATTTCAGTCCTAACCCATGTATCTACTTTTTCGCATCATACCATGACTTAGGATGCCCAGTAAGATTATTCAGTAGATCTCCAATGAATTCAAGAACATTAGATATTAATTTCGCTGTGGCTCTATTCATTACTTTCATCTGAAACAATTTTAGAATGAATGACAACTTCGACATTGACATTATTCTAGGAGCAATAGGATCCTCTATTGCATTAACTGCGTCGTACAAATCATTACAATCTCGTAATATCTCATCATCATCTGTATCCTCATAGTCTGCTACTTTCATATCATGTAATATTTCATTCAATTTATCTCTTTGATTATCATCACTTCCTTTAAAGGCTTCAATTCTTTCATTTTTAACTTCTTTCATTTGCCCACCATGAGCTGTTCAATTTACGTAATGTTGCCACTAACCGTTACATATCACATATGCCAAAGCTGTATCTCGATCATAAAAAAATCCATTCATACAGTGTTCATGGGCATCAAATCAGCAGAAAAAATTCACCTCGTCTAAATGTCTTCCTATCATCATGAAATGCCTACTTCAGAAACCAAATCACTCTACTCTTGTATTTGTGGTAATTCGAATTTCTCATACTGATCCATGACTTATCCATGATAATTAACCTAAATGTAAAAGACAACCACTCATAAGTTGGACTCGAATAAGGTAAAAATGTGTATTTTAATCACTCATAAGTTGGACTCGAATAAGGAAGAAATGTGTATTTTAAGAAGATTTTCACTTGATAACTTATCCTTGAAGATTTGATCACAATATTATTTCTTACATGCAACTAGTGTTTGGAGAAATTTCGATAGTATTTTCCTGCACTTCTCTAATATACCTCCTAAGACTAACCTTAACTATATCCCCAATAGCCCCTACTAAAGGGCGCTTCGGGAACGGAGCTAAGATTAATGGTATACCATAGAAGAGCGAGAAAATGCGATCGAAATTTCTCCAAACACTAGCTACATACAAGAAGTAACTTTAAGTTGCGATCAAATATTTAAGGACTGTCCTTTGTTCAGAATTACTCTGAACAAAGGACGACGACACTTATGGCGTGTTATAAAGACAACGCATCGTACATGTAAGTGAGGTATACACACACTCTGTATTGTCCGTACAACATGATCATAAGTCTTGACGGACTAGTATTTTAACACAATTATATTCCTCCCACAGCCTGTTACCTAGGGGTTAGAATTCTTATTGTTTGTCATCAAGTGCATCTAAATTTGTGCAAGTGTGTGTATAAAGTTGTAATAAAAATTTTATAATCAAACATAAATATCAAATAATTCAAACAATTTGGGAACACGATTCAAACATGCATTCATAGAATTATCGAAAGAAAGCTCTATAGCAATCATTTTCATCATTAAATTTCTAAAAGCATGCAGGAATAGAGAATTGATAAATAAAATCAAGAAGTGTATTTCAACAAAACAAAAAACCCATCTTCCTCCTTCCATAATCATCACCTCCATCCTCACCACCTCCTCCATCCCCAACATCCACCACTACCACCCCACCACCTACTCCACCCTTCCCCCTCTCATCCCATCCTTCTCCCTCTCCAACTCCACTTTTAAGAGTCATGCATGGTGGCCTTCTCCTCCACTTTCCCTAACCCACCATCACCATTGTAATCTCCTCCCCATTTCATCCTTCCTCAACTCAACTCTCTTCTCCTCTCCACTATCACCAGCTCACCATTACTGCTCTTTCACCACGACACAGCAACTGCTGACACTATTGTCTTTCTCCACCACATGACCAGCATTGTCATCTTCAACTCCTTGTCTCACCTTTACGGATCCACCACCATCAATCCTCCTCCATCACAGCTCCTCTCCCTGTTCATCCTCTACTCCACCTTCTTCTCATGACAAGACACCACCAAGAATGTCCTCTCGATCTTCCTTCTCCCACAACTCCTCCCACAACTATCACCTCCATCCACATCACCTCCTCCACCCCTAGCATCCACCACTACGACGTACCCCACCACATGCTCCACCCATCTCCCTCTTGTCTCGTCCTTCTCCCTCTCCAACTCCATCTCAACGAGCCACAACTTCTTCGTTTTCCCCAAGCCACCACCACTGCTCCTTTACCGCAACACAGTAGCCACTGGCACTATGTTGCATTCATAATTAAATGAAGTATATATTTTAATTGCATTCATAATTAAATTTCTAACCTAAGTATTACATAAAAAAAATTAAATTAACCTAAAATTAATTTCTAACTCTAAAGGGGGAAATTGGGTGATGGTGGTGAGAGGAGGAGGAAGTGGTGGTGGTAGGAGGAGGTGGTGATGGAGTGGTAGTGGTGGCGGCAAGAGGTTGTAGTTGTAGCCTGAGGTGGGGGTGGTGGCGGGCGGGCGTGGAGGTGGGGGTGGTGGTCGACGAGGTGGTGGTGGTGGCGACACAAGGAAGGGAAGGTGGTCATGGTGGTGTTGGTGGTCGCCATGGTGGCGTGGTGGAACAAGGAAGGGAAGGAGGGGCGACGGGCACTTACTGGGGGGGGTTGCTAGACGACGTGCGTGTGGTCGCTGGCGAGAGGAGGGCCCGTGGAGTTGACGGAGAAGGTCAACGACATTGTGGGTTGGAGGAGGTTGTAGGCGGTCTACTGAAGAAAGGAAGGGGAAGGAGTTGGGGTCGCGTTGGTATTTTTGTCTGTTTTCTCGATTGTTATAGATTGAATGGTCGAGGAATGCATTCGAAAATTATCTTTTTTCCATTACGATTTTCAATGAGAATTTCCTCAACCGTTAATATGGAAACCGTTGACTATATTATTATTGTCGACCATTATAAACAGTCGAAAATAGTTTCAACCAGACATCTTAATTATGCTTGACTTTTCTCAACTGTTATATATTTAACAATCGATGATTCTTTTATTATCGATCGCTATAAATGGTCGACAATGGTCTTAAACAGCGCATTAATTTCATACTTGACTTTTCTCGACTGTTATATATTCAACCGTCGATGATGTCATTATCTTTGACCGTTTATAAAATGACGATCAAGTAAATTTTTATTATTGATCATTATAAATGATCGAGAATGGTCTCAATCACCCCGACTGATTTACAGATGAAAAGGTTAATGACCAGACTTTTGGTAACCGTTACACTTAAAATGGTTGACAATACATTTATTTTCGACCGTTACTTAAACGGTTGAAAATATCCATCGCGAACTGCGTTTTTCTATTAGTGCAGGCTTGGATAGGCATTAATGCCAAAATTGCATTTCATAATTCCACAATCACTCAAATATTTTGCATGTAGCGCAACAATTCTTTAGCAGTTTTGGCCACAAGCATCTTGGAAGCAAGATTTCCTTGTGGCCAAGCTGCAAGTGATTGGAGCAGTTGTGGCTGTAGGTGCAGCTATCAAGTTGTTCCAAATTTTGTACATTTAGTTTTCCAACAGCAAATTACATGGATGGCTGTAACAGAAAGCAACCAAGTTGCTCAGTGAATGTGAATTTCCTCTTTTTGCTTACCTTGTTTATTTTTGTTATCATCATAAATAGCTTACCTGTTGTAATTCACATCTTGATGAAGTCATTTTCTTGCCAACAATAAGATAAACCTAAGGAGTGGGAAAAGGCGAACCTTGCTGAGCTTTCCCTGCAACAATGGAAAATGGCAAGGGACGCTGGGCCTTTATATATGACCCAACCCCTTGTCAGAGCCTTTGTCTCTTTGGTCCATCTCCACCTCCCATGTTATACTCCACCTCCCTTGCTTCCCTCTGTGGCTCTATTTGTCACTCCACACTGCTCTCCCAATTCCTCCACCTCCCCTGGTGCTTCTTTACCTCTCCCCTTTGTCAATATCCAAGGTGGTACAATATCCAGGGAAAAACTTCACTAATCCAAGTATTCCACCAATCTTCTCTCATTAACTAGTGTTGTTGGCTCCGTAAATACTCTGAGGCGTTACAATATCATGGTGATATCTATACGATTCCTGTAGTAATTCATTCACAATACCTAACACCATCCTGTAAGTTAAAGACAAACTCAAAAAATTGCATTACGTTTAACAAGAAACATGTTAACAATCATTTTCTCTGAATACAAAGCATCTTCTCTAATTCGAAGAACAAAAGAGAACATCTCAATCAAGCTCAGCAATGTGCCGAAGTGTGATAAGAGTTCTTTCTCATATCAGCAATAATTTTATTTATAGTATCTGTTTCTGCTGCGTTACTATATCTTTTTTATCAGCAGGTGCCCTTTTCTTGAGATTTCCAGGATATGTTTTGAGAACCTTATCAATTATTTGATTTTGGTCTACAAGAAATTTATGAAGTTATAAGCAGTTCCAGTAATTGATTGTTCTGTTTTAGCCTAACCTTGAGAAGCTAATCCTTGCTTCAAAAGAAATCAGTTCAATTAGTAACAATGGATAAATAGATGCAATATTCTTTCTTCATGAATCAGATTAATTAGACATGGTAGTGCCAAGATATTCTTTTTTTATCCATCAGTGACAAGAATTTATTTAATGCTTGATTGTGGGCACTAACAGGTCCTCTAATATGAGTATGCAAATCATTCTTTTCTCTTCTAGGTTGTAAAACCTTCTACCATAAAAGCACCCTTATCTCCTTATTGGCCAACTTTCTTGCTCATGAGATAACAATATAAATAAGAGGTTGCATCCTTATAAATATAATATATTCTAGCTAACCACTTAAATTCACTAAACTAATCATGATGAGGTGAACCTTAAGGGCATCCTGTTGGTCTTTGAGGAAAATTATGGTCTTTTAACTGGCAAGGACCACTTTTCACGTAGATTCTGTGAATTTCATTTTATTAATTTGGGTAGAATTTTGAAATTCTTTTAACTCAACTGGATCTGTTTGTAGATCAAGTCAATTTTTACCCTTGTTAAAATTTGATTTCACTTGCCTCTGAAGTAGAATTTTGCATTGGAGACTTTCTATGGAAATATCTTTCCATTGCTTCTAAATAAAAAAAAGAATAATTGACGATAATATGCTATGGAATTTAATTTAACAATTTATTAACTATTGAAGCCATCTCTGCATCGTTGAATAGATTTCACTTTATAAAAGATAACATGTGAACAACTTACAATGTGTGTTTCTCTTATCTAATCTTATAGAATGATATTATTTGATCTTTTACTCCCAAAATTTCTTTATTATCATAAATAATTTTGTAATTGGGTAATAGACTAGTTGGCCATTCCCAATCTGGTGAATAATGGCGTGATGCCTTGAACCAATGGGCTGAATCTGAGAGCCCAAGGCACCAACCAATGACCTAGAATAGTTCGTTGACCACTAGTGCACACACAACACAGGTCCACCCAAATGTAATACACATTTCTGTGCAAATAAGCAATAATAAAATGACAGTTCCATAATAAATGTGAGAAAGATTGAAAAGTAAAAGTCCATATAACATGGAAAGGCATTTGCCAAGTAAACTTATTTAATAAGGAATAAAGTAGGGAAAAAAAATAAAGAACTAGTTTTATGGGAAAAAAAAGGAGACACCTTTGATGCAATGACCATGGATTAGAATCCTGTACTCAAGTCTCCTCTGGTTTCTCGTGCCTAGTTGAAAGATCAAACAAAGGATAATAAACCAAAATGGTCCATTAAAGACATCATAATAACAGACCGTAATTTAATTTAGCAAATACAAACAAAAACATTAAAATCTCAAACTCTTAAAAAAAAAATCTCGAGGAAGATTATTTTCATCAACAATAAAATAACTAAGAAAACAAGAAAACTCATAAATGATGTCAATTTTTGCATAAAGTGTGTGGTAGAGAAACAATCACAACATAAGATAATGGTAACGAGGAGGTCGAGAAGTGTCTTTGCCCTACATTACAGGTACCACCAATACAAATATGAACAAACACTTCTGATTGGTTGCCAACCATAATATTGCCCATACCTGATTTGTACCTGGATTGGGAAGCTATATAATGTTTCTACAAGTATGATTACTTCAATTGGTGAATCCCCCTTCTCACCACGCGTACACAACTTGATGCTCCCTAAGCCATACACCTTAGAGCATGTCACAAGGGCTATTGCCCACATACAATCACAACCCTACTCTATCACCTCCTGAGGCCTAATTGCTTGTCATATCCCTTTGAGATAGAAGCACTGCATAATTTGTCATGGGTTACATGAGGATGTGCTATCCCTTAGTCTCACGTGTAATTAGTTGTATTATAGTTCTACACTGGTTATTAGGGATGGAAGGGGAGAGAGAGGAAGAGAGACATATTCACATCATTCCATCATTGCCTCGATGTGTACAATACAACCAAATAGTTGAGACAAGCATCTAGGTAAATGTATCAATTCCATTACATACTACGATATCTAAAATGTGTGAAGCCTTGATTATGCATCAAACCATCTCAAGTTAATGAGAAAGCAACATGCACACTGCTTATAAAACAAAGAACCTAATGGTATATAATGCGTCAAAAATAGAGTAAAATCACTTATGAGTGATAACTTCATGATTGAATATCATGATATTTAAGCAGCAAGCTGCCTAATCAATTGAATTCATGAAACACTTATTAGTCATTTCAAATTATCGTGAAATTAACATGCACAATTGAAGCAAATGATGAAGTTTCTAATAGCACTAATTGCATCCAAAACAGAATTATTTCAGCAACTGAAATGATGATTACAAGTAGGCATGACTAACAAACATAAATTTTCTAGCATATATAAATTTATAATAACCATAAATCGAGAGAATTTGTATTTACATTCAATCAAAGGCAGGCTTCCAACCAAACAAGGGGACAGGTTAGGCTTCCTAGAACTAGATGTAGGGATTAGTCTTTACCTCTTATGTGGGAATTTGTGTACATATACAAACAAAGGGGTATGTGACAGCGAACAGACATGTAGCATTCAAATAATTGGACCGAACCATTATGTTTGGAATGTCCAAAAGTCCTGTGAATGAGACCTGGATCCTCGGGATTGGGCTCCAAAACCATTACTTGAAGCAGGTGGTGCGGTGTATTCATATTGGAAACATGGGGGTATTGGTAGTGGGCTGGTGGGATTTATTAATTGAGGGTGTTGGATTTATAGTGGGATGTATTGTGTACGTAAGGAAAATAGAATTGGGATGACCTTCCTACTTTCCTCCACTATTTACCTCTCTTTTTTTGGACGAGTTTAGAGAAGGAAAAATTACCTAAAACATGCCTAGCTTATGCAGAATTTGTGAGTTTCACCATGTAGCTTTGATTGGAATGAGACAAGAGCCTTTGATATTCAAATTCGGGTTCAGAATTGAGGTTCAACGTAGCAAAAAATAGGATAAGTGCTTGATTAATTGGCTTAGCTAATTATGGGTTCGATTGTCAGTAATTGAGTTGGTTCGTGACTGAATACAATTAATAGGACAACTAAACTAATTTTTAGATCCTTGGAAATAGCAAGGTCAATGACTTTTGAACTCAGAGCAGATTGGTGATGGAATGATGGCCATCGCAAGCAAATAAAGGAAAAATGTCTTTTGTGCAGTAAAAAGCTTGGCAGCAGGCATTTTCTTCCATTTGCTTTTTGCCCCATTTTGTTTGAGTTTGGGGGAAGGGGGTGAGGGTATTCACTTTTTCCTGAGGGTAGATTATGGTCTTTTCTTGTCCAAACATCATCACCAGGTTTCACTTAATTATTGGTGTATTTGGGCTGTTTTGCATTTAATATCTGAATTGAAACCTATGCATGCTTCTGTGGTGTTAGCATACCTTTGCCCTATTCCTAATCATGCAAGGAATGCATAGCCAAGGTGCTGAACTAGTGGCCTTGACAACGAATGGTTGTTTGGGTTCCTGCAAAGATGCTGATTCTATGCTTGCAAGTGACCCTGATTTTTTTTATTTTGCAAAGCATATTTTTAGGTATTTGCCTTTTCAAGAGGAAAGAAAAAAGAGATAGCAGGTTAATGTGTCATTTTCCGTTTCTTGGATGCTTGTTTTGGGTTTTCTTGCTTGTTTATATGGAGATACCCATAGCAAAATTCTAATGTACTGATGACAAATATCTAATGAACTTGTAGTTTTTTCTGCAGCTTGCCAAACAATATGGCAGTGTATGGCACCACACAAGGGTAAGGAGATACCTTACCTCTGAAGATTGGCCAAGTAGTGAAACCAAAGGGAAGCCATGGTTTGGGCTGCTTACACTGCTGAGGAAGTACCCAGAGCACTTTGTTATCAACACTAGGTCCAAAGGAAAGATGACATCGGAGTTTGTGTCCTTAGTATCTCTACTTTCTTAATAAGAGGACTAAAACTCTGACTATCCAGTTACTAGTCTAGAGAACAATGCACCTTTGTCACAACTGGTACTTGTCATCCTTGCTGCCAGTCTAAGAACAAGATTGCACTAGCAGATCTCAATGTCATTCAGCAAGGCTACCCTTTCTTTTGTTGCAGTTTCACTTATGCATGCATTTGTTGATTCTGCTCCATGTCCAACTCATGTAAATTTGTAGGTTCGATCTACATTGCTAAAGAGATAACTTGTTCAGCCGATCTACATTGCTAAAGAGATAACTTGATCGCTGAACGTAGCAGATAACAGAATTATGGTACCTAAAGTGCTTAACGTTAATGTGTGATTCTCAGGCTTGGCACATAGGTCTGTGTGTCTTTTTGACATAGGAACTGTTTATCAATTTATGATATATGGTCAAAGAATGATTTCGTGACCATGGTTTCAAAAGGCTCTTTGTTTCTAAAATAAGTTTTCCTATTAGTTTTTATTTGTTTGCACACATCTTCATATAGGAGTGATAAGAGACTCATAACCCATGAGTTTTACCATTCAGTTAAATAATTAAATTACATTTACGTTACCAACTCTGATGTGATCATTGGATTGAGGTTTAACTCTTGAATTGTTAATTATAGTTACTGAAATGTGTCGAAAACAAATTGGTAATCAATATGTTTGAGATGTTATTCACTTATTCATACAAGGCCAAAAAATGTATCCCTTTCTGGCAATTGTAGCATTCTCTCCAAATATTACAACAAGAGAAAAAAAATGATTTTTGTTGTCGAGACGTTCATAATTATAAAAGATTTTGACATAATACTTTATTTTGCCACCAAGTTATCAACATATTTGTAGATTAATGTACGTAGTGACAGGTTTACCTGTCTTAGTCATAAACATGGTACTAGCCTCTTGTTGCTCCATTTGGGTATTGGCTCATCCATCCTTCTATTTGCCTTTTTCATTCAAGAGATAATCTTTGGTTTTTGATACAACAAGTATGATCATTCATAGTTGTAGTTGTCTAGGTTTTAACAATTTTGGCCTTATGTTGCTTCGTTTGGGGCGTTCTCTCAGCATTTTATGTTTCGCATTGAGGAGATATGATTGATAATTGTTAAGTTCTAAAAATTTGTACTTTAAAAGTTTATTTTTACATCAAGTGTTAATTTTTTTGCTAAAAAGTTAGGCTTACTCCTCTGGACTTATGCGTTGCCTCAAACATAAAATCAACTCATTATTTTTTTGAAAGTTATAAGGGTGGTTGTCCTATTGATGACCACTTAGCTTCACTCAATAACAAAAAGCTGCAAAGTGAATCAATTACATGTATGTTTCCCAAAATTGGAAAAGAGAGATGGAAACAATAAAATTCTCAAAATAAACATAGTACTCCTTGAACTTGGCTGCATTTCTCCCTAACCACGTGTCTCACAAAATCACCAATGCCCTCACTCTCTCTTCTTTCAATTGGAAGGTATTTTGTCCATGCCTTTGGCTTCCTCTCCTAAAGGAGCTCCAGATGAGTGCGCAACCCATTCGATGTGATAGTGCCTCTAAATCTAAGTAAATAGCTTGCACTTAAAGAATAAATGGTTTATGTCCTTATCCTCTGCATTACACAAGGGACACTTAGTGGCATCCTCAAGCACCTAGTAGCCCTCCACATCCTTCCCATTAGTCTTCTCTTTTTATGGAGTCATATAAAGATCTTGATCTTTAGAGGGTATGTTGCCAACCATAACAATTTGTAATATCTAAATAGGTCGATATCTCTCAAAGGCCCCATACTCTTAAGCCTCAAGTAGGCATCTCTTATGGAGAAGTCACCTCCATCTTATAAAAAGGCATCAATACCGCCCTCTAGTTGGTAACCCTCTGGCACATGCAACATGTCCTGTAGCTTCTACGTCCTCTGATTTAAGAGATTTCCATCAAAGGTCAGGTATGAGGAGCCATCCTAGTACTATCCTATCATCACCTCCCTCCTATCGAACAAAGCATAAAGCCTTGTGAACCAGTCATGCAACAAACCCTCTCCCATCCAATCGTCAAACGAAAGACCTCTCCCATATCCAAATACAGCAAGAACTATTGCAATCTCAGGGTCACCAAAGTAATTCCCCTATGAAAGTAAGAAACTCCTGACGAAGAGGATGCCATATGATCCCAAGTTAGTGAACAGCCATTGCAGGCGGAGAACACCCTTCCAAATAGATCCTACTTGCACCCCATAACCCTGGCCACCCATTATGCCTCATGTTTTCTAAAACATTGTTCACGACTTAGGATAAGAAGAGTTACAATCTTTTGGGCAGAAGGACCAAGACCCTCCTTTTTATGCCTGACGTACGTTGTCAATTTCCACCAAATTTGGGGTTGGGCTACTTGTATCCCTCATTTCTCATAAGTAGCCATATGTCCACATATCTTGAAGAGGAGGAGGAATCAACCTTACTCTTAACATTGAGTAACAATCATGATGCTTAAAAAAAGAACATAATGGAGGAGAGAAGTGAGAGGAATTGAGAACAGTGGCTACTATTCAACATGCCTATCTTATTGCTAGTGCAACTACTTTGGAACAAGTGATGCCCATAAGTCGGATCTCGCTGTTAACAAATTGTTTTGCCAATATGGCTAACACTGTCTCATTTAACTTCTCTAGCTAAAAATGCCAAAGCTCATAATAATAGCTTTCAAGGAAAATGCAAAATCTTGTTGAATGCTACTTTTAGGCTACTTATTTCAACTTCTTCCTCGCATCTCACATTTTGATCTACTTCTTGGGAGGTTAGGCTCTTAATACATCTTTTGGATGTGCATTAATGCCAAAGATGTTGTTTAGAATTCCAGAGTCATAGAAATGTTGTGCTATGCATGTAGCCAAACAATTCGATAGCAGTTTGGCAACAAGTAGCTTGGATGCAGGATTTCCCTGTGGCCAGGCTACAATTGATTAGAGTAGTTGTGGATGTAAGTGCAACTATCAAGTCACTACATTTGGTACAGTTGGAATGCCAACAGCAAATTGTAATGATAACAAGCAAGGCTACCATGTTGGTCAACCACCGCAAATTGCTTGTTTTCGCTTACCTTGTTCTTTTTTGATATCATCATAAAGGGTACACTTGTTCTGATTCACATCCTGATGAAGAAATTTTCTTGCCAACAACAAAGAGATGATCTTTTCAAAAATAAGAGAATGATTTTCAGAATACCAAGTCAAAAGGACAAGGAGGTAAGTTGGTTGGCAATTTCTAGTTCTTTCTGAAAAAGATGATGTTATTTGTATACAACATAAGGAGTCAGTAACAATATTCTGGATCTTTTCTGGTGCCAATCAAGGTGCCTTATCCATTCCTCTTTTCCATAAGAACATTTTTATTTAATTACATTCATTTTAACAATTGGATTTGAATAGGAACTTCCAGAACCTGAGAGGGGTGAAACCTTAGTCTTAGTAAAACTAGGTGAATTTCCTTGAGTTAAGCTCAATTCTATTTACTTCCTTTAATCTCCTAGAATTTATACATCCTTGTAAATGATTTGATACCTAATTATAAGATTTGTTGTCTAATTATAAAGTGACATCCAACTTTAATCATGGTAAGTATTACAGTGAAAACAGAGGACACAGGGACTAGGGTCAAAAAGAGATGATTGATATAGATATAGAAGACCATAACCTTGTAAGAACTAATGCTCCATCTATTCCATCCACATGTCAAAATTGAAGCAGTATGGAGTCGACAACATAAGTAAAGCAATGAATAAGGTTGACTCAAGGGACCATGCTAAGGATGTAAAGCCTTTAAAGAGGCTAGGAAGAAGATTGGTCTTCCACCTTTACCAAAGGCGATCAACCACTCACTTGTCGAATATTAGTGCACATCAATAACTAGTGACATAAAACAACCAATATAAGTTCAAACCTAAAGTTTAGGGCAAAAAACAATAGGGAAGAAAAAGGATTAGAGCAAAAATCGATTAAGGCAAAAGTGGATGAAACAAAGGGCAGCAATTCATTAGGGCAAATAAGATGTATGCACCAAATTTTCCTCCATGCACCAAATGTATTGAGCAATGCTTCATTTAATCACCATTAATGCCTCTGTAATGGCAAAGTTGGAGGAGGCAGGAGGCGAAAAATGTTGTGAAAAGCTTCAAATAAAAACACCCTCATTAGCATAATGACAGGTAGAAATGGGTATTCCACCCACTCCCCTCAGTTTTTTTTTTTTTTTCAAACTAAAGCTTCATTAACAAGGGAAGGAACTTGCTACCTAAGAATGCAACTCTTAAAAGAGCAAGAGAGGAGGAGAGACATCCATGTCTTGTCGAGGGGAGGAGCGAAAGCAACACGTCGTTGCACGGGGAAAGGATACTCCCCAAAGGTGGAATTCAAAACCCTAAACGAAACAAAAGAAAATAAAAATACAACAAAAAGAAAAGAAGAGCACCCAATAAGTAACAATTCCTAGCAGTGCATCACACAAAGCTCTAGCAATTGATCCACGTTCAAAGGAGACAACTGTGCTACCAAGAAGAACCTTTGGTGGTCAATTTGATCCACGCAAATGAGGTACTGGTAAAAGGCAGAAGTTGAAACTAGCTAGATTGATTCTAGGCCGTGTGAAGGCTTGATATCTCATGTGGTTCCAAGAAACACAAAGGCATTGCAGGGATGGAAGGTGACCCAATCTGATTAAACCCAACAAACCAGCTACGACCATGGATCTGACCATGGCCTCTTGCTTTGCCAAAGGGCACCTTCTACACTAATAATCTCGAGCATGAAGCATGCAATGCAACAACTCACGCTAAGGCAAACTTTGCAAATCACTTCAATCCACCATAACACATTAAGCACCACAAAAGATGATTCATTGCATATCCATTTGTAGGTAGAACATGGAAGATGCAAAGGTCTTCACTTGAAGCCCCACATTTTGGTTGCCCAAGGAATGGAATATGGTTGGGTGGCTACTCGTGAAAGATCTCCCCATGGATAGCCATCGAAGAACCAAGAGAAGATAAAAAAAAAGAAACACAATGCAGATTTTGTTACGACATGAGCCCTCACCCCAATAGGAACTCGAGTCGATTTGCAAATCACCAAATGAAATGATCTGCTGCCTTTTTGGGTTGTTTAAGATGTCTGGATTAGCCGTTGACATCAGAAAGTAGAGAATTGTACCTTCTCTCTTTTCCGCACATGCACTACACGCATATTTTCCTCTCTCTCCTCACCCCAAACCCTAACCCTCTATCTATTTAAACCCCCACTTCCCCCCATGCCACTCTCTCCATCCCCACCGATCACCACCTTCCTCCTTTCCTCCAGCCGGCCGCCACCTTCCTCCCTTACCTTCCAGTGTGGCGAGAGGAGAGGAAGAAGAGAGAGAGACGGGGCGCGGAGGAGAGGAGAGCTCGAGAGGAGGAGCTTGCGAGGGAGTTGCGAGAGCGTGAGAGGAGCTCGGAGGAGCTCATGCCCGAGGAGGAGGAGCTCACAGAGGTGAGCTTCGTGGCCTCCTAAAGCTGCCGTCGTAGCAGCTGCAGGTGGCGCGGAGGGGTCTTGCACGAAAGAGAAGCTCGCGAAGGTTCTGCATACTGGATATTTTCTAGTATCAGACGTTTGGAATAGCAGAAGGACGTCCGGAGCTTAGGTTGGACGTCTGAAAGCATGCTTTGTGTTAAGGTATGTGCTTTTGTGCTGTTTACGGCCATGCAGGCCTCACCGCAGAGATTGTCTGGCCTTTTCTGATGGTCTGCACGGACGTATGCAAGGAGCAGGGTGTTGGAAAAGCGCGGGGTGCACCCTTCGAGGTGCTTTCAGACATCTGGACATGTCGCCAGACGTCTGACCGTACCTCCAGATGACCAGAAGAAGAGTCTGACGTCTGGAACTCACCTCAGATGATCGCAGAAGGGTCCGAACGTTCGAGGTAGCTGTAGGGAACCCAGGGTAAGTGTTGACATATTTTAAGATGTCTGGGACTAGACCCAGACGTCCGATTTTGGATAGTGTGAGTGTTTTTGGCCTTTTTAGGGCCTAAACGGAATCAGATTTCCGTAAACGAAGTACCATTGTTTTTCGCTTGAGTTTCTCTACGAGTTAGTGTCACTTGTATACGATTTTGGACTCATTTGATGTGGTTGGTAAATTGTATAGGTCTCCAGCCAGTCGAGTACGCGGAAGCTGCGGAGGCGATGGAATCTACGATCCGAGCCCCCATTTCTCTCGTGTTTGCTGGTAAAGTGGTTTACATTAATATTATGATTTAAATAAATGAACTGCATGCTTAGAATAACTTGAATGAACCCTAAGATGAGAATGAACCCTAGGGCAGAAACAGATGAGTATGGTTTGAGCTATACTGTATACTTGAGAAACATGTAGAACCCTAGGATGAGAATGAACCCTAGGGCAAGAACAAATGAGTATGGTTGAGCTACACTGTTTAGTTGAGATGCCTATAAAACTTTAAATGCTAGCAATGTACTGGTTACTTAATATGATGCCGTGTCAGTAGAAAATCACGAGCTGTCTATTTTAAAGAATGGAAACAGAAATGTAAATAGAGAGATCTGAAAGTTTAGAATATGAAACAAAAGAAATACCAGCATAAACCCTACGGGGAATTAGGAGGAAAACTCCTATAGACGAGAAGTGAGTTGGCCCTTGTGTACGTGGTACCAAGGAGAGCCACTGTCCCTCTAGTGTAGAGGGGTACTAGCCGCCCGTTGGGATGAGCCCCGGGGTCAGGCCTAGACACTCTACACTAACTCTGTTTGGCCCTAGTGTATGTGGTACCGAGGTGAGCTACTTAGTGTAGGGAGGGAGCTAGCCGCCCCAGGGGGCTCGGGGTTAGGACTGGCCGCCCTACGTCGACTCTTGTTAGGCCCACTGGGCAAACCGGGATAGTTGGACAAGGGTACGTGGACTATGGAGGGGCGAGACCCCTGTTCTGTTCTATTCTGAGAGGGCAAGGCCCTGTACCGTTTCGTGTTGTACCTTTAGGCGTATCCGTTAGCGGAAACGACTGACCGCGTGTCAGTGTAGGATAGCTACTCGTGCGTTTATCACGCGTGCCGTAGTCACCGATACGTCGCAACCGTGACCTCGAGGTGATTGATTGGGTGTAAGATTACCACGGGGGACTCTCCCGGTCAAGAGAGCATTACGTGTACCTCATACATCATGGAAAAGACTGCAATCAAGATCGTTCCCGTGAGGAACAGGCTAGATCAATAAATGATCTAAGAGAATAAAGGAACAACAAATTAGAAGTATTTGGTTGAACTAAATGAAAATGAATAGTTGTTTAATTGCATAAATTAATTGCTTGTCTTTATTACATGTAAATGGCTAAATTATCACTCTACTCAACGTTCGCTGACTTTGGAAATTTTATAACCTTGTTCAGGTGAGGGAGTTGAGCAGCCAGCACAATCGGCTGCAGAGGGAGTTGGTCTCAGTCGAGCCTAACCTTAGCTGCGTTTTTTACTGTTTTCCTTAGCTCCTGTTGTAGTAGTGAGTATTTTGTTCTATATAATATTATTTCAATTACTTTTTCGCTGTACTTTTCTCTGTCGTAATTGTGATGGCCTGTAACTTTGATAGACCATTTCATTCTGTTTCTTTTACTGTCTCTTGTTTCTTTCTACTTAGTTACATTATATGTGTGGATGTGAATTATTTTCTGCTTTTGGTTATTTCTCGTTGGACGACTAGGTCTTGGGATTAGTCGAGGCGGGCCAGTCTTGGGTTCTGTAGGGATTTGGGATTAGGTCGTAACAAGATGGTATCAGACCAAGGTCGTCCTGAGAAATGAACCAAATGGTTTGAGAACTGATCACCCACATGCATGTAACTAGGATAGCCATCACAACGTATCGCTTTAATCTTCGCTTCGAGTCTTATCTATTGATGTAATCTATTATCATTGACAGTTCGTGCTCTTTTTCCTGTGTCTCTTTGTAGGAGATGCCTCGTCGAGGAGTTCCCGAGGTAGGCCGCAAACGTGACAATGGGCGGGGTCGAAGGGGTGGACGTGCCGGACCTGAGGCACCAGCTAACCCACCTCTCCTTTCGAGCATTAGTAACATGCTGGTTCGCGTGTTCTGTCTTGTTATGCCTTTATGTTTATTATGGTTTACAATCAGTCGTTATAGTATGTGACAAAACAGTTACCAGATTACTACAAGATTTTTTTACTCGGAATAACAAGGTTTTCCCGAGGTCGAACTCAGGGAGCAACTATGTTTCTAGAAGTATGCATAAGTTCTCAATTATGTTACAAAAATAAGAGAGAGAGAGTTTTGTTGGCTTCTTCTTCTTCTCTCTTCTTTTTCTTTCTTTTCTTCCTCTCTTTGCTTTCCTTGCTCTTCTTCAGTCTTGCCTTCTCTTTCCTCTTTTTCTTCTCTGCAGCAGTGGTGATCTTCCTTTCTTTTCTTCATTCTTCTTGGCCGCTGACTTTCCTTCCTCTTTTCTTCTTTTCCTCTTTCTTTTCTTCTCTGGCCGCTGACTCTCCTTTTCTTCTTTTCTTTCCTGCCTTTCTGGCAGCTGTAAAGGCTTCTGCCTTCTTTCTTCTTCTTTGTGCTCTGGCCGCTGGCCTTTCTTCCTCTTTCTTCTTCTTCTTTCTTCTTTGCTTGCGACTGTGGTGATTTCGACGTCTGATGCAGTGCTCAGACGACTTATCTGTGGCTTTGCTACAGTGCCTTCCTTTTTTCTTTAGCTGCCCAGTGTGGTTTCTTCTTTTCTTCTTCTGTATCTCTCCTTCCTTCCATCTTCAGCTTCTGCTGAGCAGCTAAGGCTTCGGCTGCTTCTCTTTCTCCTCTTCTTCTTCTTTTCTTCCTGCACGCTTACACAAAGGTTAGAGCAAAACCTACCCCTACCCCTTCCTCGTGTCTCTCTCTTTCTCAGAATCTCTCTTAGGACTGCTCTCCTAGAGCCGGGTATTCGGGTTCGGGTATCGCACCCGGGACTAGGCCCATCGGCGTGCGATGGTGGGTGAGGAGTGCGTGGTTCGGGTTGTCGGATCCGACCCAGACCCGCGAGGCGTGAGCTCGGGTGAGCGAGCGCGAGGCGCGCTGCGTGCGGGTGAGAGGGACCTGACCCCTGTATTCGAAGGCAGTAAGCCCTATGCACTTTTGCAATGTAAGTGTGGGCGCTTGGCCGCACACTTACGAGGTAGGACTAAAGTCCCACCTCCCGATTTTATTCCTGCGGGCGAGGAGTCCACGGCCAATTGAAGCAGCTGCAAGGCTTGCGAACCAAATCGCAAGCCTGGATGCCTTCGCGGAGACTGCCCGCACAACCTGGAACGTGCGCTTGGGCTAGGGAAGACCTGGAGCTGCTGCAACAGGTCGACAATGGCGACGAGAGGGTGCGAACCTGAAATCACAGTGACGGCCTCTCGGCCAAGTCAGAACACGTGGAAAGCTTTGCCGGAGTATGGCTAAGCCTGAGCGATGGTCGGCGAGGCGCAGGAGTGTGTGTAGAGGTCGACCTAGGTCAGACTGTGGGCGGAAAGATGGGTTTGTTCGGGGGATGGTTGGGCGGTGCTTGGCAATGAATGAAGAGGGGGGATTGGTGGAGTGGAGTGTGGGGGAGCTTCTGGGCTGGTCGGCGAGGGGTGAAGAGGTCTGTGGACGTGGGATGGACTCGCCGGAGAGGGTGATCGGAGATGGGGAAGATGGGTCTGGACAGTGGCAGTCGGGTGGTCGAAATGACAAATTGGAAGAGGGAAAATACAAGGGAGAGAGAGCAGAGGCTATTTACTTATTTACTTGATGAAGGGGGAGGGAGGAGCATCTGGCTCGTGCTTGCCGGAGCTGGAGACGAAGACGCCCTGGGGGAGGGTTTCGGCGACGAGGAAGCAGTCGGAGGGCGCCAGCGGGTACAACCTAGCGTGGACGACAAGGCAGAGTAAACCCTGCTACAGGTAGGGCAGCAAAGCGACGAGGAGGAGGAGGAGAAGATCGCCTAAAGCTTCGGGCTCTCTGACCAGAGGGGGAAGGGATGAAGAG
Source organism: Thalassia testudinum (assembly GCA_037157565.1). NCBI lineage: Eukaryota > Viridiplantae > Streptophyta > Magnoliopsida > Alismatales > Hydrocharitaceae > Thalassia > Thalassia testudinum. The sequence continues at coordinate 98,079,503 of JAZHRO010000039.1, read as the reverse complement.
GAGGTGTTTCTCCGTCAAAGAAAGCTTGAAGGAGTCGGCAATGTCTACCGCTTCTTATAAAGGGCTTGGCGCGGAGAGAGGGACGAGGTGGCATCGTGCCAGCCTCGCCGGAGTATGGTCGAAAGGGATACCCATACCTTCCGCGCGTTCATACGGAAGGCATGGTTGACGGCAGAGGTCGTGGGCGGGTCCCTGCGACAGGGGTCGTCGTAGGGAACCCCCCTTTTGTTCTAGAGGACAGCAGCCTTGCCCTGTGCGGCGCCATCCTCCGCGCAAGGTCGCCGGAGGCATGGCGCTACGCAGAAGTGGCAGGGAGGACCGTTCTGCAAAGAATGATGAGAATTTGGGGGCTTAAATGCAAAGGTTTCAAAAGATAAGGGTCAAAAAGTAAATAAAGAGGACCAAATTGTAAAGTCGGTCAAGGAAGTCTTTTATTAGGCTCAAGTTTTTATACCGGACCAATTTGAACCTAAGGATTTTAATGGTGAATTTTAATTCTAGGTTGGACCATGTTTGACCAGCCAATTTACGGAAAAACCCAAATTAAGTCATTAATTGGGCATGGTTCTCATTTTAGGTCAAAATAGGTTCCAAAGGCCAAATTGAAGGTTCTAAACCCTAGGAAATATTTTTCTATGATTTTTAGAGGGTTTATTTAATTTTTATCCTACCTCAAACCTCGTGAATTGAAGTTGATTTGTTTTTAGGGTTACAGAATGTCATTTAATTCCTAGAAGTTGTGATAACCCTTTTTAGATCAGATCATCCCACTTCCCTCATTGTTAAGCTTGTTTGACCTGTGTTTGGAATCTTAATTACCTTGTTTGCAAACTGAATTGGTAAAATTACAATTTTACCTCTGATGATTTGTTTTATTCTTTAACTCAGAATTCTCTGAGTTAAACCTCTCTTTGGGTTTTGTAGGAGCTTTTTCACACATATTTGGATTAGATTATGCTAGTTAGGGTTCATGATGAGGTTCTCATTAGGCATTCAGGCCCAGGATTTCACCCAGATGATTCGAGATATCGTAAAGGAGCTCCAGCAACCTCCTCGGCCACCCCTTCCTGAGGATGTGGAGGGAGAGTCCTCCATGGGGCAGGGGAACTACCGCAGTGCCGTATGAGCTGGATGGGGAGGGGGTGATCCTCCACCACCCTTAGACACTTCTGTGCATGAGCCCTCCTTGCTTGGAGGCATACCTGTTCCCCCGTTGCAGTTCCACCACGATCTTTTCGACCAGTTCCAGAAGTTGAAGCCCCTCCTCCTTCAAGGGGGATGAGAGTTCTTCTGAGGCAAAGGATTAGCTAGAGCAAATAGAGAAGGTGTTCGACACTCTTCGCCCTCCTGTAGAGTGCCGCATGGCCTTTGCTACGTACCAACTAGAGAGCGTAGCCCACAGGTGGTGGAGAGCAGTCAGAGGCCAGGAGGGGAGAGAGTCGACATGGGACCAGTTCGTGGCTCTCTTCTGTGAGCAGTACTTCCTGCAGACCTGGAAGGACCAGAGGAGGCGGGAGTTTCACACTCTCCGTCAGGGGGCGATGACAGTTAGCGCGTACCGCACGCGTTTCTTGGAGCCGTCACGCTTCGCCCCGACAGCTACGTCTACCGAGGAGGAGTGCCTGTGGAGGTTTACTGAGGGGCTTCGACCTACAATTCAGGGGTATGTGAAACCCCTGAAGTTACCCACTTTCTCTCATGTGGTTGAGGTGACCATGACTTATGAGGGGACCAACCCAGCCGCGCGAGACACTGACAGTGGATGGAAGAGGCCCTACTAGCCAGAGTACTCACAAGGCCGTCGGGAGAGGAGGCACACGGTGGTCGCAGGAGAGCAGTCTCGTTTTGTGGGGCCACTGGTGGCCTTTGGGGCCCCAGAAAGGGACCAGTTGCCAGCACTGGACCCCTGTCCAGCCACCAGTAGAGACCGACTGAGGGAGGAGGCCGTGCTCTGCTCTGCTACCAATGTGGCCAGCCAGGCCACATTAGGAGGGACTACCCATCTAGGGCCGGAGCACAGAAGATGCTCCCTGCACAGAGCAGTGGAGGTTGAGCTGGCAGTTGCGGTCACCAGGCACGTGGAGGAGGATAGGAGTCACGAGGAGGGTATCAGCCAACTACTGCCTTCCCGACCCGGAGCGTGGTCGCTTCGTCTGCACCTAAGACTGAGGGGCACATCAATGTCCTAACACACAGAGACACCAGGGCTTTAGGTTCTGTGGTGGCAGGTATGGTTACTATTTCTGACAGATTAGTCTATGTTCTTTTTGATTCTGGTGCCACACATTCCTTTGCCTCCTCAAGTTTTGCCATCAACTTGGGACTGGGTAGTGTACTGTTAGAGGTTCCGTTCCTGATTTTAGAGGGTCAGGTGGATAGTTGTTCGTAGTAGAGGAGGTCTTTATAGATTGCGAGGTCACTATAGGGGAACACAGTCTTCCCGCCGACCTGATTGTGATCTCGATGGAGGACTTTGGCGTGATTCTAGGGATGGACTGGCTGTCTACCTATCATGCCTTGGTGGACTGCTTTGGGAGGAAGATCGTCTTCTCCATGCCAGAGTTGCCTCCCTTTGAGTTTCATGAACAGCAAATGGATGGAGTTTTTAGGTGCATCTCCACGCTTCGGGCAACGAAGATTTTGGGCCAGGGGTGTGAGGGCTTCTTGGCTTGTGTCATAATAGAGGCTAGCCCCGTGGCCGACTTTCAGAGTATTCCAATGATCTGCGAGTACCCCGACGTTGTTCCAGAGGAGTTGTCAAAACTACTGCCTGAGCGTGAGATTGAGTTTGAGATCTTATTAATACCGGAGACCAACTCCATTTCTACTGCACCTTACAGGATGGCGCCGCTTGAGCTGCGAGAGCTCAAGTCACAGTTACAGGATATGTTGGAGAAAGGCTTTGTGAGACCTAATGCGTCCCCTTGGGGAGATCCCGTGTTGTTTGTGAAGAAGAAGGACAGTACCCTATGATTTTGTGTCGACTACCGACAACTGAATCGGGTCACCATCAAGAACAAGTACCCGCTACCTCATATCGATGACCGCTTTGACCAATTGAGAGACACCACAATGTTCTCTAAGATAGATCTGAGGTCAGGTTACCACCAGTTGAGGATCAAGGAGACCGACGTCTCCAAAACAGCTTTCCATACACAGTACGGGCACTACGAGTTCTTGGTCATATCGTTTGGGCTGACCAACGCCCCCGCTGCTTTCATGGACATGATGAACCGTGTTTTCAGACCATATTTAGACCAGTTTGTGGTGGTGTTCATCAATGACGTCCTAGTTTACTCATGTGATCCGACGCAGTATGGACATCATTTACGTGTGGTCCTGGATACCTTGAGATGACATAGGTTGTATGCCAAGTACAACAAGTGAGAGTTTTGGCTGAGACAGGTGACTTTCTTGGGCCACATGATATCGGGAGATGGATTGGCTGCGGATCCAGCTAAGGTTGAGGCTGTGCTCAGGTGGGAGAGACCACGCATAGTGACAGAGGTACGTAGTTTTCTAGGACTGGCAGGCTACCATCGGCTGTTTATCAGAGGGTTCTCTCAGATTGTGCATCCTATGATTCAGCTGACCTGGAAGGACGTGCCCTTTTCTTGGACCGACAAGTGCGAGGCGTGCTTTCAGGAGTTGGAGAGATTAACTTCAGCTCATGTACTTACCATTCCAGACAGTAGTGGCAGGTTCGTGGTTTACATCGACGCATCATTGTAGGGGTTGGGTGGTGTGCTCATGCAGAGGGGTCACGTTGTCGCTTACGCTTCGCGGCAACTGAAGCCCCATGAGCATGATTACCCTACCCATGACTTAGAGCTGGCAGCAGTTGTTAAGACCCATGACATCAAACGTTTTTAAAACGTCTGGGAGTTTGTCCAGACATCTGGTCAGATGTCTGGACGCCTCTCCAGACTTCTGGAATTTAGTTTTTGTGATGTACGATTGCGAGTCTGCACGCGTGCGTGCGCAGACTACGCCTGCCGACCTGCATGCATCCCTCTTTCCTTTTCTCTCTCCCCCGACGCCTTCAAATACCCTCTCCCCCTTCCCTCTCCCTCACCCACCACTTCTCCGTCTCCTCCTTCTTCTTCCAATGTTAGCGTGAGAGTGAGAGAGCGAGGGCAGCAGCTGCTGCCGAGTGCGCGTGGGGAGGAGGAGGTGCCGTGAGAGGGAGAAGAGGCGGAGCGCGTGAGGAAGAGAGCGAACTCGCCAAAGCTGCCCAGGGCCGGCCGACGCGTGCGCACAGTGGGAAGAAGGCGAGAAGGTTTTGATTCTGGGAAAAATTTCCTACAATCAGACATCTGGACCTACGTCCAGACGACGCGGGAGACGTCTGGAGGAAGATCCGGACGTCTGAAAGGTATGATATTTCTTATCTTCCTCCTTTTTGCGGATGCGGCCATGCAAGCCGATCCGCCGAAGTTCTGAGACGTGTTGTGTTGAGGGGTGTTACGTACGTGTGCAGGTTTTGTTTCGAGAAGGCGTAAGGACACACCCTCCCACACAGATCAGACATCTGGGCAAGTCACCAGACGGCGAAGAGCGTCTCCAGACGTCCAGAGTGATAGACGGACTTCTGGAACTAGGTCCAGACGGTTCAGCGGGCTCTTGGACGTCTGAAGAGCAGCGCAGAAGTAAGGTATGATTTGGGTTAGAGTTGTCATTTTTGACCCGTTTAGGGTCTATTCGAAGTCCGATTTCCACGTTTGAGATTCCATTTTTCTCAGAATTAGTTCCTCTACTTGTTCAAAATAGTTTTATCCTGTTATGAGTGGTTCCTTGTGATTGATCCTTGTATTAGGATCTCGTCCCGTTGCAGCTCTGGGGTTCCGGAGGCACGCGGACCTGCCGATTACGCCCCCACTACTTCCGGTCTTGCGGGTAGAGTGGCTTCCCTTGGTTATTTACCAACATTAATGCATCTTTGAGATAAATAATAGATCCTAGGGTATGGGATGAATCCTAGGACTGGAAAACTAGATTGAATGATAGATCCTAGGGTATGGCATGAATCCTAGGACTGGAAAACTAAATTGAATGATAGATCCTAGGGTGTGGCATGAAACCTAGGAACAGAAACACTGAAACGAATGTCGTGAATACATGAATTGCAGTCTTGGAAAAGTTGAAAGAATAATGATAATTACCTGTAATTGGATAACAATTGCTTGTATATGAATGTATATTAAATATTGGAAACACGGGCTATATGAGAATAAAACTGAAATGATGAAGCCTAAAATGGCTTGGCTAGAGAATATGAGCATGAACCCTACGGGAATTAGGAGTAGAGCTCCTAGAATATAAATAGATTGGAACTGGGAAGGTGGATAGGGAAGTAAGCTGGCCCTTGAGTACAGAGTATCAATGAGAGCGACTGTCCCCCTGTTTAGTGTAGAGCGAAGCTAGCCACCCCAGGGACCCGGGGTTAGGTCTGGCCACTTTATACCGACTTTTGGCCCTCGCGTACACAGTATCGGGGAGAGCTACTAGTGTAGAGAGAGCGCTAGCCACCCCACGGGCCCCGGGGTTCTGCTAGCCATCCTACACTGACTTGGTAGGCCCAATGGGCAAACCAGGGTGGTCAGGCGAGGGTGTGCGGACTGTGGAGGGGCATGACCCTTGTTTGGTTACTGTGGAGGGGCAAGACCCCTGTTACTGAGAGGGCTCTACCTTTTATCGGTTCTGTGCTGTGCTTTGGGCGCACCCGTTAACGGAAACGACTGACCGTGTGTCAGTGCGGGGTAGCTACCCATGCATTTATCGCGCGTGCCGTAGTCACCATTACGCCTGTTAGCGACCTTGAGGTGGTTAACTGAGGGTAAGACCACCACGGGGGACTCTCCCGGCCAAGAGAGCACCACGTGCTACTTCTACCTTTCGGAAAAGACTGTAATCAAGATCGTTCCCACGAGGAACATTCGAGATCAAGAGGAAGACCTGAGCAATAAACCAAGAAAGAGTAAAATAAAGAAAGAAATTAAAACAACAGCTACTTGTCTACCTTTACTGTTTTCTTAGCTAGCTGGTTTCCACTCTACTCAGCATTTCGCTGACGTGTCACCTTTGTCACCTTTTCAGGACCAGGTGTTGAACAGCCAGAGCCTGCGGCTACGGAGGGTGCTGGGCCTAATAGAGCCCAGTAGTTCTACTTGTGTTGTACCTACTGTACCGTTTTTCTATTGTAGTGAGTATATCCTGTTACACTTGTACTCTTTTATTGTAAGCATCATATTTATGTACCTGTTAAATTCTCTACTGTTGTTGTGGTGTGCACTATAATAGTTCTTTTCTTTACTACTGTACCTTTGTTACTGTTAGTTACATGCATGATGAATGTGGTTTATTTTACTGTTCTTTTGATTACTTTCTCGTTGGACGACTGGGTCTTGGGATCAGTCGAGTCGGTCCGATTCTCGTGTCTCGTAGGGATTCGGGAATCGAGTCGTAACAGCAGTTGTCTTCGCGCTGAAGACATGGAGGCACTATCTGTATGGTGAGACATTCGAGATCTTCACTGATCACAAGAGCCTCAAGTACCTATTTAACCAGAAGGTGCTCAACCTGAGACAGAAGCGTTGGTTAAAGCTCTTGAAGGATTATGACTGCAGCATCTCCTACCACCCAAGGAAGGCTAATGTAGTGGCTGACGCCTTGAGCCGGAAAGCGACCGCCCACTTGGCCAGTTTGCAGGCACAGAGTTGGAGACTCATGGAGGAGGTGGGCAGTTGGTGACCCTGGGAGTCACAAGGGTATTGCGGGGTAGTGATAGTGACGCGACAGGCACGACCAGAGCTGATAGACCGTATCATTACAGGACAGATGGCCGATCTGTACGCACAGACACTACGAGACAGGGTGCTGACTGGGGACCCAAGAGACTTTTCCTTCTCAAACGAGATACTGCTCTTGAGGGGATGCCTATGAGTTCCTAGAGATGAGGAGTTGTTGAGAGAGCTCCTGACCGAGGCGCACGGGTCCCTGTTCACTATACATCTCGAGAATACAAAGATGTACCATGATTTACGACACGACTTCTGGTAGAGAGGGATGAAGTGGGATGTTGGTGAGTATGTCCAGCAATGTTTGGTATGCTAGTAGGTGAAGGCTGAGCACTAGAGGCTTGCAGTGTCGTTACAACCACTTCCTGTGCCAGAGTGGAAGTGGGAGAGCATTACCATGGACTTAGTGGTGGGTCTACCAGTTACCTAGCGGGGACACGACGCAGTTTGGGTGATAGTAGATCGGTTGACAAAGACGATACGGTTCTTGTCGATCCGAGTCACTTTTGGGCCAGCACAGCTAGCAGAGAGATACGTCAGAGATGTGGTGCATCTGCACGGAGTCCCTCGCGAGATCGTATCCGACAAGGATACTCTTTTCGCTTCCCAGTTCTGGGCAGAGTTTTAGCAGGCATTAGGGACCCGTCTGAGGTTCAGCACTGCATACCACCCCCAGACCGACGGGCAGTCAGAGCGTACCATACAGACACTCGAGGATCTCCTACACGCTTGTGTACTAGACTGGAGAGGCTCCTGGGATGAGCATTTGCCCCTGGCAGAGTTTGCATACAATAACAGTTATCATTCGAGCATCGGCGTGGCACCTTATGAGGCTCTGTATGGACGGAGGTGTACCACACCCTTGAGTTGGGTCGAGGTGGGGACCAAGTGGGAGGTTGGCCCCAGGCTGATTTGACAGAATCAGAAGGTGATAAAGCAGATTCACAGGCGACTCTGCATTGTCAGGAGCAGACAGAAAAGCTACGTGATGAGAGCCTCATCATAATCCCTAACTGGCACAATATGATCTAAATAAGTGTGAAAAAGCTCCTACAAAACCTAGAGAAAAGCCTAACTTAGAGAATTCTAAATTGAAGAATAAAACAAGTTATAAGGGGTAAAATTGTAATTTTACCAATGCAGTACACAATCAGGGTGTCTAAGGGTCTAAACACAAGTCAAATGAGCTTAATAAGGAAGGAAGTGGGATGATCTGATCTGAAAAGGGTTATAGCAACTTCTAGGAATTAAACGACATTCTATAACCCTAAAAATGAACCCACTTTAATTCACGAGCTTCTAGGTAGAATAAAAATCAACTAAACCCACTAAAATTCATGTAAAAATACTCCCTAGGGTTTAGAACCTTCAATTTGGCCTTTGCAACCTATCTTGACCTAAATTGAGAACCATGCCTAATTTGTGATCGAATTTGGATTTTTGCACAAATTGACCAGTCAAACAAGGTCAAACCTAAAATCAAATTACACCATTGAATTTCTTAGGCTTAAATTAGGTTGGTACAAAAATTTGGGCCGAAGAGATGACCATCTTGACTGACTTTATAAATTGGTCCTCTTGAATTACTTTTTGACCCTTATCTTTTTAAACCCTTGCATTTAGCCCCCTATCTTCTCCTTCGTTCTTTGCAGAACAGTCCTTCCTGCCACCCCACACAGGCACCATACCTCTGGCAACCTTGCGCGGAGGATGACGCGCGCAGGGTATGGGGACCGCTCTTAGGAACGAACGGGGGGTTCCCTGCGTCGTCCTCTTTCGCAGGGACCCTCCCCTTTGACTTGCGACTGCCCACGCCTCTCATGCGAACGCACGAAAGGCATGGGTCTCCATCTCCGACCAACTCCGGTGAGCTCCCCACGTCGCCCCCTCGAGATCCTCTCCCCACCAGCACCTTTATAAGGAGCGGCAAGGGCAGCCGCTTCCTTCAAGCTCGTTTTGGCCGAAGAGAACCCCCCTACTTCATCTCCTCTCAATCCGGTCAGACAGCCCAAGCTTCCGGCGATCTTTCCTCCTCCTCGTCGCTCTGTTGCCATACCTACAGCAGAGCTCACTCTGCCTCGTCTTCCCACGCTAAGCCGCACCAGCTGGCGCCTCCAGACCCCCTCCTCGTCGCCGTTACCCCCCCTTCTGGGCACCTTCGTCCCAGCTCTGGCAGGCACGCGCCGGGCGTCTTCTTTTCCCTCTTCGTCTATTAAGTAGGTAGAAACCTTCCTCTTATTCTCCTCTTAATTTTCCTCTCTTAAATTGGCACTTTTAACCCCTCGACTATCACTACCACCTCCATCTGCTCCACCTCCGGCCACCAACTCCGGCGAGGTCACTCCACCTCCATAGGCCATTCCACCCCTCAACGACAAGCCCAGAAGCTCCCCCTCACTCCACTCAAGCATTTCCCCCACTCCATTCACCGCCTCGCACCTTCAGACCACCCCTCGAACACACCCATTTGCACATCTACAGTGTGCCCTAGGCACACGGCCACAAGCACTTTCTCGCCACACCGACCCCCGCACCGCCTTCGCCGTCCTTTGACGAAGCTTCCTGAGCTGTCTGACGTGGCTGTGAGGTCGTCTTCGTGCTTTCAGGTCTCAGCCCCCTCGCCACCATTGACGGACAGCAGGAGCTGCTTAGCGAGAAGCTCCAGGTCCCTTCAGCACCAGGCGCAAACCCCAGGCAGCGTGGAACACTTTCGCGAGTGTGCCCAGGTTCTCAATTGGGGTCGCGAGCCTTTGCTGCTGCCCCAATTGCTCGCAGTTTCTTGCCTGTAGGCGCGGAGAAAAGGTGGGACTTTAGTCCCACCTTGGAAGTGTGTGGCCACACGCCCACACATAAATTATAAAAGTGCTATTAGTCAATCGCCTCCAAATACACATGGGGTGAGGTCCCTCACCTAAATGCCGCCCTCGTCCGTGAGCTCATCACACGGATCTGGCGTGACCCGACCCGACACCCTCCTGTGCACTCCTCGCGCACCACCCACACCGGTGCGCCTGGACCCGGGCACGCAACCTGACCCGATTACCCAGCTCTGGGAGAGCGCACCAAAGAGAGATTCAGAGAGAGAGAGATGCAGGAAGAGGGTAGGGTAGGTTTTGCGCTGAGCTTGTGTGTGTGTGCAGGGAATAGGTGAGGAAGGAAGAAGCAAGGAGCTGCTGAAGAGAAGAAGGAAGGAAGAAAGAAAGAAGAGGAAGAGTAGCAGTTGGGACTTAGCCGTAGAGAAGAAGAAAGAAGAAGGAAGGAGAGAAGCAGAAGAAAAGAAGACAGCAGGGGCACTGTAGCAACAACGCAGTTAAGACGTCTAATTTCTGAATCAGACGTCGGAAAGAAAGGAAGGAGCGGAGAGAAGAGAAGAGCAGAGGACAGGCCAGAGAAAAAGAAAGAGAAAAGAGAAGGAGGGAGCCTCTGTAGCAAAGAAGAAGAAGACATAGAAGAAAGAAGAAACATCAGAGAAGAAGAGAAGAAGAAGGAAGAAGAAGGACATAGCAGCTGAAGAAAGAAAGAGAAGGAAGCCTCTGCAGTAAAGAAAAAAGAAGAAGAAAGAAGAAGACAGGATGAAGAAGAGAACCGGCTGAAAAGAAGAAGAGAGAAGAAGAAAAAGCCAAGAAGAGAATTTTTGCTCTCTCTCTCTCTCTCTCTCCTTTGTCTTAATTTTTGTAAAACAATATTGTGAATTCATATGCTTCTGGAATCATAGTTTGCTCCTTGAGTTCGACCTCGGAAAACTTTTAATTCCGAGTAATAAATTGTAAACTGGTAGTAGCTTTTCGTGATATACTACAACGTCTAGAACTTTAAAATAACACAAAACCCTAAGCAGCGAAACACAAACACCACTACGCCGACAGGAAGCCTAGGGAGGTACAGTTTGAGGTTGGGGATCACGTCTTTCTCCGTGTTTCACCCATGAAGGGCTTGCAACGTTTTGGGGTGGAAAGGAAGCTTGTGCCGAGGTTTGTGGGACCCTTTAAGGTTTTAGAGTAGGTTGGACCCATTGTTTACAGGCTTGCCCTTCCTCCCCAACTCTCTGGAGTGCTTGACGTATTCCACGTGTCCAACCTTAGGAAGTATACCGCCGATCCCAGCCACGTTCTGAGCCACGAGAACATCGAAGTGGGAGACGACTTGACCTATCTCAAGAGGCCAGTACAAATATTAGATAGAGCCGTCCGGAGTCTGAGGTGGAAGCAGGTATCACTGGTGAAAGTCCTATGGAGAAGCCAGCAATACGAGGAGGCCACTTGGGAGCCTGAGGTGACAATGCGAGAACGGTACCCGGAGCTTTTTGAGGGTACGTCTTCTCAGACCTACTTTGATCCTCTTTAAGTTTGTTATGCACTTTTACACTACTTTTCCGCACCCTATTTCCCAAAACTTCCTTTAAGTTTATTATATTGAAATGACCTGCTGCTTTTTTGGGTTGTTTAAGACGTCTGGATTAGCCGTCAGACGTCTATCTAGACATCTGGACAGAGTGTTGAACGTCTGAAAGTAGAGAACCATACCTTCTTTCTTTTCCGCGCACGCGCTGCATGCATATTTTTCTCTCTCTCCTCACCCTAAACCCTAACCCTCTATCTATTTAAACCCCCACTTCCCCCCATGCCACTCTCTCCATCCCCACCGATCACCGCCTTCCTCCTTTCCTCTAGCCGGCCACCACCTTCCTCCCTTACCTTCCAGCGTGGCAAGAGGAGAGGAAGAAGAGAGAGAGAGACGGGACGCGGAGGAGGAGAGGAGAGCTTGAGAGGAGGAGCTCATGAGGGAGCCGCAAGAGCATGAGAGGAGGTCAGAGGAGCTCGTGCCCGAGGAGGAGCTCACGGAGGTGAGCTTTGCAGCCTCCTAAAGCTGCCGGTGTAGCAGCTGCGAGCGACGTGGAGGGGTTTCGTGTGGAGGAGAAGATCGCGGAGGTTCTGTGTACTGGATATTTTCCAGTATCAGACATCTGGAGCACATCCCAATTGTCTGGAATAGCAGAAGGACGTTCGGAGCTGAGGCTGGACGTCTGAAAGCACGCTCTGTGCTAAGGTACGTGCTTTTGTGCGGTTTACGGCCATGCAAGCCTCACCGCAGAGATTGTCTGGCCTTTTCTGATGGTCTACACGGACGTACGTAGGGAGCAGGGTGTTGGAAAGGTGCGGGGTGCGCCCTTTGAGGTGCTTTTGGACGTTTGGACACGTTGCTAGATGTCTAACCGTACCTCTAGACGACCGGAAGGAGAGTTCGACATTTGGAACTCACCTTAGACGATCACGGAAGGGTTCGGACGTCCGAGGTAGCTCCAGGGAACCCAGGGTAAGTGTTGACGTCTTTTAAGACGTCTGGGACTAGATCCAGACGTCTGATTTTGGACAGTGTAAGTGTTTTTGGCCTGTTTAGGGCCCAAACGGAATCGGATTTCCGTAAACGAAGTACCGTTAATTTTCACTTGAGTTTCTCTATAAGTTAGTGTCACTTGTATACGGTTTTGGACTCGTTTGATGTGGTTGGTAAATTGTATAGGTCTCCAGCCAATCGAGTACGTGGGAGCCGTGGAGGCGACAGGATCTGCGATCTGAGCCCCCATTCCTCCTGTGTTTACCGGTAGAGTAATTTACATTAATATTATGATTTAAATAAATGAACTGCATGCTTAGAATAACTTGAATGAACCCTAGGATGAGAATGAACCCTCGGGTAGAAACAAATGAGTATGGTTTGAGCTATACTGTATACTTGAGAAATATGTAGAACCCTAGGATGAGAATGAGCCCTAGGGTAGAAACAAATGAGTATGGGTGAGCTACACTATTTACTTGAAATGCCTGTAAAACTTTAAATGCTAGCAAATGTACTGGTTACTTAATATGATGCCTTATCAGTAGAAAATCATGAGCTGCCTGTTTTAAAGAATGGAAACGGAAATGTAAATAGAGAGATCTGAAAGTTTAGAATATGAAACAAAAGGAATACCAGCATGAACCCTAAGGGGAATTAGGAGAAAAACTCTTGTAGAAGGGAAGTGAGCTGGCCCTTATGTACGTGAAACTAAGGAGAGCCACTATCCCTTTATTGTAGAGGGGTATTAGCTGCCCGTTGGGATGAGCCCCAGGGTCAGGTCTAGACACTCTACACCGACTCTATTTGGCCCTCGTGTACGTGGTACCGAGGTGAGCTACTTAGTGTAGGGAGGGAGCTAGCCGCCCCAGGGGGCCTACGGTTAGGACTGGCCGCCCTACACCAACTCTTGTTAGGCCCACTGGGCAAACCGGGATAGTCGGACGAAGGTATGTGAACTGTAGAGGGACAAGACCCCTGTTCTGTTCTGTTCTGAGAGGGCAAGGCCCTGTACTGTTCCGTGTTGTACCTTTAGGAGTACCAGCTAACGGAAACGACTAATCGCGTGCCAGTGTAGGATAGCTACTCGTGCATTTATCACGTGTGCCGTAGTCACCGCTACGTCACGACCGTGGCCTCAGGGTGGTTGACTGGGTGTAGGATTACCACGAGGGACTCTCTCAGCCAGGAGAGCATCACGTGTACCTCTTACATCATGGAAAAGACTGTAATCAAGATCGTTCTCATGAGAAACAGGCCAGATCAAGAAATGATCTAAGTGAATAAAGGAACAACAAATTAGAAGTACTTGGTTGAACTAAATGAAAATGGATAGTTGTTTAATTGCATAAATTAATTTCTTATCTTAATTACATGTAAATGACTAAATTACCACTCTACTCAGCATTCGCTGACTCCGGAAATTTTATAACCTTGTTTAGGTTAGGAAGTTGAGTAGCCAGCACCATCAGCTGCAAAGGGAGCTGGGCCCAGTCGAGCCCAGCATTAGCTGTGTTTCTTACTATTTTCCTTAACTCCTGTTGTAGTAGTGAGTATTTTGTTCTATATAATACTATTTCAATTACTTTTCCACTGTACTTTTCTCTGTCGTAGTTGTGATGGCCTGTAACTTTGATAGACCATTTCGCTTTGTTTCTTCTACTGTCTCTTGTTTGTTTTTGCCTAGTTACATTGTATGTGTGGATGTGAATTATTTCTTACTTTTGGTTATTTCTTGTTGGATGACTAGGTCTTGGGATTAGTCGATGTGGGCCGGTCTCGAGGTCTTGGGATTAGTCGAGGCAGGCCGGTCTTGGGTCCTGTAGGGATCTGGGATCGGATAGTAACACCAAAGATCTAGTCATCCAGCATATAAACATAGAACAATATAACCACACATAGTGCATCACATCACATATATAACAATAAAAGAAGCTGAACGGAAACTATCAAAATCAATCATAGCTATCATCATGTAGAAGTATGCAACTAAAGAAAATAGAACTAAAAGTACTATTAAAGAAAATTGAAATTGAAATACGATAACAACTACCTCAACTACAGTGCTGCACTCGAACCGGCACCGTCAGCTCCTTTCTGCTGTAACACGTCAAGACCTAAGTACAAAGTCCACGGGAAATGGTAACTAAAGCTGAGTAGAGTAGTCAAAATAGCGAAAAAGCAAGAACTAGAGCAACTGTAGAAAGCAAGGAAAGTGGGTACTAATATTAATTAATTCATTGGATTTCCTAGTTATTAATTTCAATTATTTGTGCCTTCTCATATTTTGGTTGTTAACTTGTCGAAATCAATTCCCTTGGAAGCCTCAAGGAGATCTTGCTGCAATATTCTATGCAATAAAGTTGATACAATACACTCTCTTGGTTGAGAGGATGGCCTGCACCCACTCTACCACATAGTTAATTGCCTTGGAGTCCTAGCTTAGGTGAAGTGGTGACCATGACTCATATGACACGCATGTGAAGAATTATCCCGCACTGGCACATAGCCAGTCGTCTCTACTATTGGGTATGGAATTAAACAATACCAACTCCTTGCAATAGTAACATGTACCTAGTGCACCCAGTTGGCCAAATAGCCTACCCAAAAGTCATAAGGAGGTTAACTCACTCCCTAAGCCAGTCTCTACCTCTAAACAGGTCTAGCCGGTCACGTCGTTGATACCACATACAATTAGCATGCCATTGATACCAGGTATGAGACTGATTTCCAAACTGTTCTCATAAGTTTAGACTCACTAATCAGTTTGCATCCATGTTTCAATCATTTGTTCTATTCCAAGCATAGCAAATAATTCTTATCCATTAGCTATTTCCATCTTTTCATAATTTCACATAATTTCATGTGTTAGTAATTCTTGTAAACTCATTTATTCTCAATGTGCATTATTTTATGATAACATTTATTAGGTTTGGTTCACTAACAAACAATAGATTCCTTATTTAACAGGTCATAAGTATGGGTTCATGTTTAATGACACAGTACCAATTCATTTTGATACAATTTGTCTAGCCATGGTTACTATTGGCATCTCATTTATAATTTAATTATTCAAGTACCCAGGCATGCACTATAAATACCTAACAAGACTTGGTACTTAGTAAGATAGGTGAAATAATTGCACATAATACAAAAAAACACTTTATGAATACTAATACTGTGATTCACGGAAAGATGGTAGAGCTACTCTACCTAAGGTGGGGGTTTGAATCATAACACATAGTATCAGAGCAAGGTCGTCTCGTATAAATATATAATGGATAGAATAGGCTCAATGTAGTAGTATACATCATAGCTCATAACCATCAATTTAGTCATGATTTAAAGCTCTTGAATCATTCTTTATTTCCTCGAGCTGATTTGACAGGCCATTTGCTAATCTTGAGATGGTCTAAAGAATCTCAAAAAGTGAGTCCGTCATGAAAAATTCCATTATCAAAAAGGCTTGATGTGACTTTGTTAATATATACTCTAAAGCTAACTCATCTGAGTTATGATTTCCAAAAGTGTTGTTAGTCAAGCTCTCCTTGCTCTAGATTCTGTCCTTTGCCTAAGCCTTCTCTTAATCCTTAATCATGGCATAATCTACGTTTATATGCTAGATGACTAGATTTTGGGTGATTTGCAAATCGACACAGGTTTCTACTAATCATACCATGACCCATCGTCTCCAGTTGGGCAAGGAGATCAGCAACCAAGCAAGTTCGGCAACCTAGTATGAGCTGCGGCTAAGCCAGATCAATGCAACCGACAATGTAAAAGCCCTCACAAGTATCACAATTATGAATAAATATTTTGCTTCTTTTGTAGTGTGTATTTGGTTTCTTGATACAAGTGACTATACCATATAAAAATCAAGTGCAAGTACAGGGATTGAATTGAAACTTTTGGGGGACTAAGTTCAAAATATTTTTATTACTTTTTAGTCTTTAGGAACCAAAGTGTGAATGATGAACTAAAAGAATATCATTACAGGGTATAAGTGGGGGATTAAGTCCTATGAGTCATAATTAAGGTTAATTGATCATGATTAAGGGAGACTAATTATGCTTAGGTAATCATGATTAGGTGAAGTTAATCACAATTAGTGAGTTTTAATCACAATTACCACTAGTTAAACATGATTAACGCTAGTTAAACGTGATTAATGAAACCACTGGCTATGGATAAGATCCAAGGAAACCATGGGCCAT
The DNA here is from genome assembly GCA_037157565.1 of Thalassia testudinum. Classification (NCBI taxonomy): domain Eukaryota; kingdom Viridiplantae; phylum Streptophyta; class Magnoliopsida; order Alismatales; family Hydrocharitaceae; genus Thalassia; species Thalassia testudinum. The sequence continues at coordinate 98,063,158 of JAZHRO010000039.1, read as the reverse complement.
GTCTATCCATTGTTTTGAACTGACATGGCAACTGAGGTGGATGTTAGGTCACCAGGGTTACTTAGTTGGCTTAACATGGTTGTACGATCATGATGACTGGGATTGGAATGTTCTGGAACCCTAGGGTAACCACCCCTATAAATACCCCTTACCCCTTCCCATTCCCATCCATCCATCTCATAACCTACCTAGGCCCAACGCTAACAAAGGAAGAAGAGGGAGGAAGCAAAACACTTTCCAGGAGGAGAGAAGAATGAAGTGTTGTCGGAAGGTAGGAGAGATTGAAAAAGGCTACGAAGGAGCTACCCTAGGTTTATGGAAAGGTAGAAAAAGTAGAGAAATTCCTTCTTCCTCAACATACTAGGGTTTCATGCAAGTTTCTTATAATTAAGGGTTACCATATGGTAAGGTATCCAACCAAACCTTTTGTGGGCAAGGCAACTTGGCTACTTGGTGTTTTCGTGTTGGGACATGTTTAACATAGTCTATTACCCCATTGCACAATCATGAGGAATCCTAGACATGCCTTCTATCAACTTATGATGCAGGATCTCTAAATCCATTAGCATATGGCAACACTGCATATGTTGTATCTGTTAAGAGATATGCTTTTGTTAAGCTTACTACCGGTATGATGGCTTGGCCGTTGGTGGATTGAGGAGTGTTTAGTAGGGTATGCATATCTTTGTATACTTCCCCTCTACACTACTAAGGGAAGTCCTAGGCATGGTTCACCAACCCACGATACATGTTTATCGAATTTCAAGTTATATGCATTGCTTTCTTTTCTTTTGTTTGCATTCCGTATAAGCCAAGGTATTGTTGAAATTTTTGGTTGAAATATGACATGTATAAGGGAAAACTCTGCTAAAAATTTTCTAGGGTTTTAGGCTAACATAAGTAACTAAGCTGAAATACTACCAGGAGTTAATCAGAATCCAATAGCAACATTGTGGGAACAATTATAACAATATAGCATGTCTATTCATCTTGCTGGGTAAATTATTCCTTCTTGCTTTGCAAGAGGAAGAATAAGAATAAAAATATCTAAGCTATTACATAACTATGATGCATGCTATTATGCTAATAAAGTGATGTATGTGGAAGCCTTCGAATTTGAAAATGAGGTGAGAGCCCTCTCACTTGGCTAAGTTTTGATCCAGAAAGGATCTGAACCTGCCTTTAGTACTAGGGTTGTGTTGCTTACAATCGAAACTCTCTCAGCGTTGTATTGCCTGCTGGCAATCAGGGGTGCTCTCTGCGTTGCTTGTGTTGCTTGCAATTGAGGCCATTGATCCCAGCATTTTCCTGGTGCTAAGCGAAGGGTAGGTGTAGTGGGAGGCAAGTATTGCTACCTAGGTGAAAGGATATAGACCTTGTTCAGGCCAACTTAAAGGAATATGAGCCAAACTCTATATCAAGATCTCCCTATAGTTACAAGAGATTATTAAATACAAATGGAAATCACATAAATATGCATAATATGTATCTGATTGCATTGTTACCTTTTTATTTATTTTTCCTATTGAGTTTTCAGCTCACTCTTTTGTTGAAATTATTTACCTAGGAAAAGCACAAGGTAAAGATGTGTCTATGGATGGAGCATAAAAGAATACAAATATAAAAGATGAAGTGTTTGCGTAGCTTTAGAGAAATTTCCTTCGTAACTTTGTAACTTTTGTAACAACGTAAATTATGTTGGGACAAGCCTTGTGTATTTGTGGTTGGCACATTATGATAATCCAATTATTAATGGCTTGGCAATAGTTGATTTATGAATGTATCAACACCTTGGGAGTTGGGTCATCACAGGTAGCCCAACCAAGCCAAGTTGCGACCAACCAAACACAACGATGGCCGTCTAGAAGGTTAAACCAACCTCGGTGAGAGGATGAGGATGAGGCTTTGAGTCAAGAGAGAAGTTGCATAATCAACTATGGGGTGAGGCAGGTAGAGTTGAAGTCACTTCAGTATGGCTAAGGAGGTGAAGGCGAGACCCCTAACAAATAATAAGGGCAGGAGATGACGCAAGACGGTGATAGGGGATGGTGGTGGGGTGTCTCGAACCACCTAGCCTAAGCGAATTGAGGGCCCCAACCTCAAAAAGTACTACAGCAGAAGTCTAAAACAATAATGCTACATGTGTTACATGTTGGTTGGCCAATGGTGGCAAAATCCCTCTTCTTTTTTTCTTCAGCATATCCTTTTTTTCTAAAAAAAAGGGACAATTTTTTCATGATGAAATCCCATGTATTTCAAACAAATCATAATTCCAATTTTCTGGATCAATATCCTTGGAATGAAATGATTATAATGGCGTCAACCTCCAGTGGAAAAGAGGAAAGGATACCCAAGCTCCTCCTGTGGATGCTACCCTCCGCCGTACGGGAGATGAAGGAACTCGAAACAATGAGACAAAATAATAAAAAATTAAACAAGAAAATGAAAATAAAACTCATGATGAAGGCCTTACAAATAAGAGAGTAAAATTCCTCTTGAGATGGTTCGTATTACGATGATCTTGCCACTTTGAGAAAATAGTCCATTGATTTCTTCTAGATGTCCTACATTTCCTAGGTCTAGATCGGTTGGTGAGATAAGAATCCAAGAACCACTTACATTGTGTAAAGAACACCCCTTTAATTTGGTGGGATACCCCCTTTTGTGTTTGGCATGCGTATGCGAATAAAAAGATGGAATAAGTATAAAGATGAGAAAGAGCATCCAAATTCCATCTTCCTCCTAAAATCCATATTCCGAAAATATTTCCCTTTGACCGAAATTACAATTCTAGATTTATCCTGGTAACCAAACTACGTTGTTGTCCCCTTCTTGGGATAGCCTAAGCATGAACCAACATAGACGTAGAGTTTATTTAGGATAGCGTATCCCTGGGTAACAAAATTTACCTTAAGAGTGTCTTGTATCTGCCTAAAAGGTGCCTACGACTAATTATACTTACCCACGACTTATCCTATGTTAATGTACAAACAAGATTTGTAGGATGCTCACTGATCCCTGTTCTTGAAACCAAAAAGTTTCTTGTAGTTTTTCGAGAGGTGGTATTTTCTGTGATTGGGGTCTGTTTGATGCCCTCCTCATCATGTCCAAAGTTGTAGGTGTGATCTTGTTTTTTTTGACTCCTTTCTTGGATTCCAACATCTATAATCTTTTGGTTACTAGCTCTTTGATTTTGCTTCATGCCATCTATTCCAACCATTTAATCTGTATTTGCTTCGAGCCTGAGATCCTATTTTGGTCGACCCCTAAAGCCCAAAATGTGAAGTTGGTAAGGGCTAATTTACTTGGAGGGAAAAGGGTTAAACTCCATTTACTTGAGAGGTTAACCTGCATAATCTTAACATTTATTTTGGAAGGTTAACATTTATTTTACTAACACATGTTCTAAGGTTTAGTTTACTTGAGGGATTAACCTCTCAAAAAAGGGGTAAACCTCAATTTACTTAACTACTTAATCCCTTATTTGCTAATTCTGGTTTAGCAACTTTAACACGAGTTTGTCTAATAAACCAGTGTTAAAATCGTATACCACTTATGCCTCTGACAACTCTTATGTTTTATATTCTTAACACCACTACCAAGTAAACATTATAAGGATTAATAAAACTTAATATCAACTCAAGTAAATGCAAAATGGTGTTAATACCACTCTGTAAGTAAACACAATTGTGAGTTAACACTAGTTTCACATTTTTTAACATCTCTTCCCTAACCTCTCAAGTAAACTAACCCTAAAGAGTGTTAATAAAACAAGTGTTAACTTTGTAACTCCCCTACACCCAAACTCTACTATCAAAAAATTGATGTTAACATCAGTTCAAGTAAATATCACAAGAGTCAACATCATAGCTTAACACTAGTCTAAGTAAATAAAAACTAATACTAACACCACTCTACAACTAAACAAAAATAAGAGTTAACACTTATTGTACATTTTTTGAACCTTTGAAGTAAATTAACCCTGAAGTCTCTTTTTGATTGATATACTCCAAAAAGGGTTCCCGATGCTTTGACCCCTACATATTGGCTTTCATGTAAAATACGACACACCATGCCATATGATGGCAAACTTTTAGCTCGATTTTTAGGTTTAAATAGGTGCTTCAAGAAAGGAAAGAAAGTTAACAGGGAGGAACAAAATGTACAAGAGATGAGAGAATTATTGGATGGAATTTTGAAAAATGACAGAGGCAATGCAATAATTTCAATTTTCTGTTAGTTAAATATGTTTGAAAAAATCTACACATGGGAAAAATGTGAAGTTCAACGACTTTATTGTATCAATACAATGTCTGGAAATGTTTGAGTCTAACGAATGACACAGAGTATGCATGAAATACTGTATGATCCACTATATATAATTCCTATCCAATTATGTATTGTCGTAATCGATACAAGCACCATATAAAGGCTGATACGTCTTATTCCATCAACCCGGGCTTGCCCAATGGCGAATATTATTCACAATTAAACAATGACCATAACCTATATGTTTATACACAGGCGGCTAAAATGGAACATAGGATCAGCTCAACTTCCCTGTGCATCTGAAAGAATCTTCAAACCATTGTGTCAACATCTGTGTCGATGTCATCATCGTAGGCATCATCTTCATGCTCAGTGTCCCTGCTTAATGGTGCTTCTGTTTTCCCTTGCATTGCGGAGCCAAAGCGCCTCCGACTCTCTGCGAGATTGGAAAAGTTGTCAGCAGGTGAGAGACAGTAGAGAGGGGGGTGATGGACACCATGGAGAATTGGCTTACTTTTGTTGGCGATCGCACAACGTGTATTAGCCAAGAATTCTTCCCAAGTTAACATTCGCAGTTCTTGTTTCTCCTGCTCAGAGAGCTCAAAATTTGGTTCTCTTCCACACATGAATGCCGCCCTGAAATGGAAAAAAAAAAAAGTTTGAATGAAATGGTTTGCAACATAGATTTTTTTCCAGACAAGTTCTCTGTCCTCACTATTAGAACAAGAAGGCAACTGAATGGATGTCTCCTGATATTCATCTCATTACAAAATCCTGAAAAACAGAATCTACAAACTCTGTGCATGCAGAATCCCATTCTACAAGCAATTACTTAACATGCTCATTGTTCCTTGACTGAATCCTAAACCAGGAACCATATGAACTATCACAATTGGCACTATCGGTATAAAGCTTAAAATGATGTCAGTAGCTTGAACTTGTTGGAAAACCGAGTCTCAGTACAATTTAAAATTTTTGTCCCATTCCCATTTCTTTCATGAAAGGATCACCATGGTTAGGGACACAGATCCTACAGCGGCAAGGTACACCACAAGTCTATGGCCTCAAGATTACATTGAGCAAAAACAGTTTCAAGTGAACAGATGACAAGGAGAGCATCTTCCAAATTATACAATCCGAAAGCCCCACCATGATCAAAGATATTGCTTAGGCAAGGACCTTGATTCCATGACTTTACATTGCAGGAAATTATTTTTCATATACGTCCAACGTGAACATAAAACTGAGGACAATAGAAGGTGAGATTGAGCATCTCTAGGTTGGCCAAGGTCCTCAAAGGACCCATTTTTATGTTTGATGTTGCGATTTCGGTATAGATTAATTATTAAAGTGCCTGACAAGATTTGTTGCATGATTCAACTATTTCAAAAAATCACGTGTAGCCCTAAAATCTCCAGCCTTGAGTCCTCAAGAAGTGAAAATGTAGCTATGTGAAAACTAAAATAGGTTCAACTGTGTGCATGCAATTTGAAAACTTCAAAGGCAATTTGCTCACGAGTGATTTGGATAGCTTCTATGTGTTCATAAGAAATAGAGCAAGTTTTATCCAGCAATGTCAAATCCCAAACCGTGCTCCTAGAGATGAGGCAGATCCTCGACTACAATAAAGACTGGAATGTCTAGCTCAGAATTTAGATCAAAATAATCTAATCTCTACCTCAAGAACATATTAGTGTTCATGATTATTAGTGATAGGGAATTGTTTCCTACAGTGAACATTCCAGCAAAAAGCCATGTTTTCATCAATCCTTCGGAAAGGAAATATATGTTCATGGATAGACTAGAATAATCGGCATTTGAGACCATTTAGTGCTTTATTATAAAATTTATTTTTTCATCCAAAGGAAAGCCATAAACTCCTCTGCAAATACCTGTATTCGTTGCTTTGTTCCATGCTACATGAGGCACCATGGAACAAAGGCAATAAAATGGGGCAAAAATTAACTTACGTAGAAAAACCCAATATATAGGCCTGAGGTCAGAAGATCCCAAAGGTCTAAAGTATGTAACTTCATTGTCATTTTTATTTGTTTGCCGTTTTAATTCCTCCTTTCTTCTTTCACAGCAAGTTACTCGCTGGTAAAGATGCAAATCAGAGTCATTTCTTGAAGATGAAGTGGAAGAAAAGCAAGCCACCTTTAGAAAAGAGGATATAAGAGATAGAAGAATGGCATAGAGATTGGTAGAGAATTGGGAAAGAGATATTTTAAGATTAGCTAAATTAGGCCTAGTTATTTTGTTGTATTTCTTTTTATTTTGAAGGAATTTGTCTTGATTATAATTTGATGTGATTGAATTTGTTTCTAAAATTAATTAGTAGAATCAAGATTGTCCTTGTAATTCCTTCTCTATATAAGTTGAAATTTATAATAAGAGAAAATGAATAATTAATTTCAACTTATATAGAGTGGACACTTCAGCTGGTGCCCCTTGGGTTACATCGAAGCAATCAAAGCATAACAACAATTAAGAACCCCACTCACGAAGAAGAAACATCAAGCAAACCCTGACCGGAGATTGGAAAATGTTTATCAAAGACAATCAAGAATACTTGGGTTTACGTGAAAACCCCACTCACGAAGAGTAGGAAGAAAACCACTGTAGAAGGCTACGATAGGGCTGAGATCTATATTGAACTTCTCAAAAAAGTAAGTGGGGGTACATGTCTATTTATAGGTCACCACACACAACACAAAGTCAACATCTCAAGATGTGGCACTAAACCAACCCACATTCTCCAACAATATAAAGGAAGGTTAATTACTCTTGTCATTGAATTTTATTCCAATAGAATCTATTTTCAAATTCTTTGACATGGTATTAGACTGGGAATGGTCCTAGGGAATTCCCCAGACCGCCAACCCTCTCTCCTGCACGCGGTCTCCTCTACATATTCTCTATGTATGCACCATCACCGCACTTTATCTCCGTGCCCACAACAAACACGTGTGAGACATCTACCCACCATACCTCTACGCATGGGTCTTCTTCCTTCGCGCACAAGCCATATGCATGCTATCCTCTCTTTGCACGCTAGCCATGTGTGCGCTACCCTCCCTTCGTGCACAATCCATGCATGTTGTTGCGCTGTCTTCAAGCACACATATGCACAATTTACACCAGCCTCACACACCTGCGTGTGATATACATTGGCCGCACGCACACTCATGCGTGATTTGTGTTAATTGAAGCATTTGTGGTCTCTCCTGAGGAGAGAGACCTCCTCTACTACTGCCATGCTGCAACCCCTACTACTCCAGACCAAGGTGCTAGAACGTCTGGTTTAGTATTTGGCTTCTCAGCTAAAGTTGATAACCGGTGGTGACTTTGAACAAGGCTCTCCTACCTCTACTACTACATTCTTGGGAACATTTCCTGATGTGTAGCCGCTACTACTGCTACAGCCATTATATGTGGTCGCTACTATTGCTACAACCATTGTGTGTAGGGTTGCTACTTCTACTTCATCCCTACATCTATTATCTTTGGCCACTACAATCATTATGTTCTATTGCTACTTTGGTACAACAATAGTACTCTATGATGACTACTACTTTTGCAATAGCCTGCACTGCTATCTGCTCTTTTGGATGTTTGCATTAGGGGAGAGTTCCTGTTTTGCTGTGTCTCATACACGTTAGATGTTACATGCTCCAACTTGAAAGGAAGTGCTAGAGAATTGAGAAAGAGATATTTTAGGATTAGTTAAATTAGGCCAAGTTGTTTTATTTCTTCTCTTTCAATTTTGTAGGAATTTGAGTTGATCAGGATTTGATGTGCTTGAACTTGTTTCTAAATTTAATTAATAAGATTAGGATTGCTTTTGTAATTTCCTTTATATATAAAGAGGGGTTGGGGATTGCTCGTCATTGAATTTCATTCCAATAAAATCTATTTTCAAATTCTTCGACAGAGATAATGAGGGTAAATGATTATTAATTCTCTTTTACAAAGAACTACTTGAAAACCCTTATGGACAAATCAAAAAAATCAACTTCTGGAGTCTTTTGAAGTTATCCCCATAGTTGTGGGACTTCTACATCAATTATCAGATTCGACATCAAAAGGTATTCTATACAAATCATCAAGGAAGTGTAAATTTTTCAAAATTTCATTTCTCCTGTTCATCTCTTATGGAAACCCTACCTAACTGATATGTAAAATAAAGTAATACCTTACCAAAAGAAGATAATCAATGACAGGAATATATATATATATATATATATATATATATATATATATATATATATATATATATATATATTCGGTTGAACAGCCTAAAAATACCTGTCATATAGTCGGGCCGCTACCTCCTGTGATCCAACTGTACCAAGATGGATTTGTTTCTTATCAACTTTTATCGCTGCCTGCCATTTCATGTTTTTGAAGTACACTCCTCTCATGTCACACTGCTCTCTGTTCTCAACGTGTTTTCTCCTGTGCCGCTTTCTTTTTTTGACCTCGGGGGCTGCAAAGACCCAAAAACTATGTGAACAGGAACCAAAATTAGGGCCTGCTGCTGATTACAAACTTCTTATTACATGGATGTTCGTGAGCAGCTTCCTCAGAGGACCCAGGTTTTGATTCATGTTCAGCTTCAGAAACATTTACCTATAGGAAAATACTTAAATTAGAAAGAAATGGAATAGCAAAACAAAGAAACAAAGAGTGAAAACTACCATGTGTCTTGATTAACATGCAACAACATCCTGGCATTCAATAATAGTACTTAGCATTTCAACAAGTACTAGAAGTAACATGTCATCCTAGCTAAGAATAACAGAGTGTGAACATGAGCTGCAGGAGAAGTTTTCTTGGTAACATTTCCTTTCGGTAGGCCATAGCTTAATGAAAGGAGAGAAGAAAAGGTAGTGCAACGGTACAAATTTCTTGCTTGGTTGAAATTTACAACTCAAATCAGAAGCATCACCGCATATCTAATCTTTAGATGAACAAAAGGGGACAGACTAGAAAAATAACTTCCTGTGGTACATTAGAGTGGCCTTGTAAGACACGTGGTGGAGCCACATGGTGAAATAAAGTTTTGTGATTCGTCCATAATTACTAGAAAGACTATTATTTGAAATTAAGTTGTGCTATTGGTCCATAAAAACTAGACAGGATATAAGTTAAGTATGAGTATAACTATTATGGGAAAGCAAAAGGAAAAGGAGAATAAAGTTTTGTAATTGACTAATTGGTCCATAACTACTAGGAAGACTCTAACTTGAAACAAAGCTGCACGATTGCTCCATAACTACAAGACAGGTTATAATTTAAGGATAATAGTATTACTAATATGGGAAAGCAAAAGAAAAGGGCGTACATGGGAATCTTCACAGAGAGCTCAACTGGACACCCACTGAAAAAGCTCCAATTTCAGTAACTTTTTATATTTGCATAAATCATAAAGCAACACATTCAATCTAAAAATAACTCCTCTAAATCCTGAATGCCAGCATCTCTAACCTGGTTATTAGAACGAGCATGACCCTTCCTATTTGAGCCAATATTCCTAAATGATGTCATTGCACACATTTTCATTTGTCATCTGTTTGAAGGTACCACCACATTTTCCAATCTCTCAAACTTCCATATTCTAATTCCTAGAGAGGTTATGCTTTACCAATGTTCAGTTTCCTTTCCATCACTGCAAAAACTTAACAGCACGTATGCTCTCTGAAGTAAATGGAATAATATAGCCAAGCAGGACAAAACTATGAAGACAGTCTTATATGCATCTTTTGTAATGAACTCTCGTAGTAGCTTTATATACTTTGAATTAGAAGGTTAATATCTGGCATTCTCAGTGAAATAACTAATTTTATAGAAGTGTATAGAAGGCTGAGAAAAAATTAGACTTGGTATTCACATGTTTCATTAAATTACAATTAGAGTACAGAAACATCTCTTATGTGGCTCCAAACACCAGTTGGTGAGAATCAACTTATGGATTATATGGAAGACATAGCAAGAAGAAACCAGTTGCTTCTGTTTTTCTTTCTTTTTTATTTTTAAGTAATAGTTGTGTTTTTTATTGATTAGCAGAGAAATAAACAGCACAAACTAGGAATCAATTTTAAAATCTTACGGAAAAAGGAAAATTAGTTTTGCAGCTAGTGCATTCACCTGCTCTAGCTTAACAGGTTCTTCTTCTTCTTCCTTTTTTTGAATGAAATGTTCTGGTGGGGTTGGATGTATGCTCACATGCGTAGCATTCAGATCAGGATTTTCAACATTAGGAGCTTCCTCCTTTGGTTTAGAAGTCTCTGCAGAATCTGTGGTTATTCCTGTAAATATAGTGGCATATATCAATTAAGACCATAACAGAAATGACTATAGAATGTTGGTCACCACACCAAAACATGTTTCAACAATTACATTGAATGCATCCCTAACACGACATACAGAGAGTTTGTGATTAAATAAAGGAGCATTTGAGCCATTATTTTCAGAACAAAATAGAGTCTGCTTAAAAATCAAGATGAAAATCATTAATACAAACGTGGTCTGAGAAGATATCTTTTCAGTTGAGCAATTATTAAGCATGCATAAAAGAATAAAAAGATAATTTATTATATCAGCCTCTTTATAACATCATAAGTTTTACATAGCAGATTTCACATACCATTGCAAAGTCCCAAAATCTTCCGCCTCCTTAAGCTAACCATGGTGAAGCGCCTCCTGATGAAAAGGATCAGGAAATAATCAATGTTACCAACAAAAATTACACTCTTATATCCTCAAACTCAAATTATGAAATAACATTATCTGGTTCTGGGTAGGCCCTATTTTGTGCTTAAAGAATGGATAAAGTAAAATAGGAACAAGGTTGCATATAGTAATTTTCATGTTAGAATACTCTATAAAAGATTATTTTAAAATTAAATCTTTTATTAATTTTGGATTAGAAAACAGAAAACACAATCTTATTTACATCTGTGGCAAAATAACTTGATCTTTTCTTTAAAAAAATGTGCATATCCTTTGGAAGAAAACATTGGGGAGGGGGAAAAAAGACCTCAACATTCAACTTGTTTTTTGTGCAGAATGGTTTGAACAGATAAAGATCTGGACTGCAAGGAAATCCCTTCCTTTTGCAATCAACCATTTACTTTTTCACAGGACAAAAGAAAAAAGAAAATGCACTGGATACTTCATTATCCATTTCAGGAATGTAAGCATTGAAACCTTGTACTGTTCTACAAGCCTTCAGCTATAACCTCTCCATCTCCCTAAATACAAGGACCCAGAAATATTTGGTAGCAATGATAAGAAAATTTATGTAATCCATTTAACATCGGTGCTAGGCATTTTGGAGGGAAATGTGAAATTTTGAAAATTAGATTTTTCCAAGGACAGAAACAGAAAAAGGGAAGCAATGCATTATATAGCATGAGGAAACACAAATTTCAAAGGAAAAGATAAAAATTGGTCCAGAATGTACAGCTTAGGAAGCATTATCACAATCAAGATGACCAAAGTTTTGGTGTATCATAATAGATTTTAGAGCACAACACAACATGATTTTGATTAGGACTTGATATCACGGCATTTTCCTCATAATGAAATTTTGATAATTGATAGAACCAAAATCAAATATGAAACTGGAAATGCAGACCTAGTGTAAAACCAAGAAAAAAGCAATGTGGGTAGCTGACAGAGGGCTTACATCAAGATGGGGAAATTTTAAAAGTGAAAAGATCTAAATTGGAATGAGATGGGAGCATTCCACCTAAATATAAATACTTAACACTAAATTTCAGAAGTTGTGAATAGATAGTACTCAATAACTTTTTTACCCTTGGCAGCTGGTGCTTAGCAAAATTACCAGTGTCAGTATACAATTCAATTTAGCAAACTTTTTTCAAGTTCAGCCTTTGTCTTTATTGCTTATGAATTAAGAACAATTTCATCAAAGCACAGCATGCCAGGATACTTTCCCTATGCTTAAAAGCAACATTTCTTTCAAAAAAGATAAATGCAAACCATCAAAACCATGAAAAAGGGCTCAATTACGGAGTCTAGGCAGTTGTGTGGTTAGGAGTTTAGGAGGCCGTGAGGGGTGGGATACCTAGAGCCACAGTTTAAGACCGGTGCTCTGATATCAAGTTAGGAACAATAAGTAAATCACTTTATTCATCTAACCCTACCTCTCTTTATATAGAGAGATGAGTGGGTGTAAATTTCATACAACCCCATAAAGAAAACAAAATATAATAACATACCACACGCACCACTCCTAACCACGCAACTGCTTAGACTCCATAATAGACTCATAATAAGCACCCACTGATAGGAGACGATGGGAAGTCTGAACTTAAACCAAATTATATTTTCCCAATCAAGATAAGCATGGACAGTAAGTTCCCCTCAATATCTTACTAGAAATAGCAAGTTTTAAGAAAAACTACTGAAAATTATTCTCTTATTCTCAGATAGTTATTGTTTTCTTCGCAAAACCATCTCCTATAAAGTCAATAATTAATACACTCCATGAGCCTAAATAAGACCAACATCCAAACACCATCTTAATCCAATAGGCAACAGTTCCAAGATACATGCCACCTTTCAGCAATAGAGGTTCCAAGAACAGACTACTTGAACCTTCCCACATTCTAAATACGAACTAGTTGCCACCAGTCCAAGTTGCAGTAGAAGATCCCTGTACCACATACTGCAGATCATGACAACTTAGATTTGTCCACTGGTTGGGCATCTGACCTTCTAATTCTATCTTCCCAAACACTAAAAACCACGAAAGAAAAACTATGACTACGTAATTCCCAGTTTTCAAGTAGCTCAGGATAATCATCTGCTGACCCACAGAAACAGAGCAAGAGCAATCAATTATTTTCCAGTAATGTCTGCCACCTCAAAATATCAGCTTAAACCTTTTCACTGGGAATTGACTCACTAGTGGATTCCGACCACCATCAAGCAGGCGATACTCATACTCTCTCGATCTCTATCGAGCCTCAAATCATCGAAAGAGCACAAGAAGTCAATTCCCAAAGGGAAGGTGATAGCGCTCTGTAAACAAAGCACCAACTCCACCTCCATCGCAAGGCAATTCAAAACATCAAGCCAACATCAGCAACAGAGTATAACGACACATCTAGACGTCCACGCCCTGAAGCCACCACCACCAACGACGCAGTTCCCAAATCTTCCTACCTCCCGCCACCCACCACCAACCCCAACCCAATCAAGAGCAGCCAAACAAAAAGGAAAGGTTCTTTGACACCAACCCAAATCATAAAAACGTCTAAGGTACGCAACAGACACGCACGGAGAGGGAGGGAGAGGCAGAGCCCACCAAACGAGTAACCAGCAAAAGGCGTGAACTTAGAGAGACAGAGGCCAGGAGGAGGAGAGCGGAGAGCGACCCAAGTGGGCAGAAGAGGTGACGGGGGGGTTTACCTGCGGGCGACAGCGGAGGAGGAGGGAATCGGGCGGGGTAGATTTGAGACGAGGGAGGGAAGGGGAGGTGAGGTGAGGAGAATAGAAGTTGGCGAGAGGTTGAAGAAGAAGAGGATGGATGGGGGGGTCGGGGACGTGTGTGCTCTGTGTTTTTCCTTATTCTAGACGAGGGGGAATGCCCCTTTTGCCCCTCTGGTTAAGGAGACTTTTCCAAGTTGTCACGTTGGCTGTGGGGGGTCTCCCTAATTGACTACGATGAAATTCCTCCACTGCCCTTTCTTTCGATGGCCCCTTGTTGCTCTTCGCACACAGAACAACGAAATAAAAAAAGGTAATATATAAAGAAATGTGTTTTGCAATCTGTTTCCGGCAATGCAAAAGTAAGGATCACTCCACACATCTTCCTTATGTGCGCGAGAATAAATCCAAGTGAAACTTATCATCCATAGGGATCAATTGATTCAAAATATCATCAATAATATTTATTATCATCATTTAAAATGTCATGTATCCCTCATAATGTAACCAGTAGAATCCAATGCCTATCAAAGATTAAAAATTATCAATAATTTTCATATAGGATAAAAGATAATATTTGATTTGAAATTAAAATTCATCAGGAACATTTTAAGAATCATCTGTGATATATACTTCAGATGTAAATATTATTGATGATATTTAATTTTAAGAAATTAATGACAGACATAGGATCTACTAAACTTATGATTTAAGAAGAAATGATTGTCATATATCTTTTTAATAATACACATTGCAACCAAATTACAAAATACCTTTTCTACCATAATTTAAAAAGGGAAAAAAAAAAGGAAAGAAGTGGGTAAGAAAAATCGATGGTAAATATTTTGCTCTCGCTAACGAAGCTTGAGCATGCACCTCTTGGTTACAAACGTTTTGGCACCACTCGAAGATCTGAAGGTGTTCATGGATGTGATTACGCTAAAGACAATGAGAGAGTGGAGAAGGTAAAAAATAGAAGCACGTTGAAATAGACCTGCTTTGATGGATGGTTCCCAAGAGGGACTTGTTTGCTTGGAGGGAGTGTGGAATGCATGGATAGGTCATTAGCTTCTTTTGAGAGGTAAGAGGGAAGTTACACTTTCACCACGTGCAGGTATTTTTTTTATGGCGAAGGAAACGTATCTTGTTGTCACGTTAATTATTTATCATGATCAATATGTATATGCGGTCATGGATGTTGGGGTTAATCTAAAAATTATCACTTCCAATTTAAGATTGATCAGAATAATAATTAATGACAATTGAATTTCATATTAAATGAATATATGATGAATCAGTATCAATATCATTTATTCTGAATGTTGATACTGATGAAATTAGTATCGGTATCTTTAGCGTATAGGATTAGACCCTATATTCAAGTTGTACTGGTATTGATGTTAAGTATTGATACTTATGACTTACAATTTTAAGATCCTAGCTCAATTATATGTCTGTCTAGTACTCAAAGTGCACTGATGCTTATGACCAGTATCAATACCCATGATATATTGGTACTACTTCAGAACCTCATCGATCTCAATGAGTATCGGTACTCATGATAAATACTGGTACTTGTTAAGTACTATTGCTTAACCTATAACCAACGTGTACCGGTATTAATGATTAATACTGGTACTAGTGACATACAAGTTTTAGACACTTAAACACCTTAACCAAATCTATACCTTATGAGTATCAGTACTCATGATGAGTATCGGTATACATAAGTCACAGATCATGGGTGTCAGGAGTTTGAAATCTAACCTGTAACTCATATGTACCGATACTCATGTTAAGTATCAATACTAGTAAGCCACAATCTCAGTCCCTAAAATCTACAGCTACAATTATACAACACATATATTTATACTCATTATGAGTATCGATACTTGTGTTAGTTACAAAATTAGACCTAAGTTTTCAGGAAGATGAAATGTCTATTCAAAATTCTAATTTATGTTGATCCTGAGTTTTGCTAATGGGTCTAACAAAGAAGAATATAAATATATAA
Organism: Thalassia testudinum; assembly: GCA_037157565.1. Lineage (NCBI taxonomy): Eukaryota > Viridiplantae > Streptophyta > Magnoliopsida > Alismatales > Hydrocharitaceae > Thalassia > Thalassia testudinum. The sequence goes on along the minus strand of JAZHRO010000039.1, from coordinate 98,047,413 downwards.
GTTACAATGAAAGGCAAGCTATGTATACATGTTTCATATTTACACAAATAATCATAGAATATATATATACATACATACATATATATATATATATATATATATATATATATATATATATATATATATATATATATATATATATGCACAAACAAATGACATATAGGAGTACGTATGTTCATTCTTACTTATAGAGATGAGGGTTGCAGATTATGAAGTTGATCTTCCAAGAGATCCTTCTTTCCAGTAGAGCCAAAGTTTTCAAGGAGAAGAAAATCTCTCCCAACCGTCCACCCTCTGGCTCTCTCTCACTCAGACATGATGGGAATGACTATAGTGGATTAAGGAAAAAATAGGCCTCTTGAGGAGCATAACCTCTCACTTGATAGCAATAACCACACTAATTGCTATAGGTGATTTGTATTTTCGTCCATCAAAAAAATGTAAATCACCAATAAGTCTCTTCACACTTATTTTTAAAACTACACAAACTATTTGCATTTATACCCATATCATTAATAATAATAATCTTAATTGATCACTTTAAATTATAGATACTAAAAATGACCGTCAATATTATGTGATTATATCAACATATTTACATATGCATATCCATATATTAAATTTTAATCCAACAATGGATTATATCAGTTTAAAGAAAGGATTCTTGGATGAGGTTTATCTGATTAAGATGTGGATTCACGATGAATTCCATGAATTCATGATAATTTGAGAAGTGATTTTATCGAAGGACACAACGAAACCAAATTTGAAATCAAGCTTTTCTCCATATTCTGTAATACGCGGGATTGAAAACCTAATTAAGGAAGAAGAGTTTTGTTTGGTGGTTTCGTTCGAACACTTATTTAATATTTTTAAAATTTCATCCATTCACGTAAGGCTCAACATTAAACCATCACGAAAAATCTCTAAATTGTTTCTAAAAAAAAAAAAAAAAAGCGTCTCAAAAGGTAACGACTCACAATGGGCCATCAATATGCCTTTTTTTTGCCAAATGTTTAAACCACGTTCAACATGCCTATCTTTCTCTTATCTTTGAATATTGATGCCACGGGAACCACAATCTCAGAGATTTATCCCCTTTTTTCTTCGCTCACAACTTGACGGTTTGATGCATGTAATATGATCCTTTTGACTGCAAGCGTGAACTTTTGTTCATAATCCTGAAAGGAATGTTCTTCTTGTACGGCACACGTAAAGCTTCTCTCCTCTTAAATAAGGGGGCACTATTCACGATGCTGTTCCTTTTTTTTTTTTTTTCTCTTTTAATTTGACAAATTTGCAACGGAAACGGCGTCCTCGATCGTTGTTTTACCTTTTTTTTTTTTCACTTTTATTTTTATATTTTATTCTTCTTACGAACAGTAGAACACGTAATATTAAATGTATTTCAGTGAGAATATATAATAATGTATAATTAAATTGACATTTATTTCATATAAAATGAGTTCAATCTAAAACATCAATTGGATATTATATTTTATATATTTTAATTTCTATCGATATTTTATATTTTTTACTTATCAAAATTGCAATACATCAATTCTTATTTTCAAATAAATCCTTACATCACTTGTTTTTAAAAATTTTTTTATCAAAATTACGATAAAATTTCGATACAATTTTAATATTAAAAATTAATTACATTAATTACATGTCTTAATATTCATCCTACCCATTCGTCCATCAAATTAAAGTAGTACTCTACCTACACCCCCTATAGAAAGTGGTCTCATTGCACCAACCTTTCAAACAAGGGTCTCATCGAAAAAATTTTTCGCAAACGTGCGATCCATAGTGACGTTTTTGGGGTTAGAAAGAATATAAATGTGTGGACTCAAGTATGAAAATGCTCCTTACAGCATATTTTGTAACACATAAGTTTCTATTTATGGATTCATTTAATTAAAAAGAGTAAATAATGTCATTTAAAAATTAAAATATATTAATTAAAAATTAAAATACATCAATTGAGAATGATTTTTTATTTGAAAAGATAATTTTCTATTGATTAAAAATTAAAATACATCTATTGAAAATAAAACACACTAGTAAAAAATAATTTCACTTATAAAGTAATTTTTTACTATTTCAAAAGTGATTTTTCACTTATAGAGAAATAATTTCCATCAATGAATAATTAAAATACACCGGTCAAAACCATCACATATGATGATCCACCATGTTCTCTCACTCCATGCGTTATAAAATACATTGTAGTGTACACTTCTTTACTCTTTCACTGAACGTATTGGCCTAAGTCCTTAATCCTAGAAATAGTTGTATCAACATTTTCATATGAGCGTGAGTACGAAAATACGCGTTGCAACGTGTTTTGTAGCATGTAATCAGAATCAATCGGTTGAAAATAAAAATCAACCGATTGAAACTCATAATCAACCAATTAAAAATCAGAATCAACTAGTTGAAAATGTTAGTCGATTGAAAATCAAATATACAAAAATATATCAATTGAAAATGATTTTCAATAAGTTAAAAATTAAAATATATCAATTTAAAATCAAAACATACTGATTAAAAATAAAAATACACATATAATTTTTACCTTTCTATTCACAGTAAATAATTTTTCACTTAAAATATAAATTTTCATATATAAAAAATAATTTTTCACATAATATAATTTTTATCTTTAAAAAAATTTCTATATATATATAAATTAAAATATATCAGTTAAAATCATCACTCTTATCCTATACATTGTACAGTATATTATAATGTATATTTATTTACCAGCGCAGAAAATCCTATCAAGCGCTCCCTTTTCCCAATTTAATCCCTGGCTACCCAACAAATACCTGTCTACTTCAGCCGGAGTTGGCAGCGGCCTCAGCCGCATGGCAATAACGTAAATTCATGGAAGGGTGGCGGCTTGGATATTTGGTAGAGCCAACAGCGGCATTTTGGGGATTCGACGCGGCCCTCCCTGATTGGTTGGTGCCTTGAAGGCTTGTGGCCCTTCCGGGCACCGAGCGAGGTGGTTGGCTGGCGATGGAAAGGTGGCCACAAGGATAACGTCCATACCTCCGTTACGATGCTCCGCGGGAACAACGAGATCCGACCACCTCCTGCTGATCTCCGCCGTCCGATTTGCATGCTTTGATCGGTTGAGAGGGAATGCGATGACGTGATAGTGGGGATTGGCGGGATCTTGCGGGTGACGCTACGCTCGTGGGGTTGATGGTGGATATGAGATTTAAAGGGAAAGGTTGACTTTTTAATAATTGTGTGTACATTAACTTGCACATGTTAGTGCGAGTTCTAGACCAGAGTCGAAGACAATTCTTTAATAAAATAGTCTGAGATCAACAATCCCTAACTATTGTACGGTATTGTTTTTTCCGATTATCAGGGGTTAGGAGTTAACTCCCGTTTATCATAACCCAACCCTAGTCTCCCTCTGAAATCCGTGGTAAGCAAAAATCAAATTAATGGTGGAGTGAGATAACCTTCCTTTTTTATCCTTATTTTTTCCTTCTTGACCAGAATACATCATTCTCATCCTATCAATTTAGTGGGTCGGCATATCGTGATTTTTTTTTTTTGAACTAAATTAATAATTATTTTAATATAATTAGTACATAATTACATAGTTAAATATATTTAAATATATACTTAAACCATAATGATAAATTGAACCTAACAAATAATCATACTTTACTACTGTAAAGTAATTAGGGACTGTTGTAATTATTATATATTTCTTAATTGATTAGTGGATAATCATTGCAGGTAATTACTATTACAACATAATTAACATTTACAATGTAAGGTAATTATTTTATAATAATTACAAAAATTATTAATTTTTTTCTTAAATTAGTTTACAATAATTAATATATTATTAGATTTATTTCATTTAACAACTCTTTTGGCATAGTTGTTACGTAGCTATAATATTAATCTAATTATAATTTCAAGTTAAATCATAATGATATATCTTATTAACAAGTAATCATATTATTGTTATTGTAAATTTATTGTCGACTAATGAAACTAGTATATGTTTCCTAATTAACAAATAATCATAACATTATAATTTAATTACTAATAAGGTATAATTACCCATTACAACATAAGATAATTCGTATTTAATCAATAAAATAAAGATATGAGTACATAAACACGTGTTGCAACGTGCTTTGTAACGCACAGATTCTTATGATCAAAATATATCAGTTTGAAATAAAAATATACTGACTGAAAATCAAAACACACTGCTTGAAAATGAAAACAAAGCAGTTAAAAATCAAAATACACTAATTAAAAATGAAAATATACCTGTGGAAATTAATTTTTTACCTTGAACATAGCATTTCACCTATGGAAAGTGGTATTGCACCTATGAAAAGCAGTTTCCACCTATAAAAAGTGATTTTCACCCAATATACATCGATTAAAATCATCACATTCACTTCACACGCTGCTATGTACATTTCTTTACTTTTTCACATAAAATAATTATAACTTGTTCGTTACATTAATATAGACTACCATGCCATTTGTCACATAATTGTTGGTTTAAAAGTGACATATCATTGGCGACATTTGAAATATTAATCGTATTATTATATAAAAAATTTAATCAATGGATTTATATTATATTTAATTAATACAACAATAATTCATCAACTAATATATCTATCATCCTAAGGACAAGCATCTCTTTTGCCACCTTAAACCTCCATTCTAACCCTCAAAATCGAGTAAGCTCCTCCCTTTCATGTCACTAGTTAACCTCACTTTTAACTTAAACACAAAGAGGGATTAACCCCCCTTCTCAATTAAACACAAATAAAGGTTAACTATCACCTTTTATAAAGATACTAATACGAAGTAGCTAACCATAAACTAGGCCTAAGGGACTCGCATTTAAAAGAGACGAGTTAGGTGTGCAAAATATATTCCACATGATAACTTGCCTCTAGCATAGGTGGGTTCATCTTGGATAATTTTTGACGGATGTATCATATTCTAGCAAAATTTGCCAATTTTCAGATATTTTGCAAGGAATGTGAAATTTTGGATAATAAACATATGCATGCAAGTGCATTTAGTTTGTTATAGCCAATCCAAGTATTAAAATGCTACCATACACATTAAAACAAATGCAAATAATACATGGTATTTGGTATCTTATAAGATCGATTTTCAACAAAAAAAAAAGTGCATCAAGCACTACAAAACTTTTCAAATTATTCATTAGAATCCAACAATATAGAGAAACATGAAATATTACAAGACAACTAACAATACAATTTATACAAAAATGCCATCGTGGATATTGCGGCAAGACTAATGAACCTTAACCATAGAAAGCACAAACCAACCACCAAAATCCTGGATGTATATATTAATAAAGAATGAGAAATAAGAAACACGTGGAAAGAACCAAGACGGAAAAACCAAAAAATGGATCTTAGGAAGAATAATCACATGTCACATATTATAGCTAACATGGGAAAACAGATAGTTTAGCCATTCGTGTGAAACATTATCCAAGAGAGTTCCATAGAGGGGATTTAAAAAAAAAAAATTCATTTCATATGCATCTTATACAAAAGTAGAATATTCTTTGTAAATTATGTGACAAGCTTTAGAAGTTACCAAAAGATTTGTTAGTGTAAAAGGTGTTATTTAATCATAAATCATCCATCATGTAAGAGGGTAGAGCAACAATACATAGAGAAGAATAAGGATTTGATGATCCAATTCCATCACAAGGCATGTACGTTTAGAGGAAGGACAGAGCTCCCAACTATGCACTATAATTTTGAGGATACATGATGTTACATGATTTCACTCCCTCTCGAGAGGAGGAGACCCTTATTATGAGGGCCTTCCTCTCTAATTATAATGGGAGGGGGAACCCTTGATGGCCCTTGTACCTCTAGTTTCCAAGTTACATGGTAACTGTCAAGGTGTAGGTGGTCAGACTCATCTTATTGTATCTTTTGCCCATGCTGCGCTGAATCTTTTGGCAGGTTGAGTGGGTTCTGGTTGGGATCCGGCTGATTTGAGGTGGAGTGGGCCGAGCCGGTTTCGCCTGTACACCTTGTAGTCAGGCAGCCGAATCTTCTATCGGGTCATGTGCGAAGTTTTGGATCCGAGAGTAATTTTTGCTCCTCATCATATGCCCCCACTCTCTAGCTAGTGTGAACTGATGAGTGAATAGTAAGAGCAGTCAAAACTCTGCTGTAAATGATGCCCCTAGATGTTCTTCCTGTTGTACTGCAGTGGGGGAACATCAATGATGAAAGAGTTGAGTGGCCTTCGCCTGCTTCCAATTGCTTAGAAGAGGTCCCTTGTTAGGGCGTATGAGCCCAAGCTCGCACCGGCTTTAGGGGGTGACATGTACCGAGGCTGAATGTAGGGTGTGTAAGCCCAAGTTCGAGCTAGCCGTATGAGGTAGCATCAACTTCAGCATGGGTTGTACGAGCCAAAGTCAGTGCCGACCTTAGGAGGTGGCATCACTTTGGCGAGGGGCGTGAGAGCCTGAGCTGATGCCGACTTAGGGAGGTGGTAGGAGTTGGGCGTAGGGTGTCTTCGCTCGAGCCCATGCCAGCCTAGGGAGGCGGCAGGAGTTGGGTATGGGCATATTAGCCTGAGCCCGTGCCAACCTTAAGAGGCAGCAATTCGCCTGATTGAGACGCTTAGGCTGACATTAACTATTGTTGCCGTGAAAGGGCATGGCCTGAAGCATTGGGCCTTTCCAAAAAGGCGTGAGAGGCTTCTCGAATATCCGTCGTGCAATAATGCACAGGGATCCTTAACCGATAGTTTTATCAGAGCGTTCATGCATTCACAGAATCCGTGTCGAATCTCGGGGGATTCAGTTCCTCAGGAATTGGCAATCCACAAGGGGGGTAAAAAGACGTTACCACCCTCAGGAGCCCATGAGGTGGGGCTATAAATAGAGGCCCTATGTGGGCCTTGCTTCACCGCCTTCCATCGTCTTTGGACGTGGTTGAGGGACTTAAGAGTCGTGGGGAGGAACATTTGTGACTTGTTCGCTCCTTGGGTAGAGCACTGTCGCCGAACTTCTGTGTGTTCGACGGAGCGGTTGAAGAATGGCTATGTGCGGTTCTTCGGATGGGGATGAACCCCTCTTCGTGGCCTCGCTCAATGCACAGGTTGAGGTAAGGGCTACCATCTTTTAATGTGCCTGTCGTGGCTTATCCTCCCTCCTACGTGCTCATTTTGTCTTGTTTCTTGGCTCATGCTCCTAGGGTTTTCAATGGGAAGCAAGCGGGGAGCTGAGAAGGGGTGGAGTAGGCTCTCTCAAGGCACCCACGGGGCGACTCCGGTGGGGCGTTTGCTGAGAGGGAGTCAGCTGCGGACGTCTTTATGAACCCAGGCGGGGGTAAGACGGGGGACGTTCCGCTGAGGGTGTCATCCCCTTTGGTCTTGTGTGGAGACCCATCGAATGCTGGGTGCGGAGATGTTCGTGGCGTAGATCGTGTAGAAAATTAGCACGTTGTAGTATAACGCAAAATACGTCTCAAGCAATAAATTAACAGAACTTGTTGAGTCCCGATCGATCACAAGGAGGTAGAAAGCACTTTTGATTTCATGCGTTGTTCCAAATATTAATACTAAATAGTATAGACACAGTATATATATCAATCAAAGAGTTTGAACATGAATTGCATACATTTAACTAAATAAATTCTAACATAAACATAAACTACTTATGTAACAGAACGAGGGCACCATGGGTGGTTCGTGGTGGCCTTCTAGAGAGGTTGGGAAGAGCAGCAACGATCCGTCGGAGTGGCCCAATGGACGCTTTTGACGAAGGTGCAGAGATGGAGGCAGAGAAGATGGGAAGAAGAAGAGAGAGGGGTTCTAGAAGGAGGAAGAAGAAACTAAGAGAATGCCTTTCAAAGGGGGCCCTTAGGCCTCTTTTTATAGCTTTAGTGAAGGGCATTTAGGATATTTGGGCCCTTAAATCCGTGCAAACGCTTCAGATTAATCAAATCCGTTGATTAGGAGATCAACGGCCCTGATTAAGCCTTCCAAATCCTTCTTCAATCCTCGATTTAATCTGGTGCTGCCACATGGTAGCCAGTGCACCCTTCGATCTGAATCCGACGGATCTCGCTCGCCCACACGCACGTTGCCTGCCGCTCAGCGCTCAAACGCACCTCAAATCCTAAGGATTCTCAATCGTCCGATCTCTCGATTGGACGGCTTAAAGAGCATGCTTAGCACCTGCTGAGTCCTAAGGCACATGTCATCGCGTGCGTCTGCATCCAACGCTTTCGTGCCCGCCACGCGTTAGCTACCAATCCGCTCGATGAAGATCCGACGATGGAATTTCATCCACGAGCGGCTGACTCCCAATTGCTTATCTATCCCGAGTCGTGCGTGGTCTGTTAGGCGCACTCTCCGCTACGCTATGCGCGCGGATTGTCACGCTTTCTGAAACCTATGCGGCAGCCCTCGATCGTTGGATGGGAATCCAACGGTCGAGATTTCGCCCTCGCTTGATGAGGTGTGGTGAACGACTTTTCCACCGAGGCTAGTCTTCGTGCGTTTTTATGCTTATTACAGTAATATCGTTATAGTATAAGATGAGACAGCTACGGTTGTCATTACCATACAAATTTTTTTACTCGGAAATAGTTTTCCCGAGGTCGAACTTAGGGAGCTACTGGAATTCTAGAAGTACAAAGTTCCTCTATTGAATTACAAAAATAAGAGAGAGAGGGAGAGGTTTTCTGTCTTGGCTTTTTCTTCTTCTCTTCTTCTCTTTTTCTGCTCGTCTCTATCTTCTTCTTCTTCTCTTCTTTCCTCTTTTCTTCCTTTGCCTTTCTTTCTTTACTGGTCTTCTTCTTCCTTGGCTCTGTTTGCCTTCAATTCCTCTTCTTCTGCTTGTCTTCTATTTCTTTTCTTCTTCAGTTCTTCTTTTTCTCGTCTCTGTCTTCTGCTCTTCAGCTGCAAGGTCTTCTCTTTCTTCCTTCTTTTTCTTTCTCTTTTCTTCAGCTGCGGAGCCTTCTTCTTTCCTTCTTCTTCTTCTTTTCTTCCTTCTACTTTATCTCCTCTGAAGGTTTATCCATCGTCTGATATTGCAGTCAGACGACTTAAACGGCGGTCTGCTATAGTGTTTCTCCTCTTTTCCTTCCTTCGCTGCTTCTTCTTTGGCGAGCCTTCTTCTTCTTCTGCTTCTTCTCTTCTCCTTCCTGCGGCCAAGTGCTGAGCCCTTCTCCTTCAGCGCTCCTATCCTGCACACAAGGGGGAAGCAAACCCTATCCCTTCCCTCTACCCGCACGTCTCTCTCTCTCTCTGTAAACCGCTCATAGGAAGCTCTCCTAGAGCCGGGTTATCGGGTCGGGTAGCGTACCCGTGACCAGGCGCACCGGCGTGGGTGGTGCACGAGGAGTGCAGGGTAAACGAGTCGGCCAGGTCCACGTGGCGTGGGTCGCGAACGAGGCAGGAGAGTGGGCGAGGGGACCTCACCCCGTGTTCTGAGGCGTTAAGGTAAAAACACAAAATCAATTTAAATGGGTGCGGCGCTTCGAAATCTTACAATGTGGGACTAAACTTTGTTCCGTCTCGCACGCGCCCGCAAGAAGAATGCGATCGCGCCTCAGCAGCTGCGTCCTCGTTTCCCCTCGTGTGACAGCTGCCTGCCTTCACCCGATTCTCCCCAATTCTCATCAGCTGGAGATCTAACGCTCTGAGGCCTGGACCTCGCTTGGAAGCTCCTTGCGTCGTCGCCAATGGCGGCTGGGGCAGCAGGTCTGTCTAACACAAATAGGGCCTCTCGGCCTAATCAGACCACAGGGGAACCTTCGCCGTGGCACGGCGAAGGTAGTGCGAGGTGTAGCAGGCCGCGGGACGTGTGTGCCTAGGTCGTTCTATGGCTGGAAAAGTGGGTTTGATCGGGGGAGTGTTGTGGAGGTGTAGAGTGGCAGTGGAGGGGCGGAGGGCGTTTGGTGAGGTGAGGCGGAACTTTTGGGACAGTTGGCGAGTTGTATGGGATTGTGGGATGACGGGGATGACTCCCCGGAGAGTGGCCGGAGGTGGGGAAGATGAGGGTGGTCAGGTGTGGTCGTAGGGCAATTGAGCAAAACAGTTTGGGGAAAAGAAAGAGGGGAGGAAGGGAAGTAACTGTAACCTACCTACAGGGATGAAGGGGGGAGGGTGGAGCCGCCGGCTCGTACCTGCCGGAGCTGGAGAAGAAGAACCCAGGGGGAGGGAGCGGCGGCGAGGAAGTGGGTAGGGAGGCGTTCGCTTGGTACGGCACGACGCGGGAAGATTGGGCGAAGCTGGCTCTGCTGCTGGTATTGCAGCAGAGCTACGAGAAGGAGGAGGAGTGGCCGCTGGAGCTGGTGGGTTTCCTGTTGGAGTGGGGAGAGAGGAAGGGTTGGGGGTTTCTCCGTCAAGACCAGGCTGGGAGAACAGTTTGGCGATGCTGGTCTTTATAAAGGTGGTGGCGGAGGGTCAGACGCAGGGAGGCGACGTGCGTCCCTCGCCGGAGTATGGTCGGAGACGAGACCCATACCTTCCGTGCGTTCGCACGGAAGGTGTGGGCGTCGTCAGGTGGCAAGGCCGAGTCCCTGCGACAGCAGACGTTGTAGGGAACTTCGCGTTTACTTTGCAGGACGCCTCCCTAACCCTGCGCGGCGCCATGCTCCGCGCAAAGTCTCCGGAGCATGGTGCTGCGTAGAGACTTGCAGGAGGGACCAAAATGCAAAGAACAACGAGAAAATTAGGGGTCAAAATGCAAGGGTTTCGAAAGTTGAGGGTCAAAAAGTAAATGATGAGGACCAAATTGCAAAGTCGGTCAAGGAGGTCTCTTCTTAGGCTCAAGTTTTTATACATGACTAAATTGGACCTAAGGATTTTAATGGTGAATTTTTTTTCTAGGTCATACCATGTTTGACTGGCTAATTTACGTAAAAACCTAAATTAAATAATTAATTGGGCATGGTTCTCAATATAGGTCAAAATGGGTTTCTAAGGCCAAATTGAAGGTTCTAAACCCTAGAGATTATTTTTCTATGAATTTTAGAGGGTTTAGTTGATTTTTTTCCTACCTCGAACCACGTGAATTGAAGTGGGTTTGTTTTAGGGTTACAAAATGTCATTTAATTCCTTGGAGTTGCTATAGCCCTTGTTGGACCAGATCATCCCGCTTTTCTTCTTATTTGGTTTGTTTGACCTGTGTTTGGATCCAAAGTTACCCTGTTTGCAGATTGTGTTGGTGAAATTGCATTTTTACCCCTTATAACTTATTTTCTTTTTGAACTTAGAATTCTCTGAGTTAAGCCTTTCTTTGAGTTATGTAGGAGCTTTTTCTTGCATATCTGGGTTAGATTATGCTAGTTAGGGTTCATGATGAGGTTCTCATCATACCCCCATGCCTAGCTCTTGCTAGTCCCTTAGCAAAAACTTAAGGTTTCAACCTTTGTTGTAGACCATGAAGTTCTTAATGGTTTCAGATAAGTGCTTTTTTTTCATTTGAACCTAGATTAGGTCAGAATGCTGACCATAGGCCTAAAAGGTACTCTACTACCAACCAAGATCCAGATCTGTCTAGCCTCAGCCTCAGTCCTTAGCAAAGGTTTTTAAGGCCCACAAGAACTAACCTAAGGTCTATTGGACTTTGTGGTTAAAGCACCCGTGCTTGAAATAATTTTAGCCTTGGCTCAGTTCGCAGTGCGTTTTGTAAGAAAGAGAGATAAAAGATTTATCTGTTTGAAGAGTTTTCTCTCTTTTTCTTTTTAATTCTAGCTTAGGATTGGCTTTTCAACACGGTCTGTATCAGATTCTTTGTTCCCATCATCAATCCTCAAGGGTTCCTGGCAATCGATGCTTCGGGATAGCACCGCCCATGGTAACCCCCGGAACCCTGGCTATTGAGATTTCGAGATAATCCCATCCATGGTGTTTCGTGGCCGAATCCAGACCCTGGCAATTAACACTTCGTGATAATGCCATCCATGGAATCTGAACCAGCAGAGTCCTTACATGCCCCCAGTAGGATATGTAAATATCCTAAGAGACAAGCATCGAGGAGATGATATTTTGTTACGCATCTTCGAGGGGGATTTCCCATCTCTCCGCGCTGGGAACTCGTCTAAATCAACTTGTGTTGATCGGCCACTCCTACTCTAGGTGTTCTTTTCAGAATTTTGTGACGCTTCTACGTGATTTTGATTTTTACGCTTACTGAACCAGGCTGTGTGTGAGGTTAGGGTACTTAGGTTACTGAGTCCCGTAAACCAAAAGTTAGTTAATGAGGCCAAATACTCCCTAAGCCTTGGACCTAATACTTAAACTTTTCATCTTCCTCAACCTCTGGAGGAATGTCTAGATCTTAATGGGTACTAAGAGTCTATCCAAGAATGCCTAAGGTTTACGTTACTGTGCACTTTTCAATTTTTTCATGAACGATGTCTAGAACTTAGGTCAATTCCTTAATTCCTTATTAATGACTATCACTCTTTTCTCACATTTTTGTGCTCCTTTTTCATTTTGTTTCTTTTCTCCTTCTCCTTCACAAAATTTTCTTTCCTCCCTCCTTTTATTCTTCTTTTTCAAAAATTTTTTAATTTTTATGGTGTTTTTGGTATATGTGAATTTCTTTGTTTGAAATATTTTCTTACAAGTTTTGCACTTTCATAACCCCCTCATGCCTAAGATTTGCAATGTCCTCATTGTAACCTAGGGAGTTTTTATTCAATTTAGTTCATTCCTTAGGATGGATGTTTTGATGAGTGAATGGGCCAGGGTGGCTGTTACGGATGATTTCTAATCTCAGATGCAAGCATCTGAGGTGGAGTCGGCTATCTTAAAAGGTGAACCTTAAGTGCACAAAGGTGTCAAAAACGGTTTCAGGTTTTCAAGGAGAATGACGGGCTGCCTCCCGTTGAGCGCTAAATTTGACACCTTCAGCCAAGCGGGAAATGAGATGGAGAGGGGATGGTCCAATCAACAGAGTTTAATATAACAAGCACCTTGATTAAGAGCCTGGTTGGTCCAACCAGGTGCTTGTTAAGATCAACAGGCTGATGATGCAGCCTAAACCCAATCAATCTGGTGGGTTGATAGATGTAGATCAAAAGGTGTGGGACCCACCATATGCAATGTGGCTCAGATGGATGTGGAAGTGTGAATACAGGGTTTGGCTGAGTCGAATCAGCCTGGTCAAAATAGGGACCCGTAGAATAATGAGTGATTGACGCGGGAACCCTACAGGGGTGATCAGAGAATGATGGAGCATGGTATGTAGTCTGATCAGTGTTCCAAACCCGATGTGGAAATGCAATCGGCTCGGTGAGAGGTGAATCTGAATAGAAATTGAGTCTGGTTGCGGGTTGAGGTTGGGAAGAGATTTTAATCAGTTTTGTGTGTGCGGATGAGGTGGCAACTGTGCATGAGGGCTCTTCTAGAAACGAATGATAGGTGGTTTTTTATAGAGAGTCCTCTGGGTAACTATCAAATTCCTGAAGAGTGTCTGTAGGATGAAAGAAATCTGATTCGAGAAAAGATTTGAATTCTGGGTTGTAATCACTCTTGGCATTTTCTGTTTTCGGTTCCTGAGGATCGAAAAGGAATGATTCTGTGTTATCAGTGATCTCGGGAACCAGGACCTCAGAATCGGAGTCAGAGAATGAGTTATGTGAACTGAGGTCGTAGATGGGCTTGGTGTGTTCAGGAAGGAGAGTCTCTCCGAAATTATAGTCAGATCCGAAGTTGTCGGAGAGTTTGCGAAAATTGAGTTCTAAATGAGATTCTTGATCATGAATTCCACCGTAGCATAAATTATCAGATGTGGAATCAGCAGCCTGACTGGGGTCTAGCCTATATGTCAATTCTGGACTTAAAAAGGTGTTCTGTGTAGGCTCGAGCTCCAAGCTGGTAGGATGGACCCAATTGAAACCTCACTCATCCAATTCCTCAGTTTCTGTATCATAAATTGGCATATCTTCTGAAAAATCGATCAGATTTCCTGAGGATGTTGGAGAGGGATATTCATCAAATAGAGGCCCGGAATCATATTCTGTAAAAATTTGATCTTTCTCATATGGGGCCTCATAATCTTCCCAATAAGTTTTGGATCTAGATTCTAGGTTTAGGATGTGGGTAGGATTACTAGAATCAACGTCCGAATAACCTTCGAAGGTCACCTTATCAAAATAAGGGGCGGAATTTATACCCTCAAAAGGTTCAGTTCTGATCTCATTATTGCAGGAGTTTTGGAATTCTAAGCTTGGCAATTCATGGTCTAAGGTCGGTTCATCATTGTGTTCTCCTGCAATATCCCAACCTATTTCAATGTTGTCTTCTATCTGGGTTGGGAATCCACAACCTCCCTGTGCCTTAGTCCTGAGATCTGGGAAACTGGATTGATCCTTAATACTGTTCCAAGATGGTTCATCCTCTGTTTCTGGTATATACTGGTATTTCTGGTTAATAATTTATTCTAGTGATCTCATCATTTCTACCCGTTTTATAAGGGCATCCTGGTGTTGTTCCCAAAGTACAGGATTTGTCAAGCATTGAAGGTATTCAGATTTGTGTAATTTTTCTATCTCAATGTATCCTATCATGAGCATGTCTCGGGTTGATCCTTTTGTAATTTCAGTCAACAGAATTTGGGCACAGTTTATGATGAAAGCTGTGGTTGTTGGGACATCAACCTGAATGTTTTCTATTGGTGTTGAGGGTTTACATTTGATTTCATAGAATTCAAGGGCATCCTCAATCATCTTATCTTTCATGGATCTCTGATATTCAGGTTTTTTGAATGGTAGTCTTAAATGGTGTGGCTGCATCTTTGAATCAGGTGGTGGAATCAAGATATAGAATCGAAGTTTGAATCAAGATGGAATAAGGGGGCTTTGTTCAGAATCAGAGGAAAAGGGGCTAGGTGGAAGGTTTCTGCAAAAACAAGGGAGCTAAGGCTTAGCCTCGGGGATAGTGAATTTCTAAAGGAGGTTTCAAGGACCTCCTACCAAATACTGAAGGACTGGATGAGATAAGCAGGTGCTGGACCCAATCGAGGCACCCAAAATGTTGGGTGACTATAGAGGTGTGGGGCAGATGGATCCCTTGATCAAAAGATCGACCACCTGAGAATTACCTGGGCAGCCAGAGAGGGTGAGTCCCGTGAAGACCCCTACACGGTAGAGCGTCCCCACGGGTTACAGGGTTTCCCCCACCCGACCTCTCTTGTCACTGAGAATCTAGGTAGAGCAGAATGGGGATCTTGACCTCTTAAGTCTACCAATTTTAGGTTAAAATCAAGGTGCTTAGGTTTTCACTTGAACTTTAGCCTTTTGAGTACAAGAGTAACCTAATTTTAAGGTTGGTTGACCCAAGGGATCAACTTCACCTCTTAATTCCTTTGAGAACTTATTAGGTTTTATCTTTTAGGATTCAAGTGTTTTTAGAGAGCCAATTGTTTAGGGTTTTTCTGAATAGGTATATTCAATCAATGGCTTAGGCACATTTCTTTTGGGATTTTCTCAATTCTTGATTAAGGGGTGTGTCTCTGAAACCCTAATGTTAAATCCTATGTTGGCTCTACTCGGTCCAGTTAACTCCTTATTTGGTAATTAGGGCTCAGGCAAGAAGGTGTTATCCCTTAGTTACCTTAATAGTGTGTGTAGGAATGGTGGGTTGAAATTTGAAAACATGCAGCTTTGATGGCTTACTAGGTATGGAAGACAGGTTGTACCTATATTGCTTGTTCTTTCTTTTTCTACCTCTTTAGAATTGAGGGTTAAAGTGAGAGGATAGAAAAAAATTACCTGTCCTCGGAGTGGTTGTTGTGCGGCTGCTTGATTTTCCTGTACCTGCACACAATAAGAGAAGAGATTAATAGAAACTTACAAACAGAGATTTTATAGCTTCTAGAATAGCCGTTGCTCCCCGGCAACGGCGCCAAAATATGGTGAACGACTTTTCCACCGAGGCTAGTCTTTGTGTGTTTTTATGCTTATTACAGTAATGTTGTTATAGTATAAGATGAGACAGCTACGGTTGTCATTACCATACAAATTTTTTTACTCGGAAATAGTTTTCCCGAGGTCGAACTCAGGGAGATACTGGAATTCTAGAAGTACAAAGTTCCTCTATTGAATTACAAAAATAAGAGAGAGAGGGAGAGGTTTTTTGTCTTGGCTTTTTCTTCTTCTCATCTTCTCTTTTTCTGCTCGTCTCTGTCTTCTTCTTCTTCTCTTCTTTCTTCTTTTCTTCCTTTGCCTTTCTCTCTTTACTAGTCTTCTTCTTCCTTGGCTCTGTTTGCCTTCAATTCCTCTTCTTCTTCTGCTTGTCTTCTATTTCTTTTCTTCTTCAGTTCTTCTTCTTTTTCTCGTCTCTGTCTTCTGCTCTTCAGCTGCAAGGTCTTCTCTTTCTTCCTTCTTCTCTTTTCTTTCTCTTTTCTTCAGCTGCGGAGCCTTCTTCTTTCCTTCTTCTTCTTCTTTTCTTCCTTCTGCTTTATCTCCTCTGAAGGTTTATCCATCGTCTGATATCGCAGTCAGACGACTTAAACGACGGTCTGCTACAGTGTTTCTCCTCTTTTCCTTCCTTCGTTGCTTCTACTTTGGCGAGCCTTCTTCTTCTTCTGCTTCTTCTCTTCTCCTTCCTGCAGCCAAGTGCTGAGCCCTTCTCCTTCAGCGCTCCTATCCTGCACACAAGGGGGAAGCAAAACCTATCCCTTCCCTCTACCTGCACATCTCTCTCTCTGTAAACCACTCATAGGAAGCTCTCCTAGAGTCGGGTTATCGGGTCGGGTAGCGTACCCGTGACCAGGCGCACCGGCGTGGGTGGTGCGCGAGGAGTGCAAGGTAAACAGGTCTGCCAGGTCCGCGTGGCGTGGGTCGCAGACGAGGCGGGCGAGTGGGCGAGGGGACCTCACCCTGTGTTCTGAGGCGTTAAGGTAAAAACACAAAATCAATTTAAATGGGTGCGGAGCTTCGAAATCTTACGATGTGGGACTAAACTTTGTTCCTTCTCGCGCACGCCCGCAGGAAGAATGCGACCGCGCCTCAGCAGCTGCGTCGTCGTTTCCCCTCGCGTGCCAGCTGCCTACCTTCACCCGATTCTCCCCAATTCGCATCAGCTGGAGATCTGACGCTCTGAGGCCTGGACCTCGCTTGGAAGCTCCTTGCGTCGTCGCCAATGGCGATCGGGGCAGCAGGTCTGTCTAACACAAATAGGGCCTCTCAGCCTAATCAGACCACAAGGGAACCTTCGCCGTGGCACGGCGTAGGTAGTGCAAGGTGCAGCAGGCCGTGGGATGGCCTAGGTGTGCGTGCCTAGGTCGTTCTGTGGCCGGAAAAGTGGGTTTGATCGGGGGAGTGTTGTGGAGGTGTAGAGTGGCAGTGGAGGGGCGGAGGGCGTTTGGTGAGGTGAGGCGGAGCTTTTGGGACAGTTGGCGAGTCGTATGGGGTTGTGGGATGACGAGGACGACTCGCCAGAGAGTGGCTGGAGGTGGGGAAGATGAGGGTGGTCAGGCGTGGTCGTAGGGCAATCGAGCAAAACAGTTTGGGGAAAAGAAAGAGGGGAGGAAGGGAAGTAACTGTAACCTACCTACAGGGACGAAGGGGGAAGGGCGGAGCCGCCGGCTCGTACCTGCCGGAGCTGGAGAAGAAGAACCCAGGGGTAGAGAGCGGCGGCGAGGAAGTGGGCAGGGAGGCACGCGCTTGGTACGGCGCGACGCGGGAAGATTGGGCGAAGTTGGCTCTACTGCTGGTATTGCAGCAGAGCGACGAGGAGGAGTGGCCGCCGGAGCTGGTGGGTTTCCTGTTGGAGTGGGGAGAGAGGAAGGGTTGGGGGTTTCTCTTTCAAGACCAGGCTAGGAGAATCGGCTGGCGATGCTGGTCTTTATAAAGGCGGTGGCGGAGGGTTGGACGCAGGGAGGCGACGTGCGTCCCTCGCCAGAGTATGGTCGGAGACGAGACCCATACCTTCCACGCGTTCGCACGGAAGGTGTGGGCGTCGTCAGGTGGCATGGCCGAGTCCCTGCGATAGCAGACGTCGCAGGGAACTTCGTGTTTACTTTGCAGGACGCCTCCCTCACCCTGCGTGGCACCATGCTCCGCGCAAAGTCGCCGGAGCATGGTGCTGCACAGAGACTTGCAGGAGGGGCCAAAATGAAAAGAACGACGAGGAAATTAGGGGCCAAAATGAAAGGGTTTCAAAAGTTGAGGGTCAAAAAGTAAATGATGAGGACCAAATTGCAAAGTCGGTCAAGGAGGTCTCTTCTTAGGCTCAAGTTTTTATGCATGACTAAATTGGACCTAAGGATTTTAATGGTGAATTTCTTTTCTTGGTCATACCATGTTTGACTGGCCAATTTACGTAAAAACCCAACTTAAATAATTAATTGGACATAGTTCTCAATGTAGGTCAAAATGGGTTTCTAAGGCCAAATTGAAGGTTCTAAACCCTAGAGATTATTTTTATATGAATTTTAGAGGGTTTATTTGATTTTTTTCCTGCCTTGAACCACGTGAATTGAAGTGGATTTGTTTTAGGGTTACAAAATGTCATTTAATTCCTTGGAGTTGCTGTAGCCCTTGTTGGATCATATCATCCCTTTTTCCTTCTTATTTGGTTTGCTTGACCTGTGTTTGGATCCTAAGTTACCCTGTTTGCAGATTGTGTTGGTGAAATTGCATTTTTACCCCTTATAACTTGTTTTCTTTTTCAACTCAGAATTCTCTGAGCTAAGCCTTTCATTGAGTTATGTAGGAGCTTGTTCTTGCATATCTGGGTTAGACTGTGCTAGTTAGGGTTCATGATGAGGTTCTCATCAAGGTGGCTAGAGGCAGGGGTAGGCGACGTGGCTGCATTGCAGTGCAGCCGTTGGATGATGATCCAACGACCCACGACTCTCCTTTCTAAATTGAGGTGCAGTAACAGGAGGCTGCGATGGCACCACGTGGTGCCATCGTGGCCGTCCATCTTCTTCTCCTTGTATTTGATGATGTAGGCCTCCGATTGAGTTGATTTCTGCGTCGTTGGACTGCGAACATCGATTCGGATCCATCCGATTGGTTGGATTTGTCATTTGAGGTCATGATATTCTTCAATTTCCCCTTGGCTCCTGCTTCTTCTATGGACTCCATAGGGTGCTATGGGAGTATGATTGATGTGCTCTTGGAAGCGTTAAACTCCCGTCGTCATTCCAAATAGATCCATAAGGTTGGATCGGTCATCTGCAGCTCTGGATTACCTACAATTATTAATACCTCTCAAATAACACATTATTATGTATAAAACATATAAATCATTTAAGATGCAAAGTACGATGTGTATGCATACAGAATGCCCATGTTAAGCTAGGTTATACCTTAATTCAAGCAAATTAGGACCTATGATTGTTGCCGCCCAGAGGTCGGGGGAAGCACGCTCCTTTTAAGTAGGCTTGGTGCTTCTCTGGTGCCGCTCTATTCCCTCACGACTCCGTGAAGGTGGAGCAGGGGCTGGGCTGTCGGGAGCTCCTCTCGTGGGAGTGCATTTGCCCAGGCAGAAGTTGGGGTAGGGCTTGTTGGGCGGACATCTGCCTAGGCAGTTGAGCTTAACTAGCTATTCCTGCATGAATGGCCTGCTGGAGACCTTACTGCTTCGACCACGTCGAGTGCTTCACTGATATATGGGAGGGTAGCCTACACGGTTGGGCTGTTGCACCTATCTTGCGTTGGCGCTTTTCCCACTAAGACTTGTCGCTCCATCTGAGGAGTCCCTCTGTCAGTCCTCCTTCCTCTGTGGATGGGACTAAGGGGGAGTTCACCTCACTTGATTGGGGGTCTGGCTTGGGTGAGTGATGCTGGTTGGGAAAAGATGGACCTTCACTGAGGGGTCAGGTCATGCTGTAGGGCTTGCTAGTCTTGATGTCGCACTGTCACCCATGTTACTGGAGGTGAGTAGGATTGAAGACCTAGGGTGAGGTCGCTAAGTCGTGATGATTGGTGCTGACTTCTCCCTTGTACTAGTTTAACTTTAGCTAACTGTAATTTAGCTGGAGGCAATAATTCAGGGAATGTAGCAGTCGATGTTTATTGTAATGGAAGAAATGTTTTTGTTCCTTGCATGGACTGCTTGTATGCCAAGTGTGAAAATGCATTTTTTGCCCGGGATTTTTTTGCTCACACAGGTAATGTGATCTGCATTTCGCGAGGCTTAGCTTGATCCCTTTTGCTTGGTTGAACAACTTGGCATAGAGGCTTGTCCTGTTACTCCCTCCCGGCTTATCATTGGCGGGGCCTATTGGGATGTTCGTGGAGAGAGCCATCCACGGTAGTAGCTGGGCACCTATGGCTTGCGTCGTGAAAGGGTAGGTGAGTTACCCTTAGGGGTCTTCCTACGAGCTCTATGGGTCGATTGGTTGCCAGACGCCTGGTTCATTCGCCTGTATCAGCCGTGGGTGGAATTAGTGCCTTGACCATGCCCCATGTGCCAAATTGGGTGGACATAGGTACTCCCCTTAGTAGGCAGGAGCAGCACGTTCTCTTTGGGTGATTTGGACCTAGTTGTTGCGATCGTTGTTTGTTGCGAAATGTCAACCTTGGTGATTTGGACCTGAAGAGCCTGGCGAAATGTCGCGAGGGTTGATTTGGACCTAGTTGTTGAACCGTTGTTTGTCACCTCAACCTTTTCGTAGAGGCGGGGACCTCAAATTTGGCCGTCGGGGGCCCACCATACCCGCGAAGGGGGGGAGCGGCTCGGCCGTCCTTTGGACACAGATATTTTGCTGGTAAGCCTATCCTTGCAAGGGGTGACTCTATTGGTCATGGCCGTGGGGTGTGATACTGCCGGGCATTTGCCCCTTGGCAGGGCAAACGCAGGGGGATTTCTGCGTGGGCCGACCCCTGAAGGTGACCGTCACCTAAAGCCTTCCTTAGAGGGTGGCCATGGAGTGGGGCCAACCTAGGGAGGTGGATCCAAGAGCGGGCGCTTGGACTCTTGCAGGCGAAGGTCTAAAAGCACGTTAGGTGAGGCTTGGAGTGCGGGGGTCCAAGCTTGCGTCATGGGCGCTACGTCACATGTGGCCCTCAGGTCCTGACTCGGCTTTTAGTGGCCAGTATGGTGGCCATTGGGTGAAATGGCACAAACCCTCGCTATTTGCTCCAATGGGTGGATGCCTCTACTAGTGGAGCAGTTAAGGTTCTGCTTACGGGTGGTATGTGGAACTTCAGGGTGCATGGGCCTGAGTCCTTACCAGCCCGGGGAGTTGGTGTCTTAGTCATCAGAACGTACGGCGTGGAAGCCCTAGTTCCACTGTTTTTTGTAGATGGCATTCTGGTAACCGGTAAATGGTGCATGAGTGCCTATGCGAGGCATCAAGGGTGGTTGGGCCAACCATAAGGGGTAACAATCCCTAGGGTTGGGGTGTGGGTTCGTCCAACCCCCAGCTAATCTGGGGAGATGACCCGCTAGCTTGGATAGGTGATAGTATAGGAGAGCGTTTAGCGAGTTCTCTCGAATTCCCACCAACCTTGCTAGGTGGTGGGCTGACTGGCCTGAAGAGGTGTTACTATGTGGAACGTTGGACGCGTCCATCC
The DNA here is from genome assembly GCA_037157565.1 of Thalassia testudinum. Lineage (NCBI taxonomy): Eukaryota > Viridiplantae > Streptophyta > Magnoliopsida > Alismatales > Hydrocharitaceae > Thalassia > Thalassia testudinum. Next base: position 98,025,847 of record JAZHRO010000039.1, on the reverse strand, counting down.
TAGTTCTTGCCGACCTTAAGAGGTGGCAATATGTGGAACGTCGGATGCATCCATCTGATTTCTTGTAGTCCTTAAGAGGTGGCTCGCCGTTTTGAAGAGGTGACAATATTTGAAAGTCGGATGCATCTGTCCGAGTTCTCACTGACCTTAAGAGGTGGGTTTGATGGAACGTTGAATGCATCCGTCCAAGTTCTTAACGACCTTAAGAGGTGGCTTGCCGGCCTGAAGAGGCAGCAATAAATGGAACGTTGGATGCGTTCGTCCGAGTTCTCACGGACCTTAAAAGGTGGCTTGCCAGCCTAACGAGGCAACAATAGATAGAACGTCGGATGCGTCCATTCGAGCTGTCATCGACCTTAAGAGGTGGCTTGTCGATCTGAAGAGGCGGCAATAGATGAAACGTCGAATGCGTCTATCCGAGTTCTCACCGACCTTTAGAGGTGGCTTACCTGGTCGAAATTTTATCCTGACCATCCTTCGGAGGCGAGTCGCTACCCTTTGCGAGCGGTGGCCATTCGTCACGAGGGGTAAGACCCTACCCTTGCTAAGACAGGTCAAGTCTCCTACCACTGCCGGGGTAGGATAGGGGCCTTATGTGCCAATTTTTGCAGTGACAAGATCGCTCCTTACGCGGCAGGGACCGCGTGTGTAAGGGGTTTCTTGTGCCGACTTCCCTCAAGGGGTGGTCTTGCCATCGCCAGGACCCAGGGGAGATGTTGTGGTTCCCAACAGCCTTAAGAGGTCGCTTTTGGGTGCTTTGGGCCCTCGGGGGGCGGGGGGGGGGGGGGAGGGCGTAGACCTTAGCCTTTTGGAGAGATTGAGATCCCCCTCCTGGCCCTTGACGTGCCCAGAGGCGTTCGTGAGGGAAGTGCAGGAAGCGGGGAATGCCAAAACTAAAGGGTCCGGTTGTGATCCCAAAGTCTCTTGGCAAATCAGCCTGGTTAGCTCCTTGCTAGATTGCACGGAATTGGCTCCCCTTTCCCTTCTTTGCGTGAGCTTCTCAGGTTGCCTTGCCTCAACTCTTTGGGGGACTTACGCCGAGTCGTGGCTTCTCCGAGTCCGATGCTCCTCCTTTAAGGGAGTCAAGCACGTAATGGGAGGTTCAGGCGGCGGGTGCGTACCAGCAATTAGCCAGCCGGGCCACCTAATTCTACCGTCAACCTAGCCACCTTCGGCATGGCAACCAGGTTGAGGTGCCTATCTTCGTCCAAATTGATCGAAGGAGGGTCATCCCCCTCCCCTCCCCCTTCTCCTTGATTGCCAAAGGTCGGTGACCGAAATGGCTGTCGAGAGGAGAGGGAGGCATTTTTATCGGAGTGGTGGATGCGCTACGGGCGCACTGACCCAGAAAGGGTAGCATGGAAGGGCACCCGACCCGAGCATCTCTAAGCACTACGAGTGTTACCATTGTGGTTGTCGTCCTTGTTGATGTAGTTATTATAGTCGTTGTGGTATATGACAAAAATGGTCACCAGTCTAATATAATTTATTACTCGGAATGCAAAGATTCCCGAGGTCGAACTCAGGGAGCAAACTAAAATTCCAGAAGCATATAAATTCACAATATATATAAGGTTTTACAAAAATTAAGAGAGAGAGAGAAAGAGTGGGAGGGTAATTGGCTTTTTCTTCTTCTCTTTCTTCAGTCGGCTCTCTTCTTCATTCTTCTTTTCTTCTTTTCTGCTTTTTCTTCTTCAGCAGCTGCGGTTCCTCTTTCTCTTTTCTCTTCTTTCTTCTGCTCTAGCCCTTCCTCTTCCTCTTTCTTTTCTTTTTCTTGCTACTGACTCTCCTTCTTTTTCGCCGACCTCTTATTCAGCGCTTAGACGTCTTAACTGCTCGGTTGCTACAGTGCTGCTCCTCCTCTTTTCCTTCAGCTTCTTTCCTTCCTTTCTTCTTCTCTGCTTCTTCTTCAGCCTGTCTTCTCCTTTCTTCCTTCCTCCTCCTTCCTTCTTCCTTTCTCCTTTCTTCCTTCCTATGCACACACACAAACGTCAGCGCAAAACCTACCCCTTCCCTGCGTCTCTCTCTCTCTCTGAACCTCTCTTTGGGAAGCTCTCCCAGAGCCGGGTAATCGGGTCGGATCGTGTGCCCGGGTCCAGGCGTACCGGTGTGGGTGGTGCACGAGGAGTGCACAGGAGTGGGAAGTTGGGTCGGGTCAGATCCGCGTGGGCGTGTCGCGGAAGAGACCCGGTGAGTAGGTGAGGGACCTCACCCCAGTGCTATCGGAGGTAACCAGCCGATAGCATTTTTCAATTTATGTATGGGCTTGCGCCCATACACTTCCGAGGTGGGACTAAAGTCCCACCTCCAATCTCGGGTGCCTGCGGGAGAAGACTTCAAGCAATTGGGGCAGTAGTCGATGCTTGAGACCCCAATTGAAGTTTTGGGTGTGAGCGTGACTCCTTTCCATGTCACCTGGAGCTCATGCTTGGAGTTGAGGAGACCTGGAGCTGCCTGCGAGAAGCTCCTGCTGCTCGTCAATGGCGGCGAGGAGGGCGAAACCTGAAACACGCAAACGACCTCACGGCCATGTCAAAAAGGTATAGGGAGGTTCGCCAGAGAGCGACGAGTGCGGTGCGGGGGTCGACGAGGCGCGAGAGTGCCTGTGGCCGTGCGCCTGGGGCACTTTTCGTGCAGGAGAGTGGGTGTGTTCGGGGGGTGGTCTGGAGGTGCTAGGTGGTGAATGGAGGGCGGATTCGGTGTCAGTGAGTTGGTCGAAGCTTAAGGGGTAGCTGGCGAGGCGGATGGAGGCGTGGAGTGGCGAGTATGCCTCACCGGAGGGCAGCTGGAGATGGAGAAGGTGGTGATGGACAGTGGTGGTCGGTGGGTTGAAATAGTAAATTAGGAAGGGCGAAATAACAGGGAGAGAGAGAGGAAAGTTTTTACCTACTTAATCGACGAAGGGGGAGAGGAAGACTGTCCGGCACGTGCTTGCCGAAGTTGGGGACGAAGATGCCTAGAGGAGGAGTGACGGGGACGAGGAAGAGATCTGAGGACGCTAGCTGGTGCGGCCTGGCGTGGGACGACGAGGCAGAGTGGGCTCTGCTGCAGGTATGGCAGCAGAGAGACGAGGAGGAGGAGAGTTCGCCGGAAGCTATGGCAGTTCGACCGGAGAGAGAGGAGACGAAGGAGGGGGATTTTCTCGGCTAGAACTAGCTTGGAGTAGACGGCAGCCCCTGCCGCTCCTTATAAAGTTGTTAGCGAGGGGAAAGTCTTGAGAGAGCGACGTGGGGGAGCTGCCGGAGATGGCCGGAGATGGAGACCCATGCCTTTCGTGCGCTCGCACGAGAGGCATGGGCAGCCGCAGGTCACAGGGGAGGGTCCCTGCGACAGAGGACGACGTAGGGAACCCCTGTTTGTTCCTGAGAGTGGCTGCCTTACCCTGCGCGGCGTCATCCTCCGCGCAAGGTCGCCGAAGGTATGGCGCCTGCGCAGGGTGGCAGGGAGGACAGTTCTGCAAAGAACGAAGGGAAAGATAGGGGGCTATTGGTCAGGGTTTCAAAAGATAAGGGTCAAAAAGTAATTTAAGAGGACCAGTTTGTAAAGTCGGTTAATATGGTCTTCTCTTAGGCCCAAATTTTTGTACCAGCCTAATTTGAACCAAAGGAATTTAATGGTGTAATTTAATTTTAGGTTTGACCACGTTTGAATGATCGATTTACGTTAAAACCCAAATTAGGTCATAAATTGGGCATGGTTCTAAATTTAGGTCAAAATATGTTGCAAAGGCCAAATTGAAGGTTCTAAACCCTAGTGAATATTTTTCCATGAATTTTAGAGGTTTTAGTTAATTTTTATCCTACCTCGAACCTCGTGAATTAAAGTGGATTTGTTTTAAGGTTACAGAATGTCATTTAATTCCTAGAAGTTGCTATAACCCTTTTTAGATCAGAACATCCCACTTCCTTCCTTATTAAACTTAATTGACCTGTGTTTAGACCCTTAAATATCCTATTGGTGTACTGCATTAGTGAAATTGCAGTTTTACCCTTTATGATTTATTTTATTCTTCAATTCAAAATTCTCTTAGTTAGGCTTCTCTTTAGGTTTTGTAGGAGATTTTTCACACTTATTTAGATTAAATTGTGCTAGTTAGGGTTCATGATGAGGCTCTCATCATACCCCCATGCCTAACTTTTGCTAGTCCCTTAGCTAAATTTTAAAGTTTTAACCTTTATTCTAGACCATGAATTTCTTATCGAGTTAGATAAGTGCTTCTTCTCTTGTAACATTGATTAGGTCAGAATGACAACCATAGGCCTAAAAGGTACTCTAGTACCAACCAAGATCCAGAGCTGTCTAGCTTTAGCCTCAGTCCTTAGCAAAGGTTTTTAAGGCCTACAAGAACTCACCTAAGGTTTATTGGACTTTGTGGTTAAAGCACCCGTGCTTGGGATAATTTTTGCCTTGGTTTAGCTCGCAGTGCATTTTGTAAGAGAGAGAGGTAGAAGATTTATATGTTTGGAGAGTTTTCTCTCTCTTGTTCTTTTTAATTTTAGCTTAGGATTGGCTTCTCAACATGGTCTGTATCAGATTCCTTGTCCCCATCATCAATCCTCAAGGGTTCCTGGCAGTCGATGCTTCGAGATAACACCGCCCATGGTAACCCTCAGAACCATGGCTTTCGAGATTTCGAGATAATCCCGTCCATGGTGTTCCGTGGCTGAATTCAGACCTTGGCAATTGACACTTCGTGATAATGCCGTCCATGGAATCTGAACCAGCAGAGTACTTACATGCCCCCAGTAGGATATGTAAATATCCTAAGAGACAAGCACTGAGGAGATGATATTTTGTTACGCATCTTCGAGGGGAATTTCCCACCTCTCCGCGCTGGGAACTCGTCCAAATCAACTTGTGTTGATCGGCCGCTCCTACTCTAGGTGACATTTTCAGAATTTTGAAATGCTTCTGCGTGATTTTGATACTTTATGCTTACTGAACCAGGCTATGTGTGAAATTTGGGTGCTTAGGTTACTAAGTCCCGTAAACCAAAAGTTAGTTAACGAGGCAAAATTCTCCCTAAGCCTTGGACCTAATACTTAAGCTTTTCATTTTCCTCAACTTCTTGAGGAATATCTAGATCTTAATGGGTACTAAGAGTCTATCCAAGAATGTCTAAGGTTTGCGTTCTTACTAATCTTACTGTGCACTTTCCATTTCTTTTCTTGAATGTGGTCTAGAACTTAGGTTAATTTCTTAATTTCTTACTAATGACTATCTCTTTTCTTTCATTTTGTGCTCCCTTTTATCATTTTGTTCTTTTTCTCCTCCTCCTTTGTAAAGTCTACAAAAATTTCCTCCCTCCTCTCATTTTATTATTTTCAATTTTTTTTTAATTTTTTTGGTGTTTTTTGATATATGTGAATTTTTTGTTTAAAACCTTTTCTTACGAGTTTTGCACTTTCATACCCCCCATGCTTAAGATTTGCAATGTCCTCATTGTAACTTAGCAGGGTTTTTATTTAGCTTAGTTCATACATTAGGACAGATGTTTTGGTGAGTGAACGGGTCGGGGTGACTGTTGCGGACGATTTCTAATCTCAGTTGCAAGCACCTGAGGTGGAGTCGGCTGTCCTAAAAGGTGAACCTTATGTGCGAAGAGGTGTCAGAAAAGGTTTCGGGTTTTTCCAAAAAGAATGACGGGCTACCTCCCGTTGAGCGTTGAGTTTTACGCCATCGGCTGGGCGCAATATGCTTAGGGAAAATGGAGGATAAAAGATGACTCAGCCAAATCTGTAGAGGTTACATCGATGAACGGTTTGAGTCTCTTATCGTTCACGATGAAAGGTTCGGAATCGTGGTTGAGAGGACTGATTTCGACGGCTCCATTTCCAAAAACCTGTCGGACAAGATATGGTCCGACCCACTTGGATCAAAGTTTCCTAGGGAAGAGTTTGAGTCGGGCATCGAAAAGTAGGACATTCTGACCTGGATGAAGGATCTTTCTAGATATGTGCTTGTCATGGAAGGCTTTAACCCGCTCTTTGTAGATTCGAGAGCTCTCGTACGCATCAAGGCGTAATTCATCGATCTTGCTTATCTAAAGCTTTCTATGGGTTCCAGCCTTAGAAAGATCTAAATTACAGCTTCGTACTGCCCAATAGGCTTTGTGCTCCAGTTCGACGGGAATGTGACATGCCTTCCCGTACACCAGTCTAAAAGGCGACATGCCTAATTGGATTTTGTGGGAGGTCCTATAAGCCCACAAAGTTTCCGGAAGTCGGGACAACCAGTCCTTCCTGTCAGGCCGAACAGTGACCTGCAGGATTTTCTTGATCTCCCGATTTGATAGCTCAGCTAGACCATTAGTCTGGGGGTGGTAAGGAGTAGAGATTCGATGAGACACCCCGTATTTGGTCATCAGTGTCCTGAACTGAGCATTGGTGAAGTGAGTCCCTCCGTCAAAGATGATTGCATGAGGAATCCCGAATCGTGAGAAGATATTGTGATGAATGAATTTGATAACGATTTTGTGATCACAAGTTCAGGTCAGAATGGCTTCGATCCATTTGGACATGTAGTCCACAGCAAGCAGAATGTACTCGAAGCCATCCGAGACAGGGAAGGGGTCCATAAAATCAATCCCCCAAATGTCGAAGATTTCGCATATGAGAATCGACTACAAAGGCATCATGTCGCGATAGCTCATGTTGCCCAAGGTTTGGCAACGACTGCATGCCTTGCAGTGATTGTATGCGTCTTTGAATAAAGTGGACCAATAAAAGCCACACTGGAGGATTTTTGATGCGATTTTTTGCCCAGAGAAGTGGCCACTACATGCCTGCTCATGGCAGAAGGAGAGAATATCAATGATTTCACCCTCCGGGACACATCGCCGGATGATTTGGTCAGTACCTATGTGGAAGAGATACGAGTCTTCCCAGATGTAGTACTTGGCATCAGAGCGTAATTTATCTTTCTTGGCCTTCGGCCAATCAGACGGGATCTGATGAGATGCCAAGTAGTTCACTATATCAGCAAACCATGGAAGCCTAGTACCAATAGTCAGTAGGTGCTCATCAGGAAAATGCTCCGTGATGGGTCCAGAAGGGTTGACGATCTCAGAAGGAAGGCGAGACAAGTGGTTAGCTACCACATTCTGTCTTCCTGCCTTGTCGGGAATCTCGAAGTCGAATTCTTGCAACAGCAAGATCCATCAGATTAGTCGAGGCTTCGCGTCCTTCTTGGCAAGGAGATGCCTCATAGCTGTGTGATCCGAGTAGATTATGATGTGGGAACCCAGGAGATAAGATCATAATTTTTCAAGGGCAAATACTACGGCTAGCAGCTCTTTCTTTGTAACCGTATAGTTACGCTGAGCCTCGTCAAGTGTCTTGCTAGCGTAATAGATGACCACAGGTTTCCCCTCAACTTTCTGCCCCAGAACCCCTCCTACAGTGAAATCAGATGCATCGCACATGATCTCAAAGGGTTGAGACCAATCTGGGGACTGTAGGATTGGGGCCTGGGTGACTCAGTCACGAAGGTTCTCAAAGGCTTGAGTGCATTCCTTAGAGATCTTAAAGGGTACATCCTTAGAGAGAAGAGTAGTCAAGGGGCACGCGATTTTTGAGAAATTAGGAATGAAACGACGGTAAAAACCGACGTGCCCTAGAAAAGAACGGATGTCCCTGATCGAGCTAGGCATAGGAAGTTGAGAAATCAGATCAACCTTGGCTCGATCCACTTGGATGCTCTTTTCAGAAATTTGATGACCTAGGACGATCCCCTTAGGCACCATAAAGTGGCTCTTTTCCCAGGAAAAAACCAAATTTACATCGATGCAACGCCTGAGTATATGAACCAAGTGCTGGAGGCAATCATCAAATGATGCCCCGAAAACTGAGAAGCCATCCATGAAGACTTCCAGATAATCACCTACCATATTTGAGAATATGGCAAGCATGCACCGCTGAAAAGTCGCGGGTGCATTTCAGAGACCGAAAGGCATCCTCCAGGATGCGTATGTCCCGAAGGGGCAGGTGAACGTGATCTTCTCTTGGTCCTCATGATGAATAGCTACTTGGTTATAACCGGAGTACCCATCAAGAAAGCAGAAGAACCGATTTCCCGCTAATTTCTCGAGAATTTGATCAATGAAAGGTAGTGGGAAATGATCCTTCTTCGTGGAGGAGTTGAATCTTCGGTAATCTATGCAGACTCTCCACGAATTGGCTATTTGGGTGGGTATGACCTCTTCGGTTTCAGTCGTAATGGTGGTGAGCCCAACCTTTCTAGGCACAACCTGGATTGGGCTCACCCAACGACTGTCGGAGATCGGGTAGATGATCCCTGCATCTAACCACTTAATGATCTCCTTTTTCATGACCTCCTGCAGATTGGGATTCAAGTGTCTCTGCATCTCATGGGAAGGTCGTGCACCCTCTTCAGAATAGATGTGGTGGCTGCAATAAGAGGGACTTATTCCAGTCAAATCATCGAGAGTCCAACCAATGGCTCTACGATGTTGCTGGAGAACAGCAATCAGACAGGATTCCTGATCAAGAGTGAGCTTGGAATTTATAATCACAGGAAAAGTCTGATTAGAACCCAAAAAGATGTATTTCAAATGGTCGGGAAGGGGTTTAAGTTCGAGGATGGGGTTATCAGCAGTAGCGGGTGGTTCAGGATGAGTGTGAGGTTTACGGATAGGAGTTATAGGTTTGTCTGAATCAGGGCTTGACTCCTCTAATTGCGGTTCAAGATCTTCTTGTGGTTGATGAGGTATAATCAGGTTATTCTCAAATTGTGTTTCATCAACTAAAGCTCTAATATTACAGATTTGTTCAATGACACCGCAATTGATTCCTTGTTGAGCCTCAAAGATATCAATTTTGAGAGTCTGATTCCTAAATTTTAGTTCTATTTGACCCTCCTCACAACTAATGTTGGCCTTAGTAGTGGCCAAAAAAGGTCTCCCTAGAATGATCGGTGCGTCCATGTCTAAGACTATGAAGTCTACAGGTAAATAGAAATCCCGCACCCTTACAATAACATCCTCAAGAATCCCTTTTGGTGACTTTATAGATCGATCTGCTAACTGTAGTGTCACCTCAGTCGGTTTTAGCTCAGATTCTTCTAGGTGGTTAAGTAAGGATGTGGGTATCAAGTTTATGGAAGCACCTAAGTCTAACAATGCTCTGTCGAACTGGGTTTCACCTATCTTGCATGAGATTAGGGGAGTGCCTGGGTCTTTTGCCTTGGGTGGGGGTCTGCTCAGGATTACAGAGCTGGCTTGCTCTGACAGTACAATTGGACTCCCACTCTTGGTTCGGATGGGACTTATGGCTGGTAAGGACGAGGTGCTTGTAGACGGGACTAAAAGGGTGGTCTTTGAGTTTAGGAATTTCCCGCCCACTAGAAGTTGGGATGGTTTCGCCATCCAGGATTGTAGGTATTGGAAAATGGGTCATTCTGGATGGCGTTGAGGTCCTCGCACGTCTGAGGAACCTTAGAAAAGTCAAAGAATGGTGGAGTAGGGTTCCCCCGATAGGAATAGAAAGGATCGGAGGTTCCTCCGGTCCTAGAGTCAGATGGGGATGGATACAAGTCCACCCCAGGAGAAGATCGGTTGGAAATGTTTTACACAGTTTCTCGTGCGAAAGGAGGCTGTGCAAAGGAATTATGCGTAGAGGTGGCTCGCTATAAGTGCTGAGTCCGCTCATCCACCTTCTTAATGATAGAGACCTTATCCAATCGACTGGCCATTAATTCCAGATTGACTGATGCGGACAGGTTCTGTGTCTTGTGCGCTCCCATAATGTTCGTCGCTGCGCGGGTATTCGTCCTATCGAATAGTCCCATGGAGTCATTATTGATGGAGATCTCGCACATATTCTCGAGAATCTCCCACACGGTGTCCTCATGTTGACCCATGATATTTCCTCCGCAGGTTGCATTGACGAAAAGTCTAATATCCTCACGGAGTCCTTGATAAAAAGATTGGACTTGTTCCCATTTAGGAACTCCGTGATGGGGGCACTTTCTCATGAGATCTTGAAAACGATCCCATGCCTCATGAAGAGGTTCTCCCGTCTGTTGAGTGAAGTGAGTAATCTGATGGCGCAAGTGATGGAACGTCGGTTTTCGTTGTTAATTCGTTGTAGTAAAGCCGGTTGTTACCAACGTTTCATATAAAAATTTTTTTACTCGGAAAAATAAAAGAGTTCCCGAGGTCGAACTCAGGGAGCAAGTTGTATTCTAGAGATATACAAATTCTATTACAAAAATAAAGAGAGAGAGAGAGATGAAAAATTGGCTTCTGCTTCTTTTCTTCCTTCTTCCTCTTTGTCTTTGGTTCTTCCTGTTCTTCTTCTTCCTCTTCTTTTTCTTCTGCTTCCTTCAGATCTTCCTCTTTCTTTTTGGTTCTTCCTGTTCTTCTTCTTCTTCTTCTTTTTCTTCTGCTTCCTTCAGATTTTCCCCTCGTGCTCTTCTTCTTCTGTTCTTCCTTGTTTCCTTTCTTTCTTTTTCTTCAATCGTGGTGCTTCTGCCTTCGGCTACTAAGTCTCCCTTCCTTCTTCTTCAGCCTGCCTTCTGTGTTGCTCTGGCTGCTGGCTGTCCGTCGTCTGGCCCGGTGCTTCGACGACTTAACTGAGCAGTTGCTACAGTGCAGCTGCTTCTTCTTCCGCAGTCCTTCACCTGTGCCTGCACGCTCAAGAGTTCATCAGAAGGCAAAAACCTACTCTACCCCCTTCCCCCGCGTATCTCTCTCTCTCTGAAATCACTCTTCGGAAGCTCTCCCAGAGCGCTATCGGGTAATCGGGTTCGGATCAGGCCCGGGTCCAGGCCCACCGGCGTGCGTGGTGGGCGAGGAGTGCAGGTCAGTCTAATCGGGTCGGGCCAGGTCCGCGGAGCGTGGTCACGGACGAGGCCGAGTCGGGTCGGGTCGGGTGAGAGGGACCTCACCCCGTGGTAACTGAGGCAAACAGCATACGGCAGTTTTTCAATTTATGTGTCCGCGCGCCTTTGAGAGATTCCGAGGTGGGACTAAATGTCCCACCCCAATTCTCTTACGCCTGCAGCAGGGATGGTGCTCCCAATTGCATCGGCTGTTGAGGCGTACAGCTCCAATCGAGGGCCAGGGTGTGTGCGTGAGACTCTTCCGCGCTGGCCGTGGCTATTCAATCTGGGATATCTCGGCTTGGAGCAACCTCGAGCAGGCTTCGAGCTTCCTCGCCAATGGCGGCCAAGGCCTGGAACCTGAAACCAATGGCACGGCCTCTCGGCCAAATCAGACAGGCGGAGGACCTTCGCCGTGGCACGGCGAAGGTGGTCAGGGGGTCTGCAGGGGGTGTGATGGAGCTGTTAGGTCGTCCTAGGTCAGACTGTGAGCGAGGGAGTGGGTGTGTTCGGTGGGTCTGCAGAGGGTGTTTGGTGGGAAGTGGAGGGGCGGAAGAGGATCAGGGTGAGGAGGCGGAAGTTCTGCGGTGGTCGGCGAGCCGTGTGGGTCGCTGAGGTGATGGGAGCGGCTCGCCGGAGGGTGGTCGGAGGCGGAGAGGATGAGGGTGAACAGGGTCGGTAGAGGGCTTAATTGACTAAATCGAAAGCGGGGAAAGAAAGAGGAGGAGAAGGGGAGTAAGTCTAACTTAACTGCAGGGACGAAGGGGGAGGAACAGGGCGACAGTCGTATCGACTGTCGCCGGAGAAGATGATGCTCAGGGAGAGGGGCGGCGGCGAGCAGAAGGCTGGAGAGGCGCCAGCTGGGTGCGGCGTGGCGCGGGAAGAGCAGGGGAGGAGGTCTCTGCTGCTGGTAGTGCGGCAGAGCGAAGAGGTGGAGGGAGAGGAAGTCGCCGGAGCTGGTGAGCGTCTGCCGGAGAAAGAAGAGACGAAAGCTGGGGGTTTTCTCCGTCAGATCCAGGCTGCCTTGGTCGGTGGAGCGGCGGGGGGTATTTATAGGGTTGTAGCAGGGAGGAAGGCGGAGGGAGACGACGTGTCTCCCTCGCCGGAGCATGGTCGGAATTCGAACCCATACCGTCCGTGCGTTCGCACGGCCGGTATGGGGGGCTACAGTGACCATGGGGGTGCTCCTGCGACGGCTGACGACGCAGGGCACCCCCGGTACACTTGCCAGGTCCTCCACCTCACCCTGCGCGGCGCCATGCTCCGCGCAAGGTCGCCGGAGCATGGTGCTGGCAGGGTTTTGCAGGAGGGACCTGTTTGCAAAGAACGAAGGAGAGTTAGGGGCCTAAATGCGAGGGTTCAAAAGTTGAGGGCCAAAGAGTAAATATATGAGGACCAAAGTGTAAATTCGGTCAAGGAGGTTTCTTCTTAGGCTCAAGTTTTTATACATGACTAATTAGGACCTAAGGAATCTGATGGTGAATTTTATTTTCATATTAAACCTTGTTTGACCGGTCAATTTGCGCAAAAACCCAAATTAAGTTATTAATTGGGCATGGTTCTCAATGTAGGTCAAAATGGGTTCTAAAGGCCAAATTGAAGGTTCTAAACCCTAGAGATTATTTTTCTATGAATTTTAGAGGGTTTATTCTATTTTTACTTTGCCTCGAACCTTGTGAATTGAAGTGGGTTGTTTTAGGGTTACAGATTATCATTTGGTTCCTTGGAAGTGCTGTAGCCCTTGCTAGATCATCTCATCCCACTTTTATTCTTATTAAGCTGTTTTGACCTGTGTTTGGGCCCAGAATTACCCTGTATGCAGATTATACTGGTAAAATTGCACTTTTACCCCTTGTGACTGGTTTTCTTCTCAAACTCAGAATTCTCTGAGTTAAGCCTTTCCTTGAGATATATAGGAGCTTTTATCCTTTGTATTGGGTCAAAATGAGCTAGTTATGGCTCATGATGAGGTTCTCATCATACCCCCATGCCTAGCTTTTGCTAGTCCCTTAGCAAAAAAAACTTAAGGTTTCAACCCTTGTTCTAGACCATGAAGTTTTCAATGGTTTTAGATAAGTGCTTTTTTATTTGAGCATAGATTAGGTTAGAATGCTGACCATAGGCCTAAAAGATACTCTAGTACCAATCAAGATCCAAATCTGTCTAGCCTTAGCCTCAGTCTTTTAGCAAAGGTTTTTAAGGCCCACAAGAACTAACCTAAGGTTTATTGGACTTCGTGGTTAAAGCACCCGTGCTTGAAATGATTTTAGCCCTGGCTCAGTTCGCAGTGCGTTTTGTAAGAGAGAGAGATAGAAAGTTTTTTTTCTGTTTGGAGAGTTTTCTCTCTCTTTTTCTTTTTAGTTCTAGTCTAGGATTGGCTTTTCAACACGGTCTGTATCAGATTCCTTGCTCCCATCATCAATCCTCAAGGGTTCCTGGCGATCGATGCTTCGAGATAGCACCGCCCATGGCAACCCCCGGAACCCTGGCTATTGAGATTTCGAGATAATCCCATCCATGGTATTCCGTGGCCGAATCCAGACCCTGGCAATTGACATTTCGAGATAATGCCATCCATGGAATCTGAACCAGCAGAGTGCTTACATGCCCCCCGTAGGATATGTAAATTCCTAAGAGACAAGCACCGAGGAGATGATATTTTGTTACGCATCTTCGAGGGGATTTCCCGCCTCTCCGCGCTGGGAACTCGTCCAAATCAACTTGTGTTGATCGGCCGCTCCTATTCTCGGTGTTCTTTTCAGATTTTTGCGACGCTTCTGCGTGATTCTGATTTTTACGCTTACTGAACCAGGCTGTGTGTGAGATTAGGGTGCTTAGGTTACTGAGTCCCGTAAACCAAAAATTAGTTAACGAGGCCGAATACTCCCTAAGCCTTAGACCTAATACTTCAGCTTTTCATTTTCCTCAACCTCTTGAGGAGTGTCCAGATCTTAATGAGTACTAAGAGTCTATTCAAGAATGCCTAAGGTTTGCATTCTTACTAATCTCATTGTGCACTTTTCAGTTATTTTCTTGAATGAGGTCTAGAACTTAGGTTAATTCCTTAGTTCCTTACTAATGACTATCAACTTTTCTTATAATTTTGTGCTCCTTTTTCATTTTGTTTCTTTTCTCCTTCACAAAATTTTCCTTTTCCTCTTTTCCTCTTATTCTTTTTTGAAATTTTTTTTTTTTTTTTTTTTTTTTTTTTTTTTTTATGGTATTTTTGGCATATGTGAATTTTTTTTGCTTGAAACCTTTTCTTACAAGTTTTTGCACTTTCCTACCCCCCCATGCCTAAGATTTGCAATGTCCTCATTGTAACCTAGGGGGTGTTAGTTCAGGGTGAACTTCGAGTGCTGAAAGGTGTCAGAACAAGTTTCAGGTTTTCAAAGAGAATGACGGGCTGCCTCCCGTTAAGCGCTGAGTTTTATGCCATCGGCTGGGCGCAATAAGCTCAAGGGGAAAGGAGGATATGAGATGCCTCAGCCAAATCAGTAGAAGTTACATCAATGAACGGCTTGAGTCTTTGACCATTCACGATGAAAGGTTCAGAATCGTGGCTGAGTGGACTGATTTCGATTGCTCCATTTCCAAAAACCTGTCGGACCAAATATGGTCCGACCCACTTAGATCTCAGTTTTCCTGGGAAGAGTTTGAGTCGGGCATCAAAGAGTAGGACCTTTTGACCAGGATGGAAGATCTTTCTTGAGATGTGTTTGTCGTGGAAGGCTTTAACCCGCTCCTTGTAAATTTGCGAGTTCTCGTACGCGTCTGTGCGTAATTCATCGATCTCGCTGATTTGGAGTTTTCTGTGGGTCCCAGCCTTAGAAAGATCTAGATTACAGTTCCGTACTGCCCAATAGGCTTTATGCTCCAGTTCGACGGGAAGGTGGCATGCCTTTCCGTACACCAATCTAAAGGGAGACATGCCCAATTGGGTCTTGTGGGCGGTCCTATAGGCCCACAATGCTTCCGGAAGTCGGGACGACCAGTCCTTCCTGTCAGGTCGAACAGTGACCTGTAGGATTTTCTTGATCTCCCGATTCGACAGCTCAGCTAGACCATTAGTTTGGGGGTGGTAAGGAGTAGAGATTCGGTGAGACACCCCGTATTTGGTCATCAGTGACCTAAACTGAGCATTTGTGAAATGGGTCCCCCCATCAGAGATTATTGCACGAGGAATCCCGAACCTTGAGAAAATGTGTTGATGAATGAATTTGAGAACGATTTTGTGATCACAGGTTCGGGTCGGTATGGCTTCGATCCATTTGGACACGTAGTCCACAGCCAACAGAATGTATTCGAAACCATCCGAAACAGGAAAGGGGCCCATAAAATCAATCCCCCAAACATCAAAGATTTCGCATACTAGAATCGGTTGCATAGGCATCATGTCGCGATGGCTCATGTTGCCCAAAGTCTGGCAACGACTGCATGCCTTGTAATGACTGTATGCGTCTTTGAACAGTGTGGGCCAGTAAAAGCCGCACTGGAGGACTTTTGATGCGGTTTTATGCCCGGCAAAATGGCCACCGCATGCCTGGTCATGGCAGAAAGAGAGGATATTGTTGACTTCCCCTTCCGGGATACATCTCCGGATGATCTGATCGGCACCTATGCGGAAGAGGTACGGGTCTTCCCAAATGTAATACTTGGCATCGGAGCGTAATTTGTCTTTCTTGGCCTTCGGCCAATCGGACGGGGTCTGATGAGATGCCAAGTAATTTACAATATTAGCAAACCATGGAAGGCTAGTACCAATAGTCAGCAGGTGCTCATCGGGAAAATGCTCAGTGATGGGTCCGGAAGGGTCTATCATTTCAGAAGGAAGACGGGACAAGTGATCAGCTACCACGTTTTGTTTTCCCGCTTTATCGCGAATCTCGAGGTCAAATTCTTGCAACAGCAAGATCCATCGGATCAATCGAGGCTTCGCGTCCTTCTTTGCAAGGAGATGCCTCACAGCCGTGTGATCCGAGTATATGATGACATGGGAACCCAGAAGGTATGATCTGAATTTCTCTAGGGCAAATACTACAGCTAGCAGCTCTTTCTCAGTAACTGTATAGTTACGCTGAGCCTCATCGAGTGTTTTGCTGGCGTAGTAAATGACCACAGGTTTCTTGTCATTTTTCTGCCCCAAAACCGCTCCTACAGCGAAGTCGGATGCATCACACATGATCTCAAAGGGTTGAGACCAATCAGGGGACTGTAGGATCGGGGCTTGGGTGACTCGGTCACGCAGGATTTCAAATGCTTGAGTGCATTCCCTGGAGATTTCGAAGGGAACATCCTTGGAGAGAAGAGTGGTCAGGGGGCGTGCGATTTTTGAAAAATCAGGGATAAATCGTCGATAAAAACCGACATGCCCTAAAAAGGATCGGATGTCCCTGATCGAGCTAGGCATAGGAAGGCGAGAAATCAGATTAACCTTAGCTCGATCCACTTGGATACCTTTCTCCGAAATTGAGTGTCCCAGGACAATTCCCTCAGGTACCATGAAATGGCTCTTTTCCCAGGAAAGAACCAAATTCACGTCGATGCACCGCCTGAGTATCTGGACCAAGTGCTGGAGGCAATCGTCGAATGATGCTCCGAAAACTGAAAAGTCATCCATGAAGACTTCCAGATAATCACCTACCATATCTGAGAATATGGCAAGCATGCATCGCTGAAAAGTAGCGGGTGCATTGCAAAGACCGAAAGGCATCCTTCGGAAAGCGTATGTTCCGAAGGGGCAGGTGAATGTGGTCTTTTCTTGGTCCTCAGGATGGATTGCCACCTGGTTATAACCGGAGTACCCGTCAAGAAAGCAGAAGAACCTATTTCCCGCTAGTTTTTCGAGAATTTGATCAATGAAGGGTAGTGGGAAATGATCCTTCTTCGTGGAGGAATTGAGTCGACGGTAATCTATACAGACTCTCCACGAGTTGGCTAATCGGGTAGGAATGATTTCTCCGGTCTCAGTCGTTATAGTGGTGAGTCCTGCCTTCTTAGGCACGACCTGAATTGGGCTCACCCAACGACTATCGGAGATCGGGTAGATGATCCCGGCATCTAACCACTTGATGATCTCCTTTTTCACGACCTCCTGCAGATTGGGATTTAAGCGTCTCTGCATTTCACGAGAAGGTCGTGTGCCCTCTTCTGAATAGATATGATGAGTACAATAAGAGGGACTTATTCCAGTCAAATCATCGAGGGTCCATCCGATGGCTCTGCGATGTTGCTGGAGGACAACAATCAGACGGGATTCCTGTTCAGGACTAAGGTTGGAATTGATGATCACAGGAAGGGTCTGATTAGAACCCAAAAAGATGTATTTCAAATGAGCAGGAAGGGGTTTCAGTTCGAGGATGGGGTTTTCAGCAGCAGCGGGTGGTTCAGTATAGATGTGAGGTTCAAGGGTGGGAGTTATTGGGTTGTTCACATCTGGATTTGACTCCTCTATTTGCGGGTCAAGATCCTTCTGTGGTTGATGAGGAATACTCAAGTCATTCTGGAGGTGTGGTTCATCAACCAAAGTCTTGATGTCACAAATTTGCTCGATGACGCCGCAATTAATTCCTTGTTGGGCCTTAAATATATCAATTTTCAGTGTTTGATCTCCAAACTTAAGCTCTATTTGGCCCTCCTCACAGCTGATGTTGGCTCTAGCAGTAGCCAAGAAAGGTCTCCCTAGAATGATTGGTGTATCCCTAGGGTTCTCAGGTGCATCCATGTCTAAGACTATAAAGTCCACTGGAAAATAGAAATCCCGCACTCTTACGATAACATCCTCGAGAATCCCTTTTGGTGACTTTATAGATCGATCTGCTAACTGTAATGTCACCTCAGTTGGTTTCAGCTCAGATTCTTCCAGATGGTCAAGTAAGGATGTGGGTATCAGATTTATAGATGCACCTAAGTCTAACAATGCTCTGTCAAATTGGGTACCACCTATCTTACAGGAGATCAGGGGAGTTCCAGGATCTTTTGCCTTGGGTGGGAGTCTACTAAGGATTACAGAGCTGGCTTGCTCTGACAGAACAATTGGGCTCCCTCCCTTGGTTCGCGGCTTACGCTGGGGTGTACATATATTCTTTAGAAATCGTGCGTAAGCTGGTACGTGGTGGATTGCATCCATCAAGGGGATGTTTATGTGGACCTGCTCAAAGAGCTTGACCAGGTCCTCCTCAGGGGCCACGGGTTTGGTGGTCTTCTTTCCCTTGGTCAGGGCCTCGGGAAACGGGATCTTGGTTGGTTCCTCTAGGATAGGTCCTGGTTGTGGGTCTGGAACAGCGGTACCTTGGATAACTATCCTAGGGTCATGATTATCAGGCTGGGAGTGGTTTGGATAACGCGGGTCCTGAGTTGTCTTACCACTACGTGTTGTTACAGAATTTAATCCGGCCTGATTTTGGTTTGGATTTGGGAGGAGGGGTGGCTGCTGCTGAAATCCCGTACGAGAAGTAGAGGCTTCCATCTCGTCTGGAGATGGGGCAGTAGGGGCCTGATAAATCCATTGAGCGTGGCCTAAATTTGGATTCATAACGCGCTTCTGGGTTGGCACGTTATTTGGGTTAGGAAGGGGTTGGGAAGGGAGTGTGCCTGGCTGGCGAGAATTTGCCAACTGGGCCAGCTGAGTTTTAACTTCAGTAAGCTCGTCCTTGTGCTGTTTTTGAATGGCCGCATTCGATTTTTGAATGTCAGCCAGAGTCTGAAGGATTAAGGACATTTGATCTTGATTTGGCCCTGATGGATAAGTAGGGTTGGGCCGAGGCTGAGGTGGCTGGTAGTGATGAGAGGGCTGTGGGCGGGACTGAAAAGGTGGTCTTTGGGTTTGAGAATTTCCCGCCCACTGAAAATTTGGATGGTTTCGCCATCCAGGGTTGTAAGTGTTGGAGAATGGGTCGTTCTGGATGGCGTTGAGGTTCTCGCAGGTCTGAGGAACCTCCTGAGAATCAGGGAAAGGGGGAATGGAGTTCCCCCGGCTGGTGAAGAAAGGATCGGATGATCTTCCAGTCCAAGAATCAGATGGGGACGGATATGGATCCATCCCAGGGGAGGATCGGTGTAGGATGTTTTGCACAGTCTCCTGTGTGGAAGGAGGTTGTGCAAAGGAGTTACGCGCAGAGGTGGCTCGCTGCAAGTGCTGAGTCAGCTCATCCACCTTCTTTTCAATAATTGAGACCTTGTCCAATCGACTGGCCATTAATTCCAGGTCGACTGATGCGGACAGGCCCTGCGTCTCATGTGCTCCCTTAAGATTCGTCGCTGCGCGGGTATTCGTCCTGTCGAATAATCCCATGGAGTCATTGTTGATGGAGTTCTCGCACATGTTTTCGAGAATCTCCCATACGGTGTCTTCATGTTGACCCATGATGTTTCCTCCGCAGGTTGCATTGACGAAAAGGCGGATGTCCTCACGGAGTCCCTGGTAAAAAGATTGGACTTGTTCCCATTTAGGAACTCCGTGATGGGGGCACTTCCTCATGAGATCCTGAAAACGATCCCATGCCTCATGGAGAGGTTCTCCTGATTGTTGAGTGAAGTGTGTAATCTGATGGCGCAAGGCGTTGGTCCGACCAACGGGAAAGAACTTTTTCAAAAACTCGGATTGAAGTTCTTCCCAAGTGTTGATCGGCCGGGTCTGAGTTTGATACCAATGGGCGGCCTTGTCCATAAGAGAAAAGGAGAACATCTTCATGAGAAGAATATCCCGATTTTGCGCATCTGATCCAAAAGTGTGGGCCAGATGCTTAAGCTGTTTGATGTGCTGGAAGGGATCTTCAGAATTAAGCCCATGGAATTTAGGTATAGCGTGAATCATGTTGGGCTTTAGTTCGGAATCAGGTCCTCCAATCGGGATTCTAACTCGAGGCTCAATTGCCACCGCAGCAGGATTGTAGTGGTCCCGCATCATAGGACGCTGTGGTGGGTGCACGAAGTTTTGGAAGAGGTCATTGAGTCGCTGGAGCTGGTGTTCCAGATTATTTTCTTCCTCAACTGGCTGAGCCATGATGGGGGAAGAAGAAGAACTTGGTTCTGAATCAGAAGAGAGAATAATGTGAGGGTGTTGCTGCACAAACACGGGCGTCGAGGCTTGGCCTTGACGAGAGTGAATTTCTAAAGGAGGTCTTAAGGGTGGTCTTAGAGACCTCCTTCCGTACATGCACAGTTGGGAGAGGTAAGTTTAGAAGGTGATGGACCCAATCAAGACACCCAAAAATGTGTTGGGTGACTATAGAGGTGCGGGGCAGATGGACCCCTTGATCAGAAAGATCGTCCACCTGAGAATTACCTGGGCAGCCAGAGAGGGAGAGTCCCGCGAAGACCCCTACACGGTAGAGCGTCCCCACGGGTTACAGGGTTTCCCCCACCCGACCTCTCTTGTCACTGCGGTTCCAGGTAGACCAGAATGGGGATCTTGACCTCTTAAGTCTACCAATTTTAAGATCAGGGTGTTTAAGGTTTCACTTGAACTTTAGTCTTTTTAGGTGCAAAGAGTGACCTAATTTAAGGTTGGTTAACCCAAGGGGTCAACTTTACCTATTGTTTTCTTTAAGAGCTTTTAGGTCCTGTCTTTTAGGGTTCAAGTGTTTAGAGAGAGCCAATTGTTTAGGATTTTTCTTGTATAGGTATTTTCAGACAAGGGCTTGGGCACACTTCATTTGGTTTTCTCAATTCTTGAGTTAAGTAGTGTGTCTCTAAATCCCTAGTGTTGGATCCTAGGTTGGCTCTACTTGGTCCAGTTAATTCTTTGTTGGGTAATTAGGGCTCAAGCAAGAATGTGTTAGCCCTTAAATACCCTTGATAGTGTGCAGAAATAATGAGTTGAAAACATGCAACTTTTATGGTTACTAAATATGGAAGACAGGTTAGCCCTATATTGCTTGTTCTTTTCTTTTCTTTCTCTTTAGAGTGTAGGGGTTAATAGTGAGAGAAAAGATTTACCTGTCTTCGGAGTGGTTGTCGTGTGGTTGCTTGTCTTCTTGAGTTTCTGTAGCTGCATAAAAGAGAGGAGATTATCAGAAATTAAAAGATACAGGAATGTTTACCTCTAGAATAGCCGTTGCTCCCCGGCAGCGGCGCCAAAATGATGGAACGTCGGTTTTCGTTGTTAATTCGTTGTAGTAAAGCCGGTTGTTACCAACGTTTCATATAAAAATTTTTTTACTCGGAAAAATAAAAGAGTTCCCGAGGTCGAACTCAGGGAGCAAGTTGTATTCTAGAGATATACAAATTCTATTACAAAAATAAAGAGAGAGAGAGAGATGAAAAATTGGCTTCTGCTTCTTTTCTTCCTTCTTCCTCTTTGTCTTTGGTTCTTCCTGTTCTTCTTCTTCCTCTTCTTTTTCTTCTGCTTCCTTCAGATCTTCCTCTTTCTTTTTGGTTCTTCCTGTTCTTCTTCTTCTTCTTCTTTTTCTTCTGCTTCCTTCAGATTTTCCCCTCGTGCTCTTCTTCTTCTGTTCTTCCTTGTTTCCTTTCTTTCTTTTTCTTCAATCGTGGTGCTTCTGCCTTCGGCTACTAAGTCTCCCTTCCTTCTTCTTCAGCCTGCCTTCTGTGTTGCTCTGGCTGCTGGCTGTCCGTCGTCTGGCCCGGTGCTTCGACGACTTAACTGAGCAGTTGCTACAGTGCAGCTGCTTCTTCTTCCGCAGTCCTTCACCTGTGCCTGCACGCTCAAGAGTTCATCAGAAGGCAAAAACCTACTCTACCCCCTTCCCCCGCGTATCTCTCTCTCTCTGAAATCACTCTTCGGAAGCTCTCCCAGAGCGCTATCGGGTAATCGGGTTCGGATCAGGCCCGGGTCCAGGCCCACCGGCGTGCGTGGTGGGCGAGGAGTGCAGGTCAGTCTAATCGGGTCGGGCCAGGTCCGCGGAGCGTGGTCACGGACGAGGCCGAGTCGGGTCGGGTCGGGTGAGAGGGACCTCACCCCGTGGTAACTGAGGCAAACAGCATACGGCAGTTTTTCAATTTATGTGTCCGCGCGCCTTTGAGAGATTCCGAGGTGGGACTAAATGTCCCACCCCAATTCTCTTACGCCTGCAGCAGGGATGGTGCTCCCAATTGCATCGGCTGTTGAGGCGTACAGCTCCAATCGAGGGCCAGGGTGTGTGCGTGAGACTCTTCCGCGCTGGCCGTGGCTATTCAATCTGGGATATCTCGGCTTGGAGCAACCTCGAGCAGGCTTCGAGCTTCCTCGCCAATGGCGGCCAAGGCCTGGAACCTGAAACCAATGGCACGGCCTCTCGGCCAAATCAGACAGGCGGAGGACCTTCGCCGTGGCACGGCGAAGGTGGTCAGGGGGTCTGCAGGGGGTGTGATGGAGCTGTTAGGTCGTCCTAGGTCAGACTGTGAGCGAGGGAGTGGGTGTGTTCGGTGGGTCTGCAGAGGGTGTTTGGTGGGAAGTGGAGGGGCGGAAGAGGATCAGGGTGAGGAGGCGGAAGTTCTGCGGTGGTCGGCGAGCCGTGTGGGTCGCTGAGGTGATGGGAGCGGCTCGCCGGAGGGTGGTCGGAGGCGGAGAGGATGAGGGTGAACAGGGTCGGTAGAGGGCTTAATTGACTAAATCGAAAGCGGGGAAAGAAAGAGGAGGAGAAGGGGAGTAAGTCTAACTTAACTGCAGGGACGAAGGGGGAGGAACAGGGCGACAGTCGTATCGACTGTCGCCGGAGAAGATGATGCTCAGGGAGAGGGGCGGCGGCGAGCAGAAGGCTGGAGAGGCGCCAGCTGGGTGCGGCGTGGCGCGGGAAGAGCAGGGGAGGAGGTCTCTGCTGCTGGTAGTGCGGCAGAGCGAAGAGGTGGAGGGAGAGGAAGTCGCCGGAGCTGGTGAGCGTCTGCCGGAGAAAGAAGAGACGAAAGCTGGGGGTTTTCTCCGTCAGATCCAGGCTGCCTTGGTCGGTGGAGCGGCGGGGGGTATTTATAGGGTTGTAGCAGGGAGGAAGGCGGAGGGAGACGACGTGTCTCCCTCGCCGGAGCATGGTCGGAATTCGAACCCATACCGTCCGTGCGTTCGCACGGCCGGTATGGGGGGCTACAGTGACCATGGGGGTGCTCCTGCGACGGCTGACGACGCAGGGCACCCCCGGTACACTTGCCAGGTCCTCCACCTCACCCTGCGCGGCGCCATGCTCCGCGCAAGGTCGCCGGAGCATGGTGCTGGCAGGGTTTTGCAGGAGGGACCTGTTTGCAAAGAACGAAGGAGAGTTAGGGGCCTAAATGCGAGGGTTCAAAAGTTGAGGGCCAAAGAGTAAATATATGAGGACCAAAGTGTAAATTCGGTCAAGGAGGTTTCTTCTTAGGCTCAAGTTTTTATACATGACTAATTAGGACCTAAGGAATCTGATGGTGAATTTTATTTTCATATTAAACCTTGTTTGACCGGTCAATTTGCGCAAAAACCCAAATTAAGTTATTAATTGGGCATGGTTCTCAATGTAGGTCAAAATGGGTTCTAAAGGCCAAATTGAAGGTTCTAAACCCTAGAGATTATTTTTCTATGAATTTTAGAGGGTTTATTCTATTTTTACTTTGCCTCGAACCTTGTGAATTGAAGTGGGTTGTTTTAGGGTTACAGATTATCATTTGGTTCCTTGGAAGTGCTGTAGCCCTTGCTAGATCATCTCATCCCACTTTTATTCTTATTAAGCTGTTTTGACCTGTGTTTGGGCCCAGAATTACCCTGTATGCAGATTATACTGGTAAAATTGCACTTTTACCCCTTGTGACTGGTTTTCTTCTCAAACTCAGAATTCTCTGAGTTAAGCCTTTCCTTGAGATATATAGGAGCTTTTATCCTTTGTATTGGGTCAAAATGAGCTAGTTATGGCTCATGATGAGGTTCTCATCAGCAAGGCATTGGTCCGACCAACGGGGAAGAACTTCTTCAGGAACTTGGACTGAAGTTCCTCCCAATTGTTGATCGGCCGGGTCTGTGTTTGGTACCAATGTGTTGCCTTATCCATAAGGGAGAAAGAGAACATCTTCATATGGAGAATATCCCAATTTTGCGCATCTGACCCGAAAGTCTGGGCCAAATGCTTTAGCTGTTTAATGTGCTGGAAGGGGTCTTCAGAATTAAGCCCATGAAATTTAGGTATGGCATGAATCATGTTGGGCTTTACTTCAAAATCAGGTCCTCCAATCGGGATTCTGACTCGAGGCTCAATCGCCACTGCAGCAGGATTATAGTGATCCCGCATCATGGGACGCTGCGGTGGGTACATGAAGTTCTGGAAGAGGTCATTGAGTCGCTGGAGCTGGTGCTCCAGATTGTTCTCTTCCTCAACTGGCTGAGCCATTGTGGAAGAAGAAGGTGAGTTGGGTTTAGAATCGGAGGAGAGGTCTATGTGAAGTGTTGGTTGCACACGCAAGGGTACCGAGGCTCGGCCTCGAGGAGAGTGAATTTCTAAAGGAGGTTTCAAGGATCTCCTACCAAACATACACTGATGGAGAGGATGAGTTTAGCAGGTGCTGGACCCAATCAAGACACCCAAAATGTTGGGTGACTATAGAGGTTCGGGGCGGATGGACCCCTTGATCAAAAGGTCGTCCACCTAAGAATTACCTGGGCAACCAGAGAGGGTGAGTCCCGCGAAGACCCCTACACGGTAGAGCGCCCCCACGAGTTACAGGGTTTCCCCCACCCGACCTCTCTTGTCACTGAGATTCCAGGTAGATCAGAATGGGGACCTTGACCTCTTAAGTCTACCACTTTTAATTAGGATCAAGGTGCTTAGGGTTTTCACTTGAACTATAACCTTTTGAGTGCAAAGAGTGACCTAAGTTGAAGGTTGGTTGACACAGGGGATCAACTTCACCTATTAGTTCCTTTGAGAGCTTATTAGGTCATGTCTTTTAGGGTTCAAGTGTTTTTAAGAGCTAAATTTCTTAGGGTTTCTCTTGATAGATGTTTTCAAGCAATGGTTTAGGCACACTTCTTTTGGGAATTTTTCATTTTTACTTAGAAAAGTGTGTCTCTAAAACCCTAGCTGTGAAGCTTATATTGGCTCTAATTGGTCCAGTTAGTTGCCTCTAGATTGGGTAGTTAGGGCTCAAGCAAGAAGGTTTTAGCCCTAAATACCCTTAATGGATACATAGATATATTGTGTTGAAATTGAAAACAGGCAACTTTGGTGATTTGCTAAGTATGGAAGACAGGTTATTCCTAGATTACTTTTTCTTTCTTTTTCTTCCTCTTTAGAATTTAGGGGTTTAAATGAGAGGATAGAAAATTACTTGTCCTTGGTGTGGTTGTTGTGCGGCTGCTTGTTGTCCTCTTGATTTCCTGTGCCTGCACAACAACAGAGAAGAGATTAGTCAATAGAAACTCAAAAATTGTGAATTAATAGCTTCTAGAATAGCCGTTGCTCCCCGGCAACGGCGCCAAAAACTGGTTGTCGTCCTTGTTGATGTAGTTATTATAGTCGTTGTAGTATATGACAAAAATGGTCACCAGTCTAATACAATTTATTACTCAGAATGCAAAGTTTCCCGAGGTCGAACTCAGGGAGCAAACTAAAATTCCAGAAACATATAAATTCACAATATATATAAGGTTTTAAAAAAATTAAGAGAGAGAGAGAAAGAGAGAGAGGGTAATTGGCTTTCTATTCTTCTCTTTCTTCAGCTGGCTCTCTTCTTCATTCTTCTTTTCTTCTTCTCTGCTTCTTCTTCTTCAGCAGCTGCGGTTCCTCTTTCTCTTTTCTCTTCTTTCTTCTGCTCTGGCCCTTCCTCTTCCTCTTTCTTTTCTTTTTCTTGCTACTGACTCTCCTTTTTCGTCGATGTCTGATTCAGCGCTCAAACGTCTTAGCTGGTCAGTTACTACAGTGCTGCTCCTCTTTTCCTTTAGCATCTTTCCTTCCTTTCTTCTTCTCTGCTTCTTCTTTAGCCTGTCATCTCCTTTCTTCCTTCCTCCTCCTTCCTTCTTCCTTTCTCCTTTCTTCCTTCCTGCGCACACACACAAACATCAGCGCAAAACCTACCCCTACCCCTTCCCTGCGTCTCTCTCTCTGAATCTCTCTTTGGCAAGCTCTCCCAGAGCCGGTTAATCGGGTCGGATCGCGTGCCCGGGTCCAGGCGCACCGACGTGGGTGGTGTGCGAGGAGTACACAGGAGTGGGAAGTCGGGTCGGGTCAGATCCGCGTGGCATGTCGTGGATGAGACCAGGTGAGTAGGTGAGGGACCTCACCCCAATGCTATCGGAGGCAACCAACCGATAGCACTTTTTCAATTTATGTATGGGCTTGCGCCCATACACTTCCGAGGTGGGACTAAAGTCCCAACTCCGATCTCGAGTGCCTGCGGGAGAAGACTTCGAGCAATTGGGGCAGCAGTCGACCCTTGCGACCTCAATTGAAGTTCTGGGTGTGAGCGTGATCCTTTCCGCGTCACTTGGAGCTCACGCCTGGAGCTGAGGAGACCTGGAGCTACCTGCGGAGAAGCTCCTGCTGCTCGTTAATGGTGGCGAGGAGGGCGAAACCTGAAACATGCAAACGGCCTCGCAGCCATGTCAAAAAGGTCCAGGGAGGTTCACTAGAGCGCGACGAGTACGGTGCGGGCGTCGGCGAGGCGCGAGAGTGCTTGTGGCCGTGCACCTAGGGCACTCTGCGTGCAGGAGAGTGGGTGTGTTCGGGGGGTGGTCTGGAGGAGCTAGGTGGTGAATGGAGGGTGGATTCTGTGTTAGAGAGTTGGTGCGAAGCTTAAGGGGTAGCTGGCGAGGCGGATGGAGGCGTGGAGTGGCGAGTATGCCTCACCGGAGGGCAGCTAGAGATGGAGAAGGTGGTGATGGATAGTGGTGGTCGGTGGGTTGAAATAGTAAATTAGGAAGGGGGAAATAACAAGGAGAGAGAGAGGAAAGTTTTTACCTACCTAATCGATGAAGAGGGAGAGGAAGACTATTCGGCGCGTGCTTGCCGAAGCTGGGGACGAAGATGCCCAGAGGAGGAGTGATGGCGACGAGGAAGAGATTTGAGGACGCCAGCCGGTGCAGCCTGGCATGGGATGACGAGGCAGAGTGGGCTTTGCTGCAGGTATGGCAGCAGAGCGACGAGGAGGAGGAGGAGAGTTCGTCGGAAACTAGGGTAGTCTGATCGGAGAGAGAGGAGATGAAGGAGGGGGATTTTCTCTGCCAGAATTAGCTTGGAGTGGACGGCAACCCCTGCTGCTCCTTATAAAGGTGTTAGCGAGGGGAAAGTCTTGAGAGAGCGACGTGGGGGAGCTGCCGGAGATAGCCGCAGATGGAGACCCATGCCTGTCGTGCGTTCGCACGAGAGGCTTGGGTAGTCGTAGGTCACAGGTGATGAGAACCTCATCATGAACCCTAACTAACACAATCTAATCCAAATATGTGTGAGAAAGCTCCTACAAAACCCTAAGAGAAGCTTAACTCAGAGAATTCTAAGTTAAAGGATAAAACAAATCATCTGGGGTAAAACTGCAATTTCACCAATGCAATATGCAAACAGGGTAATTAAGGATCCAAACACAGGTCAAACAAGCTTAACAATGAGGGAAGTAGGATGATCTGATCTGAAAAGGGTTATAGCAACTTCTAGGAATTAAATGACATTCTGTAACCTTAAAATAAATCCACTTTAATTCACGAGGTTCGAGGTAGGATAAAAATCAACTAAACCCTCTAAAATTCATATAAAAATATCCCCTATGGTTTAGAACCTTCAATTTGGCCTTTGAAAGCTATTTTGACCTAAAATGAGAACCATGCCCAATTAATGACTTAATTTGGGTTTTTGCGTAAATTGACCAGTCAAACATGGTCCAACCTAAAATAAAAATTCACCATTAAAATCATTAGGTTCAAATTAGTATAGTATAAAAACTTGGGCCTAATAAAAGACCATCTTGACCAACTTTACAAATTGGTCCTCTTAATTTACTTTCTGACCCTTATCTTTTGAAACCCTTGCGTTTAGACCCCCATCTTCTCGTCGTTCTTTGCAGAACAGTCCTCCCTGCCACTTCTGCGCAGCGCCATGCCTCCAGCGACCTTGCGTGGAGGATGGCACCGTGCAAGGCAGGGCGGTCGTCCTCTAGAATAGACGGGGGGGGTTCCCTGTGATGTCCTCTGTCGTAGGGACCCTCCCCTGCCCTCTGCCATCAACCATGCCTCTCGTGTGAACACACGAAAGGCATGGGTATCCTCTCCGGCCACTCTCCGGCGAGGCTAGCACGTCGCCACCTCGATCCCCTCTCCGCGCCAAGGCCTTTATAAGGAGCGGCAAGGTCTGCCGACTCCTTCAAGCTTCCTCTGGCGGAGAAATACCTCGCACTTCATCTCTTCCTCCTCCGGTCAGAGTGCCCGAAGCTTCCGGCGATCTCCTCCTCCTCCTCCTCGTCACTCTGCTACCCTACCTGCAGCAGAGTTTACTTTGCCCTGTCGTCTGCGCTAGGCTATATCAGCTGGCGCCCTCAAACTGTCTCCTCGTCACCAATTCCCTCCTCCTAGGCATCTTCATCCTCAGCTTCGGCAGGCACGAGCCGGGCGTTGCTCTCTCCCCCTTAGTCGAGTAAATAGGTAAAAAGTTTCCTCTCTCTCTCCCTTGTATTTTCCCCCTTCTAATTTGCCATTTCAGCCACCCGACCGCCACTGTCAAACTCCATCTTCCCCATCTCCTGTCGCCTTCTCCGATGAGGCCATCCCACTTCCACAGACTTCCCCATCCCTCGCCGACCAGCCCAGAGGCTCCCCCTCACTCCACTCGACCATTCCCCCCACTCCATACACCGCCACTCACCGCCGGACCACTCCCCGAACAAACCCATCTTCCCGCACACGTTCTGACCTAGGCCCACCGCCGCAGGCGTTCTCGCGCCTCGCCGACCCCCGCACTGGCTTTGCCACACTCTGGCGAAGCTTTCCACATTATCTGACTTGGCCGAGAGGCCATCTCTATGTATTCAGGTCAGCAGCCCCTCGCCGCCATTGCTAAGCTGCTGCAGCTCCTTCGCTCGCAGCTCCAGGCTTCCTTCAGCCCAGGCGCACATCCCAGGAAGTGCGGATTGCTGCTGCGAATACGCCCAGGCTTTCGACTTGGGTTGCGAGCCTCGTGGCTGCCCCAATTGGCAGCAGCTTCCTCAGCCGCGGACGCGAGATTTGGAGGTGGGACTTTAGTCCCACTTTGTACGTGTGCGGCTGCGCTGCCACACTTATATTGAAAAAGTGTATCGGGCTGGTTGCCTTCGATACACAGGGGTCAGGTCCCTCTCACTCGCACGCAGCGTGCCATGCGCTCGCTCGCCCTCATCCGCGCTTATGCCCCGCGGGTCTGGGCCGGATCCGACTACCCGACCAAGCACTCCTCACCCACCACCGTACACCGGTGGGCCTGGTCCCGGGCGCGCTACCCTAACCCGATTACCCGGCTCTGGGAGAGCAGTCCTAAGAGAGATTTTGAGAAAGAGAGAGACGCGGGGAAGGGCTAGGGGTAGGTTTTTCACTGACCACTGTGTGCATGCAGGAAAGAAAGAAAGAAGAAGAAGCATGCTAAAGAAGAAGAAGAGGGGAGGAGCGGCCGAAGCCTTAGCCGCATTGAGCAACCGGTAACGGGGTTTTCAACCGTTGCTAATCTTTGTTCGTTTTAGTGCTTATTACAGTAATGTCATTATAGTGTAAAATAAGACAGCTACGGTTGTCGTTACTATCAAAATTTACTCGGAAATAGTTTGGTTTCCCGATGTCGAACTCAGGGAGCTACTAGAATTCTAGAAGTACAGAGTTTTCTTTATTACAAAAATGAGAGAGAGAGAGAGGGAGAGATAGATTTCATTTTTTGGCTTCTTCTTCTCTTCTTTCTCTCTTTGCTTGTCTTCTTCTTCTCTGCTTTGGCTTTTCTTCAGCTGCAGTGTCTCTACGGGTCTTCTTCTTCCTATTGCCTCCAATTCTTCTTCTGCTTCTTTCTTCCTTCTTCTTCAGTTCTTCTCCTTTCTCTTTTCCTGTTCTTCCTCTCTGCTTTATCTCCTCTGAAGCTTCATCCGTCGTCTGATACCGCAGTCAGAGGACTTAAACGGCGGTCTGCTACAGTGCTTCCTTTTCTTCCTTCACTGCTTCTTCTTCTTCTTCTTCTCTTCTTTGGCGAGCCTTCTTCTTCCTCTGCTTCTTTTCTTCTTTGGTCTCCTGCCTTGCTTAGCTACAAGGCTTCTTCAGGGTTTCTTCTTCTTCTGCTCCTCTTCTTCTCCTTCTTGTGGCTAAGTGTTGAGTCTGCCTCCTTCGCGCCCTGTTCCTGCACAGGGCACAGCAAAACCTAGCCCTTCCCTCGACCCGCACATCTCTCTCTCTGTAAACCGCTCACAGGAAGCTCTCCCAGAGCCGAGTTAACGGGTCGGGTAGCGTACCCGTGACCAAGCGCACTAGCGTGTGTATAGTGCATGAGGTGTGCTCGATAGTGTCGGGTCGGATCCGTCAGGTCCGTGGGGTGAATCCGTGGACGAGGCGGGTGTGATGGGCGAGGGACCTCACCCCAGTGGATTCGGAGGCGATAAGGCTTATTTACAAAATCAATTTAAACCAGTGCGGCGCTTCGTGAACTTACGATGTGGGACTAATTGGTTGCTTCTCCTCGCCCGTGCTCGCAGGAAGACCTCGGCCTTACTTCCGCAGCTGTAGCCTCGATTCCCTTCGCTTGCTAGCTGACTGCCTTCACACAACTCGCCCGCCTTCACAGCAACTGAAATCCTGGAGCACCGGAGCCTGGAGCTCTGAAGAAGCTGCTTCAATGTGGCGTCAATGGCGGTCGAGCCTCAGAACCTGTCAGACACGAATACGGCCTCTCGGCCTAATCAAACTACTGGGGAACCTTCGCCGTGGCACGGCGAAGGTGTTGAGCTGTGCGGCAGGCCGCGGGGCGGCCTAGGGGTGCGTGCCTAGGTCGTCCTGTGGTCGGAAAAATGGGTGTGTTCGGTGGCATGTTGAGTGAGTGAGGAGGGACTGTGGAGGGGCGGAGGGCGTTCAGTGTGATGAGGCGGAGCTTGTGGGACGGTCGGCGAGTGGTGTGGAGCTGCGGATCGACGTGGGCAACTCGTCGAAGGGTGGCTGGAGACGGGGAAGGTGATGGTGGTCAGGGTCAGTCGAGGGTTGATTTGAATGAAATAATGTGGGGAAAAGAAAGAGGGGAAGATTGGGAGTAATTGTAACCTACTTGTAGGGACGAAGGGGGCCGGGGAGGTGAACAGCCGTATCGACTGTCGCCGGAGAAGAAATACCCAGAGGGAGAGAGCGGCGGCGAGGAAGAGGGCAGGGAAGCGCGCGCTTGGTGCGGCACGACGCGGGGAGATCAGGCGAAGGTGGCTCTACTACTGGTATTGCGGCAGAGCGATGAGAAGGAGGAGGACGAGTCGCCGGAGATGGTGGGTTCCTGTCGGAGTGGAGAGAGAGGAAGGGTTGAGGGATTCTCCGTCAAGATCGAGCTGGGGGAAACGGCTGGCGACGCTGGTCTTTATAAAGGTGGTGGCGGAGGGGCGGACGCACGGTGGCGACGTGCGTCCCTCGTCGGAGTATGGTCGGAGACGAGACCCATACCTTCCGTGCATTCTCACGGAAGGTGTGGGCGTCGTCAGGAGGCATGGCCGAGTCCCTGCGATAGCAGACATCGCAAGGAACTCCGCGTTCTCTTTGCAGGACGCCCCCTCACCCTGCGAGGTGCCATGCTCGGCGCAAAGTCGCCGGAGAATGGTGCTGCGCAGAGACTTGCAGGAGGGACCAAAATGCAAAGAACAAAAGGAAAATTTGGGGCCAAAATGCAAGGGTTTTGAAAGTTGAGGGTCAAAAAGTAAATGTAAGGATCAAATTGCAAAGTCGGTCAAGGAGGTCTCTTCCTAGGCTCAAGTTTTTATACATGAATAAGTTTGACCTAAGAATTTTAATGGTGAATTTTTTTTCTAGGTCAGACCATGTTTGATCGGCCAGTTTACGTAAAAACCTAAATTAAATCATTAATTGGGCATGGTTCTCAATGTAGGTCAAAATGGGTTTCTAAGGCCAAATTGAAGGTTCTAAACCCTATAGATTATTTTTATATGAATTTTAGAGGGTTTAGTTGATCTTTTTCCTACCTCAAACCACGTGAATTGAAGTGGGTTTATTTTAGGGTTACAGAATGTCATTTAATTCCTTGGAGTTGCTGTAGCCCTTGTTGGATCAGATCATCCCTCTTTCCTTCTTATTTGGTTTGTTTGACCTGTGTTTGGACCCTGAGTTACCCTGTTTGCAGATTGTGTTGGTGAAATTGCATTTTTACCCCTTATGACTTGTTTTCTTAAACTCAGAATTCTCTGAGTTAAGCCTTTCTTTGAGTTATGTAGGAGCTTTTTCTTGCATACCTAGGTTAGATTGTGCTAGTTAAGGTTCATGATGAGGTTCTCATCAGTAGCTGAAGAAGAAGAGAAGAAGTCGCACTGTAGCAAACCCACAGTTAAGTCGTCTGAGCATCAAATCAGACGACGGAAGGGTAGTGGCTAGAGCAAAAAGAAGAGGAAAAGAAAAGAAGGAAGCAGAGAAGAGAAAGAACAAGGTAGGTTAAGAAGAAAGGAAGACTCTGCAGCTGAAAGAAAGAAAGAAAAAGAGAGGAGAAAGAAGAAGAAGATCACCACAGTCGCAGGCTGTAACGACCCGGTTCCTGAGTCCCTACGAGACACGGGAACCGGACCGACTCAACTAATCCCAAGACCTATTCGTCCAATGAGGAAGTAACCAAAAGAGCAGTAAAATAAACCACATTCAGCATGAATATAACTAACAGTAAGAAAGTACAGCAATAAGGAAAGAAACTACCACAGTATGTGCCACCACAACAGTAGAACAACATTCATAATATAATTTGAACTGCAGGTAAAGAAAGTACAGCGGAAACAAGAACTACTCACTAAAACATAACAAAAAGAGGTACAAGAGACAGTGGTAACTCTACTGGACCCTACTCGGCCCAGCGTCCTCTGCAGCCGCTGACCCTGGCTGCTCAACACCTGGTCCTGAAAAAGGTAACGAGTGTAACATGTCAGCAAAACGCTGAGTAGAGTGGCAACTAAACTAAAGACAACAGTAGAGTGTACAGTAGCTGTTATGTTCGATTACTTTCTTTATTCACATCTTTCAATTGTCTCACTATTTCATTTATTCCTCAGATCTTTTTCTTGATCTCGAATGTTCCTCGTGGGAATGATCTTGATTGCAGTCTTTTCCAAAAAGTAGAAGTAACACGTGGTGCTCTCCTGGCCGGGAGAGTCCCCCGTGGTGATCCTACCCTCAGTCAACCACCCCAAGGTCACTGACAGACGTAACGGTGACTACGGCACGCGCGATAAACGCACAGGTAGCTAACCCGTACTGGCACGCGATCAGTCGTTTCCGTTAACGGGTGCGCCCAAAGCACAGCACGGAACCAGTCCAGGGCAGAGCCCTCTCACTAACAGGGGTCCAACCCCTCCACAGTAACCAAACCGGGGCCTTGCCCCTCCACAGTCCGCACACCCTCACCTGACTACCCTGGTTTGCCCCAGTGGGCCTAAACAAGTCGGTGTAGGAGGCTAGCAGAACCCCGGGGCCCGTGGGGTAGCTAGTGCCCTCTTAACACTAGTAGCTCTCATCGGTACTACGTACGCAAGGGCCAGCAAGTCGGTACAGAGTGGCCAGTCCTAACCCCGGGTCCCTGGGGCGGCTGGCTCCGCTCTGCACTAAACAGGTACAGGTACTTCCCTTGGTACTACGTACCCAAGAGACAGTACACAACTACATCTCAGTTCCATTCCTTTCTCTTTCCAGGAGTTCCACTCCTAATTCCCCCGTAGGGTTCCATCCTTTTTACTCAAACATCCAGGTTTCACTTTCCAGTTTCACATTCTTACAATCCATGTTCTCAACCACGTTATTTATTCACAACAAGCAGCTGTTAATTCAAATTACAGGCAGCTTTATATCTCTTTCCATTTTCCAAGACTGCAGTATTATACATTCCACTAGTTTTCCCATCTTAGGATTCATGCCATATCCTAGGATCTATCATACAATCTAGTTTTCTAGCCCTAGGATTCATGCAACACCTAGGAGCTATCATTCCATCTATTTCTCATTCCTAGGATTCATGCAATGTCCTAGGTTCTATTTATGGTTCCATAATTTAACAGATTTTATTAATAACTTAAAGCTACTCTACCAGGTACAACGGGAGTAATGGGGGCATGATCGTGAATCCCGCGTGCCTCTATGACCCCCAAGACTGCAACAGAACGGGGTCCTATAACAAGGATCAAACACAAGGAGTGTCTCAAAATAGTGTATAGCTACTGTATACGGGTAGAGGAATTAATTTCGAAAAGAACGCAACTCGAATCGCGGAAAACGGAACCTGAACGGGCCCTAAACGGGTCGAAAACGACGAAACTGTGTAAAATCAGACGTCTTAAAAAGTGGATCAGAGGATTACCTTGTTCTGCGTGGTTTCTCAGACGTCCAGAAGTCTGTGGGGATGTCTGGCCTAGTTCCCAGACGTCCGATGGTCACCCCGGACGTCTGGAGGTCGCTCCCGCCGTCTGGTACTACAGCCAGACGTCTGATTCGCGTTGGATGGCGAATCACCGAGCCTGCGCACACCCATCTCTCTCCCTCAGTACGGTCAGTCAACAGGAAGGAAGAAGAAGATGGAAAACTCACCTTTCAGACGTTTGAAAAGTCTTCCAGACGTCGACCCCGCCGTCTGGCTATCAGCATAGACGTCTGATTCTGGAAATTTTTCCAGAACCAGGGCGCGACTCGCCCTCCGCTCGCGACGCCGCGCCTCGTCGCACCTTGTGCGCATGCTGCTCGAGCCGCAGCAGGCCTCCCGCTTCGTTCCGCGCCTGCTGCGCTTCCTACCGGCCGGCCTTGGCAGCCCTGGCGAGCTCGCCCTCACGGTTGAGCACCGCTCTCGCACGCAGCACCCCCTCTGCGCTCACTGCGGCCGTCGCCGCTGCAGCAACCCCGCGCCCGCTCTCGCGCTCTATCTCGCGCACTGGAAGGAGAAGAGGAAACGGGTGGAGGCAACGGGAGGGAGAGCGTGGCCTTTTAAGGTCGCGCGAGGAGGAGAGAGAATCGCGGTAGGGCGTTGATGAGAAGCTCGTCACAAACCCTAAACTAGCACCATTTAACCCTGATATGCAAGAAAAAGCTCCTACATAACTCTAGAAAGGCTTGGCTCAGAGAGATTCTGAGTTTGCAAAGAAAATAGAAACTAAGGGGTAAAAATGCAATTTCACCAATCCGATCTGCAAATAGGGTAATTCAGGATCCAAACATAGGTCAAAACAACCTAATAAGAAGAAAAGTGGGATGAGATGACTCAATAAGGGCTACAGCAACTCCAAGGAATTAAATGACATCCTCTAACCCTAAAAACAAACCTACTTCAATTCACGTGGTTCGAGGTAAGGTAAAAATAAAATAAATCCTCTAAAATTCATATAAAAATAATCTCTAGGGTTTAAGACTTTCAATTTGGCCTTAGGAACCCATTTTGACCTACATTGAGAACCATGCCCAATTAACAACTTAATTTGGGTTTTTGTGTAAATTGATCGGTCGAACAAGGGTTAATCTGGAAATGAAATTCACCATCAGAATCCTTAGGTCCTAATTAGTCATGTATAAAAACTTGGGCCTGAGAAGAAACCTTCTTGACCAACTTTACACTTTGGTCCTCATATATTTACTTTTTGGCCCTCAACTTTTGAACCCTCACATTCCGACCCCTAGCTCTCCTTCTTTCTTTGCGTTCGGGTCCCTCCTGCAAAACCTGAGCAGCGCCATGCTCCGGCGACCTTGCGCGGAGCATGGCGCCGCGCAGGGTGAGGGAGGGGCCCTGGCAAGTCAATGGGGGGTACCCTGCATCGTCAGCCACCGCAGGGACACCCCCCCTGAGCGCTGCACCCACCCATACCGGCCGTGAGAACGCACGGACGGTATGGGTCTCCACTTCCGGCGTCCTCCGGCGAGGGAGACACGTCGTCTCCCTCCGCCCTCCTCTATGGTTCTGCCCCTATAAATACCCCCGTCGCTCCGCCGTTCTTCGCAGCTCGGATCTGACGGAGACACCCCCCTCAATTCCTCCCTTCCCACTCCGACAGACGCCCCCTTGCTCCGGCGGTTTCTCCTCCTCCTCCTCGTCGCCCTGCCGCACTACCAGCAGCAGGGTTACCTTCCCTCTCTCTTTCCGCGTCACGCCGCACCCAGCTGACGCCTCTCCGGCCCTCTCCTCACCGCCGCCCCTTCCTCTGGGCAATTTCTTCTCCGGCGACAGTCGATACGACTGTCGCCTGCGCCAACCCCTCTTCGTCCAGCTTAGTAGGTAAACTTCTCCTCTTCCTCCCCTCTTTCTTTTCCATACTGAAAGCCCTTACTGTCGTCACCGATTTCCCACTGATCACCCTCACCTTCTCCACCTCCAGCCAAACTCCGGCGAACCGCTCCCATCGCTCCAGCAGCCCACACGGCTCGCCGACCTGTGCATAACCTCCGCCTCCTCACCCTGATCCTCTTCCGCCCCTCCATTTCCCGCCACTCGCCACCTGCAGACCCCCCGAACAAACCCATTCCCCCAGCCACAGTCCGACCTAGGGCAGCCCTTGTACGCCGCCCCACGCCTCGCCACCACCCGCGCGAACTTCGCCGCACTCTGGTGAAGCTCCCGGCACCTTCTGATTGGGCCGAGAGGCCGTTTTGCTGTGAACAGGTCACCCGTCCTCCGCCGCCATTGCTGTGCAGAAGGAGCTGCTTCCGCCTGCAGCTGCAGCCTCGCTTCGCCTAGGTCAGACTCCCCAGGACGCAAGGCAGCCCTCGCGCACCTGCCCAGGCTCGCAGCTGGGGAGAAAGCTCCACAAAAGCCGCAACTGCCTGCAGCTTTCTCAGCGCAGGCGCTCACATTGGGGTGGGACATTTAGTCCCACCTCGGAAGGCTTCGAAGAGGCTCACTGATATAAGTTGAAAAAGTGTTGTAGGCTTATCGCCTCAGCACACGGGGTGAGGTCCCTCTCACACCGCTTCACCCGGCCCGTCCGCGAGCTCATCACGCGGATCCGGCCGACCCGACCCGACTTGACTGGCACTCCTCGCCCACCACCGCACGCCGGTGGGCCTGGACCCGGGCGCGACCCACGTACCCGATTACCCGGTTGCTCTGGGAGAGCTGTCCTAAGAGCGAATTCAGAGAGAGAGACGCGGGGGGAGGGTAGAGTAGGTTTTTGCCCTCTGATGCTAAACTCTTGAGCGTGCAGGCACAGGTGAAGAAGAAGGACTGCGGAAGAAGCAGAACTGAAGCGGCACTGTAGCATCCGCGGGTTAAGTCGTCAGATTGGAAAATCAGACGACGTCCTGAAGACAGGTGAAGACAAAGAAGAAGAAGAAAAGAAGAGAGAAGGAACAACCAAGTGGCAAGGAAGAAGAAGAAAAGAAGAAGCAGGACCGCGGCAAAGAAGAGGAAAGACAAGAAAGAAGAAAAAAGAAGATGATCTGAAGAAAAAAAGAAAGAAAGGAACAGCCAAGTGAAGAAACAGAAAGCAGAAGAAGAAGAAGAAGAAGAGAAGTAAGAAGCAAGAAAAGAAGAAGAAGAAGAAGAACAGGAAGAACAAAAGCCAAAGAGGAAGAAAGAAGAAAAGAAGAAGAAGCCAAACTTTCATCTCTCTCTCTTTATTTTTGTAATAGAACATGTATATCTCTAGAATATGACTTGCTCCCTGAGTTCGACCTCGGGAGAATTGTTATTCCCGAGTAAAAAAAAAATATATATTTGAAAATGATGGCAATAACTAGCTATACTACAACGCTATAGCAAAAACTAGTCATAGTTGTCGCCTGTAACGTTTTCATTTTTGGCGCCGTTGCCGGGGAGCAACGGCTATTCTAGAGGTAGACATTTCTGTTTCTTCTTAGTTCTAATAATCTCCTCTCTTTTGTGCAGCTACAGGAAACCAAGAAGACAAGCAACCGCACAACAACCACTCCGAGGACAGGTAATTTTTTCCTCTCGCTATTAACCCCTAAAAACTCTAAAGAGGAAGAAAAGAAAAGAACAAGCAATATAGGGCTAACCTGTCTTCTATACTTAGTAAACCATATGAAGTTGCATGTTTTCAACCCATTATTCCTGCACACTATTAAGGGTATTTAGGGGCTAACACATTCTTGCTTGAGCCCTAATTACCCACCAAAGAACTAACTGGACCAAGTAGAGCCAACATAAGATTCAACATTAGGGTTTTAGAGACACACTACTTAAATCAAGAATGGAGAAATTCCAAAAGAAGTGTGCCTAAACCATTGATTGAACACACTTATTCAGAGAAACCCTAAACAATTGGCTCTCTAAACAGTTGAACCCAAAAAGAAAGGACCCAAAAGCTCTCAAAGGAACAAGAGGTAAAGTTGACCCCTTGGGTCAACCAACCTTAAAATTAGGTCAGTTTCTCACTTAAAATACCTAAGAGTTCAAGTGTAACTTTAAGCACCCTGATCTTAAACTAAAATTGGTAGACTTAAGAGGTCAAGATCCCCATTCTGGTCTACCTGGAACCGCAGTGACAAGAGAGGTCGGGTGGGGGAAACCCTGTAACCCCTGGGGACGCTCTACCGTGTAGGGGTCTTCGCGGGACTCACCCTCTCTGGCTGCCCAGGTAATTCTCAGGTGGACGATCTTTCTGATCAAGAGGTCCATCTGCCCCGCACCTCTATAGTCACCCAACACATTTTTGGGTGTCTCGATTGGGTCCAGCACCTTCTAACCTCTTCCACTCCAACAGTGCTTGAACGGTAGGAGATCCTTAAGACCACCCTTAAGATCTCCTTTAAAATTTCACTCTCGTCAAGGCCCAGCCTTGACTCCCGTGTTTGAGCAACAACCTAACCCCATCATTCTCTCTTCCGATTTCGAATCAAACTCTTCTTCTATCATGGCTCAGCCAGTTGAGGAAGAAAATAACCTGGAGCACCAGCTCCAGCGACTCAACGACCTCTTCCAAAACTTTGTGCACCCACCGCAGCGTCCCATGATGCGGGACTATTATAATCCTGCTGCGGTGGCCAACGAGCCTCGAGTCAGAATCCCGACTGGGGGACCTGACTCTGAATTAAAGCCCAATATGATTCATGCTATACCTAAATTCCATGGGCTTAATTCGGAAGATCCCTTCCAGCACATCAAACAACTAAAGCATCTGGCCCAAACTTTCGGGTCAGACGCACAAAATCGGGATATTCTTCTCATGAAGATGTTCTCCTTTTCTCTTATGGACAAGGCCGCCCATTGGTATCAAACTCAGACCCGGCCGATCAACAATTGGGAAGAACTTCAGTCCGAGTTCCTGAAAAAGTTCTTCCCTGTTGGACGGACCAACGCCTTGCGCCATCAGATTACACATTTCACCCAACAAACAGGGGAACCTCTCCATGAGGCATGGGATCATTTTCAGGATCTCATGAGAAAGTGCCCCCATCACGGAGTTCCTAAATGGGAACAGGTCCAATCTTTTTACCAGGGACTCCGTGAGGACATCCGTCTTTTTGTCAATGCAACCTGCGGAGGAAATATCATGGGTCAACATGAAGACACCGTGTGGGAGATTCTCGAAAACATGTGCGAGAACTCCATCAACAATGACTCCATGGGATTATTCGACAGGACGAATACCCGCGCAGCGACGAATCTCAGGGGAGCACACGAGACGCAGGGCCTGTCCGCATCAGTCGACTTGGAGTTAATGGCCAGTCGATTGGACAAGGTCTCGATTATCGAAAAGAAGGTGGATGAGC
Source organism: Thalassia testudinum (assembly GCA_037157565.1). Taxonomy (NCBI): domain Eukaryota; kingdom Viridiplantae; phylum Streptophyta; class Magnoliopsida; order Alismatales; family Hydrocharitaceae; genus Thalassia; species Thalassia testudinum. The sequence continues at coordinate 97,986,237 of JAZHRO010000039.1, read as the reverse complement.
TGACTCAGCATCTGCAGCGAGCCACCTCTGCGCATAACCCTTTCGCACAGCCTCCTTCCACAAGGGAAACTATGCAAAGCATTCTCCATCGATCTTCTCCTAGGATGGACCCATCATCTGAATCTTTGCCCGGAGGTCCTTCCGATTCCTTCTACACCTGCCAGGGGAATTCCATTCCCTCTTTCTCTAACCCTCTGGAGGTTCCTCAGACCTGCGAGGACCTCAACGCCATCCAGAACGACCCGTTCTCCAACACCTATAATCCTGGATGGCGAAACCATCCTAAGTTTCAGTGGGCGGGAAATTCCCAAACCCAAAGACCATCTTTCCAACCCCGCCCACAACCTCCTCGTCCTTACCAGCCGCCTCAGCCTTGGCCCAACCCTACTTACCCATCTGGGCCAAATCAAGATCAAATGTCCCTTATCCTTCAGACCCTGGCTGACATTCAAAGAACGAATGCGGCTATCCAAAAATAACATAAGGACGAACTTACAGAGGTCCGAAACCAATTAACCCAGTTGGCAAACTCTCGCCAGCCAGGTACTCTTCCTTCCTAACCTCTGCCTAATCCTAATAACGTGCCAACCCAGCGGCACGTTATGAACCCAAACTCGAGCCATGCCCATATGATTTATCAGGCCCCCTCTGTTCCTTCACCCGACGGGATAGAGGCCTCCACTTCATTTGCAGGTTACCAGCAGCAAGCTATCTTACCCAATCCCAATCAAAACCAGGCAGGACTCAATTCTGTAACAACTCGTAGTGGCAAGGAAACCCAAGACCCACCTCATCCAAACCACTCCAAGCTTGGTAGTGATCCCAAGCCTAGGACAGTAATCCAGGATGTCCCCACCCCTATCCCAGATCCACAACCTGGACCTATCCTAGAAGAACCAACCAAGATCCCGTTTCCCGAGGCCTTGACCAAAGGAAAGAAGACCACCAAGCCCGTGGCACCTGAGGAGGACCTGGTCAAGCTCTTTGAGCAGGTCCACATAAACATCCCCTTGATGGATGCAATCCGCCACGTACCAGCTTACGCACGATTTTTAAAGAATGTGTGTACACCCCAGCGTAAGCCGCGAACCAAGGGTGGGAGCCCAATTGTTCTGTCAGAGCAAGCCAGCTCTGTAATCCTCAGTAAACTCCCACCCAAGGCAAAAGATCCTGGTACCCTCCTGATTTCCTGCAAGATAGGTGATACCCAATTTGATAGAGCTTTGCTAGACTTAGGTGCATCCATAAACCTGATACCCACATCCTTACTTGACCATCTAGAAAAATCTGAGCTAAAACCAACCGAGGTGACATTACAATTAGCAGATCGATCTATAAAGTCACCAAAAGGGATTCTCGAGGATGTTATCGTAAGAGTGCGGGATTTCTATTTCCCAGTGGACTTTATAGTCTTAGCTATGGATGCGCCTAAAAACCCTAGGGATACACCAATCATTCTAGGGAGACCTTTCTTGGCTACTGCTAGAGCCAACATCAGCTGTGAGGAGGGCCAAATAGAACTTAAATTTGGAGATCAAACCTTAAAAATTGATATCTTTAAGGGCCAACAAGGAATTAATTGCGGTGTCATCGAACAGATTTGTGACGTTAGGATTTTGGTTGATGAATCACACCTCCAGAATGACTCGATTATACCTCATCAACAAAAGGATCTTGACCCGCAAACGGAGGAGTTGAATCCAGATAGAAACAACCCAGTAACTCCTACCCTTGAACCTCACATCTACACTGAACCACCAGCTGCTGCTGATAATCCTATCCTCGAGTTAAGGCCTCTTCCTGCTCACTTGAAATACATCTTTTTGGGTTCCAATCAGACCCTCCCTGTGATTATCAATTCCAACCTCAATCCCGAACAGGAATCCCGTCTGATTGCTGTCCTCCAGCAACATCGCAGAGCCATCGGGTGGACTCTCGATGATTTGACTGGAATAGGCCCCTCTTATTGTACTCATAATATCTATTCAGAAGAGGGTGCACGACCTTCTCGTGAAATGCAGAGACGTTTAAACCCTAATCTGCAGGAGGTTGTGAAAAAGGAGATCATCAAGTGGTTAGATGCCGGAATCATCTACCCGATCTTCGATAGTCGTTGGGTGAGCCCAATTCAGGTTGTGCCTAAGAAGGCAGGACTCACCACCATAACGAATGAAACCGGAGAAGTCATTCCTACCCGATTAGCCAATGCGTGGAGAGTCTGTATAGATTACCGCCGACTCAATTCCTCCACGAAGAAGGATCATTTCCCACTACCCTTCATTGATCAAATTCTCGAGAAACTAGCGGGAAATAGGTTCTTTTGCTTTCTTGACGGGTACTCCGGTTATAACCAGGTGGCAATCCATCCTGAGGACCAAGAAAAGACCACGTTCACCTGCCCCTTCGGAACGTACGCTTTCCGAAGGATGCCTTTCGGTCTTTGCAACGCACCTGCTACTTTTCAGCGGTGCATGCTTGCCATATTCTCTGATATGGTAGGTGATTTCCTGGAAGTCTTCATGGATGACTTTTCAGTCTTTGGAGACTCTTTTGATGATTGCCTCCAACACTTGGTCCAGATACTCAGGCGATGCATTGAGGTGAACTTAGTTCTTTCCTGGGAAAAGAGCCATTTCATGGTGCCTGAGGGAATTGTCCTGGGACATCTAATTTCAGAAAAAGCATCCAGGTGGATCGAGCTAAGGTGGATCTGATATCTCGCCTTCCTATGCCTGGCTCGATCAGGGACATCCGTTCTTTTTTAGGGCACGTCGGTTTTTACCGCCGTTTCATTCCAGATTTCTCGAAAATCGCGCGCCCCTTGACTTCTCTTCTCTCTAAGGATGTACCCTTTGAAATCTCCAAGGAATGCACACTCGCCTTTGAAAACCTGCGTGACCGAGTCACCCAGGCACCTATCCTACAATCCCCTGATTGGTCTCAACCCTTTGAGATCATGTGCGATGCATCTGATTTCGCTGTAGGAGCAGTCCTGGGGCAGAAAGCTGACGGGAAACCCGTGGTTATATACTACGCTAGCAAGACACTTGACGAGGCTCAGCGTAACTATACGGTTACGGAAAAAGATCTTCTAGCCGTAGTATTTGCCCTTGAAAAATTTTGATCGTATCTTCTGGGTTCCCATGTCATCATTTACTCGGATCACACGGCTATAAGGCATCTCCTTGCCAAGAAGGATGTGAAGCCCCGACTAATCCGCTGGATCTTGCTGTTGCAAGAATTCGATCTTGAGATTCGCGACAAGGCGGGAAGGCAGAATGTGGTAGCCGACCATCTGTCCCGTCTTCCTTCTGAGATCATCGACCCTTCCGGACCCATCACGGAACATTTTCTTGATGAGCACCTGCTTTCTGTTGGTACTAAACTTCCATGGTTTGCTGACACAGTAAACTACTTGGCATCTCATCAGACACCGTCTGATTGGCCGAAGGCCAAGAAAGACAAATTGCGTTCTGATTCCAAGTATTACATTTGGGAAGACCCGTACCTTTTCTGCATAGGTGCTGATCAAATTATTCGGAGATGCGTCCCGGAAGAGGAAATCAGCAATATCCTATCTTTCTGCCATGACCAAGCATGCGGTGGCCATTTCTCAGGGCATAAAACCGCATCCAAAGTCCTCTAGTGTGGCTTCTACTGGCCTACACTTTTCAAGGACGCATACAGTCACTGCAAGGCATGCAGTCGCTGCCAGACTTTGGGCAACATGAACCATCGCGACATGATGCCTTTGCAGTCGATTCTCGTATGCAAAATCTTCGATGTATGGGGGATTGATTTTATGGGCCCCTTTCCTGTTTCGGATGGTTTCGAGTATATTCTGCTTGCGGTGGACTACGTGTCCAAATGGATCGAAGCCATACCGACCCGAACCTGTAATCACAAGATTGTTCTTAGGTTCATACATCAAAACATTTTCTCAAGGTTCGGGATTCCCCGTGCTATAATCTCTGATGAGGGGGCCCATTTTACAAATGCTCAGTTTAGGTCACTGATGGCCAAATTTGGGGTGTCTCACCGAATCTCTACTCCTTACCACCCCCAAACAAATGGCCTAACTGAGCTGTCAAATCGGGAGATCAAGAAAATCCTGCAAGTCACTGTTCGGCCTGACAGGAAGGACTGGTCGCCCCGACTTCCGGAAGCATTGTGGGCCTATAGGACCGCCCACAAGACCCAATTGGGCATGTCTCCCTTTAGACTGATGTACGGAAAGGCATGTCACCTTCCCGTAGAACTGGAGCATTAAGCCTATTGGGCAGTACGAAATTGTAATCTAGATCTTTCCAAGGCTGGAACCCACAGAAAACTCCAAATCAGCGAGATCGATGAATTACGCCTAGACGTGTACAAGAACTCGCGAATCTACAAGGAGCGGGTTAAAGCCTTCCACGACAAGCACATCTCGAGAAAGGTCTTTCATCCTGGTCAAAAGGTCCTACTCTTTGATGCCCGACTCAAACTTTTCTCGGGGAAACTGAGGTCCAAGTGGGTCGGACCATATCTAGTCCGACAGGTTTTTGGAAATGGAGCAATTGAAATCAGTCCACTCAGCCACGATTCCGAACCTTTCATCGTGAACGGTCAGAGACTCAAACCGTTCATTGATGTGACTTCTACTGATTTGGCTGAGTCATCTCTCATCCTCCGTTCTCCGTGAGCTTACTGCGCCCAGCCGATGGCGTAAAACTCAGCGCTTAACGGGAGGCAGCCCGTCATTCCTTGAAAATCTAAAACCTTTTTCTGACACCATTGTGCACTTAAGGTTCACCCTTTAAGACAGCCGACTCCACCTCAGATGCTTGCATCTGAGATTAGAAATCGTCCGCAGAATTCATCTCGACCCATTCACTCACAAAAATATCTGTCTTAAGGAATAAATTAAGTAAATAAAAACCCCTAAATCACAATGAGGACATTGCAAGTCTTAGGCATGGGGGGGTATAAGTGCAAAACTTGTAGAAAAAAAAGGTTTTAAACAAAAAATTCACATATGCCAAAAACACCATAAAAATTAAAAATTTTTCAAAATAAAAAGAATAAGAGGAGAAAGGAAATTTTGTGGAGAAACAAAATGAAAAGGAGCACAAAAAGATGAAAGAAAAGAGTAATAGTCATTAGTAAGAAGCTAAGGAATTAACCTTAGTCTAGACCATTTTTCAAGGAAAGAAATGAAAGGTGCTTGGTAAGATTAGTAATAACGCAAACCTTAGGCATTCTTGATAGACTCTTAGTACCCATTAAGATCTAGACAATCCTCAAGAGGTTGAGGAAAATGAAAAGCTTAAGTACTAGGTCCAAGGCTTAGGGAGTATTTGACCTCGTTAACTAACTTCTGGTTTACGGGACTCAGTAACCTAAGCACGCCAACCCCACACACTGCCTGGTTCAGTAAGCATAAAAAAAATCAAAATCACGCAGAAGCGTCATTATGAAAAGTACACCTAGAATAGGAGCGGCCGATCAACACAAGTTGATTTGGACGAGTTCCCAGCGCAGAGAGGCGGGAAATCCCCTCAAAGATGCGTAACAAAATATCATCTCCTCGGTGCTTGTCTCTTAGGATATTCACATATCCTACTGGGGGCATGTAAGCACCCTGCTGGTTCAGATTCCATGGATGGCATTATCACGAAGTGTCAACTGCCAGGGTCTGAATGCGGCCATAGAACTCCATGGATGGGATTATCTCGAAATCTCAATAGCCAGGGTTCTGGGGGTTGCCATGGGCGGTGCTATCTCGAAGCATCGATCGCCAGGAACCCTTGAGGATTGATGATGGGAGCAATGAATCTGATACAGATCGTGTTGAAAAGCCAATCCTAGGCTAGAACTAAAAAGAAAAAGAGAGAGAAAACTCTCCAAACAGAAAAACTTTCTATCTCTCTCTTATAAAACGCACTGCGAACTGAACCCGGGCTAAATTCATTTAAAGCACGGGTGCTTTAACTACAAAGTCCAATAAACCTTAGGTTAGTTCTTGTGGGTCTTAAAAACCTTTGCTAAGGACTGAGGCTGAGGCTTGGATCTTGATTGGTACTAGAGTACCTTTTAAGCCTATGGTCAGCATTCTAACCTAATCTAGGTTCAAAAGAAAAGGCACTTACCTGAAGTTGTTAAGAATATCATGGTCTAGAACAAAGGTTAAAACCTTAGGTTTTTGCTAAGGGACTAGCAAAAGCTAGGCATGGGGGTGTGATGAGAACCTCGTCACAAACCCTAAACTAGCACCATTTAACCCTGATATGCAAGAAAAAGCTCCTACATAACTCTAGAAAGGCTTGGCTCAGAGAGATTCTGAGTTTGCAAAGAAAATAGAAACTAAGGGGTAAAAATGCAATTTCACCAATCCGATCTGAAAATAGGGTAACTCAGGGTCCAAACATAGGTCAAAATAACCTAATAAGAAGAAAAGTGGGATGAGATGACTCAATAAGGGCTACAGCAACTCCAAGGAATTAAATGACATCATGTAATCCTAAAAACAAACCCACTTCAATTCACGTGGTTCGAGGTAAGGTAAAAATAAAATAAATCCTCTAAAATTCATATAAAAATAATCTCTAGGGTTTAGGACTTTCAATTTGGCCTTAGGAACCCATTTTGACCTACATTGAGAACCATGCCCAATTAACAACTTAATTTGGGTTTTTGCGTAAATTGACCGATCGAACAAGGGTTAATCTGGAAATAAAATTCACCATCAGAATCCTTAGGTCCTAATTAGTCATGTATAAAAACTTGGGCCTAAGAAGAAACCTTCTTGACCAACTTTACACTTTGGTCCTCATATATTTACTTTTTGGCCCTCAACTTTTGAACCCTCACATTCCGGCCCCTAACTCTCCTTCGTTCTTTGCGTTCGGGTCCCTCCTGCAAAACCTGAGCAGCGCCATGCTCCGGCGACCTTGCACGGAGCATGCCGCCGCGTAGGGTGAGGGAGGGGCCCTGGCAAGTCAATGGGGGGTACCCTGCGTCGTCAGCCACCGCAGGGACACCCCCCTGAGCGCTGCACCCACCCATACCGGCCGTGAGAACGCACGGACGGTATGGGTCTCCACTTCCGGCGTCCTCCGGCGAGGGAGACATGTCGTCTCCCTCTGCCCTCCTCTATGGTTCTGCCCCTATAAATACCCCCGTCGCTCTGCCGTTCTTCGCAGCTCGGATCTGACGGAGACACCCCCCTCAATTCCTCCCTTCCCACTCCGACAGACGCCCCCTTGCTCCGACGGTTTCTCCTCCTCCTCCTCGTCGCCCTGCCGCACTACCAGCAGCAGGGTTACCTTCCCTCGCTCTTTCCGCGTCACGCCGTACCCAGCTGACGCCTCTCCGGCCCTCTCCTCACCGCCGCCCCTTCCTCTGGGCAATTTCTTCTCCGGCGACAGTCGATACGACTGTCTCCTGCGCCAACCCCTCTTCGTCCAGCTTAGTAGGTAAACTTCTCTTCCTCCCCTCTTTCTTTTCCATACTGAAAGCCCTTACTGTCGTCACCGATTTCCCACTGATCACCCTCACCTTCTCCACCTCCGACCAAACTCCGGCGAACCGCTCCCATCTCTCCAGCACCCCACACGGCTCGCCGACCTGTGCATAACCTCCGCCTCCTCACCCTGATCCTCTTCCTCCCCTCCATTTCCCGCCACTCGCCACCTGCAGACCCCCCGAACAAACCCATTCCCCCAGCCACAGTCTGACCTAGGGCAGCCCTTGTACGCCGCCCCACGCCTCGCCACCACCCGCGCGAGCTTCGCCGCACTCTGGCAAAGCTCCCGGCACCTTCTGATTGGGCCGAGAGGCCGTTTTGCTGTGAACAGGTCACCCGTCCTCCGCCGCCATTGCTGTGTAGAAGGAGCTGCTTCCGCCTGCAGCTGCAGCCTCGCTTCGCCCAGGTCAAACTCCCCAGGACGCAAGGCAGCCCTCGCGCACCTGCCCAGGCTCGTAGCTGGGGAGAAAGCTCCGCAAAAGCCGCAACTGCCTGCAGCTTTCTCAGCGCAGGCGCTCACATTGGGGTGGGACATTTAGTCCCACCTCGGAAGGCTTCGAAGAGGCGTGCCGATATAAGTTGAAAAAGTGCTGTAGGCTTATCGCCTCAGCACACGGGGTGAGGTCCCTCTCACACCGCTTCACCCGGCCCGTCCGCGAGCTCATCACGCGGATCCGACCGACCCGACCAGACTTGATTGGCACTCCTCGCCCACCACCGCACGCCGGTGGGCCTGGACCCGGGCGCGACCCGCGTACCCGATTACCCGGTTGCTCTGGGAGAGCTGTCCTAAGAGCGAATTCAGAGAGAGAGAGACGCGGGGGGAGGGTAGAGTAGGTTTTTGCCCTCTGATGCTGAACTCTTGAGCGTGTAGGCACAGGTGAAGAAGGACTGCGGAAGAAGAAGAACTGAAGCGGCACTGTAGCATCCGCGGGTTAAGTCATCTGATTGGAAAATCAGACGACGTCCTGAAGACAGGTGAAGACAAAGAAGAAGAAGAAAAGAAGAGAGAAGGAACAACCAAGTGGCAAGGAAGAAGAAGAATTATGGTTGTAACATAATTGAGAACTTTTATACTTCTAGAATTATGGTTGCTCCCTGAGTTCGACCTCGGGAAAACTTATTATTCCGTGTAAGAAAATTTCTGTAGTAATCTAGTAGCTGTTTTTTCATATACTACAATGACCATAATAAACATAAAAACATAACACACGACACAACCGTTACCAGTTTTTGGCGCCGTTGCCGGGGAGTAACGGCTATTCTAGAAGCCATAAGATCTCTATTTTTGAGTTCCTACCAATCTCTTCTTTTTTGTGTGCAGGCACAGGAAATCAAGAAGACAAGCAGCCGCACAACTACTCCAAGGACAGGTAATTTTCTATCCTCCCACTTTAACCCCTCAATTCTTAAGAGGAAGAAAAAAGAAAGAATAAGCAATATAGGTATAACCTGTCTTCCATACCTAGTAAACCATCAAAAGCTGCATGTTTTTCAATTCCAACCCACTATTTCTGCACACACTATTAAGAGTATTTAAGGGCTAATACCTTCTTGCCTGAGCCCTAAATTACCCAACAAGGATCTAACTGGACCAAATAGAGCCAACATAAGATTTAACATTAGGGTTTTAGAGACACACTTCTTAAGCAAGAATTGAGAATTCCCAAAAGAAGTGTGCCTAAGCCATTGATTGAAAATACTTATTCAAAGAAACCCTAAGCAATTTGGCTCTTTAAAGACACTTGAACCCTAAAAAAACAAAACCAAATAAGCTCTCAAAGGAACTAGCAGGTGAAGTTGAACCCTTGGGTCAACCAACCTTCAACTTAGGTCGCTCTTTGCACTCAAAAGGCTAAAGTTCAAGTGAAAACCTAAGCACCTTGATCTTAATTAAAAGTGGTAGACTTAGGAGGTCAAGATCCCAATTCTGGTCTACCTGGAATCTCAATGACAAGAGAGGTCGGGTGGGGGAAACCCTGTAACCCGTGGGGACGCTCTACCGTGTAGGGGTCTTCGTGGGACTCACCCTCTCTGGCTGCCTAGGTAATTCTTAGGTGGACGATCTTTTGATCAAGGGGTCCATCTACCCCGCACCTCTATAGCCACCCAACAGTTTGGGTGTCTTGATTGGGTCCAGCACCTGTTAAACTCATCTTCTCCATCAGTGTATGTTTGGTAGGAGGTCCTTGAAACCTCCTTTAGAAATTCACTCTCCTCGAGGTCGAGCCTCAGTGCCCTTGTTTGAGTAAACAACACTTCACATAGACCTCTCCTCCGACTCCGAACCCAACTCACCTTCTTCTTCCACAATGGCTCAGCCAGTTGAGGAAGAGAACAATCTGGAGCACCAGCTCCAGTGACTCAATGACCTCTTCCAGAACTTCATGCACGCACCGCAGCGTCCTATGATGCGAGACCATTATAATCCTGCTGCAGTGGCTATTGAGCCTCGAGTCAGAATCCCGACTGGAGGACCTGATTCTGAATTAAAGCCAATATGATTCATGCCATACCTAAATTTCATGGACTTAATTCTGAAGACCCCTTTCAGCACATCAAACAGCTAAAGTTTGGGTCAGATGCACAAAATCGGGACATTCTCCTCATGAAGATGTTCTCCTTCTCCCTTATGGACAAGGCCGCTCATTGGTACCAAACACAAACCCAGCCGATCAACAATTGAGAAGAACTTCAGTCCGAGTTCTTGAAGAAGTTCTTTCCCGTTGGTCGGACCAATGCCTTGCGCCATCAGATTACCCACTTCACACAACAATCGGGTGAACCTCTTCACGAGGCATGGGATCGCTTTCAGGATCTCATGAGAAAGTGCCCCCATCATGGAGTTCCTAAATGGGAACAAGTCCAGTCTTTTTACCAGGGACTCCATGAAGATATTAGGCTTTTCGTCAATGCAACTTGCGGAGGGAATATCATGGGTCAGCATGAGAACACCGTGTGGGAGATTCTCGAAAATATGTGCGAGAACTCCATCAATAATGACTTCATAGGATTATTCGACAGGACGAATACCCGCGCATCGACGAACCTCAGGGGAGCACATGAGACGCAGGGCCTGTTTGCATCAGTCGACCTGGAATTGATGGCCAGTCGATTGGACAAGGTCTCTATCATTGAGAAGAAGGTGGATGAGCTGACTCAACACTTGCAGCGAGCCACCTCTGCGCATAATTCTTTTGCACAGCCTCCTTCCACACGGGAGACTGTGCAAAACATTCTCCACCAACCTTCTCCTGGGATGGATCCGTATCCACCCCCATCTGATACTCGGATCAGAGGATCCTCCGATCCTTTCTATACTATCCCAGGGAATTCCATTCCCCCATTCTCTGACTCTTTGGAGGTTCCTCACACCTGCGAGGACCCCGACGCCATCCAGAATGACCCATTCTCCAACACCTACAATCCTGGGTGGCGAAACCATCCCAACTTCCAGTGGGCGGGAAATTCCCAAACTCAAAGACCACCCTTTCAGCCCCATCCACAACTACCTCGTCCTTACCAACCGCCTCAGCCTCGGCCCAACCCTACTTTTTCATCAGGGCCAAACTAAGACCAAATGTCCCTCATCCTTCAAACTCTGGTTGACATCCAGAGAACAAATGCGGCTATTCAGAAACAACACAAGGACGAACTTACAGAGGTTCGAAACCAACTGGCCCAGTTGGTAAATTCTCGCCAACCAGGCACACTTCCCTCTCAACCTCTTCCTAACCCGAATAACGTGCCGACCTAGTGGTGCGTTATGAACCCAAACCTGGGCCAAACACACATGATTTATCAGGCCCCCTCTGTTCCTTCAATTGACGGGATGGAGGCTTCCACTTCTTATGCGACCTATCAGCAGCAACCCATTCTATCAAACCCTAACCAAAACCAGGCAGGACTAAATTCTGTAACAACCCGTAGTGGTAAGGAGACCCAAGATCCACCCTATCCAGACCACTCCAAGCCTAGTAGTGATCCAAACCCTAGGACAGTAATCTAGGACGTTCCTATCCCTATCCTAGATCAAAGACCTGGACCTATCCTAGAAGAACCAACCAAGGTTCCATTTTCCGAGGCCTTGACCAAGGGAAAGAAGACAACCAAGCCCGTGGCACCAGAGGAGGACCTAGTCAAGCTCTTTGAGCAGGTCCAAATAAACATCCCCTTGATGGATGCGTTTTGCCACGTACCGGCTTACGCACGATTCTTAAAGAATGTGTGTACACCTCAGCGTAAGCCGCAAACCAAGAGTGGGAGTCCAATTATACTGTCAGAGCAAGCCAGCTCTATAATCCTAACCAGACTCCCACCCAAGGCAAAAGATCCAGGTACTCCCCTGATTTCCTGCAAAATAGGTGAAACTCAGTTCGACAGAGCATTGCTAGACTTGGGTGCTTCCATAAATCTGACACCCACATCCTTACTAAAACACCTAGAAGAATCTGACCAAAAACCAACTGAGGTGACACTACAGTTAGCAGATCGATCTATAAAGTAACCTAAAGGGATTCTTGAGGATGTTATTGTAAGAGTACAGGATTTCTATTTTCCTGTAGACTTTATAGTCTTAGACATGGACACACCTGAAAATCCTAGGGATACACCGATTATTCTAGGGAGACCTTTCTTGGCTACTGCTAGAGCCAACATCAGTTGTGAGGAGGTCCAAATAGAGCTGAAATTTGGAAATCAAACCCTCAAAATTGATATCTTTAAGGCCAACAGGGAATCAATTGCGGTGTCATCAAACAAATCTGTGATATTAGGGCCTTGGTTGATGAAACGAATTTTGAGAATAACCTGATTATACCTCATCAACTACAGAAAGATCTTGAATCACAATTAGAAGAGTTAGACCCTGATTTAGACAAACCCATAACTCCTATCCTTGAACCTCACACTTACCCTGAACCACCCGCTGCTGCTGATAACCCCATCCTTGAACTAAAACCCCTTCCCGATCATTTGAAATACATCTTCTTGGGTTCTAATCAGACTTTTCCTGTGATTATAAATTCCAAGCTCACTCCTGATCAGGAATCCCGTCTGATTGCTGTTCTCTAGCAACATCGCAGAGCCATTGGATGGACTCTCGATGACTTGACTGGAATAAGTCCCTCTTATTGTACACACCATATTTATTCAGAAGAGGACGCACGACCTTCCCGTGAAATGCAGAGACATTTAAACACCAATCTGCAGGAGGTCGTGAAAAAGGAGATCATCAAGTGGTTAGATATAGGGATCATCTACCCGATCTCCGACAGTCGTTGGGTGAGCCCAATTTAGGTCGTGCCTAAAAAGGCAGGGCTCACCACCATTACGATTGAAATCGGAGAAGTCATACCTACCCGATTAGCCAACTCGTGGCGAGTCTGTATAGATTACCGACGACTCAATTCCTCCACGAAGAAGGATCATTTCCTACTATCTTTCAGTGATCAGATTCTCGAGAAATTAGCGGGAAATCGATTCTTCTGCTTTCTTGACGGGTACTCCGGTTATAACCAAGTTGCTATTCATCCTGAGGACCAAGAGAAAACCATGTTCACCTGCCCCTTCAGAACGTATGCATTCCAAAGGATGCCTTTTAGTCTCTGCAATGCACCCGCGACTTTTCAGCGGTGCATGCTTGCCATATTCTCTGATATGGTAGGTGATTATCTGGAAGTCTTCATGGATGACTTCTCAGTCTTCAGGGCATCATTTGATGATTGCCTCCAGCACTTGGTTCATATACTCAGGCGTTGCATCGACGTTAATTTGGTTCTTTCCTGGGAAAAGAGCCATTTTATGGTGCCTGAGGGGATCGTCCTAGGACATTTGATTTCTGAGAAAGGCATCCAAGTGGATCGAGCCAAGGTTGATCTAATTTCTCGTCTTCCTATGCCTAGCTCGATCAGGGACATCCGTTCTTTTCTGGGGCACATCGATTTTTACTGTCATTTCATTCCTGATTTTTCGAAAATCGCGCCCCCTAACTACTCTTTCTCTAAGGATGTCCCCTTTGAGATTTCCAAGGAATGCACTCAAGCCTTTGAAAACCTCCGTGACCGAGTCACCCAGGCCCCAATCCTACAATCCCCTGATTGGTCTCAACCCTTTGAGATCATGTGCGATGCATCTGATTTCGCTGTAGGAGCGGTTCTGGGGCAGAAAGTTGACGGGAAACCCGTGGTCATCTACTACGCTAGCAAGATACTTGACGAGGCTCAACGTAACGACACAGTTATAGAGAAAGAGCTGCTAGCTGTAGTATTTGCCCTTGAAAAATTTCGATCTTATCTCCTGGGTTCCCACGTCATCATCTAGATCACATAACTGTGAGGCATCTCCTTGCCAAGATGGACGCGAAGCCCCGACTAATCTGATGGATCTTGCTGTTGTAAGAATTCGACCTCGAGATTCGCGACAAGGCGGGAAGACAAAATGTGGTAGATGACCATTTGTCTCACCTTCCTTCTTAGATCATCAACCCTTCTGGACCCATCACGGAACATTTCCCTGATGAGCAGCTGCTGACTATTGGTACTAGACTTCCATGGTTTGCTAATATAGTAAACTACTTGGCATCTCATCAGATCCCGTCTGATTGGCCGAAGGCCAAGAAAGACAAATTGCGCTATGATGCCAAGTACTACATTTGGGAAGATCCGTACCTCTTCCGCATAGGTGCTGACCAAATCATCCGGAGATGTGTCCCGGAAGGTGAAATCAATGATATTCTCTCATTCTGCCATGACCAGGCATGCGGTGGCCATTTCTCTGGGCACAAAACTGCATCGAAAATCCTCCAGTGTGGCTTTTATTATCCCACTCTGTTCAAGGACGCTTACAACTGCAAGGCATGCAGTCGTTGCCAAACTTTGGGCAACATGAGCCATCGTGACATGATGCCTTTGTAGCCGATTCTCGTATGCGAAATCTTTGATATTTGGGGGATTGATTTTATGGGCCCCTTTCCTGTTTCGGATGGCTTCGAGTACATTCTGCAGGCTGTGGACTACGTGTCCAAATGGATTGAAGCCATACCGACCCGAACCTGTGATCATAAAATCGTCCTCAAATTCATTCATCACAATATCTTCTCACGGTTCGGGATTCCTCATGCTATCATCTCCGACGGGGGGACCATTTCACGAATGCTCAGTTCAGGTCATTGATGACCAAATACGGGGTGTCTCACCGAATCTCCACTCCTTGTCACCCCCATATGTATGGTCTAGCTGAGCTATCAAATCGGGAGATCAAGAAAATCCTGCAGGTCACTGTTCGGCCTGACAGGAAGGACTGGTCTTCCCGACTTTCGGAAGCCTTGTGGGCCTATCAGACCGCCCATAAAACCCAATTAGGCATGTCTCCCTTTAAAATGGTGTACAGGAAGGCGTGTCACCTTCCCGTCGAACTGGAGCACAAAGCCTATTGGACAATACGGAGTTGTAATCTAGATCTTTCTAAGGCTGGAACCCATAGAAAGCTTCAAATCAGCGATATCGATGAATTACGCCTTAATGCGTACGAGAACTCGCGAATCTACAAGGAGCAGGTTAAAGCCTTCCATGACAAGCACATCTCTAGAAAGATCTTTCATCCTGATCAGAAGGTCCTACTCTTTGATGCCTGACTCAAACTTTTCCTTGGGAAACTGGGATCCAAGTGGGTCAGACCATACTTGGTCCGACAGGTTTTTGGAAATGGAGCCATCGAAATCAGTCCGCTCAGCCATGATTCCGAACCTTTCATCGTGAACGGTCAGAGACTCAAACCGTTCATTGATGTAACCTCTACTGATTTGGCTGAATCATTATTTATCCTCCATTTTCCCTGAGCATATTGCGCCCAGCCGATGGCGTAAAACTAAGCGCTCAACAGGAGGCAGCCTGTCATTCTCTTTGAAAAAGCCTGAAACCTTTTCTGACACCTTTTCGCACTTAAGGTTCACCCTTTAGGACAGTCGACTCCACCTTAGGTGCTTGCATCTGAGATTAGAAATCGTCCGCAACTGTCACCCCGACCCATTCACTCATCAAAACATCTGTCCTAATGTATGAACTAAGTTGAATAAAAACCCTCCTAAGTTTAAATGAGGACATTGCAAATCTTAGGCATGGGGGGGTATGAAAGTGCAAATCTTGTAAGAAAAGGGTTTAAACAAAAAAATTCACATATGCCAAAAACATCACAAAATTAAAAAAAAAAATTTTGAAAAAGAATAATAAAATGAGAGGAGGAAAGAAATTTTATGGACTCTATAAAGGAGGAGGAGAAAAAGGAACAAAATGAAAAGAAGGAGCAAAAAATGAAAGAAAAGTGATTGTCATTAGTAAGAAATTAAGGAATCAACCTAAGTTCTAGACCTCATTCAGGAAAAGAAATGGAAAGTGCACAGTGAGATTAGTAGGAACATGAATCTTAGGCATTCTTGGATAGACTCTTAGTACCCATTAAGATCTAGACATTCCTCAAGAGGTTGAGGAAAATGAAAAGCTTAAGTATTAGGTCCAAGGCTTAGGGAGTATTTAGACTCGTTAACTAACTTTTGGTTTATGGGACTCAGTAACCTAAGCACCCTAACTTCACACACAGCCTGGTTCAGTAAGCATAAAAATCAAAATCACGCAGAAGCGTTGCAAAAATTCTGAAAATGACTCCTAGAGTAGGAGCGGCCGATCAACACAAGTTGATTTGGACGAGTTCCCAGCGCAGAGAGGTGGAAAATTCCCCTCGAAGATGCGTAACAAAATATCATCTCCTCGGTGCTTGTCTCTTAGGATATTTACATATCCTAGTATGGGCATGTAAGCACTCTGCTGGTTCAGATTCCATGGATGGCATTATCACGAAATGTCAATTGCCAGGGTCTAAATTCAGCCACGGAACACCATGGATGGGATTATCTTAAAATCTCAATAGCCAGGGTTCTGGGGGTTACCATGGGCGGTATTATTTCGAAGCATCGATTGCCAGGAACCCTTGAGGATTGATGATAGGGACAAGGAATCTGATGCAGACCATGTTGAAAAGCCAATCCTAAGCTAGAATTAAAAATAAAAAGAGAGAGAAAACTCTCCAAACATATAAATCTTCTACCTCTCTTCCTTACAAAACGCACTGCGAACTAAGCCAGGGCTAAAATTATCTCAAGCACGGGTGCTTTAACCACAAAGTCCAATAAACCTTAGGTTAGTTCTTGTAGGCCTTAAAAACCTTCGCTAAGGACTGAGGCTAAGGCTAGACAGATCTGGATCTTGGTTGGTACTTAAGTACTTTTTAGGCCTATGGTTGGCATTCTAACATAATCTAGATTTCAAAAGAAAAAGCACTTATCTGAAATCATTAAGAACTTCATGGTCTAAAACAAGGGTTGAAACCTTAAAATTTTGCTAAGGGACTAGCAAAAGCTAGGCATGGGGGTATGATGAGAACCTCATCATGAATCCTAACTAGCACAATCTAATCCAAATATGTGTGAAAAAGCTCCTACAAAACCCTAAGAGAGGCTTAACTTAGAGAATTCTGAGTTAAAGGATAAAACAAATCATTAGGGGTAAAACAGTAATTTCACCAATGCAGTATGCAAACAAGGTAATTAAGGGTCCAAACACAGGTCAAACAAGCTTAACAATGAGGGAAGTGGGATGATCTGATCTGAAAAGGGTTATAGCAACTTCTAGGAATTAAATGACATTCTGTAACCCTAAAACAAACTCACTTTACAAATTGGTCCTCTTAATTTACTTTTTGACCCTTTTCTTTTGAAACCCTTACGTTTAGGCCCCCAACTTCCCGTCGTTCTTTGCAGAACGGCCCTCCCTGCCACTTCTGCGCAGCGCCATGCCTCTGGCGACCTTGCGCGGAGGATGGCGTCGTGCAGGGCAGGGAGGCCATCCTCTAGAACAGACGGGGGGGTTCCCTGCGACGTCCTCTGTCGCAGGGACCCTCCCCTTCCCTCTGCCATCAACCATGCCTTTCGTGCAAACGCATGACAGGCATGGGGGCAAGCAGCTGACCGGCAGCAGGAGGGCTTCACCGACGTTTGTGGAAGCGGTTTTAGCGACGCTCTGGATGTCGCTAAAGCCCATTCTTCTTTTAGAAAGCCCTTAACTCTATTTAAACCCCCTTCTGCCACCATTCAAGGCATACTCTCCCACTTGCAGCTACTCCACTCCTCTCTTAGCTAGCTTTAGGCACTCTTGTAATCGCCGGAGACGACGAGCCACCGACGGAGCCTCCTCCACCGCCGTGGCTGCCTCGTCGCTCTCCATCTCTCTCTCTCTTTTAAGGTTTCATTTACTTTTGTTAAAGCATGTATTTAAGGTTGTAAGCTATGAACTATGAATGCATGTTTAATGAAATTATTTTCCGTTCAATCGCCATTTAAATTTCTATTCAAAGTGCATGATCAAAACCAAGAGCTTTCTAACCCTAAACTCTCTCTATCTCTCGCGCTCGCTTTTCAAAACCGTCTCTTTTGCAAGCAAAACTCCGCCTTTTTCGTGACAACAAGTGATAAACAAAATCCGATTTCCATGCCTCCCTGAGACCGACACTCGGACTCACCTTCGTTTACTTCTTTTAAAACCGACGTATCAAGTGCGACTATAACGACACCTTTTAACACACACGCACGAAGGCACGTCCATAAATGGGTTTAGCTAAGGTGAAGTAATCTACAATGTTGGAAGGCCAATCAATTCTAGATCAATTACTCTTAGAGTTATACTTGAAATGTGTAAGTATTTACTTGGGGTAACATAAAGCCGTTAAGTGTACCATTTAGATCATCAATTAGATTTTGTCCTTATGTCTCGACTTGAGCATATAACTTAAAAAAAATCACCTTGATAGATGAGCATGAGCCTAGTGCATCGAAATAAAATCTATCTCTCCATCCAAACTAGGCCTAAGTGTATCCCTTTTGGGAGAGTAACAATGGATCCCAATAATTGGAGGACAAATCAAAGTAACCATGTTGGTTCAAAATGATTCCGTTTAGTAGATAATGACAACCAAATAAGAGAATGGACCTTGGCATACAGGCCATTCTAAACAATTATCAAACCTAAAAATGAAAAACTTCTACAAGGGAAAAAATAGCAAGAAAAGAAAAAAGCACTTGAGCATAGCAATGTAGATAGTGACCTGTAATGATAATTGACATTTTCATGAACAAGTGCAATTAGGAAGACATAACAACCTTCTTCAATTGGTACTGCACTAAAGAGTACATCAGTGCTTTTCAGG
This sequence comes from Thalassia testudinum, assembly GCA_037157565.1. Lineage (NCBI taxonomy): Eukaryota > Viridiplantae > Streptophyta > Magnoliopsida > Alismatales > Hydrocharitaceae > Thalassia > Thalassia testudinum. Next base: position 97,967,480 of record JAZHRO010000039.1, on the reverse strand, counting down.
CATTTGTGGATGGCTCCTTCCATGCAGATTCACTACATTTGTTGCTACTTGCACATGCACCAATGAAACTTCATCAATCCCATACATGTGTTAAGTATGAAATGTTTTGGTTGCTGATACTTTTCCATTTTCATGTACTTCAAGCAAAATTCAAATTCTTTAGTCACATGACACTTGCTGCTATGAATTCCTTAGAAGAAATAAAATCTTTATCTACCATATATATATATATAATATGGTGGATGATGTGTTTGAATATATGATAGGCAATGCGGTGAATAGCCAAATTAGCTCATTTTGTTTTTGAAAAGAACAAGGTCTCATTTTGTTGGCCTTCCTTTTGGACAACTTCCAAACCGAAGCACTCAACTTGAAGTCAACTTTCTTGGGTGATTAATAAAGACTAGATTCTCCAAACTGAGTCAACTTGGTGGCTTTGTTCTCAATCCTTCCACCAAGAGCCAATGAAATATCATACCATAATGACACCTTGAGGCTAAATTTCACCTATCCCAAGCCTACACCAAGCATAAAATGAAGTATGTGGAATTATTCTGTTTTCACCCAAAGTAATTTTCAACCCATTAAATTCCAACTCACTCAATGAAGAGCCAAGAAGACCAATTTGGAAGACTTGAGAAAAAAATAGAAGACAGTAAACTAACATTCATCAAATATGAAACCTAAACCCCCCAATTTTTCTACTGGCTGGCTTTCCTCCAGCCTACTCTTATAAAAGACAGAAGTTTTCCATGGAACTTGTACATGAATCGGAGGGGGAGATGGAGGGTGTCGGGGAAGAGGAGGATGTCGGAGGGGGAGGAGGGGGATGGCAGGAGGGCGAGGAGGAGGCCGACAAGAGGAGGAGGAGGAGGTCGTCGGAGGGGGAGGAGGGGGGCGGTAGGGGGGAAGGGGAGGTCGTCAGAGGAGGAGGGTGTCAGGGAGGGGGAGGAGGATGACGAGGCTGTCGGAGAGGAGGAAGGGTAGGAGGCGAGGACGACTGGTGAGGAGGAGCGACGACACGCGAGGAGGAGGAGGAGGGGGAAGAGTTACCTGAGGAGGAGGAGGGGCGGCGACGAGGAGCTCTAGCAACGTGAGTTTTTCCTCAAGGGTTTTGGGAAAATGAAACAGTGATGGGGGAGGAGAGGGCCTGCGCATGGATGTAGATGATGTAGTTTTGCCGTCGCTTTAATTAGAAAGCGATGGCAAATGACGAACCAACTTTTTGAATGATCACCCAAATTAATTTGGGTGCAAGGTGATTTCGATTCCCCGTCACTTATTGTAGAAAATAACGGCTATTATCCATATTAACTTTTTCCACAAGCGACAACTATTCTTTTTGTCAAAGGCTGCAACCAAATTTTGAGGATGTATTTACCGTCGGTTAATAAAAGAAACGATGGTAAAAATAATATCACCATCGCTTTATAAAACAACGACAACTAACCGACGGTGAATACCATTTTTCTAGTAGTGACAACCACCTCCATCCAGCATTGCCACCACCCTCTCCCCTCTTTTTTCCTTCCTACTCTCATCTAGGCTTAACCTTCTTCATCATGGCTTTCAGTTGTTTGGTAGAGGGGATGGCACATTTACAATAAAGATGCTTTCTGAGATTGAGATGGCAATGATTTTAGTTATTTTTATGAGATTTAACAATTGCTTTTACCGGATCTTTACCGAAGGATATATGTGTAGAACCCAACTACTTCGTGAAGCTATGTATGTATTTTTGAACTTGAAGGAGGTATATACATCATTACAATTGTTTACAATAGCATGTTTAAAAGTCCCTAAAATTTTTATGACGTCAAGAATGATACAAATCCAAATTAAGTTATTAAACTTAATAAGACATAATCTCTGATCTTTAAAAAAAAAATAAACAAATTTAATTTTTTAATTGTATATCCAACCTTAATTTATTATCCGATAACAAATAGAGAAGCCCCAAATTACTAAACTAGAGGGGGCCTATGATGAGCTAAATATGGATTATGTCTATTAGATGTGCCTTTCATCATAACTTTGTATATGAATAGTGACAGGAAATCTTTAAGAGGTTGAGGGAAGGCAAAATTAAAAAGGGTTATGATTATAGGCCACATGAGAATAATCCAGCAGCAGCAACCATCTGAATGCCCAACTGATCTGGCAGCAAGGGTCCTTTGGACCAAATTTGATGCACCAATATAGTGCTTTCCTATTTTTAGTAAAGAGGTTTTAGAAATAAATGTTATGAGATTAGTTCCTTTGTTAAGAGAATAAAATCTTTCCAAAATGAAAAAAGATTTTATCTCTTTAGGAAACATGTTTTAGGAATTATTTTAGGAATTAAGTCTTTACTATTTTTAGTGGATATGTCCTCTTTATAAAAAGAGAGTCTCCCCAACCATTATTTCTTTGAGCAATAGAAAAACTTCTTCCAATCATCAAAGGTTCTCTCTACCCTTCTCTACAACGTGATGCCTCTCTTCCAAAATAGGCCATGCACCTACAGCAGCCACATCAGGAAGATTTCTTCCTGTTTTCAATGTGAAATAAGTCCATATTCCAAGCCAAATTGCAGCAGCCTCATTGGAAAGATTCCTCCTTGATTTCCATGTGAAAACAATCCCAACGTGGACTATTTTCCACACCAATCAAGCCTCCACACTTCCTACGTATGCGCCAATTCTCAACATGGTATTAGAGTAGGCATTCTAGGCATGATTGGAGTGTGAATTGAAGGAAGAATACATGCCCAAATCAGAGGAAAATTTTTCCTCCTGCGTGTCGTCACTTTGGGCCACATAGAGCTTCATCCAAACCACAAAGTGATGGTTTTCGCATCCAAGAAGTCTTCCTCAACAACTCCAACACCTTACATGGAGAAGACTAGAAGAAGATGGTGGAATCAACAAGGATGGTCGGAGATGCCACGGTCAACCCTTGAGAAAGCAAGGTGGTTGTCTCCAGGACAACCATCAAGCTTAACGGAGCAGCCAATTATATCTTATGGGCTCGTGCCTTCAAGATCTTCATTGGAGGATAGGAGAAACTCAGTATTCTCCAAGAAGAGGCATCAGAGTTCAAGGACGAAAAGAAGAAGCACGAGAAGGAGATTTATCAAAAGAGGCATAGTGAAGCCTCTAGAAGAGTACCAAGAATGCATCGACACTTTCTATTAGTGATCTTGGCTCAAAGAAAAGACGAAGGTCTTTGCTAGCTCAGGAGCAAGGCACCATACTTCATGAGGAGACGCGTGGAACCTTCTAACACATTGAGGAACGCCGAGATGAAGAGCTCGACTCTCGAGAGTAGAAGAAAGAGACACGAAGATCATCCTCAAAATCTCAACAAAAAGAACGATGCATCAATTTTGGTAAGTCATTAGCCTCCTGACCTTCGACTTGACGGGGAGTGTTGGGAATCAGAAAAGAAGCCACGTGGACACTACCACGTGGCAGCAGCAGCAGTCATTTGGATGCACAACAGATTTGGCAGCAAGGGTCCTTTGGACCAAATTTGGTGCTTTCTTATTTTTAGTAAAAGAGGTTTTAGGAATAAATGTTGTGAGATTAGTTCCTTTGTTAAGAGAATAAAATCTTTCCAAATGAGAGAAGATTTTATCTCTTTAGGAAACATGCTTTAGGAATTATTTTAGGAATTAAGTCTTTACTATTTTTAATGGGTATGTGTCCGACGTGTAAATCACATTTTAAAAGATTACTTAGTTGTAGTATAGTGCGAAAATACGTCGACAAATAAATTTATAAAGACCAGTGAGTACCGGGTCGTTCGTAGGAAGCCAATATCGATTTATGCAGAAGCTCTTCAGAGAACTATTTTTAATAGGTATTTATATATGTATATATGTATAAAGAGATATCAGGCATTCAGAAGATTAGAATTTTATTGCAATTAGATAGAGTTTTCACAATAGAGAATGCTAATAGAAACAGATAGATAGAGAGAGAGAGAGATAGAAGGAGGCAGAGAGATGACGTCGCTTATAAGATGCTTGTACGAGATGCAACAGCACCTCAGATCCAGAGCGTTGGGATGAAGGTCAGAGCGGAGTTGCAGAGGGAGAGCTTGGTCTAGAGAGGGAGAGAGTTGTATGAAGTTTATGATAGGAGTATGTTCTTCAACTGAGGGGCCTTGGGCATTCTTTTATCATTGTGTTGAGGGGAAAATAAGGCATTTGAGCCCTTAAATTCGTACAACCTCTTGGCTAATCAGATTCGTCGATTGGAAGATCAACAAACCTGATTAGGCCTCAAAACACCTTCAAAAGCCTTCTTATTGCTCGGATTCAATCTCTGGGTGACACGTAACATGCTTTCGTGCATTGGATCAGGATCGGACGACCGCAGATCTCTCCTCATGCACATGTTGCATTTTCCTGCTCGCCGCTCGCCTTCAAAATGCGCCTCAACGTCAGCCATCCGATCGAGATATCGGACAACTTAACGCATGTGCCTCACCTCTTCTATTGCATAGAAACACTTGCGATCGCACGTTAAACACGTCAAATCGTGCATTCGGCCACAGAGCGATCTCGTTGCACCACGTGGTCTGATCTCCGCCCTCTGCTCGACATTTGACGACCCTATTTCCTCCGCGCTCGATTCCACGTGAAGGGTGGTTCGAATGAGCGCCTAACGACTTGCGGAGAGAGTGCTAATCAATGCGCTACTCCCACTTATCGTTGCGTTTTCATTTTTGTTGACGCGCGCTCTCGACCGTTGGATGAAGATCCAACGGTCGAGAGTCACTCCTCTTTGATGAAGCACGGGTGGACAGCTGACGTGGTGCGTTCGTGACCGTTGGATGGAGATCCAACGGTTCATAATGCACTATGAGAGGCCTTCAACAATTGGGGAGTGGTGAGGGGGCAGCTGTGATGGCGCCACCTGGTGCCATCATGGCCGTCCATCTTCTTTTCCTTGTATCTAGTGATGTAGACCTATGATTGAGTTGATTTTTGTGTCGTTAGACTGCGATCGTTGATCCGGATCCATCCGCCCATAAGACCCAATTATGAATGTCTCCCTTCAGGATCGTTTACGGAAAGGCATGTCACCATCCTGTAGAAATGGAGCATAAAGCCTATTGGGTAGTACGGAAGTGCAATCTGGACCTCAGAAAGGCTGGTATTCATCGTCGCCTGCAAATAAGCGAGCTTGATGAGCTACGCAATGACGTGTACAAGAACTCACAAATTTACAAGGATCGAATTAAAGCTTTGCATGATAAGCACATTTCACGTAAATCATTCAGTCTTGGTCAAAAAGTACTTCTATTTGATGCCCGTCTTAAGCTATTCCCAGGTAAGCTCAGATCTAAATGGACCAGACCTTTTCTTGTTAAGAGGATTTTTGGTAATAGAGCTGTGGAAATCTCACCTCTTGATCGTGACTCTATACCATTTGTTGTTAATGGCCAATGTCTTAAACCTTTTCTTGAACTTCATGATTTGAGTTAGATCAAGGAATCTCTTGACCTCCATTCCACTTGAGCCGCATTAGGCCCAACTAATGGCGGTAAACTTAGCGCTTAACGAGAGGCAACCCGTCAACTGAAAAACCTGAGACCTTTCTTATCTTCTTTGTACAAATCACTCCCACTGCACTTTAGAGTTCCTAATTTAAGATCAGTCATTTCTGAATTGCCCACCCACCCTTAAACCTGTTCTAAAATTATGAAATAACTTGAATATGAACCCACCTTGTTTGCAATGCAAAGCTTAGGCATGGGCGGGATTAAAGTGTAATTATTTGAAATTCATGATTGAAAGGTTCTCACAAAAATACACAGATTCTCACAAAAAAAATATATATAATAAAAATAATAAAAATAAAAATAAAAAAGGGGAAGGAGACAAAAAAAAATAGAGAAAATAGAGAAAGGAATAATAAAGAAAATTTCAATAGACATTTTTAGTTTGTCGAAAGCCTTAAACATTCAGTTATGGAGTAAGGCAAAATTTTCTTTCATAAGATCCACCAAACAATTGTGAGGTAAGAGAAGAGTGTTTATTGATGCTCTAAGTCTAGTATGAAGACTCGTAAGTTCTGGATAATTAGATAATGAAATTCAGAGTTAGGCACAGTTTCGCTCTTAACTCCTTTGTGCGAATATTTTGTGTGAAGCCCTAAAAGCCATCAAATAAGGCAAATATGCAGAGAGCGAGTTCTAATAAAACTATGCTAAGGTAGATGGTTATGACGATTATTTATGGAATCCTCGACTGAAGGAGGGTACTAATGTCAAAAGTCAGAAATACACTGTCCCATCCATTCATTCCCAGTAGGCATTTCCACTAAATAAGCCACAATAGATCCTCTTGAACACACCCATTTCCCCATAATGCCTCATTAATAAATATTGTGTTGTGTTGAGTTATATCTTTATAAATAAATAAATACACACACACACACACACATACAGATCCCTTTGATCCAGCAAAATAAAATAGAGATAAAAGAAAAAATATATATACATAGATCCTTTTGATGAGAGAGAGAGAGAGAGAGAGAGAGAGAGAGAGAGAGAGAGAATGTGTTTAATTTGCATTGAGGCAACATTACCCGCCATACTTTATGCCCCACTAAATACAGCCTTTACCAATCTTCCTATATTTTTGACTATCCGAATACGGGTTGAGGAGTTTCAACTTAGTTATTGGGTTATTAGAACTTAATCAAAGCATCAAAGCCTTGAGAGACCACCAAACATATTGACAATCCGGAAAAATTGTGAGCTCTTGATTTATAAAAAAAAAAGAGAGAAAGCGAGTATTCACAAAGGGACTATAAAAGAGAGAGCATAGTTTTCAGCATTTCTCCGAATGGATTCATTTAATAATGTGGACATTTAGACTCTGAAATACTAGATTATATGTAGCACCAATTGAGTATGAGCCACCAAAAATAAAATCCTTTAAACTCAGGCATCTTCTACCTATACCTAAAAGTTGGGGTTGAACCATAGATCACCTGCTATCCTCGAGGGAAGAAAGTTTTTGCCTATCCTGATACATTTATACTAAGGGTTGAAAATGAACTTTAAATGAATATTAAAAATATAATAATAACAAGGGGAAGAAGGAGAATAAATTCTTTAGAACTGCATAATAGAAATGCCCTTATACCAAACATGTGGGCTAAAAACCCTAAAATTTGCTAAGGGACTAGCAAATGATATGCATAGGGGTATGATGGCAGTGCCATCATGTTCTATAACTCACCTAATTTAGCTAAGTCCTAAGGTAAATTGACCTAAATAATACATAAAAAAGGTACAATATCTTATGGAGGAAGATTCATCACAATAATCCCAAGAGACCGCAAAATAGGTCAAAATAACCAATTTAGGGTTTCCTCTAAAATTATGCTATTAAAGAGAACAACTAAACCCTATGTTTGATCTGACCTAGTTTGATAGGATTCTGATGAAAATATTATGAATTAAACCTTTTAAAATTATAAATAAATATCCCACAAGGTTTAATTTGATCAAATACGTCAAAAAAATCAATTAAACCTAAAACAATAACCTAGGTGAATAATTAATGTTAAATGAGTTTAAATGGAGGATTGACCAACTAAACAACTTCAAAACTCAAAATTGACATAACCACCATATTCCCTAGATCCTAATTGAGCTTCCATAAAAAGTTAGGCCTGATTTGATAATATTCATACCCACTTTGCATTTAGGCCCCTAAGTTCCTTAAATCCTTGCAAGCAGGTCCAATTTCATTACTCTTAGGTCCTTCTCTTCTTGCGAACCGGTCCCCGGCGTCATCTTCCTCCTTCAGCAGCTGCGAAACCGTTGACTAAACTATTCGACGACTTTCTAGTGCCATTTGCGACCGCTTCGAGCATCGGCTGAGCTCGATCTCTGAGGCGAAGTTGTTTGTCGTTCCGTTCCACATCGAGCGAGACACATCTCGCCGGCTGCTGTTGTTGCAACAACCCGCGATCTCCGATCAAAAACAAACCCGGAGATACGAGTTGTTGGAGGTCTTCTCGCTACCTCCTACAACAAATTCACGCACGACCGAGGCTTTATAAAGCCTCTTGATGCTCCTCCGAGTCGATTTGTCTGGAATCCAAGCACAACCGCTGCCTTCTCTTCTTCCTCCGTGCGCTGCCATTGCCAGACCTTAAGGTCTTCTCTGCCCCTTTGCTCCGCTGCCTCTCGCCATCAAACGAGGGTGCAGCTACCTTCGTCTCTCTCTCGCCGAGCTTCTCAGCCCAGCAGTCGGCTCTCTACCTCCTTCATCGGCCTCAATTCCTTCTCCGATTCTTCACCGGCGGCCTACCATCGCCATCGATCTCCACCTCTCCTTCCTCCAAATTAGGTTAGGGTTTTTCTTCCCCTTTCTTCCTCTACCTTCTCATCTCTCCAATTTTAAATTCCAACCCCATTTAAGCCATCACCAACCCTTATTTTTAAGGGCTCCAGTGAGCATCTTCGCCACATTACTGAGCCCCTTTTCACAGCACGTAGAAATAGGGAACAGCTTCGGGGATCTTCCCTAAAGTGCCTGGACTGATCTAGGACTGAAAGGTTCGTTTTGCTGTGCACAGGTGCCTGCCAGAGCTACCTTCGTCTCCACCTCCAGCGACCACTCCAGTGAGGCGTTTCCACCGCTACACAACTTCATCCACCTTGCCAACACACCCACAAGCACCACCGTCCCTCCTCGAATAAAACCCCTCTATCTATTCGCTATTCCACCCACTAAAACCCTCCATCAACCTACCCACCTTCACACAACCATCTTCGTCACCGTCCGGCCATCTCACGCACTCTCACGCCACCAGACCACCACCCACACTTTCGCTGTGGTTAGGCGAAGGTTCTGAACTGCTTTAACATGGCCGAGAGGCCTTATTCTTGTTTTCAGGTACAGGAGTTATTCCACCATTGCTACTGAAGCTTCGAACACACTCGAAGCTTGTTCTTCAGACGATTGCTCCAGGTTTTAGTCCCAAGTGCTGCGGAACCCTCTCAACAACACATGCAATAGGTCAATTAGGAGCATTGATCGCTTCCCCGACCTCAATCAGAGCTACCTGCTGCTGCTACTACACGCGAAGACAGCAGGGACATTTAGTCCCACATCGGAGTGGCAACAACACAGTGATGAAGAATAAGTTGATTTTGTCATCTTAGCTATTCGCCTCAAGTAACACCAGGAGTGAGGTCCCCACACACCCCACGTGCCTGGGTCGTGACACTGGTACACGTAGGCCTGGTCCGATAACCTGCCTAAGCCCACACCTCGGCTACTACCCACGCCAGTAGCCCTGGTCACAGGTATGTGGATCCCTGATACCCGATTGCCTAAGCATCTGACCGGACATTGAGGAAGAGAAAGAGAGAGAGCGCAGGGCAGGAGAGGGTTTTGCAGCGTGGAACAGTACCACTACACCCTCGGCCTCAAGACTTAAGGCGTATGTGCCTATTCTCTATCGTTTGAGGGTAAAGTGCTGAGTTGAGTTATAAACGTTGATAATTGATAGTTGTGCTGAACTTGGTGGTTTAAACCACCACTTTTGCTCTATTTTTTTATATCTATAAAGAAGCACTTTATTTACTCAGCATATATTACCTTTTTGATAGTGATAAATTGTGCGAATAACTGCTCCCAGAGACGACCTCAGATTTCTTTTTATTCGAGTATTATAAATTTAAATTCTTGATTCATTTTGATTACAATACTACGATGCAACAATTTTATAATACGATCAAAGCAAGTTGAGCAGTGGGGGAGAAGGTGAGGAGAGGAACGGGAGGAGCACGGAAGAGAGAGGAGAGCGAGCGAAGGAGATGAGGGGAGCAGGAGGTGAGTGGAGGAGGAGAGGAGAGGATCCCAGAGGAGCTCGGGAGAGGGGGTGGTGGTGCGAATCAGGTAGCTGGAGGAGCTAAGGAGGGAGGAGAGACTGAGCAGGACGATGCTGCTACAGTCGCAACAGTTGGAGCTCGCGAGGAGGAGCTTCGTGAAGCATCCTGCGGAGTCATTTTTCCGCATTATCAGACGTCTGCAACCTCTATCAAACGTCTGGAGGGGTCATCGGACGTCCAGAGAGAGCTCCAGACATTCGATAGCACGTAGGGTGCCGAGGTACGTACCCTGCATGAGCCTGCATGCATGTACGATAGAAATTAGGTGTCACTTTTTCACTACGCATGCATGCGCAGGTGCGAGTGCATTGGAAAGGCATGTGACGCGACCTTCGAGGTGCTTTAGGACGTTTGGAGGCCGTGTCAGACATTTGATTGTCCTCCCAGATGACAGGGAGTAGTGTCAAACGTCTGGAGACACCCTCAGACGACTGTACGGGGTAGCAGACAATAGATATAGACGTAGGAGAGCAAGGTGAGCTACTGTGTTCGTTTAAGATTTCTGGGACTCTCCTAGACGTCTGATTTTGGTCAGTATGAGTGCTTTTGGGTTGGTTCAGGGCCCTAACGAAGTTAGTTTTTCGCAAACAAAATATCGTTGGTTTTCTTTTGAAATTCTCTACTTGTTAGTGTCATACCTATACTATTTTGAGCTTGTTTGACATGTTGGTTAATGATATAGGTCTCTAGTCTGTAGTATACATGGGACTCGCGGAGACGTCCGGATTTACTGTACAAGCCCCCATTCCACCCATATACCTTGGTAGAGTGGTCCTCTCTAATATTGTGATTTAAATGATTAAAGTGCATGCTATATTAGAATGATCTGATTGAACCTTAGAATATGAAATGAATCTTAGGGCTGAGAAGGGTGAATGTACATTACTTGAACTATGTTGTTATACTTTGAAATGCATGTTAAAGTCTTTACTGCTAGCAACTGCATAGTTAATTGATGTGATGATTGTTTAATTTATTGAATCATGAGCTGCCTGTTATACGATTAAGAACCGAAATGTAAATGGACATATATGTCGTATCATGAAATAAGATAAATGATGATGCACAAACCCTTCGGGGAACTAAAAAAGTAAATCAAAATATTGTGATATGGAAATCTGATGTGTGTTGGAACATGTGGCCTATGGGCTGGTTGGTTGTATGGACTTGGTTACAGAAAGTGAGCTGGCCCTTGTGTGCACGGTACCGAGGAGAGCTACTGACACTTAGTATAGGGGGGAGCTAGCCGCTCCTTGGGTTGGGACCCGGGGTTAGGAATTGCCACTTTACACCGACTCCTATCAGGAGAGCTACTGTCACTTTAGTGTAGGGGGGAGCTAGCCGCCCCTTGGGTTGGGACCAAGGGGTTAGGAATGGCCACTCTACACTAACTCTTGTTAGGCCCACTGGGCAAACCGGGATAGCCGGGTGAGGGTACACAGACTGTTGAAGGATGTGGCCCCTATTCTATTCTGTCTTGTATGTTTGGGCGTACCCGTTAGTGAAAATGACTGACCGCGTGTTAGTGCGGGATAGCTACCCATGCGTTTATTGCGCATGCCGTACTCACCGCTACGTTGCGGCCATGACCTCCGGGTGGTAGACCAGGTGTACGACTACCATGGGGTGCTCTCTCAGCCAGGAGAGTGACACGTGTACATCCTGCGTTTCGAGAAAACTGCATCAAGATCGTTCCCTCAGGGAACAATTGGATTGAGAAATGTTATGGACCCTTACTAAAAATCAAATAAAAAACACATAAATGATTTAAATGGAAACAAATATTAATACATAACTGGAAATTGTATGATTAGTTAGCTACTTATTCCTTTACGTTTAATTGCATGTAAATGACATATACACCACTTTACTCAGCGTTAGCTGACCACAGATATATATAACCATGTTCAGGTCAGGGAGTTGAGCAGCCAGCGCCACCTGCTGCAGAGGGTGCTGGGCCCAGTCAAGCCCAACCGTAGTCTTTTCTCTTTTTCCGTTGTAGAGGTTTTTATTAGTAGTATCTTTAGCATGAAATACATGTTTTTGTTATATTTCTTTCTGTTTGAGTTGTGATGGCTATGTTTGTAATAGCACTCTTCCATTTGTGGCATGTAATACTTTTGAGATTTTCTGTTCTATTTTCCCTTGGTGTCTATTATCTATTTCTGCTTAGTTACATAGCATATGTGGTTGTGGAATGATTTATGCATTTGGTTATTTCTCGTTAGAAGACTGGGTCTTAGAATTTAGTCGAGGTGAGTCGTTCTGAGATTCCAGGGAGAGCCAGGGTCAGGTCGTAACATAATATCTCATTGTTCTTATATCATTATAGTTAATTAAGCCTTAAGTGCATTTAACCATGCACGAACAATCTATTTGACTTGCTAAAATTGTGGTTGGGTTATTGTTAGAATCCATGTTTGAAAGTTAAGTTTTTTATTTAGATTTTGGTCCTCTTTTTTCAAAATGCCATGTATGCCATGCTGTTAAAATCCAAGTTTGAAAGTTAACCTTTTTATTATTTAGAATTTGGTTTTTTTTCTTGAAAAGTGTCATTTATGCTTTACTTGAGTAGATACATTTTTTACAATACTTGAAACCACCTAACATTTGATTGAAAAGGGGATATTGAATTAAGAGGGAGTATCTTCTTTAGTTTTGCTCCACTTAGATCTTATGCTCTTCTCTACCTCTCCAATAGCAAGAATACAAATTTCATGAACTTAGCCCATGTCATAATACATCATATTTATTAACTTCTCTTTTATTATTGCTTATTTTTGGTTAATGATGTACACAACTTTTATTAGCATAACTATGTCATTGAATAACATGATGTGTAAAAAAGTCTTACTAACTTCCTTTGAGTTCAAAAATTAGCTAAGGTAGATGTCTTATATGCTTTTCATTTTATGTAATTTTCTATTAATCACTACTTTAGTTATTTGGATGTGCATGCATTGTTAATAGGGCAAAACCAATGTTGGTGCTTTATGTTACACAAGAGATTGTCTTAACTTTTCTTATCATACTTTGAAGGAAATCTATGAGACTTCATATTATGACGAACAAGATCATCTCAAAATTCAATACTTGAGGTAACTAAATTACATAATATTTTGTTTTCACTTGCAGTGATTATTGATCAGAGTTTGAGTTCTTAAATATGGTAAATTTTTTATATAAACTTAACAAATCTTTTTGTGAACATTTTAAATTATAGATGTCAATTTTCTCATGGTCACCTATGTATATACATATGTGTATAAAAATATGTATGATATTATACATTGTTGTGTAGATGTAGTAGATCATCTTCTACCCGTTGCAAAGCTCAAGTGCCAATTTCCTACTATACTCTAGAACAAAGTGCTGAGTATCTCCTTCTCCCACGTGTCACCTGTTTAAACCCTCCACCTCTCGCACGTTCCCTACCGCAGTAGGTATCATTGTAATTTATCCATTTTAATGACCCAATCGAGAGTTTTAAGGGTGGGAAGCAACTTACTCCTGTCTCCGTGGCCATTGAAGTGGGTGGGCGAAGAGAAGAGAGAGAGATACGAAGAAAGCTAGGGTCACATCCGAAGGGTTAAGATACTTTCGAAACCTTTTTTTTTTTTAGTTTTTCCCTCCTACTGTGTTTGCTTACATGATCTTAGAAACTTTGGATGTAAGTTTTTCTGTAGCAGAGATATATCTCAAATGAATTTAGGTTTTTTTAATTGCCGTGTATAACTTTTAAATTAATTTAACCTCTATCTTTTTAATGGATATCATTTTTTGATTTTATTAGAGTGAATTATTTTTTGATGTTTAGTCAAATCTTATGCTGCAGTTAGATATTCGAAAGTTTCATAAATCACGTCCCCACGTCACCGTATTTAACCTTAGTACACCACGTCCCCCCCTCCCCCCTCTACCCATTCCATTCTCCCCATCCCCCATCTCTCTTTAATTTATTTTACGTGTCCCTCTGCTCTCCTCTCTCATCTCTCTTTAATTTATTCGATAAATTAGAGATTTACATGAATATTTCTCTGCATACGATAATTTATGTAGTAGATATTCGTTAATTGTATCATGTATTTTGAGGTTTTTGTATCATCTACCCATATTTTTAAAAATTTACACCAAATATTTATATTCTTGATACTAAGTATACATATTTCTCTAAGGAACGTTAACTATAAATTTAATTACAAAATTATTTTTTATTTCATAAAATTTAAATAATTTTTATTAATTTATTTTTCATGTAGATATTTAGTTTTTTTTCATGGAAAGATAATTATAAATTAATAAAGGATAATTTTGTGCCATTATTACTTTCTTAATTATTCTCATGATTCACTAATTATATTCCCATAATCTCATTTTACCTAATATATTTTCTCCTATTTGTATTATATCTCTCATTTTCATTTGAGAGAATCTCTCTCTTTTTCATTTTCATTCAAATGAGATTTCTTTTATTACCATACTCCTCCCTCCTATCAAAGACTAGATGATATGTAAAAACTTTACATTGTTGGGCTATTGTAAAGTTTTCTTTTCTTTAAATTGTAAATATCATACTATATAATTCATAAGGATTTATATCGTTAAAAACTCACTTATCTATCACATATTACAAGAAATTGAAGAACTTATGTATTGTCTATTCTCTATAAGTGAAAGCAAATATATATGTTTTAGATTATAATTTCATACGATATAGCTCAATTTGGGAAGTAAATAGCTCAATTTGGAAAGTAACAATTAATTTGCTAGACAAATAATTTTTGATCTTTTAGATGGAATTTATTGCATATTCTTACAAGAATAGGTATAATTTTAGACAAATAATTTTTAATCTTTTAAATGGAATTTATTGCATCTTCTTACAAGAATAGGTATAATTTTTTCATTTAAAAATAAAAATCTCTAAAGAGGAGTTCTTCAACCTCAGGTGTTCAATATGTTCTTTTTTGCCATTTTTATCCAAGGCAATCTCATTGGAGAATATGTTAGGTTATTTCTATTATTCCTTTATGATTCACTTGATAAGTTGATGTAATGAATGATCTCTATCCTCCTACCCATCATTTACACCTATACATCACCAACCGCTTACACTCCAATATCCACTAGCAATCTATATGCACCTCTACCCTCCTCATTTATACCATATTCTTCTAACTTAAATTTTTAAGTAAAATAGTATAAGAAATATTATCCAAAATAACTTTACTATAGTCAAATTTACTATATCAAGATAGTCAATAGATAAACTAAGAGCGATGGTAAGTATAGAAATGAATATTCAAATAAATTTTCAACTATAATAGTGGTGGCTTTACTAAATTGGTAAAAGGAAATATCTTTACATAAGTCATTCTATGTTCTTTTTAAATATCAAAGTATAAATTTTAAAAAGAGATATTTCTACCAAATAAAATACTTCTTTTAGATATAAGTAAATATTTTTGTAAAATTATAAAAATTCAAAAGATATTTATTTATAATTGTATCATAACATTAAATTATTTAAAATATCTTCTCTTATGTTAATAAATTAATATTAATCATATTATATTTTAAAAATTATAATACATCTCGCGACACCGTGCAAATTAATCAACTAGTAATAATAAAACACAATGCACAGACTACATCTTACCCCCCACATGTTCATAAAAATAAGAGAAGGTAAATCTCCCATCAACCCCCCATCTCACCCTCGTTTGCACACTCACCAAAATCAAGTCCATCCCTACAACAGCATAGCCTACATTTATTTTCTATTTATTATAAAAAAAAGGACCAATTAAATCCCACCACTTACAAATCTCGTGTGCTCTCATCTTTTTCCCTTCTGTATCCAATAAAAATAACAAATAAACTTAGAGAGTGGAGAGAGTTTCCCAAAAGAAAAAATCCCATAATATCTTACGATCCCCATTAATAAATTTTGATTTCGATTATTATTTTTTTCGATTTATCCTTGTATTTTTGTGATATAAATAGTGACCAAAGGCCCTCAAGCGTCATCATTCTCTTCCTCAGCTGAAGTCTCCCTTCGGCTGTCCTCCTCCAGTTCTCCTCTAAGTGTACTGTCTACGGTGGCTGTCCATGACGCCTCTTGCCTCTAATCCCATACTATCTTACAATCAATACCAACAACTTTTGATTTCAATTTTTTTTTTTCATTTACCCTTGTATTTTCTTTCTGTAAATAGTGACCAAAGGCCCTCAAGCTTCATCGTTCCCTTCCTCCGATCTCAGGTCCCCCTTCGGTCATCTTCCTTTAATTCTCCCCTAAGTGTACGGTCTGTAGCGGCTATAACGACACCTTCTGCCTCCGTTCTTTTCCGCCACGACGTCGGTCCGTCGCTCTGCTCACGCATCCCCCTCTTCTTCATTTGCAATTTTTGTCGGTTGTAGTTTTTTATAGCTTAATTTTTCAAAACAAAAATAAAATAATAAAATTTTTATTCCATTATCCAGTTATCTATTTACTTAGCTTCTATTTGATTTATTAGATTTAATTTATAAATTTTTATATAAATATCACTAAAAATTTTTTAAATTACTTAAATATCATTCAATTTACTATATTTATATATATATGAAAGCGTCGTTTTCGTATTTATTATTCCGTTAGTCATAACTGTTAAATTTAATAATTTTGGACTAAAATATAATAAAAAAATTATTTTTTAATCTTCAAATTTATTTTAATCCTCAAATTTTTTTTTTATCCTCAAATTTTACTTTTTTAATTTTCACCCTCTTCATCTCCCTCTTCCCTCACCAGTTAACCTCCCTTCCTCCTCACCTCTCACCACCTCCTCTACCCATACTCTCCAACCTTCGACCACCTCCTCCGCCCACTCTCTCTAACCATCACCTCCTCTCAACGAACTCCTCCTCCTAAGGCGACGACCCTATCGTTTTCTCGTCGTCTGCGGTAACACTCTTCTTCAACTTCTCATTGTACGTGATGTACCTTTCTTGGGCTTGTGGTCGAAGAAGCACCCAAAGATGTTGTGGTGGTGGTGGTGGGTTTCGAAAACCCCATTTTCGATGTCACCTTAGGAGGAGGTGGTTGAGAGGAGGTATTGGATAGAGAGAGTGGGCAAAGGAGGTGATCAGAGGTTTGAGAGTAGGGGTGGAGGAGGTGGTCAGAGGTGAGGAGAAAGTGAGGTGAACTGGTAAGGGGAGGGGGTGAAAATTAAAAATATAAATTCTTATGACTAAGAAATATTTTTTATTACATTTCACTATAAAAATATTAAATTTAATGGTTATGATTAACAGAGTGACAAATACGAAAATAATACTACTTTTTCAATGATATATCTGTAAATATAGTGAATTAAATGATATTCAAGTAATTTAAAAAAATTTTAATAACATTCACATAAAAATTCCTTTAATTTATATGCATGTTTGCATACTCCTATGCTTTGATATGCACATTTACATTTTAGAGTTTTACATTTATTTTCATGCACCTAAAAAATCTAAAAAAAATAGTTTTCGTTTCTACATGTTAGCTTAGACTATTGGCAAAATTTCATTAGAAAAATATCTAAAAGAAATAAAAATCATTTTTCATTTTAATCCTTATGTTGTCACAATCCAATCCCGACCCTAAGCTAACTTTCCAAAATTTATTGCACTCATTTTCAATATTAGTTTTGTGTGAAAACTGGTAACATGCTTAGTTAAAGGATTAGGAAGGTCTAGAAAGTTTTGAAAAATTATTTGGCTACATATTACATTTAGGTCCATATTCTACAATTTAGTCATGTGCCTAGGATTCATTGTCCTATCCTTATTTAAAAACACCAAAAAAATTTTGGTTAACCAAAAAATAACAAAAATACATTAGCTTAGGTTAGTATGAAGCAACTCAAACATTTTTGCCTTCTTGTGAGACGACTCAGATTACTACATCACTTGATTTTTACTCAATTCTAAGAATTCAATTTTTTTTTTAAACGATTATGATTTCGCGCTACAACGATGTTTTTATCACTCAGTAAATTTCCCGCATCAATTTTTAGTATCATTGTCAGAGAGACAAGACATTTTAGTTGCTTTTTATTGCTTGCATTTAGTTGCATCTTCTTACATTCTTCTTGCATCTTAAATTACTAACTCATTTGCGTTTGCTTCTCTATGCATTTTGCAAGAAAAGACTCAAGCTCTAGACCAATCTAGATGAGCTTAGAAACATCACCTAGGTCATGCCATCTATTTAAAACAAACAAATAAAAAAATGCATATCTAGTTAGTTAGTTATAGTTTGTCCTATCTTTGCATTTTAACAAAAATAATAAAATAAAAATTATCTCTCTCTAAACCTTACACTTGATTAGAAGCTATCTTGTGAATAGAGCATTTGTTCTAGGGTTAAAACTGCCTCTAGAGGACTCAAGATCTTTTGAGAGTAATCTTCTTGAAACCATCACGTATATCCTTACATATCTTTGCATCAAACTTTGATTAATTAAAGGAAGTTACATCACCAATGATAACCTTGTTTGAAACTTTAAAAGAGTCAAAGTGTAACCCTTAAAACCCATTAAAGAAAGGTGAAACATTAAAAATTTATAATTCTCAAAAATTGAAAGCCTTGCTTGCTTTTGTATTTCACCACATTTCATATTGAATTGATCTTTAAAGGCAATCACTCCACCTAACACTCATCATATTCCGACGACAAAAATCCTAAGTATAAAACTAAGCAGATGTGCCCCTAAGGTTGGATAATTTCAAGTCTTAAGGGTTCAATTTTGTGATTGTGGAGTGGTTTGCCTTAATTCCTATTATTAAATCTAATGTCTAAGTTGCGGGTACCAAAGTCAAATGACTTAAGCGGGCTAGAGGTTAACAATTACCGCCTTGGCAAAAGCTTTGAAAATGCTCCCTCTACCTTACCCGTATTCAACCTAGCTGGATTGATCTTAGGAAAAGAGGTGTAATTGCTTGCAATCCTTGTTGTACCTTTTTAAGGCTTTTAGGTTCAATAGGGTCAAACCCGTTAAGGCTAAGTTTGTGTACTTGATTCTGTAGTTAGGGCATAACTTCTCTCATTCGTTTCCTTTCAATCTCTATCTTCTTCCTTAGTGTATGCAGGGTAGGAGGTCACAAAAAAATCCTTTAGAATGTCCTTTGGATAAAATCCCTAAGAAAAAGCCTAGTCTAATTAAGACTACTAAAATAGATGAAAACCATGTTAGTTCAACCCCTCATAAATAATATTTTGATGATTTTACAAAATAAAGAAAAAGAAATAAAACATAAGTATAGCATATTTTTCTCTGTAATAACACAATTGCAAGTTTCATGGAGTTTTCCAATTCGGAGGATTAAAAGCGTGAAAATTAGATTAGCATAAGTGTTGTCAAAGGTCATAAGCTTTTTATGTAAACTTTCAAAGGTTGTAATCTTTATTTTATTTGAGTTTAGAGACGCTGTAAAGAGCCCCCAAACATAACTTATAAATAGCTAACTTAGGCTCTCTACACTTAGGATAAATTAGAAACAAAAACTTAACACTAAGACACAAATCAGACGTCCATCACAACTGTCAGATGTCTGATTTTCAACTTTAAGACGTCTGATCATTGTTTCAAACATCTAATTGCCTATAGCATTACGTTTACATTCTGACCTCTTAGGCATCGATCGAAGCAACCTTCTATCAGACGTCCATAGCCTTATCCAGACATCGAATACATAGCCTGGATGTCCTTAAGCCAACCATTAGACTCAAGTGCCCATTTTCTCTATGTTATAACGGGCAAATACACTTTTAGACGTCTGGACATATCACCAAACGTCTATCAATGGACCCTTGCCTATTTATTGTTGTGCAAATCTTATTAGAAACCAAAATTCAACTCTTAGATTACCGAGGTATGTCATTATTTTTCCAAACGTCTAGGAAATTCGGCAGATGTCCATACTGACGTCTGTTCCTTAAAATCTAGAACCCTGTTTGGATATGGTCAAAATAGGAACGAATCCACTTATAATTAGACGTCCAATAATTTTATCAAACATTTTATATGAATATATCAGACGTCCCTGTTTCGATCCAATGAAATAGTAAGCCTGACTAATAGAATCAGACGTCCGTAATTGTACTCAGACGTCTTACAAGACGTTTGAACAAAAAATTAGGCATTTAATATTGCTGTCAGATTCATGATTGCTTTGATTTGTGTTGAATTTCATCCCAATCTCTTGGGACTTGTCTCCAACGGCTAGGAGACCTCTCCCAAGACTTCTTGAAGGCTCTAAACTTACCTATAAATAGACTACAACCCCTCTTGGGCAAGATACACCTCTTGAGATTCAATTTCCTTAGAAAATCACTTGCTCACTACTCTTTGCTTCCTATTGCCCTTGTGTTGTGCCAATACTTTGGTTAAAGGGTAAATCAACACTCCCGGTGCACTTCATTCTGCTGATTCTCAAGGAGTTCTTTTTATGCTTAATAGATAAGGAAGTCATTAATATTTTGGGATGTTCTATAGGTGTTGTTTCATTCTTATTCTATCATTATAGTTTGGGTATCCGGCCTATTGTGTCCCCGTCTCTTCATTATAAAGGGAGAAACCTCCGTTTAGGGATCAGAGGTAGGATTTGTAATTGAAGTACACTACCCTCGTTTAAGTAGTGTGGTTAGTAGATTGATCACAAAATCCTAAGTCAAGGGATTGGCTTAGGTGGTGGTTTTCACCCAATTTGGGTTTCCACCTAAAAATCTTGTGCCTCTTTTTGTGATTGTATTTTTGTTTTACAATATTTTCTAAATTCACTATTCACCCCCCTCTAGTGCAATTTCATTTGGTATCAGAGCAGGTTTTCCGCTTTTAGGAGTAACATCCACGGGAAGATCACATGGAGGGGAGAGTCATTTCCACTGGCATATTTGAGGGGCAATCCACCACCCGACCACCGCTCTTCGAAGGGACAAACTACACCTATTGGAAGCTAACAATGAAGATGTGGCTTCAAGCCAAAGATTTCTCCATTAGGAGAAATGTGAATCTGCATACGTCATTCCCAAGAAACCAAAAATGGGATACACGGTGGAGTAGATTCATCACCTTAAACTAAATGCTAAGGCAATGAACTCACTCTACTGCGCACTCAGCTCGAAGGAGTTCAACCACATTAGCCAATGCACAACTGCCCATAAGATATGGAGAACCTTAGAGGCAACTCACGAAGGTACGTTTAGAGTTAAATCCTCTAAGATTAATGTGTTATCGCAGGAATTCAAAGCCTTCTCTATGAAGGAAAATGAGAGACTTGGGGACATGTACACTCTATTCAAGTTAATCGTGAATAACCTCAAGTCTCTAGGAAAGACATTTATAAAGGGGGAGCTTCAAGGCAAGCTCCTTTACTCCCTTGGACCCGAGTGGGAGCAAAAAGTCACGGCAATAGAAGAAACCAACCAAGTAGAGTATCTAGACATGGAAAATCTACTTGGGAATCTTATAGCTTATGAATAAAAAATAGAGCAAAAGAAGAAATCTATCACACCGGAGCCAAAAAAGAAGAATTTAGCCTTCAAAGCTACGTCGGACGATGAGGTATGTACCGATGACGAAGAATTCGTTTTATTAGCTAAAAAGTTTAAAAAGTTTCTCAAAAATAGAAAAAAGATTAAGGGAAAGAAAAGGGAGGAAGAACCTCTAGTTTTCTATAATTGCAAGAAGAGAGGTCACATAAGGAAGGATTGTCCCTTACTCAAAAGGGATGATGAGAAGAAATACAAGAAGCCTTCCAACTACAAGAAATTCTCCAAGCCCAAGGGACTCAAGAAGAAGGCATTCTAAGCAACTTGGGATGACTCCACCTTCGAAGAAGAAGAGGAGGAAACAAATGAATAAACAACATGCTTGGGACTAATGGCAACGAAAGATGCTTTTGAATCTGAATCTGAGGAGCCTGAGGTAAACTCCTATTCTCTAGATGAATTACAAGATGCTTTTGATTCACTATATCTAGATCCTAAGGAAACAAAGACTAAAAGCAAAGCTCTAAAAGTAGAAAACCTAGAGAGTAAGAAATTAACCAATGATCTTGAAGAGAAGAATATAATTCTTACTAAAGAAACCATTACCTTGAATATGCAAATAAGAAACCTAATGATTGAAAAAGTGTCATTAACAAATGATTTATATACGACAATGAGTGAATAAAAATTTTTAGATAGAGAAAAAGTACTTGACAAAATCCATGTGCTTGAAAAATCAAACTCCTTTAAAAAGGATAAGAATAGCTTACTTAGAGTAGAGATTAGAGGACTAGAAGATAAACTAGACATAATGAAAATAGAGATAAATTACCTTAAAGAAAAATCAGATCAACTTCTTGAGGACTTAGCCAAATTTACAAAGGGGAAAGATAACTTAGACAAGCTCATTGCCCATCAAAAATCTTCCTCGAGTAAATTTGGACTAG
The DNA here is from genome assembly GCA_037157565.1 of Thalassia testudinum. Taxonomy (NCBI): domain Eukaryota; kingdom Viridiplantae; phylum Streptophyta; class Magnoliopsida; order Alismatales; family Hydrocharitaceae; genus Thalassia; species Thalassia testudinum. The sequence goes on along the minus strand of JAZHRO010000039.1, from coordinate 97,945,097 downwards.
GCTTTTATGAACCTAATCAAAGTGAGCTGAAAAAGGATCCTCCTCCAAAGGGGACCACTAACAAATACGGATCCACATTACAATGGATACCGAAAAGACAACTTTCACTTTGTTTTGTAGGGTTCAAAGAACATTATAATGTCAAAAATTGGATATACAAAATGAAGAATGGATGACTCAAATTAGAATGACCTAAGGAAACATCAAGTCACCAAAGGAGATCTTTTGTAGGAGCAAAGGGGTCTACAAGAAAGAAGACAAGGAGACCACCGCTATCAAGGAGGTCGATGGGTAATGGACTCTGGGTCTTCCAAATACATGAGGGGAGACAAGCACCTATTTTTGGACCTCCAACCTACGGATGGAGGAACGGTTACATTTGGCAACAACCACAAGGACCATATTATTGGCTTTGGTAAAATAGGTAACTCTCTCTCTCCTATCTCAAATGTCTCTTTAGTTAAAGGACTAAAGCATAATCTTTTAGGTTTTAGTCAAATTTTTGATAAGAGATTTAAGATAGTATTTACTTCAAAAATATTTGAAATTATGCATGCATCAACCAATGAAACCCTTCTTAAGGGAACTAGATTTAAAGACATTTATATTGTAGAATTTGATAAAGATGGCACTTATGAATGTCTTATAGCAAATAATGAGTTAAGTATATGGCATAGAAGGCTAGAACATGTTCATATAAAGCTAGTTCAAAAACTAGCCAAACATGAACTAGTTCGAGGTTTTCCTAAAGGAAAATTTTTAAATGAGCTTATTTGTGATTCATGTAAATTAGGTAAAATTATGAAATCTAGTTTTAAAAATAAAGAAGTTTTATCCACATCAAAACCATTAGAACTACTTCACCTAGATCTGTTTGGACCAACAAAATATGTGAGCCTTAGTGGATGCAAATATTGCCTTGTTATTGTATACGATTTTTCAAGATTTTCATGGGTCTCCTTCTTGAGATCCAAAGAAGGAGTATTTTCCATCTTTTCTATTTTTTATAGGAAGGTTCAAACTGAAAAAGGCTACCAAATCACTTGTATTCGTAGTGATCATGGGAGCGAGTTTGAAAATTCCTTGTTTGATGATTTTTGTCAAGAGCATGGTATTGCTCATGAGTTTTCTTTCCTCTGAACACCTCAACAAAATCGAATAGTTGAGAGAAAGAACCGTACTCTTCAAGAGTGTGCTCGAACATTGCTCATAGACTCCGGGTTACCGAAGTACTTTTGGGCCAAGGTAGTTAACATGACTTGTTACGTGTTAAATCGTACTTTAATTCAATCTGGGTTGCAAAAACTTGTTTTGAATTATATTATGGAAAAATACCCAAAATCAGTTATTTTAAAGTTTTTGGATGCCGATGCTTTATTTTGAATACCCGCTCTAATTTAGATAAATTTGATGCTAAAGATAAAGAAGCCATCTTTATTGGTTATTCTTCACGTAGTAAGGCATATCGAGTCTTTAACAAGACCACATTAATAGTAGAGGAAACCCTTCATGTTTTCTTCGATGAATCTCCTCACTCTTCCTTTATTAATCGAGTCAATATAGAAGATGAAGATGATTCTTTTATTGACATGTCTAACATCCCAAACTCCAATATCCATAATCTTCCAAAAGATTGGATATATCAAAGGGATCATCCCAAAAGTCAAGTCATTGGAAGTGTTTCCGATGACGTTAAAACCTGATCTCGTTTTAATTGCTCTTTCGGTCTCTCCGCTTTTGTATCTCAAGTTGAACCGAAGAGTGTCGAGGAAGCATGCTTCGAAGAACCTTGGATGATGGCCATGCAGGAGCTCAACCAATTCCAAAGGAATAAAGTTTGAAATCTAGTACCTAAGCTTAAAGGGCAAACGGTAATAGGAACCAAATGGGTATTCCGAAACAAGTTGAATGAATCCGGTATAGTCATTCGAAACAAGGCTCATTTCGTAGCACAAGGGTATAACCAAGAAGAAGGAATTGATTTTGATGAGACATATGCTTTCGTAGCTCAACTCGAATCAATTCGCATGAATCTTGTTTTTGCTATCTTCCTTGATTTTAAACTCTTTCAAATGGACGTTAAGAGCACGTTTCTTAACGAATTCGTTAAGGAGGAAGTTTTTGTAAAACAACCTCCTGGTTTTGAGTCTCATGATAAGTCTCATTTCATCTATGAATTAAACAAGAAACTATATGGTCTAAAGCAAGCTCCTAGAGCTTGGTATGAGAGGCTCAAAGACCATTTATTAAAAGCAAACTTTTCTATGGGGGAAGCTGATTCCACATTATTCATTAAAAGAAAAGGAAAAGATATTTTATTAGTTCAAATATGTAGATGATATTATCTTTGGTGCTACTAATGAATCTATGTGTAGAAAGTTCTTAGAGATTATGCACGAAGAATTCGAAATGAGTTTGATGAGTGAATTCAAGTTCTTCTTGGGTTTACAAATCACTCAAATCGAATTCGGGATTTTTGTGTGTCAATCAAAATACACAAAGGAGATACTGAAAATATTTGAAATGACGAAAAGTAAAGGGAAGAACACTTTTATGAGTGTCACAATTTCCCTAGACTTGGATAAATTAGGTATGACCATAAATCAAAAGCTCTATCGTAGCATGATTGGATCTTTACTGTATTTAACTCCCACCAGACCTAACATTTTATTTAGTACCTACTTATGTGCTAGGTTTCAATCAAACCTTAAATAAGCACACTTAAATGCTGTAAAATGAATATTTAAATATCTAGTTGACACATCTGATTATGGCTTATTCTACCCTAGGAGTCCACAATTCAACTTAGTCACATATAGCGATGCGGACTACGCAGGTAGCCGCACCGATAGAAAGAGTATTAGTGGGACGTGCCAATTTTAGGCGAATCACTAGTCTCTTAGGTCTCAAAGAAACAATCCAGTGTAGCCTTATCAACCACGGAGGCTGAATACATAGCCACCACTCTAGCATGTTCCCAAGTGCTATGGATGAAAAATACTTTGAAGGATTTTAATTTGATATTTAATAAGATAAAAATATTATGTGATAATACTAGTGCTATCAACATCTCGAAAAATCTCGTACATCACTCCCGTACAAAGCATATTAATGCTCGACATCATTTTTTCAGGGATAATGTACTTAAGGGAGAAATCGAGGTTAAATTTATTTATACTAAATTGCAACTGACTGATATTTTCACTAAACCTTTGAATTATGATCGTTTTAATTACATATGTAGGAAACTAGGCATTTGTAAGCTAAGTGATATTCGAAGAATTTATTGACTTAGTAGAATTTTGTTTGTCATGAACATAGAAGGAGCCTTGACTTTATCAAGTTAAGAACCTTCAAACACAGTTCAAACATCAAAATGCACATTCTGTGCAATATCAGACGTCTGATTAATACCACAGATATCTTATACTTAAAAATTCGACGTCTAAAGATGTGAAACAGACGTCGATTTTATATCTGAGAAGAGTTGAGAAAGTGCTATTCCAGACTCCGTTATCATCCACAGATGTCTGGATATAGGTTCTTCTGCTTTCTTGACAGGTACTCCGGTTACAACCAGGTGGCAATCCATCCTGAGGACCAAGAAAAGACCACGTTCACCTGCCCCTTCGGAACATATGCTTTCCGAAGGATGCCTTTCGATCTTTGCAATGCACCTGCTACTTTTCAGCGGTGCATGCTTGCCATATTCTCAGATATGGTAGGTGACTATCTGGAAGTCTTCATGGATGACTTTTCAGTTTTTGGAGCATCATTTGACGATTGCCTCCAACACTTGGTCCAGATACTCAGGCGGTGCATCGATGTGAATTTGGTTCTTTCCTGGGAAAAGAGCCATTTCATGGTGCCTAAGGGAATTATCCTGGGACATTTAATTTCGGAAAAAGGCATCCACGTGGATCGAGCTAAGGTTGATCTGATCTCTCGCCTTCCTATGCCTGGCTCGATCAGGGATATCCGTTCTTTTCTGGGGCACGTCGGTTTTTACCGTCGTTTCATTCCTGATTTCTCGAAAATCATGCACCCCTTGACTTCTCTTCTCTCTAAGTATGTACCCTTTGAAATCTCCAAGGAATGCACACTAGCTTTTGAAAACCTTCGTGACCGAGTCACCCAGGCACCTATCTTACAATCCCCTGACTGGTCTCAACCCTTTGAGATCATGTGCGATGCGTTTGATTTCGCTGTAGGAGCGGTCCTGGGGCAGAGAGATGACGGAAAACCCGTGGTCATCTACTACGCTAGCAAGACACTTGCCGAGGCTCAGCTTAACTATACGGTTACGGAGAAAGAGCTGCTAGCCGTAGTATTTGCCCTTGAAAAATTCCGATCATATCTCCTGGGTTCCCATGTCATCATCTACTCGGATCACACGGCTGTAAGGCATCTCCTTGCCAAGAAGGACTCGAAGCCCCGACTAATTCGTTGGATTTTGCTGTTACAAGAATTCGATCTTGAGATTTGTGACAAGGCGGGAAGGCAGAATGTGGTAGCCGACCATCTGTCTCATCTTCCTTCTGAGATTATCAACCCTTCCGGACCCATCACGGAACATTTTCCTGATGAGCACCTACTGACTATCGGTACTAGACTTCCATGGTTTGCTGATATAGTAAACTACTTGGCATCTCATCAGATCCCGTCTGATTGGCAGAAGGCCAAGAAAGACAAATTGCGTTCTGATGCCAAGTATTACATCTGGGAAGACCCGTACCTTTTCCGCATAGGTGCTGATCAAGTCATCCGGAGTGTGTCCCGGAGGAGGAAATCAACAATATTCTCTCTTTCTGCCATGACCAGGCATGCGGTGGCCACTTCTCTGGGCAAAAGACCGCATCAAAAGTCCTCCAGTGTGGCTTTTACTGGCCCACGCTGTTCAAAGACGCATACAGTCACTGTAAGGCATGCAGTCGTTGCCAGACTTTGGGCAACATGAGCCGTCGCGACATGATGCCTTTGCAACCGATTCTCGTATGCGAAATCTTTGATGTTTGGGGGATTGATTTTATGGGCCCCTTTCCTGCTTCGGATGGTTTCGAATACATTCTGCTTGCTGTGGACTACGTGTCCAAATGGATCGAAGCCATACCGACCTGAACCTGTGATCACAAAATTGTTCTCAAATTCATTCATCAAAATATTTTCTCAAGATTCGGGATTCCTCGTGCTATAATCTCTGATGGGGGGACCCATTTCACAAACTCTCAGTTTAGGTCACTGATGACCAAATACGGGGTGTCTCACTGAATCTCTACTCCTTACCACCCCCAAACTAATAGTCTAGCTGAGCTATCAAATCGGGAGATCAAGAAAATCCTGCAGGTCACTATTCGGCCTGACAGGAAGGACTGGTCGTCCCGACTTCCGGAAGCATTGTGGGCCTATAGGACCACCCACAAAATCAAATTAAGCATGTCTCCCTTTAGACTGGTATATGGGAAGGCGTGTCACCTTCCCGTAGAATTGGAGCATAAAGCCTATTGGGCAGTACGGAACTGTAATCTAGATCTTTTGAAGGCTGGAACCCACAGAAAACTTCAAATCAGCGAGATCGATGAATTACGCCTAGACGCGTATGAGAACTCGCGAATCTACACAAAGCGGGTTAAAGCCTTCCACGACAAGCATATCTCGAGAAAGATCTTTCATCCTGATCAGAAGGTCCTACTCTTTGATGCTCGACTCAAACTTTTCCCTGGAAAGCTGCGATCCAAGTGGGTTGGACCATATTTAGTCTGACAGGTTTTTGGAAATGGAGCCATCGAAATCAGTCCGCTCAGCCACGATTCCGAACCTTTCATCGTGAACGGTCAGAGACTCAAGCCGTTCATTGATGTGACTTCTACTGATTCGGTTGAATCATCTTATATCCTCCATTCCCCTTGAGCTTATTGCACCCAGCCGTTGGCGTAAAACTCAGCGCTTAACGGGAGGCAGCCCGTCATTTTCCTGAAAATCTAAAACCTTTTTCACACCTTTGTACACTTAAGGTTCGCCCTTATAGACAGCCGACTCCACCTCAGATGCTTGCATCTGAGATTAGAAATCGTCCGCAAAATTCATCCCGACCCATTCACTCATCAAAACATCTGTCTTAAGGAATGAACTAAGTAAATAAAAACCCCCTAAGTCACAATGAGGACATTGCAAACCTTAGGCATGGGGGGATATAAAAGTGCAAAACTTGTAAGAAAAGGTTTTAAACAAAAAATTCACATATGCCAAAAACACCATAAAAATTAGAAAAAATTTTCAAAAAAAAAAAAAGAAAAAGAATAAAAGAATAAGAGGAGAAAGGAAATTTTGTGGGAGAAGGAAAAGAAACAAAATGAAAAAGGAGTGCAAAAATAAAAGAAAAGTCATTAGTAAGAAACTAAGGAATTGACCTAAGTTCTAGACCTTATTCAAGAAAAAAAAAATGAAAAGTGCATGGTGAGATTAGTAAGAATGCAAACTTTAGGCATTCTTGGATAGACTCTTAGTACCCATTAAGAGCTAAACCTTCCTCAAGAGGTTGAGGAAAATGAAAAGCTTAAGTATTAGGTCCAAGGCTTAGGGAGTATTTGACCTCATTAACTAACTTTTGGTTTACGGGACTCAGTAACCTAAGCACCCTAACCTCACACACAGCCTGGTTCAGTAAGCGTAAAAATCAAAATCACGCAGAAGCGTCACAAAATTCTGAAAAGTACGCCTAGAGTATGAGCGGCCGATCAACACAAGTTGATTTGGATGAGTTCCCAGCGCGGAGAGGCGGGAAATCCCCTCGAAGATGCGTAACAAAATATCATCTCCTCGGTGCTTGTCTCTTAGGATATTTACATATCCTACTGGGGGCATGTAAGCACTCTGCTGGTTCAGATTCCATGGATGGCATTATCATGAAGTGTCAATTGCCAGGGTCTGGATTCGGCCACGGAACACCATGGATGGGATTATCTCGAAATCTCAATAGCCAAGGTTCCGGGGGTTGCCATGGGCGGTGCTATCTCGAAGTATTGAATGCCAGGAACCCTTGAGGATTGATGATGGGAGCGAGGAATCTGATACAAACCGTGTTGAAAAGCCAATCCTAAGCTAGAATTAAAAAGAAAACGAGAGAGAAAACTCTCCAAAAAAAAAGAAAAATTCTATCTCTCTCTTACAAAACGCACTGCGAACTAAGCCAGGGCTAAAATTATTTCAAGCACGGGTGCTTTAACCACAAAGTCCAATAGACCTTAGGTTAGTTCTTGTGGGCCTTAAAAACCTTTGCTAAGGACTGAGGCTGAGGCTAGACAGATCTGGATCTTGATTGGTACTAGAGTACCTTTTAGGCCTATGGTCAGCATTCTAACCTAATCTAAGTTCAAATGAAAAAGCACTTATCTGAAGTTATTAAAAACATCATGGTCTAGAACAAAGGTTAAAACCTTAAGTTTTTGCTAAGGGACTAGCAAAAGCTAGGCATGGGGGTATGATGAGAACCTCATCATGAATCCTGACTAGCACAATCTAACTTAGATATGCGAGAAAAGCTCCTACATAACTCATAGAAAGGCTTGACTAAGAAAATTCTGAGTTTGTAAAGAAAACATGTCATAAGGGGTAAAAATGCAATTTCACCAACACAATCAGTAAACAGGGTAACTCAGGGTCCAAACATAGGTCAAACTAACCTAATAAGAAGGAAAGTGGGATGATTTGATCCAATAAGGGCTACAGCAACTCCAAGGAATTAAATGACATTCTATAACCCTAAAACAAATCCACTTCAATTCACGAGGTTTGAGGCAGAGTAAAAATCGAATAAACCCTCTAAAATTCATAGAAAAATAATCTCTAGGGATTAAAACCTTCAATTTGGCCTTGGGAACCCATTTTGACCTACATTGAGAACCATGCCCAATTAATGATTTAATTTGGATTTTTACGTAAATTGGCCGTTCAAACAAGGTCTGACCTAGAAATAAAATTCACCATTAGAATCCTTAGGTCCCATTTAGTCATGCATAAAATCTTGAACCTAAGATGAGACCTTCTTGACCGACTTTGCATTTTGGTCCTCATCTATTACTTTTTGACCCTCAACTTTCGAAACCATTGCATTTTGGCCCCTAGGTTCCTTGTCGTTCTTTGCATATAGGTCCCTCCTGCAAATCTCCGAGCAGCGCCATGCTCCGGCGACTTTGCGCGGAGCATGGCGCCGCGCAGGGTGAGGGAGTGTACCTGCCAATTGAACTGGGTGTTCTCTACGACGTCTGCTGTCGCAGGAATACCACCATGACCTCTGCCCTCGCCCACACCTTCCGTGTGAATGTGCGGAAGGTATAGGTCGCAGTTCCGACCACTCTCCGGCGAGGGAGGCACGTCACCTCCCTGTGCCCACCCCTCCGCCTCCGCCTTTATAAGAACCAGCGTCGCCAGCCGACTCTGGTAGCTCGGTCCTGACGGAGAAAAACCCCCACCTTTCCTCTCTTCCAACTCCGGCAGAAACCCACCAGCTCCGGCGGCTCCTCCTCCTCCGTCTCGTCGCTCTGCTGCAATACCAGCAGCAGAGCCACCTTCGCCTGCTCTTCCCGCATCGCGCCGTACCCAGCGCGCGCCCTCCCGCTCTCTTCCTCGCCGCCGCCCCCCCCCTCTGGGTATTTCTTCTCCGGCGACAGTCGATACGATTGCCGCCCTGCTCCGGCCCCTTCGTCCCCGTAATTAGGTCAGAACTATTCCCCATCTCCCCCTCTTTCTTTTCCTCACTGTCTTTCATTTGATTAAACCCTCGACCGCTCCTGTCCACCATCACCTTCCTCAACTCCGGCCACCCTCCGACGAGATGCTCCCATCGCTCCGCAACCCCATACACCTCGCCGACCCTCACGTAACCTCCGCCTCATCACGCTGAACAACCTCCGCCCACCCACTGCCGCTCTACACCCTCTCATCGCTCCCCCGAACACACCCACACCTCCGGTCACAAGACAACCTAGGCATGCATGCCTAGGCTGCCCCACGACCTGCTGCACCTCTCACTACCTTCTCCGTGCCACGGCGAAGGTCCCCCGCTAGTCTAATTAGGCCGAGAGGCCGTGCTTCTGTCTGACAGGGTCGTAGCCCCAGCCGCCATTAACGACAACTGAAGCAGCTTTGAGGCGAGCTCCAGGCCCTGCAGCTTCAGGATCCCAGGTGCTGCAGGTTGGGGTGAAGTCTGCGGAGACTTCTGCCTCAGCAGTTGGCACTGATAGTGGCTGCAGCTGAGCGGAGAGCAAGGCGGAATCATCCTACGGGCACGCGCGAGAAGAGCGCAGAGGATAGTCCCACATCGTGAGTTTACCAAACCCCGCAATAGTATAAGTTGATTTTGTGTTTTCTACTGGTCGCCTCCGAAAGCACTGGGGTGAGGTCCCTCACCTTACTCACGCTCGCCTCGTCCGCGGTTTCACCTCGCGGATCTGGCGGGATCCGACCCAACCCTATCTGAGCACACCTCGCACATCACCCACACACCGGTGCGCCTGGTCACGGGCACAAAACCCGACCCGATTACCCGCGGCTCTGGGAGAGCATCCTATGAGTGGTTTACAGAGAGAGAGACGTGCTGGTAGAGGGACAGGGTAGGTTTTGCTCTTTGTGCAGGGATAGGGTGCGAGGGAAGAAGAACACACTTGGCCGAAGGAAGAAGAAAGAAGGAGAAGGCCAAGGAACAAAGCAGAAGAAGATCGCAGAAGAAGAAGAAGGAGAAGCACAAAGGAAGCACTGTAGCAGACACCACTTAAGTCGTCTAATTGAGAAATCAGACGACGGATGAAGCTCTACAGACAAAGCAAAGAAGAAGAAAAAGAAAAGAAAAGGTGCCGCAGCTGAAAGAAAAGAGAAGGAAGAAAGAAGAAGAAAAGAGAAGATAAAGAAAGAAGAAGAACTGAAGAAGATCAAGAACTCTGAAGAAAGAAAAGAGAAGAAAAGAAGAGAAAAAGAAGACAGGCAAAGAGAGAAAGAAGAGAAGAAGAAAAAGTCAAGAAACAAAATCTACTTCTCCCTCTCTCTCTCTTTCTCTTTCTTATTTTTGTAATAAAGAAGCATTGTACTTCTAAAATTCTAGTAGCTCCCTGAGTTCGACCTCGGAAGAAAAACATTTCTGAGTAAAATTGTAATAGTGGCAATGACGACAAACCGTAGCTATTTTATCTGTACCACAACGACATTACTATAATAAGAACAAACAAAAGGCTAAGCTTCGGTGTCATCATCAGACACTAGGTATCTCCTTCCACGACTTTGATCGAGTCCTTTTAAAGCCCTCAACTTGTTTTTTTTCTCTCTCTTTGATTTACAACTCATTTAAGGTTTCCTATTCTATTGTGCTTCTTTTGCCCTAGGAGCTAAAACCCTCGAACAAAACCTAGAGCTTGGAACTTATTTTTTTTATATAGCTTGAATGAATGTATTTTTGGATGCTAATTGCAAGGGCATTACCTCAAGTGATTCAAGCCGACGTCTTAGTGGCTTGAGTTCAAAGGTATATTGCCACAACATTATGGCAGGTTGTACTGCCTCAAGGCATACTACCACACAAATTTTTTCCATTGTTTTCTGTTGTGTGCATGTTTGGCACTATGTTGCCTTATTGGTTGAATGACTGGTGTGGGATTGTTTTTGCGGGTGTCCTATCCTAAAACACCAAACCCCACCCTCCAAAACCAACCCACCCAACCTACCCAAAATGCCTCCCCATCAGAAGCAAGCCGAGGACTCTTCCACCTCCTCTTCCACCTATTTGGCTGACCAACTATGTGGCGACATCGCTAAACAACGATTTTGTCTCTTCGTAAATGACAAAGTCAAGTGTCCTCGATTCCTTGTATGGAATGACTTTGCCTATCTAAACCTTCGGGAACATTTTGAAACCCTTCATCTCTTCCGCTATTTTGATCGACAGTTCCACTTTGGCATTGGAACAATTGGTGTGTTTCCTAATCTTGTCCGACTTTTCTACGCCATCGTTGAAGACTACAGCAACGATGAACTTGAGTTACATACCCGTTTATTTGGGCATGAAATCCATATCACCTCTGATTCTATTTCCACCCTTCTTGTCATCCCTAATGAGGGAAATGATTTCAATGAGATTCTGAGGCAATATGACTCAGAAGTCACCAATCAAGAATTAGTCCTACCTGAAAGATATGTAGAAAATCTTGGTATCCTACCATGCAAGAACCTCAAACCTCTTCCTTGATTACTCTCTCGCATTTTTGGGTGGGACCTTCTAAATAAATCGAGAGGTTTTGACTATATCTCGTGCCAACACAAGGTGCTCCTTTTTGCCGCTATACGTCACATTCCCTTCAATTACTGCCACCTCATTATTCGTGTTATGAATGAGGAACATGGGGCGTCTCTACCATTTGAGTCCATTTTATCCAAGATTTTTGCAAGTCATTGGATTTCCATCAATGACCAAGCGGTTGATAAAAAAATTGAGCCCTACAACCGGGCCACAGCCGCCAAGATGCACATTCTTAGAGAGCATCTTGAGCCAGCCAAAGAGCCCACTGAAGAAGAACCCTTTCCACCCTTTCCGAATCTCCATGAAGAACGTCCTCTTCAAATAGAAGCTCCTCGATCGAGCTTTGATGAGACATGGGATCCCGTCACGGATTCCATCTCCTCGGGCATCTCTCTCTTGTTGCGATGAACCGACGAGATGTACACTTATATGGGAGGTATGCACTGCGACATCGACGAACTTTGTACCGACGCTCGCAATCTGCAGATGGGTCAAGGACCTGATCGCCGCTGCCGCTGCCACGATCAAGAAGACTAGTTTGTGTTTGTTTTCTTTCTTTTTGTCTTTCCATGTTAGCTTGTATTAAGGGGCTTTGACCCTATACTTATATATTTTTTGGGAACAATAACTAGTTTGTGCTTAGAGCACATACATTCTTTTCTTAGTTAGTTTACTTTAATGCTCTTGCATTTTTATTCTACTTCAGCATGCAGATTTTATTAATGATTTTCGCTTTATAAATGTCATTATATAACACTTGTAGTTTAAGATTCAACCCCTTTCAAAACCCTTCACGATGATATTCAAAAAGGGGGAGAAGAACTTAAGGAAGAACTTAGGAAATGACATGAAAAGTTACGAAAAATCTTTTCAAAATTGGTATAGATTACTAAATACAACTTTCAGGGGGAGAAAATAAGAACCTACAGATATATTTTGAAAATCATCAAAAGGGGGAGATTGTTAGTTCAACCCCTCATAAATAATATTTTGATTATTTTACAAAATAAAGAAAAAGAGATAAAACATAGGCATATCATATTTTTCTCTGTAATAATACAATTGCAGGTTTCATGGAGTTTTCCAAGTCGGAGGATTAAAAGCGTGAAAACTAGATTAGCATAAGTGTTGTCATAGGTCATAAGCTTTTTATGTAAACTTTCAAAGGTTGTAATTTTATTTTATTTGAGTCTAGAGATGTTGTAAAGAGCCCTCAAACATAACTTATAAATAGCTAACTTAGGCTCTCTACACTTAGGATAAATTAGAAACAAAAACCTAACACTAAGACACAAATCAGACGTCCATCACAACTGTCAGACGTCTGACCATTGTTGCGAACGTCTAATTGCATATAGCATTGCATTTACATTTTGACCTCTTAGGCATCAGTCGAAGCAACCTTCTATCAGACGTCCATAGCCTTATCCAGATGTCGAATACATAGCCTGGACGTCCTTAAACCAACCGTTAGACTCAAGTGCCCATGTTCTCTATGTTATAACCGGCAAATACACTTTTAGACGTCTGGACATATCACCAGACGTTTATTAATGGACCGTTGCCCATTTATTTCTGTGTAAATCTTATTAGAAACCAAAATTCAACTCTTAGATTACCGAGGTATGTCCTTATTATTTTTCCAGACATCTAAGAAATTCTGTAGACATCCAAACTAACGTCTATTCCTTAAAATCTAGAATCCTGTTTGGATCTGGTCAAAACAGAAATGAATCCACTTATAATTAGACATCCAATATTTTTATCAGACGTCTTATATGAATATATCAAACATCCCTATTTTGATCCAATGAAAATAGTAAGTCTGAATAATAGAATCAGACGTCCATAATTGTACTCAGACATCTTACAAGACGTCTGAACTAAAAATTAGACGTCTGATATTGTTGTCAGATTCATGATTGCTTTGATTTGTGTTGGATTTCATCCCAATCTCTTGGAACTTGCCTCCAACAGCTAGGAGACCTCTCCCAACCCTTCTTGAAGGTTCCAAACTTGCCTATAAATAGACTACAACCCCTTTTAGGCAAGATGCACCTCTTGAGATTCAATTTCCTTAGAAAATCACTTGCACGCTACTCTTTGCTTCCTATTACCCTTATGCTGTGCCAACACTCTAATTAAAGGGCAAATCAACAATCCTGGTGCACTTCATTCTGCTGATTCTCAGGGAATTCTTTTTATTCTTAATAGATAAGGAAGTCATTAATATTTTGGGGTGTTCTATAGGTTTTGTTTCATTCTTATTTTATTATTGTAGTTTGGGTATCTAGCCTGTCGGGTCCCCGTCTCTTCATTGTGAAGGGAGAAACCTTCGTTTAGGGATTGGAGGTGGGATTTGTAATTGAGGTACACTACTCTCGTTTAAGTAGTGTGGTTAGTGGATTGATCACTTTGTGATCAAAAATCCTAAGTCAAGGAATTTGCTTAGGTGTTGGTTTTCACCCAATTTGGGTTTCCACCTAAAAATCTTATGCCTCTTTTTGTGATTGTATTTTTGTCTTACAATATTTTGTAAATTCACTATTCACCCCCCTTCTAATGCAATTTCAAACCAAGCCAACCAATTTGAAAGATTCCACCAACGAATGCTCCAATTCCAACAAGTCCAACAACAAATGTAAGAATTAATTATGGGCACAAAGTGAGAATCAAAACCAAAAGCAACCTAAGCCCTTAAGAGATTTTTATAATCCCTCAAACTCAATTGCCGAACCCTTTATGCGGGTTCCATAAATGGATGCCAATTTTGAAATCAAACCCACCACCATAGCTCTGTTGTCCCATGATGCGCGAAATCCACTAAGAGATAATAGTGTCATTGTAGGGTGAAAATCATGATTGTTTACAAAATTTTCGAACTCGTAATAGATGAAATCATAGAAATACAGGAGTTCAAGTCGTCTCATATGAAGGTGAATGTCTTAAGTTACTTCCTGACTTATGCGATGAATGAGTGAATTTTTTTTGGATTTTTGAAATTGTTTTTCTATTTTTTTGAATTTTTATTTTTAAAATAGGGTAGGATTATTCCGACCCAACAAGAAAGAGACAACTAACCTAACTCTAACGAATCCATTAAATTATACCTAATTTATCTAAGATTTCTAACTTAGTAAGGAATAATTTCAAGTGATTTCACGCTATTAGAAGTTGTATAAAATTCAAAAAAAATATGGAAAGGTCAAAATTTTTGTGTTTTGTTTAACAGTAGACCCCAAGTCAGTGCACAAATTTTATAAAATTTATAGATTGATTTAGGCTCCAAAATTTTGCAACGTGAATCCCTACTTGACTCCCAACTTACATACAAAATTTGGTCATTTTTGGATGACTTGAACTTGTAGGATGAATTTTCAAATGCGAAGTTGCGATTCTAGACGGGAGATGAGTGGTGTAAATTTGAGAACACTATACTTTTTTTGGTTTTTTTTGTTTTTCTAATTTTTTTGATATTTTATATATGAAGGAAATAAAAATAACACAAGAAAAATTACACTAATGAAGAAAAGAAACACAAGGATTGTACAAGAAAGAGAGTGTTTTTATTAATGTCAAATGTGCATCAATCAAATACTACAATTGATTAAGCAAAACTGAAGAAGAAGAAGAAGAAGAAGAAGCCGAAGAAGATCGATGGAGACGGAGGACTCATGGCAGAGGTGGAGAGACCCACCAATGACCACCAAGATGAAGTAAACTCGAAGAAGATCCGGAGAAGAAGCATCACCTTAGATGTGTAATGATGGTGGAGAAGGTAACAATAGGATTAGGGAGAAGAAAAACTAGAGGAGAGGGAAACCTAAAGGAAAAGGAGACCTAAGGAGAGGAGAACTAGAGGAAGAAGAATATAAGGTGGAAGAGATGAAGGAAGGTGGGTGGACTGAAGAAGAAGAAGGTGGAGGAGAAAGAAGGCGTGGAGAAGAGGAAGATGGAGAGGAGGGAGCAGCTAGGGTTAGGAAGGGAGAGGGATGCTTTACGTGGAGGGGGGTAGGTGGTTATATAAAAGGGTACTAGGGTTGGCATGGGATGTAGTTTAGGCAAGGAGAGATTTAGGCAAGTAGGATGAGGAATTGATTTTAGGAAAGTAGGATTAGGAATTGAGATTTGGAAGGTGGGCAAGGGATTTTTGGGAAGAGGTGGCGTGGAGTTGTGGGGCTTTGTGGTGGTGGTTGGAGTGGGAAATAGGGTTGATGGATGGTGGGCGTGGGATGTGGTGATGTTGAATTAGGTAAGTAGTGGTTAGGGTTTAAGGAAAGTGTTTTAGCTTGGAAGGGAATTTGGAATTCAGATTAGGATTGATAGGATCTTGGCTAGAATTAAATGGTGATGAGGCATTTTTTGGTTGGATGAAAGGTAGTAGGTGTGGATTGATGTCCTTGTGTTTAGGATTCATTTTTGTTTCCCTATTTAAAAACACCAAAAAAATCTAATAAATCAAAAAAATAACAAAAATACATTAGTTTAGGCCAGTAGAAAGCAACTTGAATATTTTGTTTCCTTGTGTGACAACTCGAACTCCCACATCACTTGATTTCATTCATTTTTAAGAGTTCAAATTTTTTAAACGGCCATGATTTTCCACTACAATGATGTTTTTATCACTAAGCAAATTTTGCGATCAGTGAGGGATGTGTTGTGATCTATTATGCATGCACTACAAAAGAAGGATAAGGATGAGAAGAGAACAGATGAGAGAAGTAGTGCCCTAACTACAAAAATCAAGCACATTGACCTAGCTTTAAAAGGTGTGTGACCTTATTGGACCTAATCCTAGAACCCTAGAGATTCAAATCCGGAAAAAAGGCCTTTTTGAAAGTATCACCCATGAAGGGAATATAGAGATTTGACATCAAAGGAAAGTTGAAGCCCTGGCATGTGGGACCCTTTGAGATGCTCGAGAGAGTGGGTCTGGTGGCATATAGTTTTGCATTACCTTCTCATTTGTCAGGGATTCATGACATCTTCCACATGTCCAGTTTGAGGAAGTACTTTCCAATTCCTATTCACATCATCCAATACGAGGATCTCAGCATGGAGTCGAGCCTTACCTATAAAGAGCAGCTGGTTTAGATACTCAAGTGAGCCTTGAAGAGACTCAAGAATAAAATCGTTCCTCTCGTGTAGGTCATATGGTGTAGTTCGTAAAGCAAAGAAGCGACATGGGAACTGGAGGTCGAGATGCAACCACAATATCCCTTCTTGTTCTCGAATTCAGGTATGTGTTCAAATTTTGAGGATGAAATTTTGTTTAAAGGGGGTAGGATGTGAGAGCCCACAAAAAAAATTGTGATTAACTAAGGAAAATAGTGAAATTAATTCTCTTAATTGTGAATTAGGATCCTAACTACCTTATTTGAGAGCCTAAGAAACTAAAGGACCTAAATTATGGGCCCTATTTATGGGATGCCCAACTTTTGAGTTGAAAGGTGAATTAGCCTAATGGAAGGGCAAGGGGCAATGGGATACAAGTGGTGGCAAGAAGAACTTAAAGAATGGAAAAGGGAAGGAGCACTTGAGAATTTCCCAAGGCAATAGAGGAAATAAGTGAGAGAGGGAGCCTCACACCGTATCTCATCTCCAAATTCTTCCATTCCCTTCCCCTATCCGTTATTCCTCCAACGAGAGAGAGAGGGCGTTGAGAGGGAAAGCAACTATAGCAATGAGTAAGGAGGAGGAGTGGTGAAGAGGAGCTTCAACAACTCTAGCAAGAGGAGAAGCACCTCCATTTTCCCCCTTCAGTCACTGTACACCAAGGTAACGGTCCATCCATTTCTGAGGTAGGGAAGCTAATCCTCTTTCCTTTAGTATATGTGACGTGGTCTCGTGTGTGTGTGTTAAGAGGTGTCGTTATAGTTGCACTTGATATGTGGGTTTTGAAAGAAGTAAACGGAGGTGAGTCCGAGTGTCGGTCTCAGGGAGGCGTGGAAATCGGATTTTGTTTACCACTTGTTGTCACGAAAAAGGCGGAGTTTTGCTTGCGAAAGAGACGGTTTTGAAAAGCGAGAGATAGAGAGAGAGTTTAGGGTTAGAAAGCTCTTGGTTTTGATCATGCACTTTAAACAGAAATTAAAATGGCGACTAAACGGAAAATAATTTCATTAAACATGCATTCATAGTTCATGGTTTACAACATTAAATACATGCTTCAACAAAAGTAAATGAAAGCTTAAAGAGAGAGAGAGAGAGAGGTAGAGAGAGAGAGTGGAGAGCGACGAGCCAGCCACGGCGGTGGAGGAGGCTCCGTCGGTGACTCGTCGTCTCCGTTGATTACAAGAGTGCCTAAAACTAGCTAGGAGAGGAGTGGAGTAGTTGCAAGTGGGATAGTATCCATTGAATGGTGGTAGAAGGGGGTTTAAATAGAGTTAAGGGCTTCCTAAAAGAAGAATGTGCTTTAGCGACATCCAGAACGTCGCTAAAACCGCTTCCAGATACGTCGGTGAAGCTCTCCTGCCGCCGGTCAGCTGCCCGCCCCGCTCTCTCTCCATGCACGATCCGTGGACGTTGAACGAGATCCGTCCGATCTTCGATCTCGGCCGCGCGGATCTCGAGCGCGCGGATCTCGGCCGTTCGATCGAAGATCAACGGCCGAGATTCGTCCTTGGCTGGCTTGAGGGCGTGCGAGTGGTGGGGGCGGGGCAACGTGGTGCTTTCTGGGCCGTTGATCTCCAGATCAACGATCAGAATTTCTTGGGCCCATTGTGGGAGCTCCGGATGTCGGATTTGGCCGATCTTGAGTCCGTTGGACTCCGTTCGTCGTTCTGAATCCATCCGTGCGGTCCGATTGCTCATCTGGGGCCTGCTTTGACACATGCTTTACACAAATGGCCATTAATGCAGTTTATAAGCAATCTTGGTACTTGATGCATGCAATGCTCCTATTCTACTTTATGTTGTGCCTTTTATTCTAAAGATGGGCCATATTTAACCTAATTACTACCCCCCTTGCGTGGTGTTATCATACCCCCATGCTTACTCCTTGATAGTCCCTAACAAGGTTTATTTTAGCCTTTATTTCTTTGGAGAATTCAAGAAGTAATTGCTTAGGCACTTCGTTACTCGTCAATAAGAGGAAATATACGAAGATCTTAATCTACAAAGACTAAGCAGCGCCCGGGTGTCTTCCAGAATACGAATCGCCCGAATCCTTGCTTTGTATATATAACTATACATATGTATACGTATATATCTATATATGTCTTTTTAGAATTTTCGGAATTCAGTGTGAGTTGGTAACTTTTTACGGCTACCCAACCCACCCAAAACTCGGTCAAAACCCTAAGTGCTAAGCATCTTGGTGTGAATGTTGTGATAGACTCACTTAACGGTAATTGAGACAGACTTCGAGTTTCTACGCCTCTAGGTGACCGGAAAAGAAAATAAATTTTTGCCTGAAGGTGTATTTGTTCGATTGGTAGCTTTCTCCCTACGTTCATTTTACTTGGGGTCAACACAAGGATTTTCCAGTGTATATCTCCTCGGCTTGTACTACTTCCCCGCTTCGTCCTTAGGTGTTTTGGTCTTTTTTGTGCAATTATTGAGCTGGGCTCTGGACAACCGACCAATGGGCTGTTACCCACGATCACTTGCCAGCCATACTCTTGCGGTGAAGTGTGGTTTATTTTCTTTTTTTCTCTCTCTATTTTTTTTTTCGTAGGTGGCTTCCCTAATCTCAAATGTACCTAGAGGCAGCGAAAAAGAAATGGCCTGTGGCTGGGTTCTGGACAACCTGCCAATGGGCTGTTACCCACGACAACTTGCCAGCCATACCACCCTAGAGAGTTCATTAGCTACCCAATTTCTGTCAAAATCTCCGAGAAGTGATTCGGTGCAAAAATGTGTGTAGATGCTTAGACTCAAAGTTTTCCTGAGTTAGAGGGTGAGTTGATAAGTCGTATACTTATTACCTTATTTATTAGGTAGATTAGAATAGCTTAAAGTTGCAAGGATTCGCCGCTAAATCCATATTTTAACGCACACTAAGGCTGATTAAGCCTAAAGGCCTAAAAAGTCTAAGTGTTTAAGTTCTTTTTTTGTATTATTTCCCACTATTGACAAGTTTCTAATGCCTAAGTTTTTCTTCCTAAATTCAATTTTTTTTTTTAATCAATTAATTTATTCATTCAGATTGATTAATTAAGCTCAGGATTATGCAATTTACCATCCCCCCCATGCTTATGTTGGACAATGTCCTCATTGGCAGATGCATGGATGCAGAAGGGTTCAGAAAGATAGTACCTGAGTGACGTAAACTACCATATCAGTCTGAATCCGCTGGGTTGCCTCCCAGGAATAGCTGAGTTTAAAGCCTCCAGCTGGGCAGTGCACAAACAGGAATGGCTTAGGTCAAGAAGATATGTTCAAAATTAACCAGACCCAAAATCAGAAGTCCACAGATGCGAATAAGGTTGTGGTGGAGTCCCGTTCCTAAGGGACCGGAATTCTGTATCATGCATGCCCATGTCAGAACCTCTCTTAGTTTGTGGGCATGCAAACAAGTTGTTGTGGATGAACGCACCCCAATTATGACACGCCAGACACTAAAGATGTAGGTTTTATATTCAGCTTGTGTCCCCATAAAATTGTAATCCATCGAAAGTGTATCAATTCCAGTGCATTTGGGTTGCGGGATTCTTATTCTAGTAGGGCAGGTAACAAAGTCCAGAGTTTCATAATGAGCCCTACAACCAAGCATGAGGCCTCTCTCCAAAGACGAATCCATCTCTTCCACAACTATGGTTTCATCGCTCATTTCTTCCAAGCCCTTGATCTCAAGAATATTTTCTGCCACCTTCTCTGTATCAGATTCACTATTTGGGGTTACATTAGAGGTAGGGTCAATTTCATCCTCTAGATCATATTCTTTCTCTCGGCCCTCCTCCAAATTTGTGATGGGGATTCCAACTGATTCATAATCAATTTCTTTGAGATTGTAACTCCATTCTCCATCTATGATGGTGGCTGCTGCTCCCACCAGATTGCTTCTCTTGGGCCGATTAGATTCAGATTCCAAGGCGTCTCCCCTCACATTCTCAGTTTCCTCCTGATGTTTGTTCTTAATGCTCCCCAAATTGTGTTCCAAGGAATCCTTACTGTCCTTATCCACTGAGTTGTCCAACTCCTGAGGGGTATCAATGGTGGACTGAACCAAATCAGGATGACTGGGTGTAGTCCAATTGATCATGGTAGGTCCTTACTTTATGAGTGGCGTTGTGTGCAACATCTTTCTCTGGCCTTCTTTCCCCAATTGTTGGAACAAATCCATCATGGCCTGTTGCCTTTTAATCAATTCTTGATTCTGTCTGTGTAGTTCTAATTTGAGGTTATCAAGAATTGACATGATGTCATTTGGTGTCCTTTGGATTTCCTCCTTGAGATCCTGGTTAAGAGAGTATGGTTGAGGTTGTGGATCAGAACCCATATTGGTGTTTAGGTTCTTGGGTGGGTCCTCTATTCTATCATGTTCAGGGTCCAGTTCTTCAAGAGGAACCATTCTCTGTTTGGTCCTACTCCAGAATAGTTGAGGTTCTAAGTCCTCCTCCTAGTCAGATTCTTTATCAGGGGACCAAATCAAAGGTTGATGATCCTGGGTTTGCCTAGATTTCTGATCATTTTCTGATTTCCATTTGTCTAGAACTCCTTCTAATCTAAAGGTCAAGTAGGCAAGGTTGTTGAATTCAGATGACCTTTCTTGGTTATTATCCTAAGATGGGTAGGGTTCTTGGTGTTCTCCTAAAGTGTAGGTCCTATCACAGTAGAACGGGTCGGACCTAAATGAGGAGGCATCGTGAGGACAATCGAGATATGGAGCCCCATGATTTGAATCGTACCCTTGGGTGGCTATGTTGGTTGTATTCCAATAAGAGGTTGGTGCGGTTTGGTCATAGTTGGGCCAAGAGGGATATTCAAGGTTGTACCCCCAACTTGGTGGTTGGTTAGCCCAAGAAGGCTGTGGATAGGGTCCACTTGGGTTAGCATACAAATCCTGTTGGGGGCAGTTTAGGTAAGATGGATAGGCATTGAAACCCACGGTTTGGAAGAAATGGAGGGATGTGGGAAGAACAGATGCGAGAGAGTTGTGTCCTCAACCAAGCAAACAAGCCTAGTCCTTATGGTGTATTCCTTAGAAGACCTAAAAATCTCACAAAGGTTGATTAAGTCCGTAAGCACTGGACTCCCCTTCCCGAGGTTAATCTGGCCAAGTTGATTACGAGGGGATTGCGGGGAAGGTTATTCCTTTGGCTTGCGCCTCCGGTTCCATAGACCCCACAACCGCGGTCGTTTGACACTGCCCCGCAGCCTAGTCACCAGATTCTACCAAGGGAATGAAAGCCAAGTGCCTAGTGAACAAAACCTCACCTTTTGAGACTTAACTCAGTCCTGCCTAGGGCACGTCTACTCATTTTTAAAGGGCTAGGATAGTGCTTGTGCTTAGGGTGATGTGATGAGGCGTTGATTGGGGTGGTGCCTCTTAATTTTCCACTTTCAAAGTGTGTGCTTCTAGCAAAACATGATTTTCAAGCAAGGATTTGTTAGGATGTGGTGTCTTTTAGTGTTTCATCCTTACTTTAGTACATTTTAGGGTTGACGTGTCTTAATGTTTTCAAACAAGTTTCAGTGGGCACGTCAAGTTCTGCACACAATTTGATGAAAGTAGATTTCCTTTTTATTCTGTAGAGGCTCTAAAACCCTAGTGTACTCATCCTAATGATCATGCAGCTTCTATTAGATGAGTCAGTTTTAGGGTTGAGTGGTGTGGCCCAGGACAATACATGGTGGCTTCGCAAACACCACTCAAGAAAGAAAACAACACTCCAAGAATTTATTCAGCTTATTAGAGTGTACATTTTTTTTTGTAGGGTGATGTGTTAGAAATGTGGGTCAAGCAATCATTCACCACGCCAATTTTTTCAGTTTTTTTACAATTTTTTTTAGCTTTTTCACGCAAGCAAACAATGAGAGAGAGGTTACTCACTATCGGTCCTCGAGGCGCCTACTCCCTTGCTACCATCGTGGAATGCGTCGCTTCGCCGTCCATGCGTCGAATTCCTGCAACCGTCAAGTAAAAAGGAAAACAGGGCATTAGACGGTGTGAGAATGAGTGTGGAATGGAGGTGATAAAACAAATCCGTTGCCTCCCCGGCAACGGCGCCAAAAACTGACGTGGTTTCGTGCGTGTGTGTTAAGAGGTGTCGTTATAGTTGCACTTGATACGTCGATTTTGAAAGAAGTAAACGGAGGTGAGTCCGAGTGTCGGTCTCAGGGAGGCATGGAAATCGGATTTTGTTTACCACTTGTCACGAAAAAGGCAGAGTTTTGCTTGCGAAAGAGACGGTTTTGAAAAGCGAGAGATAGAGAGAGTTTAGGGTTAGAAAGCTCTTGGTTTTGATCATGCACTTTAAACAGAAATTAAAATGGCGACTAAACGGAAAATAATTTCATTAAACATGCATTCATAGTTCATGGTTTACAACATTAAATACATGCTTCAACAAAAGTAAATGAAAGCTTAAAAGAGAGAGAGAGAGAGAGGTAGAGAGAGAGTGGAGAGCGACGAGGCAGCCACAGCGGTGGAGGAGGCTCCGTCGGCGGCTCGTCGTCTCCGGCGATTACAAGAGTGCCTAAAACTAGCTAGGAGAGGAGTGGAGTAGTTGCAAGTGGGAGAGTATCCATTGAATGGTGGTAGAAGGGGGTTTAAATAGAGTTAAGGGCTTCCTAAAAGAAGAATGTGCTTTAGCGACATTCAGAACGTCGCTAAAACCGCTTCCAGATTCGTCGATGAAGCTCTCCTGCCGCCGGTCAGCTGCCCGCCCCGCTCTCTCTCCATGCGCGATCCGTGGACGTTGAACGAGAGCCATCCGATCGAAGATCGGACGGCTGAGATCCTCCTGCGCCTGCGCTTAGATCGCGCCTCGGGCGCGCGTGCGCGCGCACGTGGGTGCTCGGGAGCTGTCATTGCGCCGCGTGGCACGATCCTGGCCTCCCGCTGCTGATCGGGTGGCCCAATTTTGCCGCGCCCTTCGCTCTCGCTTGATTTCCGCTCCGCGCGATTCGAACGCGTGTCGCTGCGATGCGGGCGTGCGCGCTAGCCGTTGCGCCACGCCCGCGCTTTGTCGCGGCGACCGCAGGCGAGCGTGCGGATCTCGGCTGTTCGATCGAAGATCAACGGTCGAGATTCGTCCTTGGCTGGCTTGAGGGCGTGCGAGCGGTGGGGGTGGGGCGACGTGGCGCTTTCCGGGTCGTTGATCTCCAGATCAACGGTCAGAATTTCTTGGGCCCATTGTGGGAGCTCCGGATGTCGGATTTGGCCGATCTTGAGTTCGTTGGACTCCGTTCGTCGTTCTGAATCCATCCGTGCGGTCCGATTGCTCATCTGGGGCATGCTTTGACACATGATTTACACAAATGGCCATTAATGTAGTTTATAAGCAATCTTGATACTTGATGCATGCAATGCTCCTATTCTACTTTATGTTGTGCCTTTTATTCTAAAGATGGGCCATATTTAACCTAATTACTACCCCCTTGCGTGGTGTTATCAATATGGTGTTGCATTATGGTAGAAATGATAGGGATGGATTGTGGATCCTCCCCCTATGTTCATGATTTTGAGTTGGTGGTACTGAAAGCCACCCTTCCAACCAAAGAATGGGCTATATGTCCTTGGATTTGATTTTAGCATGGTCATTTTTGGTGTTTGACGTAGTCCATGGGTAGTTGGCTGATGAGAACCTCATCATGAACCCTAACTAGCACATTTTGACCTAAATAAGTATACAAAAGCTCCTACAAAACCTAAGTGAAAGCCTAAATCAAAGAATTATAAATTTGAGTATAATGCAATTCACAAGGGATAAAACTGTAATTTTACCAATGCAGTGCACAAACGGGATTTCTAAGGGTCTAAACACAGGTCAAATGGGCTTAATAAGAGAGAAAGTGGGATGATTTGATCTGAAAAGGGTTATAGCGGCCTCTAAGAATTAAATGACATTCTGTAATCCTAAAACAAACCTACTTTAATTCATGAAGTTCCAGGCAAGATAAAAATCAATTAAATCCTCCAAAATTCATTAAAAAATATCCCCTAGGGTTTAGAACATTCAATTTGGCTATTGGAACCTATCTTGACCTAAATTGAGAACCATACCCAATTTTTGACCTAATCTGAGTTTTTCTGCAAATTGACCAGTCAAAGGTGGTCAAACCTAAAATCAAACATCACCATTGGATTCCTTAGGTCCACATTAGGTTTGTACCAAAATTTGGACCTAAGGGAAGAACATTTTGACCTACTTTACAAATTGGTCCTCAACAATTACTTTCTGACCCTTAACTTTTTGAACTCTTACGTTTACCCACTCAACTTTCCCTTCGTCTTCTACAAACCGGTCCCTCTGCCACCGCAGTAGCAGGCCATACCTCCGGCAACTTTGCGCGGAGGATGACGCCGCGGAGGGCATGGGAGCTGGCCCCAGAAACGAGAGGAGGGTCCCATGCGTTGTCCTCTTCCTCATGGACCTCCTCCCATTCCCTGCCGACACCCATACATCCCGTGCGAATGCGCGAGAGGTATGGGTCTCCGACTACCCACGTCTCCGGCGAGGATTTTCCCTCCATTCTCGCACGTCTGCCGGCCTGCCCTCGCCTATTTAAGATGTAGCACGCCCTGCCGCTTTGGTCAAGCTTCGTTTGGCCTGAGATTCCCCCTCCTCTTCGTCTCCTCCCAACTCCGGTCAACTGCTAGATCTTCCGATGACTCTCCCTCTCCTCTCTCGTCGCCCTGCCACCATACCAATGGCAGGGCTAACTTCGCCATCCTCTGCAGCGCCGCGCCATCCCAGCGGGCACTCTCCGACCCCTTCTCCTCGTCGTCGTTCTCTCCCCTGGCACCCTCGTCTCCGGCGACGGCAGCACCGGCCGCTCGCCACTTCCGCACCTCCCCCTTCACTCTAGACTCATAGTTAAGTTTCTCTTACTCTCTCCTTTATTTCCCCCTGTTAATTTGTTGTTTCAACCCCTCAACATCCACCGTCCATCTCCACCTTCTCCACCTCGGCCAGACCTCTGGCGAGGTGCTTCCGTCATTCCACTCACCCATCCACCTCGCCAAACACCTAAGAAGCTACACCACCACCCACTGATCACCCTACGGCCCTCCACTGAATGCACCAACCCCTGTCGCCTCCCCCCGAACAAATCCATCCTCACGGCCACAGAGCGACCTAGGCACGCACGCCTAGGCCGCCCGGCGGCCAGCCAACCCCCGTCTCACCTTCGCCGTGATACGGCGAAGGTTTTCTGATGGTCTGACAGAGCCGCGAGGCAGCATTCTTGCTTTCAGGTTCTGTAACGACCCGGTTCCCGAGTCCCTACGAGACACGAGAACCGGACCGACTCGACTAATCCCAAGACCTAGTCGTCCAACGAGGAAGTAACCAAAAGAGCAGTAAAATAAACCACATTCAGCATGTATATAACTAACAGTAAGAAAGTACAGCAGTAAGGAAAGAAACTACTACAGTAGATACCACCACAACAGTAGAACAACATTTATCATATAACAAGAACTGCAGGTAAAGAAAGTACAGCGGAAACAAAAACTACTCACTAGAATCGAAACAAAAGAGGTACAAAATACTGTGGTAAACTCTACTGGACCCTACTTGGCCCAGCGTCCTCTGCAGCCGCCGACCCTGGCTGCTCAACAGCTGGTCCTGAAAAAGGTAACAAGTGTAACACGTCAGCAAAACGCTGAGTAGAGTGGCAAACTAACTAAAGGCATCAGTAGAGTATACAGTAGCTGTTATGTTCTATTACTTCCTTTATTCACATCTTTCAATTTTCTCACTATTTCATTTATTTCTCAGATCCTTTACTTGATCTCGAATGTCCTCGTGGGAACGATCTTGATTGCAGTCTTTTCCAAAGTAGAAGTAGCACGTGGTGCTCGCCTGGCCGGGAGAGTCCCCCGTGGTGATCCTACCCTCAGTCAACCACCCCAAGGTCACTGACAGACGTAACGGTGACTACGGCACGTGCGATAAACGCACAGGTAGCTAGCCCGCACTGGCACGCGGTCAGTCGTTTCCGTTAACGGGTGCGCCCAAAGCACAGCACGGAACCAGGGCAGAGCCCTCTCAGTAACAGGGGTCCAACCCCTCCACAGTAACCAAACCGGGGCCTTGCCCCTCCACAGTCCGCGCACCCTCGCCTGACTACCCTGGTTTGCCTTAGTGGGCCTAACAAGTCGGTGAAGGAGGCTAGCAGAACCCCGGGGCCCGTGGGGTAGCTAGTACTCTCCTAACACTAGTAGCTCTCCTCGGTACTACGTACACGAGGGCCAACAAGTCGGTATAGAGCGGGCAATCCTAACCCCGGGTCCCTGGGGTGGCTGGCCCCACTCTGCACTAAACAGGTACAGGTACTTCCCTTGGTACTGCGTACCCAAGAGACAGTACAACTACATCTCAGTTCCATTCCTTTTTCTTTCCAGGAGTTCCACTCCTAATTCCCCGTAGGGTTCCAGCTCTTTATCTCAGAACATCATATGTTTCACTTTCCAGTTTCACGTTCTCACAATCCATGATCTCAATCATGTTTCTTTATTCATAACAGGCAGCTGTTAATTCAATTTACAGGCAGCTTTATATTCCTTTCCATTTTTCCAAGACTGCAGTATTATACATTCCACTAGTTTTTCCATCCTAGGGTTCATGTCACATCCTAGGATCTAGCATACAACTAGTTTTCCAGCCCTAAGATTCATGCATCACCTAGGAGCTATCATTCCATACATTTCTCATTCCTAGGATTCATGCAATGTCCTAGATTCTAGTTATGGTTCCATACTTTAACATATTTTAATAGTAAACTTAAGCCACTCTACCAGGTACAACGGGAGTAATGGGGGCGTGATCGGGAATCCCGCGTGCCTCCGCGACTCCCAAGACTGCAACTGAACGAGGTCCTATCACAAGGATCAAAACACAAGGAGTGTCTCAAAACAGTGTATAGTTACTGTAGACGGGTATAGGAATTAATTCTGAAAAGAACGCAACTCGAATCGCGGAAAACGGAGCCCGAACGGCCCCTAAACGGGTTGAAAAAGACGATACTGTGCAAAATCAGACGTCTGGAACTTCTTCCAGACGTCTTAAACAGTGGATCAGAGAATTACCTGTTCAGTGTGGTTTCCCAGACGTCCAGAAATCTGCGGGGACGTCTGGCCTAGCTCCCAGACGTCCGATGGTCACCCCGGACGTCTGGAGGTCACTCCCGCCGTCTGGTACAACTTCCAGACATCTGATTCGCAAAAGATGGCGAATCAGCGAACCTGCGCACAGCCAACTGCCTCCCTCAGTACGGTCGGTCGACAGGAAGGAAGAAGAAAGCGGAATACACACCTTTCAGACGTCGGTATAAGCTACCAGACGTCGTCCTCGCCGTCTGCCTATCAACCCAGACGTCTGATTCTGGAAATTTTTCCAGAATCAGGGCGCGACCCGGACTCTGCTCGCGACGCCGCCCGCGTCGCACCTCGCGCTCCTGCTGCTCAGACTGCAGCAGGTCCCTCTCCGCGTCGTTCCGCGCCCCCTACGCCCTCCGCCGGCCGGCCAAGCCGCTCCGGCGAGCTCGCCCTCACGGCAGAGCTCCGCCCTCGCACGCCGCGCCTCCTCCGCGCTCACTGCGGCCGCCGCTGCATCCCTCGCGCTCGCTCGCTCTCGTGCACAGGAAGGCGAAGAAGAAGGAGACGGTGGAGACGGGAGGGGAGGCGTGGCCCTTTTAAGGCCGCGCGGAGAGGAGAGAGAGAAGGCGCGGCAGGCGTCTGCAGCCGCAGAAGAAAAAGAGGGAATAACGAATATGCGGTCTGCGCGCGCAGGCGCGCAGACGACTCGCGGGTGTGGACGATAACGGTTTTTCAGACATCTGTAAACCATCCCAGACGTCTGGCAAGACGTCTGGATGTGATCCCAGACGTCTGGTCAGACGTCTGGGCCACCTCCCAGACGTCTTAAAATACGTCCGGGGCACGCGTTCGTTACAATATAACAAACTCAAAGAAGTTTCGTCCCCGAAACTTGCGCCAACTAGGGTGCGGGAAAAAGATGTCCAATTAACCATAACAAACTCAAAGAGGATCGAGGTCGGTCCGAAAAGACGTACCCGCGAAAAGCTCCGGGTACCGCTCCCGCATTGCCGCCTCAGGCTCCCAGGTAGCCTCCTCGTACCGTTGGCTCCTCCACAAAACCTTTACCAAGGGTACTTGCTTTCGTCTCAACCGGCGGACGGCTCGGTCTAGGATCTGCACTGGCCGCTCGGGGTAGGTCAGGTCGTCGCTCACCTCGACGCTCTCGTGACTCAGTACGTGGCTGGGATCGGCTACGTACTTCCTGAGGTTGGACACGTGGAACACGTCGTGCACACCAGAAAGTTGCGGGGGAAGGGCAAGTCTGTAAGCAACGGGTCCAACCCGCTCCAGGACCTCAAAGGGCCCCACGAACCTCGGCGCGAGCTTCCGTCTCACCCCAAACCGCTGTAAGCCCTTCATGGGCGAAACACGAAGGAAGACGTGGTCCCCAACCTCGAACTGCACCTCTCTGTGTCTGCGATCCGCGTAGCTCTTCTGTCTGCTCCTGACAGTGCGGAGTCGTCTGTGGATCTGCTCAACTACCTCCTGACTCTGCCGGATCAACCTGGGGCCAACCTCCCACTTGGTCCCCACCTCAACCCAACTCAAGGGTGCCGTACACTTCCATCCGTACAGAGCCTCGTAGGGAGCCATGCCGATGCTCGAGTGATAACTGTTGTTGTATACAAACTCCGCCAGGGGCAGGTGCTCCTCCCAAGAGCCCCTCCAGTCCAGTACACAGGCACGCAAAAGGTCCTCAAGTGTCTGTATCGTGCGCTCAGACTGTCCGTCCGTCTGGGGGTGGTAAGCCGTGCTAAACCTCAACCTCATCCCCAAGGCCTGCTGAAACTCAGCCCAAAACTGGGACGTAAAGCGGGTATCCCGGTCGGATACGATCTCCCACGGAACTCCGTGTAGTCGCACCACATCACGGATATACCTCTCTGCCAACTGTGCTGGTCCCAAAGTGACTCGGATCGGCAAGAATCGCGCCGTCTTCGTCAATCTATCCACTATTACCCAGACTGCGTCGTGTCCCCGCTGGGTAACAGGTAAGCCCACCACCAAGTCCATGGTGATGCTCTCCCACTTCCACTCTGGCACTGGAAGCGGCTGAAGCGGCCTTGCAGGCCTATGATGCTCGACTTTCACCTGCTGGCACACTAAGCACTGCTGCACGAACTCACCCACATCCCGCTTTATCCCTCTCCACCAAAACTCGCGTCTCAAGTCATGGTACATTTTCGTGTTTCCGGGATGTATGGTGAATCTGGAACCGTGTGCCTCAGTCAGGAGCTCTCTCAACAGCTCCTCGTCTCTGGGGACGCACAACCGTCCCCTCAAGCGTAACACCTGGTCTGTGAAAGAGAAGTCCCCTGGGTCCCCTGATAGTACTCTGTCGCGCAAAGACTGCAGGTACGGATCAGCCATCTGTCCTGTGATGATACGGTCTATCAGCTCTGGCCTAGTCTGCCTTGTCACCGTCACTGCCCCACAGTATCCTCGTAACTCTAGAGGTCACCAACTGCCCACCTCCTCCAAAAGGCTCCAACTCTATAACTGTAGACTGGCCAAGCGTGCGGGCGCCTTACAGCTCAAGGCGTCAGCCACCACATTGGCCTTTCCCGGGTGGTAGGAGATGCTGCAATCGTAGTCCTTTAGGAGCTCCAACCAACGTCTCTGTCTCATGTTGAGCTCCTTCTGGTCAAAAAGATATCTGAGGCTCTTGTGATCTGTAAAAATCTCGAAGGTCTCACCGTACAAGTAGTGCCTCCAGGTCTTCAGCGCGAAGACAACAGCTGCCAACTCTAGGTCGTGGGTAGGGTAGGTATGCTCATGGGGCTTCAGTTGCCGCGAAGCGTAAGCGACAACATGACCCTCTGCATGAGCACACCTCCTAACCCCTGCAAGGAAGCGTCCGTGTACACAATGAACCCGCCACTACTGTCAGGGATGGTGAGCACGGGAGCCGAGGTCAACCTCTCCTTCAGCTCCAGAAAACACGCCTCACAGGCGTCTGTCCAAGCGAAAGGCACGTCCTTCCGGGTCAACTGTGTCATAGGACGCACAATTTGCGAAAACCCTCTGATGAACCGTCTGTAGTAACCTGCCAGTCCCAGGAAACTGCGAATCTCAGTGACTGAACGCGGTCTCTCCCACCTGAGCACTGCCTCGACCTTGGCGGGGTCCATCGCCAGGCCGTCACTAGAGATCACATGACCCAAGAAGGTCACCTCCCTCAACCAGAACTCGCACTTGCTGTATTTGGCGTACAGCCTGCGTCGTCTCAGAGTGTCCAGACCAATCCGCAAGTGCTGTCCGTGCTGCGTCTGATCTCTAGAATAGATGAGCACATCATCTATGAAAACCACCACGAACTGATCCAAGTACGGTCTAAACACCCTGTTCATCAGGTCCATGAAAGCAGCGGGGGCATTGGTCAGC
This sequence comes from Thalassia testudinum, assembly GCA_037157565.1. Taxonomy (NCBI): domain Eukaryota; kingdom Viridiplantae; phylum Streptophyta; class Magnoliopsida; order Alismatales; family Hydrocharitaceae; genus Thalassia; species Thalassia testudinum. The sequence goes on along the minus strand of JAZHRO010000039.1, from coordinate 97,914,219 downwards.
CCAAACGGCATGACCAAAAACTCGTAGTGTCCGTACCGGGTGCGGAAAGCTGTCTTGGAGACGTCGGTCTCCCTGATCCTCAGCTGGTGGTATCCAGACCTCAAGTCTATCTTGGAAAACACCGTGGCACCCCGCAACTGGTCAAACAAATCGTCGATCCTCGGCAGCGGATATCTGTTCTTGATGGTGACCCTATTCAGCTGTCGGTAGTCCACACAAAGGCATAGGGTCCCATCCTTCTTCTTCACAAACAGTACCGGGGCTCCCCAGGGAGACGCACTGGGCCTCACGAAACCTTTTTCCAAAAGGTCCTGCAACTGGGACTTGAGCTCTCGCAGCTCAAGCGGTGCCATCCTGTATGGCGCGGTGGAGATGGGGCTGGTCCCTGGTATTAGTGAGATCTCAAACTCGATCTCACGCTCGGGCGGTAGTCCTGGTAACTCGTCTAGAAACACGTCGGGGAACTCTCTGACCACCGGGATGCTCTGGAAGTCTGCCACAGGTCTGGGCTCTGCCACCACACAGGCTAGGAAGCCCTCACACCCCTGGCTCAAAAGTCTCGCCGCCCGAAGTGCCGAAATGCACCTGAAACCTCCGTCCACTGGCTGCCCGTGAAACTCGAAAGAAGGCAACTCCGGAATGGAGAAGACAATCTTCCTCTCAAAACAGTCTACCAAGGCGTGGTAAGCGGACAGCCAATCCATCCCCAGAATCACTCCAAAGTCCTCCATCTGTATCATAATCAGGTCAGCTGGCAGGCTATGTCCCCCGATGCTGACCTCGCAACCCGTGTACACCTCCTCAGCTACAAACAGCTGACCACTCGGACCTCTGATTATGAACGGATTCTCTAACAGTGTATAATCCTGGTCCAAACTAACTGCGAAACTGGCTGCGACAAACGAGTGCGTAGCGCCGGAATCGAAAAGCGTGTAAACGAGTCTGCCAGAAACTGAAACCATTCCTGCTACCACGGATCCCGATGCTCGGGCGTCCCTGTGTGTTAGGGCGTTGATACGCCCCTCAGCTCTAGGTGCGGACGAAGCAGCCACACTCTGCGTCGGACGGGTAGGTGCTGGCCGGTACCCTCCTCGCGACTGCTGTCCTCCTCCTCGTGCCTAGGAACCGCAGCCTCCTGCGCGTCCTCCAGTGCTCTGCACGGGAAGTATCTGCTGACCTCCTGCCCTAGATGGGCAGTCCCTCCTGACGTGGCCCGGCTGGCCACACTGGTAGCAGAGGGAAACCTGACTCCCGCCCTCAGTGAGTCCCTGCTGTCGGCTAGGCGGGGGTCCGGTGCTGGCGACTGGCCCCTGTCGAGGGCCCCCAAAGGCCACTGATGGCCCTGCACCACGTGACGGCTCTCCTACGGACGCCACGTGTCTCCGTTCTCGCCGGCCCTGTGAGAAGTCTGGCTGAAAGGCCCTCTTCCGCCCGCCGTCAGTCTCTCGCGCGGACGGGTTGGTCTCCTCGTAAGTCATAGCTGCCTCTACCACCCTCGAAAACGTCGGCAGCTTCAGGGGTTTGACATACCCCCGGATCGCAGGCCGGAGCCCCTCGGTGAACCTCCAAAGGCGCTCCTCCTCGGTGGCTGCCGCTGTCGCTGCAAAGCGGGACAGCTCCAAGAAACGCGTGCGGTACGCACTCACAGTCATCGTCCCTTGGCGGAGAGTGTGGAACTCCCGCCTCCTCTGGTCCTGCCACATCTGGGGAAAGTACTGCTCGCAGAAGAGGGTGACGAACTGGTCCCACGTCGGCTCGTCCCTCTCCTGTCCCCGGACCGCCCTCCACCACCGGTGTGCCGCACTCTCCAGCTGGTACGTGGCAAAGGCCACGCGGCACTCCACCGGGGGGCGAAGGGTGTCGAAGATCTTCTCCAGCTGTTCAAGCCAGTCCTCTGCCTCGGTCGGGTCCTCATCCCCCTTGAAGGAGGGGGGCTTCAGCTTTCGGAACTGTCCGAAAAGCTCGAAGTGGCGCTGTAGGGGAGGTGCTGGTGCACCTCCAGGCGAAGGTGCCTCGTGTACAGAAGTGTCGGAGGAAGGTGGGGGCGGCAAGGGCCCATCCCCTCCCTCGTGTCCAGCGCCGCGTCCGTCGCGTGGTCCCACAGAGGACTCCCCCTCTGCAACCCCAGGAGGAGGTGCTCGGGGCGGTGGGTGGAGCTCCTCTCGTACAATATCCCGTATCAGTCTGGCGAGGTCCTGGGCCTGGATGCCAGGGAGTGGTGGCTGGTCCACCGAGACGTCAACGACATCACGTCCACCTCGCCGACCTCACCCTCGGCCACGCCCGCAGCCAGTCTCGCCAGTCCCGCGACGAGGCATCTCCTGCAAGGAGACGCGAAACAAAACGGAAACGTCAGAACAGACGGTACCTAACAAAACCTCTAAGAGCTCATGTCAAGAGATATGTTGTGGTGGCTACTCTAGCTATAAACATGTGAATTGGTTATTTTCCAGTCAGTTGATTCACTTCTCGGGACGACCTTGCTCTGATACCATCTTGTAACGACCTGGTTCCCGAGTCCCTACGAGACACGAGAACCGGACCGACTCGACTAATCCCAAGACCTAGTCGTCCAACGAGGAAGTAACCAAAAGAGCAGTAAAATAAACCACATTCAGCATGTATATAACTAACAGTAAGAAAGTACAGCAGTAAGGAAAGAAACTACTACAGTAGATGCCACCACAACAGTAGAACAACATTTATCATATAACAAGAACTGCAGGTAAAGAAAGTACAGCGGAAACAAAAACTACTCACTAGAATCGAAACAAAAGAGGTACAAAAGACTGTGGTAAACTCTACTGGACCCTACTTGGCCCAGCGTCCTCTGCAGCCGCCGACCCTGGCTGCTCAACACCTGGTCCTGAAAAAGGTAACGAGTGTAACACGTCAGCAAAACGCTGAGTAGAGTGGCAAACTAACTAAAGGCATCAGTAGAGTATACAGTAGCTGTTATGTTCTATTACTTCCTTTATTCACACCTTTCAATTTTCTCACTATTTCATTTATTTCTCATATCCTTTACTTGATCTCGAATGTCCTCGTGGGAACGATCTTGATTGCAGTCTTTTCCAAAAGTAGAAGTAGCACGTGGTGCTCTCCTGGCCGGGAGAGTCCCCCGTGGTGATCCTACCCTCAGTCAACCACCCCAAGGGCACTGACAGACGTAACGGTGACTACGGCACGTGCGATAAACGCACAGGTAGCTAGCCCGCACTGGCACGCGGTCAGTCGTTTCCGTTAACGGGTGCGCCCAAAGCACAGCACGGAACCAGGGCAGAGCCCTCTCAGTAACAGGGGTCCAACCCCTCCACAGTAACCAAACCGGGGCATTGCCCCTCCACAGTCCGCGCACCCTCGCCTGACTACCCTGGTTTGCCCTAGTGGGCCTAACAAGTCGGTGAAGGAGGCTAGCAGAACCCCGGGGCCTGTGGGGTAGCTAGTACTCTCCTAACACTAGTAGCTCTCCTCGGTACTACGTACACGAGGGCCAACAAGTCGGTACAGAGTGGCCAATCCTAACCCCGGGTCCCTGGGGTGGCTGGCCCCACTCTGCACTAAACAGGTACAGGTACTTCCCTTGGTACTGCGTACCCAAGAGACAGTACAACTACATCTCAGTTCCATTCCTTTTTCTTTCCAGGAGTTCCACTCCTAATTCCCCGTAGGGTTCCAGCTCTTTATCTCAGAACATCATATGTTTCACTTTCCAGTTTCACGTTCTCACAATCCATGATCTCAATCATGTTTCTTTATTCATAACAGGAAGCTGTTAATTCAATTTACAGGCAGCTTTATATTCCTTTCCATTTTTCCAAGACTGCAGTATTATACATTCCACTAGTTTTTCCATCCTAGGGTTCATGTCACATCCTAGGATCTAGCATACAACAAGTTTTTCAGCCCTAGGATTCCATACATTTCTCATTCCTAGGATTCATGCAATGTCCTAGATTCTAGTTATGGTTCCATACTTTAATATATCTTAATAGTAAACTTAAGCCACTCTACCAGGTACAACGGGAGTAATGGGGGCGTGATCGGGAATCCCGCGTGCCTCCGCGACTCCCAAGACTGCAACTGAACGAGGTCCTATCACAAGGATCAAAACACAAGGAGTGTCTCAAAACAGTGTATAGTTACTGTAGACGGGTATAGGAATTAATTCTGAAAAGAACGCAACTCGAATCGCGGAAAACGGAGCCCGAACGGCCCCTAAACGGGTTGAAAAAGATGATACTATGCAAAATCAGACGTCTGGAACTTCTTCCAGACGTCTTAAACAGTGGATCAGAGAATTACCTGTTCAGTGTGGTTTCCCAGACGTCCAGAAATCTGTGGGGACGTCTGGCCTAGCTCCCAGACGTCCGATGGTCACCCCGGACGTCTGGAGGTCACTCCCGCCGTCTGGTACAACTTCCAGACGTCTGATTCGCAAAAGATGGCGAATCAGCGAACCTGCGCACAGCCAACTGCCTCCCTCAGTACGGTCGGTCGACAGGAAGGAAGAAGAAAGCGGAATACACACCTTTCAGACGTCGGTATGAGCTACCAGACGTCATCCTCGCCGTCTGCCTATCAACCCAGATGTCTGATTCTGGAAATTTTTCCAGAATCTGGGCGCGACCCAGACTCTCTCGCGACGCCGCCTGATAAACACCAGTTTATCATCATTTTTATGCTTTAAAACTAACCTAGCTCTTAGGATTTTACTCCGCAAACGAGTTTTTGGGCTGCATTTAGGCATAAATTAGGATAGGCATGCATTGCATTTTTTATTGTTGTTTTAATGTGTTTTTGTGAGTGTTAGGGATATACAGATGCATAGATCCCTAAAACCCTAGCACTCAAGAAGGCAAATGGTGAAGGAGAAGCCCAGACTAGTTGGAACCCAGCTTGATCCAGCTCACCACAGCTGGAACCTAGCTTACTTGAACTAGGGTTAGCTCATCCCAGCTCCATTCAACTAATCTCAGCTGGATGGCAGCTCAAGAGAGTTCACCTTAGCTCACCCTAGCTCAAGTCAGCTCAGATCCAGCTCAACTTAGCTGAGTCTAGCTCATCTCAGCTCCCACTAGTTCACAGGGAGCTCTAGCTAGCTCAGCTGAGTTCAAAGGAGTTCACCCCAGCTCAGATCCAGCTACATCCAGCTCCACTCAACTCCAGCCAGCTGAAGAAGAATTCATCTCAGCTCAGGAAGCTCAAGTCCAGCTCCCGGGGACTCAGCTTAGCTCATCTCAGTTGAGCTAAGCTACCTTAGCTCCATCAACCAGCTTGATTCTCCCTGGGAGCACCAGACCTAGCTCACCTCAGCTCATTTTGGTAGAAGCTAGCTCACTTTAGCTTGGCTTAGAAACTAGCAAAGAACTAGCAAGCTAAGCCAGCTAGAGTAGCCCTATGCCAGCCTCTTCAGCAGCAGCCAGCTCCTGCTCCAGCTCCAGACTTCTTCTCCTCAGCTCCTTCCTCCAAACCCTAGCTCCAACACCTTCTCCTCTACTCCTCCATTAGCTAAGCTAGCTTAGCTTATCTTAGCTTAGCTTAGCATAGCTAACAACCAGCTCCTTGGCCATTCATTACCTCCAAAATCAACCCTAGCTAGCTCCACCAACTCAAGCCTACCTAAGCTAGCTACTCTACTCAAGTTGGCGCCACCTCCTAGCCATCCCTTCACCCCATTATCTCCACCAAAAGACACTTCAAGTTGGCGCCAAAAACCACCCCTAACCACCTCTATATTGGCGCCACTTTCAGCCCCTTAAATCCACCCTACACCTACCCACATAAGCCATCCTAGCCATCCACATACCCCCCCTTCTAGAACCTTAAGGTGGCGCCACCTAATGACCTTCTAGAATAGCCATTTTGGCGCCAACACCAAAGGGTGTCAACACCCATAACTACCCCTTGGTGCCCTTTAAGGTGGCGCCAACTCTCCTTGGCCATGGGATCTCCAACCACCTCCATCAACTCATCTTGGCCATCCATTTCAAAGGTCACCATAGCCCCCCTCCTATTCTATAAAAAGCCACCACCTACCACCATTTTTGGGCATCCTCCCTTAGTATATTTTCTACCTAAACCACCTATACCTACGGCCAAGAAGAAGGAGTAGAGAAGGAGATTAAAGGGGCACATCACCAGCCCTTTTGGTGCCTTCTTCTCCCCACTCTCTTCAACTTGAGCCACGCCAAGGAGGAGGACTCTCCCACTTCAAGGAGGACGGCCAGGCAAAGGAGAAAAGCTTAGGGTGGACGTCCACCCCTGGAGAGAAACTTAGGGCACGCCCCCTTAGGGCTTGCCTTGGAGGTCATCACTTTGGCGGAGTACTGCAAGGAAGGAGTTGAAGGATTCTTTTCAAGCTTGGGAGCCACCAACCTTGGAGCAAGAAGCCCTCTTCTTCACCATCTATTTAGAGGATTTGTGTTTTATTTCTTTATTTCAATTATCTAGTAGTAGAAGCATTCCTCTACTAGGCATTTTTGTTAAACACTTTATCAATTATCTAGTTGCCTTCTTCGCATATCTTGTTTGCATTTCTATTTGCTTATTTTCAGCATTCTTCACTTCCTCTCCCTAATTATTCTAGGCCTCCACTTGCCTAGAGTGAGCTTAAGGAGAGGCTCTACTTGCTACTATAGAGTTGTTTACTTAATTGGAAGTGTAAACACTTTTCCCGCCATCAGTTCGCATGTTGCCTTAGTTTAAAAAATAAAAAAAATGGTATATTGAAAATTACCAAAAAAGAAAGTAGAGATTTATTCCAAGCAAGAGAATCAATTTTGCAACCATATTGCCTCCTTGGACGACCCTAGATACTTCCCTATCTAGGATATAAATTTTAAAAGCAAAAGCGGATTTACGCGTTACAACGACGTATTTTAACAAACCGCGTATTTTCGCTATCACCGCCCGCGTCGCACCTCGCGCTCCTGCTGCTCAGACTGCAGCAGGTCCCTCTCCGCGTCGTTCCCCGCCCCCTACGCCCTCCGCCGGCCGGCCAAGCCGCTCCGGCGAGCTCGCCCTCACGGCAGAGCTCCGCCCTCGCACGCCGCGCCTCCTCCGCGCTCACTGCGACCGCCGCTGCAGCCCTCGCGCTCGCTCGCTCTCGTGCACAGGAAGGAGAAGAAGAAGGAGACGGTGGAGACGGGAGGGGAGGCGTGGCCCTTTTAAGGCCGCGCGGAGAGGAGAGAGAGAAGGCGCGGCAGGCGTCTGCAGCCGTAGAAGAAAAAGAGGGAATAACGAATATGCGGTCTGCGCACGCAGGCGCGCAGACGACTCGCGGGTGTGGACGATAACGGTTTTTCAGACATCTGTAAACCATCCCAGACGTCTGGCAAGACGTCTGGATGTGATCCCAGACGTCTGGTCAGACGTCTGGGCCACCTCCCAGACGTCTTAAAATACGTCCGGGGCACGCGTTCGTTATAGAGCGATCGCCACCACTGCTGCCGAGCTTGGAGCAAGCTTGCTAGCAGCTCCAGGCCTCGCAGTTCCAGGCTAGAGTCCCAGGTAGCACGAAAAGGTCTCACGCACTATCCCAGGTCTCCAATCAAAGGCGCAAGTCGCGCATGTCACTGCAATTGCGAGGATTCCTGCTGCTGGCGAAGGTGCGAAATTTAGGTGGGTGGCTGCACTCGCACGAATCCCCTATAGTTTTTATTATTTCGTTGTAGTATAGTATAGAGAAGTGGTTACCAGTTTAATACAATTTGTTACTCGGAAAAAGAGTTCCCGAGGTCGAACTCAGGGAGCAAGTTGTATTCTAGAAGTACAATATTTCTTTTACAAAAATAAGAGGGAGAGAGGGAGAAATAAATCTGAGTCTTGTGGCTTCTCTTCTCTTTCTTAGCTTATCTTCTTCTTCTTCTCTGCCTTCAGTTCTTCTTCTGCTTCTTATTTCTTTTCTTCTTCAGAGCTTCTCGTCTTCTTCCCTTCTTTCAACTCTATCTTTCTTCAGCTTCTCCTTTCTTCTTTCTTCTTTCTGCTTCAGCTGCAGAGCTTTTCTTCTTGCGGTCCCCTTTGCCTTGCTCAGCTGCACGGCTTCTTCTTTCTTCTTCTTGTTTTTCTTCTGTTCTTTAGTTCCTCTTCTTCTTCTGCTTCTTCTATTTCTTTTGTTCTTCAGAGCTTTTTTCTATTTCTTCTCTTCTTTCAGCTTTGTCTTCCTTGCGCTTCTCGTCTTCTTCTTCTCTCTGTCTTTTCTTCCTTCTTCTTTCTGCCTCAGCTGCAGAGCGTCGTCTGATTTTCCAATCAGACGACTTAAGTCGCCGCTGCTACAGTGCTGCTTGGTGTTCCTCCTTCTTCCTTCAGTGCTGCGGTTTGGGGAAAGGGTTTGTTCGGGGGAGTGATGTGGTGGTGAGGAGTGGCAGTGAAGGGGCGGAAACGGTTCAGTGGGACGAGGCGGAGGTTTTGGGTCGGTCGGCGAGTCGTGTGGAGTGGCGGAATGATGGGAGCGACTCGCCGGAGGTGGGCCGGAGGCGTGGAAGATGATGGTGGTCGGGTCGGCGGAGGGTTTGATTGCACAAATTAATATAGGGAAAAGAAAGAGGGGAGGAAGAGAAGTAACTGTTACCTACTTGCAGGGACGAAGGCGGTCGGAGTGGGGCGGCAGATGTGTCAACTGTCGCCGGAGAAGAATGTACCCAGTGGGGGCAGACGGCGACGACGATGGGGCTGAAGCAGCGCGCGGGGGTATTGCGCGACGCGGAGGAGAATCAGGAAGAAGTCTTTGCCATTGGTTTTGTGGCAGAGCGAAGAGGAAAGGAAAGGGAGCTCGCCGGAGCTCGCTGGGTGTCTGCAGGAGTGGGAAGAGAAGAAAGTTGTGGGTGGTTCTCCATCAGAATCGAGCTACTGAAAGCGGTAGACGGTGGTGGCTTTTATAGAGGCGAAATCAGAGAGGAGGGCGGAGGGAGACGACGTGCCTCCCTCGCCGGAGGATGGCCGGATCGCGACCCATACCTTCCGCGCGTTCGCACGGAAGGTGTGGGCGATGGCAGAGATCGTGGAGGTGTCCCTGCGACAGCAGACGTCGCAGGGAACACCCCGTTGTCTTGGCAGGGGGTCGCCCTCACCCTACGCAGCGCCATGCCTCGCCAGAGCAAGGCGCTGCTCAGGGTTTTGCAGGGAGGACCTAAATGCAAAAAATGATGAAGAATTAGGGGCCAAAATGCGAGGGTTTCAAAAGTTGAGGGTCAAAAAGTAATGGATGAGGACCAAAATGCAAAGTTGGTCAAGAAGGTCTCTTCTTAGGCTCAAGTTTTTATGCATGACTAAATGGGATCTAAGGATTCTAATGGTGAATTTTATTTCTAGGTCAGACCTTGTTTGACCGGCCAATTTACGTAAAAACCTAAATTAAATCATTAATTGGGCATGGTTCTCAATATAGGTCAAAATGGGTTCCTAAGGCCAAATTGAAGGTTCTAATCCCTAGAGATTATTTTTATATGAATTTTAAAGGGTTTAGTAGATTTTTGGTTTGCCTCGAACCTCGTGAATTAAAGTGGATTTGTTTTAGGGTTACAGATTGTCATTTAATTCCTTGGAGTTGCTGTAGCCATTATCAGATCAGATCATCCCATTTTCCTTCTTATTAGGTTAGTTTGACCTATGTTTGGACCCTGAGTTACCCTGTTTACAGATTGTGTTGGTAAAATTGCATTTTTACCCCTTATGACTTATTTTCTTCTTAGACTCAGAATTCTCTGAGTTAAGCCTTTCCTTGAGTTATGTAGGAGCTTTTATCCTCTGTATTAGGTCAAAATGAGCTAGTTATGGCTCATGATGAGGTTCTCATCATACCCCCATGCCTAGCTTTTGCTAGTCCCTTAGCAAAATCTTAAGGTTTCAACCCTTGTTCTAGACCATGAAGTTCTTAATAGCTTCAGATAAGTGCTTTTTCATTTGAGCTCATATTAGGTTAGAATGCTGACCCTAGGCCTAAAAGGTACTCTAGTACCAATCAAGATCCAGATCTGTCTAGCCTTAGCCTCAGTCCTTAGCAAAGGTTTTTAAGGCCTACAAGAACTAACCTAAGGTCTATTGGACTTTGTGGTTAAAGCACCCGTGCTTGGAATGATTTTAGCCCTGGCTCAGCTCGCAGTGCGTTTTGTAAGAGAGAGATAGAGAATTTTTCTATTTGGAGAGTTTTCTCTCTCTTTTTCTTTTTAATTCTAGCTTAGGATTGGCTTTTTAACACGGTCTGTATCAGATTTCTTGCTCCCATCATCAATCCTCAAGGGTTTCTGGCAATCGATGCTTCGAGGTAGCACCGCCCATGGCAACCCCCGGAACCCTGGCTATTGAGATTTCGAGATAATCACATCCATGGTGTTCCGTGGCCGAATCCAGACCCTGGCAATTGACACTTCGTGATAATGCTATCCATGGAATCTGAACTAGCAGAGTGCTTACATGCCCCCAGTAGGATATGTAAATATCCTAAGAAACAAGCACCGAGGAGATGATATTTTGTTACGCATCTTCGAGGGGATTTCCCGCCTCTCTGCGCTGGGAACTCGTCCAAATCAACTTGTGTTGATCGGCCACTCCTACTCTAGGTGTACTTTTCAGAATTTTGCGACGCTTCTGCGTGATTTTGATTTTTACGCTTACTGAACCAGGCTGTGTGTGAGGTTAGGGTGCTTAGGTTACTGAGTCCCGTAGACTAAAATTTAGTTAATGGGGTCGAATACTCCCTAAGCCTTGGATCTAATACTTCAGCTTTTTATTTTCCTCAACCTCTTGAGGAGTGTCCAGATCTTAATGAGTACTAAGAGTCTATCCAAGAATGCCTAAGGTTTGCATTCTTACTAATCCCATTGTGCACTCTTTAGTTCTTTTCTTGACTGGGGTCTAGAACTTAGGTTAATTCATTAGTTTCTTACTAATGACTATCACTTTTTCCCACATTTTTGTGCTCCTTTTTCATTTTGTTTCTTTTCCTTTTCCCACAAAATTTCTTTTCTCCCCTTTTTTTTTTTTAATAGTGAAAATTTTTAATTTTTTAATGGTATTTTTGGCATATGTGAATTTTTTTGTTTAAAACCTTTTCTTACAAGTTGTTTTGCACTTTTATACCCCCCATGCCTAAGGTTTGCAATGTCCTCATTGTGACTTAGGGGGTTTTTTATTTACTTAGTTCATTCCTTAAGACAGAAATTTGGATGAGTGAATGGCTTGGGATAAATTTTGCGGACGATTTCTAATCCTAGATGCAAGCATCTGAGGTGGGGTCAGCTGTCTATAACGGTGAACGTTAAGTGCACAAAAGTGGGAAAAAGGTTTTAGATTTTTAGGAAAATGATGGGCTGCCTCCTGTTAAGCGCTGAGTTTTACGCCATCGGCTGGGCGCAATAAGCTCAAGGGAAATGGAGAATATAAGATGATTTAGCCAAATCAGTAGAAGTCACATCAATGAACGGCTTGAGTCTCTGACCGTTCACGATGAAAGGTTCAGAATCGTGGCTGAGCGGACTGATTTCAATAGCTCCATTTCCAAAAACCTGTCGGACTAAATATGGTCCGACCCACTTGGATCTCAGCTTTCCCGGGAAAAGTCTGAGTCGGGCATCAAAGAGTAGGACCTTCTGACCAGGATGAAAGATCTTTCTCGAGATGTGCTTGTCATGGAAGGCTTTAACCCGCTCCTTGTAGATTTGCAAGTTCTCATACGCGTCTACGCATAATTCATCGATCTCGCTGATTTGGAGTTTTCTGTGGGTTCCAGCCTTTGAAAGATCTAGATTACAATTCCGTACTGCCCAATAGGCTTTATGCTCCAGTTCTACGGGAAGGTGACACGCCTTCCCGTACACCAGTCTAAAGGGAGACATGCCTAATTGGGTTTTGTGGGCGGTCCTATAGGCCCACAATGCTTCCGGAAGTCGGGACGACCATTCTTTCCTATCAGGCCGAACAGTGACTTGCAGGATTTTCTTGATCTCCCGATTTGACATCTCAGCTAGACCATTAGTTTGGGGGTGGTAAGGAGTAGAGATTCGGTGAGACACCCCGTATTTGGTCATTAGTGACCTAAACTGAGCGTTTGTGAAATGGGTCCCCCCATCTGAGATTATAGCATGAGGAATCCCGAACCTTGAGAAAATGTTTTGATGAATGAATTTAAGAACGATTTTGTGATCACAGGTTCGGGTCGGTATGGCTTCGATCCATTTGGACACGTAGTCCACAGCCAGCAGAATGTATTCGAAACTTTCCGAAACAGGAAAGGGGCCCATAAAATCAATCCCCCAAACATCAAAGATTTCGCATACGAGAATTGGCTGCATAGGCATCATGTCGCGATGGCTCATGTTGCCCAAAGTTTGGCAACGACTGCATGCCTTGCAGTGACTGTATGCGTCTTTGAATAGTGTGGGCCAGTAAAAGCCACACTGGAGGACTTTTGATGCAGTTTTATGCCCAGAGAAATGGCCACCGCATGCCTGGTCATGGCAGAAAGAGAGGATATTGTTGAATTCCTCTTCCGGGACACATCTCCGGATGATTTGATCAGCACCTATGCGGAAGAGGTACGGGTCTTCCCAAATGTAATACTTGGCATCAGAGCGCAATTTATCTTTCTTGACTCTCGGCCAATCTGACGGGATCTTATGAGATGCCAAGTAATTTACTATATTAGCAAACCATGGAAGGCTAGTACCGATAATCAGCAGGTGCTCATCAGGAAAATGCTCAGTGATGGGTCCGGAAGGGTCAATTATTTCAGAAGGAAGACGGGACAAGTGATCAGCTACCACATTTTGCTTTCCCGCTTTGTCGCGAATCTCAAGGTCAAATTCTTGCAACAGCAAGATCCATCGGATTAAACGAGGTTTCGTGTCCTTCTTTGCAAGGAGATGCCTCACAGCTGTGTGATCCGAGTATATGATGACACGGGAACCCAGAAGGTATGATCTAAATTTTTCTAGGGCAAATACTGCAGCCAGCAGCTCTTTCTCAGTAACCGTATAGTTACGCTGAGCCTCATCGAGTGTCTTGCTGGCGTAGTAAATGACCACAGGTTTCCCGTCAATTTTCTGCCCCAAAACCGCTCCTACAGCGAAGTCAGATGCATCGCACATGATCTCAAAGGGTTGAGACCAATTAGGGGACTGTAGGATCGGGGCTTGGGTGACTTGGTCACGTAGGATCTTAAATGCTTGAGTGCATTCCTTGGAAATTTCAAAAGGTACATCCTTGGAGAGAAGAGTGGTCATGGGGCGCGCGATTTTTGAAAAATCAGGGATAAATCGACGTGCCCCAAAAAAGATCGGATGACCTTGATCGAGCTAGGCATAGGAAGGCAAGAGATCAGATCAATCTTAGCTCGATCCACTTGGATGCCTTGTTCCGAAATTAAGTGTCCCGGGACAATTCCCTCAGGCACCATGAAATGGCTCTTTTCCCAGGAAAGAACCAAATTCACATCGATGCACCGCCTGAGTATCTGGACCAAGTGTTGGAGGCAATCGTCGAATGATGCTCCAAAAACTGAAAAGTCATCCATGAAGACTTCCAGATAATCACCTACCATATCTGAGAATATGGCAAGCATGCACAGCTGAAAAGTAGCGGGTGCATTGTAAAGATCGAAAGGCATCCTTCGGAAAGCGTATGTTCCGAAGGGGCAGGTTAACGTGGTCTTTTCTTGGTCTTCAGGATGGATTGCCACCTGGTTATAACCGGAGTACCCGTCAAGAAAGCAGAAAAACCTATTTCCCGCTAGTTTCTCGAGAATCTGATCAATGAAAGGTAGTGGGAAATGATCCTTCTTCGTGGAGGAATTGAGTCGGCGGTAATCTATACAGACTCTCCACGCATTGGCTAATCGGGTAGGAATGATTTCTCCGGTCTCAGTCGTTATGGTGGTGAGTCCTGCCTTCTTAGGCACAACCTGAATTGGGCTCACCCAACGACTATCGGAGATCGGGTAGATGATCCCGGCATCTAACCACTTGATGATCTCCTTTTTCACGACCTCCTACAGATTGGGGTTCAAGCGTCTCTGCATTTCACGAGAAGGTCGTGTGCCCTCTTCTGAATAGATATGATGAGTACAATAAGAGGGACTTAATCCAGTCAAATCATCGAGAGTCCACCCGATGGCTCTGCGATGTTGCTGGAGGACAGCAATCAGACGGGATTCCTGTTCAGGATTGAGGTTGGAATTGATAATCACAGGAAGGGTCTGATTAGAACCCAAAAAGATGTATTTCAAGTGAGCAGGAAGGGGCTTCAGTTCAAAGATGGGGTTATCAGCAGCGGGTGGTTCAGTATAGACGTGAGGTTCAAGGGTAGGAGTTACTAGGTTGTTCATATCTGGATTTGACTCCTCAGTTTGCGGGTCAAGATCTTTCTGCAGTTGATGAGGTATAATTAGGTCATTCTGGAAGTGTGTTTCATCAACCAAAGCCTTAACGTCGCAAATCTGTTCGATGGCACCGCAATTGATTCCTTGTTGGGCCTTAAATATATCAATTTTCAGGGTTTGATTCCCAAATTTGAGCTCTATTTGGCCCTCCTCACAGCTAATGTTGGCTCTAGCAGTAGCCAAGAAAGGTCTCCCTAAAATGATTGGTGTATCCCTAGGATTCTCAGGTGCATCCATGTCTAAGACTATAAAGTCTACAGGAAAGTAGAAATCCTGCACTCTCACAATAACATCCTCGAGAATCCCTTTTGGTGACTTTATAGAACGATCTGCTAATTGTAATGTCACCTCGGTTGGTTTTAACTCAGGTTCTTCTAGATGGTCAAGTAAGGATGTGGGTATCAGATTTATGGATGCACCCGAGTCTAGCAAAGCTCTATCAAATTGGGTATCACCTATCTTGCAGGAAATCAGGGGAGTACCAGGGTCTTTAGCCTTGGGTGGGAGTCTGCTTAGGATTACAGAGCTGGCTTGCTCTGACAGAACAATTGGACTCCCTCTCTTGGTTTGCAGCTTACGCTGGGGTGTACACACATTCTTTAAGAATCTTGCGTAAGCCGGTACGTGGCGGATGGCATCCATCAAAGGGATGTTTATGTGGACCTGCTCAAAGAGCTTGACCAGGTCCTCCTCAAGTGCCACGGGCTTGGTGGTCTTCTTTCCCTTGGTCAAAGCCTCGGGAAACGGGATCTTGGTTGGTTCTTCTAGGATAGGTCCAGGTTGTGGATCTGGGATAGGGGTGGGAATGTCCTGGATTACTGCCCTAGGCTTGGGATCGCTATCAGGCCTGGAGTGGTTTGGATGAGGTGGGTCTTGGGTTTCCTTACCACTACGGGTTGTTACGGAATTAAGTCCTGCCTGGTTTTGGTTGGGACTGGGTAAGATAGGTTGCTGCTGGTAACCTGCAAAAGAAGTGGAGGCCTCTATCCCGTCTGGTGAAGGAACAGAGGGGGCCTGATAAATCATATGGGCCTGGCCCGGGTTTGGGTTCATAACGCACCGCTGGGTTGGCACGTTATTCGGGTTAGGGAGAGGTTGGGTAGGAAGAGTGCCTGGCTGGCGAGAATTTGCCAACTGGGCCAATTGGTTTCGAACCTCTGTGATTTCGTCCTTGTGTTGCTTTTGAATAGCCGCATTCGTTCTTTGAATGTCAGCCAGAGTCTGAAGGATAAGGGACATTTGATCCTAATTTGGCCCTGATGGATAAGTAGGGTTGGGCCGAGGCTGAGGCGGCTGGTAAGGATGAGGGAGTTGTGGGCGGGGCTGAAAGGGTGGTCTTTGGGTTTGGGAATTTCCCGCCCACTGAAAGATGGGATGGTTTCGCCATCCAGGGTTATAGGTGTTGGAGAATGGGTCGTTCTGGATGGTGTTGAGGTCCTCGCAGGTCTGAGGAACCTCTAGAGAATCAGAGAAAGGGGGAATGGAATTCCTTGGGCTGGTGTAAAAGGGATCGGATGATCCTCCGATCCGAGAATCAGGTGAGGATGGATATGGATCCATCCTAGGGGAAGATCGGTGGAGAATGCTTTGTACAGTCTCCTGTGTGGAAGGAGGTTGTGCAAAGGAGTTACGCGCAGAGGTGGCTTGCTGCAAGTGCTGAGTCAGCTCATCCACCTTCTTCTCAATGATTGAGACCTTGTCCAATCGACTGGACATTAACTCCAGGTCGACTGATGCGAACAGGCCCTGCGTCTCATGTGCTCCCCTAAGATTCGTCGATGCGCGGGTATTCGTCCTGTCGAATAATCCCATGGAGTCATTGTTGATGGAGTTCTGGCACATATTTTCGAGAATCTCCCACACGGTGTCTTCATGTTGACCCATGATATTTCCTCCGCAAGTTGCATTGACGAAAAGACGGATGTCCTCACGAAGTCCCTGGTAAAAAGATTGGACCTGTTCCCATTTAGGAACTCCGTGATGGGGGCACTTTCTCATGAGATCCTGAAAGCGATCCCATGCCTCATGGAGAGGTTCCCCTGTTTGTTGAGTGAAGTGCGTAATCTGATGGTGCAAGGCATTGGTCCGACCAACGGGGAAGAACTTTTTCAAAAACTCGGACTGAAGTTCTTCCCAAGTGTTGATCGGCCGGGTTTGAGTTTGATACCAATGAGCGGCCTTGTCCATAAGAGAAAAGGAGAATATCTTCATGAGAAGAATATCCCGATTTTGCGCGTCTGACCCAAAAGTTTGGGCCAGATGCTTTAGCTGTTTGATGTGCTGGAAGGGATATTCGGAATTAAGCCCATGGAATTTAGGTATAGCATGAATCATGTTGGGCTTCAATTCGGAATCAGGTCCTCCAGTCGGGATTCTGACTCGAGGCTCAATGGCCACCGCAGCAGGATTGTAATGGTCCCGCATCATAGGACGCTACGGTGGGTGCACGAAGTTTTGAAAGAGGTCATTGAGTCGCTGGAGCTAATGCTCCAGATTGTTTTCTTCCTCAACTGGCTGAGCCATGATGGGAGAAGAAGAGCTTGGTTCTGAATCGGATGAGAGAATAATGTGGTGGGGTTGCTGTTCAAACACGGGCGTCGAGGCTGGGCCTTGACGAGAGTGAATTCTTAAAGGAGATCTTAAGGGTGGTCTTAAGGATCTCCTACCGTTCATGCACTGTTGGAGTATCAGAGTTTAGAAGGTGCTGGACCCAATCAAGACACCCAAAAATGTGTTGGGTGACTATAGAGGTGTGGGGCAGATTGACCCCTTGATCAAAAAGATCGTCCACCTGAGAATTACCTGGGCAGCCAGAGAGGGTGAGTCCCACAAAGACTCCTACACGATAGAGAGTCCCCACGGGTTACAGGGTTTCCCCCACCCGACCTCTCTTGTCACTGCGGTTCCAGGTAGACCAGAATGGGGATCTTGACCTCTTAAGTCTACCTCTTTTACTTTAAGATCAGGGTGCTTAAGATTTCACTTGAACTTTTAGGTACTTTGAGTGAAGAAGTGACCTAATTTTAAGGTTGGTTGACCCAAGGGGTCAACTTCACCTCTTGTTCTTTTGAGAGCTTTTGGGTCCTTTCTTTTAGGGTTCAAGTGTTTAGAGAGCCAATTGTTTAGGGTTTTTCTTGTATAGATCTTTTCAAACAAGGTTTAGGTACACCTCTTTTTGGGAAAATCTTTTCTTTGTTAATAGAAGGTGTGTCTCTAAAAACCCTAGCTTTTCAATTCCTAAGTTGGCTCTAGTTGGTCCATTTCAGTTGCCTCGAAAATGTAGTATCTAGGGCTCAATCAAGAAGGTTTTAGCTCTAGTTACCTTAGTTGGATGGACAGTTAAAATGTGTTGAAATGAAAAATTTAGGCAACTTTGAGAAATTACTATGTATGATGCAGGTAGCCCTAAGTTGATTTTTTCTTTTCGTTCCTTTTTAGATTTTAAGGGAGTTTAAGAGAGGGCTAATGAAGATTACCTGTTTTGTTGGAGTGTTTGTTGTGCAGCTGTTCTTCCAATTTTTACCTGCACATAAGAGAGAGAAAAAGATTAGCAATCTCTTAAGAGAAATTCAAAGCTTCTAGAATAGTCGTTGCTCCCCGGCAACGGCGCCAAAAACTGGCTGCACTCGCACGAATCCCCTATAGTTTTTATTATTTCGTTGTAGTGTAGTATAGAGAAGTGGTTACCAGTTTAATACAATTTGTTACTCGGAAAAAGAGTTCCCGAGGTCGAACTCAGGGAGCAAGTTGTATTCTAGAAGTACAATGTTTCTTTTACAAAAATAAGAGGGAGAGAGGGAGAAATAAATCTGAGTCTTGTGGCTTCTCTTCTCTTTCTTAGCTTATCTTCTTCTTCTTCTTCTCTGCCTTCAGTTCTTCTTCTGCTTCTTATTTCTTTTCTTCTTCAGAGCTTCTCGTCTTCTTCCCTTCTTTTAGCTCTGTCTTTCTTCAGCTTCTCCTTTCTTCTTTCTTCTTTCTGCTTCAGCTGCAGAGCTTTTCTTCTTGCGATCCCCTTTGCCTTGCTCAGCTGCACGGCTCCTTCTTTCCTCTTCTTGTTTTTCTTCTGTTCTTTAGTTCCTCTTCTTCTTCTGCTTCTTCTATTTCTTTTGTTCTTCAGAGCTTTTTTCTATTTCTTCTCTTCTTTCAGCTTTGTCTTCCTTGAGCTTCTCGTCTTCTTCTTCTCTCTGTCTTTTCTTCCTTCTTCTTTCTGCCTCAGCTGCAGAGCGTCGTCTGATTTTCCAATCAGACGACTTAAGTCGCCGCTGCTACAGTGCTGCTTGGTGTTCCTCCTTCTTCCTTCAGTCTTCTTTGTCTTCTTCCCTTCTTTTCTACCTCGCCTGTTCCTGCACACACCACAGCTAACGCAAAACCTACCCCTTTCCCTCTACCCAAACGTCTCTCTCTTTCTCAGACTTCGCTCGTAGGATAGCTCTCCCAGAGCCGCCGGGTAATCGGGTCGGGCTTCGTACTCGTGACCAGGCGTACCGGCGTGAATGGTACGCGAGGAGTGCGCAGGTGGGGTGTCAGGTCAGGTCCTTCGGATCCGCGTGGTGAGCTTGCGGACCGGGCGGGTGAGTGGGCGCGGGACCTCACCCCGGTGCGTTCGGAGGTGAACAGTCCGTTCCACTTTTACAATTTATACCGATGCGGCGCTTCGAAATCTTCCGAGGTGGGACTAAATGTCCCACCCCAATTTGGCGCCTGCAGCTGAGAAAGCTGCAGGCAATCGCGGACGTTGCGAGGTCTCTTCTTCAGCTGAAGGCCTGGGCAGCTACGTGGTTGCAATCCGCGCGTCCTGGAGCGCAGGCCTGAGCGGGAGCGGAGCTGCAGCTGTAGGTTGAAGAAGCTTCACCTGTTCGGCAATGGCGGTGGAGGACGGGTAACCTGTTCACAGAGATACGGCTTCTCGGCTTAGTCAGAAGGTGCAGGGAGCTTCGCCGGAGTGCGGCGAAGCTCGTGCGAGTGGTGGCAAGGCGTGGGGCGGCGTGTAGGGGCTGCCCTAGGTAGGACTGCGATCGGGGGAATGGGTTTGTTCGGGGGAGTGATGTGGAGGTGAGGAGTGGCAGTGAAGGGGCGGAAACGGTTCAGTGGGACGAGGCGGAGGTTTTGGGTCGGTCGGCGAGTCGTGTGGAGTGGCGGAATGATGGGAGCGACTCGCCGGAGGTGGGCCGGAGGCGTGGAAGATGATGGTGGTCGGGTCGGCGGAGGGTTTGATTGCACAAATTAAAATAGGGAAAAGAAAGAGGGGAGGAAGAGAAGTAACTGTTACCTACTTGCAGGGACGAAGGAGGACGGAGTGGGGCGGCAGATGTGTCAACTGTCGCCGGAGAAGAAGGTACCCAGTGGGGGCGGACGACGACGATGATGGGGCTGAAGCAGCGCGCGGGGGTATTGCGCGACGCGGAGGAGAATCAGGAAGAAGTCTCTGCCATTGGTTTTGTGGCAGAGAGAAGAGGAAAGGAAAGGGAGCTCGCCGGAGCTTGCTGGGTGTCTGCCGAAGTGGGAAGAGAAGAAAGTTGTGGGTGGTTCTCCATCAGAATCGAGCTGCTGAAAGCGGTAGACGGTGGTGGCTTTTATAGAGGCGAAATCAGAGAGGAGGGCAGAGGGAGACGACGTGCCTCCCTCGCCGGAGGATGGCCGGATCGCGACCCATACCTTCCGCGTGTTTGCACGGAAGGTGTGGGCGATGGCAGAGATCGTGGAGGTGTCCCTGCGACAGCAGACGTCGCAGGGAACACCCCGTTGTCTTGGCAGGGGGTCGCCCTCACCCTACGTGGTGCCATGCCTCGCCAGAGCAAGGCGCTGCTCAGGGTTTTGCAGGGAGGACCCAAATGCAAAAAATGATGAAGAATTAGGGGCCAAAATGCGAGGGTTTCAAAAGTTGAGGGTCAAAAAGTAATGGATGAGGACCAAAATGCAAAGTTGGTCAAGAAGGTCTCTTCTTAGGCTCAAGTTTTTATGCATGACTAAATGGGACCTAAGGATTCTAATGGTGAATTTTATTTCTAGGTCAGACCTTGTTTGACTGGCCAATTTACATAAAAACCTAAATTAAATCATTAATTGGGCATGGTTCTCAATGTAGGTCAAAATGGGTTCCTAAGGCCAAATTGAAGGTTTTAAACCCTAGAGATTATTTTTATATGAATTTTAGAGGGTTTAGTAGATTTTTGGTTTGCCTCGAACCTCGTGAATTGAAGTGGATTTGTTTTAGGGTTACAGATTGTTATTTAATTCCTTGGAGTTGCTGTAGCCATTATCAGATCAGATCATCCCATTTTCCTTCTTATTAGGTTAGTTTGACCTATGTTTGGACCCTGAGTTACCCTGTTTGCAGATTGTGTTGGCAAAATTGCATTTTTACCCTTATGACTTGTTTTCTTCTTAGACTCATAATTCTCTGAGTTAAGCCTTTCCTTGAGTTATGTAGGAGCTTTTATCCTCTGTATTAGGTCAAAATGAGCTAGTTATGGCTCATGATGAGGTTCTCATCAGTGGGACATTTAGTCCCACCTCAGAAACCCTTGAAGCACCACAGCCAAATGAATTGAAAAAGTGCACTTGCCTTATCGCCTTCAATATGCAGGGGTCAGGTCCCTCGCCTACGCACACGTAGCGTGCCACACGCTAGCGCCTGCCCTCACCCGTGCTCATGCCCCGCAGGCCTAGGTCCAAATCCGATTACCCGACCAAGCACTCCTCGCGCACCACCCACGTCGGTGCGCCTGGTCCCGGGCGCGTTACCCAACCTGTTTACCCGATTAAGGCTCTGGGAGCGAACCTTAGAGTGAATTTGAAAGAGAGAGAGAGACATGGGGCGGGTAGGGGTTAGGTTTTGCCTAACCTTGTAATGTGCAAGGAAGCATGAGAAGAAGAAAGGAGGAGTGGCTGAGGACTTAACCGCACAAAGCAGCAGAAGTTGAAGAAGAAGGAAGAGGAGGGAGCACAGTAGAGAAAAGAAGAAGAAGGTCGAACAGAGAAGAGAAGAAGAAGGAGCCAAGAGGAGAAGAACCTACAAAGGCACTGTAGCAAGAGGTAGATAAGGCGTCTGATTCAAAGAATCAGATGTCTAAGAAAGAAAAGGGCAAAGAAAGAAGAGAAGGAAGAGAGAAGAGAAGAAAGAAAAAGAAAAGGAAAAAGAAAAAGAAAAAGAGAAAAAAAAAGAAAAGGATTTTTGTTCACTCTCTCTCTTTAATTTTTGTAAAGTAGTATATTATAGTTAATTGTGAATTTTTATGCTTCTGGAATTAAGTTTGCTTCTTGAGTTCGACCTCGGAATATTCTAAATTTCGAGTAATAAATTAAAATAAACTGATCATCGTTTTTCGTAACATACTACAACGAATATATTTTTAAAACCGACGAAAGATGGCCATCATTGGCTATGTGGAAGAGGGATTAGATCATGTCTTAGTGCTATCCTCAGCCTTTCCAAGTAGTTGGTTGAGACCTACGGCAAGTGCAACATGAAGGAGATGCATTGATATGCATTAGGGTTCATCTACTCAATAATCATATGTTTGATGACGGCAAGTCAGACGTATAAATGTCTAACCAGTCGTTCATTAGAGAAGGAATTTCTCCTAGAGTGGGTAGTCCATGACATCAAACGTCTAATGATGGGGGCATAGGACGTCTAATAAGGGATCAGATGAACCCTATAGCCATATGCACCCCTGGAGTTTGGGGTGGTGGACTATAGAAGGAGTGTGGGAACCCCAACAAAGCGAAGTTTCAGGCGAAAACCAAAATGAGAAATCAATTGACACCTTAAGAACCTGATGTTTGACCACTACCTCCGATGTTTGATTGTAAGGAATGTGGCCTGATGAATGAGGGCCAAGAGGATCACATCTTGACATTCTACTAGGAGATGTTTGGGAGTCGCGTCAGACGTCTAATGAAGTCATATCAAACGTTTGACCAAGATGGTAGACGTTTGATACTAAGGGTAGTAGTGGTTATAGTTCCTGGTCAAGAACCCACTCATTGACAAGTTAGGATGAGACTCAGGGAAACCTTGAAAGTCATGCGAGTTTTGTGGGTGTACTCACATAAGGGCTTAAGAGTGAGTGCCTGGAAAGGTAGTCCAAAGTGAGGCGCTTGATGATGTCTCTATGAGGAATCTTCTGATAAATTCATAGGATCAATGACCAATGAAATTCCCCTGGGGAAGGGGAATATTGTGACTACTCGTGTGATCAACATGGGTCAGTTAACAAGGGGTTGGACCTCGAGTACCCAAGGTAGGATGGCCAATGAGTGCATTAGATCACAGGCCAACTCCTTGGAGTGGAAGGTGACTCAGTAGAGTGTCGGATGGGCATCCTAGTGGTGTTTCCTAGTGATGCTCCGTCAGGGGGGTGAGGTCACCAAGGATTGAGGAGTTAGGCGTTCACTAATGTTGGATACAAACAGTAACTGACTATCGTTATCTCAAGTGACTTCGGGACCAAGTCCGAGGGTGTAAGCTACTAGAGGCCAAGGTAGCCCAAACCTTGAACCTCGAAGAAGGGAGTATGCAATCAAAATCTACTTCAAATCCCCATGAGGAAGGCTTGATTATCAAGTTGACCAGAGGATCAATGCATTGACAAATCAGCGGGCCATGTTGGGAATGGAGATGTGGGAGTCTATAGACACAGAGATATGTATAGGTATACACGTGTGTATATGCATTAGTGTGTGTGGGTATGCGTGGGTAGTAAATACCACACTAGTAGATAGTAAGAGTCTATTGTGTACTTACATACATAAACAATTAGCTAGAGCCCTACTAAGCCACTTGACTTACACCTAAATCGTGTTCTATTTTCAGGACAAGATGCCTGGAGCGCAAGTCCTCGGCCACCTCTGCATCCAAGCTATGCAGAGGCACACACAACTCCTACAGGAACAACTACAGCTGGCCAAGATCCTTCTTCCAGTGTCCCAAGACGAGGAGGTTGTTTTCACGGGTAGGGAGCAAGAGAAGTTGTTGCGGATGTATATTTGGGAGCTAATCAAGGTGATGTTTGACTTGGTGGATCTCCTAGAACAGTGAAACATTGCTTGATGGTGGACAACAGTGACTAAATGTTTCTTTTTGTGGTTTGGATAGCTAGCAAGTAGATTGACTCTCCTTTCCTTTTGCTCACCCTTACTATAGATCATCTTTTGTTTTATCTATGATGTGGTCTTGTCAAGGTATGTAAATATTTAACTTTAGATATAATGGTGGATCTCCTAGAACAGTGAAACAATGCTTGATGGTGGGCAACAGTGACTAAATGTTTCTTTTTGTGGTTTGGATAGCTAGCAAGTAGATTGACTCTCCTTTCCTTTTGCTCACCCTTACTATAGATCATCTTTTGTTTTATCTATGATGTGGTCTTGTCAAGGTACGTAAATATTTAACTTCAGTTATAATGTAACTGCTGGAAACCATTATATATATATATATATATATATATATATATATATATATATATATATATATATGGCTATGATCTAGTGATGTGATATAATGATGTTACGTTTGGATGTGGGTGTGAATTGTTCAATTTCTAGTTTCTTTTTTTCTAATCTTGCTTCTGCATATTTTTGCTTTGTGGTTATACTGTGCTTATACATGTATGTACATGTACAAAGACATTATGATGCAAGTAAATTATAGGTTTATTGGGTGCCATGGGTCATCAGATCTTGGATGCCACACACGTGTACCTTTTAAGTAGCTTTTCAAGTTTCTTTCGACGTCAAACCCTTGATGGTTCATTCGTTAATACCTTAAAGTCAAATGTTTTTTAAGTGTCTGGGTTTTCTTGCACCTCACTTGTGAACATCACCTTTGGTCTAGACTCCTGAAAAGGCAAGAAACCCCTTATCTTACATACTCCTCAAGTGCTTGCATGATGTTGCTACCAACGATCAGTAAAAGCACTAAAGAGATGATTGATGTTGGGCATCCAAACTACCCAACATAAAACAACATTGATACCTAAGGCACCATTTAGTTAGAGGCACAAGGATAGGATAAGTTTCCCAAAAGGTGAGATTCAACTTATCTCATCTCATCAAATCAATATCAACAACTATTTTCGTATACCACTCTCAAATTATTCCATTAAATCACCTCACCACAAATTTATATTAAAATATACCAACTTTAATATAATATATTTATTAAATATATTCACTTTAATATAATATATTTATTAAATATATTTATTTTATCATATCAACACATCTGATACTCATATCATAATATTAAGATATTGATAATTAATATTATATTATCATACCAATTATTTCTATTTTATTATTTTTCTCATCCCTCCGAATAAGCTTCTAACACAATTTATCTCTCAACTATTCTATCCCACAACAACTTATTCTTCATCCAAGCGTAGCCTAAGTTTACTCGAAGGATAACTCTTATCTTAAGATAAATTTTGGCACATATGTTAGAAATGGTATTTATTCGAGGAAATAGAATACTTAGTGGAATAAAAATAATTGTAAGTTGACTTAATGTTACAGGAGAGAGATAAGTTAATACATGTAATGTGTATATATATTTATGATGTTTATGTTAGAATAATTATATTTAATATATATTGATATTTTTGTATTGAGTGGAGATAAAATTAAAAGTAAATATATTTTAATATATATTACTATTAAATATATTTCCCCGCATCGGACACCGTGGACCCTGCGGGCGTACATAAACTGATGCTCTTTCCCTTTCCGACGCTCTATATAAGATGCCCTCCTCTCTCTCTCTCTCTCTCTCTCTCTGCGATCGCTCTGTGCTCAAGAGCATCCACGACCCGATCGCGATGATCGTTTGTTCGATTCGCCTGCTCAGCGACGTTTGCGTAGGGTCTCTTTTGATCTTTTGGAGCATCAGTTTGAGAGCTTCGATCGACATGATAAATTGAGTACCCCTTTATGATATGCCTCAATGAGTTGACCTCATAACACCTTAAGTTATGATATTCTACAAGCATTGATTGGGGAGTAAGACGTGGTTATCTCTCTCGGATCATTGAGTTGAAGGGAAGGTCTTGCTCATTCATTATGGACAGCAGTCACGGCATTGATCTGTAAGTGTCATTGCAGTCACATTCTTGTTGAGTTGGGATCAAGGATGAGACCAATAGATATCTCTGGATTCACATTTATTCCAGATCACTGTGCTAGAAAGAGGAACACCCCCATCCTCTGTTTTGGACAAGATCAATTTTTAGGTGATTTTGAGCATGGGATTGTTAAGATTGTCACCGTTCGGATGATCATTCTTCAACCCCGATTGGAAAGTTAAGGAAATAGATAGGTCTACCATTTCTTTCTAACCTTGTTATGAGAAGAGAAGATGCTACCATCCTTCATATTGGATGAGATAAATTACCAAGTGCCATTTGATCACAGGGTTGTTTGAGTTTTACGACCTTTGTGATTGTGCCTTGGAGCTCCAATTAGGACATGATGGGATAGGCTGGATATCCATCTCTCACCATATCATTGTGCTGGAAAGAAGGTTGTATCTTTTACATTGAGTGAGATTGATCTCTGAGAGTCATTTTGATCATTGGGTTGTTTAAGTTTTAAAATGACCCATGGTTCTACCTACACCTCCAATGGAAGTTAAATATCTTTTTTAGTTTTCCAAGCTCAAATATTTTGAAATCACTTCTCACGACCAAATTTCTTTTGGAGCCACACATTTGGAGGACTCAGATTAAATGACCACACTTAAATTTTATCCAGGAGCCAACCATTTACAACTAGGTTGGCTACTTCATCCTGGTGCACTGGAGCTTGATTTTTCTATTACAGCCAGGATTGATTCTGTTGTACTATGCTTCTTACAGATAGATGACCTGGCATGTGGTTGGGAACTGATCAACCTTAACAATTGGAGACATTCAAATTACTTCTTATTGCTTCATTGGCTTGTAGTCATTCTATTCCTTCTACGTTATAATAGAACTTTATCAATTAGAATGCCTCCAATCAGTTTCTTTCTCTTCCTATCATCTACCTCTTAGGCCCATGCTGTATACACTGTTTATTGTGGTATGATCTATCTCTTAGGCCTTTGCGATATACAATTGTTATCAATCTCTATCAGCATAGTATCTGAATGTTGTCCAATTTGATTTGACCTAAATGCCATGCACGTTGGTGACTGGGTGTTAGAACACAAAGAACTATAAATATCTGGGCACTTGCTACATCCACATTTTCTGATCTCATGGGTCAATCTCCTCTTTTCTTTTGGTGTGCCTTTTAAAATTTTATTTCAAATGTACAAATGAAGTGCCTTACCAATAACCAGAGAGGTTTTTTGTACCTATAACATTGTATTGTGATCTAAATCGAGTTTAAAAGCATTGTCCATTTTAACATCTTGAGTCGAGACCTTTCAAGATTTAGACATCAACTGGTATTAAATTGATTGTTTCAATAATCCTCATTTAGGTTGTTTTCATGCATTTTCTACAACAATCTTGTCTATGAGATATGAGACCATATCGAGGTGCTTCTCTGGTCTTCAAATTATAGTTTCTTAAGAACATTAACCAATAGAATAGGTCATCCTTGATTAGATGTTTGTGTTGAAAAGTGAGATTGATTGTCCTAAATTAGTCTTATAAAATGATGAATATAGTCAATTTAATGAAAAGCTGGCTCAAGGTATTTTGGAGCTGGGTCCAAATGCATATGAGGCACATCTATCTACCACAGATAAAGTAATGAAACTATCATCCAAAATGGATATTATTTTAAGAAGTGTGATCCAGAATATTTTGCTGAGCTCCTTAATTGAGGGGAAGGGTTGGTGATTCTCTTTTATCCATAAATATATTCTCTTCAAGAGGTGCTTCATTAATGCATTGACCATGCATATCTCAGCTCCAGTTAACCCATCGTTCCATTTTAAGCATCCCCTCCAGTACCTTCAATCTATATCTTATTGCTTCTGAATGATAGTGGTTGTGAAGTGTTAGGATGGCAAGAAGAAGGCCACGTAGATAGTCACATGCCAGTCAGCAGGCCATGTGGCAGCCGATAAAGGCCTAGCAGGGCCAGCGGTCTAGAAGGTCCTATGAACCAATTTTAGGTTTTCTTAGATGTCAAGTTGACTATTTTTAATAAATATGTTTTAGCAAAATAATTGGAGATTTGTTTTCTTTACTAGAGATAAGATCTTTCCTTAAGAGATAAGATATTTCCTTATTAAAGATATGATTTGTTTCCAAGAATAGGGATATGTACTCTTTATAAAAGAGAAACTTTCCTCTTTTGTAATCCTCTAGTCAATCAAGAATACTTCTAAATTCCAAGACTCCTCTCTCTCTCTCTTCTTCCACATAGCAGCCGACCACCTACCAATGGCAACCGACCCTCTCCTTGCCAGCCAAACCTATCGGCCACTTTGCAATCGGCCTCCTCCTCTTGCCGACCAGCTTTGACCGGCCACAAGGAGGCCGTCTGCCCTCCTGCAACAGAAGCCACTGCTCTCCCTATCCACACACATGGACGGTCCCTCATTGGGATTTATTTTCCCACGCATAAGAAGCCTCCACACTCCGAACTACGGGATTCTTGACATGGTATCAGAGCCACCGTTCTAGGCTCGTTGTGCGTGTGGGTTTAGACCGCACGTTGGTGATTCGCGCCTTCGGAGAAAGTCTTCCTCAAGAATCCAAAGCCTTACGCAGAGAAGGAAGGACTAAGAGAAGATGGCGGAAGCATTGACGATGATCAACGATGCCTTGCTTGGATAGGGAGAGGGCAAGGTGGTTGTCTGCGGGATAACCATTAAGCTCTATGGGACATCCAACTATATTTTGTGGGCTCGTGCCTTCAAAATATTTGTTGGAGGGCAAGAGAAACTTAACGTTCTCTTGGAAGAGCCACAGGAGATGAAGGATGACAAGAAGAAGAAATATGAAGAGAACTATATGGTCATGAATTGGCTCATGAACTCGATGGACCCATCCATTGCCTCGAACATGATCGACAAAAAGAGCATGTACGAGATTTAGATGGCCCTTCAAAAAAGGTACGCCTGAACCTTAAGCAGCATGCATATTACTGCCCTTTATACTCGCATTTGGATAGCTAGTCAAGGCGATCTCTCCTTGATAAAATATTATAAGAAGGTGAAGGTTTTATTTGAGGAGTTAGACATCTACGAGCCTTTTTGTTGCGAGGCACAGGGGAGGACTCAAGTAGTTTGGCAATCCGCCAAGTTTTTATTGGGGTTGCCTCCCTGTTATCGAGTCGCCCGAGATCAGATCGTGGCTTCCAACGAGAGAATGGATCTTGAGACCATCTTCTGCCGTCTTATCAAGATGGAGATCATCGAGGATGAAGACTCGGTGAAGAGCGAGAACTCCGCACTCGCTATTCCTGAGGCAAGTGCAGTGCGTGGACGAGGACGCGAATGTGGCTGTATCTATCCGAAGTGCCAACACTGTGGACACATCATCCACAAGACAAGTTTTGGGAAAAGTTCGAGAGGTTACCACGTAGGGCTACTAGCACCTCGCGTGTGGACTCCCTAACTCATGAAGACATCGAAAAGGTACAAGCTTTACTTCAAGAAGACAAGTCAACAACGGCTGTCGCAACTACTTAGGTTGCCACAGAAGCAACGACTCTAAAGGTTGCAAAAGGACTCACTATTGACTCATCGAAGGCGAAGACCGACAGCGTGGCTCTTGAGGAAGATGGATGGTGGAGCGTCTAGCCTCACAAATGGAAGACCAAGTCGTCGGCCTCCCAACCTTCGACTTGAGGGGGGTTGTTAGGTGAGTTACCCAAATCGCTTCTTGTAAATGATGGAGTTTGAATTGTTATAGCGCAACTCAAGTGTTCAACTTTTCAAATTTATAAATCGTAACTATAAGGAGTATACAGGTCTTCTAAAGAGGCTAGATGTAACAAATCAAACTTGAAATGCCTTTTATTTCTTTTTTTTGTATTTTTCGCTTGGATTTTTTTTATCTTTTTTGATAAGAAAATAAAATGCAAATCAATATTTTTGGTCACAAGAGAATATCAACTACTTTCAACTAACTAACGAAGTTAAAGAATATGAAGATGGCTTGGCAATCAAACTCACTAGCACCACGGTGGGTGGCTTGTAGTCAACTACCAACCAAATTCACACGCCTAACAAAATCGAAGATGAAATTGAAATGTAACTTTTATTACCATAATATTCCAAGCTCAATAAAACGATGCTTACAAAAGCAAAAGACTACCAACTATCAAAATCATGCAAGAAGCTAAAAAAGAAGAAAGCTTATGAAAGGAGATGCTTAGATGATGGTATAGATGATAATGGTCATCCTCTCCTCTTTGGCGTGGATGAAGAAGACCTCTAGCCCAATTTCCTCCGAAATGATGGTGTGAGATGATGGTGGTGGAATGAAATGGCAGTGGATTGGCAAGTGAAAGGTGGTGGAGTGACTCCCTTTCAATGCCTAAAATTTGAACTTAGATAGTTCTTAGGCCCTCCCTTTCTCTCTTAGTGCTCAAGAGATGGGATTGCCAAAGATGACGTGAAAGGATGGAATGGATGACCTTATGTAGAGGTGGAGAGGGGTAAAAAAGGAAAGAGGGAGGGGTGTTCAAAAAATTATGGTTATGGATAGATGTGTTGGGATTTAATGATGATGTCTTAGAATTGGATTGATGGCTATTAATTAGTGGAGGGAGATAGGTGTAGTGAAATGTGCATCCATAATGAGGGTGTCTTTGTTGGAATTGGGGAGAGAGACTTAAATGTGCCATGGAGTATGTACAAAGGCAGCTTTAGGTGGAGGAGCTTGATAAATGAAGTAGAGGTGCTCATTGATCGTTGATGTAGGACAATTTTGTTTTGCTTTGTTAAGTTAGAGCTTGGGGTTTGCAAGTCTCTTCAGTTCCAATCTTTGGCTTAAATTTTTCAATTCCTTCTTCTCTTTTCTCCTCATACTTCAATCATGTAATCATCAAATATCATCAATCAGAGAAAAAACATAGAATTATGCAAATTATGATGCAAGCTTATCTAAAATGCAATTGATGCTAATGCATGCAATATGCTCATGAAATCAGACTAAGATGAATTGGGAGTTAGCAAATTATAAACATGGGCAATATAAAAAGTGGTTAGATCACCACACCTGCCCATCTTGTGCTAGTTCCTAGCAAACTTGTTATTCGAAAGTCAAGACTTCTTTTTAGTTGAGAGGAATGCTCATGGGATTTCCAGTGGAATTTTTAAGTTGCGGGATTTTCTTTTTGAAGCATTAGAGAAAAGATCTTTAGAACCATAATCTAGATAGCAATGTTCCAGTGCTTCCCAAGATAAGACCACCTCACTCTGTTGGATTTCAACTAACCTCGGATCGAAACTCCCAAATCCAGACCTCATTGGCTTCGCACTTAGCCCTTCGTTTGCCTAGTTTTGGAAAATCAAGTGTCAATTTATTGTGCAAATTTGGTCATCGTTCAGTTTGCGGATGGATTATTGTTGGTATGATGGCCAACATAAAGAGAAGAATATTTTTGTGAAGTTTTTTTTTGTAATTTTTTTTTGTGATTCCTCCAAGCCTAACCTCGGATTGGCTTGTAACACGGTCTGTATCGGATTCTACGTTCCCCGTCACCATTCCTTGAGGGACCCCTTGCAATCGATGCTTCAGGGCAGCATTGCCCATGGTAGCCTGATGAATGTCAGTGTATCATCATTCTTATGCCTCAAAGCTCAAAGCAAATCTAGCTCTTAGGGTTTTAATTTCGCAAATAAGATTTTGGGCTGCATTTAGGGATTCACCTAAGTTAGCATGCATTGCATTTTATTGTATTTTTAATGCATCTATTTGAGTGTCAAGGATAGATATAAAGTCAGATCTCATATATCTTGGCACTTAGGAAGGCAAAAGATGAAGAAGAAGCTCCTATGAGCTAGATCCCAACTAGATCCAGCTCATTCCAGCTGCTAGCTCATTCTAGTTGGATCAACTCATCCCTAGCTCCATTCAGTTCATCTTAGCTAAATGGTAGCTCTAGCTAGCTCACCTCAGCTCCATTCAGCTCACCTCAACTAGATGGCAGCTCAAATTAACTCAAGTCAGTTGATCCCAGCTCCTTCAACTCAGAACAGTTCACTGGAAGCTCAACCTAACTAGGACTAGCTACTGTCATCAATTAGCTAGACCTAGTCAGCTAAAGATGATCTCAACCAGCTTAGGTCAGCTCAAGTCCAGCTCCCGGAGACCTAACTCAGCTCAACTTGGTTGAGCTGAGCTACTTGACCTAAGCTAGCTACTCCAGCTAGCTAGGTATTCTCCGGGAAGACCAAATCCAGCTCACCTCAGCTCATATCAGCAGAAGCCAACTCATCTTAGCTTAGCTTAGCAGTTAGCAAAGAACTAGCAAGCTAAGCCAGCTAAAGTAGCTCCTTGCTGTTCTCTTCAGCAGCCACCAGCTCCAGTATAGCTTCTTCCAGCTACTTCCAGCTCTTCACCTCCAAAACCCTAGCTCCCTCTACCTCTCTACCCTACTCCCTACTAGCTAAGCTAGCTTAGCTTAGCTAGTCACCTCCTTGGCTACCAAAGGCTAACCTTAAAACCCACCTAACTAGCTCCACCAACTAACCTGACCTAAGTCCACCTAAGCTATCACCACTCCACCTCAATCTTGTTGCCAACCCTATACATCCCTTCACCCCTCTCTACCATCAAAAGACACCACCAAATTCCCTCCAAAATCACCTAAAAATGGCGCCAACTTTTTCCGTCCAAAACCCTTGAAATCCAACCCTACACCTACCCCTTCAACCCATCTCCACCCTCCATATTTTCACTTCAAAATCAACACCTTCTAGAAGGTTTTTTTGGAGGGAAAATCAAGGCACTTCTTCATTTTCCTCCCATTTTTCCCTCCAAAAATATCCAAGCACCCCTTCATTTCTCTCCAAAAAATACCATAACCACCCCCTTCCCATCCTATAAATACCTTACCCTACCACCACATAATTCCCATCTTCTCAATTAGATTAGGTTCCACCCCATACCACCTTCATCCATGCCAAGGAAGAAGAGAAGAAGATCAAGGGGGCAACCTACCTGCCCCCTTGGTGGCTTCTTCCTCTCCTTCCTCTCCCTTGTGCCCTGCCAAGGAGGAGATCATCTTCAACATAGAGGAGACGACTAGGCAAAGAGGAGCCAACAAGGTGGTTGACGCCCACCTTGGAAGAGAGCTTAAAGGAAGACCAATTGAAGAAGGAAGAGAAGGAGAATTCTTTCCAAGTGTGGGGCAACCACACTTGGAGCAAGGATCATCTGGATCTTCTACCAGAAAATCTCGTTCTTCTTCTTTATCTTATTTTTGTATTAGCTAGTAGTTTACATTTTGTCTTGTAGAAGCATTCCTCTACCTGTAATCAGCTTACTAGTAATACAAAAATTCAATTGCCTTCCAATTTCTATTTTCTAGTTAGTGTGTATTTCATGATTGTATTTAATTAGTAGAGCACACTCTTCTCTTCTAATTACCCTAGGCGTACTTGCCTGGGGTGAGCTTAGAAGAGAAGACTTCGTTTTGTCACTAAGGTTTAATGATAGGCTTAATCTTTAGTTCATCTTCGCATCAAAATACTCGATTGTTCATAAAAACCCTAAAAACAATATAAATCAAAATCACAAAAACATAAGTGTGGATTTGAGAGGCGAGAGAGAGAATCAATTCATGTGATTAACAAATTGACATCCTTAGACGATTCCAGATACTCCACTATCTAGGTATTATAAATTGTAAAAGTTAATTGCGGATTTACGCGTACGACACTATTTCGCATTATTAACAAAATACGTATTTTTTGCGATCACAGCCCCACAAAACCCTTGCATTCGACACTTCATGATAGTATCACCCATGGTATTTTGTAGCGAATCTGAGCCCATGGTAATGGATGCTTTGAAATAGCACTGCCCATGACACTCAAACCGCGCAAGCACTTACATGCCCCTGATAGGATATTTAGATATTATAAGAGACGTGCAAGGTGGTGACGCCTCATCCTTAAGGGAAGCATAAGCTTCTCCTCTCTACGGTGGGAACTACTCCAATCAACTTATGTTTCAAGCCTTTCCTACTTCAAAACTCAAAGGGAATCTTTTTTTTTTTTTGCTGAATGACTTGTGTCTGAAAAGATTTGACACACAATTTCCTCAACTAAACTTCAAGAGGGTAAGTACGAAGCCAACTAATGTCTAGATCGGTCATCTCACCGACATCAATTGATCTTCACAGGAGATCGAAAATTGAACCTTAAGTCACATTGAATTGATTAAGGCCATAAGCCCAAAAAAATCTAGACTCAGGCTCCTAAAAAACCTGTAAAGTGATTTTCATCCTAAAGCATCAAAATTTCATCATCCTCTTCGACCTTTGATCCCATTACTTATACCTCCATTTTTTTTTTATATGTGCTGATTGTTTTCATTTTTTTTTTTGTTTTGTTTTTCTTTTTTATTTTTTTTTTAGTATGCATATGAGATGATGTATGCATGAATGAATGATGCACATGGTTCCTGATAACGCCACGCAAGGGGGTAGTAATTAGGTTGAATATGGCCCATCTTTAGAATAAAAGTCACAACATAAAGTAGAATAGGAGCATTGCATGCATCAAGTACCAAGATTGCTTATAAACTGTATTAATGGCCATTTGTGTAAAGCATTTGTCAAAGCAGGCCTCAGATGAGCAATCGGACCGCACGGATGGATTCAGGACGACGAACGGAGTCTAACGGACTCAAAATCGGCCAAATCCGACATCCGGAGCTCCCACAATGGGCCCAAGAAATCCTGACCGTTGATCTGGAAATCAACGGCCTAGAACGCGCCACGTCGCCCCGCCCCCGCCGTCGCTACGCCCCCAAGCCAGCCAAAGACGCATCTCGGCCGTTGATCTTCGATCGAACGGCCGAGATCCGCGCGCTCGCCCGCGGTCGCCGCGACAAAGCGCGGGCGTGGCGCAACGGTTAGCGCGCACGCCCGCGTTGCGGCGACGCGCGTTCGATTCGCGCGGAGCGAAAATCATCTGCGGGCGAAGGGCGCGGCAAAATTGAGCCGCGCGATCAGAAGCGAGCGGCTAGGATCGTGCCACGCGGCGCGACGACAGCGCCCCACCTCCCACGCGCGCGCGCACGCCGGGCGGAAACGCGCGCACGCACGCACGCCCGAAGCGCGATCCTAGCGCAGGCGCGAGAAGATCTCAGCCGTCCGATCATCAATCGGACGGCTCTCGTTAGACGTCCACGGATCGCGCCTGAAGAGAGAGAGGGGCGGGCGGCTGACCGGCGGCAGAAGACCTTCACCGACGTATATGGAAGCGGTTTTAGCGACGTTCTGGATGTCGCTAAAGCACATTCTTCTTTTAGGAAGCCCTTAACTCTATTTAAACCCCCTTCTACCACCATTCAAGGCATCCTCTCCCACTTGCAACTACTCCACTCCTCTCCTAGCTAGTCTTAGGCACTCTTGTAATCGCCGGAGACGACGAGCCGCCGACGGAGCCTCCTCCACCGCCGTGGCTGCCTCGTCGCTCTCCACTCTCTCTCTACCTCTCTCTCTCTCTTTTAAGCTTTCATTTACTTTTGTTGAAGCATGTATTTAATATTGTAAACCATGAACTATGAATGCATGTTTAATGAAATTATTTTTCATTTAGTTGCCTTTTTAATTTCTGTTTAAAGTGCATGATCAAAACCAAGAGCTTTCTAACCCTAAACTCTCTCTATCTCTCGCTTTTCAAAACCGTTTCTTTCGCAAGCAAAACTCCGCCTTTTTCGTGACAACAAGTGGTAAACAAAATCCGATTTTCACGCCTCCCTGAGATCGACACTCGGACTCACCTCCGTTTATTTCTTTTAAAACCGACGTATCAAGTGCAACTATAACGACACCTCTTAACACACACGCACGAAGGCACGTCAGTTCCCCCACATGAAATATCAAAAAGAGTAATCATATAGCTATTATCCCTACCCCATGCCTAAGATTTGCAATGTCCCCATTACATGAAGTTGGAGAAGAAAAATATCATCTGATTGTAGTGTTCAGGCTCGAAGTGAATCATGAAAACTTGGAATGTGATGGAATGTAAAAGAAGAGTAAAATTCTGTAAAAATCATGTTGGGTTGCCTTCCAACAAATGCTACATTTGATGCCTGCAGTCGAGCAAAGTGTTGTATCACGACGGTGGTGGATCGATAAGTGGAATCTTGTGAACAAGTTCATTTGTGAAATACGATTTTAAGCGCTGCCCGTTCACTTTGAATTGTTGGCCTATTTTCGGATCTTTAATTTCAATCACCCTTGGATTAAAAATATGAACCACGCACGATGTACGAACCCGTCCATTTCGGTCATAATTTCCTAGGGAAAAGCTGCAATCGCACATCAAAGAGCCACACTTTCTGATCAAGGTAGGACTTAAGAGCAATGTGCTTGTCATGGTATGCCTTAGCTCTATCCTTATAAATTCGTGCGTTCTCATATGCGTTATTGCATATTTCCTCGAGTTCGATTAAGTCCATTCTTCTTTTCTTACCTGCCTTATCCAAATCATAATTAAGTTCCTTTATAGCCTAATATGTCCTGTATTCCAACTCAACCAGGAGGTGGCATTCCTTTCCGTAGACCAATTTGAAGGGTGACATGCCAGTAGGAGTTTTGAAGGTGGTTCGGTAAGCTCGCAAGGCATCATCCAATTTGTTGGACCAGTCCTTGCGATCCAGCCAAATCGTCTTTTGCAAGATGATCTTGATTTTTTGGTTGGAAACCTTTGTCTAGCCATCGGTTTGCGGATGGTATAGGGGAGAGATTTTGTGAGTGACCCCATACTTGGCCAAGAGGTTTCAGAAGTGGGAATTTGTGAAGTGAGTGACCCCATCACTAATTATTGCTCTTGGAACACTAATCAGGAGAAAATATGAGTTTTCACGAAATTCAAAACCACCTTGTGATCATTAGTGCACGTAGGGATTTCTTCCACCCGTTTAGAAACATAATCAACTGTAAGAAGAATAAATTGAAATTCAAATGATGGGGGAAACCATCTCATAAAATCGATACCCCAAACAAAAAAAATTTCAACTTCTGGAATCGGATTTAGGGGCACCATATCCTTTCTGCTCATGGTGTTGGTGGCTTGACATCGTGTACATTTTTGCGCAAAACCGTAGGCGTCCTTATATAGTGAAGGCCAGAAAAATCTGGACTATAGGATTTTGGTGGCAATTTCTTTCTCAAGAAATGTCCCCCACAGGCGGAGGCGTGGCAATGGTGTAAAATGCTTGGGATCTCAAAGTCAAGCACACATCGCCGATAATTTCGTCTAGGCATATCTTGAAAAGGTCAGGCTCCTCCCAAAAGAAGTGTTTAATCTCAGAGTAGAATTTGTCTTTTTTGGCCTTGGGCCAATCCTGAGGAATCAAATCCGAGATAAGGAAATTTACATGATCAGTGTACCAGGGGGGGATTTTTCAGTCACAGCTAAAAGGGTTTCATCCGGGAAGGTGTCTTGGGGCTGGTAGATCTCTAAGTCGGTTAATCGAGACAAATGGTAGGCCACAACATTTTGTGTACTCGCCTTGTCTTTGATCTCCAAGTCAAATTCCTGGAGAAGTAGAATTCATCGAATTAGGTAGGGTTTAGCATCTTTCTTCTTAAGTAGGTACTTGAGAGTCGAGTGGTCCATGTAAACAATTATTCTAATCCTGAGGAGATAAGGGTGAAATTTTTCAAGGGAAAAGACAACATCGAGCCATTCTTCTTTGATGACAGTGTAATTTCGTTGGGTCTCATCCGGGGTTTTGCTCACGTAATAAATCACATGTGACTTCTTGTCTATCCTCTGCCCTAAGACTGCCTCGATAGCGTAATCAAAAGCATCAGTCATGAGCTCAAAGGGTTCATTCCAATTAGGGGGTTGGAGAATTGGTGCTTGAGTAACGGCCTGTTTCAGGATTTCAAAAGCATCCATACAAGCTTGATCAAAATCAAAGGGTTGGTCTTTGGCAAGGAGGTTACTCAGGGGACAAGAGATTTTGGAGAAATCTTTTATGAACCTTTGGTAGAAACCCACGTGCCCTAAAAATGATCGAATCTGTTTGACAGTGGTGGGCAGTGGGAGGTGAGAGATAGCATCGATTTTTGCTTTGGCTACTGAGATTCCATGCTCAGAAACGATATGGCCCAAGACGATGCCCTCTTTAACCATGAAATGTGATTTCTCCCAACTTAAAGTCAAATTGACCTCAATGCATTTTTGGAGAGTCTTTTCTAAATTGGTTAGGTATGATTCAAATGAATCCCTGAAGATTGAAAAGTAATCTATGAATACCTCTAGACATTCACCTACCAAGTCTGAAAAAATTGCAAGCATGCACTGCTGAAATGTAGCAGGAGCGTTGCACAATCCGAAGGGCATCCTTTGGAAAGCAAAGGTTCCAAAGGAGCAGGTGAATGTGGTCTTCTCTTAATCTTCGAGATAAATTGCAACTTGATTGTAATCGGAATATTCATCTAAGAAACAGTAGAACTTCTGTCCTACTAAAAACTTCATGATTTGGTCAATAAATGGGAGTAGGAAGTGGTCCTTTTTTTGTGGCGGAGTTTAATTTTCGATAATCAATGCAAACCTGTCATGAAGAAGCAGTACGAGTCGGGACCGATTCACCCCTTTCATTTGTAATCACAGTCAACCGTGCCTTCTTCGATACCACAAGGCTAACCTATGGGCTGTCAGAAATGGGGTTAATGATGCCAATATCAAGTTACTTCACAATCTCTTTCTTCACGGCCTCCTTTATGTTTAGGTTAAGTATTCTCTGAAATTTGCAAGAGGGTCGTGCCCTATCTTCTAGAAAAATTCGATGTGTGCAATAAGACAGGATAATAACAATTGCAAATTTGTTCCTCTTAAGCACCTCAATCAGTGTCTTCTCTTGGTCCTAAGTCAAATGGGCACTAATAATCATAGGAAAGATTTGGTTTGGGCCTAAAAAGGTGTACTTGAGGGAATCCAGCAAAGGCTTCAGCTCTTTTTGTGGGTTGGGCTCCAAAATGGGATCCGCATCAAGGGCGGGATCGGAGGTCGCGTCTACTACGTATATGGGTTGTGCGTCAAGAGTGGATGGGTCAGTTATGTCTTCCAAAGGTGTAGAAGTGTCCCCAAAGGTTCTCAAGGTGTTGATGGACATGGATTCCTGCACCAAATCGTCCTCTTCAATGTCCCCCAACCAGTTGCAGTCATTGAATCTCCTAGAGGCCTTAAAGATATTCAAATGAGTCCTTTGGTCTCCACAGGTGATTTCTAAGGTCCCAATCTTGTAGTCGATGTGTGCTTTCGCTATGGCGAGAAATGGCCGGCCCAAAATAATAGGTGCATCCTTCAAGGTTTCGAGTACTTCCATGTCCATCACGAGGAAGTCCACGGGGAAGTAGAAGTCCCGAACCTTGATCACAACATCTTCAACTATCCCTTTCAGCTTGATCGTGGTGCGATCGACCAGCTGTAGTGTTACATCAATTGGCATCAGCTCGCTGAAATCAAATTCGTCATAGAGTGCTGCGGGAATCAAATTGATGGACACACCTAAGTCTAGGAGAGCACGGCCAAATGTTGTATCATCAATGACAAAGGAAATCAATGGTGCTCCAGGATCCTTTTTCCTCAGAGGAAACTTGCTTGAAACGATCAAGCTTGCTTGTACCGATAGGACCACTCTCCTGAGACTTCTTCCTTGTCGTTTGGATGTGCAAAGCTCTTTGAAAAACTTTGCATATGCTGGGATGTGCTTGATGGTATCCAGTAAAGGTATATTGATTTGCACCTGCCCAAATAATTCCTTTAATTCCTTAACACGAGGCTCACTCTTCTTTTTGGGCTTTTGGGTGTGAAGGGCGTCAGGAAATGGGATAGGTGTTTTGCTCTTGTCAATGGGTGGGGTAGGTTCCTCAGAAAGGTCAGCCTGCTTGGGTTTAGAGTCCATTGTTGGTCTATGATGAGAACCTCATCATGAGCCATAACTAGCTCATTTTGACCTAATACAAAGGATAAAAGCTCCTATATAACTCAAGGAAAGGCTTAACTCAGAGAATTCTGAGTTTAAGGAGAAAATAAGTCATAAGGGGTAAAAATGCAATTTTACCAGTATAATCTGCATACAGGGTAATTCAGGGTCCAAACATAGGTCAAAGCAACCTAATAAGAATAAAAGTGGGATGAGATGATCTGGCAAGGGCTACAGCAATTCCAAGGAACTAAATGATAATCTGTAACCCTAAAACAAACCCACTTCAATTCACGAGGTTCAAGGCAAAGCAAAAATGGAATAAACCCTCTAAAATTCATAGAAAAATAATCTCTAGGGTTTAGAACCTTCAATTTGACCTTAGGAACCCATCTTGACCTACATTGAGAACCATACCCAATTAATAACTTAATTTGGGTTTTTGCGTAAATTGACTAGTCAAACAAGGTTTAATCTAGAAATAAAATTCACCATCAGATTCCTTAGGTCCTAATTAGTCATGTATAAAAACTTGAGCCTAAGAAGAAACCTTCTTGACCAACTTTATACTTTGGTCCTCATATATTTACTTTTTGGCCCTCAACTTTTGAACCCTCGCATTTTGGCCCCTAACTCTCCTTCGTTCTTTGCGTTCAGGTCCTCCCTGCAAAACCTGCCAGCACCATGCTCCGGCGACCTTGCGCGGAGCATGGCGCCGCGCAGGGTGAGGGGGAGGGTCTGGCAAGTAAACCAGGGGTGCCCTGTGTCGTCAGCCGTCGCAGGGACACCCCCCTGGTCGCTGTAACCCACCATACCGGCCGTGCGAACGCACGGACGGTATGGGTTTCCATCTCCGGCGTCCTCCGGCGAGGGAGACACGTCGTCTCCCTCCGCCTTCCTCTATGATTCGGTCCCTATAAATACCCCCGTCGCTCCACTGTTCTTCCGAGCTCGGTCCTGACGGAGAAAGACCCCCACTTCCTCTCTTCCCACTTCGACAGGAAGCCCTCCAGCTCCGGCGGCCTCCCCTCTTCCTCCTCGTCGCTCTGCCGCACTACCAGCTGCAGGGTTGCTCTCCCTCGCTCTTCCCGCGCCACGCCGCACCCAGTTGGCGCCTCTCCGGCCCTCTGCTCGCCGCCGCCCCTTCCCCCGGGCATCTTCTTCTCCGGCGACAGTCGATACGACTGTCGCCCGCTCCGGACCCTCCTCGTCCTGCTAAGTAGGTAGAACTCCTCCTCTTCCTCCCCTCTTCCTTTTCCTCACTTTAAACATCTATTGTCGCCCTCGATTCCGACAAATCACCCTCACCTTCTCCGCCTCCGGCCATCCTCCGGCGAGCCGCTTCCATCACTCCAGCATCCCACACGGCTCGTCGACCTGCACATAATCTCCGCCTCCTCACCCTGATCCATTTCCGCCCCTCCACTTCCCCCAAATCACCCTCTGCAACTCCACCGAACAAACCCATCTCCCGACCCACAGTCCGACCCAGGGCAGCCCTTAGGCTCCGCCCCGCCGCCTGCACACCCCCCGACCACCTTCGTCGTGCCACGGCGAAGGTCCTCCGCATTTCTGATTGGGCCGAGAGGCCATTTTTCTGTGGGCAGGTACCTGCGCTCGTCGCCGCCATTGTTGAAGCGAAGCAGCTTCTTCACCTGCTGCCCCAGGTGCGCCACGCCCAGGTTACGCTCCCAGACAGCGCGAGGCGCCTTCACGAAGTACCAGGCTGCAGTCGAGTCTAAGCTCTCGCGCGAAGCCCCCGCGCTTCGCCTCGACGGCCGCTGCTTCCTCCGCGTAGGCACCGAAATTGGGGTGGGACATTTAGTCCCACCTCGTAACCTTTCAAAGGAGAGCGCCCGCATAAAGGCAAAAAGTGCCTTATGCTCGTTGCCTCCTGAGCACGGGGTGAGGTCCCTCTCACTCACTCGCTCTCTCGACCCGGTCTCGTCCGCGACCACGCCCCGCGGACCTGGCCCGACCCGACTTAGACTGACCTGCACTCCTCGCCCACCACGCACGCCGGTGGGCCTGGACCCGGGCGCGACCCGTACCCGGCTACCCGGCAGCTCTGGGAGAGCTATCCTATGAGCGGATTCTGTGAGAGAGAGACGCGGGGGAGGGTAGAGATAGGTTTTGCCCCTCTCTGATCAAGCTGTGTAAGTGTGCAGGCACAGGTGAAGAAGAACCGTGGAAGAAGACGAAGGCTGAAGGAAGGAGGATCACCGAGCGGCACTGTAGCAGCGGCGGTTTAAGTCGTCTGATTGGAAAATCAGACGACGTCCTGAAGGCAAAGAAGGAGAAGGAAGGCGAGGCAGAGGAGAACACAGAGAGACAAGCAGAAAGAGCTGAAAGAAGAAGGTCTGAAGAAAGGAAAAGAAGAAAGAAAGAAGAAGAAGAAGAACAGGACCGCAAGGGAGAAGAAAAAGAAAGAGACGAGCAGAAACAAGAACTGAAAGAAGAAAAGCATCACTACTGCTGCAGATAAAGCAGAAGAGCCAAGCAGAAGAAGATAGGCAAAGAGAAAAGAAGAGAAGAAGAAGGAAGCCAACAAATTCTCTCTCTCTCTCTCTCTCTTTATTTTTTTGTACAAGAAACTTGTATCTCTAGAATACAACTTGCTCCCTGAGTTCGACCTCGGGAACTCTTTTATTTCCGAGTAACAAATTGTATTAAACTGGTAATCACCTCTCTATACTATACTACGACGAAATAATAAACACTATAGAGGAAGGAATCCCACCAGTTTTTGGCACCGCTGCCGGGGAGCAACGGCTATTCTAGAGGTAAACATTCCTGTTTCTTTTTAATTTCTGATAATCTCCTCTCTTTTGTGCAGCTACAGGAAATCAAGAAGACAAGCAACCGCACGACAACCACTCCAAGGACAGGTATTTGTTTTTCCTCTCGTTATTAACCCCTAAACTCTAAAGAGGAAGAAAAGAAAAGAACAAGCAATATAGGGCTAACCTGTCTTCCATACTTAGTAACCATAAAAAGTTGCATGTTTTCAACTCATTACTCCTGCACACTATTAAGGGTATTTAAGGGCTAACACATTCTTGCTTGAGCCCTAATTACCCAACAAAGAGCTAACTGGACCAAGTAAAGCCAACCTAGGATCCAACACTAGGGATTTAGAGACACACTCCTTAAGCAAGAATTGAGAAAACCAAATGAAGTGTGCCCAAGCCCTTGTCTGAAAATACCTATCCAAAGAAAACCTAAAACAATTGGCTCTCTAAACACTTGAACCCTAAAAAAAAAAAAAAAAAACAAGACCTAAAAGCTCTCAAAGGAAACAAGAGGTAAAGTTGACCCCTTGGGTCAACCAACCTTAAATTAGGTTACTCTTTGCACTTAAAAGACTAGAGTTCAAGTGAAACCTTAAGCACCCTGATCTTAAAGTAAAAATTGGTAGACTTAAGAAGTCAAGATCCCCATTCTGGTCTACCTGGAACCGCAGTGACAAGAGAGGTCGGGTGGGGGAAACCCTGTAACCCGTGGGGACGCTCTACCGTGTAGGGGTCTTCGCGGGACTCTCCCTCTCTGGCTGCCCAGGTAATTCTCAGGTGGACGATCTTTCTGATCAAGGGGTCCATCTGCCCCGCACCTCTATAGTCACCCAACACATTTGTGGGTGTCTTGATTGGGTCCAGCACCTTCTAAACTTACCTCTTCCAACAGTGCATGTACGGAAGGAGGTCCTTAAGACCACCCTTAAGACCTCCTTTAGAAATTCGCTCTCGTCAAGGCCAAGCCTCGACGCCCGTGTTTGTGCAGCAACACCCTCACATTATTCTCTCTTATGATTCAGAACCAAGTTCTTCTTCTTCCCCCATCATGGCTCAGCCAGTTGAGGAAGAAAATAATCTGGAGCACCAGCTCCAGTGACTCAATGACCTCTTCCAAAACTTCGTGCACCCACCACAGCGTCCTATGATGCGGGACCACTACAATCCTGCTGCGGTGGCCATTGAGCCTCGAGTCAGAATCCCGACTGGAGGACCTGATTCCGAATTAAAGCCCAACATAATTCATGCTATACCTAAATTCCATGGGCTTAATTCTGAAGATCCCTTCCAGCACATCAAACAGCTAAAGCATCTGGCCCACACTTTTGGATCAGATGCACAAAATCGGGATATTCTTCTCATGAAGATGTTCTCCTTTTCTCTTATGGACAAGGCCGCCCATTGGTATCAAACTCAGACCCGGCCAATCAACACTTGGGAAGAACTTCAATCCGAGTTTTTGAAAAAGTTTTTTCCCGTTGGTCGGACCAACGCCTTGCGCCATCAGATTACACACTTCACTCAACAATCAGGAGAACCTCTCCATGAGGCATGGGATCGTTTTCAGGATCTCATGAGAAAGTGCCCCCATCACGGAGTTCCTAAATGGGAACAAGTCCAATCTTTTTACCAGGGACTCCGTGAGGACATCCGCCTTTTCGTCAATGCAACTTGCGGAGGAAACATCATGGGTCAACATGAAGACACCGTATGGGAGATTCTCGAAAACATGTGCGAGAACTCCATCAACAATGACTCCATGGGATTATTCGACAGGACGAATACCCGCGCAGAGACGAATCTTAAGGGAGCACATGAGGCGCAGGGCCTGTCCGCATCAGTCGACCTGGAATTAATGGCCAGTCGATTGGACAAGGTCTCAATCATTGAGAAGAAGGTGGATGAGCTGACTCAGCACTTGCAGAGAGCCACCTCCGCGCGTAACTCCTTTGCACAACCTCCTTCCACACAGGAGACTGTGCAAAACATCCTTCACCGATCTTCCCCTAGGATGGATCCATATCCATCCCCATCTGATTCTCGGATCGGAGGATCATCCGATCCTTTCTACACCAGCCCGGGGAACTCCATTCCCCCTTTCCCTGATTCTCAAGAGGTTCCTCAGACCTGCGAGGACCTCAACGCCATCCAGAACGACCCATTCTCCAACACTTACAACCCTGGATG
Organism: Thalassia testudinum; assembly: GCA_037157565.1. Lineage (NCBI taxonomy): Eukaryota > Viridiplantae > Streptophyta > Magnoliopsida > Alismatales > Hydrocharitaceae > Thalassia > Thalassia testudinum. The sequence continues at coordinate 97,869,793 of JAZHRO010000039.1, read as the reverse complement.
GCGAAACCATCCCAATTTTCAGTGGGCGAGAAATTCCCAAACCCAAAGACCACCTTTTCAGTCCCGCCCACAGCCCTCTCGTCATTACCAGCCGCCTCAGCCTCGGCCCAACCCTACTTATCCATCAGGGCCAAATCAGGATCAAATGTCCCTAATCCTTCAGACTCTGGCTGACATTCAAAGAACGAATGCGGCTATTCAAAAACAGCACAAGGACGAACTTACAGAGGTTAAAACTCAACTGGCCCAGTTGGCAAATTCTCGCCAGCCAGGCACACTCCCTTCCCAACCTCTTCCTAACCCGAATAACGTGCCAACCCAGAAGCGCGTTATGAATCCAAATTTAGGCCACGCACAATGGATTTATCAGGCCCCTACTGCTCCATCTCCAGACGAGATGGAAGCTTCAACTTCTTATGCGGGATTTCAGCAGCAGCCACCCCTCTTACCAAACCCAAACCAAAATCAGGCCGGATTAAATTCTGTAACAACACGTAGTGGTAAAACAACTCAAGACCCGCATTATCCAAACCACTCCAAGCCTGATAACCATGACCCTAGGATAGTTATCCAAGATACCACTGTCCCGGATCCACAACCTGGACCTATCCTAGAAGAACCAACCAAGATCCCGTTTCCCGAGGCCTTGACCAAGGGAAAGAAGACCACCAAACCCGTGGCCCCTGAGGAGGACCTGGTCAAGCTCTTTGAGCAGGTCCACATAAACATCCCCTTGATGGATGCAATCCGCCACGTACCAGCTTACGCACGATTTCTAAAGAATATATGTACACCCCAGCATAAGCCGCGAACCAAGGGAGGGAGCCCAATTGTTCTGTCAGAGCAAGCCAGCTCTGTAATCCTCAGTAGACTCCCACCCAAGGTAAAAGATCCTGGTACTCCCCTGATTTCCTGCAAGATAGGTGGTACCCAATTTGATAGAGCATTGTTAGACTTGGGTGCATCCATAAACCTGATACCCACATCCTTACTTGACCATCTAGAAGAATCTGAGCTAAAACCAACCGAGGTGACATTACAATTAGCAGATCGATCTATAAAGTCACCAAAAGGGATTCTCGAGGATGTTATCGTAAGAGTGCGAGATTTCTATTTTCCAGTGGACTTTATAGTCCTAGATATGGACGCACCTGAGAACCCTAGGGATACACCAATCATTCTAGGGAGACCTTTCTTGGCTACTGCTAGAGCCAACATCAGCTGTGAGGAGGGCCAAATAGAGCTTAAGTTTGGAGATCAAACACTGAAAATTGATATATTTAAGGCCCAACAAGGAATTAATTGCGGCGTCATCGAACAAATTTGTGACATCAGGACTTTGGTTGATGAATCACACTTCCAGAATGACTCGATTATGCCTCATCAACCACAGAAGGATCTTGACCCGCAAACAGAGGAGTCGAATCCAGATATGAATAACCCAGTAACTCCCACCCTTGAACCTTACATCTATACTGAACCACCCGCTGCTGCTGATAACCCCATCCTCGAACTGAAACCCCTTCCTGCTCACTTGAAATACATCTTTTTGGGTTCTAATCAGACCCTTCCTGTGATTATCAATTCCAACCTCAGTCTTGAACAGGAATCCCGTCTGATTGTTGTCCTCCAGCAACATCGCAGAGCCATCGGGTGGACTCTCGATGATTTGACTGGAATAAGTCCCTCTTATTGTACTCATCATATCTATTCAGAAGAGGGCACACGACCTTCTCGTGAAATGCAGAGACGCTTAAACCCCAATCTGCAGGAAGTCATGAAAAAGGAGATCATCAAGTGGTTAGATGCCGGAATCATCTACCCGATCTCCGATAATCGTTGGGTGAGCCCAATTCAGGTCGTGCCCAAGAAGGCAGGACTCACCACTATAACGACTGAGACCAGAGAAATCATTCCTACCCGATTAGCCAACTCGTGGAGAGTCTGTATAGATTACCGCCGACTCAATTCCTCCACAAAGAAGGATCATTTCCCACTACCCTTCATTGATCAAATTCTCGAAAAACTTGCGGGAAATAGGTTCTTCTGCTTTCTTGACGGGTACTCCGGTTATAACCAGGTGGCAATCCATCCTGAGGACCAAGAAAAGACCACGTTCACCTGCCCCTTCGGAACATACGCTTTCCGAAGGATGCCTTTCGGTCTTTGCAATGCACCCGCTACTTTTCAGCGATGCATGCTTGCCATATTCTCAGATATGGTAGGTGATTATCTGGAAGTCTTCATGGATGACTTTTCAGTTTTCGGAGCATCATTCGACGATTGCCTCCAACACTTGGTCCAGATACTTAGGCAGTGCATCGATGTGAATTTGGTTCTTTCCTGGGAAAAGAGCCATTTCATGGTGCCTGAGGGAATTGTCCTGGGACACTCAATTTCGGAAAAAGGTATCCAAGTGGATCGAGCTAAGGTTGATCTAATTTCTCACCTTCCTATGCCTAGCTCGATCAGGGACATCCGTTCCTTTTTAGGGCATGTCAGTTTTTATCGACGATTTATCCCTGATTTTTCAAAAATCGCGCGCCCCCTCACCACTCTTCTCTCCAAGGATGTTCCTTTCGAAATTTCCAAGGAATGCACTCAAGCATTTGAAATCCTGCGTGACCGAGTCACCCAAGCCCCGATCCTACAGTCCCCTGATTGGTCTCAACCCTTTGAGATCATGTGCAATGCATCCGACTTCGCTGTAGGAGCGGTTTTGGGGCAGAAAATTGACGGGAAACCTGTGGTCATTTACTACGCCAGCAAAACACTCGATGAGGCTCAGCGTAACTATACGGTTACTGAGAAAGAGCTGCTAGCTGTAGTATTTGCCCTAGAAAAATTCAGATCGTACCTTCTGGGTTCCCGTGTCATCATATACTCGGATCACACAGCTGTGAGGCATCTCCTTGCAAAGAAGGACGCGAAACCTCGATTGATCCGATGGATCTTGCTGTTGCAAGAATTTGACCTTGAGATTCGCGACAAAGCGGGAAAGCAAAATGTGGTAGCTGATCACTTGTCCCGTCTTCCTTCTGAAATAATTGACCCTTCCGGACCCATCACTGAGCATTTTCCCGATGAGCACCTGCTGACTATTGGTACTAGCCTTCCATGGTTTGCTAATGTAGTAAATTACTTGGCATCTCATCAGATCCCGTCCGATTGGCCGAAGGCCAAGAAGGACAAATTACGCTCCGATGCCAAGTATTACATTTGGGAAGACCCGTACCTCTTCCGCATAGGTGCCGATCAGATCATTCGGAGATGTGTCCCGGAAGAGGAATTCAACAATATCCTCTCTTTCTGCCATGACCAGGCATGCGGTGGCAATTTCGTCGGGCATAAAACCGCATCAAAAGTCCTCCAGTGCGGCTTTTACTGGCCCACACTGTTCAAAGATGCATACAATCACTGCAAGGCAAGCAGTCGTTGCCAGACTTTGGGCAACATGAGCCATCGCGACATGATGCCTATGCAACCGATTCTAGTATGCGAAATCTTTGATGTTTGGGGGATTGATTTTATGGGCCCCTTTCCTGTTTCGGATGGTTTCGAATACATTCTGTTGGCTGTGGACTACGTGTCCAAATGGATCGAAGCCATACCGACCCGAACCTGTGATCACAAAATCGTTCTCAAATTCATTCATCAAAACATTTTCTCAAGGTTCGGGATTCCTCGTGCAATAATCTCTGATGGGGGGACCCATTTCACAAATGCTCAGTTTAGGTCACTGATGACCAAATACGGGGTGTCTCACCGAATCTCTACTCCTTACCACCCCCAAACTAATGGTCTAGCTGAGCTGTCTAATCAGGAGATCAAGAAAATCCTGCAAGTCACTGTTCGACCTGACAGGAAGGACTGGTCGTCCCGACTTCCGGAAGCATTGTGGGCCAATAGGACCGCCCACAAGACCCAATTGGGCATGTCTCCCTTTAGACTGGTGTACGGAAAGGCATGCCACCTTCCAGTAGAACTGGAGCATAAAGCCTATTGGGCAGTACGGAACTGTAATCTAGATCTTTCCAAGGCTGGGACCCACAGAAAACTCCAAATCAGCGAGATCGATGAATTACGCCTAGACGCGTACGAGAACTCGCAAATCTACAAGGAGCGGGTTAAAGCCTTCCACGACAAACACATCTCGAGAAAGATCTTTCATCCTAGTCAGAAGGTCCTACTCTTTGATGCCCGACTAAAACTCTTCCCAGGAAAACTGAGATCCAAGTGGGTCGGACCATATTTGGTCCGACAGGTTTTTGGAAATGGAGCAATCGAAATCAGTCCACTCAGCCACGATTCTGAACCTTTCATCGTGAACGGTCAGAGACTCAAGCCGTTCATTGATGTAACTTCTACTGATTTGGCTGAAGCATCTTATATCCTCCATTCCCCTTGAGCTTATTGCGCCCAGCCGATGGCGTAAAACTCAGCGTTTAACGGGAGGCAACCCGTCATTTTCCTAAAAATCCAAAACTTTTTCTGACACCTTTTTGCACTTAAGGTTCACCCTTGTAGACAGCCGACCCCACCTCAGATGCTTGCATCTGGGATTAGAAATCGTCCGCAAAAATTCAACCCGACCCATTCACGCATCCAAATTTCTGTCTTAAGGAATGAACTAAGCTAAATAAAAACCCCTTAGGTTACAATGAGGACATTGCAAATCTTAGGCATGGGGGGGTATGTAAGTGCAAAACTTGTAAGAAAATGTTTCAAACAAAAAATTCACATATGCCAAAAACACCATAAAAATTAAAAAAAATTTCGACCTAAAAAAAAAAAAAAAAGGGAGCACAAAATTCTGAGAAAAAAGTGATAGTCATTAGTAAGGAACTAAGGAATTAACCTAAGTTCTAGACCTCATTCAAGAAAATAACTAAAAGTGCATAATGAGACTAGTAAGAACGCAAACCTTAGGCATTCTTGGATAGACTCTTAGTACCCATTAAGATCTGGACACTCCTCAAGAGGTTGAGGAAAATGAAAAGCTGAAGTATTAGGTCTAAGGCTTAGGGAGTATTTGGCCTCGTTAACTAATTTTTGGTTTACGGGACTCAGTAACCTAAGCACCCTAACCTCACACACAGCCTGGTTCAGTAAGCGTAAAAATCAGAATCACGCAGAAGCGTCGCAAAATTCTGAAAAGAACACCTAGAATAGGAGCGGCCGATCAACACAAGTTGATTTGGACGAGTTCCCAGCGCGGAGAGACGGGAAATCCCCTCGAAGATGCGTAACAAAATATCATCTCCTCGATGCTTGTCTCTTAGGATATTTATATATCCTACTGGGGGCATGTAAGCACTCTGCTGGTTCAGATTCCATGGATGGCATTATCTCGAAGTGTCAATTGCCAGGGTCTGAATTCAGCCACGGAACACCATGGATGGGATTATCTCGAAATCTCAATAGCCAGGGTTCCGGGGGTTGCCATGGGCGGTGCTATCTAAAAGCATCGATCGCCAGGAACCCTTGAGGATTGATGATGGGAGCAAGGAATCTGATACAGACCGTGTTGAAAAGCCAATCCTAGGCTAGAACTAAAAAAAAAAAAAAGAGAGAGAGAGAAAACTCTCCAAACAAAATAACTTTCTATCTCTCTCTTACAAAACGCACTGCGAACTGAGCCAGGGCTAAAATCATTTCAAGCACGGGTGCTTTAACCACAAAGTCCAATAAACCTTAGGTTAGTTCTTGTGGGCCTTAAAAACCTTTGCTAAGGACTGAGGCTAAGGCTAGACAGATTTGGATCTTGATTGGTACTAGAGTACCTTTTAGGCCTATGGTCAGCATTCTAACCTAATCTGAGCTCAAATGAAAAAGCACTTATCTAAAGCTATTAAGAACTTCATGGTCTAGAACAAGGGTTGAAACCTTAAGTTTTTGCTAAGGGACTAGCAAAAGCTAGGCATGGGGGTATGATGAGAACCTCATCATGAGCCATAACTAGCTCATTTTGACCTAATACAAAGGATAAAAGCTCCTATATAACTCAAGGAAAGGCTTAACTCAGAGAATTCTGAGTTTAAGGAGAAAACAAGTCATAAGGGGTAAAAATGCAATTTTACCAGTATAATCTGCATACAGGGTAATTCAGGGTCCAAACATAAGTCAAAGCAACCTAATAAGAATAAAAGTGGGATGAGATGATCTGGCAAGGGCTACAGCAATTCCAAGGAACTAAATGATAATCTGTAACCCTAAAACAAACCGACTTCAATTCACGAGGTTCAAGGCAAAGCAAAAATGGAATAAACCCTCTAAAATTCATAGAAAAATAATCTCTAGGGTTTAGAACCTTCAATTTGACCTTAGGAACCCATCTTGACCTACATTGAGAACCATACCCAATTAATAACTTAATTTGGGTTTTTGCGTAAATTGACCAGTCAAACAAGGTTTAATCTAGAAATAAAATTCACCATCAGATTCCTTAGGTCCTAATTAGTCATGTATAAAAACTTGAGCCTAAGAAGAAACCTTCTTGACCAACTTTACTGTAACGAGCGCGTGCCCCAGACGTATTTTAAGACGTCTGGGAGGTGGCCCAGACGTCTGTAAAGACGTCTGGGATCACATCCAGACGTCTGACCAGACGTCCGGGATATTTTACAGACGTCTGGCGAACAGTTATGCTCGCACGGGATATTCGTCTGCGCGCCTGTGCGCGCAGACCTGCGATCCTGCCTCTTTCTCTGCGGCGGCAGGCGACTGCGACCGCCTTCTCTCTCCTCTCCGCGCGGCGTTAAAAGGGGGGCGCGCCTCCCCTCCCGTCTCCACCATCTTCCTCCTTCTCCTCCTGCCTGTGCGCGAGAGCGAGCGGACGCGAGGGCGCAGCGGCAGCGGCAGCCGCAGTAGGCGCGGAGGAGCTGCGGCGTGCGAGGGCGGGGCTCTGCCGTGAGGGCGAGCTCGCCGGGAGCGGCTTGGCCGGCCGGCGGAGGGCGCAGGGGGGCGCAGAGCGTCGCGGAGAGGGACCTGCTGCGGGCGGAGCAGCGGACGCGCGAGGTGCGACGCGGGCGGCGTCGCGAGCGGAGGCCGAGCAAGGTTCTGATTCTGGAAAAATTTCCAGAATCAGACGTCTGGATTGATATCCAGACGGCAAGGTCGACGTCTGTGAGATCATACAGACGTCTGAAAGGTGAGTTTCCGCTTTCTTCTTCTTTTTGTCGACTGACCGTACTGAGGGAGGAGGGTTGGCTGTGCGCAGGTCCTCTGATTCGTCATCTTTGCGAATCAGACGTCTGGAATTTGTACCAGACGGCGGGAGTGACCTCCAGACGTCCGGAGTGACCATCGGACGTCTTGGATCTAGGCAGACGTCCCCACAGACTTCTGGACGTCCGGGGAACCAAGCCGAACAGGTAATTCTCTGATCCACCGTTTAAGACGTCTGGAAGGAGTTCCAGACATCTGATTTTGCACAGTATTGTCTTTCTCGACCCGTTTAGGGCCCGTTTGGGCTCCGTTTTCCGCGATTCGAGTTGCGTTCGTTTCAGAATTTATTCCTCTACCCGCCTACAGTAGCTATACACTGTTTTGAGACACTCCTTGTGTTTGATCCTTGTGATAGGACTTCGTTCGGTTGCAGTCTTGAGAGTCGCGGAGGCGCGCGGGATTCCCGATCACGCCCCCATTACTCCCGTTGTACCTGGTAGAGTGGCTTTAAGTATTAATAAAATCTGTTAAAGTATGGAACCATAACTAGAACCTAGGGCATTGCATGAATCCTAGGAATGAGAAATATATGGAATGATAGCTCCTAGGTGTTGCATGAATCCTAGGGCCGGAAAACTAGATTGTATGATAGATCCTAGGATATGGCTTGAATCCTAGGATGGAAAAACTAGTGGAATGTATATTACTGCAGTCTTGGAAAAATGGAAAGGAATATATATAAAGCTGCCTGTAAATTTAATTAACAGCTGCATGTTATGCATAAAGAATCATGTTTGAGATCATGGAATGTGAGAACGTGAATCTGGAAAGTGAAACATATGATGTTCTGAGATAAAGAGCTGGAACCCTACGGGAAATTAGGAGTGGAACTCCTGGAAAGAAAAGGAATGGAACTGAGATGTAGTTTGTACTGTCTCTTGGGTACGCAGTACCAAGGGAAGTACCTGTACCTGTTTTAGTGCAGAGTGGGGCCAGCCGCCCCAGGGACCCGGGGTTAGGCTTGGCCGCTCTGTACCGACTTGTTGGCCCTCGTGTACGTAGTACCGAGGAGAGCTAGTAGTGTTAGGAGAGTACTAGCTACCCCACGGGCCCCGGGGTTCTGCTAGCCTCCTTCACCGACTTGTTAGGCCCACTAGGGCAAACCAGGGTAGTCAGGCGAGGGTGCGCGAACTGTGGAGGGGCAAGGCCCCGGTTTGGTTACTGTGGAGGGGTTGGACCCCTGTTACTGAGAGGGCTCTGCCCTGGTTCCGTGCTGTGCTTTGGGCGCACCCGTTAACGGAAACGACTGACCGCGTGCCAGTGCGGGCTAGCTACCTGTGCGTTTATCGCGCGTGCCGTAGTCACCGTTACGTCTGTCAGTGACCTTGGGGTGGTTGACTGAGGGTAGGATCACCACGGGGGACTCTCCCGGCCAGGAGAGCACCACGTGCTACTTCTACTTTTGGAAAAGACTGCAATCAAGATCGTCCCACGAGGACATCCGAGATCAAGTAAAGGATCTGAGAAGTAAATGAAATAATGAGAAAAATTGAAAGATGTAAATAAAGGAAGTAATAGAACATAACAGCTACTGTACACTCTACTGTTGCCTTTAGTTAGTTTGCCACTCTACTCAGCGTTTTGCTGACGTGTTACACTCGTTACCCTTTTCAGGACCAGGTGTTGAGCAGCCAGGGTCGGCGGCTGCAGAGGACGCTGGGCCGAGTAGGGTCCAGTAGAGTTACCCCAGCTTTGTACCCCTTTTTGTTTCTGTTCTAGTGAGTAGTTTCTGTTTCCGCTGTACCTTCTTCACCTGCAGTTTTTGTTATATGATAAATGTTGTTTTACTGTTGTGGTGGTGCCTACTGTAGTAGTTTCTTTCCTTACTGCTGTACTTTCTTACTGTTAGTTATATTCATGCTGAATGTGGTTTATTTTACTGTCTTTTGGTTACTTCCTCGTTGGACGATTGGGTCTTGGGGTTAGTCGAGTCGGTCCGGTTCTCGTGTCTCGTAGGGACTCGGGAATCGGGTCGTTACATTTACACTTTGGTCCTCATATATTTACTTTTTGTCCCTCAACTTTTGAACCCTCGCATTTTGGCCCCTAACTCTCCTTCGTTCTTTGCGTTCAGGTCCTCCCTGCAAAACCTGCCAGCACCATGCTCCGGCGACCTTGCGCGGAGCATGGCGCCGCGCAGGGTGAGGGGGAGGGTCTGGCAAGTAAACCAGGGGTGCCCTGCGTCGTCAGCCGTCGCAGGGACACCCCCCTGGTCGCTGTAACCCACCATACCGGCCGTGCGAACGCACGGATGGTATGGGTTTCCATCTCCGGCGTCCTCCGGCGAGGGAGACACGTCGTCTCCCTCCGCCTTCCTCTCTGATTCGGTCCCTATAAATACCCTCGTCGCTCCACCGTTCTTCCGAGCTCGGTCCTGACGGAGAAAGACCCCCACTTCCTCTCTTCCCACTCCGACAGGAAGCCCTCCAGCTCCGGCGGCCTCCCCTCTTCCTCCTCGTCGCTCTGCCGCACTACCAGCTGTAGGGTTGCTCTCCCTCGCTCTTCCCGCGCCACGCCGCACCCAGCTGGCGCCTCTCCAGCCCTCTGCTCGCCGCAGCCCCTTCCCCCGGGCATCTTCTTCTCCAGCGACAGTCGATACGACTGTCGCCCGCTCCGGCCCCTCCTCGTCTTGCTAAGTAGGTAGAACTCCTCCTCTTCCTCCCCTCTTCCTTTTCCTCACTTTAAACATCTACTGTCGCCCTCGATTCCGACAAATCACCCTCACCTTCTCCGCCTCCGGCCATCCTCCGGCGAGCTGCTTCCATCACTCCAGCATCCCACACGGCTCGCCGACCTGCACATAATCTCCGCCTCCTCACCCTGATCCATTTCCGCCCCTCCACTTCCCCCAAATCACCCTCTGCAACTCCACCGAACAAACCCATCTCCCGACCCACAGTCCGACCTAGGGCAGCCCTTAGGCTCCGCCCCGCCGCCTGCACACCCCCCGACCACCTTCGCCATGCCACGGCGAAGGTCCTCCGCGTTTCTGATTGGGCCGAGAGGCCATTTTTCTGTGGGCAGGTACCTGCGCTCGTCGCCGCCATTGTTGAAGTGAAGCAGCTTCTTCACCTGCTGCCCCAGGTGCGCCACGCCTAGGTTACGCTCCCAGACAGCGCGAGGCGCCTTCACGAAGTACCAGGCTGCAGTCGAGTCGAAGCTCTCGCGCGAAGCCCCGGCACTTCGCCTCGACGGCCGCTGCTTCCTCCGCGTAGGCACCGAAATTAGGGTGGGACATTTAGTCCCACCTCGTAACCTTTCAAAGGAGGCGTAACCTTATGCTCGTTGCCTCCTGAGCACGGGGTGAGGTCCCTCTCACTCACTCGCTCTCTCGACCCGGTCTCGTCCGCGACCACGCCCCACGGACCTGGCCCGACCCGACTTAGACTGACCTGCACTCCTCGCCCACCACGCACACCGGTGGGCCTGGACCCGGGCGCGACCCGTACCCGGCTACCCGGCAGCTCTGGGAGAGCTATCCTATGAGCGGATTCTGTGAGAGAGAGACACGGGGGAGGGTAGAGATAGGTTTTGCCCCTCTCTGATCAAGCTGTGTAAGTGTGCAGGCACAGGTGAAGAAGAACCGTGGAAGAAGACGAAGGCTGAAGGAAGGAGGATCACCGAGCGGCACTGTAGCAGCGGCGGTTTAAGTCGTCTGATTGGAAAATCAGACGACGTCCTGAAGGCAAAGAAGGAGAAGGAAGGCGAGGCAGAGGAGAACACAGAGAGACAAGCAGAAAGAGCTGAAAGAAGAAGGTCTGAAGAAAGGAAAAGAAGAAAGAAAGAAGAAGAAGAAGAACAGGACCGCAAGGGAGAAGAAAAAGAAAGAGACGAGCAGAAACAAGAACTGAAAGAAGAAAAGCATCACTACTGCTGCAGATAAAGCAGAAGAGCCAAGCAGAAGAAGATAGGCAAAGAGAAAAGAAGAGAAGAAGAAGGAAGCCAACAAATTCTCTCTCTCTCTCTCTTTCTCTTTATTTTTTTGTACAAGAAACTTGTATCTCTAGAATACAACTTGCTCCCTGAGTTCGACCTCGGGAACTCTTTTATTTCCGAGTAACAAATTGTATTAAACTGGTAATCACCTCTCTATACTATACTACGACGAAATAATAAACACTATAGAGGAAGGAATCCCACCAGTCTAGAGTGAGATGGTCCAGGGTCTTGTGTGGTCTTTCCACTTCTGGTTGTGATAGCATGGGCTGTAGCTTAATTGTCCTATCCATAGGGTTGTTTATGGGTCTGGTTTTGGAAACTGAGTGGGTTGTTAGGTGCAAGCTAGATTGGTCTTTGGTTCCTCCGGTTGGGGACCGGTTGCAACAGGAAGGATCTCGGCTGACACAGGTCAGGAACAGGGCCACCTTGGGCCCGTAAGCCTTGAATGGCTTGCGTCATCTGGGCCATCCCTTGTTGCATTGTTTGCATCATGAGGTTTTGGGTCTCTGACACTTTCTGCACAAGCTCATTTTGGGGGGTCTGGTGGGATTGGGTGTGGTGGGAGGGTCTAGGTTGGGAATAAGTCTAGTTTTGTTGTGGTCTAAACTCTCTAAATTGGTTTTGGCTTTGGTATCCATGTTGCCCATATCCTTGGTTATGATACCCCTTGTTTGGTCTTTGGGTTGGGGTTTGGTAGGAATCCTGATTTCTCCATGAAAATCCAGGATGATTCTTCCATCCTAGATTATAAGCATTATGTGCCTGAGTGTAGAGAATATGATGGTTAATGCCATCCAAGGGAGTGTTTGGATCCAGCTGATCCAGAATCTGTCTAAGGGGGTGACAAGGTGGGTCTGGCTCCCAAATGGAGCTTGGTGCATGAAATATACTTGTTCCTACCCTAAATGGGAGGGAAGAGGTGAGGGTGGTCCGTCAAGAATATGGAGGTGTTGTGGTGCAAGTCCCAGTCTAGATTGGCCTTGCTTGGCCATCAAATCGTCCAACTTCTTGTTCACCAAATCCACTTGGTCTAGCTTTTTATAGATCAGTTCCATGTCATACTGCTGGGGGTTTAAGGATGATGAGGGTTGATGAGTGACTTCATGGACGTCGATGCAAGGTACGGTGGTTCGGCTAAATGTGTCAATGGAATCATGATTGAGTGAATTCTCACTCATCTCAAATAATTCATATGCACTCTCTGGGTCCTTGTTGAGGAAATTGCCTCCACATGAGACATCCATGTAATTCCTGAGTTGGTCATCTAACTTGTGGTAAAAGGTCTACACGAGCCACCATTGTAGCACCTCATGATGTGGGCACTTCCTTAGCAAGTCCTGGAATCTCTCCCAAGCCTCATGTAGAGGCTCCCCTCGTTTCTAGACAAAAGTGATGATGGCTCTCCTAAGAGCATTGGTTCTTCCAATCAGAAAAAACTTCTTTAGGAAGGCCCGCTTAAGCTCAGTCCAGGTGATGATAGGTCTACCTATTATGCAGTACCAGTGAGAAGCCTTATCAAAGAATGTGGAAAAACCCACATCAAGCAAATCTCAATGGGAACATCTCTAACCTAAGTGGTCTGGGCTACTAAAATCAATTCTTCTAAATGTTGGAAGGGGTCCTCTTTGGTCAGCCCATGGAAATGTGGGATCAAGCTCAACACTTGGGGTTTGATTTCAAAGCCAGCCATTAGGATCCTTACCCTGGGTCTATCTTGATAGTTTGAGGGATCATAAAAATCTCTCAAGGGTTTGGGTTGTTCCTGATTGTTTCTAGCATTAAATTGATTCATGAGAAAGTTCTGCATCCTATACATTTACTACATTTGTTGGGCCAGCCTAGCTTGTATTTGAAGTGGGTTCAGGTTGGGATTCTCAGGTGGGTTCTCTAGATTCTTATCATTCCTTGGTGGGGGTGGAGGGAAATTTCCAAAATTGGGTGGATTGTTCATGAAATTGAAATCCCCTCTAAGTGGTTCATGCCCCAAATTTAAGTCATCATTATGTTCATTTCCCATATTTCCCGTCATTTTGAAAAGTGAATCAGATTTTAAATCAAATAAATCAAGGTGAAGATCACTGAGGTCAAGTTCAAAATCGCAACGCGGTGGGTGGCAATTATAAAACTTGATGCATCTTCTGGAGACGAGATCGAGACCACTCAACAATTGTGGATGCTGAGATCTGTGACCGTGCATACACTAGAAGAAATATGAGGGGATGAGAAGGGAATGGAAAAAAGTTAGTGTGTCAAAGAATCAAACAAACCCTACTACCCTACATGTTGACCCTAGCACCTAAGACTTGATAAAGAAGATCAAAGTTGCTACGACCCAATTCCCGGATCCCTACAAGACCTGAGTTCGGCTCGCCTCGACTAATCCCAAGACCTAGTCGTCCAGCAAGAAATAACCAAAAGCAGAAAAGTAAACCACATTCACATATACAATATAACTAAGCAGGAGAAACATATAAAGTAGTAAAGTAAATCTATTGTTTCAGTACATACCACCACAACAATGAAAACTACGGAAAGCGGAAGTAAACAGTAAAGACCAACAGTAACTAAAGGTCCAATACTTACTACAACAGTAAAGGAACGAAAAGGAAGTGTTGAAAAACTAAGGTTGGGTTCGACTGGGCCTAGCACTCTCTGCAGCCGGAAGCTCGAGTTGCTCAACTCCTGGTCCTGAACAGTATTATGAAAAGACAGAGTTAGCGAATGCTGAGTAGAGTGGTATCTATATTATTTAAAAACAGTAAAAAGCAATAGGTTTAATTCTCATTTCTATTTATCTGTTTTATATGTATTTCCGTTTCCCCCATTTCTCTTAAACATCCAGATATTCTTGATCTTACATGTTCCTCGTGGGAACGATCTTGATTGCGGTCTTTTCCGTAGAGTAGAAGATACACGTGGTGCTCTCCTAGCCAGGAGAGTCCCCCGTGGTAGTCCTACACCTAGTCAACTACCCCGAGGTCACTGTCAAGACGTAGCGGTGACTATGGCAGGCGTGATAAGCGCACGGGTAGCTACCCCGCACTGATACGCGGTCAATCGTTTCTGCTAGCGGGTACACCCAAAGTACAGCACAGAACAGTATAGGGCCTTACCCTCTCAGAACAAGGGTCTCGTCCCTCAGAACTAAACAGGGGTCTTGCCCCTCCACAGTCCGCACACCCTTGTTTGACTACCCCAGTTTGCTCAAAGGACCTAACAAGTTGGTGTAGGGTGGCTAGCTGAACTCCGGATCCCGTGGGGTGGCTAGCTCCCTCCCTACAATAGTAGCTCACCTTGGTACCACATACACGAGGGCCAACAGGAGTCGATGTAGAGTGACCAATCCTAACCCCGGTTCTCAACCCAAGGGAGGCTAGCTTCACTCTACACAAAAGGGGATGGTTGCTCTCCTTGGTACCACGTACTCAAGGGCCAGCATACTTCCCGTCTACATTCCAGATTTCCATCTAACCACAGGAGCTCTACTCCTAATTCTCCATAAGGTTCATGCTCATATTCACTTCATTTATTCCAAACCAGATTTCACCTTTCACAATTCATTTCTCATCCATATACAGGCAGCTCGTGTTTCCATAATTCGATACATGCAACTGGTGATTTCACAGGTAATTGTTAATTAATTACAGGTAGCTCATATTCTAACAGGCAACTCGCAATTATAGTACAGGAAATTGCTAGTAGTTTATCTCAATCATGTATGCAAGTACATCATATAACTCAAACGATTCATTTATTTATCTACCATAAGGTTTATGCCACATCTTAGGGTTCCATTCAGCTATTTCCACAAGCACAATCTTATTTAAATATTATTAACAGAATTAAACTACTCTACCAGGAAACACGAGAGTACTGTGGGCTCAAACCGTAGACCTAGGCGTCTCTGCGAGCCCTAAACACGTAGCAGGCTGAAACCCTATACCAGGGAATACATCACAAAAGGAGAGTTCAGAACAGTGTACAAAGGACTTTAATATGTAGAGGAACTCGTGAGGAAAGTACAGGTATTTTATTTGCGTAAAACGGATCCCGATCGGACCCCAAACGGGTCAAAAACGTACCTACTGTTTAAAATCAAACATCTGGGAACAAGTTTAGACATCTTAAAAGGTGCCAGATCTTTACCTCAAGTCCCTGCGGTATCCTCAGACGTCCAGATCTTCCCTGCGATCGTCTGAAGGCAGTTCCAGACGTCGGATGAAGGCTTCGGTCGTCTGGACGCACCTTCGAACGTCTGGTGATGCGATCAGACGTCCAAAAGCACAGGTGTCCGCGCTCCTTCCCAAGGCTGCACCTACGTACGACAACGCAGGCGCGGTTAGCCAACATATACCCTGCGCTGCGATATGCATGACGTAGAGAGATACGTACCTAGCGATAAATGAGCTTTCAAACGTCTGATACCCCGTCAGCCGTCTGGACTCCACTCCAGACGTCTGATACTGGAAAACTTCCAGTATCAGGAATTCCTTCCAGCGCTCTCCGCTCACTCCGCCTCGCGTCGCCATAGCTCAATCCGTTGCAGAGCACTGGGAGGTTGCGTCTCCGAGCTCTCTCCTCCTCCTGCACGCGCCCGCAGTGGCCGCGTGAGCTCCGCTGAGCTTCTACCGAAGCTCCTCCGACCTCGACCTCCTCCCGTGCTCTCCTCCTCCCTCACGCTCTCCCTTGCTCGCCTCCTCTCGCCACTCCCGCACAGCTCTGAAGGTGGTGGTGGCTGGTGTGTGGAGTGGAGAGGAGATGGGAGGGGGGGCTTATGTAGGCGGTGTAGGGGTTTAGGGTTTGGGGAAGAAAAGGAAGGGAGAGAGGAGAAGAGCATTTTGTGCACCGCCCATGCGCAGAGCGCAATCTGCGTACAAAAGTTTCATTTTCAGACGTCTGGGAAAGGGTTTAAACGTCTGGACAGACGTTTGACTGAGACTCCAGACGTCTTAAAAGGCTAAAGTGTGACAGGTCATTACAAAAGTACCTTAGAATCAATCACCGCCTCTATGGTTAATCAGGCTAGGCTGTCGTAAGTGAGAGAGGTAGGCCCAAGTGTTTCCCAACTAGGTGCCTGTGTAAAACCCCTCTGGCTGTTTGACACTGCCTACTCAACCTGACGTCGATTTTGCCAAGAGAAAGTAACCTATCCAAGATAAATCAATCAACTCAATCAAGCCTAAACTCAGCTCAGTCCTTAGATCAGTCAAATTGCTACCAGTTTTAGTTAGGGCTTGGGTCAAGTGAAGTGCTTAGGGATTATGTGAAGGGCGTTAGGGGGTTGGTGCCCTTAAAATTTCAATTAAAGTGTATGCACAATTGAGTGCAAGGACCCAATGCCAAACCAAATGTTTTTTATCAAGCAAGATTGTGATAATTGGCTTTTAGAATTTGAACCTTGCTTTATAAAATTTTAAGATTCCACTTATTTACAAATTCAATCAAGGCACAAAGATTTAGTCACACAGTTGAAGATTGATTTTCTTTAGAATCTTTTGCGTGACTATGAAGTTAAAAGCAACCTTAGTGTGAAAAATCCTAGGACATGCAACTTCTAATCAATGAATCTTCTTTTAATTCAAACTCTATCAAGAAGGGTCCAAATAAAGTAAGCAATGACCTGATCCTAACAAGAATCAAGCAAACTTTTCAAAAAGTAGGAATTTTCAGTGGATGTTTGACTCTTCAAAATTGTGGATTTCAGGGAGAGTCCAAAATCCAAATTTGGACGGAACGCACACACTTTGAAAAATTGTTCTGGAACCTGTCTTACATTTCTCATATCAATTTTTGTTCTTAAGATGAATTAAAGTACATTTGATGACCATTCCAAAACTTCAAGAATCATGTAATTTGGAGCTACGTGGAGTTCACAGCACTTTAAACAATATCGGGTTTCTCCATGTTCAGGTGGACCTTGCGCACCTTCAGTGCGTGAATTTTCACAACTAGACCATAAGGATTTTGGCTGTGAAATTTTAAGTGAAGTTCAAGCAATGAAAGGGGCACATTTAGAAATTTTTTTCAGATTTTTCTAAGGTGCCAAGGTCACCAAAATTATGTGCTCAAATCCGACCCAGAAAATAGAACTGAATTTTTTTTAATTGAGCACTTAGGGTAGCAGTTTCCTTTCGTAAAGTACTCTGAGGGCTCTCTTTTAAGCCACCACCCTAGATTTTTTTTTTTTTTTTTTTTTCTTTTTTTTTACAAGTGGATTCTTGGTCCAAAGTATAGGGTACCAACCTTTAACAGTAGAATATGAAATGTCTTGAATCTTCCACTCCAAGGTTCTTTCCCCTTTCCTTTACTTGTGGTACCTACACATAATGAAGCGAAACACAATGCAAGTATATTAGGACCAAGATAAGGCAAATCAAAATATGAGATGAAAACAAACCACGCCTCCGTGGCAATGGCATCAAAAAGTGAGTCACCCAAATCGCTTCTCGTAAAAGATGGAGTTTAAATCGTTATAACGCAATTCAAGTATTCAACTTTTCAAATCTATAAATCATAACTACAATGAGTATACGGGTCGTCCAAGGAGGTTAGGTGTAACAAATCAAACTTGAAATACCTTTTTATTTCTTTTTTTTTATTTTTCGCTTTTGAGATTGTCTTTTTCCATAAGAAGAAAATAAAATGCAAATTAATTTTTTTTTTGTTACAAGAGATAATATCAACTATTTTCAACCAACTAACGGAGTTAAAGAATATGAAGATAACTTGGCAATCAAACTCACAAGCACCACGGTGGGTGACTTGTAATCAACTACCAAGTAAATTCACACGCCCAACAAAATCGAAGATGAAATTGAAATGTAAGTTTCATCACCGTAATATTTCAAGCTCAACAAAAGGATGCTTACAAAAGTAAAACACTACCAACTATCAAAAACATGTAAGAAGCTAAAAGAGAAGAAAGCTTATGAAAGGTGCTTAGATGACGGTGTAGATGATAATGGTCCTCCTCTCGGTGTGGATGAAGATCTCTAGCCTATTTTCCTCTAAGATGATGGCGTAGGATAAAATGGCGGTGGAATAAAATGGCGGTGGATTGACAATTGAAGGGTGGTGGAATGACTCCCTCTTAATGCTTAAAATTTGGACTTAAATAGTCTTTGGGCCCTCCCTTTCTCCCTTAGTGCTCAAGAGATGGGATTGCCAAAGATGGCTTGGAAGGATGGAATGGATGGTCTTATATAGAGGTGGAGAGGGGTAAAAAGGGAAGGAGGGAGGGTTGCTCCAACAATTATGGTTATAGGTAGATGTGTTGGGATTTACTGATAATGTCTTCGAATTGGGTTGGTGGCTATTAATTGGTGGAGAGATCTCAGTGTGGTGAGGTGTGCATCCATAATGAGGGTGGCTTTGTTGGAATTGTAGAGAGGGACTTAAATGTACCATGATGTGCAAAGGTGGCTCTAGGTGGAGGAGCTTAATAAATGAAGTAGAGGAGCTCATTGATTGTTGATGTAGGATAATTTTTTTTGCCTTTTGTGCTAGAGCTTGGGACTTGCAAGTCTCCTAAGTTCAAATCTTTAATTCAAATTCTTCAATTCCTTCTTCTCTTTTCTCCTTCAATCCCGTGATCATCAAATATCATCAATCAATGCAAGAACACAAAATTATGCAAATTATGATGCAAGTTTATCTAAAATGCAATTGATGCTAATGCATGCACTATACTCATAAAATCAAACTAAAATGAATGGGGAGTTAGCAAATTATAAACATGGGCAATACAAAATGTGGTTAGATCATTAGGAC
Source organism: Thalassia testudinum (assembly GCA_037157565.1). Classification (NCBI taxonomy): domain Eukaryota; kingdom Viridiplantae; phylum Streptophyta; class Magnoliopsida; order Alismatales; family Hydrocharitaceae; genus Thalassia; species Thalassia testudinum. The sequence continues at coordinate 97,850,857 of JAZHRO010000039.1, read as the reverse complement.
AACGGGAAGAAGGCCACATGGACAGCCACATGGACAGCCACATGGCAGTCAGTAGGCCATGTGACAGCCAATAAAAGCCCAACAGGGTCGATGGTCTAGAAGGTCCTATAGACTAATTTTGAGTTTTCTTAGATGTCAAGTTGGCTATTTTTAGTAAACATGTTTTAGGAAAATAATTGAAAATTTATTTCCTTTATTGGAGATAAAATCTTTTCTTATTAGAGATATGATTTGTTTCCAATGATAGAGATATGTACTCTCTATAAAAGAGAGCGTTCCCTCTTTTGTAATCTTTAAGTCAATCAATAATACTTCCAAATTCCAAGACTCCTCTCCCTCTCTTTTTCCACGTAGCAGTCGACCACCCACCAAGGGCAGTTGGCCCTCTTCTTGCCGACCAACTCTGATCGACCACAAGAAAGCCGTCTACCCTCCAACAACAACCACTACTCTCCCTGTCCACACACGTGGACAGTCCCTCATTGGGATTGTTTTCCCATGGACAGGGAGTCTCAACACTCCAAACTACACGATTCTTAACATGAAGAATCAGAGTGCTTTCATGAACCCACATGGAAGAGAAGGTCTATGCATGGAAGAAGATGATGTGGAAGAGAGAGAGAGTGTGTGTGTGTGTATGTGTGTGTGGAGAAGGGGAGAGTTCTTGGATTATGAAGAATTGTTATTGGAACTCAAATAAGCATAGAGTATTGATTTCTTATTTATAAAAATCGAACCACCTTACAATCAAGGAAACAAATCTTTAACAACCTAATCAAAGCAAATTTAAATTGACTCAAACAAATCCTACTTTTCTGACTTAGTAAATAAGCAAACTTGGACTCCAATACACCAACTCATGCCAACTCACACATGGGACTACACGCACACACATGTGCCACATGGCATTTGCCACATGGACCTTTATTCCACGCTAACACTCCCCATCGAGTCAAACCCTAGCGAGGGGTGAAGACTTGCCAAAACTTTGACTTTGTGAGGCTAAATGTCCTACCATTGGTCTTCATCTTCATCATCATGGAATCAACTCCATTCACTTTTGGTACTTCTTCAATAAGTACATAGAGCTTCTCTTGACCTCCCACGAAGATTTTGAAAGCTCTTGCCCATAAGACATAGTTTGAGGCCCCTATCAATTTGATGGTGGTACTTTGGACAATAACCTTTGTCTCTATGGTGATCAAGTCTCTGCCTCTACCATAGTCCTAACTTTGGAGACTGTCTGTGCCTTTACTTAGATGCCCTAAAGTCAAAATCTTTTGTTTGACTTTCCCAGGTGTGTGAAGGGTTCATGCACCTCTTCTTGTTCTTGTGCTTAGATATCGTGCTCGACCTCTTATTGTCCATGCCTTCATGCCAACAAGATCCTATGTGTAGATCTTTTGATCTCTAGGCCGCACTCAAATAAGCATGTGTGTTGGTTTATATGACAACAACAACCAAGTCCTTTCCCACACTAAGTGGAGTCAGCTATATGGATTCTTTACCTCTACACAGATCGATTTTAAGTCATTTTAGGACTTAAATTAAAGTAATTGAAATTATAGTTAATAGTTTCCTTCCAACACTCAACAAGATACTATGCATAGATCTTTTGATCCCTAGGCCACACTCAAATAAGTGTGGTGTGTTGGTTTATCATTTATAAAAATTCAACCACCCAACAATCAAGGAAACAAATCTTTAATAACTTAATCGAGGCAAGTTTAAATTGACTTAAATAAATCCTACTTTCCTAACTTAGTAAATATGCAAACTTGGACTTCAAGGTACCAACTCACCTCTGCTCATGCGTGGGAGTACACGCACACATGTGCCACATGGCCCTTTATTCCATGCTAACAACGATAATTGTTCCAAGAGTAATCCGTCAAAATTTGTTGCATCTCTCTCTTTATGGCAAGTTTAACTGAAGTCAACATGAATCTTACAGTGGTAGCAACTTCAACAACAGCGTAGCCTTTTCCCATGTTAAATGGGTGAGTTACATTGATTTTTTTTGCCGCCATTTAGATCTATTCTTGGTCATCCGAGCACTTGATTCCAGGAAAACAAGGTCATGGCTGAGAGCCTACTTCCAACACTCAGTCGAGTCTTACCTACTTTTTTGAGGTTTCAACATCTAATGTCACATACTTACAGGCTTTTTCTGTTCTCCGTGATTTAAACTTTTTGATCTTTCAGAAATAACTCATAACAGCTTGTTCCACTGAAATATTAATCATATCAATAATCCATTTTTTGTCCTTAACCATGGCATAAGGGCCTGACCCTGCTTTGGATCCCAAGCCCAGTTAAATGGAAGTTTCGGATCCAAGGCCCATTTAAATGGAAGTCTTGGTGAGTTTGGAAACCGTCCACATTAAAACCAAGCACCATATAATTTTGTTAGATGATCCAAAAACAATAATCATTGATGGAATTATTTACCTTCTTAATGTTTATATCCTTTTTATTTCTTAATTTGTCGCACAGAGGTGCGTATGTATATATTCCTTTGGAAGTTTGGTATGGTTCCTGACGTAGTAGCTTGATCAGCTTGGATGTACGAGGACTTGAATTCCTCTAGTTCATTTATCAGGTGCATTTTCACTGTCTTAATTTTATAACCTTTTCTATTTTTAAGCCCGAAAGAGGTCACTAATTGTTGAAAAAATTGCAAGCAAACCCCTTTTCCTTGTTGCATCCATGTTGTTGCAGGAAGTAGCATTATATTGCTTTATGATCATAGCTCCCAGGATTGTGGAATTTAACCAATTTCAGTTTCCACCGTCCTAACAAACCTTTACATGAACCTTTTTTTTTTAAAAAAAAAAGTTAATCTTCCTATTCAGATATGGTAAGACCCTTCCACAGGCATAGTTTGCATGTCTGTCCTTTTACCACTACATGGATGTGTTGATGGCAATGATTATAGCTCCCACCTATAGCATGATTCTCTGCTTCAGTATGACTGTACAAGTACCTCTCTGAATCCAACTAGATGCCTACTACATGTATTCTTTGCATGTAGTTATACGTGCATGTTGTTTGGAGTTGTTTTCATGATGCCATTTTTGTTGGTTAATATTGGTTGAAGTTAGGGGCATAGATTTATTTTAGAAGCAATACAAACAGCAAGGGTTCTTGATAGTGCATTGTGAATTGGTAGAACCAAATGCAGATGCAATAAAAATGGTAAGGCTTGCTGATAGATGGCCTGACTAAGAACAGAATTGGAAAAATGCTTATGGATACATATAACTAGAAATATGAACAACAATCATATCAATAACATACTATGAACATTTCATTTCTACTTTTAGTATTTTTAGTCTTTTATATGGACAACGATCAAATCCATAACGTGCTTTCAACATTTCAATTCTGTTGTTAGTATTTTTTTTTGTCATCTATCCCCAGTGGATTTGTTATTTGGCCATGTTTGGATGGCATCTCTCCATGTGACACTAAGAGAGCAGAAAAGGCAAGGGAAACAATAGTTTGTTTCAGTAGTAGTTCTCTTACCGATTATGGACCAGTCTCCAATTGTAGAATGGAGGTGTTAAGGTTATTAGCTGAATTGAACTATAGGATGTTAAAAGTTCTGCTTCAGATTGAAAATGTTTGTCAAGTTTGTTTTGAAAATGTTTGTCAAGTTGATCCAGAAAGATGATTCCCAGGGTGAGTTTTAGCAAGGTAATGAATGTAGACTGAAGTTGTTATCGATAATGGTTGATTTCAGACTTCATGGACTTAGAGGCTGACCACACTACTTTTTGCAGCCTTGGAACTAGCTTTCCCAGCAGTTCTCTCAAAACAAAAAGAAAGATTAGACAACTAGGCTGGAGTGCAGCTCCATTCCCCTCATACCTCTTATCTAAGGCACCATTTAAGAACCGGAATCGAGGCTCCAATACCATATCTGGCTGTGTTAATTTCAGATTTCATTTATTCAGAAGTTAGCCTTGTAATTCTAAAATAAGATAATTCTACCTAAAGGGTGGAACTATTTTATTCTTCACATATTTTATGAGGTGATTTCCAATTCCTTGATATAATGTTTAATTTGCCAAACACAAAAACCTTAATCCATCCAGAGTTTCACCCACCCCTCAATTCCTCTACCAATTCCACTTTTTTACTTCCCATATTGTGACAACCAAATGGTGCCTCAAATGCATCCCATTCTCGTTCCTATGGGAGAAACTCATTTGTCTCCTCATTCCACTCACACTTCTCCTTTGGGTATCCAAGTGAAATGGCATCATGTTCATATATGTTGTCCTTTGCTTATTCATGCTTCTACTCACTTCACCACAACACCCGCCCCTCTCCGGAGAGCTTCACCATGGCATTACATCTTGTTTTCACTTAGCTACGTTTCACTATGCAAAATGTATCTATACTTTTTGATAAGATTGACCAATGACGTATGCATTATTTGTCAACTTACCTAGGTAAGTTTCAGTAGAAATATGAAGGAACTCTTGGGAGCTTTTTACATATCGGGATATTCCTAAAAAACGAGGGACATCTCTTGTTTACATCCAATGTTATCTAAGCCTGGGTTTGGGGTGAAACTCGAGATTCGTCAAACTGGTGTATGGTTATGAGTTAATAGATCTCGAGGTCTCATCCTCCCTCTGTCCTCTCCTTATATGTGCAGCTCCTTCCACAAATGCCCTTGCTTTCATCTCCTTCCCCAATCTCGATTGTCGTGTTGGGGGGCATCAACGTTATTGCCTGTCGTACCTCAACGTCAAGCCCAGTCAGTTTGCCTGTAGGAATGCGCTGACCTCCTCTAGTACGTGGCAAGTTCGGCTCGGAGGATACGGCAGAGTAGCTGAACTCAATGGCCCCGGTCTCGTTTGGTCAAACAAAGCCCATCGTCGTGAAGGTCAACATGGGTGAGGGGTCAGACTTCTTATCGATGGTGGTGAAGGCCACCGTTGTGCAAACCACCATCGTCTCATCCAACACTCTTGCCATGTTAGATAAAGTTGAAATGTTGATTGCGAATGTTGCTAAATATGTGGCATAGCTAATAGACTTGCTTATTCTTCGTTGGTGGGAAGTTCTTGTTTGTTGTGATGGGCGATGAATGTAAATAGGGTTGGTATTTAGTTTGGAATATTTACTTGTAGATAATCTTTCTACTTTCTTTTACAAGTGCAAATATGCATCACTAATGTTGTTTTCTTAAACATAAAAATGCCTTCACTGGAAATTGATGCTCATTCTCTAGATGCAAACACTCCCTCCACCTTCACATGCCCTTATTTATTTAACTATTAATTTAATAATGAGTATTATTTTAAAAACTATTACAAGTAATATTATTTCTAATAATCTCAATTATTTTGATAATTGCAAATCATCGCATAAATAATCTTACAAATGATACAATGTAATCACCATTGTATTATAATGGTGATTATAAAGTTGTCGAGCTTGGCACAAGCTTAGAGCGTGGAGGCTCCTAAGCATGGGAAAAATAGTCCAGGTGAGACTGTTCCACATTGGAACAGGGAGAAGAAGAGCAGCAGTAGCCATCGATTGTTGGTGGTGATCGGCGATGGTGGCCAGCGATGATGGTGGTGGCTGGCTGCAAGAAAGGGTGGCCAGCTGCCTTTGAGAAAGAGAGGAAGAGGAGTTTGTGGATAATAGGAAATATTATTGCTAACTCAAAAATAACTACAATAGAAAGGTTCTCTTTTATAGAAGAGAGAACATATCATCTAAAACAAGAAACTAATCTTCTCTCCTAAATAAGGATAACCAAATCTCAAACAAAATAAAATCCTCTAAACAACTTAACAAATAAACAAACTTACAAACTAAGCAAAAGACCAAACCCTAGGACTCAAAATCAGTGACCCTAGTGGCCTCGTAATCTGCTGCCATGTGGCACTACCACATGGCCTGGCTGACTGCCACGTGGCCTCTCTTATTCCCACACTCCCCCTTAAGTTGAGGCTGAGAGGACGATAACTTGGTCTTCAAACTTGTAAGGTTAGATGCCCCAGTACTCTTCTTCTTCTTCTTTGAGAGTCGCGCTCTTAACCTTGTCTTTGGGAGAAGCAACGATGTAGTCTCTTGCGACTTCTGAAGTCATTACATCTGTGGCAACCTTTATAGTTGTCGCGATGACCGTCATTGTCTTCTCCTTTGCTTCACGAATCAAGGCCCATATCTTCTCAAAATCCTCGAGAGTCAAAGAGTCCATTCGTGAGGTGCTAATAGCCCCACGTGGAGACCTCCCGAACTTGTCACAGCATCTCTCTTGTGGATGATTTGTACGTCCACAATACTGATACTTGGGGTAGACATGACCAGGGCCTCGACCACACCCCTTTTCACGCCCCGCACTTATCTCTGGGATTGCAAGTGCAGAGTTGTTGCCCTTAGACATGACTTCTTCTTCTGGAATCTCCATCTTTTCAAGATGGCAGAACATGGCCTCAAAATCCATTCTCTCGTCTGATACAAGAATCTGATCGCGGGTGACTCAATAACGGGGATGCAACTCCAATAAAAACTTGGCAGATTGTCAAACCGCCCGTGTCTCCCCCTATTTGTCGCAACAAAGGGGCTTAAAGATTTCCAACTCCTCGAACAAGGCCTCCATCTTTTTATAATATTTGGTCAATGAGAGATCTCCCTAACCGGTTGTCCATATACGAATATACAGATCAATAATGCATGCGTTGCTAGATTTTTGGGTGTACCTTTTCTCAAGGGCTTTACAAATCTCGTACACGCGCTTTTTATAGAGCATGTTAGAGGCGATGGCAAGATCCACCGAGTTCATCAACCAATTCATGATGATGTAGTTCTTCTCTTGCTTTTTTTCGCTCCATCCTGCTTCGATGGCTCTTCAAGGAGAACATTGAGTTTCTCCTTCCCTCCAACGAATATCTTGAAGGTGCGGGCTCATAAGACATAGTTGGAGGCACCTTTTAACTTGATGATTGTTCCTTGAACAACCAACCACCTTGTCCTCTCCCGAGGCCAACGAGGCATCGGTGACCAAAGCGATGGCGTTCATCATCTTCTATGATTTTTCTTCTTCGCGTAAGGCGTCGGAATTTTCGAGGATGATTTGTTGGAGACGGAAACCATACATGCGTGGTCAAGGAATACATGCATGTTGAGGAGCCTAGACCGTAGGCTCTGATATTATGTCAAGTTTGACTTAAGTTTGGAGCATGGAGGCTCCTAAGCGTGGGAAAAATAACTCACGTAGGATTGTTCCACATTGGAACAGGGAGAGGAAGAGCAGTAGAAGCCACCGACTGCAAGTGGTGGTCAGTGACGGTGGCCGGTGATGGTGGTCAGCTGTAAGGAAGGGTGGCCAATTGCGAGCTGCCTTTGAGAACGAGAGGGAGAGGAGTTTGTAGAGAATAGGAAATATTATTGCTAACTCAAAAATAAATACAATAAAAAGGTTCTTTTTTTATGCCAGATAACATATCTTCTAAAATAAGAAATTAATTTTATCTCCTAAATAAGGAAGATCAAATCTCAAATAAAATAAAATGTTCTAAATAACTTAAAAAATAAACAAACTTGTAAATTAAACAAAAGACCAAACCCTAGGATTCTAGGACTCAAAATCAATGGCCCTAGTGACCTTATCTGCGTCGCTTCTATTATTCCCAACAAAAGTAATCACATAAATAAATATTCCAAATAATACAATGTAATAACATATGATCTTACACGTAAATAATTGCCATCATATTGTAGAATAATTGAAACTTAAAAGAAAAATCTCCAACTGTACACAACTTATCTTCTCAACCGTCTGTCACTTGCAAGTAAAAATCCCACTTTTCCATCTTCATCTTATCCTCTATTCAGATAAACATCCCCCACAATGTCATGTCTTGTTCCACTTAAATAACAATAGTGGATATCCTTTGTTTGCAACTTTGTACCTCTTGAGATATATCCCATAACGTAAACTAGGTCTTAGTTTTTCCCATAGAGAATGTGGATAATTTCAGCAACATTAGGAAGTTGTCCCTCAATGATGCACACCTCGATATCCACCATACCTCTCTTGACAGAGGAACCTTCCATTTTGAAGATAACCATGTATCAGCAACCTCAGACGAGTGGCAGGTCAAACAAGAAGAGGGAGGAAGCAGAGTCACAGAGTCAAAGCTCATTTTATCCTGTTATATAAATTTGGATAGATTACCTTGGATTTCGTAAGATCTATTTCTACCAAGGGGATACGGATGTGATTTGAACGATCTATATGTGTGCATCCTCTCGTAGGTGACTGTACCACTCCAACGCCGCATTTCATCACCCATACATGTAACTATGATGTGCATGTTTAGTGCTTTAGTATTTATACTTCTTTCGTGAATATCTAATGTTGATTTTGGCTGATTTATATAGGAATTATTTTGCATGGTAGACCTTTTAAAGAAATCGTCTGGGAATCATAAAATATCTTAGTATGTATACGGCCATAAGCTACATGATAGATAGCGTCATGTTTATCCTTGAAACTTCTATCAAGCCAGATCTTATAAAAGATGGTAATTTACATATGTCAAAAGATACCGTCGTAGAGCTTTTAAGTCCTTGTATAAGTTGACCTTAATAACAAACGGTTATGTGCCGCATACGCCTATCAATGGCACTGAGCGTATAACCCACTTCGTACGTATTGATTTCTATGTGGCTTTTCAGTCAATCCAATTAGGTTAATGCAAGCTTTTTTTTATTACTCATAAACTAATTTGTGTAAATTGAAAAAGAATTGATCATACTCTGTATATCAATCCTTAAGGATGGAAATTTGAACATGCATTCTTCTACTAAAATTAAGAGTTCCATCATTCAACTATGCTCTAGTGGGTATGATTCAAGCTTCCATGATTATACATAAATCTTCGTATATGTCATAATTAGTTAATTTGTAATATTTAAATATTAGAATTTTTAAGCATATTTCCAAGAGGTGGACAAATGTATTTCTAATAATCATTTTTTTCCTTTGTACCCATTTATAAGTAATTTATGACGTATAATAATCTTTTATATACATATCCTTGCAAACATCTGCGAGGACGTGTTGAATCTGTATTTACATTACACTTTGTAAAATAATTATGGATATAAGAAGTACCTAAATCCAAATTGATTGTAGCTAGTCCGATGCCATTCCTTTTATACCAGTTCCTTGGACAACCTCATCACCATTATGCTCATGCCCATCCTTGGTGTTTTTTAAAAGAAGCATTTAATTTTTCATAGGCTTAGTTTGTTTGGTGGGTTATCCCTTATCTTATTTAGTTGCCAAGGTAGGTTAATCTAAGATAGCTTATTTCCCAAGCTTAATATGGGATAAGTTATCCTATGGGTTGACCCATGACATCCCTCATTTCACAGAAATGAAGCAAGTTGTGATTATCCCATTATACAAATAGAAAAACCATTCAAGTTATCCCACTACATTTCAACAGTCACAGATTAATTCGATAGGATAATCTTTTCACTTCCAAATAGAAACACATGATAATCCTTTTAAAAATTCATATCCACCAAAATTCTATACCTCATCCCAAACTAGGCCTTAAACTTTGTGTACCCATTTCCTTTGCTTTCTGTCCCACATCTTTGCACCACCTCATCCCACCTTTGTCCTTCCTATTCCATTAACCCAACTCCTTTCATCAGCTTTGCTACCATTGAATCCCACTCTACCCATTTTCCATAAATCTCGACCTAACCTCTTCTTTGCACGATTGCTTTCCCTCACCTCCCATCGCTTCCCCTACCCTCTTCCTACTTTGTTGCCTCCACCTAGCTAAGGTCCCTCCACTATGATATCCACACCATCCTTTACATTACCCCTCCTACACCATCACTTCTTGTTCTCCTAAACTCAATCCATAAAAACTAGGTCCTTACCTTCCCTCTCCTTTTTACTTTTTACACCCATCATAGTTACCCTGCTTCTCCTTCAAAGTGCCTTGTGAACCCAACCTTGTAATTGTTGGCTTTCCTAGCTCCAACCTCTAATTACCTCTCCTCCATTAGTTAGACCCTTATGTTTGCAAGGTCTATATCATGTCAATCACTTATACTATCAGCTCCTCTCTCTCTCCCTCACACTGTAAAGATCTGTTCTGTCTTGAATCTTTTAAGATGTCTGGACTGTCGGTCAGACGTCTGGATCCCTTCTCAGACGTCTGGAAATCAAAATTTTGGTACGAGCCTTCGCGTTTGCGAGCGTGCTGCACGCAGACAGTACCCTTCTTCTCTCTTTTTCCCTTCTCTCTCCTTCCAAACCCTAGCAAGACTTATAAAAACCCCTCCCCCTCCCTCTCTTCCCCACTACACCATTACCAGCCACCTTCTTCCCTTCCTCTCCACCCCAGTGAGAGGAGCTAGCGCAAGAGAGAGCGCGAGAGCGGCGATTGGAGGAGAGGCGACGTGAGGAGAGGAGGAAGAACTCGAGCTCGCGAGCTTGTGGGAGCTCGCCGGAGGGCGCACGGCCGCAGCGGCGTGTGCGGGAGGAGTGCGTCGGGGGAGTCATCCCCGACACTGCTGCAGGTGAGGAGGTGAGGTCACGACTGTGCGCGGCGAGGGAGAGCAGGAAGTGTTTTGGTTCTGCGATTTTCCCAGAATCAGACGTCTGGCGTGACGTTCAGATGACGGGGCAGACGTCTGGTGACTACACCGGATGTCTGAAAGTAGATCTTCACGAAGGTACCTTTCCTTTTGCGGATACGGCCATGCAAGCCGCTCCGCAGCTATGTTTTGCATGGCTAATTGTGGGAGATTTTGCTGTCGCATGCAGGGATTGCTTCAGGAAGGCGCGGGACATGCCCTTCCACGTATTTCGAACATCTAGATAGCTTACCAGACGATCGGAAGCACTCCCAGACGTCAGAGAGAGAGGTCGGATGTCTGGAGTCGAGTCCAGATGATCGGGAAGAGGTTCTGGATGTCTGAGGTTGACGCAGAACCTGAGGTGAGTTCCTGTTTACTTTTAAGACGTCTGGACCTTGTGCCAGACGTCTGATTTGGATTCGTAACCCTGTTTTTGACCCGTTTAAGGTCCGTTTGAGGTTCGTTTTACGCAAATAAGTTATCGGTGTTTTCCTTGAGAGTTCCTCTACTTGTTAGAAGTTCTTTTATACTGTTCTGAATGTTCCATTGTGATTGTTCCTTGATTATAGGATTTCGTTTCGTTGCGGGTTCAGGACTTGCTGAGGCACGAGAGCCTACTGTTCGAGTCCCCAATACTCCTGGGTTGTCTGATAGAGTGGCTTTCCCTAATTTAACTTTAAAACCTAAATGCATATATGGATTGAATAACTAGAACCTAGGATATGGCATTAATCCTAGGACGAGAAGTTACTTGAAATGTCTGTATGCGTATTTGAACTGCAGTCTTGAATGGATGAATAGAAATGTTAACAACTACCTGTTAATGAACCAGAGCTGCCTGTGAAATATGAATTACCTGTGCTAGTCAAATAGTTACATGTGACATTACCTATTGTATATGTTAAATGATAGAAATACGAGCTGCATGTGTATAACCTGAGAATGGAAATGTGAATGATGAAACCTGGTATGGAATGACATGAGAAATATAAGCATGAACCCTATGGGGAATTAGGAGTAGAGCTCCTGGAAATAAATGGAATGGATCTGGAGATGTGAGTGGGAAGTTTGCTGGCCCTTGAGTATGTGGTACCAAGGAGAGCGACTGTTCCCTGTTTAGTGTAGAGCGGAGCTAGTCGCCCTTGGGTTGGGACTCGCGGTTAGGATTGGCCACTCTGCACCGACTTCTTGGCCCTCGCATATACTATATCGGGGAGAGCTACTAGTGTAGGGAGAGAGCTAGCCACCCCACAGGGTCCAGGGTTCAGCTAGTCACCCTACACCTACTTGTTAGACCCACTGGGCAAACCAGGGTAGTCAGATGAGGGTGCATGGACTGTGGAGGAGCGAGACCCCTATTTGGTTCTGAGGGGCTAGACCCTTGTTATTGAGAGGGCTAGGCCCTATACTGTTCAGTGCTGTACGTTGAGCGTACTCGTTAGCAGAAATGACTGATCGCGTGCCAGTGCGGAGTAACTACCCGTGCGCTTATCGCGCATGCCGTAGTCACTGCCACGTCTGTCCGTGACCTTAGGGTGGTTACTAGTGTAGGATCACCACGGAGGACTCTTCCGACCAAAAGAGCACCACGTGCGCCTTCTACTCTTCAGAAAAGACTGCAATCAAGATCGTTCCCACAAGGAACATTCGAGATCGAGAAAGAGATCTGAAAAATAAACCAATAGGTGAAAAGGAATAACTTGAAAAATAAAGAAATTGGAATATATAGTTTACCTGTCAGCTTTTACTACTTTAGTTAGTTGGTTGCCACTCTACTCAGCGTTCGCTAATTTTGTTTACTCATAACCCTTTTCAGGTCCAGGTATTGAGTAGCCCGAGTCACCAACTGCAGAGGGTGCTGGGTCCAGTAGAGCCCAGTAGTAGAGCCTTCTTATTGTAGTACTTTCTGTTGTAGTGAGTTTCACACTCTTGTTACCTTTACGTTTCTGTACCTTATTTCAGTTTCACTGTTGTGGTAATAATATGTACTGTTAACAGCTTTTCTTTCCTTACTGCTTATACTCTTTTTACTGTTAGTTATATAGCATAGTGAATGTGGCTTATTTTCCTGCTTTTTTGTTATTTCTTGTTGGACGACTGGGTCTGGGGATCAGTTGAGTCGGGTCAGTCTCGTGTCCTGTAGGGATTCGGGAATCGGGTCGTAACAAGATGGTATCAGAGCAAAGTCATCTCGAGAAATGAATCAACTAGTCTAAGAATAACCAATTCGTGTGCTTATAATTAGAGTAACCACTACAGCGTATCACTTGACATCTGTTCTAAGTTTCCTTTGCTGAAGTCCATTAGAGTTGACTTCTTTTTGTTCTATTTCTGCGTCTCCTTGCAGGAGATGCCTCGACGTGGAGTCCTTGAGGCGGGCCGCGGACGCGGCCGTGGACGAGGTCGGAGGGGTAGACGTGCAGGGCCCGAAGAATTAGTGGACCAGCCACTCCTCCTGGGAGTTCAGGTCCAGGACCTCACGCAATTGATACGAGATATAGTACAAGAGGAGCTCCACCCGCCTCCATGAGCACCACTCCCTGAGGACGTGGAGGGGGAAGTCCTCTGTGGGACTGCGAGACTGACGCAGTGCTGGACAAGGGGGAGGGGGTGGTCCTCCACCACGCCCACTGCACTCTGACACTTCCGAGCACGAGCCCTCCCTGCCTGGAGGCGTGCCCGTTCCCCCGCTACAGCTGTATTGCAAGCTTGTCGGAAGTTCCAGAAGCTGAAGCCCCCTCTTTCAAGAGGGATGAGGACCTGTTTAAGGCGGAGGATTGGTTGGAGCAGATCGAGAAGGTGTTTGACACCCTTCGCCCCTGTACGGAGTGCCGCGTGGCCTTTGCCACGTACTAGCTTGAGAGTGTGGCACACAGGTGGTAGAGGGCAGTCAGAGGTCAGGAGAGGGCAAAGCCGACGTGGAACCAGTTTGTGACCCTCTTCTGTGAGCAGTACTTCCCGCAGACGTGGCAGGACAAGAGGAGGCGGGAGTTCCACACTTTCCGCTAGGGGACGATGACTGTTAGCGCGTACCGCACATGCTTCCTTGAGCTGTCACGTTTTGTTGTGACAGCTGTGCCTATTGAGGAGGAGTGCCTGTGGAGGTTTCACTGAGGGTCTCCGGCCTGCCATTTCGGGGTACGTCAAGCCCCTGAAGCTACCCACTTTCTCGAGAGTGGTGGAGGAAACTATGACGTATGAGGAGACCAACCTAGCCACACGAGACACCGACAGCAGACAGAAGAGGCCCTCCCAGTTAGAGTACTCACAGGGCCGGCGAGAGAGGAGGCACGCGGCACCCGCGGGAGAGTCGTCTCGCTTTGCGAGGTCGTCAGTGGCCTTTGGGGGCTCCCGACAGGGCCCAGCTGTCAGCACTGGACCCTCGCCCAGCCGTCAGTAGGGACCTATCGAGGGAGGGAGTCAAGTCCCCCTCTGCTACCAGTGTGGCCAGCCGGGCCACATCAATTGGGACTGCCCGTCTAGGGCCGGAGAGCAACAAATGCTCCTCGCCCCGAGCGTTGGAGGCCGAGCAGGTGGCCGTTGTTCTCAAGAGCGTAGGGGAGGACAGCAGTCGCGGGGAGGGTACTGGCCAAGGCTAGTCTGACGTAAAGTGTGGCTGCTTCTTCCACACCGAGAGATGAGGGGTGTATCAACGCCCTGACACACAGAGACGCCAGGGCATCAGGTTCAGTGATGGCAGGTATGGTTACAGTTTCTGACAAATTAGTTTACGTACTTTTTTATTCCGACGCCACGCACTTGTTTGTTGCTGCGAGTTTTGCTGTCAGTTTAGAACATGACTGTGTATTGCTAGAGGATCCTTTTGTGATCAGAGGTTTGGGTTGTCAGCTGTTTGTAGCTGAGGAAGTTTACATAAACTGTGAGGTCAGTATTGAGGGACACAGCCTCCCCGCTGACCTGATTGTGATACCTATGGAGGATTTTAGCGTGATTCTAGGGATGGATTGGCGATCCGCTTACCATGGGTTGGTGGACTGTTTTGAGAGGAAGATCGTCTTCTCCATACCGTAAATGCCTTCCTTTGAGTTTCATGGACAACCGGTGGACAGAGGTTTCAAGTGCATTTCTGCACTTCGAGCGGCGAGACTTTTGGGCCAGGGGTGTGAGGGTTTTCTGGCTTGTGTAGTGGCAGAGCCCAGCCCCATAGCAGACTTTCAAACCATTCCAATGGTCAGAGAGTACCCCGACGTGTTTCCCAAGGAGCTGCCAGGACTACCGCCTGAGCGTGAGATCGAGTTTGAAATCTCATTGGTACCAAGGACCAGCCCCATTTTTACAGCACCATATAGGATGGCACCACTTGAGCTGCGAGAGCTCAAGTCACAGTTGTAGGACCTATTGAAGAAGCACTTTGTGAGACCCAGTGTGTTCCCATGGGGAGCCCCAGTGCTATTTGTGAAGAAGGATGGTACCCTACGCCTTTGTGTTAACTACAGACAGCTGAATAGGGTCACCATCAAGAACAGGTATCCGCTGCCGAGAATTGATGATTTGTTTGACCAGTTGTGAGGTGCCACAGTATTCTCCAAGATAGATCTGAGATCAGGCTACCACCAGTTGAGGATCAAGGAGACCGACGTCTCTAAGACAGCTTTCCGCACTAGGTACGGACACTATGAGTTTTTGGTCATGCCGTTTGGGCTGACCAATGCCCCCGCTGCCTTCATGGATTTGATGAACCGGGTGTTCAAACTGTATCTGGATAAGTTTGTGGTGATATTTATTGATCCTGTGCTCATTTACTCACAGGATCAAACACAGCACAGACAGTACTTGCGGATGGTTTTGGATACGTTGAGACAACGTAGGTTGTATGCCAGATACAGCAAGTGCGAATTTTGGTTGAGGTAAGTGATTTTCTTGGGGCATATGATTTCAAGGGTGGTTTGGCTGTGGATCCAGCCAAGGTAGAGGAAGTACTTAGGTGGTAGAGACCACGTACAGTGACAGAGATCCGCAGTTTCTTGAGACTGGCAAGTTACTACCGACAGTTTATCAGGGGTTTCTCATAGATTGCGCGACCTATGACTCAGTTGACTCGTAAGGACGTGTCCTTTGCTTGGACAGACGCTTGTGAGGCGTGTTTTCAGGAGTTGAAGGAGAGGCTGACTTCGGCTCCTGTACTTACCATCCCAGATAGCAGCGGCGGTTTCGTTGTCTACACGGACGCTTCGTTGCAGGGGTTAGGGGTGTGTTCATGTAGCGAGGTCACGTTATCGCTTACGCTTCGCAGCAACTGAAACCCCATGAGCATAGCTACCCTACCCACAACTTAGAGCTAGTAGCTGTTGTCTTTGCGCTGAAGACATGGAGGCACTACCTTAACGATGAGACCTTTGAGATGTTCACGGATCATAAGAGCCTCAGGTATTTGTTTGATAAGAAGGAGCTTAACATATGTTAAGCCCCGTGTTATTAAGTTTTTTTAAGATGTCTGTACTTTAGGTCAGACGTCTGGTAAAACGTCTGGACTGAGGGTCAGACGTCTTGTAAGACGTCTGGACTCTTTCCCAGATGTCTGAAAATCGAAATTTTTGTGTATGAGCTTGTGTTTGTGCGCGTGCTACGCGCAGACAGTACGCATCCCTCGTTTTCTTCTCCTCTCGCCTCCTGCCCGACGAAAACCCTAACCCCACACCTTATATAAGCCCCCCTCCTCTCCCTCGTTTCACCCACTTCCCAGCCACCTTCCTCTACCCTCCAACGAGAGTAGCCAAGCAACGAACGGCGGAGAGGAGCGGCGTGAGAGGAGAGGAGCAGCGTGAGAAGGAGAGGAGAGAAGGCTTGCGAGCTCGTGTGGGAGCTCGCCGGTGAGCTCACGGCCGGTCGGCGCGTGTGTAAGGCGAAGGAGCGCGTCGAGGAGATCCTCCCCGACACTACTGCAGCCGAAGCAGCAGGAGAGCGGGTGCGGCGCGAGAAGGCCGAAGCAGGTTCTGGTTTTGGGATTTTCCCAGAATCAGACGTCTAGAGTGACCGCCAGACGATGGTGCGGACGTCTGGAGGTAGTGCCAGACATCTGAGGAGGAGGCTTCGCGAAGGTACGTCTCTTTTGTGGATACGGCCATACAGGCCGCTTTGCCGAGACACTGTTCCTTGCCTTTTTTAGAAGATTTCGGTTGATTCGCGTAGGAGTTGCTTTAGGAAGGCGCGGGACACGCCCTCCCACGCACTTCGGACGTCTGGGCGAGGCACCAGACAACGGGAAGTGTTTTTAGACGTCCGAAGAGGTGGTCGGATGTCTGAAACTAGGTGTAGATGGTCCAGCAGAGTTCCTGGACGTCTGAGGAGTGGTGCAGAACTTGAGGTTTGGCTTTGGACTCTTTTAAGACGTATCGAAGTTCCAGACATCTGATTTGAGTCAGAATCACTGTTTTTGACCTGTTTAGGGTTCGTTTGAGGTCCAATTTCCGCAATTAAGATATCGATGTTTCCCGTATGAATTCCCCTACTTGTTGGAATACTTTCTATACTATTCTGAGTATTCTCTTGTGATTGATCCTTTGATAGGACTGGTTTCCGTTGTGGGTTCGGGACTTGTTGAGGCACGTGAGACTGTCGTTCAAGCCCCCATTATTCCTGGGTTTACTGGTAGAGTGGCTTCCCCTTAATTTAATTACAACCTAATTGCATGTGTGAAATGAATGATTAGAACTTAGGATATGGCATGAATCCTATGACTAGAAATACTGGATTGTCTGTATTGGATGAATAAATTGCAGTCTTGAATGAGTAGATAGAATGATAACAATTGCCTGTAAATGAATAACAGTTGCCTGCGAAATATATTGTATTTGTGTTAGTTAACTGTTGAATGTAACATTTCTGTCATACCCATGAAATGACGTAATATGAGCTGCATGTATATAATTTGGAAATAGAAAGGTGAATGTGAGAAACACGAGCTATCTGTGAATAAACTGAATATGAAAGAGTACAAATTTCATGTGTATAACTTGAGAATGGAAATAGAAATGATGAAACCTAGTATGGCTTGGCCTGAGAAATATGAGCATGAATCCTACAGGGAATTAGGAGTAGAGCTCCTGGAAATAAATAGAATGGAACTGGGAATGTGAGTGGGGAAGTGAGTTGGCCCTTGAGTACGGAGTATCAAGGAGAGCGATTGTCCCCCTGTTTAGTGCAGAACGGAGCTAGCCGCTCTTGGGTTGGGACCCGGGGTTAGGATTAGCCACTCTGTACCGACTTCTTAGCCGTCGCGTACACAGTACCGGGGAGAGCTACTAGTGTAGGGAGAGAGCTAGCCACCTCACGGGATCCAGGGTTCAGCTAGCCGCCTTACACCGACTTGTTAGGCCCACTAGGAAAACCAGGGTAGTCAGGCGAAGGTGTGCGGACTGTAGAGGGGCAAACCAGGGTAGTCAGCCTTTTAAGACGTCTGAACCCCTTCCCAAACATCTGGAAATCGAAATTTTGGTACGAGCCTTCGCGTTTGCATGCATGCTGCGCGCAGACAGTACCCCTCTTCTCTCTTTTTCCACTCTCTCTCCTTCCAAACCCTAATGAGAGTTATAAAAACCCCTCTCCCCCTCTCTTCCCCACTACACCACTGCCAGCCACCTTCTTCCCTTCCTCTCCACCCCAGCGAAAGGAGCTAGCATGAGAGAGAGCGCGAGAGCGGCGACGAGGAGGAGAGGCGGCGTGAGGAGAGGAGGAAGAACTCGAGCTCGCGAGCTCGTGGGAGCTCACCGGAGGGCGCACAGTCGGAGCGTTGCGTGCGGGAGGAGTGCGTCAGGGGAGTCATCCCCGACATTGCTGCAGCCGGAGCTGCAGGCGAGGAGGCGAGGCCGCAGCTACGTGCGGCGAGGGAGAGCAAGAAGTGTTTTGGTTCTGGGATTTTCCCAGAATCAGACGTCTGGCGTGACGTCCAGATGGTCTGAAAGCAGATCTTCGCGAAGATACGTTTCCTTTTACAAATACGGCCATGCAGGCCGCTCCGCAGCTACGTTTTGCGTGGCTAATTGTGGGAGATTTTGCTGTCGCATGCAGGGATTGCTTCGGGAAGGCGCGGGACACGCCCTCCCACACATTTCGGACGTCTGGACAACTTACCAGATGGTAGTGTCGCCAACTGCGGTGCTGCTTTGTGCGTCTTTTTGTTTATTATAGTATAGTCGTTATAGTATCAAATAAGACAGCTACGGTTGTCATTACCATAGAAATTTACTCGGAAATAGTTTTCCCGAGATCGAACTCAGAGAGCTACTGGAATTCTAGAAGTACAAAGTTTCTCTATTGAATTACAAAAATAAGAGAGAGAGAGAGATTTTTGTCTTGGCTTCTTCTTTTCTTCTTCTCTTTGAGCTTTCTTTCTGATCCTGTCTGCTTCCCTCTTCTATCTTCTTCTGCTCGTCTCTGTCTTCTTCTCTTCTTTCTCTTTTCTTCCTTTGCCTTTCTCTCTTTCTTCCTGGCTGCTCTTCTTCTTCTGCTCTTCAACTGTAGAGCCTTCTTCTTTCTTCCTTCTCTTCTTTTCTTTCTCTTTTCTTTAGCTGCAGAGCCTTCTTATTTCCTTCTTCTTCTCTGCTTTATCTCCTCTGAAGGCTGCTCATCCGTCGTCTGATATCGCAGTCAGACGACTTAACTGCAGTCTACTACAGTGCTTCTCTTTTCCTTCCTTCGCTGCTTCTTCTTTGGCGAGCCTTCTTCTTTCCTTCTGCTTCTTCTCTGCCTTGCCTGCGGCTAAGTACTTAGCCTTTCTCCTTCGCGCTCTGTTCCTGCACACAAGGCACAGCAAAACCTAACCCTTCCCTCTACCCGCACGTATCTCTCTCTCTCTGCAAACCGCTCACAGGAAGCTCTCCCAGAGTCGGGTTAATGGGTCGGGTTGTGTAACCGAGACCAGGCGCACCGGCGTGATATGGTGCGCGAGGTGTGCTCGGTGGTGTCGGGTCAAATCTGCCGGGTCCGCGTGGTGAAACCGCGGACGGGACGTGTGATGGGGCGCTGGACCTCACCCCAGGTGTATTGGAGGCAACCAGCCGTATACACAAAAATAATTTAAATCAGTGCGTTGCGTTGTGAACTTACGATGTGGGACTATCTTCTGCTTTTCCTCGTGCGCGCCCGCAGGAGAACCTCCTCGCAATCTACTCAGCTGCTGCCGCTGTTGGTGCCAAGTGCTGAAGCAAAAGTCTTCATAGACTTCACCCCAGCCCACAACACCTGGAGCGCATCTGCCCCGACGCCTGGAGCCTGCTTGGAAGCTGCTTCAATCGTCAACAATGGCGGCAGGGCTCCAGAATCTGTCGTGCACGAATACGGCCTATCGGCCTAATCAAACCACCGGGAGACCTTCGCCGTGACACGGCGAAGGTGGTGCGAGGTGCAGCAGGTCGCGGGATGGCCTAGGCATGTGTGCCTAGGTCGTCCTGTGACCGGAAATATGGGTGTGTTTGGGGTTGCGTTGAGTGGGTGTAGAGCGGCAGTGGGTGAGCGGAGGATGTTCAGTGTGATGAGGCGGAGCTTTTGCGACGGTTGACGAGTTGGGTGGAGCTGCGGATCGACGGGGGCAACTCGCCGGAGAGTGGCCGGAGGCGGGGAAGGTGATGGTGGACAGGCGTGGTCGTGGGGCAATCAACCAAAATAGATGGGGGAAAAGAAAGAGGGGAAGAAGGGGAGTAACTGTAACCTACTTGCAGGGACGAAGGGGGCCGGAGCGGCGGGCAGTCGTATCGACTGTCGCTGGAGAAGAAACACCCAGAGGGAGAGAGCGGCGGCGAGGAAGTGGGCAGGGAGGCGTGCGCTTGGTGCGGCGCGACATAGGAAGACGAGACAAAGCAAACTCTACTGCTGGTATTGCAGCAGAGCGACGAGAAGGAGTGGTCGCCGGAGCTTGTGGGCTTCCTGTCAGAGAGGGAAGAGAGGAAATGTTGAGGGTTTCTCCGTCAAGACAAGGCTGCTTGAACCGGCTGACGGTGCTGGTTCTTATAAAGGGGTGGCGGAGAGGCGGACGTAGGCTGGCGACGTGCGCGCCTCGCCGGAGTATGGTCGGAGACGAGACCCATACCTTCCGCGCGTTCGCACGGAAGGTGTGGGGGTCGTCAGGTGACATGGCTGAGTCCCTGCGACAGCCGACGTCGCAGGGAACTCCGCGTTCACTTTGCAGGACATTCCCCTCACCCTGCGCGGCGTCATGCTCCACGTAAAGTCGCCGGAGCATGGTGCTGCGTAGAGACTTGCAGGAGGGACCGTTCTGCAAAGAACGATGAGGAATTTGGGGGCCAAAATGCAAGGGTTTCGAAAGTTAAGGGTCAGAAAGTAAATGATGAGGACCAAATTGCAAAGTCTGTCAAGGAGGTCTCTTCTTAGGCTCAAGTTTTTATGAATGACTATATTGAACCTAAGGATTTTAATGGTGAATTTTGTTTCTAGGTCAGACCATGTTTGATTGACCAATTTACGTAAAAACCTAAATTAAATTATTAATTGGGCATGGTTCTCAATGTAAGTCAAAATGGGTTTCTAAGGCCAAATTGAAGGTTCTAAACCCTAGAGGTTATTTTTCTATGAATTTTAGAGGGTTTAGTTGATTTTTACCCTGCCTCGAACCTCGTGAATTGAAGTGGGTTTGTTTTAGGGTTATAGAATATCTTTTAATTTCTTGGAGTTGGTGTAGCCCTTGTTAGATTAGATCATCCCACTTTCCTTCTTATTAGGTTAGTTTGACCTGTGTTTGGACCCTTAATTACCCTGTTTGCAAATTGCGTTGGTGAAATTGCATTTTTACCCCTTATGACTTGTTTCCTTCTTGAACTCAGAATTCTCTGAGTTAAGCCTTTCTTTGAGCTATGTAGGAGCTTTTTCTTGCATATCTAGGTTAGATTGTGCTAGTTAGGGTTCATGATGAGGTTCTCATCACCAGACAACCGGAAGCACTCCCAAACGTCTGAGAGAGAGGTCGGATGTCTGGAGCTAGGTCCAAACGGTCGGGAAGAGGTTCTGGACATCTAAGGTTGGCGCAGAACCTGAGGTGAGTTCCTATTTACTTTTAAGACGTCTGGACCTTGTGCCAGACGTCTGATTTGGGTCTATAACGCTGTTTTTGACCTGTTTGGCGTTCGTTTGAGGTTCGTTTTACGCAAACAAGTTATCGGTGTTTTCCTTGAGAGTTCCTCTACTTGTTAGAAGGCCTTTCGTAGTGTTCTGAATGTTCCATTGTGATTGTTCCTTAATTATAGGACTCTGTTCCGTTGCGGGTTTGGGGCTTGTTGAGGCACGAGAGTCTACCGTTCGAGTCCCCAATACTCCTGTGTTGTCTGGTGGAGTGGCTTTCCCTAATTTAACTATAAAACCTGAATGCATATATGGATTGAATAACTAGAACCTAGGATATGGCATGAATCCTAGGATGAGAAGTTGCTTGAAATGTCTGTATGCGTGTTTGAACTGTAGTCTTGAATGAATGAATAGAATGTTAACAACTGTTACGACCCGCTTCCCAAATCCCTATAGGACCTAAGACCGGCTCGACTTGACTAATCCCAAGACCCAGTCGTCCAACAAGAAAGTAACCAAAAAGCAAGAAAGTAAACCGCATTCACTATGCTAAGCAACTAACAGTAAAAAAGTACAGCAGTAAAGAAGTAAAAACTGCTACAGTACATATCACCACCACAACATTAGAAGTAACAAGGTACAGGAACATAAAGTACATAACGTAAAAGTACAGAACATAAGGTACAAGAGTCTACTCACTACTACAAAAAGATTACAACAAAAGAACTACAGCTACTGGGCTCTACTGGGCTCAGCACCCTCTACAGCCGTAGACTCTGGCTGCTGAACTCTTGGACCTGAAAAGGGTTATGAGTACACAAAGTCAGCGAACGTTGAGTAGAGTGGCAACCAACTAATTAAAGCAGTAAAAGTAGACAAGTAGCTGTCGTTTTCTAATTACATTAGTTCACAAATTATTCCTTTTCACTCATTGGTTTTATTTATCAGATCTCTTTCTTGATCTCAAATGTTCCTCGTGAGAATGATCTTGATTGCAGCCTTTTCCAAAGAGTAGAAGGCACACGTGGTGCTCTCCTGACCGGGAGAGTCCCCCGTGGTGATCCTACATCCAGTTAATTACCCTAAGGTCACGGACAGACGTAACGGTGACTATGCCACGCGCGATAAGTGCACGGGTAGCTACCCCGCACTGGCACGTGGTTAGTCGTTTCCACTAATGGGTGCACCCAAAGTACAACACGGAAGAGTATAAGGCCTAGCCCTCTCAGTAATAGGGGTCTAGCCCCTAAGAACCAAACAGGGGTCTCGCCCCTCCACAGTTCGTGCACCCTCGCCTGATTGCCCTGGTTTGCCCAGTGGGCCTAATAAGTCAGTGTAAGGTGGCTAGCTGAACCTCGGACCCTGTGGGGTGACTAGCTCTCTCCCTATACTAGTAGCTCTCCCCGGTACAGTGTACACGAGGGCCACCGAGTCGGTGCAAAGTGGGCAAACCTGCCCCGGGTCTCAACCTAAAGGGCGACAAGCTCCCCTCTACACTAAGAGGTAACATGCGCTCCCCTTGGTACCACGTACTCAAGGGCCAGCACACTTCCCAATGCATTTCCAGATTCATTTCGTTTATTTCCAGGAGCTCTACTCTTATTCCCCCTTAGGGTTCATGCTCATATACTTCATGCCATTCCATACCAGGTTTCATCATTTCCATTTCCATTTCCATTCTCAAGTTATACATATGCAACTTGTATTTCTATCGTTCACATTTCCATACTCAGGTTATACACAGGTAATTCATATTTCTATCATTCACATTACCATTCTCAGCTTATATACATGCAGCTCGTATTATGTCATTTAACATATACAACAGGAAAGTCACATGCAACAGTTAACTAGCACAAGTACTTCATATTTCACAGGCAACTGTTATTCATTTACAGGCAGTTGTTATCATTTCTACCTACTCATTCAAGACTTCAATTCAATCATCCAATACAGACATTTCCAGTGTTTCTCGTCTTAGGATTCATGCCATATCCTAGATTCTAATCATTCATTCCACACATGCATTCAGGTTTGTAATTAAATTAGGAGAAGCCACTCTACCAGTAAACCCAAGAGTATTGGAGGCTTGAACGGCAGGCTCACGTGCCTCAGCAAACCCCGAACCCGCAACGGAATGAAGTCCTATAACAAGGAACAATCACAAGGGAACTATCAAAATAGTATGGAAAGCCTTCTAACAAGTAGAGGAACTCACAAGGAACACATCGGTATCTTATTTGCGTAAAACAGACCTCAAACGGATCCTAAACGGGTCAAAACAGGGTTACTGACGCAAAATTAGATATCTGGAACAACTTCCAGATGTCTTAAAAGTGTCCAGTATCGTACCTCAGTCTCTGGGTCCACCCCAGACATCTAGGAACTCTTCTGGACTGTCTGAACCCAGCTCCAATCATTCGACCACCTCTCTAGATGTTTGGAAGTGCTTCCAGTCGCCTGGTACGTCATCCAAACATCTGAAATGCATGGGCAGACGTGCCCTGCACCTTCCCAAAGCAAATCCTGCAACGCCACCACGCAATCTTCTCGAAAAGGCCATGCAACAGGGTAGCAGCGGAGCGGCCTGCATGCCGTATCCGCAAAGAGGACGTACCTTCGCTAAGTCCTCTCCTCAGACATCTGGAACCGCCTCCAAACATCCGCTTCATCGTCTGGACGCCACTCCAGACGTCTGATAAACCCAGAATCAGAACTTGCTTCTACTCTCTCGCGCCGCACGTGGCCGCGCTTTACCCCCTCGCTTGCAACTCCGGCTGCAGCAGTGTCGAGGAGGACTCCCCTGACGCACTCCTCTTCGCGTGAGCACCGCTCCGACAGTGCACTCCCGGCGAGCTCCCACGCGAGCTCGCGAACTCACTCTCCTCTCCTCACGCCGCTCCTCGACGTCGCACTCGCTCTCTCGCTCGCGCTGGCTCTCTCGCTGGAGTGGAGAAGAGGAGAGGAAGATGGCTGGTGTGGGGAGAACGAGAGAGGGGGATGGGGTTTATAAAGTTGGGGGTTTAGGGTTTGCTAGAGGCAGGAAGAGGGAGAAGGGAAGGAAAACGAGAGTATTGTCTGTGCGCAACCCGCGCGTAAACGAGAGCTCGTACTCAAAATTTTTTATTTCCAGACGTCTGAGAAGGTGTCCAGATGTCTGACCAAACGTTTAACCCACAGTCCAGACGTCTTACCAGACGTCTGACCCACAATCCAGACATCTTAACAGGCTCAAATAGCATGGGTCTTAACAACTACCTGTTAATGAACCAAAGCTGTCTGTGAAATATGAATTACCTGTGCTAGTCAAACAGTTACATGTGACATTACCTGTTGTATATGTTAAATGATAGAAATACGAGATGCATATGTATAACCTGAGAATGGAAATGTGAATGATGAAACCTGGTATGGAATGGCATGAGAAATATGAGCATGAACCCTACGGGAAATTAGGAGTAGAGCTCATGGAAATAAATGGAATGGATCTGGAGATGTGAGTGGGAAGTGTGCTGGCCCTTGAGTACGTGGTACCAAGGAGAGCAATTGTCCCCTATTTAGTGTAGAGCAGAGCTAGCCGCCCTTGGGTTGGGACCCAGGGTTAGGATTGACCACTCTGCACCAACTTCTTGGCCCTCATGTATAGTGTACTGAGGAAAGCTACTAGTGTAAGGAGAGAGCTAGCCACCCCACGAGGCCCAGGGTTCAGCTAGCCACCTTACACCAACTTGTTAGGCCTACTGGGCAAGCCAGGGTAGTCAGACGAGAGTGCGCGGACTGTGGAGGGGCGAGACCCCTATTTGGTTCTGAGGGGCTAGACCCCTGTTACTGAGAGGACTAGACCCTATACTGTTTTGTACTGTACTTTGAGCGTACCTGTTAGCGGAAATGACTAACCGCGTGCCAGTGCGGAGTAGCTACCCGTATGCTTATCGCACGTGTCATAGTCACCGCTGCGTCTGTCCGTGACCTTGGGGTGGTTGAGTGGGTGTAGGATCGCCACGGGGGACTCTCCCAGCCAGGAGAGCATCACATGCGCCTTCTACTCTTCAGAAAAGACTGTAATCAAGATTGTTCCCACGAGGAACATTCAAGATCAAGAAAGAGATTTGAAAAATAAACCAATGGGTGAAAAGGAATAACTTGTAAAATAAAGAAATTGGAATATATAGTTTACTTGTCAGTTTTTATTGCTTTAGTTAGTTGGTTGCCACTCTACTCAGCGTTTGCTGACTTTGTTTACTCATAACCGTTTTCAGGTCCAGGTATTGAGCAATTCGAGTCACTGGCTGCAAAGAGTGCTGGGCCCAATAGAGCCTAGTAGCAATAGCCTTCTTATTATAGTACTTTCTGTTGTAATGAGTTTCAGACTCTTGTTACCTTTACGTTTCTGTACCTTATTTCAGTTTTACTATTGTGGTGGTAATATGTACTGTTAGCAGCTTTTTCTTTCCTTATTGCTTGTACTCTTTTTATTATTAGTTACATAGTATAGTGAATGTGGTTTACTTTCCTGCATTTTGGTTATTTCTTGTTGGACGACTGAGTCTTGGGATCAGTCGAGTCGGGCCAGTCTCATGTCCTGTAGGGATTTGGGAACCGGGTCGTAACACACACACACACATCAAGTAGGCGACTACTTCGTTAGGGGATAAAGCACCACAAGGATTTTGCTAACTCTCATGTACCATGAAAGCTATGCCTTTTTCTGTTTAGATTTAGATTGGCAGTGTTTCCATATTAGTATATTGTCTTTCGTGGGGTGGCAATATTTTTGCCTGATTCGAGCGATTAGTGGCCAACCACTACCTCATATGACTGGCTCATCATGGCAGTACGCATGTGATGTGTTTTGCATCATCATTCCATCATTTTATCATAATGACAAATGACGTGTCACTTCTGCAAAGGTTGGGAGCATATAAGTCTGCCAGCATTAATTGCTAACGCAACAGTTTTAGGAGAAGAAACTACACCCTTTCACTTGGCCCCCTCTAGCTATAAATAGGGGGTTGGTTAGTTGTTAGTGCTCTTTTTTACGTAAGTTAACTCATGCTAAGTAGTTTGGATCAGTTGAACTCTCTACCCATTAAATAGACCTCAGTTGGATCCGCCTCAATTAGCCAAGTAGCCACCTTAGCCATCCTGTCTACAGTTTGCCAAATAGCTACCTCAAGCTTAGAAAAATGGCAAGACTTGCTAGAAAAAGTGAGGGCCCCTCACCCTTTAATAGGTTATTCAAAGAGATTCTGGCATTGTATACATTTAGTTATGTTGTGAGAAGTAGGTTGGGAAACAGGTGCTTGCTTAAATAAAACAAGAAAATTGATTCCTTTGTTGTGGGAAATAGGTTATCTGAAGATCATGACTTGAGTGTGTAAAATTCAATGCCCTTAGTGATGATCTTTGACTATATTCACCCAAGAAAATTGATTCCTTTGTTGTATGCAAATATGCAATAAAACATGGGTTGAGGATTCGAATAGGAGTGTTCTGCCTTCTTTTTAGGTTGATGCTCTTGCAGTTGAAGAAGGGAAAGCCTACATCTAGGATGTATACCTTTTGGTGTAGGTGTAATAAATATAAGATTGTGGACCTGATGAGAACCTCATCATGAGCCATAACTAGCTCATTTTGACCCAATACAAAGGATAAAAGCTCCTACATATCTCAAGGAAAGGCTTAACTCAGAGAATTCTGAGTTTGAGAAGGAAACCAGTCATAAGGGGTAAAAGTGCAATTTTACCAGTATAATCTGCATACAGGGTAATTCAGGGCCCAAACACAGGTCAAAACAGCTTAATAAGAATAAAAGTGGGATGAGATGATCTAGCAAGGGCTACAGCACTTCCAAGGAACCAAATGATAATCTGTAACCCTAAAACGACCCACTTCAATTCACAAGGTTCGGGGAAAAGTAAAAATAGAATAAACCCTCTAAAATTCATAGAAAAATAATCTCTAGGGTTTAGAACCTTCAATTTGGCCTTTAGAACCCATTTTGACCTACATTGAGAACCATGCCCAATTAATAACTTAATTTGGGTCTTTACGCAAATTGACCGGTCAAACAAGGTTTAATATGAAAATGAAATTCACCATCAGATTCCTTAGGTCCTAATTAGTCATGTATAAAAACTTAAGCCTAAGAAGAAACCTCCTTGACCGACTTTACACTTTGGTCCTCGTATATTTACTCTTTGGCCCTCAACTTTTGAACCCTCGCATTTTAGCCCCTAACTCTCCTTCGTTCTTTGCAATCAGGTCCCTCCTGCAAAACCCTGCCAGCACCATGCTCCGGCGACCTTGCGCGGAGCATGGCGCCGCGCAGGGTGAGGTAGGGGACCTGGCAAGTAAACCGGGGGTGCCCTGCGTCGTCAGCCGTCGCAGGAGCACCCCCATGGTCATTGTAGGCCACCATACCGGCCGTGCGAACGCACGGACGGTATGGGTTCATGTTCCGACCATTCTCCGGCGAGGGAGACACGTCGTCTCCCTCCGCCTTCCTCCCTGCTTCATCCCTATAAATACCCCCCGCCGCTCCACCGACGAGGGCAGCCTGGATCTGACGGAGAAAACCCCCAGCTTTCTTCTCTTCTTCCTCCGGCAGCGGCGCCAAAATGAAGACGTCGGTTTTGTATATAACATTGTAGTAAAGCCGGTTGTTACCAACGTTTCATATAAAAAAATTTTTTTTACTCGGAAAAATGAAAGAGTTCCCGAGGTCGAACTCAGGGAGCAAGTTGTATTCTAGAGATATACAAGTTCTATTACAAAAATAAAGAGAGAGAGAGAGAGAGAGATGAAAATTTGGCTTCTTCTTCTTCTCTTCTTTCTTCCTCTTTGGCTTTTGTTCTTCCTGTTCTTCTTCTTCTTCTTCTTCTTCTTCTTCTTCTTCTTCTTCTTCTGCTTTCTTCAGATCTTCCCCTCGTGCTCTTCTCCTTCTGTCTTCTGTTCTTCCTTGTTTCCTTTCTTTCTTTTTCTTCAGATTTTCTTCTTCTTTTCTTGCTTCTTGCTTCTCTCCTTCTGTCTTCTGTTTTGTCTTCACCTGTCTTCAGGACGTCCGCGGATGCTACAGTGCCGCTTCAGTTCTTCTTCTTCCGCAATCCTTCACCTGTGCCTGCACGCTCAAGAGTTCAGCATCAGAGGGCAAAAACCTACTCTACCCCCCTCCCCCGCGTTTCTCTTTCTCTCTGAAATCACTCTTCGGAAGCTCTCCCAGAGCGCTACCGGGTAATCGGGTTCGGGTCAGGCCCGGGTCCAGGCCCACCGGCGTGCGTGGTGGGCGAGGAGTGCAGGTCAGTCTAATCGGGTCGGGCCAGGTCCGCGGAGCGTGGTCACGGACGAGGCCGGGTCGGGTCGGGTGAGAGGGACCTCACCCCGTGGTCAGGAGGCAGACAGCATAAGGCACTTTTTGCCTTTATGCGTCCGCGCGCCTCCGAGAGGTTCCGAGGTGGGACTAAATGTCCCACCCGAATTGAGCGCGCGTCGCGGATGGAGCAGTGGGCGATCGTGGCTTCCCGCGCGGCCTTCGCTCCGTCTGTGAACCTGGGACGTTTCGCGGAGAGTCCCTGCGCAACCTGGGAGTCAAACCTGGGCGAAGGCGTGCCTGCACCTGCAGGTGAAGCAGCTCTGCCTGCGCAGTAATGGCGACGGCGGGCGAGTCACCTGGTCACAGAAGAACGGCCTCTCGGCCAAATCAGACAGGCGGGGGACCTTCGCCGTGGCACGGCGAAGGTGGTCAGGGTGTCTGCAGGGGGCGAGATGGAGCTAACAGGTCGTCCTAGGTCAAACTGTGAGCGAGGAAGTGGGTGTGTTCGGTGGATCTGCAGAGGGTGTTTGGTGGGAAGTGGAGGGGCGGAAGAGGATCAGGGTGAGGAGGCGGAAGTTCTGCGGTGGTCGGCGAGCCGTGTGGGTCGCTGAGGTGATGGGAGCGGCTCGCCGGAGGGTGGTCGGAGGCGGAGAGGATGAGGGTGAACAGGAGCGGTCGAAGGTTTAATTGACTAAATTGAAAGCGGGGAAAGAAAGAGGAGAGGAAGGGGAGTAGGTCTAACTTACTTGCAGGGACGAAGGGGGAGGAACAGGGCGACAGTCGTATCGACTGTCGCCGGAGAAGACGATGCTCAGGGAGAGGGGCGGCGGCGAGCAGAGGGCTGGAGAGGCGCCAGCTGGGTGCGGCGTGGCGCGGGAAGGACAGGGGAGGAAGTTTCTGCTGCTGGTATTGCGGCAGAGCGAAGAGGTGGAGGGGGAGGAAGTCGCCGGAGCTGGTGAGCGTCTGCCGGAGGAAGAAGAGAAGAAAGCTGGGGGTTTTCTCCGTCAGATCCAGGCTGCCCTCGTCGGTGGAGCGGCGGGGGGTATTTATAGGGATGAAGCAGGGAGGAAGGCGGAGGGAGACGACGTGTCTCCCTCGCCGGAGAATGGTCGGAACATGAACCCATACCGTCCGTGCGTTCGCACGGCCGGTATGGTGGCCTACAATGACCATGGGGGTGCTCCTGCGACGGCTGACGACGCAGGGCACCCCCGGTTTACTTGCCAGGTCCCCTACCTCACCCTGCGCGGCGCCATGCTCCGCGCAAGGTCGCCGGAGCATGGTGCTGGCAGGGTTTTGCAGGAGGGACCTGATTGCAAAGAACGAAGGAGAGTTAGGGGCTAAAATGCGAGGGTTCAAAAGTTGAGGGCCAAAGAGTAAATATACGAGGACCAAAGTGTAAAGTCGGTCAAGGAGGTTTCTTCTTAGGCTCAAGTTTTTATACATGACTAATTAGGACCTAAGGAATCTGATGGTGAATTTCATTTTCATATTAAACCTTGTTTGACCGGTCAATTTGCGTAAAGACCCAAATTAAGTTATTAATTGGGCATGGTTCTCAATGTAGGTCAAAATGGGTTCTAAAGGCCAAATTGAAGGTTCTAAACCCTAGAGATTATTTTTCTATGAATTTTAGAGGGTTTATTCTATTTTTACTTTGCCCCGAACCTTGTGAATTGAAGTGGGTCGTTTTAGGGTTACAGATTATCATTTGGTTCCTTGGAAGTGCTGTAGCCCTTGCTAGATCATCTCATCCCACTTTTATTCTTATTAAGCTGTTTTGACCTGTGTTTGGGCCCTGAATTACCCTGTATGCAGATTATACTGGTAAAATTGCACTTTTACCCCTTATGACTGGTTTCCTTCTCAAACTCAGAATTCTCTGAGTTAAGCCTTTCCTTGAGATATGTAGGAGCTTTTATCCTTTGTATTGGGTCAAAATGAGCTAGTTATGGCTCATGAGGACCCATTGGATAGTTTGAAAGACCAGGATCACCATTTCTTCATGGTTCACAATGGGGAACCTTTGGTAGTCCCCAAGTCATGGCAAGGACCACCGACCAAAGACCTGCTACCCACACCCAAGGAGTTGGATCCCTCTGCTTGGCAAGTTGCAAAAACTATAGCTGGCTTAGGACATTGCCCA
This sequence comes from Thalassia testudinum, assembly GCA_037157565.1. NCBI lineage: Eukaryota > Viridiplantae > Streptophyta > Magnoliopsida > Alismatales > Hydrocharitaceae > Thalassia > Thalassia testudinum. The sequence continues at coordinate 97,819,724 of JAZHRO010000039.1, read as the reverse complement.
ATTTGATTTGAGGTGCAAGGAGGTGTGGAAGATGCTCTCATAGGTAGCGGACTCTTACTTGGTTTCAAGTAGGAATGCATGTATTCTTTGCTATGAGACGGGATAATTCTAACTATTCCCCCATGCAACTTTCTAAGCATTCTCTAAGTCAGATCCCCTTAAGAAGAGGAAGGGCAAGGACGAGGAGGATCTGGTTGAGGCGATTAGCTACCCCGAAAAAAGGTAGAAGGTGGGAGCCTCCTAGGCGTACAGAACTGCGATGACCCCATTTGAAGCCACCAGTAGGGACTCACACAGTAGTGTGGCATTGTTGACTCATTCAACATCGCAGGTGGAGGAAACCTCAACCACACACAGCAAAAAGGCAAGCAATTCTTCGACAATGTCGGAGAAGGAGGCCCACCAGGAGGTAACCGAGGAGAGGAAGGTCACGCCCAAAGACAATGTAAGGTCTTAGAGGACTAAGTTAGTGAGTGGCCAGTCGAACATATAGGGGCTAAAAAGGTCTCTCCTGAATACAACATCAAAACATTAATGCTCATGTCTAGTTGTCGCATTCCGAGCAGCCATCGGGTGGTGATTGACTCAACCGGATGAGGCGGGTTCGGCCCCATAGTGACCACCATGGGTTCCACAAAGAGCTCAGTGCTTGAAGAGCCCGTGGAGAGGCTAGCTTGTCAAGGAAGTCTTCCCTCTTTATTCGCCAAAATGGTAGAAGAACCTCAAGCGAAATGTTATCCTCCTATGGGTGAGGCAAAGAGGGAGAGGAGGTTGCATTCTTTGAATCCTCCATTCTGCCAAAGACAACTTCTGATGAGAACCTCATCATGAACCCTAACTAGTACATTTTGACCTAAATAAGTATACAAAAGCTCCTACAAAATCTAAGGGAAAGCCTAAATCAGAGAACTATAAATTTGAGTATAAAGCAATTCACAAGGGGTAAAACTGTAATTTTACCAATGCAGTACACAAATGGGATTTCTAAGGATCTAAACACAAGTCAAATGGGCTTAATAAGAGAGAAAGTGAGATGATTTGATCTGAAAAGGGTTATAGTGACTTCTAGGAATTAAATGACATTCTGTAACCCTAAAACAAACCTGCTTTAATTCACGAAGTTTCAGGCAAGATAAAAATCAATTAAACCCTTTAAAATTTATGAAAAAATATCTCCTATGGTTTAGAACCTTCAATTTGGCCATTGTAACCTATCTTGACCTAGATTAAGAACCATACCTAATTTTTGACCTAATTTGGGTTTCTGTGCAAATTGACCAATCAAACATGGTCAAACCTAAAATCCAACTTCACCATTGGATTCCTTAGGTCCAAATTAGGGTTATATCAAAATTTGGACCTAAGGAAAGTTTGCCTTGACCTACTTTACAAATTGATCCTCAATAATTACTTTTTGACCCTTAACTTTTTGAACCCTAGCACTTAACCCTTCAACTTTCCCTTCGTTCTTTTCAAATCGGTCCCTCTGCCACCCGCAGCAGCAACCCATGCCTCCGGCGACTTGGCGCGGAGGATGGCGCTGCGTAGGGTATGGGGACCGACCCCAGAAACGAGAGGGTCCCCTGCGTTCTTCCGCATGGACCCCTTCCCATGCCCTGTCGACACCCATACCTCTCGTGCGAACGCGCGAGAGGCATGAGTCTCTTTTTCGGCCATATCTCCAGCGGCCTGCCCACGCCTCCTCCTCGTGTTTCCCTCCTCGCCAACACCTATTTAAGGAGCGGCAGGGGCTGCCATTTCTGACAAGCTCGATTTGGCCATAGAACTCCCCCAAATTCATCCCCTCCTCACTCCAGCCAACAACCCGAAGCTTCTGGCGACTCTTCCTTACAATTCTCGTCGCTCTGCCACCATACCAGTGGCAGAGCCAGCTCCGCCATTCTCCTCCACGCCAAGCCATACCAGCTGGCACTTTCCGACCCCTTCTCTTCGTCACTGCCCCCTCCTCTGGCACCTTCGTCTCCGGCGACAGCAAAGACACGCCGATCGCCATCTCCTCCCTTTCGTCCGCTTAGCTAGGTAAAAGCTCTTCCTCTTACTCTCTCCTTTATTCCCCCCCTGTTAAGTTGTTGTTTCTACCCCTCGGCATCCACTGTCCATCGCCACCTTCTCCACCTCCGGCCAGACCTCCGGCAAGGTACTTCCATCATTCCACTCACCCATCCACCTCGCCAAACACCTTAGAAGCTTCACCACTTCCCACTGACCACCTCTCGCCCTTCCACCGACCACGCCACCCACTGAAACTACTTTCCGAACAAACCCATCCTCACAACCGCAGAGCGACCTAGGCACGCACGCCCAGGCTACCCCGCGGCCAGCCAACCCCCGCCTCACCTTCGCCATGATACGGCGAAGGTTTTCTGATGTTCTGACGGAGCCGCGAAGGCAGTATTCGTGCTTTCAGGTTCTGCACGCTAGCCACCATTGCCAACGAGCTTGGAGCAAGCCTGCTAGCAGCTCCAGGCCTCCGCAGTCCCAGGCCACGCGGGAGAGACCCACGCACGGTCCCAGGTCCCTAATTGAAGGTGAGAGCTCATGTACCACTGCAATCGCTAGGATTCCTGCTGCGGGTGAGGGCGCGAAATTTAGGTGGGACTTTTAATCCCACCTCGTAAACGTGTGAGCGCGGCACTTTGAATAAATTGAAAAGGTGCCTTACGCTTATCGCCTTCGATACACGAGGGTCAGGTCCCTCGCCTACGCATGCGCAGCGCGCCATGCGCTCGCACCCGCCCTCGCCCGCGCTCACGCCCCGCTGGCCTGGGCCGAACCCGATTACCTGACCAAGCACTCCTTGCCAACCACCGCATGCTGGTGGGCCTGGTCCCGGGCACGTTACCCGACTTGTATACCCGCGACTGCTCTGGGAGCGAACCTCTGAGAGAGAAATAGAGAGAGAGAGAGACGTGGGATGGGTAGGGGTTAGGTTTTGCCTAACCTTGTATTGTGTAGGGAAGTGGGAGAAGAGGAAAGGAGGGAGCGCAGCAGAAAGAAGAAGGAAGAGGCAACTGCTGAAGAAAGAAGAAGGAAGAACTCAAGGCAAAGGAGAGGCAGAGGAACAGCTGAAGAAAGAGGAAGAAGACAGGAAGGAGGAAGCTGTAGAGAAAGGAAGATAAAGAAGAGAAACTAAAGACAGAAGAAAGAAGAAGACTCGCAGAGGGAAAAGACAAGGAAAGACAAAGCAGAAGCTGAAGAGGAGAGAAGCCAACTGAAGAAGGAGAAGACACAGTGCAAGAAAAAGAAGAAGAAGAAGAAGAAGGTCGAGCAGAGAAGAGAAGAAGAAGAAACCAAGAGAACCTGCAAAGGGCACTATAGCAAGGGGCAGATAAGGCGAGAAAGAAAAGGTAGAGAAGAGAAGGAAGAGAGAAGAGGAGGAGAAGAAAGAAAGAAAAAGAAAAGAAAAGGATTTTTGTTCACTCTCTCTCTTTAATTTTTGTAAAGTAGTATATTTAATTGTGAATTTTTATGCTTCTGGAATTAAGTTTACTCCCTGAGTTCGACCTCGAAACATTCTAAATTTCGAGTAATAAATTAAAATAAACTGATCATCGTTTTTTGCAACATACTACAACAAACATATCTTTTAACACCAATGAAAGAGCGATCGTCAACTTCCACGAAGAAGGTAGAAGTGCTAAAGAAGGTACGGGCCTACTAGCAAAGGGTTTTCTTGATGCCGAAGCCAGATGAGGTGTCCACTCAGCATGGCATCAAGGTCCTGTTGGACGCCTTCCAATTGGTAAGACTAACAACGATGCAAATGTTCATGACATTGTTGAGCTTTGCACTAAAGTGAGCATGCATCCCACGTGCCCCCTCCAATATGTGGAACATCAATCGCGATTGTCTATGGGTGGTAAGCTCATGTCTCTTTTATTTGATATTTTATTTGCATCTAGAGTTCTCTACATGGCCATGAACTTAGGGAATTATTGTCTTTATAGATAGAGATTGCAACATAGGACATGCTCGTCGGGAGTCGTGTCTCCCACTATACCATGTTGGGATCATCTGAAAGGTCTTAGTGTTGTTGAGTAGGTGGTGAGTTAGGCAGACACTTTGCTATGCAATTCCCACACACTCGCCCTCCAGGTCAAAGAAGCTGTTGCTGCCCAGAAGAAGGCAGAGTCAAAAGCAGCAACTGCTTCAGAGCAACTAAAAGCAGAGAAAGCCGCCAATAATGCCTCTTACCTCTCAAAGAAGGCACAACAAACAAAGGAGAAGGCTTGATCCTCCTTGAAAGAAATAAGAACTCTTGTACGGGTGGATAACCGAGCCATGAATAGGATTCCTTCCTCCTTTGAGGGCCACTATGAGAGGAGGACGACCCTTGAGAAAAGGCTGAAAGTGCTGATGCTAGAGGCCTTGAAGCTAATAGAGACAATGAAGTCTCGTCAAGCGGCCTGACTGCAGAAGAGGTGCTTCACTCCGAACATGCTAACGTTTGCTCTCTTATGCTAGGGGAGGTTGAGTTGTAGGTGTCCCTTGAGGTAGTGGAAGGAAGAATAACCTACTTCAATGGTGAATTGGCCGCTAAGGAGAAGGGAATGGATGCAACTGCCTCTTATGTGGAGGCATTATTCAATAAAGTCTACACTTTGAAGGAGAGGTGGAGAGAACTTACTCCCAAGAAGGTGATGAAGTTCTTTGCAACTAACCCCTCAATGGAGAACAACGGGAACCAGCTGATGGAGTAAATCAAGAAGCACACCCTAGCTACCGGCCAATCAATGTTGGGTGGTGGGGTGTCTAGCCTCGATGACTTATTGGGCCAGTCATTCAAGTAATTCTCGCAGGAATACGAATGCCAAACCTGTGAGAATGCTATTGAAGATTGGGCATCGATTTCTCTAGCCCTCGAAGACCTCCTTCCTCCCTTGCTTGAATATGGGGACTCGTTGAAAGAAGACAGAGAAGAGGAGGGGGAGCTAACGAAGAGCAAGTTGTCGAGGACCCACCCGGGTTAGAGCAGATGGGCAGGGTTGACCCATTGGGGGCATTAGCTAAGATTGGTGGGGTTGAAGTTGAGGCAGATCCATCTACTGGTGGGGAAGGGGTGGAGGAGACCATGTATGTTTCTATGACGACAAACTCTGAGAGTCTAAGTTTTTGGTCTTTTCCTCCTTATTTCGTTTTAGCTGACTTGTATATTTTGTGTTTCCATTTGTAATCAGGCAGGGTATGCCCCCCCTTTCACTCATGTAATGAACAATTGACTTAATGAATGAAAGGGGTTTTAAGTCATATGTGTGTGAATGTTAATCATTTGAGCAATTCCTTGTTTGGTTGCTCAAGAAGTCTACCAGTTCTTTGAAAAATGATTACGTGTTTGTTAGTTGCTTGAATTTGACTTGTACATGAAAGTGAGTGATTTCACCTTATTACATAGGACATTTCGTACTTAGACAAAATAAGGATGCAAATTTGTATTGTGCCAAGAGCATGAAATAGGTCGCCCATCCAATGCTTCTAATTTGTAAGAGCTTACTTTGTTTGAGTTGGTGACTTTGTAAGGTCCTTTGTAGCTAGGGGCTAACTTGTTGCATGGTTCAGTCGAGTTTGAAGCTTTTGCTCGCATAGGGACCAAGTCTCCTACGTTGAAATATCTCCACTTGACCCTTCGATTATAATATCTCGCAATGGTTTTACCTTATAATTGTTGGACCTTGTGGAAGCTTCTTCTCTTGAGTTCCTGACTAAGTCTAGGGTAGCCTTCATCTACTTCTCGTTATAGTCGGGGTTGTAAAATTGCACTCTATAGGATGGTATATTCACCTCCAAAGGGAATCTGACCTCTGCCTCATAAACAAGGTTAAAAGGTGTATGTCCAATTACTGTCTTTTGCCCTAGCTTGTATCCTCATATGATGTATGGCAATTCTTTTGTCCATTTACCTTTAGCGGAATCCAGCTTTCGCTTTAATGCTGGGATGATAATTCTGTTACTCACCTCGACTTGTCCATTAGCTTGTGGATGGGATACTAAAGTGAAGTTCAACTTGATTCCCTTGTCTACACAGAAGTCTTAGAACTTTTTAGATGTAAATTAGGGTCCATTTTTGCAACGATTACTTACAAGATCCTGTATTTGCAAATTATATCTTTTTTGAAGAAATTGACTATGATTTTTGCCTTAACACATTTGGAGAAGTAATCAACTGCCACGATTGCGAACTTTTTCTGAGCAGGAGTAAGTGGGAATAGGTTGTATCGCATTGCTTCAAGTGGAAGCTCAAAGATGCTTGCAAGTCATTGGTACTTATTGCATTGTGATGAACTCCATCGCATGTTGTGTCATTTAAGGCTAGAAATATCGATATCATAGTAGTTTAGCCACAATAGCCTTATGGCCCTAATGATTGCCACAAGTTCCGTCATACATGTCGGCTAGAGCTTTTTCTACTTTTGATAAGTTTAGACACCTTAATAAGGGGATAGAATACCCTCACTTATATAGAATGCTTTCCAAAAGCACACATCTAGTGGTTTTAAGGTGGAAGAACTTGGGGTTGGTCACTCCAGGTGGGACCTCCCTGCTTGCCAAATATTGGACAAATATTGGCGTTATTTAGGTGTCTTCTACCTCAATGGACATGACCAAAGGAAAGCCTATTGTTAGTGTAGCTTGTCTAGACATATGTTGTCTTCTTCACTTGGAGTCATAGTTGACGGCAATTTCACCAAGGTGTCTATCAGGGGATTCTCGATTCTCAATTAACGTCCACCCGATCCATGTTTGAGACTTGCTGATCTAGACTCTTCAGTGTAGAGGGCCATATTAGGGTCCATTGCTTAGAAGTTGCCTCTGATTTGGTTGGTCACTAGTTAGGAGTGTATAAAAATCCTTTACTCTCGAGCACCCATCATCTTGGCCAATCAGAGTTCGGCCAAAAGCGACTCATACTCCACCACATTATTCGTGGCAAGAAAAGCTAGGCAAATGGAATATTTATGAATTTGTCCATCTAATGAGGCAAGAGCCATGCCTGCTCCCGAGCCTCCTAACATGGATGATTCGTCTACATATAGTTTTTACAGGCTAGTACTTGGAGTTACCAACAGGGTGAACTCTATGAGGAAGTATGCCAAAACCTGACCTTTGATGGCTAGTTAACAATGATACTTAATATCAAACTCTGCTAATTCCAAGGCCTAACACATCTGCTTGCTGGAACCCATTGGTTTATGTAGCATTCTCCTTAAAGGTTGATCAGTAAACACAATTATCGTATGAGCTTGAAAGTAAGGGTACAACTTTCGAGCGAATACAACCAGGGCTAAATCCAATCTCTCAACAAGAGGGTACTTAACCTTTGCACCTTGATAAGTTTTGTTGACAAAATAAATTACGTGTTGGATGGCTACATCATCACGCACAAGAGTAGCACTAACAGCTGAACTCAAGGTGGCAAGATAGAGATAAAGTGGTTCGCTCACTTGACGAGCAGACAAAACTGTCAGACTTTGCAAATAGTTTTTGATTTTGTTGAGTACTTGCTAACATTAGGGCATCCATTCTTTACTAATATATCCTTTGCCTATCTTTATACACTTAAGGAAAGGCAAGCACTTATCGAACAAGCGGGACAAGAATCCCCTAGGGTAGCTATGCATCCGACTAACAATTGCACCACTTTTAGATTATTAGGCCAGCTCAACTCCTTGATCACCTTAATTTTGTCGGTGTTGACCTCAATGCCTTGGTTAGCACGATGTTCAACTTGATTTGTATTTTATGTGTTAGCCAAAGTTGGTGAAGAAGCTCACGTAGACATGCTTTTCTTTATGCATTATTCATTTAGGACGTGACATCAACTTCAAGTGCTTGTTAGCATTAATGTTATGAGAAGATATAGCATTAATGTTACGAGGCTAGATGGTTCACATCACAGCAAAGGTACCATGGTACTACATACCATTAGTGCTACATGTATTAGCACTATAACATTGATAACATGAGGTACTATATCGTCGGTGCTATCTTTTCTTTGAAACTACTATATTATCGATGCTATGAGGTTATTAAGTATCAATTTTACGTGCATGAGTGATATGATATCAATTTTATGAGATTATGTAACATTCATCCTGTATTATAACACCAGTTACTATGCATGTACAAATACATTGGCAAGGACAAATGGTAATTTATAGTGGAGCTCTTTGTAGAAGATAATATATTCTTAAAAATCTAACTCAACATGGGTACCTAGGTATTTAATTTCATAAATGACAATGCAAAAATAAGTTAAAAATCTTATGCGTAACAAGAAAGGAAAACAAAAATAACAATAATGGGCCATCAATATGCTAACAAGTTGTAAAGGTAAGTCCAATAAATGTGTTCACATTAATGCATAGGCTAATGGAAGAAAAACATTTTTTATCCCATGTTGTCTTAGAATCTAATTGCCTAAAAGTAAATTTACATAATGGTTAGCTCAAATCATTTCTAAAAAATATTTAACTTGATACTATTAATATATGTTTCAAAGGATGTGCCACATCAATGCCTCCAGCATGTTTTACAAACTCTGCAGGGGAGAAGCTATTCCCATGGCACACACACATTATAAGAACCTCGGCCTTGGTGTACTTGTAGAGAATGCCATTGATTGTCTTTCCATTTGGCCCATTCCCCGTCGTGGACACGCAAGCCACATGTTGGTGATGCTCGACTTCACGCTTCCTTTTTCGATGACCATTGTTAGGGATTGTGATGCCATAAGAGAAGAAATTTGAGCTTCCAATCGAGAATGTTTTGCTTCCTTGTGCAAGTTTGGAATGAATATCATGTCTGTCGAGTTGAATCGTTAAACTTAATGGCATTAAAGATGCCTGTGGTTGGGCCTTTTGTATGGTCAACTTGCTTTCCATGTCATTGCTACTGCTATTACCTCCTGCAATACATGGTTGATAAATTTAAGTTGGAACATCTTAATCATTCTCAACAAAAACAAGTGTGATGAAAAAGAAAAAGGAAAAAAAAGACACATGGATTGTCATGTTCCTTGAATTTTGCTTAATGAATCTCAACATATATCTTGAAAGTTTTCGTTCTAGCTTGTTGAGTTCTTTAGATTAATTGATCTATAAATCTTGAGTCTCATAGAAGATGGTAATCTCAATTAGTCAAATATATTCCTATTACTTGATGTTCAAAAGTTGAATCATATCAATATGAGTAGCTAAAGCCTAACTTACCAAAAGGGATATTCGCTCGAATGATCTAAACCTAAGTTTAGAGATATGCAATACGCAAATCTATACAAAGGCCATATAAAATAGTTTCAAGTTCATTCCCAGAGGCTCCCCTCTATCTTCTCAAAAAATGTCCTCAATATATCTATAATATAAAAATGATGACCACCCAATAGCTATCATATTAAGGGCACTTTAACAAGTGTACTACTTATCACATCTTTTAATTTCCATTCCCATATAAACGCACCTGGTTGCATCATAAAATGTTCTAACAAGTTATCTCTTCTTCCAATAATGATAAATATGGGATCTCCTTTTTTGTAAAGTAAACACAACATGGGTATCTCCCATTCCACAGGTCCAAACCTAGTCTTATCAGACTTAAGTGCAGCAAAATTGGCAAATGGAAAATCAACTAGGGTTTAAATAAATTAAAAAAAAAAACACCTAATCTCCATTAACACTTTCTAACCTTATTATAAGTGGATTGCTTGGATTTCCTCCCTCCCCTTTGTTTTGATACTATATAAAATTTCATAGGTTATTAAAATATTTTACCTAGTTCCAAATTGTTAATACACCTAAAAGAATGAGATATTTCATCTCAATCTATTTTTCCTTTTTTAAGTGAGTCAATTTCTCTTTTGTAAAAGAATAAATGTCAAATATATCCACATTAAATACCTACTTAAAGTTGAAAAGAGAGAAATTGCATAACAATAGCTTAATTCTAACCCTAACTTTGATATGGTCCCTAAAACTTGAGATAAACCAAATCAATTACCAAACCGTTTAAGAATATCAGTACAAATCATATGCTTGTGCACAAAGAAGTAGCTATATTAATTTCAACCACTAGAAACAAAATGTCCTCTAATATACTTTTGATTTTGGGTCAAACACATAACTTGTCTTTGCTTATAATGGGGTTTTTTGTTATGATATGCAAGAGATAATCACATTTTTATCAATTCCTTCTTATTTCCAATTTTCTTCAACTCCTAATAAAAGCCCGTCCAATATTTATATTAAATATGTCAACTGTAACATTTCTTTAATACATCAATTTAGCTCTTACCATTAATTTACCATGGTTTTGTTAGTCAAACAAATAATGATACAACAATCCAACATTGAACATATAACAAATAAAATATTACTAGAACCTCCATTTGATAAGTACATTACACACGACACCTAACTTACTATTTATCCTAGAGATTGAGAGAGGAGGGTATAGGTAGGTGTCCAATACCTCTAATGCATAAAAGATAATTATAGTTAGATATATGAATTTAATCGATGGAAAAGAAAATAAAAGTATTTCATGGGTTAATCTATTATGAACAATTCATCCTTCTATATATTCATTATATATGACGTATCCTTAATAATGATCCAAATGGAACCCTTTTAGTCCAACATATAAAAAGTAAAATTTTTGTTTTACCTATTAGTATATTGATTTTTACATATTGTTATACATTAAGTATTGTTACGTACCTAAATATTTGATTTTCTAGATAGTATAAATCAACAAAAAGGAAAATATATTAAATGAGAGGTGTAAATAATGTTCTAGATGTTGCAAAGCAATCTATCAAATTATTAATTGAATTCACTTAAAATTGTATTAGAAACTTAGAAATATCAAGGAGATGAGAATTGATAGAGATTTCAAGCCATTATTTTAAATTTAACATAAGAATTTGAGAATCTTTAAATACATTAAAAAGAAAAATAAAATATAAATAACATAATTACACCTTTAACCTAAAACTAAGTTATTTTTTTATACCAAAATGAAAAATGAAACTTTACAATAGAATGAAAATCATATTCTATTTCATCGCCTTCAAGCAAAAGATTGTAAATTTCTCTTTAGCTTATCCTACCCCTAGCCAAACAGCTTTTCTTATAAGCACTCTTTAAAGCTTTCTAACGTAAAAAGTTATCCTACAGTCAAATATGGCATCACCAAACTTCGTTGTGAACCCTTCGAGAAAAAAAGTTCAAGGTTCAAAAAAATAGTACAGTTCAATATTTAAAAGCCAAATAAATACCAAAGGCAAGGGACATTCTCGTAGGATCATAAGATTGGACACTCACGGACTGAGCAAGACCTAGTCCAACCCATTTAATTAGCCAAACTCACAAGCCTTAATTAATTTATGAAAAGTCAAACCAAGCCCAAGTCCTAAAATAAATGAGCATTTGTTGAGATAATGTATTTATTATTCGAAAAGGGAACAGATTAAATTTATTTTATTTTAAGTTTAATCAGCATAATACCAAATGTATGGCTTAACCTAAGATACTAAAATTTATGAGACTAAGAAGAATTACCATATACAAAGTCCAACTCCAAGTTAAAATGATGATTTTTCGTTAGTTTCAATTGTTTGCCTGATAGTGTAGTGACTATATGAAGCTATGGGGTGAAGATTTAATGAATGAGGATAGGTGGAGTAGGGTTTTGTGATTTTTGTGTGTGGGCGACCTTGACCTAAAGGTTTAGCTATTTATATTATAAATTACAATTCCATCATTTATACATAAGTTATCTATATATTATATCTGTTAGTAAGTGAGTTAGGCTTGAAGTTAACCTAGGTTTGGGCAACTCCAAGCCTCAACCAATCCATTTAATAATTAGGCCTAACCCTCGACCCAAGCCCAATCCTACACAATTGCAACTTCAATCTTTATGGGCTGGGCCTCGATCGAGGTTAGATATGCCTTGCCCTAGATTGGAATTCATGGAAGAGGTTTCCCGAATTATGCTGTAATATTCAATCTTAAGCCTTTGGTTGTACAAGTTGAGATATTATTTAAAAAATAGTTATGGCGTTTTCTTTTGGAAAGAATGCTTGAATCTTCCAAACTTGCCTTTGTTCACGTACCACCATATGTTTTCTTTCCCGAGGGACAACAGAAAAACAAAAACAAAAAACAAAAACGGAACAACTCGCTTGTTATTTCGTTTCCTTTTCACTCGCTTATTACCATGTAACCCAGATTTATCTATATATTCCCCGACTACTCGCTACGTATCAAATATATAATCTTAATTAATTAAACTTTATTTGCCGCACATAAGATCTCACGAGATAAACATGGACCGTCAGATTTAACAAAAAAGATGTGACTCGCATCTTGTAGCAGGAATGGTCGTAACCTCCCGTGTACATTAAACATTTTCCTAATTAATTTCCTAAACAGAGAGTCCTCCGTATCAATATACACGTCGGTACGTACCTTGCGTGTTACAGTGCTCTGAGATGGCCGAGAAGCTGCTGCTCCCCTGGGAATCGGTTGCCGTCGACCCGGTCTCCTCCACCGCCACGTGTCCACCCCACCAGGGCCCTCCGTCCCCTCCCACCGCTGCGTTCCTCACCGGCACAGCCGGTAACGCCGCGAGTCCGCCGGCATCATCACCCCCACGGGCATTGGCCTCGGCATCGGCGACGACGCCGCGATTGAGGTCGATCCACAGCTTCTCCTCCTCGATCTGCTTCCTCCGCATCGGAATCGGCCCCCCGCATCCTATCCGGAGGTCCAAACAGAGCTCCTCCTCGGCCTCGTCGTGGTGGGACATGTGTGATGATGGGTGTTAGGGTTTGCTTGAGAGGGGATGGCAATGGTGGAGCTTTGTCGGGTGGTGTGGGTGGGGTGAACGGGACCGGGGGTTTGTATTTATAGGCGGGGTGGAAGCGGTGGAGAGGAGAGCCACGTGGCGTGGAGTGGGGGTCGTGGGGGCGAACACGTGGTTTGATTTGTGGGGCCCCCTTACAGGAGTCTTACGCGTGATGCATCATACGAACCCCACGTGGCTGTTGGACTTGCCCGTCAACGGGGTCTCCCCGCCCAAGGGTTCCCGTCGATTCGCAATCCAACGGACAAGAGCACGGGTACCAACCGGAAAACAATTAAAAGAGCAAAAAATTAAAATCGGATTGTGTGGGAATTCGACAAAATGGCAGCCAATGGTTTTTTATCGCAACGAGACACGTTTGGTCGAAAGATAAAATTTGTTCATGTCATAATAGACGGGGGAGGTTAAGTGGTGTATAAAATAATTGATATATTAATATAATATTAATAGATATTTATTTAATATTAAAAATAAAAATATTGATTATCGTGATTTGATAGGATAAATATTTTCAAAAAAGATTTCCAAACAAAAATTCAAAATCAGATACCTCCACACTAACATATCTGAGAGGAGTTGCGGATGTTCTTTCCCATGTACTTTCCGGTTTGCGGGTGGTACATCTTCCTGCTCTTTGACCTTGGTCGTTTACTTATAATGAATAATGTATCATGAGGGAGCCTAACCTCCTTTCTTTTAAATGCTTCAGAATGATCTTGAAAATAATATTACGATATTACCTACGCGTTCTCGAAAAAAAATAAAATCCAAAGAAAAAAACAAAAAAAAAAGGAAAGAAAACGAACCAAATGCTTCGGATATCGTGCACCGTTCCCTGTTCCCGCGGTGGACCACAACGTTCTCGGTGGGGAGGGGTGCCACGTCGCGAGAAGGCCGCTTGGGGAAAGGAGACGTAAGCGGCGGGTGGTTGGTGCTCGTCGATACGCGACACGTGTTAGAAGGTGGCAAGCGTGGAGAGAAGGGGACTGTCGCTTGGGACGTGGGGCCCAGAGGCGATCTGCTGGCTGCGGCCACGTGGTACCTAAGGCGAAGCCGCTTGGGAAGCCGGTACCGCGCCAGCGAAGAGGGTTCGTACGGCGCAGACGTGTAGGGATGCGATTGGCTATACACACAGCTCATGGGGGTGGAGAGACGGGCTACTCGCCCTGGGATGGCCACGTTGGAGCGGAGAGGAGGTGCCACGTGGATCGATTTTCTGGCCTTACCCGATGTTGGAGGGTTGGTTTGCTTACGAATGGCACGTGGGAACGTGGTGATTTGGGCCGAGAATGGAGGACATCGCCGGGAAATGCGTTACAGATGAGAATTAAAAACTTGCAGTGTTATCCATAAATATTGATCTAATGGCAGTTTGAGTCCACAAATGACGGAAGGTAGATAGAGCTTTAGGTGTACCGACGATCCACTCGACTAAGATATTATTTTAAGTTAAAATGTATAAAAATATATCATATGGCGTATTTTACAACGTATTAACATGACATATCGATTTACATCAGTATAAAATGATTCTAAATAATTTTACGTTGATATAAAATAATCATAGAGTGATTTTGTATCTCTATATTAGTACAAAGTAGATTTGGATGGTTTTAAATCAGTATAACATGATTATGGAGTGACTTACATCGATGCAATGTGATTTATGATACATCAATATAAAGTGATTCATGATAATTTCATATCGATGTAAATAATTTTAGATAATTTTACACATATATAAAATAATTGATAATAATTCTATATCAATATATCATGTCAAAATATTATAAAATACATCGATTTTATATTTCAATACCCGACGTCCTTATTTTAAATGATACGGCTCGTCAGGGTTGAGTGCGAGAGCTCTATAATGGCAGGTTGAGTCCATAAATGACGTAAGGTAGAAAGAGATTTAGGTGCACTAATGATCCACTCGACCAAGATATTAGATATTATTTTAAATGATATGGTTTGTCAAGGTTGAGTGTGGGAGCTCAATCGTAGCTCATGCAAATTTAAGATGCCTTTTCCCCTGGCTACTTGGTCAAGCTTTTAATTATCAAGGTCTACTGAAGTTGTACTATGGAAAAGATTATATTTGAAAAGTAAAGATCCAAAGCATCCTCTTGGTAGGAGTTTAAAATTTTAGAGTGAGTTTGGTAAAAGTTTGAAGTCTAAGACTTTAGAAAATTTTAAAGAATGATGAGTGGATGCATAAGAGAATGATTAGTTGGTGTGTATATAATAATTGAGTTGATATATTATTATTAGTTTTTATTTTTATTTGTATTAGGAGTAGATTAGTAAGATAGATGTGATAGGTGAATGTCATTGGTAAGAGTGAGTTAGTAAAGATAGATATGATTGGTGAAAGATAGATGTGATTGATGCCGGTAAATGTAATGAGTGAGGAATAAAACTTTTACATTATTCATACACTATATCATTTATGATTGATGCATAGGATAACTCCGTTTAAACCTCTACCAAGTGTACACTCAAGCTACATTTAACAGGAGAATAAGAGTTATATCGAGATAAAGTACTATAGTATAAGTGGAGAAGGGTGTTTGATTGAGAC
The DNA here is from genome assembly GCA_037157565.1 of Thalassia testudinum. NCBI lineage: Eukaryota > Viridiplantae > Streptophyta > Magnoliopsida > Alismatales > Hydrocharitaceae > Thalassia > Thalassia testudinum. The sequence goes on along the minus strand of JAZHRO010000039.1, from coordinate 97,804,255 downwards.
ATAAGAATAAATGATAGAATAAAATGATTGGTAGTGTGATGTGATGTAGTGGGATAATTTAATTTTGATGTTGATTAGTAAAGTGGAACAAATTATATCCTTTGACTTTAGAATTAATTTCTTTGACTTCTTTTGGTAATCCTTTGATCAAGATACAACCTTTGAGTTATCAGTTATCCTCCAACCAAATGGAGTCAAAGTTTAAAATTGAGTAAAGTTTAGGAAGTTATAAGATTTAGGAGTGTTAGAATAAGTGATCAAGTAGTGGACATAGAGTTCTTTTGTATTTACTAGTATAATGTCTTTGCTTAGTTGTGTGCGTGGAGTCTGTTGTGAGTGAGTGAAGTTAGTTACAACTCTTAGTTAAGGGTCACTGTAAGAAAGGAATCGTTAATCTTAAGGTCTATAAATACCCTTGCTATCCTAATTGTCAACCAAGTCCTCCCCTCTGCTGCTAGCTAGAACCTCAGAAGACTTCAATGGCTATCACCTTCGTGGACTCCAACCAACTCCATCGAAGTCTCTACCATCGACTTTAACAAATATCTAAAAATAGATGTAATCTCAAAATATAAATACATGTACAAACTTCTATGTGAAATGAATGAGAAAGAACTTGTTCCTTCTTCTTCTTGTTTGACATGGTATCAGGCTAGGCCCAATCCTCATGACGACGATCCCCCTCCCCACTTGGTGACCCATCTCGCACCCCCCAACTCCGACACATAGCCCCAAACGAATACTGTTGTGACGTTTTCGTTAAGATTTAAGACGTGTGCGTTGTAGTACGATCAACAAAAACGCAATAGCATTTAAATTTATAGAGTACCCGAAAACAAAAATTGAGTCTAAAGTCGTTCGTAGGAAGCAAATGTGGAATTCACACATTAATCACAATATAAATCAATGAGCACAATAATATAAATATGTAATAAGAATCACAATTAAAATATATTCAATAACAACCAAAATTGTATCTCAAGAAATAATGGGATAAAAATAAATCAGAAATCTAAAAAAAATGGTGATTTAAATCACCATTTAATCCCTCAAACTAAGCATATATCCCAAGTATCAATTTAACTCAATTTTGCTACAGTGATATCAACCACTTATGTCTCAATTCTACATCAGCACCAGCCAAATATATCAATAGTACCTCAGATCAAGACCAAGTCAGACGTCAGGGGAGATCACCAAACGCCTTAACCACTCAAAGCACAACCACGTCACAAGGGTGCAAAGCCTCAGAGATGCTAAGGATGGAACATATAGGCATGCACCTCGAGGAGCACAGTGCAAAACCCTATCCCTAACCTCCTCAATTCTCTTTCTCTTTCATCCTAGACCGGGTATTTAATCGGGTAAATGGGCATACAGTACCGAGTCGCTGGTCCAAGCTCACTGGGTGTGGTGGTAAGCGAGAAGTGAGAAGGTCAAGTGACTGGGGAACTCACCCCCAGTGTCTGAGGCGAAGAGGCATATGCACAAAATCAACTTATATCGCTGCGTTCAGTTTGGTGTCCACGATGCGACATTAAGCATCTGCTCCTCTTCATTCAGCTGCAGTGAAGTGCGTCGCCTCAATTGAGCTGCTGCTGGAGCTCTTCTCTCTAATTGGAAGCCTGGAGGGCTTTGCAACTTCAGTCCGCGTCGATAGAGGGTGGCGGTGATGGCAGTGACGACCAAAGGTAGGTAGTCGAAGATGGAGATGACGACGGCAGCAGCGGTGCTCCGATGAAGAACCTGAAATGCAAAAATACGGCCCTGCAGCCCAATTAGATAGGTCAGAAGCTTCACCGTGTGGTGGCGAAGGTGATGGCAGTGTCGTCGTGTTGATTGGAGATGTGTAGAGCGCAGGCGAAGTCAGTAATGGCGTGCGGCTATGGGTTTAGCCGACGGGGAACTCCAGGGGTCAAAAGTTCCAATAGAGTTAGGGCTTTTGATCCTTGGGATGAGAGGAAGATCATGGTAATGGTCGTTGGGCATTTTGTGGTTGATGGAGGTCGGACGAAGCTTGCCAAAGCTTTGTCGGCCGTGAAGAAAATAGAGAGGGAGACGATGAATTTTATCCTGACCAGAATCTTTTTAATTTAAGCAGGTCTGAAATTAGAGTTTTGCGTGCTGTTGCGGTTCTTGAAATGCGTGAAACTCTATTTCTGCCTGCATTGACCTCTTTTTGGACCTTAATGCTCAATTGACCTTCAATTAACCCCTTACAAATCCTGTGGTTACTTTGCATTTATGATGTAATGTTAAAACTGCAGAATTAGCCCTACTTTAATGTTTTATTCTCAAAATAGATTTGTGACGAATTACTATCCTCAGGCAATTAGTCAGGAGTATTTGTCACTTGATTTCAACTAATTAAAGTTAGTTATAGCTAATGATAGTGTTACCATCAAATACCTCCTCCACCTTCCCTCTGCCTTGTAGTGGTCCAACAACACGACCACACACAATACTATGAATCCACCATCCAGCACTTCGCTTACCCTATCATCGTCATTGTTGCAACCTCCTCCGCTGCTCACCACTCACCGTACATCTTAAAGTCGCGTCGCTTGGTTTCCATGCCACCTCAAGCCACGATCCTTCACTGTCCCCACAACCATCTCATCATCGACCCCTCCATGTCGTCGACGAACCCTCTCAACAACTATCAACCTGCCACCGTCACCCACTCTCCCCACCGACATGTCGTCAACTTCTACTAGACCGTAATGTCTAGGCTACGTATTCTCACTCTCAACCGCTTTCCTCGACATGGTTGGCAACCTTTGCTCGCAGCCTTTCGCACTCCCTCTCCATCCACTCGGTGCTCTGCCGATCGGCCAGATCGCAACAAAGGGGCACCGCTATCCCCCATTCTCTGCCGACTTCCATACAGGGGGACATCCAAGAACCCTACTCCCCTCCTCTCCTACTTAGGGAGAATTAATATCATAACCCCCCACACTTCTCCTACATCTCCTCCAGGTACTCCAAGCTCTCACCAGACTATACTCCAGCCACTGCAACCCCTAGCCCAGAGGCCACTCCCACTTCTACTCTTCATCGCCTCCCACACCACGAGGATTTCCACTTTTGGAATTAATGGCAACCCACTGTCACCTGTGCTTCCCACCACGAGTGCTCATCACTTCTTATCCATCAAGTTGAAGCCCACCAACTATCTCCTTGGAAGACGCAAATTGTGCTTCTTCTATGTGCCCATGGTCTTCTTAGCATTGTGGATGGTTCTAAACTTGCCTGTCTTCAGCAACGACGACCTCTACTTCTGATGTCTCCTCCTCTGCGACTCCTCAGCATCTGACACCTCAAGAATGGACTCATAAGGACCAAGCTGTCTTAAGTTGGCTACTTTCTTCCTTATCTGAGGAAGTTCTTCCTACCGATATTGGTTTAGAGCATGCACATCAGGTCTGGGAAGTACTCCACAATACCTATGGTGCACCTCTTCCTCTCATTTGCTATAGCTTCGTATGCAGCTCCACAACTCACAAAAAGGAGACATCCGTTGCTACCTTCCTTCTCTGACTCAAATATAATGCCGATGAATTGGCAGCCTCTGGGAAACCACTATCTCCAAAAGATTTCGATGTTGTCATTTTCTCCAACCTCGGTTTGGACTTTAGTGGCATTGTTGCAGCACTATCAGCCCGTCCCACAACTGTGCCATATTATGAGCTCCACAGCCTACTTTAGATCCATGAAGCTCGACTTCAGCAGAATACTTCTCCGGTAGCCACTCCGACAGCCAATATTGCGTAGCAGACTTCCTTGTTTGTGCCAAGGGGACGAGGACGAGGTCGCAACCGCGGTCGCCACTATCACAGGAGTGCTTTCCTAGTCGTGGCATTCTCGACCACAGTCCTTACCGCTATCATTTCCAATGCACTGCTCCAACAACCTCACTCACTCAAGCCAACTTTGTGGCTCCCTCTTCCCTGTCTATGGGAGACTGGTACGCTAATTTCGACGCCTCTCACCACATCACCAATGACATGGCTACTCTGACACTCTCCAGCAACTACACTTGGTCAGAAAAAATACAAGTAGGCAATGGCCAATCTACGCCCATCCCCAACATTGGTAAGCATAGCCTAGATTATCCCTCTCGACAATTCCAACTTAATGACATTCTATGTTCCCCATCTGCATCAAAATCTTTACTTTCTATTTACAAAGTTTTCCATGACAATAATTGTTCCTTTGAATTCACCAATGACTATATTGTCTTTAAGGACCACGGCACAAATCGACCCCTTCTTTGAGGAATGCTTGAGAATGGACTTTATCGCCTTCCCCGTCCCCCGCCACCTCCTGTTGCGCTCACCTCCTCCAATTTCTCCCATGACATTTGGCATCAACGACTAGATCATCCTCACCATAAGACTGTTCGCACTGTCGTCCAACAACTTGGTCTTATCTTCTCTTCTCCCTCTTTGAATAAATGTACTACCTACTTACTAGGAAAGAGTTCTTGATTTCCTTTACCAAAAATAAAAATCAAAAGTACTGCTCCCCTAGACTTAATTTTCAGTGATGTATGGGGACCTTCCCCTATTGCCTCTATTTTTGGTTATCGTTATTTCATTTTATTTATGGATGACTACTTTGAATATGTTTGATTTTATCCTCTAAAGCATAAATCTGATGTTTCTCTTTCCTTTATGTAACAGCCCAAAATCCGAACTCCGAGTCATTTCAAAGTGGTACAGGTCAATTTGGGCTTGGAAACCCAGTCGTGGTTCGGTGCTGGTGTCAACACCTCCTTAAATTGTCAAAAAATGCGTATTTCATGTAAACCCTAGGTCAAACATTACCAAAATGGTGCCACATGTGATACCATTGGATTCTTCTCGTTGCAAGATTTCAGATGATGCTTGTTTCGCGTAATTTTGAGGTGAATAGCTCAAGATATGGCCAAAATAAGTTGAAAAGGACTTAAATGTAAGGTGGACCCAACCTTAAGGGTATTTTAGGTATTTCACCATACTAATCCTAATCCCAACTACCCCTAAGGCCTACAAAAGGACCCCCTTGGGTCCTTGGGTCGTCATTAGCCTCTAAGCCTCTCAATTAAGAGAGGAAAATCTTGGATTTTCCTTTTAAAAATAAAAAAAATTTCTTTTCGAGGACCCGGTTGTAATTTCACAAAACATGGGCTTCCCACCGCAATTTTTGCGGAGGCCCAAGCACGCAATTGCGAACGCGCGGGCGGGTGCAGGCACAAGCATGCAGGAGAGCACAAGCGAGCGCAGGCACGCAATCACGAGCGGGCGCATGCGCGGGTGCGTCGGGCACATGCGCAGGTGTGTCAGGCATCGCATGCGAGGGTAGTTTGGTCCAACTATGGACCCCTTAGCGCTATTTTGACCAGTTCAAGGCCTTCCCGATGTCAGTTTTCGACAAATAAGGTACCGTTAGAATCGTATCGACACGTACTACACATTGGTATGATTTATTTTTATTTTGAGTACATTATCCTTAGTGAAAAATTAGAAATGTAATTAGGTGCTTTCGACCCTATTTTTGGTCCATTTGAATTAGGTTTGGCTTGGTGCATGCACGGATTTCGTAGCAGGTGTGGATATTACCCCTAGGCCCTGTGTGCATGGTTTGAAGTCACCGTGACCCTCCGATGACAATAGGTAGAATAGTCTCTCTCCTTTTCCATATAGTTTATCTACATAGTGACTTTCTTCATGTATTGCACCGTTTAGTGTGCGTTCTTACCTTTAGCTGAGATCAGACCCATCTGCATATTTCCTGTTACTCTGAATACTGGAATATTAAATATATTGATAAAAATCAAGTTGGCCTGGAATGTGAACAACCAGAATAATATTGTTAACTGTCGGATTAAAATGAGTTAACGACAAATTATTTGATAATTTTAATGAAATGAATTATAAAATAATTAAGCTTATTGAATATGGTCTTAACATCGCATGTGAGAAATAAATTTCTATTTTAAGTAAAATTGACATCATCAAAATGATTGAATAATAAATTGATTGGAACCCCAATCAGAAATTGAGAATTTCCAAGAAACAAATAAGTTGGAAGATACTGTGAAAAATTATAAATTCTAGAATTAATGATGCGAAATTATTAAATGGTTGAATGGATGAAAATGAAAGATAAACAATTAGTATGACGGAATTGTCAGAATAAAAGGAATAGATAATTGATTTTTTTCAACCCCGCTACTTGCCGGGTTTTCGACCGTAGCTTTAGGTCTTTTCAAACCAAGTTCAAGGGCTGGTTTAAAGAGTTGCTGACCTCCCTACGACTCTTTGGTTAGGCTTAGCAGCCAACTGGGATAGCGGATTCGCAAGACTCTAGGTTTGGAGCAGTTCTTTTGGCCGGTGGGTGGGTCATTGGTTGTCTGTGGCTCAGCATACATAGTGCATGTACGTGTTCACACCACACGATGTAGCCACCACCCCTTTCTACAATGACCCTAGGGTGATGGAAAGTAGCAACTCGATAGGTATAAGCGGTCTTCTCGACCAAGAGGGCGGCTTATACAGGTCTTGCACTGCAGGAAGTTACACGAAATCGTCTCCTATCCTGAGACATCGATTGATAATTTGTGAACTATAATAAATTGGGCTTCCAATAGATGAGACGGAATCGAATAATGAGATGCTTAATAAATAGATTAATAATACCCATTCTCTCTTGTGCATGATTACTGTTGTTTCTACTCTACTCAATTTTTACTGACATATTTTTAGGTTCCGTACTCAGGTGTACTTGGCAGTTCGCCAGGAGATTTCCGTTGTATATCTCCTTAGACTTATATACTACGGCAAATCTTCCGGTTATTATTCAATTTATGTTCCTTTAAATTTTGCAATATAAATTGTTTGTTGGTTACATTTAAATTTTATAATTATGTGTTGAATGACTACGATCTTGTGAGTGTTTGTGCTAGTGTTAGCACACGACGACTCGGGTTCCGTCGGTTGATGAGACTCAGGTCGTCACAAATGATCTCAGAGCAAGGTCACCCTATTAATCATAAAATTACCCGGAGAGGCCATAGAGACATTCATATTGTGTCGCAGATGGGGTACTCAACTGCATAATTACGTAGTATCCTTAGTCCTGACCTTCCACTGTGCTCTGATTTGATTCTCTTCTTGATTTTCGATCTTATCCTTGTCCCATTTAGTCTTCTTACTTTTCCCATCGTTAAGGTCATCCCTTCAGCCGTGGGGCTGAGCAGATTAGAGGCCCCCTAGGGTATCTCTTGATCCAGATGTGATCTCAAGAAGTAAACGAGTAACTTCTTGGTTCATCCACCATTTCTGTGATCGTATAGTTTCTCAGGATTTTGCTTGTGGTTTTGATGGTAATAAAATGGATTTCCACGTCGACGAACATGTTAATTTGTAACACTACTTGGTTGTACACATTTGTGACGCTTAAATTATGTCATCCTTGTTGGTGCTAGAGCACCATGATCATTTGTTTTGATGATAACAAAACACGTGTTATTTAACATTTGCACTTGGAGTCTTAGATTTCAGGTCAATTGCAAATGTAGACGTGATTAGACGGAATTCGAGCTCGCATCTAGGACGGATTGGAGGAGCTTGATGGAGAACAGAGGAAATTCACGAGGAGTGATAGATTGAAGATGGAAGGACAAGAAGAATAGGATAGAATTCTATTTATTCCTTTCATGTACTTTTGTCTTTATTTTCTTGCTCTTTATTTCCTTAGAACATTATGTTAAAGAGCCTCAAAGTACCCTAACAGTAGTCCTAAGAACACCCGCACAACCCTAGGATACTTTGGTTTTCTGTAGAAAACTTAGAAAACCAATATAGGGTTCAAACAGAATTTCCAGACGTCTAATTCACAAATCAGACGTCTGATAATGTGTTTTAAGACGTCTGACTGTTGATTCAGACGTCTGATAACAATTAGGCTGGACTTAGCTATTTTGTCTGATGAAATCAGATGTCCAAACCTTAGACCAGACGTCTTAGAAGACGTCTGATGACTTTGCCAGACGTCCAATTAGTGGACCGTTGGCTGGCTTAACAATCACTGAAGGATATGACCGTTAGAGCCTTATCAGACGTCCTTAAGCTTTTCCATGCGTCTAATAGATGACCGTTTTGCCTCGGCTGACCCAAAATCTCTTCTCAGAGATTTTCTAGCCGTTGCACTCTCTTGGAAATCCATTCCCATGAAAAAGTAGGTTTCCAGACGTCCGGACATAGTGCCAGACGTCCTGTATGACGTCTGACGGAATTGCACTAGAACCTTGTTTAGATCTGATCCAAGTCAGGAAGAAACCCGCCTAAAATCAGACGTCTGATATTTTTCCCAGACGTCTTAAAGTGATCTTCCAGATGTCTGATGCCAGGATCAGACGTCTGATATCCCTGTAAGTGCAATCAGTGTTCCTGATTTCGGCCTGATTCTCTTGGGCTTTGCATCCAACGGCTATGGAAGCTTTCCAAAGCCTTCCTAAGGCCTCTATAAATAGAGAGGAACCTCTTGCACTCACATATACACCTAGATACACCAAGACACACCCAAGCAACATACTTTCTACTCTTTTGTGTCCAAGAAAAGCTCTTGCTCTCCAAACTCAAGTTCCATCATCTAGAGAGCTAAATTCCCTTTACGCACCTGCTCTCCCGCCGTAGTTCACGAGAGCGACGTTGCACCGTCGCGTGGCTCACGCACCTGCGTCATCTATTCGACGCACTCCTTGCAAAGGGGAGTTTCCTAATTCCTATAGAAGCTAGGTTTAAATCTTTGTTGGCTCTATAGGACTATATTTGTTATTTTATCTTTGTTATTTGGTTGGGTATTCGCTTTGTGAATTCCCGTCTCCTTCGTGGGACAAAATCCTTCTCGTGAAGAGAAGGGGTTGAGGAACGCTACCCTCGCACTTGTAGCGTGGTTGTAATTGAGGTTGAATCACCCTCGTTTAAGTGATTCGTTTAGTGGATTTGATCAACTTGGTTGATCGGAAAATCCTAACTCGAAAGAGTTAGGTGGTGGTTTTCACCCGATTTGGGTTTCCACCTAAAAATTATTTGTGCACATTGTGTGATTGAATTTTTTGTGAGATTGTTTATATTTTATTTCCGCAATTTATTACGTCACCCCCTCCTGGTAGGGCCGAATATTTCTACAATTGGTATCAGAGCAGGTCTTGCTGTTTCAGCATAACAACCCAGCAAGAAGATCATGGAGGGAAGCAATTCCGCGAGTAGGATTTTCGAGGGCCAGTCTACGACTCGTCCACCGTTCTTCGACGGAAGCAACTACCCTTACTGGAAGCTGCGGATGAGGACGTGGCTTCAAGCCACCGATTTCACAATATGGGCTAGGTGCGAGACCCCTTCGACATCCCAGAAAAACCCGCCGGAGGATACTCGCAGCAGCAGATTCGTGAGCTCTCTTTAAACGCAAAGACCATGAATGCCCTTTACTGCGCACTTAGCTCGGAGGAGTTCAATAGAATCTCGCAATGCGCCACCGCATACGAGATCTGGCACACACTCGAGGTAACTCATGAAGGTACCTCTAAGGTAAAAACTTCTAAACTAAATTTACTTTCACAAGAGTTTGAGGCTTTTTCCATGAAATCTAACGAATCCTTAAGTAAGATGAACACTAGGTTCACTCTCATTGTAAATAACTTGAAAGCATTAGGGAAGACTTTCATCAAGGGGGAGCTTCAAGGCAAGCTTCCTCGTTCCCTCGGACCGGAGTGGGAACAGAAAGTCACCGCCATCGAGGAGGCGAACGAAGTGGAGGAGCTCAACATGGAAGATCTCCTAGGCAATCTAATGGCCTACGAGACAAAGTTGAAGCAGAAGAAGAAGGATACACCAAAGCCTAAACCGAAGAAGACTCTCGCCATCAAAGCCACGTCGGATAGCAAGGTAAGTTCCGACGACGAAGACTTTAGAATTTTACTTAAAAAATTTTCCAAGTTTTGTAGGGAATCAAAGAAAGAGAAAAAGGAGAAGAAGGAAAGCCCGAGACGTTGCTATCACTGCAACGAGAAAGGACACCTACGACCAAAGTGCCCTCTTCTCAAAAAGGAGAAGAAGAAGGAAAAGGAGAAGAAGTCTAAGAAGAAGGCGTTCCAAGCCACTTGGGACGATTCGAGCTCGGAGGAAGAAGAAGAAAAAAAAGAAGAAGAAACCACTTGCTTTGGTTTAATGGCCAGAGGAAGCGACAGCGAAAGCGAAAGCGACTCAGACAACGAGGTAAATTCTGATTTACAAGATGCTTTTAATGAGTTGTATGAGCTTAGTAAATCACTAAAAATAGAAAACAAAAGCATGAAAAAGAATCTTAGTTTTCTTAAATCTGAAAATGATAGGTTAGAAATAAAACTTAAGGATTTAGAAGCTAGTCCTAAAAATGATAACCTATTACTAGAAAATCATAACCTCATTAATGAAAATAATAAATTGATTGAGGAAAATGTTAGTCTAAAAATATAAATTTCTGATTTAAAGACTAAGATGAATATTATAGAAAAAGAAATTGCATGTCTTAGGGAAAGCTCCAAAATTAATCAACAAAGTAGATAATTTTTATAACCCTAAGGTTGAGAAAGGATCTCCGTCAAGGAGACTCGTTAACAGATCCGGATCCAAGCTCACTTGGATACCGAAGAAAAATTTGGAATCTTGTTTTGTAGGTTTTAAGGACAACTACAACACGAAGGACTGGACCTACAAGCTCAAGGCTAGTCAACTCAAGTTGGGAGAACCAAGGAGTAGACCAAGGAGGAGAACGAGAAGACCGACGAGACAACGAACAAACGACGGACCCGCCGCACGTCGACCGCCAGACTGGAGACCCGTGCCAATGCCCGGGCCTCCAAGCTACGGATCGGAGCCCCATCCAATGTGGCATCCACCACCACCATTCGGGTCATTTTATTGGCCATGGTAGGTGAGGTAAAAATCATTTACGCTATCTTTTTATTATAAGCATTTAGATAGGGGGAGCAAAAAATTATAAGCTAATTGTCAATTTTTAAGGGGGAGATATAAGGTAGCTAAATTTCCTTTAGAAAGGGGGAGAAAAATATAGCTATCTTGTTGTTATAAAAAAGAGGGAGGACATTACCTTTGTTAAAAGAAATTTATAGAAGAGCATGTTTTAAGGGGGAGTTATAGAAAATTTAAAATCAATCAAACCTTTTTGATAATGTCAAAAAGGGAGAGAATTTTTTGCATTATTATTTATGGTTTTGTCATCATCAAAAAGGAGGAGATTGTTGGTGCTAGAGCACCACGATCATTTGTTTTGATGATAACAAAACACATGTTATTTTAACATTTGCACTTGGAGTCTTAGATTTAAGGTCAATTGCAAATGTAGACGTGATTAGACGAAATTCGAGCTCGCATCTAGGACGGATTGGAGGAGCTTGATGGAGAACAGAGGAGATTCGCGAGGAGCGATAGATTGAAGATGGAAGGATAAGAAGAATAGGATAGAATTCTATTTATCCTTTCATGTACTTTTATCTTTATTTTCTTGCTCTTTATTTCCTTAGAACATTATGTTAAAGAGCCTCAAAGTACCCTAACAGTAGTCCTAGGAACACCCGCACAACCCTAGGATACTTAGGTTTTCTGTAGAAAACTTAGAAAACCAATATAGGGTTCAAACAGAATTTCCAGACGTCTAATTCACAAATCAGACGTCCGATAATGTGTTTTAAGACGTCTGATAATGTGTTTTAAGATGTCTGACTGTTGATTCAAACGTCTGATAACAATTAGGCTGGACTTAGCTATTCTGTCTGATAAAATCAGACGTCCAGACCTTAGACCAGACGTCTTAGAAGACGTCTGATGACTTTGCCAGATGTCCAATTAGCGGACCGTTGGCTGGCTTAACAATCACCGAAGGATATGACCATTAGAACCTTATCAGACATCCTTAAGCTTTTCCATGCGTCTGATAGATGACCGTTTTGCCTCGGCTGACCCAAAATCTCTTCTCAGAGATTTTCTAGCCGTTGCACTCTCTTGGAAATCCATTCCCACGAAAAAGTAGGTTTCCAGACGTCCGGACATAGTGCCAGACGTCCTGTATGTCGTCTGATGGAATTGCACTAGAACATTGTTTAGATCTGATTCAAGTCAGGAAGAAACCCACCTAAAATCAGACGTCTGATATTTTTCCCAGACTTCTTAAAGTGATCTTCCAGACGTCTGATGCCAGGATCAGACGTCTGATAACCCTGTCAGTGCAATCATTGTTCCTGATTTCGGCCTGATTCTCTTGGGTTTTGCACCGTCGCGTGGCTCACGCACCCGCGTCATCGATTCGACGCACTCCTTGCAAAGGGGAGTTTCCTAATTCCTATAGAAGCTAGGTTTAAATCTTTGTTGGCTCTATAGGACTATATTTGTTATTTTATCTTTGTTATTTGGTTGGGTATTCGCTTTGTGAATTCCCGTCTCCTTCGTGGGACAAAATCCTTCTCGTGAAGAGAAGGGGTTGAGGAACGCTACCCTCGCACTTGTAGCGTGGTTGTAATTGAGGTTGAATCACCATCGTTTAAGTGATTCGTTTAGTGGATTTGATCAACTTGGTTGATCGGAAAATCCTAACTTGAGAGGGTTAGGTGGTGGTTTTCACCCGGTTTGGGTTTCCACCTAAAAATTATTTGTGCGCATTGTGTGATTGAATTTTTTGTGAGATTGTTTATATTTTATTTTCACAATTTATTACGTCACCCCCTCCTGGTAGGGCCGAATATTTCTACAATCCTTTTGAAACCCACCCAACCATTGGTTCCTTAAATATCCATATAGGTCACATATATTTTCAGGGCACATATAAATACGTATGGGATGACCTATAGTGGTATAATTGTGTTAATAATAGAGTACATATAATTAACATTGATCGCTTGGAAAAGAGTAGATTATTCTTGGCTAGCATGTGATATTGCACAATTTGTACCTCATTTCCATGCTTATGGTTATTGAACAATAACTACGTGATAGTTTGGATTTTTCTTTAGAAAAATTTATGACAACATGGAAAATAATTAGTCATTATGAACAACAATAGCTACAACCATTTATTTAGAATAAAATCTGTAAAAATTTTATCATACCTTGTGGTCAAATAATTTCATTGGGATCAAGGCCAATAGTCAGTTAGTATTTGTTAGTCTCAGCTAATTCTTGTATGATGGGTTTTCTGTCCTCGTAAGTATAAATATATATATATATATACATTTTCACGATGAATTTGACTCGTAACATGACTTAACACATTAATATTTATATTTAAAGCCTGCGAGGGATTGAGTCAGGGATATACGATTCATTGCCTTATTAACGTAATTTCGTAAATAATCAATCATTTTAATAACCTTTGAAGTAAGATGGTTGTCTTGTTTTCTATGTAGTTAGTAATGGTTATATATTATCTGTAAGGATTAATGTTGAATTTTTGTAGAAACTAATTTTTGTAAAACATCTTAGATAGAATTGAAATTAAGTTATTATCTGGACTAGAATGAAATTAGTCAATTAATAATTAGAATAGAATGGAATTAATCGATGTTTGTCTCTGTAATTTTATTAGTAAGAGAATAGCGATTGAACAAATATGACGGTCTTTGAATTTCTGTCATGGTTGATTGTACTCATATAAAGAGAGGTAAATAATATAGTTGTTCCTTTTGTCTGTTATAAGGAAAAGAAGATTCGTTATATTATCACCCTGTTTGATTTCATAAGTTTTGGATAAATGTATTTTCACTACGAATATTATACTAATTATGAACCTTGAGGTGTTCCTATCGCGTTATTTATGATTGACTTGCATAGGATAAATGAGGAAAAATTGTTATGTATTAGCTTATTATTGCTAATTGCTTTGTCAAAGGTATTTAAATAAGCAACGACTTATACATTCAGGATATTGATAATCAAATAATTTGTATCTTGTTTATGGAATTGGTCTTAAATTATAAAGTTGGACAATTCAATTTGGAGTATCATAAAAGAAATAAATATGTAAAATTGGATGAGTGAAAAGATATATATACATCGCTTCTTTTGCTGGATTAAAGAAATAATACGATAACTCCCTTTATCAATTGAATCAAATCAAAGGCTAAATTGCGAAATGTGGTTATACCTGATATTGTTAATTATCGATTATCCTAGTGATAAGTGAATATGTGGATACAATATAGTTAATAATTGAATTGAATAACTGAATGAGACTCCAATCAACCTAAAAAATGCTATTTCTATTATTTTTCTTAAGAATTGGAACATATCATTGCTTAGAGTCTAGAACTTACATTTTACTTGCCAACTATAAATGTTTTTATTTGGAAACCTATATTTTACCTTTGAAAGTGATTTAAATATGAAATTTTTACATTCTTTCATGCTCTATGTTTTAAGTCCACAAATTAAGATCATTTCATCCGCATGGATTTAAAATTTTAGGAGATTATATTTTGCACCTTACAACTTTACATTAAATTGAAGACATCTTCCTATATTATGAAGTAACACCAATTAATTTTGAATTATTCATGAATAGCGTATCGTAGCTCATTGATTTTGCCTTAACATCGGTTATAAATTACCGTTATTAGATTTAAGGGCATACAGATTCAAAATTTTCCAATAGCTAACACCATAGACTGTAGGGGATCACAAATTCTTTGACTTGCTCTATTAATGTTTGATGAAAATTTGGCATTAGTTGATAGCAAATTTTCTATTTAATTCTCACTTGTCTGCATAAACATGCAATTTTTTTTGTACTGAAATTCTTTTAACAGCTTACTGATTTCTTGCAAGGTTATCCATTAGTTGTTGCATGTTTGGTATAGATTTAGAAAGGATTCTAAACAAATATTAATGAAATCATTTTTAGTACTGAAACCAGAGTTACAAAATAAACCAAAGTTACAAATGATAACGATGCTAAATTGATTGAAAATTTTTAACAAAATATTTGTAATTT
Organism: Thalassia testudinum; assembly: GCA_037157565.1. NCBI lineage: Eukaryota > Viridiplantae > Streptophyta > Magnoliopsida > Alismatales > Hydrocharitaceae > Thalassia > Thalassia testudinum. Next base: position 97,789,228 of record JAZHRO010000039.1, on the reverse strand, counting down.
TTTTTTTTATTATTGATGAATGCGAATAAAGATATTGAGATCCTAAATGATGAAATTTATAACTCATGCCAACTCTTATATCATCTTTTGACATCTGAATAACCTAGGTGTATTAGTAAAAAGTTACTTCTTTTGATTCACTATATCATGACTAAATACACTAATCATTGTAGTCCTCTATGGAGGATAAATGACATCAAATTATCTATACTCACCTAAAATTTTGGTACAATCATCGACATCAAATGGTTGGTGTAACCTATCGTCAAGGGTGTCGTAAAAAGTGTATTGTTAAATTTTGGTAGGAAATTTTGATCTTTAACGAAGTGGAACTTAAATCGATATACCTTCCCTTGTAGAGCCACAGCTCAGTTCATTTTTAAAAGAAACCATACATACAATCAAGCTATGATAAACTAATTAACGATTTTCTAAGTCCAAGGCAAGATGTGATAAATCATACTGTAAATATGTTCAAAAAAAAAAATGAGGTGGGGTCTAATTTACAATTGTACCATGCTATTATTATTTACATTTTCCTTCTCTGATGAAAGAAATGGTTTCTTAACCTTTATATTAGCATAACATACGATATAGTTATAACTCTTGTTTCTCGATAATTGATAAGTTTTATGTTCGAAGTCCCTGAGTCTGCAATTAATTCTAATTCTACTATTCTGGATAGTTGAAAATTATTCTTGTTTTGACGATGAGATAAGCAGTGATCCGGTGGGATAGAAAAGAAATGTATTGCAATTAAGGGGTTAATAATTATAATTTAATCACTTGTATTTGATGATTGAGTTTACTTTAATATTTTTCGTACCTGACTATTTCTAAGTGAACTGCACGAAATTAGCAAATTTAGGTTGTTAAAGTTGGAAAATGAAAGTTCTTGTTGTTTATTAAATGTGGTTGATTCTATGGTAGATTCTTATGCTTTGCATACCTCACACCTTAACCACCATTTAATCCCTTCATGTTATTCCTTGAATCTTGTAGTTACCTTACAACCACATGCATTCGGAATAATCTTCTATAACTTTTCTTTTAATGTATTATCAAGAAAATAGAGTCCTTGTTTAGTAAGGTGTGGGGGAAGTATTTCGAGGGTTTACTGGTGAGTCCATAACATCCTGGTTTGTTCTTTTAAGGTTGTTATTACCTCTTTAAAGTTGTTATGGACTGCTTGCTTGTACGTCTTCCTTTGTACTTACACATCTGCTCGAGTTTCAGGGACAAAACTTCCTTTAAGGTTGTTATATCTATAATGTCCCAAAATTTGGACTTTGAATTATTTCAAAGTGGTCCGAATCAATTTGAACCCGAAAACTCGGTTGTGATTCGATGCTGGTGTCAGCACCTTCTTAAATTACAAAAAAATGAGTATTTCGAGTAAACCTTGGGCTAAATGTTATCAAAATGGTGCCATATGTGGTACCATTGGATTCCTCTCATCGTAAGATTTTCAGCAACACATGTTTCACACAATTCCAAGGTGTATAGCTCAAGATATGACCAAAATAAGTTGAAAATGACCTAAATGTAAGGTGACCCAACCCTAGGGGTATTTTAGGTATTTCAACCTACTAATGCTAATCCCAACCGCCCCTAAGGCCTATAAAAGGACCCCCCTTGGTCCTTGGGTCGTCATTAGCCTCTAAGCCTCTTAATTAAGAGAGGAAAAGAGGAGGAAAATCTTGGATTTTCCTTTTAAAATTAAAAAATTTTCTTTTCGAGGACCCGATTGTAATTTTGCAAAATGCAGGCTTCCCACCGTAATTTTCGCAGGGGCACGGGCTCGCTGACACCAGCACGCTGGCGTGCGCAGGTGTGTCGGGCAACGCGTGCGAGGGTGGTTTGGTTCGACTCTGGACCCCCTCGCGTTGTTTTGACCAGTTCGAGGCCTTCCCGACATCAATTTTCGACAAATAAGGTACCGTTTGAATCGTATTGATGCATACTACGTGTTAGTATGATTTATTTTCATTTTTTAGTACATTATCCGTATTTAAAAATTAGAAATGTAATTAGGTATTTCCAACCCTATTTTTGGTTTGTTCAAATCAAGTCTGACCCCGATGCATGCACGGATTTCGAGGCAGGCATGGATACTTGCCCTAGGCCCTGTGCGCATGGTTCGGAGTCACCTTGACCCTCCGGTGACATTAGGTATAGTAGTCTCTCTCCTTTTCCATATAGTTTATCTACATAGTGACTTTCTTCGCATATTATACTGTTTGGCATGCATTCTTACCTATTTCTGAGATCGGACCCATTTGTGTATTTCCTGTTGCTCTGGGTAGACTTGGAATGTGAATAACCAAAGTAATATTATTAACTGCCGAATTAAAATGAGTTAACAACAAATTATTTGATAATTTTAATGAAATAAATTATAAAATAATTAAGCTTATTGAATATGTTCTTAACATCGCATGTGAGAAATAAATTTCTATTTTGAGTAAAACTGGCATCATCAAGATGGTTGAATAATAAATTGATTGGCACCCCCCTACACTACAGTAATAGGAGTCGGTGTAGGGTAGCCATTCCTAACCCTGGGTTTCAACCCAAGGGAGGCTGGCTCCCCCTACACTAAAGTAACAGGAGCTTCCCTCGATACTTCTTACACGAGGGCCACCTCACTTTCCATGCAAAAGGGACAGTTGCTCTCCTCAGTACCATGTACTCGAGGGCCAGCTCACTTCCCTTCTACATACGATATTCATTCCGTATACGTGAGTTCCTCTTTAGTTCCCTGTAGGGTTCATGCATTGTATTCATTTCATTTCATTTCACGACATACATATCTCGTTGTTCACAACTTGGTTCATAACCATATAACAGGCAGCTCATGATTTAGTAACTGAAAGAAGCATCACATCACTTAACTATTCATTTGCTAGCATTAAGGGTTCTAACATGCATTTCAGAAATAAACCGTGTGGCTTAAGAAATGTTCATTCACTCAATTCTACCTTAGGGTTCATTTCATATCCTATGGTTTAATCAATTCATTCTAGGATAGCATGCACTTGATTAATTAAGTCATAATATTGAGAAAAACCACTCTACCGAGATACACGAGTGAAATGGGGGCTCGAATTGCAGATCCCATCGTCTCTGCAAGCCTCGTATACTCTACTGGCTGGAAACCTATACAATTGACCAAATCACATCAAACAATTTCCAAAGTATAAGAGTGACACAAACACGTAGAGAACTCTGAACTGAAACCAACAATACTTCGTTTGTGCAAAACTGACTCCGTTTAGGCCCTAAATGGGCCAAAAACGTGTACTCTGGCTAAAATCAAACGTCTAGGACTAGACCCAGACATCTTAAACTGCCGCAAAGACTCACCTTGCTTTCCTGCGGCTTCCTCAAACGTTTGAACCCCTCCGCAGCTGTCTGAGGGAGATCCCAGACGTTTGACACTCCCTCCGGTCGTCGGGGAGTGAAGTTAGACATCTGGCATTGTCTCCAGACGTCCTAAAGCACCTCGAAGGGCGTGCCACGTGCCTTTTAAACATTATGTGCCTGTGCATGCGCGTGGGTTAAAACCGTGACACGTAAGGAAATTACGTACATGCATACAGGCGCATACAAAGCACATACCTCGACACTCTGCATGTTGTCAGATGTTTGATATTGCGGAAAAATGGTTCCGCAGTATGCCTTGCGGGCTTCTCTCCCAGCACGACCCTCCTCCCGCAAAGCTGCAGTTGCTCCTCCAGCAGCTGCAGGAGGTCGCAAAGCTCCTCTCCACGAGCTCCCTCGACCGCACCTCCTCACCTGATCTCCTCCAAGCTCCTTGCTCTCCCTCTCTTTCACGCTCTCGCTCTCCCTCTCTCCCGTGCTCCTCCGTCTCGAGCTCCCCTCCTTCCTCCCTACTCGTGGTTGTAAGGGGGACGAGGAAGGAGGTGGTCGCCGGTGGTAAGGTGGTGAAGTGGAGGTGGTGGAGATGGAGAGGTGAAGGTGGTGGAGATGGAGATGGAGAGGTGAAAGGAAGGAAGGTGTGTGCGTGGGTGTGTTGTGTGGGAAGAGAGAGAGAGGGACAAATTTCGAAATCTCCCCCGTGAAGTTCCCTCCTTCCTCGCATAGCCCAAGGTTTAAACCCAGGGGGTTTAAATTTGCGCTTACACCCCTACCTTTTTGTGAAAAACTCAAACGACCCTTGGGAAGGGTCATTTGAAGGAAGTTACACGAAATCGACTCTTGTCCTAAAACGTCGATTGATAATTTGTGAACTATAATAAATTGGGCTTCCAATAGACGAAATAGAACCGGTTAACGAGATGCTTAATAAATGGATTAATAGTACCCATTCTCTCTTGTGTTTGGTTACTATTGCACTCTACTGTTATTGTTTCTACTATACTCAGCTTTTATTGACGTGTTTTTGGGTTCTGTACTCAGGTGTACTTGGCAGTTCGCTAGGAGATTTTCGTTGTACATCTCCTTGGACTTATATACTACAGTAAATCTTCCGGTTAATATTCAATTTATGTTCCTTTAAACTTTGCAATATGAATTGTTTGTTGGCTATGTTTATATTTTATGATTATATGTTGGGTGACTGTGATCTTGTTGATGTTTTTGCTAGTGTTAGAACACGATGACTCGGGTTCCGTCGGTTGACGGGACTCAGGTCGTCACACTTTACACACTTTCAAAATATGGTCAAACTTTAGTTTTCAAGCCCCATAAAATATTTTCAGTCTGATGGCAGAGGTGAATTTTTATCTCTCAGGAATCGATTTCTCAAAAAAGGGATTATTCATCACCTGTCTTCTCATACCCATGAACAAAATGGCTCCATTGAACAGAAAATTCATCATTCATCATATCATTGATACCACTCTTACCATACTTGCTCACGCGTCCACACCGAAACATTTTTGGGAATTTGGTGTAGAGAATGCAATCTATCTCATTAATCGTTTCCCTACTCCTCTATTATCCCTCAAATCACCATACGAGGTACTTCTGCATGTTGCCCCAAACCTTGGGTTCCTTAAGGTGTTTGGATGCGCTGCTTATCCCTTATTACGACCCTACAACTCCCACAAATTCTCTTACTGCTCCTCCAAATGTGTCTTTCTGGGTTATGCTTCCAATTATATGGGTATAGATGCTACAACTCCATCACCCGTCAATACTATATTGCATGCCATGTTATTTGATGAGCATTTATTTCCTTTTCAAGGAGATTCAAGTTTATGTAACGAATGTGTGCCCCAGACGTCTGGGAGGTGGCTCAGACGTCAGACAAGACGTCTGGGATCACAACCAGACGTCTGATAAGACGTCTGGGATCGTTTCCAGACGTCTGGAAATCCGTTATTTTCGACACACGCGAGTCGCTTGCGCGCCTGAGCGCGCAGACCGCATATTCCCTCTTTTTTTTTCTCTCTGCGGCTGCAGGCGGCCTGCCACCTCCTCTCTCCTCCTCGCGCGGCCTTAAAAGGGCCACGCCTCCCCGCCCGTCTCCACAGTCTCCTCCTTCTTCTCCTTCCTGTGCGCAAGAGCGAGCGGACGCGAGGGCGGCAGCGACGGCCGCAGTGAGCGCGGAGGTGCGGCGTGCGAGGGCGGAGCTCTGCCGTGAGGGCGAGCTCGCCGGAGCGGCTTGAACGGCTGGCGGAGGGTGCAGGGGGCGCGGAGTGACGCGGAGAGGGACCTGCTGCGGTCTGAGCAGCAGGAGCGCGAGGTGCGACACGGGCGGCGTCGCGAGCGGAGGCCGAGAAGGGTTCTGATTCTGGAAAAATTTCCAGAATCAGACGTCTGGGATGATAGCCAGACGGCAAGGTCGACGTCTGTAAGATCATACAGACGTCTGAAAGGTGAGTTTCCGCTTTCTTCTTCCTTCTTGTCGACTGACCGTACTGAGGGAGGGGGGTTGGCTGTGCGCAGGTTCGCTGATTCGCCATCCTTTGCGAATCAGACGTCTGGAAGTTGTACCAGACGGCGGGAGTGACCTACACACGTCCGTATGGACCATCGGACGTCTGGGGTATAGGACAGACGTCCCCGCAGACTTCTGGACGTCTGGGAAACCACGCTGAACAGGTAATTCTCTGATCCACCGTTTAAGACGTCTGGAAGGAGTTCCAGACATCTGATTTTGCACAGTATCGTCTTTTTCGACCCGTTTAGGGCCCGTTCGGGCTCCGTTTTCTGCGATTCGAGTTGCGTTCTTTTCAGAAGTAATTCCTCTACCCGTCTACAGTAGCTATACACTATTTTGAGACACTCCTTGTGTTTGATCCTTGTGATAGGACCTCGTTCGGTTGCAGTCTTGAGAGTCGCGGAGGCACGCGGGATTCCCGATCACGCCCCCATTACTCCCGTTGTACCTGGTAGAGTGGCTTTAAGTATTAATAAAATTTGTTAAAGTATGGAACCATAACTAGAACCTAGGACATTGCATGAATCCTAGGAATGAGAAATATATGGAATGATAATTCCTAGGTGTTGCATGAATCCTAGGATCGGAAAACTAGATTGTATGATAGACCCTAGGATATGGCATGAATCCTAGGATGGAAAAACTAGTGGAATATATAATAATGCAGTCTTGGAAAAATGGAAAGGAATATATGAAGCTGCCTGTAAATTGAGTTCACAGCTGCCTGTTATGAATAAAGAAACATGATTGGGATCATGGTTTGTAAGAACGTGAAACTGGAAAGTAAGACATAAGATGTTATGGAACCCTACGGGGAAGTAGGAGTAGAACTCCTGGAAAGCGAATGGAATAGAATTGGGGAAGTGAGCTGGCCCTTGAGTACGGAGTACCAAGGAGAGCGACTGTCCCCTGTTTAGTGCAGAGCTGAGCTAGCCACCCCAGGGACCAGGGGGTTAGGACTGGCCACTCTGTACCGACTTGTTGGCCCTCGTGTACGTAGTACCGAGGAGAGCTAGTAGTGTTAGGAGAGTACTAGCTACCCCACGGGCCCCGGGGTTCTGCTAGCCTCCTTCACCGACTTGTTAGGCCCACTAGGGCAAACCAGGGTAGTCAGGCGAGGGTGCGCAGACTGTGGAGGGGCAAGGCCCCGGTTTGGTTACTGTGGAGGGGTTGGACCCCTGTTACTGAGAGGGCTCTGCCCTGGTTCCGTGCTGTGCTTTGGGCGCACCCGTTAACGGAAATGACTGACCGCGTGCCAGTGCGGGCTAGCTACCTATGCGTTTATCGCGCGTGCCGTAGTCACCGTTACGTCTGTCAGTGACCTTGGGGTGGTTGACTGAGGGTAGGATCACCACGGGGGACTCTCCCGGCCAGGAGAGCACCACGTGCTACTTCTACTTTTGGAAAAGACCGCAATCAAGATCGTTCCCACGAGGACATTCGAGATCAAGTAAAGGATCTGAGAAATAAATGAAATAGTGAGAAAAATTGAAAGATGTGAATAAAGGAAGTAATAGAACATAATAGCTACTGTACACTCTACTGTTGCCTTTAGTTAGTTTACCACTCTACTCAGCATTTTGCTGACGTGTTACACTCGTTACCTTTTTCAGGACCAGGTGTTGAGCAGCCAGGGTCGGCGGCTGCAGAGGACGCTGGGTCGAGTAGGGTCCAGTAGAGTTACCACAGCCTTTTGTACCTCTTTTGTTTCTGTTCTAGTGAGTAGTTTTTGTTTCCGCTGTACCTTCTTTACCTGCAGTTCTTGTTATAGGATAAATGTTGTTTTACTGTTGTGGTGGTACCTACTGTAGTAGTTTCTTTCCTTACTGCTGTACTTTCTTACTGTCAGTTATATTCATGCTGAATGTGGTTTACTTTACTGTCTTTTGGTTACTTCCTCGTTGGACGACTAGGTCTTGGGATTAGTCGAGTCGGTCCGGTTCTCGTGTCTCGTAGGGACTCGGGAATCGGGTCGTTACAAGATGGTATCAGAGCAAGGTCGTCCCGAGAAGTGAATCAACTGACTGGAAAATAACCAATTCACATGTTTATAGCTAGAGTAGCCACCACAACGTATCTCTTAACATGAGCTCTTAGATGTTTTGTTAGGTACCGTCTGTTTTGACGTTTCCGTTTTGTTTCGCGTCTCCTTGCAGGAGATGCCTCGTCGCGGGACTGGCGAGACTGGCCGCGGGCGCGGCCGAGGGCGAGATCGGCGAGGTGGACGTGCTATCGTTGACGTCTCGGTGGACCAGCCACCACTCCCTGGCATCCAGGCCCAGGACCTCGCCAGACTGATACGGGATATTGTACGAGAGGAGCTCCACCCACCGCCCCGAGCACCTCCTCCTGGGGTTGCAGAGGGGGAGTCCTCTGTGGGACCACGCGACGGACGCGGCGCTGGACACGAGGGAGGGGATGGGCCCCTGCCACCCCCACCTTCCTCCGACACTTCTGTACACGAGGCACCTTCGCCTGGAGGTGCACCAGCACCTCCCCTACAGCGCCACTTCGAGCTTTTTGGACAGTTCCGGAAGCTGAAGCCCCCCTCCTTCAAGGGGGATGAGGACCCGACCGAGGCAGAGGACTGGCTTGAGCAGCTGGAGAAGATCTTCGACACCCTTCGCCCCCCGGTGGAGTGCCGCGTGGCCTTTGCCACGTACCAGCTGGAGAGTGCGGCACACCGGTGGTGGAGGGCGGTCCGGGGACAGGAGAGGGACGAGCCGACGTGGGACCAGTTCGTCACCCTCTTCTGCGAGCAGTACTTTCCCCAGACGTGGCAGGACCAGAGGAGGCGGGAGTTCCACACTCTCCGCCAAGGGACGATGACCGTGAGCGCGTACCCACGCGTTTCTTGGAGCTGTCCCGCTTTGCAGCGACAGCGGTAGCCACTGAGGAGGAGCGCCTTTGGAGGTTCACCGAGGGGCTCCGGCCTGCGATCCGGGGGTATGTCAAATCCCTGAAGCTGCCGACGTTTTCGAGGGTGGTAGAGGCAGCTATGACTTACGAGGAGACCAACCCATCCGCGCGAGAGACCGACGGCGGGCGGAAGAGGCCCTTTCAGCCAGACTTCTCACAGGGCCGGCGAGAACGGAGACATGTGGCGTCCGCAGGAGAGCCGTCACGTTGTGCAGGGCCATCAGTGGCCTTTGGGGGCCCTCGACAGGGGCCAGTCGCCAGCACCGGACCCCCGCCTAGCCGACAGCAGGGACTCACTGAGGGCGGGAGTCGGGTTCCCCTCTGCTACTAGTGTGGCCAGCCGGGCCACGTCAGGAGGGACTGCCCATCTAGGGCAGGAGGTCAGCAGATACTTCCCCCGCAGAGCACGGGAGGGCGCGCAGGAGGCCGCGGTTCCCAGGCGCGAGGAGGAGGACCGCAGTCGCGAGGAGGGTACCGGCCAGCACCTACCCGTCCGACGCAAAGTGTGGCTGCTTCGTCCGCACCTAGAGCTGAGGGGCGTATCAACGCCCTAACACACAGGGACGCCAGAGCTTCGGGATCCGTGGTAGCAGGTATGGTTTCAGTTTCTGGCAGACTCGTTTACACACTTTTCGATTCCGACGCTACGCACTCGTTTGTCGCAGCCAGTTTCGCAGTTAGTTTGGACCAGGATTATACACTGTTAGAGAATTCGTTCGTAATCAGAGGTCCAAGTGGTCAGCTGTTTGTAGCTGAGGAGGTGTACACGGGTTGCGAGGTCAGCATCGGGGGACATAGCCTGCCAGCTGACCTGATTATGATACAGATGGAGGACTTTGGAGTGATTCTGGGGATGGATTGGCTGTCCGCTTACCATGCCTTGGTAGACTGTTTTGAGAGGAAGATTGTCTTCTCCATTCCGGAGTTGCCTTCTTTCGAGTTTCACGGGCAGCCAGTGGACGGAGGTTTCAGGTGCATTTCGGCACTTCGGGCGGCGAGACTTTTGAGCCAGGGGTGTGAGGGCTTCCTAGCTTGTGTGGTGGCAGAGCACAGCCCCGTGGCAGGCTTCCAGAGCATCCCGGTGGTCAGAGAGTACCCCGACGTGTTTCCAGACGAGTTACCAGGACTACCACCCGAGCGTGAGATCGAGTTTGAGATCTCACTAGTACCAGGGACCAGCCCCATCTCCACCGCGCCATACAGAATGGCACCGCTTGAGCTGCGAGAGCTCAAGTCCCAGTTGCAGGACCTTTTGGAGAAAGGTTTCGTGAGGCCCAGTGCGTCTCCCTGGGGAGCCCCGGTACTGTTTGTGAAGAAGAAGGATGGGACCCTAAGCCTTTGTGTGGACTACCGACAGCTGAATAGGGTCACCATCAAGAATAGATATCCGCTGCCGAGGATTGACGATTTGTTTGACCAGTTGCGGGGTGCCACGGTGTTTTCCAAGATCGACTTGAGGTCTGGATACCACCAGTTGAGGATCGGGGAGACCGACGTCTCCAAGACAGCTTTCCGCACCCGGTACAGACACTACGAGTTTTTGGTCATGCCGTTTGGGCTGACCAATGCCCCCGCTTCTTTCATGGACCTGATGAACCGGGTGTTTAGACCGTACTTGGACCAGTTTGTGGTGGTTTTCATAGATGATGTACTCATCTATTCTAGAGATCGGACGCAGCACGGACAGCACTTGCGGATGGTTCTGGACACTCTGAGACGACGCAGGCTGTACGCCAAATACAGCAAGTGCGAGTTCTGGTTGAGGGAGGTGACCTTTTTGGGTCATGTGATCTCTGGAGATGGCCTGGCGGTGGACCCCGCCAAGGTCGAGGCAGTGCTCAGGTGGGAGAGACCGTGTTCAGTCACTGAGATTCGCAGTTTCCTGGGACTGGCAGGTTACTACAGACGATTCATCAGAGGTTTTTCACAGATTGCGCGTCCTATGACACAGTTGACCCGGAAGGATGTGCCTTTCGCTTGGACAGACGCCTGTGAGGCGTGTTTTCTGGAGCTGAAGGAGAGGTTGACCTCGGCTCCCGTGCTCACCATCCCTGACAGTAGTGGCGGGTTCGTTGTGTACACGGACGCTTCCTTGCAGGGGTTAGGAGGTGTGCTCATGCAGAGGGGTCACGTGGTCGCTTACGCTTCGCGGCAACTGAAGCCCCATGAGCATACCTACCCTACCCACGATCTAGAGTTGGCAGCTGTTGTCTTCGCGCTGAAGACATGGAGGCACTACTTGTACGGTGAGACCTTCGAGATTTTTACAGATCACAAGAGCCTCAGATATCTTTTTGACCAGAAGGAGCTCAACATGAGACAGAGACGTTGGTTGGAGCTCCTGAAGGACTACGACTGCAGCATCTCCTACCACCCGGGAAAGGCCAATGTGGTGGCTGACGCCTTGAGCTGTAAGGCGCCTGCACGCTTGGCCAGTCTACAGTTACAGAGTTGGAGCCTTTTGGAGGAGGTGGGCAGTTGGCGACCTCTAGAGTTACGAAGGTACTGTGGGGCAGTGACGGTGACACGGCAGACCAGGCCAGAGTTGATAGACCGCATCATCACGGGACAGATGGCCGATCCGTACTTGCAGTCTTTGCGCGACAGAGTACTATCAGGGGACCCAGGGGACTTCTCTTTCACAGACCAGGTGTTACGCTTGAGGGGACGGTTGTGCGTCCCCAGAGACGAGGAGCTGTTGAGAGAGCTCCTGACTGAGGCACACGGTTCCAGATTCACCATACATCCTGGAAACACGAAAATGTACCATGACTTGAGACGCGAGTTCTGGTGGGGAGGGATGAAGCGGGATGTGGGTGAGTTCGTGCAGCAGTGCTTAGTGTGCCAGCAGGTGAAAGCCGAGCATCAGAGGCCTGCAGGGCCGCTCCAGCCGCTTCCAGTGCCAGAGTGGAAGTGGGAGAGCATCACCATGGACTTGGTGGTGGGCTTACCTGTTACCCAGTGGGGACACGACGCAGTCTGGGTAATAGTGGATAGATTGACGAAGACGGCACGATTCTTGCCGATCCGAGTCACTTTGGGACCAGCACAGTTGGCAGAGAGGTATATCCGTGATGTGGTGCGACTACACGGAGTTCCGCGGGAGATCGTATCCGACCGGGATACCCGCTTTACGTCCCAGTTTTGGGCTGAGTTTCAGCAGGCTTTGGGGACGAGGTTGAGGTTTAGCACGGCTTACCACCCCCAGACGGACGGACAGTCGGAACGCACGATACAGACACTTGAGGACCTTTTGCGTGCCTGTGTACTAGACTGGAGGGGCTCTTGGGAGGAGCACCTGCCCCTGGCGGAGTTTGCATACAACAACAGTTATCACTCGAGCATCGGTATGGCTCCCTACGAGGCTCTGTACGGACGGAAATGCACGGCACCCTTGAGTTGGGTTGAGGTGGGGACCAAGTGGGAGGTTGGCCCCAGGTTGATCCGGCAGAGTCAGGAGGTAGTTGAGCAGATCCACAGACGACTCCGCACTGTCAGGAGCAGACAGAAGAGCTACGCAGATCGCAGACGCAGAGAGGTGCAGTTCGAGGTTGGGGACCACGTCTTCCTTCGTGTTTCGCCCATGAAGGGCTTACAGCGGTTTGGGGTGAGAGGGAAGCTCGCACCGAGGTTCGTGGGGCCCTTTGAGGTCCTGAAGCGGGTTGGACCCGTTGCTTACAGACTTGCCCTTCCCCCGCAGCTTTCTGGTGTGCACGACGTGTTCCACGTGTCCAACCTCAGGAAGTACGTAGCCGATCCCAGCCACGTACTGAGTCACGAGAGCGTCGAGGTGAGCGACGACCTGACCTACCCCGAGCGGCCAGTGCAGATCCTAGACCGAGCCGTCCGCAGGTTGAGACGAAAGCAAGTACCCCTGGTAAAGGTTTTGTGGAGGAGCCAGCGGTACGAGGAGGCTACCTGGGAGCCTGAGGCGGCAATGCGGGAGCGGTACCCAGAGCTTTTCGCGGGTACGTCTTTTCGGACCGGCTTCGGTCCTCTTTGAGTTTGTTATGGTTATTTGGACATCTTTTTCCCGCACCCTAGTTGGCGCAAGTTTCGGGGACGAAACTTCCTTTGAGTTTGTTATATTGTAACGAATGTGTGCCCCAGACGTCTTTTAAGACGTCTGGGAGGTGGCTCAGACGTCGGACAAGACGTCTGGGATTACAACCACACGTCTGATAAGACGTCTGGGATCGTTTCCAGACGTCTGGAAATCCGTTATTTTCGACACACGCGAGTCGCCTGCGCGCCTGAGCGCGCAGACCGCATATTCCCTCTTTTTTTCTCTCTCTGCGGCTGCAGGCGGCCTGCCACCTCCTCTCTCCTCCTCGCGCAGCCTTAAAAGGGCCACGCCTCCCCTCCCGTCTCAACAGTCTCCTCCTTCTTCTCCTTCCTGTGTGCGAGAGCGAGCGGACGCGAGGGCAGCAGCGACGGCCGCAGTGAGCGCGGAGGTGCGGTGTGCGAGGGCGGAGCTCTGCCATGAGGGCGAGCTCGCCGGAGCGGCTTGGCCGGCTGGCGGAGGGCGTAGGGGGCGCGGAGCGACGCGGAGAGGGACCTACTGCGGTCTGAGCAGCAGGAGCGCGAGGTGCGACGCGGGCGGCGTCGCGAGCGGAGGCCGAGCAGGGTTCTGATTCTGGAAAAATTTCCAGAATCAGACGTCTGGGTTGATAGCCAGACGGCAAGGTCGACATCTGTAAGATCATACAGACGTCTGAAAGGTGAGTTTCCGCTTTCTTCTTCCTTCTTGTCGACTGACCGTACTGAGGGAGGGGGGTTGGCTGTGCGCAGGTTCGCTGATTCGCCATCCTTTGCGAATCAGACGTCTGGAAGTTGTACCAGACGGCGGGAGTGACCTACAGACGTCCGTATGGACCATCAGACGTCTGGGGTATAGGACAGACGTCCCCGCAGACTTCTGGACGTCTGGGAAACCACGCTGAACAGGTAATTCTCTGATCCACCGTTTAAGACGTCTGGAAGGAGTTCCAGACGTCTGATTTTGCACAGTATCGTCTTTTTCGACCCGTTTAGGGCCCGTTCGGGCTCCGTTTTCCGCGATTCGAGTTGCGTTCTTTTCAGAAGTAATTCCTCTACCCGTCTACAGTAGCTATACACTGTTTTGAGACACTCCTTGTGTTTGATCCTTGTGATAGGACCTCGTTCGGTTGCAGTCTTGAGAGTCGCGGAGGCACGCGGGATTCCCGATCACGCCCCCATTACTCCCGTTGTACCTGGTAGAGTGGCTTTAAGTATTAATAAAATTTGTTAAAGTATGGAACCATAACTAGAACCTAGGACATTGCATGAATCCTAGGAATGAGAAATATATGGAATGATAATTCCTAGGTGTTGCATGAATCCTAGGATCGGAAAACTAGATTGTATGATAGACCCTAGGATATGGCATGAATCATAGGATGGAAAAACTAGTGGAATATATAATAATGCAGTCTTGGAAAAATGGAAAGGAATATATGAAGCTGCCTGTAAATTGAGTTCACAGCTTCCTGTTATGAATAAAGAAACATGATTGGGATCATGGTTTGTAAGAACGTGAAACTGGAAAGTAAGACATAAGATGTTATGGAACCCTATGGGAAAGTAGGAGTAGAACTCCTGGAAAGCGAATGGAATAGAATTGGGGAAGTGAGCTGGCCCTTGAGTACGGAGTACCAAGGAGAGCGACTGTCCCCCTATTTAGTGCAGAGCTGAGCTAGCCACCCCAGGGACCCGGGGGTTAGGACTGGCCACTCTATACCGACTTGTTGGCCCTCGTGTACGTAGTACCGAGGAGAGCTAGTAGTGTTAGGAGAGTACTAGCTACCCCACGGGCCCTGGGGTTCTGTTAGCCTCCTTCACCGACTTGTTAGGCCCACTAGGGCAAACCAGGGTAGTCAGGCGAGGGTGCGCAGACTGTGGAAGGGCAAGGCCCCGGTTTGGTTACTGTGGAGGGGTTGGACCCCTGTTACTGAGAGGGCTCTGCCCTGGTTCCGTGCTGTGCTTTGGGCGCACCCGTTAACGGAAACGACTGACCGCGTGCCAGTGCGGGCTAGCTACCTATGCGTTTATCGCACGTGCCGTAGTCACCGTTACGTCTGTCAGTGACCTTGGGGTGGTTGACTGAGGGTAGGATCACCACGGGGGACTCTCCCGGCCAGGAGAGCACCACGTGCTACTTCTACTTTTGGAAAAGACCGCAATCAAGATCGTTCCCACGAGGACATTCGAGATCAAGTAAAGGATCTGAGAAATAAATGAAATAGTGAGAAAAATTGAAAGATGTGAATAAAGGAAGTAATAGAACATAATAGCTACTGTACACTCTACTGTTGCCTTTAGTTAGTTTGCCACTCTACTCAGCGTTTTGCTGACGTGTTACACTCGTTACCTTTTTCAGGACCAGGTGTTGAGCAGCCAGGGTCGGCGGCTGCAGAGGACGCTGGGCCGAGTAGGGTCCAGTAGAGTTACCACAGCCTTTTGTACCTCTTTTGTTTCTGTTCTAGTGAGTAGTTTTTGTTTCCGCTGTACCTTCTTTACCTGCAGTTCTTGTTATAGGATAAATGTTGTTTTACTGTTGTGGTGGTACCTACTGTAGTAGTTTCTTTCCTTACTGCTGTACTTTCTTACTGTTAGTTATATTCATGCTGAATGTGGTTTACTTTACTGTCTTTTGGTTACTTCCTCGTTGGACGACTAGGTCTTGGGATTAGTCGAGTCGATCCGGTTCTCGTGTCTCGTAGGGACTCGGGAATCGGGTCGTTACAGTTTAGGACCGCCACCAATCCCACATGATGATGTTTGGCTAGTTATTCAACTACTATCCTCTCTTGATTGCCTTGCACAATCCACCTCACCAGCATATGTACCTACTCAAATAACAACAGCAACTGAGGCACGTCAACTTCGTCTTCGCAAGAATGTCGACTATTGCTCCCTTGCAGGTCTCTCGACCAGACACAATCGGCATCCACTGTTGGTTGCTCTGTCTACAATTTCCCCCCAAGTTGTCGAGCCAAGTTGCTTCTCTCAAGCCAACAAACACCCATGCTAGCGTGAAGCCATGGTCGCTGAGTACAATGCCCTTCTCACCAACAGTACTTGGAATTTGGTACCACAACATCCTGACATCAACATCATCGGCTACAAATGTGTCTTTCACTTAAAATACAAACCTGACGATACTATAAAAAGATAGAAAGCTCACTTGGTTGCTAACGATCGCTCTTTCGTTGCTGTTAAAGATAACGTCGTTGCAGTATTATCAGGAAAAACGATTATCAATTTAAGTGAATTTATTACTCGAAATTTAGAATGTTCCGAGGTCGAACTCAGGGAGCAAACTTAATTCTAAAAGCATACAAATTCACAATTCACTATAATATACTACTTTACAAAAATTAAAGAGAGAGAGGGAACAAAAATCTCTCTTCTTCTTTTTTCTTTCTTTCTTTCTTTCTTCTCCTCCTCTTCTCTCTTCCTTCTCTTCTCTCTCTGCCTTTTCTTCTTCTTCTCGCACTGTGCCTTCTTCTTCTTCTTCTCGCACTGTGCCTTCTCCTTCTTCAGCTTCTGTGTTGTCTTTCCTTCTCTTTTCCCTCTACGAGTCTTCTTCTTTCTTCTGTCTTTAGTTTCTCTTCTTCATCTTCCTTTCTCTGTAGCTTCCTCCTTCCTACCTTCTTCCTCTTTCTTCAGCTGCTCTGTGCGGCTAAGTCCTCAGCCACTCCTCTTTTCTTCTTCTCCTGCTTCCCTACACATTACAAGGTTAGGCAAAACGTAACCCCTACCTGCCCCACGTCTCTCTCTCTATTTCTCTCTCAAAGGTTCGCTCCCAGAGCATTCGCGGGTATACGGGTCGGGTAACGCACTCGGGACCAGGCCCACTAGCGTGCGGTGGTGGGTGAGGAGTGGTTAGTCGGGTAATCGGGTTTGGCCCAGGCCCGCGGGGCATGAGCACGGGCAAGGGCGGGTGCAAGCGCGTGGTGCGCTGCATGCATAGGCGAGGGACCTGACCCCTGTGTATCGAAAGCGATAAGCCCAATACACCTTTTCAATTTATTCGAAGCGCCGCCCTCAGACGTTTACGAGGTGGGACTAAAAGTCCCACCTAAATTTTGTGCCCTCACCCGCAACAGGAATCCTTGCGATTGTAGTGATACGCGAGCTCTCGCCTTCGATTGGGAACCTGGGACCATGCGTGAGTCTCTCCCACGCGGCCTGGGACTCCCACCTGGGGCTACAGAGGCCTGGAGCTGCTAGCAAGCTCGCTCCAACCTCGGCGGCAATGGCAGCTAGCGTGCAAAACTTGAAAGCACGAATACTGCCTCGCGGCTCCGTCAGAACATCAGAAAACCTTCATCGTATCACGACGAAGGTGAGGCGGGAGTTGGCTGGCTACGGGGCGGCCTAGGCGTGCGTGCCTAGGTCGCTTTGCAGCCGTGAGGATGGGTTTGTTCGGGAGGTAGTTTTAGTGGATGGCGTGGTCGATGGAAGGGCGAGAGGTGGTCAATGGGAAGTGGTGAAGCTCAGGGACCGGTTGGCGAGGGGTGGAGTGGTCTGTGGTGGGGAAATGGCCTCGCCGGAGTTGGTGGTCGGAGGTAGAGATGGTGAGGGTGGACACTGGCATTGAGGGGTCGAAACGACAAATTAACAAGGGGGAAATAAAGGGGAGAGTAAAAGTAAGAGTTTTTACCTAGCTAAGCGGACGAAAGGGAGGAGATGGCGATCGGCGCATCTTTGCCGTCGCCGGAGATGAAGGTGCCAGAGGAAGGGCCGGCGATGAGGAGAAGGGATCGGAGAGTGCCAGCTGGTATGGCGTGGCGCGGAGGAGAATGGCGGCGCTGGCTCTGCCACTGGTATGATGGCAGAGCGACGAGAAGAGGGAGGAAGAGTCGCCGGAAGCTTCTAGCTATTGGCTGGAGTGAGGAGATGACGAATTTGGGGTAGTTCTCTAGCCAAATTAAACTTGCCGAAAATGGCAACCCCTACCACTTTTTAAATAGGTGTTGGCGAGGAGGGAAACACAAGGAGGAGGTGTGGGTCAGCTGATAACACTGCATCTAGGGGTGATAATTTTGTTAAATAGGGCCCATCTTAAGAAGAAAAGGCACAGATAACACAACATAAGTAGAGTGGGAGCATTGCATGCATCATATGTTAAGATTGCTTATAAAATAGTATTAATGGCCATTTGTATGAGCACTTGTCAAATCAGGCCTCAGATGAGCAATCACACTGCACGGATGGATTCAGAACGACGAATGGAGTTCAACGGACTCAAAATCGGCCAAATCTGACATCCGGAGCTCCCACAATGAGCCCAAGAATTTCTGCCCATTGATTTGATGATCAACGACTCACGATGCACCACGTGGCGCTCGCTCACCGCGTGCCTGCTTCCTCCCTCCTCTGGAAAGCGAATCTCAACTGTCGATCTCCGATCGAACGGCTGAGAACCGGACGCACGCCCGCGATCGCCGCGATAAAGCAGCGGGCGTAGCGCAGCGATTGAAGCGCACGCCCGTGCCTACGCGACGCAGGCTCAAGTCGGGCGGTGCTGAAATTCGAAGACGACTTTGCGCGTGGGAGAAATTCAGTCGCCCGATCAGCAGCGGATGGCCAAGATAGCGCCACGCAGCGCGTCCTCAGGCGGCGATCAGCCATGCGTGCGCACACGCCGGTCAACAACGCCCACGCGAATGTGCACTCAAGGCGCGATCCGAGCACACCGGTGCGAAGACCCGAAGAGCTCTCATGCCATGCCCACGGATCGAGCGCAAAGAAGAACTGCTACAGGAGAGCGACCGGCGAGCTGGGGGCTTCATCGATGTTTTGGGAAGGGTTTTAATGACGTCCCAGACGTCACTAAAACCCCTTCATTTGGAAAGCCCTTCTCCCTATTTAAACCCCTTCCAACCACCCATTCAAGGCATTCACTCCACTTGCAACTACTCTACCCCTCTCTTAGCTACCTTTAGGCCCTTTTGTAATAGTTGGAGACGACGAGCCGCTGACGGAGCCTTCTCCACCACCGTGGCTGCCTCGCCGCCCTCCCTCTCTCTCTCTTTCTTCCTTTCTTTTAAGCTTTACTTTACCTATGTTTAAGCATGTATCTAATGTTGTAATTTATGAACTAAAGCTACATGATTAATGAAGTTATTTTCCATTCAGCTGCTTACTCTATTTCCTATTCAAGTTGCATGTTAAGAATGAAACGATTCTAACCCTAGTCTCTCTCTCTCTCTCGCTTTTCACCCACGCCTTTTCGCAAGCAAAACTCCGCGATTTTCGTGACAATAAGTGACAAGAAAAATCCGATTTTCACGCCTCCCTGAGACTGACACTCGGACTCACATCTGTTTCTTTACTTTAAAACTGGTGTGCAAGTGCAAATTATAACGACACTTCTAAACACACACGCATGAACGCACGCCAGTTTTTGGCGCTGTCGCCAGGGAGGCAACGGTTTTGTTTTGTCACTCCCATTTTACATCCATTCTCACATCACCTAACGCCTTATCTCCTTTTACTTGATGGTTGCAGTAATTCGGCGCTTGGACAACGAAGCAGCGCAACCCATGATGGTAGCAAGGGAGTAGGTGCAACAAGGACCGGTAGTGAGTAGTTCTTCACTCATGACTGTTTGTTTGCTTGAAAAACTAAAAAAAATTGTAAAATTGAAAAAAAATTGGCGTGGTGTATGATTACTTGACCCACATCCTTAACACATCACCTAGCAAAAAATGTACACTCTAACATTCTGAATAAATTCTTGGAGTGTTCTTTTCTCTTTTTGAGTGGTGTTTGCGAAGCCACCGTGGATTGACTTGGGCCGCACCACTCAACTCTAAAAATGACTCATCTAATAGAAGCTGTATGATCATTAGGATGAGTACGTTAGGGTTTTAGAGCCTCTACAGAATAAAAGGAAATCTACTTTCACCAAGTTGTGTGCAAAACTTGACGTGCCCACTGAAACTTGTCTAAAAACATTAAGACACGTCAACCCTAAAAGACACTAAAGTAAGGATGAAACACTGAAAGACACCACATCTTGAAAAAAATCCTTGCTCGAAAACCATGTTTTGATAGAAGCACACACAATGAAAGTGGAAAATTAAGAGGCACCACCCCAATCAACGCGTCATCACATAACCCTAGCACAAGCACTATCCTAGCCCTTTTAAAACTAAGTAGACGTGCCCTAGGCAGGACTGAGTTAAGTCTCGAGAGGCGAGGTTTTGTTCGCTGGGCACTTGGCTTTCATTCCCTTGGTAGAATCTGGTGACTATGCTACGGGGCAGAGTCAAACAACCGCGGTTGTGGGGTCTACGGAACCAGCGGTGCAAGCCAAAGGAAGAACCTTCCCTGCAATCCCCTCGTAATCAACCTGGCCAGATTAGCCTTGGGAAGGGGAGTCCAATGCTTATGGACTTAATCACCCTTTTTGAGATTTCTAGGTCTCCTAAGGAATACACCATAAGGACTAGGCTTGTTTGCTTGATTGAACACACTTCTCACATCTGTCACTCTCCACATCCCCTCCTATTCTTCTCTAGTGTATGCACGGGAGACGCTCACTGCATCCCGAGTTGTTTGTTTTGGGACGGGAATCCAGGCGACTTGATTCTGCTAGAAACATGGCTGAACCTAGGGTAGATGAGGTTGAGAACCAACCCCCACCAGACACAATGGCCATCATCCAAGCCGAAATTCATGCAAACCACCGGCTTCAGTAACAACAGATCCACACCATCATGTAAGCCATACACCGGTTACAGAACCCACAAGGGCAACCACCACCACCTTTCCAAGGCCCACAAGGGCAACCGCCACTTGATGTACCACCATTTCAGGAACAGCCGAGGCCCCTCCACGATTTCTACAATCCCTCCGCTATTAGGTCGAGCCACACCTTACGATCCCCGAATGGGGAGATGATTTTGATATAAAATCAAATGTCTTAAGTCTGATCCAGAGCCACTTCCATGGAAGCTCAAATGAGGACCCCTTCCAGCACCTAGAGGATCTCGACCGCATAGCACGAATTGTGAAACCTAGGAACATTAGCCTTGACATTGTTCTAATTAAGAAGTTTCCCTTCTCGTTAAGAGACAAGGCTTCTCACTAGCTTAGAACCCTAGGTCGACCCATCACCACCTGGGAAGAATTGAGGCATACATTTCTAAAGAAATTCTTCCCCATAGGAAAGACCAATGCCCTCAGAAGAGCTATTACTACCTTTACACTCCAGGGTGGGGAACAATTCCATGAGGCGTGGGAAAGATTTAATGAACTCTTGAGGAAATGCCCACACCACGAAATACCAAGGTGGCAATTGGCCCAGATTTTCTACCATGATCTGGACAGCAACCTACGAAACTTCATCGATGCCTCATGTGAGGGGAACTTCCTGAACAAAGATGAGAAGAGCGCGTTTGAGCTCTTTGAGTCCATGAGCGAAAATTCGCTCAACAATGCCTCCATGACCCAATTTAACAGGTCCAGTCAACCCCATGGTGGGATTTATGAGGTACAAGCAAATTCTAGAATGGTTGACATGGACATCATTCCCAAGAAACTAGATCAAGTGGAATTGGTGGACAAGAAAATTGATGAGCTACTAAACCAGACCAGGAATCCGTTACAGACCTTCTCCCTAGCAAAGGGAGCACATAATGTTGACCTAGCCCAGCCCTTAAGCCAACTGAACCTGGAACAACCCCTGACCATGTTCCAGGGAGGGACCTTTGCTCCCTCAACCCTTGATTACTCTCTTCCCTCCCCATCGACACCTGCTATCCTTGAAGATGTGCAAGCTATCTAAGGTTATGCCAAACTTGACCCTTTCTCCAACACTGACAACACTGGTTGGCGTAATCACCCCAACTTTGGTTGGACAAACCAGAAACCACCACAATTCCAAAACCAGCCCAGGCCAAACCAACAGCCACACTTGGCCCCTATCAGCAAGGACCACCAGTTAGACCCTCATATAATCAAAATAGGGCATCCCCTCCCCCACAAAACCAAATGGACACCCTAATAAAGATGATGGTTGAAATGAACCAGAAACATCAGGAGGAAATGGCCTTAGTAAAGGGATAGTTAAGCCAACTCTTGGACTGTAAACAACAAGGATCCCTACCTTCCCAGCCACAGCCGAACCCGCGAAACATAATTAACAGAGGCCCCAATTCACAAGGGTTCCAAGGCAATCCCGAGCAGGCTCACATGGTCCAGCCAGCCCTACAAACACCCCCTAGGTTTGGTGCTTCTTCGTCCTCGTCTTCTCAAGGATCGATCCATGGTCCCAATGCCTCTGCGAATGCGGTAACCTTGAGAAGCGACACCAAAACCTAGGATCCTAAATGGTCGACTCTCCCCGATACTTCACCCGCTGAAATACCTGGCTCAGAAGAGGTACCAGAAAAACCCAAGGACCCAGAAATAGACCCGATCCATGTTCAGACACCCTACCCTGAGGCCTTGGAGACAATCAAGAAGAAAAATGTTATGGAAACTAAGGAGCTTTTGGAGATCTTTAAGCAAGTACAGATTAATATTCCGCTCCTCGAAGCCGTTAAGCACATCCCAGCTTACGCCAAGTTTTTAAAGGATGCTTGTACACCCAAACGTAAGCCAAGACCTCAAACACCTAGGAAGGTTGTGCTCTTCGAACAAGTAAGTTCCGTAATATCAAGCAACCTTCCACTCAAGCGAACTAACCCAGGAGCACCCCTGATTTCCTGCAATATTGGAGATATGACATTTAATAGAGCGCTCCTAGACTTAGGTGCTTCTATCAATCTGATTCCAACAATCCTGTACCACCAATTTGGTTTCGGAGAGTTGACACCCACACCTGTCACCATCCAGCTGGCTGATAGATCTGTGAAGGCCCCAAAGGGGGTTTTCGAGGACGTGATTGTGCGGGTCAAGGACTTCTATTTCCCGATCTACTTCTTGGTGCTCGACATGGAAGTCCCTGAAAAATTACAGAACGCACCCATAATCTTAGGCAGACCTTTCTTAGCTATGGCTAAGGCAAACATTGATTGTGACATGGGATGTATGGAAATCACCTTCAGAGACAAGAAAATGCAATTGGATATCTTCTGGGTGACAAAGTCTTTTGATTGCGATTGTGTTGAGGAACATGATCCTGTGGAAACTCTGGTCGAGGAATGCCTCACCCTTAGTTCTGTCTCAGACCACCAAACCTGTAATGATTGTTCTGACCTGTCACTACCCGTGGACCTCTGTAAGGCTGATTACCATCACACAACACCATTTGAGGAGATCGATGTAGATCAACTCCCGCCCTTTCCTTTTCCATCAACCGTTGTTCCACCCGCACCCAAACTTAAGCCACTACCCAAGAATCTCAAGTATATCTTCCTGAGACCTGACTAGACCTTCCCTGTGATTATTAATTCTCATCTAACCAAGGATCAGGAACTCAGGTTGACCATGACCCTTTCAGAACATCGGGCCGCCATTGGATGGACTATTTCGAACTTGAGAGGAATTAGCCCCACCTATTGCACCCATAAGATTTACCTGGAAGACGGGGCACGACCCTCCCGCCAGATGCAGAGACATTTAAACCCAAACATATGGGAGGTCGTTAAGAAAGAAATTATCAAGTGGCTTGACGCTGACATCATATATCCTATCTCCGATAGCCCCTGGGTGAGCCTCACTCAAGTGGTTCCAAAGAAAGACGGGCTCACCGTTGTCACCAATGATCATGGAAAATCCATCCCCATCCGCACCACCACCGCATGGCGGGTATGTATTGATTATAGGAAGCTCAATGAAGCCACAAAGAAGGATCATTTTCCCTTACCATTCATTGACTAGATCCTTGAAAGATTGGCAGGGCAAAAGTATTTTTGCTTCCTGGATGGATATTCAGGATATAACCAAGTCGCAATTGCTCCGGAAGATCAAGAAAAGACCACATTCACTTGCCCGTACGGCACGTTTGCATTCCGTCGAATGCCGTTTGGGCTATGCAACGCACCTGCTACCTTCCATCGTTGCATGCTGGCCATTTTTTCGGAAATGGTGGGTGAATACTTAGAGGTCTTTATGGATGATTTCTCTGTATTTGGGAATTCATTCGACCATTGTCTGACCAACTTGGAGAAAATCCTGAAACGATGTATCGAGGTTAATCTGGTGTTAAGCTAGGAAAAGAGCCATTGTATGGTTCAAGAAGGAATTGTCCTCGGTCACATCGTATCACATAGGGGCATCAAGGTAGATCGGGCTAAGGTTGATTTGATTTCCAAACTCCCTCCGCCTAGCTCGGTCCGACAAATTCACTCATTCCTAGGACACGTTGGCTTCTACCGACGGTTCATTAAAGACTTCTCCAAGCTTTCCAAACCCTTAACCGACCTTCTGGCCAACGACGCCATATTCCACATGTCTTCTGATTGCATCCAGGCTTATCACACTCTCCGGGACTTAGTCTCCACAGCACCTGTACTTCAGCCCCTGGATTGGTCCCAGGACTTTGAGATTATGTGTGATGCATCAGATTTTGCCATAGGCGCTATCCTGGGACAAAGACAAGGCAAAAAACCAATGGTGATCTACTACGCGAGCAAAACATTGGACAAGGCCCAATGAAATTATACGGTCACAGAGAAAGAATTGCTCGCTGTAGTCTTTGGACTTGAGAAGTTCCGACCTTACCTGCTGGGATCCCACGTGACCATCTATACTGACCATTCAGCCATCCGACACCTGTTGGCTAAGAAGGATGCAAAGCCCAGGCTCATCAGATGGATCCTGCTCTTGCAGGAATTTGACCTGGAAATCCATGACAAGGCCGGATCAAAGAATGTGGTGGCTGACCACTTGTCTAGACTTCACCCAGACCACATCGGACCCTCCTTACCTTTATCTGACACCTTCCCCGATGAACACATTCTGGCTGTGCAAGACAAGAGACTGCCTTGGTATGCTGACTACGTCAACTACCTAGTTGTAGGACAAACCCCGCATAGCTGGTCCAGACAGCAATGGGACAGGTTCTTGGCTGAAGCCAAGCACTATTTCTGGGATGATCTCATGCTGTTTCGCCTCTATGCCGACCAGATCATCCGGAGGTGTATCCTCGAGAATGAAGTTCAGCGTGTGCTTTCCTCCTGTCATGACTAGGATTGTGGTGGCCACTTCTCTGGAAAGAAAATGGCTGTGAAGGTTCTGCAATCTGGATTTTACTAGCCCTCCTATTTAAGGATGCACACAACTTTGCCAAGACTTGCTCATGCTGCCAAACGCTGGGGACCATGACCAGGAAAGATATGATGCCCCTCCAGCCCATCTTGATTGTCGAAATCTTGGACGTTTGGGGTATCGATTTTATGGGCCCCTTTCCACCATCCAACGGCTTTAAGTACATCCTAGTCTTAGTAGACTATGTTTCTAAATGGATTGAAGCCGTCGCCACCCATCGATGTGATCACAGGACTGTCATGGACTTTATTAAGCAAAACATCTTTTCCCGGTTTGGAATACCAAAGGCCATGATCAGTGATGGTGGAAGTCATTTTATTCACTCCCAATTCAGTGCCCTACTTAGAAAATACAAGGTCAACCACCGCATTGCTACCCCGTATCATCCGCAAACAAATGGGCAGGCTGAGGTCTCCAATAGACAAATCAAGAACATTTTACAAAAGACTGTGAGGCCTGACAAGAAAGACCGATCCACATGACTAGATGATGCCCTGTGGGCATACAGGACCTCTTTCAAGACCCCAATAGGCATGTCGCCTTATCGCTTGGTCTTTGGCAAAGCCTGCCATCTTCCTGTCAAATTGGAACATCGGGCTTATTGGGCTGTCAAGTAATGTAACATAAATTCCCAATTAGCCGATGCGTAGAGGACGCTCCAACTATCTGAGCTCGAAGAAATTCGTCGGGACGCCTTTGAGAATAGTCGACTGTATAAGGAGAAAATGAAAGCCGTCCACGACCGACTCATCCATAGAAAGACCTTTGAGCCTAACCAGCAAGTCTGGCTATTCGACGCCCGCCTAAAACTCTTTGCAGGGAAACTCAGGTCCAAATGGACAGGACCATTTCGGGTGGTTAATGCTTACTCTAATGACTCTGTTGAAATCGCTGATCCAAACACTGGGTACACTTTTACAGTTAATGGTCAAAGATTAAAACACTTCCTAGCCCAGGTTCCTCCAAAGGAGAGTGTCACCCTCATTAAGGGATGACACAAAGCACCGCCCAGCTGGAGGCGTTAAACTCAGCGCTTCCTAGGAGGCAACCCAGAGGATTCAGACTGATCCGATATTTTACGTCACTCAAGTAATATCTTTTTGAACCCTTGTTACATCCATGTATTTGGCAATGAGGAAATTGTCCAACTTAAGCATGGGGGTGGTAAATTGCACGATCCTGAGCTCATTTAATCAGTCTGAGTAAAATAAAATTAAAAAAAAAAAGTGAATTTAGGAAGAAACTTAGGCATTAGAAACTTGTCAATAGTGGGACATAAGACAAAAAGAACTTGAACACTTAGACCTTTCAGGCCTTCAGACTTAATCAGCCCTGGTGTCCGTTAAAATATGGATTTAGCTTCGAATCCTTGCAACCTTAAGCTACTCTAATCCACCTACTAAATAAGGTGATAAGTATACGACTTATCAACTCACCCTCTAACTCAGAAGAACTTTGAGTCTAAGCATCTGCACACATTTTTGCACAGATTCACTCCTCGGAGATTTTGACAGAAATTGGGTAGCTAATGAGCTCTCTAGGGTGGTATAGCTGGCAAGTTGTCGTGAGTAACAGCCCATTAGCAGGTTTTCCAGAGCCCAACCACGGGACCACTTCTTCTTCATTGCCTCTAGGTACATTTGAGATCAAGGAAGCCACCTACAAAAAAAAAAAGGAGAAGAAAACAAAATAAACCACACTTCACCGTATGAGTATGGCTGGCAAGTGATCGTGGGTAACAGCCCATTGGTCGGTTGTTCAGAGCCCAGCTCAGTAATTGCATAAAAAGAACCAAAACACTTAAGGAAGAAGCAGGGAAGTAGTACAAGCCGGGGAGATATACACTGGAAAAATCCTTGTGTTGACCCCAATTAAAACAAACGTAGGGAGAAAGCTACCAATCGAACAAATACACTTTCAGGCAAAATACTTCCTCTTCCGGTCATCCAGGGGCGTAGAAACCCAAAGTCTATCTGAATTACCATTGAGTGAGTCTATCACGATCTTCACACCAAGATGCTTAGCACTTAGGGTTTTGACCGAGTTTTGGGTGGGTTGGGTAGCCATAAAAAGTTACCAACCCACTCTGAATTCCAAAAAAATTCTAAAAATATATATATACATATGTATATTTACATACATTAAAGCAAGGATTTAGGCGATTCGTATTTTGGCAGACACCCGGGCGCTGCTTAGTCTTTGTAGATTAAGATCTTAGTATATTTCCTCCTATTGGCAAGTGACGAAGTGTCTAAGTAATTACTTCTTAAATTCTGACAGAAAATAATGGCTAGAATAAACCTTACTATGGACTAGCAAGGAGTAACCATGGGGGTATGATAACACTGCATCTGGGGGTGATAATTTTGTTAAATAGGACCCATCTTAAGAATAAAAGGCACAGATAACACAACATAAGTAGAATGGGAGCATTGCATGCATCATATGTCAAGATTGCTTATAAAACAGTCTTAATGGCCATTTGTATGAGCACTTGCCAAAGTAGGCCTCAGATGAGCAATCAGACTACATGGATGGATTCAGAATGACGAACGGAGTCCAACGAACTCAAAATCGGCCAAATCCGACATCCGGAGCTCCCACAATGAGCCCAAGAAGTTCTGACCGTTGATCTAATGATCAACGGCCCACGATGCGCCACGTGCCACCCGCCCACCGTGCGCCCTCTTCCTCCTTCCTCTGGAAAGCAGATCTCAGCTGATGATCTCCGATCGAACGGCTGAGAACCACACGCACCCCCGCGATCGCCGCAACAAAGCAGCGGGCGTAGCGCAGCGGATGAAGCGCAGGCCCGCACCCACGCAACGTGGGTTCGAGACGCGTGGTGATGAAATTCGAAGACAACTTCGCACGCGGGCAAAATTCGGCCGCCTGATCAGCAGTGGATGGCCGAGATAGCGCCACGCAGTGCGTCCTCAAGTGGCGATCAGCCACGAGTGTGCACACGCCGGTCGACAATGCCCGTGCGCACACGCACTCAAGGCGCAATCTGAGCAAGCCCGTGCGAAGACCTCAGCCACCCGATCTTCGATCGGATGGCTCTAATGCCACGCCCACGGATCGAGTGCGAAGAAGAACGGCTGCGGGCGAGTGATCGACAGGCTGGGGGCTTCACTGACGTTTTGGGATGGGTTTTAGCGACGTCTTGGACGTTGCTAAAACCCCTTCTTCATTTGGAAAGCCCTTCTCCCTATTTAAACCCCTTCCAATCACCCATTCAAGGCATTCACTCCACTTGCAACTACTCTACCCCTCTCTTAGCTACCTTTAGGCTCTTTTGTAATAGCCGGAGACGATGAGCCGCCGACGGAGCCTTCTCCACCACCGTGGCTGCTGATGAGAACCTCATCATAAACCCTAAACTAGCACCATCTAACCTATATTTGCAAGAAAAAGCTCCTACATAACTTATAGAAAGGCTTGACTCAGAGAATTCTGAGTTTGTGAAGAAAACAGGAACTAGGGGGTAAAAATGCAATTTCACCAACACAATCAGTAAACAGGGTAACTCAGGGTCCAAACTTAGGTCAAACTAACCTAATAAGAAGGAAAGTGGGACGATTTAATCCAACAAGGGCTACAGCAACTCCAAGGAATTAAATGACATCCTGTAACCTTAAAACAAATCCACTTCAATTCACGAGGTTCGAGGCAAATAAAAAATCAACTAAACCCTCTAAAATTCATAGAAAAATAATCTCTAGGGTTTATAACCTTCAATTTGGCCTTGGGAACCCACTTTAACCTACATTGAGAACCATGTCCAATTAATGATTTAATTTGAGTTTTTATGTAAATTGATCGGTCAAATAAGGTCTGATCTAGAAATAAATTTCACCATTAGAATCCTTAGGTTTCATTTAGTCATGCATAAAAACTTGAGCCTAATAAGAGACCTTCTTGACTGACTTTGCATTTTGGTCCTCATCTATTACTTTTTGACCCTCAACTTTTGAAACCCTCGCATTTTGACTCCTAAGTCTTCATCGTTCTTTGCATTTGGGTCCTCCCTGCAAAACCCTAGCAGTGCCATGCTCCAGCGACTTTGCGCGGAGCATGGCGCCGCGCAGGGTAAGAGAGGCCCTCTACCGTTTCAAAGAGGTGTTCCCTACAACGTCTACTGTCACAGGAACACCTCCATGATCACTGCTGCAGCCCATACCTTCCGTGCGAACGCGCGGAAAGTATGGGTCCCCACTCTAGCCGTCCTCTGGCGAGGGAGGCACGTCACCTCCCTCCACCCACCTCTCCGCTTTCGATTCTATAAAAGCCGCCTCCGCCTGCAGAAGAGGGGAGCTCGGTCCTGACGGAGAAATACCCCCATCTTTCCTCTCTTCCCACTCTGGCAGAAGCCCTCCAGCTCTGGCGGTTCTTCCTCCCCCTCCTCGTCGCTCTACTGCAATACCAGCAGCAGAGCCGCCTTCGCCCGCTCTTCCCGCGTTGCGCCGTACCCAGCGCGCGCCCTCCCACTCTCTCCTCGCCGCCACCCTCTCTCTCTGGGCATCTTTTTCTCCAGCGACAGTCAATACGACTACCGCCCTACTCCGGCCCCCTTCGTCTCTACAACTAGGTCAGAACTTCTTCCCACCTCCCCCTCTTTCTTTTCCTCACTATTTTACATTCAATTAAGCCCTCGACCACTCTTGACCATCGTCACCCCCTTCGTCTCCGGCTACCCTCCGGCGAGACGCCCCCATCGCTCCACAGCCCCACACGCCTCGCCGACCCTCACAGGACCTCCGCCTCACCACACTGAGCAACCTCCGCCCACCCATTACTGCTTCACACCCCCACCACACTCCACCGAATAGACCCATTTTTCCGGTCGCTGTCCGACCTAGCCCCGCCGCCAGACGCCGTCCCACGACCTGCCACACCCCACACCACTTTCGCCGTGCCACGGAGAAGGTCCCCCGCTTGTTTGATTAGGCCGAAGGGCCGTGTGTCTGTCTAACAGGTTCGCTGCTCCAGTCGCCATTAACGATGACTGAAGCAGCTTCGAGGCAAGCTCCAGGCCCTGCAGCCCCAGATTCTCACGTGCTGCAGGTTGGGACGAAGTCCGCGAAGACTCCTGCCTCGTCAGTTGGCACCAACACCAGCTGCAGCTGATCAGAGGGCGAGGTGGAGTCGTCCTGCGGGCAAGCGCGAAGACAGCACAGAAGATAGTCCCACATCGTGGGATTTCGAAGCCGCGCCTGTGCATAAATTGTAAAAGTGACTAAGGCTTATCGCCTCAGTCACACGGGGTGAGGTCCCTCTCACCCGCTTACCCGACCTCGTCCGTGACCATCTCCCCGCGGACCTGGCCCGACCAGTATACCCGACCTGCACTCCTCGCCCACCACCGCACGCCGGTGGGCCTGGTCCCGGGCGTGAATCCGTACCCGAATACCCGGCTCTGGGAGAGCGATCCTATGAGTGAAATCTAAGAGAGAGAGACGCGGGAGAGGGTAGGGTTAGGTTTTTGCTCTGACCAGGCTATGTGAGTGTGCAGGCAGAAGAGGAAGGAGAAGAAGAAAGAAGACCGTAGAGAAGAGAAGAAGAAGAAGAAGGACAGAAAAGAAGAAGAAAGAAGCAGAAGAGGAAGCACTGTAGCAAATGCTATTTAAGTCGTCTGACTGAGGAATCAGACGACACTCTGAAGAAAAAGAAAAGAAGAAGGAAAGAAGAACAGGCGCCGCAGCTAGAAGCAAAGAAGAAAAGAAAGAAGAAAAGAAGAACAGAAGAAAAAGAAAGAAGACAAAAAGCTGAAGAAGATCAAAGAGAGAAAGAGAAAGAAGGAAGATAAAGTAGAAGAAAGAACAGAAGAGCTGAAGACGATCAAGCAAAGAGAAGAGAGGAAGAAGAAGAAAAAGCCAAGAGACCAATCTCTCTCTCTCTCTCTCTCTCTCATTTTTGTAACAGAAACATTGTACTTTTAGAATTATAGTTTGCTCCCTGAGTTCGACCTCGAGAAACCTCTTATTTCCGAGTAAAATTGTAATAGTGTCAATGACTATCTGTATTACAACGCCATTTCTATAACAAACAACAAAACCTAGTCATACCGCCATTAGCTGCCTCGCCGCCCTCCCTCTCTCTCTTTCTTTCTTTTAAGCTTTACTTTACCTATGTTTAAGCATGTATCTAATGTTGTAATTTATGAACTAAAGCAGCATGATTAATGGTGTTTTCCATTCAGTTGCTTACTCTATTTCCTATTCAAGTTGCATGTTAAGAATGAAACGATTCTAACACTAATCTCTCTCTCTCTCTTTTTTCACCCACGCCTTTTCGCAAGCAAAACTCCACGATTTTCGTGACAATAAGTGACAAGAAAAATCCAGTTTTCATGCCTCCCTGAGACCGACACTCAGACTCGCATCCGTTTCTTTACTTTAAAACCGACGTGCAAGTGCAAACTATAACGACACTTTTAAACACACATGCACGAACGCACGCCACAGGCCGCCAGAGATATGGCCGGAAAAGAGACCCATGCCTCTCACGTGTTCGCACGAGAGGTATAGGTGTCGGCAGGGCATGGGAGGGGGTCCATGCGGAAGAAGACAACGCAGGGGACTCTCCTCTCATTTCTGGGGCTGGTCCCCATACCCTGCGCGGCACCATCCTCCACGCAAAGTCGCCGGAGGCATGGGTTGCTACTGCGGGTGGCAGAGGGATCAGTTTGAAAAGAACGAAGGGAAAGTTTAGGGGTCAAGTGCAAGGGTTCAAAAAGTTAAGGGTCAAAAAGTAATTCTTGAGGACCAATTTGTAAAGTAGGTCAAGGCAAACTTTCCTTAGGTCCAAATTTTGATATAATCCTAATTTGGACCTAAGGAATCCGATGGTGAAGTTGGATTTTAGGTTTGACCACGCTTGACTAGTCAATTTGCACAAAAACCCAAATTAGGTCAAAAATTGGGTATGGTTCTCACTTTAGGTCAAGATAGATTCTAATGGCCAAATTGAAGGTTCTAAACCCTAGGGTATATTTTTCTCATGAATTTTAGAGGGTTTAATTGATTTTTATCTTGCCTGAAACTTCATTAATTAAAGCAGGTTTGTTTTAGGGTTACAGAATATCATTTAATTCCTAGAAGCCGCTATAACCCTTTCCAGATCAAATCATCCCACTTTCTCTCTTACTAAGCCCATTTGACCTGTGTTTAGACCTTTAGAAATCCCGTTTGTGTACTGTATTGGTAAAATTACAGTTTTACCCCTTGTGAATTGCTTTATACTCAAATTTATAGTTCTTTGATTTAGGCTTTCCCTTAGGTTTTGTAGAAGCTTTTGTATACTTATTTAGGTCAAAATATGCTAGTTAGGGTTCATGATGAGGTTCTCATCATACCCCCATGCCTAACTTTTGCTAGTCCCTTAGCAAAAATTTAAGGTTTTAACCTCTGTTCTAGACCATGAATTTCTTTCATCAAATTTTGATAAGTGCTTTTCCTCTTGTATCCTTGATTAGGTCAGAATGCCAATCATAGGCCTAAAAGGTACTCTAGTACCAACCAAGATCCAGATCTGTCTAGCTTTAGCATCAGTCTTTAGTAAAGGTTTTTAAGGCCTACAGGAACTAATATAATGTTTATTGGACTTCGTGGTTAAAGCACCCATACTTGAGATATTTTTAACGTTGGTTCAGTTTACAGTGCGTTTTGTAAGAGAGAGACAGAAGGTTTATTTGTTTGAAGAGTTTTCTCTCTCTTTTCCTTTTAATTCTAGCTTAGGATTGGCTTCACAACACGATCTGTATCGGATTCCTTATCCCCATCATCAATCCTCAAGGGTCCCTGGCAGTCGATGCTTCGAGATAGCACCACCCATGGTAACCCCCAGAACCCTGGCTTTCGAGATTTCGAGATAATCCCATCCATGGTGCTCCATGGCTTTCAGACCCTGGCAATTGACACCTTGTGATAATGCCATCCATGGAATCTGAACCAGCAGAGTGCTTACATGCCCCCGGTAGGATATGTAAATATCCTAGGAGACAAGTACCGAGGAGATGATATGTTGTTATGCATCTTCGAGGGAAATTTTCCACCTCTCTACGTCGGGAACTCATCCAAATCAACTTATGTTGATCGGCTATTCCTAATCTAGATGACATTTTCAGAATATTTGAAACGCTTCTGCGTGATTTTGATATTTATGCTCACTGAACCAGACTGTGTATGTGAATTTGGGTGCTTAGGTTATTAAGTCCCGTAAATAGAAGGTCAGTTAACGAGGCCAAATACTCCCTAAGCCTTGGACCTAATACTTAAGCTTTTCATTTTCCTCAGCCTCTTGAGGAATATCTAGATCTTAACGGGTACTAAGAGTCTAGCCAAGAATGCCTAAGGTTCGCGTTCTTACTAATCTTGTTGTGTACTTTTGTTTTTTCTTTTCCTTAATGTGGTCTAGAACTTAGGTTAATTCCTTAATTTCTTACTAATGACTATCCCTTTTCTCTTTCATTTTGTGCTCCTTTTTATCATTCTGCTCTTTTTCTCCTCCTCTTTCTTTAAAGTTTTCCAGCATTTTCTTCCTCCTTTAAAGTATTTTTTTTTTGTATATGAGGATTTTTTTTGTTGAAATCTTTTCTTGTTATATCATTTCATTGTACTTTCATACCCTCCCATGCCCAAGATTTGCAATGTCCACATTGTACATTAGGTGGGTTTTTATTTAGCTTGGTTCATGCATTAGGACAGGTATTTGGTGAGTGGATGGGTCGAGGTGACTGTTGCGGACAATTTCTAATCTCAAGTACGAATACCTAAGGTGAAGTTGGCTGTCCTAAAGGATGAACCTAAAGTGCAAAGAAATGTCAGAAAAAGTTTCGGATTTTTCAAAAAGAATGACGGGCTGCCTCCCGTTAAGCACTGAGTTTTACGCCATCGGCTGGGTGCAATAAGCTCAGGGAGAATGGAGGATAAATGATGACTCAGCCAAATCTGTAATGGTTACGTCAATGAACGGTTTGAGTCTCTGACCGTTCACGACGAAAGGTTCAGAATCGTAGCTGAGAGGACTGATCTTGACAGCTCCATTTCCAAAAATCTATCGGACAAGATACGATCCGACCCACTTAGATCGCAGTTTCCCAGGGAAGAGTTTGAGTTGGGCATCGAAGAGTAGGACCTTCTAACCAGGGTGGAAGATCTTTCTAGATATGTGCTTGTCATGAAAGGCTTTAACCCGCTTTTTATAGATTCGTGAGTTCTCATACGCATCAAGGCGTAATTCATCAATCTCACTTATCTGAAGCTTTCTGTGGGTTCCAGCCTTAAAAAGATCTAAGTTGCAGCTCCGTACTGCCCAATAGGCTTTGTGCTCCAGTTCGACGGGAATGTGACATGCCTTCGCGTACATCAGTCTAAAAGGAGACATGCCTAATTGGGTCTTGTGGGCGATCCTATAAGCCCACAAAGCTTCCGGAAGTAGGGACGACCAATCCTTCCTGTCAGGTCGAACAGTAACCTGTAGGATTTTCTTGATCTCTCGATTTAATAGCTTAGCTAGACCATTAGTCTGGGGGTGGTAAGAAGTAGAGATTCGGTGAGACATCTCGTATTTGGTCATCAGTGGCCTGAACTGAGCATTGGTAAAATGGGTCCCTCCATCAGAGATGATTGCACGAGGAATCCTGAACCATGAGAAGATATTCTGATGAATGAATTTGATGACGATCTTGTGATCACAGGTTCGAGTCGGAATGGCTTCGATCCATTTGGACACGTAGTCCACAGCAAGTAAAATGTACTCGAAACCGTCCGAAATAGGAAAGGGGCCCATAAAATCAATCTCCCAAATATTGAAAATCTCGCATACGAGAATCGACTGTAAAGGCATCATGTCGCGATGGCTCATGTTGCCCAAAGTTTGGCAACGACTGCATGCCTTACAGTGACTGTATGCGTCCTTGAAGATAGTAGGCCAGTAAAAGCCACACCGGAGGATTTTTGATGTGATTTTTTGCCCAGAGAAGTGGCCATTGCATGCCTGGTAATGGCAGAAGGAGAGAATGTTATTGATTTCGCCCTCCGGGACACATCGCCGGATGATTAGGTCAGCACCTATGCGGAATAGGTACGAGTCTTCCCAGATGTAGTACTTGGCATTGGAGCGCAATTTGTCTTTCTTGGCCTTCGGCCAATCAGACGGGATCTGGTGTGATGTCACGTAGTTTACTATATCAGCAAACCAAGGAAGCCTAGTACCAATAGTTAAGAGGTGCTCATCAGGAAAATGCTCCATGATGGGCCCAGAAGGGTCGATGATCTCAGAAGGAAGGCGAGACAAGTGGTTAGCTACCACATTCTGTCTTCCCGCCTTGTCGCGAATCTCGAGTTCGAACTCTTGCAACAGCAAGATCCATCGGATTAATCGAGGCTTCGCATTCTTCTTTGCAAGGAGATGCCTCACAGCTGTGTGATCCGAGTAGATTATGACGTGGGAACCCAGGAGATAAGATCTGAATTTTTCCAGGGCAAATACTATCGCTAACAGCTCTTTCTCCGTAACCGTGTAGTTACGCTGAGCCTCGTCAAGTGTCTTGCTAACGTAGTAGATGACCACAGGTTTTCCGTCAATCTTCTGCCCCAAAACCGCTCCTACAACGAAGTCAGATGCATCGCATATGATTTCAAAGGGTTGAGACCAATCAGGGGACTGTAGGATCAGGGCTTGGGTGACTCGGTCACGAAGGTTCTCAAAAGCTTGAGTGCATTCCTTGGAAATCTCAAAGGGTACATCCTTGGAGAGAAGAGTAGTCAGGGGGCGTGAGATTTTTGAGAAATTAGGGATGAAACAACGGCAAAAATTGACGTGCCCCAGAAAAGATCGGATGTCCCTGATCGAGCTAGGCATAGGAAGTCTAGAAGTCAGATTAACCTTGGCTCGATCCACCTAAATGCCTCTCTCAGAAATTAAGTGTCCCAGGACGATCCCTTAAAGCACCGTAAAGTGGCTCTTTTCGCAGGAAAGAACCAGATTTACGTCAATGCAACGCCTGAGTATGTGAACCAAGTGCTGGAGGCAATCGTCAAATGATGCCCCGAAAACTGAGAAGTCATCCATGAAGACTTCCAGATAATCACCTAACATATCAGAGAATATGGCAAGCATGCACCGCTGAAAAGTCGCGGGTGCATTGCAGAGACCGAAAGGCATCCTTCGGAACGCATACGTCCCGAAGGGGCAAGTGAATGTGGTCTTCTCTTGGGCCTCTAGATGAATCGCCACTTAGTTGTAACCAGAGTACCCGTCAAGAAAGCAGAAGAATCTATTTCCCGCTAACTTCTCGAGAATATGATCAATAAATGATAGTGGGAAATGATCCTTCTTCGTGGAGGAATTGAGTTTTGGTAATCTAAGCAGACTCTCCACGAATTGGCTATACGGGTGGGTATGACCTCTCCAGTTTCAGTCGTGATGGTGGTGAGCCCTGCCTTCTTAGGAACAACCTGGATTGGGCTCACCCAACGACTGTTGGAGATCGGGTAGATGATCCCTGCACCTAACCACTTAATGATCTCCTTCTTTACGACCTCCTGTAGATCGGGATTCAAACGTCTCAGCATTTCACGTGAAGATCGTGCACTCTCTTCAGAATAGATACGGTGTGGGCAATAAGAGGGACTTATTCCAGTCAAATCATCAAGAGTCCAACCAATGGCTTTGCGATGTTGCTGGAGAACAGTAATCAGACGAGATTCCTGATTAGGTGTGAGTTTGGAGTTTATAATCACAAGAAATGTCTGATTAGAACCCAAAAAAACGTATTTTAAATGATCAGGAAGGGGTTTGAGTTCAAGAATGGGGTTATCAGCAACAGCGGGTGGTTCAGAGTGAGTGTGGGGTACAAGGGTAGGAGTTATAGGTTTGTCTAGATCAAGGTCTGACTCCTCTAATTGTGATTCAAGATCTTCTTGTGGTTGATGAGGAATAATCATGTTGTCCTCAAGTTGTGGTTCATCAACCACAACTCTAATATCACAGATTTGTTCAATGACACCGCAATTGATCCCTTGTTGGGCCATAAAGATATCAATTTTGGGAGTCTGATTCCCAAATTTCAGTTCTATTTAGCCCTCTTCACAACTTATGTTGGCTCTTGCAGTGGCCAGAAAAGGTCTCCCTAGTATGATTGGTGTATCCCTTGGATTTTCAGGTGCGTCCATATATAAAACTATGAAATCTACAGGGAAGTAGAAATCCCGCACCCTAACAATAACATCCTCAAAAATTCCTTTAGGTGACTTGATTGATTGATCTGCTAGCTGTAATGTCACCTCAGTCGGTTTCAGCTCAGATTCTTCTAGATGGTTAAGTAGGGATGTGGGTATCAAGTTTATGGAGGCACCTAGGTCCAATAATGCTCTATCAAACTGGATTTCACCGATCTTACATGAAATCAGGGGAGTGCCTGGGTCTTTTGCCTTGGGTGGGAGTCTACTCAGGATTACAGAGTTGGCTTGCTCTGACAGTACAATTGGACTCCCACTCTTGGTTCGCAGCTTACGCTGAGGTGTACACATGTTTTTAAGGAATTGTGCGTAAGCTGGTACGTGGCGGATTGCATCCATCAAGGGGATGTTTATTTGGACCTGCTCAAAGAGCTTGACCAGGTCCTCCTCAGGAGCCACGGGTTTGGTTGTCCGCTTTCCCTTGGTCAAGGATTCGGGAAATGGAACCTTGGTTGGTTCCTCTAAGATAGGTCCAGGTTTTTTATCTGGGACAGGGATAGGAACATCCTGGATGGCTGCCCTTTGGTTTGAGTCACTACCGGGCTTGGAGTGGTCTGGATAAGGTGGATCTTGTGTTGCCTTACCACTACGAGTTTGTACAGAATTTATTCTTGCTTGGTTCTGGTTAGGGTTGGTAGGATGGGCTACTGCTATTGGTAACCACATAGGAGGTTGAAGCTTCCATCCCGTCAAGTGAAGGAATGAAGGGACCTGATAGACCAAGTGTGCTTGGCCCAGATTTGGGTTCATAATGCGCTGCTGGGTCGGCACGCTATTTGGGTTAGGAAGAGGCTGAAAAGGAAGCGTGCCTGGTTGGTGAGAATTTGCCAACTGGGCAAATTGGTTGCAGACCTCTGTCATTTCGTCCTTATGTTGCTTCTAGATAGTCTCATTCGTTCTTTGAATGTCAGCCAAAGTCTGGAGGATAAGGAACATTTGATCTTGGTTGGGCCCGGATGGATAAGTGGGGTTGGGCCAAGGCTGAGGCAGTTGATAAGGACGAGGGGCTTGTGGACGGGGCTGAAAAGGTGGTCTCGGATTCTGAGAATTTCCCGTCCACTGGAAATTGGGATGGTTTCGCCATCCAGGATTGTAGGTATTGGAAAATGGGTCATTCTGGATAGCGTTGAGGTCCTCGCAAGTCTGAGGAGCCTCAAAAAAGTCGGAGAATAGGGGAGTAGGGCTCCCCTGGCAAGAATACAAAGGATTGGAGGTCCCTCCAGTCCTAGAGTCAGATGGGGGTGGATACGAGTCCATCCCAGGAGAAGGTCGGTGGAAAATGTTCTGCACAGTTTCCCGTGCGGGAGGGGGCTATGCGAAGGTGTTCTGTGTAGAGGTGGCTCGCTGCAAATGCTGAGTCACCTCATCCACCTTCTTCTCAATAATGGAGACCTTGTCCAATCAACTGGCCATTAATTCCAGGTCGACTGATGCGGACAGGCACTGCGTCTCGTGTGCTCTCCTAAGGTTCGTCGCTGCGCGGGTATTCGTCCTGTCGAATAATCCCATGGAGTCATTGTTGATGGAGTTCTCGCACATATTCTTGATAATCCCCCACACGGTATCTTCATGATGACCCATGATATTCCCTCCGCAAGTTGCATTGACGAACAGTCTAATATCTTCACGGAGTCCCTGGTAAAAAGACTGGATTTGTTCCCATTTAGGAACTTCGTGAGGGGGGCACTTTCTCATGAGATCCTGAAAACGATCCCATGTCTCATGAAGAGGTTCTCCCGTCTATTGCGTGAAGTGAGTAATCTGATGGCGTAAGACATTGGTTCAACCGACAGGGAAGAACTTCTTCAAGAACTCGGACTGAAGTTCCTCCCAAGTGTTGATCGGGTGGGTCTATGTTTGATACCAATGAGCCGCCTTGTCCATAAGGGAGAAAGAGAACATCTTCATAAGTAGGATATCTAGATTCTGTGCGTCTGACCCGAAGGTC
Source organism: Thalassia testudinum (assembly GCA_037157565.1). Classification (NCBI taxonomy): domain Eukaryota; kingdom Viridiplantae; phylum Streptophyta; class Magnoliopsida; order Alismatales; family Hydrocharitaceae; genus Thalassia; species Thalassia testudinum. Next base: position 97,749,954 of record JAZHRO010000039.1, on the reverse strand, counting down.
TGGGCCAGATGCTTAAGTTGTTTGATGTGCTGGAAGGGATATTCAGAGTTAAGCCCATAGAATTTGGGTATGGCATGAATCATGTTGAGCTTTAGTTCGAAATCCGATCCTCCAGTCGGGATTCTGACTCAAGGCTCAATTGCCACCGCAGCGGAATTATAGTGATCTCGCATCATGGGGCGCTGCGGTGGATTCATGAAGTTTTGGAAGAGATCATTGAGTCGCTAGAGCTGGTGCTCAAGATTATTCTCTTCTTCAATGGGCTGAGCCATTGTGAAAGAAGAGGGGGAATTAGGTTCAGAATCAGAAGAGAGGTCTATGTAAAGAGGTTGTTGCACAAACAAGGGTATCGAGGCTTGGCCTCGGGGAGAGTGAATTTCTAGAGGAGGTTTCAAGGACCTCCCACCGAACATGCACTGATGGATTGGACGAGATTAGCAAGTGCTGGACCCAATCAAGACACCCAAAATGTTGGGTGACTACAGAGGTTCAGGGTAGATGATACCCCTTAATCAGAAGGTCGTCCACCTGAGAATTACCTGGCCAGCTGGAGAGGGTGAGTCCCGCGAAGACCCCTACATGGTGAGCGCCCCCACGGGTTATAAGGTTTCCCCCACCCGACCTCTCTTGTCACTGAGATTCCAGGTAGACCAAAATGGGGACCTTGACCTCTTAAGTCTACCACTTTTAATTAGGATCAAGGTGCTTAGGGTTTCACTTGAACTTTATCCTTTTTTTTGTGCAAAAAGTGACCTAATTTAAAGGTTGGTTGATTCAAGAGATCAACTTCACCTATTAGTTCCTATGAGAGCTTATTAGGTCCTTTCTTTTAGGGTTCAAGTGACTTAAGTGCTGGATTGCTTAGGGTTTCTCTTAATAGATCTTTTCAAGCAATGGCTTAGGCACACTTCTTTTGGGGGTTTTCAATTCTTGATTAGAAGGTGTGTCTCTAAAACCCTAGCTTAGAATCTTATGTTAGCTCTAATTGGTCCAATTAGTTGCCTCAAGATTAGGTAACTAGGGCTCAAGGAAGAAGGTTTTAGCCCTAATTACCTTTAGTGGATATACAGATAGAATGTGTTGGAATTGAAAAACAGGCAACTCTTGTGATTTACTATGTATGAAAGACAGGTAACCCCTAGATTGCTTTTCTTTTTCTTCCTCTTTAGAATTTTAGGGGCTTAAAAGAGAGGATAGAAAATTACATGTCCCTTGGTGTGGTTTTTGTGCGGCTGCTTGTTCATTCTTGTTTTCCTGTACCTGCACAACAAAAGAGAAGAGATTAAGTCGGCAGTAAATCAAAAATTGTGATTTAATAGCTTCTAGAATGCCCACTGCTCCCCGACAACGGTGCAAAAAACTGACGATCGCTCTTTCGTTGCTGTTGAAGATATCGTCGTTGCAGTATTACCAGGAAAAGCGATTATCAATTTAAGTGAATTTATTACTCGAAATTTAAAATGTTCCGAGGTCGAACTCAGGGAGCAAACTTAATTCTAGAAGCATACAAATTCACAATTCACTATAATATACTACTTTACAAAAATTAAAGAGAGAGAGGGAACAAAAATCTCTCTTTTTCTTCTTTCTTTCTTTCTTCTCCTCTTCTCTCTTCCTTCTCTTCTCTCTCTACCTTTTCTTCTTCTCGCACTGTGCCATCTTCTTCTTCTTCTTCTCACACTGTGCCTTCTCCTTCTTCAGCTTCTATGTTGCCTTTCCTTCTCTTTTCCCTCTGCGAGTCTTCTTCTTTCTTCTGTCTTTAGTTTCTCTTCTTCACCTTCCTTTCTCTACAGCTTCCTCCTTCCTGTCTTCTTCCTCTTTCTTCAGCTACTCTATGCGGCTAAGTCCTCAGCCGCTCCTCCTCTTTTCTTCTTCTCCTGCTTCCCTGCACATTACAAGGTTAGGCAAAACCTAACCCCTACCCGCCCCACGTCTCTCTCTCTCTATTTCTCTCTCAAAGGTTCGCTCCCAGAGCATTTGCGGGTATACGGGTCAGGTAACGCGCCCGAGCTAGAACCACCGGCGTGCGGTGGTGGACGAGGAGTGCTTGATCGAGTAATCAGGTTCGACCTAGGCCCGCGGGGCGTGAGCGCAGGCAAGGGCGGGTGCGAGCGCATGGCGCGCTGCATGTGTAGGCGAGGGACCTGACCCTTGTGTATCGAAGACGACATGCCCAATACACGTTTTCAATTTATTCGAAGTGCTGCACTCAGACGTTTAGGAGGTGGGACTAAAAGTCCCACCTAAATTTTGCGCCCTCACCCGTAGAAGGAATCCTCGCAATTGCAGTGATACGCGAGCTCTCACCTTCGATTGGGAACCTAGGACCGTGCGTGAGTCTCTCCCACGTGGCCTGGGACTCCCACCTGGGGCTGCAGAGGCCTGGAGCTGCTAGCAAGCTCGCTCCAAGCTCGGCGGCAATGGCAGCTAGCGTGCAGAACCTAAAAGCACGAATACTGCCTCGCGGCTCCGTCAGAACATCAGAAAACCCTCACCGTATCACGGCAAAGGTGAGGCAGGGGTTGGCTGGCCGTGGGGCGGCCTGGGCATGCGTGCCTAGGTCACTCTGTGGCCGTGAGGATGGGTTTGTTCGAGAGGTAGTTTCAATGGATGGCATGGTTAGTGGAAGGGCGAGAGGTGGTCAGTGGGAAGTGGTGAAGCTCAAGGACCGGTTGGCGAGGGGTGGAGTGGTCTGTGGTGGGGAAATGGCCTCGCCGGAGTTGGTGGTCGGAGGTAGAGATGGTGAGGGTGGACACTGGCGTTGAGGGGTCGAAACTACAAATTAACAAGGGGAAATAAAGGGGAGAGTAAAAGGAAGAGTTTTTACCTAGCTAAGCGAACGAAAGGGAGGAGATGGCGATCGGTGCATCTTTGCCGTCGCCGGAGACGAAGGTGCCAGAGGAAGGGGCGGCGACGAGGAGAAGGGATCGGAGAGTGCCAGCTGGTACGGCGTGGCGCAGAGGAGAATGGCGGCGCTGGCTCTGCCACTGGTATGATGGCAGAGCAACGAGAAGAGGGAGGAAGAGTCGCCGGAAGCTTCTGGCTATTGGCCGGAGTGAGAAGACGAATTTGGGGTAGTTCTCTGGCCAAATTAAACTTGCCGAAAATGGCAACCCCAACCTCTCTTTAAATAGGTGTTGGCGAGGAGGGAAACACAAGGAGGAGGTGTGGGCAGGCCGCCGGAGATATGGCCGGAAAAGAGACCTATGCCTCTCGCACGTTCGCACGAGAGGTATGGGTGTCGGCAGGACATGGGAGGGGGTCCATGCGGAAGAAGACAATGTAGGGGACCCTCCTCTCGTTTCTGGGGTCGGTCCCCATACCCTGCGCGGCGCCATCCTCTACACAAAGTCGCCGGAGGTATGGGTTGCTGCTGCGGGTGGCAGAGGGACCGATTTGAAAAGAACGAAGGGAAAGTTTAGGGGTTAAGTGCAAGGGTTCAAAAAGTTAAGGGTCAAAAAGTAATTCTTGAGGACCAATTTGTAAAGTAGGTCAAGGAGAACTTTCCTTAGGTCCAAATTTTGATATAACCCTAATTTAGACCTAAGGAATCTAATGGTGAAGTTGGATTTTAGGTTTGACCATGTTTGACTAGTCAATTTGCACAAAAACCTAAATTAGGTCAAAAATTGGGTATGGTTCTCAATCTTGGTCAAGATAGGTTCCAATGGCCAAATTGAAGGTTCTAAACCCTAGGGGATATTTTTTTCATGAATTTTAGAGGGTTTAATTGATTTTTATCTTTCCTGAAACTTCGTTAATTAAAGCGAAGTTATTTTAGGGTTACAGAATGTTATTTAATTCCTAGAAGCCGCTATAACCCTTTTCAGATCAAATCATCTCACTTTCTCTCTTATTAAGCCCATTTGACCTGTGTTTAGACCCTTAGAAATCTCGTTTGTGTACTGCATTGGTAAAATTGCAGTTTTACCCCTTGTGAATTGCTTTATACTCAAATTTATAGTTCTCTGATTTAGTCTTTCCCTTAGGTTTTGTAGGAGCTTTTGTATACTTATTTAGGTCAAAATGTGCTAGTTAGGGTTCATGATGAGGTTCTCATCAGTTGCCAATGGATACAATTAGAGAGAGGGTATTGACTACAATGATATACCTTCAGCCCCATTGTTAAAGCAACTACGGTCAAGACTGTCCTCTCCATTGTTGTCTCCAACAAATGGACTCTTGAACAACTTGACATAAGTAATGCATTTTTGCATGGAAACCTTCAGGAGAATATCTACATGATACAGCCACCTGGTTTTGTCCATATTGACTTCCCCAGTCATGTCTTGAAACTAAACAAGTCCTTATATGGCCTCAAGCAAGCACCTCGAGCGTGGTTCAGTCGACTCAGCAACTACCTCGCTTCTCTTGGCTTCCAGGGGTCCAAAAAGTGACACTTCTCTATTCACTCTTCACCAAGGAGTAGTCTGCATATATATCCTGGTCTATGTTGACGACATTATTATCACTGGCAATGACGATGACTTCATCTCATTAATTTGTCGGCTCAACAACGGATTTCAGCTTTGCGATCTTGGCCACCTTCACTACTTCCTAGGCATTAAAGTCCTTTGCCATCAGTCAGGAATCCTGTTATCACTAAGAAAGTATATTCTTTATCTTCTTGCTCGAGCTGGGATGACCCAGTGCAAGCCTCTACAACCACCAATGGCAAGCAGTACCGAACTCGTCAATCAAGGGACACCCCTCGATGATCTGACATTATACAGACATGTTGTAGGTGCATTATAATACCTTCTCCTCACCCGACCTGATTTATCCTTCTCTATCAACAAAGCTTATCAATTTCTAAACAAACCCATAGAGGATCATTGGGAGCACGTCAAACAGATCCTCCACTATCTAAAGCATACCATTTCTCATGGCCTTCTTATATCTGCAACCTCATCTACCATGCTTCATGCTTATTCAGATGAGGACTGGCTAGGTTCTTTAGATGACCAAAAATCCTCAGGAGGCTAGTTGATTTTTCTTGGAAGTAACCTCATCTCTTGGTCAGCTAAGAAACAACAGACCGTCTCCCGATCATCCACAGAATCTGAGTACAAGTCTCTTGCCAACACAACTGCCGAAATTATCTGGCTTTAGTCTCTCCTGAAAGAACTTCACACTGACTTGGCTACACTACCAATGTTGTGGTGTGACAACATTGGAGCAACATATCTCACTGCAAATCCCGTATTTCATGCACGAACAAAACACATTGAGGTTGACTATCACTTCGTCCACGACCAAGTGGTAAAAAGGCTTCTCTCTGTCAAATATCTATCCTCAAAGGACCAACTTACAGACATTTTAATCAAACCTCTCCCAAAGACACAATTTCTTCATATTTGGGACAAGCTATGAGTTCAATCCGACGTTACATAGTCACTTGGATTGAGGGAGGATGTCAACCAAGTCCTCTCCTCTACTACCAGCTACAACCTTGGAAGACTTCAACGGCTACCACCTCTGTGGACTCCAGCCAACTCCATCAAAGTCTCTGCCATCAGCTTCACAAATATCTAAAAATAGATGTAGTCTTAAAATATAAATACATGTATAAACCTCTACGTGAAATGATTGAGAAAGAACTTGTTCATTCTTCTTCTTTGACACGAATGTATTAAATATCAAGTCAATGAAGTTTCTCACTTCACTCACCAATTCTACTACAATGTAAATGTGGTGGATAAGTTGATATATTGCTGTTATTTATTATTTTTATTTATATTGGAAGTGAGTTACTGGAGGAAGACGTGGTGATGGGAGTAAGTTATTCGGAAAGATGTGATATGTAAGGGCAAATATGTGATAGGTGAGAGTGGATTAGTGGGGGTAAATGTTCTTCATTGTTCACTTAATACCTCCACGTAGGATAACTTGTCACTTTATTATCCTAATGGTCCAACCAAGATTGTTCAATCTATAGGGATATCACTAAAAAATACTATAGTGTGATAAAATAATTCAATTAACAAGTTTACATAATGAAATAAATCAATTATAATATCGAACAAATGAGCGGCAAGAAATCACATTCACATTTTTGTATAATTAACTTAAAGAAGCAAAAGAGAAAAGTATTTTCAATACTCAAGGAAATTAAGAAATATTTTTTTATTCATTAATTTGTGCTCATTATTCCAACTTAATCTCATATTTAGTATTGCTCACTTGCACGTTCGTCGGATATTGCCGATACCAAATATGAGACTAAATTAGGGAGCTGCATAGAGTCTTTGCAAATAGAGGAAGAAAATGGGTAGAGAAGAAAGGACAAAATAGGAAGAAGAGAGGGGAAGAAGAGATGAAATAAACTTCCTTGTAGAAGCCACACCTCACCGTTTATATCTCCAGCACCCTCCAAGTTTCAATCATAGAACCATATAATTTCCCAACTAGCTAACCTGCAACCTATACACAACCCTTCTTTAAAGACCAACTCCCAGCTTATCCCTTCAATTCAGAGACCCCACACAATTTTTCCAAGAACTGGGAGGCAGTCTACTCCTTAATCTTTCATTTATTAAGTAATTTACCTGTCATTCCAATTAAATAGAGAGAGAAAGAAACAAAGACGGGAAAAAGTTCTCCACACCATAATGATTCAGTCAACAAGATCCTTAATACTCTCTATATTGACATGCATGTCATAGAGATATAATCCCAACATTAGAATATCATCAATCACAATTGTACTCCAAACATTCAATTACCCATCAATCAAAACGAATATACACTACTAAGAAATGTCGTCATGGCAACAGTTTAATTGCGGTGGTTTTCCCCCAAATCGTCGCTACTAGGTCTATCAAGACGCCTTGTTGAAGGCATCATTGGCGACGGTTTACGAATCATTGCTAATATCCACAACAATTCTTTAACCATCTCTGATATTGCATATCGCATCGGTTATGATAAAAATGGTCACCAATAGTCTCCTTAAGTAGATCTCTTGGAGGGGCTATTGGTGACAATTGTATAACCATTGTCAAAAGTATAATCGCGACGATTATTTGTAAATTGTCGCAAAAAATAAAAAGAAGTAATTTAAAAAAAAAATCTTTATAACCATCACGGGAAATAAAAAAGGAACCTTTTTGAATTCTTCCAGCTACGATTGTCTTTATAATTGTCATCAAAGGAAGATATGAAACCCCTATTACCCTCACACACCCCTCCCTCTCATTCAACCCAAAACCCTCTTCTTCCTCCTCCTCCTCCCCCTATGTCGATCCCTCCTCTCCAGAGATCTTCCCCTCGGCTCCCCCCCCACCCCACTTGCACATGCCACTCCCCCATGCCTTAGCGACCTCCTCATCTTCTTCCTCCTCCTCCTTCGCCTCTACATGCTCCACCTCACCCCTCCTTCCCTCCACCATCCAAAAACAGCACCACCCCCCTCCCCCCCTTCCCCCCCCCCCCTCCTACTCCCCTCCACCCCACAGTCCCTCCTTGCCTCTCTACTCCCTCCCACCACCACCACCTCCTCGACCTCCCCCTCCACCTCCTTTTCCTCCCTGTCAGTCACCTCCTTAGAGAATATTTATTCTTTTTTTTTTTTGAAAAGATGCATGATCGTTGTGATGTAATTTGTGAATTAACTTGGTTATTTTGTGGATTAACTGTGATGTGAATATTCTATTAAGGATAAAATAAAATGTATTTAGTAGGTAAGAGTGCGGGGAGGGGGGTGTTAATTTGGATGTGGATTAACTAGGATGTGAATCTTTGATTACAAGCAAAAAAAAAATGGACTTGGCATGTGAGATTGGCACGAGACGGGGGGGAGGGGGGTGGTGATTGGTGCTAAAAAAGAAAATAATAGCAATTAAAAGTCACACCACCAATTCAACCCACAATAAAGACAAGTATATAGAGGAAACCAAAGTTAGGTCAAAACACTACCTAGATATCCTCTATCTAGGATTTTGCCCTGCTTTCCAGTAAAAATGATTAACCACGGCACAAATCCGAAAGTAGGTGTTAGCAAGAATTGTCGTTTTAAGAATGTAGTGTCATAATATATGACGAAAATCGCAACAGCATTTAAATTTATAAAATACTCGAAAACAAAATTGAGTCCGAAGTCGTTCGTAGGGAAAATTGTAATTCACACGCTAATCAAAGATTTAGACAATGAGCACAATAATAAGAATATAAATGAATATCAGTAATCAAAATATATTTAATTAATAGCTCATATTGTATCTCAGGAAATAAAGGAGAAAAAAGAATATAAAAGTCCAAAAATGATAATTTAGATCACCAAGAATACCCCCGAATTAAGTACATGTCAAGTATAATCAAATACTCAAATTTTCCAACAGTGGTTTTTGAACCAGTAATCCACGTCAACACAAGTACTTAAATATTTCCACAATAATTCAGATCAAGCCTAAGTCAGACGTCAGGTATAACCTTGAGACGACTTAACCGTTTAAACCTCAGAACAGGCACAAGGGTGCCAAGCACAGAGCAGACCTTAGAGATGCTAAGTGTTGAGCATATCAGCATGCATCTCGAGGCACAAGCATAAATCCCAATGCAAAACCTACCCCTACCCTTATCAGATTTTCCTTCTTTTCCCCTTCAGAGAACCGGGTATAGGTTAGGTAGGTAATCGGGTATAAACGGTATCGGGTCCAGGCTCACCGAGTGTGTAAGGTGAGCGAGGAGTGGAGGGCATGTGAGTGAGGCGTGAGGGACCTCACCCCTCTGTGTCGAGGAGATATGCCTAAAGTCGAAATTCCTTTTTTGTGCTATGATGAATTTGGTCCCCACGATGTGGGACTAAATTAGCTTCCTTCCTCTTCAATGCGGGCATGGATGTCCTCATGAAATCGAGGTTGCTGTGCAGCTTCTTTCTTCGATTGACGATGCAGGTGGTTTCAACAAGTCAAGCCGTGGCTACTGGGGGTAGCCTTGAGGTCAGTGGTTAGCATTGAACTGCGGACGATGGTGGCGGCGAGTGGAAGGCCGACGAACACTTGAAACGTCAAACATGGGCTTTAAGCCCTAATTAGAAGGTCCATCAGTGTCGCTGTGGTGTGAGGAGGTCGGTGGTGGAGTTAATTTGATGAACAATGGTGTATGGTGGACGACCGAGGTCAAAGAAGACAATGGTGGAGTGGGTTGTTCGGCCGGAGTTTTGGGTGAGCGGAGTGCCCAATAAACATGGGGCTTACGTTCTATGGAGTGAGTGAAAGGTATTGATGGTGGTGGTTGTGTGTATGGTTGAGCATAGCGACTGGACGAAGCTCATCGGAGCTTTGCCAGCCACGAAGAAGACGAAGAGGGAGAGAGGTGAATGGCAATAGAATTGAGGTTCCGAGAAGGTAAAGCTAACCTAGAAAGATAGAGGGAGAGAGAAAACCTATTTTAACGGACGAAAGGGGAGGAATGGCGCCGGCTGTGATTGGCCGACGCCGGAGATGGTGAATGCTCCTCTGATGAGAATGTCAAGGAAGAAGGGATCAAGGCAGCCCTGGCTTTGGCCTACCAGGCACGAATGAAGTTGGGGAAGATGTTTCCTCTGCCTATGGTACGTGGCAGAGGGCGACAACGGGGAATTGAGGAGCTCATCGAAGCTGCGATCGGAGGTGGCTGAGGAAGAAGAGGAAGATGTTTTTGGCCTGGAACCGAGCTAAGGAGGACGGTGGAACCTAGAGGAGCTTTTATAGAGCTCGAAAATGAGCTCTAAATGAAGAGAGAGGCTTAATTGAGCCTCGATTTGGAATCAAGAAATCCCTCAATTTTCATGGGTTCGCATGGTCTTTCTGCCTCGAATCAAGGTCTAAGATTACGTTCACATGGATCTCCACCGTCTAAACTCCAATCCCACCAAATTTGGTGGGATTTGGAGGTGATTTGATGAGGTTTTGCCTAAGTCAAAGTTCAATTGAAGGTTGTTGACCTAACAATGGCAGCAAGGACCTATTTGTAAATATGACGAGAAACATAGGGACCTAAATGTAATAAATTTTGAAAGCTAGCGACTTGGATGTTAAGAACAGAGGTTTTAGGGACTGAAGTGCAAACTAGGTCAAGATGGACTTTGATTAAACCCGAATTTTGCAACTAACCAAATTTGGACCCAAGGAATCTAATGATGAAGTTAGTTTTGAGTTTTGACCAATTTTTACTAAGCAATTTGCATAGAAGCCCAAATAAAGGCAAAATCCTGTTTAAAACTCTATTCTAGGTCAAAATGGGTTTAAATGGTCAAACCAAGGGTACCAAACCCCTTAGAATATTTTTCTATAGATTTAAAGAGGTTTAGATGAATTTTATCCTAACCAGAACCTCTTCAATTTAAGCAAGTATGAAATTATGATTTTATATACTATTGTGGTTCTCGAAATGCATGAAATCCTGTTTCTATCAGTATTAACCCACTTTTTAATCTTTAATGCTCAATTGACTTCTAATTAACCCCTCAGTGACCCGGTGATTACTCTGCATTTGTGATATGATGTTAAAATAGTATAATTAACCATAATTTATTGTTCTCTCCTCAAAAGTGATCTCCGTGGAATTACTGTCCTTAGGCAACCATTCAAGAGCATTTATCACTTAATTTCAACTAATTTAAGCTAGTTATGGCTAATGATAGTGTTACCATCAGTAGGGTACCTCTAGTACAACTTCACTTCTTGGACAAACCCAAGAAGAATTTTATTCCTCTTCTTCTAAGAAGAATGCAAAGCCTACAACCTCGACATCCAAAGTTACATCAAAATCTGAAATCGAATGAACAACAGGTCATATAGAGCCAATTGCATGTGTGGTAAATGTAAATGCAATTAAGACTTGAAATGTTACGAACGCGGCCTCAAGACGGTTTTTAAGACGTCTGACCAGACGTCTGGAACCCCTTTCCAGATGTCTGGTATTTAATTTTTGCGGCGTACGGGGTGCGAGAGCGCGCAGACCTGCACCCGCCACTCTCTTCCCTCTTTTCTCTCTCTCCTCCTGTAGGGCGCGGTGCTTCCCTCTCTCTCTCCCCGCGCGGCCTTAAAAGGCCCCTCGCCCTCTCCCTCACCCTCATCTTCTCCGTGTCCCTCTTCTTCTTCTCCCAGCCGGTGAGAGAGCGCGAAAGAGCGAGTGAGCGGCGGCAGCAGCGGCCGCGGCAAGTGTGCGAGAGGAGGTGTTGCGCGAGGGAGGAGACGCTCGACCGTGAGGGCTCGAGCTTGTCGGGGCAGCTAGAGCCGGCCGGCGGGGGAGCAACGGGCGTGGAGTGTCGCAGAGGGGCTGCTGTAGCTCGAGCAGCAGGCGGACGAGGCGCGGCGCGGCCGTGCGTCGCAGGCGGAGAACGAGTCGAGCTCTGATTCTGGAAGTTTTTCTAGAATCAGACGTCTGGGCTTCCAACCAGACGACGGTAAAGATGTCTGGAGGACTGTCCAGACGTTTGGCAGGTAAGATATTCGATCTGCTTCCTTTTTCGCGCGTACGACCATGCAGCCGTCCACCGCGCCTTCGTCTGCGACTCGTCGTACTGAGAACAGGTATGGGTACGTGTAGGTTCTGCTCGGGAGGGCGCAAGGGCTCGCCATCCCACGTGAGTCGGATGTCTGGCCGCAGTGCTAGACGACGGGAAGGACTTCCAGACGTCCGGGGTGACCATCGGACGTCTGGGAACTAAGCCAGACGCCCCTGCAAGCTTCTAGACATCTGAGGGACTACACAGAACGAAGGTACGCTCTGACCCACATTTTAAGACGTCTGGAAGGGGTTCCAAACGTCTGATTTTGAGCAGTTTCGTCATTTTCGACCCGTTTAGGGCCCGTTCGGAGTCCGTTTTCCGCATTTCGAGTTGCATTCTTTCCGGAATAAAATCCTCTACCCGTTTATAGTAATTATATACCGTTCCGAGAAACTCCTTGTGTTTTATCCTTGTGTTAGGACCCCGTTCCATTGCAGTCTTGTGGATTGCGAAGATGCGCGGGATTTCCGACCACGCCCCCAGTACTCCCGTTGTAGCTGGTAGAGTGGCTTTTAATTTGCTTAATCAAATTTGTTACAATTGTGGAATAATTAATAGAGTCTAGGGCACTGCATGAACCCTAGGACTGAGAAACTAGATTGAATGATAGATCCTAGGGTATTACATGGAACCTAGGGCTGCAAACTAGATTGAATGATAGATCCTAGGGTACGGCATGAATCCTAGGACTGGAAAACTAGTGATATGTATATAAATATTACAGTCTTGGAAAGGTGAAAAGGAAATAATAGCTGCCTGTAAATTGATTTAACCGCTGCCTGTTATGAAGGAATAAATATGATTGAGAACATGGGTTGTATGAACGTAAGACTGGAACAGTGAAACCTACAATGGCCAAACAAAAAGAATACGAACCCTACGGGGAATTAGGAGTAGAACTCCTGGATAGAGAATAGAATGGAACTGAGAAAGTGAAACGTGAAAATGTGTTGTCTCTTGGGTACGTGGTACCAAAGAGAGCACACATTACCCCTTAGTATAGAGGGGAGCTTGCCGCCCTCAGGTTGAGACCGAGGTGGGTTTGGCCACTGTACACCGACTTGCTGGCCCTCGCGTACGCAGTACCGAGGAGGGCTACTAGTGTAAGGAGAGCACTAGCTACCCCACGGGCCCTGGGGTTCTGCTAGCCTCCTACACTGACTTGTTAGGCCTACTGGGCAAACCAGGGTAGTCAGGCGAGGGTGCGCGGACTGTGGAGGGGTTGGACCCCTATTACTGAGAGGGCTCTACCCTATACTGGTTCCGTGCTGTACTTTGGGCGCACCCGTTAACGGAAACGACTGACCGCGTGCTAGTGCGGGGTAGCTACCCGTGTGTTTATCCCGCGTGCCGTAGTCACCGTTACGTCTGTCAGCGACCTTGGGGTGGTTGACTGAGAGTAGGATCACCACGGGGGACTCTCCCGGCCAGGAGAGCACCACGTGTTACTTCTACCATTCGGAAAAGACTGCAATCAAGATCGTTCCCACGAGGAACATTCGAGATCAAGTGAAGGATCTGAGAAATAAATAAATCATGAAATAACAGAAAGACGCAAATAAAGGATGTAAATATATAACAGTCACTGTACATTCTACTGCTTCTTTAGTTTTTCGTTGCCACTCTACTCAGTGTTTCGCTGATGTGTTACACTCGTTACTTTTCAGGACCAGGTGTTGAGCAGCCAGGGTCAGCGGCTGCAGAGGACGCTGGGCCGAGTAGGGTCCAGTAGAGTTACCGCAGTTCTTTTTGTACCCCTTTTGTTCCACTGTAGTGAGTAGTTCTTATTACTCTCTGTACTTCTTTACTTGTAGCTTCATGTTATGTTATAATTGTTGTTCTACTGTTGTGGTGGTATATACTGTAGTAGTTCCTTTTCTTACTACTGTATTTTGTTACTGCTAGTTATATTCATGCTGAATGTGGTTTATTTTACTGCTCTTTTGGTTACTTCCTCGTTGGACGACTAGGTCTTGGGATTTGTCGAGTCGGTCCGGTTCTCGTGTCTCGTAGGGACTCGGGAATCGGATCGTTACAAGATGGTATCAGAGCAAGGTCGTCCCGAGAAGTGAATCAACTGACTGGAAAATAACCAATTCACATGTCTATAACTAGAGTAGCCACCACAACATATCTTTTGACATGAGTTCTTAGATGTTTTTCGTTAGATATCGTTCCGTATTGACGTGTTTCCGTTTTGTTTCGTCGCGAGACTGGCGAGGCAGGCCGCAGGCGCGGCCGAGGACGAGGCCGGCGAGGTGGGCGTGCCGTTGTCAACGCCTCCGTGGACCAGCCACTGCTCCCGGGCGTCCAGGCCCAAGACCTCACCCAGCTGATACGAGACATTGTGCGGGAGGAGCTCCACCCACCGCCCCAAGTGCCTCACCCTGGGGCTACGGAGGGGGAGTCCTTTGTGGGACCACACGACGGACGCGGCGCTGGACTCGGGGGAGGGGATGGGCCGCCACCGCCCCCACCTTCCTCCGACACTTCTGTGCACGAGGCACCTTTGCCTGGAGGTGCACCAGCATCTCCACTGCAGCGCCACTTCGAGCTCTTCGGGCAGTTCCAGAAGCTGAAGCCCCCCTCCTTCAAGGGGGATGAGGACCCGACCGAGGCAGAGGACTGGCTCGAGCAGCTCGAGAAGATTTTCGACACTCTTCACCCCCCGGTAGAGTGCCGCATGGCCTTCGCCACGTACCAGCTGGAGAGTGCGGCACACAAGTGGTGGAGAGCGATCAGGGGACAGGAGAGGGACGAGCCGACCTGGGACCGGTTCGTCACCCTCTTCTGCGAGCAGTACTTTCCCCAGACGTGGCAGGACCAGAGGAGGCGGGAGTTCCACACTCTTCGCCAGGGGACGATGACCGTGAGCGCATACCGCACGCGTTTTCTAGAGCTGTCCCGCTTTGCAGCGATAACGGTAGCCACTGAGGAGGAGCGCCTTTGGAGGTTCACCGAGGGGCTCCGGCCTGCGATTCGAGGGTATGTCAAACCCCTAAAGCTGCCTACGTTTTCGAGGGTGGTGGAGGCAGCTATGACCTACGAGGAGACCAACCCGTCTGCGCGACACACTAACGGCGGGCAGAAGAGGCCCTTCCAGCCAGACTTTTCACAGGGCCGGCGAGAGAGGAGGCACGTGGCGTCCGCGGGAGAGCCGTCACGTTTTGCAGGGCCATCAGTGGCCTTTGGGGGCCCTCGATAGGGGCCAGTCGCCAGCACCGGACCCCCGCCCAGCCGACAGCAAGGACCCACGGAGGGCAGGAGTCGGGTTCCCCTCTGCTACCAGTGTGGCCAGCCGGGCCACATCAGGAGGGACTGCCTGTCTAGGGCAGGAGGTCAGCAGATACTTCCCGCGCAGAGCACTGGAGGGCGCACAGGAGGCTGCGGTTCCCAGGCGCGAGGAGGAGGACAGCAGTCACGAAGAGGGTACCGACTAGCACCTACCCGTCCGACGCAGAGTGTGGCTGCTTCGTCCACACCTAGAGCTGAAGGGCGTATCAACGCCCTGACACACAGGGATGCCAGAGCTTCGGGATCGGTGGTGGCATGTATGGTTTCAGTTTCCGGCAGACTCATTTACACACTTTTCGATTCCGACGCTACGCACTCGTTTGTCGCATCCAGTTTCGCAGGTAGTTTAGGCTAGGACTATACGCTGTTAGAGATTCTGTTCGTAATCATAGGTCCGAGTGGTCAGCTGTTTGTGGCTGAGGAGGTGTACACGGGTTGCGAGGTCAGGGTCGGGGGACATAGTCTGCCAACTGACCTGATTATGATACAGATGGAGGACTTTGGCGTAATTCTGGGGATGGACTGGCTATCCGCTTACCACTCTTTGATGGATTGTTTTGAGAGGAAGATCGTCTTCTCCATACCGGAGTTTCCTTCTTTCAAGTTTCACGGACAGCCAGTGGACGGAGGCTTCAGGTGCATTTCAGCACTTCGGGTGGCGAGACTTTTGAGCCAGGGGTTGAGGGCTTCCTAGCTTGTGTGGTGGAAGAGCCCAGCCCTGTGGCAGACTTCTCGAGCATCCTGGTGGTCAGAGAGTACCCTAACGTGTTCCCAAACGAGTTACCAGGACTACCGCCCGAGCGTGAGATCGAGTTTGAGATCTCACTAGTACCAGGGACTAGCCCCATCTCCACCGCACCATACCGGATGGCACCGCTTGAGCTACGAGAGCTCAAGTCTCAGTTGCAGGATCTTTTGGAGAAGGGCTTCGTGAGGCCAGGTGCGTCTCCCTGGGGAGCCCCGGTACTGTTTGTGAAGAAGAAGGATGGTACCCTACGCCTTTGTGTGGACTACCGACAGCTGAATAGGGTCACCATCAAGAACAGATATCCACTGCCAAGGATCGATGACTTGTTTGACCAGTTGCAAGGTGCCTCGGTGTTCTCCAAGATCGACTTGAGGTCTGGATACCACCAGTTGAGGATCAGGGAGGCAGACGTCTCCAAGACAACTTTCCGCACCCGGTACGGACACTACGAGTTTTTGGTCATGCCGTTTGGGCTGACCAATGCCCCCGCTGCTTTCATGGACCTGATGAACCGGGTGTTTAGACCGTACTTGGACCAGTTCGTGGTGGTATTTATTGATGACGTACTCATCTATTCTCGAGATCAGACACAGCACGGACAGCACTTGCAGATGGTTCTGGACACACTGAGATGACGTAGGCTGTACGTCAGGTACAGCAAGTGCGAGTTCTGGTTGAGGGAGGTGACCTTCTTAGGTCATGTGATCTCTGGGAACAGCTTGGCGGTGGACCCAGCCAAGGTCGAGGCAATGGTCAGGTGGGAGAGACCGCGTTCAATCACCGAGATTCGCAGTTTCCTGGGACTGGCAAGCTACTACAGACGGTTTATCAGGGGTTTTTCACAGATTGCGCGTCCTATGACACAGTTGACCCGGAAGGACGTGCCCTTCACTTGGACAGACGCCTGTGAGGCGTGTTTTCAGGAGCTGAAGGAGAGGTTGACTTCGGCTCCCATGCTCACCATCCCTGACAGTAGTGGCGGGTTCGTTGTGTACACGGACGCCTCCTTGCAGGGGTTAGGAGGTGTGCTCATATAGAGGGGTCACGTTGTCGCTTACGCTTCGCGGCAACTGAAGCCCCATGAGCATACCTACCCTACTCACGACCTGGAGCTAGCAGCTGTCGTCTTCGCACTGAAGACCTGGAGGCACTACTTGTACGGTGAGACCTTCGAGATTTTCACGGATCACAAGAGCCTCAGATACCTTTTTTTATCAGAAGGAGCTCAACATGAGACAGAGACGTTGGTTGGAGCTCCTGAAGGACTATGACTGCAGCATTTCCTACCACCCGGGAAAGGCCAACGTGGTGGCTGACGCCTTTAGTCGGAAGGCGCCCGCGCACTTGGCCAATTTACAGTTACAGAGTTGGAGCCTTTTGGAGGAGGTGGGCAGTTGGCGACCCCTAGAGTTACGGGGGCACTGTGGGGCAGTGACTGTGACACGACAGACTAGGCCAGAGCTGATAGACCGCATCATCACAGGACAGATGGCCAATCCGTACTTGCAGTCTCTACGCGACAGAGTACTGTCAGGAGACCCAGGTGACTTCTCTTTCACAGACCAGGTACTGTGCCTAAGGGGACGGTTGTGCGTTCCCAGAGACGAGGAGCTGTTGAGAGAGCTCCTGACTGAGGCACACGGTTCCAGATTCACCATACATCCGGGAAACACGAAGATGTACCACGACTTGAGACACAAGTTTTGGTGGAGGGGGATGAAGCGGGATGTGGGTGAATTCGTGCAGTAGTGCTTAGTGTGCCAGCAGGTGAAAGCCGAGCATCAGAGGCCAGCAGGGCCGCTACAGCCACTTCCAGTGCCAGAGTGGAAGTGGGAGAGCATCACCATGGACTTGGTGGTGGGCTTACCTGTTACCCAGCGAGGACACGACGCAGTCTGGGTAATTGTGGATAGACTGACGAAGACGGCACGATTCTTGCCGATCCGAGCCACTTTAGGACCAGCACAGTTGGCAGAGAGGTATATCCGTGACGTGGTATGACTACACGGAGTTCCGCGGGAGATCGTATCCGACCGGGATACCCACTATACATCCCAGTTTTGGGCTGAGTTTCAGCAGGCCCTGGGGACGCGGTTGAGATTCAGTACAGCCTACCACCCCCAGATGGACGGACAGTCGGAGTGCACGATACAGACACTTGAGGACCTTTTGCATGCCTGTGTACTGGACTGGAGGGGCTCTTGGGAGGAGCACCTTCCCCTGGCGGAGTTTGCATACAACAACAGCTATCACTCGAGCATCGGCATAGCTCCCTACGAGGCTCTGTATGGACGGAGGTGTACGGCACCCTTGAGTTGGGTTGAGATGGGGACCAAGTGGGACGTTGGCCCCAGGTTGATCCAGCAAAGTCAGGAGGTAGTCGAGCAGATCCACAGGCAACTCCGCACTGTCAGGAGTAGGCAGAAGAGCTACGCGGATCGGAGACGCAGAGAGGTGCAGTTTGAGGTTGGGGACCACGTCTTCCTTCGTGTTTCGCCCATGAAGGGCCTGCAGCAGTTTGGGGTGAGAGGGAAGCTCGCGCCGAGATTCGTGGGGCCCTTTGAGATCCTTTAGCAGGTTGGACCCGTTGCTTACAGACTTACCCTCCCTCCTCAGCTTTCTAGTGTGCACGACGTGTTCCACGTGTCCAACCTCAGGAAGTACGTAGCCGATCCCAGTCATGTACTGAGTCACGAGAGCGTCGAGGTGGGTGACGACCTAACCTACCTCGAGCGGCCAGTGCAGATTCTTGACTGAGCCGTCTGCAGTTTGAGACGAAAGCAAGTACCCCTGGTGAAGGTTTTGTGGAGGAGTCAGCGATACGAGGAGGCTACCTGGGAGCCTGAGGCAGCAATGCGGGAGCGGTACCCGGAGCTCTTCACGGGTACGTCTTTTCGGACCAGCTTCGGTCCTCTTTGAGTTTGTTATGTTTTTATATGTCGTTCTTTCCCGCACCCTAGTTAGCGCAAGTTTTGGGGACGAAACTTCCTTTGAGTTTGTTATATTGTTACGAATGCGGCCTCAAGAAGGTTTCTAAGACGTCTGGGAAGTGGCCCAGACGTCTGGAACCCTTTCCAGACGTCTGGTATTTAATTTTTGCGGCGTATGGGGTTGCGTCTGCGCGCATGCGTGCGCAGACCTACACCCGCCACTCTCTTCCCTCTTTTTCCCTCTCTCCTCCTGCAGGGTGCAGCGCTTCTCTCTCTCTCTCCCCGCGCGGCCTTAAAAGGCCCCTTGCCCTCCCCCTCACCCTCATCTCCTCCGTGTCCCTCTTCTTCTTCTCCCAACCGGTGCGAGAGCGCGAGCGAGTAAGCGGCGGCAGCAGCGGCCGCGGCAAGTGTGCGGGAGGAGGTGTTGCGCGAGGGAGGAGACTCTCGACCGTGAGGGCTCGAGCTTGCCGGGGCAGCTAGAGCCGGCCGGCGGGGGAGCAGCGGGCGTGGAGTGTCGCGAATGTGCTGCTGCAGCTCGAGCAGCAGGTGGACGGGGCGCGGCGCGGCCGTGCGTCGCGGGCGGAGAACGAGTCGAGCTCTGATTCTGGAAGTTTTTCCAGAATCAGACGTCTGGGCTTCCAACCAGACGACGGTGAAGACGTCTGGAGGACTGTCCAGACGTCTGGCAAGTAAGATATTCGATCTGCTTCCTTTTTCGCGCGTACGGCCATGCAACCATCCGCCGTGCCTTCGTCTGCGACTCGTCGTACTGAGAACAGGTGTGGGTACATGCAGGTTCTGCTCGGGAGGGCGCAAGGGCTCGCCATCCCACGTGAGTCGGATGTCTGGCCGCAGTGCCAGACGACGGGAAGGACTTCCAGACGTCCGGGGTGACCATCGGAGTCTGGGAACTAAGCCAGACGCCCCTGCAGGCTTCTGGACGTCTGAGGGACTACACAGAATGAAGGTACGCTCTGACCCACATTTTAAGACGTCTGGAAGAGGTTCCAGACGTCTGATTTTGGGCAGTTTCGTCATTTTCGACCCGTTTAGGGCCCGTTCGGAGTCCGTTTTCCGCGTTTCGAGTTGCGTTCTTTCCGGAATAAAATCCTCTACCCATTTACAGTAATTATATACCATTCTGAGAAACTCCTTGTGTTTGATCCTTGTGTTAGGACCCCGTTCCATTGTAGTCTTGGGGATTGCGGAGGCGTGCGGGATTTCCGACCACGCCCCCAGTACTCCCGTTGTAGCTGGTAGAGTGGCTTTTAATTTACTTAATCAAATTTGTTACAATTGTGGAATAATTAATAGAGTCTAGGACACTGCATGAACCCTAGGACTGAGAAACTAGATTGAATGATAGATCCTAGGGTATTGCATGAAACCTAGGGCTGGAAACTAGATTGAATGATAGATCCTAGGGTACGGCATGAATCCTAGGACTGGAAAGCTAGTGATATGTATATAAATATTACAGTCTTGGAAAGGTGGAAAGGAAATAATAGCTGCCTGTAAATTGACTTAACCGCTGCCTGTTATGAAGGAATAAATATGATTGGGAACATGGGTTGTATGAACGTAAGACTGGAATAGTGAAACCTACAATGGCCAAACAAAAAGAATACGAACCCTACGGGGAATTAGGAGTAGAACTCCTAGAAAGAGAATAGAATGGAACTGAGAAAGTGAAACGTGGAAATGTGTTGTTAGTGGCGGTAGGACTAGGTTTTGTTGTTTTGTTATAGAAATGACGTTGTAGTACAGATAGTCATTGCCACTATTACAATTTTTACTCGGAAAATAAAAGATCTCCCGAGGTCGAACTCAGGGAGCAAACTGTATTCTAGAGATACAAAGTTTCTGTTACAAAAATAAAGAGAGAGAGAGAGAGAAAAATTTGTCTTGTTGGCTTCTTCTTCTTTTCTCTTCTCTTTGGTTCTTCAGTTTTCTTCTTTCTTCTTGTTCTTCCTCTGTTCTTCTTTTTCTTACTTTCTTCTTTCTTTTTCTTCAAAGCTTCTTCTTCTTTTCTTCTCGTGTTCTACTTCTCTTCTTTTGTCTTCTTCCTTCTGTTCTTCTCTTGGGTTCTTCAGAGCTTCTTCTTCTTCTTTTCTCTTCTCTTGTTCTGCTTCTCTTCTTTTGTTTTTCTTCCTCTGTTCTTCTTTTTCTTGCTTTCTTGCGGTCCTGTTCTTCTTTTCTTGCTTTCTTCTTTCTTTTTCTTCAGAGCTTCTTCTTCTTTTCTTCTTGTGTTCTGCTTCTCTTCTTTTGTCTTCTTCCTTCTGTTCTTCTCTTGGGTTCTTCAGAGCTTCTTCTTCTTTTCTTCTCGTGTTCTGCTTCTCTTCTTTTGTCTTCTTCCTTCTGTTCTTCTCTTGGGTTCTTCAGAGCTTCTTCTTCTTCTTTTCTCTTCTCTTGTTCTGCTTCTCTTCTTTTGTTTTTCTTCCTCTGTTCTTCTTTTTCTTGCTTTCTTGCGGTCCTGTTCTTCTTTTCTTCTCCTTCTTCGTCCTCGAAGCGTCATCTGATTTTTCAATCAGATGACTTAAGTAACCCGCTGCTGCAATGCGTCCTCCTTCCTTCTTTCTTCTTCTTCCTCTGCGGTCTGCCTTCTCTTCTTCTTCTTTTCTCTTGTGCCTGCACACTCGCAGTTTGGTCAGAGGGCAAAAACCTACTCTACCCTCCCCCGCGTCTCTCTCTCTCAGAATTCACTCATAGGATAGCTCTCCCAGAGCTGCCGGGTAGTCGGGTACGGGTCACGCCCTGGTCCAGGCCCACCGGTGTGCGGTGGTGGGCGAGGAGTGCAGGTCGGGTAAACTGGTCGGGCCAGGTCCGCGTGGGGTTGTCGTGGACGAGGTCGAGTCGAGTGGGTGAGAGGGACCGCACCCCGTGGTCAAGAGGCAAATAGGCTAAGGCACTTTTTGCCTTTATGCGGGTGCGCGGCTTCAAAATCCCACGATGTGGGACTAACTTCTGCTGCTTTTGTGCGCGCCCGCAGAACGACTCCACCTCGCCCTCTGATCAGCTGCAGTCGATGTCTGGGCCAACTGAAGAGGCAGAAGCCTTCGCGGGCTTCGCCCCAACCTGCAGCACCTGGGAATTTGGGGCTGCAGGGCCTGGAGCTCGCCTCGAAGCTGCTTCAGTCGTCGCTAATGGCGGCTGGAGCAGCGTACCTGTTAGACAGGAATACGGCCCTTCGGCCTAATCAAACACGCGGGGGACCTTCGCCGTGGCAAGGCGAAGGTGGTGCGGGGTGTGGCAGGTCGTGGGATGGCGTCTGGTGGCGGGGCTAGGTCAGACTGTGGCTACGAGGATGGGTTTGTTCGGTGGAGTATGGTGAGGGTGTGGAGAGGTAATGGGTGAGCGGAGGTTGATCAGGGTGAGGAGGCGGAGGTTCTGTGAGGGTCGGCGAGGCGTATGGGGCTGCGGAGCGATCGGAACGTCTCGTCGGAGGGTGGCCGGAGATGGAGAAGATGAGGGTGATTAAGCGCGGTCGAAGGGCGGTTGAGCAAATTAAAGTAGGGAAAAGAAAGAGAGGAGGAAAGGGAAGAACTGTACCTACTTGGAGGGACGAGGGGGGGCCGGAGCAGGGCGACAGTCGTATCGACTGTCGCCGGAGAAGAAGGTGCCCAGAGAGAGAGGGCGGCGGTGAGGAGAGAGAGGGAGAGCGCACGCTGGGTACGGCGCGACGCGGGAAGAGCATGTGAAGGCAGCTCTACTATTGGTAGCGCGGCAGAGCGACGAGGAGGAGGAGGAGGAACCGCCGGAGCAGGGGGGCTTCTGTCGGAGTGGGAAGAGAGGAAAAATGGGGGGGTTTCTCCGTCAGATCCGAGCTGGAGAGTGCGGCAGAGCGTCGAGGGCTTTTATAGAGTCGAAATCAGAGAGGAGGGCGGAGGGAGACGACGTGCCTCCCTCGCCGGAGGACGTCGGAGATGGAGACCCATACCTTTCGCGCGTTCGCACGGAAGTATGGGTGGTTGCAGAGACCATGGAGGTGTCCCTGCGACGGCAGAGGTCGCAGGGAACCCCCGGTTGACTTGGTAGAGGGTCCCCTTTACCCTGCGCGGCGCCATGCTCCGCGCAAAGTCGTCGGAGCATGGCGCTGCTCAGGGTTTTGTAGGGAGGACCCAAATGCAAAGAACGAAGAAGAGTTAGGGGCCAAAATGCGAGGATTTCAAAAGTTGAGGGTCAAAAAGTAATGGATGAGGACCAAAATGAAAAGTCGGTCAAGAAGGTCTCTTCTTAGGCTCAAGATTTTATGCATGACTAAATAGGGCTTAAGGATTCTAATGGTGAATTTTATTTCTAGATCAGACCTTGTTTGATCGGTCAATTTACGTAAAAACCTAAATTAAGTCATTAATTGGGCATGGTTCTTAATGTAGGTAAAAATGGGTTCCTAAGGCCAAATTGATGGTTCTAAACCCTAGAGATTATTTTTCTACGAATTGTAGAGGGTTTAGTCGATTTTTTCTTTACCTCGAACCTCGTGAATTGAAGTGGGTTTGTTTTAGGGTTATAGATTGTCATTTAATTCCTTAGAGTTGCTGTAGCCCTTACCAGATCAGATCATCCCACTTCCCTTCTTATTAGGTTTGTTTGACCTGTGTTTGGATCCTGAATTACCCTGCTTGCAGATTGTGCTGGTAAAATTACATTTTTACCCCTTATGACTTGTTTTCTTCTTAAACTCAGAATTCTCTGAGTTAAGCCTTTCCTTGAGTTATGTAGGAGCTTTTATCCTTTGTATTAGGTCAAAATGAGCTAGTTATGGCTCATGATGAGGTTCTCATCATACCCCCATGCCTAGCTTTTGCTAGTCCCTTAGCAAAAAACTTAAGGTTTCAACCTTTGTTTTAGACCATGGAGTTCTTAATAGCTTTAGATAAGTGCTTTTTCATTTGAACTCAGATTAGGTTAGAATGCTGACCATAGGCCTAAAAGGTACTCTAGTACCAATCAAGATCCAGATCTGTCTAGCCTCAGCCTCAGCCCTTAGCAAAGGTTTTTAAGGCCTACAAGAACTAACTTAAGGTCTATTGGACTTTGTGGTTAAAGCACCCGTGCTTGGAATGATTTTAGCCCTAGCTCAGTTCGCAGTGCGTTTTGTAAGAGAGAGAGATAGAAAATTTTTCTGTTTTGGAGAGTTTTCTCTCTCTTTTTCTTTTTAATTCTAGCTTAGGATTGGCTTTTCAACACGGTCTGTATCAGATTCCTTGCCCCCATCATCAATCCTCAAGGGTTCCTGGCAATCGATGCTTCGAGATAGCACCGCCCATGGCAACCCCCGAAACCCTGGCTATTGAGATTTCGAGATAATCCCATCCATGGTGTTCCGTGGCCGAATCCAGACCCTGGCAATTGACACTTCATGATAATGCCATCCATGGAATCTGAACCAGCAGAGTGCTTACATGCCCCCAGTAGGATATGTAAATATCCTAAGAGACAAGCACCGAGGAGATGATATTTTGTTACGCATCTTCGAGGGGATTTCCCGCCTCTCCGCGTTGGGAACTCGTCTAAATCAACTTGTGTTGATTGGCCTCTCCTACTCTAGGTGTACTTTTCAGAATTTTTCGATGCTTCTGCGTGATTTTGATTTTTACGCTTACTGAACCAGGCTGTGTGTGAGGTTAGGGTGCTTAGGTTACTGAGTCCCGTAGAGAAAAAGTTAGTTAATGAGGTCAAATACTCCCTAAGCCTTAGACCTAATACTTCAGCTTTTCATTTTCCTCAACCTCTTGAGGAGTGTCCAGATCTTAATGGGTACTAAGAGTCTATCCAAGAATGCCTAAGGTTTACGTTTTTACTAATCCCTTTGTGCACTTTTCAGTTCTTTTCTTGAATGAGGCCTAGAACTTAAGTTAATTCCTTAGTTTCTTACTAATGACAACTTTTTTTTTATCATATTTTTGTGCTCCTTTTTCATCTTTTTTCTTTCCTTCCTCCATAAAATTTCCTTCTCCTTTTATTCTTTTTCGATTTTTTTTTTTTAAAAAAAAACTTTTCTTACCAGTTTTACACTTTTATACTCCCCCCCCCCCCCGTGCCTAAGGTTTGCAATGTCCTCATTGTGACTTAGGGGGTTTTTTATTTACTTAGTTCATTCCTTAAGACAGAATGCGGATGATTTCTAATCCCAGATGCAAGCATCTGAGGTGGGGTCGGCTATCTACAAGGGTGAATCTTAAGTGCAAAAAGGTGTCAGAAAAAGGTTTTGGATTTTTAGGAAAAAGATGGGTTGCTTCCCGTTAAGCGCTGAGTTTTATGCCATCGGCTGGGCGCAATAAGCTCAAGGGGAATGGAGGATATAAGATGCTTCAGTCAAATCAATAGAAGTCACATCAATGAATGGCTTGAGTCTCTGACCGTTCACGATGAAAGGTTCGGAATCGTGGCTGAGCGGACTGATTTCGATAGCTCCATTTCTAAAAACTTGTCAGACTAAATATGGTCCGACCCACTTGGATCGCAGCTTTCCCGGGAAAAGTTTGAGTCGAGCATCAAAGAGTAGGACCTTCTGACCAGGATGAAAGATTTTTCTCTAGATATGCTTGTCGTGGAAGGCTTTAACCTGCTCCTTGTAGATTCGCGAGCTCTCATACGCGTCTAGGTGTAATTCATCGATCTCGCTGATTTGAAGTTTTCTGTGGGTTCCAGCCTTTGAAAAATCTAGATTACAGTTCCGTACTGCCCAATAGGCTTTATGCTCCAATTCTACAGGAAGGTGACACGCCTTCCCGTACACCAGTCTAAAGGGAGACATGCTTAACTGGGTTTTGTGAGCGGTCCTATAGGCCCACAATGCTTCCGGAAGTCGGGATGACCAGTCCTTCCTGTCAGGCCGAACAGTGACTTGCAGGATTTTCTTGATCTCCCGATTAGACAGCTCAGCTAGACCATTGGTTTGGGGGTGGTAAGGAGTAGAGATTCGGTGAGACACCCCATATTTGGTCATCAGTGACCTAAACTGAGCGTTTGTGAAATGGGTCCCCCCATCAGAGATTATAGCATGAGGAATCCCGAACCTTGAGAAAATGTTTTGATGAATGAATTTGAGAACGATTTTGTGATCACAGGTTCAGGTCGGTATGGCTTCAATCCATTTGGACACGTAGTCCACAGCCAGCAGAATGTATTCGAAACCATCCGAAGCAGGAAAGGGGCCCATAAAATCAATCCCCCAAACATCAAAGATTTCGCATACGAGAATCGGCTGCATAGGCATCATGTCGCAATGGCTCATGTTGCCCAAAGTCTGGCAACGACTGCATGCCTTGCAGTGATTGTACGCGTCTTTGAACAGTGTGGGCCAGTAAAAGCTGCACTGGAGGACTTTTGATGCGGTTTTATGCCCAGAGAAATGGCCACCGCATGCCTGGTCATGGCAGAAAGAGAGGATATTGTTGAATTCCTCTTCCGGGACACATCTTCGGATGATCTGATTAGCAACTATGCGGAAGAGGTACGGGTCTTCCCAAATGTAATACTTGGCATCAGAGCGCAATTTGTCTTTCTTGGCCTTCGGCCAATCAGATGGGATCTGATGAGATGCCAAGTAATTTACTATATTAGCAAACCATGGAAGGCTAGTACCAATAGTCAGCAGGTGCTCATCGGGAAAATGCTCTGTGATGGGTCCGGACGGGTCAATCATTTCAGAAGGAAGGCGGGACAAGTGATCAGCTACCACATTTTGCTTTC
The DNA here is from genome assembly GCA_037157565.1 of Thalassia testudinum. Classification (NCBI taxonomy): domain Eukaryota; kingdom Viridiplantae; phylum Streptophyta; class Magnoliopsida; order Alismatales; family Hydrocharitaceae; genus Thalassia; species Thalassia testudinum. Next base: position 97,723,790 of record JAZHRO010000039.1, on the reverse strand, counting down.
CCGCTTTGTCGCGAATCTCAAGGTCAAATTCTTGCAACAGCAAGATCCATCGGATTAATCAAGGTTTCGCGTCCTTCTTTGCAAGGAGATGCCTCATAGCTGTGTGATCCGAGTAAATGATGACATGGGAACCCAGAAGATACGATCGGAACTTTTCAAGGGCAAATACCACGGCTAGCAGCTCTTTCTCCGTAACTGTATAGTTACGCTGAGCCTCGTCAAGTGTCTTGCTAGCGTAGTAGATGACCACGGGTTTCCCATCAGCTTTTTGCCCCAAGACCGCTCCTACAGCAAAATCAAACGCATCGCACATGATCTCAAAGGGTTGAGACCAATCAGGGGACTGTAGGATCGAGGCCTGGCTGACTCGGTCACGTAGGGCCTCAAATGCTTGAGTGCATTCCTTGGAAATTTCGAAAGGTACATCCTTGGAGAGAAGAGTGGTCAGGGGGCGCGCGATTTTTGAGAAATCAGGGATAAATCGATGGTAAAAATCGACGTGCCCCAAAAAAGATCGGATGTCCTTGATCGAGCTAGGCATAGAAAGGCGAGAGATCAGATCAACCTTAGCACGGTCCACTTGGATGCCTTTTTCCGAGATTGAGTGTCCCAGGACAATTCCCTCAGGCACCATGAAATGGCTCTTTTCCCAGGAAAGAACCAAATTCACCTCGATGCATCGCCTGAATATTTGGACCAAGTGTTGGAGGCAATCATCAAAAGATTCTCCAAAAACTGAAAAGTCATCCATGAAGACTTCCAGAAAATCACCTACCATATCTGAGAATATGGCAAGCATGCACCGCTGAAAGGTAGCGGGTGCATTGCAAAGACCGAAAGGCATCCTTCGGAAAGCATAAGTTCCGAAGGGGCAGGTGAACGTGGTCTTTTCTTGGTCCTCAGGATGGATTGCCACCTGGTTATAACCGGAGTACCCGTCAAGAAAGCAGAAGAACCTATTTCCCGCTAGTTTCTCGAGAATTTGATCAATGAAAGGTAGTGGGAAATGATCCTTCTTCGTGGAGGCATTGAGTCGGCGGTAATCTATACAGACTCTCCACGCATTGGCTAATCGGGTAGGAATGATTTCTCCGGCCTCAGTCGTTATGGTGGTGAGTCCTGCCTTCTTGGGCACGACCTGAATTGGGCTCACCCAACGACTATCGGAGATCGGGTAGATGATCCCGGCATCTAACCACTTGATGATCTCCTTTTTCACGACCTCCTGTAGATTGGGGTTCAAGCGTCTCTGCATTTCACGAGAAGGTCGTGCGCCCTCTTCTGAATAGATATGATGAGTACAATAAGAGAGACTTATTCCAGTCAAATCATCGAGAGTCCACCCGATGGCTCTGCGATGTTGCTGGAGGACAGCAATCAGACGGGATTCCTGTTCGGGATTGAGGTTGGAATTGATAATCACAGGAAGGGTCTGATTAGAACCCAAAAAGATGTATTTCAAGTGAGCAGGAAGTGGCTTCAGTTCGAGGGTGGGGTTATCAGCAGCAGCGGGTGGTTCAGTATAGATGTGAGGTTCAAGGGTGGGAGTTACTGGGTTGTTTATATCTGGATTCGAGTCCTTAGTTTGCGGGTCAAGATCTTTTTGCGGTTGATGAGGTATAATCAGGCCATTCTGGAAGTGTGTTTCATCAACCAAAGCCCTAACGTCACAAACTTGTTCAATGACACCGCAATTGATTCCTTGTTGGGCCTTAAATATATCAATTTTCAGAGTTTGATTCCCAAATTTGAGCTCTATTTGGCCCTCCTCACAGCTAATGTTGGCTCTCACAGTAGCCAAGAAAGGTCTCCCTAAAATGATTGGTGTATCCCTAGGGTTTTCAGGTGCATCCATGTCTAAGACTATAAAGTCTACAGGAAAATAGAAATCCCGCACTCTCACAATAACATCCTCGATAATCCCTTTTGGTGACTTTATAGATCGATCTGCTAATTGTAATGTTACCTCGGTTGGTTTTAACTCAGGTTCTTCTAGATGGTCAAGTAAGGATGTGGGTATCAGATTTATGGATGCGCCCAAGTCTAGCAAAGCTCTATCAAATTGGGTATCACCTATCTTGCAGGAAATCAGGGGAGTACCAGGGTCTTTAGCCTTGGGTGGGAGTCTGCTTAGGATTACAAAGCTGGCTTGCTCTGACAGAACAATTGGACTCTCGCTCTTGGTTCACGGCTTACGCTGGGGTGTACACACATTCTTTAAGAATCGTGCGTAAGCCGGTACGTGGCGGATTGCATCCATCAAGGGGATGTTTATGTGGACCTGCTCAAAGAGCTTGACCAGGTCCTCCTCAGGTGCCATGGGCTTGGTGGTCTTCTTTCCCTTGGTCAAGGCCTCGGGAAACGGGATCCTGGTTGGTTCTTCTAGGATAGGTCCAGGTTTTGGATCTGGGATAGGGGTGGGAATGTCCTGGATTACTGTCCTAGGATCGGGATCACTACCAGGCTTGGAGTGGTTTGGATGAGGTGGGTCTTGGGTTTCCTTACCACTACGGGTTGTTACGGAATTAAGTCCTGCCTGGTTTTGGTTGGGATTGGGTAAGATGGGTTGCTGCTGGTAACCCGCAAAAGAAGTGGAGGCCTCTATCCCGTCTGGTGAAGGAACAGATGGGGCCTGATAAATCATTTGGGCATGGCCCGGGTTTGGGTTCATAACATGCCGCTGGGTTGGCACATTATTTGGATTAGGAAGAGGTTGGGAAGGAAGTGTACCTGGCTGGCGAGAATTTCCCAACTGGGCCAATTGGTTTCGGACCTCTGTAATCTTGTCCTTGTGTTGCTTTTGAATAGCCACATTCATTCTTTGAATGTCAGCCAGAGTCTGAAGGATTAGGGACATTGGATCCTGATTTGGCCCTGATGGATAAGTAGGTTGGGCCGAGGCTAAGGCGGCTGGTAAGGACGAGAGGGTTGTGGGCGGGGTTGAAAGAGTGGTCTTTGGGTTTGGGAATTTCCCGCCCACTGAAAGTTGGGATGGTTTCGCTATCCAGGGTTATAGGTGTTGGAGAACGGGTCGTTCTGGATGGCGTTGAGGTCCTCACAGGTCTGAGGAACCTCCAGAGAGTCAGAGAAAGAGGGAATGGAATTCCCCGGGTTGGTATAGAGAGGATCGGATGGACCTCTGGTTAGAGAATCAGATGGTGGATATGGATCCATCCTAGGAGAAGATTGATGGAGAATATTTTGCACAGTTTCCCTTGTGGAAGGAGGCTGTGCAAAGGGGTTATGTGCAGAGGTGGCTCGCTGCAGGTGCTGAGTCAGTTCATCCACCTTCTTTTCAATAATCGAGACCTTGTCCAATCGACTGACCATTAATTCTAGGTCGACTGATGCGGACAGGCCCTGCGTCTCATGTGCTCCCCTAAGATTCGTCGATGCGCGGGTATTCGACCTGTCGAATAATCCCATGGAGTCATTGTTGATGGAGTTCTCGCACATGTTTTCGAGAATCTCCCACACGGTGTCCTCATGTTGACCCATGATATTTCCTCCGCAGGTTGCATTGACGAAAAGACGGATATCCTCACGGAGTCCCTGGTAAAAAGATTGGACCTGTTCCCATTTAGGAACTCCGTGATGGGGGCACTTTCTCATGAGATCCTGAAAACGATCCCATGCCTCATGGAGAGGTTCCCCTGATTGCTGAGTGAAGTGAGTAATCTGATGGCGCAAGGCGTTGGTCCGACCAACGGGAAAGAACTTTTTCAAAAACTCGGATTAAAGTTCTTCCCAAGTGTTGATCGGCCGGGTCTGAGTCTGATACCAATGGGCGGCCTTGTCCATAAGAGAAAAGGAGAACATCTTCATGAGAAGAATATCCCGATTTTGCACATCTGACCCAAAAGTTTGGGCCAGATGCTTTAGTTGTTTGATATGCTAGAAGGGATCTTCGGAATTAAGCCCATGGAATTTAGGTATAGCATGAACCATGTTGGGCTTCAATTCAAAATCAGGTCCTCCAGTCGGGATTCTGACTCGAGGCTCAATGGCCACCGCAGCAGGATTGTAGTGGTCCCGCATCATAGGACGCTGCAGTGGGTGCACGAAGTTTTGGAAGAGGTCATTGAGTCGTTGGAGCTGATGCTCCAGATTGTTTTCTTCCTCAACTGGCTGAGCCATGATGGGGGAAGAAGAAGAACTTGGTTCTGAATCAGAAGAGAGAATAATGTGAGGGGGTTGCTGCACAAACACGGGCGTCGAGGCTTGGCCTTGACGAGAGTGAATTTCTAAAAAAGGTCTTAAGGGTGGTCTTAAGGACCTCCTACCATACATGCACTGCTGAAAGAGATGAGTTCAGAAGGTGCTGGACCCAATCAAGACACCCAAAAATGTGTTGGGTGACTATAGAGGTGAGGGGCAGATGGACCCCTTGATCAGAAAGATCGTCCACCTGAGAATTACCTTTGCAGCCAGAGAGGGTGAGTCCCGCAAAGACCCCTACACGGTAGAGCGTCCCCACGGGTTACAGGGTTTCCCCCACCCGACCTCTCTTGTCACTGCGGTTCCAAGTAGACCAGAATGGGGATCTTGACCTCTTAAGTCTACCAATTTTAGTTTAAGATCAGGGTGCTTAAGGTTTCACTTGAACTCTTAGGTGTTTTTGTGAACAAAGTGGCCCAATTTTAAGGTTGGTTGACCCAAGGGGTCAACTTCACCTCTTGTTCTTTTGAGAGCTTTTGGGTCCTTTCTTTTTAGGGTTCAAATGTTTAGAGAGCCATTTGCTTAGGGTTTCTCTTGTGTAGATTTTTTTCAAACAAGGTTTAGGTACACCTCTTTTTGGGAAGATCTTTTCTTTGTTAATAGAAGGTGTGTCTCTAAAAACCCTAGCTTTTGACCTTATGTTGGCTCTACTTGGTCCATTTAACTCTTTGTTTGGGTAATTAGGGCTCAGGCAAGGATGTGTTAGCCCCTAATCACCTTTAAAACTGTGTGCAGGAATAATAGTTTCTGAGAATATGCAGCTATTACTATGTATAAAGACAGGTTATGCCTATTTCTTTTCTTTTTCTTTAAAATTTTAGGGTTTAATAGGAAGTTACCTGTCCTTGGAGTGGCTGTGGTGCGGCTGCGTCTTTTTGTTTCTTTCTGTACCTGCACAAAAGAGAGAGAAAAAGATTAGCAATATCTTAAAAGAAATTCAAAGCTTCTAGGGGAGCAACGGCGCCAAGAATAGTGGCGGTAGGACTAAGTTTCGTTGTTTTGTTATAGAAATGGCATTGTAGTACAGATAGTCATTGCCACTATTACAATTTTTACTCGGAAAATAAAAGATCTCCCGAGGTCAAACTCAGGGAGCAAACTGTATTCTAGAGATACAAAGTTTCTGTTACAAAAATAAAGAGAGAAAGAGAGAGAAAAATTTGTCTTATTGGCTTCTTCTTCTTTTCTCTTCTCTTTCTTCTTTCTTCTTGTTCTTCCTCTGTTCTTCTTTTTCTTGCTTTCTTCTTTCTTTTTCTTCAGAGCTTCTTCTTCTTTTCTTCTCGTGTTCTGCTTCTCTTCTTTTGTCTTCTTCCTTCTGTTCTTCTCTTGGGTTCTTCAGAGCTTCTTCTTCTTCTTTTCTCTTCTCTTGTTCTGCTTCTCTTCTTTTGTTTTTCTTCCTCTGTTCTTCTTTTTCTTGCTTTCTTGCGGTCCTGTTCTTCTTTTCTTGCTTTCTTCTTTCTTTTTCTTCAAAGCTTCTTCTTCTTTTCTTCTCGTGTTCTGCTTCTCTTCTTTTGTCTTCTTCCTTTTGTTCTTCTCTTGGGTTCTTCAGAGCTTCTTCTTCTTTTTTGCTCGTGTTCTGCTTCTCTTCTTTTGTCTTCTTCCTTCTGTTCTTCTCTTGGGTTCTTCAGAGCTTCTTCTTCTTCTTTTCTCTTCTCTTGTTCTGCTTCTCTTCTTTTGTTTTTCTTCCTCTGTTCTTCTTTTTCTTGCTTTCTTGAGGTCCTGTTCTTCTTTTCTTCTCCTTCTTCTTCGTCCTCAGAGCGTCGTCTGATTTTTCAATCAGACGACTTAAGTAACCCGCTGCTACAGTGCGTCCTCCTTCCTTCTTTCTTCTTCTTCCTCTGCGGTCTGCCTTCTCTTCTTCTTCTTTTCTCTTGTGCCTGCACACTCGCAGTTTGGTCAGAGGGCAAAAACCTACTCTACCCTCCCCCGCATCTCTCTCTCTCAGAATTCACTCATAGGATAGCTCTCCCAGAGCTGCCGGGTAGTCGGGTACGGGTCACGCCCTGGTCCAGGCCCACCGGTGTGCGGTGGTGGGCGAGGAGTGCAGGTCGGGTAAACGGGTCGGGCTAGGTCCGCGTGGGGTTGTCGCGGACGAGGCCGAGTCGAGTGGGTGAGAGGGACCTCACCCCGTGGTCAGGAGGCAAACAGGCTAAGGCACTTTTTGCCTTTATGCGGGTGCGCGGCTTCGAAATCCCACGATGTGGGACTAACTTCTGCTGCTTTCGTGCGCGCCCGCAAGACGACTCCACCTCGCCCTCTGATCAGCTGCAGTCGATGTCTGGGCCAACTGAAGAGGCAGAAGCCTTCGCGGACTTCGCCCCAACCTACAGCACCTGGGAATCTGGGGCTGCAGGGCCTGGAGCTCGCCTCGAAGCTGCTTCAGTCGTCGCTAATGGCGGCTGGAGCAGCGTACCTGTTAGACAGGAATACGGCCCTTCGGCCTAATCAAACACGCAGGGGACCTTCGCCGTGGCAAGGCAAAGGTGGTACGGGGTGTGGCAGGTCGTGGGATGGCGTCTGGTGGCGGGGCTAGGTCAGACTGTGGCTACGAGGATGGGTTTGTTCGGTGGAGTATGGTGAGGGTGTGGAGAGGTAATGGGTGAGCGGAGGTTGATCAGGGTGAGGAGGCGGAGGTTCTGTGAGGGTCGGCGAGGCGTATGGGGCTGCGGAGCGATGGGAACGTCTCGCCAGAGGGTGGTCGGAGATGGAGAAGATGAGGGTGATTAAGCACTGTCGAAGGGCGGTTGAGCAAATTAAAGTAGGGAAAAGAAAGAGAGGAGGAAAGGGAAGAACTGTACCTACTTGGAGGGACGAGGGGGGGCCGGAGCAGGGCGACAGTCGTATCGACTGTCGCCGAAGAAGAAGGTGCCCAGAGAGAGAGGGCGGCGGTGAGGAGAGAGCGGGAGAGCGCGCGCTGGGTACGGTGCGACGCGGGAAGAGCAGGAGAAGGCAGCTCTGCTGCTGGTAGTGCGGTAGAGCGACGAGGAGGAGGAGGAGGAACCGCCGGAGCAGGGGGGCTTCTGTCGGAGTGGGAAGAGAGGAAAAAGGGGGGGTTTCTCCGTCAGATCCGAGCTGGAGAGTGCGGCAGAGCGTCGAGGGCTTTTATAGAGTCGAAATCAGAGAGGAGGGCGGAGGGAGACGACGTGCCTCCCTCGCCGGAGGACGCCGGAGATGGAGACCCATACCTTCCGCGCATTCGCACGGCAGGTATGGGTGGTTGCAGAGACCATGGAGGTGTCCCTGCGACGGCAAAGGTCGCAGGGAACCCCCGGTTGACTTGGCAGAGGGTCCCCTTTACCCTGCGCGGCGCCATGCTCCGCGCAAAGTCGCCGGAGCATGGCGCTGCTCAGGGTTTTGCAGGGAGGACCCAAATGCAAAGAACGAAGAAGAGTTAGGGGCCAAAATGCGAGGGTTTCAAAAGTTGAAGGTCAAAAAGTAATGGATGAGGACCAAAATGAAAAGTCGGTCAAGGTCTCTTCTTAGGCTCAAGTTTTTATGCATGACTAAATGGGGCCTAAGGATTCTAATGGTGAATTTTATTTCTAGATCACACCTTGTTTAACCGGTAAATTTATGTAAAAACCCAAATTAAGTCATTAATTGGGCATGGTTCTCAATGTAGGTCAAAATGGATTTCTAAGGTCAAATTGAAGGTTCTAAACCCTAGAGATTATTTTTCTACGAATTGTAGAGGGTTTAGTTGATTTTTTATTTGCCTCGAACCTCGTAAATTGAAGTGGGTTTGTTTTAGGATTACAGATTGTCATTTAATTCCTTGGAGTTGCTGTGCCCTTATCAGATCAGATCATCCCACTTCCCTTCTTATTAGGTTTGTTTGACCTGTGTTTGGACCCTGAATTACCCTGCTTGCAGATTGTGTTGGTAAAATTGCATTTTTACCCCTTATGACTTATTTTCTTCTTAAACTCAGAATTCTCTAAGTTAAGCCTTTCCTTGAGTTATGTAGGAGCTTTTATCCTTTGTATTAGGTCAAAATGGGCTAGTTATGGCTCATGATGAGGTTCTCATCAGTTGTCTCTTGGGTACGTGGTACCAAAGAGAGCACACATTACCTCTTAGTGTAGAGGGAAGCTTGCCGCCGTCAGGTTGAGACCGAGGTGGGTTTGGCCACTGTACACCGACTTGCTGGCCCTCGTGTACGCAGTACCGAGGAGGGCTACTAGTGTAGGGAGAGCACTAGCTACCCCACGGGCCCCGGGGTTCTACTAGCCTCCTACACCGACTTGTTAGGCCCACTGGGCAAACCAGGGTAGTCAGGCGAGGGTGCGCGGACTGTGGAGGGGTTGGACCCCTGTTACTGAGAGGGCTCTGCCCTATACTGGTTCCGTGTTGTGCTTTGGGCTCACCTGTTAACGGAAACGACTGACCGCGTGCCAGTGCGGGATAGCTACCCGTGTGTTTATCCCGCGTGCCGTAGTCACCGTTACGTCTGTCAGCGACTTTGGGGTGGTTGACTGAGAGTAGGATCACCACGGGGGACTCTCCCGGCCAAGAGAGCACCACGTGTTACTTCTACCTTTCGGAAAAGACTGCAATCAAGATCATTCCCACGAGGAACATTCGAGATCAAGTGAAGGATCTGAGAAATAAATAAATCATGAAATAACAGAAAGACGCAAATAAAGGATGTAAATATATAACAGTCACTGTACACTCTACTGCTTCTTTAGTTTTTCGTTGCCACTCTACTCAGCGTTTCGCTGACGTGTTACACTCGTTACTTTTCAAGACCAGGTGTTGAGCAGCCAGGGTCAACGGCTGCAGAGGACGCTGGGCCGAGTAGGGTCCAGTAGAGTTACCGCAGTTCTTTTTGTACCCCTTTTGTTCCACTGTAGTGAGTAGTTCTTGTTACTCTCTGTACTTCTTTACTTGTAGCTTCATGTTATGTTATAATTGTTGTTCTACTATTGTGGTGGTATATACTGTAGTAGTTCCTTTTCTTACTGCTGTATTTTGTTACTGCTAGTTATATTCATGCTGAATGTGGTTTATTTTACTGCTCTTTTGGTTACTTCCTCATTGGACGACTAGGTCTTGGGATTTATCGAGTCGGCCCGGTTCTTGTGTCTCGTAGGGACTCGGGAATCGGGTCGTTACATGAAATATACTCCATGAAACTTCTCTTTTTCACAATATAAAAGTATAACATAATGGAAGCGGAGTACAAAAACTCTTCGTAAGTGAGAATGAACAATTGAGCGCTTTAAAAAGACTTGTAAATCTCAAGAAAGTTGGAACTTATGAGAAGTGAGAGAGAGATGTATATCTCGATTCTAAGCCATCATAGGATATTTATAGACTTTGATTTGAGACTTAGTAACCATCCAAGACTCAAATTAAAACATTTGAATTCAAAACAAAAAGGTGTGATTTTGAAAAAATGCAAAATAATTCAAAAATCATTGAAATTAATCAATTAACCCTCATATTAGTCGATTAATGAATGTAGTTAATTGATTAATGAAGAAAATTTTGCCTGATTAATTTTCGTTCAACACTATCCAATGCAAAAACTTGCAAAATTAATTGATTTATCGATTTTGTTAATGGATTAACCATGTTCCAAGAACATCCTAATGGGATTTTAATCGATTAATATGCAACCTAAATCAATTAAGGCTCTTTTCAAACCTAAAATTAATCGATTGACTATTACTCTTAATCGATTAATTTGTTTTAAGCATTGAAAATTTTGAATCAAGTGCCTTTCATGAAGGGGCATTTTTAATTAACTATCCTTCTAGATGATTACTTAATGTCATTAATCAATTAATTTTGAATTGACTTAAATTTAAAATAATTTTCTACGTATTTTAGCTAAGAGATGCCATGTGTACAAATGGGATGCAATTGGCTCTTTAACAAGCATCTAAAAGCTTCTAAAAAATTACATGAGAAGCCTTTAAAGATCCTTGAAGCTCTTTTTCAATTAATCTTCATTTTCCTTTGCATTGAGCTAAGTCATACTTGTATCATCATGTAGATAGCTTTTTATGCATCATCATCGTAGTATATCCTTTTTTTATTGCTCTTCATATCAAATTTAGCTCTTCATCGTAAAGTTAGAGTAATCCAAATAGCATTTCTTATTTTGTTAATAACAAGATTAGGTTAATTAGTGCTTTGCACTAACAATAAGCTTCTTATACTTGGTGAGAATATGACTCTTTAAGCCAAAAAAAGAGTCAAACCCCACAAGAAAGAATATTAGGAATATCCCAAAACCAAGCTAGTGGCTTTACTATATTACATGCACCTAATCGTCTCCACCATTGTTATGACCCAAAAACAAATTTAGAACCCAATTTTGGATGAAGAGATCAAGACGAACCCGTCGATGTTTATCGGGCGCAAATCGAGTTAGCATAACCCGAAATGAGAAAACATCAATTTTGGTCAAACCTCCTCAACCCTCGAGTAAAATCTTCTTAGAAGGCATAATAAATGGTATCGTTGGATTCCTTTTATCGTAAACTTTCCAACCGTTCCTGTTTCATGAAAATGCGATTTGTGTGGCAGAAGTTACACATGAAGCACATTTAAGAGGACATAGGCACACGTAAATCGAAATTGAGATTTTTTAGGGTTATTTTTGTCAAAATATAGGTTTTTAGCTGTTTGGGGGTCGATCATATCATGGTGGTCCTGTCGGTATTCGTTGAGGCTAGATCGAGTTAGAACTCCTCAAAAAATGTGGAAAATGCATATTTGCAGTCAACCTCAATCAAACCCTTTTGAAAGAGGGTCGTATGTGGTATCGATAGAGTTTTCTTATTGCAAGCTTTCCAATGATACTTGTTTCACGTAAATTTGAGATGTGTAGCTCAAGTTATGCCCAAAACATGACGAATAGAGTTAAGGCATGATTAAAGATAATTTAGTCAAGTGGGGGTTTTCTCTAACCCTAATCCTAATTAGTGGCCTATAAAAAGTCTTATTAGGGTTTGGGGATATCATTAGCACCCTTGAGCCACACAAATCACAAGAGAGAAGAAAGAAGTGTAACGACCCGGTTCCCGAGTCCCTACGAGACACGCGAACCGGACTGACTCGACTAATCCCAAGACCTAGTCGTCCAACGAGGAAGTAACCAAAAGACAGTAAAATAAACCACATTCAGCATGAATATAACTAACAGTAAGAAAGTACAGCAGTAAGGAAAGAAACTACTACAGCAGGTACCACCACAACAGTAAAACAATATTTATCATATAACAAAAACTGCAGGTAAAGAAGGTACAGTGGAAACAAAAACTACTCACTAGAACAGAAACAAAAGGGGTACAAAAGCTGTGGTAACTCTACTGGACCCTACTCGGCCCAGCGTCCCCTGCAGCCGCCGACCCTGGCTGCTCAACACCTGGTCCTGAAAAAGGTAACGAGTGTAACACGTCAGCAAAACGCTGAGTAGAGTGGCAAACTAACTAAAGGCAACAGTAGAGTGTACAGTAGCTGTTATGTTCTATTACTTCCTTTATTCACATCTTTCAATTTTTCTCACTATTTCATTTATTTCTCAGATTCTTTACTTGATCTCGAATGTCCTCGTGGGAACGATCTTGATTGCAGTCTTTTCCAAAAGTAGAAGTAGCACATGGTTCTCTCCTGGCCGGGAGAGTCCCCCGTGGTGATCCTACCCTCAGTCAACCACCCCAAGGTCACTGACAGACGTAACGGTGACTACGGCACGCGCGATAAACGCACAGGTAGCTAGCCTGCACTGGCACGCGGTCAGTCGTTTCCGTTAACGGGTGCGCCCAAAGCACAGCACGGAACCAGGGCAGAGCCCTCTCAGTAACAGGGGTCCAACCCCTCCACAGTAACCAAACCGGGGCCTTGCCCCTCCACAGTCCGCGCACCCTCGCCTGACTACCCTGGTTTGCCCTAGTGGGCCTAACAAGTCGGTGAAGGAGGCTAGCAGAACCCCGGGGCCCGTGGGGTAGCTAGTACTCTCCTAACACTACTAGCTCTCCTCGGTACTACGTACACGAGGGCCAACAAGTCGGTACAGAGCGGCCAAGCCTAACCCCAGGTCCCTGGGGCGGCTGGCCCCACTCTGCACTAAACAGGTATAGGTACTTCCCTTGGTACTGCGTACCCAAGAGACAGTACAACTACATCTCAGTTCCATTCCCTTTTCCTTTCCAGGAGTTCCACTCCTAATTCCCCGTAGGGTTCCAGCTCTTTATCTCAGAACATCATGTGTTTCACTTTCCAGATTCACGTTCTCAAAATCCATGATCTCAAACATGGTTCTTTATTCATAACAGGCAGCTGTTAATTAAATTTACAGGCAGCTTTATATATTCCTTTACATTTTTCCAAGACTGCAGTAATATACATTCCACTAGTTTTTCCATCCTAGGATTCATACCATATCCTAGGATCTATCATACAATCTAGTTTTCCGGCCCTAGGATTCATGCAACACCTAGGAGCTATCATTCCATATATTTCTCATTCCTAGGATTCATGCAATGCCCTAGGTTCTAGTTATGGTTCCATACTTTAACAGATTTTATTAATACTTAAAGCCACTCTACCAGGTACAACGGGAGTAATGGGGGCGTGATCGGGAATCCCGCGTGCCTCCGTGACTCTCAAGACTGCAACCGAACGAGGTCCTATCACAAGGATCAAACACAAGGAGTGTCTCAGAACAGTGTATAGCTACTGTAGGCGGGTAGAGGAATTAATTCTGAAACGAACGCAACTCGAATCGCGGAAAACGGAGCCCAAACGGGCCCTAAACGGGTCGAGAAAGAAGATACTTTGCAAAATCAGACGTCTGGAACTCATTCCAGACGTCTTAAACGGTGGATCAGAGAATTACCTGTTCAGCTTGGTTCCTCGGACGTCCAGAAGTCTGTAGGGACGTCTTTCCTATCCCCCAGACGTCCGATGGTCCACACGGACGTCTGTATATCACTCCCGCCGTCTGGTACAACTTCCAGACGTCTGATTCGCAAAGGATGGCGAATCAGCGAACCTGCGCACAGCCAACCCCCCTCCCTCAGTACGGTCAGTCGACAAGAAGGAAGAAGAAAGCGGAAACTCACCTTTCAGACGTCTGTATGATCTTACAGACGTCGACCCTGCCGTCTGGATATCCACCCAGACGTCTGATTCTGGAAATTTTTCCAGAATCAGAACCCTGCTCGGCCTCCGCTCGCGACGCCGCCCGCGTCGCACCTCGAGCGTCTGCTGCTCAGCCCGCAGCAGGTCCCTCTCCGCGTCGCTCCGCGCCCCCTGCGCCCTCCGCCGGCCGGCCAAGCCGCTCCAGCGAGCTCGCCCTCGCGGCAGAGCCCCGACCTCGCACGCCGCACCTCCTCCGCGCTCACTACAGCTGCCGCTGCCGCCCTCGCGTCCGCTCGCTCTCGCGCACAGGAAGGAGAAGGAGGAGGAGACGGTGGAGACGGGAGGGGAGGCGCGCCCTTTTAAGGCCGCGCGAGGAGGAGAGAGAAGGCGGTCGCAGCCGCCTGCAGCCGCAGGGAAAGAGGGGAGAATCGCAGGTCTGCGCGCACAGGCGTGCAGACGAATCTCCCGTGCGAGCATAACTGTTCTCCAGACGTCCGTAAACTCTCCCGGACGTCTGATCAGACGTATGGATGTGATCCCAGACGTCTGGTCCGACGTCTGGGCCACCTCCCAGACGTCTTAAAATGCGTCTGGGGCACGCGCTCGTTACAAGAAGAGAGGAAGAGAGAGGACAAAGACAAAGGAGAGAGAGGGGCCAACAACGTAAAGGCACACAGCAAAGTAGGTGGAAAGGTGCTAGCATACACACGTAGTGACGTGTGAGTGCATAGGTGTGCAAGCATGAAGGGTTGACGTGCGATGTGCGGCTAGCGTGGGTGCATGCAAGCAAGGTGTGTTGCACGATGCGTGCGAGTGAGATGTGAGATGAAAGCGAGCGAGAGCAAGCATGCATGCACGTGCAAATCCCAACCCGTTTCACGTCCCGTTTTGTGTTTGATTTGTTTAGGAATTAAACGACGTCAATATTCATGTTCTTGGTACTATTAGAATTATCTCGACGAACACTACACGTTGGCAACTCTAAACGTAATTTTGAAAACTATTTTGCACATGAAAATTTTGGAAAAGCCTATAGTGTGATTTTTACCTATTTCCTTATGTGTCTCGATCCAGAGTTGATCCTCGGAGGATAGATGGCCCACATGAGTCCCCATTCAGGCATGCAAATTAGAGTCACTGTGACCCCAAGGTCACCTTAGGTAGAGTAGTTCTAACCTCTCTATGTAATTATGGTTTGCATGAAATATTTGGTGTGAATTGTGTTATTCTTCTCTTATGTGTGTGTGCTTACTCTTTTGCTGAGTTTGGCTTATATTCAATGTTCATCTCACGTGCTTTATTAAATGAGACTAAGACTTGACATTGAGCAAGTTGGAAAGAATGGTATGTAACTTTTAGATATAACTTAATTGGTGATAATGGGAATATGTTTAGAATGAAAAAAGTTGAATTAAGAAATGAGCATTAAATCAAGGAATGTGGGGTCATCTGTGAATAAATTAAAGAATGACCATCCAAGATTGTTACTCTTCTTGTCATAGAAATTAAATCAATGAACTAATGATTCGATCGAATTGATATGTGTCCTTTGAAAATCATGATTAAATCATGACATTGATATACTTAAATGGCTAATAAAGAGGGACTGCCTAAAATCAAAACTTGTCCCGTATGCGTATTACATAGGCTCGTGGTCACCCCTTCACCTAGGCAAAGACCCCAGGGTGATGATAAACCAAGCAATGTGGTAGATGCGGGTCATTTTCCTAGCCAAAAGAGTGTCTCATATCGACTTTGTTATTCGGGATGCCGTAACAATATCTCCTCACATCTTTAGAGGAAATTGAATTTTGATTTGTGATGATCGGAAAAGTGAGAAGCCACTTATAATATGGGAATTGATTAATTAAATGACTTATTAAATAATTAACCTAATTACATGTTCCTTTTGGTTCTTATAGTTTTCTATAGTCCTATTTGATATTATGCCGTTGTTTTGCTACTCTACCCAACTTTTGTTGACTTTTCCACTTGAACTTAATCCTCAAGTTTGGTGAGCAGTAGTCAGATTCCATGGTTACAAGAGGGGACAATGCATGTTCGAGTTTTGCACCGTAGTCAGCTAGTGGAACGTTTTAGTTAATGATGGTTGGTTGTTCTTTATTTACCTTTGGTATTGTTCTCTTTAAATACGTTCTCTCTTCCTTATATGATTGCTATGAATGATATAATTGATACTAGACATTATTTTCAGCTTGGATTCTTTCTTCTTTGATATGCTTTGTAAATATACATATGTGATGTTTTGTGTTGTGCGTGTATTTTTTTTATATTTATATGTTGGATGATCAAGATCTTTGAAGGTTTTAGAAATTGACTCTCAAGTTCCTATTAAGAGAGAATTCAGGTCATAACAACCACCCTTACATTAGTTCAATCAAACAACAAGGATATCCAATGAGGAATTTTTATAGTATCCCATGAATCCCAACTTGAAATTATCCGACCTGCATTACTTAAACATTCTGAGAAGACCGTTGATAGGATATATATATTGCTTAAGACGTGAGTGCTATGGGTGCGTTAGAGGAGCCATTTTCCCTATCTTGGTTCCCAACGGTGAGGGAGGTGCATGGCAGTTTCCGTGTGGAGGGTAAAGTAAGAAGTATTTTATTATTAGGAACAAAAATTATGGAAAAGAGGAGGATTACTTTCCTACTTTCGGTTGCACAAAGACACAGGCTCGGTACAATACAAACACAAAACCCGCCAAAAATTACCAGAATCCCCCAGCAAAGTAGGCCATGGAATACCTCATCATAAGCTAATGCTTACTACGAGTTTATTTTCATTGGGATTATATGTTCCATATGTTTCAAAGTGTTTTATTCACTCTTTGTATAGGCAGTTCGCGCAATTCTTTTGTTCACGTTTTCTCCTTTTCTCCGAGGCCGCACTAATCGGAGGTAATTCTTAATTTTGTTTAATGAAATGTGTTTATGTGAATGCCGTGTTTATGCGATAGAATGTATGTAAATTAAATGTAGGGTTGTAGTATGTATTTATGCTTATGTTATTATGTTTCATTTTTTCTTACGTAGGACTTGAAAAAAATCTCATAGTAGAGGAAAAATCCACTGAAATTTTTTAAACTTAAACAAGTTAATAGCATTTTGAATGTTTCAGAGATAGTAAATGTACCAATTTATAGGTCAAGTATTTGGTTAAGTTATTCTGCCATGCTATATGTGTGTGTGCACGATTTTGTGTGTTTGATGCGCAGAGGGGGGTGGAGAGGGGAAGAAGTGGGAAAGAGAAAATGAGAGAGGGAGGAAGGAAGGAAGGGAAGGAGGTGGGGAAGAGATTGGAGTAGGAGGAGAATTGGTCGTCAATGGCAATAATGATCGTAGTGGAGTGGTAGAAGGGGTGAAACAAGGGAGGGGAAAGGGAGGCATAGGAAGAGAAAGAAGAGGGGGAGGGAAGGGAAATGGGGTTCACCTTTTGTGAGGGGGAAGGTGGGTAGCTCGATAGTGATAACTAGAAAGGTGGGTCAAAGTGGAGGAGCTAGGTAGGAGGAGGTGGTTGTGGTGGTGATGGGTATAAAATGTGATATGAATGATATTTTTCTAAATGAAATGTTTATATTTATATAAATGAAATATGGGATGTGAATACATATTATTAGTGAATACTTGTCATGTGTGGTGTATCCACTTTGATATTGTAGTGGTGCGCCCACCATATATTTGAGTTATGATCATATCTCATAATATATTAATGTATACATGATGTGTTGTCTTTATAACATGTCATAAGTCTTGATCGTCCTCAGTTCATAAGAGGTTCGAACTAAGGAGGGTCCTTGAAAATTTGATCACAACTTAAGTGTTACTTGTTACATGTAAACTGTGTTTAGAGAGATCTCAGTGGCATCTTTCAGCTCTTCTCTAGTATAACAACAGACCTTAACTGGGTTCCTAAAGAGCTCTTAAGTGGCTGCTAGAGGAATCGAGCTAAGATTAGTTTTGAAGCGTATACCAAAGAGTACGAGGAGACGTTGTTGAAATTTCTCCAGATACGAGTTCCATGTAACAAGTAACTTTGTAATCAAGTCTTTGAGGATGAGCTATCAAGTGAAAACATACGCACATCATACTTGTCCCTTTTTAACTTGTGGGTGTTGAGTCGAAATTCGTCGTAAATTAGAAAATCGCGTCGTAGTATAGTGACAAAAATCAAATCGACATTTAAATTTATAATATCGAGAAATATGAGTTTTCGAGGGCGTTCATAAAGAGCAAATATAATCGCAAATCAATCACCAATCAAGTAAAATAAGCATAATGATATTGAAAAATATATTCAATAGCTTGCAAAGTATTTATCAAGAATCAAAAGACAAAAAACATAAGAGAAGACAAAAAATATAAGAGAGAGCAAGAAAAGTGATGGTTGAAACCACCAATTAAACATTTAGGCTTTTTCTCTCAATTCAATGTTCTTCTTAACTTCTCAAAGGGCATCAGACGTGTCAAGCCAACCTCAGACAGCTTAAAGTGCTCGGCTCAAGCCCCTTCACAACTTTGCCTAAATCTTAGGCACATTTCCCGAGAGCAAAAACCCCCCCTTCAGTCCTCTCAAAAATCCTCTCCTCAATCCCAGACTAGACCAAACCCAATTCAGACCAAATCAAACCGGTTCAGACCCAGTTCAAACTGGCCCAAGCCCATGTGCGTATGGTCATGGGCGAGAGCGTGTGGGTAGGGACTTGATCCCAGTGTCTCGAAGGCAATAAGCTGCTATGGGTAAAACGTTAAAAATCTATGATGTGGCACTCTCTATTCCAGCCCCTGCTTTAGCTACTGCATGAGAAGCTCGCACTCAATTGCTGAGGCTGGTGCAGCTTCTTCTACAAATTGAAAGCCTGGAAAGATTCCTAGAAGTGTTCCACGCTACCTGAAGGTGGAAGCGAGGTCTAAGGTTGACAAAGAGTGGCGGATGACAGTGGTGATGAGGCAAAATCCAGCGATGACCTATGGAAGAAAACACGGGCTAAAAGCCCCAATTAAATGGTTCAAGAGCTTCACTGGAGCTTGTGGAGTGTGGTGGCGGTGCATATCTGGTGAATGCATGCGTGACGAGGTCGAACGGAGTTGAAGATGAAGGCGGATGGTGGGTTTGTTTAGGGATGCGTTGGAGTGATTGAAGCTCCTAATTAACTTGGGGCTTTTGATCTAGGGAGTATAGGGAAGGTTGTGGTGGCGATGGTTTGTCATTTAGTGGATTGTGGAAGCGGCACAAACTCGCCAGATTCCATGCCGAAGGCAGAGAAGAAGAGGGAATGAGAGAGTTTGGGATCTAAACTACTGGCTAGAGGCCTAATTCTAATCTAGAGATGAAGGGGAAGAGGGAGACCTAGTCTATTGGACAAAAGGATAAGGATTCCACACTAGCATACCCTACCAAATGCAAAGAAGATGAACTCCTCCGATGAAGTAGAGCGACGACGATGGAGGTAGGAGCTCCTACTGTGGCACACTAGAAGCGAACGAATGTGAGGAAGAGGTTGGGCCACCCAATTTGATGGTTGGGTGGCTGGAGGAAGGAGAATAAGGAATTTCGTCGGAGTTCAGGTCAGAGGCGGTTAGAGAAGGAAGAGAAGACATGGTTTTGGCCTAAACTTGACTTTGATCGTGGAATACCCTAGAGCTTATATAGAGCTCAAATTTAAGCTCAATTAGGAAGAATTCCAGAGCCTGAAGTGGGAATCGAGTTTTCCTTCTTGCAAATCCCACACTCATTGGGGTTTCTCAAGCTCTAATTTGGGCATGAGATCATGTGCAAAGGATATGGATTGATTTGATCACCGATCCCTCCAAATTTAAAGGGATTTGGTGATCAAATGTGAGAGAAATGCTATTCCAAAGATCTGCCTTGTTGGGTCTGACCTGTTGTTTAGGAAATAGGTTGCTTTCAAGCAGTAGGGACCTGATCTTGAAGAATATGAGAAATTAGGGACTAATATGTAAGAAAAAGGTAAAAGATGAGGGTTTGATTGCAAAGAATAGAGATCAGAGGACAGAATTGCAAACTAGGTTAAGATGGACTCTAATTAGGTCCAAATTTTGGTGTTAATCTAATTTAGACCCAAGGAATCTACTGGTGAACTTGGATTTAGGTTTTGACCACGTTTGATCAGATAAATTGCATAGAAGCCCAAATCAAGGTAAATTCCCGTTTGAATCTCTGTTATTGGTCAAAATGAGTTTAAATGGTTAAAGTGAAGGTACCAAACCTCTTAGAATATTTTTCAATGATTTTTAGGAGGTTTATATTGAATTTTTTTCTATCATAACACTTTCAATTTAAGTAAGGCAGATAATTAGGATTTTAAGTACTGTTTTAATCCTCGAAATGTGTGAAACCCTAATTCAATTATTCTAAGCCCACTTCTTGGTCTCTTGAGTTCATTTAACCTTTAATTAATCCCTGATCAACCCATTTGTTAATATGCACTAGTGATTGGATGTTAAAACAGTAGAATTAACCCTTTTTCTTGACTTCTCACATTCAAGTCAGATGGATTTACGTTCCTCAGATGATCATTTAGGAGCATTTATCATTTGATTTTGACTAATTTCAGTTAGTTATGATGAATGATAGTGTTGCCATGAGTGGGTGATTTACTTTAAACTTTAGGCTACCATGGACAAATCTTAGATTGGTTTGCAAAATTTGAATTACGACCAATGTAAGAATAGAGTGATTTCATTCCTTGATTAGGCCTTCCATAACGATAGAAAGCAACACAGAGATTTTTTTGAGAAGATTTTCTATCCATATAGAAGCTGTATAAATGGATTTATCAAGGATTGGAACATTACACGTAAGCACGTGATTTGTAATAATTGGTGGTAACATTACGCCATTTAAACTACACATAGAAACTCCTAGAGGAAGTCACATGGAATAAAATGGATGTTGAGGAGTATATCGATGATATCAGAGATGATTAAATTGAAGATATGGTAGATGAAATTAGAGTAACAAATGTTGAGAATGTAGATGTGGGAGATACATTAAGAAATTGCAACTAGTCTTATGATGAATTTAAGGCGATAGAAAAACCTATAACTCCTGGAATCAATTCCATGTTTAAGTTGTCTTTTCTTCCTAAAATATTTCATATCAAGGTTATTAGTAGAGCAACATCGAAATTAATGTCTTAGGAGCTTTGGTTCATAGGGGACCTGTTGAATAAGCCCAAAAGTTTTCCCAAGTCGTGGTATGATGTGAACAAACACTTTTGCATGCTTGGTCTAAATAGAAAGAAGATCAATGCCTCTTAAAATGACTGCATGGTTGATGAGAAACTCATCATGGCACCTAATTTACCCTAATTAGCTAGTTTCCCTAGTTAATTACCAGTGAATAACATTAATTTAGGATTAATTATATATTTAGAGTAAAATGACTAGGACCTTGAAAATAAGTGAAAATAGCTAAATTAAGGTTTAATTATTGTTAACTTAAGCTTAATTAATTAATAGGACTCAAATAAGACCATATAGCTATATATTAAGCCTTATATATATAACTTAAGACTACAGTTATGAATTAACCTAATAATGTATTTACTTAAATAAATATAGCTAGTAAGGATAAAAATGTAATTTCTTGGCATAAATATGTTATTTACTATATTTATAATTATATATAAAAAGTTGAAAAATAAATAATTAAAAATAAGCTCTTAAAGTTCATGTTTGCATTCCAATCCTTATCTTTCATTTCAAACAAGTCCTTTTATTTCATTCAGGTCCCTCACTATTTGCATTAAGGTCCCTCTACATATCTTCTTTTCTCTTTCTTCTCCATCGACGGCTGATGTTCACCGGTGATCCTCTCGTCACCGGTGAACTGACGTCTGAAGACCTCCTTGGCCGCAAAGCTCTACCTTAACTTCTTTTCCTCATCCAACGATGTGGATGATCTTTAAATCTTATTTTTGACTAGAGATTAAGCTCACCGTTGTCGGAGACGACGACGGTGGTTTCTTCACACCTAGACACATTCACAACCCAGTTCCTCCCCCCTAACTTTGCCGGAGCCTATAAATAGGTCTCCACCTCTCCGATCTTCGTTAGTAACTCCCTTCCTTCTTCCCCCAATGAATTGGTTCATAAGCTATTCGATCCCCTTTGGCGACTCTTCTTCCTCTTCTAGAAGCTTCTCTGGCAAAGAACTCGTGTCTCTCACCACCTCTTCCACTCTAGCGGTCGTGACAGGACCAAGGAGCGCTCCAATTCCCTTTCTTCTACGCTTCGATCACCACCGGAGCTTCCTTCAACTCACCTCGGAGTTCTTCCCGATCTCACCTTGCCAAAAGTGAGATCCCTCACTGTTTCCGTAGATAAGTTTCCTAGATCTCTTAGGAGTAATTTTAGCTTGGTTAGCCAAGTAGATTAGCCTCAGTTAATCATGTTTCTACTTTTCTTCTCCATCTCTGGTGAATCTAAATCCCACCTCACTAGACTTCAATCCATCTATTCACACACCTGATCACACTTCTCATCACTTCGTTATCATCTATCACTGCTTAATTCCATGATTCAGCACCTTAATCGCTTAAACCACTTCACATACACCTGAGCTCCTCCGCTGTCCATGGCGGAGGCTTAGATCTTAGATTACCTTCAATTGGGGCTCTCCATCATTCTACTTCATTGCAAGGGCCCTATTCCTACTTTTAATTAGATTTGTTAGCTAGTATATAATATACACCTAATTCTGTCCAACCTTCTGAGCACGCTGTCAATGGCGACTCAAGAGGAGTTGAAACACTTATCCACCACACCTATACCATTGCAAACATCTACTCGATGTTTCGCCTCACTCTATTGAGTGAGGTGAAGCGTCTTGAGTTCTTGCAAACTCAAGAAGCCATTCTAAAGAAATTCAAAGTTTATCTTCTAATCCGTGCTTAATTGTGGATTTAATTGAGTTTTTGAGGTCTTTGAGAACCTCAGGAATCTTTTAAACCTTCTCTTGAGTATTTTCATGGAGATTTGATCTCCAGGTGTATGTTTTAGCCTTCACTGGAGCATCGGTGAGCTCCGGTGAATTCAAGCAAGAGCTACAATCTTCTATTCTGTTTGCAGAGCTCTAGATCATCATTTGATGATCCTCTGATTGTATTCCACCCATTAAACCTGTGTTTTAATATCCATAGCAACTTGTTAACCTTTATCTTCCTGAACTTCGGCAAAGCTGAGGAGAAGACTCTAGGGAGTTACAACTCAAGGTAATAGGTCAGGAAGTTTTAGTAGCATCTAGGGATTCTAAATATGTCCTTAGAATTGTCTGAGAATATCTGATATTCTCTATCAAACAAGTCACATTTTGACCTCAGGCAGAAAGGTCTAAGAATATGCTTTGATAAGTCAAAACATGCTTTTTAAATGTTGAATGAATTACTAATGATGCAAGGAATTGATTTGGATATTTTGTTTGATCTGAGACTTCTTATATAGAAATGTCAACTTTAGGCTTTGATCAATCAACCTAGATGTGACGAACTGAGTCTCGCTAAGCGACGAAACCCAGGTCGCCGTGTGCTAACAACTAGCATAACCACCCATAAAATCTTAGTCACCCAGCACATAATTATAAAATATAAGCATAGCCAAACAAACTAATCATATTACATCAATTAAATGAACAAAAATTTAATACTAACCAGAGGTTTACCGTAGTATATAAGTCAAGGAGATGTACAATGGAAATCAAATTTTGAGCTGCCAATTACACATGAGTACAGAACCAAAAAAAAAAAAAATCAGTAAAAACTAAGTAGAGTAGAAACAACAACAGCAATGACAGAGAGTAAAAGAAAATGGGTACTTTAGCTTTAATTAATCCATTTATTAGACATCTTGTTATCCAGTTTCGTTGTATATATTGGAGCCCAAGTTATTATAGTCCATAATCTGTCAATCGATGTTACAACCCAAATTCGACCCCTCTGGGAACCTGGAAACCGCTCGTCTCAACTAACCCCAAGACCCAATCGTCCAACGAGAGGCTAACCCAAATGTACGAAACAACCCACAAACCATGCATGCAAGTAGCTAATCAATTTAAAAGAAAGACCAACAACGAAAAATACAAATTAAATTTCAGAAGATACCATGCATAGACAAAAAACATAGTTCACTAACCATCACAACTAAGGCAAAAAGGGTATCACGACAATAGTTTTCAACATAAGATAGAAGTACTCACTAACAGCAGAGAATAGCAGAAATGGAAAGGAACAAATAGAACTATGGCTGGGCTTGACTGCACCAAGCACTCTCTGCAGCCGTTGGTGCTAGCTGCTCAACTCCCTGACCTGTACATAGTTATATATGACGATGGGTCAACTTACGCTAAGTAGAGTGGTACATACAACAATTATATCATTTAAGCAGTAAAGAAAACCACATATATACATGTAATTAACTAATTATCCAATCAACAGTTAATTTAACAACTAGTGTTTATGAGTCATTTTTCTAGCAAAAGGTTCACAATGTCTCCCAATCTTCCTGTTCCCTAAGGGAACGATCTTGATTGCAATTTTCCTGCGATGTAGGATGTACACGTAGCACTCTCCTGGCCGAGAGAGCACCCCATGGTAGTCCTACGCCCGGTCTACCACCCCAAGGTCACGGTCGCGACGTAACGATAACTATGGCACATGCGATAAGCGCACTGGTAGCTACCCCGCACTGGCACGCAGTCAGTCATTTCCACTAATTGGTACGCCCAAAAGTACAACACGGAACAGCACAGGGCCTTGCCCTCTCAGGACAGGAGTGTCGCCCCTTCACAATCCGCGTACCCTTATCCGACTATCCCAATTTGCGCAGTGGGCCTAACAAGAGTCGGTGTAGGGGGGCCAGTCCTTGCCGCGGGTCCCGTAGGGTAGCTAGCTCCCCCCCTACACTAAGTACAGTAGCTCTCCTCGGTACCGTATACTCGAGGGCCAGCTTACTTCCCTTCGACATCCAATATTTATTCCATACTCGTGAGTTCCTCTTCTAGTTCCCCGTAAGATTCGTGCATAGAAATTTCTTACTTCCGTACAATACACATGCCTCAATTCATATCATGATAAATTTAGGGTATAACAAGTAGCTCATGGTTTCACAATACGACACTTATCTCATCAATCAAGCGAAACAGGATATAGCATATATTTCAGTTAAAGTCATGATTCAACAAATGTAAATAGGTAGCTCATAATTTAGCACATTCAGGAAACATTACCACAATTCAACATTCACGTCATGTAAATTATTCACTTTTCTATCTCAGCCCTAGGGTTCATTGTACATCCTAAGGTTCAACCAATTAGTTCTAAATAACATGCACTTTCATCATTTAATTCATAAGGGATAGTAAAGACCACTCTACCAGAGTAACCGGGAGGTGTAGGGGCACGAACAGCGGACCGCGTAGCCTCTGCGGGTCCCGTGCACACTACGGACGGGCGTCCTATTAACACGGACGGTCAGACCAACCACTTCAATATTTTTCGAGACAGGAAAAAAAAGTTTAAAATAGTTAGAACAAAGCTCCATCACATGGGAATTTCTAATAGGAAACCAACGGTACCTTATGTACGAAAGAAATGACTTCGTTTGGGCCCTGAACTGTCCCAAACACCCTTCCCGATTCACTTGGACCAAACTAGGCAGGCAGGTCCAACTAGACCTGCCACCTGGTGCCTGAATCTACCAAATCAGACTAAAATCAAACGTCTGGGAGAGGTTCCAGACGTCTTGAACGGCAACAGGAAGCTCACCTTGCATTCCATGCTGAAAGACGAACGTCTGGAGCCCCTCACGGTCATCCTGGGGTCCTTGCAGATGTCTGTCACAATGCCTGGATGTCTGAGTCAGATATCAGATGTCCATAGAGGCGTCCAGGCATCCTAAAGCGCTGCGCACCTTCCCAACGGCTCTGCATGCGCACAGTGACGTACAGTCACTCGCAAACAACACATACGAAAAGAAACAGGTGGTCAGGACCTTACCATTTGAAGCAGCTTTATCGAACGTCTAGAGACCAGATGTCCGGTCAAGCGTCTGTTAAGAGATATAGATGTCTGATCTGCGAAGAAAACTCTCCCACGCCCTTTGCGAGCCTTCCTCTACTCGCAGAAAACACCCGTGCCCTATGCAGCACACATACACCAAGGCGCTCAGTCTTACGCCTATTGTGTATAGAAGAAAGCACTAAAAATTGCTCACAAGTCTCGAGCAGGGCGTTACCTCAGATTTTGTGTGGTATCAAACGTCTAAGGGTCCTCCCAGACGTCCGATTATGTGGAAGAATGTCTTCGCAGAACCATTTGCGAGGCTTTTCCTCTCAACAAGTCCTCTCCTCTTCGCACAAGAGCCGCAGCAGCTCCGTCACACAGCATCTATAGCTCACACATGGCCTCCTTCGAGCTCCCCCCCGGTGACTCCTCTCTCGAGCTCTCAACTCCTCCCTCTTAGTGCTGTACTCTTGGCAACGGCTGAGGTGGAGGGAAGGTGAGATGTGTCGCTCGAAGGATTGGGAGGAGTGGGAGGGCACGATTTTCAAGGCTGTAGGGGTTATATAGGTGGGGTAGGGTAGGTTTAGGGTTAGGGTGTTCGTTGGAAGGGTGTAGGGCTGGGGTAAATTGTAAAAGGTACCCCCCCACCAGTCCTATTTTACCCACAGAACCCCCAGACAAGTTCCAGGGGTTGCAAACTACAAGAAACCCCTCCCAAATCTCCCGAAATGGTCCAATGACCCCTGAGAAGGGTCATTTCAATCGACGTGTTAGGGCACAAGGCAATTTCGTGTAATTTACTGTGGTGCAAGACCGGTATAAGCCACCCTTCTGATCGAGAAGACGGCTCATACCCATCAAGTCACCACTTTTCGTCACCCTGGGGTCATTGCGGAAAGGGGTGACGGCTACGTCGTGTAGTGTGAATACATACAAACGCTATGTACGCTGAACCACAAACAACCAATGACCTACCCACTAGCCAAGAAAGAAACCACTCCAAACCTCGAGTCACGCATTCCGTTATCCGAGTTGGCCGCTAAGCCCAACCGAGGAGTCGTAGGGAGGCTAGCAACACCTAAATCAGCCTCTAAATTTGATCTTAAAGACCAAATCTATAGCTAAAATCTGATGAGTAGCGAGACTAAAATCAGTTATCCAATTCTTTTAATTCTTGATAAATTTGTCATACTAATTATTTAATGATTTCCAGATAACTGTATCAATAGTATCAATTAATTAAGACATAACTCTCATCATTTTAAACCATTGATCTAAAGTTATGAAAAGAACTCAGATCACATCACTTTAATATTAACTATTAATCAACTTAATTTCCAATTTCTAATCATGGTTCCAATCAAATTATTATTTAACCATCCTAATGATACCAGTTTTACTAAAAATAGAATTCATTTTGTACATGTAATAATATGACCGCATCCCATATTCTAAGTGCTTCATAATTCATTTAATTCATAAAAATGATCTAATAAATTTTGTTAATTCATTTTAATCCAACAGTTAACTATATCAATTTGATTATTCACATTTCAAGTCAACAATTTGATTTACAACATCCACATTTAATATTCAAGTACCGATGATAGCAAGAAATATGAAAATGGATTCGATCTCAGCAAGAGATAAGAGCGCAAACTAAACAGTGCAACACAGGATGAAAGTCATAATGTAGACAATCACATGGAAAAAATGAGAGACTATTCTACTTAATATCCCCAGGAGGTCACTGTGACTCCGAGATACATGTCGAACTCTACGTACATTTCTAATATCTATCTTTACATAAAAGAAGAATAAATCAAAATATAATTAATGCGAATCTCAGGGATAATATTAAAATTTACTGCTTCTAATGGAAAATCATAACTTACCACGACAAATTACGTCTTGACATGATTCTGACAACGTGTGGTTCACCAAAAAAGGGACTTCGATTGCCAAATAAATTATTTAAACCAAGGATCAATTACCAAACAAAATATTAAAAACTTAAAATTTAAAAATCTTAATATTTTCAAAACTAAAACTCTCCTGTTCTTCCTACCTTCTTCTTCTTCCCCGATCTCCTTCATGCGATTACTGTTCACGTGAACGTAACCCATGAAGGCTCCGGCCATTGCCGGCCACGACGCTCATCGCCGAACACCACCGCCCCTCCGGCGGTTGTACGCCGTCGCGCCTGCTCTCCCGTTCTCCACCTTCTCCTCCTTCTCCTTTTTCTTCGCTTACGCGAATCTCTCATGCATGGGACTGTGCACGCAGCGCAACCAATTGCACTGCATGCACACCGACCCCTCCTAGCACCGTCGCCGGCCACGGCAGCCCTCTCCAGTGGCACGCCGACCCTCGCCGACCCCTCTCGATCTCCGCCTCGGCCTGGGCTTCTCTCCCACCTCGTCGACGTCATCTCTCCCTCCATGCCACCGTCGCCGTCTCTCCTTCCTCCCTCTCCCCCACGACCTTCCTCTCCCCCCTGCTCTTCTTCTCCTCCATGCATGCACAAAAAAAGCGAACGAAGAACAAACAAAACTAAAGGAAAGGAAAATGCTCACCGTGTTGCCGCTATCGTCAACATCCTCCGACAGTCTCGCCGGTGCAACCTTACGTAGAGGAGGGAGGAAGAGACGGCGAGGAAAGTGAAGGAGGAAGGAAGATGAAGAGGGTTCTCTTCCTCCCCTCTCTCGTTCTCTTTCTATCTCGTTGTCTTTCTTTCTCTCTCTCGATCTCTCTCTCTCTCTCTTTCTCTCGATTCCCACTCCAAGCCCCTCCCATCAATTTATAATCCCACGTCGACCAATTTGTTAAAAAAAAAATTCAACTAAATATCCCCCAAAATAATAATAATATTATTATTTATTTATTATCAATTTATTTATTAAACTTCTTTTAGGTAGGTTTACTTTTTTTTATAAATAGAACATTCTTGTAACACGGTCGAATGAGCTCTGATTTCAATGAAACACATATCATCGGAAGTGTTGCGAGACAAGGAATCCGAAAATATTTACGGATTTCTAAATTGAATTCATTTGCAAAATGCAATCCCTAAAGCAAGTCACGTGAGAGTTTGCTTGCAATTCACACATGTTTGGCACATCCAATGTCCAATCACCACACAGAACATACCGTAAAAATCCTCATAATACCAGAAAGCTAACAGTACTTTTGAATCGTCAATCTGAGGTCCAGTTCACAAAAATGAAAAACAAATGAGTTTCCAATCTATTTATGCATTTTTAATTTGCGACCTCCAATTAACACACGTAAATGTCGATAGGTTCATCTTATCCTGTTTAAGTCTAAAATGACTCGAAAATCCGAGTTCAGGCTTTTACACCAAATCAATTCTTAGAGTTCTTAGCTTCAAACTTGGTTTTAAGGATTGATTTGAATTCCTGGGATCATGCAAATCTTTTAGAGTTGATTTGAGTGAGTTTAATTAAGGATTTAAGTGGATTTGAATTCCTTCACATTTTGGGTACATTTCGAGTCTCTGTAGAGTTCATAGGTTTTCTGATGAGATTTGAAGCTCAAATTAATCCAGATCAGTTTGTTTTGAGCTTCTAGAGTGATTTAAGTTTGTTGTTAAGGCTCTTACCCAACTGATAGGGTGATTGACCTACTATTCTAGTGTACTGAGCTTCAGCGAGAAGCTCTGAAGTTTTGGAGCTTCTTAAAGTTTCCCAATTCTCCATTTCTATTCCAGAAGGCTACAGAATTAGATTAGGTACTGAGTGCAACCCTTAGACATTAGAGGGAGAGAGTGAATCGGCAAGTTAATTTGAAGTTCATCTTCTGCTGGTCTACAGCAAAGCGCACATGGCATGAAGCCATTTTTAGAGATTGATTCGAAGGATCAAATGTGATCCTCTAATCCAATTGTTTACTGCAATCAAAAGACAAATCTAAAGGCTTTCGATTGATTCCTTATTCTTAAGATTTGGAGTTTTGTAGAGATCATAAACTACGCTAATTGAAGTTGGTGCTGGAATCAATTGAGTGAAGAAAAGAAGTAGGAACACTTAGCCCTACATCGGAAACTGATGAGCTGTTAAAGTTGTATATATTGAATCGTGTACACTTGTTGACCAATCGTCATAGTGCAAGGTGCGTGTGAGCGAGCGTGTGTGTGTGCCTGTGCATGTGATGATGTGGCTCTAGGAGACGCTAGGTGGAAGGTCTAGATGAGTGACACATGGCCTAGTAATAGCACCGATCTGACCCATCTAGGTTGTTGATCCTGTGAACGGCCACGTGTCCCCATCTAACCTTTTGTACTGAGGGGAGCTAAACTCTGAAGAAAATGGCTAAGTGTTTGAAGCTTCTGTGTGCTAAGTGTTGAAGCCTTGAGGCTGTGTTAAGTGGCTGAAGTGAAAGAAATAAAGACGCACATAAGCCTATGTTTCAAATCAAATTGTGCTTAAGTTCGAAATAACATTGAGCTTAAATTGTAGTTGTTATAAAACAACTCTTTTGATGTAAGTTCCTTCTATAATTCAATGAAAATCATTTTTCCTAGGCATATGGGATTATTGCTTATTATTCTTTGTATATTTGACGCAATTATCCATGTTGTTAACATATTATAGTAATTAATATGTAATTAAGCTAATAATTAAGTAGTTAGTTTAATTAAGTAAATATTAGTGTATTAATCTTTATTATAAAGTAATATAACCTATATTAGCTAAGTAATGGTAGTATTAGCATAACCTAAGTAATATAACTTAAGTAGTAAGATAAGTAAGTAGTAATTAATAGAGTAATTAAGTAGTATAATATGTATTAAGCTAAATAATTAAAACTTATGTATCTTAAGTATATATAGTGTGGATAGTAACTTATGTAGTAGATTAAGTAAGTTAAGCTATAAGTAATTAGTGATTATTCTTTATATTAAGTAAGCATATGAGTTATGTATATTAGTTAGTTAACTTAAGTAATTAATAATAAAGATTAGTTTAGAATAAATGGTGAATGATTAGCTAATCAAGCCTCCCTGTGAATGACCTGAACTCAACTAGTTAAAAGTATTTTTGTAAATATTATGTTATCTTGTTTCCTATACTATAATTAACAACAACAAATTAATTAAGCAAAGTAGCTCAAGTATCATTTTTAGCACCATTGATTAAGTTAATAACCTTCATTAATATTGTTGAGAATTTGCATATCAATGTTATATGGAAAGGAATACGCAGGCTTGAGAAATTGCTTGCAATGAGGTAAGAGAACGTAGAATGGAGATAAAGCCAAAAAGGTTCTACGATATTTTCAGTTGATTCCTAGACCTTGCAAACACTTTAGAGGAGGCACAAGCAAAAAAACATGTAACCTAAGAGGTGATTGCCAACCTCGAAGGGGAGCTACAAGTTAAGGGATAATGAAGTGGCCACCACGTACAAATTCAACATCTCAAGGACAAAAGGCAGAGACTGTTCAATCCAGCCATGGTTATGGACTTCCTTGCTACAGTTCCCTCCATGGAGGCAAGCTGGTTGAAGCTTGAGGCTGAGCTTGGGAAACACACTCTAGTAGCCACCCAGAGCATCCTAGCGAGGGGTGCCACCTTGATAGAGTTTTTGACCTGGTCTACCCCATATCTCTTCCGGGTGCACAACGAGCTGACCCACTCGAGGTTTATTGAAGATCAGGCCTGGATTGAGTTGCCACTTGAGGAAAGGGAGGAAGTAAGTGATGATTCCTCTTCCAGGGAGGATGCCTCATCCGACATAGAAGAGACTCCCCCAAGGCGCTACTAGAGGCCTAGGCTAGTTGATTTTCTTGCCATGGCCACTTGTAGCTCCACCATCTTATTTCCTATCTTCTTCACTTTTGTTGCATTTTTCTTTTTAATGTACTTAGCGAGCCACCTCATTATGTTTTAAAGGCAGTTGCGCCCCTTTTTGGCAATGAATGAACTTTTGTTCCTTACCTTAGATGTTTCTTTTGTTGGGGATCTTGCATTTTTTGGCTAAGTGTTGATGTCTCACTTTAAACATTGTAGGGTTTTAGGTTGATGATGTGCCACGAGTGAGGTAACCATCACCCATCTAAGGTCCTAGCTTATAGGAACATATTGAATTTAAGGTGTTGCCCTAGTAGGGGCGTTCTCAATTCGAGGCCAGCTTGCCCCTGACTCAGACAAGTTAGATGTTGTTTCCTACCTGAGAACCAAATTGCCTACACCAAAGTGCCTCCACTTAACTTTCTGATTGTAATACTTAGCCATAGTTTACTTGCAGACGCCTTGTTTGTCTTCTAGTTCTTCTCTAGTAGCTTCCAAAAAGTCTAGAGCAATTCACATTTGCTCTTCATTCTTATTAGGATCAAAGAACTTGACCCAGTGGGATAGGAGGTCCACCACTAGAGGGATCCTAGATTTCACCCGTAAACAATGCTAAAAGGAGTTTCATCAATAGCAGTCTTTCGCCTTGTCTTGTAGCCCTATAGCACATTGGGAATCTCTTCTACTCACTTGCCTTTGTCTTTATCTAACTTCCTCTTCAAAGCCGTTATGATGGCTCAGTTGGTGACCTTTGCTAAGTCATTCTCCTAAGGATGTGCGATAGGCGTGAACTTCAAGCGGATGACCCATTCAGTGTAGAAGTCCTTGAAGCATCTCCTTGTCTTCCACTATTACCTATGGTATGCCATAGTGGCATATGATGTCTTTATGGACAAAGTTGATCACCGATTCAACATTGGGGTTAGCCATGGCTTTGCCTCGACCCACTTGGAGAAGTAGTCCACCACCACAATGACGAACTTTTTCGAGGCAAGAGCCATCAAGAAGGGCCCAATGAAGTCCATACCCCACCGCGCAAATGGGGTGGGGGATGCTATGCAGATCATCTGTTTTGGCGAAGCCCAAAAGGATATTAAAGAATCTCTGGTACTTGTTGCACCTCTAGGTGAATTCTGTGGTATCTCTAATTATTTGTGACCAGATTAGTCATACCGAAGGATCTTGGTGTCTAGGGCTTTTGGTCCTTTATGGTTGTAGATGCTCGCGTGAACATCCTTAAGGGTTTGTTAGGCTTCATCGAGATTTAAGCACTTGAGGAAGGG
This sequence comes from Thalassia testudinum, assembly GCA_037157565.1. Taxonomy (NCBI): domain Eukaryota; kingdom Viridiplantae; phylum Streptophyta; class Magnoliopsida; order Alismatales; family Hydrocharitaceae; genus Thalassia; species Thalassia testudinum. The sequence goes on along the minus strand of JAZHRO010000039.1, from coordinate 97,691,329 downwards.
GGTTGATGAAAGAGCGATCTTCGTTTTCATTGAAAACTTTAACATAAAATGATGTGTCGTTGTATTTAATCGTATGGTAGAAAATTGCTTTTCAAAATATTTTAATTTTCAGAATCTAACCACGAATAGTTAGGTCGTCTCCACAGGGAGGAATTAGCTTATTTAAACTAGTGAATGGTATCTCGTTTATTCAGGAAACTCAATGGGTGTGCATGCTAATTCGTGCGATTCTTTTTCTCACATAACTGCTCATTTTAACCAATTAATCAGGAATGTAGGTGTTTAGATGCAAAATCACCACAATATAATATTTTGTTAACAAGTGATCTTGGCACAGGAAAACACCATAAATATTAATCCCTAATAGAATGTAGCTTGTTTACTATAATCAGTATGACATGCCTGATCTCATTCAGTAGAGACATTCCACCCCAAATAATTTCAACTGAATAAAAGGGTATCTATGCAATTCACGTCAATAAATTTATTCAGTAAATAAGTGAATAGTATACCAGCAATGGTAAAAGTGGTAATTTTTAATTGGAGAAATAGAGAATTTCTCCTCTCTCCTCCTCGTGTGAAGGAGCAGGCGCGGCTGGCTGTAAGAGTCGTCGAAGGAGCTGGGTCGAAGGAGAGGAACGCTCCGGTGGTGGTGCGGCGGTGAGTGGTGGACGGCGGCGACCGGACAGTGGAGGTGCGTCGTCGGAGTTTGGTTCTGCCACACGATGTGCGCGCGGCCTGTGGCATGCCTGCGGCTGCGCGCTCGCGTGCAGGTGCGTTGAGGCACTGCGCAATCTGTTGTAGTGGGGTGCGTGCTAGGGGCGCGGGCGCGGCTGCTGCAGTGGGTTCTTCTTTCGCACTGCTGCTGGAAGAATAAGGAAGACGAAGAAGACAAGAGGCGCGGTCTGCAGAGGGCGTGTCCTTGCGCGGGTGAAAGCATACAGCGCCTGTGGGTGTGGGCGGCTTGAGTGCCTGCAGGCGGTGCTGGCTTGAGCGCCTGCGAGCGGTTACATGGCGAGGGAACGGTGGGGCTGCGCCTACAGAGGGCACGCAAGGGCGCACGCGCACAGGCGATGGAAGGTGGCACCTGCAGTGGAGAGGGTGCGGGCGGTGGAAGGCTTGGCACCGCGATGTGGCTTGCCGCTTCTTACTGTGCAGCGCCTGCGGGCGCTAGTTGGAGGGCGCGGTGGATTGTAGGTGTGCGGGTGCGTGCCTGCAGACAGTGCAAGGGCAGGCGGTGGTGCGCCTGCAAGCTGCAAGCGTTTGGTAGTAGCGGTGGCACGGGTGTGTGGTGACAGAAGGTTTGGCACAGTGCACGCAGTGCTCACAGGGTCCGCCCTCTCCACGGTGCGGAAGGTGGATATCCCCTCAAGGGGGAGGAAGAAGAACCCGAAGATCCAGCCCAATGCTCCTCTTAATCCCTCTCCCCCGCACCCATTAAGGGATTTCCAAATTTCGTTTCTAAATATGGCCATTGGCTGTTGAGGAGCTATTGAGGCTAGCCAGAAGACTCAGTTGAGGCCGACGGCTGTTGGGGAGGGGAGAATTTAATTCACCCCCCTCAGCTCTTGCAATTTATTCCTGCAACAAAAAACATAAAATAATTACATACTAAATTATAAAATGCAATAAAATAGATAAAAACTCAAGTAATGATGCATTTACCTATTTAATGACCTAATGTAATTATTAACCAACATACAATATTAGAATTGAATTACTTAAGCGTAACAATAGTCCATTAAAATGGACTCATCAGTTGAGTGCCCTCTTTTGTACAAGATCTTGTCCAAAATTACGTTCCAGACAACCTTCAGACGAAAGGACTTTGGGTTTGTTACTTGGGGCGAAATATGGTCGTGTTAGAGGTAGCTTAAGATTGGTTCCTGGTAAGTATGCTTATTTATGTGTTAACATGCTTAATTATGCTGGTTTTGTACCTTTAGTTGCAATAGAATTAGGGCATATTATAAATAATTGCGTGCATGATGAGAGCCTCATAATGAACCCTAACTAGCACATTTTGATCTAAATAAGTGTACAAAAGCTCCTACAAAACCTAAGGGAAAACATAAATCAGAGAATTCTAAATTTAAGAATAAAACAATTCACAAGGGGTAAAACTGCAATTTTATCAATGCAGTATGCAAATGGGGTGTCTAAGGGTCTAAACACAGGTCAAATGAGCTTAATAAGAAAGAAAGTGGGATGATCTGATCTGAAAAGGGTTATAGCAATTTCTAGGAATTAACTGACATTCTGTAACCCTAAAAACAAACCCGCTTTAATTCACGAAGTTCCTGGCAAGATAAAAGTCAAATAAATCCTCTAAAATTCATAGAAAAACATCCCTTAGGATTTAGAACCTTCAATTTGGCCAGTGGAACCTGTCTTGACCTAAATTGAGAACCATACCCAATTTTTGACCTAATTTGGGTTTTTGTGCAAATTGACCGATCAAACGTGGTCAAACCAAAAATAAAACTTCATCATTAGATTCCTTAGGTCCAAATTAGGTTTATACCAAAATTTGGACCTAAGGGAAGGCTATCTTGACCTACTTTACAAATTGGTCCTTTTGAATTACTTTTCGACCCTTATCTTTTTTAAATCCTTGCATTTTGCCCCCGAACTTCCCTTTCGTTCTTTACAGAATGACCCCTCTACCACCCCATGCAGCTGCCCTTACCTCCGGCAACCTTGCATAGAGGATGGCGCCGCGCAAGGTATGGGGGGCGCTCTCAGAGATGAAAGGGGGGTTCCCTGCATCGTCCTCTTTCACAAGGACCCCCTCCCATGACCTGCCATTGCCCACTCCTCTCGTGCGAATGCACGAGAGGAATGGGTTTCCATCTCTGGCCAACTCCGGCAAGCTCTCCACGATCTCTCCTCGAGATTCTCCTCTCGCCAGCTACTACAAAAGGGACGGCAGGGCTCTCCGGTCGTCTCAAGCTCGTTTTGGCCAGAGAATTCCCCCAAACTCGTCCCTTCTCACTCCGGCCAAACAGCCCAACGCTTTCAACGACCCTTCCCCCTCCCCCTCGTCGCCTTGCTGCCACACCTGCAGCAAAGTTCACTCCGCCTCGTCCTCCCACGCCAGGCCGCACCAGCTGGCGCCTTCCAGATCCCTTCCTCGTCGCCGTTACCCCCCTCTAGGCATCTTCGTCTCTGGCGTCGACAGACATGCGCCGAGAGCCTCCTCCCCCCCCCCCTTTTGTCAGTTAAGTAGGTGAAACTCTTCCCCTTACTCTCTCTTTTATTTCTCCCTTTTTAATTTGCTATTTCCACCCACCGACCACCACTGTCCATCGCCACCTTCTCCATCTTCGGCTGCCCTCCGGCGAGGCATCCCTGCCGCTCCACTCCTCCATTCGCCTCGCCAATCACCCCTTAAGCACCGCGACATCTCACTGACACTAAATCCGCACTCCACTCACCACGTCACACCTCCAGAACACCCCTCGAACACACCCACTCTCACACACACAGTGTGCCCTAGGCACGCGCACTCCGGCTTCCCCACGCCACGTCGACCCCCGCACTGTCTTCACCGTGCTCTGGCGAAGCTCACCAAGTGTTCTGACAGGGCCGCAAGGTCGTACTGGTGGTTTCAGGTCTCGTACCCTCGCTACCATTGACGAGAAGCTTGGAGCAAGCTTGCAAGCAGCTCCAAGCCACTTCAGCTCCAGGTCTACAACCTAGGTTGCGCGGAAGACTTTCACGCACGCACTCAGGACCTAAATTGGGGTCGTAAGCCTCGGCTGCTGCCCCAAATCTCCCGCACCTCCTGCCTGCAGACGCAAGAAACGAAGGTGGGACTTTAGTCCCACCTCGAAAGTGTGTGGGCGCGCGCCCACACATAAATTGAAAAAGTGCTCCTGGCTTATCGCCTCGAAGCACTGGGGTGAGGTCCCTCACCCTCACTCACCAGGTCTCGTCCGCAGCACTGCCCACGCGGATCTGACCCGCAACCCGATTACCCTGATCCGTGCACTCCTCACGCACCACACCCACGCTGGTGTGCCTGGACCCGGGTGCGCGACCGACCCAATAACCCAGCTCTGGGAGAGCGTACCGAAGAGAGATTCAGAGAGAGAGAGACGCGCGGGGAGGGTAGGGGTAGGTTTTGCACTCGTGTTTAGGGGAATAGGTGGGAAAGAAGATGGAGAAGAAGAGGAGCGGCGAGGACTTAGTCGAAAACTCCAGCAGCGGAGAAAAAGAGGAAGAAAGGAGGAGGAGCGGAGTAGAAGAGAAGAAGGAAGGAGCTGCTGAAGAAAGAAGAAGGAGAAGAAGACGCAACGGAAAGAAGAAAAAGAAGGAAGGAAGCTTCACAGAGGAAAACGAGAAAGGGAAAGACAAGCAGAAGAAGAAGAAGAAGAAGAAAAGCTGAAGCCAAGCAGAGCCAAGGAAGGAGAAGAAGAAGAAGCCAAAGCAATATAGAAACAGAGCTGAAGGAGAGGGGAGGGCCAAAGAAAATGAGAAGAAAGAAGGAGAAGCCACAGTAGAGGAGAAGAAGAAAGAAGAAGGCACAGAAGCCGATTGAAGAAGAGAAGGCACAGTAAGAGAAAGAGAAGAAGAAGCCAAGAGAAAGAAGGGAAGGAAAAGAGAAGAAGAAGAAGAAGAAGAAGAAGAAGAAAAAGAAAAGGAGTTTTTGCTCATTCTATCTCTCTCTTAAATTTTTGTAAAATAGTATATAGTCAATTGTGAATTCATATGTTTCTATAATGACGTGTGCTCGCTGAGTTCGACCTCGGGATATTTTAAAATCTCGAGTGATAAATAAATTAAAGTGATAATCGTCTTTCATAATAGTACAACGAATACATCATTAAAACCTGAAGGACGAGCCCAATAGTGCATTCATGATAGGAGTTAGGATTGCATATTTGAGCCCTTGTATTCATTGTTTACTTAGTAAGACTCTTTTTTGTGTAGATAGGTTGTGCCAGGTCTAGTTAGAGTGATTCGAACTAGATGAGAGGAGAGGAGAAGAAATCATGTCACTTATCACTCTAAAACCCTAATCCTACCCTAGTCAGAACCTACTTATTTTAGCCTATGCTCAAAACCCTAATCTTGATCCCCAATCCTAAACCTTAACCAACTCCACTCAGCTCCCCTAAACCTAATCCTAAACCTACACCACATTCCTAGCCTAATCCTAAAACCTAGCACACACTCCTAGTGATTCTCTCACAAGCCTAGTTCCCACCACCTTATCCATGTGCTACATGATTTTACTACACCTAAAATGCAATCAATATTATTTAGAATTAACTAATTAAATGTGGCAACTAATCACTTTAAATTAGGTGCCAATCACCTCCTTATTTTGCTACAAATCAAGATCAATATGAACACCAATTAGGTTGTGATTGCCCTCAATTCTAAGCCCTCGCCTTAGCCTCCAAGACATCCTCTACCACCCATGAATGTCCACTATAATCACTTCCCAAACCCTATTTATGTCCAAGAAGTTTCCATATCCTTCCTCCCGTGATTTGAACCAATCAAAATCCAAATCCTAATCTTACTCCTGAAATTCGTAACAACTTGATATATCTTTAGTATTTTGTCCATAACTTTTTCATTTAAATCAAAATTGAGTTACTCAAGTTGAATTTGAAAGTTGATTTCAAGGAATACAAGTTTCAGTTTATGTGCAATTTAAAATTCGAAACATAAGGAGGCCAAAAATTCAAGACAATTACGAAAAATCCTAAAAGGTTGTTGCAACATCCTCTATAAATACCCCCTTCCTCCATCTCCACAAACATCTAGCCTTCCTCTCTAGGTTTTATTCTTCTTCTCTTCCCTTGAGTTTCCTCTTTTTTAAGCCCCCTTAGTTGCTTTTAGGATCCCTTAGTGTTGTAGGTTCCATAGTCCTCCTTAATTCTTCTTCTTCCTTGACCTCTTCTCCCTTAGGTAGAACCCTAGCCTCATCCTTCTTTTTCCTTTCACCTCCACACCCAAGCTTGTCCACCACCTTCTTCATCTTCTACACCCTCTAGTCAGGTTCCTTAGCATCTTAGAATTCCTAATCTTCCTTTAGAATTCCCTTTAGAAGCATTCCTCTACCTCCTGATTTCTTCTTCTCCATCTACATCTCTGAGCTCTTCTTCGCATCCTCCGAACTTCTTCGACTTCTCCCTCATCTTCCTCAAACTTCTTCACCACCATCGTGAGTCCTTTGAGGCGCATCCGTACTTCGCTGCACCTCAACTTGATCTCTACTTCTTTCTTTCTACATATTCTATTTCTTGTATTTGCTTCCTTAATTACCTATCGTACTTTGGTTTGAGTTGCAATAAAATTTCTTGAAATTTCTTGTCTCTCTATTGCGCTTGCTTCTAATTACTTTATTACTGAAAAATACTAAAAACATTTCAAAATCCCAAAAATACAAAAAAAAGAGTCAGATTCCTAATTTTGGAATTCATATTGTTTTCAAAGTCTGAGTATTGTTTTGAAAAAAAAATTTTTTGTGTGGTGTAGTCATTGTAAAATTACCAAAATTTTCCAGTTGATTGGAATTGAAATCTAATTTCATTGTTGTAAATTTCAGGGTGTAACTCATTATATTTTATTTTTGAAAATTCTCACACTAATAGAGGGTCAAATTGATTTCCAGAGAAAATATTTTTTTACTTCCCCGATGTTTCCTAAATTTTATACTTATTAAAATTGCGTGAAAGAAGTTGTAATAGTTCTCCATTGAAATTTAGAATCTCCCAAAACATTGGTGTTTTTTTTATGGCCGTAGAACTAGGGTCTAGTGGAGTCATTAGTTAGGCGCCAGTATGGTCAAATTGTCCTAAGTCTTATTCAAAAAAACTAGAAAAATATTTCAAAAAATCAAAAAAAAAATATTAGTTAACTTAGTTAGGTTAAGAAATACCTAAACACCATTTTCTCTTTATGATACAACCCATACTGTAGATTCTAAACTCATACTTTTCGAAAACAGTTTGTAAATTATAAACGATGTGTTTTCTCAATTGCGACGATGATTTTACTTATATCGTGATTTCATGATCATTTCCATCCATGAAGCCTCATTGATCCCTATTGCTATCACCGATTTCTGGCGAATGAAAGGGCTCGTTAACTCCTCTAGTTTGACGTTCTCATCCTCCTTGAGTTGGACGAAGGAGGTAACTTTGGCGAGGGTATCAGTTAGCGAGGTTTCTACCCAAGGGACCCAATTTATGTTGACATGGTGGAAATCTGCCATCATTGCCCAGGCCTCCTCTACGTACAAGACCATCAACTAGTCTTTGGCTTGGAAGTCTCCTTGAATTTGGTTGGCTACTGACACGCATAGATAAATATGTCGTCGTTGTAGTGTGAAATCGGGATCCTTTTAAATTTATAAGTCGAACTTGACTGAATTTTCAAATAAAAGAAAAGAGTTCAAGTCGTTCACAGGAAGGAGAAATCAAAGTTGCTATCGAAATCACAACGCTTGAGGAAATACTTTTGGTTTTTTTTGTTTTGAGATTTTTTTTTTGGTATTTTTGAAATATGGAAAGCAAGTGCAAAATACGAGTATGAAATTATGACTACGAATGCAGAAATGGAAATGAATGGAATTGAAATATTAAACATAACTAGGAAATTAAATACTAATTGATGATGGATGATATATTACTCACATCTTAAAGCCAACAAGGATCCGATCACCCGAAGGATAGGGTGGATCCGACTATCCAAGGCGTCTAGAAGATCCAACTAAATGTACGGTGGACCCACTGGGAGCAATTACCAGATCCGACTGAATGTTAGTCCCGGCAAGAATATCCGACTAACAGCCGGATGCTAGGTCTACCCGCAAGGGACTAACTGTCGAGGTCGACTTAATGAAGCTTCAATTTGCCTGACTCAGTGGGTCTCAAATAAAGGCGATCGACCAATGCGATACATTACAACGGTAACGACAAAATGTATTTGTGCGACAACCAAGGTATCCAAGTTAATGACAATTTATGATAGTAACTACCATAGTTTTATGTTATCTATTACCAAATTGTGGGTTCATGGGAACCCCCCACAATCTCCACCCCTTATCTAATCTCCTCTATAAATAGTTGAGTGAGGTTAACTTTTGAGGTACGCAATTTGGGAGAAAAGAAGCAGAGAACTTGTAATACTAATTCTAGAAAAATTTGAGGAGTATACCTCTCCCGCCAGATGTACACCTATTAGGTGAAACTGTGTTGAAATGACCCTTCCTAAGGGTTGTTCAGGAATTTTCCGGAATCTTAGGGGTGTAGACACAATGTTAAACCCCATGGGCTTAAGTCATGGGTTATGTGGGGAAAAAGGAAACCTTGCGGGGGCAACCTTGCAATTTTTTCCTCTCTCCCACCATCAACGCACGCACACACCCACATAAGCCCTAACCCCCTCCTTTATAACACCTCCTTCACCGCTCCACTCCCTTCACGCCACCAACACTACCTCCACCTTCACTCCACCTCTTTACAGCCAGCAACCATTCCTTCTCTTCCTCGTCCCCATTGCAACCATGAGTGGAGGAGAGGGGAGGAGCACGGAGGAGAGGAAGAGAGAGAGAGCGGAGACGAGGGAGAGAGAGAGCATAAGCGAGGAGAACAGGAGGTGCGAGGAGAAGGAGCTCGGAGGAGCTCGGGAGAAGGGGCGGTGAGTGTGGCCAGAGGAGCCGAGGGAGCTCTAGAGGGAGGAGAAGTTGGGCAAGAGGAAGACCTACGTGAGGAGGGTGGAGCTACTACGATTGCAGCAGTTGGAGCTCGCGAGGACTTCTGCGAAGTCATTTTTCCACAATATTAGACGTCCATAACTCTCTACAGACGTCTGATGGAGTCGCAGGACGTCCAAAACTGACACTGAACGTTTGACAGCACGTAGTGTACCAAGGTATGTACCCTGCACGAGCCTACATGCATGTACATTAGTGTTTATGTGTCTCCTTTTAAGCTGCGCGTGCATGCGCAGATACGAGGAGTCGGAAAGGCATGTGGCGCACCCTTCGAGGCACTTTAGGATGTCTGGAGACCATGTCAGACGTCTAACCTCTCTTCCAGACGATCGGGAGCGGTGTCAGACGTCTGAAAGCTCCCTCAGACGGCTGCGAAGGGGTTCAAACGTCCGAAAAAGACTTAGGAAAGCAAGGTGAGCTTCTACGATCATTTAAGACGTCTGATTTTGGTCAAAATGCATGTTTTTGGCCGGTACAAGGCCCAAACGAAGTATCGATGGTTTTCGTTCAGAATTCTCTACATGTTAGTATCGCACCTATGCTATTTTGAACTCATTTGACATGATTGGTCAATGGTATAGGTCTCCAGTCCATAATGTATACAAGACCGGCGAAGACGACAGGATCTATCGTACGAGCTCCCATTCCACCCGAATATCCTGGTAGTGTGGTCTTCTCTAATACTGTGATTTAAATGATTAAAGTGCATGCCATATTAGAATGATCTGATTAAACCCTAGGGTTAAAAAGGATGAATGTGCATTACTTAAACCACACTGTTATACTCTGAAATGCATGTTAAAGTCTTTACTGCTAGCAACTGAATAGTTAAGTGATGTGGTGCTTACTTAATTTATTAAATCACGAGCTGCCTGTTATACGATTAAGAACCGGAATGTGAAGTGATATGTGCCGTATACGAAATGAGATGAGTACGATGCATGAACCCTATGAGGAACTAGGAAAGGAACTCAAGTATATTGAAACGAACATCGGACATATGATGGAACATGTTGCCTACAGGCATGTTAGTTGGTCGTATGGACTTTGGTATGAAAAGTGAGTTGGCCCTTGTGTACGTGGTACCGAGGAGAGCAACTGTCACTTTAGTGTAAGGGGGAGCTAGCCGCCCCTTAGGTTGGGACCCGAAGTTAGGATTGGCCCCCTACACCGACTCTTGTTAGGCCCACTGGGCAAACCGAGATAGCCGGGTGAGGGTACGCAGGCTGTTGAGGGGGTGTAGCCCCTGTTTTGTTTTATGTTGTACGTTTGGGCGCACCCATTAGCGGAAATGAATGACCGCGTGCCAGTGTATGGTAGCTACCCATCTGCTTATCACACGTGTCGTAGTCACCACTACATCGCAACTATGACCCCAGGGTGGTAGACCGCTTATACCACAGGGTGCTCTCTCGGCCAGGGAGTGCCACGTGTACATCCTACATCGCAGGAAAACTACATCAAGATCATTCCCTTAGGGAACAAGTGGATTCGAGAAATGTTGTGGACCCTTACTAGCAACTGAATTGAAAATACATAGATGCTTAAACGGAAACAAATTTTAATACATAACTGGAAATTGGATGGTTAGTTAGCTGCTTGTTTCCTTTACGTTTAATTGCATGTAAATGACTTAACCATCACTCTACTCAGCGTTAGCTGACCACAGATTTATATAATCATGTTCAGGTCATGGAGTTCAGCAACCAGCGCCACCGGCTGCAGAGGGTGCTACACCCAGCCGAGCCCAGCCGTAGTTGTCTTTCTCTTTTCCATTACTAAGGCTTTTTGCAAGTAGTGAGTACCTTTAGCATGTAGTGACTGTTTCTGTTATGTTTTTCTCTATTTTTGTGCGATGGCTATGTTAGTGAAAATTTCTATTCCACTTGTGGCATTTAATATCTTTGAGATATTCTGTTTTAGTTCCTTTGTTGTCTATTATTTATTTTTGCTTAGTTATATTGCATGTATGGTTGTGGAATATTTTCTGCATTTGGTTATTTCTAGTTGGACAACTGGGTCTTGGGATTTAGTCGAGGTGAGCCGATCTCGAGTTTTGTAGGGAGCCAGGATCAAGTCGTAACAAGTTGGTATTAAAGCAAAGTCGTCTCGAGAAATCATCCAAATGATCTGGAAGTAACAACCCATGTGCATGTAACTAGGATAGCCATCACAACGTGTTATTGTGATCTTCGCTTCCGAGTCTTGTTTCTTTTTGTAACCTGGTATGGTTCACAGTCCCTGTCCTTTTTCTTCTATCTCCTTGTAGGAGATGCCTCGTCAAGGAGTTCATGTGGCAAGACACGGATGTGGCCGTGGGCGTGGACGAGGGAGCGAACAAGCCGAACCTGAGGCACTAGTCGATCCACCCCTCCTTCTGGGCATCCAAGCTTAGGACCTCGCTCAGCTGATCCTGGACATAGTACGGGAGGAGATTCAGTAGCCTCCTCAGCCACCCCTCCTTGAGGACGTGGAGGGAGAGTCCTCTGTAAGGCAAGGGAGCCATCGCAGAGCTAGACAAGCTGGAGGGGGAGGAGGTGATCATCCACCACCCCCATCACCCTCAGACATTTCTGAGCACGAGTCCTCCTTGCCTGGAGCATACATGTTCCCCCGTTGCAGCTCCACCACGAGCTATTCGCCAAATTCTGGAAGCTGAAGCCTCCCTCCTTCAAGGGGGAGGAGAGCCCGTTTGAGGCAGAGGACTGGTTGGAGCAGATAGAGAAGGTTTTCGACAGACTCCATCCTCCTGCAGAGTACCGCGTGGCCTTTGCCATGTACCAGTTGGAGAGTGAAGCCCACAGGTGGTGGAGGGCAGTCGAGGCCAGGAGGGGAGTGAGCCATCGTAGGACCGGTTTGTGGCGCTCTTCTGCGAGCAGTACTTCCCACAAACCTGGTAGGACCAAAGGAGGCGGGAGTTCTACACTCTCCGCTAGGGGGTGATGGCAGTTAGCATGTACCGTACGCATTTCCTGGAGTTGTCACACTTCGCCTCGACCGCTGGGTCTACAGAGGAGGAGCACCTGTGGAGGTTCATTAAGGGCCTCTAGCTTGCTATTCGGGGGTATGTGAAGCCCCTGAAGTTGCCTACTTTCCCTCGTGTGGTTGAGGTAGCCATGACCTATGAGGAGACCAACCCAACCGTGCGAGACACTGACAGAGGACAGAAGAGGCCCTACCAGCCGAAGTGCTCACAGGGTCGTCAGGAGAGGAGGCATGCGGCGCTTGCAGGGGAGTCGTCTTGCTCTATGAGGCCACTACTGGCCTTTGGGGGTCCCAGACAGAAGCCAGTTGCCAGCACCAGACCCCTACCCAGTTACCAGCATGGACAGACTAAGGGAGGAGGTCGTGCCCCTCTCTACTATCGATGTGACTAGCCGGGCCACATGAGGAGGGACTACCCATCCAGGGCCGGAGCACACCAGATGCTCTCAGCACCGAGTACTGGAGGCCAATCTGGCGGCCGCAGTTACCAGGCACGAGGAGGACAGCAGTCATGAGGAGGGTACCGGCCAGTTGCTGCTCATCCAACCCAGAGCGTGGCCGCTTCTTCTGCACCTAGGACCGAGGGGCATGTCAACGCTCTGACTCATAGAGACGCCAAAGCTTCGAGTTCTATGGTGGCAGGTGTGGTTACAATTTCTGGCAGATTAGTTTATGTACTTTTCGATTCTAGTGCCACGCATTCTTTTGTCTTCACGAGTTTTGCTGTTAATTTAGGGTCAAGTAGTATACAATTAGAGGACTCGTTCCTCATTAGAGGCCCAGGTGGATAATTCTTTGTCACAGAGGAGGTCTTCACAGATTGCGAGGTTGCTATAGGGGGACATAGTCCTCCTGCTGACCTGATAGTGATCCTGATGGAGGACTTTGGCGTGATCCTAGGGATGAACCGGCTATTTGCCTATCATGCCATGGTGGACTATTTAGGGAGGAAGATCATCTTCTCCAAACCAGAGTTGCCTCCCTTTGAGTTTCATGGCTAGCCAGTAGACAGAGGTTTCAGGTGCATCTCCACACTTCTGGCAGCGAAGCTATTGAGCCAGGGGTGTGAGGACTTCCTAGCTTGTGTTGTAGTAGAGCCTAGCCCCGTGGTCGACTTACAGAGCACCCCGATGGTCTGCGAGTACCCCGACATCTTTCCAGAGGAGCTACCAGGATTACTGCTTGAGCATGAGATCGAATTTGAGATCTCACAGGTGTCGAGGACCAGCCCCATCTCTACTGCATCGTATAGATGGCCCCACTTGAGCTGTGAGAGCTTAAGTCTCAGTTATAGGATCTGTTGGAGAAGGGCTTTGTGAGGCCCAGTGCGTCCCCATGGGGAGCCCCTGTTCTATTCATAAAAAAGAAAGATGATACCCTTCGGCTTTGTGTCAACTACAAGCAGCTAAACCGGGTCACCGTCAAGAACAAGTATCCACTGCCTCATATTGATGACCTCTTCGACGAGCTGAGAGACGCCACCGTTTCTCCCAGATAGACCTGAGGTCATGTTACCATCAGCTGAGGATCAGGGAGACCAACGTCTCCAAGACAGCTTTCCGTACACGGTATGGTCACTACAAGTTCTTGGTCATACCATTTGGGATGACCAACACCCCCACTGCTTTTATGAACCTGATGAACCGCATCTTCATACCGCACCTGGATCAATTTGTGGTAGTATTCATCAATGATGTATTAGTTTACTCTCGAGATCAGGCGCAGCATGGACAACATCTACGTATGGTTCTAGATACGTTGAGACGACTTAGGCTATATGCCAAGTATAGAAAGTGCGAGTTCTGGTTGAGACAGATTACCTTCTTGGGCCATGTGATCTCGGGAGACGGATTGGCTGTGGTTCCAGCCAAGGTTAAGGCCGTACTCAGGTGGGAGAGGCCACGTATAGTGACAGAGATACGCAGCTTTTTGGGACTAGCAGGCTACACCCGGTGGTTTATCAGGGGGTTCTCTCATATCGCACGTCCTATGACCCAGCTAACTCAAAATGACGTGTCCTTCACCAGGACAGACGAGTGTGAGTCATGCTATTAGGAGTTGAAGGAGAGACTGACTTCAGCTCCTATGCTCACCTTCCGGGACAGCAGTGGTGGGTTTGTGGTTTACACTGACGCCTCGTTGCAGGGGTTGGGTGGTGTGTTCATGCAGCAGGGCCTCGTTGTCGCTTACGCTTCGCGGCAACTGAAGCCCCATGAGCATAACTACCCCACCCATGACTTGGAGCTGGTAGCAGTTGTCTTTGCGCTGAAGACATGGAAGCACTATCTGTACAGTGAGACTTTCTAAATCTTCACGAATCATAAGAGCCTCAAGTACCTGTTTGATCAAAAGGATCTCAACATGAGATAGAGAATTTGGTTAGAGCTCTTGAAGGACTACGATTGCAGCATCTCCTACCACCCAGGGAAGGCCAATGTGGTGGCTGACACCTTGAACCGGAAGGCGCCCGCCCACTTGGCCAACTTACAGGCACAGAGTTTGAGACTCATGGAGGAGGTGGGCAGTTGGCGACCCCAGGAGCCACGAGGGTACTGCGAGGCAATGACAATGACAAGGCAGGCACAACCAGAGCTGATAGACCGTATCATTACTGAGCAGATGGCCGATCTGTATTTACAAACGCTGCGGGACAGGGTATTGATAAGGGACCCGGGAGACTTCTCTTTTACTGATGAGATCCTATGCATGGGGGGACACTTGTGCATTCCTAGAGATGAGGAGATGTTGAGAGCGCTCCTGACTAAGGCACACGAGTCTAGGTTCACCATACATCCCAGGAACAAGAAGATGTACAACGATCTGCAACGCGACTTCTGCTGGAGGGGGATGAAGCGGGATGTTGGTGAGTTTGTTCGATAGTATTTGGTATGCCAGTAGGTGAAGGCCAAGCACCTAAGGCCTGCAAGGCCGTTATAGCCACTTCCTGTGCCAGAGAGGAAGTGGGAGAGTATCACCATGGACATAGTAGTGGGGCTACTGGTTACACAGTGGGGACATGACGCAGTTTGGGTGATAGTGGACCGATTGACAAAGACGACGCGATTTCTGCCGATCCGAGTCACCTTTGGGCCAGCACAGCTAGTAGAGCGATACATCAGAGATATGGTGCGCCTTCACGAAGTCCCTCATGAGATCGTATCCGACAAGGATTCTCATTTCACTTCCCAGTTCTGGGCAGAGTTTCAGTAGGCCTTAAGGACTCGTCTGAGATTCGGTACGGCCTACCACCCCTAAACTGACTGACAGTCGGAGCGCACCATACATTCACTTGAGGACCTCCCACATGCTTGTGTGCTAGACTAGAGAGGCTCATGGGAGGAGCATTTTCCCCTGGCAGAGTTTGCATACAATAGCAACTACCACTCTAGCATTGGTATGGCACCTTATGAGGCTCTGTACGGGAGGAAGTGTACAGCACCCTTGAGTTGGATCGAGGTGGGGACCAAGTGGGAGGTTGGTCTTAGGCCGATCCATTAAAGTGAAGAGGTGATAGAGCAGATCCACAGACAACTTCGTACTGTTAAGAGCAGGCAGAAGAGCTATGCTGATAGAAAGCATAGAGAGGTGCAGTTCGAGGTTGGGGATCACATCTTCCTCTATGTTTTGTTTCGCCCATGAAGGGCTTACAGCGTTTTGCGGTGAAAGGGAAGCTCACGTCGAGGTTTGTAGGGCCCTTTAAGGTCTTGGAGTAGGTAGGACCCATTGCCTACCGGCTTGCCCTTCCTCCCCAACTCTCTGGAATGAATGACGTGTTCTATGTGTCCAACCTCAGAAAGTACATCGCCGATCCTAGCCACATTCTGAGCCACGAGAGCATCGAGGTGGGAGATGACTTGACCTATCCTGAGAGGCCAATACAGATATCAGACAGAGCCGTCAAGAGTCTGAGATGTAAGAAGGTGCCACTGGTGAAGGTCCCATGGAGAAGCCAGCGGTACGAGGAGGTGACTTGGGAGCCAAAGGCGGCGATGAGAGAACAGTACCCGGAGCTTCGAGGGTATGTCGCTTCTGACCTACTTTGATCCTCTTTAAGTTTTTTATGCGCATATACGTTTATTTCCACACCCTAGTTAGCTTAAGTTTCAGGGACAAAACTTCCTTGAAGTTTGTTATGTTGAAATAACCCTTTCTAAGGGTCCTTCGAGAATTTTTCGGAATCTTAGAGGTGTAGACGCAATTTTAAACCCCTTGAGTTTAAGTTGTGGGCTATGTGGGGAAAAAGGAAATCTTGTGGGGGCAACCTTGCAATTTTTCCCTTTCTCTCCCACCATCAACACACGCACACACCCACCTAAACCCTAACCCTCTCCCTTATAACACCCCCTCACCCCTCCACTCCCTTCACACCACCAACACCACCTCCACCTTCACTCCACCTCCTTGCAGCCGACGGTCGTCCCTTCTCTTCCCCGTCCCCCTTGCAACCGTGAGTGGGGGAGGAGAAGGGAGGAGCACGGAGGAGAGGGAGAGAGAGAGAGTGGGTGAGGAGAGCAGGAGGTACGAGGAGGAGAAGGAGCTAGGGAGAACGGGTGGCGAGTGTGGCCGGAGGAGCCGAGAAAGCTCAAGAGGGAGAAGCCGCTCAGGAGGAAGACCTGTGCGAGGAGGGTGGAGGTGCTGCGGTTGCAGCAGTTGGAGCTCATGAGGAGTTCTGCAGAGTCATTTTTCCACTGTATCAGACGTCTGTAACGCTCTATAGACGTTCGATGGAGCCGCAGGACGTCCAGAGCTGACACTGGACATCTAACAGCACGTAGGGTGCCAAGGTATGTACCCTGCACGAGCCTGCATGCATGTACATTAGTGTTTATGTGTCGCCTTTTAAGCTGCACGTGCATGCGCAGATACGAGGCGTTGGAAGGGTGTGTAGCGTGCCCTTCGAGGCACTTTAGGATGTTTGGAGACCGTGTCAGACGTCTGATCTCTCTTCCAAACGATTGGGAGCGGTGTCAGACGTCTAGAAGTTCCCTCAGACAGCTGTGAAGGGGTTCAGACATCTGAAAAAAACTCAAAAAAGCAAGGTGATCTTCTACGATCGTTTTCAGACAGCTGTGAAGGGGTTCTGACATCTGAAAAAAACTCAGAAATGCAAGGTGATCTTCTACGATCGTTTAAGACATCTGGGACTTGCCCCAGACATCTAATTTTGGTCAGAATGTGGGTTTTTGGCTAGTTCAGGGCCCAAACGAAGTCAGGTTTACGCAAACGAAGTATTGATGGTTTCCATTCGGAATTCTCTATGTGTTAGTGTCGCACCTATGCTATTTTGAACTCGTTTAACATGATTGGTCAATGGTATAGGTCTCCAGTCTGTAGTGTATACAGGACCCGTGGAGACAACGGGATCTACCGTACAAGCTCCCATCCACCCGAATATCCTGATAGAGTGGTCTTCTCTAATACTGTGATTTAAATGATTAAAGTGCATGCCATATTAGAATGATCTGGTTGAACCCTAGGATATGAAATGAACCTTGGGGCTGAAAAGGATGAATGTGCATTATTTGAACCACGCTATTATACTTTGAAATGCATGTTAAAGTCTTTACTGCTAGCAACTAAATAATTAAGTGATGTGGTGCTTGCTTAATTTATTAAATTACGAGCTGCCTGTTATACGATTAAGAATCGGAATGTACCGTATACAAAATGAGATGAGTACAATGCATGAACCCTATGGGGAACTAGGAAAGGAACTCAAGTATACTGAAACAAACATTAGACTTGTGATGGAACATGTTGCCTACAGGCATGTTGGTTGGTTGTATGGACTTGGGTATGAAAAGTGAGCTGGCCCTCACATACGCGGTACCAATGAGAGCTATTGTCACTTTAGTGTAAGGGGGAGCTAGCCGCTCCTCGGGTTGGTACTCGAGGTTAGGATTTGCCCCCTATACCGACTCTTGTTAGGCCCACTTGGTAAACCGGGATAGCCGGGTGAGGGTATGCAGACTGTTGAATGGTGTGGCCCATGTTCTATTCTGTGTTGTATGTTTGGGCGTACCCGTTAGCGGAAACGACTGATCACGTGCCAGTGCATGGTAGCTACCCGTGCACTTATCACGCATGCCATAGTCAGCTACATTATAGCCATGACCCCGAGGTGGTTGACCGGGTGTAGGACTACCACGGTGTGCTCTCTTGACCAGAAGAGTACCATGTGTACATCCTGCATCACGGGAAAACTACATCAAAATCATTCCCTTAGGAAACAAGTGGATTCGAGAAATGTTGTGGACCCTTGCTAGAAACTAAATCGGAAACACATAGATGTTTAAACAGAAACAAATAATAATACGTAACTGGAAATTAGATGGTTAGTTAGCTACTTGTTTCCTTTACGTTTAATTGCATGTAAATGACTTAACCACGCTCTACTCAGTGTTAGCTGACCACAGATTTATATAACCATGTTTAGGTTAGGGAGTTGAGCAGCCAGCGCCACCGGCTGTGGAGAGTGCTGGGCCCCGAGCCTAGCTGTAGTTGTCTCTCTTTTTCGTTACTGAGGCTTTTTGTTAGTAGTGAGTACTTTTAGCATGTAGTAACTATTTCTGTTATGTTTTTCTCTATTTTTGTGTGATGGCCATGTCAGTGAACATTTCTATTCCGATTGTGGCAAGTAATATCTTTGAGATATTCTGTTCTAGTTCCATTGTTGTCTATTATCTATTTTTGCTTAGTTACATTGCATGTGTGGTTGTGGAATATTTTTTGCATTTGGTTATTTCTCGTTGGATGACTGGGTCCTGGGATTTAGTCAAGGCTAGTTGATCTCGGGTTTTGTAGGGAGCCAGGATCAGGTCGTAACATGTGTCAACAATTCCTGTGCTTCTTTGTGATTATTCTTAAGTCAAGCCTTCTTTTCTAAAAGGCAAGATCAATCGATACCATCTGTGGGAAGTTGAGTTATTACGCCCGATTTTCTACATTTTCATACATTTAAATGGCTCTTTCAACTCATCACTCTTCACGAAGACAGCAGGAGAAGGCTGGCCCTGCTAAATCAAGTGTTTCTGTTTCACGAAAATGCCGTCAGACGGAGGACACCGACATGGCAAGGGGAAGAGGGTGCTTACTGGCACCCAGCCTGAATCTCCTCGTGAGGAAGGTCCAATAGAGGACCCGCTCCTTAAAATCCAATCCAAAGAAGAGGAGTTCAAGGCTAAACTTGTAGCTCCTAAAGCCAAGTAGCAGTTAGTCGTTGAGTAGCTTGAGGAAATCTAGTTGTTCCAAGAGAATGCTTAACTCCCACCACTGGAGCCATCGAAGCCACAAAACTCTAGCTGCATTGACGACCAGTTGGAATGACGTCGCGTGGTAGAGGAAGAAAATGCCCATTTGCGTGAACAGGTCGAGAAATTGAAATGAGACCTTAGTAGCCAAAAGGGCGAAGCTCCCCCTGGTCCACCTAAAGCTCCACACCAGCCTTCGCAGGAGTCAGACGAACAATCAGGGGCACACCCCTTGGTGACTAGTGAAGGAGGGTCAATCCTCGAGATAGACTGTTAGGTCACTCGGGCGATGCGGAGCATATGCCCTAGGGCATATGTAACTACATATCCCTTTACAGAGGAGGTGATGACTGCCTCTCTGCTTGAGAAGTTCAAACAGCTAGTTTTGGTTCAATATGATGGACCTTCTGATCCTAATAGTTTCGTTGGAAGTTATCGACAAATGATGTTGGTGCACGGATGCCCGGATGGAGTTCTCTACCGAGTATTCCCATCCTACCTTGCTAGCAAGGCTCATAAATGGTTCAACAAACTACTAGTCAGCCAAATAACTTGCTTCCAAGATTTGGTGGACAAGTTCTGTCAGTATTTCGCTAGGCAACAAAGAGTTAGAGACAACTCTGAGAGGCTCTCTAAAGTCCGGCAGCGGTGACAAGACTCTTTTCGATCTTACCTAAATCGATTTAAGACTCGATATTTTAAGTGCAAGAGGCCTCATGATGCCATCGCCATACAATACTTTAAGTTAGATCTTTTGACCAAAAGATTTTGGTATGACATCGATGATTTCTTACTTAGAGACATGGTGGAACTATGGGTTAGAGCAACAAAGTTCGCAGAGCAGGATGACTCCTTTCATGACCATAGCCTTCCGGCAGAGCAACAAAATGAGGAGAGGTATTCTCCTGATGAAAAGAAAGGCACAGTGGATATCGCTCTTTCTTCTTTTCGTGGAAATAATCACTTCAATAAGCAAAAAGCGAATTTTTTGAATAACAAAGACCGGCAGAGTAAAGGTCGACCTAATGGCCCCCGCCAGCCTAAGCGGGATTTTTATGAGGAATACACTCCTCTCACAATCAACCAGGTAGAGCTATTGGCGAAAGTATGGTCTACTAACAGCGACCTACTCCCCCACCGAAGTCCATGAAAAAGATGACGGACTGCGGGCCTTATTGTAAATTTCATCAGGCCTGGGACATGCCACTAAAGACTGCCAGGATCTGCGGGATCAAATAGAAACCCAGATCTGGCATGGCAATTTGGCCCATTTCGTTAGAAGAAATGAGAGTCAAGATAAAGGCAAGGTCCTTATAGAGGACCCAGAGGAGTACCATAGAGAAAAGCTCCAGCAACTCAGAGGAGCCAATATGGTACTAGCACAGGGGTTTGAGGTAGAAGATCCCATCGAAGACATGCTTCGGAAAGGGATCTCACCACAACTTCCCCTCGAAGAGTATCACCACTAGGTTCTGGCAGTCATAGAGGTGGAACACTTGGAAAATTTCCAGCCATCACCAGTCTGGGTGGTTTGTTCCACCCAACTGAAAGGCGTTGAACGGGTGGATGCTATTTTCAGAGTAAATGATGCTCCGACAATAAAACCCACCCCTTCAACTGATGGATGTGGTCGGGACTCTTGTCCCACCATGCAGTGGATAGAGGGAACCATTGCCCATCAATTATCAGCAAGGTTTTCCTCCTCCCTACCGTATCTAGCTGAGCACACTAACCCCTTGTTGGTAACTCTGTTGCTTGCAGGGTAACAGCAGCCAAGGCTGCTCATTAATGAAGGGAGTGCAGTAGATGTCATTTTCCTGAAAATCTTAATTAATCTAGATTTTAAGGAAAAACATTTGTCCCCATCCAATTACCTGTGGTAGATTCTGGCAACCTCAAAGTCATGCCCAAAGGGGAAATAAACCTCCCCATATCAATTTGTGATGGAGATAAGCACCTCAATAAAATCGCCAAATTCATAGTTGCTAGACTGACATTGCTTTTGACAGTATTATGGGTCATCCGACTAGCCATGCCTTCAGGGTGATTCTGTCATCCTACTTCCATCTTATCCTCTTCCAATCTCTAAAGGGAGTGGGGATAGTGCATGGGGCCAATCAGCGGGATGAGAGCTTTTGCGCATTGAGCTAGAGTGCATGTTGGAAGCAAGGCCTCTCATGGCACAGAAATGGGCAAAGAAGAGGTAGTTTCTTCAGATAGTGCAATAGTAGGAACTAGTTCTCCTTTTGCCTACCCAAGAAATGAAGCCTGGTTCTTCAACCATGGCAATACAACTTTACTCGGGCATAGCAGATAAGTTAGTCCAGGTAGGAGAAGATTTGCCTCCTGCTGAGGCTCAAGAACTACTTCTCTTCTTGCAAGCCAATGCTGACATCTTCACTTGGTCCACCAAAGATTTGCCAAGGGTAGATCCCTCATTGATAATGCATCACCTCGATATTCAACCAGGAGCAAAAGCAGTCAAACAGGCTCGTAGGCATAAATCCAGAGATTAATGGCAGGCAACAGCTGCTGAAGTGGACAAACTGCTAGAGGCAAGTTTCATTGAGCACTCTATCCCTCTTGGTTGTTTAACATAGTCCTGGTGAAGAAATCAAACGACAAATGGAGGATGTGCATAGATTTCACCAATCTAAATGAAGTTTGCCCAAAAGATGAGTTCCCCTTGCCAAAGATTGATGCTCTGGTTGATTCTTGTAGTGGACAGTCCTAAATGACCTTTTTGAATGCATATAGTGGGTACCATCAGATAAGTCTAGCTCCTACTGATAGGTCCCATACCTCTTTCATAACTAATAGAGGTTTATTTCTATATAGAGTCGTTCCCTTTGGGTTAAAAAACACAAGGGCTATTTATCAACTCCTTGCAAACATGATCTTTCGCTACTTAATTGGAAAATCTTTTGAGGTGTATATCGATGATATGTTGGTGAAAGGTTTATGTTTTTCTCAACACTTAGCAAATTTAGCCAAGGTTTTCCAAATTCTAAGGGAAACCCGGCTATGCCCTAATCTCGAAAAATGTGCTTTCGGTGTTTCTTCGGGAAAATTCCTTGGCTTCATGGTATCCAATCGGGGAATAAAAGCCAATCCCAACAAAATCCAAGCGGTCATGGCCTTGACCCTGCCTACCACATTAAAAGGCATACAGTCATTAGTCGGCAAAATTGCAGCTTTAGGTCGATTTTTGTCTCTATCTTCTAACAAATGTATCCCATTCTTTGAATGCATTAAGAAGGGTGAGGGTTATTCTTTAAACCATTAGACTCCTCAATGCCAAGAAGCTCTAAACCAAGAAATCCCTGCAATAGTCGCCAGTACTGATGACTCCAGTGGCGGGCGAACCTCTATTTTTATATTTAGTAACCTCTATGACTGCCATCAGTGCTGTTCTTGTAAGCGAAAGAAAAGGGCTTCAGCAGCTTGTCAACTTTGTCAGCAAAACCTACCAAGGAGCTGAGGCCAAGTATACAATAATTGAAAAACTTGGTGTTGCTCTTGTTGTTACCACCAAGAAATTGCGGACCTATTTCCAAGCACATATCATCTTGGTTTGGTCTGACTACCTGCTTCGTAGAATGTTATACAAACCAGCCGAATCCTCAAGACAAATGAAATGGGCTGAGGAACTGGCGAAGTTTAATATTAAATATCAACCTTGGAAGTCCATAAAAGGACAAGTTTTGGTGAATTTTGTTGCAGAATTCACAGATCCTAATAATATCCAGGAATTGCCTTGAAAACTGTTTATTGATGGCTCATCTATGTCTACCGAATCTGGAGCCTGGGGTGCATCATCAGCACCAAATGGCAATACTTACAAGTATACCATAAACTTGGCATTTCCTACCTCTAATTATGTTGCTGAATATGAAGCTTTATTAGTAGGCATAAGGGTAGCCAAGTCCATAGGAGCCCCTTCGCGAGAAATCCTAACAGATTCTCAATTAGTGGTGAACCAAATAAATGGGGAATATCAAGCTCGTAATCCAAACATGAGCCTCTATGTTGAAAGGGAAAAGGTAGAGTTGTCGAAACTTCAAATAACCTCTGTTAGACGAGTTCCACGGTCAGATAACCCTTTAGCAAATGCGCTAGCCCGCCTATCCTCTGCTATCCATGTGGGTGAAGAGGATGATATCCTCCTGCAAATACTGAAGGGTCCCACTGTCCTCGCACCTCAAGCATTGGTCATTCAGCAAGCTGACTCATGGATGACGCCAATAACGCATTTCTTGAATATAGGAGAGGTCCCCCCATATGAGCCACATCCTAGGGCATTCCGCCTAAAGGCCTCTAGATATACAATTATTGATGGACAAGTTTATAAGTGGGATTATTCAACTCCCTTATTACGTTTCCTCACGATGGAAGAGTTGCACAAGTATTAAAAGAGGTCCATGGCAGAATTTGTGGCAATCATGAGGAATTCAAGGCCCTCATTCCCGCTTGTTTCCAACGGGATATGTTTTTGCCACAAATGAGGCAGCACTGCAAGGCTTTTGTACCAATGATAAATGCCAAAGATTAGCTGTGGCCCATCACCTTCCGCCTAGAAAGATGGTGCCAATCTTATCCCTTATCCCATTTGCTAAGTGGGGAATGGATTTTGTCGAACCATTTCCGACAGCCCCATCACAAAAAAGATATATCCTAGTAGCTGTGGTTTATCTTTCTAAATGGGTAGAGGCTGAAGCCATGGAAAGTCCGATAGCTGACAGAGTTACAACATTTGTGAGGAAGAATATCATCACTCGTTATGGTATCCCTTGCACCATTATTATTACTAATGGCACATAGTTTGCTGCAAAGAAATTTGAAGAGTTCTGTTCAAGCTGGGGTATTTGCTTGTGTTTCAAATCAATGGCTCACCCTCAAGCACATGGACAAGCAAGGTAACTAATAGAACCCGCCCTTAAAAGACATCTACACACAGCGAAGGGAAAATGGACAGACAAGTTGCCAGATGTATTGTGAGGATATAGGACAAGCTGAAAAACTTCAACAGGACATACGCCTTTTAACTTAGTGTATGGCATGGAAGAAAGACTTCCTGTTGAAATAGTCCTTCCAACCTTCAAGACCCAACTATATAATCCAGATGAGAACAATGATCAACTCCGCCTAGCTTTGGACTCAATTGAAGAATTAAGAACCAAAGCCTCTTCTTAGACAGCAAAGTATAAAAGAAGAATGGAAGGGTCCTATAACAAAAGCATAGGCAAGCGCAAATTTTAAAAAGGAGACTTAGTCCTTAGAAAGGTTGCTGCCTCATAGCCGGCAGAATCAGTCGTGAAGTTGGATCTTAATTGGGAAGGACCCTACAGAATAGGCAGAGTTAATAGCAAAGACTATTACAAGTTACAAACTGTGGCCGGGAAGCCAATTCCTTGCACCTGGCACACTAGCAACTTTCGTATGCACGTTGAATAATAAAGGAAAATTTTTCTTTCATTTTCTTTCAAATATTGTTGTCATACATCACCTGGGCACCGCCCGCCAGACAAAAAAAAAAAGAAGAAAAGGCAACTAAAAAAAAGAGGGGGGAGAAGCTAAGTATTTCAATCAGCATCCAGAAGGTCACAACGGGAAGTTGTCGGCCATTCTTCGACCCGAGGAGACATGGGACCAAGGCTCCCATCGCTAACCTTTTCTCCTGCCTTAGGAGCAGGGGGACCCGCCTGATCCTCAACCGGTAGACCTTCAGGCTAAAGGATGGGTGCTTTCTCTCTAATAAGACCCTCTTGCACTTGGCGATCATATTCAGAGTTTAGTTTCTCAATAGACTAAGTGCACAGATCCTCCTTCGAGGTATGACCACCCTCAAGGATGGCTTGGACTACCACTAAGACGAACTTCCTCGCCTCATTCAAGACAAGGTTCTGACTTCCTTCCATGGAAGGGTTAGTCGCAAAGAAGTTCATCACTTCATCTGGGTCCCTGCACAGGTGGAGTTGCTCTTTAAGCTCCTCTACACGCTGACTCTCAGCCCCCACATTTTTGTTGCCGATAGCAAGATCCACCTCCAAGCCAACTACGTCCACCTCTATATCCTCTTGCACCGCCTTGTGTTTGGACATTTCACCCATTGCAAAGGAAAGGCTGAGGCGTTCTTCTTCAAGGGCTTTCTCTAGCCCTTCTACCTTGGAAGAATGCACTGCTTTCAACACCTGCACCTCTTTCAAGTCAGAGAAATGGTTGAAGGTGGAATCCACCTTCTCTGCTAACCCATCCATCTTTTCAAGATCCCCTTTATGAGTGTTGATGATGGGGTCATAGAGCTTCCTAGCAACCTCCCTGGCTGACGCCAGTCCAGTACAAGTCCCCTTCAACTCCCCCTCCAACTGCCCAATCCGGCAAATTGCCTTCTGCTGGGACACTAGCCTGCAATTAGCCTCCACCAGCTCCTCCTCCTTCTACTGGTGGGCGGTTTGAGTTACCTCCAGCTTACAGAGGAGGTTCCTCTGTTCATCTCGAGCGAAGGTCGCCCATTTGACTGTTTGGTCCAAGGCCTCGATAGTACCGCCAGACCTACCGCTATCAGTGCCTACTTCACCTAAACCCGGAGCAAATCTGGGAATAAAATACTTTCCAGTAGCCTCCACTTGCATAATAAGTAGGCGGAAAAATTTTGTCAAAAATATGAATAGCAAAATAACTCAAAGAAATTTTTTTCTCAAACGAAGGGATTTTACAATACGGAGGTAGTAAAATTGAATGCTTTTGAAGTTTGCCCCCACTGGGGAGGCGATGCCCAACTAATGGAATCATTCAGGTGTCTAAGCACCCGTCTCTCCAGGCTAAGGGAAAACACGCCCCCCCCCCGCTTGTGTTTATTCAACCCCTTATAAATAATATTTTGATGATTTTACAAAATAATGTAAAGGAAATAAAAACTAGAAATAGCTTATTTTTTCTCTGTCATAACATCATTGCAGGTCTCGTGAATTTTCAAAGTTAGATTATCAAGAGTGTAAAGATGTACTTTGTCATAGGTCTTAGGCTTTTTATTGTAGACTTTCAAATGGTTGCCTTCTTTTTAATTGAGTCTAGAGATGTTGTAAAAAGCCCCCCAAAGATAACATATACATAGCTAGCTTAGGCTCTCTATACCTAAAAAAAATTAGAAACAAAAACCAAGACACAAAACACATATCAGACGTCTAACACATTTGTCAAATGTATGATATTAAATTTTAAGCCGTCTGATCATGACATCAGACGACCAATTGCCTATAGCCTTACCTCTACATTTTGAACACTTAGGTCCCAGATGACAGAATCTATAGATAGACGTCCAATGGCCTATTTAGATGTCCAATATATGTCTCAGACGTCCTTTAAGCCAACTGTTGAACCCCACTTATAATTTCCTTTACCATTCTTTAAACTCAACGATTATATGCACTTTTAGACGTCTGAACAGGTTACCAGACGTCCAATAATGAATCGTTAGTCATATCCTTTGTGAAGAATTGACAGAAAGCAAATCTCGCTTTTATGATTTTCAAGGCAAGATTTTAATCACTTTCCAGACATTTAGGCCACTAGACAGACGCCCACATTGACGTCTGAGTCTTAACATCTAGAACCCTATTAGATTTGGTCAAAATAGGAACAAACCCACACAAAATTAGACATTCAATTTATGTTTTTCTGTAGTAGTGAGCATTTATGTTTCACTTGTACTCTTTTATTGTAATCTTCATATTTTTATACCTGTTTTTAATTCTCTACTGTTGTGGTGGTATGTACTGTAGTAGTTCTCTTCTTTACTGCTGTACTTTTGTTACTGTTAGTTACATGCATGGTGAATGTGGTTTATTTTACTGCTTTTTAGTTACTTTCTCGTTGGACGACTGGGTCTTGGGATTAGTCAAGTCGGTCTGATTCTCGTGTCTCGTGGGGATTAGAGAATCGGGTCGTAACAAGATGGTATCAGAGCAAGGTCGTCAGGAGAAGTGAACCAACTTGCTGGAAAATAACTAATTCACGTGCCTGTAACTAGATTAGCCACCACAACGTACCTTTTGACATCTGTTTTGAGACTTCTTCGTTGAATATCGATTCGTATAGACGTCTTTTCTGTTCTGTGTTCGCGTCTCCTTGCAGGAGATGCTCAACAAGGAGGTAGCGAGGCGGGCCGCGGACGCGGTCGAGGACGAGGTCGGAGGGGCGAGCACGTTGAGCCCGACGCCTCAGTGGATCAGCCACTACTTCCGAGCATTCAGGCCCAGGACCTCGCCTAGCTGATACGGGACATCATGCGAGAGGAGCTCCACCCACAGCCCCGAGCTCCTCTCCCTGGGGCTGCGAAGGGGAAGTCCTCTGTGGGACCACGAGACGAACACGGCGCTGGACGTGGGGGAGAGGGTGGGCCTCCACCACCCCTACCTTCCTCCGGCACTTCCGAGCACGAGGCTTCTTTACCTGGAGGTGCACCAGCACCTCCACTTCAGTGCCACTTTGAGCTTTTTGGACAGTTCCGGAAGCTGAAGCCCCCCTCCTTCAAGGGGGATGAGGACCCGACCGAGGCAAAGGACTGGCTCGAGCAGATCGAGAAGGTTTTTGACACCCTTTGCCCCCCTGTGGAGTGCCGCGTGGCCTTTGCCATGTACTAGCTGGAGAGCGTGGCACACAGGTGGTGGAGGGCGGTCCAGGGTCAGGAGAGGGGCGAGCCGACTTGGGACCAGTTCGTCACCTTCTTTTGCGAGCAGTACTTCCCCTAGATGTGGCAGGACCAGAGGAGGCGGGAGTTCCACACTCCCCACCAGGGGACGATGACCGTGAGCGTGTACTGTACGTGTTTCCTGGAGCTGTCTCATTTCGCAGCAACAGCCGTGGCTACTGAGGAGGAGTGCCTTTGGAGGTTCACCGAGGGGCTCCGGCCTGCTATTCGAGGGTATGTCAAACCCCTGAAGCTGTCGACGTTTTCAAGGGTGGTGGAGGCAGCTATGACGTATGAAGAGACCAACCCATCCGCACGCGACACTGACAGCAAGCGGAAGCAGCCCTACCAGCCAGACTTCTCACAGGGCCAACGAGAGAGGAGGCACGTAGCATCCGCAGGAGAGCCGTCACGCTTTGCGGGGCTACCAGTGGCCTTTGAAGGCCCTCGACAGGGGCCAGCTGCTAGCACCAGACCCCCGCCCAGTTGTCAACAGGGACCCACTGAGGGCGGGAGTCGAGTCCCCCTTTGCTACCCGTGTGGCCAGCCGGGCCACATCAGGAGGGACTGCCCGTCTAGGGCTGGAGCTCAGCAAACGCTTCCCGCGCCGAGCACTAGAGGGCGAGCAGGAGGCCATGGTTTCCTGGCGCAAAGAGGAGGACAGCAGTCACGGGGAGGGTACCGGCCAATGGCTACCCGTCCGATGCAGAGTGTGGTTGCTTCGTCCACACCTAGGGCTGAGGGGCGTATCAACGCCCTGACACACAGGGATGCCAGAGCTTTGGGATCAGTGGTGGTAGGTATAGTTTCAGTTTCCGGCAGACTTGTTTACACACTTTTCGATTCCGGCGCCACGCACTCGTTTGTCGCTGCCAGTTTTGCGGTTAGCTTGGGGCAGGATTGTATGTTGTTAGAGGATCCGTTTGTGATCAGAGGTCCGAGTGGTCAACTGTTTGTAGTTGAGGAGGTGTACACAGGTTGCGAGGTCAGTGTTGGGGGACACAGCCTTCCCGCTGACCAAATTATAATACAGATGGAGGACTTTGGCGTAATTCTGGGGATGGACTGGTTGTCCGCTTACCACGCCTTGGTGGACTACTTTGAGAGGAAGATCGTCTTCTCCATACCAGAGTTGCCTTCTTTCGAGTTCCACGGGTAGCCAGTGGATGGAGGCTTCAGGTGCATTTCTGCACTTCGGGTGGCGAGACTTTTGAGCCAGGGGTGTGAGGGCTATAGTTTTCGCCCTACCAGGAGGGGGTGACGTAATAAATTGCGAAAATAAAATATAAACAATCTCACAAAAATTCAATCGCACAAGGTACACAATTATTTTAAGGTGGAAACCCAAACCGTGTGAAAACCACCACCTAACACTCTCGAGGTAGGATTTTCCAATCAACCAAGTTGATTAAATCCACTAAACGAATCACTTAAACGAGGGTGATTCAACCTCAATTACAACCACGCTACAAGTGCGAGGGTAGCGTTCCTCAACCCCTTCTCTTCATGAGAAGGATTTTGTCCCACGAAGGAGACGGGAATTCGCAAAGCGAATACCCAACCAAATAACAAAGTAAAATAACAAATATAGTCCTATAGAGCCAACAAAGATTTAAACCTAGCTTCTATAGGAATTAGGAAACTCCCCTTTGCAAGGAGTGCGTCGGATCGATGACGTGGGTGCGTGAGCCACGCCATGGCGCAACGTCTCTCTCGTGAACTATGGCAGGAGAGCGGGTACGCGAAGGCTTGATGCTCTCAGGATGTAGAACTTGAGCTTAGAGAGCAAGAGATTCTTTTTGGACACAAGAGAGTGGAAATGCTTGTTCTTGGTGTGTCTAGGTGTATCTAGGTGTATGTTTGTGTGCAAGAGGTTCCTCTCTATTTATAGAGGCCTTAGGAAGGCTTTGGAAGGCTTAGGAAAGCTTCCATAGCCGTTGGGTGCAAAGCCCAAGAGAATCAGGCCAAAATCAGGAACAATGATTGCACTGACAGGGTTATCAGACGTCTGATCCTGGCATCAGACTTCTGGAAGATCACTTTAAGACGTCTGAAAACAAGGTTAGACGTCTGATTTTAGGCAAGTTTCTTCCTGACTTGAATCAGATCTAAACAGTGTTCTAGTGCAAGTCCATCAGACGACATACAGGACGTCTGGCACTATGTTTGAACGTCTGGAAACCTACTTGTTCATGGGAATGGATTTCCAAGAGATTGCAACGGCTAGAAAATCTCTGAAAAGAGATTTTGGGTCAGGCGAGGCAAAACGGTCATCTATCAGACGTCTGGAAAGGCTTAAGGACGTCTGATAAGGCTCTAACGGTCATATCCTTCAGTGTTTGTTGTGCCAACCAACGGTCCACTAATTGGACGTCTGGCAAAGTCATCTGACGTCTTATAAGACGTCTGGACTAAGGTCTGCACATCTGATTTCATCAGACAGAGTTAACTATGTCCAGCCTAAATGTTATCAGACATCTGAATCAACAGTCAGACATCTTAAAACACATTATCAGATGTCTGATTTTGGAATTAGACGTCTGGAACAGCTGTTTGAACCCTATATTGGTTTTCTAAGTTTTCTACAGAAAACCTAAGTATCCTACGGTTGTGTTGGTGTTCCTAAGACTACTGTTAGGGTACTTTGAGGCTCTTTAACATGATTTTCTAAGGAACAAAAAGAGCAAGAAAATAAAGACAAAAGTACATGAAAGAAATAAACAAAATTATATCCTACTCTTCTTGTCCTTCCATCTTCAATCTATCGCTCATCGCGAATCTTCTCTGTTCTCCATCAAGATCTTCCAATCCATCCTGGATGCGAGCTCGAACTCCGTCTAGTCACGTCTCCATTTGCAATTTGCCTGAAATCTAAGACTTCAAGTGCAGATGTTAAATGACACGTGTTTTGTTATCATCAAAATAAACGATCGTGGTGCTCTAGTACCAACAAGGGCTTCCTAGCTTGTGTGGTGGCGGGGCCCAACCCTGTGGCAGACTTCCAGAGTATCCCGGTGGTCGAAGAGTACCCCAACGTGTTCCCAGATGAGTTGCCAGGACTACCGCCCGAGCATAAGATCGAGTTTGAGATATCACTGGTACCGAGGACCAGCCCCATCTCCACAGCACCGTACAGATGGCACCACTTGAGCTGCGAGAGCTCAAGTCTCAATTGCAGGATCTTCTAGAGAAGGGCTTTGTGAGGCCCAGTGCGTCTCCATGGGGAGCCCCGGTATTGTTCGTAAAGAAGAAGGATAGTACCCTACGCCTTTGTGTGGACTACAGACAGTTGAATAGGGTCACCATCAAAAACAGGTATCTGCTGCCGACGATTGATGACTTGTTTGACCAGCTGCGAGGTGCCACGGTATTCTCCAAGTTCGACTTGAGGTCTGGATACCACCAGTTGAGGATCAAGGAGGCAGACGTCTCCAAGACAACTTTCCACACCTGGTACGGACAGCATGAGTATCTGGTCATGCCATTTGGGCTGACCAATGCCCCCGCTGCCTTCATGGATATGATGAACCGGGTGTTTAGACCGTACTTGGACCAGTTCGTGGTGGTATTCATTGATGATGTGCTCATCTATTCTCAAGACCAGGCGCAGCACGGATAGCACTTGCGGATGGTTTTGGACACACTGAGACGACGTAGGCTGTACGCCAAATACAGCAAGTGCGAGTTTTGGTTGAGGGAGGTGACCTTCTTGGGTCATGTGATCTCCGGGGATGGCTTGGCTGTGGACCCAGCCAAGGTTGAGGCAGTGCTCAGGTGGGAGAGACCGCGTACAGTTATTAAGATCTGCAGTTTCTTGGGACTGGCAGGCTACTACAGGTGGTTTATCAGGGGCTGACCCGGCTGACCCGGAAGGACGTGCCCTTTACTTGGACAAACGTTTGTGAGGCGTGTTTTCAGGAGCTGAAGGAGAGGCTGACTTCGGCTCCCGTGCTCACCATCCCATACAGTAGTGGAGGGTTCGTTGTATACACGGACGCCTATTTGCAGGGGTTAGGGGGTGTGCTCATGTAAAGGGGTCACGTTGTCGCTTACGCTTCACGGCAACTGAAGCCCCATGAGCATAGCTACCCTACCCACGACCTGGAGCTGGCAGCTGTCGTCTTCGCGCTAAAGACTTGGAGGCACTACTTGTACGGTGAGACTTTTGAGATTTTCATAGATCATAAGAGCCTCAGATACTTGTTTGATCAGAAGAAGCTCAACATGAGACAGAGACGTTGGTTAGAGCTCCTGAAGGACTATGACTGCAGCATTTCCTACCACCTGGGAAAGGCCAATGTGGTGGCTGACGCCTTGAGCCGGAAGGCGCCCGCCCACGTGGCCAGTTTACAGGCGCAAAGATGGAGCCTCATGGAAGAGATGGGCAGTTGGCGGCCCCTAGAGTTACTGGGGCACTGTGGGGCAGTGACGGTGACACGACAGACGAGGCCAGAGCTGATAGACCGCATCATCACTGGACAGATGGCCAACCCGTACTTACAGTCATTGCGTGACAGAGTGCTATCAGAAGACCCTAGGGACTTCTCTTTTACAGACCAGGTACTACACATGAGGGGACGTTTGTGCGTTCCCAGGGACGAGGAGCTGTTGAGAGAGCTCCTAACTGAGGCACACGATTTCAGGTTCATCATATATCCCGGAAACACAAAGATGTACCATGATTTGAGATGCGACTTTTGGTGGAGAGGGATGAAGCGAGATGTAGGTGAATTCGTACAGTAGTGTTTAGTGTGCCAGCAGGTGAAGGCCGAGCATCAGAGGCCTGCAGGGCCGTTGCAGCCACATCCAGTGCCCGAGTAGAAGTGGGAGAGCATCACCATGGACTTGGTGGTGGGCTTGCCCGTTACCCAACGAGGACACGACGCAGTCTGGGTAATCGTTGACAGATTGACGAAGACGGCACATTTCTTGTCGATCCGAGTCACCTTGGGACCAGCACAGCTGGCAGAGAGGCATATCTGCGACGTTGTACGTCTACACAGAGCTCCGTGGAAGATCGTATCCGACCAGGACACTCATTTTACGTCCCAATTTTGGGCTAAGTTTCAGCAGGCCCTGGGAACACGGTTGAGGTTCAGTACAGCATACAACCCCCAAATGGACGAACAATTTGAGCGCACGATACAGACTCTTAAGGACCTTTTGCATGCTTGTGTACTGGAATGGAGGGGCTCTTGGGAGGAGCACTTGCCCCTGGCGGAGTTTGCATATAATAACAGTTATCACTCGAGCACCGGCATGGCACCCTACGAGGTTCTGTACGGACGGAGGTGTACATCACCCTTGAGATGGGTTGAGGTGGGGACCAAGTGGGAGGCTGGCCCCAGGCTGATCTGGCAGAGTCAGGAGGTAATCGAGCAGATTCACAGGCAACTCCGCACTATCAGGAGTAGACAGAAGAGCTATGCAGATCGGAAGTGCAGGGAGGTGCAGTTTGTGGTTGGGGACCATGTCTTCCTTCGTGTTTCGCCGATGAAGGGCCTGCAGCGGTTTGGGGTGAAAGGGAAGCTCACGCCGAGGTTCGTGGGAACCTTTGAGGTCTTGGAGTGAGTTGGACTCGTTGCTTACAGGCTTGCCCTTCCTCCCCAGCTTTTTGGTGTGCACGGCGTGTTCCACGTGTCCAACCTCAGGAAGTACGTCGCCGATCCCAGTCACGACCTGAGCCACGAGAGCGTCGAGGTGGGTAACGACCTGACCTACCTCGAGCGACCAGTGCAGATTCTCGACAGAGCCGTCCGGAGTCTGAGACGGAAGCAAGTACTCCTTGTGAAGGTTTTGTGGAGGAGCCAGCGGTACGAGGAGGCTACCTGGGAGCCTGAGGCGGTGATGCGGGAGCGGTACCCGGAGCTCTTTGAGGGTACGTCTTTTCGGATCGGCTTCGGTCCTCTTTGAGTTTGTTATGCATATATTGTTCTTTTTCTACACCTTAGTTAGCGTAAGTTTCGAGGTCGAAACTTCCTTTGAGTTTGTTATGTTGTTAAGACCGAGACATCAAACACTTTTAAGACGTCTGGGAGTTGGTCCAGACGTCTGGTTAGATGTCTGGATGCCTTCCCAGACGTCTGGAAATAAATTTTTCCGTACACGCGCAGACTGAACCCGCCGACCTGCAGGCGCTTTTTCTCTCCTGACGCCTTCAAATAGCCCTCTCCCCCCTTCCCACTCCCTCATCCACCACTCCACCGTCTCCTCCTTCTTCCAGCGCGAGAGTGAGAGTGAGAGAGCGAGGGCAGCAGCTGTTGCCAGGTGCGTGTGGAGAGGAGGAGGTGCAGCAAGAGGGGAGAAGAGGGAGAGCACGTGAGGAAGAGAGAGTGAGCTCGCCGGAGTAGCTCGGGGCCGGCCGACGGGCGCATAGCAGGAGAGTGGTGCTGGGGAGGTTACCCCGGTGCTGCTGCAACTCAGGCAGCAAGCGGGCGAGCGCGGCGCAGCCGTGAGCTTCGGGAAGAAGACGAGGAGGTTCTGATTCTGGGAAATTTTCCCAGAATCAGATGTCTGGACCGATGTCCAGACGACGCGGGCGACGTCTGAAGGGAGCTCCAGATGTCTGAGAGGTACGTATTCCTTCCTCCACTTCCTTTTGCAAATACGGCCATGCAGGCCGTTCCGCCGAAAGTTCTGTCTCATGCAGTGTTAAGATCGTTTGCATATGCGTGCAGGTTTCGCTTTGGGAAGGCGCGGGACACACCTTCCCACACGATTCAGACATCTGGGCACAACACCAGACGGTGGAGAGCGTCTCCAGACGTCCGGAGAGGTTGTCGGACGTCTGGAACTGGGTCCAGATGGTTTAGCAGGATCCCTGGACGTCTAAGGAATAGCTCAGAGTGAAGTATGACCTGGGCCACCTTTTAAGACGTCTGGAAGGTGTTCCAAGCGTCTGATTTGAGTCAGAGTTGTCATTTTTGACCCGTTTAGGGTCCGTTCAAAGTCTGATTTTCGCGTTTGAGATTATGTTCTTCTCAGCATTTGTTCCTCTACTTGTTTAAAATACTTTTATCCTATTCTGAGTGGTTCCTTGTGATTGATCCTTGTGTTAGGACCTCGTTCTGTTGCGGCTCTGGGGGTTGCGGAGGCACGTAGACCTGCCGATCACGCCCCCATTACTCCCGATTTTGCAGGTAGAGTGGCTCCCCTTAGTAATTTACCAACATTAATGCATCTCTAAGATGAACGATAGATCCTAGGGTATGGCATGAATCCTAGGACCTGAAAACTAGATGAATGATAGATCCTAGGGTATGGCATGAATCCTAGGACCTGAAAACTAGATGAATGATAGATGCTAGGGTATGGCATGAATCCTAGGACCTGAAAACTAGATTGAATGATAGATCCTAGGGTATGGCATGAATCCTAGGGCTTGAAAACTAGATTGAA
Organism: Thalassia testudinum; assembly: GCA_037157565.1. NCBI lineage: Eukaryota > Viridiplantae > Streptophyta > Magnoliopsida > Alismatales > Hydrocharitaceae > Thalassia > Thalassia testudinum. The sequence goes on along the minus strand of JAZHRO010000039.1, from coordinate 97,656,270 downwards.
TGATAGATCCTAGGGTGTGGCATGAATCCTAGGAACAGAAACACTAAAATAAATGTCTTGAATACTTGAATTACAGTCTTGGATAAGTAGATAGAATAATGATAATTGCCTTTAATTGGATAACAGCTGCCTGTGAAATGTAGAGTACTGTTGCTAGTAACTGCTACATGTAATTCCTGTTGTTGGAAACTAAATTTGAGCTGCTTGTATATAAACTGATATTAAATGTTAGAAACACGGGCTATACGCGAATAAAACTGAAATGATGAAACCTAGTATAGCTTGGCCTGAGAAATATGAGTATGAACCTTACGGGGAGTTAGGAGTAGAGCTCCTGAAAAATAAATAGAATGGGACTGGGAAGTGGATGGGGAAGTGAGCTGGTCCTTGAGTACGGAGTACTAAGGAGAGAGACTGTTCCCCTGTTTAGTGCAGAGCGGAGCTAGCCACCCCAAGGACCCGGGGTTAGGTCTGGCCACTTTGTACCAACTTTTAGCCCTCGCGTACACAGTACCGGGGAGAGCTACTAGTGTAGGAAGAGAGCTAGCCACCCCACGGGCCCCGGGGTTCAGCTAACCATCCTACACTGACTTGTTAGGCCCACTGGGCAAACCAGGGTAGTCAAGCGAGGGTGCGTGGACTATGGAGGGGCAAGACCCCTGTTTGGTTACTGTGGAGGGCCTGGACCCCTATTATTGAGAGGGTTCTACCCTATACTGGTTCCGTGCTGTGCTTTGGGGCGCACCCGTTAACGGAAACGACTGACCGCGTGCCAGTGCGGGGTAGCTACCCGTGCGTTTATCATGCGTGCCGTAGTCACTGTTACGTCAGTTAGTGACCTTGGGGTGGTTGATTGAAGGTAGGACCACCACGGGGGACTCTCCCTACCAGGAGAGCACCACGTGCTACTTCTACTTTTCGGAAAAGACTGCAATCAAGATCGTTCCCATGAGGAACATTCGAGATCGAGAGAAAGATCTGAGAAATAATTCAAGAAAGAGTAAATAGAGGAAGAAAGAAAGAAATTAAAAAATAACAGCTACTTGTCCACCTTTACTATTTTCTTAGCTAGCTGGTTGCCACTCTACTCAGCGTTTCGCTGACGTGTCACATTTGTCACCTATTTCAGGACCAGGTGTTGAGCAGCCAGAGTCTGCGGCTGCAGAGGATGCTAGGCCTAATAGAGCCCAATAGTTGTGCTTTGCAGTATCGTTTTTCTGTAGTAGTGAGTATTTTTATTTCACTTGTACTCTTTTATTGTACTTTTCATATTTCTGTACCTGTTTTTAATTCTCTACTGTTGTGGTGGTATGTACTGTAATAGTTCTTTTCTTTACTACTGTACTTTTGTTACTGTTAGTTACATGCATGGTGAATGTGGTTTACTTTACTACTTTTTAATTACTTTCTCGTTGGACGACTGGGTCTTGGGATCAGTCGAGTCGGTCCGATTCTCGTGTCTTGTGGGGATTCGATAATCGGGTCGTAACATCTCCCCAACTTAAGAAGATCCAGTTTGCCTCCTGGGGGTCTCCGGGTGAACGAAACAGCCGAAAGCTGCAGAAGCTTCATAAAGTCAGTTAAATATAATAGGGAATAGAAGGATTTAAATCTATTCCCCCCAAACTTACAGGGCATGGGGTAAGAATCCGCAATCCATGTCAATGCCACCCAAACGTCCTTCCTCTTTAGTTCTAACCAGGCAATTGGTCTAAAATCCATTATTCTTTTTGCGTTTGCCTGAGGAGACGAACTAAGATCTTCAGGACCAGGCAGCATGTCTTTCTCAGGCGAGCCTTGCCACTTATATGGGACTTCTAACTTCTACATATTTTGAATAAAGGAAAAATGGCAGTACTACCCTTTCAAACTGTTCGATAGGTCAACAATTCTATACTTGGTACACCAGCTATACAAGATATGCGTACCAGAAGGAGACTTACCCCTTTTCACCTTAAGGGGTTGATGAGAACCTCATCATGAGCCCTAACTAGCATATTTTGACCTAATAAAGTGAATAAAAGCTCCTACATAACCAAGAGAAAGGCCTAATTCAAGGGATCACAGATCTGAAAAGAATACATGAAGAATAGGGTAAAACTGTAATTTTACCATTGCAGTGTATGAACAAGATTTCTCAGGGTCTATACATAGGTAAATTGGACTTAATAAGAGAAAAAGTGAGATGGTTCAGTCAGAAAATGGTTATTATGAAATTTAAGAATTAAATGGCAATCTATAACCCTAAAACAAACCCACTTAAACTCACATGGTTCCAAGCAAGATAAAAATCAACTAAACCCTCTAAAATTCATAGAAAAATATCCCTTAGGGTTTAGAACCTTCAATTTTACCTTTGGAACCTGTTTTGACTTAGATTGGAGTCCAAGCCCAATATTTGACCTAATTTAGGTTTTTATGCAAAATATCCATTCAAACGTGGTAAAACCTAAAATTCAACATCACCATTGGATTCCTTAGGTCCAAATTAGGTTTGTACCAAAATTTGAACCTAAGGGAAGGTCATCTTGACCTACTTTGCAAAATGATCCACCCAATTACATTCTGGCCATCGCAAAAACCCCCTCAACTTTTCGCCACTTTCTTCATTTTGGTCCCTCTGCCATTGCAGTAGAGACCCATACCTAAGGTGAGGTTTCGAGGCAGTTTTCTCCTCGTTTCCCTAGGGAGCTGCTCCCAGATTTGAAAGGGGAGCTCTCTGCGAAACCCCCTACCGCATGAGCAGCTCCCCATGCCCTGAATCGCCCCATATCTCTCGTGTGAAAGCTCGAGAGGTACGTGTTTCACTCCGGGCAAGCCTCTGGCGAAGACTTTTGGCCACCTCCTTGCCACTCTTCCCTCTACCCGTGCCTATATAAGAAGATCCAGATCCCTCCGCTTGGGGCAAGCTTGATTTCACCGAAGAATTCCCCAGAATTCTCCTTTCCTTCTCCGACCAAGTAGCCCACAAGCTCCAGTGACTCTCCCTCCCTCTTCTCGTCGCTCTGCCACCGTACCAGCGACAGAATCATCTCCACCTCGTTCCTCCGCGTTGCGCCGCACTAGCGCACGTCTCTCCGACCCCGTCGTCACCGTCTCTCTCTCTCTCTGGGTCTTCGTCTCCGGCGACGGCACATACGAGCTGTAACGACCCAGTTCCCGAGCCCCTACGAGACACGAGAACCGGACCGACTCAACTAATCCCAAGACCTAGTCGTCCAACGAGGAAGTAATCCAAAAGAGCAGTAAAATAAACCACATTCAACATGAATATAACTAACAGTAAGAAAATACAGCAGCAAGGAAAGAAACTACTACAGTATATACCACCACAACAGTAGAACAACATTCATAACTCAATATGAACTGCAGGTAAAGAAAAGTACAGCGGAAACAAGAACTACTCACTATAACGGAACAAAGAGGTACAAGAAACAGTGGTAACTCTACTGGACCCTACTCGGCCCAGCGTCCTCTGCAGCCGCTGACCCTGGCTGCTCAACACCTGGTCTTGAAAGGTAACGAGTGTAACACGTCAGCAAAACGCTGAGTAGAGTGGCAACTAAAACTAAAGAAACAGTAGAGTGTACAGTAGCTGTTAAGTTCTGCTACTTTCTTTATTTAAGTCTTTCAATTATCTCACGATTTATCTATTTCTCAGATCTTTCACTTGATCTCGAATGTTCCTCGTGGGAACGATCTTGATTGCAGTCTTTTCCGAACAGTAGAAGTAGCACGTGGTGCTCTTCTGGCCGGGAGAGTCCCCCGTGGTGATCCTACTCTCAGTCAACCACCCCAAGGTCACTGACAGACGTAACGGTGACTACGGCACGCGCGGTAAATGCACGAGTAGCTAACCCGCACTGGCACGCGGTCAGTCGTTTCCGTTAACGGGTGCGCCCAAAGCATAGCACGGAACCAGTATAGGGCAGAGCCCTCTCAGGGGTCCAACCCCTCCACAGTAACCAAACAGGGGCCCTTCCCCTCCACAGTCCGCGCACCCTCGCCTGACTACCCTGGTTTGCCCCAGTGGGCCTAACAAGTCGGTGTGGGAGGCTAGCAGAACGCCGGGGCCCGTGGGGTAGCTAGTACCTCCCTACACTAGTAGCTCTCCTCGGTACTACGTACACGAGGGCCAGCAAGTCGGTACAGAGTGGCCAGTCCTAACCCCGGGTCTCTGGGGCGGCTGGCTCCGCTCTGCACTAAACAGGGGGACAGTCGCTCTCTTGGTACTCCGTACTCAAGGGCCAGCTCACTTCCCTAATTCTATTCCATTCACTTTCCAGGAGTTCTACTCCTACTTCCCCGTAGGGTTCCAGCTCAGAACGTCTAAGTTTCACCTTCCAGTTTCACATTATCACAATCCATGTTCTCAAACACGTTTATTTATTCAACAGGCAGCTGTTAATTCAATTACAGGCAGCTATTTGTTCCTTTCCATTTTTCCAAGACTGCAGTATTCATCTGTTCCACTAGTTTTCCCGTCCTAGGATTCATGTCATATCCTAGAATCTATCATACAATCTAGTTTTCCAGCTCTAGGATTCATGCAACACCTAGGATCTATCATTCAATCTGTTTTTCATTCCTAGGATTCATGCAATGTCCTAGGTTCGATTTATGATTCCACAATTTAACAGGTTATACTTAAAAGCCACTCTACCAGGTACGACGGGAGTAATGGGGGCGTGCTCGGGAATCCCGCCTGCCTCCGCGACCCCCAAGACTGCAACGGAACAAGGTCCTATCACAAGGATCAAACACAAGGAGTGTCTCAAAACAGTGTATAGCTATTGTAGACGGGTAGAGGATTTAATTCCGGAAAGAGCGCAACTTGAAACGCGGAAAACGGAACCCGAACGGGCCCTCAATGGGTCGAAAACGACGACACTGTGCAAAATCAGACGTCTGGAACTTCTTCCAGACGTCTTAAAAAGTGGATCAGAGAATAACCTTGTTCTGTGTGATTTTTCAGACGTCCAGAAGCCTGCGGGGACGTCTGGCCTAGTTCCCAGACGTCCGATGGTCACCCCGGACGTCTGGAGGTCGCTCCCGCCGTCGGGTACTACAGCCAGACGTCTGATTCGCGTTGGATGGCGAATCACCGAGCCTGCGCGCACCCAACTCTCTCTCTCAGTACGGTCAGTCGACAGGAAGGAAGAAGACGGAAGAACTCACCTTTCAGACGTCTGGATGGTCATCCAGACGTCGCCCCCGCCGTCTGGCTATCAGCCCAGACGTCTGATTCTGGAAATGTTTCCTGAATCAGGCCGCGACTCGCCCTCCGCTCGCGACGCCGCGCCTCGTCGCACCTCGTGCGCCTGCTGCTCGAACCGTAGCAATCCCCCCCGCGTCGCCCCACGCCCGCTGCGCTCCCCGCCGGCCGGCCCTGGCAGCCCCGGCGAGCTCGCCCTCACGGCTGAGCGCCGCTCTCGTACGCAGCACCTCCTCCGCGCTCACAGCGGCCGCCGCTGCCGCTGCAACCTCGCGCTCGCTCACTGGCTGAAGGAGAAGAGGAAGGAGGCGGTGGTGAGGGAAGAGCGCGTGGCCTTTTAAGGCCGTGCGAGGAGGAGAGAGAAGGAGCGCGGCAGGGGAATCTGCAGTCGCAGAAGGAATAAGCGAATATGTGGGTCTGCGCGCTCAGGCGCGCAGACGACCCGCGCGTGTCAAAGATAACAGATTTCCAGACGTCTGTCAACTATCCCAGACGTCTTATACGACGTCTGGAAGTGATTCCAGACGTCTGGTCCGTCTGGGGCACGCGTTCATAACACGAGCCGTACACCTCCCCCATCCCACCTTCGCTCCAAATACCCTAGATAACTTCCTCTTCTCCTACTCTTTATTTTCCCTCCTTTTATTTCACAAATCACGCACCGATCACCACAAACCACCATCACCTTCTCCACCTCCAACCAGACCATCGGTGAGGCGAAACCATCGCTCCACTCCTCACGCCTCGCCACCTACCTCAGAACCTCTACCTTCACCCACTGATCATCATCCACCCCTCCACTGACCGCCAACACCTCCATACTCGCCCACCGACCTAACCGACCTTAACGACCACAGAACGACCTAGGCACGCATGCCTAGGCCACCCCGCGGCCTTCCACCCACCATTTCACCTTTGCCAAGACACGACGAAGCTCCTCGTGTGTTTTAATGAGGTTGCAAGGCTGTATTCAGTGATTTCAGGTTTAGCCCTCGGCCACCATTGACGACCGCAAGTAAGCTTGCTTGCTTCAGAGCTCCAGGCCACGCACTCCAACCTTTAGGACTTCAGGCTGCGCAGGTTGAGTGTGTGCGTGCATCCAGCCTGAGAGCAGCTACTACAAGGCCCTCAGCTGCTCCAATTGGGCGGAGTTCTCCTCCTGTGGGCGCCAACGAAGCGGGTGGGACTTTTTGTCCCACCTCGGAAAGCCAGGAGTGCACAGAGTGAGTTAAATTGAATTTGTAATTCTTTCTCTTCACCTCAGAACACAGGGGTGAGGTCCCTTGCCCTAACTCACTCACGTGTCATCCGTGACCTTCCCTCGCAGATCTGGCACCCGACCCAATTACCTATCCCACGCACTCCTCACCTACCACACACGTCGGTGGGCCTGGACACGGGTGCGCTTGACCCGACCCGATTACCCGGCTCTAGGAGAGCATTCTTAAGAGCGAAATAGAGAGAGAGACGTAGGGGAAGGTAGGGGATAGGTTTTGCTCTCTGTGCTGTGCAGGGACAGAAGGAAAAGGAAGAGGTAGTTGCTGAGGAAGGACTTGTGAAGGAGAAGGTGCGGTTGAAGGCAAAAGGCAGAAGAAGAAGGAAGAAGTAGAGGAGCAGCAGAGGAAGAGAAGAAAAAGAAGAAGAAAAAGATTGCAGAGGCCAAGAGAAGAAAAAGGAGGAGGCACAACAGAGAAAAGAAGAAGACAAAGAAAGACTAAGAAGAAGAAGAAGTCAAGGAGGAAGCCGCAGCAGCTGAAGACAGAGGAAGAAGACAGGAAGGAGGAAAGCCAGGTGAAGAAGAAAAGAAGAAGAAGAAGACAGAAGAGAAGTGAGCACTGTAGCATTCGCCAGTTAAGACGTCTGATTCACAGAATCAAACGTCTCAGAAAGGAAAGGCAAAGAAAGAAGGAAGGAGAAGGTGCAACCAAGCAGAAGAAAGAAAAAGGAAAAGAAAGAGGGAAGAGAAGGAAGAAAAGAGAAAAAGAATCTATTTCTTTTTACATTTTCCTCTCTAGCATTTCATATACATTGCATTGTTATTGAGCATCATCTTTCAAGTAAAATTGGAGATTGTGATTTTTTATTTTTAAAATACCAATTTACTCCTTGAGTTCGACCTCGGAACATTTTGACTTTCGAGTAATAAAAATTGATAATTGTTTATACGACGATTTCAAACTATACTGCAATGAATGTCTTTTTAAAACACGATCTCGTTGTGTAAAGCAATTATTTTTGGCGTCGTTGCCGAGAATCACACTACTAGGTTCCCATGTTATTATCTACTCAGATCACACCGTTGTAAGGCATCTCCTTGCAAAGAAGGATGCGAAACCTCGATTAATCTGCTGGATCTTATTGTTGCAAGAATTTGACCTTGAGATTCGCGACAAAGCAGGAAGACAAAACGTGGTAGCTGACCACTTGTCCCGCCTTCCTTCTAAGATCATTGACCCTTCCAGACCCATCACGGAGCATTTTCCTGATGAGCACCTCCTGACTACCGATACATCGCTTCCTTGGTTTGCTGACATAATAAACTACTTGGTATCACATCAGATCCCGTCCGATTAGCCGAAGGCCAAGAAAGATAAATTGTGTTCCGATGCCAAGTACTACATTTGGGAAGACCCGTATCTATTCCGCATTGGTATTGATCAAATTATCTGACGGTGTGTCATGGAAGCGGAAATCAAAGACATACTCTTTCTGCCATGACCAAGCATGCGGTGGCCATTTCTCTGTACACAAAATCGCATCAAAAGTCCTCTAGTGTGGCTTTTACTGACCCACAATTTTCAAGAATGCATACAATCACTGTAATGCATGTAACCGTTGCCAGACCTTGGGCAACATGAGCCATCGAGACATGATGCCTTTACAGTCGATTCTGGTATGCGAAATTTTCGACATTTGGGGGATTGATTTTATAAGACCCTTCCCTATCTCGGACGGCTTCAAATACATTTCACTCGCTGTTGACTATGTGTCCAAATGGATCGAAGTCATTCCGACCCGAACCAATGATCACAAAGTTGTTATCAAGCTCATTCACCAAAACATCTTCTCACAGTTCGGGATTCCACGTGCGATCATTTCTGATGGAGGGACCCATTTCACAAACGCTCAGTTCAGGTCACTGATGACCAAATACGGGGTGTCGCATCAAAGCTCTACTCCTTACCACCCCCAAACTAATGATCTAGCTGAGCTATCAAATTGGGAGATCAAGAAAATCTTCCAGGTTACTGTTCGACCTGATAGGAAGGATTAGTCGTCCTGGCTTTCGGAAGCTTTGTGGGCTTATAGGACCCGCCCACAAGACCCAATTAGGCATGTCTCCTTCCAGACTGGTGTACAGGAAGGCGTGTCACCTCCTCGTCGAATTGGAGCATAAAGCCTATTGGGCAGTATGGAACTACAACTTAGATTTTTCTAAGGCTGGAACCCACAGAAAGCTTCACATAAGAGAGATTGATAAATTATGCCTCGATGCGTATGAAAACTCATGAATCTACAAAAAGCGGGTAAAAGCCTTTCATGACAAGCACATATCTAGAAAGATCTTTTACCCTGGTTAAAAGGTCTTACTCTTTGATGTCCGACTCAAACTGTTCCCAAGAAAGCTACGATCTAAGTGGATCGGACCTTATTTAGTCCAACGAATCTTTGGAAATGGAGCCGTTGAGATCAGTCCACTCAGCCACGATTCTGAAGCCTTTGTCGTGAATGGTCAGAGACTCAAACCGTTTATTAACATGACCAATACAGATTTGTCTTAATCATCCTTTATCCTCCATTCTCCCTGAGCTCATTGCACCCAGCCGATGGCATAAAACTCGGTTCTTAACGGGAGGCAACCCATCATTCTTTGAAAAAACCCAAAACCTTTCCTGACATTTCCTTACTGAATTTATACTGCACTTTAGGGTTCATCCATTAGAACAGCCGACTCCACCTCAGGTACCCGTACCCGAGTCTAGAAATCGTCCGCAACAGTCACCTTGACCTGTTTGCTTACCAAACACCTGTCCTAATGAATGAACTAAGCTGAATTCGAACCCACCTAATTTACAATGGGGACATTGCAAATCTTAGGCATGGGGGTATGAAAGTGCAAAATGTATGAAAACTCACATCAAAAAAAGGTTTCAACGAAAAAATCACATATCTAAAAAAAAAAGAAAACCAAGAAGAGGGAGGGAAAATTTTTTGTGGGCTATAGAAAACATGAGGAGGTGAAAAAGATAAAAATGGCAAAAAAGGAGCACAAAATGAAAAAAAGAAAGAGATAGTCATTAGTAAGAAGTTGAGGGATTAACCGAAGTTCTAGACCACATCAAGAAAAGTAAAGAAAACTGTAAAAGAAACACAAAAAGAGATTAGTAGGAACGCGGACCTTAGGCCTTTTTGGCTAGACTCTTAGTACCTGCTAGGATCTGGATAATCCTCAAGAGGTTGAGGAAAATGCGAAGCTTAAGTATTAGGTCTAAGGCTTAGGAAGTATTCGACCTCATTAACTGACCTTCGGTTTGTGGGACTCGGTAACCTGAGCACCCCAATCCACACACAGTCTGGTTCAACGCCCATAACAATCAAAATCACGCAAAAACATTTTAATGTTCTGAAAATGTTGTCTAGATTAGGAGCGGCCCATCAACACAAGTTCATTTGGACGAGTTCCCGGCGAGGAGAGGTGGGAAATTCCCCTCGAAAATGCATAACAACATATCGTCTCCTCGGTGCATTCTCTTAGAATATTTACATATCCTACCGGGGGCATGTAAGCACTCTGCTGGTTCAGAAAAAATGGGTTGCATTATCACGAAATGTCAATCGCCAGGGTCTGGATTCGGCCACGGAACGCCATGGGCAGGATTATCTCGAAATCTAGAAAACCAGGGTTTTGGGGGTTACCATGGGCGGTGCTATCACGAAGCATCGATTGCCACGGACCTTTAAGGATTGATGATGGGGATGAGGAATCCGATACAGATCGTGTTGAAAATCCAATCCGAAGCTAGAATTAAAAAGAAAAGAGAGAGAAAACTCTCCAAACAAATAAATCATCTGTCTCTCTCTTACAAAAACGCACTGCAAACTGAACCAAGGCTAAATATGTGTCAAGCACGGGTGTTTTAACCACGGAGTCCAATGAACCTTAGGATAGTTCCTCTGGGCCTTAAAAACCTTCGGAGAGGACCGAGGCTAAAGCTGGACAGGTCCGGATCTTGGTTGATACTAGTGTACCTCTAGGCCTATTGTCGGCATTCTGACCTAATCACAGAAGAAAACGCACTTATCATAACCAGTGAAAGAAATTTATAGTCTAGAACAGAAGATAAAACCTTGAAATTTTGCTAAGGGACTAGTAAAAACTAGGCATGGGGGTATGATGAGAACCTCATCAAGAGTCCTAACTAGCATATTTTGACCTAATAAAGTAAACAAAAGCTCCTACATAATCAAGAGAAAGGCCTAATTCAAGAGATCACTGATCTGAAAAAAATACATGAAGAATAGGGTAAAACTATAATTTTACCATTGCAATGCATCAACAGGATTTCTCAAGGTCTAGACATAGGTCAATTGGACTTAATAAGAGAAAAGGTGGGATGGTTCAGTCAAAAAAGGGTTATTGTGAAATTTAAGAATTAAATGACATTCTTTAACCCTAAAACAAACCCACTTAAATTCACAAGGTTCTAGGAAAGATAAAAATCAACTAAACCCTATAAAATGGAAAAATATCCCCTAAGGTTTAGAACCTTCAATTTGACCTTTGGAGCCTGTTTTGACCTAGATTGGGATCAAAGCCCAATATTTGACCTAATTTGGACTTTATGCAAAATATCCTGTCAAATGTGGTAAAACCTAAAATTAAACTTCACCATTGGATTCCTTAGGTCCAAATTAGGTTTTTACCAAAATTTGGACCTAAGGGAAGGTCATCTTGACCTACTTTGCAAAATGATCCACCCAATTATATTTTGGCCCTTAACTTTTGGAAACCCTTGCAAAAACCCCCTCAACTTTTTGTCACTTTCTTCATTTTGGTCCCTTTGCCATTGCAGTAGAGACCCATACCTCCGGCAAGGTTTCGAGGCGGTGTTAACGCGGCTAGATCGTGTTTTAACAAATATCGCATTGTAATATAGATAAACTTTCTGCGAAACCAAATAAAGATTTATAACTCGAGAATCAGAGTATCCGAGGTCGAACACAGGGAGCAATCTAAGTATTCCAAACTTTGCTCAAGAAATTGCTCAAGAAGAAGAAATTGCTAAATAAGAAGAAATGACTAGTTCAATGAGAGTGGTATAGAAAGAAATTGCTTAAGAAAAAATGGACGTCTGATGCAATATCAGACGTCTTAAAGACAATGATACCTGGGAGGATAGCTTTCACCAGCTATCTAGAAGTTCAGGCAGATACTCCGCCCAACTCTCCGAAATATACAAGTGGAGATATGCCTATTCCAAAAACATATATATATATAGCAATGCCTTGTTTAGGCACCATTCTCGCATGAACATTTGGAAACGCCTCATTCATGGTTCCTTGCCCGCCTAAACGTTCACATTTACTTCTCACGGTGCCTCACTCACTTGAGTATCAATATCACCTTATCCACTTTACTACGTGTTTTCTCAAAATTATTGGCCTGCCAGGAGCATGACCAATCATTGTGGGCACACAACACACGAAGTTTTTTGAGAATTACTACTTTCTATGTTGTTTTACAGAAACAAAGAGAGTGGGGCAATTGATGAGGGATGAAATATTCCTCACATCTTAAAGTCAACAAGGATCTGATTACTCGGAGGATAGGGTGGATCCAACTATCCAAGGAGTCTAGAAGATTCGATTGAATGTACGGTGGGCCCGCTGGGAGCAATTACCAAATTCGACTGAATGTCGGTCCCGACAAGGATATTCGGCTAATTGCCGAAGGCCAGGTCCACCTACGGGAGACTGATTGCTAGGGCCGATTCGATGAAGCTTCAATTCACCCAGCTCAGTGGATCTCAAATAAAGGCTATCGACCATTGCAATACAATACAATGGTAATGACAAAACGAATTTAGGCGATAGCCAAGTGATGAGAACCTCATCATGAACCCTAACTAGCACAATTTAATCCAAATGAGTGTGAAAAAGCTCCTACAAAACCCAAAGAGAGGCTTAACACAGAGAATTCTGAGTTAAAGAATAAAACAAATCATCAGGGGTAAAACTGTAATTTCACAATGCAGTATTCAAACAAGGTAATTAAGGGTCCAAACATAGGTCAGACGAGCTTAATAAGAAGGGAAGTGGGATGATTTGATCTGAAAAGGGTTATAGCAACTTCTACGAATTAAATGACATTCTGTAACCCTAAAACAAAACTACTTTAATTCACGAGGTTCGAGGTAGGATAAAAATCAAATAAATCCTCTAAAATTCATAGAAAAATATCTCCTAGGGTTTAGAACCTTCAATTTTGCCTTTGCAACTTATTTTGACCTAAAATGAGAACCATGCCCAATTACTGAATTAATTTGGGTTTTTGCGCAAATTGATCGGTCAAATACGGTCCAACCTAAAATCAAATTTCACCATTAAAATCCTTAGGTTCAAATTAGTCTAGAATAAAAATTTGGACCTAAGAAAAGACGATCTTGACCGACTTTACAAATTGGTCCTCTTAATTTACTTTTTGACCTTATCTTTTGAAACCCTTACGTTTAGACCCCTAATTTCTTGTCATTCTTTGCAGAACGGTCCTCCCTGCCATTTCTGCGCAGCGCCATACCTCCAGCGACCTTGCGTGGAGGATGGCGCCACGCAGGGCAAGGCGGCCGTCCTCTAGAACAAATGGGGGGTTCCCTGCGACGTCCTCTGTCGCAAGGACCCGCCCATGACCTCTGCCATCGACCATGCCTCTCGTGCGAACGCACGAAAGGCATGGGTATCCTTTCCGGCCACTCTCCGACGATGCAGGCACGTTGCCTCCTCGGTTCCCTCTCCGCGCCAAAGCCTTTATGAGGAGCAGCAAGGTCTGCCGACTCCTTCAAGCTTCCTCTGACGGAGAAATACCCCACATTTCATCTCTTCCCCCTCCGGTCAGAGCGCCTGAGCTTCCGGCGATCTCCTCCTCCTCCTCGTTGCTCTACTACCCTACCTTCAGCAGAGTTTACTCTAACCTGTCATCTGCACCAGGTCGTACCAGCTGGCGCCCTCAGACCGCCTCCTCGTCGCCTATACCCTCCGCCTGGGCATCTTCATCCTCAGCTCCGGCAGGCATGAGCCGGACATTTCCCTCTCCCCCTTCGTCGAGTAAATAGGTAGAACTCTTCCTATCTCTCTCCCTTACGTTTTCCCCTTACTGATTCACTCTTTTTACCCACCGACCGCCACCGTCCATCACCACCTTCCCCATCTCCGGTCACCTTCTCTGGCGACTCCATTCCACTTCCACAGACCACCTCTTCCCTTGCCGACCAGCCCAGAGGCTCCCCCTCACTCTACTCAACCGTTCCCCCCTCTCCATTCACTGCCATTCACTACCCAACCACCCCCCGAACAAACCCATCTTCACGCACACAGTCTGACCTAGGTCCACCTCCACAGGCGCTCTCGCACCTCGCCGACCACCGCACTGCCTTCGCCGCACTCTGGCGAAGCTTCCCACGTTATCTGACTTGATCAAGAGGCCGTCACTGTGTTTTCAGGTCAACACCCCCTCGCCGCCATTGTTGAGCTGCTGCAGCTACTTCAATCGCAGCTCCAGGCCTTCTCCAGCCCAGGCGCGAGTCCCAGGCAGCGCGGATTGACTCCGCGAAGGCGCCCAGGCTTGTGATTTGGGTCGCGAGCCTTGCGACTGCCCTAATAGGCAGCAGCTCCCTCGCCTGCAGACGCGAAATCTGGAGGTGGGACTATAGTCCCACCTCGTAAGTATGCAGTCGCGTGGCCACACTTAAATTGGAAAAGTGTATCAGGCTGGTTGCCTTTGATACACAGGGGTCAGGTCCGTCACACACACGCACGCGGCGCGCCACGCGCTCGCCCGCGCTCACGCCCCGCGGGTCTGGGCCGAATCCGACTACCCGACCAAGCACTCCTCTCCCACCACCGCACGCTGGCGGGCCTAGTCCCAGGCGCGCTACCCGAACCCAATTACCCGGCTCTGAGAGAGCATTCCTAAGAGAGATTCAGAGAGAAAGAGAGACGCGGGGAAGGGGTAGGGGCAGGTTTTGCACTAATGGGTGTGTATCCGCACAGGGAAGAAAGAAAGAAGAAGAAAGGAGGAGCGGCCAAAGCCTTAGTCGCACTAAGCAGCTGAAGAAGAAAGGAAGGAGAGGAGCTGAAGAAGAAGAGAAGTCGCACTGTAACAAACCTATAGTTAAGTCGTCTGGGCATCAAGTCAGACGACGGAAGGGCAGCCGCCAAAGCGCAAAGAAGAAGAGAGAAAGAAAAGAAGAAAGAAGAAGAAGATCACCACAGCCGCAGGCTAAAGAAGAAAGAAGAAGGTAGGAAGGAAAGAAGGAAGAAGGCAGAAGCCTTTGCAGCCGCAGGAAAGAAAAGAAAAGAAAGAAGAAAGGAAGACTCTGCCGTTGAAAGAAAGAAGAAAGCAGAGAAAGAGAAGAACAGAAAGAGCAGAAGAAAAGAAAGAAGATGAAGAGAGAAGAAGAAGAAGCCAAGAGAACCTTTGCTCCCTCTCTCTCTCTCTTATTATTTTTGTAACATAATTGTGAACATTTATGCTTCCAGAATCATAGTTGCTCCCTGAGTTCGACCTCGGGAAAACTTGTTATCCAAGTAAAAAATTTTTGTGGTAGTCTGGTAGCTGTTTTGTCATATACTACAACGACCATAATAAACATAAAGACGAAACACGGGACACAGGCGCTACTATTCTTGGCGCCGTTGCCGGAGAGCAACGGCAATTCTAGAAGCCAAAAGATCTCTATTTTTGAGTTTCTACTAATCTCTTCTCTTTTTTATGCAGGCACAGGAAATCAAGAGGACAACAAGCAACCGCACAACAACCACTCCGAGGACAGGTAATTTTCTATCCTCTCATTTTAACCCCTAAATTCTAAAGGGGAAGAAAAAGATAGAACAAGCAATATAGGTATAACCTGTCTTCCATACCTAGTAAATCATCAAAACTGCATGTTTTCAATTTCAACCCACTATTTCTACACACACTATTAAGGGTATTTAAGGGCTAACACCTTCTTGCCTGAGCCCTAATTACCCAACAAGGAGCCAACTGGACCACGTAGAGCCAACATAAGATTCAACATTAGGGTTTTAGAGACACTTCTTAAGCAAGAATTGAGAAATCCCAAAAGAAGTGTGCTGGCAGCGAGATATAACCGGGTTTTATTGTTATAGCGTTGTAGTATAGCCAGTTATTGCCATCATTTCAAATATATAATTTTTTACTCGGAAAATAAAAGAGTTCCTGAGGTCGAACTCAGGGAGCAAGTTGTATTCTAGAGATATACATGTTTCTTTTACAAAAAATAAAGAAAGAGAGAGAAAGAATTTGTTGTCTTTTCTTCTTTTCTCTTTGCTTCTCCTCGTCTCAGATCTTCTGTTATCCTCTTCTTCTTTATCTGCAGTGGTGATGTTCTTCTTCTGCAGTGGTGATGTTCTTCTTCTTCAGTGGTGATGTTCTTCTTCTTCCTTCAGCTGTTCCTGCTCTTCTTCTTTGAGTTCTTCCCTGTGTTCTCCTCTGCCTCGCCTTCTTCTGTTGTTCTTCAGATTTTTCCTGTCAGGACGTCGTCTCTCCTTCTTTCTTCTTTTCCCTTCAGGACATCGTCTGATTTTCCAATCAGACGACTTAAACCGCTTGTTGCTACAGTGTCTCCCTCAGCTTCCTTCTTCTTCTGCGGTCCTTCTTCTTCACCTGTGCCTGCACACTTCAGAGTTTTACGTCAGAGGCAAAACCTACTCTACGCTCCCCCCCCGCGTCTCTCTCTCTCAGAAACCGCTCATGGGATAGCTCTCCCAGAGCTGCCGGGTAGTCGGGTACGGGTCGCGCCCGGGTCCAGGCCCACCGGCGTGCGTGGTGGGCGAGGAGTGCAGGTCAGTCTAAGTCGGGTCGGGTCAGGTCCGCGGGGCGTGAGCGCGGACGAGACCGGGTAACCGGGCGGGTGAAGGGGACCTCACCCCGTGTGCTGAGGCAGTAAGCCTCCAGCACTTTTGCGCCTTATACCGCTGCGCCTCTTCAGACTTTTCCGAGGTGGGACTAAATGTCCCACCTCAATTGAGCACCCGCAGCGGGGAAAGCAGCGGGCGATCGCGGCGTCACGCGAAGCCTTCGCCTTAGCTGCGAGCCTGATGTTTTGTCGAAATGCCTCGCAAGGCCTGGGAGTCGAATCTGGGCGTGGCGCTGAGCGTGGCGCGCCTACAGCTGCAGGCGGAAGCAGCTCCTTCTGCACGGTAATGGCGGCGGAGGTCGGGTGGCCTGTTCATAGAAAAACGGCCTCTCGGCCTAATCAGAAGGTGCCGGGAGCTTCGCCAGGGTGCGGCGAAGCTCGTGTGGGTGGTGGCGAGGCGTGGGGTGGCGTGCAAGGGCTGCCCTAGGTCGGAATCTGGGTCGGAGGATGGGTTTGTTCGGTGGGGTTGCAGAGGGTGATGTGGGGGAAGTGGAAGGGCGGGGGTTGATCAGGGTGAGGAGGCGGAGGTTCTGCGGTGGTCGGCGAGCCGTGTGGGTTGCTGGGGTGATGGGAGCGGCTCGCCGGAGAATGGCCGGAGACGAAGGGGTGACGGTGGACAGGAGCGGTCGAGGGTTTAATCAAATAAAAGACAGTGGGGAAAAGAAAGAGGGGGAGATGGGAGGAGTTCTGACCTAGCTATGGAGACGAAAGGGGTCGGGGCAGGGCGATAGTCGTATCGACTGTCGCCGGAGAAGAAGATGCCCAGGGAAGGGGCGGCGGCGAGCAGAGAGCCGGAGATGCGCCAGCTGGGTACGGCGTGGCGCGGGAAGAGCAGGGGAAGAAGTCTCTGCTGCTGGTATTGCGGCAGAGCGAAGAGGAGGAGGAGGAGGAACCGCCGGAGCTGGTGGGCGTCTGCCGGAGGGAGAGGAGAGGAAAGTTGGGGGTTTTCTCCGTCAGATCCGAGCTGCCGAGGTCGGTGGAGCGACAGGGGTATTTATAGGGATCAAAACAGGGAGGAAGGCGGAGGGAGACGACGTGTCTCCCTCGCCGGAGGACGCCGGAGATGGAAACCCATACCGTCCGTGCGTTCGCACGGCCGGTATGGTGGGTTACAGCGACCAGGGGGTGTCCCTGCGACGGCTGACAACGCAGGGCACCCCTGGTTTACTTGCTAGGCTCTCCCCCTCACCCTGCGCGGCGCCATGCTCCGCGCAAGGTCGCCGGAGCATGGTGCTGGCAGGTTTTGCAGGGGGGACATGAACGCAAAGAACGAAGGAGAGTTAGGGGCCAAAATGCGAGGGTTCAAAAGTTGAGGGCCAAAAAGTAAATATATGAGGACCAAAGTGTAAAGTTGGTCAAGGAGGTTTCTTCTTAGGCTCAAGTTTTTATACATGACTAATTAGGACCTAAGGAATCTGATGGTGAATTTCATTTCTATATTAAGCCTTGTTTGACCGGTCAAGTTATGCGAAAACCCAAATTAAGTTATTAATTGGGCATGGTTCTCAATGTAGGTCAAAATGGGTTCTGAAGGCCAAATTGAAGGTTCTAAACCCTAGAGATTATTTTTCTATGAATTTTAGAGGGTTTATTCTATTTTTAATTTGCCTCGAACCTCGTGAATTGAAGTGGGTTGTTTTAGGGTTACAGATTATCATTTAGTTTCTTGGAATTGCTGTAGCCCTTGCTAGATCATTTCATCCCACTTTTATTCTTATTAAGTTGCTTTGACCTATGTTTGGGCCCTGAATTACCCTGTATGCAGATTATACTGGTAAAATTGCATTTTTACCCCTTATGACTTGTTTTCTCCTCAAACTCAGAATTCTCTGAGTTAAGCATTTCTTTGAGTTATGTAGGAGCTTTTATCCTTTGTATTAGGTCAAAATGAGCTAGTTATGGCTCATGATGAGGTTCTCATCATGTGCCTAAGCCATTGATTGAAAATACTTGTTCAAAGAAACCCTAAGCAATTTGGCTCTTAAAAATACTTAAACCCTAAAAGACAAGACCTAATAAGCTCTCAAAGGAACTAGCAGGTGAAGTTGACCCCTTGGGTCAACCAACCTTCAACTTAGGTCACTCTTTGCACTCAAAAAGGCTAAAGTTCAAGTGAAAACCTAAGCACCTTGATCTTAACTAAAAGTGGTAGACTTAAGAGGTCAAGATCCCCATTCTAGTCTACCTGGAATCTCAGTGATAAGAGAGGTCGGGTGGGGGAAACCCTGTAACCCGTGGGGACGCTTTACGATGTAGTGGTCTACGCGGGACTCACCCTCTCTGGCTGCTCAGGTAATTCTCAAGTGGACGATCTTTTGATCAAGGGGTCCATCTACCCCGAACCTCTATAGTCACCCAACATTCTGGGTGTCTTGATTGGGTCCAGCACCTGCTAAACTCATCCTCTCCATCAGTGTATGTTTGGTAGGAGGTCCTTGAAACCTCCTTTAGAAATTCACTCTCCTCGACCCCGAGCCTCAGTGCCCTTGTTTGAGCAAACAACACTTCACATAGACCTCTCCTCCGACTCCGAACCCAACTCACCTTCTTCCACAATGGCTCAACCAGTTGAGGAAGAGAACAATCTGGAGCACCAGCTCCAATGACTCAATGACCTCTTCCAGAACTTCATGCACCCACCGCAGCGTCCTATGATGCGGGACCATTATAATCCTGCTGCGGTGGCTATTGATCCTCGGGTCAGAATCTCGACTGGAGGACCTGATTCTAAACTAAAGCCCAATATGATTCATGCCATACCTAAATTTCATGGGCTTAATTCTCACGACCCCTTCCAGCACATCAAACAGCTAAAGCATCTGGCCCAGACGTTTGGGTCAGATGCACAAAATCGGGATATTCTCCTTATGAAGATGTTCTCCTTCTCCCTTATGGACAAGGTCGCTCATTGGTATCAAACACAGACCCGGCCGATCAACAATTGGGAAGAACTTCAGTCCGAATTCTTGAAGAAGTTCTTTCCCGTTGGTCGGACCAATGCCTTGCGCCATCAGATTACCCACTTCACGCAACAAACGGGAGAACCTCTCCATGAGACATGGGATCGCTTTCAGGATCTTATGAGAAAGTGCCCCCATCACGGAGTTCCTAAATGGGAACAAGTCTAGCCTTTTTACCAGGGACTCTGTGAAGATATTAGGCTTTTCGTTAATGCAACTTGCAGATGGAATATCATGGGTCAGCATGATGACACCGTGTGGGAGATTCCCGAAAATATGTGCAAGAATTCCATCAATAATGACTCCATGGGATTATTCGACAGGACGAATACCCGCGCATCGACGAACCTTAAGGGAGCACACGAGACGCAAGGCTTGTCCGCATCAGTCGACTTGGAACTGATAGCCATTCGATTGGACAAGGTCTCTATCATTGAGAAGAAGGTGGATGAGTTGACTCAGCACTTGCAGCTAGCCACCTCTGCGCATAATTCTTTTGCATAGCCTCCTTCCACACGGGAGACTGTGCAAAACATTCTCCACCGACCTTCTCCTGGGATGGATCCGTATCCACCCCCATCTGATTCTCGGATCGGAGGATCCTCCGATCCTTTCTATACTAGCCAGGGGAATTCCACTCCCCCATTCCCTGATTCTTTGGAGGTTCCTCAGACCTGCGAGGACCTCAACGCCATCCAGAATGATCCATCTTCTAATACCTACAATCCTGGATGGCGAAACCATCCCAACTTCTATTGGGCTGGAAATTCCCAAACACAAAGACCACTCTTTCAGCCCCATCCACAACCATCTCGTCCTTACCAGCCGCATCAGCCTCAGCCCAACCCAACTTATCCATCAGGGCCAAACCAAGACCAAATGTCCCTCATCCTTCAGACTTTGGCTGACATTCAGAGAACGAATGCAACTATTCAAAAACAACACAAGGATGAACTTACAGAGGTTCGAAACCAACTGGCTCAGTTGGCAAATTCTCGCCAACCAGGCACTCTTCTGTCCCAACCTCTTCCTAACCCTAATAATGTGTCGACCCAGCGGCGCGTTATGAACCAAAACCCAGGCCAAGCACAAATGGTTTATCAGGCCCCCTCTGTTCCTTCACCTGACGGGATGGAGGCTTCCACTTCTTATACGGGTTATCAGCAGCAACCCATCCTATCAAACCCTAACCAAAACCAGGTAGGAGTGAATTCTGTAACCACCCGTAGTGGTAAGGAGACCCAAGAGCCACCCTATCCAGACCACTCCAAGCCTGGTAGTGATCCCAACCCTAGGACAGTAATCCAGGATGTTCCTACCCCTGTCCCAGATCAAAGACCTGGACCTATCCTAGAAGAACCAACCAAGGTTCCATTTCCTGAGGCCTTGACCAAGGGAAAGAAGACAACCAAACCCGTGGCTCCTGAGGAGGACCTGGTCAAGATCTTTGAGCAGGTCCAAATAAACATCCCCTTGATGGATACGATTCGCTACGTACCGGCTTACGCACGATTATTAAAGAATGTGTGTATGCCTCAGCGTAAACTACGAACCAAGAGTGGGAGTCCAATCGTACTGTTAGAGCAAGCCAGCTCTGTAATCCTAAGTAGACTCCCACCCAAGGCAAAAGATCCAGGTACTCCCCTGATTTCCTGCAAAAAAGGTGAAACCCAACTCGACAGAGCATTGCTAGACTTGGGTGCTTCCATAAATCTGATACCCACATCCTTACTTAACCACCTAGAAGAATTTGAGCTAAAATCGACTGAGGTGACACTACAATTAGCAGATCTATCTATAAAGTCACCTAAAGGGATTCTTGAGGATGTTATTGTAAGAGTGCGGGATTTCCATTTCCCTATAGACTTTATAGTCTTAGACATTGTAACAAATGCGTGCCCCAGACGTCTGGGAGGTGGCCCAGACGTCGGACCAGACATCTGGGATCGTTTCCAGACGTCTGGAAAACAGTTATTTTCGCACGAAAGATTCGTCTGCGTGCCTGTGCGCGCAGACCCGCGATTCCTCTCTCTCTCTCTCTTTTTCCCTCTCTCTCTCTGCGGGCCAGGTGACCTGCCACGCTCCTCTCTCCTCCTCGCGCGGCCTTAAAAGGCACGCCTCCCCTCCCGTCTCCACCGCCTCCTCCTTCTTCTCCATCCTGTGCGCGAGAGCGAGCGAGCGCGAGGGCGGCAGCGGCGGTTACAGTGAGCGCGGAGGAGGTGCGGCATGCGAGAGCGGAGCTCTGCCGTGAGGGCGAGCTCGCCGGAGCAGCTTGGCCGGCCGGTGGAGGGCGCAGGGGGCGCGGAACGACGCGGAGAGGGACCTGCTGCAGTCTGAGCAGCAGGCGCGCGAGGTGCGACGCGGGCGGCGTCGCGAACGGAGGCCGAGTAGCGCCCTGATTCTGGAAAAATTTCCAGAATCAGACATCTGGGTTGATAGGCAGACGGCGAGGATGACGTCTGGTAGATCATACAGACGTCTGAAAGGTGTGTATTCCGCTTTCTTCTTCCTTCCTGTCGACCGACTGTACTAAGGGAGGGAGTTGGCTGTGCGCAGGTTCGCTGATTCACCATCCTTTGCGAATCAGACGTCTGGAAGTTGTACCAGACGGCGGGAGTGACCTCCAGACGTCCGGGGTGACCATCGGACGTCTGTGAGCTAGGACAGACGTCCCCGCAGACTTCTGGACGTCTGGGAAACCACACTGAACAGGTAATTCTCTGATCCACTGTTTAAGACGTCTGGAAGAAGTTCCAGACGTCTGATTTTGCACAGTATCATCTTTTTCGACCCGTTTAGGGCCCGTTCGGGCTCCGTTTTCCGCGATTCGAGTTGCGTTCTTTTCAGAATTAATTCCTCTACCCATCTACAGTAGCTATGCACTGTTTTGAGACACTCCTTGTGTTTGATCCTTGTGATAGGACCTCGTTCAGTTGCAATCTTGGGAGTCGCGGAGGCATGCGGGATTCCCGATCACGCCCCCATTACTCCCGTTGTACCTGGTAGAGTGGCTTAAGTTTATTATTAAAATCTTTTAAAGTATGGAACCATAACTAGAATCTAGGACATTGCATGAATCATAGGAATGAGAAATGTATGGAATGATAGCTCCTAGGTGATGCATGAATCCTAGGGCTGGAAAACTAGTTGTATGTTAAATCCTAGGATGTGGCATGAACCCTAGGATGGAAAAACTAGTGGAATGTATAATACTGCAGTCTTGGAAAAATGGAAAGGAATATAAAGCTGCCTGTAAATTGAATTAACAGCTGCCTGTTATGAATAAAGAAACATGATTGAGATCATGGATTGTGAAAACGTGAAACTGGAAAGTGAAACATATGATGTTCTGAGATAAAGAGCTGGAACCCTACGGGGAATTAGGAGTGGAACTCCTGGAAAGAAAAAGGGAATGGAACTGAGATGTAGTTTGTACTGTCTCTTGGGTACGCAGTACCAAGGAAAGTACCTGTACCTGTTTAGTGCAGAGTGGGGCCAGCCGCTCCAGGGACCCGGGGTTAGGATTGGCCGCTCTGTACCGACTTGTTGGCCCTCGTGTACGTAGTACCGAGGAGAGATACTAGTGTTAGGAGAGTACTAGCAACCCCACAGGCCCCGGGGTTCTGCTAGCCTCCTTCACCGACTTGTTAGGCCCACTAGGGCAAACCAGGGTAGTCAGGCGAGGGTGCGCGGACTGTGGAGGGGCAAGGCCCCGGTTTGGTTACTGTGGAGGGGTTGGACCCCTGTTACTGAGAGGGCTCTGCCCTGGTTCCGTGCTGTGCTTTGGGCGCACCCGTTAACGGAAACGACTGACCGCGTGCCAGTGCGGGCTAGCTACCTGTGCGTTTATCGCGCGTGCCGTAGTCACCGTTACGTCTGTCAGTGACCTTGGGGTGGTTGACTGAGGGTAGGATCACCACGGGGGACTCTCCCGGCCAGGAGAGCACCACGTGCTACTTCTACTTTTGGAAAAGACTGCAATCAAGATCGTTCCCACGAGGACATTCGAGATCAAGTAAAGGATCTGAGAAATAAATGAAATAGTGAGAAAATTGAAAGATGTAAATAAATGAAGTAATAGAACATAACAGCTACTGTACACTCTACTGTTGCCTTTAGTTTGTTTGCCACTCTACTCAGCGTTTTGCTGACTTGTTACACTCGTTACCTTTTTCAGGACCAGGTGTTGAGCAGCCAGGGTCGGCGGCTACAGAGGACGCTGGGCCGAGTAGGGTCCAGTAGAGTTTACCACAGTCTTTTGTACCTCTTTTGTTTCTGTTCTAGTGAGTAGTTTTTGTTTCCGCTGTACTTTCTTTACCTGCAGTTCTTGTTATATGATAAATGTTGTTCTACTGTTGTGGTGGTATCTACTGTAGTAGTTTCTTTCCTTACTGCTGTACTTCCTTACTGTTAGTTATATTCATGCTGAATGTGGTTTATTTTACTGCTCTTTTGATTACTTCCTCGTTGGACGACTAGGTCTTGGGATTAGTCGAGTTGGTCCGGTTCTCGTGTCTCGTAGGGACTCAGGAACCGGGTCGTTACAGACATGGACGCACCTGAAAACCCTAGGGATACACCGATCATTCTAGGGAGACCTTTCCTGGCTACTGCTAAAGCCAACATCTGTTGTGAGGAGGGCCAAATAGAGCTAAAATTTGGAAATCAAACCCCCAAAATTGATATCTTTAAGGCCCAACAAGGAATCAATTGCGGTGTCATCGAACAAATCTGTGAGATTAGGGCTTTGGTTGATGAAATGCATTTTGAGAATGACCTAATTATACCTCATCAACCATAAAAAGATCTTGGATCGCAATTAGAGGAGTCAGACCCTGATTTAGACAAACCCATAACTCCTATCCTTGAACCTCACACATACCCTGAACCACCCACTGCTGCTGATAGCCCCATCCTTGAACTAAAACCCCTTCCCGATCATTTGAAATACATCTTTTTCGGTTCTAATCAAACTTTTCCTGTGATTATAAATTCCAAGCTCACTCCTAATCAGGAATCTCGTCTGATTACTGTTCTCCAGCAACATCGTAGTGCCATTGGCTGGACTCTCGATGACTTGACTGGAATAAGTCCCTCTTATTGTACACACCATATCGATTCAGAAGAGGGCGCATGACCTTCCCGTTGATGCAGAGACGTTTAAACCCCAATCTGCAGGAGGTCGTGAAAAAGGAGATCATTAAGTGGTTAGATGCAGGGATCATTTACCCGATCTCCGACAGTTGTTGGGTGAGCCCAATTCAAGTTGTGCCTAAAAAGGCAGGGCTAACCACCATTACGACTGAAACCAGAGAAGTCATACCTACCCGATTAGCCAACTCGTGGAGAGTCTACATAGATCATCGATGACTCAATTCCTCCACGAAGAAGGATCATTTCCCACTACCTTTCATTGATCAGATTCTTGAGAAATTAGCGGGAAATCGATTCTTCTACTTTCTTGACAGCTACTTCGGTTATAACCAAGTAGCTATTCATCCTGAGGACCAAGAGAAGACCACGTTCACCTGCCCCTTCGGAACGTATGCATTCCGAAGGATGCCTTTCGGTCTCTGCAATGCACCCGCGACTTTTCAGCGATGCATGCTTGCCATATTCTCTGATATGGTAGGTGATTATCTCGAAGTCTTCATGGATGACTTCTCAGTTTTCGAGGCATCATTTGATGATTGCCTCCAGCACTTGGTTCATATACTCAGGCGTTGCATCGACGTTAATTAGGTTCTTTCCTAGGAAAAGAGCCATTTTATGGTACCTGAGGGGATCATCCTAGGACATCTAATTTCTGAGAAAGGCATCTAAGTGGATCGAGCCAAGGTTGATCTAATTTCTCGACTTCCTATGCCTAGCTCGATCAGGGACATTCGTTCTTTTTTGGGGCACGTTGATTTTTACCGTCGTTTCATTCCTGATTTTTCGAAAATCGTGCGCCCCCTGACTACTCTTATCTCTAAGGATGTACCCTTTGAGATCTCCAAGGAATGCACTCAAGCCTTTAAAAACCTCCGTGACTGAGTCACCCAGGCCCCGATCCTACAATCCCCTGATTGGTCTCAACCCTTTGAGATCATGTGCGATGCATCCGATTTCGCTGTAGGAGCGGTTCTGGGGGAGAAAGTTGACAGGAAACCCATGGTCATCTACTACGCTAGCAAGACACTTGACGAGGCTCAGTGTAACTACACAGTTATGGAGAAAGAGCTGCTAGCTGTAGTATTTGCCCTTGAAAATTTTCAATCTTATCTCCTAGGTTCCCACGTCATTATCTACTCGGATCACACGGCTGTGAGGCATCTCCTTGCCAAGAAGGACGCGAAGCCCCGACTAATCCGATGGATCTTGCTGTTGTAAGAATTCGATCTCGAGATTCGCAACAAGGCAGGAAGACAAAACGTGGTAGCTGATCATTTGTCTCACCTTCCTTTTGAGATCATCAACCCTTCTGGACCCATCACGAAGCATTTCCCTGATGAGCACCTACTGACTATTGGTACTAGACTTCCATGGTTTGCTAATATAGTAAACTACTTGGCATCTCATCAGATCCTGTCAGATTGGCCAAAGGCCAAGAAAGACAAATTACGCTCTGATGCCAAGTACTACACTTGGGAAGATCCATACCTCTTCCGCATAGGTGCTGATCAAATCATTCGGAGATGTGTCCCGAAAGGTGAAATCAATGATATTCTCTCCTTCTGCCACGAGCAGGCATGAGGTGGCCATTTCTCTGGGCACAAAACAGCATCGAAAATCCTCCAGTGTGGCTTTTATTGGCCCACTCTGTTCAAGGACGCATACAATCACTGCAAGGCATGCAGTCATTGCCAAACTTTGGGTAACATGAGTCATCGCGACATGATGCCTTTGCATTCGATTCTCGTATGCGAAATCTTTAATATTTGGGGGATTGATTTTATGGGCCCATTTCCTGTTTCGGATGGTTTCGAGTACATTCTGCTAGCTATGGACTATGTGTCCAAATGGATTAAAGCCATACCGACCCGAACCTATGATCATAAAATTGTTCTCAAATTCATTCATCACAATATCTTCTCACGGTTCGGGATTCCCCGTGCTATCATTTCAGACGGGGGGACCCATTTCACGAATGCTCAATTCAGGTCACTGATGACCAAATACAGGGTGTCTCACCGAATCTCCACTCCTTATCACCCCCAGACAAATGGTATAGCCGAGCTATCAAATCGGGAGATCAAGAAAATCCTGTAGGTCACTGTTCGGCCTGACAGGAAGGATTGGTCGTCCCGACTTCCGGAAGCTTTGTGGGCCTATAAGACTGCCCACAAAACCCAATTAGGCATGTCTCCCTTTAGACTGGTGTACGGGAAGGCGTGTCACCTTCCCGTCGAACTGGAGCACAAAGCCTATTGGGCAGTACAGAGCTGTAATTTAGATCTTTCTAAGGCTGGAACCCACAGAAAGCTTCAGATAAGCGAGATCGATGAGTTACGCCTTTATGCGTACGAGAACTCGCGAATCTACAAGGAGCAGGTTAAAGCCTTCCATGACAAGAACATATCAAGAAAGATCTTTCATCCTGGTCAGAAGGTCCTACTCTTTGATGCCCGACTCAAACTCTTCCCTGGGAAACTACAATCCAAGTGGGTCGGACCATACCTTGTCCGATAGGTTTTTGGAAATGGAGCTATCGAAATCAGTTCGCTCAGCCATGATTCCGATCCTTTCATCGTGAACGGTCAGAGACTCAAACCATTCATTGATGTAACCTCTACTGATCTGGCTGAATCATCATTTATCCTCCATTTTCCCTAAGCATTTTGCACCCAGCCGATGGCATAAAACTCAATGCTTAACGGGAGGTAGCCCGTCACTCTTTTTGAAAAAACCTGAGACCTTTTCTGACACCTTTTTCGCACTTAAGGTTCACCCTTTAGGACAGCCGACTCCACCTCAGGTGCTTGCACCTGAGATTAGAAATCATCCGCAACTGTCACCCCGACCCATTCACTCATCAAAACATCTGTCCTAATGTATGAACTAAGTTGAATAAAAATCCCCTAAGTTACAATGAGGACATTGAAAATCTTAGGCATGGGGGGTATGAAGGTACAAAACTTGTAAGAAAAGGTTTTAAACAAAAAAATTCACATATGCCAAAATACCATAAAAATTAATTTTTTTTTTGAAAAGATAATAAAATGAGCGAAGGAAAGAAAATTTTGTGGAACTCTACAAAGGAGGAGGAGAAAAAGGAACAAAATGAAAAGGAGCACAAAATGAAAGAAAAGAGATAGTCATTAGTAAGAAATTAAGGAGTTAACCTAAGTTCTAGACCTTATTCAGGAAAAGAAATGGAAAGTGCATAGTGAGATTAGTAAGAACGCGAACCTTAGGCATTCTTGGATAGACTCTTAGTACCCATTAAGATCTAGACATTCCTCAAGAGGTTGAGGAAAATGAAAAGCGTAAGTATCAGGTCTAAGGCTTAGGGAGTATTTGTCCTCGTTAACTAACTTTTGGTTTACAGGACTCAATAACCTAAGCACCCCAACTTCACACACAGCCTGGTTCAGTAAGCATAAAAATCAAAATCACACAAAAGTGTTGCAAAAATTCTGAAAATGACACCTAGAGTAGGAGCGGCCGATCAACACAAGTTGATTTAGACGAGTTCCCAATGCGGAGAGATGGGAAATTCCCCTCGAAGATGCGTAACAAAATATCATCTCCTCGGTGCTTGTCTCTTAGGATATTTACATATCGTACTAGGAACATGTAAGCACTTTGCTGGTTCAGATTCCATGGATGGCATTATCACGAAATGTTAATTGCCAAGGTTTGAATTCGGCCACGGAACACCATGGATGAGATTATCTCGAAATCTCAACAGCCAAGGTTCTGGGGGTTACCATGGGCGGTGCTATCTCGAAGCATCCACTGCCTGGAACCCTTGAGGATTGATGATGGGGACAAGGAATCTGATACAGACCATGTTGAGAAGCCAATCCTAAGCTAGAATTAAAAAGAAAAAGAGAGAGAAAACTCTCCAAACATATAAATCTTCTACCTCTATTTCTTACAAAACGCACTGCGAACTGAGCCAGGGCTAAAATGATCTCAAGCACGGGTGCTTTAACCACAAAGTCTAATAAGCCTTAGGTTAGCTCTTGTAGGTCTTAAAAACATTTGCTAAGGACTGAGGCTGAGGCTAGACAGATCTGGATCTTAGTTGGTACTAGAGTACCTTTTAGGCCTTTGGTTGGCATTCTGACCTAATCTAGGTTTCAAAAGAAAGAGCATTTATCTGAAATCATTAAGACCTTCATGGTCTAGAACAATGGTTGAAACCTTAAAATTTTGCTAAGGGACTAGCAAAAGCTAGGCATGGGGGTATGATGAGAATCTCATTATGAACCCTAACTAGCACAATTTAATCCAAATGAGTGTGAAAAAGCTCCTACAAAACCCAAAGAGAGGCTTAACTCAGAGAATTCTGAGTTAAAGAATAAAATAAATCATCAGGGATAAAACTGCAACTCATCAGGGATATAACTGAGTTAAAAAAGGAGTTAACCTAAGTTTTAAAAGTGCCCGTTGCTCCCCGGCAACGGCGCCAAAGTGTTCGTCACGCTTTTGTGCGGTTGGTTAAAAGATAATATCGTGTTGTAGTATAGCCGCGAAAGCGTTCAAAACAAATAAAGATTTTTATTACTCGAAAACCGGAGTATCCAAGGTCGAACACAGGGAGCAATCTCAGTACTTTGGAAAACCCAAGAATACAACTGTTACATGCAAATATAATTGATTCAAAGAGTTTTTAGAAAAAGTAGAATTAGACGTCTGATTTATGTATCAGACGTCTTAAATGTGATCTTTCTTTCTTTCTTCCTTCTTCTCCTTTCTGCTTCTGTATCTTTCCTTCTTCTTTGCCGTTCCGATCTCTTTGCAATCTTCCCTTGTCCTTCTTCTTCTTCTCTGCGAAGACTTCTAATCTTTCTGCTTTCCTTCTCCTGCGAAGGCCTCTTTCTTCTTCTTCTGTCTTCTTCTTTGGCTTGCTTTTCCTTCTTCTGCAACGGCCAAGTCCTTCTCCTGCGATCAGCCTGCCTGCACAGGAGCAAAACCTAATCCTTCTCCCTCTACCCGCTCGTCTCTCTCTCTCAAGCAATTCACTCAGAGCCGCTCTCCCAGAGCCACAAGCATTAATCGGGTCGGATCGTACCCGGGACCAGGCGCACCTGAAGGTGGTGTGATGCGCGAGGAGTGCGTAGGTCTAGGTCGGGTCGGATCCGCCAAGTCCACGTGGTCAGGCCGCGGATGAGGCGGGTGGGGTCAGTGAGGGACCTCACCCCTGTGCTTACTGAGGCGATAAGAATATATCACAAAAGAAATTTATAGTGTACCTGAGGTTTGTAATCCCACGATGTGGGACTAAAGGTTTCGGCCTTCCCTCACGCGTGCCCGCAGACTCTCGTGTGCAATCGCCCACGCTGAAGGCCCTGCTGGTGCTCCTCACTGAACTCAGTCACCTCGCGACACTTGCGAGAGCCTGCTGCACCTGCCGCCTGGGAAGCCTGACGCCTGCTGCTACTCCAAGCTTCCTGCTGCTTCGGCTGTTAATGGCGACCGGGGCGTTCACCTGAGATTCCACAGAACGGCCTATTGGCCCAATCAGAATAGCTGGAAACCTTCGCCGTAGCACGGCGAAGGTGGTGGGTGATGCTGCAGGTTGTTGGTCGGCCTAGGCGTGCGCGCCTAGGTCAACCTGTGGGCGGAGATGGTGGGTTGTTCGGGGGGTGGTTATGGAGGTCTGGAGTGGCAGTTGTGGGGTGGAGCGAGTTCCTGGTGGTGAGGCGGAGCTCACGAGGTGGTTGGCGAGCCGTGTGGAGTGGCGGAGTGGTGTGGGCGGCTCGCCGGAGTGCGGTCGGAGGCGAGGAAGATGAAGGCGGTTAGGTACTGTCGAGGGGTAATCAAGTAAAATAGTTGGGGGAAAAGAGAGAGGAGAGAATGGAGAACGTATCTGGGGTTGTCTGGAGGGAAGGGAGGCGGCGGAGAGGACGGCTCGTAACTGCCGTCGTCGGGGAAGAAAGACCCTGAGGGAGGAAGCGGCGACGAAGACGAGGTCAGAAGCGCGCGCGCGGGGTACAGCGCGACGCGGGAGATAGCGGCGGAGAGGACTCTGCTGCTGGTATGGCAGCAGAGCGACAAGAAGGAGGGAAGGAGGTCGCCGGAGCTTGTGGGTCGTTTGGCCGGAGATGGGAGAGGGAGGAATTTGGAAGGGATCTCCGTCAAAATCAAGCTCAGCCTCTTCGGCCGGGGCTGTGGGTTCTTATATAGGTGCTGGACTGGGTGTGCAGGGCGTGAAGGGCACGTAATTGCCTGAGGTTGGTCGCCGGAGATGGAAAGGAGTTAGGATACCCAAATCTCCCGTGCGTTCGCACGAGAGATTGGGTTCACACCAGCGATTGTAATTGACTTTATAAGGAAGGGAATTCCTCAGAGAATCCTCCTTCCATTTCTGGGAGGGAATCTCTGAGGGATTAGAGAGCAATCCCTCTCCGAACCTCGTCGGAGCTCGGTTCTGCCCTAGCAATGGCGGCAGGACCGGTTTGCAAAGGAGGCGAAGAACCTAGGGGGTTCTCTGCAACGGTATTCAAAAGATAGGGACCAATTTATGATTTGGGTGTACTAAATTGCAAAGTAGATCAAGATGACCTCTCCTTAGGTCCAAATTTTGGTACAAACCTAATTTGGACCTAAGGAATCCAATGGTGAAGTTGGGTTTTAGGTTTGACCTCGTTTAACTAGACATTTTGCGTAAAAACCCAAATTAGGTTAATTGAAGAGCTAGGACCCTAATCTAGGTCAAACTAGGTTCCAAAGGCCAAATTAAGTGTTCTAAACCCTAGAGTATGTTTTTCCATGATTTGTAGAGGGTTTACTTGCTTTTTATTCTGACCGGAACCTTGTTAATTTAAGCGGGTCTGTTTTAGGGTTACCAAGTGTCATTTAGTTCTTAGATTGCACATGAACCTATTTCTGATTGACTCAACCCTCTTTTTATCTCATTTAGACCATTTGACCTATGTTTTGCCTCTGAGAAATCCTGTTTACGTACTGCAATGGTAAAATTGCAGTTTTAACCTTTATTTCATGTTTTCTTCTCAGGGCACTTGTTCCTTCAGTTAGGCCTTCTTCTTCTAGGTTATGTAGGAGCTTTTATCTTCTTTATTGGGTCAAAATGAGCTAGTTATGGCTCATGATGAGGCTCTCATCATCTGCTATAAAAATTTGGACCTAAGAAAAGACCATCTTGACCGACTTTACAAATTGATCCTCTTAATTTACTTTTTAACAATTATCTTTTGAAACCTTACATTTAGCCCCCTAACTTCTCGTCATTCTTTGCAAAACGGTCATCCCTGCCATTTTTGTGCAGCGCCATACCTCTGGCGATGTTGAGTGGAGGATGGCGCCGCGCAGGGCAGGGTGGCCGTCCTCTAGAACAGATGGGGGGTTCCCTGCGACGTCCTCTGTCGCAGGGACCCGCCCATGACCTCTGCCATCGACTATGCCTCTTGTGCGAATGCACGAAAGGCATGGGTATCCTTTCCGGCCACTCTCTGGCAATGCAGGCACGTTGCCTCCTCGGTTCCCTTTCCGCGCCAAGGCCTTTATAAGGAGCAGCAAGGTCTGCTGACTCCTTCAAGCTTCCTCTGACGGAGAAATACCCCACATTTCATCTCTTCCCCCTCCTGTCAGAGCGCCCGAGCTTCCGGCGATCTCCTCCTCCTCCTCGTCGCTCTGCTGCCCTACCTGCAGCAAAGTTTACTCTGCCCTATCGTCCGCGCCAGGCCGTACCAACTAGCACCCTCAGACCGCCTCCTCGTCGCCGATACCCTCCTCCTGGGCATCTTCGTCCTCAGCTCCGGCAGGCACGAGCCAGACGCTTCCCTCTCCCCCTTCATCGAGTAAATAGGTAGAACTCTTCCTCTCTCTCTCCCTTACGTTTTTCCCTTACTGATTCACTCTTTTTACCCACCGACCGCCACTGTCTATCACCACCTTCCCCATCTCCGGTCACCTTCTCCGGTGAGTCCATTCCACTTCCACAGACCACCTCTTCCCTCGCTAACCAGCCCAGAGGCTCCCCCTCACTTCACTCAACCGTTCCCCCCTCTCCATTCATTGCCATTCACCACCCAACCACCCCCCGAACAAACCCATCTTTACGCACACAATCTGACCTAAGTCCACCTCCACAAGCGCTCTCGCGCCTCGCCGACCACCGCACTGCCTTCGCCGCACTTCGGCAAAGCTTCCCACATTATCTGACTTGGCCGAGAGGCCGTCACTGTGTTTTCAGGTCAACACCCCCTCGCCGCCATTGTTGAGCTGCTATAGCTCCTTCACTCGCAGCTCCAGGCCTTCTCTAGCCCAGGCGCGAGTCCCAAGCAGCGCGGATTGACTCCGTCAAGGCACCCAGGCTTGCGATTTGGGTCATGAGCCTTGCGACTGCCCCAATAGGCAGCAACTCCCTCGCCTGCAGACGCGAAATCTGGAGGTGGAACTTTAGTCCCACCTCGTAAGTGTGCAGCCGCGCGCCCACACTTAAATTGGAAAAGTGTATCAGGCTGGTTACCTTCGATACACAGGGGTCAGGTCCCTCACACGCACGCAGCGTGCCACGCGCTCGCCCACCCTCACCCGCGCTCACACCTCACGGGTCTGGGCCGAATCCGACTACCCGACCAAGCACTCCTGTCCCACCACCGCACGCCGGTGGGTCTGGTCCCGGGTGTGCTACCCGAACCCGATTATTCGGCTCTGGGAGAGCATTCCTAAGAGAGATTCAGAGAGAAAGAGAGACGCGGGGAAGGGGTAGGGGTTGGTTTTGCACTGATGGGTGTGTATCCGCGCAGGGAAGAAAGAAAGAAGAAGAGAGGAGGAGCGGCCGAAGCCTTAGCCGCACTGAGCAGCTGAAGAAGAAAGGAAGGAGAGGAGCTAAAGAAGAAGAGAAGAAGTCGCACTGTAACAAACCTATAGTTAAGTCATCTGGGCATCAAGTCAGACGACGGAAGGGCAGCGGCCAAAGCGTAAAGAAGAAGAGAGAAAGAAAAGAAGAAAGAAGAAGATCACCACAGCCGCAGGCTAAAGAAGAAAGAAGGTATGAAGGAAAGAAGAAGGAAGAAGGCAGAAGCCTCTGCAGCCGCAAGAAAGAAAAGAAAAGAAAGAAGAAGAAAGGAAGACTCTGCTGTTGAAAGAAAGAAGAAAGCAGAGAAAGAGAAGAAGAGAAAGAGCAGAAGAAAAGAAAGAAGAGGAAGAGAGAAGAAGAAGAAGCCAAGAGAACCTTTGCTCCCTCTCTCTCTCTTATTATTTTTGTAACATAATTGTGAACATTTATGCTTCTAGAATCATAGTTGTTCCCTGAGTTCGACCTTGGGAAAACTTGTTATTCCGAGTAAAAAAATTTTGTAGTAATCTGGTAACTGTTTTGTCAAATACTACAACGACCATAATAAACATAAAGACGAAACATGCGACACAGGCGTTACTACCAAGGTGTCTAAGTTAATAACAATTTATGATAGTAACTGTTGTAGTTTTATGTTATTTATTGCCAAATCATGGGATCATGGAAGCCTTCCACGATCTCCACTCCTTATCTAATCTTCTCTATAAATAGTTGAGTGAGGTTAACTTTTGAGGTACGCAATTCGATAGAAAAGAAGCAGAGAGCTTGTAATACTAATTCTAATAAAATTTCGGGAGCGTAGCCCTCCTCCAAAATGTACACCTATTAGGTGGAACTGGGTTAACAATTCTTGTGCTTCTTTGTAATTATTCTTGAGTCGAGTCTTCCATTTTAAGGGGCACAATGACTAATGCAAATAAAATAGAGCAACTAGTAATAAGTATAATAATTGATATATGCAGTCATTCAAAGATGGGAGAGTAAGGAAATTATCTAAACCACAACGTATACAATAATTGCAAGAAAGTACAAATGAATATCTCACTTCCACAAAAAAAAATATTACACGACCAATCCGATATAGAACTATACAACTATCACCTTCAACATATAAATTATGATTAGCAACATCAATGAACACATGCTTTACACCATGATCGTCGAAATCTACATGAGCTGCATAAATGCTAAAAAATCGAACAAATAACATTATCATGTTAAACATGACTAAATACACGGAATTACTATGAAAGTCATAATGCACCTTCATCAGGATCATATGTAAAAACATTGTCTCCATCAATGTCCATAAAATTCATGTCATCCGTAAAGAACAAGAACACAAAGAATCAACGTAAATGATAGTATTTGTAGCCAAAAGGCATCAAACATGATAAAACATATGCCCAAACCATGCCTTCCATCGAACATAGAATCTTGAAAACCTATACAAGAAGAAACTATGCAAAGTAAGAGGCGAAGCAGTGCAAATAATACAAAAGTAGACAATGAACATCAATGAAGCTAAGGATAACAATGCTTGCGAACAACCAACAAAAGCGTGCCTTTCTTGACAAAGAAATAGAAAACACAAATAAAATACATGATAAATGAGTCATGTAACAATTAATACATGACTACTAACTTGAAACCATGAAATATATCATTTCCCATGTCACATCACGTTCATGGCACTTAGCAATCCGATCTCAATAATGCATCATGTTCTTAAGGGATAAAAGTGAGAACATGTAATTAGGAATGAAGGTTGCGTACAATATCACATTACAATATACATGTCATGAAGAGAATATCATGTACCAATTAATAAAGGAAGGCTTTCCTAACATAACCTGTAGACCTGCAAATAACATTACTTTGAATGTCACATCAAGTATCATAGACATGAAAACATGACAAGAGATTGAGATCAAGTTATAACAATGGATAACAATAAGTAATTCAGACCACAAGTAGATATGAGGAGAAGGTTATGTAGCTATTAATTATGCAAATGAACATGAAGAATGAGAAAAATAACAATACTTGAGGCATTAAAAGCACGCCTTCTTTGAGGAAAAAATAAAAGATAAAATTAAAATACGTGGCATGATAAATGAGTCATATAACAATTAATGTTGTGTGACAATCAACTTGTAACCGATGAAACGTATATGTTACATCAAGTTCATTGGTCATGACACTTCGATTACACTGATACATCATATTCTGAGTGACAAAAAGTAAGAACAAGCAATCGTGCACGAAGCTTGATCACATATCATAATGAAATATAAATGTTATAAAGAGAGGATCGTGTATTAATTAATGAACAAAAACTTTTCTAATATAATTAGTAAAAGTACAATTAATATCACCTCGAATGTCATATAACTAACTTGAAAATGAAGATATAAGAGAAGATGAAAATCATATTATAATATGAGGTGGCATAAATATAAAGTCATCTACCTATTAATTATGTGATGTCTTTATAGTAGCATTCAAAAAAATTATAAGATACATCAAATCACATTATCTATATTGTAAATATAGTAAAGAAAATAAAAATTTAAAAATAAAAATATCAATTTAAATAAGCATCTGACGTGTCGCGACACATAAGGCTAGTATATATATGTATGCACTACTGTGTTTGCGAAGCGTTTCCATAAAAAAAAAACGGGAAAGAAATGG
This sequence comes from Thalassia testudinum, assembly GCA_037157565.1. NCBI lineage: Eukaryota > Viridiplantae > Streptophyta > Magnoliopsida > Alismatales > Hydrocharitaceae > Thalassia > Thalassia testudinum. The sequence continues at coordinate 97,620,267 of JAZHRO010000039.1, read as the reverse complement.
TTATTCCTGATCAAATGGTCTCGCTACGCAATGAACAGAACCCACCACACAAACTCACGTACTCCTCTACCGATCCAACGGTTCCCATTCGATCAACGCCGAAACCAAAGTCCCAACACCCGCCTCCTTTCCCTTCTGCCCGCGACCAATCTCCACCCTACGCCCCTCCCTTCATCCTCCCCTCTCCTCCACGCAAACCCTAATCATCTCCGATCGCTCTCCAATCCCCACGGTCCATTCCCCCAAACCTACCGCCCTTCCTCCTCCACGTCTCTCGAAACCCATGGCGGATCGCTCCCTCGCCCCTCCCGCGAAGGCCATATGGTTGAAGCAAGCCGAGGAAGCCAAGCTGAAGAGCGAGGCCGAGAAGGCCGCCGCCGCCAAGGCCGCCTTCGAGGCCACCTTCAAAGGCGTAGACAAGTCCCCAGATGCATCCAACCGGGACGCCTCCTCCTCCTCCTCCGACAGCGACGACGACCGCGAGGAGGAGGACATCTCCCTCAAGCCCATCGGCCCCGTCGACCCCTCCAAGTGCTCCGCCGCCGGCGCCGGCATCGCCGGTGGCTCAGCGTGCGCCCCCGCGTCCTTCGTCGTCGTCACCAAGGACGCCGACGGCCGCAAGGTCCCCCACGGGGGCGCGCGCCTCTCGGTCCGCGTCGCCCCCGGCGTCGGCGTCGGGGGATCCGACCTGGAGGGCATGGTGAAGGACAACGGCGACGGGAGCTATACGGTGACCTACGCCGTCCCCAAGCGCGGCAACTACATGGTGCACGTCGAGTGCGAGGACCGCCCCATCATGGGGAGCCCCTTTCCGGTGTTCTTCAGCGCGGGGAGCGCGGCCGCGGGGGCCGGCGGGGGGCCCTCGGGGACAGTCACGCCGTTCCCAAACCTCGTGAACCAGACGATGCCCAATATGCCCAACTACTCGGGGTCGGTGTCGGGGGCGTTCCCAGGGCTGGTCGGGATGATCCCGGGGCTGGCATCTGGGGTGTCGGGTGGTGTGGTGCTCCCGGGGATCGGGGTGACGCTGGGGGAGGTGTGCAGGGAGTATCTGACCGGGAGGTGCGTGAAGAGTGACTGCAAGTTCTCGCACCCGCCACATAATCTGCTGATGACAGCCCTGGCGGCCACAACGAGCATGGGGAGTTTGAGTCAGGTGCCAATGGCACCTTCGGCGGCTGCAATGGCTGCTGCGCAGGCGATTGTCGCTGCTCAGGCCCTCCAGGCCCATGCCGTGCAGTCCCACTCGAAGGGGCAATCTTCTGGGGATGCATCTGGTTTGCATTCTATACTAAGATCTTTTGGCTTGGTGCTGTTTTCAATCAATGGCATCCCATGTGCAGGTGATTTTGGCCTGAGATGGGAATATCCATGCAAAACTAGCTTCTTAGGAAGGAATTGGTTTATTACTCTTATATCAGTGTTATAGAAAATGATTTGAGGTCCTGATTGAAGAAAATAAAAGAATTCAAGTAACCCACTTTGTTGCAGACTATTATAGGTTTTGCAGATGCAATCTGCCTAAAGATAAGATCTTGTTAGAAGGATGATGCTTCTATTTCACGATGTCATGATGTGAGTTGAATCCGTAGAAAAGGGGAGATGGTGGTGGTCTTCCATTTTGATGGAACAGCGGGATATAGGAAGAGTGTTGACCGTGACGATTGGGACAAGTGAAGAATGTTGGAATTCATTAAGAATGATGGGTGAAGTATGTGACTCGGTGCATGGGGTGAGGATGAGAGGCTAATAGATGCTAGTGGAGAAGAAAGATGTGAGGAATTTTTGGATGGCTGGAAGGTGGAGAAGGAATCGGAGGAGGGGAATGTGAAGAAGGTTGCTGGGTTTGAAGGGACGAGAAGGAAAAGGAGGAGGGTTGGAAGGATTAAGGACAGTTTGGAAAGCAAACAAGGATGCTATTCTTTTATGTTTCTTGAGTAAAAGGGATTTCAGGAATAACAGATTGGAGGAGAGGAATGTAAAATGTTTTTTGGGTTCAAGGGAAGAAAAGGAGGGCTGTCAAAAAGCTCTGGCATAATAAGCTCAGCTCGGGCTAGAACTCGGCTTGATAGGCTTGACTGAGTTCAACTCGATTCATTAATGAGATGAATCCTAGTTTGAGCTCAATAAGTTTATTGAGCTGAGCTCGAGCTGAGCTTGGCTTAGCTTGATAAGGGATCAACCTCGATGAGAATGCACATATGCTTATATATATAATATAGCATAAGTAGTTTATGTTAAAAATTAATAATATAAAGCCTAAGGTGTAATTTTCGCAAAACCTCCCTTTTACTCCCAACTCATCCTTCCCTAACAACAACACCCACCCAAAAGCTTTTGATTAATCAACAATACTATGGGTGATGATTTTCTAGTTTTTTCATTTTATTTTACATCAATTTATTTTTATATGTTTATGAGGTTTCTAAAGCTATAATGTTTGTACTTTATAATGATCTTATTAAATCAAATCAAGAGCTAAATGTGTTTGAGCTCATTAAGGATTCGGTTAATAACGAACTTGATAAATTCTCGAGCCCAATTGAGCTCTCACTCGAGCCTCATTGAGTACAAACTCGGGCTCAACTGGTGCATCGAGCTCGAGCCTGAGTTGAGCTGGCTTGTCTTGGCTTGATAGGCTTAATAGACAGCCCTAAGGAAAAGGAGGAGGGTTGGTGGGGGAGGGGGGAGTGGAGACTGAGGAAATTGGGAAAGTCCAGGAGAAAAGGTCCTAGAATTCTCTTGTCTTTGTAAACTAAAGGGCTTGCGGGGATAAGGATTGGAGCCATATATTACAAAGAAATCATGACTCTCTTTTGTCTCCCTTCACTTACGTATGCAATGAAAGTTTAGATTCCTTCAATTTATCTACAGACCATCTTAATCTTATCCTCCAGTTTCCTCTCTCCCTTCCTGCTCTATAGTTTTCCCCTTTCACCTCCCCCCTCTCATCCTCAGTGGTATTCAAATAGACCACCAGGGTAAGAGAAAACCTCAATAAAATGGCGGAGAAAAGGGTAGAATTATGGCCTCTAACTATATAAATCCTGAAGAAATTTTGGTAGGAAACTGTGAGGCATGATTTTCTTATTTCCAGGATGACCTAGACTAGATCTGATGGAGGTAAAAAATCCATGTAGCTAACTCCATTTAATGCTAGAGAAGGCTTGTTTGTTGTTCTAACTTCTTAGAGAGATTGAATGTAGACAAAAGTCCCTGTAGCTTATTCCACTTAATATGGAAAAAGTTTTGGTTCTTGTTCTTGTAGTATATGACTTTTTAGAGACAGTTGTAAGCTGTCACCTTTGACAGTAAATCACAAAGACAAACATTCTATTCAAATCGAGCAATGGCAAACATTCTACCTAAAAGCGACAAATCTAATGTCAACAAAATTCAATTCAAAAGGAATGTGTCTTTGTGACTTGTGAAACACAGTACTTGGCCTATTTACAACTGGGTGCATCAATGATGCACTAGAATAATTTGAGCAGGCTGCCAATTATGTGCATGCAGAAAAGATAGGCAGAAATAAAGACAATAAGGTGGATCTGATACCATGCAATAGAGGATATCAAAAAAGCATCAAATTAAAAAGTCAATGGTGCACCAATAGAAGAAAAAAAATATGGGATACATGTTTGAGATGTGGAATTTGCATACAATCCAATGCTTTGATTTGATGGAATCCTAGAGGAGGGATTTATGAAGTCCAAAGGAGTATTGGAAGCAAACTTCTAAGTCTTAGCTTGCCTGTATTTAAATCCGTTTTTGATGCAAATGGAGAAAGAATGGTGGATTGAGGAAGCGACAGAGGGCAGGAAGAAGAAAGGAAACTCATTAGGATGCATGGGATTCTAGAAGGGAAGGTGCAGAAATGCACTTAGAGATTAGAAGGGAGGGGGGAGGATACACCACAAGGGTTTTAAAATTTATTTCATTCCATTCTAATCTAAATAATAGTCGTGCCCCTTTTATATAAAAAAGGATTACAACAAACCCAACAAACTGGACTCCTAGTCCAATTACAAGATAAGGAAAAAAAATCCTAGGACTCCTAATTACATAATAAAATAAAATGACATATTCAAAATTCAAATGAATTCTTTAAGAAATAAACTAAAGAAAAATTGTATCCCACACCCTTGAAAGAAATTGTATTATATGCATGCATCAATTTTCCCTCTCTTGAAAAACTCGGCCTTTGACGAATTGATCAACATGATGTTTTCAAAGTTATGAATTTCAAGTGATTGTTCAGAAGTAGAGTATGGAGGTGGTGATGGTTCCAGTGGATTCTTTAGTGGATGATGCAATGGTTGCAGTGGTTCTGCTAGTTAAGGGTTGAGATAATCGTAGTTGGCATGAGTGTGACAAGCTGATGATGCAATGGTGGCGGCACCAATGCTACTATTGGTGCATGGGGCGAAAGTGGAGTTCGGTGCCAACAAGTTGGTTGTTAGATGGTGATGATGCAACAAGTAGAAGTTGAGGGTAGAGAAGGCATGTGGTAGGTGGGGCCAGCAAGGAAGAGGTAGCATCGATGGTGGGGCAAAGATAGGCAACAATGAAGTCTTGGTGGAGAAGAAGGAATCAGCAATGGAGACGGGCAATGCATGCGATGTGTGGGGGGGGGGGGGGAGTGCACAGTGGCGTGGGAAGACGTAGGAGGGGGCATTGTAGCAGGTGATGGGTGGCTGAATCGATTCAAGAGGTTCTTGTAATAGAGAACCAACTCAAAAAATTTGTCCTCATTTATGTTGACGTGGATCTTTTGGCTTTGATACTAATTGGTGTATATGCAAGAAGAATGGTGGATTGAGAAAGTGGCAGAAGGTAAGAAGAAGAAGGGAAACATGCCAAGCCGTGTGGAATTTTTGAAAGATCAGAAATCAGCTGCGCTTAGAGATAGAAAAAAAGAAAGTAGGGGGATGTATCACAAGGGTTTCAAATTTTATTTCATTCCACTCTAATCTCAATGGTAGTTATGCCCACTTTTATATAGAAAAGGGATGCAACAAATCCTACAAACTAAACTCCTAATCCGATTACAAGAAAAGGAGAACAGCAAAACAAAAAAAATCTTAGGACTCTTAATTACAAAATAAAATAAAACAACATATTCAAAATTCACATGAAGCCTCTAAAAATAAAGGAAAGAAAAGTTCCATCTTATGCCATTGAAAAAAATTGTATTCTGCTGCCTGCATTTGCAGTGCCTCAATGAGTGCAAGGATGTGTCTCAGTATGGTGGTAGGCTTGTTTCAGTTTGTTTTTGGTTGATTGTCCAACTAATTCAAGTGACTGGTTGATATAGACTTGGTCTAGTGGATTCGAATACATTCAAATACTTCATAATAAAAAGAGCCAGATGTTTTCACTAAGACAAAAGGCCATATATCCTTCTGCCCCAACTGCATCACCTTGTTTTAATCTACCACACTAGATATTTTGTGCTGTTTTATGGCCGTTCTCCACTATTTTTTTTCTGGCCATTTTATCGATTGCCATCGTGCACTATGATGATATCTTGAGCAAGTCATATCAAAAAAAGGAAAAAGGATTTTTTAACCAGTCCCAAGTTGCATGACTTGTGGCGATCACAATAAGTTTCTCGTGGTCAAAATATATCTTTTGGCAATAAATATTATGAAAAATCACCACATATCATCACAAGGATTTCTTTTTCCAAAAAAGTGTTATTTGGTTTTGCATTTGCATGATTGTCTCATCATGATAAATAAAAGTTAAATAATCTTCACTTTTCACTTTTTACTTTTTGAAAATCTACAATGAGATATGATTTTGATGTGCCCATGAAACTGATATGATATGTCCATTTAGAATCAATTTCTGTTATTTCATATTAAGATTTATATCCATTTGCTTTTTAAACAAAAAGCTTGGTACTTCCATTTGGTAATTGTCACTTTTTTGTGAGTGATCCATCACTTGAACATGTACAAAAGTCACTCTTTTTTATTATCTGTAAATCACTTATTTGCTGTTGAATTTTTTTACAAGCTATGTTCCTCATTGTTTCTTTTTTCAGGCTCTCCAGGAAACACAGGGAAAAGTGATGCCTTGAAGAGAACAGTACAGGTTAGTAATCTGAGCCCACTTCTAACAGTGGATCAGCTGAAACAACTTTTTGGCTACTGTGGCACTGTTGTAGAATGCACCATTACCGACTCAAAACACTTTGCTTATATTGAATACTCAAAACCTGAAGAGGCAGCCGCTGGTTTGCAACTGAACAATATCGATGTTGGAGGTCGACCTTTGAATGTTGAAATGGCAAAATCTCTTCCTCCTAAATCTGCAGCTTCAACAGTGAACCAGTCACTTCCACTAATGATGCAGCAAGCAGTTGCCTTGCAGCAAATGCAGTTTCAGCAGGCTCTGATGATGCAGCAGGCGATGGCAGCTCAGCAGGCAGCTGCTCGGGCAGCAACAATGAAGTCTGCAGCAGAAATGGCATCTGCAAGAGCAGCTGAAATAAGTAAAAAGTTAAAAGCAGAGGGCTTGATAACTGAAGACAAGGAGGTTAGCAGAAAATCCAGGTATCATTTAGTGTTTGATTCTTTTCGTTGTTGAGCTGTGGCGCTGCTGCCAAAGGTTCTTGAGTTGCTGGCCTAGTTGCCAAAGCGAGCCACCCCAGCAAGCACCTGAACTCAGGTGCAATGTGCCTGGGTGAGCGTTTGAGACAAATGTATGCACCCTTTTGGTTTTCAAAATGGTTTGGACCTCCTATTGAAAGATATGGTTTTACCTGATTATGGGGCTCTCTCTACATATGTTGTATATATTGTATGCACTACACATGCAGGTGTATATGCAAATGGGCTTCTAAAAGCAATTGTATGCTCGTGTATATGTATGTGAATGTCCTTTTCAAAAAAAAAAATGTATGTGAATGTCTAAATACATATAAGTGCATGCATGCATGCATACATACATACATACATACATACATACATGCGTATATGAGTATAGATTTATACATTTATGTATGCATATGCATGTGTATGTATATCTACATGTGCCCAAGTACTCATGTCATATTAGATATTTATTTGCATGTCTATCGATGTTATTTGCATATATAATATACATGTGTGTGCTTGCGTATATGTATGAACCCTCATTGTCTTTAGCACATTGCTAGTCTCAGGCTCTCAGGCCTAGGTGGGTGTCCATTGCCTTGGGCAGTAGTAACTCTTTGCGTCCTTGAGCACATTCCACCATTCCAACACAGCTGACAACCTGATTTTCGTTGATATTGGTATGCCTTTGAAGTTAGACCTGGCTGAAATGATAGTCATCCGTGTTTTTGTAGTGGAAATCATTTGGAATGACAATTTATATCTTTGGGAAAGAAAAAGTACAACAATGTATAACTCTTGCTTTTTACATTTTTATATGACATCCTTTCAGATGTATCTCATTTTATGACTTGAAGGAATTTATATCATACAATCATGCCACAGTCCAACTTCGTGTCATTTTTGTTTGAAATACTTGGAGCTTTTGTCCATGTGATTTGGGCTCTCTGATTTTCTTCCTTTGTTTTCTCTGTTTGTACCATTTTTCATATACAGGTCACCAAGTGCCTCTCATCGGAGATCAAAATCTAGATCCAGATCTCCACCTGCTTCTCGTCGGAAGTCAAAGTCTCGATCAAGATCACCAAAGGCATCTCGTCGAAGATCCAAGTCTAGATCGAGGTCGCCCATTAAATACCGCAGAGATAGGCACTCCCGATCATTTTCCCCTCCTCGTTACTCAAGGCACAGAAGATTGAGATCCCCAGTTAGATCTCGCTATCATGTTGATCATGGTTCTGAAAGGCGATCTCATAGAGATAGCAGAGATGAATATAGTGGCAGAAGAAGGCGAGAAAGTGAGAGATACCATGAGAAGCACTCCTCTATCTCAAGGCGAAAGAGAAGTAGAAGTCCGAACCCTAGACTGAGAAAGTCATCTAGAATTGATTCTCCTCCAAAGCATCATAGAGGAAGCTTAAGTCCAAAATCAAAAAAGCATTCTCAAAGATCATCGAAATCCCCAAAGCATCATAGAGACAGAAGAACATCACCTTCTCATAAAGTTGATGGAGCATCTAAACGTGGTAACCAGGTTCAATCTACATCCGCTGATGGAAGAAGTAACTGTGATTCTGTCATAGCTACTGATAAAGCTTATGAGTCCAGAGTAGAAGAGAAGTCTGTCATGGCTTCTGCATCTGGTGGAGATGTAGTTTCCAGTTGTAGACGCAAAAACCATTCCAATGAAATTTCTAAGCCTGAATCTTTCCTTGATGAGGAGAGAAGAAATTCTGATCCTGAAATTGACTCTTGCAGCGATGTGGTTGGGAGGGAATTAAATGATGTTGACAGCAATGCAGCTGAAGATAAGAAAAACCCAAGGGTAGATAGAAATGTGGAATCTGCTAATAGTGAGAGAATTGAGCTCAAAGAAGATGTAAATATGGTCTCGTCTGTGGTCTTAGATAGGGGGGATTTTGATGAAGGTATTAATGCAGCCACTGACACGGTCAAACCTGAAGATGGTGGAAAACCCATTGAAGGTAGTGATGTGGGAGCAGCTGATATGGAGAAAATGGAACAGAATGAAGGTAAAGAGATGGTCCCATTAGCAGTCAGTGGTAGGAAGATACTGGATCAAGATAAGAAGACATCTGCTTCTAGTTCTAAAGAGGAAAGACAAGAGAAGGATGATAAATATGGTTCTATCCTGAAAGGAGAGGGAAAAGGTGAAAAGTGGACAAGCTCTTGTGTTCCAGATGATAGAAGGGAATCAAGGGAAGATAGGAGGGTGGATCATTATGCTTCTAAAGACAGAGGCGAGAGAAAGGGGGATAGAAAAGAAATGCTAGAGCATGGGGATCACGAACAGGCTTTGGACAGAAGTAGAAGAGCGCACAACCATGACAGGGCCAAGAAGAACTTCTTGTCAGGAGATGAAACCTCGGGAGACAATGCGGATTTGGGCCAATATAAGAAATCTAGGGAGGATGAAAAGAATTCTGGAAGAATATATGATCGGTATCATGCTGAGAATGAATTCGATGATATGGGAGAGAAGCGATCTGATTCTTCACGTGGTAGAGCTGTGCCCCATAGAGATCAGGATGTTCACACTATTAAAGTCTCTAGCGGACTTGATATGCTAACAACCCAGAAGGAGGCATGTGCTAGTCCCAATGATGACAGATCTATTGCAGACAGAGACCAAAATGTTTGTACTGGCATCAAACACTCTGGTAGACATAAGAATGAAAAGCATGGAAGTCAACGTGCAAGGGATGGTGAGGGTATGGATTACCCAAAGTCAAGGTCTTATAAGAGCAGATCCAGTTACAAGGAAGATGAATCACCCAGGAGGTCCAGAAACTATAAAGCTGAAAGTACGAAAGGGGGGGATGAATCACCCAGAAGAACTAGAGATCACCGAGCAGATAAGAAAAAGGTAGAGGATGATTCACTCAGAGAATATCGCATGAAGGAGAAAGCAGGGGACAAATTGTCCAGGAGGTCCAGAGATCACCGAGCAGAAAAGGAAAAAACAGAGCATGAATCATCCAGGAAGTCCAGAGATCACCGAGCAGAAAAGCATAAAGCTCAGGATGAATCATCCTGGAGGTCCAGAGATCACAGAGGGGAAAAGAAAAAAACCGAGGATGAATCATCCAGGAGGTCCAGAGATCACCGGGCAGAAAAGGAAAAAGCTAAGGATGAATCATCCAGGAGGTCCAGGGATCACCGAGCGGAAAGGAAAAGAGTAGAGGATGAATCATCCAGGAGGTCCAGAGATTACCAAGCAGAAAAGAAAAAAGCTGAGGATGAGTTGTGCAGGAGGTCCAGAGATCACCGAGCAGAAAAGAAAAGGCTAGAGGATGAATCACCAAGGAGGTCCAGAGGTCACGGAGCAGAAAAGGCAAAAATGGATGATGATTCACCTAGGAGGTGTACAGGTCACCGAGTGGAAATGAGCAAAGTGAAAGAAGAATGGCCCAGGAGAATTGAAAAGGAAAAAGTGGAGGATGAATCACCCAGAAGGTCCAGACATTCCAGAATGGAAAAGAAAAAGGTAGAGGTAGAATCACCCAGGAGGTTTAGCGACTATCCAGTGGAAGATAGCCAAAAAGCTGAAGTAGATTACACAGTCGACAAGGAATCCGAACAGTATGAGAAGAAAGCTAAACATTCTGAATCCAGCTCCTTTTCTCAAAGGGAAGATAGGAATAAAAATTCTACAGAGATTGAGTGCACACAACCCAGTGAATTATTGACACCAGAAGAAAATGTTGCTTTTATTTCAAACAAAGGTAGGGGTGATTACGAGCAACCACCATCCAAGATTCTTAAGGCAGAAGGCCCTGTGGAAAGAAATGAAGATCAGCTGCTAGAGGAAACCTGCCTTGTCAATCAAAATGATAAAAAAGAATCTGCAAAAGAATGCTTGGGTCATCTTGGAACTGATGAAAGTTCTGTGGAAGAGCTTATAGAGAACCAAAGAGCCTCTCCAGAAGGTGTTCACATCGTGGGTACTGATGAGGAACATGTATTTTTTCCTGAGCAGCTAGATCAGTTGGTGGAACATTATAAGGATGGAAATCAGGGAGGCAGTGCTTCTGTGGGTCATGGAACTCCTATTGAAGATATTGATGTGAAGATGAATGAGTTGTCCTCAGTTACCAAAGAAGAAATAAGAACCATTGATACGAGGATGAATGAGTTAACTTACATTACTGAAGATGAAACTGGAAGTACTGTGACTGCTGATAACCATAAGTTGATGCTGCTTGATAATGTGATTGATGCCTGTGAAAATAAAGTTTCTTTTGACTTGTGCCCAAATGAAACAACAAATAGGGATTGTGGTTTAAATGCTAATCCCACTTGGTTGAAAAATGACCATTCACTTGATTGTCAGAAATTAAATAATGAAGTTTCAAATGCCAGACCTTCAAGTGATACTTCTGATCTTGGTCAAGAAGCTACGTTGATATCTGGGAATGCAACTGGGCGTATCCCCTTAACAAAGGGTCTTGACAGCAGTGCTTCGACGGGTTTGGAACTAGAGTTGGCTGAACCTTCCTCAGCAAATGATATCGGCATAGACAGATGATTGAACCGGGCCTTGTTTGAGAAAACAGGTGCGAGGCTTACTGATTCTTGGAGTATTGGTTTCCTAGCCCTTCTAATTTGGAGTTTCTTTTGGTGCAGGAGATCATTTTCTTAGCGGTGGTTATCCATGGTGGAAATTTGAGAACCCAGCTTATTTCTCTGAGATCACATCTCTGTTGAAAAGGATACTTTTCTATTTGGAACAGGATTTGCTCCATCATAGGTGCTTCCTGGGTTTTATGCCCAAGCTGCTTGAATCCACCTTTCTTCTTTCTTTTGCAGGTTATCGAAGGCTTGATGTCAAAGAACAGATATTGGTTAGCAGTGGCCTCTCCATTGTTCCTTATTGAACATGTATATTGAACTGTTTAGTGCCTTGTGAGCAATGGAGCTGAGATCAATTGACTAAAAACTTTCGCATAGGTAGCAAAACAGCTATCCTTGTTTCAAGTTTATATATCTTATTCTGGAGTTTTAGAGATGTCCCAACATGACTTAGAAGTACTATAAGTACTTGATCTATTTAGAAAGGTATCGGGTTCTTGAATGCAGGGCCTCTACCGTTGATATGTTGATGCATGTCTAGACGAGGAACTTTAAAGTTCATCTTTTGTTGAGGTGCTAAACTTTTCTGTGTTTTGTCTAACTGTTAAATGATGGCTTTGATTTTTTTGTTTCAGTTCAAGTTTTATGAAATTTCTCAACATTGTGATTCTTCTGGCTTTTTTTTTTCCTTTTTTGTTCTTTCTTTTCTTTTCTTTTCTTTTTCCCTTTTTTCTTTTTCTAGTTGTTGGGTCACAGGGTACTCTAAGCAAAGGGATCAAAGATAAATATTTTCGGTGTTCTTTCTGTTGGTCATCTGAAAACTTGTAGACCTCCCTGCTGACATCACAAATATGGTGCAAAGTTGCTCAACAATGATCCATCCATGCAATTTGTCTTCCGTGTTTGGCGAGGAAACCAGCTGGTTTTTGTATCTATGGTGGTGATTGGCGTGATGAAGATTGGCCTTCTTTCTGGACAATGTATAATTCATGATTACAGTATTATATAGCTAAGATAAACTCCAGATTTAGGTCACCGTCATATCCAAACCATGTGCAGGTGTTTATTGGATTTGCGGAATAATTGCTGTGTTGTTGATTTGCTTTGGAGATATGAAGATTTTGTTCGTCCATACACTGGATGTTGGGACAGTAATGCTGGCTCCAGATGATCACATAGGTCTTTAAAGATGTTCATCTTTTCAGGTAGACCAGTAGCCTTTTTCCCTTTTTGCTCAATTATTGTTTGTCTCAAACCCAAACTAGTTGTCTTTGACTAGGGATGGATAATGTCCCCAATCGCTAGTGAAATATTTTTCCATTTTGTGTTACAGTTGTTGGTTTCTTTATGGTGTAAAGAAAAAGGTTAGTGTTAATTGCACAACATGGGTTCAATCTTCCAATGATTTTTTCAAAATGATTTCTTTTGATTTTGGTGCTTTATACTAAATGTCAATCAGTACATTTTCATCAGGTGCTATCTCTGGAGTTTTTTTTGTCCATGAAAACCTTGAAAAGTGACTATTTAAATTATCTTTGTTTTGATGATGTTGGATTCTCTAGAATCTGATTACATTTAAATGGGTGGGATTCTTGAGTGGTAGGATTCAAGTAATGTCTGGGGATCTGAGTTAACATTAGTGCTAGTTGCACTCATGAAACCACTCGAGGAAGGGTTGAACTGCCAGAGACATCCAGAGGCATCTTATAAATTGTTGGACAAACCTCCCAGGGGCTATGCCTCCCAATTGGTCAGCCAGGTGTAGTGTTAGGCCAAATCTAGGAAAGGTCGGATGCTTTGTTAGAGGGGTCAAGTGCCTTCCTAGGGATTAAATACCTTGCCAAGGGATCAGATGCCCTGTCAGAGGTTTTGATCGAGTATCTGACCTCAGACAAACTCGTTTGGTATGCTTTAAACACTGGACATTGCATGGTATGTTTGATGGCATTGGAGGAGTGGAAAGTTCTCTGTGTGAGGGGGGTGTGTGGAGTTATCATCTGATAAGAAGACAAATCTCACCAGTGCATAACAAAACTTCCAAATTCCCCACTCAGATCTGACATTAGAAATTTGTCACATTGGCAAATCCTTAATGAAACCGAACCAGATTGACATTAATGGATTTCCATTTGGGACAATCTCAAGGTATTGCCTTTGGAAAAACCCATGGATCTTGGGACTATGGCGAACGAAATGTCGAGAGTTGGATGAAACAACTGCACCTTGGAATCATGGAGGCAGATTATGGATATGATTTTGTTTTTACTTTTTTTCCCTGAGAATGTGTCGAAATAACAGAGGATGATCATTTCAACATGAATGCGTCATTATCTATAGAGCACACAATCCTGTATCCTTATTCCAATAGTGCATCTCAAGTTCAAGACACTCCCTACGATGTGAACCTGGTGAAATCCTTGGAGTTCCCATGTGCTTGATTGCCCGCACTTTCTTTTGCAGTAGGAGGAAGTGCTCCTTTCAGTGTTTTGAGTTCCTAAGTTAGGCTTGCCATTATTTAGATTACATCTGCATGGTATGGGACCCTAATGTAGTTTTACATTCTCATCTTTCAATGGAAACTTGACTCGGGGATACGACAATTAGTCAAATGAGAAGTCACTCAATCCTTTTTGGGTAGGTGCTGCTGCATTGTTACCCATTCTAGGCTGTGCTCACATGTTTGTCGTTTGGGATAGTTATTGTGCACAATGAGCACACTGTACTGTATCCAACATGTTTTAGTACTAGTCCTTTTTTTTTGTGGACGAGTAGTGTACTAATCTTGTCATTCACTAATTTGTCACTAGCTTCAGTATTGCTTCCCAACATCTGGAAGAACAATTGAAGATTATTGAGCATAACATCTTGCCATTTTTATGTCTTCCTACTTCATGGTTGGGGACTCAGGATTCTTTTGTATGACCTAAATTCCAACTCTGGCAGAAAGTTTAGGTCGATATTTGAGAATGGATAGTGGCATGGAAATCATTTTGTTATTTGAGAATTGTCATGGTGACATGCCTTTTTTCATTTTAGCTATTGTTTAATGCATCAAGGTTAGTATATGGAGACTATTTAAGAGTCTGAGACTCTGAGGTGCATTCTACACCTGAAACCAGCAATATGCAACCTAGGAACGATGCATATCTGATGAATTGAAGTATAATTTACAAAAACTAGATGATTTTCCATGTGCCGCATCTTCTTATAGATGGGACACTTCAGTCTCAGGAGCTAAAACTCAAGGGCACTGTCAACAGATAGAAGTAGCATCTTAAATGTGGTAAGTATGCAAAACCTCTTGAGGAGACATGATCCATTGGAAAGGTTCTGATCTCCACATGAAGGGAGATAGAAGCCAACGATCAACTCACACACGTGAGATTTGATGATCAAGTTTCATTATCAAGGGTGTAGATCTTGAGAAGGAACTAAACCTCCAAGGTCTTCCCCCCACTAGATGTCACTAGTGAGTGGAAATGGTTATGAAGCTCCATCTCTCTTATAATTCTTGAGAATGGAAATCTTGCAGTGATTTGGATGATTAGAAACAAGGGCTCCCCCTGGGAAGTGTTGGCTTCAAGAAACTCCCTTAATCTTTGGCTTCAACAGAAAGGGGCATGTACCCCCTTTTTGTAGTCTTCATGATATGCAAGAAGTTTGATGTGGCAGGAAATCTGATGTGGCAAGTCTGTTGAAGACAGTTGTTTGGTCTTTATGCAAGTTTGATGATGTTGCATATTGGTAAGAGGATACAGTTGCTTGCATATTATGTAAGCCATGCTTATGTGCCTAGTTTGTTGGATAAGGTAGCTTCTTGTTTCTTACAAGGTGATAAGCTAACATGAATTTGTTACATGGTCACCATGCAGTTGTATTGATGCAAAAGATACTACTAACCTGAAGCTTTTCTTGTTTTCTTCTCAGCTCTGCACAAAGGAAGACTGTCTTCGACTTTTAACAGTTTAGATGGCTATCACTGATAAATTGGCTATAGGGTTTTGAGTGAAGTCAACAAGCTAGCCATGTAATTTGGCATGACGAATATTGACAAAAGTTGTTTTCCCCCCATTATGAAAGTGGCCTTTAGGGCACTCGGCCCTTTAACTCAATGTGTTTTCCTCCGACCTTTAGCTTGGCTAACTTGACCTTTTCCTTGGTACACACGAGGTACTTTGTAGTGTTGGTCCTCAAGTTGGGCAATCTGCCTTCTCTTACCATAGAGGGGATACTTGGCAATATCAGTTGGATCAACCTTTTATTCTTTAAAGAAAAGCCTTTTATTCTGATAGAGGGAGATTTCTCTTAATATAGAGAAATATACCTAGTCCGTGTCATATTTTGGATGTCTCCCCATTGTGGAAGAGGACCTCAGTGAGAGAGTGATTGGCAAGAAGACAACTATAACTCAACATCTTGATCTCAGATGTATTGGCCAAAAATAGGTCCTTTCAAAATTAACTTGGCCGAACCAACCTCCTTCATGAAAAGGAAAAAAATGGCCAAACCAACATTTTAGTCAAATGACATATCCCATTTCTTAGGCTTGATCTTTCCCAAAACTCATCTCAAGGTGTGTGCATGGCATGTGAGGGCCAAATTTTACCCTCATCACCTATGTTTGATCAATAAATTTATAGTACTATTGAAGGAACAACAAAATTCAATACCTTACATTCATTTAAGGAAGTTTTCATAGTCAGTCGCCAAATTATTCGAGAAGCCTAGATAGGGGGACACCAAATCCTCCTTGGCTTTACCTTGATCAGTAATAACAACTGGAGACAAGCTCATTGAGAATAACTCATGGCTTGTTGATCGATCACACACTGCAGGCTTCAAAACTTCATAGGAAATGCCATATTCTATTGATAAGCCAAGCTTTTCGTGTAACGAACTGTCTAACAGTAATATGCTTGAACTGAATCTCTCAACAGGTTGCAGAGGCTGTCTGGCCCAATCCAACATTTTACCATCCATAATGGCACCATGAATATCATAGAGCTGCACCTAATGCTACGGCATCTCCCATCACAGTGATATGGGTTCAAGGTCCAATTAAGAAATCCTTGGAAGACAAAAATGGAGGCCACCACTGAATCTGTAAAGATCCAATCTGTTTGTCAATTCAATTGTCCAAGACAGTGAGCACAACATTGTTAGAAGTCAAATGTTCAGGACAACAACTCCAGAGCCTTTGAGAAAACATCAGGTCCCAGCAAAACCTATGCAGGAATCAATGAAACCCTTTCAGGATATTGATAACACGCCCTTCAAGAAAATGTCTGGTGATCCTACTAATGTTCAATCTCGTACTGTCAATAAAGACCCTTTTAAGTGAGAATAGTGGGCACCTATTGATTATGTTCTTGGAAGAACTGTGCATCAGTTTATTGGAAAAGAACTTATTTCATTAAATGCTTTCTCAAAAGTGAGCTGCCCGTGTACCATTTTGAGTTTTCTTTCAATGTGGGGGTTTCTTTCCTTCTAAACTTCCACCTACAAAGTTAGAAGGCTTATTTCAAAATTGGAACTTGTGTGCAGCTTCCCCAGTTCTAGTCGTTGTGACGTTGGACATCAGTAAAATGACAACTGCCCCCAGTCCCTTGATCTCCCCCATGTGCATGTTTTTGGATGTGTAACTTATTTCATTGTTCGTTGTGCACTGAACTATTAAACCTTTTCATTCCTTCTCTTCCCTGAATAGGACTGCCCCAGCTGTTTGAGAACCTTTTGTGTTAGTTTTATTGTCGTGATTGCCATGTGTGCACACATGGGTGTGTTCGTGTGTCTGTACACATGTTTTCATATATCTATATATCTAACTATTAGATATATTTGTGGAGAAGGGGGTGAGGGGTATTGAAGACGGTAACAATTCTTGAAGATGTGTGAGCATGTCCCACATATTGAGGACACGATAAGGTTCCAGAATCTAAAATTCTTTAGCCTCCTACAAAGAAAATAATTTTGTTTAATTCATCTCCAGGGTTTTAACATATCCTTGCTTATTCTATCCTTCCTTGTAGCTGCTGCATTTGAATAATTTTATTTTTGTAACTTGTTTTTGTTAGGAGTCACATAAATGTCGCTGGGGTGGAAAGATTCTTTGCGTGACTTAGTAAATATACTAGTAAATGTACAAGCTATCTATTGTTGACAATCTATTCCATATAAATAGGCAGAAGCAGATAATTACTTGGACCATCTTGCCCCCTTGTAGCCAGTTTGAGTCACTTTTCAACTTACCTGGTCTGACACAAGGTTTGTAAAATGCTCAATTGGGTTATTAGGTTGTCATTCGAATTGTTTAGCAACATGTTTTTGCCCTCTACCTACCCTTGCTGGTTTGTCCTGTACTTCAGAAGCAGTTAGGATTGGGCTGCTGAAGTAGGTGATTCCAGACAGCTAAACAACGGCCTCTTGCCCCTTTGTTCCTTGCGTAGTCCAATATGAAGTTACATTTGACATCTTTTCCCAGCTAGATATATTTTTCCATTTTGCAGATGCATCTTCTTTGGTGCCAAGGTACCTGCTTCGTGGAATCCTCTCCTAATGGGGTCTCATTTGATCTGTATCTTAACCAGTTGATGCATCTAAATGGAAGTATATTGATGGGGGAGATATGCATTGGTTTTTTTGAGTCTCCCCTTTTGTTTTACGGAGGCTGAAAAGTTGGGTAGCATTCCCTTAGCTTTGCTTCTTTTGAAGGGCATTGTTACAATACTCTTCCTTCACTTTTTGATGGTAAGGTGATTGCAATTATCCATTTTTTTTTGTAGAAATATGAATCCAGCAAAGTGGAGTTTCTACCTGGGAATGGATCTTTGGTTGTCCCACCTGCAATACGAGAGGTGATGTGGATTGATAGGCCTGAGATTCCTTGAAAAATGACAGATGTTTTGTAGGTTGATGTCAACCAGTTACCACACCATGGATTGAAGCAGTTTGGATAATATTATAGTCATCATGAATTTGCAATTCGTAGGAGGGTATGAGGGTAACATGTGTGGGGTTGGGGGGATGAGGATCGTGTTGTTACAAATAGATGCAGTGCAACTGTGGGCCCATTTTACGAATTTAGGTGGTCTATGAGGTGGAACTTGTGCGTTGGAACCCTGTGCACCCTTGGTTTTTCTCTTTTCGTTTCAGTTAATTTCTAGTGATTAAGGGTACCACAAATGGTAATCTGTAATGCTCTTACACGGGCAAATACGCGAAGTTATTTTTTGTCTAGGTGCTTTTTCAGGTTGTCCAGTAATCTATGGGTATTTTCGTGTCGTTTCCCATATTAACTGAGCTAATTTCCAACACCAATTTCTTATTTACTTCACGGTGAAACTGGTGGCCGGTTCCGTGGAAAGCGCAAAAAAGGATGGTTAGCAAAAATTAGTCTGTCAAATCGCGATGGCCGGTTATCAAGCGCTTGCTATATTTTTCTGTTGCACTTTTGACTTGATGCAGATATATTTAGATGAAGACTCTATGCTGCCAGGTTTTTCAACAACCCAGCAGGACGACATCTTCACAAAACGTTGGACCTTTTTCTCGTAGGGCTGCCACTTTGGGAACACGTAGTTTTTGCTTTTTGTGCATGTTCTCATGCTTATTTATTCTTTTCCTTTTGATTCTTGAGTTGATCGGATAATTCAACTGGTGAGTAAGGTTCATTTAAGTAAGAATGGTAGATTCTTAATTTGAGTCCAGACTAATCTGAGTGATAGGTTATTTATCTCTCCATGAGTGTCATCACTTTAGCTTAATACTCACTTTGATTGGGCATGTTTTGTTTGTGTCACCAATTTGTCTATCTTGCGAGATGAAAAGCTGTGAATAAATTGAGCTTGATTTTCAATCAGCTCGAAAAGGGGCAAAAAGGGCAACGAATCGTCGTCGATTTAATTTTCTCTACCTGTTTGTCACATTTATATTCTTATGAATGATGCTAACATCCTTCCCAGCTATATGCTGCATTGTATGGTCTAACACAATCCTATAGCACTAAACAATTGCATCAAGGAAGCCAAATATATGACATCAATATAGGATGAATACCTGCAAAAATTTGTGTAAGGTTAAAATCTCCGACGAATCAAACATACTGAAGTTTCAAAAAATAAAAAATCAAAAGAAAAAACTCACTGTTGATTAACTAATGTAATAATTTTTTTCATTTCAAAGAATGAATAATCCTACAAAAAAGAACTTAGGTTGAACCACCAATCTCACCTTGGTTTTAGGATCGAATAGGGGACAAACGGTGGCCTTGGAATTACCAAATGATGTGTCAAAAAAGATGATTCCTGAGTGAAAAAATTGGTGTTAAGTGTCTATTGCAGGGGTAAGAGAAAAACCTTCACGAGCAACTAAATTAGTGAAAGAAAAAATGTTGCTTAAATGATGCGGAAATGTTCATGGTCAGTGTTGAAGATTCCATCTGTTAGATTGCCTATCTTAACCTAACCGTTAGTTCATGTTTCGGGAGCTTGTGGATTAACTAAATGATGGTCAGGTTTGTGCACGGAAAATGATTTGCCACCAAGCAATAACGAATTTCTGTAACATGTTTATGGCAACACATAAGAGTTATCATTTTAACAATGGATAATCTGAAGGAAGGTGCGGACGCCTCTAATTCGACACGTCACCCCACCATCACCCATGCCACAACAATTTTTCCTTCCCCCTCCCTCTCTTCCTTGCTTTTCTCTCACGAGGTCACACCCACACCAGGCACCCCTCCTGCATTTCTCCCTCTCCCTCTCCCTCGCATGAAAGTTCCTTTCTCTCTACCATCTCCTGCCACGTGTCCAAACCCTCTTCCTCATTTTCCATTTCTCTTCCCACTGACGCACTCTCATGTCATTGTAAACATAAAAACAGAAGCCTCTCTTCACCCCCGCGTGAGTAACGTCATCTCCTTATTTGAATAATTAATTTAATTTCTTAAAAGTATAATATTTTTAATATTATAAATTTTACTCTACAATTAAAAAAAAAATCTTTCTCCTTAAAATCAATTCTACAAAAAAAAATCTTCACTTTCCTTCGAAAATAAATTTCACACAAGACTTCACTGTTATATACTTTTACTGCAAAATCAACTAAATCATTGTCAATTGAGAAAAATTATATATGTCTTCTGCTATATATTTTTAAAATTTTGATAATACCTCGATAATTTATCTTATTATTAATCATCAAAATTTCTTATCCTATTGATATAAAAATAAAAATAAAACCCTTTTATCATCCTATTATAAAAATAAAAAATAAAAACCTCCGATCTCTTAATCCGAGTAACGTCCTCCTATAATAAAAAAAAATCATCCTCTCTTGATCCAAGTAATTAATTATACTTCTT
Source organism: Thalassia testudinum (assembly GCA_037157565.1). NCBI lineage: Eukaryota > Viridiplantae > Streptophyta > Magnoliopsida > Alismatales > Hydrocharitaceae > Thalassia > Thalassia testudinum. The sequence goes on along the minus strand of JAZHRO010000039.1, from coordinate 97,599,705 downwards.
AAAACTATGAGATTTTACTATTATTAATTTTACCTTTACATCCAAAATAAATCTCACAAAAAATCTCTTTTTCCAAAACAAATTTTATGAAAAAATCTTTACTTTCCCCTTGAAACAAATCTTATGGAAGACTTTACCGTTATATATTTTTACCTTAAAATTAGCTAGATAGTTGTTGATTTAGGAAAATCATGTGTGACTCTTGTTACATTTTGAGATTTTAAAAATATCTCCATAATATAAACAAAAATTGAATTATCAATTAAATTCTATTAGAGTGAACTTTTTGGATATATATTTAGGTAAAGTATATACTAGAATTAGATATATGAGAGTTTTATAGGACGGATATAGTTATATAAAAAAAGAATTTTACATTGATATCATTGAAAATATTTATAATTATTCTTTTACCATCTATTTCTTAATGTTTCTATTTATGTTATTAGGAAAGTGATAATTTTGTAATTATCACTTTGTTAGTTAGTTTTGTTAAACATCCATCTTTAATCATGTTTTAATAATTTTACAAAACATCACTAATGATTACTTAAAATAAATTGAATGATTATATATATTTTCTATATCATATATGTGATAGGTTTGCAGGAGTTCCACTTCACGGACAAAAGGAGACAAAGGCTTCAATTAAGAAGAAGTTGAAAGAAATTGTGGCTGAGTTGACCACTTGTAATTTTTTTTTTGTAAAATATTTTCTATGTATTTATTTTCTTAAAAGTTCATTATAAAGAGTCTTTTAGACTTTTAATTCATTTTTCTAAAGTAAGAATGGAGAGTGTAGTTTAATATAGCTGATTATCTGACTCAAGTACGCGAATAAAATCTCTATTTACTTGAAATATATAAATTATACCTTAGGTTTTTTATTCCCCAACCGTAATATCCATAATGATTTCCTCCATTATTTTGAAGGTTGGTAGTATTTATGAAGCTTCTATTGAACATTTATTTCGAAAATGAGAATTTTTTTGTTTGAAATGTACTCGTATTTTTTGTTTATGATGTATTTCTTTTGAACTGTTTTTTTTTATAATATTTTAGTGGAAATCAATAAAATTAGAGTAATTCGAACCTTTATGTTTTAAACTTATTAAAACTAAATAATTAATGAATTTTTTAGATTAATTCTTAACTTTATTTAGATATGATCTGATTGTAAGATTTGTTTAAAAGTAGAAATGTGATCAATAAATAGATATGAATATAGATTCAAAATTAGATGTTGGTTGAGAAATGTAAAAGTTGATGTAAAAAGTGATATAGAGGGTTGTGAACATGGTCATACTTGATGGATCTCTTTTTTATGCAAAAAAGGTACTCACACGTTGTGGGATTTACCATTATTGAAATTAACAACAAACCACTTTTGCATGGGTGGAAACTATTCAAATCACTTTTTGAATCACTTTACATAGGTGCAAAATTAATTCCCACCTTCGAAATAATTTTATACCTGTGTAAAATTAAATTTTAAGTGTTTCTTCACTTATGAGCAGTGATTTTTCACCTTAACGTTTATTGTTTAGGAAAATTACTTTTCAAGTGAAAAATTATTTATCATAAGTGAAATCAATTTCCATAAAGCTAAATCCTAAATTCTAAACCACAAATCCTAAATTTTAAACCTATAAGTTAAAATTACTTTGTATCGATACCAAATCATACGATCACCTTTAGAATAATGTTGTACCAATAAAAAGTAAAATTATATTGATGTCAAGATATCTTAAAATAATTCATTACCGATATAAAATGATTTGCATCAATGTAAAATTATTTAAAATAATTTATCATAAATATAAAATTAATTATCTTCAATAAAAAATTTATTTATTACTTATATATTTTATTTTAAAATAATTAGATGACATGAGATCATCGTAAAATAAAATATCAATCGTCTAGGACATACTTAAACTTTTGTGTTTCTCATATCGACATTAAAATTTTACATCTCAAGAATAAAATTTCACAAGCGAACATGATCCATCCGTTTGTAAACCCTGTAGGCTCCGCTGCATGCTTTAGCGACGACGGAGTCCTGTGGTTGGTCTCCTGCCGTCTCCCAATTCGCGCACACCCATAATAGGGAGGGAGGGAGGGAGTCGCTCATCCTCTCCTTCTCTCTCTCTCTCTCTCTCTCTCTCTCTCTCTCGCGCGCACGCAAAGCGATGGCGGCCAACTTCTGGACCTCATCTCATTAGTACGTACTATGCACATCCCCTTTCTGTTAACAAACGAAACCCTGACCTTTACCCCCGGCCCCTTCTCACTCACGATCATAGCGCATTTATCTCGTTCTCGATCTCGTGATTCCGATGATCGCAGCAAGCAGCTCAAGGATCAGGAGGAGGTTGACGTGGTGCCGCCTCTGGACAAGGAGAGGGGCCTCACCCTCGACGAATTCAAGCTCATCAAGATGCACATGACCTTCTGTCAGCCGCTCCCTCCCCTCCTCTCTTTCCCCTCCTCTCGTTTGGTGAATTTTTTTTTTTTGTCATCGGGATCCTCTTCCGATTCTTTCTAGGGTTTCCTCGTCTGTGCTTTCAGTTTCCTTGCATTATTATCGCCTATACTTATCCACCAATCAAGTACTGGCAGTTCCTTTTGGCTACTTCCAATGAGGAATGGTAATGTAACATAAGTGGGGGAAGCAGTGGTGGTGGTGTTTGTAATATTCTTCTATGCGATTAAAATTGGTTCACTTGCTATTGGAAAAAGAGCGAGGTTGAGTTTTTCTGAGCTATGCGGATATTTTGGGGGAACTACATGAGCTTACTGTGATGCACCCGTTTGTTGTTCTTGCCTTGGCGCTGAATGGAATCTCTATAACCCTGGGTTTTGTCGTTTGCTCTATGGGAGTGGAAAAGTATATCTAATTCACTGGTTGGTAGGTAGTACCACGGACAATGTTGGAGGATGCACTTGAAAGAGGTCGCTATGTGGATGAGTTCTTGTGGATGATGATTGTATGATTGATTCCATTTATTTGGGATCCTAATATAGTGCGAGATTCCCCAGAGAAGCTTTTGATCCATTTTGTGGTACTGCTTGTCATCTTTAGATTTCTGTGGTTTGCATAGTTTCTGATTTCAGCACGGGTAATTAGCTTTAGTTTATGAGAATCGCATGTTTTATTAGATTGGTGGTATGTTGAAAAACTTTCTTAGATGATAGAACACCGTTGTTGATGGTGCTGCTTGATGATGGATCTTTTGGTAGATTAACAACATAGTGCTATATTTAAAAAGGCCTTGTGCTTCACATGCTCAAGTTCATCAAGAAACACATTTATGGCACAAGTGCTTCTTATAAGGATTCTCACTTCTCATGTAATGGAGAATTTTTACCTAGGTTCATGGAAATGCATGCTACTAGTTATTTAGTTTTTTGATCATGTGGGTTGAATGCCTATGAGGCAATAGCATCCTTTGGTTCATGAGACTGGATGTATACTTCATATATAATGCCCTGAAAGACTGTTATCTTGTAAACTCATGTTAGTGAGATTTAGGTTATGTGGTTGATGATTACTACCACTCAACTTGGTTCTAAGAAATTTAATTGGTTGTTTGGTTCCATTATGGCTTAAACAAACCTAACATATTGAGAGTGTTGGATTTTTCTTAATTGGATTCAGTTTCTTGTCCAGGTTGTTACATGACCGATTATTACATGATTGGTGGGAACTGGTTTATTGTAGCATTATGAGATTTGCCTGGGTTTGTGTATGGCGACTATTAATGTTCCTTGGCATCTATATAAGCTATTCTATAACTCTAAATTTCATCAGACTTTCTCTATAGAGTTCATAATTTTAAAGGTGCAGAAATCCTGTCTGTACTTTTGCCACTTTTAAAATAGAGGGCTGAGTATTTCATTTGTTGTCTTATTGGCTTTCAACAGCACGTGATTATTGGATGTAAATCTATGGTGACTTTTCATATGAGATGATTAAGACCACAGATTGTTACCTTGGGGAGGTGAGGGCCCTATAAGAGTATGTTTTTTATGTGACTGTTTTCGAGGAAGATGATACTCTTAAATGTTTCAAAATCTATCAGGATGGTGGAGTAGTCTAGTTTTTTTTTTTTGTTTGAGGAAGGGGAGGGGGGGTAATGACGGGGTGAAGGACACAAATGATGTACTCTTTTTACTGCCTTTTACAACAAGAAAGTTGCAAACTTGCAATGGTTCAGTGGATGCTTTGTGGTGGATTTTTAGGATTGGGAGCAAGTATGGAGATGTTGTGACTTTCAGATTTTCTTGTGAGAGAGCTCTTTCTATGGCTTTTGTTGGTTATCTGGGTTTGAGGGAATGCTGCTTTGTTTCCAAAATGTGAGAATCTCCCTTTTAAAAAATTATGAGAATCTCTTTAGATGATGTAGTATGTTATAAGAATTTTAGTGATGCAGATTGCCTTGTAATAGTGATTAATATTTTTGTAAGTAAGGGGAGGAAGAGGCGTGGTGTTCGAAGGCTTTTGGGACGGGGGGAGAATGGATTCGGGTCCGGATCCGCACTCGGACCTGATACCCCTTTTTACCCTTTCCTTTATTGGCCCACGAAGGATCCCCCGAGCCTGCAGTGCACCGGATTTCAGAGGGTCGAGAGGCATGCAGGGCGGGTGTCGGGCGGAGATGGCTATCCTCAGTGGGAGCAGAGGCAAGATCAGAGCGATCAAGCTCCTCCATCAAAGGATGGAGAAGCTTTGGACGGCGATGCAAGGGTTCCCTACGGCACGAGGGGTACTGGCCGGGGATTCTCCGACATCGGCACCCCCCTTGACGTGCGAAGGAGGTCTGGGGGGTGGTGCGGGGCTTTGCTAGGGGGATGAGGGTGGTGTTGGTGATGCCACCCTCGGCGGTGACGGTGGCTGGCCTACTTTGGAGGAGGGGAAGGGTCCTTTGTGGCAAAGGGGCTCCACGAAGATGGGTTATGAGCTGGGGCTTCGGTGGAGGAACCGGTGCGGTGGGAGGGGGAGGGGTTGTAGAGGCTGCGGGGGGATGGTTGGGCGGCGGTGAGGGGGAGGGACTTTTGGAAGGGGAAGAGGTGGTAGGGGGTGCTTAAAGGGCTGGGGAGCTTGGGGTGACCTAGTCTAATGGTTATGGGGTGGGGGAAGTGGAGCAGGTGGCTGAGGGGGTCGAGTTCGGTCGCTCGGTGGGGGGAGGTGCTGTCGGTGCCCCATGTTGAAGGTGCTTACGTGGAATGTTAAGGGTCTTTGTGACCCTTCTCGTAGGGGGAGGCTAAGGTCGTACCTGCTTAAGTGAAACCCGGATGTGGTGTTTCTCCAGGAGATGAAGTTGCAGGGGTGTGATCAGAGGGTTTGGAGAGAGATTGGGGGTGAACTACTGGGAGGTTTTTTGGCTTTGGATGCAGTTGGGAGGTTGGAGGGGGGGGGAGGTGGTTATCGGTTGGAAGGACTTGTTCTCCTTGGTTGATTCGGAGGTGGGGGCGGGAATGGTCTCGGTGCAGTTGAAGAGGAGCAATGGGCTCGTGATGGCATTCTCATCTGTGTATGGACTAGTTGATGACTTCGAGAGGAGCTCTTGTTGGGAGAGGCTACACCAGGTTGCCGAGAGATTTCGGAGGAGCACGTGGCTCATTGGAGGGCATTTCAATGTTACACTCTTGGTGGAGGACAGGCGATTTGATGTCCAGATTGGATCGTTTTCTGTGCTCGGTGGAGTTGGCAGAGGTATTCCTGTTGGCATGGGCCCGCGCTCTGGAGAGGCCATTTTCAAGCCATACCCCTTTGTTGTGGGAGTTTGGTGAGGGGTTTCGATGTGGTTCGTATTTCAAGTTTGATAGGGCATGGCTGCTGGAGGAAGGCTTTAGGAGTTTGGTGGACAAATGGAGGGCTATGCACCCGGATGGATCGGCTGCAGCGAGGCTTGAGACAAAGCTTCAGGAGCTGAGATGCTTTCTGAAAGACTACAGGAAGTAGGTGAAAGAACGGAACAAGAAGCGGGACGAGGCACTCGGGGAGATTTAGAGGTTGGACATAGTGAGAATTAGGGCTTGTTGACGGTGGCGGAGACACAGAGCAGGGTAGACCTCATGAAGACCGTCTAGGAGGAGGACCGAGAAGTGGAGTGGAGGATGAGATCTAGGCAGAAATGGATCAAGGAGGGAGACTTGAATAACAAATTCTTCCATATGATGGCATCGGCTAGGCGTAGGAGGAACTGGATTGATAAGCTCCAAGTGGGTGAGGCGGAATGTTCTGGCAGGGAGTCTATAGGTTGGGCAGTGGCGGAATATTTTAGGGAGTTTACGGGGAGGAGACACGGGAGCTGGAGATGGAGCGGTCTGGGAGCTCCGATGGTGGACTCGGTAGGGGCAGAGGGGCTGGTGGCACCTTTCACCGAGGATGAAGCTCGTAGGGCGGTCTGGGGTCTGAATGCAGAAGGGTGTCCGGGTCTAGACAGATTCCCAGTCCTCTTTTCAAGGAGCTTTGGTCGTTGCTGAAGGCTAAGATCTTGCAAGTTCCGGCAGAGTTCAGGGAGGGCAATAGGGGATTCAACAAATTGAATAAGTTTTACATGTTCCTGCTGCCTAAGAAAGAGGGGGTAGAGGCGATTGATGATTATAGACCAATTGCTCTCTCGAATGTGGCATATTTGATCGTGGCAAAGGTACTGGCGAACAGGCTTAGGAGGGTGATTGGTGTTGTGTTGGAGGTGCAGACAACGTTTGTGCCAGGGAGATGCATTTTGGACGGGTATGTTGTGGCAACAGAGATCCTTGCACATTGGAGGGAGAGAAGGAAGGCCTTTTTGTGGAAGGTTGATTTCAAGAAGGCTTACGACTCATTACAGTGGTCCTTCCGTGGGTGGCTATGTCCAAGAGGGGTTTCCCATCGGTTTGGATTAGATGGATGAAGCAATGCGTCACTACAACATCGTTCTTGGTCCTCAACAACGGGAATCCAACAGGGGGTTGTATTCAGCCAGGGAGGGGCATACGGTAGGGGTGCCCCCTGGCACCTATGTTTGTGTTGGCGGCGGATGCTTTAGTGAGGGCATCAGACAAGGCGTGTGCGGCAGGTCTAATGCAAGGATTACCTTTGAAGGGAGGAGAGGGTATATTGGTGCTGCAGTACGCGGATGATACTCTCTTCTTTGTGAAAAGGGTGGTGGTAGAGGCGAGGTGATACTGTATCCTCCTAGAGCTGTTTTGCAAAGTGTCGAGTATGCAGATTAATTACTCTAAATCTTCTTTTATCCAGTTCGGTGTGGCTGATGAGGAGGTCGGGCCGTGTGCAGAGGCCCTGGGTACGGAGGTTGGGGCTCTACCCCTTTCGTATCTGGGCCTACCCCTGATGGGTAGGAGGGTCTCGCTACAAGATTGGGCTCCTTTCCTTGAGAGGATCGAAGACTGTTTGGCAGGGTGGGCGTCCAAGTTGCCGTCGAGAGAAGGGCGGTTGGTCCTCCTTAAGGCAGTTCTGTCGATGATGCTAGCCTACTTTACTTCGGTTGTGAAGATGTTGTGAAGAATTGAAGACAAAATTTTGAGCCTGATAAGAAACTTCTTCTGGAGCAATTATGGAGCGGGAGGGAAGGGTGCGAAGTTGGTGGCTTGGAGTGAGGTGTGCAAGCCTGTTAGGGAAGGGGGATTAGGAGTTGGGGAGGTGGGGAGGATGAACTACAGCCTCCTGATGAAGTGCATTGCGAGGCTGCTTGGAGGAGAGGTTTGTCTAGTGGGGAGGGTCCTGCGCTCTTGCTATGGGGGACCGCTAGACTGGGATCTCCTAGCGTCAGCTCCTTGAGGAGCTTCCCACTTCCTTAGAGGTCTGTCTTTGGTAGCGCTGAAGGTGCGACCTTTTTTTACCTCGGTGCTGGGGTCGGGTGAGGCATTCAGGTTCTGGACGGATGACTGGATGGGGCTTGGAGTTCTGGCAGAACGCTTCCCCAGACTTGTGGCGTTGGCAGTTGATAGGAGAGCCTCGGTGGCAGAGGTCTGGGATGGCACGTGGTGTCCCACTTTCGGGTAGCCCGTCAGACCAGAGGCTTAGGGAGATACATGTATTGCTGCCGGAGTTGCAAGGGTTTTAGCCAGAGGATGGTGTGGACTATTTTGGGTGGGAGGAAGGTGATTTCTCTGTGTAGGATGCTTATAGAAGGCTTAGTGGTTTGGGCATGCTAGGGGATATTGATTTGGCTAGAGATTGCAGGCAACTTTGGGAGGCTTCTTGCCTGCTGAAGGTGAAAGTGTTTGTTTGGTTCCTCAGGAGAGGGAGACTGATGATCAGGAAGTGGCAGACACAATGGGTCCTGGATGCGGACAGGACTTGCCCGTTGTGTGGTCAAGTGGAAGAAGACATCGATCATTTGTTCTTTGCGTGTTCGGTGGTGATGCTGGTCTAAGAGCGGATGGGGGATTGGTGGTGGGTCATGACTCTTTTACTAGCTTTTGGTGGTCTTTCAAATGTGGAGGGGTTGATGTTGGGTGCAATGTGTTTCAATTGAAGAGAGAACGAGCTTGACTGTTAGTGGTTTTTTGGGCTATTTGGCTAGGTAGAAATGCTGTTGTGTGTAGGGGGTAGCGCCCATATGTGGAAAATTTTGTTGGGTCTACTGTGTCTTTTATTTCGGGGTGAAGCTCTTGCATATGATGTGAGCATTGTATTCTTTTGTGGTTGATTAATACATTTTTGGGTGGTATCCAAATATTTACCACCCTTTCTCCTAAAAAAAATTCCTTGAATAATTACTGACTACAACTCATTATATGTCACTCTCACGAGTTTCCTTCATTTTGATCACTCCATCTTGAGTGGTGGGGGTGTTTTTATTCTGTTATCTAGGATTTTTCATTGCATTTGTTGTTTTCAAGTTCATTTATCGGCTTTTCGTGGCATTTATTGTTTCTGGATTCCTTTCACGTATCTGAGATTGCTAATATTCTTTGGCTCATTCAAGTGGATACTTGTATTGAAATGACTTAGTGTGGGGAACTTGCTTAAATTTGTTTGCCTTTTAAGGTTCTTTGTAGTGTTTGCCCTTTAGGGTTTTGTGGTTCCTTTGAAATTGATAATGTCCTTGGGTTTATAAAAGGAACACTTTGTATGAACTAGTGATCTGTGGTAGTAGTTGTTTGGGTTTTGTTTACAATTTAATGTAGTTTTTATTTGTAATCAGTGGGTGACGCATTCTACTGAAATAGGCTATTTATGTAGTGATCGATTTGGATGTTCCCTGTAAAAATCAAGCTCATTTCTATGCATATGCCTTTGTTTTCCTTCCCATTACTAATTCTCACTTTTCATGTGATGTAGGGCTATTATCATGCTTTCCAAGGTTCTTGTAAGTGTCTGTGTGTTTAGATTAGACATTCTTTTTAGTATTAGATGCATGAATTCACCGGGAGGTGCCACTATGATCCTTTGAATTAAGAGTATAAGTATGTTCAGTGGAAGGTGGTGTGGCGTGGGAAGCAGAAGGATGAAAATAGAGGTCATTATCCGATTGCTGAATTAGGAGGAAGCCCATTAGAATGAAAATCCATGATTATAAGAGTTTTGGTCAGAGGTTTGTGGGTCGAAGAAGATGAGTGGTTGGGTTCAAGAAACAAAGGATAAGTAGAGACTGATAACCTGAAGACATCTTATGTACACTTGAAGGTTCTTTCCAAGGGTCAGATGACCTTGCTTATTTCAGGGTGTTGGCATGACTTATTGAAAATTTGAATGTTGGTGAAGAGCCCGTGAAGCTGACTGAATTAACTGTGGTGATTGTCTTGGTTTTGCGTTTGCCTTTGGGCGTCTCAAACAAGTTTCATCAATAAAATAAAAAGACAACATATCAGCAAAAAACTACGTCGACCTATTAATATTGTTGAAGAATTCTAGAATTGGAATTATATTAGAATGAGAAATGATGAAAAGCGACGACCCTAACCCCTTTTTATAAAGAGAGATATAGGAGTTTATGTGATTTTAGTAGAGAGCATGTTCTAGTTTATCTGTTTATGGGAGAATAAAATAAACATGAGGGTGAGAGGGGGTAGAGTCGATGGTGTGCCATCCTCCTCGAAGGAGAGGTGTGTCGTCTGTTTCAAGTGCAGGTCCCGTGGTCATGTGGCATCTATTTGCCATGATTCGTTGGTCTGTTTGGCATATGGACCGGTTAGGCATAGGTGACGGAGTTGTTCGAGGTGGGTGCGTGTGACCTTAGCAGCTCTGCCACCTTTAGTGAACCCTCCTTTGCTTGAGTTGGAGGCTCCATGGTCTCCATTAGTGGGAGATCTTAACTCCATATTGAGATCTTGTCTGGTGGGGAACCTAGTTTGGGGTACCTTGACGCTAGAGGAGGTGAGGAGGGGACTACCCAGCATGGGTCTCCTCCTCGGGAGTTGAAGGTGCGTCTTTGGAGCCCTACAAGTTCTTGTTCTTTGGTTTGGTTTAGGAAGATGTTGGTTGTGTTTGTTTCAAGGAGCTTGTGTTTGGGAGGGCCTTGATTCGTTGGAGACCTCCCTCACATCATGATGGCGCATTGGTGGAGCGACCACCTTCGAGGCCTAAGGTGGTCTTTCAGATTCGGGGTATTCCCTTGCAGTTGCAGACTTTGTAAGTTGCTGTGAGTGCTTGTGCCTCCTTTGCGAAGATGAGGAGCTACGTCGATGTTGGGCTGATTGAAGGGGACCTCTCGTTGGTGACGATTGAGGAGGGCTGCTTGTGGAACAGGAGCTTCCTTCCAAGGCTTTTCTTAGGCTTGGAGGCTTCTCCCAGGTGTTGGCTGCTTGTAGGCAGGGAGACAGTTTCAGTTCCTAGGTCTTCCTACGTTGCGGTGGTGGTTGGTGGCAGGTTGGCAACATTGGTTGGAAGGATGGCTGCATGCTAGGTTTGGAGACTGGTAGCCAAGTCCACGTCTCTTGGCAGATTTGCCGCAATTGATCCAGCATTTTCAAAATTCGAAACGGGGCAACAACCTTCCAACTTTGACGACAGTGATTTGGAAGCTGATTCGTTGATGCATTTTCCAAATGGGGAAGACCCCAAGAGGAATGTGTACTTTGATGGCTCAGTTCTCGAGGCTGATGGCATGAGAACTTATTGTGGTGCTGACTTAGACGATTGGCATATGGGGCTTGGCAGTAGGTAGGAGGCTGTTAGATCCAAGCTTGGTCAGTACCGACTTTAGCCATTCTAGATCGGATTCTCTGTGTCTGATTACTCAGCTTGTTTCTCCTGTCCTCCTCCTACTATCCCCTATGCTTGAAGGCCCAAGTCATTGGGTTCCTTTCAGGACAATGGTGCAAGGAAGAAACTTGAGATGCAGTGAGAGCTTCCTATGATTGGCGAGCTAGTGGGGTTTTGCTTTGTTTCTCCACTGCTTGTGGGCTTTGGCAGTTGCGGGATCGCCTCCTCGGTTGCTGCCGATGGCGATCTGCGTCGATGCCGGACCAAAGAGGGCGATTGCACTGATGATGGTAAACTGGCGACGTGATGACTAGGCTTCCTCATTAAGCAAGTTTCAGCGTCAAGGTTGTGCAGGTGAGGCACAACCTGCTTTTTAATTCGTGCTACTAAAGGAAGATTCTCAAGGAGGTGCCAATAGGTTCCTACTCAGCCCAGTGTGAAAGGATAGAGTGTTGGAGACTGATTTGCTAGTTGTGCACGTGTTGAAGGTGAAGAGGGTTGCCAGGGGTTTGGCTCTAGGATAGTAGTTGTTCCCATGGTTAGAGTGCATACTTGGAATGTCAGGGGCCTGTGGGACAGGACGCATTAGTCATCATTGAGGAGGTATTTGCAAGAGTGGCGTGTTGATTTGGCACTAATGCAGTGGATGCATTTGGAGGATGTTGACTAACGCATGAAGAAGAGTATTGGTGGTGATCTGTTGTTTGAGATGCTAGTATTAAGATCAGAAGGGAGGTCTGGTGGCTTGCTTATATTGTGGAATAGTGACTGTTTTTAGTTAGCCTCGTCTTTGGTTGCTTCTAGAGTGGCCTTTGGAGTGTTCACTAGGACTTCAAATGGGACCAACTGGGTTGTCTTTAGTGTGTATGGTCCTTGTGATGGGACAGTTAGGTCCGTGATGTGGGAGGAGTTGAGCCAAGTGTCAGATCTTACAGATGGGCAGTCGTGGCTGTTTGGGGGTGACTTTAATGTTACCCTTTCTACTTTAGATAGACCCGATAGCAGAACATATGGATCAACTAGCGATTTTCATCATGTGGTGGACCAGTTGGAGCTCTTCGATTTTTTGGTCTCTAGAGTTGCTTTTACCTAGAGGAATGGGCCTTACTCTACTTCCAAGAATGATCAAGTCTTATGCAATGTCATGATGGTGAAGGCATTTTAGGGCTCAGCTGTTTTAGCCTTGGAGAGACCTTTCTCTGACCATACTCCCTTGCTATGGGATAGTGGGGAGGGTGTGCCTCTCTCTTTGTACTTTAAGTTCCAGATGTCTTGGTTGTCTGAGCCTGGCTTCAACGACTTTGTATGTGGTTAATGGTTGGAAGTCCCCTAATCCACCTCTATATGTACTCTCGTTGAGAAGATCAAGACAGCCAGAACAACTCTTATTGCCTGCAATGAGGAGACGCAGGAGAAGCATGATCAGGCTAGGAAGGATGCCTTGGAGGCTATTGCTGGCCTTGATTTGAATGAGGGGGACACCTCACTAGGACCTACAAAGTTGCAGGAGAGGTCTATGTTGTAGGCGGTGGCTAGGGAAGAAGCTCTGAAGAGAGAGATGTACTGGAGACAAAAGTCCAGACTTTTAAGTACCCAAGGTTCAAGAAGTCGGTATGTGGTATGCGGTCGGTTAAGTCACTGCATAGCGAGTATGCGGTATTTGGACGAATATACGGTTTTGCATTTTTTATTTAAAAAATATAAAATAATTAGTTAATTTATTAAATTTTGTGTTATATGCAATGTTATAATTATGTAAATGTCTTAAGTAGTACAATAAAAAAATATAGTTTAGAACTATATAATTTGACATCTTTAATTACTATACAACCTAGAATATAAAAGACTTGACATCTTGAAAAGGGAAAATGTAGAGATTAGAATCTAGACGTTCATTTAAACAAACACAAAAGAATTGACAATAGTGTTGAATACAAAATGACATTTAACATAAATAATTGATGTAAAAAACAAGACCTAAAAATAAAAAATCTAAAACAAAAATCATACCTAGAAATTGATGTAAAAATTAGACTTAACAATTGATTTATACACATTGTCACGTATAGACTCTAAAAATTAGACACAAACAAATACAACATTAGGAATATATACAACATTTGAGACACACATGCACGATGTCAAACAAATTAGACTTTAAATATCAAACCCAATAAAAATTAGATCCTAAAAATAAAAAACCTAAAACTAAAATCAGATTGTGAGAGATATACCTCCAGTGATGGTCGGTGCAATCTCAAATGTTGATAGGCGATGGTCGATGGCAGTGTCGTGCGAAAGGTGGTGCAGCACCCGACATGATGATGGTAATGTCGTAGTGAGAGGTGGTGCAGCAGTAGCAACACTCGACAATGCTGCACCCGACGTTGGTGGGCAATGGCCAGTGGGTGATGGCAGCGCTGTGTTAGAGGCAGCAGCGAGGGTGACATGCCGACGATAGAGAGGGCGACATGCTAACGACAGAGAGGGCGACACGTCGACGGCAGAGAGGGTGACACGCTAACGACAGAGAGGGCGATGAGGGTTTAGAGCGATGGAAGAGAGGGGTTTAGGCGTTCTTGATGGCTTTAGGTTGGGATATTAGGCATTCTCAATGGCAGAGAGGAGTTTAGAATATCCAAGAAGTTTTATTTTTAAGTGGGTCTTTCTTATGTGAGGCCATGAAGTTTTCTTTTTAGAAGACCCCATTGGTGGATCTAACTCAAAAGTGGGTGACTACTCAGCCGAGTAAACGCCTACTCGGTCCGACTACTTGCTCAGACCCTCTTATAAGCACCGCATTGCATTGCATGGTTCGGGGAGGGATCCGCCTACGACTATGCGGCCGCTTACTCGGTCTAGGTAGCCGACTTCCTCAACACTGAAAGTACCTTGAAGGTAATCACCCAAATGTATTAATAAAAGTAAAGATAAAATACAGGGCGTTACGTCAAGATTACATCACGAGGTAGCATCCCAAAACACCATCTGGGAGGAGATGAAGGAAACAACATTCTCCACGTAGGGAGTATTTCCCTTAAAGCCCACCCCATTCCTCTCTAGCCAAATGCCCCAAAGGGTCCCCAACACCTTGGCCCTCTCCTTCCTAGACCTGAAGGTGTTATATTCTGCCTACACCGTTCCACAATGGAAGGACACCCAAAAAGTATTCAAAGAGGTTGGGTCAACCTAGCTAGGTCCCAAGCCTTGCCACATTTTTAGGCAAAAGTGCAGCGGAAGAAAAGATGGTTATTGCTTTCTTCCGTCTACCCGCAGAGTGGGCAAGAGGTGTCCTCTGAAGGCGTCCATCGTGCTCTCCTCTCCTTTGTAAGGACCCTGTCACGTCTCAGGAGTCAAGCAAAGAATCATATTTTCAGCGGGCAGTCTGCTGACCAGAGGAGCTTGCAGTCCCTTAAGAAATCAATGTCCACTGGGGGAGAGGTGGATGTAAGCCTGCGATAGGCCTCCTTTATAGAGAAAGTACCATTGTCCTAGCCCAACACGTCCCTGCCGTTTTCTGGTTCCCAACCCTCCAGGGCTCGCAGCAACTCCTGTAAGTCTCCACATCGCTGGTTCGAGAGGGCTCCTTGGAAGGTTGGGTACCAGGTGCCCTGCTAGTAGCTCCTAACCAACACCCCTTTGTTAGCTGCTCTAAAGAATAACTGCGGGGACCTATTACTAAAGGAGCTATCTCTTTGCTAGTCGTCCGTCCAAAATTGGAAGTTGCTGCCATCCCCCAGCACAAGGGTGAACTAGTCCCTAATCTTCGACGCCATCATGGCCAACACTTTCATCAAGGTCGAAGCCCCAATCGTAGGGGCGGTGAGTGTCTCCTAAGAAAGGAAGGCGTTGTAGCACCCCCGCATGACCTCTCCTAAGAGGCTCTCCTTGCCTCCCACCAACTTGGAGGCCCATTTGGCAAGGAGGCTCATGTTGGCACCATCCACGCTCTTGACCCCGAGACCCCCCTTTTGAATCGGCCTGCAGACATCCTTCCAAGTGACCAACCTCGCACCTTGACTAGCATTGCCAAAGTTGGTCCAGAGGAAGTCACGCATGAGGCTGGTGATCTTCTTCTCAACCTACCGGGGGGCCCTGAAGACTGAAAGGAGGTACGTTGGCATAGAGGAGAGGATCACCCTGAGAAGCGTCGATCTACCCCCATGGAAAGCAACTTGGATGCCCACCCTGTCAGTCTCCCCTCCATCTGCTCTAGGAGGGAAGCCAATCTTGTAACCCGAGCCTCTTATTGGTGAGGGGTAGCCAAGGTATGGAAGAGGTAGCTCTCCTACCTTTGTACCAGGGGCGACCCCACATGCTTGCTTCTCCTGTGAGGAAAGGTAAGGGGGATGAAGGTTGACTTTGTATAGTTGTTTTGCAGGCTCGATGCCTCCCCGAACATGTGCATGACTAGGCGAACCCTCTGCGCTTCCAAGGTAGCACCCTCCACAAGTAGCAGCGTGTCGCTAGGGTACTGCAGGGTCGGGACTTTACAGTCACCTCCTGCCCGGAAACCTCTGAACAGTCCTCGTGCACAGACCTTGCTATGACCTTGGTCAGTGTGTCCACTGCCAAATAGTAATGGCTCAAGAAAGGAGATTCCAACACTATGTTCTTTCACTTAGCGGCTAGCGTTGGGAGAAGATTGAATCTGATCTCCTTCCTGCGAGTTGGTGACGAACTTTTGGATCAGTGACCTCAGATTTGTGAGGCAGTTCATAGGCACTTTCAAGAGTTTATTAGGAGGATACCCTTGGGGGGTTAGAGATTGGGGGCCTCCTACACGGTGACGTTGGATAGGCAGGCTAGAGCGGAGCTTGTTCGGGAGGCGATCGAGGAAGAGGTGCTTGTAGCATTGTGTAGGCTTAGGGTTGAAGGTGCGCTTAGTCTAGATGGTCTACAGGTTTTGTTCTTTAAGGAGTTGTGGGATGTTCTTGGTTGGGACTTTATGGTCATGATCCACGAATTTTTTTGAGGGTAATCATGGCTTCGAGAGGCTGAATAGGTTTTACATCTTCCTTTTTCCTAAGAAGCTTAGGGCAGATTCCATTGATGACTACATGCCTATAGCCCTTTCTAATGTGGCTTACCTTGTTGTGGCGAAGGTATTAGCCAAAAGGTTGTGGGTTGTTTCCCGAGTTTGATCTCCTCAGTCTAGTCGGCATTCTTATTTAGTAGATCCTTGCAGGGCTCTTATTTGTCGGTGGAGGAGATGGTCTCAACTTAGAGAAGATCTAGAGCGCATTCTTTTTTGTGGAAGGTGTAGTTCTTTAAGGCCTATGATTTGGTGACGTTGACTTGTGGGAAATTATGAGGAGAGGCTTTCTTGAGGAGTGGGCTTAGCTCATGAAGAGTATGTCACAATGACGCCATTTTCTATCCTAGTGAATGGGAAGTCGAGTGGTTCGTGGGCGTAGCTGCAAAGGGGGGTGGGACAAGGATGTCCACTTGCCTTGTTGCTTTTTAACATTACTGTGGACACGCTGGCATGTTTGGATTTTAAGGCATGTAGGGGTGGCATTTTCTCTGGATTTACCTTGCAGTCCAATGGTTCTACTTTGATACCATTATTGTAGTATGCGGATGATACTATTTTTTTTATACAGGGGGGTTGGGCAGGTAGAGAATGCAACCTCTCTGGTAAAGATTTTTGGAGAAATCTTGGGTTTAACAGTCAATGGTTAGAAGTTTGCATTTGTGCCTTTCAACATGGTGATGGAGGGCGCATCTCGTTAACTCTTGATACTTTTGTTTTTCTGCCTTTGGTCTATTTGGGGCTTCCTTTGAAAGGAAGGCGGTTGGTGGTGGTTGATTGGAACCTTGTTGTGGAGAGAGTTACTAAGCACCTGAATGGTTGGAGTGGGAGGCTGTTGTCTAGAGGTGGGAGGCTTGTTCTTGTTAGAGCTATTCTGTTTGTTGTTCTGGTGTTTTTCTTCTCTATGTTCAGATTGCCAAAGAAGGTATTGTCAAAGTTGGAGGTGGCCAAGAAGCCTTTCTTTTGGAAAGGACCAGATCATGTTGGATGATTCTTATAGTTGTTACCATGGTAGGAAATTCGTAGACCTACGATAAGAGGTGGGTTCGGGGTTAGATCGCTTGATAAGTTCAGTGGCAACTTGCTTATGAAATGGGCTGTCAAATACCTCAGTAGGGGTAATGGGATGGTGGAGAGAATCCTTCAAGACACGTATGGCTTTGCAGTGGATTTTGTGTTGGGCCAATCTAGTTGCAGGAGGTTGTTTGCCTTCTGGAGGGGTGTAGCACCAACTGTGCAGTAGGGCTTCCAAGTTTCGTCTTTTGGCCTTTTTTTTTTTTTGGGGGGGGGGGGGGAGTCTTTTATGTTTTGGAGGGATGACTTGATGGGGAATGGTGCTTTCTTTCCTATTTTCCATGTCTTTATGGCTCTACTGCTAACAAGGATGCTAGGGTGGTTGAGGTGTGGCATCCTAGCTTTGGTTCATGGTCGCTTGTCCTCCAGCCTTGCCTCTCTGAGGCTACTTTGGTTGAATTTTAGAACATGATGGCTGTGTTGGATGGGGTAAGACCTGAGGTAGGCATGTTAGACGAGTTTGAATGGATAACAGGGAGACTCTGTGGCTAAGTGTTAGAAAGCCTAGACATTAGAAGAGGGTCCTCAGTTTAATGTGGTGTTCGCTTCTGTGAGTATTTGGAAGTTTCCATTGTCGTAGAAAATTAAGGTCTTTGTTTGGTTGATGAGGAGGGAGAAGCTGGTCACTAAAGCTTACGGAATAAGGTGGTTATAGTCTTATAGAATGTAGACACCTCCTGTGCCTTGTGCAATGCTGGGGAAGATGTACGCCATTTCGTGTTCTCTTGTGATTTCACTGGGGATATGTGGAGGGAGCTCCAGATCCAAGGGGCTTACTGTTCTTCTTTTGATAGCTTCTAGGCTTCATTTAGGCGGTCTGTGCATTTTAACACGGTTGGTTGGGTCAGGGCCATGGCGGTGGCATGGTGCATTTGGTTGCAGCGTCATGTTGCTGCGTTTAGGGGGGAACGGGCACGTGTTGAGAACATGGTGAAGTCATTGTCTTTTTTGATTTGTATCTCCAAAATATGTAAATCTGTTCCTTTTCTAATGAAGTTCCTTGGATGATTACCAATCTTTGGTAATTGTCCTTTTCTTTCTAAAAAGAATCAATCCTAATCAAATAAAATCTCTAAAATAAGAAAGAGATAAAACACAACTTTTAACTATTTTAACTAATACTAAAATATCTCTTTCCTAATTCTTTAACACTCCACCTCAAGTTGGAGCATACAACGTCTAACTTGAAGTAGGCACGCAAACTCTCCCCTAATGTAGGTAGTCGGAGGAGCACAAAGCAATGCAAATTGTTGCAGAAGTAGTAGTTGTTGTAGAGTACAAGTTACTGTAGCAGAGTAGCAGCACGACAATGATCGTAGTGGTCAAAGACAATAGGCATAGGGTTGAAGCAGAACTAGCAGCCTCACACTCAATGATTGTAACAGTAGTAGCGACCATACATATGATTGCTGTAGTAGTAGTGGCCATATATTGAGAAACTTTCCCATGCACGCGATAGTAGAAGTGGGAGAGCCTTGCTCAATGTCCCAACTAGTCATCAACTTTAGTCGAGAAGCTAGATGCTGGATTAAAAGTCTCAACACCTTGGTTTGAAGAAGCAGTAGGGGCTACAACCATGGTAGCAGTGGAGGATGAGCTCTTGCTCCTTAGGAGATTGTAGATGCTTTAGTTCTGCGAAAGTAAACTGGGAAAGGATAGTGTGTGTGTGGCTTACGTGTGAAGGAAGAAGACTCATGCATAGAGGTGCAGTGGGTAGATAGTCCTGTGCGTGTGCTGTGGGCACAGAGATGAAGTGCGGCTATGGCATGTGCCTAGAGAACATGTGGAGGAGACCACTTGCAGTAGAGAGAGGGTCATCAGTCTGGGGAATTCTCTAGGACCGTTCCCACTTTGATATCATGTCGAAGAATTCTAGAATTGGAATCTTATGAGAATGAGAATTGATGAAAATAAAAGACCCTAACCCCTTTTATGTAGAGAGGGGATTATAAGCAATCTCAATCATAATCCTAATCTTACTAACTAAATATAGAGACAAATTCAATCTCATCAATCCTATCAAATCAAATTTCTAAAATTAAAAAGAGATAAAACACAACTTTTAACTATTTTGATTGATCCTAAAATCTCCCTTTTCTAATTCTCTTACTAATATTTTATGTTGTATATTCATTGCATTAGATTAGGTGGTTTGTATATACTGTTGGGAAACTCTTGTTGGATTTGTATTACTAGTGAGTTGTTCAAGGCTATGATTTATGAGGGTTTTTGGTACATAAGCTTCCCATAGATTTAAGCAATCTTGGTTAATAAGTTGATCTCATGCACATAATCCTTCATGAGTTTTTGTCTCCTTGATCCTTCTTTCTCATAGAAATGGAATGGTCTGGTTTCTAATAGCTACTTTGTTTCTCATTCTCTATTTGCTTGATTTCCCTTATGTGCATTTGCCTCCTTAAGGTCTTAAATTTATGTTTGAAAGTGGTTTGTGAACCTTCAGCTTTACACAGCACTAAACAAATGGATTAGTCAGAATTCATGAAGATGATTGAACTCAATGTGGATTGAGATGTAGGATAGTTGTTGATGGTGGTGGTAATCTGGATTGGGTTAGGCTTAGGAAAATGGCACTTGGGTGTGGATCCATTATATTGTACTCAAATCTAGCCTTTTCATTTTTCTTGGGCTTTAGATGTCTGTTCTTATGGTTTTCCTCTTCTTTTGAAGCATCTTCCCTATAAACCCACATCTTATGTGTGGTTGCTTGTTTTTACTTTTTGGAAAGAGTTGCTCTTTTTTCTACGTGGTTTTGGAGCCACAAATTCACTTTTATTTGCTCTCAATCTTACTCGAAGAGGCACAAGTTGATTATTCATACCAGAATTCACTTACTATTTATGGTGATCGTGTTGGAGATCATGAATCATATTGGAGATTGTGGTTGTGACTGCAATGATCTTCTTTATGATCATAAGGGCTTCAGATAACTATGGTGGCTCTCTGTGTTCTACAGATTGAGTGACACTAACCAGTTAATTCCTTTCCTGAGCAGTCAAAAGTGAAGAATGATTTGACTTATAGGTTCCCCAAGTTTGACTAGTCAAAGTGAAGAATGGTTTGCGACTTATAGATTCCGCAAGTTTGACCAGTTGGGGTTGTTCAAGTCAGTAAATTGATCTAGTGGATCTTGTAGGTGTTGATTATCTGACCAACCAGTCAAATCCTTCCTTGATTCATCAGATGGGTAATGCTTGCAATATTCAGGTTATTACTCTTTACTCCAATTAATGAGACAAATCCAATTGTAGTGGTTGGTTTTTTGTGCACCGATCAATCTTTTCTTTGATCGATCAAAGAAATCTACTTTTTGGAAAGGTGATTTTTTTGTATGAATCCCATAGTCAATGCTTTTAGTGTCCAATATATGGTTTTAAGTGCTGATATTGACGTCGTGTCGATAAATTTTCAAGTGCATATATCAAAGGTAGGCTAAGAGCATGTCATAGAGACACCCATGTATCAATTAGGTTATCGATGTTTTGAAAATTCTCCGTATTGAGGGCATGCTGAGGGCATGTCGACGTGTGCCAACAAATTCACTTAAATAATTAAAATCGCGAGTAAATAACAGATTACTAACTTAAAACCTTAAAAAGTTATGCAAGAAGGGCTTACATGTGAAAACACAAGTGTTGAATCAATGCATACTTAAATAAAGCATGCATTTCTATAGTAGTACAATCAAATTAAAAATTTAAAAGACAACAAAAATTTTAAGTACCTTGTCAAATTATTGAGATTTTGGAAATAAGAAAAACCATGAATGTCGTATGGGATGCATTTCATCACCATCGTTGCTACTTGTTGATTTCATTTCTCATTGTAGTTTTGTAAGTCTTGAAGGCAATCACAGTAGACGTTTCAATCCATATATGGATATATGGTCTGGTAGTCCATCATTGCTTGTTTGTACTCCTTATCACTCGTATTAACTAATATGCCCATGTGAAGATTTATGTTATTTATGTATTGCTTGCTAAGGGATTGACGTGAGCATCTTACTTGCCTTGATGTTCCTTGTGATGATGATGGTGTTCCAGTTGTTTTTTTAATTCATGACATGATAATAAGGTTGAGGTGCGGGGAGTTAACTTTGAAATTCTTGGAACTGTGGTTCAGCCAGTGCGGGAGAAAGAATGAGCGAGAAAGAGAGCGAGAGGGGAAGCGAGAAAAGGTGTGTGGGGCGTGTGATGGGTGAGGGGGGGAAGGACGGCGCTGGTTGGACGGAGGTGAGGAGGAGGTCGTGGAGGGGAGTGGCGCCGGTGAGATGTTTCAAGTGCCTTGAGAGGGGGCATGTGGCGGTGGGCTGCAGGGACCCGGTGAGATGCCTGCGTTGTGGGGGTCTGGGTCACCGAAGGTCGGCTTGTGGGCTTCGTGGTCCGGGCGGCGGGGTATCTTTAAGGAGGGTGGGGATGCCTCCACCCCCCCGTGGAGGTTGAGGCATCGTGGTTGGAGGAGATTGGGTCGCTGGAAGGAAGGTTGGCGTTGGCTATGGTGGCGGTGGTGCTGGAGGGGGAGGTGGATGTGGGAGCTCTGAGAAGGGCGATCGTGGCCTTCTTGGGGAATGGCTGGGGATTCTTTAGGGTGGTCTCCCTCAGGACTGGGTGTTTGGTGCTGCTGGAACTCGGTTGGGAGGAGTAGCGATGTCTGGCCTTCAAGGTGCTGCGGTGTGGTCGGGGCGTGGTGAGGTGTCGTTGGCCGGTGAGATCGGATGGCACGCCGGAGGAGTGACCACCGACTGGCGTGAGGCAGAAGGTGACGATTGAGGGGGTTCCCCTCTTCCTCCGCACGGTGGAGGTGGCGACGGCGGCGGTGGTTGCCCCTTTTGCGAGGCTCTGGGGCTGCAAAGACCTGGGCTTGAGGTCGGTAGACCTGTCGCGGTTCGAGGCATGGGTGGAGATGAAACCGGGGCGGCAGCTCATGGAGAGGATGGCTCTCAGATGGGGGAGCTCCTCTTGGCTGGTTCGCATCTCGTGGGGATCTGGTAGACCAAGATCCTTTGCTGAGGTGGTGTGGTGACGGTGCCTGGAGGCGGAGGAGGTAGGCGAGCAGACGAGGGGCAGGTTGCTTTTGGGAAGTCTGATGGTCGCGGCGAGGATGGCATGGCGGTTGCGATCCCCGGGGCGCGATCTGAGGAAGGTGAAAGGGCGGGGATCTTGGAGGCTAGTGCGGGTCTTGCGGAGGAGATTGTGGAGGAATCTATGACGCCGAGGGAGTCTTTGCGAAGGAGGCCTCGGGTCTTGTGGAAGGCGGTTGCGGTGGACCCGGGTCAGGTAGGTTGGACTCGATTGAGGGAGGCGGTTGACCTGATGGGGTTGTCGGTTCGAACTTTGCCTCGCGGGCGGATCCGACGCTTCGATCTAGTGGAGCTAGCGGTGTGGGGGCTGTGGCTGAAGGCCCGCGATGCGCTCTCGACAGACTGGACTGGGCAACGACATGCGGTGTGGTTGGTGAGGTGGGGAGTGCGCGGAGGTGGAAGCCGAGGATGCCTGCACCGCAGCGGCTTACATACAGGCCGAGGTGGTCCTACCGGAGGGGGCGCACTGTGGCGACGTCGACTGGGAGCGGAGTTGGGGAGAGTCGACGTCAGAGACGGGTGGAGATGGGTGTCGCTTCGCCTTCTGGAGGGCATGGCGAGGTGTCGAAGGTGAGCCTAGTAGGGGGCAGGGGCAGGGCGACGTCCGTCTTGAGGGTTTTTGGTGACGAGGAGGGGTAGCAGGTGGTGGGAGCTGGGGTGGTGGAGGGTGCAGTGGCGGCGCGAGGGGTTGATGCGGAGGTTGTGCGGCCTGTAGAGGTCTTGTCGCAGGGGGTTGAGGCACTGGTTGCGGACAGGGGGGTGACTGCGGAGCAGGTTGGACCGGGGGGGGCGATGGTGTGGGGGGATTGCCTGGTCGGTATGTGTTGCTGGAGGAGGGAGAGGTGGATGAGGTGGTTGCGGAGATGGGGTTCAGGCGGTCGACACAAGGAGGATTTTTCCGGGGTCCTCTATGACTAAGGTCCTGTCATGGAATGTGAGGGGTTTGAATGACTCCTCGAGGCGGGTGGCTCTGCGGGGGTATTTGCAGAGGTGGGGCCCTGACGTGGTCTTTCTCCAGGAGACGAAATGGGGGAGCTGTGATGAGAGGTTGTGGAGGGAGGTGGGGGGAGGTGGTTTTGGGGGGTTCTTGGCCTTGGATGCAGTTGGAAGCATGGGTGGAGTTGTTGTGGGATGGAAGGATGATGCTCTCTCCTTACTGGACTCGTTGGTGGGGTCCCATGTTGTCACTGTCAGATTACAGAGGCGTCGGGACAATATGTGTTTGCTCCTTTCTTCGAGTTATGGCCCGACGGAGGGTTGGAGGAGGCATGCCTTGTGGGAGGATCTGAGCCAGGTTGCGGTAGCATTTCAGGGGATTCCTTGGTTGATAGGTGGTGACTTTAATGTCACTTTGCTTGCAGAGGATAGACCGGATGGCCGTGGGGGAGTGGACCAAGGATCTGAGGCGTTTGTGGGCTTTGTTGCGGAGCAGGGGCTGGTTGACATGCCACCGTCGTCTTGTCATTTCACTTGGAGGAGCTTTGGAGGACAGCGATCTCGGATCGATAGATTTTTCGCCTCGACGATGTTGGCTGAGTTGTTCCCTATGGCAGAGGTTAGACCCTTGGAGCGGCCGTTCTCGGATTACACTCCCTTGTTGTGGTTGACGGATGAGGATTGGAGGCATGGTACATATTTTAAGTTCGATCGGGCATGACTTCTCGAAGAGGGGTTCAGGGGGTTGGTAGAGGAGCGGTGGAGGTCGATTCATGTGGATGGTTCGGTGACAGTCAGATTGGAAGCTAAGCTACGGGATTTGAGATCCTTCCTGAAGATCCATAAGAAGCAGATTAGGGAAGAACGTGGGAGGAGAGATGAAGCTCTCGGTGAGATTGCACGACTGGATGGGGTGGAGGATGTTGGTCTCTTTTCTGACGTTGATAAGGTCAGCAGAGTGAGGCAGCTACAGGTGATACAAGAGGAAGACCGGAAGGTGGAGATGGAGTGGAAAGTGAGATCCAGGCAGAGATGGCTAAAAGAAGGTGATTCTAACACTCGGTTTTTTCATATGGCTGCATTAGGAAGGAGGAGGCGGAACTGAATTGACAGGTTGGTGGTGGATGGGGAGGAATTTATGGGAAGAGAGGAAGTGGGGGAGGGGGGGCAGCTGCGACGTATTTCAGAGATTTTATCGGGAGACGACATGGGGGAAGGTGGAGATGGTTGGGGTCTGAGATACTGCGGATCGGGGATACAAAAGTCGGTTTCTTGACGGGTCCGTTTGAAGAAGATGAGGTCCACAAGGCAATCTGGGGGCTGAATGTTGATGGTTGTCTGGGTCCGGATGGTTTTCCGGTCGCCTTCTATAAGGAATTCTGGCCGGTGGTGAAGGAGGATGTGATGCAGGTCGTGCAAGAATTTAAAGCTAGAAATTCAGGTTTTAATAGGTTGAACAAGTTCTACATGTTCCTGTTGCCAAAGGAGGGTGCTGAGGAGATCCAGGAGTACAGACCGATAGCCATCTCGAATGCTATTTACCTGATTGTGGCGAAGCTCCTGGCGAATAGATTGATGACCCTTGCTGGGATTGTAGACCTGGTGCAAACGACTTTCGTCCCCAGCAGGAATATTTTGGAAGGTTGTGTTGGCCTCGGAGATCCTGTCGTCCTGGAAGAGAAGTAAGAAGAAGGTATTCTTGTGGAAAGTTGATTTCAGCAAGGCTTATGACTCAGTTCAGTGGTCGTTTCTTTGGGCGTCCTTGGTAAAGAGGGGCTTCCTGCTGGTGTGGATTGACTAGATGAAGAGATGTGTTACCACGACATCTTTCTCAGTGCTTATCCATGGAAATCTGGCAGGGGGTTGGATTCAGCCGAGGAGGGGGGTGAGGCAGGGGTGTCCTTTGGCCCCGATGCTCTTTGTTATTGCAGCAGATGCTCTTGCGAGGGCAGCCAAGAGGTCGTGTGAGAGGAACTTGGTGAGGGGTTTCTCTCTGAGAGATGGGATGAGTATTTCGTTACTGCAGTATGCGGACGATACGATTTTCTTCATTGAAGGCGGGGAAGCGGCAGCCAGGAGAATGCAGATTTTACTCTTCTTGTTTGGTGAGGCCTCGGGGCTACAGATCAACCTGTCTAAATCCGATTTTGTCCCCTTCAATTTGACTGAGGCGGAGGCGAGGGGGTGTAGTTTAGGTCTTGGCACAGAATAGGTGAAGCTGACGATCAGATATTTGGGTTTGCCATTGACGGATGGCAGGATTCTGGTGAGTAGCTGGGCTCCCCTGGTGGAGAGGCTGGAGGGGAGATTGGCAGGATGGGCATCCAGGCTTCTATCAAGGGGTGGAAGATTGGTCTTACTCAAGGCGGTTCTGGCAGTGATGCTGTCGTATTTCAAGTCTGTCTTGAAGATGCCCAGGCAGGTTGTCTTGAGAATAGAGAGGCTTATGAGGAATTTCTTCTGATCCAACCAGGGAATGAGTGGACCTGGTGCCAGGTTGGTGGCATGGGAGGAGGTCTGCAGGCCGATGGAGGAGGGGGGACTTGGGGTGAGGGACCTGGGGAGGTCTAATGATAGCCCGTTGGTGAAGTTGGTGGGGATCCTTTTGGAGTGCAGGGAGGATTTGGTGGGCAAGGTGTTCGGGACGGCTTATGGTGGCCCAGTGCGGTGGGATCTTCTGGTATCTCCTCCGAGGGATGCTTCGCACTTCTTGAAAGGACTTTCGGCGGTGGCTCCTAGGGTGCAGAACTGTTTTGTTCCGGTGGTGGGAACGGGGGAGAGCTTCAGGTTCTGGCTGGATGATTGGATGGGGAATGGTGCGCTTGCCGGACGATTTCCGAGATTGTTTGCTTTGTCCCAGAGCACAGAGGCGTCAGTGGCTGAGGTGTGGGAAGGTGGGTGGTGCCCATTCTTTGTAGGAAACCTTTCAGATGCGAGAGCTCATGATTTCCAGAGACTGCTTGAAGAGTTAGAAGGGTTGCAACCAGCTTCCGGTACTGATATGTTTGGTTGGGATGAAGGTGATTTCTCTATGGGGGCTGCCTACAGGAGATTGTCCAGCGGAGACTTCACAGGTGATTTGGATCTGGTGAGGGATTGCAGACAGCTCTAGAAGGCTGCATGTCCTTTAAAGGTCAAGATCTTTGTCTGGTTGCTTAGGAGGAGACTTGTGACAAAGGTTTGGAGGGCGAGGTGGGCTCCTGGAGAGAGTAAGGTATGCCCTTTATGTGGAGGTGGGGAGGAAGAGATTGACTACCTTTTTTTCACTTGCCCGTTTGTGGTGCAGATATGGAGTCGGGTAGGAGCAGGGTGGTGGAAATGCAGGTCTTTTGAAGAGTTTTGGCACAGTTTCAGAAGTGGACGGGGTGATGCTGGTTAGGTTGTCTTCCGTATGAAGAAGGAGAGGGCCAGGCCGTTGGCAGTGTTATGGGGCATTTGGTTGAGCTGGAATGCTGTGGTCTTCAGAGGCCAAAGGCTTTATGTGGAGAATTTTGTGGAGCATGTAATTTCTTTATTTAATCTTTGGAGTGAATCCTTATGAGTGGGGGACCTTGGGGTTTGCCCTTTGTATTGGTGGAAGCTGTTGTCTCTTTAATTAATATATTTGGGTAGTTATCATTTTGGATAACTACCCTTTCCTCTTTCAAAAAAAAAAAAAAAAGATTGAGGTGCCAACATGGAGTATGGGACTTGATAATCTGGGAAGAAGCCATATCCAGATGCATTGTAGGATGAGTGGGTGTTGTTGGCATATCCTTCATTTCCTAACTTGGGGTAAGATTGATAAGATGGATGATAAGGTGGTGGTGGTGGTGCAAAAGACTGCAAGTAACAACTTTAACTATATGATCCTTTTTCATAGCTAGGTGGTACACCAAAAATTTGGTCATTGATGCATATGGAACCCACAGACGAGCTAAAATTGTCCGTGTAAGCTCCATATCCCTTGTAATCCACGGGTGTTAGATTGGTACTGGGAATATATTGACTATGCACATTGGTGTGTAGTTTTTTGTAGCCTCTACTACCTTAGTATTCATCACCACTCATTTCTCTTCCTGTTCTTGTATCGGGTGATTGTTTCGATTTAGATCCACCTGGTATCATTTGTGCATTCGCATCATTGTTTTCGTCATCCAAGTCAGTCTTCGATCTATATTGTAATGATTGTCTTTCTTCATCAAGTACTTTGATGGAAAAAGTTATGACGACCAGATCTAGTAATACATCCTTCAATATTACCACCAATTTTCTGTGTTAGTTTCGGATCTGGCTTTGCCCTAACATTCATCACATGCTCTCCAATATCATATATCTAGCTCTCCAATGCATCATCCCGTCTCTTAAAAAGATATGCCAAATCAGTTGGATCAACATGAGTGCTTTTATAGCATGATGTTTTATCATTAACCTTGTGTTATAATCACATGGTCATTAAGTCTTTCGCTAACCAGTCTGTTTCTTGTTTTGGAGTAGATGAGGTTGAATGCAGTCAAATTTCTTTCACATTTACCAGCGAATGTTGTCTGTAACACAACCTTAACAGCCACCTTTCGTAAGTTTGGAGCAGCCATCCCATAACTCCACCATTCAGCTGTAAAAGGAAAATATTGTGGTCATTAATCGATCATAAGCATTGCAAAATTGGCAATATTAGCTTTGGAAAAAAAAAGGCAATATTAGAGAGATCAATTATTATCGAGATGAATGCTCTTTTAATGGATTCTTATGCCATAATCCCAAAGGACATTATTTTGTCTAAATAATATTTTAGCTGTACCATAAAGATTATATTTCAGTCAAACATCTTATTCATCAATTAACATATATTTAAATATATATAATGTGCATACCTTACTCATGCATTATATTTGCTCCCTTGTGATAGGGATTAGCTTCTCCATCACTTTTTGCAAGGCACTGACAGGATCATAGCGCAAGCCAAGGTTGCGCTTGTAGAAATATTACATATGTAATGTGCATGCCTCACTCGTGCATAATACTTGTTCCCTCGTGATAAGGATAAGTTTCACCACTTCTTGCAAGGCACTGACAAGATTATTGCACAAGTCGAGGTTGCACTTGTAGAAATATCAACAATTCAGACAGTCGCCATTATAATAGAAAATGGTTAATAAATAAATTGCATTGTAAGCAAAGGTACTCAATTTTCTACATTTAGAATTTTTAAAATTAACAAGTATACTTACCAACAAGATGGAGTAAGTGACAACATGCTACCCCTTTGTTCCCTTATTATCTATATGGAAGTTGCTTTCAACCTTCCAGCATTTTCTGCCACCTCCTCTATCATTTCTATTGTTGCATAAATATAGCCCATCGTTGGCTTCTTGCCCCCATCCACAATCCTCAATGCTAAGACAATGGCCTTTATGATGTGAGTAATGCAGCTATAATCATCTCAAAATCTCAAGTTAAGCAGATCCTCTATGTCCTTTTCGGCATGCATCCTACTATTAGATATATCAAACTACCTTTGTGAGCTCGTCAGTGCCTTCAAACCAATCTTATTATCTAAAATGCTTTGCAAGACAATGTAGTTGGTGGTGAGGGATGGATCGATTTTCCATTGTAATGCTCTCTCATAAAGGATAATACATGTCCATGATTGTAAATAAATGACGTAACAGCTCATACCTTTTCAAGAACTAAAGCCATAGACTTTTGATATCCAAAGTCTTTTAAAATAAGACATATGCAATGTGCAACACAGCGTCCAAAAGATTTCATACTTGATTTCATTATTTTTTCACCTGCCTTCTTAAAGTTGCTACTATTATCCATGATTATCTACACCACATGCTCCATCTCAACCTCATCGATGACATTTTTCAATAATCTATAAATATATTTAAAATCATTTACCTTATGAGAAACATCCACAGATTTGATGAAAATGGATTAGTCGTCACAATTCACAAGAAAGGTGATAATCTTCCTTTTTGTATGGCTAATTCACCCATTAGCTATAATCGTGCCCCAGTATTGTGGTCATAGCACCTTCAAATCATTGATATACTTTTGTATTTCTATCTTCTCCATAGGCAAGTATTTGTTAATTATCTTGTAGGTTATGGAAGCGTTAACGCTCATCCAAGCTTGAGTGATGACATCGATAACATTGTGCAACCATGGTTCCTCTGCCACATGAGCTGGAATTACATAAGCATTAAGAAGGTCCGTTACCGCTTTACCAACCATCTCCTTTGCACTACTCGAAATACCCTTTATTGTTTTCTCTTTGGGATCACCTTTCATCCTAACACTCCTAGATTGGAAGAAACCAGTAATGCCACCCTTTTACTTCCTGGTAGGTTTTGCCTCGCTTGAACAAGCATCTGCATACCTCATGCTTTGTGCCTATTTGTCGTTAGCAAGCATTTATTGTTAATACTCCTTAATAAGTCTCTCATAGCTTGTCTAAATTGTCTCATCCTACTCGGATCATCCTCTATATCATTTAATATTGCAAGCCCTCATTAGAATTACAATTTGAGTCAACATCTTTGTAATACTAATGACCAAATAAGGCTTCGTAGATTGCTTCTTTAGCTGTCTTCTTTGTAACTTCCTTTTCCTGTCTTGACGTCACTGACCTGGCAATCACTTTTTGCACTTTCTTAGGACAATCTTCACACTTTACCGCATCATTGTCATATCCAACTAGGTGGTGCTGGAATTGTGTTATTCCATCACCACGTAACTGTTTTCCACAAAAATTACATTGTCATATATTTATTTCATTTTAATTTTGTGTAGTACAACCACTCAACATTGTCTTTATTGGCGTCCTTGGGATTTGGCCTCCCACTTCCTCCAGCAAGGTTCTTTCCCTTTCCAGGCATAGTGTTCTTGAAAATTATAAATTAAACAACATATATGAGCAGCTATTATCTCTAAAGAGTAAGGGCTATGACACATAATACATTATAGTGCATTTTGACCTATTTTTTAATTATCTGATTTAAATTTTAAATTATTCTTTTTAAGAAAAAATTGTTTTTATTTTTAATTTTCATTCTAAATTATTTGATGTTAATTTCATTTTTAGTTTACATGTACTAAATTACTACTTTTGTTTATATGTAACTTAATTTACATATACATGTGGAGATGAGGCCGACGGAGATGAGGTCGGGGCGGCAACTTGTGGAGAGGATGGTACTCAGGTGGGGGAGCTCCTCCTGACTGGTTCGCATCTCGTGGGGATCCGGGAGCCCTAGGTCCTTCATTGAGGCGGTGGCTGGCGGCGCGGCAGCGGCGCTTGGAGGCGGAGGTGGCGGGCGAGCGGAGGAGGGGCGGGTTGCTTTTGGGAAGCTCGAAGGTCACGGCGAGGATCGTGTGGCGGTTACGATCCCCGTGGCACGGTCTGAGGCAGGTGAAAGGGCAGGGATGAGGGAGGCTGGTGCGGGTCTTACGAAGGGGTTGAGGGAGGAGTTTGCGGCGCTGAAGCTGGGAGACTCCACTGATTGCGGGTGCGATCGTGGTGCTGAGGTGGCCCCGGGTTTAGTGGGGTGCGACCGTGGCAAACCCAGGTCGGGCGGGCTTGACCTGATTACGGGGGACGATGGCTTAGGTGGTGATATTGGTTCGGGTCTTTCCTCGCGGGCAGATCCGAGATCTCGGACCTTTGAAGTTGGCGGGCGGGGAACTGTGGCTGGAGGTTTGCGACACGCCATTGATAGACCGGACCGGGCGGTGGGGCGCGGTGCGGTAGGTGAGGTGGGACGTGAGCGGCAACGGGAGCAGAGGTTGTTAGGCCCACATCGGCTCATCTACAGGCCGCGGTGGTCCTATTGAAGGGGGTGCACTACGAAGGCTCCGACTGGGAGCGTGGTTGGGGAGAACCAGCGTCGGACGCGGGTGGAGCTGGGCGTTGCTCTACCTTCTGGAGGACAAGGCGTGGTGCCGACGGCGGACCTGACTGGGGGTGAAGACAGGGCGAAGGCTGTTCTGGGGGTCCCTGCGGTGGAGGGGTGGCAAGCGGTGGGAGCTGGTGGTGACGTTGGGGCTTTGGAGGATGTGGTGAAGGCACGAGGGGCTGGCGCGGTGGCTGGGCTGCCTGTGGGGGAGGTCCTGACGCAGGGGGAGACACAGGTGCTGGTTGCAGACGGGGGGGAGACTGCGGGGCAAGGTGGATCGGAGGGCGACTGTGAGGGGAGCTCGCATGGTCGGTGTGTGCTGTTAGAGGAGGGAGAGGTGGATGAAGTGGCTGCGGAGATGGGGTTTAGGCGGTTGACGCAAGGAGGAGGTTCCCGGGCTTTACATGACTAAGGTCCTATCGTGGAATGTGAGGGGTCTGAATGACCCATCGAGGCGGGCGGCTCTGTGGGGGTATGTTCAGAGATGGGGGCTTGACGTGATCTTTCTCCAGGAGACAAAGTGGGGGAGCTGTGATGGGAGGCTGTGGAGGGAGGTGGTTTTGGGGGGTTCTTGGCCCTGGATGCAGTTGGAAGTGTGGGGGGAATTGTTGTGGGGTGGAAGGATGATGATTTCTCCTTGTTGGACTCGCTGGTTGGGTCCCATGTTGTCACTGTCAGGCTTCAGAGGCGCCGAGATAATACGCGTATGCTCTTTTCTTTGGTCTACGGTCCGACGGAGGGTTAGAGAAAGCAGGCTTTGTGGGAAGATTTGAGTCAGGTTGCGACAGCTTTTCAAGGGATACCTTGGTTGATTGGTGGCGATTTTAATGCCACTTTGCTGGCAGAGGACAGACCAGATGGCCGTGGTGGATTGGACCAAGGCTTTGAGGCGTTTGCGGGCTTTGTTGCGGAGCAGGGGCTGATTGACATGCCACCTTTGTCCTATCTTTTCACGTGGAGTTCTAGAGGACAGCGATCCCGGATCGACAGATTTTTCGCCTCAACGGCGATGGCAGAGTTGTTCCCGATGGCGGAGGTTAGACTCCTGGAGCGGCCATTCTCGGATCACACTCCCTTGTTGTGGGCGTCGAACGAGGAATGGAGGCATGGTACGTATTTTAAGTTCGACAGAGCGTGGCTCCAGGAAGAGGGGTTCAGGGGGCTGGTGGAAGAGCAGTGGAGGTCGGTTCATGTGGATGGTTCGGCTGCTGTCAGGTTGGAGGCTAAGTTGCGGGATTTGAGATCTTTCTTGAAGATCCGTATCAAGCAGATTAGGGAGGAACGTGGGAAGAAGAGAGAGGAGGCTCTTGGTGAGATTGCACGTTTGGACATGGTGGAGGATGTTGGTCTCCTTTCTGACGTTGACAGGGTTTGCAAAGCAAGGCAGATACATGTGATACAAGAGGAAGACCGGAAGGTGGAGATGGAGCGGAAGGTGAGGTCTAGGTAGAGGTGGCTGAAGGAAGACGATTCCAACACTCGATTTTTTCATATGGCTGCATCAGGAAGGAGCTGAAGGAACTGGATTGACAGGTTGGTGGTGGATGGGGAGGAGTTTATGGGAAGGGAGGCGGTGGGAGGGGTAGCTGCGAGGTACTTCAGAGAGTTTACTGGGAGAAGACGGTTGGGAAGATGGAGATGGTTAGGGTCTGAGGTACCGCGGATCGGGGAGGCAGAAGCCAGCTTCTTGACGGGTCCGTTTGAGGAGGATGAGATCCGCAAGGCAATCTGGGGGCTGAATGCTGATGGTTGTTCGGGGCCAGACAGTTTTCCGGTTGTCTTCTATGAAGAGTTCTGGCCGGTGGTGAAGGAGGATGTGATGCAAGTTGTGCAAGAGTTTAGAGCTGAAAATTTGGGTTTCAATAGGCTGAACAAGTTCTACATGTTCCTACTGCGGAAAAAGGAGGGTGTTGAGGAGATCAGGAGTACAGACTGATAGCCCTCTCGAATGCTATCTACCTGATTGTGGCGAAGCTTCTGGCGAATAGATTGAGGACGCTGGCTGGGATTGTAGACCCGGTGCAGACGGCTTTTGTTCCTGATAGAAATATTTTGGAAGGTTATGCGTTAGCCTCGGAGATCCTTTTGTCCTGGAAGAGAAATAAGAACAAGGCCTTCCTGTGGAGAGTTGATTTCAGCAAGGCTTATGACTCGGTTCAGTGGTCGTTTCTTTGGACGTCCTTGGTGAAGAGGGGTTTCCCGCCGATGTGGATTGACTAGATGAAAAGATGTGTCACCACGACGTCTTTCTCGGTTCTTATCAATGGAAACCCGGCAGGGGGTTGGATTTAGCCGAGGAGGGGGTGAGGCAAGGATGTCCTTTGGCCCCGATGCTTTTTGTGATTGCAGCGGATGCTCTTGTGAGGGTGGCTAAGAGGTCGTGTAAGAGGAACTTGATGAGGGGTTTCTCCTTGAGAGATGGGACGGGTATCCCGTTACTACAGTATGCGGATGATACGATTTTCTTCATTGAAGGTGGGGAAGTGGAAGCCAGGAGAATGCGGATCCTAATCTTCTTGTTTGGTGAGGCTTCAGGACTGTAGATCAACCTGTCTAAATCTGATTTTGTCCCATTCAATTTGACTGAGGCGGAGGCGAGGGGGTGTAGCTTGGGTCTTGGCATAGAGCAGGTGAAGCTTCCGATCAGATATCTGGGTTTACTATTGACGGATGGCAGGATTCTGGTGAAAGATTGGGCTCCCCTAGTGGAGAGACTGGAGGGGAGATTGGAAGGGTGGGCGTCCAGGCTTTTGTCAAGGGGTAGAAGGTTGGTCTTGCTCAAGGCGGTTCTGGCAGCAATACTGTCGTATTTCACTTCTGTTCTGATGATGCCTCGACAGGTTGTTAGGAAGATAGAGAGACTTATGAGGAATCTCTTTTGGTTCAACCAGGGGACGAATGGACCGGGTGCCAGGTTGGTTGCGTAGGAGGAGGTCTGCAGGCCGGTTGAAGAAGGGGGGCTCGGGGTGAGGGACCTGGGGAGGTCTAATGATAGCCTGTTGGCGAAATGGGTGGGAAGCCTCTTGGAATGTAGGGAGAATTTGGTGGGCAAGGTGTTCGGGATGGCTTATAGTGGCCTGGTGCGGTGGGATCTCTTGATATCTCCGTCGAGGGATGTTTCTCATTTTTTGAAAGGTCTGTCGATGGTTGCTCCTAGGGTGCGGAATTACTTTGTTTCTGTGGTGGGAACGGGGGAGATTTTCAGATTTTGGCAGGATGATTGGACGGGACAGGGTGTGTTTGCTAGAAGATTTAAAAGGTTGTTTGCTCTGTCCCAGAACAAAGAGGCATCTGTGGCCGAGGTGTGGGAAGATGGGTGGTACCCGCGTTTTGTAGGAAACCTGTCAAATGCGAGAACTCATGATTTTCAGGTTCTGCTTGAAGAGTTAGAAGGGTTGCAACCGGCTTCTGGTACGGATATGTTTGGTTGGGATGAATGTGAGTTCTCGGTAGTGGCTGCCTATAGGAGATTGTCCACTGGAGATCCCATGGTTGAGCTGGATCTGTTGAGGGACTGCAGACAGATTTAGAAGGCCGCGTGTCCTTTAAAGGTCAAGATTTTTGTTTGGCTACTTAGGAGGAGAAGGCTTGTGACCAAGGTTTGGAGGGCGAAATGGGCTCCTGAAGAGAGTAAGGTCTGCCCTTTGTGTGGAGGTGGGGAGGAGGAGATAGACCACCTTTTTTTCACTTGCCCGTTTGTGGTGCAAATATGGGGCAGGGTGGGAGCGGGGTGGTGGGAGTGTCGATCTTTCGAAGATTTTTGGCACAGCTTCAAAAGCGGAGGAGGTGATTTTGACGGATCGTCTTCCGTACAAAGAAGGAGAAGGCCAGACCGTTGGCAGTGCTATGGGGCATCTGGTTGGGCAGGAATGCTGTGGTCTTCAGGGGCCAGAGACTATGCGGAGAATTTTGTTGAGTCTGTTATTTCCTTGTTTAATCTTTGGTGTGGATCCTTGTGAGTGGGGGACTTTGGGGTCTGCCTGCTGTATTGGCGGTGGTTGGTGATTCTATAATTTATATATTTGGGTAGTTATCACTCTGGATAACTACCCTTTCCTTTTTCAAAAAAAAAATTTACATATACATGTGTACTACTACTAGTACGAAGTTACTAAGTCCTAACTTTTAAGGACCTAAATTACTAATTTCATTTTTAATTTACATTACAAATTACATCTAAATTACATTTAATTTTATTTTTTTACTTTTCATGTAGAAAAATAAATTAATTTCACACTACAAAATGTAAATTACATACAATCTAATACACAATTAAATTACATCTAAATTATCTAATATGCCTACCTAAATAAAATTTGGAGTGCTTTGGTGAACCCACGTGAAAGAGAAGGTCGATGCGTGGAAGAAGAAGATGGCGTAAGGGAGAAGATGGCACGTGAAGAGGGAGAAAGGAGAGGAGTCACAATAGAGATGAAATAATTTTTATTATTGGACTCAAGGAAAAGCAAGTGGTGTTGGTCTCTATTTAAAGAGATCCAATCCCATTATTGACACCAATCACAATCCCATTAGAATCCTAATCCTAATTGACTCTTTCTTAAACAACCCAATCACCACAGTTAATTAAATAAAGAAATCTTGCACCCTAAGCAACAACTCATGCCAACTCATGCACACACATACACACGCACATGCGCACACATGGACACACACATAAGTTGCCACGTGGCTGATTTTTTCTAACTTTACACTCCCCCTAAAGTCAAACTCCGGAGACAATAAAGACTTGCCTTTAAAACTTCTTGCAGTAATAGAATATTGAGCAATCCCATGTATGATATTGGACGTTTTTTCTCCAAGAAAATCTCCCATTTTGGAGGAGAATAAAAAATCAGATATGAAGGCTCCATTGGTGAAGCACAAAAATCATAAATCTCTTTTTAACTTGATAAATCTCTCTCTCTCTCTCTCTCTCTCTCTCTCTCTCTCTCTCTCTCTTCTTTAGGCCCATCTCGTGTCTCTGTGGTGATTTGAGTCTCTACTTTTGCCATAGTTTCAACTTTGGAGACTACCCGTACCTTTCCTTGGACACCTTGGAGTTAAAATCTCTTGTTTGACATTTCCAGGTGCGTGAGGGGTTTATGCACCTCTTCTTGGTCTTGGGCTTAGCTTTCGTGCTCGACTTCTTGTCACTCCACGCCAACAAGATCTTACACGTGGATCTTTTGATCTCTAAGCTATAGGAGTACCTGCTCTGATACCATGTGAAAATTTGGAGTGCTTTGGTGAACCCGCGTGGAAGAGAAGGCCCATGTGTGGAAGAAGATGGCACGTGAATCGGGAGAAAGTAGAGAAGTCACGGTAGAGATGAAAGAATTTTTATTATTGGGCTCAAAGGAAAAACAAGAGGTGATGGTCTCTATTTTGAAGAGATCCAATCCCGTTATTGATGCCAATCACAAACCCAACAAACTTAGGATTATGATTCTAATAATCCTAATCCTAATTGACTCTTTCCTAAACAACTCAATCACCACAATTAACTAAATAAATAAAACATGCACCCTAAGCAACAACTCATGCACACCAACACATGCACATGCGCACACATCGACACGCACACAAGTCGCCACGTGGTACTACTATGTGGTTTATTTTTCCAAACTTCACAATATCTATTCACAACAAAAATACATACAATAGAGAAAGAACATATGATAATATATCTTCACGACATGTGGATAAATTGAAGAGGCATATGGAGTTGGAGATCAGGAGATGTAAACCGATTATGGCTTGGAGATTTAGAGTTGGAGTGTGAGGAAGTGGTAGCAACAATAGCAAGCACTTCAGACTTTAGAGGGTAGCAACACAACACAGAGAGCATTTGTCGATGTGGGAATGCATATTGCTACTATGTCGATAAATATCGATGAAGCGGTGTGCAATTTATGAAGTTGACCCTTGGTATGGGTCGGTATTGTTGGCACAGCATTGGCATATGATGGTATTTCACTGATACACGGGTTTCCACACAAATTATGTGTCGATATGCTGGTTCTCTAAAAGATCCATATCGATGGCATGCTATCGGCATTTAAAACATTGGTCAAATACTTATTATGGTCTACCTAAGGTTTTAGTCCCTGATCTCACTTGGTGAACTCTAATGTGTGGACTATGATCCAACATGATTGCAATAAATTCAATGTCCTATTAATATCCATGTGATCAGAGGATTACTATATTCTTCTACACTTTGATCCAACCTGTTTCTTGGGCTATGATCTGTTGAATTTACTGCAGTCATGTTCACTTTTCAGTGCTGCACAAATACATAAAGTAGAAATAATTTACTTTCTATATATTGCTCAGTAACAGAGCAAAACAAAGCATGTATGTGATATTAGGTCTTATGTATTTTTTATTGCATTTAGATCGGTTATTTTCCTATTATCTTTGTATTGCCTGTATTCTTTGTAACTAATTCTGAATTATGCTTTCAGACATATGTAAAGTGGCACAACAAGTGAAAGTGAGGCAAAGGTTTGATCATCCCACCTCCTCTCCTATCCTCTGTGTCCTCTTCCTCCTCCTCCTGCTCTCCGGTTAATTTGATCAGCATTGGATGTTCATTTCATGTTTTGCTTTGAAGGGGCATGCGTGGGTACTGTATGCATAGTTGCACTGTGCATTAGAATAAAACCTTATTATCTCAGGGAACCCGACTTTAATCTGCTTCACTCCTGATGATTGGTTTGCAAAGCATGTTTTATGGCTTCAACTTTCATGAATCTGCTGCTGTACTCTGTAGCTTACATATTTCCTATGTGAAGCAGAGTTCATTTCACCTATTATGCCTTAGAAATGCTTGCTTTTCATGTGTTGGATCTCTGCTTGTCTAGAATTTGTTCTTCCAATTACCGCATTTTGCACAATAACCGAATATTTACATTTGATCATTACAACTAGTTCCCTTTCAGGGAAAGAAAAGTACTTTCTGCATTTTTTGTTTTGATTCTGACACCATTTCCTTTTGATCTACCAGTTGAAAGTGTATTTGCTTAATTTTGTATTTGACAACCTTACTCTACCATTCAGGGTTGTGGCGACTGCAGTTACCTACTTCAGACGTGTTTATACAAGGTGTGGTATTCTCTGTTTCGCATATTATTTTTATGACAGTAGTACCAGGACAAAAGATGGAAGTACCTTACATGTTAGGACAGTCTTAATTTTTCGCTAAGGTGTAAATGTAACAATCATCTTGTATGGGATCGTAAACCTTTAAAGTGGTGCCAAAATTATCCTAAAATATGGCAAACTGGCTCTCTAATGATTGCAATTACGTTGTTGATTTGTGCATATCTATTGGGGAGATTATTTCAATATCCTTCATCCTTTTAGTGGTATTTATGATATCTTTTCAGGTGGTAGTGACACCAACTTGTGCTTCATCTTCAGTGTGGCTTTCTCAAGCTTGATGCCCTAATTGAACATGGCACCCTCAAGTGAATGAATGCAATAAACTACTTGCAATCTATGGAAATGATAAAATATGAAACTTCTTTTCTTAAGTAAGCAATCCTATAACCAACAATCACATTTCCGGTCAAGGATAAGGAGTTTTTTTTTTTTGAGAGAAGTCAATGGTAAGGAGTTTGTTGGGAATAAGGTAGCCATGTGACACTGCCATGTGGTAGCATTTGACAGGCCCATTAGGGTCGACGGTTAGAGGTCTAAAGGACTAAGTTGGTTTTTGTCTTTAGAGTTAAGTTTGCTATTTTAGAATATTTGTTTCAGGAATTGGTTGTTTGCTTTATTTAGAAGATTTGATTGTAGTTTGGTTTTCCAAGAATAGGGGTATGTACTCTCTATAAAAGAGAGCCTTCACTCTTTGTAAGTCCTTGAGTCCATTAATAATATTTCCCAATTATCAAGGCTCATCTCCTCTCTTTCTTCTCCAAATAGTCAGCTATCACCAAGAGCAGTTGGCCATTAGCAGCCAACCTCCACCGGTTGCTCTCCTCCTCTTTCCCTGCTCAACGTGTGAAGAACCCCCACATGGGACTGTTTTTCTCATGCACAAGGAGCCTTCACGCTTCGGATTGCGCTAATCTTGATATAGTATTAGAGCCTACGGTCTAGGCTCTCTTGCGCGTGTGAGTTCTTGGCCACACATTGGTGGTTTTTGTCTTCAGAGAGAATCTTCCTCGACAAATCTGACGCCTTACACGGTGAAGGAAGACAATAGAAGGTGACGGAAACTTCCACGATGGTTGGTGACGCCACGTTGTCAATAGATATGATGGAAGCCCAGAAAAGTGAAGAGGTGGTCTATCAAGTTATCTTCATATTTACACTTTATATCCAATTTTTTACTTCCCTTCAGAAGAGGAGATTTTTTCGGAGAAAAGATGTCAAATATTATGGTGATCACTCTAAGAAGAGGACACCTTAGTCTATGCAACGACTTTTGAGGTTGCTAAAAGAAGCAACGACTTTCCAGGTTGTGAAAAGACTAGTGGTTGGTCTAAGAAGTTCATTTCCTAAAGATTCAGGTAAGGTGCAAAGACCACCATGTGGGGCTACTAGTACTTCATGCGTGGTTTGTCTCACGTCTGTCGATCTTGAGAAAATAAGTCAATGGCGGTTGTCGAGACGACTATTCAAGTTGCTATAGATGCAATGACTTCGGAGGTCGCAAGAAGCTACATTGTTCACTCGTCCAAAGAGAAGACCGAGAGCATGACTCTCGAGGAAGAAGAATGGTGGGGCGTCTAGCCTTACGAGTTGAAGGCCAAGTTGTCGGCCTCCCAGCCTTCAACTTAAGGAGTGTTGGGAATAAGGTAGCCATGTGGCACTGCCACGTGGCAGCCAGCAGGCCACGTGGCAGCATCTGAGGGGCCCATCAGGGCCGACGACGAGAGGTCCAAAGGACCAAGTTGGTTTTTGTCTTTAGATTCAAGTTTGCTATTTTTAGAATATTTGTTTTAAGAATTGGTTGTTTGCTTTATTTATAAGATTTGATTATAGTTTGATTTTTCAAGAATAGGGATATGTTCTCTCTATAAAAGAGAGCCTTCCCTCTTTGTAAGTTCTTGAGTCCATAATAATATTTCCCAATTATCAAGGCTCCTCTCTCTCTCTTCTCTAAATGGCCGATCATCACCAAGAGCAGTTGGCCACCACTACAGGCCACCCAAGGTTGCCTGCCTCCACCGGCTACTCTCCTCTTCTCTCCCTGTTCAACGTGTGAACAGCCCCCCCATGTGGGACTATTTTTCTCACTCACAAGGAGCCTCCATGCTCTGGATTGCGCCAATCTTGACAGAGTTATTGCTACCATTGCTTCCAAATCTTGTCCTTGCTATACAATGTGGTGTGCATATTCAAACAAAGCATTGCAAAGTGCAGTGAAATATCAACCAAGGAAATACTAGCAATACTTGAGGATGAGAGATGGTCAATCTAATCCTTTTGATTAATCTAATTAATGTCATGTCACAAGAGGTCAAGAGTAAGCTCTATATCCTTTATTATCTTAGTAGTAACTTTGGTATCTTTGCAAGTTAGTGGCATTGACTAGTGTTTCATCGTCAGCGTGGCCTACAAGAAGGTCTCCGCATACTTGGGCTGGGATGACATTTAATAACCTTTGTCCATGGACCATGCCTAGGTTGGGACAGGTTGAAATCCACGTCCCAGGCTGGCTCAGTATGGGCTGGACTGGCCCAAGGGCCAACGACCTTCAAAACAATGAACAACCCTTGTACAACAAAGATAATTAACTTAGCCAACAAATCCTAAACATATCCTAAATGAGGAAACTGATACAACCTACCAGGAGACTTAGTATGCACTAAATAATATCTTGTGTGGAGCTTGGGAGAGTGATGTGTATGGATAACCTCATGTTTGTTAAGGTTCCGTGGTTAGTGGACATAGAGAAAAAAAACTCAAGGTTACTTGTGAATTGGTTGTTAGGAGATGTTATCTTTGGTGCTAGTTTGAGACATCAGGTTGCAGCTACTATCAGGTTTGCTTTGGGGAGTAGTGCATCTTGGAATTTGGCAATGGCAACTTCAGTTGGTTGATTGGAGACTCTATCATGTAGAAAGGGGCTTGG
This sequence comes from Thalassia testudinum, assembly GCA_037157565.1. NCBI lineage: Eukaryota > Viridiplantae > Streptophyta > Magnoliopsida > Alismatales > Hydrocharitaceae > Thalassia > Thalassia testudinum. The sequence goes on along the minus strand of JAZHRO010000039.1, from coordinate 97,558,425 downwards.
GGAGGCCAACAAATGGCATCGCCTTCTTTTGTGGTAGTGGTAAGAGATCATTGGTGGTAAGTGTTGCTGTTGGTGTGGTCAGGCACAGAGTGGGATGTTTTCAGACACATGCAAAATGCAGAATGGCAGGCTACAATGACTAGAGAGTAGGCAGAGAGGCACTAGGGATTTACGCATCGTATCTTGAGCATTGTGGTCAATCCTCACAAGGAGAGGGGCATGAGATTGGGAACACTATAGAGGGCAGGTTCATGGGACCTTTATGGCTCCTCCCATGTGCTCGATGTGTGGAATTTAAATCCCGTCTCTTTGAGCGAGTTAGCAGACCTAGAGAGATCTGCCTACAGGTCAAGATCTTCTTTGGACCTCATCCGCATATAGTTTTGGTCATTTAGGCCCTTTTTGGGGAAGGGTAGTGCCCAGGCTTGAGCTCTTGTTTGTCATGGTGTTAGCTTTGCTCTACTGCTGTATGCGAGAATGGCGAGGGCTTCTGGCCAACCTTGGAGGCACGGGTTAGGTGATAGGCCTCTTGAATGGAGACGATGGCAGGGAGATGTTGTGGGAAGTTGGTGGTATGAGGGGGTAGTGGTTCTTGGAATGTTTCCCCAATTAAAGGGGAGAAGTTGGGGCAAGTAGCAATGGCAATGGCTATTTGCAAAGGGAAAATGGCTGTGGTAAGGGGGGATTGTTATAGTGTGCTATGAAAATTTTATTGTGGAATGTGTGAGGTCTAAGAGAACCCAAAAGAATGGGGTGTGGATTCAGCTCTTCTTCAGCAGACCAAACTTGAAGCTGTGTTATGAGGTCGTGCAATGCCGCAATGATTTGGAAGTTGGATAGTTTTTTTGCAATTTATTCATGGGTATATCGAGGGGTTTACTTCTGGCTTGGAGAAGAGACTTGTTCAAGGTGGAGGCTGATTGCTTAGGGTGACATGATGCAGCTACCATCTTGAAGTGGAGGCCAGGTGGTTTTAGATTTAGGGATGTCTGTGTCTATGGGCCTGCCAATACAGGCCTGCTATGAAAGCTTTGTGAGGATATTAGGTTAGCCGTAGATTTCTTTTCAGAGGTGCATTTCCTTTTTGGTTGCAACTTTTTTGTCACAATTTATGCAGAAGACAAGTTAGATGACAGGGGGGTGGATGTTGGGTCAATATAGACTTATAGGAGTTGGGGCCATCCAATTGTCATTGTACCTGAGGAAGCATGATGAGGCCTTCTTCCAAATCTAGGCTGGATAGATTATTTGGTTCTTTGGAGTTCATGAAAACTTTTTTTCCTTGAGCCCTAAGACCTCTCTCCAATCACACACCACTCAATTAAATCTTATATGAGAAACTGAATCCTTCTTTTTTCAAATTTAAAGGTCTTGGTTGCTGGAACCTAGATTTAAGGAGAAGATTGCAGAATGGTGGCAGTCCACTTTGAAGGATTTGCAGGTTTATCTTGTAGCTTTTGAGAAGAAGGATAAAGGGGGCTAGAAAGGCAAAAAAGATGGAGGCTAACATCCATTTTTGAGGTGTACTGGTTTAAAGAAGATTTAGATGTTTTATCATAACATAGGCTCCAGAAAAAAACTTCTATCTTTTCTATTTCAAAATCTTGTAAAATAAATATCTAGTTGACAAGATTGTGAATGGGTTGTAAAAAACAAATATCATCATTACAATCTCAAGACATTTCTAAAGGTAAGTTTTCAATGCTATCAGTTTCTGGTAGTTGCCAATCAAAGCTAAAATTTCTATTGCATATGTGCCATCCAAAAGTAACGTAAATAACTAAATTAAAATAAAAAATGAATCCTCATTCATTTTAAGATAACATAACATGTTATTTATTGAATAGTACGATACTTAAAATAAAATAGACATACCATCGAGAGTTTCACATGGAATGCTAAGATTTACATGGAAACCCCTCTCACGAGGAGTGGGGAGAGAACCATGGGGGAAGTACCCTTATTTGCATGATCTTGTAATATTTCTCCTTAAAGACTAATGGGGGGTACAAGGGCCTTTATATAAGCTACTACATACCTCTAGTTCCCACTTTTACTATGCGGGACTAAACAACATGCAATTAGATCTCTATATTCTCTAATTACCCAACAATTAATGTTCATCTCTCTCAACACCTACTCAAGCTGGAGCATGAAATGCTAGCTTGTACAACATAATTCCTCACTCTTACAAGCATATCATAAGTCTTAATTGGTGCAACTGGGTCATGGCTCTCCTCCAAGCGAATGACAACAGCTGCATCCCTGTTCTTGCTTGTAGGCAGGTATGCTGATGATGGCACATCAGCGTAGCCTGAAGTTTGGTAGATGAACTGCTGAAGTTGGCTCTGATTGATCACTCTCATAGTGACCTCAAATAGTGTTGGTGCCTTCTCCATCAGAGATTGTAAGATGAAAAAATCCACTGTTGGTAGGCACTGTTCACGATGAATAGTAAAAACATTGTTCACAATGAACAATATTTTACTATTCATATGAACAATAAGGTTTCTTCACACCGAATAAGGTAGAGATGGGGAGAGAGGAGAGGAGTATTTGGAATAGAAAATATTATTGCAACTCAATAAATCATGTTGGTATTGCTCTCCTTTAAAAGAGAAGCAATCTTAATCCTATCTCTAAAAATAGAAAATAGAAAATCAAATCCAATCAGCCAAACATGTAAAGCCCAAATCAAATTCTAATTATCTTTAGAATAAAATCTGCCACATGTGGCAACAAAAAACCTGGCATGCAAGCCAAAACCAATACCTAAAAACCCTAAGGCTATGTTAGTCGACACCTATGACCCATGGTGCCAAGTGGACAATGCTACATGGTCAAGGTGCCACGTGGACCGTTTATGTGGCCACTTTATTTCAACGCTAACCACCCCCCCTTCAAGTCGAAGCTGAGGGTGAAGACTTGCCTTCAAAAATTTTTGCGGTGATAGCATGGTGAGCAATTCCATATATGATATTTGATGCCTTTTCTCTTAGAAAATCTCCCCTTTTGGAGGAGGATAGAAAAGTGGATATGAAGGCTCTATTGGTGAAGCACAAAGATCGCAAACTTCTTTATAACTTGATAGATCTCCTTCTCCCTATTCTTAACTTTAGTCCCATCTTGTGTCTCCGTGGTGATTTGAGTCTCCGCATTGGCCATTCTCCATGGCGTGCTAGAGGGTTCCAGATGCCCCTCAACCCCTAGGTGTCATTGCTTGTATGCCCTACGAGCCTTCTGAGTAGCTGAGGTCTTTGGGTGCATATAAGGCCACCTTCTTTGTAGTAGAATCAATGCTGCGCTTCACTCCTGGGTCATCCTTTACGTAGTCCACGAACAAGAGAAAATCCTGTGTGGAGATGATTCTCTCCTACGCATGTGAGAAATCTAGCAGGCCAAGAAAGCCTTTTTTGATACCATGTGTGGAATTGCTGAACGTGTTGAGCCTAGGTGTGTGGAGGTTCCACGCATGGAGCGTACAGATAGAGACAGAAGTTGGGTGAGGTGTTATATAAGATGTAATCTTGTTTATTGCAACTCAGAATAATTATGTGGATATTGCTTTAAAGAGATGCAATCCTACTCCCATCTCTAAAAATAGGAAAAATAGAAAATCAAATCCAATTAACTAAACATGAAAATATTAAATAAAATCCTAATTATCTCTAGAATAAATTTTGCCACATATGGCAACAAATTACTTAACTTGTAAGCTAACTCAACTCCTAAAAATCCTAAGGCCATGGTGGTCAACTCCTATGGACCTACTATTGCCATGTGGCAGCCACCTAGCAGTCCATGTGGCACTCTAAAATTTTGAAAAATCTCCACACCCCCCAAGTCAAGGTCGGAGTAGGCTGAAGAGTTGCGCGATTTTGGTGAGGCTAGAGCCCCTACTACTCTTCGTCGTCCTCTAAGACTGAGCTTTCCTTGTTTAGATTAGCAGAAGCCATGAAGTTTCCTTTAGTAACCTTTGAAGTCGTTGCCTTGTGGGCAACCTCGATAGTCGTCATGGTGGCTGCCATGGTCTTCTTGTTATCGAGTAACATAGTTCGAATCTTCTCCAAATTCATAGGCGAGAGAGAGAACTCTCATGGGGAATTAGACATCCCACGTGCAGGCCTTCCATATTTGTGGTAGAACAAGAGTCAATCCTAAGCATGATGACGAGTTCGAGGCTTCTTCCTTTGGGCCTCGGAATCTTGTGTCTCCTACTACATCTTCACTCCATGTAAGTCTTGGATTTTATCTCTCCAATGGTGATTTGTGATTCAGCTTCTGACATCCTCACCTTCGGGAAGCAAGATCTTGTCTCTACTTCTACGCTTTGTGCCAATCGCTAGATGCGTGAGAGACGAGTCTCTTCGAGAATCTTCTTCTTAACTCTTTAGGCCTCACATAAGTCACCTTCGGCCCTTTAAGGAGTTCTTGAGAGAACTCCCACCTCGAGTGAAGATGACACAAACCATGAAGCCTTGTTGGCATTTATGGAGTTCATGCACAAAAGAAGGCTCTTGTGCATGGACCCTCTCTATGCTTTCTTCTCGTGGTCATCTGAGTCTCGTGCTCTACCATTTCTGTCTTTGGATAACAAATCTCCTTTCACTTATATGCCCTGCGTAAGGCACTAAATGCATGAGAGGAGGCTTGTTGGGAATCCTCTTATTGTCACCTTGGGCCTTTTGTAAGCCGCTTAACGACTTCGAAGGAGTTCTCTCAAGAACTCCTACGTTGACAAAGATGCCAAGAATGTCAGGGCTCTAGTGCGTGTGAGAGATTCACGCACAAGAAGGTTTCTTGTGTGTGAACTCTCCTCTTCTTGCTCCTCTTTTTCACGCATGTAAAGATGAAGTAGGCCTAGATCGATGGCTTAGATACTATGTGAACGCTAACAAAGATGTCAAGAGTAGGCCTCTCCCTTAGAGACCTTGAGATTGAGCCTTTCTCACATGTAAACTTGAAGTAGGCCTCTCCCATATAGGAAATGATAACCAAGTCTCTTTTATACGAAAATCTCCATAGTAGACTCCTCATATAGGGACTAGGAATTTGTTTCTCTTATATAGGGACCAATATTTAGCTTCTCTCATGTGGGGATCTCAAAGATCAAGTCTCCCTCATTTGGAGTCCATGATAGGCTCATTTACTCATACTCCCCATTTCTCCCATACTCATATGGGAGAAGAAACCACATAGAGAAGAAAACAAATAGAGAAGAGCTCATCCCTCTCTTCTGTTCCACCCTTTTTTTAATTCATCATTTTTTTTTACCCGTTTCTTTTTTTTTTCCTATTTTCTTTTACTCATCATTTTTTTTCTCTCCCTCCTACCTTTTTTTTTCTTTTTTTAACGTAGTTTTTTTACCCCTTTTTGTAAACCTAACAAGCAAAATCAACATAAAAGGAAAAGAACGGGTCAAAGATGCAAAATGCCAACATAAAACCCTATGAGGGTTTTGATAGAACCTAATCAACCTTATAGCAGCTTGCTGTTGTTGAGAGCCTTACGGGCATGGCAGCATTATTTTAGAGTTTTAGTTAGATCGTCTCATAGCCCCGTTGATGATAGAAATGAGTGGTGGCATGGAACTTTTCCTTGGTTTCTTCAAACCCTTACAATACGAGGAAGATGATATGGTTAAAGATAAAAACAAAGGAAAAGATTGAAAAAAAATGAAGTCACCGAAAACCAATGCTAGAAGACCAGCGACAAAAATTTTATGGCTCCATATGATCCCACCATGCTCCTATTGGGTATTTTGCACCTTTTTTCATTCTCTTTTATTTTGTGTTAATTTGGTTTTGTGTTGAGATATTGAAAAAAAAAGGGCAAAAGGAAAAGGAAGAGGTAAAAAAAGAAGAGATATTGTAGCTTGTATGCGTTCCGTTGAACCAAAACTACTGGGCTCATTTTTTGGTTGAGCCTTTTGCTTACAAGCTCAAAGATAAAAAAGAAATAGAAAAAGGAGAATGTTGCTGGAAGAAAAAAGAGGTATTCGGAAAAAATAAGTTGGAGTAAAAAAAGAGGTTAATGAAAAAAAAAGAGATATTAGTTTCTCTTCCATGATATGGAAGTAATTAGGAGTGCCCTAATTATTTGGCTTAAGTTATATCTCTATGTTGGTTTCTACCTTCATTATTTGGCTTAAGTTGGAAGGTGAAGAATTTTGTTGTTGAGCTAATATTTTCAAGTGATTGAATTGGTTGAAATTCCAAGTTCTTTCGCAATGTGGATCTCTATTTGATAGAGATCAATTGTGATGCTCAAGACGTATGCAATAACACAGAACATCAAGCTCATGATTAGAGTTTGACTAATGTCTAGACATGACTCGTGCATAATCTAGAGCAATGGTTTTTACCTTAGCTACAACAATTTTTCAACACTTATTCATTCAGTTGTCAACCTTCTCATCAGCATGACCTGTGAAGCATCTCACTATCATCCGAGCAAGTGGTTGGGGTTTGGATGTGTTGTTGTGTGGCATGTCTGTGAGTGGCTACTTTTATTTGTTGCATGCTGGCCATTTCATTCTTAGTATATTCCATACTTAATTTGTGTGTGTGTGTGTGTGTTGAGGGGGGGGGGGGGGGGTGTTTGAAGGATATATGTAGGTTGGGTTTAGTCCCATATAGTGGACTTGAGAATTTGAGAGTGTGTGGTAGCCTATTTAAAGGCTCTTGTATCCTTCATTTGTCTTTGAGAAGAAATATTATAAGATTACGCCTGTAGAGGTGCTTCTCTCGTGGTTTTCTCCCACTCCTCGTGAGAGAGGGTTCCACGTAAATCCTAGAGTTCCATGTGATTCTCTCAATATTATGTCTATTTTATTTTTTGTATCTTGCTATTCAACATTATATCAGAGCTGTCTTTCTTGAGATTTTATTCTCCTATCACATCAAGGAGTGGCAAGTTGATTTTGAAAATTTTCATTTTTCATATTTGATTGTTCTTATTCTCGGGGTTGCCTTGGTTTGCACTTATTTGTATCGTCGATTTATCACAGATTTTATTCTTGATGAGTTTTGTACTTGCAGATGGGTCATGGAGGAAGTGTAATGATCTCTTGTGACCATAGCGGTGGTAGTGTTCTTTCGTGGGCTGTTTATATCCTTGGTAAACACTTGAGGATGTGGCAAAGGTCGTGAGCAGGAATGTCGATGGTCAATGATGAGATTGTTTCTTTACATTGTGGAATGTCCTAATGACTTAACCTTTGCCTTCCTCGTCATCTTTGTTTATCTATTTACAAGGGCCTCCATCACCTCCACCAAAAGTAGGCGTGATTGTTCACACCTACAGTTTAGGGATTAATGGTGTGCAACGTAGATCAAGCCAAGCATGTCACGCAAATGGCCTTGCTTGTGGGTAGCCCTCTAGATCATTGTAAAGGGCCTCGATTGCAGGTGTTATGCATGTGCTTCTTCAGTGTCGTCAAGATTGCACATAGATTGCTTGAGTTGTTGACAAAGAAAAAAAAAGTTTATGATGTCGATGGTTGCATGGATTGTAGGAGGTCGATGAGTGCGGCATCCATAGTAGTGCCATGGTGGAGTAAATGGTCCCAAACATTCTTTATTGGTAGTGGTTGGACTTGTCCCTGACGTTGACCACGACCATCAAATGGATGCTACCACCCCTTATTCCTATGGGCACCATCGTCGAAGGTCGAGGTTGAGTAGCATCGGGTGCTAGAGATTGCATTGTGCATAGAGAAGGTCTTGATGCTAAACAACACATAATTGGATCTCCACATTATCCCATTACCCAACAATTAACATTTATCTCTCTCAACATTATTAAATAAATAAGGTTTTAATTTATATTTTTATATATGTGTATGTATATATATGTTTTTAGAATCGATTTGGTTTGAAATGGATTTTTAAACAGTAAAATTGATAAGTGAACAGATTTTTTGGTTTAGTCAATTAGAACAACCAAAAACTGAATCTTATCTTTTAAAATGCAAATTTCTTTTTTTGGTTCAATCTGGTTTTCCAGCTTAGTTTCATTTTCGATTTCTCTTTTTTGACCTACTTGGGTAGACAAGCAATGGTGTTAGGTTGTCCATAAAGCATGCTATGGAGATTTTTGTAATCGGAAGTCATTAATCCCAATCTCAATAAAAGCAATGAGTTTATCCTTTTACATAGAGGGGTCAATCCTAATTTCAATCCTAATCCTAAACATGGAAACAAATTAAATCTTAAACAAACTAAAATATATCTCCTACAATTTGGAAAGAGAAAACATGGAAAGAGAATTTCTACTTTCCTAAATATTATTTCTAAAGTAATCTCTAACACTCCCTCCGAACTTGGAGTAGTGTAGCAGGAGAGCTTCCCCCATTTAACGTAGTCCGGGGCTAGAGTAGGTAGGCGTGTAGGTAGATAGGCATGCAGGTAGTCAGACATGCAGATAGATAGATCTCCATCCACCTTGCGATTGATCGAGCATTCAAGATGAGGACCTCGCATTCTGTCGTCAAACTACAGTCGGTGATTGCGAGAAAGTAGTAATGGCTGTAAAGGAGAGGGATGTGAGCAGCTTTGTTGGAGTAAAGGCCATCGCATGCTTCGTCGGAGTAAAGGCAACCATGATGTCTCCTCACATGGCCGCAAGCACAAGAATGGGAAATGGAAAGACATGTAGACCGACATTTCCATGGTGGCAAGCACAAGAATGGGAGAATCTTGGGAAGCCCAACAATGGGGGGAAGGGTTAGGGGGAGGGAAGGGCAAGTGACAAGATTCATGTTGCAAGTGGTGAGTGAGGGCAAAGATGGTATTCATCCCTGAGTCTTCACGTGAGTGTTGCAGGCGGGATAAGAGTCTTGAGGGTTAACCCGTGGAAATACATGGGATTACCCACAAAATATCTTATCCCACATCAACCTCAAGATACTTATCTTAGGTCAAGTCCTCTTAACCCAGGTCAAGATATCCTCCACACCAGACCAGGTTAACTCCCATTTTCATGGGTTATCCCGATTATCAAACTAGTCCTAAGAGAACTTTTATACAACTTGAGGACATCTCATAGAAACCTTCCTAGCTTTCATTCATCAATTGTCTTCTACAAAAATGACATCCAGAAATTTTCAAACATCTAAGTACCCTAACTAGATGTCCACTTTTTCTGATCTCTTGAAATTTGATTAATGTTCTTTTGTACAATTATACCTTGGTTAAATGTCACCATAATCAATTTGTCTACCACACTTTTAAATATCCTCGGTTGTTTATTACCCCCATACGCCTACATTTGATTTATTACGTCAACGTTGAATTTATTTTTTATGATGTTTGAAATGGATCCTCATTAATTACATTTGATTTATGGTTGATTTCTCCAACAGACTTCTCTTGAGGAATCAAATGTCTACTCTTCCCTATTGGACGTCCACTTTCATCTTTTAAGACATCCACCTTAGTTTTTCAAATGACCACTGGTCCGTTATATGTGTCTTCCAGTAAGGATCACTTGCTACTGAAAATGAATCAGTGGACATCTACTTGGATGTCTGGATATCTGAATGTGACCTCTTGGACGTCTACTCTTTGTTTCAGATGGTCCCTGAAGCTTGTCTCTTTTTCCAGGATCCTTTTCTTGTTTCTGTTTTGTTCTTATGGACGTCTATTCCTAATTCCAGACATTTGATTATCCACTTCTAGACATCTATCTTTAGCTTTCAGATGTCCTTGTTGAAATCTAAACATTGGTCAGTTACTCTATTTATTTTTGGATGATGGGAGATTTTTTTTGAGTGTCTCATTCTGAGAGTCAATCAGACATCCATATTTCTTATCAATCATCTATTTGTTCTAAATTAGATGGCCAATCTTAATTTTAGATGGCAGGCTCTTCTTAAATTGCCTGTTTATGGTTCTAGTTGTTCGAATTTGATTAACTTTGGTCAAATTCAAATTTCAACTACTAGTTTGACTAGAATTTGACCCATTACTCTATAAATACCTAACCTAGGCATTCTAAGCACACACAACATTCTTGAGCATTTCTAAATGCAAAACATTCTAATTCTCTCTTATAACTTGTGCTCCTTTTACTTCTCAATTTGTGAGCACTCTCTCTGTGCATCATGTCTTATAGGTTTGATAAGGGAGTATCTAAAGCCTTATTTTTGTTTCTCCATCTTTCTCAAAGGCTCTTTAGGATTACTTGTATCTTTTCATTTTCTTTATTGTTATAGTTTAGGTGCCCAGATTGTAGGTGATCCATTCTCTCTTAAAAAGAGATGGACAAAAAACTCTCCTTGGGGGTTGTCTAGGAGAGGGGTTATATTATCACTTTTTGTTAGTCATTTCTCCTTTTTTGTAGGGGTAAAATTCTAGATTAGGAGATCTAGGTAGAGGTTTTTTCTTGCAAGTATTTCCTCTCTAAATTTTGGTGTCAACATTTTATTTGTGAGATTGCTTTTAATTTATATTTGTTACACAATTCACCCCCTCTTGTGCTAATAATAGAATGTGGATGAATGGCTCACCCTAAGGTGCCAACATGGAAATGCGTGAGCTAGAAGTAAAACAGTAAGGAATGAACTATATGAAAGTGACATCTGCACTCACATAATAGTGTCGACCAATAGGATTATAACATTTGTAGCCCTTTTGAGTCATTGAGTACCCAACTAGGACACACTTGACTGCTTGAGGTGCAAGTTTGTCCCTGTTGGGGCCATGAAAGTGTACAAATACAGCGCATCAAGTGCCCTTGGGTGGCACCCCAAAAAGCTCACAATCAGGATAAGGGTATTGCTCATCAAGTGTAGTGGATGGCATCCGATTAATGAGGTAGCATACAATTAATAACACATCTTGCCAATATGAAATTGGTAGGCTATTCTAGATCAAAAGAGTCTACGTCACATCCAAAATATGTTGATGCTTCCTTCTACCATGCCATTTTGCTGTGATGTGTAGCGGCAATTGGTTTAGTGGATGATTCCACATTCCTTGTAGTGGTATGAAGGGAGTAAGTGCAAAACTCCAAAGCATTATCCGATCAAATGACTTTCACATTAGTCCCTAATTGATTTTTGATTTTCACCAGAATGGTCTTGATCATATCACCAGCTTTAGACTTGAATTTCAATAGGAACACTGAAGTCAAGTGAAAAAATCATCCACAACAATCAGAACCTGTGTGACTCAAATGATCAGGAGTACAACTAGGTCCTCAAATATCAAGATGAAGTAATTGGAACATTGCCTCAAAGCTTTGATGTCGCGTTCTTGGAAATGAGCTCCTATGATGTTTACCAAGTTGGTAAGCTTTGCATTGGAAGGTAGCAGTTGGTGGAATTTGTGGTATCACCCATTGAAGTTTAGATAAGGGGAGATGGCTAAGTTAGAGGTGCTATAGATGATTGGAAGACCCTCTAGATGAGAAAGATGCATGACCAACGTATGGTGACTATAGGAGGTGATAAACGACACCTTCCTCATGCCCACAGCCAATAACTCATCCTGTCAATAACTCATGCCCACAGCATTGAACATTGCTCTGCAATTTAGTTCATAATCTAACAGATAGTAAGCTCAAGGGAAAGTTTGGAGCAAGAAGAACGTAATAGGGGAATGCCACCCATTAGCAACCAATATGGTTTTGTGTGATGTGATCAGTTTAAGTCTGGAGAACTATCTTGCATCACCGTATGTGTTAAGATTCACTCGAATCAACTAGTTAGTCTACGTCCTTTGCTTGAGACTGGCGTGCAACACCCACTTGGGAAACTTGGGAAGCTCTATATTCTTTAAGTGTCTGAATCAATGTATCATACTCAATCCGTGGAATAGTAATTGTCTCATGCACTAGCCTAGGCGTAACAAAGGCTTAACACTCAACCTTGTCTTTAGCCACCACATCCTTGAGTAGACAACGGACTACCTCTACCTTTCTCGCGATGGTAGATAAACACCTCTTAGACTTCGATTTTGCCTAGATGTATGCTTCTTCGAATTCCTTAACATCGTAAGGAAATGTTTGTGACCATAGCACGTGATTGGACCCGTTGAACTCCACAATTGGGTTAAATGGGGGGTTCTCACACTCACCCTAATCCCTGCCTCCTATAGCATGTGAATGGACTATCATAGAGGCCATCTCCCTTTTTTTTATAAATCAGTGTTTCTACACCTTCAACTACTTAATTTCTACCCCAAACAAGGGTATTTGGATGATTAATCATAAGAGAAAATACTTCATGTGACAAACCAGGCTTCATAGTAGTAGAACTATTTTCTATTAAGCAAAAAATCAAAGATCTTTAAGGCTAAGCATCACCTATAAAGTCATTGCAAGTCTTGTTGGAGCATAAGGCATGGGAAAGAACCACGTAATGGCACCTAGCAGTGAGAGAGGTAGAAGAGGGGTTAGCGGAGCTCCTGAGCCTTGACCAAAGGATAAGCCATTGGATTCGAGCCTTAGAATTGATCCACGATAGCACTATTGGCTACAACAACCAAAGAGGAATGTCTGGGCGACACCTCAGTGGTCCACACTAGCTTGGTTGCAGTGGTAGCCAAAAGGCCTAGTGGTGGCACCATCTGACCTCTAGAAGTTGAGATAGGGTGGTTATGACCCTCCTAGGCGCAACCTAAGGTGGAGGCGATGAGCTATTCTGATTATTGGAGTGAAGATCAGCATCGTTGATGGTTGGCTAGAGGGTTGTCGATGCTAGGGCAGATCGTTGGAGACCAGTGATGAGGCTAGTGATTGGTGGTGGACTGCCCTTGGGCTTATGACCAAAGGCACAACCCCAAGGAGTTAAAGAAAGAACCTTCTTTTTTCAAGTTCTTTTGCATAAATCCCAAGAGAGGGGAAAAAATCTTATTTGGTGAAGAAAAGAGGGAGGAGTTCAAGAGGGTATAGAGCTATGGCCTAGGACCACCACTTTGATATCATGTGAGAAGAAAAAAGAGTCATTCAATCTCAAGAACCCTAAATCTCTATATATATAGAGGGTAGGAAACAATTACAAATATGCCCTCAAGAAAAAGACAATAGAGTAAACAAGATTGAAAATAAACAAGAACTTTCTCAACAATATTATTTTTTGAGCCTCATGTTATTTTTAGTTTCTTTATGGGCATGTACACAATTTTGTGTTCCTTCTTATATAAGAGAGGCTAGGGTTTCTTTTCGTAAGGAGATGCTTCATTTTCTTCTACAAAGCCCTTTTGGAAAGCAAAAGTGTCCCTCGCTAGTTGCATTTTGTGTACCCAATACAAGATTTGACCATAAGAAATGATAATCATCATGGAAAGGTTCATCTCCTTACCCTTTATACGTGTGATCCACTTCATTATTAAGGCCATTATTATAATCTTCAATTCAAAAGGTCCAATTGACTATCTCCAACTTGTTTATAAACATCGCCTCACCAGACCAAGACAACCTGTCAAGCTTCTTCCCTTGCCCCCATCCAAAAGAAACATTGTCTTATACAACACATATTCAACCATCTTAGGCATTATAAAATAAAAAGTTGGGCATGGCAGAAAAGAGTGATTTTAAAAGAACGAACCTCCCTTTTCTGAACGATGATGGGCCTTTCACCCCTTCAGCCTTTGCTAAACCTTTTGCAGCATAATGTTCCAACCAGAGCTTGCAATTGCCTTTCTAAGAGTAGTATACCTAAATCCATCAAAGGAAGTGATCCTTAGAGCTTCTTAGTATTGTCGCACACGTAGCCACCTCACCATCCATCATCTTGGAAGAGATAAAAGAAGAATTTTCTCTATTCAACTTCAACTAAGAGAACTCCCCAAAAGTATCAACCTTATATATATATATGCGGGGGTGAAGTGGAATGAGGTGGCAAACAAATAGTACTATCTAACCTTAGGATTTATAAGAGCGCCTAGGTCGATTTACGTTTGTGTTATTAGGTGGTGGAATGAAAACTAGCAGGTGGGGAGGTGGGGGAAGATTTACAAAACCCTGACCAGCACTTTACTCTGTTCTATCACTTTTACCCACCTCAGGTGAGTACCTATAATCACAGCAAAAGGAGAAAGTGACGTAAAAGTTGAGTAAGGTGAAGAACACGAAAAGACCAAAGAGTGTTGTCTTCCCAGTAACAATGCTAAAATGATTAGTGAGATTTTGTACGCAAAAAGATTAAGTTAAAAATCCGTCGTCGCAGTGCATATAAATCTGCTATCAGATAAATTTATAATTAAAACTCTGGTCAATCCCGGGTCGAACATGGGGAGGCTAACGTTTGGTTAAAAATCATGTTTGGAATTATAATCACAAAATAGAGTAACTGGTTGAAATTAATCTACGCTAGCTATTCTACTTAAAGAATAAATAATAGAAAAGAGAGTGTGTGAACAAATATTTCATAATCCTATGTTCATTACAACTACTTGCAAAAATGAAAACTACATTAAAAAGCAGTAAAAAGATAGAGATAAGAAAATCCTCCTCGATAGTAGCTTGGAGGACGAGCCACGTTGACAGAGCATCTGAAGAGGGTGGTGAGATGCTAGATGAGGGATAACGGGGTTGGAAGACGGAGGACGAAGCAGGGCAGCGTCGTAGCATGATTCACTTCCTGAATGGTGGCGAGAAGACAACCACTGGATGCTCCACGAAGGGGGTGAGAAGATGGACAAAAATTGAGTTTTTTACTCTAGAGAAGCATCCCGGATTTAGGACTAGCTCCTTACAACTTTGGAGAGGGTGAGAGAAGAGAAGGGGTGGTTTCACGAAGGGGGTTGTAGGTGCCCTTATATAGATGAGGATATGGGGGTAGAAAGGTCATTTCAAAGCTTAAACATTAATATCAGGTTTTTAGTGACGTTTATGAGCGTCACTGTAGTCACGTCGCTGAAGATGCGCATGCATCCTTGGCATTGCGATGGGGAACGAAGCATTCTCGTGTGGTCACGTCGACGTCGCCTCGCCTTCAGCCGTTGCGCACGTAATCGCGCCTCGGGCAATCTTAGCCGTCCAATCGCACGATCGGACGTGTTAAACGTTGTGAGATCCGCTTCATCTTCATGCATTGCGCGCGCCCGTGTACGATGGCGCATCATCGCACATGTGTTCATCTGGTGCTCGATGTCGCGCCACATCGCTGCTCCATCAACCGTCCATCGCACATCTGACGGTCAAATTCCGCCTGCACCCGCCTTCAGTGTGGATTCGAACACAAGCCTCTGTTGTGCATAAGGCGCTCACCCGCTGTGCTACACCCCTCTGTGTCGCTTTTTTGGTTTTTTTGTCTGCACGTTCTCAGCCGTTGGATGAAGATCCAACGGTTGAGATCAAGGGGCGCTTGATGCGAGGAGGAAGGCCGGCGGCATTGGGTAGCTATGATGGCGTCACATGGTGCCATCGTGGCCGTCCATCTTTTTCTTATAGGTGGTGCCATGGATGTCTAATTGAGTCATTTTTTATGCCATTAGGCAGCGGTTGTCGATCTGAACCCATCCGTGTAGTTGGATTTGTCGTCTGAAGTCCAGATTTTCATCACGTTGCCCTTTGGCCTTTGATCTTCCTCAGACTGCATATGATGCCACAGAGGTCCGATCGAAGCGATCTCGGAGTTTTGGACTCCAATTGTCGTCCTGATTTGATCCGTACGGTTAGATATTTAATTCGAGGCCAAGATAAATATTGCCCTTTCCCCTGACTATAAAAAAAGTAAATTAACCTATATTTTGTACAATCTATTCTAATTGCAGGATGATGCATGCTATGCAATATTTATAATGCTGAATGTAATTATACGCTTAAGAACACACGTAAATAGATAGTTTGTGTGAAATAGATGTATCTACATCAGCTGTTGATATGTGATTGGTTTCTGAAAAACCAGTGGAGGATCTTTGAACTGGGCATTATCAGTAACTGTAGTATCTAGTGACATTATTTGAATAGCAGGAAAGCCACCAAACTGAATTGAAGGAATGGGCATGGGAGCCCTCTCTGCCTCAAGTGCCAACTGTCTCCCAGTAACTGAAAAATATAGGACAATCTCATGAAAAGTAACATCGAACTGACAAAGTGCCTCTTCTGTAGAGGATCATAACATCTGTATCTTTTCTGAATGTGATTGTAACCCAGAAAGACACACTTGACTGCTCTGGGGGCCAGTTTATCTCTACCTAGCCCAGTAATATACACGAAGGCTACACAGCCAAAAATTTGGGGTGGCAACTGGAACAAATCCTGGTCAAGGTGCAATATCTTCCAAGGCACCTGCTCAAATATAACAGAACTAGGTATTCTATTAATTGACATGTTGTCAACGTCGCATCTCTCCAGTACTGTGAAGGCGCATCATGGTGTATCAAAAGAGTGTGCCACATCCAAAATGTGCTTGTGTTTCACTTAGCTACCCTATTTTGCTGCGATGTATAGGGATGTGGTTCAATGAACCACTCTATGAAATTTGTAAAATGCCTTCATATAAGTAGTACAAAATTCTAATGCATTATTAGTATACACAATCTTGACAGTGGAAGCAAACCAATTCATTATTTCAATGATAAAGTTCTCAATTATAGGCCCAACGGCTAACTTATTATTTAACAAAAATAGCCAAGATACTCTGAAACAATCATCCACCATCACCAAATAATACCTATGTCCCAGTCAATTTGGAATACGATTAGGACCCCATACATCTAAATGCAGCAAATCAAACAAAGACTCAGAAACAGTAGAGCTAGTAGGGTAAGTAGATCTATGGTACTTTCCCATCTAACAAGCATCACAATGAATCTCGGTGGCTAGTAAAATATAAGACATGATACGACGTAGCCTGTCTAGTGAAGGATGACTAAGGTGATTGTGCCAATGTAAGGCACTCCCAACAGCAAAGCACACATCTCCCTGGCACTGTGCAGCAAATGGCGTCTGAGATAGGCGATACATGCCACCCTCTTCATGTCTGCCACGAATCATCTGCCCTGTGAGCTTGTCTTGAAATACACAACCAACATCATCAAAAATCACCTTGCAATTGAGATCTTTTGTAATCCGACTAACGTATAACAAGCTCATCAGGAAATTAGGAATAAGCAGAACCTTTGGGAATTTCATATTGGGGGTAATCGGTACCTCCCCTGGACCATCAACTCTAACATGCCTCCCATCTGCTACCTGAACAATCCTACCAGGACGTACAGGCTGAAGGTGTTGAAAGCTACTATGATTACCACTTAAGTGCTGGGATGCACCCGAATCTACCAACTAAGTAAACCTGTCAGACACAACAAAAACAGACTCTATACCGGAGGAAGCAATAGCAGTATCTAAAAAAGATGGAGCCTCTTGAGTAATCTGAGCAAGCCTCTGTACTACAGCATCATACTCAGCACATGACAATGTGTCAAACTTTGTCTCAGAAGAAGCAGCAACCTGATTGGCAACAGGAGGTCTCCCATGCTTAAACCAGCATGAAGCCTCCATGTGGTCAATCCTACCGTAGAAGGTACACGTGGGTCATCGTTTACCTGCCTATCCTTTGCCACGACCACGTCCATAAGTAGAGGATACACCTCTCATGCCTTAACCTCCACCAACAACTAATGCAGAGGTCTGTCTAGTAATCTCAAGAGCAGGAGCCACTACAGTGATCTAGCTCAGTCTATTGTAAGTCTCCTTAGGTGTTGGAAGCTTCGATAGTGTCAGAATCTAAGATCAACAACATCATATTTTGGGCCTAACCAAGAGAGAGTGAAGCACTACTGTCTCCTTACGATACTTCAGATGAGTACCACAAGTGCACACTGGTTTGCAGGCATTGTATTTCTCCAAAAGTCCTTTCAAAGTGACATAATACTGTGTCAAGGACTGTCCCTCTTGCCTGAGAGAAAACATCTGATTATGGATCTGATAGACCTTGCTAGAGTTCTTCTCATGGGAATACGTGTCGTGAAGTGTATCTCACATCTCATTAGTTGTTCTGTAGTACAGGATGCCGTCTCCAATCTGGGGTGACATGGCATTCATGATCTAAGCCATCACCAATGCATTATCTTTCTTCCATGAGACGTATTTCTCAGTCTTATTCTGAGGCTCTGGCTCTAGTAGTAGATGCTTCTTGTCGTAACCTTCAACGGTCATCAGAAAGGTTTGAGACCAACAAGCGTAGTTGATCTTATCCAACTTTACGATCGTAATAAAGAATGAATTCTTGTAATTTTTGCTCTCCTGACTTGTCTTCGACATAACTACAAAAGAAGAAGAAGCCATGACGCTCCAAGCACCACGAAGTCGCCAAAATCAGATATGAAATCCAATTTTCAGATCTGCTGAACTAGCATAGATCACACCAACAAGTGATTTAACTTGAAAACCAAGTCATCTATTGCTTGCAAATCAAGTTAGACATGCATAGAAACCCTCCAACAATTAGTAGGAGCCTACTAGGGTCCAAAGGCACCCTTAGTAGCCCCTAAAGGAGGGCTACTCCCTTTTTCCTCACTGCGCTGGAGCACGAAGCCCCACCAGTGGCCTTGCTGCCGGTCAATGGAGGATCAGCCGCCGATTAGGTCACACCCGTAGCCTTGCATCGTTGTCACCCATAACCTTGGCATGCCTGCAACGCCGCCACTGGAGCACGTCGCCTCCGTAGTGCTGTCGCAAGAGGCTTGGCGTCGTCACTTGCCGCTGCTGGAGATCCCCTCCGCCGTCTTGGGGGTGCGTCGGTGAGGGTGAGGAGCGGTGAGTGACGGGGTGACAGCCTTAGGGTTTTGGTGGATGGGGTAGTGTAACGACCCGATTTTTGAGTCCCTGCGAGACACGAGAACCGGACCGACTCGACTAATCCCAAGACCTAGTCGTCCAATGAGAAAGTAACCAAAAGAGCAGTAAAATAAACCACATTCAACATGAAATATAACTAGCAGTAACAAAATACAGCAGTAAGAAAAAGAACTACTACAGCATGTACCACCACAACAGTAGAACAACATTTATAACATAACAAGAACTGCGAGTAAAGAAAAGTACAAAGTAACAAACTACTCATTACAGTGGAATAAAAAGGGCACAAAAGAACAGTGGTAACTCTACTGGACCCTACTCGGCCCAGCGTCCTCTGCAGCCGCTGACCTTGGCTGCTCAACACCTGGTCCTGAAAAGTAACGAGTGTAACACGTCAGCGAAACGCTGAGTAGAGTAGCAGCTAAACTAAAGAAACAGTGAAGTGTACAGTAGCTGTTATATTTTGTTACTTTCTTTATTTGCGTCTTTCAATTATCTCACGATTTTATTTATTTCTCAGATCCTTCACTTGATCTCGAATGTTCCTCGTGGGAACGATCTTGGTTGCAGTCTTTTCCGAACAGTAGAAGTAACACGTGGTGCTCTCCTGGCCGGGAAAGTCCCCCGTTGTGATCCTACTCTCAGTTAACCACCCCAAGGTCACTGACAGACGTAACGGTGACTACGGCACGCGCGGTAAACGCACGGGTAGCTAACCCGCACTGGCACGCGGTCAGTCGTTTCTGTTAACGGGTACGTCCAAAGCACAGCACGGAACCAGTATAGGGCAGAACCCTCTCAGGGGTCCAACGCCTCCACAGTAACCAAACAGGGGCCTTGCCCCTCCACAGTCCGCGCACCCTCGCCTGACTACCCTGGTTTGCCCCAGTGTGCCTAACAAGTCGGTGTAGGAGGCTAGCAGAACCCCGGGGCCCGTGGGGTAGCTAGTGCTCTCCCTACACTAGTTGCTCTCCTCGGTACTACGTACACGAGGGCCAGCAAGTCGGTACAAAGTGGCCAGACCTAACCCCGGGTCCCTGGGGCGGCTGGCTCCGCTCTGCACTAAACAGGTAACAGGTGCTTCCCCTAGTACTACGTACCCAAGAGACAGCACACTACCACGTCTTTCTTTCTCAGTTCCATTTCATTCTCTTTCCAGGAGTTCTACTCCTAATTTCCCGTAGGGTTCCAGCTCTTTTAACTCAGCACATTCAGGTTTCACCTTTCCAGTTTCACGTTCATACAACCCATATTCTCAATCATGTTCATTTATTTATAACAGGCAGCTGTTAAATCAATCTACAGGCAGCTATTATTTCCTTTCCACATTTTCCATGACTGCAATATGTATATTCATTTCCCTAGTTTTCCAGTCCTAGGATTCATGTCGTACCCTAGGATCTACCATTCAATCTAGTTTTTCAGCCCTAGGATTCATGCAATGCCCTAGGTTCTATCATTCAATCTGGTTTCTCATTCCTAGGATTCATGCAATGCCTTAGGTTCTATTAATTGTTCCATATTTGTAACAAATTATGTTAATAATTCTTAAAGCCACTCTACTAGTTACAACGGGAGTACTGGGGGCGTGGTCGGGAATCCCGCGTGCCTCCGCAACCTCCGAGACTGCAATGGAACGGGGTCCTATCACAAGGATCAACACAAGGGATTTCTCAAAACAGTATGTAACTACTGTAGACGGGTAGAGGATTTAATTCCGAAAAGAACGCAACTTGAAACGCGGAAAACGGACTCCGAACGGGCCCTAAACGGGTCGAAAATGACGAAACAGTGCAAAATCAGACGTCTGGAAGACGTCTTAAAATGAGGATCAGATGGTACCTTCGCTCTGTATAATCTCTTAGACGTCCAGAAGCCTGCAGGGGCGTCTGGCCTAGTTTCCAGACGTCCGATGGTCACCCCGGATGTCTGGAAGTCTTTCTCGTCGTCTGGCATTGCAGCCAGACGTTTGATTCGCGTTGGATGGTGAATCTCAGAACCGCGCATACCCATTCCTCGCTCTCAGTACGGACGGTCGAAGGAAAGGAGGAAGTACGAAATAATTTACCTTTCAGACGTCTGGACAGTCCTCCAGACGTCTTCCCCGTCGTCTGGTTGGAAGACCAGACATCTGATTTTGGAAAAACTTCCAGAATCAGAGCTCGACGCGCTCTCCGCCCGCGACGCACGGCCGCGCCGCGCCTCGTCCGCCTGCTGCTCGAGCTGCAGCAGACCTCTCGCGTCACTCCGTGCCCGCTGAAATCGAATTCCAGACGTCTGGAAGGGGTTCCAGACGTCTGGTCAGACGTCTGGGTCACCTCCCAGACGTCTTAAAAGACGTCTTGAAGCCGTGTTCGTTACAGGTAGGTGGCTTGTTTTGGTGGGATGCCTGAGCGTCGATCTAGGATCGCCGCTCTAATACCAAGTAGGACGAAATAACCAATCTTATTCTCAAATAAAACTCTACACCTCTGAACATGGAGAGAGGTTGCGAAAATTACACAAGAAAATCAGACAAAAATATAAAATAACCAAAACTTCCCTAATACATAACACATGAAAGATAAGTGGAGAGCTCAGCAGATTGGATTTGTTGTCTTATCAAAGGAATTAGGGAGTTTAATTCCACTTGAGGTGTTTGTTTGGTGGAATAAGAAGAAAATTAGTTGAAAAGAAGCAGGCGGAATTAGATAATTTCACCCAGAGGGGCGGAATTGCCTAATTCTGGAATTACACCCCTAATTCCATAATCGCGTAATTCCAAAATTGGAGGTGCCAAACGCGGAATTGAGGGCGAAATTAATGTTAATTCCGCGTACCAAACACCCGATAAAGAAATGGTTAACTTTTGATTATCTTCATTTTATAGTGAGTTATGATACTACTTATAAACTTATTATCATGTCTTTTATTCTTCTGTGAACTTAGTGTACGTCTATCATGCCATTTAAAATTTACAATTCCAATCTTTGGTAGTAATTAAAATCATAATTTTCTAAACTATCCATAAAATCATAATTTTATAAATTTATAACATTTTAGGTTATTTTGGACCTTTTGAGCAATTTTTCTAAAATTCACCGGTATTAGTGATATATCCCCGACATATCTCTTTTTTGACTTGTCGATACGACATCGATATTGACATTTAAAACCTTGAAGCACACTACACCAGATATATTAGTAAAAACCATTGCCACAATCAAGTAAATGGAGTTTGACAAGGTAGTCAACCTGAAACTATCCAAAGTATTGATGCCTCCTTTGGAAGAAGAAAAAGATAGAAGTGATTGAGCCTCTCAAAATCTATATTACCATATGGAAAAATTCTTGGATTATCGCCACCACATCAAACCCAACATCCCAGAACTCCTTATAGATAAAACCTAGAGGCCATCCGAACCAAGGGATCCTTTTGCCTCAAGGCCATGTAAAGCAACTAAAATCTCCTCCTCTGAAACCTTCTGATCAATTTTGCTCTTGTAGCATCATCCAATTTCACCATATTCGAAGATCCCAACCGCTACTCCCTAGGAGCTCTCCTTATAGTAAAAGCATGAAAGTGACCCATGATGGCCTAGCAAATCTACTCTCTATTATTCAGCACCTCATTATTGACCTGTAGAAAGAATCATGTCGGTCCTTCGCCTAGAGCTGGCTGACATATGGAAGAACCTCGTATTAGAATCACCCTCCCTATGTTGCAACTGTTTGGATTTCTGTTTCCAATCCATACCTTTTTTTTGGTCCTCTCTCTGATAACATTCTAAACATGTATCCTTTCCTGTTGATCAGCTTTGTCCAACAACCTCAAGCCTTCCTTCTCATCTAGTCTAGCCAAAGACTCCAAAGCATCTCTTCAGGTGTCATCACGCCTCAAAGTAATCTCCATTTTAAATCCAATCAAAGCCTGTCTAATCACTAAAATACAAGCTACCAAAGTGTGTAGCCAACATGGAGGTAGGGACCTCGCACCACTTTTCTCTGACGAAGTCGCGAATGTAGGTTGCATCAGAGAGGGAGGTGAATAGTGCGTGATAAAAAAGTTCAACGAATAAAATGATCAATTACTCAAACAAAGCATTCACCACATGAGATAAGATATTTTTAGGTGGAAACCCAACCCAGGTAAAAACCACCATCCTCTCGATTTAGGATTTTTCATTCTACTTAGTAGATTAAATCCACTAAATGTACCACTTAAATCAATGTTGGCACAACCTCAATGCAAACACACTACTTTAAATCGATGGTAGTGTACCTCAAACCCCTCTTCTTCAAGAAGAGTTTTATCTTATGAGGAGATGGAAATTCGTAACACAAATATCCAACTAAAAATAAATACAAAAGAACCTATAGAGCCCAAAATAAAATATAAAGACACAGGCATAGATTATTCCTCTAATGCGAAAGCAGAATGACGTGGTAGTGTGGTGTTTCGGTGATCTTCGATGCGAAGTGTAGAACTCAGAGAGCAGCTTGATAGATTCTAAACCTCAATCTCACTTTGTAGGTGTGATATGAAGTAGTAGCACTCAACTATTGATGCACACTTGTAGTTCTCTCTATCTATGTGTGTCTAGGCTTAAGAGTGTCCTTCGATATTTATAAGGGTGTTTAAAACACTCTAGATAGGCCTAGGGACTTAAATTAACGGTTGGATAACTTAATTAAATAAAACAAAAAGCAGATCTCTTAGGCAATGGTAATCAGTCAGCGTTTGGTTGGCTTACTTGAACATAGCTAGTCAACTAACAGATAATTTCAGTTGGCATCCTAAAGAGATTTGGAAGGCTGACTCTAGGCCTCTATGGTTAGATGTTTGTTGGCCAACACATAGTATATAAGTCAGTCGATTGACGGGCGATTGGCTGGTAAAGGATTCTAAGTTCAGAGTTTCCTAGTCTTGGGATTTTTGGTAGGTGGTTGATGCCCGTTACAGTATCAGTTGATGCCCTAAAAGGGTTAGGTCGACTGGTGGTCATCGCCCTATAAATGTGGACCTGGGAAAACAACAATAAGGCAATTAATGGGTTCAACTTCCAAGGTTTCTAGCCGTTGCTGGGCCAAGGCCTAGGCCACTAGTCAGCGGCTGGTTGGTTGGCTATATGCGAACTGGTCGACGGGTGGGTCAACTAGTAGACTTGGCTACAGAAGAGCCAGCCGGTGCATGTAGGAACTAGTCGGCACCCCTAACCTATGTATTGCTGTTTTGGGTGGTTTAAGGCTTGGGTTTGGTTCCCTTTGTTGCCTAACTGTCAATTAAGGTTCTTAACTCTATTTTGGACTCTTTTACAAGAAATCTAAGAAATGAAAAGGCAACAAATAAATACAACAAGATACATCAAAAGAAACTAAGCCCTATTCTTCTCATCATCAAGCTTCAAGTCCTTAGCTCTAAGGTTTTAGTTCAAAGTTCTAACTTCATGCTCCTTGATACTTTTGCTTAAGCCATCATTCTCCTCCATCTCTATGGATCTTGAGTTTGAGCTCGTCTAACACTTTTAACTAAATTGCATTTAACTTGAAATCTCACAACTCAAATGTAATTGTTAGATATAAAATATTTTGTTATCAGCAAAATTAAGGACCCAAGGTGCATTTGCACCAACAACGAAAAACCGGCTCCAATAACCACAACTTCTAGAACTTGAAATAATTCGAGAAAGATCCCCCCTCACCATTGTCCCAAGCCAAAAGCGTATGGTCCGAAAAAGGTCTCACCAAAGCTGAGACCACAACCCATTGACAAGCCTCCACTAAGGGAAGGCCCGAGAAGAATCTGTTTATGTGAGAAGCCTGACCAGAACCATTCCTTCAAGTATATTGTGTTCCCGTGATCGAAAGATTCAGCAATTTAAGCTCATCAATAGTCTAACAAAAATCAAAAGAACCATCTGTCCTGCTGCCTGGTCTGTCATCTTCTAGTAGAGTAACATTAGCAGCGCCTCTTACAAGTCAGGCGCAACCATCAACGAAAATCGATGCCTGCCTCAACTCCTCTCACAAAATAGACATGGAAGATGCATCAGAAGGCCCATACACACTAGAAAAGTCCCAAGTCACACCATCAAAAATATAGGAGAAGACACCTGTAATCACCCTCGAGTCCACCGTAGAATCTATGAGGCGAAAGACATCACCCTTCCATATAAGGATTTGGCCACTTGACCTACCAACAGCCCCAACAACCAACAAATCAGAGAATATCTCCATACAAGCTCCTCTTCGCAATGGCATCAAGTTCCTCCAAATGTGTCTCCTAGAACCACATCCACTCTGCCAAATACCTCCTCAATGTAGATCTTTGGGCCAGATCCTGATGACCCCTTACATTCCATGATACAACTCCAACCATGGGTATCAACAGAGACCTTGCTGGAGGGCGAACGCAACACCCTTTTAAGATTAAGCACCTTGGCAACCCGAAGCTCCAGATCTGACCTCTATCACCTGCCACAGAATTTGCCTTAACAATCTTCCTCTTGTAACAAGATCGATACCTTAGACCACTCTGGACTGAAATAAATCTGCATGTACCACCCTTCACCGACCCAGACATGGACATCTTCAAATGATCCCGCCGAGACATTGCAGTAGGCTCCTGCACATCCAACCTGGTCTGCTGATTGAAATTCCCTGCAGCAGCACGATTCCTGAAATCACCAGCATCAGCTGCAGGTAAATCAGCAGATCGTGCCTTCAATCTGTCCTGATACGTATCACCATCGAATGCCGTGCTGCTGGCTGAAGAAGCAGGCCCACCAGCAGATGGACCACATCCATCTGACCTCGCTTCACTTCTATGCAAATCAGGGGAATAAGTAGACGCAGCAGGAGAAGGAAAATATATCTGGATTATCAAGACCAAAAAGAAGTTGGTAAATGCTTGAATGGACACTCAACAACTCCGGATCCGGAAACAGATCCAAAGGCACCCTGTTCAGCACCAAATAAAATGCCATAGGGGCCCTGAAGTCCGTCCACATCAGCACCATCAGTAATGTGGCCCAAAGCAGCCCCATCCCCATGCCTACATAATTTAGAGGTGCAAGCAGGAGAAGAAAAGACGACACCTGGGATATCGGGTCCAAAAAGAACTTGGTCTAAGAAACGTTTAAATGGAGACTCACCAACTTTGGATCCTTTTCCGGATCCAGAGGGACGCTGTTCAGCACCCATGAAAATGCCACAAGGGCCCTAAAGTCTGTCCACATCTGTTGCATCATTAACGTGGCCCAAGGCAGTTCCATCCCCACGCCTACATAATTTAGAAGAACAAGCAGGCCCAGCAGCGGAAGAAGAAAAGAAAAAGCTTGGGATATCAGGCCCAAAAAGAACTTGGTTTGAAAAACATTTAAATGGAAACACACCAACTCCAAATCCATTTCCGGATCTTGAGGCACCTTGTTTGGTGCCAAAAAAATTGCACAAGGGCCTAGTAAATCTCCTTCCAAATCTACAGGACTAGGAACATGTGCATCGCAGCCCATCGCATCAGCAGTGAAAATGTTCCGTGCAGCACAATCGACACCAGCAGAATCTTCGTTGCACGTGTCCTCATCCAAGTCAACAACAGCATTGCCAACACAGTAAACACAGCTTCATTTTTGGCATGAATGGTAACAGGTTGGCGGCTGTTCTCCTTCCCAAAAAAAGTGGAACTAATTTTGGAAGGTCTAGCTTGCTAAATTCGAATTTCAAATAGTCCCCGATATTCTTTGCTTCCAAATTTGGCGAGCAGGCTGCATTCTCCAACCAACTAGCCGACCACCACCATCTCCAGCCCCTCTTTGGCCGCCGTGAGCCACCACCTCAACAAAGGATGAACCATGGAAGGATCCCAACGTGTTCATCTTGAAAAATACAATCCAAGAACACCCATCAATCCTAACAGCACTTGCAGGCAAAGAACGACCATGAAGCAACTCTGCTTCAACAAAAATCCATGGCATATCACCATTACAAAATGCTACTCCCTTGTACCACGTTACCCGAGCAAACAGAACCTCTTTACACCTCAAATGCAAGGGTACACCAACAATTGAGAATTGAGTCGAATGTCACATTGGGGCTCAATCTTCAACAGTACCATCATACAATGAAGGAGAATGCCAATGAATAACACCTCCACCAATCACCATCTCCCCGAAAAGTAAACGCTTAGCATCCTCCTCCAAAAGCCCGAACAGAAGCAACTTAGAATATGAGAAGAAAGAGAGTTTCCAACCTTTAGAACCAACCCCAAACTTCACTAGGAAACTTCTAACATCCAAATTTAAATGGCCTCAAATCGTAACACCAACAACCGCTAAATAAAGAATCTGATCAAGGCACCCACCTCTAGGAACTTAATCAATGATCACCTCAAGACCCGGAGGAGGTAGAGGATGGAGAGGACCCATCCTCTTCAAAAACCTCCATTGACGATGGCCCACTCCCTTACACACCACTCTGTTGCGACATGACCCTGACTCCACTTGAAGCTCATCACCCCACGACAAGTCCTCTCCAGAGAGGATCGCCTCCTCGAGCTATTCCTTAGCACAATTGGAGGCTGACTCTATGGAGGATTTTTTTGAGTGGTGAAGAGTTGTGGATTATTTTAGTCCCACATTGTGTGGGACAAATTGTGTGTGGTTTGGGTTGCCTATATAAGGCCCATGTATGTCTCAGTTTATCCTTAAGAAGAATAAAGAAATATGTCACCCCATAAGGGCATTCTGGCGTAGTTTCTCCTTGTTCTTCGTGAGTGGGGTCTTTACGTAAACCCAAGTCTTGTTGATTGCTATACTTTGATATTGTGCCCATTATTATTATGCTTTTGCTTATTTCTTAACAATCTACATACAATTGGGATGATGCTAAAGGTGTCCCATTAACCAAATCCCTTGATAAGTCACCGTGGACAAGCAATGAGGGTGCAAACGGTTGTAGCATCAACTGCCAAACAAATAAGAGGGGTAAGAGGGTACACCTGCCACAGACCACATCGATGCTGGATCCACCTACCCTAAACTGAAAAAGAATTGGCCCTTAGATAATGCTTCATCCAAGACATCCAGAGGTTTGGAACTTTTGTGTTTGGAAAGAACTCCACAAGAAAGCGTAATGGGTTTTGACAACATTAACCTTCCAAACTAATCCCTTCGTTGCCACTTGGTCTAATAGTTCACAACTTTAGTGGCCATCATGACACTATCAATCAACTGCCTTCCCTTGATGAAAGTCGACTACACCATGCCATCAAAATCATCCATGATGTGTCTGTTAGTAAGGACCTTCACCATAATCAGGTAGACTGCATCAGAGAGAGAAATCGCCCTATAGTCCACTCTCTTTGACAAGGTGCTCGTGTGCTATTCATATTGGGATAAGGGGCATCCAGCTAGGGATTTTCAGGATCCCATTAAATGTCTTCATTTTGGTCAGATAGGACATTACTAAGATCAATGTGTTGCAGCTTCTTCTCACCCCTCTTGGGGGAGTTAGTAGGTGTGGTAGGGGATGATAGGGATGTTTGGAAGCATGTTGCTCTCTCTAATGACTGGCTACTAATGCTAGAAATGGATGCTCCTTGATTAGAGGAATTTGTTTGGTTTACAAGGCCCTTGGATGAATGCCATCCATAGCCATTAGGGAATGCACATGATAGCTAGCCATGCTCTGTTAAAGTGCAAGAAGGAAAAAGGGGTGTACTTTCAAATGCTTTGACCTACATAAGAGCAAAATGAAATTGTCAGGATTTGACACATTGTATTGGAGCGTGGAGTCTCCAAGTGCGTGGAAACAGTCCCAAACAAGGGGCTACCCACGTGTGGACAAGGAGATGCAGGCGCAGGTACACACAGCAACAAGATGTTGCTGTGTGGAGACGTCCAAGTTGGACGTCAGATGTTTGATCTGGTGGTCAGGGAAGGCCCAACGTGAAGAAGAAGGGAGAGAGGAGAGGAGCTTCTGGAACAGTTGGAAATAGTTGTATTACTCAAGAGAAAATAGTTGGGAAGGCTCTCTATTTAAAGAGAGAACATATCTCCTAAAAATAGTAACAAATAATCCTAAAAGATCCCTTATATGGAAAGATCTTCTCTTAACTAAAACAAATCCCACAACTTTTATTCTTAAAACAACTTTACCAAAAATAGGAAACGACTAATTTTGGTGCACCCAAGTTTGGTTCTTGGGAACCCAAACCGTCAGTCCTGCTGCATCTTTTACTACTGCTGGTCTGCATCTCCTGTTGCACTGTCACATGGCTTGATGTGCCACGTGGCATTTTTCTCTGCTCCTAACACTCCCCCTCAAGTCAAAGGTCGGGAGGCCGACGACTTGCTGAAATTGAAAAATGCTACATTGTTCTTCTCTTGAGATTTTGAGGACGATCTCTGTGCCTCTTCTTCCACGCTCGAGAGTCAAGCTCTTCATCTTAGTGTTCCTCGAAGCATTAGAGGGTTCCATGTGTATGGTGTGCCTTGCTCTTGAGCCGGCAAAGACCTTCACCTTTTCTTCAAGCCAAGGTCACCAAGAGAAAGTAGAGAAGTCAATGCATTCTTGGTGCTCTTCTAGAGGCTACACTACTTATCTTCTGATAAATCTCCTCTTCAAACTTCTCCTTGTCATCTTTAAAGTCCGGCGCCTCTTCAAGGGGAATACTCAGTTTCTCTTGGCCTCCAACAAAAATCTTAAAGGTGCAGGCCCACAAGACGTAGTTAGATGCACCGCTCAACTTGATGTTGTTCCAGAGACAACCACCTTGTTTTCTCCGAGTCCAAGTGTGGCGTCTCCAACTGTTGTGGTAGATTCTGCCATCTTCTCCTAGTCTTCTTTCTTTGGGTAAGTTGTCGGATTTGTCAAGGACTTCTTGGATGCAAGAACCACCAACATGTGGTCTTTGACTATCCACGCACAAGGAGCCTAGATCGAAGGCTTTGATATCATGTCAAGATTTGACACCTTGTATTGGAGTGTGGAGACTCCAGGTGCATGGAAACAATCCCAAATAGGGGACTACCTACGTGTGGACAGGGAGATGCAGGCGTAGGTGCACGCAATAGCAGGGTGTTGCTGCGTTAAGAGGTCTGGGTTGGACGTTAGATGTTTGATCTAGGCGTTAGGGAAGGCCTAGTGTGAAGAAGAACAGAGAGGATAGGAGCTTTTGGAATAGTTGGAAACAGTTGTATTGCTCAAGAGAAAATAGTTGGGAGCTCTCTATTTAAAGAGAGAACATATCCCCTAAAAATAGTAACAAATAATTCTAAAAGGTCTTATCTCTTAACTAAAACAAATCCCACAACTTTTCTTCCTAAAATAACTTTACTAAAAATAGGAAACCACCAATTTTGGTGCCCCTAAGTTTAGTTCTTGGGAACTCAAGCTGCCGGTCCTGCTGTATCTTCTGCTGCTGCCGGCATGCATCTGCCACATGGCCTGATGTGCCACGTGGCATTCTTCTCTGCGTCCTAACAGAAACAATGAAGGCTGAAGGGTGCAACTACTGTGTTTTGTAGTGGCTAAATTCAAACCTAGTTCATAAGCTCTTTGCGTTCTTTATCTTCTTGTGGGTTTGTAACCACCACCACCACCACCCCTCCCCCCAAACACAAATCCAAGTTTTGAGTGAGCTGTTTGAAGAAATTAAACATAGAATATACATTTAAAAAAAAGAAATTAGACATAGAACATCATCATTCAGTTGATTCCCCTTTGTTAATCTTCTTATCTCGTTTTAAATGTTTGAGTTGTCTAAAATTAGTCTCTTTGATATTCCTCTGTCTGAGAGAAGGCCAAGTTGCATGTGAAAATTGACCTGAAAATTAACTTTATATCTGATCTGTGAATCATTCTTAACTAACCATAATGGTCTGAATCTTATCTAACAAATCATATTGGTTGTAACAAATACCTCATTCCTGTTTATAATGCAGGAAGAGCATGACTGAGTTTGACCCTCGTTTGGTAGCACCAACTTGTCTATACCTGGCATCAAAAGCAGAAGAAAGCACTGTGCAGACTAGACTACTTGTTTTCTACATAAAGAAAATATGCAAGTCGCTTTTGCTTCAAGTTATTCTTTATGTTGCTTCTACTGTACAGGTTATGCTTTTTAAATAATATTGTCAACTTGACAGTGCAGGTTTGGATGAAAAGCACAAATATGAAGTCAAGGATATTCTTGAAATGGAAATGAAGCTACTAGAGGCACTGGACTATTATTTGATTGTTTACCATCCATATCGTGCATTAGTGCAGTAAGTATATTGCTTTCCTTCTTACATTTGAATCTTTTATTTCTATATCTAGTTGTTTAAATTGCACAAACAATTGAATTCACACCAGCATATGGGCATCACATCCTAAAGCCAACATATAAAAATAAGCATATAACTAGCATAAATGCTACAGGGAATCGGAAAAAGCATTAAAAGTGAAATGGGAAGTGGGTACAGAAAATAGCCATGTCCGTAACTCTTCAGGATTGGTAAACCTGTCTCTATCTTGTGTCATCGCCTCCTTGCCACCATCTCGACCCTAGAGTCTACTTGTTGGGCCACTTGCTTATTTGTGTCTCTACACAAGTAGAACATCAGG
Organism: Thalassia testudinum; assembly: GCA_037157565.1. Lineage (NCBI taxonomy): Eukaryota > Viridiplantae > Streptophyta > Magnoliopsida > Alismatales > Hydrocharitaceae > Thalassia > Thalassia testudinum. Next base: position 97,527,084 of record JAZHRO010000039.1, on the reverse strand, counting down.
TATCGCTGTAGCCCTGGTGTCTGGTCAGGAGGCTCTTGACTAAGGGGGATATGCTGGAGAATAATTAAGAATTAGTTGTTTTTCTTTTCAACAAAAAAAAAATCAATTGTTTTTGTATGTTTGGTGTTAAAACAACAACCGAGCCTTTTCCCACACTAAGTGAGGTTGGCTACATGGATTCTTTCCCTCCACTCAAATTTGTTTTGAGTTATTTTTGGGCTTAAATTGAAGTAATTGAGGTCATATTTAATAGCTTCCTTTCAACACTTCTTTGGTGTTCCTTGCTTCCTCTTAGCAGGTTCAACTCCTGACTCCTCATCATCTTCTAACAGGGTCATTTAGTGGTCTTCTCTGCAAATGTTTAAACTACTTTAGATGTGTCTTATTTTATCCTCTATTAGTGCCATCCTAACTTTTTCTCGGATAATCTTATTCGAAATACGGTCCTTCTTTATATGACCACACATCCATTTTAATATCTTCATTTTTGCAACATCCATCTTTTGCACATGCCTATGGTAGGTGTTGAGTGGAGAGTTGTAATGAGGCTTGCTTTAGTCCTACATTTTGTGTGGGCAAGTTTTTGAGGAGAGTGGTTGCCTATATAAGGCCAATGTACCCCTTAATTTATCTTTGAAAGAATAATATAGAAATATCTCTCCCCATAAGGGCCTTCTCCTGTAGATTTTTTCTCGTTTTTTGTGAGTGGGATTTCTATATAAATCCACATGTTCTTTATTGCTATACTTTGATTTCATATGCACTTTTATTTTGCTTTTATATATTTTAACATGATATCAGAACAATTTGTTCTTGTGTTCTTTTTTGATTGTTTATTTCTTGTTATTATGGTTCTTCTTTATTGGTGCCTCTGATCTCGGGGGAGAGGGGGAAACCCTAATCTCTCAATGCAAAGAGATTTGGTTAAGAACAAGATCGCCTTGCAGCAATAGAGCTATAGCACAACGACGTTGAAGGTGGCTAGTGTTGTCTGGGAAAGGTGAGGAGTCCAAGCATAGGAAGTGCAACCCCAAGCACCTCATTCCATGTCACCTCGTGCTTAAGGCTCCCAAGGAGGGTCGACGTGCAAGGTTCCTGCCTGATGGTAGTAGCGCAGAGCAGTGCTGTCAAGGCACTCGCCTAAGGTGAGGCGAGGCCCTGGTGCCTTGACAACCCTCAGGCGAGGCGATTTGGTCTAGGCGATGCTTAGGCGAGTGTCTCACCTTAAGGCACTAGGCACTAAGGCTCTCGCCTTAGCCAAATACAAAGAGGAATCAAGCAAAAGCCCCTTCTATATTGTATTAACATGAAAATAAGCCCCTCTAAAAGCTCTAAAAGAACCCCTTACCTCCTAAAACCACATCGCACCTCTCTCTCAAATATTGGAGCTACTTAGCCGAAGTTTCTCCTCATCGTCAAGCTTTTACCATTGGTGCTTGTCCTTACATTGAGTTTCTCCCTATTGTTGGAGCTTCTTCTTGTTATCAAGCCTACCTTTGCTACTTGTTGAGAGAGTTATCTCTCTCTCTCTCTCTGAGCTTTTGCTTCCACTCTCTCTTATCTCTTTCTCACACTCTCTCTACCTCACTTTTTGAAACTCTCTTTACCCCTCTTTCTCATGCTCTATTTCTTGTTATCTATTTCTATCTCTTTCTTTCTTTTTGAAAGACATGGGACCTTAATTGATATAAGATTTGTTGATTTTATTCATGTTCTAGTTATATGATCTTTGGTCATGCTAGGATTTATTTTTGGACATGTTGATGGTTAAACTTATATTTTTGCTTATGAAAAGTAATTTTTATTAGACATTGCATATTTTGTTTGGCATTTTTTTTTGTTGATTTTATTCATGTTTTAGTTATATGATTTTTGGTCATGCTAGGATTTATTTTTAGAAATGTTGATGGTTAAACTTATATCTTTGCTTATGACAAGTAATTTTTATTGGGCATTTTGTATTTTGTTTAGCATTTTTTCTTATTATATTTTGTTGATGGATCCATGTAAGTGATTGGGAGAATATCTAATTTTATTGATATTTTATATATTTATTTTCAAAAAATTTATACTTTAACGCCTCATTTGTCTCGGGCGAGTGCCTAGCACCTCGGGTGTTTTCGACCCCTCTCACCTTTGACAGCCCTAGCGTAGAGAGGTGATGGCAATGCCGATGGCATGGGCCTCGACAAGGATTGATATATCGGCGAAATATCATCGATATATCGATATCACCTGGTTAGCACATATCGATATCAGCTTTAATATCTTTTTTCCATGATATCGTCGATATATCACCCATATCGCTGATATATTGGAGATATATCGCCGATATCATGGACTTTTGTTGAACTTTAGAGTTGTACATGCTAGGATTCTTACTTCCTTGTAGTCCATCAAATATGTCAACTTTAGAGTTGTACATTCTCTGTCGAAAATTCAGTCATTGCACTTGGTTTTACTTATTGAAAAATATGAAGAGAATTATAAAACGTCGATGATAAATACATTAGCATCTTCAAACCTCTATAAAAAGATGCATAAAACTAAGCACTTTAATAATCTATGGGGGTATTGAAAGGGCTATCTTGTCATCTTCCTTTGATTAAAAAATGTCATCCATGATGGTTCTTTTTTTCCCCCACAACAACTTAGGGTTGACAAGCTCACTTGTTTCAGCATGGCTTATCTAATTATTTTCCAAGGTTTGACATATCGTGATATATTGACTGGGGATATATCGCCGATATATCGCCAGTTGGGTGGGAAAATGGTGTTGTGGCATTGTCGAAATGGGATGGCTGGGTGGGAGGTTGAAAATGGTAGGGCAGGATTGGGTGGGAGGCGTAAGATTGAAAATTGGTAGGCACAAAAAGACATAGGCAGGACTGGACTGACGCTATTCGGAACCCACACGCAAGCACACATGCGCGCACGCACGCACGCACGCACGCACGCACACATTTCTTAGCCATTCCTTTGTGATATATTAGTCATAAAAATGTTAATTTGACCTTTTTTTTTATATTTTATGACTTTCTAAGTAATTTTCCAAAAATTCACCAATATGTCAGCGATATATCCCCGATATATCTCCTTTTTGACTTATCGATATGATATCAATATCGATATTTAAAATCTTGGACCTCGAGATGAGATGTGCACTGAAACACAAGGATTGATGGAGGTGAGCGAAGGAGATAAGTAGAGAAACTCAACATGGCCAGTTGAGGGGGATGATAATGCGCACAAGGAGGGCGAATGGAGTGGTCAACATGGGCCACAAGTGGGGAAGCTTGTGGTTTGTGTGCGAGGGACAGAGTTGGCAAAGGAGAGCATCGCCACCGTTGCTGGTGGTAGGTTGGTGAGTTGAAGGAGGGCAAGGGTGGTGTGGCACGGTGGTGGGGTGTCGGACAGTGGTGCTAACTGGCAGTGGGATTGGGATGATGAACAGAGGGTCACAAGGGGTGGTGAAGGTTCCTGTGGTGGTGATAAGAGTGTGATGGGGATTGAAAGAGGGTGGTGGTGGAGAGAGGGGGCAGTGGTGTGTGGTGGGTTCAGTGGGTGTGGCAGGAAGAAGGAAAGAAGAAGAAGAGGGGGGACGATAAGGGAGAAGGAAAAGATAGGAGGCTGTCAGGGACTTGGATGGGACTGGACGGCAGCCCTTTTTAATTTCGTTCTTTTTTTTGTTTTGAAAAGGAGCCCTTTTTAATTTCTATTTCTCAATTGTTGTCTTTATATTGGGAGGGGTGCCTTTTTATATAGGGAGGGGGCCCTTTCAGAAAAATAGAACTCCTACTAGGAAAAGGAAAAAAGAGACTATTCCTAAACCTATTTACAAAAAGGAAATGGAAATATTTTGTAGAAGCTGTCCATAAAAGTTAAATTCGATGTTGGGGGGTTAGTTTTTTTGAAGTGAGGTCTTGGCGGATCCAGGCTGGATGTCTGTTGTTCAATTTGATCTTTATTGTCTCAATTCAAGGTCAGCCTTTTTTGCTCCATCCTATACCTGTTTGGATCTTGAGTGTGCAGGCGTTGGAGGGCATATTCCAAGGTTTGTTAGCAATTGGAAATTTCTTTAGAGACCTGGTTGATGCAGCCCCTATGGCAATAGTTGATGCTTGCTTAAGGTTTTACCTCCACTGGCACAGGCTTTAAAAAAAGTCTTCCAAGATAGTGCCAAACTTCTAATTAAGCTAACATTAGATCTATGCTTATACTCAGGTCTTGGTTACTCCCTGATTCAATTCTCTTCAGACTTGCTCCTGTGACTACCTGGCTCATGCTATGAGTGCTGGGCTGAATCACACTGGAGTTCAGATGATTGATGCTATGCTATGATCATCCTTTTTCTCAATAAAAAAATAATGATGTCGTGTCGATTTACTTTGGTTTGTTTGCTTCGATAAATGCATTCTTTTTTGTTTACGTTGCTTGTTAGGCTGTAGTTTTTTGTGTTCTACACTGAAGGGTGTAGTCCAGCTTGCCTGCTTGGTCTCTCCATAAGAAATTTTACACCAAGGCTTATTAAAAAAACCATGCTCAAGTGGCATGCACTAAATCAAGCATTCAAAAAAATCCATAAATTATTTTTTAAAGTTGATATTTATCAATGAATTTCAATTTTGACAGCATGGCCAAATAGAAGCTTAGAGATTTCATTCCTTATTTTTAAAATTTTATGAACTCTCTCTGTTAAGGTCGAGAAGCCTGCAGCATCATGCTTTTGTCTCCTTTACAGGTTATTGCAAGATGTAGGCATGATGGATTTGACTACCTTAGCATGGTAAGGCCTGTAAAAAATCAAGACTTTCAAGCAACGAAATTTTGTTTTTTTTCCTGTGAAAGAAAAAAAAAGGAAACTGCTTCATCCACTTTGTACTCATGTTAGAATCAACTTTTTTATTTGGTTTTATAGTAATCTCCTACTATCATATTGAATCACAACTTTGCTGGATTTGTTAAATTGGAAATGATTTTTCCAATACCACGATTGTACAAAAAAGTTAATTTTTGGTTATGTGCACGTGTGTGCTCACACACGTGCAGGAGAATTCTTCAGTGAACCTTAGGCTAAGATATCTTATTTAAGCACATTAAACTTATGAATTATTTTACAAAAGTTATATTGCACTACTATAAAATAAACATGTTTACAAAGCATAAGTTATACTTTTATAAACCAATATTTTTATAACCTTCCTGTTAAGATAGCTACAAAAGCATTTACACTTCTAATGAAATTTCATATGCAATCAACCGATAAACTTTCAATCCATACCACATAATTTCTTATATGAGGTTCCAAACGTGTTTTGCTCATTTAAATTATTTAACCTTTCTGGATAACTCCTATATGTATAATGTATGCATCTATGTGAGTGCGTGTGTGTGAGCATGTGCACATATACATGGATGGAAATTGGATCCTTAATAGTAACTAAGTTGTAATAACAAGGCAATATGACTTGTCAAAAGAAAAAAAAAGAAGCAACTTGCGTCCGGTTCCCCAAAATTTTGAAGCTAGCTAGGAATAGTATTAGTTGCTAGAACACCCCCTACCCACAAAGGCAATTTAGGTGCTCTGTAACTTTGCATGATTTTTTTGGTGTGTTGAATTTGAATAGTTACTGGCCTCAACAAAAAAAAATCATGTTGTGGTGACATTTGCTTGTACTTGTCATTTGCTTGCTTTTGTATCGTCTAGAATTGCCAAACTGCATGATGGTATTTTATGACTTATTGTTATTATACAAAGATGTGTTAGAAACAGCATCTGAATGAACCCTTTAACCAGCTTTGGCTGCTTTGTATATAATCATTACTCTAATCACCTGCTTGCTCACATCATCTGATTCTCAGGGGCATCGTCAATGATACTTACAAGATGGACCTCATTCTTGTGCACCCTCCTTACATGATTGCATTGGCTTGCATATATATTGCAACTGTTCACAAAGATAAAGACAATGCTTCATGGTTTGAGGAGCTCAGAGTTGACATGAACATGGTAACAATCCCCTTACAGTCCTTTTGTATGGTATATTTTCATGCTCAATTGAGTTTATGCCCTTATAGTTATATTTTTTTGTAGCACTTTCAACACAACTTTTGCTACTTACCTTGAAGCGGTGTGGAAAGGAAACCTTGAATATTTTAAAACACTGGTTCAAACGAGGCTTTAACTTCAATTAAAAGCAAAATGGTGAATTATCCACTACAGGCTCATGTTTTTGAACAAAAATAGAATAGAATGCCAGTGGCTATTGAGGATTGTATGAAAGTGTTATTTTTCGGACCTTTTGACCTGCCAAATTCCAGGGTTAATGGCAGCCAACTTTGTGTTTCTTATTATAGTTAATCTTCTCTTGTAAAAATCACGTAAAAGGTTAGTGGAAAGCCAACTTGTGAATCATGAAGTATATCTGAGCATTCATGTTGAGCATCTCTAGCTTTTTCTTTTTAGCAGGAATATCTCAAGCTCTTAAATAGGCTTCATAATTGAATACATCCAGTTTGAAACTATTATGCTTCTGGTTCTGAGGCTCTGCTAAGAAGCAATTGTGAAAGATTTTGGTTCCAAGAATAAACCTCCTTTTAGATTGCTTCCAATTTCCATAATATGGTTTTGGACCTTTGACTCAAATCTTTTGATATCAATGATTTTCTTTGAAATACACAGTGCTGTATTCTGAAAAAAAAATGCAGCTTATAAACATAATTTTCAAAATCATTTATCTTCCAAATCAACTTGTTTGGAAGACAGTTGATTTTTGAAAGGTCCTCTAAGAAGCTGCATTTTTCTGTACTTCTGTTCCCCGAAACTGGAGCAGCCAATTGAAAATTAGTTCACTTTCCAATATCCCTGTTGATCTATTGATGGTTACTAGGAATAATTGCTACACTTTATTATGGTGGCTCATTTTTCCAGGTTAAGAACATTGCAATGGAAATACTGGATTTCTATGATGCATACAAGCAAGTTCCAGAGGAGAGGATTAGTGCTGCTCTTAACAAGCTGACATCGAGGGTGTAGTGTTCTTTTCCTGTTGATGCAGAGGTAATTTTATTAGCAGGTTTCCGTGATACACTCTAGTTCTGAAGTGCTTGTCTTGTAAATAATGGATCATGGGTGATCTTTGAAATGGTTACCGTAAATGATATGCACCTCTTTTCTCCTATGAAGAAGAGTTTCCTCTGAAGAAGGCGCAGACTTTTTTGATTTATCCTGCATTTTCATGTCTAGGTCATTAGCAAAGATGATGTAGTTGAGAATCCATCTAGTGCTTTCAACACAGGGATCGTTGAGACATTCTGATAATACTAATTTTGGATAACACAGACTGGATGCTTCCATCGACCAAATATGCCTAGATTTATTCCTCCAAAGTATGACCTGATGGTAAAACTGGGGGTGCGTTTGGATGTATGTTTATGTTTAGCCTGGTTTAAAGCTTAGGAAGTTTTAAGTTATGGAGTTAAGTAGTGGAAGTAGTGGATTGAATGTTATAGATGAATTAGATATGTTTTTAAGTTTTATTTTTATATTTGTATTCAGAGCAGAGATTTAGAGATTTTTTTTTGTTTTGCTTGAAAGCAAAGTAAGTAGTAGTTAGATGTAATGGGTAAATTAATGTGTTGTAAGTGATGTTAAATGACTTTTCTTGCAAACGCTAGCAAACCAATGTTTATTCAACATTCATACTAACTCTCGCTACATAGGGACTAAAACTACACAAACCTGCATCTAAATGTGGCTTGAGGAGTTCTGTTATGAAATCAAGGTGCCTTGTATTTTGTGGATGAAGAAACCTTCACAGTTTCCGATGGGTTTGTTTGGCAATTCTTCAAACTCGCCTTTTATGGTTTAGGTTCAGTCTATATGATAGGCAATTACTGCTAGACTTTCTAGGAATTTCTCTTTTTTGTATCTTACTATCTTTTACCTTGCATCTTATTTACAAGTGATCGAGGTTGACGTGGTTCCATTAGGAATCACAAAGTAAGATGGAATAAAGAGAACTAATCAATTCCAAAGTACGCAAGAAAATTAGTAACTTAGGTGTATGTATTAGGAGATCTAATGTTTAATTATGCACTACGTATATTTGAACATAGAGGAATCAATTATCCTTGACCAGCAGGCATCATGCCCTCTTTATAGGGTGCTTGAGGGTATAATATTTACACGTAATTATTCTTTTTTATGAGAAAAAAAAATATTATTATCTAAGGTCATGTCAGTAATCATCCAAATATATATATATATATATATATATTAAAAAAAGAAGAGATATACAAATATTGTTGTTAAACTTAGAAAGAAATTTAACTTTCCTTACAACATTATTGATCCAAGCCTGTTTCCTCTGAATATCACCCCCATTTCTCTAAAGTCATATACTCTGCAAGATGGCAGAGGCCGTCACCCATCCTGCTGTGTTTGCGTGCACCATCCTTCGAAAAGAAGCCAGAGGTCTTTCATGGAGCATCAATCAATCTCCGTCGACATAAACTCCCTCCAAACAGCTCCTGTGCTACCACACGTGCAAAATAGATGGGACAAATCTTTCTATGCAGCATTGCACAACGGACATGAAACATCTGGATCAGCTGCTCGCTTTTTACTAAAAGTTTTTATCACAATCTTCTTCCATCTTAGCAGCTATAGAAAGATTGATTCTTTCCGGAACAGGCAATCTCCAAATGAGAGCAATCAGTCCAAAAATCAGACTGGAAACCTTCACAATACTGGACAAAGTGTATGCCCTCTCTAGCAAAAATGCCCCACCTTTCCAATTGAATCTGTTCGGTGCATGTAAGTCCAGCCTGAACCCATCTGGCTACCCGCATCATGTTCTGAAATTCCAAGAATCTGACCTCAGACAATCCCAGTTGCAACATAGGAGACCAAGAATGTTATGAAGGGTCCCACATCTCACCAACCAGTTCCTCTTTGTTAGTCGCAAGGCCAAAAAGACGTGGAAAGAGAGATTGCAAGGATCCATTTTCCATCCAATCAAAAGCGGAAAGAGAGACCGTTTTCAAGCAAAGGATTAAAAAATTTGAGCTTCACCTTTCTTGTGGGAGTGCAATCATTCGCTCTACTTTTTTGAGGACCCACCTCACCTTTTCATTGCTTCGCCTCCTATGTAGCTCTCTCTGAACTTCATCGTCTTGGTATCTGGGTGTGCCTCAAGCCATTTCACTTGGATCTTGGGTTGGTGCCCCTGCCGGTGATTTGTGCAAACCTTGTGTCGTTCCGCTTGGATCTTGGGCTGATGCCTCTCCTTGAGATTTAGTCAGGTCAGCTATTGGTCAAGGCTAGGCTTTACTGTTGTTGGCGGATCCTTTTCCTTAGGTTCGGGCTTTCTCGCGGGGTAGATGGATCCATTGGACCTGTTGTTTTTAGGCTAACTTTTCCTCCATCAACAAGAGTAGGTTTATCTTCTGAGGTGTGTTCTGTTCCTGGCTAAAAAGAGGTGGAACAAGTTGGGCAGTAAAGAATTATTTGGCAAAAAAAAAGGTTGCCCAAAAGGAATAATATCTTGTGTTTGGCCAGAGATGGCACAAGAGTGATCTTGTGACATGTAGAAATTTAAATTGGGCTATCTTATCTTGTCTGTTTGCATGATTCTGATAGGGGAGGGTCATTAACTTTAGATATATGGTGAAATGTGCCTTACAGTGGTCGATATTTATGGGAAAATTTCACCTACATTACAAACTTTGTTATCTAAATGCAAACTCAACTTTCCAATCTTTGCTTTATTTCCCTGCCTTTTTAGTATTTAACGAAAGGAAAATCAAGTACACCAGCTTGAAGACCCGAAGAATTTCGTGAATCCAAATGGCACCCGACGATGAAGGGTTCAAATGTATCTGTCCACCTGCCATTTGAATGCTAAGTCAAAGGAGGAGCACTATTTATATCTCCGCCTTTGACTATGAAATTCCTGTCTTTCCTAAGAACAACCCTGCTCCTTTTTTTTAATCCTTCCACCCCCGACCACCACACCCACCTTCCCCTTTCCCTTTTCCCCCCCAACCAGCCGATAGATGCGTAAATGGGCCTAAACTTCACAATTCTCGCGTTTGTAGCCAAGGAGTAACAAAGATTGGCTCGGATTACCATTCATCGTTTCTCAACACTGGTTGTCATCATGCGGGGAGGTTCTGGTAACGATTATGTTAATTTGATTTAAGGATGTAAATGAGTTGGATTTAATTAAAAATCTATACTTATATTTATTTATAAATTTATATCTTTATCCTATTTATTTACTTATTAAATGTAAAAATTTAAATCCATACTCATATCTATCTAACAATCAGATATCTATTTATTACAGATAAATCGTATCATATTAGAATTAAAGAAAGAAAAAAATCATAACATTATTTAGTAATTGTTTATTTTTTAAAAAACATATAGGTTGGGTTATTTTAATTTTATTTATCTCTATTAAATTTGTTACAAAAAAAAATTCAAAGGAAATAAATAAAAATTAAAAAATTAAAATATATAAAAATGTATTATGTAACGTATTTTACAACGTGCTAACGTGTTATGCAAAGTGATTCTACATTGGTGCAAATGATTCTGAATGATTTTAAACTCATGTCAAATAGTTATTGAGTGATTTTGTATTATGTAAAGTGATTTTGCATTGGTATAAAATGGTTCTAAGCTATTTTACATTAGTGTAAGGTGATTTTTGGTGATTTTATTTCACAATGGTATAAATACTTTTATATTGGTGTGCCTTTCAAATACGTCAACTTTTTATATTTTTATGCCCTTAGCTAAGTAAAAACTATAGAGAAAGATAACATACAAGTACTTTTAAAATACAAAGATCTTAACCCCAGAAATAAAAGTAAAGTTTTAGAAGTACTCCTAATCTTCAAGGAAAGGAGATTAAGGTTGGGAAAATGAAAAATTTAAGGTGAAACTTATATATCCTAGGTAAATGTAAGTTTTATTTGGATATTTGTATGGGGTAATTGATTATACATTCATATTCATATTGACACCCAAATATAATTTGATCTTTTAGATAAAACACACATGGAAATCCACTCGAGGTTGGATTCGGATCGAGATTATCAAAACCTACGTCCTTACTTTGATCGCCAATTCACATTACGAGTACCAATGTTCCAAAATTAGCTCTTTCCGATAGCTGGTTTTTTATTTGGTTGTTTGGGTCAGATTTTTGATCCCTTTTCTCTTTGTGAGGGGGAAGTAGCATCCTTTTTGTCATGGAAGCACCCTTCCATTGGGCTTGTTATGGGGTATTCCACCTATTGGGCTTGTTCCTGACAGTGAAGGATCTTGATTATCAAAGCCTCGATTCAAGGTTCACGGGTCCCAGAATTTAGTGGACATCTCCACATTAGAGGCTCAAGGAGGATTTTTTTACTTTCTTTTTTTTTTTATTTCTTTTTTTTAAATTGTGGGATTACCTGTGGGAAAGGAGGGAGGCCTGGTTTTCCTTCTCTTTAATTTGTGACTTTCCATCAATCTTTTCAGTCTAGCCGATAGATCATCTGGTGCATGAATGTGCCTAACTGCATCCTCTCTGAATGAGGCTTTGGCTGGTCGGTGCATGGCGGGAGAGATTACACGCTAATAATGCTGATTGGTGAGGTTCATACCAAGTAGGGTGTTATGCGATGCTCCACGTTGTTTCGTCATTTCTACCCCTTCACCTAACCACACCTCCTTCCCCGCCCCACTCCTTGGGCGAAACCCTCGCTCTTCTCTTTCATTGTGTGCTTCGTCACCCATTCATCACTTATCGTTGGTGATTGGCTACCTCTTGTAGTGTTGGGGTGGCTGTGGCCACCTTGTTGGATGGTCAGATCATCGTCGTCGTATGATCGGGTGGCTGTTGGCAGCCTTGGAGGATGTTATCTCTTTGTAGATGGCCAAGGAAGTTCATTGGATGGTTGCAATGGTTCATCGGATGGTGATTGCATCCCCTTGCTCTTGGCTTATGATGGGTTTGGAGGAACCTGCCCCTCCATAATTCAATTGTAGAGTTAACCTTTGCCTTCATCTCTCTATGATCATTTCGATTCAGCTTTCGTTGTCATTTTTTGCTTGTTTAGATCTGACGTTTGTGGTTTAAGTTTGTTGTTGTTGTTGGTGGTGGTGATGTTTCTTGTTGTTCTTGTTAGGAGATGTGCACATATTGGATGAGAAAATAAAGCATTTTCCTTCTTTGGGTTGCCATCTTAAAGTAGATTCTTTAGGTATTTCTTTACTTGATTTTTCTACGCACAATCATGGCTAGGGATTGTCGGAAGCTGTAGCACTTTTAGGACTTCTCTTTAATTTATTCTCTATTTTGTTATTGTAGAAGTTGGTTTGTTGACATAACATGAAAAGTTTTGACATTCTTATCTGATGTTTAATTCAAATGTCTTCAAATGTTATACGTTATTATAGGTTCAGACTAAATAGATTTTACTTCACATTTATTTTGATTAGATGTCCAAATAATATTATAATTATTTAAATGTTTAAGAAAATAAACGTCTATAAACATCTTTTTCTTGCCATGACTATATCATTGAAAAAAAACTGCAAATTAAATCACTTAAAAAGATTGATGATTAAGCAACCAGGCTTCCGTCAAAGTCCAAACTCCAAAGGCCAAATCTGACCTTGCCGGTACAGCATCTAATCATCCATCCATAAATTAGAGAAGGCTATGGATTAATTTAAGCAAAGAGTAGAAGGTTTTGATTTATTAAACCTCAAGGATACTCGAGTTTACACTAAGCCTATGTTTAGAAGGAAAGATTAGGAGGGGAGGGGTGGGGAAGGAAAGGAAAGGAGAGGAAAGGAGAGGGATGCTAAAAACATGTTTGGTTGCAAGTTTTTTTTGGAGGGGAAGCAGAAGGAAGGAGAGGGAATGGGAGGGATTGAGAAAGATTAAAAAGGTTATTTTTGAAAGACTTATTCCCCTCCCAGATGGAGGGAAAAGAAAGAAATATTTTATTTTATTTTAAATATCTCTTTTGTCACATTTTTTATGTAAATATCATATACATTCTTGAAGGTATTCTAATGATTACAATAATAGAATTATACCAAATCCTCTCCTCCCCTTTCTCTCCACTATATATGCATCCAAACATATAAGTTCTCCTTGCTTTCTTTTTCCTTGTATCCAAACAACACTTATATCGCCCCTTCTCCTGTCTCCTTTCGGTTCCCTTCTCTCCTAATCCTTCCATTCAAACATAGGCTAAGGCAGTGGACATGATTGGATGAATGTTGGGTATTGGTAGGGGCACCTTATGGCTCCTTTCCTTTCCCTTTCCTCGTAATGCCTCCATCCAAACATAGGCTAAGGCAGCGGACGTGGTTGGATGAATGTTGGGTATTGGCAGGGGCACCTTATGGCCAGTGTTCCTCTTTGGGCAACATTTGTAAGGTGCCATTGACATTCCACATGGGTGTTGAAATTGATGTGATTAAGCTATTTCATTTGGTGTTTAGACGATTTCTTCGAATACACCTTATAAACCTCATACGATATCTATGATTACAAATAGGGGAAGATTACGGTTGAATGTTCAGTTTATGCTGTATTTGATTTAGATTAACAAAATAATCACCCTTGGTACGATAAAATTAGATTAGATGAAGCTATCTAAGCGATCGATTTCACTCAACCGGGTCAAGCCAAAATCAAAGTTTACACAATTTTTTTAACAAAGGATTTTTTCTTTTTGTGTTTTTTTTTCTGTGAAAAGCGTTGCTACTTAATGCACTGTATCATTTACCCAAGTTACAACAAATCAAATCTCATCGGTACATATCGTTTAACAAAAGAAAACTCTTGAAAATTTCGTACATATCACTGTACATTTCATTGACAAATCAATTGCCATCCGTGCTTGCGTCAAATCTGTATACATTGCCCACGAAAAAAATGTAGGGTTGGATTGAAGGGTTGATATATCGATAATATATTGGTGGCATATTATCAATATATCGATATCATCAAGTCTGCAGATATCAATATCAATCTTAGTATCTTTTTCTATGATATCGCCGATATATCAGGAATATATCGAAGATATATCGTCGATATCATAGATTTTTGCTAAACTTTAGAGCTATATATGTTAGGATTCTTACTCCTTTGTAGTTTATCAAATATATCAATTTTATAATTATATATCCTTTGTCGATGATTCATTTATTGCATTTTATTTTAATTATTGAAAAATAGGAAGAAGATTCTAAAATGTTGATGAAAAATACATTAACATATCCAAACCTCTATAAAAAAAAAATATAAAATTAACCAAGCACTTTAATAATTCATAGGGGTATTGAAAGGGTTATTTTGCTATCTTCCTTTGAGTAAAGAATGTCATCCATGACGGTTCTTCTTTCTTTCCCCCACAAAAATCTAGAATTGACAGGCTCACTTATTTTAGCATGGTTTATCTAAGTACTTGTATACTAGTGCTTTGTTGATCTCCACTAATCTTACAAACTGTTTATTTTGCTATGATAGACATAATTTCTCTCTAGTTATTTGAGCGTTTATATTTGTCCATTATATATGCTTTTGTTATTTGAACCATGTCTCTTTTCACCAAGTGTATCCTTGTTGGCAGGAAATGTGATTTCATGTATTGAACTCATAATGAGAAGAATAATAGGATGGTTTATGAAATATGAGGCAGATCAATGAGAAAGAGAAGAGTATTGGAATAGAGAACGTGTTGGAACTGATGAGAGAATCGGAACTCTAATTATTTGACCACTTATATTTATTCATTATATACTCCTATGTAATCTAAATCATATCTTCTATTACTAAGTACACCTTTGGTGACAGTATTTGTGATTTCATGTCTTGAGATCATAATGAGAAGAGTAATATGATGATTCATGAAATCTGAAGCAGGTCAATGAGAAAAAGAAGAGTATTAGAATAGAGAGCATGTTGAAAATGATAAGAAAATCAGTGTAACTAAAACATGATTTCATTTGTCAACAATATGCAATGAAAATTACTATAAACATTTTCCAATTAGTATCATATTCTGTAAACTTTCTTTTCAAGATATGACTTTATCGATATGCGACCAGTATATTTCTATTATGTTTCATTCAAAATTTATGATTTTCGTCTTTTAAGCATTTCTTCATGATGTATTACTTATTAAAATGTTAATTTTCATAAAATTTATGATATTTTAAGATATTTTGGATCTTTCTAAGCAATTTCCTCTAAATTTACCAATATCAACGATATATCTCTGATATAGCTTTTTTAACTTATCGATACAATATCGATATCGATATTTAAAATCTTAGTTAGATTAGTTAGGCTAGTGCAATTCACAAGTCAGCTATATTCTTAATTTGAGTTATATGGAAAGTTCAGGTTGCACTCGCTAAATCTATCAAAATTCATATAGTTTATACGATTAAAGTTTCGATCAACTGACAACCCAAACGATATAAATTAAATATATGACTCATATTTGCTCAAGGACTATCTTAAGGACCAGAAATCTTGAAAATAATTTTGACTCGTCAAATATTGTTATCTTTACTTTAGAGTTAATTTACTTAAAAAATTAGAAAATTGATGTAAAAAAATATAAAATTAATGTTAATCTATAATTATATTTACTTAAATAATGACATTAACATCAAATTATGTTTAATTAAATTAATTTTAAATTATGATATTAATTCGGGTGATATTTATTCGATATTAATATTAAAAATATAAAATATGAAGATTATAAGAAATATAAGTGACATATGATTTTAACACAATTTTAGTTGACAACTACGTTAAAATGACTGGATCCAAATTAACAAATGAAAGATTAAAGCTTACGTAATCAAGTAAATAAATCCCTCCGATGAAAATATCTGCCATGGCGATGATGGGCAGTGATAACGTTAGTAGTGGCGTTCATGAGTTAATGATTTTAACAATTGAGACAACGGCAATTGATACAGACGGTGACGATGTGGTGTGGATGATGGTGTTAAGAGATGATGCTCGGCAGTGTAGCGGGGTAGGTCTTGTCATATCAAATACTGTTGTCTGCAACAATGGTGGTGGTTAAGTAAGAATGCCACCTGTGTTCTTCCTTCTCAGTAGTATACATCTTTTACGTCGCTTTGTTACGTCTATTGATGTGATTCTCGATTCTGAACGTTACCTGAAAATTTGCGCTACAAAACAAAAATGACAAGATGGCACAAAAAAATATATGGTATAAAATGTTCTGTTACTGACACAATAGCACTTAAATATTTACGGAGCAGAATCAGGAGGGCTTCCAAGTGGGACAGATGGTGCATGCGGTGTATTGATGTGACATGAAGGAATGACTTGCGGTGATTGCTTGACGTGTTAAATATTTAATACGTCATTTACCATATCTGAAATTTATTAGATTAAGTAAATTTAACATGAATTAAAATTATTTTATTTTTTAAAAAATAATTTTAATATCATAAAATATTTAAATAAATTAATTTACTTATTTTACTATTTATTTATTAATTTTCTTTACTTACTTCACAAATTTATTCACGAACTTTGGTGTTCATGTGAGCATCCATCCAGAAACTCACAGCTGTCCAAATCGAAGACGTTAGTCACGATGATTTTTAGATGCAGAAAGAAGACAAAAGATTATTATTCTATTTGAATTTCATAACTGTACTTTTCAACCAATTCAGGAATATACCTAGAATCCAATTACACATTCTCAAATAAAAAGAAAAAAACCACTGATTGTGACAGACCAATCTCATCAAAGATGGATGTCCATATATTCCCCAATGCGATGTTCATTCTGGGAAGGGAGATTCATAGTTCACACCCTCACCGTACTTCTTCCAAAAGATGCATATTCCTAGAGACGCGACACCGCCCTAAGCTATACATTTCTAAATATATAACTAAAAAGCAACTACTTAGCAAATTTCATATGCTTCTATCTACTAAAGAAATGGACATGGTAACAGATTCCCCTCTTTACCAATCTACTCAAAACCTAGATAAGTTGATAGGAGGTATGTGGTTATCTTTTTGCCAACGTCACCAACCGTATTTATCCATGAACACTCCCAAAAAGATGTTGCTAAACCAGTCAATAAGGAGACATTTTAAAGTTCTTCATTCACATATTGGGTGCGTCATCTAGAGCAATTTTGGCTGAGGCTTTCTGGGGGCCATTTGCCAGGTTGCTGATAAGCAAATTCAGGTACTCACCTGGAATCAGTCCTGATGTAGAAATGTCTATTATGTTGAAGAGTCAACCAAAGCTCAATCTTTTATTAGTAACTAGCCTATGAATACTAACTTTCTAATCTGTCCATAGAAAACTACTACAGATGCCGTAGAGAATCAGTGGGAAACAACTAGAAGATCCCATCATCTAATAAAATGCATCTCCAAAAATATCTAACCAGGCAAAGCCCACCCACCAATTACCTAAGTAGACAGCTAATAACATGAAAGAGCTGGCATTCTACACAAGAATATGATATACTGCAGAGTGATGATCACCGTATATTAATTAAATATCAGCAACAAATTCAAATTTACTAAAATGCTCTATCAAAAAAAATGATGATTTTATCCAAATGTCATGCACAGAGAAGAAGCATGATCATGCAACGACTATCTCAACCACATTAATCATGTCTGGCAATTTTGGTGGATATGTGTGGGGATTGTGCTGATGGAAATTGGGATGGACAGAAAATGCTCATGTCACCTTTCTGGTTGGAGGTTATCCTATAATAGCTATCCCCCATCCCACATGGGATAAAAAATCTCTCCTTTAATCTGGTGCTCACGCATTCAACCTTGCAACATTTCTGATTTACCCACCATCCCTCTACTTCATCACTAATCCTGCAACATATCTGAAGAGAAGAAACAGAGACAATACACCAAAGGCATCACGTATGCAGAGAAATGAAGTTGATGAGGAGACCCAGATTCAACTCCACAAATGCAGGGGAATTTTCAACAAAAAGGGTTAGATAACCATGTGTCAGATTCGTAGACTGTCCTACCGCCTTCCTTTCCCAACAAGTTCTATGTTGCAGCTGCTTTTCTATCCGTTGTCTAGTAGGCTATTTCTACGTTTTATACTTTACTCCTAACTTCAAAAAGTGCTGGACTCAACTCAACCTGTTGCAACTGATTGAATATACTTAAGGGGTAGTTAACAAAAGTGCGAAACAACAGATGTTCCCACGCATTGGTGAAATAGACCAAATCCAGTGATCAGAAAAATATGTGCAAAGGATAGGAAGAACACTGAAAATGGCCAAATACGAAGAGATACCAGGGATTTCCCTGTAATTTATAGATCTAGGACTCAGGAGCATTGTCATGATAAAAGACAGACAGCACAATAGCAAGAAGGTGATACCCAATTTCAAGATGCAAACAACAGAAGAAAAATGAAATGCCTCTCAATGGTGAATGCCGCAGATGTTTATGGTGCAGCCAAGAGCATTTATGTTATCATCAAGAAATGGCTGTTGAACCTTTTGATTACTAATATCTGCTTCCATCATCTTGTACCACAGGAAGACCGTAGGAGGTTCTCATAAAGAAGCATTTATAGATAATCGAGCATTTGGAGAACTATAAAAGAATTCATCCTGAACAACATAGAAAACTTTCAAGAACTGCTCAAGAATACATGACTGCCATACCGTAAACATCAACAACAGTCACTCCAGAAACAATTCTTCATCTCCAACCATCTGCATTTAGTTGAAAATTCATACAAGAACCAAAAACTATAAGCAGTTAGTCAATTACAACGCAATATCCCCCCAAAACTCGAATCTAACCGTATAATGTACCCAGAAGCTAACACGGAATTGCAACTTCCATCTATTTTGAACCACAAAACTTTACAAAACACACCTCCCGGTGCATGAAAATGCCAAGAAACCTGATTTTCATCCCCCTAAGGAGATACCGGTATAAATTGCAATACCCAATTATAGCATAATAATTTATAAACCTTAGAAGGGAAGACAACTGAACCAAAACAAACCAAACACAGAGAGGAGCCCATATACCTCACTTCACCAGCATCATCAATCAAGAATCACCGACCTCACACCCAATGCCATAGGCACGCAAGCCCTTCCGTCACACATCCTGGGCTTCCTCACTACACCAAAACAGCCGGCATCATCAATCAAGAATCGCTGAGCTCACACCACCCTTCCGTCGCACATCCTGAGCTTCCTCACCGCACCAAAACAGCTCTCTTCCTCTTCCTCATCCCCTCTACAATTCAAAACCCGTTTCCCTTCTCTTCTTCCCGAACCGCTGTCCTCCCCCCCACCACTTCTCATCTCCACACCCCCAATCTTAAACCTCACTCTCTCCCTCCTCTCCTTTGGCAAGAGGAAGAAACCTCTCCTCACCACCAGAGTCTTCCTCTCATTCGTAGCACCATCACCACCACCATCGGTGGCCTCTCCACACCCACCACCATCAGGCCACGAGGGCTCCCCTCTTGGGCTCTTGGGGACCGGGGCTTTCGCATCGGGAAACGCGGGCAACCACCGCGGGACGTGTAGCACTGGAGGTTCCGTCCCAATATCTTGGAAGCACACCCTGGCCGTCGTCCCTCTCCTCCACCGGCGATCCCTCCGCCGCAGCGGCTGAGCGAAGGGGATCTCGTCCACCAACGACACAAAGGACGCGATGCCCTTGAGGACCGCCGAGCGGAGCAGGGGCCGCTGGGCGTCGGCGGCGCCAGGGAATCCGCGGGGGCAGTGGAGGAGCTCGGTGGCGTGGACGACGTCGAGGAGGTTGGAGTCGGTGCGGCCGTGGGAGTTGGCGTGGGCTGCAGCGAGGCCGGCGAGGGAACGAAGGTAGCGGCCTAGGAGGTCGGAGAGGTGGCGGAGGGCGGCGGGCTCGGTGCGGCGGAAGCCGACGGACTGGCATATCTGGGCGGCAGCGACGGTGGAGATGGCGGAGGAGCAGTCGGCTGGGGACGGGAGCGTCGCCGCCATGCCCCCAGCGAAGGAGGCAGCGGAACCCTAATCTGGACGCCGGCGAGAGAAGCTACCGATCCTTCCCGCGGAAATTTGGGGAAAGAGTCGCGGGATCTGTGCTGTTGATTTAAACATGGGTTTCGGTTTTCTCACGAGATTCGAACGTGGGAATTAGATTTGATATGACTTTGATGAACAGCCACGAAGATAACCGGCGGAAGGAATGATATTGTTAACTGGTCGAGTTCTCTTGACAATACGTTCACTCTCTCGTTACCCTCTCAGGTTCACAAGATGTATCTTCATATGTCTGGCTGTTTGAAGTAGCTTCGTCAGAGAGACTTCTTTCTTCATTGGCTTCTTAACCATCCAATCTAATGTATAGGTTGATCATAATAGGTCACGTTCTCCTCGATCCACACATCATCAAAGCTCAGATTATGACTTGGGACCAAGACATACTTCCTCCACTTGTAAATGTGAATTACATTGTGAATGCCAACCAATTGTCATGATAAGGCGAGTTAATAAGTAACAGGTCCAACCCATTCGAGGGTCTTAAATGGTCCCATAAATCTCGAGGAACTGAAGTATCCAATCTTGAAATGTATCTCCTTGCGCTTGCAATCTGCATTACTCTTTTGTTTGCTCTTCACCATAAGGAGCTTCCTATGTGCCTACATTACGCTTTGTAATCTCTTGATTCTGGCATATCGATCTTGGTCCCATTTCTCATTTTGCTCCAATTTCCATCCAACACAGTGGAGCCATGCATTTCTACCTATAGAGTGCCTTATCGAAGCCATATCAATACTAATGTGGTAACCGATATTGCATGTAATTTCCACATAGAGGCAGGTCATCCTCCCACGAGCCCTTATGCTTTAGGACACAAACATCGCAGTAAATCCTTCAGTGTCTGAATTGTACATTCGAACTATTCGTTTGTCTAAAGGTGATACGTAATACTGAATCTCAGTTGAGTCCTCATGGCCTTTTGTAGCCTTGCCTAAAACTAAAAGGTAAATCTAGAATCTCTATCTGAAATAATTTCATTTGGAACTCTATGGGGATTCACAATCTCCCCGATGTATAAATCGATTAACTGTGAAAAGCCATAAGTAACTCAAATTGATAGGAATCGTACGATCTTTATTAATTTGTTGACAATCACCCAGATCACATGTGACTCCTCTAAGTAAGCCACCATCCGACCATCAGGTCTCATGTGACGCTCTCCTACTTTCACTGAAGCATAGAAAGTGGCTAATGTAGAGTTGCAAGTATCTGATGCTTGACCTTCACCTATTGGCAAATCAAGCACTTTTTGACATTTTTACCCATGTTCTTTTTCATTCTACGCCACCAGAAGTCCTTCAGATCACGATACATCTTATTATGTCTTGGATGGATGGTTAGTCACAAGCAATGGGCCTTTGCCAATAAATCCCTGCGGAGCACACCATCTCAAGGCAAACAGAGCCTTCCACAAAGTTTAAGCACCCCATCTCCAAGGGTGAAATCTCCTGGATCTCCAGCCAAGACCTAGTTGCGAAGGATCTATAAGAAGTCCAGATCTACCACCTATCCATACATGATGTAACCAAGAAGCTTAGGATGTAACCATCTTGTCATAGTAACAACTCTTAAATAGCGATAGGCCTCCTGAGGTCCCTAATTACCAATGTACACTAGATATTCATACTAGTGGCTTCTATAAGGGTTCGAAATTTTAAAGACTGATTTGTAGATAATCAAGACCTCAATTAAGGATAGGTGTTGGAATTATGGTGCAATTGAAGCCTTAAACACTTGAATTATGGATGAACTACTTAAATGTAAATGGTATGAGGGGCTAAATATGAATGACATGGATTCATAGCCTTATTGGTAATTCATTTTGGTGGCTAGAGGAACTTGATATTTCACCACTTATTTAATAAAAAATGAGATGAATACCTCATCTCTTGTGCATCACATTTGCCACACATTTCATTTCCATCACCATGCATCTATGTATATCTCTCTCCCCTCCCTTGCACTCACTCTCCACTGCTGGTAGCAAGAAGTAAGGGGAAGAAGAGGAGCAGCTGCGACTACTATTTTTGTTGCTGCTACTATTACTACAATAGGGAGGACAAGAGCTATTGATTTCAGCAAAGGGAAAGGTTTGCATCGAGATTTTGAGGTAGGGAATCCCTCACTTGAAGTTTTCCCTTTTGATCCCATAGTTAGATCATTGATTGGGAGCGTATCGAGCATTTGATGTTATTGCATGCAAACGAATATGCATATGTGTTTCAGATTGGAGAAAAATAGTGTTGACCTATGCATTGAGATAAAATTTGGTGATTTTGATTTGGATGATGAAATCCATGAAAATCTATATGTTTTCTATGATTTTAGTTTGAATGGATGTGATATATGATGGTTTAGAGATGTTGGAGATGATTATATGCAAGTTTGTAACTCAGAAAATACATTTCGAAATCCAGGCAAGGTTCTAAACCATAGATTAGATGCTTGACATTGTGGTAAACGTCTGATCAATCTAATCTAGACATCTGATCCAAAAATTAGACGTCCCCTATAGCATGGTATGAGCTCTAGGATTCCAAAAATTGATCAATGGACATTTGATATTAGTGATAGATGTCCAATCTAGTCTTTGGGTGTCTAGCAAATTCAATAGGCTTGCACTTCCGATATTGCAGGTAGGGAAAACTTGGTCTTCCTAGATGCCTCTATTGGACATTTGGACCAATGCCAAATGTCTTATCTAGCCACCTTGGATGTCTGACATTATGATTAAATGCCCAATGTGAGAGCCCATATGTAAATTTCATTGGTAATCAAAGCTTAATCAGGAGACAAATCCTTGGAATCCAAGGCCTAAGTCCTTGCCTTTCATTTGAAAGTGGCTATATAGGATTAATTAAAGGATAGGTTGAATGAAGGGTAGGCATTGGAAAAAAGAAACAAGAAGGTGGTAAGGGAAGTTAGAGTAGAAAAAGGATGGAAGCCACCTAAGTAATCTTTACAAAAATAAAAATAAAAAATAAAAAATAAAATATATACACATAATGTGCATGTGATTAGGGCCCTCCCAATCATTTTCCTTAAAGAGCCCTCCTTCCCCGTTTCTTAGCAAGAGAGTAAGAGAAAGGGAGACCATGCTATTGCAATAAAGAGGGAGAAGAAGGGAAGGCCATCAACCCCTCGAGCAAGGCAAGCACCCTCCTTGGCTCTATCGGGCTCCACAGCAAGGTGGGAAACTCATCCTTCTTTTTTTTTTTAGTTCCTCTTTCTTGAAACTCCTATCAAGATGTGGCTGCATGTTGGGGTTTTGGGGTGATTTGCGGCGATCAGACCTTTATTTTGCATTTTGAAGCTAGCAAGAGGTTGATTGGGGCCTCGTTTGTTTTGTATGTAGTCTCAAGAGGAGTTACCGCAGCAAGGGAGCTGCAATTTGGTGGAGTGAGGAAGGAATGCCCTTGGCTGCTGCAAAGCGATCCAACTCAAGGAAGGATGAGTATCGCCTATATTTTCTTCTGCTTTTGTGAGAGTATAGTGCACATTTCAGTAAGAATGCTAGGGGGAAATGTTGGATAATTTCTTCCCCAACTCTAATGGGTTGAGTGATAGAATGTAAGAGGAACCATCATATTAAGGTCCTCATGCACGTCGTAGAAACCCAGATCGGCTTCCCATCTTTGATGTTAGGAAGGCTCTACTAGGGGTAGGGAACTTAAGTAGGGGTTATGATGTTGTTTAGGCAGCATCCCTTTGAGTCTCATAGGGGTCTGAGGGGAGTGAGGGATGTGTAGCTAGTTAGGGTGCACAAATGGCTTCAAGAGACATCTAAATTTATCATCAGACATTTGATGATAAGGATTGGACATTAGACTGGAGGGGAATTTGAAATTTCCTACTTGGAGGGGGTGAGATATGCGTGACGTAATATAAAGTGCGGAATTAAAATAGACAATCTCACAAAAAGAAGCAATCACACAGTAGGCACAAGTATTTTTAGGTGGAAACCCAAACCGGGTGAAAACCACCACCTAACCCTCTCGAGTTAGGATTTCCCGATCGATCTAGTTGATCAAATCCACTAAACCTAGTTACTTGAACGAGGGTGACTGAACCTCAATTACAACTACTCTACTTAAATCGAGGGTAGTGTTCCTCAAAACCCCTTATTTTCACAAGAAGGATTTTGTCTCACAAAGGAGACAAAAATTCGCAAAGCGAATACCCAACCAAAGACAATAAAATGTACAACAATCCTATGGAACCACAAAGATTTAAACCTAGCTTCTATAAGAGTTATGAAACTTCCCATTGGTGGAAGTGCGTCGATGTGACGACGTAGGTGCATGAACCACGCTTTGGCATGACAGCGCTCTCGTAATGTCGGCGGGAGAGCGGCTGCACAGCAGGACGAAGCTCTTAGGTGTAAAGTGAGTGCTTGTAGAGCTAGAGCTTCTTCTATTTGATCTTCTACTTTTTTTTTGACACAAGAGAGTGGAAAATTCTTGCAAGGTGTGTCTTGGGTATATCTTACAAGCCAAGGGGTCCTCCTCTATTTATAGAGGGCCTACGAAGGCTTTGGAAGGCCTTGGAAGGCTTCCATAGCCGTTGGGTGCAAATCCACGGCAAATCAAGTCATAGTCAGAATTAATCATGATTCTGATAGGGTCATCAGACGTCTAGTCCTGGCATCAGATGTCTGGAAAACCTGTTTAAGATGTATGGGAACTAAGTCAGACATCTAATTCTAGGCGGGTTTCCTTCCTGACTTAAATCAGACCTAAACAGGGTTCTAGTGTATGTCCATCAGACGACACACAGGACGTCTGGCACTAGGTCTGGACGTCTGGAAACCTATTGTTCTGCGGAAATGGATTCCCAAGGAAGTACAACTGCTAGAAAATCTCTGAATGAAGATTTTAGGTCAGCCGAGGCAAAATGGTCATGTATCAAATGTCTGGGGTCCTCTACGGATGTCTAATACGAGGCTAATGGTTATTTCCTCAATGTTTATTAAGGCAGCCAACGTTTCACTAATTGGACATCTGGCAAAGGCATTAGACATCTGCTAAGACGTCTGCACTAAAGCCTGAATGACTGATTCTAACAGACAGAACCTAGTAAGTCCAGCTTAGACTTTTTGGATGTCTGATCAAATAGTCAGACGTCTTAAAAGTCAATATCAGACGTCTAATTTCCAGATTGGACATTTGATAAGGCTGTCTAAATCCTATTTTGATTTTCTAAGTTCTTTACAGAAAACCTAAGTATTCCAGAGTAGTGCAGGTGTTCCTAGGACTATTTTAAGGGTTCTTTGAGGCTCTTTAACATAAGATCTAAGACAAAAATAAAGAGCAAAACAAAGAAACAAAATTGCATAGAACAAGATAAAAGGAATCTATCCTATTCTTCATCTCCTTCCTTCTTCAAGATTTCGCTCCTCGCGAAGCTCCTCTGCCTCTGTCTAGCTCCTCCAATCCGCCATGGATGCGAGTCTGAACTCCGTCTAAACTCCTGTCTCCATTTGCAATTTGACCTGAAAACTAGGACTCAAAAGCAAATGTTAAAAGACACGTGTTTTGTTATCATCAAAATAAACAATCGTGATGCTCTAGTGATGAGAACCTCATCATGAACCCTAACTAGCACAATCTAATCCAAATATGTGTGAAAAAGCTCCTACATAACCCAAAGAGAGGTTTAACTCAGAAAAGTCTGAGTTACAAGATAAAAACAAATCATCATGGGTAAAACTACAATTTCACCAATGCAGTATGCGAATAGGGTAATTAAGGGTCCAAACACAGGTCAAACAAGCTTAACAATGAGGGAAATGGGATGATCTGATCTGAAAAGGGTTATAGCAACCTCTAGGAATTAAATGACATTCTGTAACCCTAAAAAAAATCCACTTTAATTCACGAGGTTTGAGGTAAGATAAAATTTAACTAAATCCTCTAAAATTCATAGAAAAATATTCCCTAGGGTTTAGAACCTTTAATTTGACCTTTGAAACTTATTTTGACCTAAAATGAGAACCATGCCCAATTAATGACTTAATTTGGATTTTTACGTAAATTGACCGATCAAATATGATCCAACCTAAAATCAAAATTCATCATTAAAATCCTTAGGTTCAAATTAGTATAGTAGAAAAACTTGGGCCTAAGAAAAGACCATCTTGACCGACTTTACAAATTGGTCCTCTTTATTTACTTTTTGACCCTTATCTTTTGAAATCCTTATGTTTAGGCCCCCAATTTCTCATCGTTCTTTGCATAACGGTCCTCCATGCCACTTCTGCACAGCGTCATGCCTCCGGTGACCTTGCGCGAAGGATGGTGCCACGCAGGGCAGGGCGACCGTCCTCTGGAACAGACGGGGGGTTCCCTACGACGTCCTCTATCGCAGGGACCCTCCCCTGCCCTCTGCCATCAACCATGCCTCTTGTGCGAACGCATGAAAGGCATGGGTATCCTCTCCGGCCACTCTCCGGCGAGGCTAGCACGTTGCCACCTCGGTCCCCACTCTGCGCCAAGGCCTTTATAAAGAGCGGCAAGGTCTGCCGACTCCTTTAAGCTTCCTCTGGCGGAGAAATACCTCGCACTTCATCTCTTCCTCCTCCGGTCAAAGCGCCCTGAGCCTCCGGCGATCTCCTCGTCCTGGGCATCTTCGTCCTCAGCTCTGGCAGGCACGAGCCGGGCGCTACTCTCTCCCCCTTCGTCGAGTAAATAGGTACAAAGTTTCCTCTCTCCCACTCCCTTGTATTTTCCCCCTTTTAATTTGCCATTTCAACCACCCGACCGCCACTGTCCAACTCCATCTTCCCCATCTCCGATCGCCTTCTCCGGCGAGGCCATCCCACTTCCATAGACCACCTCACCCCTCGCCGACTACCCCAGAGGCTCCCCCTCACTCCACCGAATCGTTCCCCCCTCTCCATTCACTGCCATACACCGCCCAACCACCCCCCGAACAAACCCATCTTCACGCACACAGTCCAACCTAGGTCTACCTCCACAAGCACTCTCGCGCCTCGCCGACCCCCGCACCGTCTTCGCCACACTACGGCGAAGCTTCCTATGTTTTCTGATGTGGCCGAGAGACCGTCATTGTATTTTCAGGTCAGCAGCCCCTCGCCGCCATTGCTAAGCTACTGCAGCTCCTTCGCTCGCAGCTCTAGGCGTTCTCTAGCCCAGGCGCGCATCCCAGGCAGCGCGGATTGCATCTGCAAATATGCCCAGGCCTGCAATTGGGTCGCGAGCCTCGCAACTACCCCAATTTGCAGCAGCTTCCTCAGCCGCGGGTGCGAGATTTGGAGGTGGGATTTTAGTCCCACCTCGTAAGTGTGTGGCTGCGTGCCCACACTTATATTGAAAAAGTGTATCAGGCTATTTGCCTTCGATACACAGGGGTCAGGTCCCTCTCACCCGCACGCAGCGCGCCACGCACTCGCTCGCTCTCGCCCGCGCTCACGCCCTGCGGGTCTGGGCCAGATCCGACTACCCAACCAAGCACTCCTCGCCCATCATCGCACGCCGGTGGGCCTGGTCCCAGGCACGCTACCCGAACCCGATTACCCGACTCTGGGAGAGCATTCCTAAGAGAGATTCTGAGAAAGAGGGAGACGCGGGGAAAGGGTAGGGGTAGGTTTTGCACCGACCACTGTGTGCACGCAGGAAAGAAAGAAAGAAAGAAAAAGAAGAAGCAAGCTAAGGAAGAGAGGAGGAGCGGCCGAAGCCTTAGCCGCACTGAGCAGCTGAAGAAGAAAGGAAGGAGAGGAGCTGAAGAAGAAGAGAGGAAGCCGCACTGTAGCAAACCCACAGTTAAGTTGTCTGAGCATCAAATCAGACGACGGAAGGGCAACGGCCAGAGCAGAAAGAAGAGGAAAAGAAAAGAAGCAGAAGCAGAGAAGAAGAAAAGAGAGAGAGGACACAGCCGCAAGCAAGGAAAGAAAGAAAAAGAAGAACAGAAGAAGGAAGCAGAGAAGAAGAAGAAGAAAAGAAGAAGGCATAGCCGCAAGTAAAGAAGAAAGAAGTAGGCAGGAAGAAAAGAAGAAGAAAAGAGAAGATCACCACAGCCACAGGCTAAAGAAAAGAAGAAGAAGAATAGAAGAAGGAAGTAGAGAAGAAGAATAAGAAAAGAAGAAGGCACAGCCGCAAGTAAAGAAGAAAGAAGTAGGCAAGAAGAAAAGAAGAAGAAAAGAGAAGATCACCACAGCCACAGGCTAAAGAAAAGAAGAAGAAGAAGAAAGAAGAAGGCAGGAAGAAAACTCTGCAGGAGAAAGCAGAGAAAGTGAAGAAGATTAGCTGAAAGAGAAAGAAGAGGAAGAGAGAAGAAGAAGAAGCTAAGAAAACTTTTGCTCCCTCTCTCTCTCTCTCTCTTATTTTTGTAACATAATTGAGAACTTTTATACTTCTAGAATTATGGTTGCTCCTTGAGTTCGACCTCGGGAAAACTTGTTATTCCGAGTAAAAATTTGTAGTAATCTGGTAGCTGTTTTGTCATAAACTACAACGATTGTAAACGGTAAATAACCATAACGACGAAACAAAACACGCTCTCATCGGTTACTATCTAGCACCAAAAATCTTCCCCTTTTTGATGATGACAAAACCATAAATAATAATGCACAAAATCCTCCCCCTTTTTGACATTATCAAAAAGGTTTAATCGATTTTAACTTTCCTATACCTCCCCCTTAAAACATGCTCTTCTATAATTGGGTTGAATTTCTTTTAACAAGAGTAATGTCCTCCCCCTCTTTGTAACAACAAGATAGCTATTATTTTTCTCCCCCTTTCTAAAGGAAATATAGCTAACAAGATCTCCCCTTTAATGATTGACAAATAGCTCATAATTTTAACACCCCCTATCTATATGCTAATAAAAAGATAGGGTTAAGGGATACCTCACCTACCATGGCCAATAGAATGGCCCAAATGGAGATGGTGGATGCCACATCGGACAGGGCTCCCATCCGTAGCTTGGAGGCCTGGGCATCGACGCCGATCTCCAATCTGGCGAACGACGTGCGACAGGTTGTTCGTCGTCTCGTCGATCTTCTCCTTGGTCTACTCCTTGTTCCTCCCAACTCGAGTTGACCATTCTTGAGCTTGTAGGTCCAATCCTTTACGTTGATATCATCTTTGAAACCTACAAAATAAGATTCCAATTCTTTCTTCGGTATTCAGGTGAGCTTGGATCTAGATCTGTTAGCGGGTCTCCTTAACGGAGATCCTTTCTCAATCTTAGGGTTATGTAAATTTTCTACTTTGTTGATTAATTTGTTAGAATTTTCCCTAAGACATGCGATTTCTTTTTTTATAATATGCATCTTAGTCTTTAAATCAGAAATTTCTAATTTTATACTAGTATTTTCCTCGATCAATTTAGTATTTTCATTGATTAAATCTTTATTTTCTAATAACAAGTTATTATCCTTAGGACTAGCTTCTAGATCCTTGAGTTTTATTTCTAATCTTTCATTTTCACTTTTAAGAAAACTAAGATTTCTTTTAATATTTTTATTTTCTACCTTAAGTGATTTACTCAGCTCAAATAATTCATCGAAAGCATCTTGTAAATCGAGACCTCATTGTCGCTGTTGTCGCTGTCGCTATCACTTCCCATGGATATGAAGCCCATGCAGGCGATTTCCTCCTCGGAATTCTCCTCTTTTTCATCTGAGCTCGAGTCATCCCAAGTTGCTTGGAACGCCTTGTTCTTCTCCTTCTCCTTCTCCTTCTTCTCCTTCTTGAGAAGAGGGCACTTAGGTCGTAGATGTCCTTTCTCATTGCAGTGGAGCAACGTCTTGGGCTCTCCTTTTCCTTCTTCTCCTTTTCTTTCCTTGATTCCCTACAATACTTGGAAAACTTCTTAAGTAAACATTTAAAGTCCTCATCTTCGAAACTTACCTCACTATCCGATGCGACTCTAAAGGCGAGGGTCATCTTCGATTTTGGCTCCGGTGTATCTTTTTTCTTCTGCTTTAACTTTGTCTCATAGGCCATTAGGTTGCGTAGGAGATCCTCCATATTGAGCTCTTCCACTTTGTTTGCCTCCTCGATCGCGGTGACCTTCTGCTTCCATTCTGGTCTAAGGGAACGGAGTAGCTTTCATTGAAGCTTCCCCTTGATGGTCTTACCTAAAGCTTTTAAACTATTTACAATGAGAGTGAACCTAGTGTTCATCTTACTTAGAGATTCGTTAGACTTCATTGAAAAGGATTCAAATTCTTGAGAAACTAAATTTATTTTAGAAGTCTTTACCTTAGTCGTACCTTCATGTGTAACTTCTAGAGTGTGCCATACCTCATATGTAGTGGCGCACTGAGATATTCGGTTAAACTCCTCCGGGCAAAGGACGTAGTACAACGCGTTCATAGCTTTTGCATCAAGGGAAAGCTCGCGGGTCTGCTGCTGCGAATAGCCTCTCTCTAATTTCTCCAGGACTTTGTATGAGGTTTCACAACGTTCCCATAAAGTGAAGTTGGTGGCTTGAAGCCACATCTTTATCTGTAACTTCCAGTAGCCGTAGTTGCTTCCATCGAAGAAAGGCGGTCGGACGGTGGACTGCCCCTCAATGATTCTGGTGGCGGTGACGCTTCCCTCCATCGGATCTTCACCGATGTGTAATGTCGAAAGTGCAAAACCTACTCTGATACCAATTGAAATTCCCTACTTGGAGGGGGTGAGATATGCGTGACGTAATATAAAGTGCGAAATTAAAATAGACAATCTCACAAAAAATAAGCAATCACACAATAAGCACAAGTATTTTTAGGTGGAAACCCAAACCCGGTGAAAACTACCACCTAACCCTCTCGAGTTAGGATTTTTCGATTGACCTAGTCGATCAAATCCACTAAACCCAGTCACTTGAATGAGGGTGACTGAACTTCAATTACAACCATACTACTTAGACTGAGGGTAGTGTTCCTCAAAACCCCTTCTTTTCATAAGAAGGATTTCGTCTCACGAAGGAGGTGGGAATTCGTAAAGCGAATGCCCAACCAAAGACAATAAAATGTACAACAATCCTGTGGAGCCACAAAGATTAAAACCTAGCTTCTATAAGAGTTAGGAAACTTCCCATTGGTGGAAGTGCGTCGATGTGACGACGCGGGTGCATGAACCACGCTTTGGCACGACAGTGCTCTCGTAACGTTGGTGGGAAAGCGGGTGCACAGCAAGATGAAGCTCTTAGGTGTGAAGTGAGTGCTTGTAGAGCTAGAGCTTCTTTTATTTGATCTTCTACTTCTTTTTTGACACAAGAGAGTGAAAAGTTCTTACAAGGTGTGTCTTGGGTATATCTTACAAGCCAAGGGGTCCTCCTCTATTTATAGAGGGCCTAAGAAGGCTTTGAAAGGCCTTAGAAGGCTTCCATAGCCGTTGGGTGCAAATCCATGGCAAATCAGGTCGTAGTCAGAATTAATCATGGTTCTAACAGGGTCATCAGATGTCTGGTCCTGGCATTAGATGTCTGGAAAACCTGTTTAAGACGTCTGGGAACTAAGTCAGACATCTGATTCTAGGCGGGTTTCCTTCCTGACTTGAATCAGACCTAAACAGGGTTCTAGTGTATGTCCATCAAACGACACACAAGACGTCTGGCACTAGGTCTGGACATCTGGAAATCTATTGTTCTACGGAAATGGATTCCCAAGGAAGTACAATGACTAGAAAATATCTAAATGAAGATTTTGGGTCAGCCGAGGCAAAACGGTCATGTATCAGATGTCTGGGGTCCTCTACGGACGTCTGATATGAGGCTAACGGTCATTTCCTCAATGTTTACTAAGGCAGCCAACGTTCCACTAATTGAACGTCTGGCAAAGGCATCAGACGTCTGCTAAGACGTCTAGACTAAGGTCTGGACGACTGATTCTAACAGACAAAACCTACTAAGTCCGGCCTAGATTTTTTGGACGTTTGATCAAATAGTCAGACGTCTTAAAAGTTAATATCAGACATCTGATTTCCAAATTGGACTTTTGATAAGGCTGTCTGAATCCTATTTTGGTTTTCTAAGTTCTTTACAGAAAACTTAAGTATTCTAGGATAGTGCAGGTGTTCCTAGGATTATTTTAAGGGCTCTTTGAGGCTCTTTAACATAAGATCTAAGACTGAAATAAAGAGCAAAATAAAGAAACAAAATTACATAGAACAAGATAAAAGGAAATCTATCCTATTCTTCATCTCCTTCCTTCTTCAAGCTTTCGCTCGTCTCAAAGCTCCTCCGCCTCTGTCCAGCTCCTCCAATCTGCCATGGATGCGAGTCTGAACTCTGTCTAAACACCTGTCTCCATTTGCAATTTGACCTGAAAACTAAGACTCAAAAGAAAATGTTAAAAGACACGTGTTTTGTTATCATCAAAATAAACAATTGTGGTGCTCTTGCACCAACAGAATCTTCCTCCAGTATCGCACTGATTTTAGATCAATCATCTGATTTTGTGATCGAACATCCGATACTAAGGCCAAGGGACATCTAATAGTGAGACCAGATGTACCCTATAGTGGGCACAATTTCTCCTCGAAATATGTGCCATAGGCCATCTGACATTATTATCATATGTCTAGAGAGGTCTCCAGACGTCCAGATAAGGGCCTGGACTTCTGATAGCAAGGGTAATTGGGTCATTTCATAGTATGGCCATGGGGACGTTCGACTGATAGGGTAGACACTTAATCTTTTTAGATTAAATGTCTAATAATTTATCGCTTCAAATCGCTATAAAACTAAATAAATCATTGCAGGAGCATGAAGTGAATCAAAACAAAAATAAACCTGCATATAGACGGGTGTCAATACATAGGGAAAGTGAAAGAACACCAAAATGTTTTTATTTAATCTCAAGAGTTCGAATACATGCCATGAGAAACAAGAAAAACAAAATAAACAAGACAAGGAAAGAGTTGGCCTAGATGGAGGGCGCCCCCTCCCTTGGCAGTGCATAGTGCGGTGATGGTCAAAGGCACGGTTGCGGTCACGGTGCGGGGGCTCGACACTATCACTATTGAGCTGATGGAGATGGCGAGTGTGGAGGTAACCTCCACAGTGCAGTAGACATGGTGAGCATGAGGTGATGCACGGTGTACGCAGTAGTGAATGGTGGTCATGGAGGAGTTTACGCCATGGTGGTGGAGAGGAGGAAGAAGAAGGCACGCCCTCTCTTCTTCTATCTTCTTTCTTGCATTGGTGGAGGGATTAAGATCGAATCATCATCCAAGTTGGCCTTCACTCCCTTTGTCTAGCATTAAATCCAAAGATGGAAAGCTCCCCATCCGTCCAATTAAGATCCACAATTTATGGATCTCAATCACCCTAAAATGGAAACCCTTCATGTGCATTCAAAATTCATATAAATGACAACCAAGGTGAAGGTTGTCCCCATTATTAGGAAGGGCGATATTGCTGAGAAGTACGAAGGTGGAAAGAACTTATTGAGAGAAGAAGATAGCATGTGGCCTCCAACATAGGTTCCTACATATAAAAATGCAAACAATTATTTGTAATACATAAGAAAGTGCATGATACTTAGAAAATGTAATTAAGCCTAAACCTTAATTCAAGCACTTATTCTATGGCTAAATGTATATGCTAATGCATTCTAATATACGAGAATTAGCAACCTTAAGCTTAATCATAGTCCACTAAATTGGACTCATCAAACAACCCCATGTCTAAGCTTTGCTACTCTCTAGCAAAATACTGTGCTCAAGAGTACAATCATCTAAACTAGGATAGATAAATCAAGAAGCATTCAACTCGCGACCTTCAAGGAATTGATTCGCTCTCTTTGGCCCTCTTTGTACATAGAGATCAGACTCAAAGGTACTAATGTACCAACCAAGGTTCGGACCTCTTTGGCCCTTCGGATTCCAATTAACCTCAACCTTGGCTCTCTAGAACAGGTTTCATAGACTTTGAGGCTCGCCTAGGGTTTGCTAATCCCAGAGTTTTAAATGCTTGTGCTAAATGTGTGATTTTATTAATGGGCACCCATAATTATTTTTCTTGTACGTTCCTAAACCGAACTTACCCCTAACCTCTCTAAACTCACCACGACTTGGCCTTACTCAGATTTGATAGCTTTCTCCTTTTTTATCACGGGATCAACCTTAAAGATATATCTCCCCAGCTAGGCCTTTTGGCCTTTTATTTAATTCCCTTAGCTATTTCCACTCAACTCCAAATCATTTTTCTTATTTTTTATCTGATCTTCTTATTCCTCACCCATTCACATGCTTCCAACCTCCTACAATACATGTTTTATTTTCTTTTTGATTTTGTGCTTGTTTTCTTTTTTATTTAATTTTCTTTTGTAACACCCATATGGAACAAGGTGCTTTTTTGGTACTTATATGTAGTGAGGTGCCTTTTTATTCTCCATAGCACCTAAGTGTAGAGTGGTGCTCTAACCCTCCTACTCATTTGATTTAAACACTCCAACTCTTTCTCTGGCGAGTGGCTCTCCTTCCTCCTTTCAAGAGTCTCCCCTAAGTAAGACCTAGAAAGACTTCAGGTGCAAGGCTGGGCTCTGGACACCCTACATCTGGGGGGTTACTTGGATCAACGTGTTGGCCATACCTCGCAAAGATCTCTATTAGGTTTAGATATAATTAAGGTGCATTTACTTAGAGTCTCCAACCCCAACCCTTACAAAACTCTTGGTAAGCTTGTTGTGGTTGCCCAACTGTGCAAGTTCATGTATGTGTAAGGGGACACTTAGGTCACAGGGATCCCTAAACCACGAAGCGGAAAAGAGAGTCAGATACTCCCTATGTTATTGACTTAATACCTTGTCCTTTCAATTTCCTCAAGAACCCAAAAATAGTCTATATCTTAAGTAAGTACACGAGTTTTTAAGCCTCTTACAGGCCCAAAGGGTCTAAACTCAAGACTCTTCCTCAAGCCGTCAAAGGTGGCATCTTAGTCTACCTAATTTTACCTATCCTAACTCAGATTATGTCCTCAAGCACACAATGTTAATTGCTTTATTTTCTTTTTGTTGTTTTTTATTTTTCCAAATTCTTATTTTTTTTCATAAAAATGATGCAAAAAGGAAAAAAAAATGTAATATGCACCCCTTGTGCCTAAATTATACAATGTCCTCATTGTAAAAGGTAGATTGGTCACATGTCCTCTGTCTTTATTTATATTCGTTGTAGTATATGACAAAACAGTTACCAGCTTAATACAAATTTTTTACTCGGAATAACAAGTTTCCCGAGGTCGAACTCAGGGAGAAACTATAATCTTAGAAGCATAGAGGTTCACAATTATGTTACACAAATAATAAGAGAGAGAGGGAGAGCAAAAGTTTTGTTGGCTTCTTCTTCTTCTCTCTTCCTCTTCTCTTTTCTTCTTCTTTTGATTCTTCTCTTTCTTCAATCTGCCTTGCCTTCTTCTCTCTTCTTTTCTTTCTTCGGCTGTGGTGACCCTTTCTCTTTTTCCTTTCTTCCTTTCTGATTTTCTTATTTTCTTCCTTGCAGCTGCAGAGCTTCTTCCCTCTCTCTCTTTCAACTACTAGGTCTTCCTTTCTTCTTCCTTCTTTTCTTCTTCTTCTTCTTCTACTCTGGCCGTTCCTCTTCTTTCTTTCTTCTTCAACCTGCCTTCTTTCCTGCTCTAGCTGCTGACCTTTCGTCGTATGACTCGGTGCTCAGATGACTTAACTATGCGTTTGCTACAGTGCGACCTCTTTTCTTCTCCTTCAGCTCCTCTCCTTCCTTTCTTCTTCAGCTTGCCTTCTTCTACTCTGGCTGCTGAGTCTTCAACTGCTCCTCTTCTTCTCTTCTTCTTCCTTTTTCTTCTTTTTTCTTTTTCCTTCTTCCCTGCACACACAGACAACTATCAGTGCAAAACCTACCCCTACCCCTTCCCCGCGTCTCTCTTTCTCTCTGAATCTCTCTTTAGGAAAGCTCTCCCAGAGCTAGGTAATTGAGTTCGGGTTGCACGCTTGGGACCAGGCCCACCGGCGTGTGGTGGTGGGCGAGGAGAGCTTGGTCGGGTAGTCGGATTCGGCCCAGACCCGTGAGGCGTGAGTGCGGGCGAGCGCGTGGCGCGCTACATGCGTGGGCGAGGGACTTCACCCCCGTGTATCGAAGGCAAACAACCCAATACACAAAATCAATTTAAGTGTGGGCACGAGGCCACACACTTATGAGGTGGGACTAAAGTCCCACCTCCAATCTGCGCGCCCACAGGCGAGAAGATGCTGCCAATTGGGGCAGCAGCGAAGTTCGCAACCCCAATCGCAAGCCTGGGCGTGCTTGCGGAACCAACCCGCGCTGCCTGGAGTGCACGCCTCGCCTGGAGACGTCCTGGAGCTGCTTGCGAAGGAGCCTCAGCAGCTCTTCAATGGCGGCGAGGAGGCATAGACTGGAAAACACAAGGATGGCCTCTCGGCCACATCAGATAACGTAGGGAGCTTCGCCAGAGGGCGGCGAAATCAGTGCGAGGGTGAGCGAGGTGCAAATGTGTCTGTGGAGGTGCGCTTAGGGTAGACTGTGTGTGCGGAAGTGGGTTTGTTCGGGGGGTGGTCGGGCGGTGAATGGCGGTGTATGGAGTGGGGGAAACGGTTGAGTGGAGTGAGGGGGAGCTTCTGGGCTTGTCGACGAGGGGTGAGGTAGTCTGTGGAGGTGGAGTGACCTCGCCGGAGATGGAGCAGATGAGGGTGGAAGTGGCGGTTGATGGGTTGAAGTGGTAAATCAGGAAGGGGGAAATGTAAGGGGTAGAGAGAGGAAAATTCCTACCTACTTAGTCGACGAAGGGGGAGAGGGAGGCGTCCGGCTCGTGCCTGCCGGAGCTGAGGACGAAGATGCCCAGGAGGTGGTTATCGGCGACAAGGAGGAGATCTGAGTGTGCCAACTGGTGCGGCATGGCGCGGGACGACGGAGCAGAGTGGACTCTGCTGCAGGTAGGGTAGCAGAGTGACGAGGAGGAGAAGGGAGGATCACCGGAAGCTCGGGTGTTTTGACCGGAGAGGGGAAGGACGAAATCTGGGGTGTTTCTCCGCCAGAAGGAGCTTGAAGGAGACGGCAGACATTGTCGCTCCTTAAATAGGCACTGGCAAGGAGAGGAGATCGAGGAGGAGACGTGCCTCGCTCGTTGGAGTGTGGTCGGAAATGGATACCCATGCCTTTCGTGCATTCTCACGAGAGGCATGGTCGGTTGCAGAGGTCAGGGGAGGGTCCCTGCGATAGAGGACGACGTAGGGAACTCCCCACTTGTTCCTGAGGACGGATGCCCTGCCCTGCACGGCGTCATCCTTTGTGCAAGGTCGTCGGAGGTATGGTGCTGCGCAGAAATGGCAGGGGGGACCGTTCTGCAAAGAACGATGAGAAGATAGGGTGCTAAACGTAAGGGTTTCAAAAGATAAGGGTCAGAAAGTAAATTAAGAGGACCAATTTGTAAAGTTAGTCAAGATGGTCTTATCTTATGCCCAAATTTTTATACCAGACTAATTTGAACCTAAGGATTTTAATGGTGAAATTTAATTTTTGGTTGGACCATGTTTGACTGATCAATTTGCACAAAAACCCAAATTAAGTCATAAATTGGGCATGGTTCTCATTTTAGGTCAAAATAGGTTGCAAAGGCCAAATTGAAGGTCCTAAACCCTAGGGAATATGTTTCCATGAATTTAAAAGGGTTTATTTGATTTTTATCCTATCTCAAACCTCATGAATTAAAGTAGGTTTGTTTTAGGGTTACAGAATGTCATTTAATTACTAGAAGTTGCTGTAACCCTTTTCAGATCAGATTATCCCACTTTCCTCCTTATTAAGCTCGTTTGACCTGTGTTTGGACCCTTAATGACCCTGTTTTCACACTGCATTGGTGAAATTACAGTTTTACCCCTTATAATTTGTTTTATTCTTTAACTTAGAATTCTCTGAGTTAAGCCACTCTTTAGGTCTTGTAGGAGTTTTTTCACACTTATTTGGATTAAACTGTGCTAGTTCGGGTTCATGATGAGGTTTTCATCATACCTCCATGCCTAGCTTTTGCTTGTCCCTTAGCAAAATTTTAAGGTTTCAACCTTTATTCTAGACCATGAAGTTCTTAATGAGTTTAGATGAGTGCTTTTTCTTTTGAAACCTTGATTAGGTCAGAATGCCAACCATAGGCCTAAAAGGTATTCTAGTACCAACCAAGATCCAGATCTGTCTAGCCTCAGCTTCAGTCCTTAGCAAAGGTTTTTAAGGCCTACAAGAGCTAACCTAAGGCTTGTTGGACTTTGTGGTTAAAGCACCCGTGCTTGAGATAATTTTAGCCCTGGCTCAGTTTGTAGTGCGTTTTGAAAGAAAGAGAGGTAGAAGATTTATATGTTTGGAGAGTTTTCTCTCTCTTTTTCTTTTTAATTCTAGCTTAGGATTGGCTTCTCAACACGGTCTGTATCAGATTCCTTGTCCCCATCATCAATCCTCAAGGGTTCCTGGCAGTCGATGCTTCGAGATAGCACCGCCCATGGTAACCCCTAGAACCCTGGCTGTTGAGATTTCGAGATAATCCCATCCATGGTGTTCCGTGGCCAAATTCAGACCCTAGCAATTGACATTTCGTGATAATGCCATCCATGGAATCTGAACCAGCAGAGTGCTTACATGCCCCTCGTAGGATATGTAAATATCCTAAGAGACAATCACCGAGGAGATGATATTTTGTTACACCTCTTCGAGGGGAATTTCCCACCTCTCCGCACTGGGAACTCGTCCAAATCAACTTGTGTTGATCGGCCGCTCCTACTCTAGGTGTCATTTTCAGAATTTTTGTAACGCTTCTGCGTGATTTTGATTTTTATGCTTAATGAACCAGACTGTGTGTGAAGTTAGGGTGCTTAGGTTACTGAATCCCGTAAGCCAAAAGTTAATTAATGAGGTCAAATACTCCCTAAGCCTTGGACCTAATACTTAAGCTTTTCATTTTCCTCAACCACTTGAGGAATGTCTAGATCTTAATGGGTACTAAGAGTTTATCCAAGAATGCCTAAGGTTTGCGTTCTTACTAATCTCACTGTGCACTTTCTATTTCTTTTTCCTGAATGAGGTCTAGAACTTAGGTTAACTCCTTAATTTTTTACTAACGACTATCTTTTTTCTTTCATTTTGTGCTCCTTTTTATCTTTTTGTTCTTTTTCTCCTCCTCCTTTGTAGAGTCCACAAAATTTCTATCATCCTCTCATTTTATTATTCTTTTTCAAAAAATTTTAATTTTTATGGTGTTTTTGGCATATGTGAATTTTTTTGTTTAAAACCTTTTCTTGTGAGTTTTGCACTTCCATACCCCCCCCGTGCCTAAGATTTGCAATGTCCTCATTGTAACTTAGGAGGGTTTTTATTTAATTTAGTTCATACATTAGGACAGATGTTTTTAATGAGTGAATGGGTCGGGGTGACAGTTACGGACGATTTCTAATCTCAGATGCAAGCACCTAAGGTGAAGTCAGCTATCCTAAAGGGTGAACCTTAAGTGCGAAGAGGTATCAGAAAAGGTTTCGGGTTTTTTCAAAAAGAATGATGGGCTGCCTCCCGTTGAGCGCTGAGTTTTATGCTATCGGCTGGGCGCAGTATGCTCAGGGAAAATGGAGGATAAATGATGATTCAGCCAAATCTGTAGAGGTTACATCAATGAACGGTTTGAGTCTCTGACCGTTCACGATGAAAGGTTCGGAATCATGGCTGAGCGAACTGATTTCGACATCTCCATTTCCAAAAACCTGTCGAACAAGGTAAGGTCTGACCCACTTGGATCGCAGTTTCCTAGGGAAAAGTTTGAGTCGGGCATCAAAGAGTAGGACCTTTTGACCAGGATGAAAGATCTTTCTAGATATGTGCTTGTCATCGAAGGCTTTAACCCGCTCTTTGTAGATTCGTGAGTTCTCGAATGCATCAAGGCGTAATTCATCGATCTCGCTTATCTGAAGCTTTCTGTGGGTTTCAGCCGTAGAAAGATCTAAATTACAGCTCCATACTGTCCAATAGGCTTTGTGCTCCAGTTCGACGGGAAGGTGACATGCCTAATTGGGTTTTGTGGGCAGTCCTATAAGCCCACAAAGCTTCCGGAAGTCGAGACGACCAGTCCTTCCTGTCAGGCCGAACAATGACCTGCGGAATTTTCTTGATCTCCCGATTTGATAGCTCAGCTAGACCATTAGTCTGGGGGTGATAAGGAGTGGAGATTCGGTGAGACACCCCGTATTTGGTCATCAGTGACCTAAACTAAGCGTTTGTGAAATGGGTCCCCCCATCAGAGATGATTGCACGAGGAATCCCGAACCGTGAGAAGATATTGTGATGAATGAATTTGATAACGATTTTATAATCACAGGTTCGGGTCGGTATGGCTTCGATCCATTTGGACACGTAGTCCACAGCCAGCAGG
Organism: Thalassia testudinum; assembly: GCA_037157565.1. Classification (NCBI taxonomy): domain Eukaryota; kingdom Viridiplantae; phylum Streptophyta; class Magnoliopsida; order Alismatales; family Hydrocharitaceae; genus Thalassia; species Thalassia testudinum. The sequence goes on along the minus strand of JAZHRO010000039.1, from coordinate 97,486,610 downwards.
ATGTACTCGAAGCCTTCCGAAACAGGAAAGGGGCCCATAAAATCAATCTCCCAAATATCAAAGATTTCACATACGAGGATTGGCTGCAAAGGCTTCATGTCGCGATGGCTCATGTTGCCAAAGTTTGGCAATGACCGCATGCCTTGTAGTGATTGTATGCGTCCTTGAATAAAGTGGGCCAATAAAAGCCACACTGGAGGATTTTTGATACGGTTTTGTGCCTAGAGAAGTGGCCACCGCATGCTTGGTCATGGCAGAAGGAGAGAATATCATTGATTTCACCTTCTGGGACACATCGCCGGATGATTTGGTCAGCACCTATGTGGAAGAGTTACGGATCTTCCCAGATGTAGTACTTGGCATCAGAGTGCAATTTGGCTTTCTTGGCCTTCGGCCAATCAGACGGGATCTGATGAGATGCCAAGTAGTTTACTATATTAACAAACCATGGAAGTCTAGTACCAATAGTCAGTAAGTGCACATCAGGGAAATGCTCAGTGATGGGTTCAGAAGGGTTGATGATCTCAGAAGGAAGGCAAGACAAATGGTCAGCTACCACGTTTTGTCTTCCTGCCTTGTCGTGAATTTCGAGGTCGAATTCTTGCAACAGCAAGATCCATCGAATTAGTCGGGGCTTCGCGTCCTTCTTAGCAAGGAGATGCCTCACAGCCGTGTGATCCGAGTAGATGATGACATGGGAGCCTAGGAGGTAAGATCGAAAATTTTCAAGAGCAAATACTACGGCTAGCATCTCTTTCTCCGTAACTGTATAGTTACGCTGAGCCTCGTCAAGTGTCTTGCTAGCGTAGTAGATGACCACGGGTTTCCCGTCAACTTTCTGCCCCAGAACCACTCCTACAGCGAAATCAAATGCATCGCACATGATCTCAAAGGGTTAAGACCAATCTGGGGATTGTAGGATCGGGGCCTGGGTGACTCGGTCACGGAGGTTCTCAAAGGCTTGAGTGATTCCTTGGAGATCTCAAAGGGTACATCCTTAGAAAGAAGAGTAGTCAGGGGGCGTGCGATTTTCGAAAAATTAGGAATGAAACGACGGTAAAAACCAACATGCCCCAGAAAAGAACGGATGTCCCTGATCGAGCTAGGCATAGGAAGTCGAGAAATTAGATCAACCTTGGCTCGATCCACTTGGATGCCTTTCTCAGAAACTAGATGTCCTAGGACGATCCCCTCAGGCACCATAAAATGGCTCTTTTCCCAGGAAAGAACCAAATTAACATCGATGCAATGCCTGAGTATATGAACCAAGTGCTGGAGGCAATCATCAAATGATGCCCCAAAAACTGAGAAGTCATCCATGAAGACTTCCAGATAATCACCTACCATATCAGAGAACATGGCAAGCATGCACCGCTGAAAAGTCGCGGGTGCATTGCCGAGATCGAAAGACATCCTTCGGAATGCGTAAGTTCTGAAGGGGTAGGTGAACGTGGTCTTCTCTTGGTCCTCAGGATGAATAGCCACTTGGTTGTAACCGGAGTACCCGTCAAGAAAGCAAAAGAATCGATTTCTCGCTAATTTCTCGAGAATCAGATCAATGAAAGGTAGTGGGAAATGATCCTTCTTCGTAGATGAATTGAGTCGTCGGTAATCTATGCAGACTCTCCACGAGTTGGCTATTCGGGTAGGTATGACTTCTCCGATTTCAGTCGTAATGGTGGTGAGCCCTACCTTTTTAGGCACGACCTGAATTGGGCTCACCCAACGACTGTCGGAGATCGGGTAGATGATTCCGGCATCCAACCACTTAATGATCTCCTTTTTCACGACCTCCTGCAGATTGGGATTCAAACGTCTTTGCATCTCACGGAAAGGTCGTGCGCCCTCTTCTGAATAAATATGGTGTGCGCAATAAGAAGGACTTATTCCAGTCAAGTCATCAAGAGTCCAACCAATGGCTCTACGATGTTGCTGGAGGACAACAATCAGACGGGATTCTTGATCAGGAGTAAGCTTGGAGTTTATAATCACAGGAAAAGTCTAATTAGAACCCAAAAAGATGTATTTCAAATGATCGGGAAGGGGTTTTAGTTCAAGGATGGGGTTATCAGCAGTAGCGGGTGGTTCAGGGTAAGTGTGAGGTTCAAGGATAGGAGTTATGGGTTTGTCTGAATCAGGGTCTGACTCCCCTAATTGCGGTTCAAGATCTTTCTGTGGTTGATGAGGCATAATCAGGTTATTCTCAAAATGTGTTTCATCAACCAAAGCTCTAATATCACAGATTTGTTCAATGACACCGCAATTGATTTCTTGTTGGGCCTTAAAGATATCAATTTTGAGAGTCTGATTCCCAAATTTTAGTTCTATTTGGCCCTCCTCATAACTGATGTTGGCTCTAGCAGTAGCCAGGAAAGGTCTCCCTAAAATGATCGGTGTATCCCTAGGGTTTTCAGGTGCGTCCATGTCTAAGACTATAAAGTCTACAGGGAAATAGAAATCCCGCACTCTTACAATAACATCCTCAAGAATCCCTTTAGGTGACTTTATAGATCGATCTGGTAACTGTAGTGTCACCTCAGTTGGTTTTAGCTCAGATTCTTCTAGGTGGTTAAGTAAGGATGTGGGTATCAGATTTATGGAAGCACCCAAGTCTAGCAATACTCTGTCAAACTAGGTTTCAACTATTTTGCAGGAAATCAAGGAAGTACCTGGATCTTTTGCCTTGGGTGGGAGTCTGCTCAGGATTACAGAGCTGGCTTGCTCTGACAGTACAATTGGACTCCCACTCTTGGTTCGCGGCTTACGCTGAGGTGTACATACATTCTTTAAGAATCGTGCGTAAGCCGGTACATGGCGAATCGCATCCACCAAGGGGATGTTTATTTGGACCTACTCAAAGAGCTTGACCAGGTCCTCCTCAAGTGCCACGGGTTTGGTTGTCTTCTTTCCCTTGGTCAAGGCCTCAGGAAATGGAACCTTGGTTGGTTCTTCTAGGATAGGTCCAGGTCTTTAATCTGGGAAAGGGGTAGGAACGTCCTGGATTACTGTCCTAGGGTTTGGACCACTACTAGGTTTGGAGTGGTCTGGATAAGGTGGATCTTTGGTTTCCTTACCACTGCGGGTGGTCACAGAATTTAGTCCTACCTGGTTAGGGTTTGATAGGATAGGTTGCTACTGATAACTCTCATAAGAAGTGGAAGCCTCCATCCCGTCAGGTGAAGGAACAGAGGGGGCCTGATAAATCATGTGTGCTTGGCCCGGGTTTGGGTTCATAACGTGCCTCTGGGTCGGTCCGTTATTAGGGTTAGGAAGAGGTTGAGAAGGAAGTGTGCTTGGTTGGCAAGAATTTGCCAACTGGGCTAGTTGGTTTCGAACCTCTGTGACTTCGTCCTTGTGTTGCTTCTGAATAGCCGCATTCATTCTCTGAATGTCAGCCAAAGTTTGAAGGATGAGGGACATTTGGTCTTGGTTTAGCCCTGATGGATAAGTAGGGTTGGGCCGGGACTGAGGCGGCTGGTAAGGACGAGGTTGTGGACGGGGCTGAAAGGGTGGTCTTTGAGTTTGGGAATTTCCCGCCCACTGGAAGTTGGGATGGTTTCGCCATCCAGGATTGTAGGTATTGGAGAATGGATCATTCTGGATGGCGTTGAGGTCCTCGCAGGTCTAAGGATCCTCTGAAGAGTCAGAGAATGGGGGAATGGAATTCCCCCGGCTAGCATAAAAAGGATCAGAGGATCCTCCGATATGAGAATCAGATGGGGGTGGATACTGATCCATCCCAGGAGAAGGTTGGTGGAGAATGTTTTGCACAGTCGCCCGTGTGGAAGGAGGCTGTGAAAAGGAATTATGCGCAGAGGTGGCTCGCTGCAGGTGCTGAGTCAGCTCATTCACCTTCTTCTCAATAATAGAGACCTTGTCCAATCGACTGGCCATCAATTCCAAGTCGACTGATGCGGACAGGCCCTGCATCTCGTGTGCTCCCCTAAGGTTCGTCGATGCGCGGGTATTCGTCCTGTCGAATAATCCCATGGAGTCATTGATGGAGTTCTCGCACATATTTTCTAGAATCTCCCACACGATGTCCTCATGCTGACCCATGATATTCCCTCCGCAAGTTGCATTGACGAAAAGCCTAATATCTTCACGGAGTCGCTGGTAAAAAGACTGGACTTGTTCCCAATTAGGAACTCCGTGATGGGGGCACTTCCTCATGAGATCCTGAAAGCGATCCCATGCCTCATGGAAAGGTTCTCCCGTTTGTTGCGTGAAGTGGGTAATCTGATGGCGCAAGGCATTGGTCCGACCAACGGGAAAGAACTTTTTCAAGAACTTGGATTGAAGCTCCTCCCAGTTGTTGATCGGCCGGGCCTGTGTTTGGTACTAGTGGGCGGCCTTGTCCATAAGGGAGGAGAACATCTTCATGAGGAGAATATCCCGATTTTGTGCATCTGACCCAAAAGTCTGGGCCAGATGCTTTAGCTGTTTTATGTGCTGGAAGGGGTCTTCAGAATTAAGCCCATGAAATTTAGGTATGGTATGAATCATAATGGGCTTTAATTTAGAATCAGGGCCTCTAGTCGGGATTTTGACTCGAGGCTCAATAGCCACCGCAGCATGATTATAATGGTCCCGCATCATGGGAAGCTGCGGTGGGTGCATGAAGTTCTGGAAGAGGTTATTGAGTCGCTGGAGCTGGTGCTCCAGATTGTTCTCTTCCTCAACTAGCTGAGCCATTTTGGAAGAAGGTGAGTTGGGTTCGGAGTTGGAGGAGAGGTCTATGTGAAGTGTTAGTTGCACAAACAGGGGCACCGAGGCTCAGCCTCGAGGAGAGTGAATTTCTAAAGGAGGTTTCAAGGACCTCCTACCAAACATACACTGATGGAGAGGGTGAGTTTAGCAGGTGCTGGACCCAATCAAGACACCCAGAATGCTGGGTGACTATAGAGGTTCGGGGCAGATGGACCCCTTGATCAAAAGATCGACCACCTGAGAATTACCTGGGCAGCTAGAGAGGGTGAGTCCCGCGAAAACCCTTACACGGTAGAGCGTCCCCATAGGTTACAGGGTTTCCCCCACCCGACCTCTCTTGTCACTGAGATTCCAGGTAGACCAGAATAGGGACCTTGACCTCTTAAGTCTACCACTTTAAGTTAGGATCAAGGTGCTTAGGTTTTCACTTGAACTTTAGCCTTTTGAGTGCAAAGAGTGACCTAAGTTTAAGGTTGATTGACCCAAGGGGTCAACTTCACACGCTAGTTCCTTTGAGAGCTTATTAGGTCTTTGTCTTTTAGGGTTCAAGTGTTCTTAAGAGCCAAATTTCTTAGGGTTTCTCTGAATAGGTGCTTTCAAATAATGGCTTGGGTACACTTCTTTTGGGAATTCTTGTAACGAACACGTGCCCCAGACGTATTTTAAGACGTTTGGGAGGTGGTCCAGACGTCTGACCAGACGTCTGGGATCTCTTCCAGACGTCTGGAAATCCGTTAATTTCGACACGCGCTAGTCGTCTGCGCGCCTGAGCGTGCAGACCGGATATTCGTTATTCCCTCTTTCCCTGCGGCTGCAGACGCCTGCCGCATCCTCTCTCTCCTCCTCGCGCGGCCTTAAAAGGCCACGCGCTCCCTCCCGTCATCTCCACCGTCTCCTCCCTCTTCTCCTTCAGCCAGTGAGCGTGAGCGCGAGGGCGGCAGCGGCGGACGCAGTGAGCGCGGAGGTGCTGCGTGCGAGAGCGGAGCTCTGCCGTGAGGGCGAGCTCGCCGGGGCTGCTAGGGCCGGCCGGCGGAGGGCGCAGGGGGCGTGGAGCGACGTGGAGGGGGGACTGCTGTGCTCCGAGCAGCAGGCGCGCGAGGTACGATGCGGGCGGTGTCGCGAGCGGAAGCCGGGTGGTGCCCTGTTCTGGAAAAATTTTCAGAATCGGACGTCTGGGTTGATAGACAGACGGCGAGGGCGACATCTGGTAGATCTTATAGTCGTCTGAAAGGTGGGTTTTCCGTCTTCTTCTTCCTTCCTGTCGACTGACCATACTGAGGGAGGGAGATGGGTGTGCGCAGGCTCAGTGATTCGCCACCCAACGCGAATCAGACGTCTGTCTGTTGTACCAGACGGCGGGAGCGACCTCCAGACGTCCGTGGTGACCATCGGACGTCTGGGAGCTAGGCCAGACGTCCCCGCAGACTTCTGGACGTCTGGGAAACCACGCTGAGCAGGTAATTCTCTGATCCACTTTTTAAGACGTCTGGAAGAAGTTCCAGACGTCTGATTTTACACAGTGTCGTCGTTTTCGACCCGTTTAGGGCCCGTTCGGGTTCCGTTTTCCGCGATTCGAGTTGCGTTCTTTTCAGAATTAATTCCTCTACCCGTCTACAGTAGCTATACATTGTTTTGAGACTCTCCTTGTGTTTGATCCTTGTGATAGGACCTCGTTCAGTTGTAGTCTTAGGAGTCGCGGAGGCACGCGGGATTCCCGATCACGCCCCCATTACTCCCGTTGTACCTGGTAGAGTGGCTTTAAGTTATTAATAAAATCTGTTAAATTATGGAACCATAAATAGAACCTAGGACATTGCATGAATCCTAGGAATGAGAAATAGATGGAATGATAGCTCCTAGGTGTTGCATGAATCCTAAGACTGGAAAACTAGATTGTATGATAGATCTTAGGATATGGCATGAATCCTAGGATGGGAAAACTAGTGGAATGTATAATACTACAGTCTTGGAAAATGGGAAGAGATATAAAGCTGCCTGTAATTTGAATTAACAGCTCCCTGTTGTGAATAGATAACGTGGTTGAGAACATGGATTGTAAGAATGTGAAACTAGAAAGTGAAACCTGGATGTTTGAGTAAAAAGGATGGAACCCTACGGGGAAGTAGGAGTAGAACTCCTGGAAAGTGAATGGAATAGTTTTGGGGAAGTGAGCTGGCCCTTGAGTACGGAGTACCAAGGAGAGCGACTGTCCCCCCTGTTTAGTGCAGAGCGGAGCCAGCCGCCCCAGGGACCCGGGGTTAGGACTGGCCACTTTGTACCGACTTGCTGGCCCTCGTGTACGTAGTACCGAGGAGAGCTACTAGTGTAGGGAGGTACTAGCTACCCCACGGGTCCCGGGGTTCTGCTAACCTCCCACACTGACTTGTTAGGCCCGCTGGGGCAAACCAGGGTAGTCAGGCGAGGGTGCGCGGACTGTGGAGGGGCAAGGCCCCGGTTTGGTTACTGTGGAGGGGTTGGACCCCTGTTACTGAGAGGGCTCTGCCCTGGACTGGTTCCGTGCTGTGCTTTGGGCGCACCCGTTAACGGAAACGACTGACCGCGTGCCAGTACAGGTTAGCTACCTGTGCGTTTATCGCGCGTGCCGTAGTCACCGTTACATCTGTCAGTGACCTTGGGGTGGTTGACTGAGGGTAGGATCACCACGGGGACTCTCCCGGCCAGGAGAGCACCACGTGCTACTTCTACTTTTTGGAAAAGACTGCAATCAAGATCGTTCCCACGAGGAACATTCGAGATGAAGAAAAAGATCTGGGGAATAAATGAAATAGTGAAACAATTGAAAAATATGAATAAAGAAAGTAATAGAACATAACAGCTACTGTACACTTTACTGTTGTCTTTAGTTTTAGTTGTCACTCTACTCGGCGTTTTGCTGATGTGTTACACTCGTTACCTTTCTCAGGACCAGGTGTTGAGCAGCCAGGGTCAGCGGCTGCAGAGGACGCTGGGCCGAGTAGGGTCCAGTAGAGTTACTACTGTCTTTTGTACCTCTTTGTTTCCGTTATAGTGAGTAGTTCTTGTTTCCGCTGTACTTTTCTTTACCTGCAGTTCATGTTATATGATAAATGTTGTTCTACTGTTGTGGTGGTATATACGGTAGTAGTTCTTTCCTTACTGCTGTACTTTCTTACTGTTAGTTATATTCATGCTGAATGTGGTTTATTTTACTGCTCTTTTGGTTACTTCCTCGTTGGACGACTAGGTCTTGGGATTAGTCGAGTCGGTCCTGTTCTCGTGTCTTGTAGGGACTCGGGAACCGGGTCGTTACAAGATGATATCAGAGCAAGGTCGTCTCGAGAAGTGAATCAACTGACTGGAAAATAACCAATTCACATGTCTATAACTAGAGTAGCCATCACAACATATCTCTTGACATGAGCTCTTAGACGTTTTCGTTAGGTACTGTTCCGTACTGACGTATTTCCTTGTTTCGCGTTTCGTTGTAGGAGATGCCTCGTCGTGGAACTAGGAGGGTGGGCCGCGGGCGCGGCCGAGGTCGGGGCCCGAGGGACAAATGTGTCGAGCTTGGAGTACATACTACCCCTCTTCTCCTGAGCATACCGTCTCCGGACCTCGTCCAACTAATTCGAGAGGCGGTTCGTGAAGAATTTCAGCTTCCATCCACATCGCCACCCCCTCCTCCCCCTTCCGAGCGTACGACAGGGGAGTTGGTGGTGGAACGAGATTTCCGCTGTCACACTAGGCGTGTTAGGAGAACTCAAAGGAGACACGTGGAGTTCGCAGGAGAGCCGTCACGATTTGCAGGGCCATCAGTGGCCTTTGGGGGCCCTCGACAAGGGCCAGTCGCCAGCACCGGACCCCCGCCTAGTCGACAGCAAGGACCCACTGAGGGAGGGAGTCGGGTTCCCCTCTGCTACCAGTGTGGCCAGTCGGGCCACGTCAGGAGGGACTGCCCATCTAGGGCAGGAGGTCAGCAGATACTCCCTGCGCATAGCACTGGAGGGCGCGCAGGAGGCCGCGGTTCCCAGGCGCGAGGAGGAGGACAGCAGTCGCGAGGAGGGAACCGGCCAGCACCTACCCATCCGACGCAGAGTGTGGCTGCTTCGTCCGCACCTAGAGCTGTGGGGCGTATCAACGCCCTAACACACAGGGACGCCAGAGCTTCGGGATCAGTGGTAGCAGGTATGGTTTCAGTTTCTGGCAGACTCGTTTACACGCTTTTCGTTTCCGGCGCTACGCACTCGTTTGTCGCAGCCAGTTTCGCAGTTAGTTTGGACCAGGATTATACACTGTTAGAGAATCCGTTCGTAATCAGAGGTCCGAGTGGTCAGCTGTTTGTAGCTGAGGAGGTGTACACGGATTGTGAGGTCAGCGTCGGAGGACATAGCCTGCCAGCTGACCTGATTATGATCCAGATGGAGGACTTTGGAGTGATTCTGGGGATGGATTGGTTGTCCGCTTACCACGCCTTGGTGGACTATTTTGAGAGGAAGATTGTCTTCTCCATTCCGGAGTTGCTTTCTTTCGAGTTTCACGAACAGCCAGTGGACGGAGGTTCCAGGTGCATTTCGGCACTTCGGGCGGTGAGACTTTTGAGCCAGGGGTGTGAGGGCTTCCTAGCCTGTGTGGTGGCAGAGCCCAGCCCTGTGGCAGACTTCCAGAGCATCCCGGTGGTCAGAGAGTACCCTGACGTGTTTCCAGACGAGTTACCAGGACTACCGTCCGAGCGTGAGATCGAGTTTGAGATCTCACTAGTACCAGGGACCAGCCCCATCTCCACCGCGCCATACAGGATGGCACCGCTTGAGCTACGAGAGCTCAAGTCTCAGTTGCAGGACCTTCTGGAGAAAGGTTTCGTGAGGCCCGGTGCGTCTCCCTGGGGAGCCCCGATACTGTTTGTGAAGAAGAAGGATGGGACCTGGTGACGACCTTCCTCTATAGTTCTATTATTTCGTCGTAGTATAGTATAGAGAAGTGATTACCAGTTTAATACAATTTGTTACTCGGAAATAAAAGAGTTCCCGAGGTCGAACTCAGGGAGCAAGTTGTATTCTAGGGGTACAAAGTTTCTTTTACAAAAATAAAGAGAGAGAGAGAGAATTTGTTGGCTTCTTTCTTCTTCCCTTCTTTTCTCTTTGCTTATCCTCTCCTCTTCCTTCTCAGATCTTCTGCTTTCTTCCTTTGTTCTTCTTCTTTATCTGCAGTGGTGATGTTCTTCTTCTTCTTTCAGCTGTTTCTGCTCGTCTCTTCCTTTTTCTTCTCCCTTGCGGTCCTGTTCTTCTTCTTCTTTCTTTCTTCTTTTCCTTTCTTTAGATCTTCTTCTCGTGCTCTTCTTCTTCTGCAGAGTCTTCACTTGGCCTCTCTGTGTTCTCCTCTGCCTCACCTTCCTTCTCCTTCTTTGCCTTTAGGACGTCGTCTGATTTTCCAATCAGACGACTTAAACCGCCGTTGCTACAGTGCAGCTCGGTGCTCCTCCTTCCTTCAGCCTTCGTCTTCTTCCACGGTTCTTCTTCACCTGTGCCTGCACACTTGCACAGCTTGATCAGAGGTGGGGCAAAACCTATCTCTACCCTCACCCGCGTCTCTCTCTCTCACAGAAGGCGCTCTTAGGAAAGCTCTCCCAGAGCTGCCGGGTAGCTGGGTACGGGTCACGCCCGGGTCCAGGCCCACCGGCGTGCGTGGTTGGTGAGGAGTGCAGGTCGGGCTAAGTCGGGTCGGGCCAGGTCCGCGAGGCGTGAGTGCGGACGAGACCGGGTAACCGGGCGGCTGAAGGGGACCTCACCCCGTGTGCTGAGGCGATAAGCCTCCAGCACTTTTTCACTTTATACCGCTGCGCCTCTTCAGAGTTTTCCGAGCTGGGACTAAATGTCCCACCCCAAGTTGGCGCCTGCGCGGAGGAAGCAGCTGGTAATCGCGGCTTTACGCGAGGCCTTCGTGTGAGGGCTTCGATTCAGCTGCAGCCTGACGCTTTGCCGAAATGCCTCGCACAGCCTGGGAGTCAAATCTGGGTGTGGCGCGACTGCAGCTGCAGGCGGAAGCAGCTCCTTCTGCACGGCAATGGCGGCGGAGGACGGGTGACCTGTTCACAGCAAAACGGCCTCTCGGCCTAATCAGAAGGTGCCGGGAGCTTCGCCAGAGTGCGGCGAAGCTCGTGCGGGTGGTGGCGAGGCGTGGGGCAGCGTGCAAGGGCTGCCCTAGGTCGGACTGTGGGTCGGAAAGTGGGTGTGTTCGGTGGACTTGCAGAGGTCTGGTGGCGGGAATTGGAAGGGCGGAAATGGATCAGGGTGAGGAGGCGGAGATTATGTGCAGGTCGGCGAGCCGTGTGGGGTGCTGGAGTGATGGGAGCGACTCGCTGGAGGATGGCCGGAGGCGGAGAAGGTGAGGGTGATTGGTCGGAATCGAGGGCGACAGTAAATGTTTAAAGTGAGGAAAAGGAAGAGGGGAGAAAGGTGAGAAGTTATACCTACTTAGCAGGACGAGGAGGGGCCGGAGCAGGCGACAGTCGTATCGACTGTCGCCGAAGAAGAAGCTGCCCAGAGGAAGGAGCGACGGCGAGGAGAGGGCTGGAGAGGCGCGCGCTGGGTGCGGCGCGGCGCGGGAAGAGTAGGGGAAGGTAGCCCTGCTGCTGGTAGTGCGGCAGAACGACGAGGAGGAGGAGGGAAAAACCGCCGGAGCTGGAGGGCTTCCTGTCGGAGTGGGAAGAGAGTGAAAAGAGGGTGTTTCTCCGTCAGGACCGAGCTGCTCCGAACGGCGGAGCGACGGGGGTATTTATAGAGGCGGAATCAGAGAGGAGGGCGGAGGGAGACGACGTGTCTCCCTCGCCGGAGGACGCCGGGGATGGAGACCCATACCGTCCATGCGTTCGCATGGCCGGTATGGTGGGTTGCAGCGACCAGGGGGGTGCTCCTGCGACGACTGACGATGCAGGGCACCCCCATTTGTCCTGGCAGGCCCTCCCCCTCACCCTACGCGGCGCCATGCTCCGCGCAAGGTCGCCGGAGCATGGTGCTGGCAGGTTTTGCAGGGAGGACCTGAACGCAAAGAACGAAGGAGAGTTAGGGGCCAAAATGCGAGGGTTCAAAAGTTGAGGGTCAAAAAGTAAATAGATGAGGACCAAAATGTAAAGCTGGTCAAGAAGGTTTCTTCTTAGGCTCAAGTTTTTATACATGACTAATTAGGACCTAAGGAATCTGATGGTGAATTTTATTTCTAGATTAAATCCTGTTTGACCGATCAATTTACGCAAAAACCCAAATTAAGTTATTAATTGGGTATGGTTCTCAATGTAGGTCAAGATGAGTTCCTAAGGCCAAATTGAAGGTTCTAAACTCTAGAGATTATTTTTCTATGAATTTTAGAGGGTTTATTCCATTTTTGCTTTGCCTTGAACCTCGTGAATTGAAGTGGGTTTGTTTTAGGGTTACAGATTATCATTTAGTTCCTTGGAATTGTTGTAACCCTTATCAGATCATCCCACTTTCCTTCTTATTTGGTTTGTTTGACCTATGTTTGGACCTGTATGCAGATTATACTGGTAAAATCGCATTTTTACCCCTTTTGACTTGTTTTCTCCTTAAACTCAGAATTCTCTAAGTTAAGCCTTTCCTTGAATTATGTGGGAGCTTTTATCCTTTGTATTAGGTCAAAATGAGCTAGTTATGGCTCATGATGAGGTTCTCATCAGGACCCTACATCTTTGTGTGGACTACCGACAGCTGAACAGGGTTACCATCAAGAACAGATATCCGCTGCCGAGGATTGACGATTTGTTTGACCAGTTGCGGGGTGCCACGGTGTTTTCCAAGATAGACTTGAGGTCTGGATACCACCAGTAGGAGGATCAGGGAGACCGACGTCTCCAAGACAGCTTTCCGCACCCGGCGCGGACACTACGAGTTTTTGGTCATGCCGTTTAGGCTGACCAATGCCCCCGCTGCTTTCATGGACCTGATGAACCAGGTGTTTAGACCATACTTGGACCAGTTCGTGGTGGTTTTCATAGATGATGTACTCATCTATTCTAGAGATCGGACGCAGCATGGACAGCACTTGCGGATGATTTTGGACACTCTAAGGCGACGCAGGCTATACGCCAAATACAGCAAGTGCGAGTTCTGGTTGAGGGAGGTGACCTTCTTGAGTCATGTGATCTCTGGAGAAGGCCTGGCGGTGGACCCAGCCAAGGTCGAGGCAGTGCTCAGGTGGGAGAGACCGTGTTCAGTCACTGAGATCCGCAGTTTCCTAGGACTAGCTGGCTACTACAGATAGTTCATCAGAGGATTTTCGCAAATTGCGCGTCCTATGACACAGTTGACTCGGAAGGACGTGCCTTTCGCTTAGACAGATGCCTGTGAGGTGTGTTTTCTGGAGCTGAAGGAGAGGTTGACCTCGGCTCCCGTTCTCACCATTCCTGACAGTAGTGGCGGGTTCGTTGTGTACACGGACGCTTCCTTGCAGGGGTTAGGAGGGTGCTCATGCAGAGGGGTCACGTTGTCCCTTACGCTTCGCGGCAACTGAAGCCCCATGAGCATACCTACCCTACCCACGACCTAGAGTTGGCAGCTGTTGTCTTCGTGCTGAAGACCTGGAGGCACTACTTGTACGGTGAGACCTTCGAGATTTTTACAGATCACAAGAGCCTCAGATACCTTTTTGATCAGAAGGAGCTCAACATGAGACAGAGACGTTGGTTGGAGCTCCTGAAGGACTACGACTGCAGCATCTCCTACCACCCGGGAAAGGCCAATGTGGTGGCCGACGCCTTGAGCCGTAAGGCGCCCGCACGCTTGGCCAGTCTACAGTTACAGAGTTTGAGCCTTTTGGAGGGGGTGGGCAGTTGGCGACCTCTAGAGTTACGAGGGTACTGTGGGGCAGTGACGGTGACACGGCAGACTAGGCCAGAGTTGATGGACCGCATCATCACAGGACAGATGGTCGATCCGTACTTGCGATCTTTGCGCGACAGAGTACTGTCAGGAGATCCAGGTGACTTCTCTTTCACAGACCAGGTGCTACGTTTGAGGGGACGGTTGTGCGTTCCCGGAGACAAGGAGCTGTTGAGAGAGCTCCTGACTGAGGCACACGGTTCCAGATTCACCATACATCCCGGGAACACGAAAATGTACCACGACTTGAGGCGCGAGTTTTGGTGGAGAGGGATGAAGCGGGATGTGGGTGAGTTCGTGCAATAATGCTTAGTGTGCCAGCAGGTGAAAGCCGAGCATCAAAGGCCTGTAGGGCCGCTTCAGCCGCTTCCAGTGCCAGAGTGGAAGTGGGAGAGCATCACCATGGACTTGGTGGTGGGTTTACCTGTTACCCCGCGGGGACACGACGCAGTCTGGGTAATAGTGGATAGACTGACGAAGACGGCGCGTTTCTTGTCGATCCGAGTCACTTTGGGACCAGCACAGTTGGCAGAGAGGTATATCCGTGATGTGGTACGACTACACGGAGTTCCGCGGGAGATCGTATCCGACCGGGATACCCGCTTTACGTCCCAGTTTTGGGCTGAGTTTCAGCAGGCCTTGGGGACGAGGTTGAGGTTTAGCACGACTTACCACCCCCAGACGGACGGACAGTTTGAGCGCACGATACAGACACTTGAGGACCTTTTGCGTGCCTGTGTACTGGACTGGAGGGGCTCTTGGGAGGAGCACTTGCCCCTGGCAGAGTTTGCATACAACAACAGTTATCACTCGAGCATCGGCATGGCTCCCTACGAGGCTCTGTACGGACGGAAGTGTACAGCACCCTTGAGTTGGGTTGAGGTGGGGACCAAGTGGGAGGTTGGCCCCAGGTTGATCCGGCAGAGTCAGGGGGTAGTTGAGCAGATCCACAGACGATTCCGCACTGTCAGGAGCAGACAGAAGAGCTACGCGGATCGGAGACGCAGAGAGGTGCAATTTGAGGTTGGGGACCACGTCTTCCTTCGTGTTTTGCCCATGAAGGGCTTACAGCGGTTTGGGGTGAGAGGGAAGCTCGCGCCAAGGTTCGTGGGGCCCTTTGAGGTCCTGGAGCGGGTTGGACCCGTTGCTTACATACTTGCCCTTCCCCCGCAGCTTTCTGGTGTGCACGACGTATTCCACGTGTCCAACCTCAGGAAGTACGTAGCCGATTCCAGTCACGTACTGAGTCACGAGAGCATCGAGGTGAGCGACGACCTGACCTACCCCGAGCGGCCAGTGCAGATTTTAGACCGAGCCGTCCGCAGTTTGAGACGAAAGCAAGTCCCCCTGGTAAAGGTTTTGTGGAGGAGCCAGCGGTACGAGGAGGTTACCTGGGAGCCTGAGGCGGCAATGCGGGAGCGGTACCCGAAGCTTTTCGCGGGTACGTCTTTTCGGACCGGCTTCGGTCCTCTTTGAGTTTGTTATGATTATTTGGACGTCTTTTCCCGCACCCTAGTTGGCGCAAGTTTCGGGGATGAAACTTCCTTTGAGTTTGTAATATTGTAACGAACACGTGCCCCAGACGTATTTTAAGACGTCTGAGAGGTGGTCCAGACGTCTGACCAGACGTCTGGGATCTCTTCCAGACGTCTGGAAATCTGTTAATTTCGACACGCGCGAGTCGTCTGCGCGCCTGAGCGCGTAGACCGGATATTCGTTATTCCCTCTTTCCCTGCAGCTGTAGACGCCTGCCGCGTCCTCTCTCTCCTCCTCACGCAGCCTTAAAAGGCCACGCGCTCCCTCCCGTCGTCTCCACCGTCTCCTCCCTCTTCTCCTTCAGCCAGTGAGCGTGAGCGCGAGCGCGAGGGCGGCAGCGGCGGACGCAGTGAGCGCGGAGGTGCTGCATGCGAGAGCGGAGCTCTGCCGTGAGGGCGAGCTCGCCGGGGCTGCTAGGGCCGGCCAGTGGAGGGCGCAGGGGGCGCGGAGCGACGCGGAGGGGGGACTGCTGTGCTCCGAGCAGCAGGCGTGCGAGGTACGACGCGGGCGGCGTCGCGAGCGGAAGCCGGGTGGTGCCCTATTCTAGAAAAATTTCCAGAATCGGATGTCTGGGTTGATAGACAGACGGCGAGGGCGACGTCTGGTAGATCTTACAATCGTCTGAAAGGTGGGTTTTCCGTCTTCTTCTTCCTTCCTGTCGACTGACCGTACTGAGGGAGGGAGATGGGTGTGCGCAGGCTCAGTGATTCGCCACCCAACGCGAATCAGACGTCTGTCTGTTGTACCAGACGGCGGGAGCGACCTCCAGACGTCCGTGGTGACCATCGGATGTCTGGGAGCTAGGCCAGACGTCCCCGCAGACTTCTGGACATCTGGGAAACCACGCTGAGCAGGTAATTCTCTGATCCACTTTTTAAGACGTCTGGAAGAAGTTCCAGACGTCTGATTTTACACAGTGTCGTCGTTTTCGACCCGTTTAGGGCCCGTTCGGGTTCCGTTTTCCGCGATTCGAGTTGCGTTCTTTTCAGAATTAATTCCTCTACCCGTCTACAGTAGCTATACACTGTTTTGAGACTCTCCTTGTGTTTTATCCTTGTAATAGGACCTCGTTCAGTTGCAGTCTTAGGAGTCGCGGAGGTACGCGGGATTCCCGATCACGCCCCCATTACTCCCGTTGTACCTGGTAGAGTGGCTTTAAGTTATTAATAAAATCTGTTAAATTATGGAACCATAAATAGAACCTAGGACATTGCATGAATCCTAGGAATGAGAAATAGATGGAATGATAGCTCCTAGGTGTTGCATGAATCTTAGGACTGGAAAACTAGATTGTATGATAGATCCTAGGATATGACATGAATCCTAGGATGGGAAAACTAGTGGAATGTATAATACTGCAGTCTTGGAAAATGGGAAGAGATATAAAGCTGCCTGTAATTTGAATTAACAGCTGCCTGTTGTGAATAGATAACGTGGTTGAGAACATGGATTGTAAGAATGTGAAACTAGAAAGTGAAACCTGGATGTTTGAGTAAAAAGGATGGAACCCTACGGGGAAGTAGGAGTAGAACTCCTGGAAAGTGAATGGAATAGTTTTGGGGAAGTGAGCTGGCCTTTGAGTACGGAGTACCAAGGAGAGCGACTGTCCCCCCTGTTTAGTGCAGAGCGGAGCCAGCCGCCCCAGGGACCCGGGGTTAGGACTGGCCACTCTGTACCGACTTGCTGGCCCTCGCGTACGTAGTACCGAGGAGAGCTAATAGTGTAGGGAGGTACTAGCTACCCCACGGGCCCCGGGGTTCTGCTAGCCTCCCACACCGACTTGTTAGGCCCGCTGGGGCAAACCAGGGTAGTCAGGCGAGGGTGCACGGACTGTGGAGGGGCAAGGCCCCGGTTTGGTTACTGTGGAGGGGTTGGACCCCTGTTACTGAGAGGGCTCTGCCCTGGACTGGTTCCGTGCTGTGCTTTGGGCGCACCCGTTAACGGAACCGACTGACCGCGTGCCAGTATGGGTTAGCTACCTGTGCGTTTATCGTGCGTGCCGTAGTCACCGTTACATCTGTCAGTGACCTTGGGGTGGTTGACTGAGGGTAGGATCACCACGGGGGACTCTCCCGGCCAGGAGAGCACCACGTGCTACTTCTACTTTTTGGAAAAGACTGCAATCAAGATCGTTCCCACGAGGAACATTCCAGATCAAGAAAAAGATCTGGGGAATAAATGAAATAGTGAAACAATTGAAAAATGTGAATAAAGAAAGTAATAGAACATAACAGCTACTGTACACTTTACTGTTGTCTTTAGTTTTAGTTGCCACTCTACTCGGCATTTTGCTGACGTGTTACACTCGTTACCTTTCTCAGGACCAGGTGTTGAGCAGCCAGGGTCAGCGGCTGCAGAGGACGCTGGGCCGAGTAGGGTCCAGTAGAGTTACTACTGTCTTTTGTACCTCTTTGTTTCCGTTATAGTGAGTAGTTCTTATTTCCGCTGTACTTTTCTTTACCTGCAGTTCATGTTATATGATAAATGTTGTTCTACTGTTGTGGTGGTATATACTGTAGTAGTTCTTTCCTCACTGCTGTACTTTCTTACTGTTAGTTATATTCATGCTGAATGTGGTTTATTTTACTGCTCTTTTGGTTACTTCCTCGTTGGACGACTAGGTCTTGGGATTAGTCGAGTCGGTCCTGTTCTCGTGTCTCGTAGGGTCTCGGGAACCGGATCGTTACAATCCTCAATTCTTGCTTAAGAAGTGTGTCTCTAAAACCCTAATTTTGAATCTTATGTTGGCTCTACTTGGTCCAGTTGGCTTCCTGTTGATTGGGTAATTAGGGCTCAGGCAAGAAGGTGTTAGCCCTAAATACCCTAAATGGATGTGCAGAAATAGTGTGTTGAAATTGAAAACAGGCAGCTTCGATGATTTACTAAATATGGAAGACAGGTTATGCCTAAATTGCTTTTTCTTTCTTTTTCTTCCTCTTTAGAATTTAGGGGTTAAAATGAGAGGATAGAAAATTACCTGTTCTAGGTGTGGTTGTTGTGAGGCTGCATGTTGTCCTCTTGACTTCTTGTGCCTGCACACAAAAGAGAAGAGATCAATAGAAACTCAAAAATAGTGAATTAATGACTTCTAGAATGGACGTTGCTCTCCGGCAACGGCATCAAAAACTGGTCGCGTGTCTTCTGTCTTTATTTATATTCATTGTAGTATATGACAAAACAGTTATCAGCTTAATGCAAATTTTTTACTCAGAATAACAAGTTTCCCGAGGTCGAACTCAGGGAGCAACTATAATCCTAGAGGCATAAAGGTTCACAATTATGTTACACAAATAATAAGAGAGAGAGAGCAAAAGTTTGTTGGTTTCTTCTTCTTCTCTCTTCCTCTTCTCTTTTCTTCTTCTTCTTCTGATTCTTCTCTTTCTTCAATCTGCCTTGCCTTGTTCTCTCTTCTTTTCTTTCTTCGACTGTGGTGACCCTTTCTCTTTTTCCTTTCTTATTTTTCGATTTTCTTCTTTTCTTCCTTGCAGCTGCAGAGCTTCTGCCCTCTCTCTCTTTCAACTGCTAGGTCTTCCTTTCTTCTTCCTTTTCTTCTTCTTCTTCTTCTTCTTCTTCTGCTCTGGTTGTTCCTCTTCTTTCTTTCTTCTTCAGCCTACCTTCTTTCCTGCTCTAGCTGCTGACCTTCCGTCGTCTGACTCGATGCTCAGACGACTTAACTATGCATTTGCTACAGTGCGGCCGCTTTTCTTCTCCTTCCTTTCTTCTTCAGCTTGCCTTCTTCTGCTCTGGCTGTTGAGTCTTCAACCGCTCCTCTTCTTCTCTTCTTCTTCCTTCTTCTTTTTTCTTTTTCCTTCTTCCCTGCACGCACAGACAACTATCAGTGCAAAACCTACCCCTACCCCTTTCCCGCGTCTCTCTTTCTCTCTGAATCTCTCTTTAGGAAAGCTCTCCCAACGGGGTAATCGGGTTCGGGTTGCGCGCCTGGGACCAGGCCCACCGACGTGAGGTGGTGGGCGAGGAGTGCTTGGTCGGGTACTCGGATTCGGCCCAGACACGTGGAGCGTGAGAGCGGGCGAGGGCGGGCGAGCGCGTGGCGCGCTGCGTGTGTGGGCGAGGGACCTGACCCCTGTGTATTGAAGGCAAACAGCCCAATACATAAAATCAATTTAAGTGTGGGCGCGAGGCCACACACTTACGAGGTGGGACTAAAGTCCCACCTCCAATCTGCGCGCCTGCAGGAGAGAAGATGCTTCCAATTGGGACAGCAGCGAAGTTCGCAACCCCAATCGCAAGCCTGGGTGTGCTCGCAGAACCAACCCGCACTGCCTGGAGCGCGCGCCTGGGCTGGAGACGTCCTGGAGCTGCTTGCGAAGGAGCTTCAGTAGCTCTTCAATGGCGGCAAGGAGGCGTAGACTTGAAAACACAAGGACGGCCTCTCGGCCACATCAGATAACGTAGGGAGCTTCGCCAGAGGGCGGCGAAGGCAGTGCGAGGGTCGGCGAGGCGCAAATGTGTCTATGGAGGTGCGCTTAGGGCAGACTGTGTGTGCGGAAGTGGGTTTGTTCGAGGGGTGGTCGGGCAGTGAATGGCGGTGTATGGAGTGGGGGAAACGGTTGAGTGGAGTGAGGGGGAGCTTCTGGGCTTGTCGGCAAGGGGTGAGGTGGTCTGTGGAGGTGGGGTGACCTCGCCGGAGATGGAGCAGATGAGGGTGGAAGTGGCGGTTGGTGGGTTAAAGTGGTAAATTAGGAAGGAGAAAATGTAAGGGGGAGAGAGAGGAAAATTCCTACCTACTTAGTCGACGAAGGGGGAGCGGGAGGCGTCCGGCTCGTGCCTGCCGGAGCTGAGGACGAAGATGCCCAGGAGGTGGTTATCGGCGACGAGGAGGAGATCTGAGGTTGCCAACTGGTGCGGCATGGCGCGGGACGACGGGGCAGAGTGGACTCTCCTGCAGGTAGGGCAGCAGAGCGACGAGGAGGAGAAGGGAGGATCATCGGAAGCTCGGGCGTTTTGACCGGAGAGGGGTAGGACGAAATCTGGGGTGTTTCTCCGCTAGAAGGAGCTTGAAGGAGATGGCAGACCTTGCCACTCCTTAAATAGGCACTGGAGAGGAGAGGAGATCGAGGAGGGGACGTGCCTCGCTCGCCGGAGTGTGGCCGGAAATGGATACCCATGCCTTTCGTGTGTTCGTACGAGAGGCATGGTCGGTTGCAGAGGTCAGGGGAGGGTCCCTGCGACAGAGGACGACGTAGGGAACCCCCCGCTTGTTCCTGAGGATGGACACCCTGCCCTGCGCGGCGCCATCCTCCGTGCAAGGTCGCCGGAGGTATGGTGCTACGCAGAAATGGCAGGGGGGACCATTTTGCAAAGAAAGATGAGAAGATTGGGGGCTAAACGTAAGGGTTTCAAAAGATAAGGGTCAGAAAGTAAATTAAGAGGACCAATTTGTAAAGTTATTCAAGATGGTATTATCTTAGGCCTTAATTTTTATACCAGACTAATTTGAACCTAAGGATTTTAATGGTGAAATTTTATTTTAGGTTGGACCATGTTTAACCAGTCAATTTGCATAAAAATCCAAACTAAGTCATAAATTGGGCATGGTTCTCATTTTAGGTCAAAATAGGTTGCAAAGGATAAATTGAAGGTCCTAATCCCTAGGGAATATTTTTCCATGAATTTTAGAGGATTTATTTGATTTTTATCCTACCTCAAACCTCGTGAATTAAAGTGAGTTTGTTTTAGGGTTGCAGAATGTCATTTAATTCCTAGAAGTTGCTGTAACCATTTTCAGATCAGATCATCCCACTTCCCTCCTTATTAAGCTCGTTTGACCTGTGTTTGGACCCTTAATGACCCTGTTTGCACACTGCATTGGTGAAATTATAGTTTTACCCCTTATGATTTATTTTATTCTTTAACTCAGAATTCTCTGAGTTAAGCCTCTCTTTAGGTTTTGTAGGAGCTTTTTCACACTTATTTGGATTAAATTGTGCTAGTTAGGGTTTATGATGAGGTTCTCATCATAGATACTGAGAGAAAGGGAAAGATATCACCTGAGCTGGGATTTATTTGGGTTGGGTTACCTCCCAACAAACGCTACCTTTAGGGTCAGCAACCTGACAGTGGGATACCTATGAATCAGGCTCATAAAACAATTGAATATTCCCTAAGAATATATGTAAAAGGGAGGACCTAGAAAATAGGTACCCCAGGATGTTAGCAACCTGATTATGGAGAGTAATGTTAAATGCTCGCCAAACCAAAGTGAGAAGGAATTTCCGTTAGGCTACCCTTGAAGGTCTCAAGTGATGAATGTGAGTGGTGACCTCTAGAAGTGCAGGGGGAGGATAACAAGGATCCTCCAACAGGAGAAGGTGAAGGTAAGGGGTTAAGAGTTGCCCCTGGGGTGTGGAAGGAAAATCAGTAGCAATAATCCACACTCGCTACTCCACTCTAAGATGTACTGGTCTGCAATTGTCTCCACAGAGAATAAAAATGAGCAGAGACTTAAGCCAAGCATTGTCTAGGGAGTCTAAGTTTTGAGGTTGTGGGATAGTCATAAGATCTAATGAAGGTTTAGTCGGTTTAGTGTCTAATCCTAGCAACCTTTCAAGTTCTTTAATATCATCCCTAGTAGTCTTGGTAAAAGAATCAATATCAATCACTAGTGATCATATCAATCAATGGAGTCAATTTTTCACCTTTAGGCGAAATAGTGGTTGACTCCCAATTACATTCATTTGATGGCAGGTTGGAAGCAACACATTCAAAAGTTTCTTTACATTGCTCAAATCCTTCCTAAGGGTTTGTAAGATTCCTCAAGTGTAATAGTTGCTTCCATGTTTCCCCACATTTCATGAGGAGGATCAATTTCGTGGTAATTTTTCTGTTTGGACGCAACAAATGTCTTCTCAAAGGATAAATTGGGATTATCTCGTATGGAGTTTGTTAATTAAGAATGTGGGAGAAGTTATGGATCTACCAGAGGGGAAGTGAGAGAAGCTATTCCACAATTCTAATCCTAAGGGAGAGGTGGGATTGCCAAAATGTGGGAGAAGCGTAACAAATCCTAGGATTAGGCCCACCCAAACTTGGGATTATTAAGCTTATCCAAGAAAACAAATGATACCTTATTCCTCGTACATTGACACAAGTAAATCTCTTCTTCCTTCAAAACTATCTCAAATCTTGCTAAACTATTTAACTTTCAAATCGTAAATTTCTTTTTTTGGTTGCCCATTTAAAGTCCTTTGTCAATAGAATTTAACTTTACATAAGAGAGATCCATATTAAATCTATTCCAAATAGATTTAATTTATTCACACACATTTCATTATTCTATGCTCTAGCACTTCAAACTCTCATCCTCCCACATCCAAAGGTAAATTCATTCGGCAAAATTCATCATCCCATTGATTTGGATTCTTCACTAGCCAGCTCTTACATACATTGATATGTGAAATAATACAAATGTCAATTTAGGTAAGCTACAGCTAGCTAGATAACGTCCACCGAGATTGTCAATCCTGAGGGAAAATAAATAATATATAGGTATGCATGTGATGGAACTAAGGGACGACATGAAAAAAAGACAACATATGCAGTACTCAAATCACATATCAATTTATTGCAATCAATAATTAATTGCCATTCTCTCACCACACAGCGTCGTCCCCACACACACTCGCCGCCCCCCCCTCGAGAAAAGAGATGGAAATGAAAGTAAATAAACAAACAAGACACCGAGATAAAACTGAGAAGCGTACACTCGCAAGAACAGCTTGTACCCGTGATTCCAAGGTTACCCATAACAACAGCGAGAGAGAGAGAGAGAGAGAGAGAGAGAGAGAGAGAGAGAGAGCTGCGTCTGGAATTACATCGAATGCTCTTAGTTCTGGTCAATTCACTGATTCACCAGCTCCTTGAGTTTGGCCAAAAGCTCCACCGCGAACAACTCTTGCTGCTGCCTATCCATCAGAAACTCTCTCAGCTTCCCATTCCTGATCTCCCTTGTGGTACTCTCTCCTCCCTTCCCCATCATCACCTCCGCGACAGCCTCCCTCACCGCCCCCCTCTCGAATCTCCCGTCCTCCTCGGACCTCCTCACCTCCACAGCCACACCGAGATCCCCCGCGAACAGCCTCGCGTTTAGGAACTGGTCCCCGCGGTAAGGTAAGAGCACCAATTGGCACCCACTCACCACCCCCTCCACCAGCGAGCTGAGTCCCGCGTGGCACACGAAGCACCCAACGCTCCGATGCATCATGATCTGCTGTTGCTGCACCCACCCGCTGCGCACCATCGCCCTCCCTCCCACCCTCTCCTCGAACCCTTCCGGTAGCTTCTTCCTTAACATCACCATTGGCTCTTCTTCTCCCTCGGGCAAGTTGAGCGCCAACACGAAGGGCAATCCCGTCAGTTCCAGCCCGGGTGCCAGCTCGTCGGCGAGAAAAGTCTCGCTCCCGAAGGCGCAGTAGATGACCTGGCCGTCGGCAAACTGGTCGAGCCACATCCGCCATCTGGGCTCCAGTGGGTCAGCGGGTAGCTCGGGGATGATGGGCCCTGCGAGGAGGATGGGTTTGTCGTATTGGGTGGTGAGGTAGTGGATGTACGGCTCCTCCATGAGGGTGCAGGACTTGAAGACAATGGCGGAGGCGCTCTACATGGCGGTGATGCAACGCTCGAATACGGTGGGGCGGTCCAAGAAGCTCTTGAATAAGTACGAGAGATCAGCTGCCTGTTGTTCCAGGGAAAAAATTTCCACACTTAACGGCTCGTTTGGAAGGGTAGGATATGGTACGTAGAGGGGTTAAGTCATGTTAAGTAGGTAAATATAAAGGTGGAAAGTTCTTTGATGTTTCGTCACACACATGGTAACAGGGAAAGGGGATCTTCTTTGAGTGGTATCGAATTTGTTGTTAATTTGGAAGAATAAATTAATGGGATAAGTGATGCTAACCGCAGGTCTTTAGTAGAACTCTCTCCTTCTGAATGGGCTCTTAAGATTTGCTCGAGGGATATTTCTTATTTTGCAATAAGTTAGGCACGGTGTTTACTTGGGAGGAAGAGATAAATGTTGGATGGCTATATTTTAATATAATAATATGATAGTGAAATAAGTTGGGGGTGACCTAATGAATATATTTAGGTAGGTTTTACGTCTTCATATGTATATTTTAATATATATTGAAGTTAATATAATATAATAAAATATATTAAAAATAAATTTCTTATTTTTGATAGATATTATTTTTGATGCAATGACACGGAATAAATTTTATTTCACCAATTGAAGCTGTGATTTCATGAAATACTCCGAAACAAGCACCTTAGTTGGTGAAACAGGTGGAAAAAAAATTGAAAAGACCCACTCAATAATGGAATTACTAGCGACATTATTATAATTCCTTCCCCATGCAGTGGGATGTGCGAACTGTGGGCATAGGATTCTTTTTCTCGGGTGCTATCAGCCGTAGAAACCAGGCGTTGTTTGATATGCATGCTAGGGAACTATCCATCCTATACATATTAATCAGACACGTGGATCAGCGTTTTGAATCTATTATTACCTTTTTTTTTCCAATGAACCATGTTACCATTCATGTTGAAAACTATGTACCTCTCAAAATTGAGAACTATGTTCTTGAATCTCGCCGTTTGCGATGCGGTCACCCAATATCAAAGAACTCTGAGGCAATAACTTGACTGAGGTGTCCCTAAACTTTGTCGTTCTATAAATGCTTCTCGAATTGAAAAATATTAATTTATTGTCTTTTTTTTTATTTGAAAAGAATATTTATTTATTGTCAATGATTAATTTTTTACGGGACGTTGAGATTCAGACTTTGATCCTTTTTTTTTTTTCTCTTGGAAAGTGAACTGCTACCGAAGCGTTCTATACGGTGGGAGAAAAAAAAAGAGAGAGAGAAGAAGCGAACAGCTTTCTACGTACTTGATATGGCGGCAACGATTGGATGCTCTCTGCCGGGAACCCCTTCGGGGGACTCCGGAGCCCGATCTCGATGTCGACGAGCTCTGTGCCCTCCGCGGGCCGCCTGGTGGGGACCACCAGGAAGGCTTGGCTCACGGCGGAGAAGACAGAGAAGAAAACGGTTCTGATACCGAGAGGGTGGGCCACCGACGGGAGCCACGATTGCACGAAGTCGAAGACCACGACGTTCGGCCTCAGCTCCTCGAGGAGCTCCTGAACCTGACGCCCCGTGAGGTCCATCGCGAGTTTCGCGAGCTCCGCCATCTCAGGGGTCATCTCCGCGGTGCTCTGGATGCCTGGCGGGAGGCCCTCCACGCGCGGGAAGTCGAGGATGGCCACGTGGGCGGGGGGCAAGAGCGCCGCGGAGATGCGGGGGACGTTGCCGCGGATGGAGAGGAAGGTGACCGCGACGCCGAGGGCAGTGAGCTTGTTGGAGAGCTGCACGAAGGGATTGATGTGTCCAAATGCAAGGAAGGGGAACATCACCACGTGCAGAGGTCCTGTGGTGGAGGAGCCGTCGACAGGAGAGTCGACAATATCCGTGGCATGATCGGCACTGTTGCTAGGAGTCCTCATGTCTGAGAAGATATATGTAGATGTTGCCGGAGAAAAGAGATCCGGTGGTCTTGCTCTTCCCCTTCCTTCAAGTGTTTGCGGGTGAGAACTCGCTGGAGGAGATCGAGCTATATATTTTTCGTTGGGGCACTGTTTGCCAAACAAGAAACTGCACAGTGAAGGTGAGCCGTGGGATATGAGGAAGAGAAAAAGACAAGGATAATGGTACACTCGGGAATGATCCTACGAGGAGGATTATTTGGTGAAAATATGAGAAAATTTAATCTCAACCATTGGATAGTGAATGGATGAGGTTAGATTTTCTCATGTTCTCACCAAAGAATCATTCTCATAGGATCATTCTCCATGGTATATATACCTACATATATATCAAGTTTCCTACCCTATCCAATTTGGATATCATCATGTCTGATGCCAGCGTGGAGTTTCCCTCTTCCTGCTAGTAACAAGGTTGAAATGTACATGTAGTAGCCAAGTTCGAAAATTTGAAAATTTTCTTATAAGTAGCTAACATGCAACGTTTCATTCATCTCTGTATCAGAGAATCGGAGGGGCACTGTCGTAAGAGTTCGTCTAAGAAATAGGTGGTGTGATTCACATAGAGCATGTTCACCAACGTAGCAACGTTGGAGAGAGTAATCCAAGTGTAATCTACTACCAGTTGCTTCCATTTGATTGTACGTGAGGCTGTTAATACTTATTATGAACCACAGTTATTTGGACGACGTTGGATATGTAATCAAGTGTTGAAATGGCTTGTCGTTGTTGACATCGCGCTTTGTAGAAGGATTGGCAGGTTTTAAACAATAGTAAATTCCCAACTTGTCATTGTAACAAGAAAGCAACACTGCTACTGGAAACTACGAACGATGAGGAACATTTTCAAGCATGCTACGTATGCAACAACGAGGTAGGTGATGTGCAAGGGCACCACTGTTAAGACTGAGACATCAAACACTTTTAAAACGTCTGGGAGTTTGTCCAAACATCTGGTCAGACGTCTGGACGCCTTCCCAGACGTCTGGAAATAAATTTTTACGGCGTACGATTGCCAGTCTATGCGCGTGCGCGCACAGACTGAGCCTGCCAACCTGCAGGCGATTTTTTTTTCTTTTCTCTCTCCCCCGCAGCCTTCAAATACCCTCTCCCCCCTTTCCTCTCCCTCACCCACCACTCCACCGTCTCCTCCTTCTTCCTGTGTTAGCGTGAGAGCGAGAGAACGAGGGTAGCAGCTGCTGCCGGATGCGTGCGCGGAGGAGGTGCAGCGAGAGGGAGAAGAGGCAGAGTGCGTGAGAAAGAGAGAGCGAGCTCGCCGGAGCAGCCTAGGGCCGGCCGACGGGCACGCAGCAGGAGCGTGGTGCTAGGGAGGTTACCCTGATGCTGTTGTAGCTCAGGCAGCAGGCTGGAGAGCACGGCGCGGTCGTGCGCAACAGGAAGAAGGCGAGGAGGTCCTGATTCTGGGAAATTTTCCTATAATCAGATGTTTGGACCTACGTCCAGACGACACGGGCGACGTCTGTAGAGAGATCCAGACGTCTGAAAGGTATGATATTTCTCATCTTCCTCCTTTTTGCAGATGCGGCCATGCAGGTCGATCCGCCGAAGGCTAAGACGTGTCGTTATTAAGAAGGTTTTCGTCGCGCGTGCAGGTTTCATTCGAGAAGGCGCGAGGACACGCCCTCCCACACAGATCAGACATCCGGGCACAGCACCAGACGGCGGAAAGAGTCTCCAGACATCCGGATTGATAGTCGGACGTCTAAAACAAGGTCCAGACGGCTCAGTGGGATCCTAGACGTCTGAAGAACAGCTCAGAGTGAGGTATGACCTGGACCACCTTTTAAGACGTCTGGAAGGTGTTCTAGACGTCTAATTTGAGGCAAAGTTACCATTTTTGACCCGTTTAGGATCCATTCGAAGTCCGATTTCCGCGTTTAAAATCTCGTTCTTCTCAGAAATTGTTCCTCTACTTGTTTAAAATACTTTTATCCTGTTCTGAGTGGTTCCTTGTGATTGATCCTTTTGTTAGGACCTCGATCCATTGCAGCTTTAGGGGTTACGGAGGCACGCAAACCTGCTGATCACGCCCCCATGACTCCCGATTTTGCGGATAGAGTGGATCCCCCTACTTATTTACCAACATTAATGCATCTTTGAGATAAATAACAGATTCTAGGGTATGGCATGAATCATAGGATCTGAAAACTAGATAAATAATAGATTCTAGAGTATGGCATGAATCATAGGATCTGAAAACTAGATTGAATGATAGATCCTAGGGTATGGCATGAATCGTAGGACTTGAAAACTAGATTGAATGATAAATCCTAGGGTGTGGCATGAATCCTAGGAACAGAAACACTGAAACAAATGTCGTGAATACATGAATTATAGTCTTGGAAAAGTAGATAGAATAATGATAGTTGCCTATAATTGGATAACAGCTGCTTGTATATAAATTGATATTAAATGTTGGAAACACGGGCTATATGAGAATAAAACTGAAATGATGAAACCTAAAATAGCTTGGCCAGAGAAATATGAGCATGAACCCTACGGGGAATTAGGAGTAGAGCTACTGAAAGATAAATAGAATGGAATTGGGAAAGTGAGCTGGCCCTTGAGTACGGAGTACCAAGGAGAGCGACTGTCCCCCTGCTTAGTGTAGAGCAGAGCTAGCCACCCCAGGGACCCGGGGTTAGGTCTGGCCATTTTGTATTGACTTTTGGCCCTCGCGTACACAATACCGGGGAGAGCTACTAGTGTAGGGAGAGCGCTAGCCACCCCACGGGCCCCGGGGTTTTGTTAGCCATCCTACACCGACTTGTTAGGCCCACTAGGCAAGCCAGGGTAGTCAGGCAAGGGTGTGCGGACTGTGGAGGGGCAAGACCCCTATTTAGTTACTGTGGAGGGGCTAGACCCCTGTTACTGAGAGAGCTCTGCCCTATACTGGTTCCGTGCTATGCTTTGGGCGCACCAGTTAACGGAAACGACTGACCGCGTGCCAGTGCGGGGTAGCTACCCGTGCGTTTATCGCGCGTGCAGTAGTCACCGTTACGCCTGTCAGCGACCTTGGGGTGGTTGACTGAGGTTAGGACCACCACGGGGGACTCTCACGGCCAGGAGAGCACCACATGCTACTTCTACTTTTCGGAAAAGATTACAATCAAGATCATTCCCACGAGGAACATTCGAGATCAAGAGAAAGATCTGAGAAATAATTCAAGAATGAGTAAATAGAGAAATAAAGAAAGAAATTAAAAATAATAGCTACTTTTCTACCTTTATTGTTTCTTAGCTAGCTGGTTGCTACTCTACTCAGCGTTTCGCTGACGTGTCACCTTTGTCACATTTTCAGGACCAAGTGTTGAGCAGCCAAAGCCTGCGGCTGCGGAGGGTGTTGGGCCTAGTAGAGCCCAGTAGTTGTACTTTTATTGTACCGTTTTTCTATTGTAGTGAGTATATTCTGTTATACTTGTACTCTTTTATTGTAAGCATCATATTTCTGTACCTGTTTTAATTCTCTACTATTGTGGTGGTATGTACTGTAGTAGTTCTTTTCTTTACTGCTGTACTTTTGTTACTGCTAGTTACTTGCATGTGAATGTGGTTTATTTTGTTGCTTTTTGGTTACTTTCTCGTTGGACGACTGGATCTTGGGATCAGTCGAGTCGGTCCGATTCTCGTGTCTCGTAGGGATTCGGGAATCGGGTCATAACAACCACAATCGTTGATTTTGATGATAACAAAACACTTGGTATTTAACATTTGCATTAGAGTTTATGTTTTCAGGAATAATGCAAATGGAATCAAGTGTGAAGGATCTCAAACTCGCGTCTATGGCGAATTGGATAAGCTTAAAGGAGGAGAAGAGAAGATGGAGCCTCGCATAGGGCAACAGCTTGAAGACAACAAAAGTAGGATAGATGTTTTGTTATCTTATTGTTTGTACTTGTTGCTTATGTTCTTTG
This sequence comes from Thalassia testudinum, assembly GCA_037157565.1. NCBI lineage: Eukaryota > Viridiplantae > Streptophyta > Magnoliopsida > Alismatales > Hydrocharitaceae > Thalassia > Thalassia testudinum. The sequence goes on along the minus strand of JAZHRO010000039.1, from coordinate 97,457,001 downwards.
CTTTCTTATTTTCTTAGATAAATGTTAGAGTCCAAAATAACATACCTGTAGTCCTAAGAACACTTACACTACCCTAAGATACCTAGACAATCTTAAACAATCTTGAAAATCACTTAGAAAATCAAAACAGAAATCAGACAGCCTGATCAGACGTCCAATCTAAACTTCAAACGTCTGATCTTTGACTTTAAGACGTATGATAGTTTATACAGACGTCCAAACACTTAGGTTGGACAAACTACTCTCTATTCTTTACTTTCAGAAAACTAGCCTATAGTCCAGAGACGTCTTAGAAGACACTTGATGACCTTGACAAACGTCCAACAATAGGGTTGTTCGATTATCAGATGAATATCTTCAAGAATTAACTTTTAATCATACTTATATTATTTCCAAATGTCCGTAGAGCCTCCCATGCGTCTAATAAATAGATGTTAGGCTAAAATCTGTCCCAAATCCACTTTTGCCAAACCTAATAGCCATTTGTGCCTCAGGAAATCAATTCCTGCAAAGATTTCTCTTTCCAGATATCCAGAGACTTTGCCAGACGATTGACCTATCGTTTGACCTAAGTTACTTAGAACCTTGTTTCGATTCTGTCAAAATAGGAACTAATCCATCTTAGAATTAGACGCCTGATTAGATTCCCAGACGACTTAAAACATCATCTTAGACATTCGTCCTAATCCAACACCATCCAAATGATCAACTCTTCTAGATCAGACAACCAACTTTTAAATCAAACGAAGACCCAGACGTCTGACCATAAATCTAGATGTCTGATAACCCTGTCAAAATCATAAATGACCCTGATTCTGACCTGATTTGCCTTGAATTTGTTCCCAACGGCTATAATCCCTCTCCAAGGCCTTCTTGAACATTTTTTGGACCTCTATAAATAAAGAAGCACCCTTTCTAAGAAATACACACCTTGAGAAAATTCTTTCCACCATCTTAAGTGTCTTAGAAAAGGAATCGTCATCAAGAGAAGTTGTTGCTCTCCAAGATCCACACTCCATATCTGAGAGCACCGAAACTCTACTACATTCACGCCTACTATCTTCCAAATTAGGGAAGTCTTTCTTGCCTATAGTAGCATAGCCTATGGCTCTATAGGTATTTGTTTAGTCTTTTGTTTTGTGATTAGGTATTTGCGTAGCGAATTCTCGTCTCCTTCGAGAGACAAAACACTCTTCGTGAATAGGAGGGGTTTTGAGGTATGTTACCCTCGTTCAAAGTAGTGTGGTTGTATTGCGGTTGTGTCACTCTCGTTTAGGTGACTTGGATGGTGGATTTGATCGACTCAGTCGATCGGGAAATCCTAAATCGACGGTTTAGTTGGTGATTTTTACCTGGGTTTGGGTTTATAATCACAATGTATATCTATTAGGAAGTTGACAGTGACACTTTAGGCAGTTATTTTTTTCTTCTGTTTGTCATAGTGGTCGCAATGAAGTTGTTTGTGTGTGTATCAGAGAAGTCATAATGTAACATCTATAATGTTTATGACCAAGTAGTTACATCAATAAATTCCGTTGAAGCTTGTATGTTAAAATTGTAGTGGACTTTCAACTGTGACGTTTGTCGCATCTATTATAACTTTGTCCGTTACACTATATCAGAAGTTATAAAGTTACTAATCTCAGCCCTGTAGTATGAATGTAAGTTCATAGTGTCTTCAATGGAATAATTTTGGAAATCGAGCTGAGAGTGGCAAATGTTATTATTTGCAACATAATGCCATGTGACTTAAGTAACATGATGACATTTGTTTATAGAATAGCAGTATCAATGTTAAACAAAAATTGAATATGTCATTTCATCCAAAGCAATAGGTAGGCAGAAGATATGAGTAGATTGCAGTTGTTGGGAGTTGTGTCGACCATTGGTAACCATTGTAGAGTTGATTTGACAGAGGGTCATAATCACTCCTGTGGCAATCGTGAGAAATAAAGCACCAGACTTGAAACAGTTTGAAATCCACTACTCTTTGGGTCTGATTCATTGTCGGACTTGACGAGTTCAATTAGGCAGAATGAAATAAAGTGTGTGGGTCCGCAACGGTTATGTAATAAATTTGGAGATGTTATTGTACGTTTCAATGAGGGTTGTTTCATGCAGTTCGTAGATGACGACTGAGAGCATGGGGCTTTCGAAGAAGAGCACGATGGAAGGTGCTAAGCGATCAGGGTCCACTGACACTGTCGAGGAGAGGCCGAGAAGCAAAGATAGGTATTTGTGATGTTAGTATGTGTTATTTAATGAAGAAGAGCAATTGTTGAACCTGGAAGAATTTACTATATGTTCCTTCTCACTGATTTTGGTGGCCTTTAATCACCAATCGTAGGCCAATAAAGGTTGGAGGGGGGGAAGATGTTGTCAAGGGCAAGGAGAAGGTAAAGGTGAAGGTGGAGATGAATACGGAGAAGGTTCGAAAGGAGAAAAGGTAAGCATCGTTCCGGTATAGTAAGACAATGTATTGAGCATTATGTTATTTGGAGATATTACTTTTTTTATTGAATTTTTGTTTTGAAAAGAACTGTTTAGACTTAGGAGAGAATTTCGTATGCAAACTACTGATAGCATATACAACTGTAGTTCTTCTTGTAAGTTTATTGGTCGGTTAATCTTACTTTTCAAAAGCAAATATAGAACTGAAATGTGGCTATCACAATTGCAAGTGAAATTCCCGATCTACTTAAATGCTTGTTAGTTTGCGTTCTTCGTGACAGGTTTGTGTTGGAATTTTTAATTTTGGCCAATTTGGTGAGTGAATTTTATTAGATGTGAAACTGTTAGTTGTTTTCATAGGCGTAGAGTTGCACCATGTCGAATTGCACACTTGCTTCGGCGTTGGGTGGGTAGTCTTTGAATACTGTATAATTTCTTCATAAGTGAAGTAGGTGCGGTCGACACTTTTCCAATTTGAATTGCAAATCGATGTAATTTAACTTGATGTTTTTTGTATGTTGTTTTGTAGTGTGAATGACATGTTTTAGATTAGATTTTCTTATGTCGGATGTACTGGGGTTTAAGATTGAAGCGATTTTGTTACACAGACATTATAAGTTATAGTTTTGCATTTGAAGGCATGCATTTGGATATTTAGGCTTGTGAAACTGTATTATAACTGCAGGTTATTGCCAGGGCGGAGCAAAGGAATTTTATCTGCCAACTAGCGAGTGCTAATGTTGTCCGCCTGCAAGCAGAAAAGGAGGCGAAGGAGGCCAAGAGGAGGGTGAACTCCTTTGGGGATCTCTCTGCATGCTTCGTCCATGCTTGCAAGGAAGCGGAAGTCGCCAGGCTTAGGCTAAGGGCAAGCAGGAAGACAGCCGCCAAGTTGGACAACTCCCTTGGGAAGATTCACGAGAAGGATCTCATGAAGATAGGGGAGCTCGATGACATGCTCGAGGGTGCCATCACCAACCTCAGCTGGTTGAAGGAGGAGGTGTAGGTGTTTAAGATGTGCCATTCTTCCACCTTGGAGGAGTATGAGAGGTCCTTAGAGGAAGAGTGTCTCTAGCTGAGTAGTGTGGTGGATGACCTTGCCAGGGCGAGGGAGGCACAAGAGAAGGCAGAGGCAGAGGCTCGAGAGACGAGATAGGAGCTCATCGTGGCCTGTCAACTTGCAGAGGAGAGGGCTGAGAATTTCTGGGAGCTGGAAAGTGCTCCCATGCTCAAGAAGAATTCTACTGCCATAATGGAGTTCTTCGCACTCGATCCTTAATTCCATGTAGGCCAGTCGGGACCTTGTCTCCACCAAGGTTGGCAAATACACCCTGGTGGCAGCTCAATCCCTTTTGGAGGGAGGGCATGCCTCGGTGCAAGAGCTTTGTAGTTGGTCAATCGACCAACTGAATGTCGAGTTCGTTCGTCAAAAGGAGGCAGGCCTGATAAAAGACAAGGCCCCTATCTCTCCTCTCGAGGCCCCAACCAGGTGCCTGGCTCTTGAGGAGCTGGACAAGGATAGCCCTGTCGGGTCGTCGCGCGATATTGAAGAAGGGGATTAGCCTGCTAGCCACCATAGCCCCACCTGCGAGGTTGCCTCGACCCTGCCAACTCCTAGGGTTAACCTTCTAAAGGACTTGCTGTGACTCCCCAACATGATAGTGTAGTTGTTTTTCACCTTTATTTTTTTTATTTTTCCCCTTTTTTATGGGTCGTTTGATGGGAATGACCCGTGTAAATGCTGGACTTGATATACTGTTGGCAAGTTATCAATGCAACATGTAGGGAATTTTCTATATATTGGGACTTAGTTACAATACATTCTTAAGTTACTGACGTGCCATATGCGAGGGACTGGCTTGTCATTAAGTGTTTGTAACTTATAATAATCGGTGTCGTTATGCTTACATATCTTGTAAGGCCCTTTCCAGTTGGAATCTAACTTGCCGCCTGACTCTATCGATTGGGATGCTTTGCTGCGACGCAACACTAAGTCTCCCTCTGTGAACTTTCTCTTCTTGACCCACCTATCATGGGAGGTTGTTGTCTTCTCCTTGTACATGCTTGCTGCCTTTGATGCTTCCTCCCTGACCTCGTCTTCCAATTCTAATGCCAGGTGTACTTAGTCTTCCCTGGTGAGCGGGTCATACAATTGGGAACAGTATGTAGAGAGGAGTGTTTCTACCGATAGTCATGCCTCCATACCATATACCAACCTATAGAGCATGTGGCCAGTCGTAGTCTTTTGACTTGTGCGATATCCCCAAAGGTCATCCAACAGTTTGTTCACCCAACTTCCTTTTGCCAAATCCAACCATCTTTTCAGTGCAGAGATGATTGTCCAGTTGGACACCTCTGCCTGTTCGTCCACCTGGGGTGGGCAACGGATGTGAAATACAGTCGGATGCCCCAGCCTGCGCAAAAATCCTCGAATTTTTGGAGGCAAATTGCATTCCATTGTCGGTGACAATGGCCCTTGTGCACCTATATCGAGCGATAATATTCTTCCGTATGAAGGTTACGACTTTGTCTGTTGTTGGGCTAGCCATGGCCTCTGCCTCAATCCATTTTGAAAAGTAATCCATTGCTACCAAGATGAAATGCTTTTGAGCCAATGCTAGCAGGAAGGGGCCAATAAAGTCCAATCCCCACTTGCCAGAGAGAATTGGTGACACAATAGGCACCATCTTTCCAAGGAGGAGGTGATGGATTGGGGCAAATTTTTGGCACTTGTCTCACTTGTGTACAAATTCTCGACATTACTACTTCATCTGGGGCCAAAACTAGCCTGTTTGAAACAAGTGGGCTGCCAAGGCTTTGCACCCTTCGTGATTGCCGCAAATGCCCACGTGGGCCTCTTGGATTGCCTGAGCCACTTCTGACGGGGTGAGGCAATGTAATAAGAGGGTGGAATATCCCCTCCGTAAATGCCCCCATGGGCCTCTTGGATTGCCTGAGCCGCTTCTGCTGGGGTGAGGCAACGTAATAAGAGGGTGGAAAATCCCCTTTTGTACAGCTTCTCACCTATTAATGTGTGACACAAGGCCTTTAGCCGGAAGACCCTTAGGTGAGGTGCTCCCGAGGGTGCCTCGCCTGTCTTAAGGAAGATTATTGTCGGAGTCTTCTAGGAGACGGCTGGCTTAATCACCAGCGCTTGCGGGGAGAGCATTGAAGGTTTACTTAGTGACTACAGGAGTATGTTATCCTCCTGTCCCTCAGGAATGGCTGAAGCCAAGCGGGCCAAGGCATCCGCCAGCAAGTTGTCGAATCTAGGTATCCGCTTAACCGTGGCTGCCATAAAATTTAACAACTCTTCCATCACATACTTCGCGTAGAGGCTCATGTTGGGGTCCTTACTTTAGTACTCGCCATTAATCTGGTTGGCCACCAGCTACGAGTCTATGGACCTCCAAACATGAGGCTCCCATGGAATTAGCCACTCTGAGACTGGTTAATAAAGCCTCGTATTTCATTACGTTGTTGGAGGTGGGAAAGGCTAACTTGATGGCATACTTATGAGTAGTGTTGTTAGGGGCATTCAAGGCGATTTTTTTTTTTTGAAACTAGAAGGGGTCTCGAATTTCTAGCTAGCCACGGAGCTCCTTCGTGATCAGAGCCATGGCCACTCTCTGGCATCGAGTCAGGATGGCTAGACATAGTTTGGCACCACACGCCACCACACACCTATGTGCGTATGGGAAAGTTCGGGGGATCGAACCCAACACCCCGCACAGGGAGGATGTTATGGGGACGGGAGGCACCAGCTATGCTGCCCTTTCAACCCCACATTCAAGGCTATTTTTGCGCCAGCCCCCGCCATCATGGAGGACCCATCAACATATAATTTCCACGGTAGAGTGGTGGAAGGACCAGGATCCATGAATTCCGCCACAAAATCTACCAAGACTTGGCCCTTAATGAACTTCCGTGGCTGATACTTTATATCAAACTCTGCCAACTCCATGACCCACTTCATTTTTTTGGTTGACTCGGTTGGCCTATAAAGCATTTGGCACAAGGGGTAATCCGTGAGTACAATTATTGTGTGGGTCTGGAAGTACGGGTGGAGCTTTTTGGCGGACATCACCAAAGCGAGGCCCAACTTTTCGATCATAGTGTACTTTGCTTCTACCTCTTCGTAAGTTTTGCTCACAAAATACACCAGCTGCTATATGTTGTCACGTTCGCATAACAGGATGGCACTAATCATCGTCATTGAGGCCACCAAGTAGAGGAACAGGGATTCCTCACCCCTTGGGGCTTTGAGGATGGGAGGCTCTTGAAGTTATTTCTTGATTTCTTCGAGGGCCTTTTGGCACTATGGGGTCCAGTGCATGAGCGAATACCGTTTTCCTTTTTTAATGCATTTAAAAAAGGGAAAATATTTATCGGAAGATCGAGACAAGAATCGGCCTATAGCTATGATATTGTCGACCAGCGATTGTATTCCCTTCAGGTTTGTGGGGGGCTTTAAGGCCACAATCGCCTGGATTTTGTCGGGATTTGCCTCTATTCCCCAGTTGGAGACCATGAGACCCAAGAATGTTCCTAAAGCTATGCCAAATGTGCACTTCTCAGGATTCAGGTGGAGCTGGATGTCTCTCAAAACTTAGAATACCTAGGTTAAATTTCCCAAGTGTTAGGAGAAGTTTAACCCTTTGATAAGCATGTCATCAATATACACTTCAAATGACTTTTCAATTAAATAGGCAAACACTAGATTTACAAGACGCCGATAAGTAGCTCTACTGTTTTTCAAGCCAAAAGGCATAACTCTATATAGGAATAGACCCCTATCAGTTACAAATGATCTATGGGGTCGATCGGCCAGAGCTAGACTTATATGGTGTTAACCACTGTAAGCAACGAGGAAAGACATATGGGACTGTCCGCTATAGGAATTCACGAGGGCGGCGATCTTTGGCAAGGGGAACTCGTTCTTTGGGCAGGTGTCATTCACATTTGTGAAGTCCACGCACTTTCTTCACTTTTCGTTTGACTTCCTGACCTACACAATATTAAATAGCCACTCTGGGTAAATGGACTGCTCGATGAAGCCCGCTTCCAGTAGTTTGACTACTTTTGCAGCGATTAGCTACCACTGCTCAGCAGATTTATGCCATCGAGCTTACTGGATCACTCGAGAATCTAGCTGTGTATTGAGCCGGTGCTCGATCAAAGATGGATTCACTTCCAGCAGGTCATTGGCTGACCAGGCGAAAATGTCTACATTGGCCCTTAATAGCAAGAGTACCTCGTGGACTTCATCCACAGATAGCTTGGTCCCTAGGTGAACCAACTTATCAATTGTATCAGGGTACAATTAAATGGCCGTGGTTGAAGAACCAAGCCTCATCTCCTACGTAGGCAACTAAGTAGTGGGTTCATCCTCCACTTGTATCCTAGGCCTCTTAACTAAAATTGGTAGTAAGTTGACTCCATTAAGGTTTAGAGGTATAACTACCTACGTGTAGTGTCTACATGTTGGTACAGGTTTCCACGTGCTATTGGGTGTCTAAGAATGGAGCAAATGACCTTTCAATCTAGCCTGGTGGTTCCGCAATGCTCCTATGTGATTCCGTAGGTCATGATAGTAGGTAAATTAGATCTTTAGGTCTTAAGTCACATTTAGAGGTTAGGACCTTGATTGGTTGATTTGTTATCAAGTGTACTTATTCGACGTCTTCTCTCTCATCCCCTTCCCTCTTCTCATCACCCCAATTCTTCTTTCGGTAGTGCATGTTTGGGAGGAGGTCACAAAATCTTGAACTTGTTGAATTGTCTGAAAATTCTAGAAGGGTAAAAGCTGGTGAATTGTCCTCCTCCTTAAACATGGCTGCTTGCCCATCCCCAAATCCCGAGGGGAGGAATTGTCCCCCTCCAAGGCCAGATGGCATTGTACAATGAACATATTCAAACCATTAGAGAAACCTTGAAGGAAATGCAAAACCTTCCCGAATAAGAGGAGCCTAGGTCTCTGAACTCTTATCAGAATCCCACTGTAACAGAGAGCCAAAGGTAGGTTCGTGTCCCCGTGGGCAGGGAAGATTTTGAATTAAAATCAAACATAATTGGCCTAATCAACTTCCATTATCATGGACTTGCCAGTGAAGACCCTTTTCTTCATTTGGAGGACTTAACCTGTTTAGCTGAAACAATTAACCCAAGAAACACCGAGTTACACATTGTCCTCATGAAAATGTTCCTATTTTCATTACGGGACAAAGTCGCACAATGGTTGCGCACGATTGGAAGACCCATTCATTCTTGGGAAGAGATGCGTACAACATTTCTTAAGAAATTCTTCCCAATCGGGTGCACTAATGCACTTTGCCATGCTATAACTTCTTTTATGCAACAAAACGGCGAACAATTTCATGAGGCATGGGAGAGGTATAATGGCCTTCTCAGGAAATGTCCACACCACGGTCTGCCCAAGTGGCATGTAGCCTAAACTTTCTACTATGAGTTAAATGAAACTATGAGGCAGATTGCGGATGCTTCCTACGTCGGTAATTTCATAAATAAAGATGAGGATGGAGCATTTGAACTGTTTGAGAACATGGGTGAAAATTCTATGAATGCTTCCATCGTCGCCTTTAATTGGACCAACACACCTTGTAGCAGAGTACACGAGATTGACATAGGACCCTCCCATTCCTCCACTAACATGAACTTAATTGCACAAAATTTGGACGAAGTCTCCTTCGTTCACAAGAAGCTAGACAAACTCTTGGCCAACCCCACCCGATCTGTGGCTCACACTTTGACTCCTCCATCACATCACAAACCCAATCCTTCCCAAGTCAGGTTGATTCGTAAAATTCCCCCACGACCTACACCGTCTTTGTCGAGTATCGCGCCTAGAAACTGGTAAGTAATGTGAACCTGGCTTCTACTAGCCAGTATTTTGACATGGAAGAGCAAGCCTCCATGTACTCGGATGCATTATCTTATGCGGACTCACCTTCATAATTTGAAGACGTGTGAACCCTAGAGAACAACCCATATTCTGCTACTTATAACCTAGGGTGACGCAACCATCCAAATTTTGCATGGTCCAACAACCCTCAGCGCCAAAACCCCGCTGGTGGACTGATGCGACCATTCACTCCCGTCATCCCAAGGGCCCAATATTGTCCCCCCACAAATTTGTCGCTGGGCCCTTGTGCACCTCAAATGGATCATGCATCAAACCCTCTTGATAAGTTGATGCGAAAGATGACGAAGATGTTTAAGCACCATGAAGAGAACATGATCTCTCTTCGGCACCAATTGGTGCAGCAGAATGCTGAGATCAATCAATTACGCATGACGACTCGATCTCAAGGTACCCTTCCTACCCAACTAGTCCCAAACCCATGAAAATTTATACCCCATGCTTCATAACCACAAGTGTGACCTTCTCAAGGCATGTTCACTAGATTCTACATGCTCCGAGTACTCCACCAGGATTTCAGGTTAATCCCTCAACAGCACATCAACCTTATGTCCCTGTTGTGAACCCTCCTTTGCCTTATGATTTCACTGGACCTGCAAAGTCCAATGCGAGGAGCTGTAGACAAACCATCGATCCGCCTTGACTTGATGCTGGCCCATCTTCTTTGTCATCCTCTCATTCGAATTGCGCACCGCATTCTCGTGAGGATGACACACCCAAACTACTGCCAGAATCTGTCCCATTCCTTGAGGCTCTACTAAGGGAGCCAAAAGGTAAGAAGAAGAACGTGCAGACCTTTGATAATCTGTGTGATTTATTCAAGGACGTTGAAATCAAGGTTCCCTTGCTAGAGGCAATCAATCACATCTCGATTCTCGCCTGTTTCTTGAAGGACTACACTACATCAAGGCAATAGTAAAAGAAAACCAAGAACTCGATGGTTCTCTCAACTCATGCGAGTTGCGCTATACTGTCAAAATTACCATCGAAGTAGAAAGACCCAAGCACCCCTCTCATTTCATGCAGCATCAAAGGCTACAATTTTGATCATGCCTTGTAGGATTTAGGATCTTGCATCAACCTCGTTCCAACCATCATATTTCAGAAATTTGCATTGGAAAATCTGAAACCCACCCCCATTACATTACAGCTGGCAAATCGCTTTGTCAAAATCTTGCGGGGTGTGGTGGAAGATGTGGTGGTTAGGATCAACGGTCTTTGTTTTCCTATTGACTTTCCTATACTAGATATGGGAGTTCCTAATTCGCTTTCTGATTACCTGACCATCCTCGAAAGACCATTCTTGGCCACAGCTCACGCCCATATTAATTGTGAATCGATCTTGATGATAACGTCATCATGAGCCATAACTAGCTTTAATTAATCACAATCAAGAGACAAATGCTCCTACATAATCGCCAGAGAGCCGTAATTTACTGAATATCCTTTTTGACAAGAATGCACTAAAATAGGGATAATTCTGTAATTTTAATAGAATATCATAAATGCAAAGTAATCATGAGGTTTCCCAGGGGTAAATCTAAGGTCTAATGAGCATTAATGACTAATAAGAGTATCTATATAGACAGAAACAGGATTTCACGCACTTCGAGAGATAAAACAGCACCCGAAACCCTAATTTCAGACCTGCTTAATTAACAAAGGTTCTGATCAGGATAAAATTCATCTAAACCTTCTAAAATTTATAGAAAAATATTCCATAAGGTTTTGTATCCTTAATTTGACCATTGGAACCCATTTTAACCTAAAATAAAGTCTCAGACAGAAAGTTGCCCTGTTACGACCCGGTTCCCGAATCCCTACAAGACCCGAGACCGGCTCACCGAGACTAATCCCAAGACCCAGTCGTCCAACAAGAAATAACCAAAAGCAAGAAAATAAACCATATTCACACATGCGATATAACTAAGCAGAAGAAAAGTACAAAACAATAAAGGAAATAGAATAACTATCTCAGTACATACCACCACAACAACAACAGCAACGGAAAGTGGAAAGTAAACAGTAATAGTAGCAGAACAGTAACTAGGAGTCCATTACTTACTACGACAGTAGAGAAAAAGAAAGGAAGTGCTGAAGAAAAACTACGGTTGGACTCAACTAGGCCCAACACCCTCCACACCTGGAAACTCGGGCTGCTCTACTCCTGGTCCTGAACAGTGTTATGAAAAGACAGAGTCAGTGGACGCTGAGTAGAGTGGTATTTATATTATCTAAGTACCAAAACAGTAAAAGCAATAGGTTTAATTCTCGTTTCTATTTATCTATTTTATATGTTTTTGTTTCACCCATTTTCAAAGTATCCAGATATTTCTTGATCTTGCCTGTTCCTCGTGGGAACGATCTTGATTGCAGTCTTTTCCGTAGAGTAGAAGGTATACGTGGTGCTCTCCTGGCCGAGTGAGTCCCCCGTGGTAGTCCTACACCTAGTCAACCACCCCGAGGTCACTGTCAAGACATAGCAGTGACTACGGCACGCATTAAAAGTGCACAGGTAGCTACCCCGCACTGACACGCGGTCAGTCATTTCCGCTAACGGGTACGCCTAAAGTACAACACGGAACAGTATAGGGCCTTGCCCTCTCAGAACAAGGGACTCACCCCACGAAACCAAATAGGGGTCTCGCCCCTCCACAGTCTGCGTACCCTCGTTTGATTACCCCGGTTTGCCTAGAGGGCCTAACAAGTCGGTGTAGGGTGGCTAGCTGAACCCTGGGCCCCATAGGGTGGCTAGCTCCCTCCCTACACTAGTAGCCCGCCTCGGTACCATGTATGCGAGGGCCAACAAGAGTCGGTGTAGAGTGGCCAATCCTAACCTCGGGTCTCAACCCAAGGGAGGCTAGCTCCGCTCTACACAAAAAGGGGACAGTTGCTCTCCTTGGTACCACGTACTCAAGGGCCAGCACACTTCCCGTCTACATTCCAGATTTTCGTCTATCCACAAGAGTTCTACTCTTAATTCCCCGTAGGGTTTGTGCTCATGTTCACCTCATTTATCCATACCCATATCTCATCTTTCATAATTTGTTTCTCATCCATATACAGGCAGCTCGTGTTTTCATAATTCAATTCTCAATACATGCAATTGGTGATTTCACAAGTAATTGTTTATTAAATACAGGCCGCTCATATTCTAACAGGCAACTCACAAGTATAATACAGGCAATTTCTAGTAGTTTATCTTAAACACGCATGCAAGTAAACCATATAGTACAAACGGTTCATTCATTTATCTACCCTAAGGTTCATTCCACATCCTAGAGTTCCATTTGGCTAATTCAACCAAGCACATTCTTATTCAAATATCAATAACTAGATTAAACAACTCTATCAGAAAATACGAGAGTAATGGGGGCTTGAACCGCAGACCCAGACGTCTCTGTGAGTCCTAAACGCGCAGCAGGCTGAAACCCTATACTAGGGAATACATCACAACAGGAGAGTTCAGAACAGTGTATAACAGACTCGAGTACGTAGAGGAACTCGAAAGAAAAGTACAAGTATTTCGTTTGCGTAAAACGGACCCCGATCGGACCCTAAACAGGTCAAAAATGTGCCTACTATTCAAAATCAGACGTATGGGAATAATCCCAAACATCTTAAAAGGTGTCAGATCTTACCTTATGTTCCTGCGGTATCCTCAAATGTCCAGACCTTCTCTGCGATCGTCTGAAGACAGTTCTAGACGTCGGACAATGTCTCAGATCGTCTGGATGCACCTTTGGACGTCTAGTGATGTGATCAGATGTCCAAAAACATGTGGGAAAACGTTCCACGCACCTTCCCAAGGACCTTTACTTACATACGAAAATCTCAGGTCCAAATCAGGCCAAACCAAGCTTCTACGGTGAGGCCTGCATGGCTGTAACCGCTAAAAAGCATGTACCTCAGCACTGCGTGTACTTTCAGATGTCTGGCCAAAGACCCAGACGTCCAGCTGCTGCCACGGTCATCTGGTCGACTCTCCAGACGTTTGATACTGGAAAAATCCTAGTATCAGAACCTCTCCCACGAGCTATCTCCTTTGAGAGCTTGCCCGCAGGAGCTTCTGCAGCCCCTCCCGCAGCTTCAGAGGGTCGGAAGCCACCTCCCCAAGCTTCTCCGAGTCCCGCCGAGCCTCCACCGAAGCTCCACCAAAGGTCCACCGACCTTGGGCCTCCTCCCACACTCTCCTCTTTCCTCCTCGCTCTCCCTCGCTCGCCCTCCACTTGCCTCACTAGAGATCTGAAGGTGGTGCTGGCTGGGGTGTGAGGAGGAGAGGAGAGGGGAAGGGAGGGGGGTATAAATAGGAGGGTGTGGGGTTTAGGGTTTGGGGGAGATGAGGGAGAGAGAGAGGAAGGAATGGTCTCTGCACGTTGCCCACGTGCAGAGCGCAGTGCATAGTACAAAAATTCCACTTTTAGACATCCGGGAATGGGTCCATACGTCTAGTCAGACATCTGACTGAAACTACAGATTTCTTAAATGGCTAAAAGTATAATGGGTCATTACATCATAACAAACTTAAAGGAAGTTTTATCCTCGAAACTTGAGCTAGCTAGGGTGCGGAAAAAGGAACATAAAAAGCATAACAAACTTAAAGAGAACCGAAGTAGGTCCGAGAAGACGTACCCTCAAAAAGGTCTAGGTACTGCTCTCGCATCGCCACCTCATGTTCCTAGGTCGCCTCCTCGTACCGCTGGCTTCTCCATAGAACCTTCACCAGTGGTACCTGCTTCAGTCTCAGACTCCGGACGACTCTGTCTAGTATTTGCACTGGTCTCTCAAGGTAGGTCAGGTCGTCACCCACCCCGACGCTCTCGTGGCACAGAAGGTGACTAGGATCAGCGACGTACTTCCTAAGGTTGGACATGTGGAACACGTCGTGCACTCCAGAAAGTTAGGGAGGAAGGACAAGCTGGTAAGCAACGGGTCCTACCCGCTTCAGGACCTCAAAGGGCCCCACAAACCTCGACGCAAGCTTCCCTTTCACCCCAAAATGTTGCAGGCCCTTCATGAGCGAAACACGAAGAAAAATGTGATCCCCAACCTCGAACTGCACCTCTCTGCGTTTCCGATCAGCGTAACTCTTCTGCCTGCTCCTGACAGTGCGGAGTCATCTGTGAATCTACTATATCACCTCCTGACTCTATCGGATCAGCCTAGGGTCAACCTCCCACTTGGTCCCCACCTCGACCCAACTCAAGGGTGCAGTACACCTCCATCCGTACAGAGCCTCGTAAGGTGCCATGCCGATGCTCAAGTGGTAACTATTATTGTATGCAAACTCTGCCAGGGGTAAATGCTCCTCCCAGGAGCCTCTACAGTCTAGTACACAAGCGCGTAAAAGGTCCTCAAGTGTCTATATGGTGCGCTCTGACTGCCCGTTCGTCTTGGGGTGGTAGGCGGTATTGAACCTCAAACGTGTCCCCAAAGCCTGCTGAAACTCATCCCAGAACTAGGAAGTAAAACGAGTATCGTTGTCGGATACAATCTCACGTGAGACTCCATGCAGGCATACCACATTTCGAATGTACCTCTCTACCAATTGTGTTGGTCCAAGGGTGACTCAGATCGATAGGAAGCATCCCGTCTTCGTCAACCTGTCTAGTATCACCCAGACTACGTCATGTCCCCGCTGGGTAACTGGTAGACCCACCACCAAGTCCATGGTGATGCTCTCCCACTTCCACTTTGGCACAGAAAGTGACTGCAACGGCCTAGCAGGCCTCTGATGCTCGGCCTTCACCTGCTGGCAAACCAAACACTGCTGCACAAACTCACAAACATCTCGCTTCATCCCTCTCCACCAAAAGTCACGTCCCAGATCATGATACATCTTTGTGTTCTCGAGATGTACGGTGAGCCTGGACCCGTGTGCCTCAGCCAGGAGCTCTCTCAACAACTCCTTGTCCCTAGGAACGCATAAGCGTCCCCTCATGCGTAGTATCTCATCTGTAAAGGAAAAGTCTCCTGGGCCCCTTGTCAATACCCTGTCTCGCAGCGTCTGCAGGTACGGATCTGTCATCTGCCCTGCGATGATGCGGTCTATCAGCTCTGGTCGCGTCTGCCGCGTCACTGTCACTGTCCCACAATAGCCCCGTGACTCCCGGGGTTGCCAACTGCCCAGCTCCTCCATAAGTCTCCAACTCTGTGCTTGTAGACTAGCCAAGTGGGCAGGCGCCTTCCGGCTCAAGGCGTCAGCCACCACATTGGCCTTCCTTAAGTGGTAGGAGATGCTGCAGTTGTAGTCCTTCAAGAGCTCTATTCAACTTCTCTATCTCATGTTTAAGCTCCTTCTGGTCAAACAAGTACCTGAGGCTCTTATGATTCGTGAAAATCTCGAAAGTCTCACCGTAAAGGTAGTGCCTCCATGTCTTCAGGGCGAAGATAACAGCTGCCAACTCTAAGTCATGGGTAGGGTAGCTATGCTCATGGGGCTTCAGTTGCTGCAAAGAGTAAGCGACAACGTGACCCCACTGCATGAGCACACCCCCTAACCCCTGCAACGAAGCATCTGTGTAAATGACAAAATCGCCACTGCTGTCCGAGATGGTCAGCACAGGAGTTGAAGTCAATCTCTCCTTCAACTCCTGAAAACATGCCTCGCACTCATTTGTCCAGACAAAGGGCATGTCCTTTTGAGTCAGCTGGGTCATAGGATGTGCAATCTGAGAGAACCTTCTGATAAACCGCCGATAGTAACCTGCCAGTCCCAAAAAGCTGCGTATCTCTGTCACTGTACGTGGCCTCTCCCACCTGAGTATGGCCTCAACCTTGGCTGGATCCACAGCCAAACCATCCCTGAAATCACGTGGCCTAAGAAAGTCACATGCCTCAACCAAAACCTGCACTTGTTGTACTTGGCGTACAGCCTGCATCGCCTCAAAATGTCAAAGATCATCCGTAAATGTTGTCCATGCTGCTCCTGATCCTGTGAGTAAACGAGCACGTCGTCGATGAACACCACCACAAACTGGTCCAAGTAGGGTCTGAAAACCTGGTTCATCAAATCCATAAAAGCAGCATGGGCATTGGTCAACCCAAACGGCATGACCAAGAACTCGTAGTGCCTGTACCGGGTGTGGAAAGCTGTCTTGGAGACGTCGATCTCCCTGATCCTCAACTGGTGGTAGCTCGACCTCAGATCTATCTTGGAGAACACTGTGGTGTCTAGCAACTAGTCGAAGAGGTCGTCAATTCTCAGCAACGAGTACTTGCTTTTGATGGTGACCCTATTCAGCTGTTGGTAGTCGACACAAAATCGCAGGGTACCGTCCATTTTCACAACCAGCACAGGGGCTCCCCACGGGGACACACTGGGCCTCACAAAACCCTTCTCCAACAGGTCCTGTAGCTGTGTCTTGAGCTCACGCAGCTCAAGCGATGCCATCCGGTACGGTGAAATAGAAATGGGGCTAGTCCCCGGTACCAGTGAGATCTCAAACTCGATCTCAGGCTCAGGCGGTAGTCCTGGCAGCTCCTCTGGAAAAACGTCGAGGTACTCGCAAACCACATGAATACTATAAAAGTCAACCACGGGACTAGGCTCTGCCACTACACAAGCCAAAAAGCCCTCACACCCTTGGCTCAAAAGCCTCGCTGCCCGAAACGCAGAGATGCATTTGAAACCTCCATCCACCGACTATCCGTGAAACTCAAAGGGAGGAAACGCTGATATGGAGAAGACAATCTTCCTCCCAAAATAGTCCACCACGACGTGATAGGCGGACAGCCAGTCCATCCCTAGGATCACGCCAAAATCCTCCATCTATATCACAATCAGGTTAGTAGGGAGGCTATGTCTCCCTATACTGACCTCGCAGTCCATGTAGACCTCCTCAGCTACAAACAATTGGCCATCTGGGCCTTTGATCACAAACGGATCCTATAACAGTATGCTGCCCTACCCCAAACTGATGGCAAAACTAGTAGCAACAAAAGAGTGCGTGGCATAGGAATCAAAAAGTACGTACATTAATCTGCCAGAAACAGTAACCATACCTGCCACCACTGAACCTAAAACCCTAGCGTCTCTGTGTGTCAGGGCATTGATACGCCCCTCAGTCATCGGTGCATACGAAGCAGCTACACTCTGAGTCGGGCGAGCAGCCGCTAGCTGGTACCCTCCTCGTGACTGCTGCCCTCCCCCACGCGCCTGGTGACTCTTCTGAGTGCTTTTAACGTGGCCGAGAGGTCGTTCTTGGTATTTCAAATCTTCGCCATGCTCCGCCGCTGCTTCAAGCTCCGGCTGTGTTCTTCACCAAATCCTCTCCCAGGTCACACAGAGTTATTCCAAGTACACACCCAGGCTACCAATTGAAGCAGCCGGCCTCGTCTCCACCTGCAATTGAAGGCATCTCCTCTGCCATTGCTATGCGAAGGAAGGGGACAAACATAGTCCCACCTCGTGGAGTGAAGGGCGAGCGATTACACATAAATTGTTCTTGTGTTTCTGCCTTATCACCCAGCACACGAGGGGTCGAGTACCTCACTACCCCCTTCACATCCGATTACCCAACCAACTCACTCCTCAGTCACCACACACGCCGGTGACGCTGGACACTATTTGAGACCTGAATACCCGAGTATCTGGATTCGATTAAACCTTGGGTCTGAGAGAGAAGAAAGAAGAGGATTTATGAGAGAGTGGGGGAGGGTTTTTCTCTCTTGTGCTTTATGCGACACTTATTCACTGAAGGCTTTGGCTCCCCTATGCTGTGAAAGGGAAGGCTCATGAAGAAGAAGAAAAAGAAATGGAAAAGAAGAGGCTCTGAAGAAGAAAAGAAGGGACGTGCCTTTGAAGAAGGAAGGAAAGAAGAAGAAGAGTACGGCTTCTTAAGAGCCTTGTGTTTGTGCTGTGGCTTTGTCTTTAAGTCGTCTAATTTGGGAAACTTTCTTCTGGGCACTGTAGCATTCAAGTTATTGTTCATTTATTTGATATAATTGAGATCTTATATGTTTGATTGATTAGGGCTAATAATTGGTGATTCAAATCACCATTATTTTATCTTGACTTTTTTTATCATTATGAACTATTGAAATACTCATGCTTATGATTGAATACCAATTTTGAGTATGTTATTATTCATTAAATATCTATTTGAATGCTTAATTAATTGTGCTCATTGATTCTGAATGTGATTAATGTTGTGAATTCCATATTTTCTCTCTGTGGTCAACCTCGGACTCCATTATAGATTCTGAGTTTATAATTTTATTTGTTTACTAGCTATTTGTCAACTGTACTACGACACATTTCCTTAAACTCGACGAAAACCCACTTAAACAGGGCTGCATCGAGATTGTAGGTTGCTCTGAAAAGCTCAAACTTACCATTTTTAAGGTCGCCAAGAATTTTGATTACGATCTTATCGAGGATGATACGTTTGACGATGATATGGCTGTCAATGCGTGTATCAGGTTGGTAGGGACTTGTTCAAATTGCTGCGACACACCCCTGGAAAATCACCAGGACCTGACTGACTTATACTGTGACATTTCCCCATACCTCCCCTTATCCCTTCTTGACCAGACCTCTGACGAGGCCCACTCGCTTCTTACGCCTCATGGTCTAAGTCATTTCCGTGCTGCTCGCCTCCGATCTTCCCCTTTGAAGGCCAGAGTACCCATTCTTTCTTGCCAAATCAAGCGAAAGCAATATTCCACACTAGGACCTTGTTCCCAAATATTGATCCCTGGGGCTCTCCTTTCTTGGATCCATAAATTCAGGATGCCCTTATTCTTGGTCAATCTGAGGGTAAATTTCCTTCACCCTTGATTCTTCCTTCCAATCCTTTTGGGACACTCCCGTCCTAAGATTTACTAGATTTGTCCCCATCCACTCTTGGGCTTAAAGCATTGTCTAACACCCTAAAATATCATTTCTCTTTCTGATCTAACTAACATTAACCCCTCCTATTGCACTCACCGTATATATATGGAGGAGGAGGCTCGACCTTGCCGCGAGATGCAGTGACATCTCAATCCTAATGTGTGGGAGGTCGTCAAAGTAGAAATTATTAAGTGGCTTGATGCGGGCATCATTTACCCAATCAGCGATAACCCCTCGGTGAGCCCGATTGATGTTGTGCCTAAAAAGACAAGTCTCTCCATCCGTATTAATGACAGGGGCGAATCGATCCCTACATGCACTCCTACGTCTTGGAGTGTGTGTGTAGATTATAGGAAACTTGATATTGCTACTAAGAAAGACCATTTCCCGCTACCTTTTATCGACCAACTCCTGGAGCAGTTAGTGAGAAATCAGTTCTATTGTTTCCTGGATGGATTTTCATGATATAATCAGGTGGCTATTGAACCCCATGACCGAGAGAAAACCACCTCCACCTATCCCTTTGGCACCTTTGCTTTCCGAAGGAAGCCATTCGGACTTTGTAATGTGCCAGCTACTTTCCAACGATGCATGTTGGCGACATCCATGATGTGGTGGGTGATTTTCTTGAGGTCAGTATGGATGACTTTTCGGTCTTCAGACCAATCTTTAATGAATGTCTAGCCAACCTAACCCGTATCCTTCGGAGATGTATTGATGTAAAACTCGTGCTTTCCTAGGAGAAAAGTCACTTTATGGTGCACGAAGGTATTGCTCTGGGATATATCATCTCCGAAAGGGGTATTGAAGTGGATAGATCTAAGTTTGATGTGATAACTAATTTACCCATTCCTAGCTCTGTTTGGCAAATCTGCTCCTTTCAGGGTCATGTCAGTTTCTATAGGAGATTTATCCAGGATTTCTCTAAGACTGCCAGACCTTTAATGCATCTCCTATCAACCAATGCGACCTTTGACATGGGCCCGACTGTATTTGAGCATTTACGTAGCTGCGTGATGCTATCATTAAGGCCCCTATTCTCCAGTCACCTGATTGGTCCCTCGACTTTAAGCTCATGTGTGATGCTTCTGACATAGCTGTCGAAGCCATCTTGGGACAAAGATACAATAAATACCCCTTTGTGGTGTATTATGCCAGTAAGATGTTGGATGAGGCGCAGCGTAATTAGACGACCATTGAAAAGAAGCTGCAAGCGATTGTCTTTGGGTTGGAGAAATTCCAATCGTATCTTTTGGGCTCCCATGTTACTATCTTTACAAGCCATGCGGCCAAACCTCGATTGATTCATCGGATCCTTCTTTTACAAGAGTTTGATCTTGAGATATGAGATAAGGCTAGAGCCCATAATGTGATTGCAGACCACCTCTCGAGACCCTATCCGGACCATATTAGACTTTCCCTGCCAATGAATGAATCTTTTCCTGATAAGCACCTTCTACCAATAGATGTGGCAAGTGGACCTTGGTATGTCGATATCACTAATTACCTTGTTTCTAACTCTCTTTCCCGAGGCTGGCCTAAAAACCAGCGCAAGCATCTCATGGAGAAACAAAGTATTACATCTGGGATAATCCACTTCCTTTTAGAATAGTTGCTGATTAGATTATCCGTCGCTGTGTTCCTGATAGTGAGTCCCCCAATGTGTTATCCTTTTTCCATGATCAAGCCTATGGAGGGTATTTTTCTGGAAGACTGTAGCCAAGGTGCTACAATGTGCATTCTTTTGGCCCTCCATTCATCAGGATGCACACAATTACACTAAGCATTGCACTAGGTGCCAGTCTCTAGGATCAATGTCATGTCGCGACATGATGTCTTTGCAACCCATCCTAGTTGCAAAAAGTTTTGATATTTGGGGAATTGAATTTATGACCCCTTTCTTTCATACAACGGTTTCGAATACATTTTTGTTGCTGTTAACTATGTCTCGAAATGGATTGAAGATATTCCCGTGCAACATGCTGACCATGTTGTTGATTGTCGACTTTTGATTTGCCATAAAAACGTTGTTTAAATGTTGTTGTTGTAATATAGATGCAAACCGATGTCGCATCAATTTTATTTATTTACAATTTTTACTGATTTATTTTCAGGTCGTTCACTGGGAGACATTTATTGATATTTATCACTCTCTAAATCCAAAAATATTCTTTAATTCCAAAAATATTGATTTTATTTACAAAACGAATGAATGAATCAAATAATGAATGAATGGGTTAATTATTTACAAAAGAAACAATTAAAATGTATCACAATGCCTAAAACATATGTACAATAAACAGGCATAAAAAATTATATATAATTACTCTATGTTAATTATATACAACTACTATAAGTAATACCTAGGTATAAGTACAAAAATAACTACTAATATCTACTATATTAGGTTAACTTAATATACTAACATCAATAGTAACATATATTATATATGCAGTAACATATATAAGTGCCGTGAAACCTTAGTAAAATTATATACATAACATAAGGTAAAATAGTTACTACTTATACTAACATATATAGCTATGTACAGTGACATATCTAACTATCACTAAAGGTCTAATGTTATATATATACATATATGAGATCTCAAACAAATACCTCTTCTACTGATGGTACTTTATACATATATATATTTTTAAAAAGACTATATACATATATATTATAGTGTACATTATTTAATTACATACTTATACCTATTTATTTACATATACTATTATGTTGTATACTTATATGATATATATAAATATACACACACACATATATATATACACACACACTCAACACACATAGGCAAAAACGTAGCTGTTTTCACAGCTCTTCTCTTCTTCCTTCTCTTCTCAACACTTACTCTCTTTTCCTCCTCCTCTCTTCACTTCTCAACACTTAGCTAGATTTAAGGCCTTCAACACTTTTAGATCGATTTAACTACTCAACCCAAAAATTGGGCTTTTAATGGGCGACCTGGTTCATTTTCGTGGGATACGCAGCACCTCGAAAGGTGGGACCAGACCACTATTAGTAAGCAAGCCCTAGTATGTTTAGGTGTATTTATATCCGATTCTAGGCCCATTATTAGGCTGACACAGGCCTTAGCACAGTGCGTTGCCCCTGGCACAAGCACTGTTCTAATATTTCATGAGTATCGCATGCTCTGATAAGAGAGGAGAGGGTATGGGATGTGTGTGTGTGAGCCCAACGCACATGAAGATTGAGCGGCTTAGGGCACAAATGCCTTTTATACCGATGCACTAGTTCTAAAAGCCATGATGTGGCACTAAGTTAAGCACCCTTCTGGTGCTGCCCAGTGTCTGGCTTTGCACAGATTCAAAGGATTTGGCCCTCTATGTGAGGGCCCATGATAAGAACCTCATCATAAACCCTAACTAGCTTACTTTGATCTAATAAAATGAACAAAAGCTCCTACATAACCTAAAGGAAGGCCAAATACAGGGAATTACTAATCTGAGAAGAGAATATGAAACAAGAGGTAAAACTGCAATTTTACCATTACAGTGGATCAACGGGGTTTCTAAGGGTCTAGACATACGTCAATTGGACTTAATAAAATAAAAAGTAGGATGGTTCAGTTAGAAAAGAGTTATTGTGAAATCTAGGAATTAAATGATATTCTGTAACCCTAAAACAAACCTGTTTAAATTTACAAGGTTCCAGGAAAGATAAAAATCAACTAAATCCTCTAAAATTCATGGAAAAATATCCCCTAGGGTTTAGAACCTTCAATTTGGACTTTGGACCCTGTTTTGACCTAGATTGGGGTCCATGCCTAATATTTGACTTAATTTGGATTTTTATGCAAAATGTCCAGTCAAAGGTAGTCAAACCTAAAATCCAACTTCACCATTGGATTTCTTAGATCCAAATTAGGTTTATACCAAAATTTTGACCTAAGGGAAGGTCGTCTTGACCCACTTTGCAAATTAGTCTTCCAAATTACATTCAGACCCTCAACTTTTTGAAACCCTTGCAAATTCCCCCCTAACTTCTTCGTCTCTTTCTTGATTTCGGTCCCTCTGCCATCGCAGCAGGGACCCATACCTCAGGCAACTTTGCGCAGAGGTTCTCTCCTCGAGCTCATGGGGAGTCGCTCCCAGATTTAAAAGGGGAGCTCCCTGTGATGCCCCCTACTGCTTGGGCAGCTCCCCATTCCCTGAAACCTCCCATGCCTCTCGTGCGAACGCTCGAGAGGTATGGATCTCCCTTCGGCCTTACCTCCCACGTGGTTTTCCCGCCGTCTCCGTGAGCTTCCCGCTCTGCCTGCGCCTATCTAAAGATGCGCAGACCGCGCCGCTTCCTTCAAGCTCGAATTGGCCGAAGATTACCCCCAAATTCGTCTCCTCCTCACTCCAGCCGACTGCCCGAAGCTTCCGGCAACCCTTCTTCCCTCTTCTCGTCGCTCTGCCACCGTACCAGTGGCAGAGCCAGCTCCGCTGTTCTCCTCCGCATCAAGCCGTAGCAGCACGCGTCCTCTGACCCTCTTCGTCGTCGCCGTCATCTCTCCGCTAGGCCTCTTCGTCTCCGACGACGGCAGTACCCGCCGCTCGCCCTCCGCCTCCCCCTTTCTCCCCAAAATTTTTAGTTAAGTTCCTCTCCCTCTACTCTTCATTTCCCCTTCATCAATTTTTAGTTTCGACCCCTTGACCGCCACTTCCACCACCATTTTTTTCACCGCCGACCACCAACTCCGGCTAGGCCGCTCCACCTCCACAGGCCATTCCACCCCTCGCCGACAAGTCCCTAAGCATCACCCTGACTCAATGATCATCCACCGCACCTTCACCAACCACCACACACATTGCACACCTACACCGACCTAACCCACCTTCACGGCCACAGTACGACCTAGGCATGCACGCCTAGGCCACCCCACAGCCAACCAACCCCCGCCTCACCTTCGCCATGATACAGCGAAGGTTTTCCTATGATCTGACAAGGCCGCAAGGCCGTATTTGTGCATTTCAGGTCTGAGCCTCCACCGCCATTAGCAATAGCTTGAAGGAGCTCGCAAGCTTCAGCCTCGGGCTACGCTCCAGGTGAACAAGCCCAGGTGACGCGGGCTAGTCTCGCGGACACATCCAACAAGAGAGCAACCTTGAAGGAGAGCCCAGCTGTAGTAATTGAGCGAAGTCTTCCTGCTGGCGCGCGAGCGAAGCAGGTGGGACTTTTAGTCCCACCTCGGAAACTCAGGACCACAGTGAGTGGTTTTTATTGAATTTGTGTTTCTAGCATGTCGCCTCAGAACACGAGGTGAGGTCCCCTCGCCCACGCTCACCCGCCTCGTCCGTGACCCACGCCTTCGCGGATCTGGCCTGACCCAACTACCCGCGCACTCCTCGCCCACCACCGCACGTCGGTGGGCCTAGTCCTGGGCTCGCTAACCCGACCCGATTACCTGGTTGGCTCTAAGAGAGCAAAGAGAGAAATAGAGAGAGAGACGCGGGGAGGGTAGGGTAGGTTTTGCCTCTGTGTGCAGGAAAGGAAGAGGAAAGGAGAAGGAAGGACCTGAAGAAGAAGAAGGAGGAGGTGCAGCAGCTAAAGGAAGAAGAAGATGAGGACTTAGCTGCGAAAAGAAGAAGAAGGCGGCAGTGGAAGGAGCCAAAGAAGAAGAAGAGGTCTGCAGAGGCAGAGGAAGAAGGAGCTGAAGACTTAACCGTAGAGGAAGAAGCCTGCAGAGAAGGAGGAGCCAAAGAAGAAGGGCGGCTGAAGGAGAAGGTCGGCAGAAGCCAAGGATGGAAGAGGCGCAACAGCTTAAGAAGAGAAGAAGAAGAAGTCAAAGAGGAAAAGAAGAAAAGAGTAGGAAGGAGCTGCCGTAGCAGAGAATGAAGAAGAAGGAGCCTAAAGAAGCACTGTAGTAGAACACCACTTAAGGCGTCTGATTCACAGAATCAGACGTCTAAAGATAGGAAAGAATAAGAAAGAAGAGAAGAGAGACAGCAAAGAGAAAAAGAAAGAGAGGAGAAGAAGGAAGAAAAAGAATTTATTTCTTTTTATTTTTGTCTCTAGCATTTATCTTCCTTGCATCAGTATTGAACATATTTGAGATTGTGATTTTATGCTTCTAAATACCAATTTGTTCCTTAAGTTCGACCTCGGAATATTTTTGAATTTCGAGTAATAAATAGAAAAAATTTGATAATCATTTTTCGCGGTATACTACAATGCACATTCTTTTAAAACCTTTGACACAACTCAATTGGCCCAATTTAGGTCCAATTTTAAATAATTTATATCATTGTAAAGCCCTTATATAGGGCTATATAATTATATAATTACTCTACACAAATAAGTTATTTACATATATAATAAAATTAATTAAAGTTTACAGTTTACATAAGATAAATTCAGGGTTAATTACTTAATTAAAGTATAAATTAGTGTCTTAATCATCAAATTGACTTTATACAATATTAATATACATGATAAATTATTTATTACACATTTTTAATATCTTTTATAAACTTTATTTTAATTTATATACAATGAAATATTGATTTAAGTTAGTTTTACATATAAATAATCTATAAATACTATAATACAGTATAAATATAGTACAAATACATTCAAAATATTTAATATATCATTGTACAAGTATACAGTATAACTTATTTCAGTATTAGATTAAATTACTAATTTATTTTATTTTAAGTTAATAAATTACCTAATTAACTTAATTACCTAGTGTAAATACTTAATTAACTTAATTTACAGATATTGCATAGTACATGATACATATATGAATACATATGTACAGTATTAAGTACTATTATGTACATATAAATATGTTCATATAATTACTTAGTTTTATGTACATTTAAGTTATATAAATTAATATATACTAATATAATAGAGTTATATATATAATAAATCATTTTAAATACTTAATTTAATACATAGAATACAGATATAAGTTAATTATATACATTATCCACACATTATACAATTTATACGCTTAGCTTAGCTTTAATTTATATATACAAGTATATACATAGTATATAGGGTATTTCTGGGTGTTTTTGGGGTTTTTCTGATTTTTAGGATTTTTATAGGTTCAGGGAAGGTAGGAGATGAGAGAGAAAGAGTGAGATGAGAAGAGAGGTCTCTTTTTGTGATTTTTGAGTTTTTGTCCTTTATTAAGTTTCAAGGTATACTGAACCGTCGGCTGATATGTTCTACTAAGTCAGAGGTTTAGATTACGTTGAAACTTGACACACACCTAGAAAAATATCTAATCCTACTCAAGACACCTTTATTTTATTTTTTTGTGATTTTTTTAAGATTTTTATTCATGAACAAAGTTCACACATTCTAGGCCTTAAAAGGGTTTTCAAAGTGGAACCTAAGGCTCTAAAGAGGTTCTAATGGTTGGAAATGCAGTTTTAACACTTCACTATGCTCAACACATTACATGGAAAGTATATGATCATTCAAACATGAATTTCATCTTAATTTTCATTAAAACCATAGTTTGGACAGTTAAAACACTTAATAATAACTGACAAAAGATTTAACCTGAAATTACATGCACTTCTAATCAAATCTTGTCAACAAAATGTACATGAATGCTTGTTTATGCTATTCTAAGTTGTACACAAGTCAGCTCACTTTACACACTCCATATCCCAGTTCAGATCCTTAATTCCAACTCAAGACAGTCAGCAACAGCTGCTGCTATCCAAATTCAGCAGCTAGTAGTAGCTGCAGATGCATTGTCTTACTGCAAAGATCAGATCAATTAAGTCTGATCCGAGGCTTCTTTAAACCACTTCAAATCTGAAAACTTAGACCCAATTTTCGTTCGTCACAAAAAAACACCTCAGATCTACCATCCTCATAAAAACATAGATGAAAACATTGAATGTAGCGACAATGCAGCCTTTGATGTGTTGAAATGAGGGATTCGAAACCAAAAACACATGTTTAAACAACCATAAAAACTAATTGATTAAATATGTGTGTGAAAATCTTCATCAAATACACTTAAAATTCAATTTTCATTTTAAATGAAGGATTGGAGAAAAACATTCAAGATCTGAAATGATTAATTAAATCCCATGAGAAATCATTTCAAACTCTTTCTTGACATCACCAAATTTCAAGGAAAGCTAAACATACCTTCCAGAAATCATTAAGACCATCATAAGAACCTTATCTTACACCATAGACAGTGTAAGATAAAGATCTGCATTAAACTCCCAAAGCATAAAAATTCAAAGATGATTCAAAACCTTTGAGCTCAATTACAAATAATTCGTCTTGTCTGATCAGAATGAATTCATCTTCTCCGATCAGAATTGACCAGAGAAGGTGAGGGATCAATATACTAATATACTTCTAACTAATCTAACAATTCCATTGTGAATTCTCTAACTACTTCTACTTCTAGAAAGTAGTAAATCTAATCTATGAAAGCAGAAAAGCTATCTAAGGGAAGAAGGTGATGCCCAAGTTCACCAATCGGCAACCGATGACGAAGAAAGGGGAGAAGACTGTTCAGGTGACGAGGGAGGTGTCCAAGAGCCTGAAGCCGGTGGCTGGAGACGATCGATGGAGGGAGAAGAACCCACTCTGTCACCGTAGGCGATGAAAGGGGGTGGAAAATTGAGGGAGTAGATCGAAAGGAACCACTTAGGGGGAGGGAGCTGGTTGGCCTGTGAGTGAGCTCAAGGAGGAGCTTAAGTAGACTTGTCACTGAATACACTCACCGCAATGGTGAGATTAGGCTCCTAGGTTGCCAACGGTGGGATGTGCTTGTAAGGGCACGCGAAAAGCTCCACTCAAATCACTGTCGTAGGATTAAATTTGGAGGAAACGGTGATTACACGCACGAACTCGCGTGAAGCTTCAATTTGGAAAGGCTCATTGGATCAAGAGATCAAAGGATGAACGGCTACGATGTAAGGTGTTCTTGCGAGCTACAGTAGACTCATGCCTGCAAGTCTGTTGGAGATTTTGCACGAAGGCCCTCTAGGCGAAGGGGTAGAAGAATTAGGACAAAACCCATTAACTGTAAAGATTTTTGAAGTGCGGTCCTTTGTGAATTACAAAGCAGTCCCAATGGCTTACAAATAGGTCCTTGGAAGCTTAAACGTGAATAAATGTGTATGAACTGATGTTGAAGCTATGGGTTACTACGCTATCGAATTTGGTTTTGAAAACCTGTCGTTGTAGCTTGAAAGCGAAGAACTCGTGTTCAACAAATAAAATTTATACAGGAAATAAAATTTAATGCAATGTCCTCATTGTATTAAAAAGACATAAAATAGAGTGGGATAGAGTATAAAGCACTTGAATTGCGTGAATGACGGGTCCTCTCTGAGATAAACAAAAGCTGTATACGTGCTGAATTTAGTGCCTTCAGCTAGGCACACTATACAAAGAAGAGAAGTAAATAATTCACAGGTGCAGGTCAGAATCAGAATAAAACGATGAAACCTCTGACCTGCCAGCAGATGTCCACAAATGTGGACCAGATTGTGGTGCAGACCCATACCACATGATCGAGAATATCTAAGCTTTTGGATAAAAATTACCCAAAACCTAAAATCAGTATGCAAGCGGGGTCGGGCCTGCGATTTACGAGGATGCAACCCAAGACCAAAAAGTCAGGTTACAGAGAAATCAAGCTCCAAAGGATAATCAATGAATGTGTGCTTGGGTTGGACATCCTTAGAACAATTGTCGTAAGGGTCCTGGTTTGATGGTTTCAACTTAATTTGAACCCTTAGACTCGGTCTTCTACTTCCTCCGGAGTTTGCTTCTCAAATCAAAATTTTCCAGCTTTTATTCTCCTCATTCAGAATGTCAAATTCTGGGACCTCCTGCATATTAATCACCCCGTCTGAAATTTCCAAGTCTAAAAGATGTGGCTGAATCAGAATTGACTTGGGTCTAGTTATCTCAAAAACATAATCGTTGGTAAGCTAATGGGGTGTAATTGACAATCAGGGCATTGGATTGAACCCTCCAGAAAATGCGATTCTGGATCCGTCATGTGAGCCCCAATAAGATCAGTTTCCTCAATTATTAGGCTATCAAATGATCTATCAGATTCCTCAAGCCCAATCGTCTCACAGAAATCGTGTTCTGTAAATTCACGTGAGACTTAGCAAAATGAATCTTCACCATTAGAATCAAAGAAATCAAAATCCACATTAATGTATGTCCCAAAATCATCCGTCACTTTCTGGTCCATGGATGCATACGTTTCCTCGTACCTCGGCTAAGGTATCTCAGGTGAAGAAATTAGATCATCCTTAAATGGTTGTTGTGATTCATTCTGGTGAACCTCGTAACACGTGTCCCCCCCAACAAGTGCATGAGCAGGTTTTGACATTGGCTCTCCTGAAGGGAGTTCATCCTTGGAATCATCCCACGATTAAACTAAAGCAACCACAAATCTCATTCTCAATTTCGCTAACTTCCCAAGTAGAAACTCACCCAGGTTCTTATCATTAACATCCTAGAGCCAATCCAACAAATATTTTTTCAAATCATCAATCATCTCAATCAGGGGCTCCAATCTTTCAATGCAAGGTATTGGCTGAACTTCTAAAAATTGTATGGTATTCCTCAAGTTAGCCAAAACCTTATCTTGAACCTGGTTACCCTGAACCAAATTACTTGTTTCAAGGTTGGGTGGGTTTAGGATCAGTGCAGAGGAGTTAACGAATTGAGATTCGTTATACCCTTCCTGATAATAGGTCATTTTGGATTGTTCAAAAGATGGTGATGACCTAAAGGCAGTGTAATAAGAGGATGGGTAAGAATTTGTGTATCCTCCTTAATTGTAGATCATATTAGGTTGTCCATGAAAGGGTGGCGATCTATAATCAATGTGGCTCTGAGAAGGATAGAAATCACAATTATGGTGTTCAGGGTTAGACCCTAAACATGGAGGTCCGAAACTGTATCCCCAATTTGAGTTATCCCAACTAACCAATGGTTGATTACAGTATGAGTCGGGATAATCTTCATGTTGAGGATAACTCATAACAAGAGGGAAAGAGCAGGAACGCGTATAAAATGAGGAAGGATTCATGATAAACAGGAGGAAGAAAGGTGCTCTACAATACAAGCAATCAAACTTGTCCTTAAGTGGGCTAGCCTAAAGACCTACAGACTCCCAAAATCCGTCTTAAGATAAAGAAATGATTTGATCTACTTCTTTCTATTCAATCCAACCAGTTAGAAGGAGGGGCTGGGGAGAAGGTTCTTCCTTCGGCTTGTGCCTCCGGTTCCCAGTGTACCCCCCAGCCGCGATTGTTTGATTCTGCTCCCCTAGCTAAACATCATATTGAACAGTAGAAACAAATTAATCGAAAATAATCTCGTTCTGGGTTCCGAAGAGCGAGTCGAATCCTTAAGGCCAACGTCTACTCCATTTTATTTAGGGCAAGGTTTGAATGTGCTTTGGAATGTGATGGGTCCTTTATCTGGGTTGTGCCCTTAATGATTGATTGATGTGTGTGTGCGTGCACAACCAGTGCTTTCCAAGCAAGATTATTTTCGAGGCGGTGAATTTTAGTGTTCAGATCTTGCTTAGTAGCTTTTAGGATTCAAATTTAGGTGTTTTCAAACAAGTTTTGTTGGCACACCAGGTTTTGAAAGCACAGGTGAAGATGTTTTCCTTTGAAACTTAAAAGAATGTGGAGTGCCTGGTAAATCCTTAAGAGTTGAACCTATGTGGTAGCTACTAAATGAGTTGATTTTAGTTGAAGTGGTGTGGCTCAATCAATTCAAACAGTTGGCCTGTTGCACCACTTAATTAAGCACACAAGTGATTACCTAATCTGATTTCTACTCAATTATGTGTTTAGATGTATGTATCGGTTCCAAAGATCGATTTACCGGTTGAGTTTGAAAATCAGATGAGGTTGTGTACCTCTGTGAGGTTTTTTTTTCTTTTTAGATGTGGAGGTTGAGGCGGGTGTAGGTGTCAAATAAACAAACAAAACTAACCTTAAAGTTTATAAGAATACCTAGGTTGATTTTATGTTTGTGTTATTACGTGGTGGAAAGAAAACTAATGGGTGAGAGGTGGGGAAAAACTTACAAAACCTTCAACAGCACTTTGCTCCAATCTACTGCTTTTACTCATCTCAAAAGAGTACCTCCAATCACAATAAGGAAGGAGAGAAGTGAGGTAAATGATTCATAAGTTGGAAAACGTGAAAAAAAAAAATCAAAGAGTGTCGCCTCCTCGGCAACGACGCCAAAATGTTGAAGCTACGGGTTACTACGCTATCGAATTTGGTTTTGAAAACCTGTCATTGTAGTTTGAAAGTGAAGAACTCGTGTTCAACAAATAAAATTTATACCGGAATAAAAATCCCAGGTCGAACTCAGGGAGGGGGACGTTTGATTAGAAATACACGTTTGTTTTATTTGTCACGAAACAGAATAACTGGTTGAAAACTATTTATCTATTTAACAAATAATAAATAGAAGAGAGAGAGAGAATATTACAAATAAAAGCAAAAGGAATAAACATAGATTTCACTATCAAAAATTATTCATTACACTACTCATTACGACTAGAAAGCGGGAAATGACTATATTAGAAAGCAGTAAATTTACACTAGAAAGCAGTAAAAAAAATGGAGAGAGATATCCTCCACGACGATCGCTTGGAGGATAAGCCGGATAGGATGACGCCTGGAAGAAGGGGAACAGAGCGGGAAGAAGGAGGACAAAGCAGGAAGAACGGGAACGAAGCAGCACGTCGTCGTCGTTGCGGGATCCACTTCTCGAATGCAGAGAGAGAACAACCACACAATGCTCCATGAAGGGGGACGAAGGTGGAAAAATTATAATTTTTACTCTAGAGGAGCATCTCGGGTTTGGGACAAGCTCTTAGAGCTTTGGAAGGGGTGAGAGAAGAGAAGAAGGGATGAGAATTTCGTATGGAGGGGGTCTCCTTTCATAGTTGCAAGGAGTGAGGGTAATTTAGTCATTTTATCTTGAAAATCATTAATTCAGGACCTTTAGTAATGGATAAATTTGTCACTAAAGGCCTGAACGTGGCCGTAGTGGGCGGCACACGCGCGCCCGCTCACCTCCCTGCACTCAACGCCTATCCACGATCTCCCAATCTCGGTCGTTCGATCGTGAGATCTAACGGCTGAGAACACATCCCCGCCGCTTCAACTGCGCGCCTCATCGTGTGTAATGAGGAGTTTCCTTGCCACATTAGATGGGGCGTAGATCTGATTGGGCACACACGATCGCCCGATCTCCATCGTGCGGTCGATAGCGCACGCTCATCCGCGCCCAATCGAAGCGCTTCTCACAGCTCAAACCCATGCCTTAAGGCGACCGAGCGACTTATCCACTGTGCTACGCATGTGGATGGGTGGGCAGTGTGTTTTAGTGGCGCGCGATCTGGACCGTTGGATTGAGATCCAACGGTCGAGGCAGCATCCTCCTTTGGCTTCAGAAGATGAAGGCGCCGATCTGAGATCCACTCTCAGTCGTTGGATCTCGATCCAACGGCGAAGAGGCGTTGGCGCTCGAGGCTTCAGCGGTTGTGTGCGATCGAGATGGCACCACGTGACGCCATCTTGGCCGTCCATCTTCTGGATGATGTAGATGATCCACGGGTATCGGATTGAGTCGATTTTTGCGCCGTTAGGCTGCGATCGTCGACTAGAATCCATCCATGCGGTTGGATTTGTCGTCTGAAGTGCGAATTAACACCATCTTGGCCCTTGATCTTCTAGTGTTCCTCAGTCTCTATCTAATGCTACGGATATCCGATTAGGGCGATCTTGTAGTTGTTAAACTCCAATCGTCGCCCTGATCAGATCCGTACGGTTGGATCTTCAATCCAAGGCTCCGATAAAAAGTCGCCTTGTCCCTGATTATAAAAGGAGACAATTAACCTCCATTTTATTCAGACTAATCTAAATGCAAAATGATGCTTGTTATGCAATATTTATTGTATGTAATGCAATTCTATGCCTAAGAACATGCATAAATAGACATTTTATGTACTATAAACATGTTTACATCAATTGAGGACCTAAATGTAATGTTTATGATGCAAGGTCTTGTTGATGTCCAAATGCTACCAAGTTTTTATCAAGGCTCAATTGAACATTTTAGAAGTTGATTTCGCTCTTGATTTATACTTTTGAACTCAATTTGTATTCCATTTGTAAATGGATTATCAATTTCCATTATTGAATAGAACATCTCATTTTATGACCTAATTTTACGTTTTTATCATAAATTGGGTGTTTAAGGTCATTTTTATTAATTCCCACACTTAACCCATTTTATGTGTTAATTATATAGTGTTTAACCTAGTTTGAAGCTTAACTGAGGCATTTTAGCTATGATAACCCACACCTCATCATACTCCCATGCTTAGGTTTTGCTAGTCCCGTAGCAAACAACTCATTAGGTGCAAATCAATTAAGGCATCAGCTTGGTAAGTGTGATGAGATATCTATTTTTCTTTTCTCAAATTGTTAAGTGTTTAAAAATGATCTTTAAGCTGAAAGATTTTTTTTGATAAACCAACTGTGTTTATGTCTAGACATTGTAAGAACCTATCGCTTAGGAAGACTGACCAGAACTTAAGACTGATATGACATAGACCATCTCTCGACTAACTAAGACTCTTGATATTTAGACCTTAAGTGTGATTTCCAGGACTTAGAAGGTTTTACAAAAACTCAAAAGCTAAGTGGTTATGGTTGTGCTTAATGATAGGTCAACACTAATCAGGTGAATTTCAAAACTCAATCTCGGGGTTTCACTTCTTTTTAAGTCCAGGTTGGTCCTAGCTTCAACTCATCTCTTTGGATCGACTCTCGAAAATGAGGAAAACTCAAACCCAGCTATTATTGCGTTGTGGCTAAAAGAATATTTAGTGGAAACAGAGCATTTATAATGCATCGTGAAAATATTTTTGATGGAAATGTATTTACAAATCTTGGAGAACATACTTGACTTATTCCAAAGAATAGTTTTTTCTGAAAATTCTTTTTAAGTTTTTATGATTTTTTTTTTACAAATAAATGTCAGTATGTCTCTGATGACTTTATTTGGTAGAGCACACTTATTTGGTGGGTGAGTTCTTTGGTGGAAAGAGCTTCTCCTAAACACAAGGCTAAAGACTAGAACAAGGAGTCTACCTTCACGCACAGGTAAGGACTCTACCTTCCCTAATAAACATTAGGGTTGAATTTCAATTTCACAACATCTTTCCTGAAATTGTGTAGTGTAAACCAAGGTTACTTAGACTCTTAAGTCAAAGCAAACCAGCAAATTCTGTATTGGTGACTCAGGTACAAGAATTCGTCCTAAGTTATTAGAGATCGTGATCTATCTTATTAAAGCTTAAAGTGTATTAAGCCAAAACATGAGCAAATCAAGCTATAGTGGCCCGAAAAGTCTAACCAGCAAAGGTTGAATGTCCATAAAAACTTATTCTGTTTTTATTTTCAGCTATAAGATCATAATTAAACACTTGTATTTCTTTTCAATGTTTTCTTTCCTCAATATCTATGTTGGAGTTCTCCCTCAATAATAGGTATAGTCAGGTCTCTTATTGCATTTTTGGAATTTTTATTTTTGTCATTTTTTTGTGTTTTTGACTTTGTAATTTTTTTCAAATTTTCAAAAATTTTCAATTTATTTGGTATTTTTGATAATACTATACTATATACACTACTGATGTGTCTATAATTACATTTCAATAAATGATTCTCCATTTACACCCCCCATGCTTAAATGATGCAATGTCCTCATTTTATGAATAGGGTGGATGCAAATGCATGCTTTGCTTTTCACTATCTCAGACTGGGTGACGGAATGAAGTTGGAATGAGGAGATAAAAATCTCTATGCAAATGATTTCAAGTTAGATACGACATCAGGGTGAAAAGTCAGGCTAAGTAGTGAAATGCATAACATATGTGGCTATGAATGCATGCTAAAAGTGCAACGATAGACACCTAATATAAGAAATGGAAAACAAGAAAGGTGAAAATAGTTATATACAAAGGATAGGTGGAAAAGTTTTACGCCTTCAGCTAGGCGCAAACCCAGTAGAAGTTGTCAAGAATGTAGGAGCCAAAAAGATGGGTGAGAATTGACAAGTCAATGAAGCTCAATGAAAGAAACAGATCATGATGAATATAGTGGAAGTTTTGTCAATCTCAAAGGTGAGGAATAGCTCCATAGTCAGTACGAATCAGAATTAGATACTTGATACAAGGCCCAAGTAGAGAATGGGTATCATGTCAAAGATACTTGGCTCCAGGTCCAAGTACACAAAATCAAATCATCTCAGAATTACTTAGCTCATGGTCGAAGTAAGGAAACAGTATATCCAGAAAAATCAATAGCTTCCACCTCTTCAATCAATGAATGCAAAGTCAAGATGAAGAAGATGAATTTGGGTTGGGAAGAAGGGGTGGTTATTGATCTAAGGTGCAGAAAGATCAGAATTGTGCAAGGCTTGTGATATGACATGTGCGTGGCCTTGGGGAGGATTAGGTTGAACAAACCTCTAGGTAGGTATGTTCCTAGGATTGGGTTCTGCTTGAGATGGGAATGAATGTGGTTGACAGGGTTCCATCAGGTGTAATAGCTAGGCTCTCATCTCAGCTAATGCCGCGTCCTGTCTCTGCTGCATAGCAATATTTTGTTGTTGCATGTCAACAAGAGCTTTCATGATTGACCCCAATTTATCATCTCGTGTAGTCCCAAGTTGAGAGTATTGGGTGGGCCTAGGTTGGGGTTGCTGGTAGGCACGCAGTGGATACCCATGTTGTTGTGGAGGTGGTGATCAGATCTAGTTGTGAAGTGGTGGTGTAGAAGGTTGTTGCAAGGTAGATTTCTATGAATTTCCCGACCGCGAGAAATTTCGATGATTCTGCCATCTAGTGTTGTAGGTTTGTGAAAAAGGATCATTGTGAATAGCGTGGAGCTCCTTCAAAGTTCAAAAAGGTGTAGGGAAGTCAGTGTAAGAAGGAACAAAGGTTCCTTCAACCGGTGAAGTATATGGAAATGAATAATCTGATAGTGTAGGTTGTGTCACAAAAAGATTGTTCATAGTTTCCCTCCTTGTGGGAAACTGAGAAGTGTGAGGTGTAGGTGACTGAGAAGAAGAAGATGAAGGTTTAGATAGGAATTTCCATACTGTATCTACCTTTCTCTATTAAGCCCACCTTATCCAGCTGACTAGCCACATTTTCTAAGTCTCTTGTGCTGAATTGGGCTTCATGTACCCCTGTGTGTGAATGGGAATGAGAGGACTTTCTATTAAAAACACTCATTGAAACATTATTAATAGAATTTTTTGTCATGCCTTCAAAGAGCTCAAAAGCTAAGTCCTCGTCCTGACACAGGAAATTGCCTCCACAAGCAGCATCTACAAAGTTCCTTATGTCATCATGGAGCCCATGATAGAAGATCTAGACCTATTACCAACGTGGGACACCATGGTGGGGACATTTTCTAACAAACTCATGGAATCTCTCCCAAGCCTCGTGCATCTGTTCTCCTGAATTTTGGGTGAAGGTGGTGATGGAGCACAACTTTAATAGGATTTGAGGGAGGATTCCTCCCTCAAATCAAAGTCAATCCCCTCCAAATTTAGAGGAATGAATCTAGATGAGATTCTCAATCTCTCGAACCGCCTTAGGGATTCCAAATCGGTCCCTGGAGCTCAGACGAGCTCAAGAAAATTAGGTGATCTTCTTCCCTGAAAACTCGAACAAATCAAGCCCTTTCTGTGCTTTTGAGCACGTTCTGGAGCTCTATAAAAAGCCCTCATGTCTAGGTCATCCTTCTCAACTAGGTTCAAGGTGAAAATTTCTCTTCCTCTCCTTCCCCAGCCTTCTTTGACCAAAGCTCCAGCGACACCCTCCTCCATCTTCCTATGACCTCTCAACCATCAAATTGAGAGTGTCTTCCTCTTCCACGCCTTTGTCCGCTCCTCGTCAGCCAAAGCGGGGGCGCTCTCGACCCTTCTTCCTTGTCGTCCTCATCATCGAAGACTTCACCTCCTCTGACGTTGGCCAACCAAAGCTGGCACGGATCTCTCCTCCCCTTTGTCCATAATTAGGTCCCTTCAACTCCTCTCTCTCTAGATTAAAAACCAACCCTTACCTTCTCGATTTGACCGCCGTTCACCTGCTGTTGTTAAAGAAAATTGTTGTTTAAAGTATAGCGTCATAGTATAGTAACGAAAATCGCAACAACATTTAAAATTTATAAGTGCTAGAAAACAAATTTGAGTCTGAGGTGTTCGCAGGGAGCAAATTGGAATTCACAGCCTAATTGCAATATAGAAATAATGAGCATAATAATAAAGATATGCAATCAAGATATTCAATAAATAATATACTTGAAAAATGTATTCACTAATAACAAGTGTATCTCAAGAGTTAGTGGGGCAAACAGAAATCAGGAACACTAAAAAGAATGTTGATTTAAATCCCCACTTAATCTCCCACAATAAGCGCATATCCTAATAAAATCAGCCACTCAAATTTCCCAACAGTGGTTGAAACCACTTATTCAAATATCCACGTCTGCCAACTGTCAAATTCAACCTCAACTATTTCAACAGTATCAAATCAGACGTCGACCACAAAGACCAGACTCCTTAAACATCATCAAACCTTAGTAGAAAGCCTTCCTAGAATCAATCCAAAAATCCCCTCAGCCCGTGCACAGTTCCCGAGGCAAAACAACACTCAGGCTCACACCTGGGCACACGCTCACGTGTGCATGCGAGCAGGCAGGTATGTGCGCATGTGTATGGGATAGGGGACTCGACCCTTGTGTTCATGGGTACACTGCCTTCGAACATTATTCAATAAATACACATTTTTAGATTGGAATCCTACGATGTGGGATTTATCTGATAGCTTCTTCGTGTTTGAAGCAACAGGGCTTCGAGCTTTGAATGGAAGCTGATGCGGAGGTCTATTCTCCCAATTGGGAGTCTTGAGTGCTTCACAGCTTCAGTTCACGTAGATAAAGGGTGGTAGCTCGGTGATCGATGGTTAGATGGTGGTGGTCGAGGGCGGTGCACGGCAGAGATCCGGTGATGCCTAAAACTCAAGAACACAGACCAAACGCCCCAATTAGAAGGTTCAAAAGCATCGCTGTGAGATGGCGAGTGTGCTGATGGTGGTGGCAAGGTGATTGAAGTGCTAGGGCAGCCGGACTATGGAGGGGTGGTTGGTGAGAGCATGGGCTGTCCGGTCATTGTGTTCAGGAGTCAAACCCCTCAATAAGTTGAGGACTTTTGATCCCTGGACCATGGGGAAGGTTTTGGCGGAGGTAGTGTAGCGTATGGTGGAGTGTAGTGGGTGCACGGCTTCGCCGGAGCCCTTATCGAAGGCGGAGAAGACGGAGGGGAAAGAGGTGAATCAACGGTCAAATTAGGAAGATAAGAGGTTAGGGAGACACTAGAGAGAGAGAGAAAGGAAGAGGTTATCTATGAGCGAAGGGGATGGAGATTGGTGCCGACTGTGATTGGCCGGTGCCGGAGACAAGGAATGCTCCAGTGATGAGGACGATGATGAGGAGAGGGGGAGTCGTCCCTCGCTTTGATTGGCAAGTAGCGAAAGAGAGAGAGGAAGACGGAGGCGTTCCCAATTTGGCCATTGGGAGGCCGTACAAGGACGGGGAAGGAAGGTCGCCGAAGCTGAGGTCGGAGTTGGCCAGAGGAAGGAGAGAAGAGGTCTTTCAGCCTAAAACTTAGCTAATGAGAATGGTTAGGGATCAGGGGCTTCTTATAGAGCTCAAGAATGAGCTCTAATTGAAGGAGGCTTGATTTGGCCAAGTTTTTAGGGAAGAAATCCTTGAATTTCTCGAGCTCGTCTGACCACAATAGGTCGATTTGGAGTCTCTAAGGTATCTCGAGAGATTAGGAACTCATCTAGGTCCTTCCCTCCAAATTTGGAGGTGATTAGCTTTGATTCGAGGGAGAAAACCTCCCTCGAATCTAGCTGAATGTGCGTTCCCACCACCAATGGGGGTGGTAACCTAAATGATGAAAATGACAAGAAGTTAGGGACCCAAACATAATAAATCTGAAAGTTAGGGACTTAGATGTGAAGAAAAGAGATTTTAAGAATCGAATTGCAAACTAAGTCAAGATGGACTCTGATTGGGCCCAAATTTTGGTGCCAACCAAATTTGAACCCAACGAATATAATGGTGAGCTTGGATTTGAGTTTTAGTCATGTTTGATTGGGCAATTTCCACAGAAGCCCAAATCAAGGTAAAATCCCATCTAAAACTCTCTTCTCAGTCAAATTGAGTTTAGATGGTTAAACCAAGGGTACCAAACCTCTTAAAATATTTTTATATAAATTTTAGGAGGCTTAAATGAATTTTATCCTGACCATAACCTCTTCAATTTAAGTGGGGCTAAGAATTAAGGTTTTGTATATTGATGCGGTTCTCGAAATACATGAAACCCTGCTTATGTCAGTGTGGACCTACTTCTTGGTATTTAATGCTCATTTGATCTCTAATTAACCCTGGGTGACCCCATGATAACTCTGCACTCATTATGTGATGTTCAAACTATAGATTTAGCCATGTTTTATTGTTCTCTTCTCAAAACTGATCTAACTGGAATTACTATCCTCAGGTGATTATTGATGAGAGCCTCATCATAAACCCTAACTAGCACATTTCGATCTAAATAAGTACACAAAAGCTCCTACAAAATCTAAGGGAAAGCCGAAATCAAAGAACTATAAATTTAAGTATAAAGCAACTCGTAAGGGATAAAACTGTAATTTTACCAATGCAGTACACAAATGGGATGTATAAGGGTCTAAACACAGGTCAAATGGGCTTAATAAGAAAGAAAGTGAGATGACTTGATCTGAAAAGGGTTATAGCAACTTCTAGGAATTAAATGACATTCTGTAACCTAAAACAAACCTACTTTAATTCACTAAGTTTCAAGAAAGATAAAATTTAATTAAATACTCTAAAATTCATGAAAAAACATCACCTAGGGTTTAGAACTTTTGATTTGGCCATTAGAATCTATCTTAACCTAGATTGAGAACCATACCTAATTTTTGAACTAATTTGGGTTTTTATGCAAATTTACCAGTCAAACGTGGTCAAACCTAAAATCAATCTTCACCATTGGATTCCTTAGGTCAAAATTAGGTTTATACCAAAATTTGGACCAAAGGGAAGGCCATTTTAACCTACTTTACAAATTGGTCCTCAAGAATTACTTTTTGACCTTTAACTTTTTGAACCCTTGCATTTTGCCCCTCAACTTTCCCTTAGTTCTTTGCAAGCCAGTCCCTCTGCCACCCGCAATAGCTGCCCGTGCCTCCGGCGACTTTGCGCGGAGGATGGCGCCGTGCAGGGTATGGGGACCGACCCCAGAAACGAGAGGGGGGTCCCCTGCGTTGTCTTCTTCCGCATGGACCCCCTCCCATGCCCTGCCGATGCCCATACCTCTCGTGCGAATGCGCGAGAGGCATGGGTCTCTTCTCCGGCCATTCTCCGGCGGCCTGCCCACGCTCCATCCTCGACATCTTCTCCACGCCAGCATCTATTTAAGGAGAGGCAGGGGCCGCCGGTTGCTTCAAGCCTGTTTTGGTCGAAAAAAACCCTCAAATTTCGTCTCCTCCTCCGGCCATTCGCCTGCAAGCTCCGGCAACCCTCCTTCTCCTATCTCGTCACCCTGCCACCATACCAGTGGCAAGGTTACCTCCGCCGTCGTTCCTCGCAACTTGCCATACCAGCAGATGCCCTCCTGTCTCGCTTCCTCGTCACCGTCATCTTCCCCACAGGGCGTTGTCTCCAGCGACGGCAGGATTGAGCCGTCCGCCTCCTGCCCCCCTTTTGTCTTCTTAGCTAGGTAAAAACACTTCCTCTTTCTCCCCTCTTTATTTCCCCCTTATCAATTGTTATTTTCAACCCCTCGACAGTCGCCAACCACCACCATCATCCACACCTCCAACAGACCACCGGCGAGGTGTCCCTGCCACTCCATGCCTCCATCCACCTCGCCAAACCCCTCAGAAGCTCCACCATCACTCCCTGATCATTTTCCCCTTTACCATCGACCACCACACTCTCCACACACTGTCCTCGAACACACCCACCTGCACCTCTATAGTGTGCCATAGGCACGTGCCCACAGACGTTCCCATGCCTCGCCGACCACCTCTGTACATTCGCCACACCTTGGTGAATCTCCCCAAGGCATCTGACAGGGCCGCGAGGCCGTGTTCGTGTTTTCAGGTTCAGAGCATCTTTCGCCATTAGCGTAGGAGCGGAAGCTCGCTTGAAGCAAGCGTGCTGAACCTCCAGGTCCGCCCAGCCCAGGTGCAGCAGTCTTAGGTGTGAGGAATACTCTCACGCACGCACTCAGGCCCTCAATTGGAGTCGAAGGCCTCAGCTGCAGCCACAATTGCTCGCGCCTTCCTCCTGCAGGTGCACGAAGAAGTAGGTAGGACTTTAGTCCCACCTCGGAAGTGAAGGCGCGCCCGCACCTGCTTAAGAGGAAGAAGTGACTTAGGCTTATCGCCTCAAGTCACACAGGGGTGAGGTCCCTCGCCCTCACTCACTCGATCTCGTCCGCGACACTGCCCACGCGGATCTGGCTTTCAACCTGTTTACCCTGCACTCCTCGTGCACCACCCACGTTGGTGCGCCTGGACCCGGGTGTGCGTAACTCGACTCGAATACCCGATTGGCTGGCTCTGGGAGAGCGAAGAGAGAAATAGAGAGAGCGTATGTGGGGGAGGGTAGGGGTAGGTTTTGCACTCGTGTGTGCAGGGAGCCGCTAAGGAAGGGAAGCTGAAGAAGAAGTTGCGGGAAGAAAGGAAGCCAAGGGAAGGAAGTTGAAGACTTGAGAGCAGAAGCTGAAGAAGAAGGAAAGAAGAAGAAGCCCAGAAGGCAGAGCAGCTGAAAGAGGAAGAAGAAGACAGGAAGGAGGAAGCTGCAGAGAAAAGAAAGAGAAGAAGAAGAGTCGCAGCAGTTGAAAGGGAAAGAAGAAGACAGGAAGGCCGAGAAGACAACAGAAGAAAGAAGAAGGAACTGCGAGGCACTGTAGAAAAGGGGCTGATAAGGCATCTGATTCAAAGAATCAGACGTTCGAAAAAGGAAAGGAAGAGAAAGAAGAAAAGGAAAAGAGAAGAAGAGAAGAAAGAAAGAAAGGAAGAAAAGGATTTTTTGTTCACTCTCTCTCTTAAATTTTTGTAAAATAGTATATTATAGTAAATTGTGAATTTGTATGCTTCTAGAATCAAAGTGTACTCCCTGAGTTCTACCTCGGGATATTTTAAATTTCGAGTAACAAATTGAAATAAACTGGTAATCGTTTTTCATGTTAATTCTACAACGAAGAAAACTCTGAAACACCGCAAAATGCGAGCGATCAGTTTTTGGTGTCGTTGCCGGGGACGCAACGGACATTCTAGAAGCTATTAATTCACAATTTCTGATTTACTGCTGACTTAATCTCTTCTCTTTTGCTGTACAGGCACAGGAAAATAAGAAGGATCAAGCAGCCGCACAACAACCTCACCAAGGGACAGTAATTTTCTATCCTCTCTTTTAAGCCCCTAAAATTCTAAAGAGGAAAAGAAAAGAAAAGAAAAGCAATTTAGGAATTACCTGTCTTTCATACATAGTAAATCTCAAGAGTTGCCTATTTTTCAATTTCAACACATTCTATCTGTATATCCACTAGAGGTAATTAAGGCTAAAACCTTCTTGCTTGAGCCCTAGTTACCTAATCTTGAGGTAACTAAACTGGACCAATTAGAGCCAACTTAAGACTCAAAGCTAGGGTTTCAGAGACACACCTTCTAATCAAGAATTGAGAATTCCCAAAAGAAGTGTGCCTAAGCCATTGCTTGAAAACATCTATTAAGAGAAACCCTAAGCAATCCGGCTCTTAAGTCACTTGAACCTTAAAAGACAAGACCTAATAAGCTCTCACAGGAACTAATAGGTGAAGTTGATCCCTTGGATCAACCAACCTTTAAATTAGGTCACTCTTTGCACTCAAAAGGATAAAGTTCAAGTGAAACCCTAAGCACCTTGATCCTAATTAAAAGTGGTAAACTTAAGAGGTCAAGGTCCTTATTATGGTCTACCTGGAATCTTAGTGACAAGAGAGGTTGAGTGGGGGAAACCCTGTAACCCGTGGGGGCGCTCTACCGTGTAGGGGTCTTCACGGGACTCACCCTCTCTGGCTGCACAGGTAATTCACAAGTGGACAACCTTCTGATTAAGGGGTATCATCCGCCCCGAACCTCTATAGTCACCCAACATTTTGGATGTCTTGATTGGGTCCAGCACCAGCTAACCTCGTCCAATCCATCAGTGTATGTTTGGTAGGAGGTCCTTGAAACCTCCTCTAGAAATTCACTCTCCCCGAGGCCAAGCCTCGACACCCTTGTTTGGGCAACAACCTCTTCATATAGACCTCTCTTCTGATTCTGAACCCAATTCACCTTCTTCTTCCATAATGGGTCAGCCTGTTGAGGAAGAGAATAATCTTGAGCACCAGCTCCAGCGACTCAATGATCTCTTCCAGAACTTCATGAACCCACCACAGCGTCCCATGATGCAAGATCACTATAATCCCGCTACGGTGGCAATTGAGCCTTGAGTCAAAATCCCGACTGAAGGACCTGATTCTGAGTTAAAGCCCAACATGATCCACGCCATACCTAAATTTTATGGGCTTAACTATGAAGACCCCTTCCAACACATCAAACAGCTTAAGCATCTGGCCCAGACCTTCGGGTCAGATGCGTAGAATCGGGATATCCTACTTATGACGATGTTCTCTTTCTCCCTTATGGGCAAGGCAACCAATTGGTATCAGACTCAGACCCGCCCGATCAACACTTAGGAGGAACTTCAGTCTGAGTTCCTGAAGAAGTTCTTCCCCATTGGTCGGACCAACGCCTTGCACCATCAGATTACTCACTTCACGCAACAGACGGGAGAACCTCTTCATTAGGCATGGGATCGTTTTCAGGATCTCATGAGAAAGTGCCCTGATGAGAACCTCATCATGAACCCTAACTAGTACAATCTAACCTAGATATGCGAGAAAAAGCACCTACATAACTCATAGAAAGGCTTGACTCAGAGAATTCTGAGTTTGTAAAGAAAACAGGTCATAAGGGGTAAAAATGCAATTGCACCAACACAATCAGTAAACAGGGTAACTTAGGGTCCAAACATAGTTCAAACTAACCTAATAAGAAGGAAAGTGGGATGATTTGATCCAACAAGGGCTACAGCAACTCCAAGGAATTAAATGACATTCTGTAACCCTAAAACAAACACACTTCAATTCATGAGATTCGAGGTAAATTAAAAATTGAATAAACCCTATAAAATTCATAGAAAAATAATCTCTAGGGCTTAGAACCTTCAATTTGGCCTTGGGAACCCATTTTGACCTACATTGAGAACCATGCCCAATTAATGATTTAATTTGGGTTTTTACGTAAATTGGTCGGCCAAAAAAGGTCTGATATAGAAATAAAATTCATCATTACAATCCTTAGGTCCCATTTAGTCATGTAGAAAAACTTGAGCCTAAGAAGAAACCTTCTTGACCGACTTTGCATTTTGGTCCTCATCTATTACTTTTTCAGCCTCAACTTTCGAAACCCTCGCATTTTGGCCCCTTGGTTCTTCGTCGTTCTTTGCACTTAGGTCCCCCTG
Organism: Thalassia testudinum; assembly: GCA_037157565.1. Taxonomy (NCBI): domain Eukaryota; kingdom Viridiplantae; phylum Streptophyta; class Magnoliopsida; order Alismatales; family Hydrocharitaceae; genus Thalassia; species Thalassia testudinum. The sequence continues at coordinate 97,412,033 of JAZHRO010000039.1, read as the reverse complement.
CAAATCTCTGAGCAGCGCCATTCTCTGGCGACTTTGCACGGAGCATGGCGCCGCGCAGGGTGAGGGAGGCCCTCTGCCAGTTGAACCGGGTGTTCCCTACGGCGTCTGCTGTCGCAGGGACACCGCCATGACCTCTGCCATCGCCCACACCTTCCGTGCGAATGCGCTGAAGGTATGGGTTGCAACTCCGACCATTCTCCAGCGAGGGAGGCACGTCGCCTCCCTGCGCCCACCCCTCCGCCTTCGCCTTTATAAGGACCGCCGTCGCCAGCCAACAGGAGCAGCTCGGTCCTTACGGAGAAAAACCCCCATTTTTTTTCTATTCCCACTCCGGTAGAAACCCACCAGCTCCGGCGGCTCCTCCTCCGTCTCGTTGCTTTGCTGCAATACCAGCAGTAGAGCCACCTTCACCCGCTCTTCCCGCGTCCCGCCGTACCCAGCGCGCGCCCTCCCGCTCCCTTCCTCACCGCTGCTCTCTCTCTGGGTATCTTCTTCTCCGGCGATAATCGATACAACCGCCGCCCTGCTTCGGCCCCTTCGTCCCTGTAACTAGGTCAGAACTATTCCCCATCTCCCCCTCTTTCTTTTCCTCACTGTCTTTCATTCGATTAAACCCTCGACCGCTCCTGTCCACCGTCACCTTCTTCGTCTCCAGCCACCCTCCAGGGAGACACTCCCATCGCTCTGCCGCCCCACACGCCTCGTCGACCCTCGCATAACCTCCGCCTCATCACGCTGAACAACCTCCATCCACCCAAGGCCGCTCTACACCCACTCATCGCTCCCCCAAACACACCCACACCTCCGGTCACAGGGCGACCTAAGCACGCTCGCCTAGGCCGCCCCACGACCTGCTGCACCTCGCACCACCTTCGCCGTGCCACGGCGAAGGTCCCCCGCTGATCTGATTAGGCCAAGAGGCCCTTTTCGTGTCTGGCAGTTTTCGACGCCCAGCCGCCATTGACGCTGCATTAAAGAAGCTCCACGCACGCTCCAGGCTTCAGAACTCCAGGGCTCCAGGTGCTGCGAGGTCGGGAGGGTAGTGCAAAGGCAGCCAACCCAGCAATCGATGCAAATAGAGCCTGCAGCTGAGGAAGCGAAGTTGCGGTCTGCTGCTGGCGTGCAAAGGAGAATATTGGGTTTTAGTCCCACATCGGTAAGCGACGAAGCATACACACGATCTATATTGTTTTTGTGAATTCTGCTTAACGCCTCCGAAAGCACTGGGGTGAGGTCCCGCACCCACTCACCCGCCCGGTCCGCGAGCTCACCACGCGGATCCAGCAGACCCGACCCGACCGACCCTATCTAGGCACACCTCGTGCATCACCCACACACCGGTGCACCTGGTCACGGGCACGAAACCTGACTCGGTTACCCGCGGCTCCAGGAGAGCGTCCTGTGAGTGATTTGCAGAGAGAGAGAGACGTGCGGGTAGAGGGACAAGGTAGGTTTTGCTCTTTGTGCAGGGACAGGGTGCGGAAGAAGAAGGAGAAGGAGAAGGCCAAAGAAGAAGAAGAAGAAGGTCACACTTGGCCGCAGGAAGAAGACAAAGCAAAGAAGAAGAAGGAAGAAGAAGATCGCAGGAAGAAGAAGGAGAAGCACAAAGGAAGCACTGTAGCAGACACCACTTAAGCCGTCTGACTGAGAAATCAGACGACGGATGGAGCTTTGCAGACAAAGCAAAGAAGAAGAAAAAGAAAAGAAAAGGTGCCGCAGCTGAAAGAAAAGAGAACAAGGAAAAAAGAAGAAGAAAGAAAGAAGACAAAGAAGAGAAGAAGAAGAACTGAAGAAGACCAAGAACTGTGAAGAAAAGAAGAAGACAAGCAAAGAAAGAAAGAAGAGAAGAAAAAAAAGCCAAGAAACAAAATCTATCTATCTCTCTCTCTCTCTCTCTTATTTTTGCAATAAAAGCATTGTACTTCTAGAAATCTAGTAGCTCCCTGAGTTCGACCTCAGGAAAAATATTTCTGAGTAAAATTGTAATGGTGGCAATGACGACAAACCATAGCTATTTTATCTGTACCACAACGACATTACTGTAATAGACACGAAAACAAACAAAAGACCTAGCTTCGGTTGCACTGCTACTATGCCCCCATCACGGAGTTCCTAAATGGGAACAAGTTCAGTCTTTTTACAAGGGACTCCGTGAAGATATTAGATTGTTCGTCAATGCAACTTGCGAAGGGAATATCATGGGTCAACATGAAGACACCGTGTGGGAAATTCTCGAGAATACGTGCGAGAACTCCATCAACAATGACTCCATGGGACTCTTCGACCGGACGAATACCCGCGTAGCGACGAACCCTAGGGGAGCACACAAGACGCAGGGCCTGTCCGCATCATTCGACCTGGAATTAATGGCCAGTCGATTGGACAAGGTCTTTATTATTGAGAAGAAGGTGGATGAGCTGACTCAGCATTTGCAGTGAGCCACCTCTGTGCAGAACTCCTTCGCACAGCCCCCTCCCGCACGGGAAACTGTGCAGCACATTTTCCATTGACCTTCTCAAGGGATGGACTCGTATCCACCCCCATCTGACTCTAGGACTGGAGGGACCTCCGATCCTTTCTACTCTTGCCGGGGGAACTCTACTCCCCCATTCTTTGACTTTTCTGAGGCTCCTCAGACCTGTGAGGACCTCAGCGCCATCCAGAATGACCCTTTTTCCAACACCTACAATCCTGGATGGCGAAACCATCCCAATTTCCAGTGAGCGGGAAATTCTCAGAATCCAAGACCACCCTTTTAGCCCCATCCACAAGCACCCCGTCCCTATCAGCCGCCTCAGCCTCATCCCAACCCCACTTATCCATTCGGGCCAAACCAAGATCAAATGTTCCTCATACTCCAGACTTTGGCTGACATTCAGAGAACGAATGCGGCTATTCAAAAGCAACACAAAGACGAAATCACAGAGGTCCGAAATCAACTTGCCCAGTTGGCAAATTCTCGACAACCAGGCACACTTCCTTCTCAGCCTCTTCCTAACTGAAATAGCATGCCGACCCAGTGGCGCGTTATGAACCCAAACCCGGGCCAAGCACACTTGATCTATCAGGCCCTTCTATTCCATCACTTGACGGGATGGAAGCATCAACCTCCTATGCAGGTTACCAACAGTAGCAGCCCATCCTACCAACCCCCAACCAGAACCAGGCAGGAATAAATTATGTAACAACCCGTAGTGGTAAGGCAACCCAAGATCCACCTTTTCCATACCACTCCAAACCTAGTAGTGACCCAAACCCTAGGACAGTCATCCAGGATGTTCCTATCCCTGTCCCAGATCAAAAACTTGGACCTATCCTAGAAGAACCAACCAAGGTTCCATTTCCCAAGGCCTTGACCAAGGGAAAGTGGACAACCAAACCTGTGGTTCCTGAGGAGGACCTGGTCAAGCTCTTTGAGCAGGTCCAAATAAACATCCCCTTGATGGAGACGATCCGTCATGTATCGGCTTACGCACGATTTTTGAAGAACGTGTGTATACCTCAGCATAAGCCGAGAACCAAGAGTGGGAGTCCAATTGTACTGTCAGAGCAAGCCAGCTCTGTAATCCTGAGTAGACTCCCACCCAAGGCAAAAGACCTAGGCACTCCCCTGATTTCAGGTAAGATCGGTGAAACCCAGTTCGATAGAGCATTATTAGACCTAGGTGCCTCCATAAACTTGATACCCACATCCCTACTTAACCATCTGGAAGAATCTGAGCTAAAACCGACCGAGGTGACATTGCAGTTAGTAGATCGATCTATCAAGTCACCTAAAGGAATTCTTGAGGATGTTATTGTCAGGGTGCGGGATTTCTACTTCCTTCTAGATTTCATAGTTTTAGATATGGACGCACTTGAAAATCCAAGGGATACACCAATCATTCTAGGGAGACCTTTTCTGGCTACTACAAGGGCTAATATAAGTTATGAAGAGGGCCAAATGGAACTGAAATTTGGGAACCAGACTCTCAAAATTGATATCTTTAAGGCCCAACAAGGGATCAATTGCAGAGTCATTGAACAAATTTGTGATATTAGAGCTGTGGTTGATGAACCACAACTTGAGGACAACATGATTATTCCTCATCTACCACAAGAGGATCTTGAACCGCAATTAGAGGAGTCAAACCATGAGATAGACAAACATGTAACTCCTACCCTTGTACCTCACACTCACTCTGAACCACCCGTTGCTGCTGATAACCCCATTCTTGAACTCAAACCCCTTCCTGATCATTTAAAATACGTCTTTTTGGGTTCTAATCAGACATTTCCTGTGATTATAAACTCCAAACTCACACCTAATAAGGAATCCTGTCTAATTACTATTCTCCAGCAACATCGCAGAGGCATTGGTTGGACTCTCGATGATTTGACTGGAATAAGTCCCTCCTATTGCACACACTGTATCTATTCTGAAGAGGGCGCACGACCTTCCCGAGAAATGCAGAGACGTTTGAATCCCAATCTGCAGGAGGTTGTGAAAAAGGAGATCATTAAGTGGTTAGATGCAAGGATCATCTACCCGATCTTCGACAGTTGTTGGGTGAGCCTAATCCAGGTTGTGCCCAAGAAGGCAGGGCTTACCACCATCATGACTGAAACCGGAGAGGTCATACCTACCCGAATAGCCAACTCGTGGAGAGTCTGCATAGATTACCGAAGACTCAATTCCTCCACGAAGAAGGATCATTTCCCACTACCATTCATTGATCAGATTCTCAAGAAGTTAATGGGAAATAGATTCTTCTCCTTTCATGACGGGTACTCTGGTTAAAACCAAGTGGCGACTCAACCAGAGGACCAAGAGAAGACCACATTCACCTGCCCCTTCGAGACGTACGCGTTCCGAAGGATGCCTTGCGGTCTCTGCAATGCACCTGCGACTTTTCAGCAGTGCATGCTTGCCATATTCTCTGATATGGTAGGTGACTATCTGGAAGACTTCATGGATGACTTCTCAGTTTTCAGGGCATCATTTGACGATTGCCTCCAGCATTTGGTTCACATACTCAGGCATTGCATTGACGTAAATCTGGTTCTTTCCTAGGAAAAGAGTCACTTTATGGTGCCTGAGGGGATCGTCCTAGGACACTTAATTTCTAAGAAAGGCATCCAAGTGGATCGAGCCAAAGTTGATATGATTTCTAGACTTCCTTGCCTAGCTCGATCAGGGACATCCGATCTTTCCTGGGGCACGTCGATTTTTACCGTCATTTCATCCCTGATTTTTCGAAAATCGTGCACCCCCTGACTACTCTTCTCTCCAAGGATGTACCCTTTGAGATTTCCAAGGAATGCACTCAAGCTTTTGAGAACCTTCGTGACCGAGTCACCCAAGCCCCGATCCTACAGTCCCCTGATTGGTCTCAACCCTTTGAAATTATGTGCGATGCATCTGACTTCGCTGTAGGAGCGGTTCTGGGGCAGAAGATTGACAAGAAACCCGTGGTCATCTACTACACTAGCAAGACACTTGACGAGGCTCAGCGTAACAATACGGTTACGGAGAAAGAGCTGCTAGCCGTGGTATTTTCACTCAAAAAATTTCGATCTTTTCTCCTGGGTTCCCACGTCATAATCTACTCGGATCACACAGCTGTGACGCATCTCCTTGCTAAGAAGGATTCGAAGCCTTGATTAATCCGATGGATCTTGCTGTTGCAAGAATTCAACCTCGAGATTTGCGACAAGGCGGGAAGACAGAATGTGGTAGCTGACCACTTGTCTCGCCTTCCTTCTGAGATCATCGACCCTTCTGGACCCATCACGGAGCATTTTCCTAATGAGCACCTATTGACTATTGGTACTAGGCTTCCATGGTTTGCTGATATAATAAACTACTTGGCATCTCATCAGATCCCGTCGGATTAGCCGAAGGCCAAGAAAGACAAGTTGCACTCCAATGCCAAATACTACATCTGGCAAGACCCGTACCTTTTCCACATAGGTGCTGACCAAGTCATCCGGCGATGTGTCCCAGAGGATGAAATCAATGACATTCTCTCCTTCTGCCATGACCAGGCATGCGGCGGCCACTTCTCTGGGCATAAACCGCATCAAAAATCCTGCAGTGTGGCTTTTACTAGCCCGCTATCTTCAAGGACGCATACAGTCACTGTAAGGCATGCAATCGTTGCCAAACTATAGGCAACATGAGCCATCGCGACATGATGCCTTTACTGCCGATTCTCGTATGCAAGATTTTCGATATTTGGGGGATTGATTTTATGGTCCCCTTTCCTATTTCGAACGGCTTCGAGTACATTTTACTCGCTGTGGACTACGTGTCCAAATGGATCGAAGCTATTCTGACCTGAACTTGTGATCACAAGATCATCATCAAATTCATTCATCAAAATATCTTCTCACGGTTCGGGATTCCTCGTGCAATCATCTCTAATGGAGGAACCCATTTTACCAATGCTCAGTTCAGGTCACTGATGACCAAATATGGGGTGTCTCACCGAATCTCTACTCCTTACCACCCCCAGACTAATGGTCTAGCTGAGCTATCAAATTGGGAGATTAAGAAAATCCTACAGGTTACTGTTCGACCAGACAGGAAGGACTGGTCGGCCGACTTCAGGAAGCTTTGTGGGCTTATAGAATCGCCCACAAGACCCAATTAGGCATGTCTCCTTTTAGACTGGTGTACGGGAAGGAATGTCACCTTTCCGTCGAACTGGAGAACAAAGCCTATTGGGTAGTACGGAACTGCAACTTAAATCCTTCTAAGGCTGGAACCCACAAAAAGCTTCAGATAAGCGAGATTGATGAATTACGCTTTGATGCGTATGAGAACTCGCGAATCTACAAAGAGCGGGTTAAAGCCTTTCATGACAAGCACATATCTAGAAAGATCTTCCACCCTAGTCAGAAGGTCCTACTCCTCGATGCCCGACTCAAACTCTTCCCTGGGAAACTGAGATCCAAGTGGGTCAGACCATATATTGTCCGACAAACTTTTGGAAATGGAGCCGTCGAAATCTACCCTCTCAGCCACGATTCCGAACCTTTCGTCATGAACGGTTAGAGACTCAAACCGTTCATTGACGTAACCAGTACAGATTTGGCTGAGTCATCTTTTATCCTCCATTCTCCCTGAACTTATTGCGCCCAACCGATGGCGTAAAACTCAACGCTGAACGGGAGGCAGCCCGTCATTCTTTTTAAAAAACCTGATACCTTTTTTGACATTTCTTTGCACTTTAGGTTCATCCTTTAGGACAGCCAACTTCACCTCAGGTACTCGTACTTGAGATTAGAAATCGTCCGCAACAGTCACCTCAACCCATCCACTCACCAAATACCTATACTAATGCATGAACCAAGCTAAATAAAAACCCACCAAATGTACAATGAGGACATTGCAAATCTTAGGCATGGGGGGGTATGAAAGTGCAATAACAAGGAAAAGGTTTCAACAAAAAAATCCGCATATACGAAAAAAAAACTTTGAAGGAGGAAGAAAGTGCCAGTAAATTTTATAGAAGGAGGAGAAAAAGAACAAAAAGAAGAACAAAATGAAAGAAAAGGGGCAGTCATTAGTAAGAAATTAAGGAATTAACCTAAATCCTAGACCACATTAAGGAAAAGAAAAAGAAAAGTACGCAACAAGATTAGTAAGAATGCAAACCTTAGGAATTCTTGGATAGACTCTTAGTACCATTAAGATCTAGATATTCCTCAAGAGGTTGAGGAAAATGAAAAGCTTAAGTATTAGGTCCAAGGCTTAGGGAGTATTCGACCTCGTAAACTGACTTTCGATTTACAGGACTCGGTAACCTAAGTACCCAAATTCACACACAGTCTGATTCAGCGAGCATAAGCATCAAAATCACGCAGAAGCATTTCAAATATTCTGAAAATGCCACCTAGATTAGGAGCAGTCAATCAACACAAGTTGATTTGGACGAGTTCCCGGTGCAGAGAGGTGGGAAATTCCCCTCGAAGATGCGTAACAACATATCATCTCATCGGTGCTTGTCTCTTAGGATATTTACATATCCTACAGGGGCATGTAAGCACCTTTCTGGTTTAGATTCCATGGATGACATTATCACGAAATGTCAATTGCCAGGGTCTGAATTTGGCCACGGAACACCATGGACGGTATTATCTCGAAATCTCGAAAGCTAGGGTTCTAGGGGTTACCATTGGCGGTGCTATCTCGAAGCATTGACTACCAGGGACCCTTGAGGATTGATGATTGGGACAAGGAATCCAATACAGATCGTATTGTGAAGCCAATCCTAAGTTAGAATTAAAAAGAAAACAGAGAGAAAACTCTCCAAACAAATAAATCTTCTGTCTCTCTCTTACAGACGCACTGCAAACTGAACCAAGGCTAAAAATATCTCAAGCATGGATGTTTTAGCCACAGAGTCCAATAAACTTTAGGTTAGTTCCTGTAGACCTTAAAAACCTTTGCTAAAGACTGAGGCTAAAGCTAGATAGATCTGGATCTTGGTTGGTACTAGAGTAAATTTTAGGCCTATGAATGGCATTCTGACCTAAGCAAGGATACAAGAGGAAAAGCACTTATCAAAACTTGATTGAAGAAATTTATGGTCTAGAACAAAGGTTAAAACCTTAAATTTTTGCTAAGGAACTAGCAAAAGCTAGGCATGGGGGTACGATGAGAGCCTCATCATGAACCCTAACTAACACATTTTGACCCAAATAAGTACACAAAAGCTCCTACAAAACCTAAGGGAAAGATTAAATCAAAGAACTATAAATTTAAGTATAAAACAACTCACAAGGGGTAAAACGGTAATTTGACCAATGCAGTACACAAATGGGATGTCTATAGGTCTAAACACAGGTCAAATGAGGTTAATAAGAAAGAAAGTGGGATGACTTGATCTGAAAAGGGTTATAGCAACTTCTAGGAATTAAATGATATTCTGTAATCCTAAAACAAATACGCTTTAATTCACGAAGTTCCAGACAAGATAAAAGTCAATTAAATACTCTAAAATTCATGAAAAAACATCCCCTAGGGTTTAAAACCTTCAATTTGGCCATTGGAACTTATCTTGACCAAGATTGAGAACCATACCTATTTTTTGACCTAATTTAGGTTTTTATGCAAATTTACCGATCAAACGTGGTCAAACCCAAAATCAAACTTCACCATTGGATTCCTTAGGTCAAAATTAGGTTTTTACCAAAATTTGGACCTAAGGGAAGGCCAGTTTGACCTACTTTACAAATTGGTCCTCAAGAATTACTTTTTGACCCTTAACTTTTTGAACCCTTGCATTTTGCCCCTCAACTTTCCCTTCGTTCTTTGCAAGATGGTCCCTCTGCCACCCGCAGCAGCTGCCCATGCCTTCGGCGACTTTGCGTAGAGGATGGCGCCGCGCAGGGTATGGGGACCGGCCCCAGAAACGAGAGGGAGGTCCCCTGCATTGTCTTCTTCCGCATGGATCCCCTCCCATGCCCTGCCGATGCCCATACTTCTCCGACGACCTGCCCACGCTCCCTCCTCGAGATCTTCTCCTTTCCAACATCTATTTAAGGAGCGGCAGGGGCCGCCGGTTGCTTCAAGCCTGTTTTGGCCGAAGAAAACCCTCATATTTCGTCTCCTCCTCCAGCCATCCGCCCGCAGGCTCCGAAGACCCTCCTTCTCCTCTCTCGTCTCCCTGCCACCATACCAGTGGCAGGGTTACCTCCGCCGTCGTTCGTCACGCCTTGCCGTACCAGCAGACGCCCTCTAGTCTCTCTTCCTCGTCGCTGTCATCTTCCCCACAAGGCGTCGTCTCCAGCGACGGCAGGAATGAGCCGTCCGCTTCCTACCCCCCCTTCGTCCACTTAGCTAGGTAAAAACTCTTCCTCTTTCTCCCCTCTTTTTTTCCCCCTTATCAATTGTTATTTTCAACCCCTCGACAGTCGCCAACCACCACCATCATCCACACCTCCAGCAGACCACCGGCGAGGTGTCAAAGCCACTCCACGCCTCCATCCACCTCGCTAAACCCCTCAGAAGCTCCACCATCACTCCCTGATCATTTTCTCCTTTTCCATCGACCACCACACTCTCCACACACTGTCCTCGAACACACCCACCTGCACCTCTATAGTGTGCCCTAGGCACGTGCCCACAGACGTTCCCATGCCTCGCCGACCACCTCTGTACATTCGCCACACCTTGGTGAAGCTCCCCAAGGCATCTGACAGGGCCGCGAGGCCGTGTTCGTGTTTTCAGGTTCAGAGCGTCTTTCGCCATTAGCGCAGGAGCGGAAGCTCGCTTGAAGCAAGCGTGCTGAACCTCCAGGTCCGCCCAGCCCAGGTGCAGCAGTCTTAGGTGTGACGCATACTCTCACGCACGCACTCAGGCCCTCAATTGGAGTCGAAGGCCTCAGCTGCAGCCACAATTGCTCGCGCCTTCCTCCTGCAGGTGCACGAAGAAGTAGGTAGGACTTTAGTCCCACCTCGGAAGTGAAGGCGCGCCCGCACCTGCTTAAGAGGAAGAAGTGACTTATGCTTATCGCCTCAAGTCACACAAAGGTGAGGTCCCTCGCCCTCACTCACCCGGTCTCGTCCGCAGCACTGCCCACGCGGACCTGGCTCGCGACCTGTTTACCCTGCACTCCTCCCGCACCACCCACGCCAGTGCGCCTGGACCCGGGTGCGTGTAACCCGACTCGAATACCCGATTGGCTGGCTCTGGGAGAGTGAAGAGAGAAATAGAGAGAGCGTACGTGGGGGAGGGTAGGGGTAGGTTCTGCGCTCGTGTGTGCAGGGAGCGGCTGAGGAAGGGAAGCTGAAGAAGAAGTTGCGAGAAGAAAGGAAGCCAAGGGAAGGAAGTTGAAGACTTGAGAGCAGAAGTTGAAGAAGAAGGAAAGAAGAAGAAGCCCAGAAGGCAAAGCAGCTGAAAGAGGAAGAAGAAGACAGGAAGGAGGAAGCTGCAGAGAAAAGAAAGAGAAGAAGAGCCGCAGCAGCTGAAAGAGGAAGAAGAAGACAGGAAGGGTGAGAAGACAACTGAAGAAAGAAGGAGTTGCGAGGCACTGTAGAAAAGGGGCTGATAAGGCATCTGATTCAAAGAATCAGACGTCCGAAAAAGGAAAGGCAGAGAAAGAAGAAAAGGAAAAGAGAAGAAGAAGAGAAGAAAGAAAGAAAAGAAGAAAAGGATTTTTTGTTCATTCTCTCTCTTAAATTTTTGTAAAATATTATATCATAGTAAATTGTGGATTTGTATGCTTTTAGAATCAAGTGTGCTCCCTGAGTTCGACCTCGGGATATTTTAAATTTCAAGTAACAAATTGAAATAAACTGGTAATCACTTTTCATGGTAATACTACAATGAAGATAACTTTAAAACACCGCAAAACGCGAGCGATCAATTATTCAGGAGCATTTATCTCTTAATTTCAACTAATCTAAGCCAATTACGACAAATGATCGTGTAACCATCACCTGCCTCCCCCTTCATCTTCTCCAATGCCAACTATGCCTCCAGCGAGACCGTGTAACCACCACCAACGTCACAGCAGCCAACAAATGACCTCTCCTTATTTGGGCTTTCGGCCACGCAGGCAACCCAACAACCAACCCACCAAATTACCAGCTGCTCCAACCACGTCCGACGGCCCTAACACTCCAATCACCTCACCACTGACACTACCACACTTGTCGTGGTTCGGCAAAGGTCCCGAGCTACTCTAATTGGGCTAGAGGCCATTTTTCTTGTTTTAGGTGTCCTTATTGGAGCTGCTGCGAATGCCGCTAATCTCCGCCTCCATCTGTCGCCATCTGGAATCCTTAGGCCTTACTTCAATTCGTCATCGCTACAGTTCACTTCCACGACACATTCGAGTCTCTCAATTGAGCCTCCTCTAGCAGTTACAGCTTGCAACGAAGAGAGGCACTTGATGAAACTATGCAAAGAAGAGACCCTACTGATTAGTCATACATCATGTGGGAAGAAGCTGAGAATTGCGCATAAGTTGATTTCATGCCTAAGGCTTATCATCTCGAACACACAGGGGGTGAGGTCCCCTACTCATGCCCCTCTGCATGCGCCCTCGCCCGCGATCACGCCCACAGGTCTGGGTTGGGTTCGATTACCCGTTACTATGTTACCCGATTACCTGACCAAGGAAGAAAGGAAATCTGAGGAGGGTGGGGGGTGGTTTTGCATTGGGTTTCGTGCCCTGTTGCCTCAAAGTGCGTGCCTTGTGTGCCAACACTTAGGCAATTCTGAGATCACCTTATGCTTGGGTTGAGGTGCTGTTTCTTTGTGCTTCGTACTAATGCTATGGGTGATTAAGGTGTATGACCTTAGGGTTTGACATCTAATTGAAAGGCACTGTGGACTTGTTGAGGGATTATTTGACATGGATTTTGGAATAAGTGGTTGAAAGCCACTGTAGCAAAATTGTGTTAAATTGAATACTTTGTGATATGTGCTTAATGGTGGAATTAATTGGTGATTCAAATCACCATTTTTACAGTTTTTATTATTCTTTTTATCTCATTGTATCCTGAAATACAATTGCTATTATTAAATATCATTTTGAGTAGATTTTATTGAATATCTTTATTATGCTCATTTATGCTTTATATTGTGATTAGTGTGTAAATTTCACATTTGCTCCCTGCGAACGACCTTAGACTCATTTCTTGTTTTCGAGCACTTATAAATTTAAATGTTGTATCACTTTGGTTGACTATACTACGACACATGTCTTAAACTACAATGAAAGCAACGCAACAGTATCTTACTCATGAGCCTACCCCCTTTGGGGAGATAGTTGCTCTGCTGGAGGGTAACTAACTTCTGCCTCATTTTGAGTTTAGCTGATGACGTTAAATTCAATGCTCATTGGGAGGCATCCCAACACCCTTTCACCTTCACTCCATATTCCATTTTCATTTCACTATACTTCACTTCAGTTCACACTTCACCACCCACCATCCACCCACTCATCCACCCTGTTGTATGCCATGTACTCACCCTTGCAACAAGAACCTGTAACCCTACCTAACCCTTTTTGCATGCATATGAGGACATAGCATGATTTGGTATGCGGGGAGGATAGGCATCCATAGGATCTGGTATATTATTTGATATTATGCAAGCTCCTGTGCATTATACATATCCATCTCTAGTATATATAGATAGTCTTATAAAACATAAAACATCTTGAAAAGTTTAGAAAAGAAACTATAAAACACAAAAAATCCATAAAAAATAAAAATTCAAAAAACTCCAAAAATATTTTCAGAAGTGTTTAGCTGTGATCTGAAACAAAAACAAAATAAGCGTTTATGGACATTCGACCTTTGCTTTGAAGACTTTTCTAGTCACATAAGCTTGATTCGCTCAGGCTTAAGCTTAATTCACTTGAGCTTTGACAAGATAAACCAGGATCTTTCTTAACTTAGGACATATTCTTATACCTGAGTGACCAGTACAAGATTCGTGGGTTTTCTTTTACATGGGAGTGTAAGTGACCTTGGTTTACACTACATAGAGTCGGGAAAGACCAATTGAACTTGAGGATCAACCCTAGTGTTCATTAGGGAAGGTGGAGTCCTTACCTGTGCATGCAGGTAAACTTTTTATCCCAATCTTTAGTCATGTGTTTAAGAGAAACTCTTTCCACCAAATAAACTTGCGCACCAAATTCACCAAGCACAATCATAACCTCTTAGCTTTTGATCTTGGTAAAACCCTCTGATTCCTGGATATCGCACTTAAGGTTTAAAAATCAAGAGTCCTTGTTGATCGAGAGATGGTCATGTTGCAGCGCTTCTACCATGTTTTAGAAAAGAGATGTGTCGTAGTATAGGCGATAAAAGCATAACAACACTTAAATTTATAGTGATTGACAAACCGTGAGTTCTGAGGTCATTGCAGGAAACAAATATTGCAATCCAATCTCCAATCTAGTATTCAAAAAATGAAACTCAATATAAAAAATATGCTCAATGTATTTCAAATGTATATCAAGAGTCAAATAACAAGAACATGGAGAAATAGCGAAAATAATGGTTGTTGGAACCACCAATATAACCCTTAATACTTAGGCTATTCTCTCAACTCAAGACCAAAGGGGATTAAATGATCAATTTAAGCCACATAGATGGCCTAATCAATTAATTCCACAGCCACAAATGTCTTAGCAGAGCCTCTTGAAGTTTGCTTAAGTGCTTAGGCACAATTCCTGAGGGCAAAACCCCCCCACCTCCCTCTCATAAATCCTCTCCTCTCTCTCAAATCAGACCTAGTTCATTGTTGAGACTCAAATCAGACTGGTTTAGACTGGCCTAGCATAGAGTGGGGGGCCCACACTTGCAAGGCATGGGCGAGTGCGCAGGTGTGCAAAGCTCATGCATGGGGGACCCGACCCCCCGTGTGCTGGGCAATCAGCTAGCGAGCATTATTCAATATATTCTCATTTCAGAATTGCAATCCCACGATGTGGGACTAAATGAAGCTCGTTTCCTTCGCGTACGTAGCTGAGAAGTGTTCCATTTAATTGCTGATGGTGGTGTGCTTCTTTCTCTAATTGCTTGTCACAAGAGCTTCCTTGAAGTGGTCCACAGCTGAAGGGCTTGGTGGCATGTCCGGCGAATGGCAAATGGTGGTAGAGGGAGGCAGCGATGAACAGCGATGACACTATCTCCGATGAATAAGACCTGAAACAAAACATGGGATAAAAGCCCCAACCAATACGTTCAGGAGGATAGTCATGTCCTAAGGAACACGATGGTGGTTTTGATTTGATGAACAAAGGTCAGACGTGGCTGAACGACGTCGAGGTGGTCGGCGGAAGTGTGGGTCATTCGACGTACAGATCCGTAGGTCAAAAGCCCAAATTTCTTTAGGGAATTTGATCTACGGATCGAGAGGAAGGTTTTAGCGGTGGTGGGGTGTTATTTGATGAAGTGTGGTGTGCAAGCAACTTTGCTGGAGGCGTGGCTGGAAGCAGAGAAGATAAGGGGGAAGACGGTGATAGCGTGGCCTAAACTAGGTCGTAGGGGCCTAAAACTAACCTAAGAGAAGTGGGGAGTAAGGAAACTAAGCTAATGGACAATAGAGGGTGGAATTCGTGCTGTCATGCCTCGTCGGACATGAAGGAGATGAATTCTCCGATGAAGAGGGACGATGACGACGACGGGGGAGTGAGCCCTGGCTATGGCACACCAGGTAAGGAAGAGGGAGAGGAGTTTAAGCCGTCCAATTTGATTGTTGGACAGTTGGAGGACGAAGGTTGAGAAGGTCGCTAGAGCACAAGTTAGAGACAGTTGGAGGAAGAGGAGAAGGGGGAATTTGCTCGATTCTTGGTTGAGGAAGACGTGGAAATGCCCTAGGGTTTATATAGAACATATTCCTCTCCTCAATGGACCAATTTAAGCAAGTTTTGACTTGTTTATAAGTCAATTTTGAAGCTTGAGAAGCTCGAGTCCGCCAGCGGTGATGGTGGCCTTGATTGAGCTCGTAAAGTAGCTCAATGGAAAGAGGATCTTGCGACCAATCCTCCAATTTTGGAGGGGTTTGCTTGACAAATCAATGAAGACTCCTTGATTGAATCTTGGCGGTGTTGGGTTCTTTAGGAGTTCCTGATGTCAATGGTGGCACGGACCTATTCATGAGAGAGACGAGAAGCTAAGGGTCTTTTGGTAAGGAAAGTTGAAACTAGGGGTCTAGATGTGAAAAATAGAGATTTTAATGACAAAAATGCAAACTAGATCAAGATGGATTTTTATTGGACCCAAATTTTGGTGTTAACCTAATTTTGACCCAAGGAATCTATCGGTGAACTTATATTTGGATTTTGATCACGTTTGCCTAGGTAAATTACACATAACCCCAAATCAAGACAAATTCCCTTTTGAACTCTGTTTTTTGTCAAAATGGGTGCAGATGGTCAAAGTAAAGGTATCAAGCCTTTTAGAATATTTTTCAATGATTTTTATGAGGTTTATATTAAATTTATCTCGACTAGAACCCTTTCATTTTGAGTGGGACTGATAATTAGGGTTTTTAGTGATATTTTCTTTCTCACAATGTGTGAAACCCTGATTCAATCAGTGTGAGTTCACTTCTTGTATATTTAAGTTCATTTAACCCTGTATTAACCCCTCGGTTAATCTACATTAATGATGGGATGGTAAAACAACAAAATTAACCGTGTCTTCCTTCCTTCTTCTCAAATGAATTCGATACAAAATTACGTGTTGGTGCATAAGCAATTTGGCACCACATTAGCCTTTAATGATGGTTTTGATGATAACAAACATCTCAAGTAATTGAGATTAAAATTGTATCTTATGCATAGATAGTGCAAGATTGATTTTCAGGTTAAATCTCTCTTGACAAAATCAGAAGCTAAGAAGGAGGAGATCATGCTCTTCAAGTTTATGTCTCCTTGTATTATAGGAATTGAGTTGTAATGTTTTATTCATGAGAATGTAACAAGAGCCCTAATCAGATCTTATATTAGCATAAACATAAGGGGTTCATATGCAATTCTCA
This sequence comes from Thalassia testudinum, assembly GCA_037157565.1. Lineage (NCBI taxonomy): Eukaryota > Viridiplantae > Streptophyta > Magnoliopsida > Alismatales > Hydrocharitaceae > Thalassia > Thalassia testudinum. Next base: position 97,395,535 of record JAZHRO010000039.1, on the reverse strand, counting down.
CAAGAACACCACACATTGCCTAAATAAGTCAAAATATGACAAAACATTTCCTTAGGTGTTAACGGATCACCTTAGAACCCCATAAGATCATCATGACTCATTAGGATAGTTAGAGGACTTCTTACAGTCCATCCAACGTTAGGTAGTATATACCTAACATTAGGTAGTAAGGTTGAGGCCACCTTGAGCTCCAGGGAGTAACGAACTTTGCACTTAACTTTGTACGTAACGTTAGGTAGTTGACCTAACGTGAGATAGAGGCTGCCTAATGTTAGGTAGGCTATTTTGGGCCAAATTGGACATCTCTAGGAGATAGCGAACTTTGCCCCTAACTGAGTACCTAACATTAGATAGTTCACCTAACGTTAGATGACTTTTATCTAATGTTAGATAAAGCACTTTTGGAGCATATTAGTTAGCCGTTGGCAAACCCAATTGGGAAACTTTTTAGCCGTTGAAGAGGGGCCTTATGCACACTTAAATCAGTCCATTCACCCCTCTATATATATGAGATAGTTTCCCACTCTTTGCAAGAGAGAGAATACCCCAAAAACACACTCTAAAGTGAATTCAAGTCCACATTCAGATAAAGCATAGATTTGGTGTTCTTGGAAGTGATTAAAGCTTTGATTCTCCAACTTACACTTGCTTGAAGCTTCATTACTCCAACTTCCAACAGCAGCATCTTCTCACAATCACTAAAAGAGTTCTTTTAGTCTCCTAGATAGCTAGTTCATATAATTAATTGCATATCTTATTGGGGGCATCCATAAGAGCTAAATTGTATTTTAATTCTGTTTTATTCCTTAATCTACTTGTAATTTGAGGGCCTGGGTTGTAGGTTCCCTTCCTCTTGAGAAAGAGGGGTTTGCTCTTGGCTGGAATGTCAAGGGGGATTGAAAAAGGGTTTGGTACCCATTGCTTTTGATTCAGATATCATGAAGGCTTGTAAAAGGGTTTCGTACCCCATAAGTACCGGTTAGTATTCCGAGTTGGACTCAGCGCAAAATCCTAGATTGGGTGATCTAGGTAGTGGTTTTTCCCGGGATTGGGTTTCCACTGTAAATCGTTATGTTCATTTGTGGTTTGCTTGAGTTTATATTAAATTTGCATTATTTACAATTAGTTGTTTGTTTATCGCCTTTAGCGCTAATCACTCCCCCTCTAGTGCACTTTCATTACGATCCTCAGATGATCATTAAGGAACAATTAACACTGGATTCTGACTAATTCAAGTTAGTTATGACAAATGATGGTGTTACCATTAGGTCTATGTTATGTAAGTCTTGAGTTCTGGTAAGTCTTCCTTAGCAGTTGGTTCTCATAATGTCCAGCAGATAAACACATTTAATATTGCTTTAGAAAACTCTTCAGCTTAAGATCATTTCTAAACACCTTACTGTTAAATAAGTGTTTTGCTAGGGATTAGCAAAAAATAGGCGTGGGGATGTGATTGTGCAACAATTCACGCCACTAAATAATTAATCTTATGCTACTTTCTAGCTTTACACATTTAGTATTAAATAGCGCTACATGCATTTTAGAAGAGGAAGAGAGAGAGAGAGCCCTCATTTCCCTTCATTTCTACCCCATTTCTACCACCTATTCACCTACAATAATTTCCTAACAACCTAAATGTCTACCCACAAAAATCCCAAAAAAATATCCCAATGGTTTGTCTGGCTTGCTCCCCACCCCATACCTGCATATAAACCCCCCATCCCACCTCCATGCATAAGGGTCCGCATCCACCTCCACCACCAGCAACACACTCCCACAGATGCACACACCATCTCACTCACAAGCACTCACATCCACCCCAGTTGGCCACAACTTCCTCACCTCTCCTCTCTCCCTCTCTTCCTCTCCCAAATGCAGCTCTCTCTCACTAGTTAAGAAAGCACGCCACAAACAAGGAGAAGCTCCCCATGGTCATAAACACCACGTTGAGCTCCACCACCACCCAGCTCCCTCGCGAGCAGGTGGGTGTGGTGGTTCTCTTCTTTTCTTTTTGATTTAATACCTTTTATTGTGTTGTTTAGCCATTAGTGAGCTTTAAAACTTGCTCTGTTTTCGTCGCGCACTGTAGACAGTCCATTGCAACTCATTTTTCTCCACTTGACACCGATCGCTTCTCAATTATCTGGTGTCTCAGACTCACTCCCACTCCTTCAGCCGATCACACCACCCACGCCTTAGATGGTTTCACTCAGCCACCCATGCCCTCTCTCTCCCTTAACCATCAACTAGGTGAGAAACCCAGCCAGTGGATTCTCGAGACAACCGCTGGCTTTTTGCCCCTGAGTACCCGTGCGACCCCTCTGTCTACCGAATGCAGTGATTTGGTGACCGGCAAGCTTCTCGGCTAGCTAGCCACCAGGCTCTTCATGCCCTTTTTGCACCACTCATAGCCTTGCGTGCACACACATATACATACACATAGACATCCACATATATATACACTCACACACGCACGCGCACATATACATACAAACATTTATATATATTCTGCACACACACACACATACATGCTCAAATATATAGACATATAGATACATACATATACATATACGTATATACTTCACATCCATTTATATACATATATTTACACACACACTTATACATAATCCCATTCACCATCCAATACACATTTCCATTTCCGTGCATCATATCACGCGTGTGTATGCACCAGTTGCATACACATTTGCGATATCTGCGCACATTAAGCCATTCCACACACACTCCCACACTTCCGCATCCACACCCGCACATAGCGCATTATTAGTGTCGATCTTGTCTTTGTAGATGGCGGTTGCACTAACCCATGCTACATTTCATTGAATCTCCGATTTAATTTCCTCCCTCCACTGTATACTATATAGTATACATACATACATACGCACACACATATATAAATAAGCTAAGCACTTTCCATTCTGCATTTCCTTTCCGCATTTCTTTTTCTTATTCTCTTTATTTGTTGATAAAGAAAAGACCCAAAAAAATCATAAAATAGAGAAGATAAGTTTTGGTTTTGCAGGTACTCTACCTCGTGGGTAGCGAGATCATTCTGAACTCGATTTTGGCGTGTAGACAAGGACCTTTTTGAGGGTGTACCTCAAGGACAAAAGTATCACAAAAAAATATAAAACTAAAAAAAACCCTAAAATATAATAAGCGAACGAAAATTACCCATCGTTAAGAATTGCATAGAAATCGACTAATCTAAACCCGCCTCCCTGAGTTCTACCCTAAGCCTAAAACCGACAATCTTAAAATTTGATTTAGTTCAGGTAAATTAATTTTGATAAACTGGTGTAGAATAGCTTGTAGGTAATAGCTTCCACTATATACATTTTGACGTTAATTTCACCTAATTAAATAACCCTACTCGTGTTTCATCAGGATATTACATGGATTTGCCGGAGCTGCTGGAGTTTCTCCCAAAGATAGTCTTCGAGAGTAGCCACAGGGCACTTCCCCTTATCTTGGCCTTCATTTCATTTGACGAAATGGGCCAAATTGTCATGCCAAATTTGAGACTTGATTTGGTCACGCAGATCACGGAAGTCTTCTGTGGCATGCCTCCGAGCCTGATGGTATTTGCAGTAAGGCCTAGTCTCCGGCTTCTTCTTTAGGGGCTTTGGCGGGGGAAGCAGGTCAATATCTGTGGACCACACCGCTGCTAGCACAGTTGCTTGATTCACGACCAAGGGGGTGTATTCTTCATAAAGGTTTTTCCTGGGTTAGCGAGGATCATTGAGCCAGTTGTTGTTGAGTCGGTCCCTAAGATTCGAGAAGTTCCCCTTCTGCTTTGTTGAGGCAGTGGCCATTCCTGGTCGATCTCTATCGATGCTGCCTCCGCTGGGATCCTTCTTGCCACGGGGGAGGCACAGTCCTCGTAGTGTCCATCCGCCAGGTGACTACGGGAGTGGAAGGAGTCATCCTGTTCAGCAAACCTAGCGACATGATCCCAGAGCTCCACCATGTCCCTTGGAGAGAAATCGTCGATGTCATACCAGAACCTCTGAGTCAACAAGCCTAACTTGAAGTATTTGATAGCTATAGCATCGTGAGGACTGGAAATACTAAGTCTTTAATCAGTGTAAATAGTACTAGAAAGACTCCGACTTCCTCTACCAGATTTCTGACAACCTCTTGGGATTATCTCTAATCCGCTGCTAACCGGAAAAATATTAACAAAACTTGTCAGCTAACTCCTAGAAGCACGTGGTTTGGCTTGCCGGCAATTTGTTGAACCACTCATGGGCCATTCCGAACAAGTAAAACGAAAACACCTGACAGAGGACTCCATCTGGGCATCCGTGGATCAGGATCATTTGCCTATAACTCCTTACGAAGCTGTTGGGGTCTGACGTCCCATCATATTAAGCCAGAATGGGTTGCTTGAACTTCTCAGGGAGCGAAGCGGTCATCACTTCCTCCAAGAAGGGGTACATGGTTACATACACGGTACGCCCGATGCCTCATGCCTCTCATGGCTTGGGTGACTTGGCGGACGATCTCGGGGATCAAGCTTCCATTGCTAATCATTAAGGGATGAGCCCTCGACTGCTTGTCTGACTCTAGTGGAGGTGGGAGGGGGCCTTTGGTGGGTTAGGAGGGACCTCACCCTTCTAGTTACTAAACTTGTGCTTCATCCTTTTGATTTATTTGCGTAGGCGAGCATTTTCTTCTTCCACCACGCGATGCCACTTTAGCTGGTCATCGATGGGGCTGGAACTCGAGGGCTCTTCTTATCGAAATTCTGCCCAATTCTTCATCAGTCGGATCTCCTGTGGTTGCTTCGCCACCAACTGCTGCACAGTCCTTAAGGCTACCAGCTTAGCCTCATACTCATCCTCCTTTGCTTGCATATCGAGGAGAGCATCTTTCGGAGGGCCTTCCTGACAAGAAGGCTCTTGAGGCATACTTGGTGGCCATACCTCCTCGCCCTTGCTTAGCCTGGGGGACTGTCGACATTTCCTTGACATGGAAATGCTGGATTCCACCAGGCCAGGTTTTTCTGGGTTAACATGAGAAACATGACACTTAGAAGGAGTCATAATAGGAGGGATGGAGTAGAGGAATGTAGCACTTCACGTTTCCCACAAACGACGTCAATTGATCGAGGCCTGTAGAATAGGAACCTCAAATCAACAAACAATCACAGAGAAATGCACGCATGAGGTTTAATGACCCAGATCCACTAGAAAAAAGGTGTACATCTGGAGGGAGGATGATACTCTCAATATGTACTAGTATTTGAGTGGTACAAACTTTCTATTGCTCTCTGATTGCGTAAAAAATAAAAGGTAGTCCCCCCTAATATTTATAGGGTGGGCTTCCCTCGGTTGTGGGCCTCTTTTTCTGTTCCTACAATCTCGGGATTCTATTAAAAATAGTATACCGTGTAGTAACTGACAGGCAATCATAAGTCGGTGTTGTACTTCGCATGATTCCTTCTTGCTAGTGGTGACAAGCAAGTCGGTTGGTAGTTTTTCGGACCTAAAACAACCCATCATTCTGTCGGGTACACAGACCCAGGTAAACGAGTCCACTCTGAGGTGCCGAGTATCAGCTATTTATCAGGTAGCTGGATCCTCCACGCGGCCCAACTCATTGGGTGATTTTTCTCCCCTCATCAGTGACCATGTTGCTCCCTTAGAAAGATCATTTGTTAAAGGTTCACCCATGTTTGGAGAAGTTGAACAACCTATACGAAGGTATGATCCTTTTAGGAAAATGATCTAAACTCTAGAACTCTAGGAATGAGTTGTTGAATACATATTTGGTTAAAGAGTTCCTTGTTTCTATGCATACACCAAATTGAGGATTTCACATTCTTTATGGAATGGAGGAATTGTTTACTACTCCTCCAAATCCTTGTTTTTCCATTGTTTATGAGATAGCCCTAACTTTGCAATTTCAAAATTCATGTAAATCCATCTGACATCTCTTTCCTAAACCAATATGAAATCACTCTTAGGCAAGTGTCTATCGATTGTTGAAATAGTATATATCTGGATATTTTTTTTTTACTTCAAATAACAAACTTCAAAAGATCCAAAGACCATTGTAAACTTATTCTTAATCTACACTTCCATTAGTTATGATCTCCCTAGGTAGTTCCAAATAGGGCATGTCGATGCATTGGTATATTAACAACAATTCCACCAGTAACAAGTTGTACTTAAGCAGTATATTTGTATACACAATATTGTAGATCCTCGATTTTCTATTTATTAGGAAATATATCCTATGAAAGATCCCAGAGGTCGTGAGGAGTCAAGGTCCTAATTATTTATTTTAATCATTGCATTGTACCTATGCTCTGTTCAGGGAAAGAAGCTTTTGTTGATGCAGCAAGCAACAAATATTACATAAAAAATGGAATAGTGGATAGATCATATATTTTCTATTTATTATCAAATAAATCCTATCAAAGATCCTAGAGATCCTTAGGAGTCAAGGACCTAATTATTTATTTTAATTATTGCATTGTGCCTATGCTTCACTGAGGGAAAGAAGCTTTTGTAAATGCAACAAGCGACTAATATAACATCAAAAAATGGAATAGTGGATAGATCACAAGTTTTATAGCATCATAGAGAACAAAATCAATTGCTAACTCTCTTATGTCCATTATAAACTTATGAATTAACAATAATGTCATTGTTGAAACCAAATCTAGAGACAAAAAATACATAATTGTCATCATGCATCTCCCTAATTTTAATGCAGAGATAATATATATATATATATAAGTGTCATCATCTCCATACTTAAGAATTTGATCCTCAACTTCATGATTTATCTTGATATTAAGTGATGGCTACGCAATCATCCTCCATATGTAGCTCAATTTGGTTAAATCCTAAGGTTAAATTCACTTAATTAATTGTTAAGAGGATATAATTCAATCTTAGCCTAATTACGAGGAATGAATGAAAATTGGGTTATTTCTAATGTTTTAACAGGCATTTACAAGTGCAAATTAACTAAGGGACGAACCTATGATTAATTAAAGGTGAAATGATCTTAAATTTTCAAGAAGTAGGTTGATTTTGAGTAATTTTAGGCTTTCCATTCAAAATAAAGAATATTTCTTAATTAAAAATCCTAATTTCAGCCTCACTTTAATTAAAAGGGTTTTGATGGAAATAAATGTAATCTAAATCTCCTAAAAATTATTGAAAAATAGTCTATAAGGTTTAGGACAATTAAGTTTACAAAATGAACTTATTCTGACATAAACTAGAGACCTAGGTGAATAATCACTATATTTTGGGATAAAACATAAATTGACTAATCAATCTTCATTAAAATATAAAATTGAAGTCACCATTAAATTCCTTAGGTCTAAATTAGGTTATTCTAAAAATTTTAGACCAATTGGAGTTCATTTTAACCTACTTTGCATAATGGTCCTTAATTTTTTAATCTCTTTCATTTAGATCTAAAATCGTGTCTTTTTGGTCCCTCACTGACATCATGATGACGTTAGCATCTTCTTCCACTTCAAGCAGCGAAGAAGCTTTCTTGCTATTATTTCGGTTGCGGATTACTCTCAATCCATGCTGTGGAATCTCTCTAACATTGGTAGGATGATTCACTATTCATTCGAGCATCCAAGGAAGGAATTTCTAGCTTGAGATGCCGTTAATCGAGGTCACAATTCATGGTCGAAGCTCTCGTTGGAGCAAGCTCTTAACTCCACCATTCACGACCGCGAATTATCCTCGATTGCGATTGCCACCCACTTATAAAGCATGATCGAACCTTTGCGATTCGGCTCATTGAGTTTTGGCGAGCATGCCCCCTCCCCTTCCTCCTTGAGCACCACCATTAGTAGATCTTGGAGCTCTTCAGCCTCACTTCTTCATGCCTCACCGTTAACCGAGGCTGCAGATCAACTCCCCTCGTCGTTGCCACACTTCTTGCTAATGGAGCCAGCTCCAATGCCCTGGCTGGAATCTCCATCTTCTCCAAGTCTGGCCAGCCAACGTTAGGTATCCTCAGCCCTCCTCGCCGTCCATTAGGTACCTCCTTCTCTCCCTTTCTTTCTGTCGGATATAATAGGCCCCTTAGATACATGATTCACTCCACTGATCAACCTCCTTCTCATCATCTTCCTTGCCAACAATAAGAGTCCGGCCACACTCCGATGACCGCTGCCACCGATCGCCGTCTGATGTGAAAAATTGGTGTGGTTTGAAATTAAGGTTTTAAATCGTTGTAACACGTCAAATCGTAATTGCTTTTAAAATTTATAACCTAGATAGTGGTAGTATCTAGGGTCGTCCAAGAAGGCAAGTTTGCAAAATTCGAATCTCTTGCCCGAAAAATGGGAAATCAACTTTCTTTTTTATTTTTGAATATTAAATTTTTATTGGTTTTTGAAATAACGGGTAATGGCAAATTTATAAGCGAGAAAGCGACTACAACTTAATTACTATAACTAAAACCTAAGTGACAAGCAATTTCTCTTACTAAGCTCACTCTAGGTACGTGAAGACCTAGAATAATTAGAGAGAGAGAGTGTGTGCACTACGGAAAAAGCAACACAACGCAATAAGAATTGCAACAAGAATTTAAAGAAGACAACTTTTACTAAAGGAAGATATTGTTTTACAAGTAGAGGAATGCTTCAACTAAAAATAAAAATAAAAACAAAAAAAAAACTCAATATCCTCCTAATGATGATGATGAAGAGGGGAGGGTCCTTGCTCTAAGTGCGGTTGCTCCCGTAGTCGAAAAGGATTCCTCCTTCTCCTTCTCCTTGAATTGCTCCTCCCAGGTGTGTCCTCTTGGCAAGCCCTAGATGGGGCGTGCCTTCGCTCCTCCAAGGGTGGATGGTTTCCACCTCAAAAGCTCCTCCAAGGGTGGGCATGCACCACCCTCAAGACCTCCTCCCAAGGTCTTCCTTGCCTGGCTTCTCCTCTAGCTGGCACGGGCACAAGAGAGAACGAAAGAGGAGAAGGCACCAAGGGGATAGAGTGTCCCCTTAATCTTCTTCTTCTCCATCTTCTCTTGGTTGTTTATGGAGGTTGGAAGAAGGTGGAAGTGTGGTGTATTAATGGTAGCCAAAGGTGAATTAATGGTGGTGGGTGTTGGTCTTTTTATAGGAGTGGAAGGGGGTTAAGGGTAGTTAATGGATGGAGGGCTAGAATGTGAATCAGAGCCCATCAGATGTTTTAAGGCTCAAAAAGATGTGGCAATGTGAATCATGGGTTTGGTTGAGTCCAATCAGCCTGGTCAAAATAGGGATCCTCAAATATAAAAGAGTCTGTGGAGGATATAGGAACCCCACAAAAGTGATCAGAGAAGGATGAGGCATGATTAGTAGCATGATCGATGTCCAAAACCCAATCGAAAAATGGAGGAGAATCATATGCAACCGGATTATCGAGAGGAGATTCAGAGTAGAAATTGATTCTAGTGGCGAGTCGGGGTTGGGATCGGATCTAAGAGGGTTCTGTATATGGTGTAGAAGAGATGGCTTCTTCCAAATCATTGACCTTAGCGTTAGAATCAAAGGACGAGTCGTGGTCGCTGAGGTCGTAAATAGGTTTAGAGTCATTAGGAAACAACAGTTCTCCGAAATCAGAGTAAGATTCGAAATCATCGGAGAACTTGTGAAGGTCATGTTCTGAACTTGATTCCAGATCAGAGGTTCCACCACAGAAAGGATCAAGAAATGTAGAATCAGCAACCTGACTTGGATCTAACCTAATTTCAGATTCCTAGCATAAAAAGGTGTCCTGATTAGGCATGGGCTTAGGTTCTTTGCTCGTAGGGTAGACCTAATCAATTCCCAACTCATCCAACTCCTCAATTTCTATATCATAGATTGGTGACTTTTGAGAAATCAATTTATGTCTCAGAGAAGGTTGGAGAAGTGTATTCAATAAATACAAGCCCAGAATCGTAATTCAAATTCATAATCTAACTTTCATCATTTTGGGCCTCATGATTATCCCAAATAGGGTTGAATCTAGATGCTAGGTAAGGGGTAAGGATTAGATTACTAGAATCTAGGCTAAGCTCTATTAGGATGTCAGAATTATTCTCGAGAATCACCTTAACAGGATAAGTCTCGGAATTTACAATCTCGAGAAGTTCTATTTTAAGCTTATTATCATAGGTGTTGGGGAAATCTAAGCTTGATGAACCAAGATCTTGATTTTCTAAGGCAAGTTCAAAATCGGGAACACTTGCAATTAGATCCTCCCCACCCCCATTAATGTCAGGAATGCCAATTAGATCCTCCCCACCCCCATTAATGTCAGGAATGCCAATTACTATGAAATTTGAATCTAAATTCATTTGGATTGGGGGCCCATAACAGCTATGATCATCAAACCTGGGATTTGGGAAATTACGTGGATCACTGGAATTACTCCAAGATGTCATCTTAACTTTTGACGGGTATTTTTTATCAATGGATCCATATAACCTATTTAGCAATTCTCCCCATTTTTTCAAGATATTCTGGAGTTCTTTTGGAACTGAGGGATTTGACCAATATTGCAGACAATCGTTGTTGTGTAATTTCACCAATTCAATGTGTTCTGTTAAGAGACCATCCCGGGTTGAACCGTGGTTTAGTTGTTTCCATATTATCTCTAAATGGTTCAAAATGTGTGCTGATAACGTCATCATCAGCCATATCTAGCTTTAATTAGTCACAATCAAGGAATAAATACTCCTACTTAACCGCTAGAAGAGCCCTAATTCTCTGCAGATACATTTTGAGAGAATAACAAGAAAATAAGGGTAAAACGGTAGTTTAACAGCATATCTCAATGGCAGAACAATCATGGGGTTTCTCAAGGGTTAATCAAAGGTCAAATGGTCACAATTGTCTAACAAATGGGTCCGTGTAGATAGAAACGGGTTTCCACGCGTTTCGAGAATTAAATGACTTCTGAAACCCTAAAAATAGACCCGCTTAAGCTACTGAGGTTTTAGTCAAGATAAAATTCACCCAAACCCTCTAAAATTCATACAAAAATATTCTCTAGGGTTTGGTACCTTCAATTTGACCATCAGAACCTGTCTTGACCCAAAACAAAGTCATAGACAGACTATTACCTTAATTTGGATTTTTACATAAATTACCCAGTCAAACTAGGTCAAAACCAAAATCCAACTTCACCAGTGGATTCCTTAAGTCCAAATTCGTTTTGTATCAAAACTTGGGCCCAATCTGAGATTATTTTGACCTAGTTTGCATTTTGGTCTAAGTCTGATTTTCTTTATCTCAAATGGCCCCTCAACTTTCGAATTTCCAACACAAAACCCCCCAACTTTATCATCATCCTCTTCAAAAAGGTCCCCACCGCACGGGACTCCAAGTCCTAAAGCTTCGACAACAATCAATCGAGGATTTCTCTTTGATTGATTGATGAAACTTCCTCAAATTTGAACTGAAGTTCCCTCTTGAAATCCTCTTCCAATCAGACCGATTCTTAAGCTTTAACTCTTTCTCAATCTCTCATGCGAATGCATGAGAGATTTAGGTTTCCAACTCCAGTGAACCTTCCAAGTTCAAGATCTTGGTTTCCAGGCTTCAACCGCTCTCTAAAGGCTTCTAAAAGGATCCCCAATGCACACCGATCCTTCCATACTCGAATTCGACTGGAATCACCCTCAATTCCTCCCTCCTCTCCATCCGAATAGCTCCTCGACGTCCGGCGATCTTCTCCGACCTCCCTCGTCGTCCGTACGCAATACCAGCAACGGGTTTGCCTTCCTCTCCTTCCACTCTTGGTTGTACCAGCAGGAGCTTCTCCCTCATCTTCATCGTCATTTTCCACCTCATCGGAGTACCTTCTTTGCTGACACCGGCCAATCAAAGTCGGCGTCATACTCCCCCATTCATCCGTTAGATTAAGATTAGAATAATTCCCTTAGACTCTTAGGTTAATTCTCCCCCTTTCAAACATTGTTTCGACCCCTCAACTATACCACCCACCACCTTCGTCTCCACCTCTGGCGACCTCTCCGGCGAGGACTTCCTCACGCTACACACCTCCACCCTCCTCGCCGACACACCCATAACATCCGCCGTACTCCACTCATCAAAAGCCCTCTATCTATTCGCCTTCCCATCCACCCAAAACACCCACCGAATAGACCCACCTCTTCTAGCCATCTCCGCCTCCGTCAGGCTGCCACACGCCTCGCCTCAACACGCCGCCACCACCATTACACTTGTTGTCCACTAGCGACGCTTTTGAGCAGTTTTAACGAGATCGAAAGACCATTTTATGAATTTCAAGTATTCAAGTCGAACTCGCCATTGACGCCGAGGTTTCAAGCTTGCTGGAAGCTTGTCTCAGCACTCGCTTACTTCAAGTGCATGTCCTCGGTAACGCGGAACTGAGCCAGTGTCACAACCAGCTGGTCAATTGGACCTGTTGACTGTGCCTTCGCCACCAATTAACAGACAAAGATGTTCTGTCGTGCGTGAACGAAACAGCTACTTTTAGTCCCACATCCAAAGTGGGCAAGCAGCTGAAGCGGTACAAAAGGAAAACGTGTTCTGGGCTTGTCACCATAGAACAGGGGGTGAGGTCCCATTAGCCCTCACTCTCACACTAACCTACCTAATCTACTCTCACTCCTTGCTCACCACCCATTGCCGGTGAGCCTTGACCCGGGTACGCAGAACTTTTGAAAACCCGATTACCCAGCACTGTGCGTTGGCCTTATAAAGGCGGGAAAGAGAAGGGAGGGAAAGAGAGCACAGGGGAAAGGGGGTTTTGTTCTTCTGTGCATTGGCTAACACATAGCCAAATTTTGAGTACTCTCCCCCTGTAAGTAAAGTGAAGAAGAGGAAAAGCCAACGAAGAAAAGGCAGAGAAAGAAGAGAAGAGGAAGCAGCCAAAGAGAAGTACAGTGCCTTCGCACTACAGCATCTGAGCACTTAAGCCATCTGATTGTGCAATGTGAAATATTTAAGTGGTCCAGCACAATGCATTTATTTAGATTATTAAGTAAATAGTATATATGTATCTAGACTAACTAATTGGTGATCTAAATCACCATTCTTTTATTCTAGATCACTTTTTGCTTTTTAAAACTGTTGAAATACTCATGTTCTACATAGATGATCAATTTTGAGTAATTGTTATGCATTGCAATAACATTCTTGGCTTAGTTATTGTGCTCATATATATATTAATCGAGATTAGTGTGCGAATTCCATATTTGCTCTCAGCGAACGACCTCGGACTTCATTTCTGACATTCTGAGCTTATAAATTTTATTTGTTGTTTGATTTATTGCGGATTTCAAACTACGACGACAATACTTTGATTTGAATCCCCGATAGATCAGTCACAACATTTTGGTGTCATTGCCGAGGAGCAACGCGCAATTCACCGCTACTCTCTACTTTATCTGATTATATTTGAACACTAACTTGCCCTGTTTGATTTCTTGTGATTTTGCGAGGTACTTCATGAGGAGATCTTCCATGCAATTCAACCACTCCAAGGTAGGCAAATTTTCTATTCTTCCCTAATCAACCTCTTAGTCTTGGGAAGACAAAAAAATGAAGCAATCAATTAGGAATCACCTGCCTTATTTTTGTAGTAATCATCATTTAAAAAGCCAAGTTTCCTGATTTGTGAACGAATTTCATATCTAATTGAAGCTTGAGATGATTTTGTTTAGAATTTCCTACCCAAATTTCCTGTACCTATTAGGGACTACACGTAATTTCTAATGTTCTTGGACTACGTATTTCCTGTTTGAAGTTAAAGGAGAACATATTAAGATAAAATTGGATGCAGAATAGAGCCAATTAGTGTTTCCACATTAGGGTTCTGGAGTGATAGTTCACATTTGCAAAAGGGGTGATGGGGGCGGGTTTTTGATCATCACTGAGTTTGATTAGATTTTATTACTCAAATATTTCAAAAATTCTCCGAGGTCGAACTCAGGGAGCAAGCTTGATTTCAGAAGCATAAAAATTCACAATTTACAATAATGTACTATTTAAAAAAAAACTAGAGAAAAAGGAAATAAAATGTTTCTTCTCTTTTCTTTTCTTCTCTCTTTCTTCTTTGTCCTTCTTTCTCTTCTTCTTTCAGTCTTCAGACATCTGATTCCATGAATCAGACGCCTTAAATGGCGTTGCTGCAGTGTTCTTCTTCTTCCTTCCTTTGTCTGCTGCTACTCTTCTTCTCCTTGGCTTTTTCTTCTTCTCTTCTCTCTGCAACTCCTTCCTTTGGCTTCAGCTCTTCCTCTTGTTCTGCTTCAGCTCCTGCTCTTTCTTCTTTTTCTTCCTTTCCTTTCTTCTTCTTCTTTAGCTTCTCTTGCTTGGTCTTCTTGGCTTCTTCTTCTTCTCTTTTGAGTTGCGTCCCCTTCTTCTTCAGTTTGCTTCTCCTCTTCCTCTTCTTCTGGTTCAGCTCCTTGGTGTGGCTAAGTCCTCAGCCGCTTCTTCCTCTTCTCTTCTTCTACTGCTCTTCTTTTCTTCGGCGTCCTCTTCTTTCTTCTTCTTCCTCTTCCTTGCACAGGTACCCGGTTAAGCAAAACCTACCCCTACCCTTCCCGCGTTTCTCTCTCTCCATTTCTCTCTTAGGTTCGCTCTCCCAAAGCCTGCTCGGGTATACGGGTCAAGTATACGCTCCCGAGACCAGGCCCACTAGCGTGCGGTGGTGGGAGAGGTATGCTAGGCTTAGGCAAACGGGTTGGGCCAAGTCTGCGGGGGGTGGTCACGGACGAGGCCGGGTGAGCGGGTGAGAGGGACCTCACCCCATGTGACTGAGGCGAAAAGCCTTAGTCACTTTTACAATTTATATGCATGCACCTACTCAAAAACTTATGAGGTGGGACTAAACATCCCACCTCCTTGTCACGCGCCTGGCAGCAGATGATGAGAGCCTCATCATGAGCCATAACTAGCCCATTTTAACATAATAAAGAGAATAAAAGCTCTTACATGACTTAGAAGAGGGTTTAATTGGAGGAATAAGTGTTCTGAGAAGAAAACATGAAATAAAGGTTAAAACTGTAATTTTACCATTACAGTACATAAATGGGATTTCTCAGAGACCAAGCATAGGTCAAATTGTCTAAATGAGATAAAAAGTGGGTTGAATCAATCGGAAATGAGTTCATGTGCAATCCAGGAATTAAATGACATTTGGTAACCCTAAAACAGATCCGTTTAATTTAACAAGGTTCCGGTCAAGATAAAAATCAAGTAAAACCTATAAAATTCATGGAAAAATATCCCCTAGGGTTTAGAATATTCAAATTGGCCTTTGGAACCTAGTTTGACCTAGAATAGGGTCCTGGATCATCAATTGACCTAATTTGGGTTTTTATGCAAAATATAAAGTCAAACGTGGTCAAACCTAAAATCCAACTTCACCATTGGATTCCTTAAGTTCAAATTAGGTTTGTACCAAAAATTGAACCTAATGGGAGGTCATCTTGACCTACTTTGCAATATAGTACACCCAATCACATTTTGGTCCATATCTTTTGAAAACCATAACATAAACCCCCCTTGCCTCATCGCCAATCTTACAATCAGGTCCCTCCACCATTATTGGGGAGAGAATCCTTCTCCGGCGAGGAAGACAGGGGGATACTCTCAGATCCCTCAGAGATCTCCTTCCAGAATTGGAAAGGAGATTCTCTGAGGAATCCCCTTCCATCTGAGCCCGATCACAACCCCTGATTTGCACCCAATCTCTCGTGCGAATGCACGAGAGATTTGGGTATCTAACTACTTTCCATCTTCGGCAAGATGTCGGTGGCAGAAGACATGCCCTCCACGTACCAGAAGCACAGCCAGCACCTATAAATTAAACCCCAACTCCGGCCGCACCTCCTCAGCTCGACTTGGCCGGGATTCCACCTCAAATTCCTCTCCTTCTTCTTCGGCCAAGGGGTCCAGTGAGCTCCAGTGAGCCCCCCTCCTCCTCTTCGCTCTGCCACAAAACTAGTGGTAGAGCCATCCTCCTCATCCTCTTCCGCGTCGCACAACACTCGCGCGAGCTGCCCTAGCCCCGTCGTCGCCGCCGTCTTCCTCCACTGGATGTCTTCTTCTCCGGCGACAACAGGTACTGCTGGCCGCCTCCTCGTCCCCTTCATCCCTTTAGTTAGGTTAAAACTATTCTTCTCTATCCCCTCTTTCATCTCCCTCATTTTATTTCATCAAACATCCCTTGACCGTCGCTGTTCACCACCACCTTCCTCATCTCCGGCCACCCTCCGACGAGACGCTCCCATCGCTCCGCAGCCCCACACGCCTCGCCGACCATCGCATAACCTCCGCCTCACCTCACTAAGCACCCTCCACTCATCCACAGTCCCGCTACACCACCACAACAGTCCCCCGAACACACCCATCCATCCGGCCACAGGACGACCTAGGCACGCACGCCTAGGCCGCCCCGCGGCCTACCACCTAGTGCTTCACCATCGCCATGACACGGCGAAGGTCCCCCGGTGATCTGATTAAGCCGCGAGGCTCTTTTCATGTCTGACAGATTTCACGCCCCGGTCGCCATTAGCGGTAACTTGAAGAAGCTCCAAGCTTGCTCCAGGTTGCAGGACTGCAGGGTTCCAGGTCCAGCTAGCTCGGGGAAGCATCACGAAGACATCTGATCCAGCAAGAGGCGCTGCAAAGTCCGCAGCTGTGGCAATTGAAGGATGGACTCCTGCGGGCGCGCACGAAGTAGAGGTGGAACATTAGTCCCACATTGTTAAGTTACAAAGCACTAGAGTGATTTATAACATTTTTGTGATATGGGCTCGTTGCCTCCGAACGCACTTGGGGTGAGGTCCCTCACCTATCTTCACCGCCTCGTCCGTGGTTTCACCACACAGATCTGGCGACCCGACCCGACACTGCCCTGAGCACTCCTTGTGCACCACCCTCACGTCGGTGCGCCTGGACCCGGGCGCGAGATCCAACCCGTTTACCCCGCTCTGGGAGAGTGTGCTGAAGAGTGTGGTTTACACAGAGAGAGAGACGCGTGGGTGTGGGTAGAGGGATAGGTTTTGCTTTGCTTTGGTTTGTGCAGGGAAAGGAAGGAAGATAGAAGAAGCCAACACTTAGTCGCTAAGGAGAAGAAGCAGAAGGAAGGAAGCCTTCGCAGAGGAAAAAGAGAAGAAAAGGAAGAGGCGAAGGAAAAAGAGAAGAACTGAAGAAGAAAGAAGAAATAGAGAAAGGTAAAGACAAGCAGAAGAAGAAAAGAAACTGAAGGCAAACAGAACCAAGGAAGAAGAAAAAGGGAAGCAGAGCCAAGGAAGAAGACCCATAGAGAGAAAGAAACTGCAGAAGAAAATAGGAAGAAAGAAGAAGCACAAAGAAGAAGGAAGAAAATCAGAAGAAGAAGAATAAGAGAAGGGAAACATATTTTTAGATCAGACGTCCAAATTCTTCTTTTTGCCATAATTACTTTTCAAACTCGTGCATTTATATTTGAATTATGTTTTGAGTAATTAAGTGTTCAATTACATTCTTGAGATTAGTAATAAATTCCAATTACTCCCTGTGTTCGACCTCGGATACTTAGGTTTTTGAGTAATAAAACTTTTATTTGTTGACGACGCTTGATCACCTATACTACGACGTAACTAACTGTTAAAACACGATCGAGACCACGTCAACAGAGAGCGTGGGTGATTCCAGTGACAGCTAAGGCCTTCGAGGCCGATTAATTGCCTAAAGTTGTGTGCGGACGTATTCCGCGCAACCTGGGCTCGTATCCTGGAGCTGGAAAGTCCTGGATCTGCTTGTGAGCTTGCTCCAAGCTCGGCGTTAATGGCGGCGGAGGCATAGGACCTGAAACCATGAATACGGCCTTGCAGCCCTGTCAGAATGGTCTGCGAGCTTCGTTAGAGCACGGCGAAGACGACTCGGGGGTCAGCTTAGTGTGAAGATGCCTGTGCACGTGTGCCTAGGGCACACTGTGTGCATGCAGGTGGGTGTGTTCAGGGAAGGGTTTCAGTGGGTGGAGAGGTCAGTGGAGGGTCGTAAGATGATCAGTGGGTGGAGGTGAAGCTCAGGGATCGGTTAGCGAGGGGTGGAACTGTCTGTGGTGGTGAAATGGCCTCCTTGGAGTTGGTGGTCGGAGGTGGAGATGGTTTTTGTGGATAGTGGATTCGAGGAGTCAAAAGATCAAATTGACAGAGGGGAAATAAAGAGAAGGGTAAGAGGAATTTAACAACGAGTCCAGAGTGAACGGGGGGTGCGGAGGTGGCGAGTGGCCGATATTGCCGTTGCCGAAGACAAAGGTGCCAGGGGGAGAGGATGGCGACGAGGAAGAGGGGCTGGAGGGCGCCCGCTGGTACGGCGCGGCGCGGCAGAGGATGTCGGAGTTAACCCTACCACTGGTATGGTGGCAGGGCAATGAGAGAGGAGAGGGAGAGTCGTCGGAAGCTCTGGCAGTTGGCCGAAGTTGGTGGGAGACGAATAGGAGGGGGGATCTCAGGCCAAACGAATCTTCAAGGATGCGGCGAGTGCCGCTCCTTAAATAGGCAAGGGCAGGCCGGGAGGCGCGCGAGAACGGCGGGAAAAGTCTTGTCAGAGGTATGGCAGACGGAGGCCCATACCTCTTGCACGTTCGCACGAGAGGTATGGCGGTCCTCAGGGCATGGGGACCGGCCCATGCGGTAGGGGGCTCTGCAGGGAACTCCCCTCTCAAATCTGGGGCCGGCTCCCCATGCATGCGCGGCACCATCCTCCGCACAAAGTCGCCGGAGGTATGGCCTGTGTAGCGGGTGGCAGAAGGACCTAATTGAAGAAAATGATGGGAATGCTAGGGGCATTTGTAAGAGTTTTAAGAAGTCGAGGATTTGAAAGTAATTTTGAGGACTAAATTGCAAAGTGGGTCAAGATGACATTTTCTTAGGTCCAAATTTTGGTATCAACCTAATTTGGACCTAAGGAACCCAATGGTGAAGTTGGATTTTAGGTTTGATCACGTTTGACTGGATATTTTGTACAAAAACCCAGTTTAGGTAAAAAATTGGGTATGATCCTCAATTTAGGTCAAAATAGGTTCTAACGGCCAAATTGAAGGTTTTAAACCCTAGAGGATATTTTTTCATAAATTTTAGAGGGTTTAGTTGATTTTTATATTACCTGGAAACTTATGAATTAAAGTAAGTTTGTTTCAGGGTTAGAAAATGTCATTTAATTCCTAGATTTTGTCATAACACTTTTTTGCCCAAACCATCCCACTTTTTCCTTTATTAGGTTCACTTGACCTATGTCTAGATCTTTAGAAATCCCGTTCATGCACTGCAATGGTAAAATTACAATTTTACCCCTTGTATAATGTTTTATTCTCTAATCAATAATTCCCTGATTTAGGCCTTCCCTTAGGTTATGTAGGAGCTTTTATTCAATTTATTAGGTCAAAATGTGCTAGTTAGGGTTCATGATGAGGTTCTCATCAGGTGAAAATCTAGGGGCCTCTTTGAAAGGAAAGGATGAAAGTTGAGGGGTTAGATGTAGAAGAATAGAAGTCTGGGGGCCAAAACGCAAACTAGGTCAAGATGGAATCTGATTGGGCCTAAATTTTGCTAAAACTTAATTTGAATCTAAGGAATCTAATGGTGAAGTTGGATTTTGGTTGTGACCAAGTTTGACTGGGAAATTAACGTAAAAATCCAATTTAGGGCAACTATCTGTCTGAGACATTATTTTATGTCAAAATAGGTTTCAATGGTCAAAGAAAGCATACCAAACCTTATAGAATATTTTTATATGATTTTTAGAAGGTTTAGGTGAATTTTATCCTGACCAGAATCTCAATTAATTAAGCAGATCTGTTTTTAGGGTTTCAAATGTCCATTAGTTCTCAAAACGCATGCAAACTCGTTTTTGTCTGCATGAACCCACTTATTAGACATTTATGACCATTTGACCTTTAATTAACCCCTGAGAAATCCTGTGATTGTTTTGCAATTAGGATATATTGTTAAAATTACAGTTTTACCCATGTTTTCATGTTTATCTCTCAGAATGGATATGCAATGAATTACGCTCTTCTCGTGGTTTTGTAGGAGCATTTATCAATGGATTCTGACTAATTAAGGCTAGATATGACTGATGATGACGTTATCATCAGTTAGGGTTAAGGGGAAAGGGTGGACGACCATGGAGTTGGAGTAGGTTGGGAGCTTAGCTAATCTAGCTTAGCTAGTAGAGTAGAGGATGGTGGAGCTAGGGTTTGAGGAAGGAGCTGGGAAAATTTTCTAGAGCTGGACTGATGCTGCATTGGAGTTGAGGAAGCTGAGGGAATCTTCATTAAGACTCAACTACTAGCTTAGCTAGTTACTTTTCAGGTTAGTAACTAAGTTAGGGTAGTTGAGCTGGTGTGAGCTAGTTTCAACCTATCTGGGGATAGGTTGAGCTGGAGCTACCTCAAATGGAGACTCTTGAGCTAGCTTAGCTACTAGTTGACAAGTAGTAGCTAAGCTAGAAAGAGTTGAGCTGCAATGAGCTAAGTGGAGCTGGAGAGAGCTGGTCTTGAGTTGATGTCAACTTAGTTGAGCTAGTTGGAGCTCTTGTGAATTGACTGGGGCTAGGATGAACTAGACTCAACCAAGTTGAGCTGGATTTGAGCTAACTAAAGCTAATGTCAACTTAGTTGAGCCAGTTAGAGCTCCCAGTGAATTGAATGGAGCTGGGATGAACTAAACTCAACCAAGTTGAGCTGGATCTAAGCTAACTTGAGCTAGGTTTAACTAGAATGAGTTGCTTTGAGCTGCCATCCATCCAAGATGAGTTGAATGGAGCTAATCCTAACCTAGGAAAGCTAGTATCCAGCTATGTGGAGCTGGGTCTGGCTGAGTTCCAGCTGAGTTAAGCTTCTTCTTCACCATTTGCCTTCATGAGTGTCGAGGTTCTAAGGTTCTGCTTATGTGTTTTAACCCTAACACTCAAATAAACATGTTACAAATAACAAAACAATTCAATGCATGCCTAACCTATATGATGCCTAAATGTAGCCCAAAAATCCGTTTGCGTAGTTAAAATCCTAAGAGCTAGGTTTGTTTTAGGGTATAAGAATGATGATAAATTGGCGTTCATCACCGTCCACCTTATGAGCTATGCCACTCCTTTGCAAGCGAAAGACCTCAATCTATTGAGGGTTTCTCCGCCTTTACGTCCCCATTGATCACTACCCATTTCTGGCGCCCTCTTCAAGTCCGGCATCCCTCCTCTGACACTCCCACACCAATTCACCACCATGACCATCTTCAATGAGGTCAGGTGAATCTTTCTAGCTACTTGCCTGAGATCGAAGTCATCTTCATAGCCACGTCGACCTCCATTGTCGTCGTCTTCCTCCTTAAGGTCGGCAAGAGTTGTCTAACGCCCGCGTAACCGCTAGGCTTCGTAGGAAGCTTCCTAGGACTCCAAGGAAGCATCCTGACATCCACCATGCAACACAAGGACCATTGAAGCTCCCTACCCACCTCGAGCTTCATCGCCGATTGCTGCCACCTTCCAAACGATCTCTGGCCATTTCCCTTCCTTGTCAACCATCCTAGAAGCGGTCGCACATCAGCCTCAACTCACCAGCATCCTCAACTGCAAGAAACAAGCCACACCCTCTAGGCTTCTTCTCAAACCTCCTCCCCTGCTTCCTCAACAAAAAGGAGGAGCTTGAACTCCATCGTCTTGTCGAGGCTAACTTGAAATGAAAGAGGACTCTACAGGGGCTAAACTACAAGTGCATAGGGGCTTGATCGTAAGAAAAATCCTTAATGTCATGGATTGATTGGTGATTCTCTTTAGCTGGTTGATAATTTGATTTATTGGATATCTAGAGGTTTAATTGCAATATTCAGACAATATCAACTTGAAACATTTAAGTACTTAATCATATTAGCTAATTATCTTCATTTAAGCATTAATTGAGATATAAATCTCCATGATAGCATTAAGCGATTGATTTGCATTCTCTTGAACTATAGTTGGTTCTTTGAAAAATAAACCAATCGAATCGTGTTCCCAAGTTTAGTAAATTTGAATTGCGCATTTGAATTGCTCCTAAAAAATGATCTCGAAATACTTTTATTTTTAGAAATATAAATTTCTAAAAGTCAATTTATACGATTCTATTATACTATGACATGTTTTTTAGTAAGCATCGTTTCGTACACGCCATTAGGCTAATTGAAGAATCTGTGCTATCTCCCACACCGTTGTTTTGATTAGTTGTAAAATTATTGTGAAAAGGAACATTCTATTGTTGGTAGGCTTTTATTTGAAGAGAATCTATCACTTAATGACCTTGTGGCCATTAGGTCTATGGCCCATCAAATTCTCTACAGAAGATTGTGTCATTTGTGAGATATTATGTATTTTGAAATTTGTAAAATTGAATAGTTTATAGTTAAAGCATTTTTGTTATAATTTACTTTGATTTTTTTAAATGAACTCAAATCATTATTTATAGTCAAGTTTTTCAATTTGTAAGACTATTTTTAATAATGAAGGTCTTTGTGATCAACATTGATTCCATATAAATTTGTATAACTTCGTTCCTTAATGTAATTAGATAGGAGAAGATGATTTCATATTATTTTTTTATGGGATGATGAATGGCTTGATTTATGTTTAAACTTACTAATTAAATTATATTTTTGAAGCATGGGACTTTCGTATATTCCAAATTTTTACTTTCCAAAGTTTAGATTGTTGGATTTTAATTCAACATATGGATTGATATATGCATTATGTATATATATATAATCAATCAACGTATAAAGATTATGGAGTGTCATGTTAATGCTCATTATTTAAAGTGATCAAATTAAGCTTTATTGATGGTATGGGCATAAAATGCAAAAGGTTAGAGTGGTTTGGAGTACACATGTATAGAGCTATTATGTAATTTGTTCATTCTTTGATGGGTAGAATGACAAATCACCACAAGAATTAAGAGGTTCTATTTAATAATTGTTGGTTTAATGGCAGTTGTGGTCCCTAAATGACCTCCCAATTAGTCTCTCTTTCTTCCCCATCATGAATGAGAGCTTAAGACCAAGAGAAAATAGAGAAAGGAGAGAAGGAGACAGGGTGTTCTTCTCCTCTCGTAGGTTTTCATCTCAGCTGAAGGGGAGGATCATTTAGAAGACCTCATTGTAGCCCTTATTCATTTGAGAATGAGATGAATACGGGTATCTCTTGACTTCATTCCATTTGATCTTCTGTTATTGGCGAACGCGTCTCCCCTATAGTTTTTATTATTTCGTCGTAGTATAGTATAGAGAAGTGGTTACCAGTTTAATACAATTTGTTACTCGAAAAAAGAGTTCCCGAGGTCGAACTCAGGGAGTAAGTTGTATTCCAGAAGTACAATATTTTTATTACAAAAATAAGAGAGAGAGAGAGAGATAGGTTGGTCTCTTGGCTTTTTCTTCTCTTCTTTCTCTCATCTTTGTCTTCTTTCTTCTTCTTATTTGTCGGATCTTCTGCCTTCAGTTCCTCTTCTTGTTCTGCTTCTTTTATTTCGTCTCTTCTTTCAGCTCTGTCTTCCTTGCGCTTCTCGTCTTCTTCTTTAGCTTCTCTTTTCTTTCTTCTTCTTTCTGCCTTTTTTTCTTTGCGGTGCCTGCTCTTCTTTCCTTCTTCTTTTCTTCATCTGCAGAGCGTCGTCTGATTTTCCAATCAGATGACTTAAGTCGCCGCTGCTACAGTGCTGCTTGGTGCTCCTCCTTCTTCTTCCTTCAGTCTTTCTTCGTCGGCCTTCTTCTTCTCTGCGGTCTGCCTTCTCTTCTTCTTCTTCCTCTGTGCCTGCACACTCACAGATTGGTCAGAAGGGCAAAAACCTACTCTACCCTCCCCCGCGTCTCTCTCTCTCAAATTCCGCTCGTCGGATAGCTCTCCCAGAGCTGCCAGGTATTCGGGTACGGGTCGCGCCCGGGTCCAGGCCCACCGGCGTGCGGTGGTGGGAGAGGAGTGCAGGTCGGGTAAACGGGTCGGGCCAGGTCTAATTGAACAAATTAAAATAGGGAAAAGAAAGAGGGGAGGAAGAGAAGTAGCTGTTACCTACTTATAGGGGCGAAGGAGGCCGGAGTGCCCAGAGAGAGGGGGCGGCGGCGAGGAGAGAGAGGAAGAGCGCGCGCTGGGTACGGCGCGACGCGGGAAGAGCGAGCGAAGGTGGCTCTGCTGCTCGTATTGCGGCAGAGCGACGAGGAGGAGGAGGAAGAATCGTCGGAGCTGGAGAGCTTCTGCCAGAGTGGGAAGAGAGGAAGGAAGGGGGTGTTTCTTCGTCAGATCCGAGCTACTCAATGCGGCAGATGGTGGCGGTTTTTATAGAGGCGAAATCAGAGAGGAGGGCGGAGGGAGACGACTTACCTCCCTCACCGGAGGATGGCCAGATCGCGACCCATACCTTCCGCGCGTTCGCACGGAAGGTGTGGGCGATGGCAGAGATCGTGGAGGTGTCCCTACGACAGCAGATGTCGCAGGGAACACCCCGTTGTCTTGGCAGGGGGTCGCCCTCACCCTGCGCGGTGCCATGCCTCGCCGGAGCATGGCGCTGCTCAGGGTTTTGCAGGGAGGACCCAAATGCAAAAACGATGAAGAATTAGGGCCAAAATGTGAGGGTTTCAAAAGTTGAGGGTCAAAAAGTAATGGATGAGGACCAAAATGCAAAGTCGGTCAAGAAGGTCTCTTCTTAGGCTCAAGTTTTTATGCATGACTAAATGGGACCTAAGGATTCTAATGGTGAATTTTATTTCTAGGCCAGACCTTGTTTGACCAGCCAATTTACGTAAAAACCCAAATTAAATCATTAATTGGGCATGGTTCTCAATGTAGGTCAAAATGGGTTCCTAAGGCCAAATTGAATGTTCTAAACCCTAGAGATTATTTTTCTATGAATTTTAGAGGGTTTAGTAGATTTTTGCTTTGCCTCGAACCTCGTGAATTGAAGTGGGTTTGTTTTAGGATTACAGATTGTCATTTAATTCCTTGGAGTTGCTGTAGCCCTTATCAGATCAGATCATCCCACTTTCCTTCTTATTAGGTTAGTTTGACCTATGTTTGGACCCTGAGTTACCCTGTTTGCAGATTGTGCTGATAAAATTGCATTTTTACCCCTTATGACTTGTTTTCTTCTTAGACTCAGAATTCTCTGAGTTAAGCTTTTCCTTGAGTTATGTAGGAGCTTTTATCCTCTGTATTAGGTCAAAATGAGCTAGCTATGGCTCATGATGAGGTTCTCATCAGTTATTCTTTTAATTTGATCTTTATATCTCTTATAGTTTTATGCTTTCTTCAAATAGATTGCTTGGAATCATGTCTAGGTTTTGCAAGAACTAGCATAGACATTTGGAATTCTTTGAAATCCCATAAATATATTTCGTAAATGTTGCTAGTATGGGTACTCATGATGAGTACCCATACAAGCATGCTACAATTTTGAACTCCAAAACTCAAGTTTTGAACTGCAACATGCCAGTACCGATACTCATTATGAGTATCGGTATAAGCTAGCTGTAGTTAGGCTTCAGGTTTTTTAGACTCAAAACATACAACCTATATATACCGGTATTTGTTATGAGTATTAGTACTCATGAGTTACAAATCAAGTTCTAGGTTTAAAGTGACCATAATCTGTAACTTACTGGTTCTGGTACTGATCATCAGTACTGGTACCTGTTGGGTACAAGTTAAGGAATCGGTACTCAACAAGTATCGGTACTCTTGATAGATACTAGTAGTCATTGAGATAAGCTAACTTTGGAGTGATACCAGTACATCATGAGTATCGACACTGTTCTTTGGTACCGGTATATGATAAGTACTGGACAAGTACTCATCTGGGCTTGAGTTCCAAATTGTAAGCCATGAGTACCAATACTTGGCAACAGTATCGGTACTCAATATATGAGATACTGGTACTGGTACATAAGTACCATTACCTAATCAGTATTAAACTCAGTTGGGATTAGTTAATGTTTAGATCCATCTTAAGTTAGAGGTGTGTCATTTTAATTAACCTCAACATAGATCTCATCTACACTTTTGGTGTTTTGTTGTGACCAACGAAGAGCTGATGTCTATTATATGTTACCTTGAACCCTAATCCTTTTCAAAATATTATTCATTTTTCCCACAGTAATTTAGCATTAACAAGTTTAGTTTTTGAATGTATTGTACAAATGTTTACCTCCAGCAATGAAGTGCCGATACGCGATATAGGGAACAACACTTGAAAATCATGCAGAAAGCACATAGTGAAATCAAATGTGAAGTTGTTGAGGGTTCGAGGATGCATGTCATAGCTGGCTAATGTCATCAATAGGTGAAGACACTGAGTAGATGAAAAATTTTGTACCACTCGAAAGAACGAGATGAGGGGAGTTTTTTTCTGGAAGAGTTGGGATGGACTTTGGAAAGTGAGGGTTTGATAGGGACAATGGAGAAAGATTAATAATGGGATACATGCAACTGCAATGAAACGAGTACCTTCCTATAGTATATAGAATAGGTTAAATTTTTACTAAAATACAATTTCCATCCAAGGGAAATTAGTTATCAAATGCACATCAAAACCCCTACCTTGAAAATATCCTCATATTCGTAAATAGTGCCACATCCTAACTTTGAATCGTCCAATTTCCAAAAATCAACTTCCTTTTCCAAAAGAATAATATATCACCTTTTGGCAGTGGAATAGATTAAAATTAAAATGTAGAGAAATGTATAAGGTGACGTATTTTGTGACATAAAATGATGTGAATGTGATTCTCACTTGATATTTAATGTAAAGAAATAAAAAAGTGTAAGGTCTGTTACGTGGTGGTTCCACCATATTGAAAAAAATCACACATCACTTTGAATTAAAATGCATCAATGATAAATCACTTTACACTTGCGATAAATTGTTCTGGGTGATTTTGCACTGGTGATAAATTATTCTAAGGTGACTTTGCACTGGTGTAATCTCATTTTGTATCGGTACAAGATTATTCCGAAAGTGATCTGATGGTTTTATACTAATGCAAAGTTGTTTTGCACCGGTGTAAAGTGATTTTGACCTATGGGTTTTGAATTTAGGATTTGGGGTTTAGGGTTTAAGTTTATAGAAAGTGGTTTCACCTATAAGAAGTGATTTTTCACTTGAGTGTTTTTTCACCTTAGGATTTAGAGTTTAGGATTTAGGGCTAAACCTTAAACTTAAGGTGAAAATCATTTGTCACAGGTGAAGAAATACTTGAAATTTAATTTTACACTAGCGTAAAATTATTTCGAATGTGATATGGTGGTTTTACACTAATACAAAGTGATTCAAAGGTAATTTGAGTGGTTTGCACCTGTACAAAAGGGATTTGTTTCTGGTTTCAGCAGTGGTGGATACTATCACGTGTGAGTACTTTTTTGTATAAAAAGAAGATACATCAAATGGGGACCACGTTCACAACTCTCTGCATCAATTTTTGCGTCAATTTTTATGTTTCCAAACCCACATCTTAAATTAAATTCAATGTAGTTAGCTCCACAAAATGAATAACTTATCCTAACGTTGTTATTCTATCTTTGATTGTAAATAAAGAATGACTTAAATCTTTTGCTCTTTTTAATCTCAAATCAATAAATCAAATAAGTTTCCTAAACCAAAAGGAAAAAAAAAACATACCACCTGCACAAAAGTTTTGTTGGATTTCAATTGGTGCCTCTTAATCCCCTTTATCTAGGTTGGAAGAACTTTTCTTGAACGGTCGAAAATATCTGTCGCAAACAATGCTTTTTCTACTAGTGTTGATAAGATAATTAGGGATTAATAATCTTTAATTACCTTGCAAGGGATCTTTTTTTGTAATTAACCATATTAAACTCATCTTTAATAGATGCGAGTTTGATGATTTAATCTTACCACATGAAATTCACCTTTGCGGAAGGTGAGTTGCTTTTTTTTTTGCATAAAACTCACCTCTTGTAAGGGTGGGTTTAACGCCTACTCAAAAGCACAATGCGCCTTTGAGGTGGGTTTTTTTTTTTTTTAAGTGAAGCTTACCTCTAGTAAACGTAAATTCTTTTGAGATTTTTTTTATTAACAAGTTCAACTGTTGTTACCACTATTAGCGAGGGAGAATCCAATGGGCATTTGATTTGAAGCCACATGGAGGGCACTAGTAAGAAAAATGCCTTTGGAAACCCACCTTACCTAATGGATGAAGAAGGGATCACATCAAATAGATTGAAAGCACATGCAAGCATGCTATTGGTGCTAACAAAGTTTTGAAATGATCACATTGCATTTAAACCCTAAATCATAAAATATATAAACCTAAGCATCAGTAGCCTTGTGGATATGAACTGATATGAAAGTGTTTGACCATGTCGCTCTTTTCTATAAACAAGCTACACTAAATCACATTATGATCACATGTTCACCCAATTGCACCAGCATTAATAATGCATGAATTAATTAGAAATTCAATTAAAGAGAAGATATGGAAAGTTGGTTACAATAAAATCTTACATCTCTTCCAATAATAGTGTGATTGCTGGATAGCATGGTTACAATTAAAGAAAAGTCATGTCATTGCAAGAGATGTCAAAATAGAAGAACATTTAATTTCTTCTTCTTCAAGTGTGCCACAAGGAAGGCTCAGGATAATCCACATCTCCAACTGGCCTTATTGATCGATTTGGCTGATGTCACATGGTTGTTAATGTGAAATTTCTTGACATCAATTATGAAGTTCTCTTTCGATTTATATATCATTCCCTTAACCAGTCAAAGAGTATTCCTTCAAGCCATTAGATATTTAAGGATGATCATCCAATTCACTATAAAAGACTACATCTCCATCATTGGGCAAATGATTAGTGTCATCCATGCTATTAGAATTGGATGCATACTGTTGCACCCTTCTATTACGAGTTGGGATATTAGCAAGAGCGACATCCTAGCCCTCATCTCCATCATTCATATCATCCTCATCATCCATATCATTCTCATGTATCAAGGCACACATCTTGTCAACAACTTGTGCAATATGGCAGACCTTGCCTTCATTATGTAGAAGGATAGGTTCTACTCTAAAATCATGGACATCATAGGCATAGTTTCAAGTAAGGATGAGACAAGTTGAGCTTTTCTGTTTATATATTTGGACACTCGTGGATGATAAGAATAGTTCTAAATTTAACTTTTTTTTCTTTTCAAAAAGAAATCATAAACTTCATTTTCAAGAGATTCATTCCTAAACTCTTCTCTAACGTAAGGCTCACCAATGACATGAATATTACCATCATCCACAACATTAAGTGGTTGGTTGGGGATTTGCTCTTTAGTTGTGTGAGATGTCTGCTTGGGTGATTATTAATGTTCTTATCAAGGTGGGAGATGCTCTTATGGGGAGTACCTTCTTTGTTGAGGTGCTTATGATGGTTGAGACTCACGAAACATGGTACGTCTAACCTCATCATCAACCTTAATGAAAAGTTCAGTAAAAATTTCTCTTCTTTAGGAAGGTATTACCCAATCTATCATAGATTCAAGATCATCATCACCAGCCATAGACGCCAAACAATAATCAGTCCTTCTTAAATGTGAAAGGCGATAAAAGATCTTAATTCGCTGACTTACATGATCAATTTGTAAACTTATATAAATTCTATCTAATAATTGCTCAAAGTTTCAATTTGTATATCCTAATCTTCTTTGAATCCTTGTTGTAATTAACTCTACTGTCATTCCAAACAACATAACTAGCAAAGTATAACAAACATTGAGACAAATTCATCCATTTAAATAAATCTAAATAAATCATAAAATGAATCACATTAAATGATAGTATATATACTTAACTAATTAAGAATCTTCAATCACATTAGGTAAACACTGATCACATTGTAACGTGCCTAAAAGAAACCCTAGGTGGAGGCAAGTAATGTAGGTGGAACTAGGTATTATAAGAAAGAACCATGAGTATTTGAAAATTTCTCTTAATTACAACACATGTATCTTTTATTATCCTTTCTGTCTATTGTAAGGTACTTAGAATTTCACGTGCTAATGAAACATTCGATTTGTGGGCTTGCAGGGTGCACATTGGTTTAGGTGATTATATTTGAATTTGGATTTGAATTTTATCTACCAACACATTATACTTTAAGATATAAAAACCTTCAATCTTATGAGTTGAATTTGTCACCAAGTCTTATTCTTAATTCATAGTCACATTTTCTTTCCTCTTAGAATTAAATTAAATAGCCATACACCTTAGATCTCAATCTAACCTTGAAATAACTAAAACATGATATAAACTCTAAAAAGAAGCAATAGACAAGGCTTATAAAAATCATTCAAAACATAAAAAATAAAATCACAAACCAACTCCAAGAAACATTTGGAAATATGGTCGACAACGTGGGTAGTTGGTTGTAGATAGTTGGTGGTGACTTGCGAGGGTGCAGGAGGAAAGGGTGAGGGGGGAGAAAAGGAGAATAGGAAGAGGAAAGGGTGAGGGGGGAGAAAAGGAGAATAGGAAGAGGAAAGGGAATTGAAGGAGGCGGGCAACCAAAGGAGAATACAAGGTAGGCAACCACTAAGGAGGGTAGGAGTATGAGGTGCGTTAGGGAAGACAGTAACATTACGTTTTGGTGGGCAACAGGGGAGGTAATGGACATGAGGGACTTAAGAGACAAATGATTTATTTTTTAAAGAGAAACTTACCTATAATAAATACAAACTTCACTTTAAAAAAAATTTATCTCAAAGATGTATTATATTTTTAAATATACATTAAACTTATTCTCGAAAAAAGTGAGTTTAATATAAAAAATATCAACTCACCTTCACTGATATTAAATCATACTCAACTCTATTAAAGTCAAGTTTAATATAATTAATTATCAAAAAAAAAAAAATTCCTAGGATGATTGAGGACTACGGTGCATTTACAGGGCAGTTTTTTTTATGCGAAATTAACTTTCACTGAAGGTAGGAACCGAGAAAAAGATAGAACACATGGACCTCGCACCTTACTTCGCCATCTCTTCCCATCCATTTTCTCCTGGTCTCTTCTCCGCATCCTCGCCCTCGATCTCGGACGGCTCTCGCGGCGGCGGCCACTGCTCACCGCCGCCGCATGAGATCCAGCAGATGGCGAATTACCTTGCGCAGTTCCAGACTATCAAGAGCTCCTGCGATCACCTCGTTGTTGCCGGTAACTAATCCTCCCTGCGACGATCTCCATGCGTAATTGCGCCTCTTCCATCATATCGTAACCCAGTGAGCGACTCGTTTTAGATGCGGACAAATACTAATGGGCGGTTCTAGAGCTGTTTAATTAGGTCAAAGTCGAACGGTGTGTCTCGACGCCCCAAACGGGGATTTCGCTGCTGTTTCTCTCGGGAGGGGGAAGTGGCAGTGAAGACATATGGTGGAGTGCTTTCTGGTTGGGAAGTAATTGTGGTGGTCGGGATCCGTTCTTTTGCTCGTAGCTTTTCCCGTGGTATTTGAGGTTTGCATCGGAGTTCCAGGAGGGAGTAGCAGGGAGGTTTAAGGAAGTTTTGATTTGTGCAACTCCAGTTTGATAAATGAAAGTTGAGTATTGTGGTTACTTTCCTAGAAATTGTGGTGAAATGGGTTTCAGAGTGTTTTGAGCCAGTTCACGCGTTACAAAGGAGCTTGAATAGGCTGTTTTTTTTTTTTGTTGCAATGCTTGGAGCTTAAATGGCTGAGAGGCACACTAGTGAGAAACTCTGGTTGCTGGATTCATTCCTTGCTTGCGGTGTTTTGGAAAAAGCTTGTATTTGCTGCTTTGAAGATATTCTTGGTGAACCATTTGGCTTAAAGAAGCACTTGTGGGAAGTTGCCGAGCTATTTAGATAGGTAAAATGCAGTGTTATGTGGTGTTAGAAACTGCGAAACCTGTTGCTTTTTTGAAAAAGAAATCGTAGCAGAATGCAGTTTGAAATGTTTCTGACCAGAATGCAGTGCTTGGCATTTGTTCTCCATGTGAACTGTCTCTGAGAGCCACAGAAGTTTGTGTTGCTCTAATGAAACGTGGCCTGAAGAGTTTCAGAAAAAAAGCAGCAAATTAAAATTCTTTACAACAAGAGATTGGGCCCAAGAAGTTCCATGTCCCAAAATTGAGTTTTCTGTAGAAAAAGATTAAGGGAAAGCATGCTTGAAAGTTTTTTGGGCCTAACTATGGTGGTTCAACTTTTGGTTTAAACAGTTGACTGCATTTGGGAACTGCATTGCGACGCCTGTTCTCTAGAAGCTGGAATTTGTATTGAAGGTCATGCAAAATGCTGTTATTAAGGAATGGTTGAAAAACTTATGAAGTTTTTCCTTATGCAACTTTCTTTTGTATGCAAAGAAGTGAGAGGAGATAACTCCACATGTGTTGAGGTTGTTACCTTTTCATTGTCAACCCCAAGACCGGATAAAGGAGGAGGGTTGCATTAGGATGTTATAAACATGGGTTTAAACATCCATTCAGATCTCGCTGGGATTCTCTACTTGCCGCGTTGCATTGATGTTCAAGTATAGTGAAAAATGAGCAAGAGTTCTTGCATGAGGGATGCGTGTAAGTAAAAAGGCTAGTTCTATTATGTCCCTTCTTGGTTGAAGTCCAAAGTGAGCAAAGGTTCTTGCATGAGGGGTGTATGTCAGTAAAAAGTTCTAGTTCCACTATGTATCTTCTTGGATGAAGTCCAAAGTGAGCAAGGGTTCTCGCATGAGAGATGCATGCTAGTAAAGAAGCTAGTTTTGCACTTTGCCATTGAATTGTAAAACAAAAGAATCCAAAATTTGGTATTTGAAATGTTGGCACTTTGGTTGGCAAGCCCATGAAGATTGTGGATATAATGATTAGGGCAAATATTCAAATTCTTTGCCTTTAGGAGACAAAAAGGGTAACTAGTAAGGAAGAAAGTCAAAGAGAATAAGAAAACAAGCTTCAAATTATGATACTTAGGAAAGGAGAAAGTTAGGAATAAAGTTGGAATTATCATCCATAAAGATTTGGAGAGTGTAATGTGTAATTGAGATTAAGAGAATGGGAGATGGAATATTTTGATAAAATTAGTTTTGGAAGTAGATTTTTTGAATGCCACTTTGGTTTAGGCAACTTAAATTGGTTTGGAAGAAGTGGTTTGTTTTTTTGAAAAAGGAAAGGACGTCTATCGAAGGTCGACAACCATCCACATCATATTAATTAATTAAAAAGTAACATTACAAAAACTATAACCACAAGCTTGACAAAGTCCTTACCCCATTAACAACATTCTCTACTCAAAATCTCTCCCCCTAAAAATAGTTGCATTTTGCTAAAGGCAAATAGACCACAGAACTGCTACAACTATAACCCAACTAATATTGTTGGTTTGAATCATACTTCTAAAAGTACTCCAAAAACTATCTTTAGATGTCACCCCAACACCAGCAAGACTCATGGTATCCCAGATTGCAGCAGAAAAATCACCCATCCAGAAGAGATGTGGAACATCTTCCTTACCACCACACATAAACTGCAAGTAACATCATAATTCTCCATACATAATTTTCTTCGTTTTTTAGTAATAAGCCCATTCCTCCTTAGAAACCAAAGGAAGATTTTGACCTTGAATGGAATTTTGAGATGCCAAAACAAACGACAATCCTCCACAAGCTCGCATGTGGGAACGACGCTTCCCCTTAACATTTTGTAGCCCTTAGCAATAGAAAAACGTCCCTCAGTCCAGACCAACTGATCAACTGAACCTGGACTCGGGCGAAAGTCATGCAAAATGGATAACTGCAAATCCTGAATCCCAGCCTCAGAAAATCCATCACCAAAAAGAAGTGACCAACAAGAGGAATCATCATCTTAAACATCTACCAGCTTACATTGTCTATCCATTTGGAGGAAGTGATAAAGAAAGAATTTTGGGTGGAGATGATATGATAATTTAGGGAATCCTGCAAAGAAATGATTTTCTTGAGTGGAGATTTAAATGGATATGAAAATGATGCTTTAAAGTATGAAGAGAATTATGGCTTTGGTGATAGGAATGAAGGGAAGGGTTTTCCCGATTTTACTATGATTTATGACCCTTTTATAGCAAATATTTGCTAAGGAGAGAGGGGTAGGGATAAGCGTCGAAGGGGAGAAAGTGAAGAGCAGAGGGGATGGTGGGTTTTGCTGGGGAGATGGGGAAGTCAGGGTGGGAGGCTGGAGGTTGGTTGTAGGGCATTGGTGGAGAGGGTCCTTCGTTGTAGGGATAGCTGTGAAGGAGAGGAGGGATCTTACTAGTTAAGACATCATCTATTTTTGGTGCTGTGGAAGGGGCCATCTTGTTGGGTTGTGCTGGGATTCAAAGGTGTGCCTACGGTGTAAGGGAGTGGGCCATTGGAGGTGTGCGTGTCCCCTAGTATTGAGGCCCTCGATGAGAAGGGACAGAGGTGGTTTCATGTCAGATAGTGAAGTCCCTCTTCTGTCGGTGGTCAATGCTCCATGGTCATCGTTGAGGCAAGAGGCTGATTGTTTCCTTGGTAGTGTATTGGTGGGCATTGTGGTGGGGGGTTCCCCTCCTCTTGAGGCAATTACAAGTGCTCTTCTCTTTTGCACGACCTCTCAGGAGATTCAACTTGCTCAAATGGGTGATTTGAAGGTGTTGGTCTATGGTACTTCAAAGGGGGATTATAAGCAGCTTTGGTTTCGGTCCTTACTGATCGGTGACGCAGAGCTATGGTGGCGCGAACCATTGGCTTTTGATAGTGCTTTGGACGAGCGACCGCCACTTGTGACGGTGGTGGAGCTTCGATTGATAGGGATCCCTTTACACCTTTGAACCTTGGAGACAGTGGTTGCTTTCGTTTCGAACTTGTCGCACCTCAAACACATTTCGAAGATTGGACTTGAGGTGGCAGAGTTGCGTTGCGTGTCGCTAGTGGTTGAAGTCTGGGGTTGGGTTAGTATCTTGATGAAGTTGATTCTTTAGGCTGAAGACTTGTCTTGGCTTATCCACGTGGAGGTGCTCGATGGGGCGCGATCGTACAAGGTAGCCTTGGAGGCTTTGTCCATGGCTCTGGTGGGGGCTTCTCTGGCAAGGGCAGCAATGCCGGTTGTGAGGAAGATGGACTAGGTTTGGAAGGTTGGGGCTTTCGCGTCTTTTGGGAACCCTAGTGCTGAGCGCGGAAACCCTGGATTTTTCACCCATGAGCCTTGTGGTGGAGATCCTTGTGAATGCGTTGGGGTTTTAAATGGGGTGGTGCTGCTGAATGTGGGCCCAATTGGTGAAGAGGTGCATGTGGGCGGATCTTTTGGATCCGGATCTGCAGCGGGACCTGGTTATTAGGTGTGTGTGCTGATTGACCTTTTGTTCTTGATGGTTTTAAATTTTCTCCCTTGGTCAAGCCATCATCGGATCATGGGATGAGGGGCTCTCCTCTGTTGTCGTCGCTTCTACTTGATGGAGTTGGAGACCCTGGAAGCACCTTCGGTGGCCTTGTGACAGTGTTGGCTGATGATGGATGCAATGGTGGCGGCGGTTGTTGTATTGGTGTTAGTGAGGTAGTGGTGGGGTTTGGTGGTTTGGAAGCTACTATGGGGAGTTGTGTGGATGCAGGGGGTGGCACAACCACGATGATGGAGGTAGCGGTGGGGTTTGGTGGTTTGGAAACTGCTATGGGGAGTTGTGTGGATGCAGGGGGTGGGGCAACCACGATGATGGTGAAGGATGCTGTGGATGCGACATTACCATGTTAAAGGATGGTATCCGATGTTGATGTTACTCTGATGGAAGTGTTGGCGGCAGATGTGGGGTCTACAGCTGCTGAGACAATGGTTGAGCTTTGTTGGCCGACGCGGGGTGTTATGTTTGCGGATGTGATTGTGAGAAATTACTTTTCGTTGTAGTAAATGTGCATAGAAGCTTTTGAAATTTGTAAATCGGATTGAACTCGTAAGATTTTTCGAACAAAAATATTAGAGTCCGAGTCATTCGCAGGGATGCAAATAGATTGAAATCGCTTTTCTAAACTAGATCTAGAACTAAGCAGATTGAATATCAAGGAAAATGATATCTAGAACATGCAACTAAGTACTTGAACTAGAAAGCATACAACTTGAAGATAAGTTGAAAAATAACTACTGGAATTTTATTGAATATAATCAATAGTTTTGCACAAGTAGATTGGTAGAATGCTGCCGAAATTACAACTAGAATATAGTTGATACAACTAGAACAAGATAAAGGAAATTGCAAGGGCTTTGGAGGCAAAGTCCGAAGTGTCGGCGTAGATGCGAATGTGAAGGCGTACACACTAGAATCACCAAAGATGACATGGAAGAAGACTAGTTCTAGTAGGTGAAGATTATGTGGAAGTAAGAAATTCTAAGTGGAAGATTGTTGAATGCCTAATGGGGGGTGGCTAGGGGTTTTTATAGGAAGCTTGGAGGCTTCCTATTGGTTGGTTTTGGTTGCTTAGGATCACTAAGGTGTAGGGCTAGGATTAATTGGGCTAGGGATCAAGGGTAAGGTCTGAAATGTCGATTTCGATGCCGTTTCGATAAATTTCAAAATGCACATTTCGTCGGCATACTGACAAAATGACAGTAGTCAAAATGATTAGAATTTTAAAAATAACAATTTCAATGGATAAATATTTTCATTTAAGCCCTAAATCCTGTCTTTTACTTTATATGTAAAATGTCGATACATAACCTGCGCAGCAGCAGTAGAGCTGCAACAGGAGCAACAACAATAGCAGGAGCAGCAACATGCCGAGCTTATTGACGGCATGCTGATGATTTCGCTAGCATGTCGGCGAAACACCTGCATTTCGACAACTTAAGCATGTTGACATGGCATATCTTCAAAAATCGCCATTTCATTGGCATGCCGCAGGCATTTAAATCTCTGATCAAGGGTTAGGATTAAGGGCTAGGTAATAGAATATGTTAGGTTTTTATTGGAAATAATGGATGACTAGGATGGCTTTGAGAGGATGATGGAAGGATATAATTCTCTCAAATTTTCTACCTGTTTCTATTCCGAATTTCAAGTTTTGCATATAAAAGTAAAGTTGTAGCCCTCAAAATCAGCTTTTCAACGCAACTTGAATAATTCAATTTGGATTTAAAATAAGAAAGTTATGGCCAAAATACTAAAGTTGGGTCATGCTGTTACGAATTTTGAGATTAAATTTAGGAGTAAGAATATGACTTGGTTTAAGGTTTTAAGATAGGGATTTAGGTATGCAATTTAGGACCCAAGGATTTAAATCTAGTGGTCGATAAATTATGGTGCATTTTGACCATCTAAAATAGTTTTTATTGGAAGATAAAAGGGATAACCAAATAAGGTTTGTTAGGTTAAGATATGTTCTAGGTTTTCCTCGATTTTGTTGGGATTTTTGGGTGAATAGGATTATGTATCCTAAGTAGTTGATCACTATAGGTTATAAGACAAGGTTTTGGTTGGTCTTAAGGGGTTTCTAGGCTAGGTAATTAGGTTCCTAATTTGGGTTAGGGTCTAAGTGAATTGGGTCTCCAAATAGCTCACCAACTAGGCTAGTCCTCTTTCAAATGAACTCGATTCAAAAAGTTCAATCAAACTTGCTTCAATCAGCCTAAAATTTTGTATTTACTCATATAACAATGAACGCATCAAGATACCAGATACAATTGCAGGAAAAATTGCATAAAAGCCTAAGAGTATGCATTATTTAGAAAATGACCTAAAATGCCTATTCTGACCTAACTAAATGCAATCTAACCCAAATTACTCTTAGATCAACATTAGTTATGCATTAATTAATATAAATAAATATGGAAATATCATGAGGTGAACGAAGGGCTTCTAGTTGGTCCTCTATACGTGGTTTGGGAGGTTGGTAGCCTCTTTTCTGACGAAAGAACTTGGTGTACAATTCTCTCTACAAGGGGAAGAGTATCAGGAAACAGAAACAATAGGTGGTGGTTAATATAGAGGTAGTTTTAGGTAATGATGAGGCTGAAGGAAGAGTGGCTGGTGTTGTTGATGCCTAGAAAAACATTGTTGATGCTAAGGAGCATTGGGGAAGGTCCAATTCACACGATCAGTGTCTTGTCATGGAATGTTAGGGGTTTCGTGACCCTCTTCGTAGGGCCACCCTACGTTACTTTATGGGTGAATAGGGAGTGGATGTTGCTTTGTTGCAGGAAACACATCTAGAATGTTTTGATGACAGACTTTTAAGGGAGATTGGTAGGGATCTCTATACTGGCTTGATTGGTATTGATGCAGTTGGAAGGCTTGCAGGTATCTTGATGTTTTGGAATAGGGCGACTTTTGAATGGGTTGATTCATTGCAGGGAAGATGGATGATTCTAGTAGTTCTCAATCGGATGTCAGATGGTCATGCTTGGTTCTATCCTTCGTATATGGGCCGTGTGAAGATTCCTTTAGGCCTGAGTTGTGGGAGGAGCTTCGGTAGGCTATGGCTTTTGCAGATGGTAGATTATGGCTTGTTGGTGGGGATTTTAATGCCACTCTGTTTATGGATGATAGGTAGGATAGAATTGTTGATCGGGCTACGTTGCCTTTTGCTGCTTTGGTTGATGAGCTTGAGTTGTATGGTTTTCTAATTTCAGGAGCCACCTTTACTTAAAGGAACAATTTGGGCTCGAGCTCTAGGATTGATAGGTTCCTCTGTTTTGTGAGTTTAGCAAAGCGATTTTAGATGGCTGATGTTATTGTGAGGTTTAGACCTTTTTTAGATCATTTGCCATTGGTGTGGAGCTCTAATGAAGGGTTTGTTTTCGGTTGTTATTTCAAGATCCAGAAATCATGGCTCCTTGAACCTGATTTGAGAGATTATGCTACAGAAGTGGGGGGGGGGGGGGGGTGTTCCCCTTCCTCCTTGGCTACATGTAACTTGGTAACTTGAATACAACATATTCGGACAACTTTGATGGCATATAAGAAGGAGGTTAGGGAGTGGAGGGAATAAATGTGTAGAGAAGCTTTGGTCGATGTTCCTTGATTGGACAAGGTGGACTCTAGACCCCTCAATGGTGTGGAACAAGAAGAGAGACAAGCTATCCAGAATGTGGTTCATGAAGGGGATTATAAGATTGAAGTCGACTAACGATAAAAGTTAGGGAAGGGGATGCCAACGCATGCTTTTTTCATCTTTTGGCTAGTGCTTAACGAAGGGCAAACCTTGTTACTTCCTTGCATGTTGGGGAGGAGATGGTTAGTGATGGAGTGGAGGCTCTTCATTCTCATTTTTGGATTTTACCAGGAGGCGTCCCCTTGGGAGATGGAGATTGGCTTCGTTTGACTTAGGTTTCCTGGATAATGACATGAGATGTTACCTTGTTAGGGATGTCACTGAAGTGGAGGTTTTGGCTGCTATCCATGGGTTGAAGGAAGAAGGGGCCCTGGGTTTGGATGGGTTGCAAGCCCCTTTTTACAGGGAGTTTTGGGGGGTGTTTAGGGATGATTTCTTGGCGATGATCTAGGAATTCTTCACGGAGAATCGTGGCTTTGAGAGAGTTAATAACTTCTACTTTTTCTTGCTTCTGAAGAAGTTAGGTGTGAAAAGGATAGATAACTACAAACCCATTGCCTTGTCTAATGCGGTGTATTTGTTTGTAGCCAAGGTCCTTGCAAATCGACTGCGTTCCATCCTTCCATGGGTGATTAGTACCATACAGTCAACTTTTATTGGTGATAGGTCCCTACAGGAGCTTTCATTCTTGCAAAGGAGATGGTGGTAGCTTGGCGGAGGTTGAGGTGGTGTGGTTTTCTTTAGACGATTGATTTTTCCAAGGCCTATAACTTTATATCATAGGCATATTTATGAGAAATTCTTCGTAGCCATCGCTTTCTTGAGGTGTGGATTCAGTGCAAGGTTTTAAATATCGGTATCGATATTTATCAACAAGTTCAAAAAGAGATATATCGGAGATATATTGTTGACATCGATGAATTTTGGGAAAATCGTTCAGAAAGGTTCAAAATGTCAAAAAATGTCAAATTTTATAAAAATTAATATTTTAATAACTAATACATCACGAAGATATGCATAAGAGATGAATTTTGAACAAAAACATTATAGAAATACACTAGTTGCATATCTACGTGTGCATGTCTGTGTCTGTGTTTTCTCGCCCAAATGTATAGGTTTCCCACCCAACTATATTTAAGGCCCTTGGATCACGATTGAACAGCTTCCCCGCCCAACCAATGAATAGCTTTCTTGCCCAATTAATGCCCCTTTCTTAGCAATATATTGCTGATATCTTGGAGATATCGCTCGATATATTGGCGATATATCATGATATCGGCGATATATCGCCAATATCATGGAAAAAGAAACATAAGTGATATCGATATGCCCCAGGCCATCGATATCGATATATCGATGATATATTGCCGATATATTGGCGATATATCAAACCTTGATTCAGTGGATGAAAAGATGCATTGCGACGACCTTCTTGGTTTTGTTTAATGGGAGACCAAGCAAGTTGTGGATGTAGTTGCAATGTGGGGTTAGACAAGGTTTGTTGGCTTCGTTGCTGTTTAATATTGCAGTTGACACCTTGGCAAGAATGGCTTTCAAGGTTTGTCGTGGTGGTCTTTTCTCTGGTTTCACTATGTGGAGGGATGGATTTGTTTTGACTCCTCTCTTGCAGTATGTTGACGATGCATTGTTTTTGGTTGAGGAAGCGGGGAGGCTGACAATGTGGCTGCATTTGTTAGTGTATTTGGGGAGATAGCTAGTTTGGTGGTTAATCGTAGTAAGTCGGCATTTCTGCCTTTTCATGTGTCGAAGGATGAGGTTCTGTCTTCTTCGTAGGCCCTACTTACGGACACTAGTTGCTTGCCTTTGCTTTATTTGGGTCTGCCTTTGAAGGGGAAATAACGTACTTTATGAGACTGGGAGCCTCTCTTGGAGAGGGTGAGGAAGAGCTGGACTCTTGGAGTGGAGGTTGCTTTCCAGAGGAGGTCAACTTGTCTGGCTTAAGGTGGTTTTGTCTGCTATTCCAGTCTTTTATCTCTCTGTTTTCAGTACAAAGAAGGTTTTTCTTTCTTTAGAGGTTATTCGGAAGTATTTCTTTTGAAAGGGTGCTGATCATATGGGGTAGGTCTATTAGCCCATATCCTAGGACATGGTTTGTTCTTCGAAGGACAGTTTGCTTGGTGTTTGTGATCTTGGCACTTTCTGTGATGCGTTGCTTACAAGGTGGGTGGTCAAGTTTTTTGGGGGAGGGGAGTCTTTATGGTAACAGGTTTGTTCGATTCTTATGGCACGACTTTGAGCATGTTGGAGAGGGCAGTGATTCTTTGTAGTGCTTCTACTTTTTGGAGAGCTATTGTATCTGTGATGCTAAGGATGTCGTCTTTTTTTCATCCTAGGTTGGGGAATGGAAGAACTTTTCAACTGGATGGATGATTGGGTGGAGGTAGGACATTTTATTGATTTAGCGCTGAGACTTTTTGGATTGACGGAGGACAAGAGGTGTAGAGTGGTAGATGTGTGGGATGATGATTCTTCTTCTTGGTTACTTCTCCTTGGTGGACTATTTGAGGCTAGAGTTTAGGACTTACCGTTATTGTCTATTTTGCATGATTTTTATCTAAGTTTTGGCTTAATTGATTAGTTGGTTTGGACTGAGGGATGTTTCTCTGTTGCTAGGGTATACAAATTGTTAAAATGAAATGTTCTCTCTTAATGATCTTGTGGTGGATTGTCGTTTACTTTGGCGTATTAAAATTTCCGAATGTTGGGATTTTCCTATGGCTTTTGGTGAGGAATGGGTTGGTTACAAAAAGGTGAAGGGGGAGGTGGATTGAGAATTATGATGCCACTTGTAGCATGTGTGGTGGTGGTAAGGAAGATGTTCTTTGCCTTCATGTGTGATTTTTCTGTTGCAATCTGGGAGTCCATGAGCCTTGTTGGTGTTGGGGTGGCCTCTGAGGATGGTTTCTGGAGTACTTTTAGAAGTGGGATTCAGATCGATGTTACTAATTGGGTTTTTGCTGTGGTTGTTCTTTGGTCTATTTGGCTTCAGCGAAACACAACCATCTTTAGGGGAGAAAGACCTCGGGTGGAGAATGTTGTTAATAAGGCGAGGGCTTTGTCTTGTGGCTGCAGCTTATGTAATTTCATATATTTTTTTATTAATATGATGTGAACGGCTACAGACCTCTGGTAGATGTCCTTTCCTTTTTAGAAAAAAAAGAGGAGCATTTGATCAACTACAAGAATGGTTTAACTCCTTAAAAAAAAGGAATGGTTTAGCAAGGCAATAGGTTGATTATTTTTCTCGAGAAGAGATCAATTGTGTTGTAAGGATTGCAAGATCATTCTAGGTGAAAGTTTAACTACTCAAGATTACTTACTGGTAATGGATGTGTATATAAAGAAGTCAAAGGAGATCAAATTGGTGTTCAAGAGTGTAAAAACTAAATGGTGGAATCTTAAAAAAGAGCAGCGGAATTCCAAAGCGAAGATATTGTAACAAGGGACTTGAGAATTTGATGGAAGTGCTGATGACATGTGGAAGATTATGGCAATGTATATTGAAAGGGTGGTTAAGGGGGTGTTAGATGTATTTAAAGAAGGTACACTATGGTAAAGAAAGCTTGGCGAGAAAAGCTTATAGTTAAAAAGGGTGTGCTTTAAATCCTTATATCAAGGTAGGCAAGATTGACGAAAACTTGGTTGATTATAAAGGATTAAAGAAAGAATTGAAGAGGATAGTTAATGAAGTAAAAATAAAATCTTGGGGCATATTTATAAGAAATTGATTTTTTGTTTGAAAAGGAAAAGGATGGCTACTGGAGGTGCCATCCACTTCGGTCATTAATTAAAGTAATTAATAACTACATATGTTGTATCCACATCAAACAACCTACAAGCTTCCCCAACAACATTACCTCTGGTACCCATCCACTTCATTCATTAATAAAAGTAATTAATAACTATATATGTTGTATCTTCCCTAGCAATATTCTCAACCCACGCTCTTTTACTATGAAAAATAGTCATTTTGTTGAAGTCAAAGAGATTCACATGTGGGTATTTGTTTGAGTACCATTTCTAAAGGTCCAAAAATCATCCATAGACTTCACATTGACTCCTCAAATTCAAGGCCACCCACATCCTTACGAAGAAATTGCATGTCCAAAATAGGTGTTGATGTCCTCATCCATGCCACAAAAGGAGCAAGTTAAGATTGGAGAAAGTAATCTCTCTTATTCAGCTAATGAGTCCTAGCCTCTCTTTCATAGAAGACGTGTTGTGCTAATTACAATGAAACACTTGACTAATTTTGAAATAACACAACTCTAAAAAATACCTAATAATCCTATTATTTAATAACTCTCACACTCCCCCCCAAGTTGGAGCGTGCAATGTCCAACTTGATGGAGTTACAAAAATGAGGGAACCCCCCCCCCCAAATGCAAGTAGTTGGATGAGCATTAGTGATAGATGAGAATCATAGATCAACTGTAGATGACGAAATAACTGGTATTTGCATATGCAATTATTGGTTGTGTTTACTTGTGCGTCCTATGTAAGGCGTTGGGTACGTGAGAAAACACGATTGTAACTTGGGTGTTGCTGCTCTCATGTCCAAGAGTCTGAAGATGATGAGGTTTGGTCTTCTTGAGTGCGCATAAGGTCACACGGGTGCCATTGCTCCTACACCCTACGAGGCAGCATACTGTATTTGGTTTCTTCGGGTGTGCATAAGGTCACCTTTGCTGCCATTGCTCGCCCTAGGAGCCAACCGAAACGCTTTAGGTGTGTGAGTATATCCCATCTATGTGAATGCAGATCTGTCTTTTTTCTTCTTCAAGTTGCCTTGGGCTGCAAACCCAAGTCCTTAAAGGTTAGAAATCGACCCCCTTTGTGGGGCTAATTGGGTAGTCTGGGTGCTTCCTACATGAGATGAGGTTGACCATGTTGGAAAGCAAAGCGTTCTTTGATAATGGCTAGAGAAGGATCATTGTCAGGGTTGATGTGCGCAAGAGGAGACTCATCACGCAAACCAACTCTTCTTCAATGTAATCTTCAGATCTAGTGGTCGCCAAAGACTATCCAAGGCCACACATGATGATAATAGCACCATTGGAACCCTCTCCGGTGACGTTGGGGGTTATGGGTGGCGCTTCGGTGGTGTGGCAGTGCCTTGGCAGCGTTTCGGCGAGGAGACGACGCTCGGGCTTGCCCCAAACACAAGAGGACTTCCTTAGGGTTCTGATGAGACCCCTAGGGCTTCGTTAGATAGGGAAGAGAGGGCTCAAAACAGGGTTTTGAGCCCCCTGTTACTAGCAGCACTGAAGTTGAGCCCCCTGTTACTAGCAGCACTGAAGTTGGAAGGGCTTGTTGACGGCAATCGCGTCGACTGATGATCACTGGAGGTGCGATCGGTTGGTGGAGTTGGTGACGCACCTACCCAAGGCTGACGACGATCGGAGCAGTGATGGTGGCAGTGGTGCTGAACTTCGATTGTTGCTGTGAATCTGTGATGCACAACCGTTGAGAAGAGAAAACATGAGAAGAGGAAATGAT
Organism: Thalassia testudinum; assembly: GCA_037157565.1. Lineage (NCBI taxonomy): Eukaryota > Viridiplantae > Streptophyta > Magnoliopsida > Alismatales > Hydrocharitaceae > Thalassia > Thalassia testudinum. Next base: position 97,351,010 of record JAZHRO010000039.1, on the reverse strand, counting down.
GATTACGGAAGAGGAAGATTATAGAAGAGAAAGGAGATGGCTTGGAGAGGAGGGGACTCCTTGGAGGCTCGTCGGAGGCCTCTCCCCTCTTTAGGGTTTTCTTTTCCTAAACCTAAGCTACAGAGATCGGTGGCTCTGATACCATGTTAAGATTAGAAAAAATAATCTCTCGTATTCAACTAATGAGCCTTAGCCTCTCTTTTATAGAAGAGGTGTTGGGTGAATTACAAAATAACACAACTCTCAAAAAATACCTAATAATCCTATTATTTAATAACTCTCACATGTATCATGTACCGAATGCAACCTTTGCAATAACAATAAAAGAAATTGTTGATCCTGAAGTCGAGCATTTGAGAAGCCTCCCTCCATAGTGGGAGACCAAGATAAGACTTACTTGTCCCATATCTCCTCCATGGACTTGAATTTGTCGTTTGCAAGAGCATATAGTTGAGGCACCACTTTTGCAAGAATATCATGCTTGGACCAATCATCCTCCCAGAACCTAAAGGTTTTCCCGCCTCCTAGGATTGGGTGAAAGAAATAAGCCACCCTTTGCATAAATGACAATTGCCCTCCAAAAAGAGGAAGGACCACGTGCCCCCCTTCTTGTGCCAAACTCAGCTTGTGCCATAAGTCTTCAGTAAGTGATGCCACAAGGTATCCTCATTTTGAAAGAGCTTCACAATTTATTTTGCAATCTGTGCATCGTTGAAGGTGTTCAAGTCCCGAACACCCATCCCACTCTCCTTTGAAGTACACACCTCCAACCAAGGAACCAATTGGTGGAAACTTTCCACATGATCTGCCCCTTTTAAAAAAAAAAAAGCTTCCTTATAACCTCAAGCTTTTGCATAATCTTCTTTGGTGACTTGAAGACTTATAGTTAGAAGATAGGAATAGTTGAGAGGATTACTTTGAGGAGAACTAGCCTCCCACCTCTAGAGAGAATTCTCCCACTCCACACATTAAGCCTCCTTCATATCTTTTCCATCATGGGTATCGAATCAATAAAGTTTAGCTACTTTCCCTTTAACAACAACCCCGAGTAAATGAACGAAAATGATTTGCAACCATATGCAGGAAATGCAAATAGGCCTCCGTCTCCGTTGAGGGCATGCCAAAAGGCACAAAAACAAATTTCACATGGTTGATCACTAAGTTGAAAATCTCCCCAAAATGTCTAACAAGCACAGTGATGTTCCCCACCTCCCTACTCCATCTCTTAATAAAGAATAGGGTATCGTCCATGTACTACAAGCGTCATCAATAAAGAACCATTCTGTAAGGATAAAGCAATGAAAAACCCCCTGCCGCACGCCTTAAAGGCCATTGTTGCAAGAATATCAACAACAATAATGAAGAAGAGAGGCGTTAATAGGCATCCCTGTTTGACACTATGTTGAGGTTGCATCCATGACCCATCTGCTAGAGGCGTTAATAGGCATCCCTGTTTGACACTACGTTGAGGTTTCGTCCATGACCCATCTATGAGAGGCGTTAATAGGCATCCCTGTTTAACACTATGCCGAGGTTGTGTCCGCAACCCATCTACCCTTCCATTTATTAGCATAGAAAAGGAGGTGGTTGTTATACATCTCTTCATCCATTGAACCCACTTCTTTAGGAAGTGCCTTCGTTTGAGAATTTCCCATAAATAAGACTAAGACATGAAGTCATAGGCTTTTGAAAAGTTGATCTTCCATAGGATGGAACTCCTCCTTGATCTTCTCCATGTCTTGACCATCTCTTAAGCCATAATGAAGAATTCATATAAGGATCGCACCTCGATGAAGGCCAACTGTAGTAGACCAATCAGATGGGGAAGGACAGACCTCTAGAACCTTAGCCACAATAAAATATGTAGCATTCGACCATGCAATTGGACGGTACTCACTAATCTCCTCAGCTTTTGGCCTATTCAGGAGTAGAAAAAAAAGAATTTATTAGTGTCTCAAAGGCACAATTATCCACCTCAAAATCTCGAACCATGGCCATAAAATCATCTTTAACTACCTCCAAGAATTCCTTATTGAGCAAAACCTGAAGCCTTTAGGGCCTAGAGCTCCTTTGACCTTGAGCCCTTGAATAGCAGTCACCACCTCCTTTTTAGAAATGTCCCTGATCAGATCCCCACCTACTATCATCAACATAGGACAGGTCTAAGGAGGATAACCGCCACCTTTCGGATGGTCTTCTATGTCCTCATTTCCAACCTGGAGCGAGCTAATGAGGTTCGACCTTCTTTAAGCACTAGCTGTCATATGGAAGAAACATGTATTGGAAACCCCCTCCTTAAGTCAAAGCTAGTGTAACTTCTGCCTCTAGTCTATCTCCCTTTTATGGTCCTCCTACTAAACGACAGTTTGCAATTGTCGACGTTCCTCTTGCTCTACCTTTATGAGGATCCTACTATCTTCTGCCTTGTCCAAGGTGGCAATCCCATCCAATGCCTCTACTCGGGAATGTTCCCTTCTCCCTCCGACCTTCTTATATGCAATCAAGAACATTCTTAGGTGTTGGATCTTAAGGGCCAACGTATGTGTAGCTGAATCTAAAGGAGGAAATTCCCCTTACCTATGCTTGATTAGGTCACGAAATTTTGGCTCGAACAACTAAGACTTTTGGAATTCAAAGGAAGAAGCAAAGGGGATATCCTCATTAGATCTCCATGACAGCGACACATAACTAGAGAAAGGTTGAGGCTTTGCAGTAACATTGCCACATGAAAACGTTTGGCTAGATCCATTGAGCAAACGAATGTATCGATCCTTGACCTTGAGCCAGTGGTATTTCTCCAGGTAAAAGTTGCTCTGGATATAGGGGATATCATATAGGTCAAGCTCTTCCACCACCTCTGAAAAATCCCATTGGTTGATTTGATTGTCCCTATGGTCTATCATTTGCATATAGCATGGCGTTGAAATCACCCTCTACTAGCCACAACCTAGTATTCAAAAAAGCCATAGCTTGTTGAAGCTCCTCCCACAATTGTGCCCAAATAGCCTCATTGCATAACCCATAAATCAAGGTAAACACAATGTTGGAGCCATCAGACTTCCTAGCCATTTCTACTGAGAGACCATCTCACTACCTTCAAATCAATAAGAAACTTGATTTTAAAGAAGAGAGATATTTTCAAGTTATTTAAAGCAAGGGAGAGGACAACGAATGGCCTTACACATGTAAGGTGTATTAGGAATGAAGGGTGCTTATAATTATGAGAATATAGAGAAGTTGGAAAATTATATTTACTTGCTTTTTAATGGAAATTAGATGGGTAATATCACGGAAGTTTGCTAATTTAGAAGCTTACCTGAATTGGATTCAAGCTATCAACGGATACAGAGGAAAGAAGTAATGGATGCTCTAATGATGATGAAGTTTATGAAGATTGTTGGATCGGATGATATTCCTATAGATGTTTGGAAAGTGATTTTTTAAATGATTGTTTGGACAATGGTGAGGGAGGAAGATATAACTTAGCTTACAAAATTATTTAATGCTATTTGGAGGCAAGTGGATGCCAGAGGAATGGAGAAATTGTGTTACCCTTATGTGAGAACAAAGGAAACATACAAAATTGTTCCAACTATCATAAGCTTTTTAATGGAAATAAGATGGTGATATCATTTTAGGGGAGTTAGCTAATTCAAAAGCTATTGACCGATACAAAGGAAAGAAGTAATGGATGTTCTAAAGATGACAAAGCTTGGGATGGTTGCTGGACTTTATGATATTTCTATAGATGCTTGGAAAGTGATTTTTACTTGAATGATTGTTTGGAAAGCGATGAGAGTGGAAGATATAACTTGGCTTACAAAAGGGGATGTCAAAGGAATGAAGGAAAAATATTGTGCTACCCTTATCTATGAACAAAGGAGACTCACAAAAGTTCCAACTACAGAGGTATCACATTGATGAGTTATATAATGAAGTGTTGGGAGAGACTAATTGAAAGAAAGTTAAGGCAAGTCTCTATAATAATTGAGAATCAGTTTGGATTTGTGCCTGATAGGTCCACTATTGAAGTAATACATGCTTTGAGGTGTATAATGGAGATCTAAAAAATAAAAAAGGATTTACATATGCTTTTGCTGATTTGGAGAAGGTCTATGATTTTGTTCTAAGGGGATTGACAAAGTTATTTTGATATCATCATCTGTTTGCATCAAGGATCAAGTTCAAGCAGTTATCTTCTTACCTTGGTCATGGATTAGTTGATGAAGTACATTCAAGATGAGGTGCCGTGTTGTATGTTTTTTGCTAATGATGTTTTGCTAGTTGATGAGATGAGATGAAGTAGACAGAAAGCATGAGCTTTAGAGGGAAGTCTTGAAAGCTAAAATATTTTGACTAGGTAGGATAAAAATTGAATATGTGCAATGGTTTAGTTGTAGAGGGGTTAGATTGAAATTTGGAGTTGAGTGCATTTTGATGATAGATTTTTTTAACATTTGGGCGCATTTTTTCAACATGATGGAAAAACAATGGAGATGTTATACATAGAAGTAATGTCCGTTGATTAAAATAGAGGGGAACATTGATATTCTGTATGATAAGTGGGCTCCCTTGAAAGTTAAACTTAAGTGGTTGTAAAATTTTTCATGTTGTATGGTTCTGAGTGTTGGGCTATCGATTGTAGGTATACTCAAAAGGTGTCTAGTAAAATTGAAGATGTTATGGTAGATGTGTCACTATATAAGAAATAATTGGATTCTTAGTGAGATTATTAAGAAAAAGGTTGGAGTAGCACCAATAGGGGATAAATTGAGAGAGATGCATTTAAGATGGTTTGTGTAGAGAAGGCCAGTGAATGCTCTAGTCAGGAGATATAAGGAGTTGGTCATTGAGTCTCTTAGGAGTTGATGAGGAAGTCCAAAGAGGTGTTGGAAGGAAAGCACTATTCATTGATTTCAATTGCTTTAAGCTAAGCCTAGACATGGCTAAAAATGCATCTCAATGGAGGCAAACAATGCATGTAATTGACCCGACTTAATGTGTAGAGAAGGCTTTATTGTTTGTTTGTAAAGAAGTGAAAGGAGATGTTGAAGTATCGCTTTAACATAGGATTGCATATTGTGTTTTGAATTTCTTTCAGCCATTTGTTTTAGTTTTAAAGCAGAATCCATTTGGCTTACTTGGAAACATGGTTCTTCTGCTGGGCTTTGTGTAGTGATTTGCAGTTGAAATGGAAGTTATTCTCTACTTACTCATTTTAGAATGGAAGAACCCCTTCAAAAAAATTTTAGAATGGAACAAGTGGAAGGGCTTTCACTTTTTCTAAAGTACCTAGGCGTTAGGGAAATTGAATTTTGTGTTTTTGAACTAATCACTAGAGAAATTAATAGTAACTTGTTATCTCCACCTTCTTTCAGACTTTGGAGAAATGTGTTAGTTGAGTTTGTGGTTTCTTGAAAATTGGATTTTCAAGAGAACTGGATTTCCTTTTGAATGACTTGGGACTTTGCCTTTGAACTTTTGGTTGCAGAATCTAAATCTGAAACTGTTGAAAGTGATCCCCAACAAAAATATTGAAAACTATTTTGAAGGCCCCAAATCCTTCTAGGCACTGCCTTGTTTGATGTGTTTTTCTTTTTGAAAGTTAAAAGGGTGGTTAGTTTGACGTGCTTTAGCAACTTGATTCTTTGTTCATCCAAAAGTAAGCTCAGCAGAAGTGTCAACATGCTGCTATTCACCTCTATCCATCTGCAAAGCCAAATTTGAAAAAGGGATTTGTCTCTACTAAATCTACTTACCTCTTTTTTAGACGATGTTGTCTTAAGCTACATTGGCCAATTGATGATTGTATATTACCGTTAATGGATTTGATATATGATCCCGAACATCAAAACTATTGCTAATTGAATCGTCCTTTAGTTTATGCAACTCTTAAAGCAATACGTGCTTGTTAAACGCAACTGGCTACTCTTTGTTTCTTCATCTAGGCTTTTGTTTCAGTTCTTCTGCAACTGCTTGTTTGAGTTTTTCTTTACTCTATTTTTTTGTGTTGATATGGTATCTTGCATTTTAATCTGTTTCCCAGTTGAAGATGTAAGTGATTTATGGCCTGCTGTCAAAGAAGGCTTTGAGGAACGATTACCATTTAAGAAGGCATGCTTAAATAACAAGACTCGCAATCCAGTCATTGTCGAAAAGTTACCTGCAGAGTTTATTTTAACAACCGATTCTAGGCTCCGAAGCCGTTTTCCGCAGGAGCAATCATTATTCTGGTTTAGGGAACCATATGCAACTGTTATTCTTGTTACATGTGAGGTATGTTTCTTTTTTGTTATTGAAGGTGGAGTATGGCAGATTCGTTCTTTAGAGGTTGTTGAATTAGCCATTTATGTTTGCAGGATCTAGATGAATTTAAGACAATTCTGAAGCCAAGACTCAAGTTGATTGTTCAAAATGATGAGCGAGAATGGTTCATTGTATTTGTATCAAAGACTCCACCTAGTAATGATCAAGCAACTAAATTATCAAAAAAAGTTTTTGCTAGACTTGAGGTTGACTTTAATTCAAAAAAGAGAGAAAGGTATGTGATTGGCTGTATGTGTTTATGTTCCTTATGTTGTAATTATTGTATCAAAAAATATTATTGTTACAATTGGATTTTTCGGTTGGCTAACTTTTGAGTAACTATGTGTTTGGTACAAGCATAGAACCACTAGGGATGGATCGGCAATTATGAGTTGCTTTTGGGGAAGGACGGTGGATGCGAGGAATAGAGGTTTCTCTTAGGACATTCTTTCTTTTTTATCCTTATCTATAGTGTGGAACTAAAGAGAACGCATTAACATCAAAACAAACCCTAGCCCCTCTTTTATATAAAAGAAGACAGGAAAATTATATAAGTATCCCACGAGAAATTAGAAAATATTAAATACATTTCTATAACTTAACACTCACCCTCAAGTTAGGGCATATATGTCTATGAGGCGTAACTTGCTACTTAGAAAATCATGGTGATTTTTCTTTAATGGCTTAGTGAAAATATTTGCTAAATGAAACTCTGAAGAGATGTATGGGGTACTTTTTCCTTCTAGGGCTGCCTATTGTATAAAATGACAGTTAGCCTTAATATGCTTAGTCCTCTCATGGAAGATTGGATTTGATGCAATGTAGGTTGCTAATTTATTGTCATAATAAAGCGAAACAGGCATGTCAACCTTTATCCCCAAGTCTTGCAGAAAACTGACCATCCACATAATCTCATAAGTTGCTTGGGCCATCAATTTGTACTCAACTTTTATGTTGGAAGGAGCAACTATCTTTTGCTTTTTGCTCATCCAAGAAATTACGTTACCTCTCAGATATACAACAAAACCTGATGTATATCGTATGTCCTCTACAAATCCTGTATAGTTAGCATCTGAATACGCCACAAGATCAAGAGATCCACTCTCTTTGTAGTATAAACCTCTACTTGGAGTGCCCTTGAGGTATCTCAGAATGAGACAAACCTCTCATCAATTACTGTATTATGGACTCTGCATAAATTGACTGGCTCTACTTACAACAAAATTGATCTCAGGCCGTGTAATGGTGAGAAATAGCAAGCGACCAACAGTACTACGATATCGAGTAACATCCTCAAACAATGGATCATTTTCATTTGTGCTGTGGCCAGACTGTGGTTCTATTGGTATCCTATATGGATTTGATCCAAGTAACCCAACCTCCGCAAGAATTTGTAAAGTATACTGTCAAGATAAAGATAGGCTAGTCTCTTGGCGGATGGCTTCAATCCCCAAGAAGTGCCGCAGGTCACCTAGGTCCTTGGTGACAAAAGTGGACTGTAGAAATGCTTTCGTCTACACAATCTCATTTGTATTATCACTAGTCAAGATCATGTCATCTCATAGACAACCAAAATAACAACTCTCCAGATACCATTATGCTCTATCCTCTTGATAAAAATCGAATGGTCAGTAGTAGATAGTTGAAATTCTATCTTCTTGATCTCTGAATTGAGTCTCTCAAATCAGGCTCGTGGACTCTGTTTTAGGCCATGAACAGCCTTTCATAAGCGGCACACATGCTCCCCCTGAACATCATATCTTGGTGGCTGTCTCATGTACACCTCCTCTGCTAGATCTCTATATAAGAACGCATTTTTAATATCGAGTTAGTATAAAGGCCACTTTTGAATCACTGCCACAAAGAGAATAGTCTTGATGGAGGTAGTGCGAGCAACAAGAGAAAATGTCTCAAGATAATCCATCCCATATGTTTGGGTTGGCAACTAATCTGGCCATGTACTTATTAACTGTCTCATTGGATTTGTACTTTATAGTATACCGATTGGTAGCCAACAATTGTAACATCCCTAGGACATGGCACAAGATCTCATGCCTCTTTGAACTGTAAGGCCTGCATCTCCTCATCCATAGCAGCTCTCTACCTGGGATCCTGAGAGGCCTGGGTGAAATCTCTAGGGACGACAATGGTAATCGTTGAGGCAAACTGTCTGTCCTCCTTCTCAAGATGGGAAATCGCAGTGTACTGGGACATGGGATGAAGAGTACATACGGTAGTAGGTCTCCTCTACACAAGCCCTTCATCCCCATGTGAGTTACTCCTGTCTGAGGAGACATGATGTTGTATAGGCTAGTCTTCCTGGAACTGTCTAATTGTGGTCTCCTGTGATAGATCTATGTCTCCTATATGGCAACCTCTACAGACGACCCTTCTTTTAAGAAGTAGGAAATCTTCTCAAAGAATGTCACATCAGTAGTAACAATGTATTTCCTACGGATTGGATTATAGCACTTGTAGCCCTTCTATGTCCTGGAGTAACCAAGGAAGACACTTCGTTGCACGGGGAGCAAACTTATCTTGACTGCTATGATTTTGGAGAAAAAATACACACCCAAACACACGCAAGGGCAAAGGAAACGGCTTGCTGCACTCTAGGTATATAATATGGTATGGAATTTGACCATGAAGAATAGATGAGGGCACCCTATTGATCACGTACTCTGCTATGAGTATGGTATCATCTTAAAACTGTCTAGGAAGTTTCATATGAGACATTAAGGTCCTAGCAATATTGAGGAGGTGTCGCAACTTGTGCTCGACAATCCCATTCTGCTAGAAAATATGAGCACATGACATCTGATAAATGATTCCCTTGGAATGGAAGACCTCCTGTAAATCTCTATGCATAAACTCAAGTGCATTATCGCTGTGGAAGACCCAAATTGTGGTATCATACCGTGTTTGCACCTCGGAAAGAAACTATTGGACAATGGAGGGAATCTCGTTGCGGACCTTCATCAAAAAGACCTTGGTAAGGCAACTATGGTCATCAAAAACACTGCAAAATATTTGTGCTGCCAGGAGAGAGAACTCTAAAAGGTCCCGACACATCACAGTGTACCAAGGCAAAGGGCGTTATACTGACTTCATCATCTTTGCGAGGGTAACTGCTCTTGTAATGCTTCCCTAGCTAACAGTCTTTGCACTCTAGAATCAATGAATCTGACAACTCTGAGTACATTTGTCACATCTTCTTCATTGAAGGATGCCTGAGTCTCCTGTGCCACAATAACGGATCACGAGTGGTCGACATGGCCCCCACAAATAAGGTGGCTGTGTCTAAGTAGTACAACCAATCTCTCTCTATGCTGCCCCCTACTATCTCACCCGTATGACGATCTTGGAAGTAACAGTGCTTTTCATCAAAGACAACGAGGCATCCAAGATCCTTGCAAATGCGGTTCACAGACGAGATTCATAGGAAACTCAAGAACGTAATAGACCTTTTCTATCTTCATCTTAGGCGTTGCATCTACATGCCTAACCGCAGTGATTATGGAGGTAGTGCCATTGGCTACCCTCACATTTTGAATCCCTTGTGGAACTATGGGATCTCGCAAATGGTCTCTGTCTCCGGTGAGATGGATAGACGTGTCGGAGTTGATCACTCATGCGCTCCTGACTCTCTTTTTCTTCTCCACAACTTCTTGGGTTGGATACGTAAGACCGATAGAATTTGAAGTTGATCTTCTTCTTGGATCTAACTTCTCTGTCATGGGTGAAAGGAGACTCATCGTCAACCAAACTAGGTGTAAGAAGAGATTCATCACTCAACACTTGGCTCCAACAATTGGAGATCGAAAACCACCAACAGTAGCCATGGTTGCTGTCGACGGCATAGACCCACCAACAGTAGTGTTGCGCTTGTCGAACAGGCTAGCGGTGGCGTAGCCAGCGTTGTCGATCTATTCGGTGGTAGCTGTAGCGTCGCTACTGCCTTCCCCGATGGCTTTGTTGCTGTCGGTGATGGTGGTGGCGGCACGAAAGCCTTTCTCCATTGAATCACCTCCAAGTTGGTGATCTAATCATGTTGTGGGTGTTTTTTTCGGTAAGATATTGGAGTATTGACCTAGGACTGCTGCTCTGATACCATATGGAATTAAATAGAATGCATTAACCTCAAAAGAGCTTGTGCCATGATTCTATATTTAAACTCTGTGCTGGACCTAGCCATAATAGTTTGCTGAAAGGGAGATGGCCAAACCGGAGATTGCACAGATAGCTAAAAGTTTCTCTTGAGGGAATGGAAATGTCTCATATGACGATTGCAGTAGATGATAGACACCTCCTCCTTCACAGCCACAACGAATCACCTGCCCTGCCAGTATATCTTGAAAAGTAAGAGATATGGCGCCAAATATAGCTCCTTAGTAATTTGATAGACAAAAAGTAAACTCAAAGGAAAATCAAGTGCTGATAGAACATTCCCCAGTCGAATATGAGGGGTAATATGAACCTCCCCTTGACCAGTGATAGGGGAATGCTGCTTATTGGCCATAAGGATAGTTCGACTCGATGGGACTTGCCTCAATCTAGAGAATTGGCATGCATCTCCACATATGTAACGAGATGCACCCGAGTTAATGAGACAATCGGTATCTCGTGAAGACTCACATGCTGCACATGCTAAAGGAATACTTGAAGGGCTAGCATAGGTTGCAGTGTCAGAATTCCCTGTAACTTTGGATGTGCTTGAAGTTGTTTGAGTGGGAGTTACTATAAAACTATGTTGGTTGAGTCTTTGAAGTAGATCGTTATACTCAGCCCTAGTAATAGGAGTATTTTTTGGTACCGTTTTTGATGTAGCAACATCTTGGTAAGCAATAACATGCTTCTTATGCTTGGTCCAACACGTCTCACTATGATTAGCCTTCCTGTAGTAAGAACATTATGGTTTAGCATGCCCTTGATCTCCTCGGCCTTACCTATAGCCTCTGGTAGATGGAGTGCTCTACCTCTTCGTTGAGGGATTGCCATAGCAGAAGCGTGCTTAATGTGGGATGTTGATGAGAGTAAAATAGCGAGTTTGTTGAGTCTAGTATGTGCCTCCTCTATAGTGAGAATTTCTAGTAGTGTCAAAATGGCAACCATTGCTTGAGCTCTATAGGTCTTTTGAGACTTGCAAGAGCACACAGGAGAATATGTGTTAAGCCTCTCAAAGGCAGATTTTAGGGTTGAATAATACTGTGCAAGGGGTTGACCATCTTGTTGCAGATGAGTAATCTCATGGTGTAGTTGTAAAATGAGTGCAACATTCTTTTCTTGAGACTATGTTTGCCGAAGAATATCCCACATCTCCTTTGTTATTTTATAATACATGATCTTTGTTGCGATGCGCTAGATGGTGGTGTTCATGACCCACGCTTGGACCATGGTGTTATCCTTCATGATACATATTTTCAAACCTTTTTTTGTGGGTTTTGATTCAATTAGAACATGCTCTTTGTCGTGTCCTTCAACTGCATTAAGAATGGACTGCAATCAAAGAGCATAATTGGTTCCGTTGAACTTCACGATTGGGCTAAAGAATGGATTCTTGAACTCATTGTGGTCCCCATCTCCATGAGTGGTTCGCACCGTGGGCACCTGGGAATCGACAACCTCAGATGCCATAACTAACACAATTGGGATCCTGTAGTGAATACAATAAAGCTACTCCACATGAGCGATAGAAGCCCAACAAATATAGATCATAATATCAAACACATGAAATGGAGAGTTTAGGGGTTCAACCTCATTCCATTAATGCTATGAAACCACTGAACACCCTAGTTGGAGGAGAGAGAGTGGGGGTGGCATTATTGTCACCACTAGACTTGGAGAGAGATTGGAGGTACTGAAGAGAGGTGGAGGCACTTTAGGTTGGAGGCGACTAAGAGCAACCTCGGATGGTTTGCTGGAGGAAGAGGAGTCAATCTAGTGCTCCGATGTAGGCCTCTGATTTCAGCCTCAAGCTTGCCGCCAAGCACATTGTAGTCGTTGAAAATCTATTGTAGTAGTTGACGATGATCCCTGGTTGGTCAGTGATTGGTAAGGTGGTTGTCGGTTGGTTGGTGACTGGCGAGGTGGTCGTCGGTTGGTTAGAGACTGTTGGCTCCTCTCCCCTGACCGGTGAACTTGACATACCTTTAGGGCATATGGCCCACAAGGCAAATTATTGGGTCTTTCTTCTTACTTAGATTCAAGTCTGAATCCCAATGCAAGAGAAGAAAAAAAACCAATTATTTGGTGGAAGAAAGAAAAGGGGAAGACATCTAGAGGATATAGAGTTTTGTCTTAGGACTGCTACTTTGGTACCATGTTGGAGGAAATGTTTTTTCCATATCTCAATGGAAACGCTAGGCCCCTATATACAGAAGGACGGGCTAAGAACAATTACATTGAGATCCTAGAAGGAATAATAAAAGATGAAAGACAGAAAAGAAAACTATGTATCTTTCTACAATCTTGAAGGTTGGTGGTTTTAGTTGCCTTTGGAGGGCTACCATCTATGGCATGAGGAGATGGTCCAAGCTATGGCCTCATCTTTTTGTCATCTCAAAGATGATTTCATTGATGATAATTGTTGACATGATCCGAGGGAAGTAATGATAGATTAAATTGATTTTTTTTTATTGTTTCCTAAAAAATCCATCTTCACTTTTGTGAAGGATGTGGGTTTATTGTTGTTCATAAGATTTCATATAGTGAGTATGTTGTTCATAAGGTTTCATATAGTGAGTATGATTATAGGGCTCAATTACATCAGAATCTCATCTAGAATGGTTGTCAGTGCATTGGCGTAGGAGGCAGATATGGATACCAAACAATCTGGTCAGATTTCGGGATTGGCAGTTTATGGCTAGTTCAAATTCGTAATGGGATAGAGAAAAATTTGTCAACGAAGATAAGGTCTATTTCCAAAATAGAATTAATCCCAAGAGAAATGATTACAACAAATCTGAACAACCTTAGAACTGAGTCGACGAGTGGTGGGACAGAAAGATCAATGATGAACCGCTGCTGGCACTGTGCAGTGGAGAATCTTCTAAAATGGGCATGGCAGACAAGACACTCGGATTAGGAATGGTGACATCCTACCTGGATTATTTGCCGATTTTAGATCTTCAAAGGATAGTGTGCAGAGATGAAAATCAGAGAGCCACTCCTAACAGTTCTATGCCATCTATTCTAAGAAACTCCGGTGATCATTCATCTAGGAGTGTGTTTTCATTGAACAAGAGTTTCGATACTTATGATCCATGCTCTGCCACCCTTGCTCCGGGTATTCCAGCAGATTTGTATTGAACTCTTGGCTTTCTGAGTGACAGCATTGAAGGAGCCTCCCAACTGTTGACTTTGGGGGAACAGATTGAGGATTATGATTCTCCAAGCAATGGTGTTTCGGAAATGTTTGCAATCGAGTACAGGCAAATAGATTGAATTGGATGGGAAAATAGAAAGATTGTGAAAGTTATACGTTCTGTCACCGTTACGTGGAAAACCATTAGATAGGAATTTCTCTAGTGTTGGAGCCTCCCCGTATGAATAATTGGAAGGTGTGGTGGGAAAGCGAAATGTTTATAGACTGAGGATCCTTCTAGTTGTCGACTGATAGACCCCAAAAAAGACCTTTCTAGCTTCTATGTCCCATTTTATTGAGGACCGGAGTTGCCTGCCTGCCTAAGGTCAGTCACTTTGCTTTGTTCTGTCATCTCTACCGCACTGGTCTTCCTTCCAAGCAATTATGACTTCAGTCAGCTGCATGCATAGCACCTTGCTGTGGTCTTTGCTCGTAGTCCTTGAAATTCACTCTATGAGGAAGTCATGGAATGGGTGGCCATTGGCCAAAGCAACATGATTTTTTTAGGTGCCCAGAGCAATGCAAAAGAGGAGAAGAAAAATTAGGCATTGAGTTTATTTGATGTTAGGTCTTCCCTTAATTTGTGATGGGATGTTTGAGAACTTTTGGGGTCTTTTCTTGGGTGTAATTTGGAATCCTGCTTGGAGTTTGAGTATATGGGGATAATTGGTAGTCTCTTGTCTTGTAAAAACTGAGGCAGTGCCTCTGTGAAATAAAGTTTTGGATGGCTAGTTTTGACTGGCCATCCATTTTCCTAAAAAAAAGGGTATAGAAAACATAAAAGAAGAGAAAATAAAAAAATAGGTGCATGCGTTAGCGTCTCTATTCACATGCTGTTGACAAAAGGAAGGTCAATGGTGGATTTGATTAGGCTAGGCTTTGAATGGCTTGGTGGAATTGGAAATTGAAGTTGGGATGGAATAGGGATTCAACTTGATACACATATATCCACATATATCCATTATCTCATCCTTTCATGAGAGGATATGGATATTCATTCCATTTGTACTTTGGAAACAAATAGGGATATGGATGAGTTTCATATCCATATACATTATGCTCATTGGTATCAGACACAGACCCGTCTGATCAACACCTGGGATGAACTTCAATCTGAGTTTTTGAAGTTCTTTCCCGTTGGTCGAACAAACGCCTTGCGCCATCAGATTACTTACTTCACCCAGAAGATGGGAGAACCTCTTCATGAGGCATGGGATCGATTCTTGGATCTCACGAGAAAGTGCCCCCATCACGGAGTTCCTAAATGGGAACAAGTCCAGTCTTTTTACCAGGGACTCCGTGAGGACATTAGATTGTTCGTCAATGCAACTTGCGGAGGGAATATCATGGGTCAACATGGGGATACCATGTGGGAGATTATCAAGAATATGTGCAAGAACTCCATCAACAATGACTTAAAATATATAATTATAAATATATGCATAATACATAGTTACTTGATAATGCAGTGGATGGCTATTGACTTCCGGTAGCCATCCTTCCTTCAGAAAAAGAAAAACATAGTTGCTATAATTCTATGATTTTCTTTGTGTAATTGATAGAGTTATTTATATAATTTACTTATATCTTGTATGTTCTGTTCATTATGGCAACATGACTTTCATGATGGTAAATATTCATATTCACATCCTTTTTGGAAAATGGCAAAGGATAAGGTAACAGCCTTATCTGTATCTAACCTTTTGCATGTGGTGTTGGCAGTAAGAGTTGGAGTCAGGGACTTTGTTTGAAATTACTACTTGTATAGCCTGGCAATAATGTATGAAGGCACAATTTGTGTAACCTGGCAATATAGTTTTTATTTAAAAAATTACTTGAACCCAGTGAAAACGGGTTTCTATAACTAGAAGGCGTTTCTGTTATCTTGAAGAATCAGAAAACTTGAATGAATGTGCCATCTCAGGTTAAGTGGAACTTCTATAGCTACATCGCACATCAAGAGCAGCGTCAAGGTATATTTATCCAAAAGGAAGTTTGACCACTGATGAAAATGAGTTAGTATCAGGTATGCTAGGATACCTGTTGTAGACCAGTAGAGAGACAAAAGGGAATAATGGAGGTTGATGGGCAGAGGATGTCGGCATCTAACGTCAATCTATGTGCCTATGTACCAGTTCAGTGTAGTTTTGATTGTGCTGCATTAAGTAGGGATCTGTGACCTTTTTAACCTTTTCCTGTACGAGCTGTGTTTCATATGTACTTCGTAATTGTGAAGCATGCCATCTGTTTATAATTTGAAGTACAAATATGATACTACAACAAATGGCTCCAATTTCTGTTTTAAATGATACAATCTTGTTGGTTACTTGTCATTACCATCCGTTGCTGTATGCATGTAGTGCAGGTGAAACAACGAACACATCCTAAGTGCTATGGTAGCCAATGGATCTTGTGTATGTTTCATTCCTCACCCAATCCTGTTTTCTAGCATGCTATGGACAAACTTCTGTTTGGTGACATCTCTATAATTCAGCTTTCGGTGTATACAAGGCGCTTTATGGTATCCAGTTGCTGATCATTATAGCACATCTGAAAACACTGTATTTACAATGTAATCTATCACAGACATTTAAAACAAGATATTTCAGAGTGAAATCTTTAATTAGTTGTGACTCTAACTGTTGGTTTAACTATTTCTTGTTAAGAGATGCAATTTCAGGTATGATAGCTGTTCATTAGAGTTGCATGTTTTTATGATCCCCTTCAAATTTTGTTTATTTCTGTTTTTATAGGATGATGTCACTGTATATTGTTATGATTGGATTGCGTTACTTGAAGGATTTCGCTTTTTCTTGCCCATCTTTTTCCTTGAATGCTAATTTTTTACTGTTTTCTTTTGCTTTATCTATTTTGCTACATAGGTGTTGCAAACTGGATTTACATGGCACTGAGCCAGGCTTTTGGGAAGACTTGGATGCTAAAATTGTGGAATGTATTAGAAACACATTGGATAAACGTATTCAGTTTTATGAGGATGAAGTACGTAAACTCAGTGAACAGAGATTCATGCCCATATGGAATTTCCACAATTTTTTTATATTGAAGGTGATTCAGATCCCAGTGAAAGATATCTACTTGTCAGTAGCCTGCATAAAATGTCTCCTCTTATGAGATTTCTGTCAAAAGTTGATCTTGATAACCTTTTTGCTTTTGCAGGAGAGCCTAGCTTTTATGTTTGACATAGCACATCTACACGAGGATGCCTTACGGGAATATGATGAGCTAGAACTGTGCTATCTTGAAACAGGTTTTAAGATCAGTACTCAATATTGTTATAATAGTAATATAACTACTATTGCATACTTTTCCTAATGCAAGATTGCTTGTAGCACATGTCAAGGAAATAACCCTGTCAGGAATTTATCAACCCATGGCTTATTTATGAATCTGAAGACTAAGTTGACATATCTAAATAATGTGGAAGCAATAAACAATCAAATAATGTTTGGGTTTATGTGGAAACCTCATTTACGAAGAGTGTGGAGAAAATCACGGGAGAAGTGCCCCTGCAGGCGTGTTTCTCCGTTATTTCTTTTCAAAAGAATAGGTGGGGGGTACACACCTATTTATAAGCCACTACACACATAACAAGGTCCCATTACACTATCACACACAATTCTCTCAACACTTCCCCTCAAATTAGAGTATGGAATGCTCAACTTGTAACAAAAAGAAATCTATTCTATATAATAGAACACAATTTTCTGGACTAGTTCTTGCTTGTAGGCGGAAACATGGGCTAAAGATGCTAAAAGAACTGCTGATGTCTCTGACAATGGTCTCTCCTCTGGAGACTTGGTGCTGGTGGCTCCCCTTTTAGTATCCCTGAAAAGGGTCTTCCTCTGAAGACCTCGAAAAGTGGATCTCCCTCTCTGGAGTCCACAAAATTGGATCTCCCACGTAGAACCTGAAATGGGCCCTACCTCTAAGGACCTCGAAACTCTGGATCTTCTAGATTTATGATTTTTCATGTGGAGTTCAGGAACAAAAGAGACTCCCGAATGAGGGGTGATTATAACAGGCTTCCACACTCCCCCTTTCTCCCATACTCGTATGGGAGAAGAAAATAATTATAGAGAAGAAATGAGAATAGAGAAGAGCTTCTCCACCTCTTATTTGGAATTTTCATCTTTTATTTCTTTCCTTTTTTTTTTTTAAAACTTCAATCATCTCCTTTTCTTTTTTCTTCTTTCTTTTTCCTTTTTTCATATATATATTTTCTGTTTCCTCCTTTTCCTCTCCTTTTTTTTCTTTCTCTTTGTTTCATCTTTTTCTCATTTTTTTTTCTCTTTCCAACGTGGAAGCAGAGAATTAGATAACATAAAAGGACCTAAATCATAACCTAAACAAAGGAAATATAATGTGGAATGAATATCGAGACTTCAAACCTTGTCGCTTGCAATTGAAGCTCGATCGCTTCCGCCAGATCTCACTGCTAGGGGTTACAAAGCTCTGTCTGCAACAGTGATGCCTTGGTCTCCTTTTGCTCTGATTTGATCCTTCTTTGTTTGCTCCAATCTCGCCTAAATCACCGCTGCCATCATCACCATTGCCGAGATCTCGCCTTCGATCAACTTCACCTTGTACGATCATCGTCAGGGATCATGTGATCCTTCTTCTTCGGCTAATTTCACAAGCGTCATCGCTGCCTTGCATGAGATCAACCTTGTAGCACCTCCATTGGGCTCCTCTGCTCCTCCTCGCAAAGGTCTTTTGTGCTGCCTTCGCAGGTCTCGTGTTCCTCCAAGTAAGTGCCATCTTCGAAAAAAAAAACACGTGGAGCTTGTCTATCTTCCTTGTGATCGCGTGCACCACCAGAGATCTCTTGCGCGATCTCTCGCTGAGATTAGGATTGGGCTATTGCAGCCCTTGTGCGACTCCTCGAGCGTCGCTAGAGCCTTCTTGCCTCACAATAGGCCTTTGAAGAGCGGAGCATCCCGTAGTCGTTCTATACGACGGCGTTGAGATCATAAAAGAAAAAAAATCCAAGAATCAACGTGCTCTGATATCAAGTTGATAGATCTAAATAATGTAGAAGCAATAATCAAAGCAATAAACAATCAAATAGCACTTGGGTTTACGTGGAAACCTCACTCGCGAAGAGCGGAGAGAAAATCATTGGAGAAGTGCCCCTATGGGCATGTTTATCTGTTTTTTCTTCTCAAAAGAATAGGTGGGGGCTACACACCTATTTATAGGTCACCACACACATAACAAGGTTTCACTACATTGTGGGATTAAACACCACACACAATTCTCTCAACAGACTATGCCTAGATGTGCTCCTTCAGGATCCATCTAGAATAAACTATTTCCATTACATTTTCAAATGCTATGGAGTTTTTTTCTTTGTACAAGAGGGAAAGGATGACTACTTGAGGCTAGTAGTCATCCAGATTTTATTAAAATCAGAAGGGAGTTACACCATCAACCTCCAAAACCTTTCCCTTACTCAACAAGGGAAGAACGGATACAAGCAATAGTTTTTTGAGAATATGATAGTCTAAAGAAAAGCTAATAATCCTGAATTAGGAGAGTATGCTTGTTTTATCTTTTTCTGTTGTTAGAGATAATATTAAATTTAGAGATATTATTTAGAGAATTAGGAATGTTAGTTTTAGGAGAGTATGTTTTATCTTTTTTCATTATTAAAGATATGATTAGATTTAAATTGATTTTAGTAGAATTACGATTAGGATTGGTCCTGGGACCAACTTTTATTTGTTTCTTGAGATTTCAAAATAATATTTCCAATTCCCCAAATCTCCACATGATATCAGAGTGGATTTGATCCCACTAGAAAAAGGGGGAAGAAAGGGAAACAAGCCAATGAAACCCTAGGGTGGGCATCTCAATGACATTGCCAGGCCTTGTGGCCACCGATGAGTCACCAGCAGGCCTCCTCTTCTCTAGGAGATCCCTCTGATCACCTTCTCCTCCATCATCTCTCGATCAAGGGTTGTGATCAACCTCTCTCGCTCGATGTGTGCTTTAGGCGGTGAACAAGAAGCACCATTGACGTCTTCGGTGACTAGGGTTCCGGTAAACCACTTGTATGACATTGCCAAACCCTCTAGGGCACTCTGGTGGCCGAGCATTGCCACTAACTCCTCCGTTACACTACCTAAGGGCCTTCACCGACTATTGTGCTGCCCTCTTTGCCTTGGTTTGCTATGCTACGCCTCTTACGATGTCACTAGCGTCACTTTTTGCTGCTGAAAGGTCTGGTGACACTCTAACAACCCTCCTTCCCGCCAAGCGATGCTTCGACGATGGCGCTCGGGCTGGAACAATGCTTTTGCAGCTATGTGCTTGTGTTTGGGTTCCTTTGAACCTTAAGGAGAGGCCGATAATTTGGGCACTTTACAGTTTTTGCCCTTTGTTTCTTGTTCATACTTGTTAGCCAAGAAAAAAGAGGAGAGAAAAATGATGAAGGGAAAAAAAAGAATAAAAGGAAGGAGACTCATTCTTTGAGATCTCTACGTGAGAGAAGCTTAGTTGTAGTCTTTAGAGAAGAGGCACACTTCGAGTTTTCGTGTGGGAGAGACTCATTTCTGAGATCTGCTAATTACTACTACTTGGGATTGTCTCCCATTCTAATGTTGCTTGAGATCGTCTCTCATTTGCTTCAACTACTGCTATAGCCCTACTACTTTCGTTTGTGACTGCTACTTTCACTAAAGTCTATGTTTTTGATGCTAATTCTACTTGCTATTGCTGTTGCCTGCTTGGGATCGTTTCCTATTACTTGACTACTATTATTCTCAGTTTACTGTAGTTGCTATTTTTGCTACGGCTGTTCTTGCTCCTTCATTCTACTACTTGCTCCTCCAGAAGTCTACATTAAGGGGTAGTTTACTTTTGTAACAAGTTGGGAGTTGCACGCTTTAACTTGGGGGGGGGGGGGGGAGTGCTGGAGATATTATTTAGAGAATTGGGAAAGATAATTTTAGGAGAGTGTTCTTGTTTTATCTTTTTCCATTATTGGAGATATGATCAAATTTAAATTGATTGTAGTATGATTACAATTAGGATTGGCCCTCTCTATATAAAGGGACCAACTCTTCTCATTTGTTTCTTGAGATTTCAAACTAATATTTTCAATTCCCTAAATCTCCACAGACCTCTTTCATATTTAGTATGAATTGATCCAACCCAATCATTGATCTTCCCTTCCCGAAAGATCTCTAAAATGCCTCAAAGGAGCTAAAATCTTTTTAGTCAATACATATCTCAATGCAAACATGTGAAGACACGGGACATATGAAGAACAAATGGTTGACATCTTGAGAGAACATGAAGCATCAACCTCCAGAAAGTTTCTTTTACACCTTAACTTTGCCACATCAGTTGTCTCCTTATTACCTAGGCAAAAAATTGAACTTCAAAGGCGCCTTGGTTCCCCATGATTGCCAGCAATGCGGACCAAAATCCTCATCGATATCTATCAAAGTTGTAAAGCATTAAAAGCTTGTCACACTAAGAAATCACCATCCTCCCATCTCTGACCACCCTTATATCGAGCCATACGATGATGACCTCTAACAACCTCATGTAATTGAAAAAGCTACTCAAACATGGCGTTGAAAAGTCTTGATACAAAAGATGGTGTCAACTTCTTTCTGTAGGGTCTAGTTGAGGGGGGGGGGGATGGAGGGTGACGAAGGATGGATGGTCGTCAGCCATTGGAGGACGCGAAAGGGGAAGCTTGAGTGGCCTCAGTGCTTAAGGTGCTTAGGGCTGGGGCACTTCGCAAGGGAGTGTCACGACCCTGTTCACTGCATGCGATGCGGGGCATTTGGCCATTGCAGGCGGTGGTGTCGGCGATGTGGGGTTTTGGGGGGTAAGGCTTTGCTTTCGAACCCACCCCCACCTTCAGATGGTGACCCCCTCGTGGAGGTCTTGGCTCCATGGTCGGCTCAGATGAAGCCATTGGAGGTGGAGCTCGTAGGGGTACTTGTTGGTGAGGTGCTGTAGGGGGAGACTCATGCGGGGGAGGTGAAGGAGGTATGGAGTTGCTGGGGACCGAGGGGACTCCAAAGGTGGCATACTTGGGCCCAAGCAAATTCCTTCTCTTTGGCTTGGGCCATGGGATGGTAGAGAGGTTGGTGTTCAAGGTATTGAGTGGCTTTGCCTCCTTACGGTGGCGGTGGCCCTCGATTTTTGACAGCGCGATGGTTGAGAGGCCCTCGAGGATGGCGGAGATGGAGGTGGTGATCAGGGGAATCCCCATTCACTTGAGGACGACGGAAGCTGTGGAGGCGGTCATATCACCGTTCATGTCAGTCAAGTCTTGCCATGGCCTTGGCCTCGTTGAAGGTGATCTGTCGGAGGTGGGAGCTACCATTTTCTTGATTCCAGGTAGGGAGGTGGTGTGCAAGCTCTCGCTTCATCTCGGTGGAGCAGCATGGGTTGTGTTCATTGACGTTAAGCTAGAGTTGAAAAGGATGTATGCTCAGGCTCTTGGTTTACCAGATCGAGGGGTGAAGGCTGGGAGCAGTGGTGGGGGAGGTGGCGCCGCAGGGATGCCAACAATGCAAAATTGGAAGACCAAGGGTCACGGCGATGACCTCGGGACGGGTGTGAGGAATGTGGCGGCGGTTTCGAAACCTGACGTTTCGTGGACTCGTGGCATTAATTGCAACAACGGGAGTCGAAAGGCCATGCGTCGTGTTTGGAAGGTGAAGAGATAAGGCATTGATGGGGGCACTGATTTTGTGCCATCGGGTGGCGAATTCGAGGCACGTGAGGGGGGAGGCGAGCCACGCAGTGTGGTTGAGGGGAACGTTTTTGAAAACTTTTCAAAAATGTTTTCGTTTTTGGAAAGGGACTAGCTGTCCCAGGCTGGTGGGAGGTGCTCTTGTGGCGTAGACAAAGGAGGCAGACTGGGGCTGGATGCGGGTCCGGATCTGACTAAGGATCCGATTTTTGGAGGCGAACGTTTTGGAGGTCGTCCCATCACGCATGCGACATTGAAGATGGAGTCTTGTCCGAGGAAAGAACATGCTGTCTTTGCGGTGACGGAGGCGGGACAGAGTTGCATTGGAGGGGGCCCCCTACTCCCTGTTTGGAGGTCTGGGAGGGGTGGTGCGCTTCCATTTGCGTTGGATGGAGCGGCTGCGGACAACAGTTGAAGGGTCCTATGCAGCGTCGCCGTCAGCTGGAGGAGCGGCCAAGCTAGTGAGGGAGCCAATGGTGTCTAGTGAAGGGGTAGACGAGGTGGAGGGAGCTGGGCTTGGGAGCGGATCAGGTGGGGGACGGCCGGAAGATTAGGGAGGAGGGGTCTGACAGTGTTGTGGTGGTGGTGGCGGGGTTGCCGACGGTCGGAGCCACTGGAGCTGGGGGTGAGGCCTCTTGCGGTAGGGATGATGGAGGAGGATTGGAGAACATGACGGAGGGGATGGGGGGCGGAGATGGTAGGAGGGACGGTGGGGAGAGGTTGTAGGCTGCGGACTTTGGCCGTGTGGAGATTGACGAGGTGGCTGCAGCAACTGGCTTTGGAAGAACCGGAGGGGAGGTCCATTTGTTTACCCAATATGAAGGTCCTTACATGGAATGTTAGGGGTCTCAATGACCCTTCCAGAAGGGCGGCGTTGAGATCCTATCTATAAAAGTGGGGTCCGGATGTTGTGCTGCTCCAAGAGTCGAAGTTACAACTCTGTTCTTTGGAAGGACATTGGTGGAAGCACGTTTGAGAAGTTTGTGGTGCTCGACTTTGTGGGACATTCTGGGGGCATCATTGCTGCTTGGAAGGGGGATGTTTTCTCTATGGAGGACTCAATGGTGGGAAAAAGCGTAATTTCAGTTCAGCTTAGGAGGCATAGCGATGGATTTGGTCTGGCTATTTTTGCAGTTTACGGGCCTATTTTGGATTCCAACAGGTAGGTTATGTGGGAGGACCTGAGCCAGGCGGTTGTGAAATTCTATGGCCAGCCGTGGTTGATGGGAGGAGATTTCCATATCACTCTTGTAGAAGATGACAGACATGGGGGAAGAGGTGGGCAGGACCGTGGTTCTGAAGAGTTTATGGAGTTTATGGCGACACATGGTTTGGTTGATCTGCCTCTGGCCTCTTGTGCTTACACATGGAGGAGTTCAGGGGGGCTCTTATCTAAATTAGATAGGTTCTTTTCCTTTCTGGAGCTGGCAGAGGTCTTCCCATTGGTAGGGGTCTATTCTTTGAAGAGACCGTTCTCGGACCACATGCCATTGTTGTGGAACTCTAATGGGGCAACCAGATTTGGTACGTATTTCAAGTTTGATTGGGCCTGGTTGTTGGAAGATGGATTCAGACTTAAGGTCGAAGATAGATGGAGATCCCTGTAGCCGGAGGGATCTATAACAACGAGGTTTGTAGCGATTAGCGAAGCTTAGGGACCTCAGGAGCTACTTGAAGGAGGTTAGGAGATAGATGAGAGAGGACCAGGAAGGAGGAGGCCCTGAGGGAAGTTGAGAGGCTGAACAGAGTCGAGGATTTAGGCCTGCTGACGGCCAATGAGAGAGTGACCAGGGCGAACCACCTGAAGACCATTCAGGCAGAGGATCACAAGTTTGAGGTGAAGTGGAGGACACGATCCAGACAAAAGTGGATTAAGGGGACTCCAACACTAGATACTTTCACATGGTGGCCTTTGGAAGACGACAAAGAAACTGGATTAACAAGTTGTTAGTGGGGGGCACAGAGTTTGTTGGCAGGGAGGTTGTGGGCAAAGCGGCCATGGATTTCTTTAGGGATTTCATGGGGAGGAGATCGGGACATTGGCGGTGGCGTGGGTTAGATATCTCGTCTATTTAGTTGGATCAGGTTGAGGAGCTAGTTGCACCTTTCGCAGAGGAGGTACGGAAGGTGGTTTGGGGCCTGAATGCTGACGGTTGTCCTAGTCCTGATGGTTTCCCGATTCATTTCTATAAGGAGTTTTGATCCTTGCTCAAGGAGGATGTTATGGAGGTGTTGATTGAGTTCAGGGAGGGAAACTGCGGCTTTAATAGGCTTAATAAGTTCTTTGTGTTTCTTCTGCGTAAGGAGGGAGCAGAAGTTATTGATGACTTTAGACCCATTGCCTTATCTAATGCAGTATACCTGGTGGTGGCTAAGGTCTTGGCGAACAGGTTGAAGGAGGTGATTGCAAAGGTGGTCGCTGAGGTGCAGGCGGGGTTCGTGCCTGGAAGGAATATTCTGGATGGTTACGTGGTTGCCACGGAGATCCTATCCTTATGGAGGAGGGTGGGGAAGAAGGCGTTTCTTTGGAAGGTGGACTTCAGTAAAGCATACAACTCGATTCTATATGGTCATTGCTCTGGGTTTCCATGATTAAAAGGGGGTTCCTGCCGGTCTAGATACAATGGATGAAGTAGTGTGTCATGATGACCTCCTCGATTCTCATCAACGGGAACCCGGCAGGGGGTTGGATATAACCGAGGATGGGTGTTAGGCAGGGGTGTCCTCTGGCACCTATGCTCTTTGTCTTGGTTGCAGATGCACTGGCAAGGTCCTCCTGTAGAGCTTGTGAAAGGGACCTACTAGGGGGTTCATCGTTGATCATGACACCATGGTTCCGGTTCTCCAGTATGCAGGTGACACCATTTTCTTTGTGGAGGGGGCAGTGACAGAGGCGAGGAGGATCAGAGTGTTGTTAGAGTTTTTTGGGAAGGCGTCTGGCTTGCAGATTAACTATGGGAAGTCCACTTTCGTCCCATTTGATTTGACGGAGGAGGAGGCTAGGGCTTGCAGTGATGTTTGGGTATGGAGGAAGGAGCCTTGCCTATTCCATACTTGGGCCTGCCGTTGACAGATAGAAGGGTTTCAGTGCAGGACTGGTTTCCCTTGGTGGAGAGGATGGAGGGACGTCTGGCGGGTTGGGCATCGAAGTTGCTGTCTAAGGGGGGAAGATTGGTGATCCTGAAAGCAGTGCTTGCAACGATGCCTTCATATTTTATTGCAGTGTTCAAGATGCCGAGACAGGTTGAGAAGAAGGTTCTCACTTTTATGAGGAATTTCTTCTGGACAAACTTTGGGACGAATGGAAGTGGGGTGAAGCTAGTGGCTTGGGAGGAGGTATGCAAGCCTCTTAAGGAGGGAGGTTTGGGAGTGAGAGAGTTGGGAAGAATGAATGATAGCCTCCTGATTAAGTGGTTTGTGAGGTTGCTTGGGAGGGAGGATTGCTTGGTTGGGAGGATTCTGCGGGCATGATATGAGGCACCTTTTACTTGGGATCTGCTAGCGTCCCCTTCGAGGGGAACTTCCCACTTCATTAGGGATCTCTCTAAGTTGGCTCCCAGGATTCAGAGTTTCTTCACGCTGATGCTTGGAGCGGCGGGAGGGGGGGGTTGAGTTTAGATTCTGGAGGGATGATTGGATAGGCCAGGGGCGACTGTGCGACCGGTTCCCCAGGTTGGCGGTGGATAAAGATGTGGTGGTTGCGGATGCATGGGATGGCTGTTGGTGCCCCCACTCTTTCGGGGAATCTACTCGATCAGAGGATTGGTGATTTGTAGGAGATGCTGCGAGATTTGGAGGGTTGGCAGCTTGAAGAGGGGGAGGATTTGTTTGGGTGGGAGGAATGTGATTTCTCTGCTCGGGATGCTTATAGGAGGCTGGGGGACCATGCCAGACAGAAGGGTTTTGATCTTCTCTGGGATTGCAGTATGCTTTGGGAGGCTATGTGCCTTTTGCAGGTGAAAATCTTTGTATGGCTTCTTAGGAAGGTACGGATCATGACAAAGGTCTGGCGATCCAGGTGGGTGTAAGGGGTGGATACTGCTTGTTCGCTTTCCATGGAGGAGTTGAGGATGTGGAGCACCTATCTTTCACATGCCTTGTGGTGAAGATGATATGGAGTCGCTTTGGAGATGGATGGTGGTCAACATGCTTCATGTCTAGATTTTTAGAGGTCTTTCAGGAGAGACACCGGAGGTGATGGCCAGAACTCTTTCCGATCCAAGAAGGATAGGGCATGGCTGATTGCAATTTTATGGGCCATTTGGCTTGGGAGGAATGCTGTGGTATTTAGCGGGTAATGCCCCTATGTAGAGAATTTTGTGGAGTTTGTGCTTTTGTTTGTGTCCTGGAGTTAAGCTTTGTATGTTGGCCTAATGCCTTGTGATTAATAAAATTTTGGGTGGTTATCGATTAGATAATCACCCCTTCACTTTAAAAGAAAAACTTCTTTCTTCTAGAAAAAACCTACCCCTTCTTCACTAAGGGGTTACTCCAAATATGTGAAGACACGGGACGTGAAGAATAAATGGTTGACATCCTGAGAGAACATGAAGCATCAACCTCTAGAAAGTTTCTTTTACACCTTAACTTTGCCATATCAGTTGTCTCCTCATTACCTAGGCAAAAAATTAAACTTCAAAGGTGCCTTAGCTCCCCACGATAGGCAGCAATGTGGAACAAAATCCGCATTGATATCTATCAAAGTAAGTTGTAAAGCATCAAAAGTTGTCACACTAAGAAATCACTATCCTCCCATCTCTGACCACCCTTATACTGAGCCACACAAAGATGACCTCTAACAACCTCATGTAATTGAAAAAGCTACTCAAAATTGGCATTGAAAAGTCTTAATATGAAAGATGGTCTCAACTTCTTTCTGTTCTAGAAAAAACCTCCCCCTTCTTCACCAAGGCTCCACTCCAACTATTGATTAGTTTTGCATCCTTGTCTTGTGCCAAAGAAGAAAGCTCGAGAAAGGAAAGGTGAAGTGGACCAAGGCCACACCAGTCATCCTTCTCAAAATATTTGCCTATCACTAATGAGTAGAGCAAATAATTCCTATAGTTGCAAAAAAATCATTAGAATACCCCTCCAAAAAAGAGAGTCAAAGCCCAAAGAAAGACATCGCTTCTCCCAATAGAGAATCTTGCCATACTAGCCATATAATAATGTAGTAGGCAAACCCACTTTCCACCCATCAACTTTATCCACCACTTTTCTAGCAAGGCAACATGGATATTGCAAGCACCTTTAGTCCTAAGGCTACCTTCGGAAAGTGTGCAACACACCTTTTGAGAAACTAGGTTACCTCTTGCATTTCCATCACAATCCTTCTAAAGGAATCTCCTACAGATAGCCTCAATCTTGCTAACAATGTCTTATGGAAGCAAAATATTGTCATAAAAAACAAGGATTGTACCCAAAATTGCCTCACCAAGACCAGATGTCCTCCCCTCGATAGAAGCTTAGACTTCCACCATCCAGCTTGCTCTCCAACCAACTCAAGGTAGATGTAGAAAGAGGCAAGCTTGGATAAGTAATCAGTAAGTCCCCATGAGAAGGCAACATAGCCACTAGATCTCTTGCCTCTAGATCATCCTTGTTAAATTGTGATGTAGATAACTTTTCGAAGTTGATGGTGAGACTAGAAGCATCACTAATTACCTTCATCACAATTGCCATATGCTAAGACTCAACATTGAGTCCTCCATAAAACAAAGAGTGTCATTTGCATTTTTTAGAAGAGGAACCATAATATGAGGCACTCCTTGTTTAAAGTAATTTGAGAAGAAACTTGCTAAATAGAATATGAAAGAATTAATGGCTAAAACATCCACTATCCACAAAAATAAAGGGCATTGAAAATCCCTCCTCGGTTGAATTGAACCTTCAATTGGGTTGCCAGGAAGTAGGTTGCAAATGAGGTTGTTGTAAGACACCATTGTAGTCAAAAGGGCATTAAGGGTCCTTATTGAGGCGTAAGGTGCTAAGTTCTCGTTAGGAGAAAATGAGCACTCAAATTTATTCATCAATCCCTAGGAACCTTTATATAGAGAGGCATTATGGGAAATATTAACACTACATACCCCTGTATAACATAAGAAATAACAAAAAAACTAAAAATAGCCCATACAACTCAATACTCCCTCTCAAGTTGGAGCTTGAACGTCAGGCATGCTCAGTTTGGAACATAAGTAATCAAGGCGCTTCTTGGAGAGTGCCTTAGTTAAAATATCAGCAACTTGGTCTTCAGTAGAACTATAGGGGATATATACTTTTTCAGCTCGCACATCTCTAATGAAGGGGCAGTCTACCTCAATATACTTCGTCTGCTCATGGAAGGCTGGATTATTGGTAATAAATGTAGCAACTTTATTGCCATAAAACATGGGAATACAGCTTGACACTTGTGTAGCAAGATCATGCAGAATAGATCGGATCTAGAGAAGCTCGCATGTGATATGTGTTATAGCTCTGTATTCGGATCTAGAAACAACATTCTGCTTTTTACTCCTCCATGTAACTAAATTGCCACCAATGTAAATGCAGTATCCGGTAGTACATCGTCGATCCTTGTGAGCCTTGACATAATCAGCATTGGAGTAGCCCCTTACGTTAAGGTGACTATGCTTCTAGAAAAACAAACCTCTCTTAGGAGCCTTCTTCTATAAATACTTCAACACTTGACAGACTCTTGACTAGTGTACCTCTCTAGGTGCCTGCATGAATTGACTCAGGTGTCCCACAGCATAAGAAATGTTTGGCTTGGTCACTGCCAAATAAAGAAGCTTGCCCACTATGGCACGATTTCTAGTCATGTCTTCCAAAAGCGGGCTATCTGCATTAGCTAAAGAAATAGAAGAATCTAGAGGAATACACATAGACTTGCAGCCTAGCATACCTGCATCTGCCAACATATCTAGTAATATTTCCTCTGAGATAGAGCAAGGCCCTCGTCAATATAATGTACTTCGATCCCCAAGAAATAACTGATCAACCCCAGATCCTTGGTAACGAATTGAGATTGCAAAAATTCCTTGTCAAATTCAATACCAGCAGTGTCACTTCATGTAAGAAGTATGTCATCCACATATACAATGAGAATAATTAAGTCCGTCGTCTTGTGCAAAGTGAAAACTGAGTGATTGGATGATGATCTAGTTAACCCATACTCCTGAATAGCTTTCCTAAATCTCTCAAACCACGCCCATAGGCTATCCTTCAACCTATAGATTGCTTTTTTCAATCTTCTGACACTCCTCCTGAGACATGAATCTAGAAGGCTGCTGCATATAAACATCCTCATCCAGGTCACCATACAAGAAGGCATTCTTTATATCAAGTTGGTAGATAGGCAACTCTTGATTTACCACAATAGAGAGAAGAATTTTGACAGAATTCAGCTGGGCCACTGAGGAGAATGTCTCCAAGTTGTCAACGGCAAAGATCTAAGTATAGACTTTGGCCACTAGTTGCGTCTTGTAGCACTCAATAGAACCATCTGGGAGGCACTTGAGGGTAAACACCCATCTATACCCCACAACAGTCGCTACTAGGGGTAGATCAACCAGCTCCAAGGTTCCCCGAGATAAAAGTGTAGCTATCTCGTCCTCCATGGGTAGTTTCTAGGAAGAATCTTGGAGAGCCTCAGTATGATTGCGTGGAATCTAGTAACTATCAACTGCAAGTGATAATGATTTCCCTAGCAAATGGTCAAGAGACATATAATGTGAAACATAACGGGTACATGACCTTTGACTCTTCCACTGAGTAATGAGAAGGTCTAAATCTATAACCTCAGCGGAAGGGGTTACCTGATTTCTAGTTGAATCCATAGTATCAGTAGGAGGTTGAGCAGGAATGGTGGATAAGGGCTCATATGTGAGAATAATGGTGGCTTTGCGATGGCATATCCGCGAATAAAAATCAGCTGGCTTAGAAGTATGAGGTGGTGGATGGGATGGCTCAGAGGGTTCTGGAGGTATTGTAGACGGTATGGGAAGATGGATATCCCATGGCACAACAGAAGAAGAGGTAATCCCTTTCCTAGAGTGGTAGGGAATCTCCTCAAAGAATGTAACATTGGCACTAACATAGAACTTGTGAGCTGTAGGATCATAACAACGATATGCCTTCTGGGTCCTCGAGTACCTTAAGAAAAGACACTTGACAGATCGGGGAGACAACTTATCCACTTTCAATAAGTGGACAAAACAGACACAATCAAAGACTATGGGAGGATGAGCAAATGCCTCTAGGCCTGGTAACAAAACAGAATAGGGCGTCTAACCATCTTAGATAGACGAGGACACCTTATTAATAAGGAATGCGGTAGTAAGAACTGCATCAACCCAAAATTGGGAAGGCACATGTATTTGAAACATAATCATCCATGCCACACCAAGTAAATGTCTCAACTTGTGTTCAGTCATCGCATTCTGTTGGGAGGTGTGAACACAAGAGGTCTGGTGAACAATGCCTAAAGAAGAGAAAAATTGAGACAAAGTAGTGTTTAGAAATTCTAGGCCATTGTTAGTCTGAAACATGCGAATAACAATAGAAAACTGAGTCTTTATTTTATCAACAAAATTTTAATCAATATAGGAATTTTCAACTTGTCTTTCTTTATATAAACCCACGACAAACAGGTACAATCATCAAACCAAAATCAGAAAATGTTGAAAACCCTTAACATTACGGACACGACATGGTTCCCACAAATCTGCATGGATAAGAGAAAAAAGTGACTTAGTTCTCTTATTCAGAGTAGGAAACGACCTATGATGCTTGTCGAGTTGACACGCATCACATTGAAAAGAATATGAAAACTGTAAATCAGGACACTAACGATGCAAGACTGTAACACTTGGATGACCCAGGTATAGATGTCACTATAAGGCAGTAGTGGCTAAAGTGGTAGCAACAATGGAATGTGTAGGTGGTAGGTCAAGGTAGTAGAGACCATTTCTGCTCAAGATCTCCACCAATCTGCTTCATCGTCTGGAGATCCTGTAAGAAGAAAAATTGATAATGAAAAACAGCTTGATAATTTAATGTCCTAGTTATTGATTGATGGATATTAAATTTAAAGCAAATTTTGGGGCTTGCAAAGAACCAATCCAAGAGATGTCATTAAGGCCTGTTACAGGGGACAAGGCAGCATCAGCCAGCCTAACATGGAAAGTTGTGGTAAGGGACCGAAGAGAGGAGAATAAGGTGGCATCCCTTGTGATGTAAGAAGCACCTAAGTTGGCAATACATGCAGTGCCATGTATATTGGCAGCAATGGCCGTAGTACCTGTTTGGTGGACAACATAAGCTCCTGTAGTGGACACAGACTAGGAGGACATCAATCTGTCTTGCTCCTCCCTAGAGATAGTGATTTGGGGGCTAGCATGCTTCTGCTCCTGATACTGACTCTCTTCCCCTCCAGAGGAGACATGGTTGGCTAGAGGACCTTGAGGAAATTCGTGCTTGATCTTGCAGTGGTCAACTGCATGATTGGTCTTGTTGTAGTGCTCATAGAAAGGGCCACAGCCCCAACCATGGCCACTGCTATCTCCTCTAGCAGCACATCCTCTCCCCTTCCCTTTATGGGCTCCTCGCCCACGACTAAAGGATGCCATGGCATAAGAGTCAAAGAGGGGAACATGTTAGATATCTCCAGGCGTGAAGGATAAGCATATATTTGCGCCTGTGGAAATCTCCTCTAGTGTCATAAGCTGGTCTTTCATCACCTTGTACTTAGGGCCCAATCTTGCAAGTAGCTGTATTGATCGGATAGCTTCTCGCTACTTTGCCATGATCGCCACATCAGATGAGATTGGCTGATGGATGTACTGCTCATCCCGTAGATTTTTCATGGTGCCATAATACTCAGCCAGACTCAGAGTCCCCTTTCGGGATGTGTGTAACTCAATAATCTGGTAGAGACATGCTATGTTGCTCTTGTGGGAATGTATCTTGTGTAAGACCTCCCACATCTTCTTAGCAGATGAATATGACATCACCTACTTGACAATAGACTCCTTCATGCTATTAAGCATGCAAGTAGCCACTCAGTCATAGTCAGCCTCCTAATCATCTGTTTTGACGGTTGGCTCATCCTTTGTGAGGATATACTTCTTCCGATGTGAACCTACGAATTGAGAAAAAGAGTCGACTATAGAAGTTGGTCCCATTCAACTCGATAGAAGTACCCTGCATATGAGATGGTGCACTCGTGGTTGACAACTTCGCCACTGAGTCACTAAGGGTCTTCTTTGGTCACCCATGATGCCTTGATTCGAAGGAATAGAAGATGAAGATCTCCTTGCACAAAAATTAGATCATACGGCAATCACAAAGGGATATAGGGTTTGAAAACTAGTGATTTCATACCATATAGACAACAGAAGAGGCCTTACAATATGAAAGAATGAATTTCAGATCGTAGAGCAATAGATAAATGTGCTACAAGAAGCGTGACACACGCTATGGCATGAAAAGAGCCCTGGTAGTGCCTCTCCTTGCAGCAGAAGCCGTCGCCGAGTGCCTGAGGGATCAAATCAGATTAGTAGCACCGGTCTTGGCCTACTGTAGCCCTTGTTTGAAGTTGTAGGTGGCGACATAGAGCCCATATCAGGCTGGCAGCACCGGTCTTGGCTGCTGCACCCCCTGCCTGATGTTACAGGTGGTGGTGCAAAGGGTAGGCCAGACTAATGATGCTGGTTTGGGCCATCGAATCGACCTATAGGAGGTAGTGTTAATGAAGATGGTGGTTGGTGGCACTAGAAAGGAAGAAAGGGGTTTAAGCGGCATGTTTGGAGGCTAGGGTTGGTGGGATGTCAGAGCTTTGGATTAGGATTGTTGCTCTGATACCATGTTAGGAGGAAATGAGTAATTAAGTTTATTCATCAAGCCTGATGTACTTTTATATAGAGAGGCATCATACGAAAAATAACACTACATACTCCCATACAATATAATAAATAATAAAAAGATCAAAAAATACCCCATACAACTCAACAGTTCTAAATGCCGATTTCAACATTATTTTAATGATCTTAAAAATGTCTTTTTGGAGGTTGTTAGAGGCACACTAGAATTTCAGAGTTGTTCCTTAAATATAAGCATTTCGAAGGCATGCTAGAGACATGTCAAAGAAATTTGACATTTTGACAGAATGATTATAATAGTAATAAATTCATACATATACTATTAGAACTTAGTGAAATTATTGCACACTAGGGGATGGTCGAATTGTGGGACTTTTGACTTTGTTAGGAGAGACATAGGTTTGAGTCCCCATCCTTGCTTTTACTTAGGGATTGGTGTGTATGGGTTGCCAATTTCCCCTTGATTTGCTCAAATGGTATTATGGGTCATTGAAAAAAGCTTAATAAGTACTTAAACATGAAATCCTAAGATCTAGCAATCTAGCTCTTTTGGACATATAAATTTAACAAGGGATTCTTATATTCATGCCCCTAGAATCTTTGCTAATATCATCTATACCCGTATAAAATTCATTATTACATATATATACCCTTGTAAACTTGCATTGTTTGATAGATATATCCTTCCGTTAGTGTTTATTGGTCTTCTGGAGTAATTATGATTACATCTCAACCATGCACCATAATTTTTTTTTTTTAAATGTAAAAGGGCACTTATCCAAGTGATAACCACCAAGAAATTGTATTCCAAAAAGGGGCACTATGCTATATTACAAGTTAGAACTCCAAAGGGAAATAAACGACGATACAGACTCCACAACATTCTCAACATGCAGACGTTGACTCCTAAACACCATTGCATTCCTTTCCAACCAAATGCCCCACAAAACCGCGAGAGGCCTTGCCCTCTCCTTTTTTGTCTTGAATACATTGTCGCTCCCATCTCTGTTACCACATCTGAATGACCTCTAGAAATCATGAGAAGAACCGTAAGTCCATCATCCAACATCAAACTGACTACAGACTTGAGCTGCAAAAGGATAGTTGAAGAATAGGTGCTCAACATCCTCATCCACCCCAAGAAAAAGAGGACATCTCGTATTCGCGTCCGGAACCCATCTAGCCTTCCACATCTTCATCATAATTTTGCCTCTCCTAAGCAGCCAAATAAATATCTTCATCTTTAGAGGACAAGCTGCCGACTAAACCTAGTTGCAATCTCTTATAAGATCGATGTCCCCCAGCACAACAAGATTGCTCAGCCTTTTATAAGCATCACTAATAGAGAAATCCTCTTCTTCCCATTCGTAAGCGTCCACTCCACCCTCCGGTTGAAAACCCTCCAGCTCTTGCAACAACATCTGGACCTCTAAAAACCTTTGATCAGATAGATTCCCTGAGAAAGTGGGGCAGCAACAGTCATCCCACACATTAGCCACCATAGCCTCCCTGTCAATCGCAACGTCGAGACTTTGGGGAAACGATCACATAGCTTCCCTTGCCTCGTCCAATCATTAAGCCAAAATTTGAAGAAACTCCCAGAACTAAGCACTAGTGTAAAAAAACTCTATACTCTGGCCACCACCAGGGAGAGGCCTCTAATAAAGTGCGAGGCACCTCAGAGGGGAGACATCAAAGAATCCCAATGCAGCGAGCCACCATAACACATCTGCAATATCTTGGCCACCAAACACTCTTCATTCCCAAGCAGCCTAGCAATCCACTTGGTCAAGAAGCTATCATTCATCCTCTGTACCTCTCTAACTTCTAGACCCCCTTCCTTGACAGGCTTGCAGACCTCCTCCCACGCCACCAACTTCATCCCCTTCCCACCCGCTCCATAGTTCGTCCAAAAGAAGCTCCTCATTGAGGTTTGGATCTTCCTCTTCACCTACCTTGGCATCTTCAACACTGAAGCAAAGTAGGATGGCATAGATGCTAGCATCTCTTTGAGAATCACCAACCTTCCCCCTCTAGACAGGAGTTGAGACGCTCACCCTACCAATCTCCCCTCAATCCTCTCCACCAAAGGGATCCAATCATGCGCCGATACCCTCCTATTTGTCAAAGGTAACCCCAAGTATGAAATAGGCAAGGCTCTCTTTTACGTACTCAAAGAGGCACTACAACTGTGGCCTTCTCCTCCGACATGTGGAACGGGATGAAGGTCAACTTCAAATAGTTTATCTGGAACCCTGACGTCTCTTCAAACAGCTCCAGAAGTACATGTATTTGCCTCGCCTCTGCCTCAATGCTTTCCACAAAGAAAAGCATGTCATCCGCATACTGAAGCATCGAAATGACCCCATCATCCAAAGAGAACCCCTTAATCAAGTTCCCTCATAGGCTCTAATGGATGACCTTGTTAGCGCATCAACAACCAAGACAAATAGCATAGGCGTCAAAGGACACCCCTGTTTAATACCCCTCAGCTGTATCCAACCCCTTGCCAGGTTATTATTAATCGGAACAGAGAAAGATGTCGTTGTGACGCACTGTTTCATCCACTTGACCCAAATCGACAGGAATCCCCTCTCGATCAAAGATGCCCACAGGAAGGACTAGTGAATCGAGTCATACGCCTTCCTAAAGTCGACATTCCACAGAAAGCCATCCTCTTCTCCCTCTTCTAATAGGCAAGGATCTCCAAAGCTGCAACATAAACATCAAGAATGCTCCTTCTTGGCACAAAAGCAGTTTGCACCTGAGACACAACTCCACTGATTACTCCCCTCAATATATTTGCCAGGACCTTTGCCACTATCAAGTAAACAACATTGGAAAGGGTAATAGGTCTAAAGTCATCAATGGGCTCCGCCCCCTCCTTTGGCAATAGGAACATGAAGACCTTGTTGAGCCTATTAAAGCTGAGATTCCCTTCCCTAAACTCTGCTAACACCTGCATGACATCGTCTTTAAGCAACGTCCAAATTCCATATACCATATTTATCCACCTAAAAAAATGACCCCCAGAGATAGGTTGTTATGAGGTGGTTGGGGGAGGAGGAGCCTGGGGGTGGTAGAGATGTGCAGGAGTAGGGGCAGAGAAGATAGTGGAGTGGATGAGGAAGGTAGGGGTTTAACGGAGGTGGTGGGGTGAAGGCAAAGGAGGAAGAGGAGGGGGTTGAGAAAGATTGTAGGAGGATTATGGGGCGGTGGGGTGTCTCAAGAGTAGGAGGAGGGTATGAAGGGGGGTTGTAGGAGTTAGTGCTTATGGCGATGGAGAGGGTGTTGGTGGTGGGGTAGAGGTTGAAATGGAGGTGGTGGACAAAGAGGCAGGCGATGAGGTCGGGCTGGGAGTTGTGGAGGAGGTGGAAGGAGAATGTGGATTGAGGGGGCACTGCCATGCCACCACTGTCATCACCATCATCATGGATCTCGACGATGCCACCATCATCGTGGCCTTTAGTAAGGTGGAAGAAGGGGAGGAAAGGAGGAAGAAGAAAAAAGGGGAAAAAAGGAAAAACATGAATAAGGGTATTATGTAATTTTTGTATTGTGTTGTTAAGTTTAATGGTCTTAACCTGGGGGTATAACTAAAATGGTTAGCAAGTTTATAGGGGTATAGATGTAATAATGGATTTTATAAGGGTATGGATGATATTAGGAAAGATTCTGGGGGCATGGATGTAAAAATCCCATTTAACAAACATAGATCTAGTTATCCTTAGATTAAGTGATTTTAGCATTATCCTATCATAAAAGACATGGATCTACAAGTGTAACCCTAAATGCTTGATAGAATCAATCTAGTAGAGATCGTAGCTTATCCTAGTTTAGAGAATAAGAAATATGAATTTTTACATGCATGCCCTTATAAACAAGCTTAATTACATCCAAACTCTTAATACTTCATTAATACATTCATACACTTCCTCTTTTTTCTCAAAAAAACAAAAACATTCATGCACTTACAAACTTGCTCCCCATGACAGTTTCACCCCTAGGTTAAGTCTTTGTTAGATTTGAGGTTTCGTTGAAGTTAACGCAAAGTTCAAAAATTAGTAAATTACATCAATACTCCTATCAATGTTTTTAAATTACGTCTGCTATCCACTTCTTTGCCCTTTTTTTCCCTCTTTTCTTCCACCTCTCCTCTCCTTCCTCCTTGGGCTTGGATTGCATCTCCTCAATGGAGGCCATGAAAGTGGTGGCGACATCGCGATTGTTTGGAGGTTGTCCTCTTTCTTTGTCCTCTCTAGTCGCCCCTTCTCCTCAGCCACCCTCGACCCCTCCCTCCCCGTTAGCCATTGTCCCTCCTTCCCCCCTAGCCATATTCCCGTTCCTACATTCTGCTCAGCTACTATCTCCCCTCTTTGTGATCTCTCTCTCTAAGGAAAGGAGAAAAATATTTTATTTATTTGTTTTTTGGATTTGGATGTAATTAGGAATGTTTTAAGCGGCGTGGATGTAAAAATCCCATTTTTTTTTGTTTAACTATGGTGAGGAATTATATACTATCCATAGTTATTGTTGAGAGAATTTAGTGGTTGCTTAGTACCACATTGGAAACTGTGGCACTTTGTGTGTGTGATGGCTTATAAATAGGTGTATACTCCCTCAGTTATTCTTTGAGAAGAAATATAGAGAAAACACGCCCATAGGGTGCTTTTCCTGTGGTTTTCTCTTCGCTCCTCATGAGTAGGGTTTTCACGTAAATCCAAATATTTTGTGATGCTTATATGTTTTGATATTATGCTTTCGTGTTATTTAAATATTTCAATTTGGTATCAAAGCAAGTCGTTCTTGGGTTTTATTATTCATGCCTTGATTCAACTTAGATTTTATTAAAGTGATTCTTGGGCTTATTTTCAAACTTTATTATTATTCATGGTTGATCCATCCATAGTTACCATTGCCATTGATCATGTGCCCTAAGTCATGCAGATTACATTGGGGCATGTAGTACCACAGAGCCTCGCGGCATCCACTGCCACAGTTTCTAGGGCTCGCGTAAGGTGGAGCGGCGCCTAGGGTCGGGGCCACTTGACGGAAGGTGGTGGATTTGGCTGACTTGGACAAGGAGCCGAAGACGATGGTGTCGCGGTGGCTTCGAGGTAGACACACACGTCGCCATTAGTTGCGGTGGTTGTAGCAGTCGAGCCTGAGGTGGCGGCACTCACCGCGTGGGCGTGACCGGTGGCCATCGGAGGTCGCAGTGGAGGACGAGGCTGATGCCGATCGTGGCCGTCCTTGGCGACAGGGTTGAGGAAGAAGTGCTTCGTGGTGGCACTGCCACCATCGGCGAACATGATGTAGTGGTTGTCTCGACGGTGGTGGCCCCGAAGGTGGCGGCGACAGCCTAGTACTTGGAGAGCTCCAACCTACCACAGGAGAGCTCCTAAGCTGGTGCTGGAGGCTCTTGGCCTTGTAGGCGAAGGAGTTCACGGCGATGCGTATACGGCGGATCTCGTGCGAAGATGGTGAGAATTGCGGCGTGGATCTTGGCGACGTGGACCTCGGCGATGTTGGCGGCGATGGAGCAGAAGAGGTTGCATGGTTGGTTGGGTTCTTGATTGAAACCCTAAGATCTCGTGGCCATTTTATAACTTTGGTTTACTGTTATGCCCTTGTGCCCCTTTGGTCAACACTATTGCAAAAAAAAAAAAAGGAAACGGTGGAAAAAGAGTTAAAAAAAGGGGAAAAAATCAATAAAAAAAGGAAAAAAGGAAAAAAAATGAGGTTAAGAGAAGAGATGGAGAAGTCTTCTCTAGTTTTTCAGAATTTATTTTCTTGTTATTTTTTCTCCCATACGAGAATGGGAAAAAGGGGGAGTGTGGAAGCCATTATAGTCACCCCCGTTTGGTAGCCCCTTTGTTGCAGTCCCAAAGCATGATGGGTGACATCGGGTATCGCTACGGATTTGCAGTCTTAAGGCACGATAGCATCTTCTAGCAGTTGAGGTGGCATCAGATACTGCTACAGACTTGTTTAGTAGCTGATCTTCACATGAGAAACCAAACTCTGGGAGGTCCAGAGTTTTGAGGTCTCTAGAGAGAGGGAGATTCATTTTCGAGGTCCTCAGAGGAAGGGCCCAGTCGGTTTCTATGTGGAAGATGCAACTTCGAGGTCTTCAGAGGAAGACATAATTTCAGGGATACTGAATGGGGAGTCATCAACACTAGATCTTCAGAGACAGCCACAATTCTTTCAGCAGCTCCAGCCTATGTTCCCGCCTGTGTAGAGTGGGTCTCTGTGTTACAAGCTGAGCATTCGATGCTCCAGCTTGAGGGGGAGTGTTGAGAGAATTTAGTGGTTGTTTAGTACCACATTGGAAACTGTGGCACTTTGTGTGTGTGATGGCCTATAAATAGGCGTGTACTCTCAGTTATTGTTTGAGAAGAAATTATAGGGAAAACACGTCCATAGGGTACTTCTCCCGTGGTTTTCTCCTTACTCCTCGTGAATGGGGTTTCCACGAAATCCAAGTGTTTTGTGATGCTTATATACTTTGATATTATGCTTTCGTGTTATTTAAAATGCTTTGATATTGCCATTTTATCACTAGATGTAACAACAATAGCATATATGTATAACAACGTAAGTTTGTAGGGGTATGGATGTAATAATGAAGTATTGGAGAAATGGGCCAAATAGAGAGAGAATCCTTGCGGGTGTGCTTCTCATTCCAACAATTACACAAGAGCAACGATGGATCAAAATAGGTTACTATGTCGCCTATGTTGACCTTAAAACATTGAAATGGTGCAAAAATTCACCTAAGACCACTAGTTGAGCTAAAGTTGATGACACATTATTGAAATTTGACGAAATGCGACCAACAATCTTGCATTTTGACACCAAAAGTGTGTCAAAATAGCCCTACATCCAGAAATGGCTATTTTGTTGACATGCTGTTAGTGTGCCACTGACACAAAACACTTTCAGGTGCTTGCTTGAGACAAGTTAGGTGCTAAATATTTGTACATGCATACAATTTTTTTTTGAAGAGAATACATACATACATATACATACACACAAAAATGATCTTTTTCAAGAAAAAAAAACAAAAGTGATATACTATGCACACGTATATGATATATAAATATTTATGCAAACACATTCACAATACACGGCTGATGCAGGAGCTGGTAGGCTGGGCACTGGATGAAGGTCTTAGTGCTTTCTCTTAGGAGGAAGGATATTTCTCGGCGGCAAAGATATATTGCAGGCTAGGAAGTGGAGTGGCTAGCTTCGACGCTGATTTTTTGCGGGACTGCAGACTATTATGGAAGGCGAAGTGCTTTTGAAGGTGAAGATCTTTGCTTGGTTAGTGAGAAGAGGAAGGATTATGACGAAGATGTGGAGAGCGAGATGGGCCTAGACTAAGGACTTGGCGTGTCCCCTTTGTGGGGGGCTGACGAGGATATACAACACATTCTTTTTCAATGCCCTTTTGTGGTGCAGGTTTGGCAGAAGATGGGGATCGGTTGGATCTCCTGCAGGGATGAGGTTAGCTTTTGGTCCTCTTTTTGCAGAGGAAATGCATGTGATGGAGTCTTCACTTTTCGCTCCAAGAGTGATAGGGCGAAGGTTTTGGTTGTTTTGTGGGGGGTTTGGTTAGGGAGGAATGGGGTGCTGTTTAGGGGAGAGAGACCTTTCGTTGAGAATTTTGTATCCTCCATTTCCTCCCAGGTGGGATTTTAGGGATCCATTTATTAAGGTCTGTTGTAATTCGACTTTTGGAATGAATTGACTTTGGGTGGTTATCTCTTTGATAATCGCCCTTTTGTTTTTTTTTTGTTTTTAAATACACGTACATATACACATGTATACATATATGCATTTACCATGCATGCATCTGTGCATGTACCCACATAAGACTCGACCAATAATGGGTCGGGTCCATTAATTCCTTTTTTTTATGCGGGTCTAATGGGTCTGCATGTCTATCAGGTCCTATGTGAGTCTAAGGAATCCTCTTTGTCGGGTCTATCAGGTCATTGTGGGCCCAACGGGTCCAGTACAAGTTTATTGGGTCCATATCGGGTCCATCAAATCCATGCAGGTCCAAGGATTGAACCTAAGACCCGACCTAATAAAGAGGCAGGTCATGTCTGACCCGACCCAATTTGGAATCCAATGTTATTGAGTCAGGTTCGGGTTAGGTTATCCAGACGGGTTTGGGTTGGGTTATTGGGTCCAAGTCCATTTTGACACCCCCTATGTCATGGATCTCTCCATTACACCTTTTGCTTTTGGTCACTGGTGTCATTGTTTGCCCAAGAGTAGTAAGAAGATCCTCTAGGATCCTTCATGACCACTGTCACATATGATTGATTCGGGGCTTCCGTGAAGATGGGGGGAGAACCAATGGCCATGAACTACCATTGTCTCCAAGGGCCATTCAACTTGGCACATCTACTATTGACCAAACCCCCACCAAGGTGTCAACCATCCTGGTATCCTCTGTCAGTGGCCCTAGACCATTATGCCTCCTCAATCTCCCAAATGAAGAAACCATCTCCAAGTATCACAGTTTGAAGGGGATTCCTCAGATTGAGACCTTCACAAGTTGCTTGATGGGATTGCTTCCTTACTGTCCCATCTATGTTGGGCACAAGCCACCATCATATTTTCCCAACACCACACTCAGCAGTAAACTTCCGGGACTGCCTCTCTGCTTCTGAGCAACCACACAAGAGGAACTTGTTGCGGTCACCTAAATTGTTGTAAATCCCCGAGTCACGGCTTAAGCTTCTAGGAACTGCCACAAGCACTGACTTCTCAGATGGTGCTCCAATTACCATGTTAGCAATTGAACTTCCCTGCAGCATCTTCTTTTTACATTGAAGAGCTTCCAACCTGGGCACAGGAATCTTTGTTATCCTGTCATTTTGAGGCCTGAACTTGAGTACCCAGACTTGCTACCATCCTTGGCGTCACCAGACGAGAAGCAATTTGGTGGCCGCTCCCCTGCATCTCAGGCACACTGGCACACAATCAGGTCACAATAGTCACATGCAAAATCACCCCAACCATGACAACGAAAGCATTGCAGCTTCCTCTGTACTGTGGCTTTTCTAACTTGCGAGTCTCCGACGTCATCTAGCCGCCATTCTCTACTTGGCCTCTCCTTCCCTTCTCTCTCTCTCTCTCTCTCTCTATTCTCTCTCTCTCTCTCTCTCTCTCTCTCTCTCTTCTCCTCAATAGATTCCTTTTAATAACAAGATGAGAAGTAGAGTGGAAGTCACCATGGGTTGCAGTGCATTTGCTTTTTGGTACATTTGAGCCTTGGCACACCAACATTCTTTGCCATGGTCATTTTTGCAAATCATTGAATAAAAACACCTATGAAGTTAGATTTTGTTCATAATGTGGTCACTTTAATACTATGGTGGAATCACGAAGTTGAGCATGCAAGAAGCAGTTAAGACCCACCTTTAATCTCCAGAGTTGCCAACAGTGTTTGGGAGCAAGTTCTATTCTGTAGTATCTCCCACCTACATCCTTTGAACAGATTTACTTGAATACTTAAAACAAAAATACAGACTTTAGAAAATAGTCTCCCTAGGCCAATCAATCAGAAAATTGTGCCTATTAGATCAAAGGATCACTGTTAGTATGGATAAGCCAAGTATGTGTGCTGGTAATGGAGTACTCCATTAACTACTTGACCATGTTATCTTTTGGTTGATCAAAACAGTTTGCTTATTCTTTTCAAAAAAAATAGTTTGCTTATTTCTTAGTTTCTTATCTTAATCATTGTATCATGTTTCATGCATTAGTTATGAATCATGATATCAAAAATTAGGAATATAAAAAATAATATTCTATTAGAAATCCATTTATAATAACAAGATTACTATTGCTTTATTGTGCCATATTTTTTATCAGTATAATTGTTGAATGGATTATTCACTGCCTTACCTTAATACAAAAATGCAAGGCTCATTAGTCACTGGCCCTCTCAACAGAATTATGCATAGGCACTGTTTTGTTGAAAGAATATCCCTCTAAAATAAGAAACTTCCCTCCATCTTATTCCTCCAACCATGGAGAAGCTATTTTCCCTTCCAAGCAAATGGATAAAATAATGTTTAGCCCTTAACTTATGCCTTATTCCGGCAAGGTGGAATAAAGCTTTTTCGCCTCTCTTCACTAAACATAAGTTTCAAATCCATACATGTACACCTACATAGCACATATGTATGTGCATGTGTGTGTACATACATACATACATACGTACGTACGTACACACATGCATGAATGCATATTCTATTCATGTTAATCTATTCTATGCTACACGAAGTGAGATATTGGTTATTCTATTTTCCATCAAAATAGTACTTTCAATTATTGGCACCAAAAAAAAAAAAAGGCACCATGCCTATTTTGGAGCTACTTGTTTTGTTAGAACATGGAAAGGAATAGAAAGAATTTTGCTGATTTAATTCTTTCTAAC
Source organism: Thalassia testudinum (assembly GCA_037157565.1). Classification (NCBI taxonomy): domain Eukaryota; kingdom Viridiplantae; phylum Streptophyta; class Magnoliopsida; order Alismatales; family Hydrocharitaceae; genus Thalassia; species Thalassia testudinum. The sequence goes on along the minus strand of JAZHRO010000039.1, from coordinate 97,307,259 downwards.
CTACATCTATGAGAGCTTGGATTCCTATAGTATTATATTTCTTTCTTATTTCAAGAAATCCATAGGCGTTTCATTGTGTGGGCTCTCATAAGAACTCACAGGTCACACAGGTAAAACCACCACTTTTGGAAGTCCACAAGTGGAATAGAATTTGCTTAGATGTATTGCACACCACAGCTTTCGAAAAATGTTGCTTTTTTGGGTGTGTCCATAGATGAATTTGTGCAAAGCCCTTTATCATCATTGTGATATGATGAATCTGCTTTTTATGCAGCAAATGGATTCATAGCAATTATGATCTATTCTTATGTTGATAACCATCCCTCCCTTTTTGGAAAAAAAGATCTTTCTTTTCTTATTTTGGAAAAAATCTTGAGTATGTGCTCTAAACGGTTATTCATATTATGGCAAGGTGTTTCTCTGAGTAAGTAATAAAAATGGTTCTTCCTAGTAAGAAAGGAATGCTTTTTTATCATGTATTCTCTTGTAAATGCAGTGAACAGTCCTTCAGTAAAACAGAGAGACTTTGGTGGTCTGGAACAAGGTGATGATCGGGCAATGCTTCTAAAACCTGACTATAAGCCTCTACATCAGATCATTCAAGAGGATTCTTTGAGGGAATTTGAGTTCAGACAATATTTATTTGCTTGCCAATCGAAGGTGCTTATAATGATTCTTTGGTCTTTGTTGTTTCTTTTATTACCTAGAAGATGCTGCCAGGGCTAACTTTATTACCTGAAGCCATTTCAATGAACCATGAGACTTATGATTGGTGGCTTCACTGATTCCACTTTTGCTGCCTTGGTTCTTGGCTAATAAGCTCTACATGTGACAACATAGATATTCTGATCACTGTTTTAAAAATCGCCTATCATCAGAAAATAATTATCGGTAACCTTAAAAGACAAAGAACATGCAGCGTCATGAAAAATTTCAGAAAATAATTAAGGGAATACAAATAAAAAATGTAAAAATGTCTAATGAAAGATTAGGAGCTTTTGCTGGCAGCTTAAATTGTTTAACTGCTCTTGTGTAGGCATACATCGTTGCCATTACGCCAGGTCTATGTATATGATTTTCTTAGCTTCCTTTTCACCAACATTTGAAAATGTTAACTTCATGATAGCTCTGGGTTATCACTTTCTATCGAAATGGATGGTAGAGTGATGATTGTTCATTGGATGTGAATCATGCAATTTGGATGCAAAATAAAAAGAAGCTTTTATTCATTTGAGGTATTCAAGCAAAAAGGAAAAAGATCTGGAAGTTGCTTTCTAGTTTTGGTCCCAAAAGGTGCCATCATTTACTGCTCAAGATAAATTATTTGGAAAAAAGATTGATGATCATTGCACACTCACTTCTTCAAGTTCTTGAGAACTTCTGACCATTTTTATCAACTCCTAGCAACAGTTTTTTTTTTAAGGAAAAAAAGGATGATCACATGGGACTAGGGATCATCCTAATTAATTAATAAAAGAAAGGTTACAATGGAAAATAATACAGAAAATTAAGTACTTCCCCAGAGCTGCTTGACAATGGAGACATCTTTACAAACATTTTACATGAATTGTCTCTTCCCTTTAAGGATGGTAGCATTTTGTTGTAGCCAAATTGCTCATAAAATGGCAAAAGTGGTGGCAAGCTATTGCTTGGTTTTGAAAGGATCAACTCTTAGCGATTACCAAAATTGATTCGAAGATGTGTAAGGCCATTGTCCACCACAAGTTGTCCGTACCTCCTCAGCAAAAGGGCATGAAAAAAAATTGAATGATCACAGACCTTTTCTGCCTCGCCACAGAGGATGCACGTTGGATCTGATAGAGGTGCAAGTTTTAGCCTATAGACTTTTGTTATCAATCTCTTCCTCCTAAGCAACCATGCAAAAATTTTCACCTTTAATGGCATGGCTGTATTCTAGATTCACCGACAATCTTTATTTATGGGGAAATAGTCTCCTATAGGTTGACTGCATAGAGAAAGAATAGTCTTCCCTTGTCCAGGCATCGATAAACCTTCTTTAGGTGCTAAATTCCCGAATGCCTCCTGGAGACCCTTTTATTAGAAAGACTGCTTGAAACATCAAGGGTCAGGAATGTCCATCCCAACACTACACCATAGTTATGATCAAGTTCATCGTTAAGGCATAAAGGCAGGGATATGCATCAGCAAGGGGGCCATGGTTGGTCCGGTCCAGTCATCCAACCAAAAGAAGAAATCCCTCCCATTGCCCAAATCAACATAGAAAACGGGAACGATGGTTGCCATATCATGCAATAAAGATCTCTAAAAAACTGAGTCGCCACTTCTTGGTAACGTCCTATCTAACCAACTAATCTTCCTCCCATAGCATGCTGTAAAAACCTCTATCAATAGGGACTTCTTCCTACACATGATACTGACTATCCAATTCACAAGAAGAGACTGATTCATAATCCATAAGTCTAGTACACCCAGACCCTTCTGTGACAGATCTACAAACATCTTCCCAAGCTACCAAAGAAATGCCTCTATTTATTATCCAAAGCACCTTTCCAAAAGAAACATCATCTCAAAGTGTCAATCCTCTTCAATACCTTCGGAGACACAGCAAACATGGAGAGGAGAAAAATAGGAAGAGTTGGAAGGATCAACTTATGTAGCACCAATCTTCCCTCCTCAAGAGAGCATCTTCGACTTCCACCCGACAAGCTTATCCTTAATTTTCAAAACCAGGTTATTCCAGTTTAGAGACTTCAAAGGTCTATTGGAAAGGGGAACCCCCAAATACTTTAAGGGCAGCTCCATGATTGGAGTTTCCAGCATGGCATTGCAAAGGTGGCCCTCTTCCCTTGCCATGCTAAAGGGAACAAGTGAAGATTTTTTTCTATTAATCTGCAAACCAAAGAAGAGTGGACAAGTTCCAAGCTTCCTCTTGCAACCCCTCAATGAGAAAATTGTATCGTCTGCATATTATAGTAACGGAACTAAATTCTGGGATGCCCTCGGACTGAAATCCCTTAATAAGCCTTCCCTACATATCGAAAAGGTACAAAGAATGCGAGAGTCCACAACTAAAACAAATGGAAGAGGTGCCAAAGGACAGCCTTGACAAACTCCACGATGTGGTTAACTCCGACGCCCTTTAGGCCGTCCATTAACCAATACCAAAGGACTTCGTAGTAATACACCTTTTCATCTAATTGATTCACACATCCAGTAATCCTCTCCTCTGTAACAAGGCCCAAAAGATTGCCCAATCCAAGGAATCATAAACTTTAGTGAAATTAATTTTCCAAAAAAAAACCCTTTTGTGTCAGACCTTCTCCATTGATCGAGGATCTCATGAGCAATTGCCACACTATGCATTAAGTGTCTCCCCTTAATGAAAGCAGAATGGATACGGCTAATGATCACATCACTGACCACCCGCAATCTATTTGCCAATACCTTAAAGATTACCAAATAAACATAATTGGATAGGGATATAAGTCTATAAATCTTCTCAGCAGACTCCATTTTCAACAGTAAAAAGATCAAGGATCTATTAAGTCTCTCGAAGCTGGAGTTACTCTAATGGAATTCGTTCAAAACATTCATGAGATCCCGTCCAGCCACATGCCAGAATTCTCTCATGATCATTGGAAAACCATTAAGACTAGGCACCCCCTCCAAATTAAGTGACAAAATGGCTACTTTCACCTTGGTCTTTGTAAAAGGTCGAATAAGGTTCCTAGCTTGATTTGTAGAAATCAAAGGTGCCCCTCGACCCATCCAATTCCAGCTGCCCCCTCTGCCATCTTTTAGAGAAAGCTCGGAAATGATCTGCCACTGCCTTACCAATGCCTTCCCTAGAAGAATGCTTTGTGTCATCTACCTTGATCTTCCAAATGAAATTCCTCCACTCCTTTCAGTAGCGACCATAAGGAAAAATTTGGTATTTGCACCTCCCTCCTTTAGCGACAACTGGCAGGATCTTTGCCTCCATTCTACCTCCTCTTTCTTCTCTTCCTGGAGCACAACATGCTGATTGGCTTGTCTGTCTTGAACCTCTTTTATGGAAAGCAACCAAGTGTCCTCCATCTTGTCAAGCTCTGAGATTTTAAGCAAACTAGCCTCTTTCCTCTGTCAAGGCTTCTCTCTGATTCTCTTATAGTCTATCAACTTATAATGCAGGCCCATGAGCTTTTTAGCTATGGTAATTGTTGCTGAGTCACAAGAGGGAAGCACTGACCACCAATTCTGGACTAGCTCTGAAAATTATGCTCAAGTAGCCGTGACCTCTTGAACTTAAAATAGGAAGATGGTTGGAAATTCTCATTTGACTTCCAAAAGAGAGGTGTATGATTTGAAAAAGGATGACGTCCAGCCTCAACGGTAGAAAAACGGAAGATCTCCATAAACTCCAACAACCCTAAGAATCTGTCAATCCTGGACTTAGTTGTGTTGGTGTCAAATCCTAAAGACAAAACTCTGCCACCAACTCTTGGAAATCTGAAGATTTTGTTTCCACCTTAGTCCTTAGTACCACCTTAGGGGATCCTCTGTAGTCAAAATGACATTAAAGTCCCTTCCCAATATAAAAGGTGACCTGCCGATGAGGTAGAATGCAGAATGCAAATCCTCCCATAAAGTAGACTTGAGTGTCAGACCACAGGGCCTGTAGACATAAGCAAGGCCAAAGGAAGAGCCATCTTCACTCCTGAGCATGATAGCCACAACATGCTGCCCAGTCCATTCTCTAACCAGGTCAAACTTAGTCCACACCAGGAAACAATGATCCCTTCAAATCTACCATGAGCATTAATCATGCGAAACTGATCAAACCGTGCTTCACCTACTTGCTGCCAAAGAGCTTCATCATAGGTTTCAAGCTTTGTTTTTTGAAGGAGCAAAATATCTACACCCCAGTCAGCCAAATATCTACACCCCAGTCAGCCAAATATCTACTAAGTGATCTTCGACGGTTCTAGTCACAAAGATCCCTAATGTTCCACGAGACAATCTTCATTTAGCACATCGGTTCTCCTTCTGAGCTCCCATAGCTCTAGCCACGGCATCCTCATTCGCGAAAGAGTTGCAGTCCGTTCGGCAGTTGCAGACCAGCCATGCCTAAGTCTCATGGTCTGAATTCTTGTGTGGAGGCAACCATGGGCAAGCCACCTGAATTCTTGCTGCCCATCCTCTCATCAACAACTAGCTCCCCATTTGTATGATTGATGGTCTCCTCTTGCAAATCAATATTCCCTAGCAGCAACCTTAAAGAGGAGGAAAAAGGGGAGATTGAATCTGTGCAGAGAAACATACTTGCAACGGATTAGTGAACATATTCGGTTCCACATTTCACGAGTGGTGCTCTTTTGGCCTAATTTTCACCCTCATCCATACCATCTGCATGAAGGAAGACATCCTTCCGCCATCGCTCCTTCCTGGTGCAAGTGGTCCTCACCACTGAGCAAATTGCAAACACAAATCGACTGCCTTTATTGGATGCTCAACCTGCTGCCCCAACCGAGGGTACACAGTCAAACATGGTGCAGGTTGTAGCCACCGCTCCATCTGAAGCCGCTGCTGGTCCCAAAGCTGATCCAAGGTTAGAGGTGACAACAACCACCTCCATACCTTCCTTGAATCGCAAACAAGCTGCTGGATCCCTGCCGGCTGGTTCCACTGTGAGGTTTGACACTGACTCGACCTCTGCTACGAACACTGACAATGTTGTAGCTGGAGACTCAACCCCACGACTCCCTGCGTATGCACTCTTGTTGGCAAATGTTGCCACCTTGACGGGTGGCTTAGCTTGCTCGACCATTGACTCCTCTTGTTCCATTGCCCGAACTTGAGAGCTGCCTCTTGTTGCAGCACCCTTCGCTATCATGGTCATGATTTGTGACAAGGGTGCCATCTCCATAGATGAAGCCAGTGGCTAGTCGAAGAGGCTCTGAGCATTGACCTAAAAAGTGAAGGCATAGGTGAGAATTGACCATCGAAAGAGCCAAACCCAGCAAACATAGGAGAAGAAAAAACATTTTCTCAATATGCTCCTGGCGCAAAAAGGGCCCATCCCCATGCAACCCGTAAAAGGAATGCCCATATGCAAACATAGAGTGGTTCGTATCGGAACTGGATTCGTAAATGGATCCGGAACCCACTTGCACAGGTGATGCCTTAAAAGGCATATCCAGGACCCTCATGCCAGCATTAGAACTGTTCTCCAAAAATAGCATGAACGGAGTCCCTGAAGTTTCGTTGCCATCCACATGGATGACCAAATCCTTGTCTCCCTTGCGAGTCTCTGACCTTGTTGGTTGATGGTTTGCATTCCCAGAATTGACCTTTTGATTCTTGCAATTAAGATTTCCTTTCCTTTTCCCCTTCAGTACCCATTGGAAGACAGTCATCTCTGACCGCCTCACCATAGGCGGACCTTGGTTGCCCACCGCTGCTGGAGCAAAGGCCCAAATGGTCTCCCTACTTTGATTTAACGTTGCTGCCACCACCTCTGCAAAGCTCTTCCTTTGCCCCCACATTAGGAATCAGACCAAGCCAAGAAGAATCGCCAAGTTGGAGCACCACCATGTTGGGGATGTCTCCAATATTTTTGACCTCAATAGAGACTGAAATCCACCTCAAGTCGTTGGCCTCAGGCCATATCCGATGGCATAGCTTCAACTTTGCAAAAGGTGAGACTAAGGCCTCGACTACCTTGATGGTCTAAAGATGGAGTGGAACTACCATGAATTGCACTTTGATTGTCACCCTCGATGGTGATCTCTCTTCCGAAGCTCCATCTGTATGCATGGGAAGCCTCCATCAGACACCCACACTTGACATCCAAGGAAACAAACTTCCGTGCCTCCTTATCCTCCATGGAACATCCATGGAGCAGAACCTTTGTTGCACTTATTGAGGCAATCATTACGCGTGATCCCGAGTTGAGCCATGACTCCATAGCAGTCCTAATGGAAGCCAAAGAGAGGGAGCCATGAAAGACATCTCCAACCAAGGCTCCTTCGAGAAATGCCTAGACTGAATGGAAATTCGATGACCAAGGCATCCAGGACGATGCACTGGACTTTTTGTGCTGCGCCTGACCCCTAGGGTGAACATCTCTCTGTTTGTTCCGATCAATAATGTGCACTTCATTCTTCAACAGCAGACTCAATAGCATCCGATGATTGACCTCCTAGCAAAAGTATAGATTTTTTGCATTGCCTCCAAGTCCATATGGTTGAACATGTTACGAAATGCACCTATGGCTTTAAAGTCTATATAGAGAGATATTAAAACCATTATTTCCCACATTTATCCTTCTCTAAAACTAAAAAATCCACCTCTACCCAGTTGAGGACCTTTAAGTATTCACTCGATGTAGATGGACATGAACCCACATCTATCCTTTAAATGCTCTTTTAACAACCCAAAACGCCCCGCCCCCTTGCCCCCCACCCAAAACATAGCTTCTAATGGTATGAACTCCTTCCTTTCTATTTAACAACTCAAGCTCCAATAACTACAAACCTTCTTCAGTCAGAAACTGTGGTACTACTTTAGCTGGTGCAATCTATTGATTTAGAATGTGTGGCCCTTGCCAGGTCCCTTGATAAAATTGATGCAAATTTCCTTTCTCAATGGCTTAGCTACAATAGGGTAATCATCTAAGTTTCTTTTGTGTCTCAGAGCAATATTTCTGCATTACTTTGTGAAAACAGCATACTGAAATACTGCCTAATTTTTCCTTTTGAACACCATCTTGTCTTGAATACCATGAAGATGCCTCTGGATTCCTGTGGAAGTTCATAGGCTTGTAACCAGTTAATTGAATGAGGTATTCTTTACAGGTAACTAATTTGTGTCTGTGTATAATTGTGATATTGCTATAGCCCGATTTGTGTGTTAGGAGATCACCAGTCTGTTTGCCTTTCCATTTACATCTCTCCTATGTGGTGCCCTGTACTTAGTTGTGGCGTTTGTTCCTTTCCCACTGAGAGCGAATTCTCTAATTTATCCTTCAAGGTATAAGATAAGCTAGTGGCTTGTACTAGAGAACGTGCTTTTGAAAAATGAGACCTTTGAATTCAGGCAGGAAAAAAAACCCATATATGTATGTATGTACATGCAAGCATTCATATATGCATGTATAGGTTTTTACTTGAATGCCGTTGTGATCTTCCAATATTAATTGCCACATTAATGGTGATGCAGTTGCAAACCTCATTACCTTTACAAAAAAATGCCACTTGGATTAATCTCCAATAATTTACTGTATAAAAGATGGTTGTCAATAGAGCCTTAGTGAAAAATCATATATCTGTGTGAATATAAGTATATGTTGAGTTATGTTATATTGTAAGAGGCAGTATGTCTTTTTATTTTTTTGTGGGGTTTATGGTGTAACTTTTCCCTCACATCTCTCTATATAAAGAGGTGTAGGGACGGCTTGGTAATTGAGAAAAATCATTTTCTTCAACTTGGTATCAGAGCCAAGTTGAGGACTTCACCTCCAAAAACCCTAACCCTACCTTAAAGAGCTGCTGCCTGCTGCCATCGGCAGCAACGTCGGCCAGCAGCACCAACACCGCTGCTGCCAGCAACATCAGCCTGTGCCGCCAGCGGTAGCACCGCTGCCAGTAGCAGCTTCGTCGCCCAGGCGCAGGCAGTGCCGCCCGTAACTGCAGCGATAGGAGCAGCAACAGGGTGGTTCCTCGACCCTCTTGCTCCTCTCCGGCACCCTCTTCTTGCTGTTGGGTTTCTTCCGACAGTAAAGAGAGGGTTGTAGACCCTGATCTCGTGTGCTGCTGCTGGAGTTCTAGGAAGATCCTTCACACGTTACTGATGGAGTTCTAAAGCAAGGATCTTCCAGAAAGAAGTCTGGAAATTCTTCTTTGATGGTATAATTAGAATCTCTCAAAAAAAAAAAATCAAATCAGAATTTTCTTTTCTATTTTGGGGTGTATATTCCCCCGCTGATGTATGTTTTCGGGTGTGTATTCCCCTTTGATTGTTGACCGCATGTGAGTGGAGCTTTTTGGGATGTGTATTCTCCGTTTGGTGCATATTTTGGGTTGTGTATTTTCCGTTTTGTGTCAGATTTCAGATTTGCATTTGGAGAAGTTTGTGGGTCATTGTCACCATGGCCTCCTCATCGTTAGAATCCGGGGTTACATCAGAACAAACTGGAGACGGTGTAGTCTACAAGAACCCGTTCTTTACCCCTATTGTGAAATTTGATGAGGCCAACTACCCCTGGTGTTCTCATACATTTCTTATGATTGTAGGACATGAGAAGCAACATGTTTTCATAGAAGTACCACTAGAGCAGAAAATAGGCAAATATGCAACCTGGGACAGAGATGATGCCACGGTGAGGGCCTGGATATTTAACAGTGTTATACTTTGCATTGGAGATGAAGTCATGTATTATAAGGTGACCAAGGAGATGTGGGATGGCTTGAAGGTCTCTTGTTCTCATGAACGCAACTCCACCCAGGTCTTCTAGATCCATTATGATTTATGTCAGTTGAAGCAGGAATCCATGAGTCTCTTACAGTACCATTCCACCATGAAGAGACTCTTGGAGAAATATAATGCATACAGGCTTATGTGTACCTCAGCCACGTGTAGGGATCAGAAGTTCTTTGCACTTATGTTTTTGACAGGGCTCAATGATAGTTATTCTGCTGCACGCTCACAGATTGACACTATTTGATCTTCCTTCTATTGAGGAGATATATAGGAGGCTTAGCAGGTTGCAGTTCCAGTCTATGCTAGAAGGTGTTATTAGTAACACTTCCTTTGCTTATGCAGCTGTGAGTACTTGTGAAGGACAGACAGGAGCCTTTAGAGGCAAAGGCAGTGGGCGTGCTGATGGTGGTCGAGGCAAGTCTACTTGTACTTATTGTGGGAGGCTTGTCCACATTGAGACCAAGTGCTAGAACAAACTTAGAAGGTCAGCAATTGCCAACCAAGTTTCTATAACTACACCTTCAACCGTGTCTATTGAGGCAGTGACTCTTGCAGAGGTGGACTATGATGCAGTTGTACAACGCCTAGCCTAGTTGACCCATGAGTAGTCTCAGTCTTTAGGCACGGCAGCTTATGCATCTGCATTAGGTATGAATAGCTCATGGTTGATCGATTCAGGTACGCTAGATCATTTGACAGGGAATTTCCAGTGTTTTGGGAATTTGCAAATGACACCACAGGATTGCTCAGTGCAGCTTGCAGATGGTAGGCATACTCCTATTTGTGGTAAGGGAGGGGTATCAGTTACTCCATTCATGCATCTCTTTGATGTTTACTATGTGCCTGACATGGCAATGCAGCTGTTATCTGATAGTTCTATTACTAATCAGTTGAATTGTTGTGTCATTTTTGATGCGGTTGGATGTACATTTCAGGATCGCATGACGGGGAGGACGATTGGTGGTGGCCATGACGAGGGGGTGTGTGCCGGCTGGTTCAGAGTCCTGTTGCTGCATCCTGTCAGACGAGTACTACTGCAAGGAGTGCCTTGCAGTGGCGCAGACGACTAGGCCATCCTTTGCTAGACAAGCCACGTCGGATCATCCCTCATCTTTTTCCTACCATTAAATTCAGTGTGATGCCTGTTAGCAGGGGAAGCATTACCGGACTATTTTCCTAGCCTCTATTTAGTCTAATAGTTCTACTTGCTTTGATGTATTGCATTGTGATGTCTGGGGTCCTAGCCGTGTGGCAGACTAACAGAGTTATTGGTATTATTTGTTATTTGTGGATGATTTCTCTCGTTTGTCGTGGACATTTTTGATGTGGAATAAATAAGAAGTTGGTTCTCTTATTCAGTAATTTGTGATATTTGTGAAAACACAGTTTGGTGCGTGCATTAAGAAAATCAGAACTGATAATACTTTAGAATTCTGTACTAAGAATTTGGCTAACTTGTATGGGACATCAGACATCGTGCATCAGACATCGTGCTTTCACACGTCACAGCAGAATGGGATTGCTGAAAGAAAATACCGTCATATTTTGGATATAGCTAGAGCCATGCTTATCCAGCATAGTGTTCTGCATAGTTACTGGGGAGATGCGGTTTTTACTGCCTGTTGTGACATTAATATGCTTTCTTCCTCTGTGCTTCATGAGCAGATCCCATGGAACATCTTATATCCTGATTCGTATTTGTTTATTGTGCCGCTAAAGACTTTTGGCTGTGTGGCGTTTATACAGCTTTTTGGACCTAGTCATGACAAATTGGCTCTAAGGGTAGTTAAGTGCGTATTTCTTGGTTATTCAAGCACTCAGAAAGGATATAGGTGTTTTGACCCTATACACCAGATGTTAGTGCAGATGTGACTTTCCACAAGTCTATTCCATATTTTCCCACCTCAGGTCATCAACTGAAAGAGGTTGAGATGGCTGTGCCAATGCTTGTACCTCCTGTAGCCATGGAGGATCTCTTAGAGAAGTGGTGTACCTACTACAGCACAGACTGTGGGCACATTCAGAGTTGCACCACTTGATGAGAAGATCTTTAAGGGTACTACATATCAGCTTCCTGTCACTTATAGAGAGAAGACACACCCCCCTCCTCAGTCCCCACTGAGCCACCGTCGTTCTCCCCCGCTCAGGTATGTGTTGAGGGTATTGATGATCCTTCTCTTGATGTTGTGTCTTTAGGTTCTCTTCCTATGCCCACAGATGAGGATATACCTATTGTTATTAGGAAGGCTCCATGATCTTGTGCACAGTATCGTGTTGCTGGGAGTGTTATTTCTGCTGATTCTATGGGGTTCGGAGTTTCATGCCTTCACTACTGCAGTTTCCAATGTTGAGATTCCGATCTCGTACTAGCAGGCTCTACTACATCTACACTAGGAGGCAACTATGGAGGAGATGTCTACTCTTACTAACAGAGGCACCTGAGAGCTGTCTCCTCTACCGTCTGGCGCACATCTTGTTGGAGCCAGATGGGTCTTTGCCTTGAAATACAACCTAGATGGGTCTATTTTTCAGTATAAGGCCCGCCTTGTGGCCAAATGATTTACCCAAACTTATGGGGTGGATTTCTTTGATACGTTCTCCTCAGTTGTATGATTCTTCACTGTTCGTATACTGGTTTCCATTGCAGCTTATTATGGATGGCATCTACATCAGCTAGATGTCAAAAATGCGTTCTTATATGGAGATTTGCAGGAGGAGATCTATATGTAGTAGCCGCTTGGCTTTGAGGTTCAGGGGAAGTGTGTTTGCAGGCTTTGTAAGGTCATTTATGGTCTTAAGCAGAGTCCTAGAGCCTGGTTTCAGCGCTTGTCTGAGGCGTTATCTGTTATTGAGATGTAGAGGTCTTTATCCGACCATTCACTATTTGCGAGAACAACTTGTGGTATGGTGTCTCTACTTGTGTATGTGGATGACCTCATTCTCACAGGTGATGATGTAGATAGCATTTCTCAGGTGATGGAGTACTTGGAATGCCATTTTGCCATGAAAGACCTTGGGAAGATATATTTTTTGGGCATTGAGATTGCCGCAAGTAAGGGATAATTATGTCATAGAGAAAGTATGCCCTTGATATTCTTCAGGAGACAGGCATGCTAGAATCCAAGGATGCTAATATTCCTATGAATCCTAAGGTTCATCTCTTTGATGATACAGTGAAGCTGAAGGACAAGAAGGTATATCGATAGCTGGTGGGGAAGCTATTATATTTGACCATCAGTAGCGAGATATTAATCTTGCAGTGGGTAAGCTAAGTTAATTTTTAGACAAACCCACTGATGTTTATTGGTAGTCTGTGATGCAGGTGTTGAGGTACATTAAGGGATGTCCAGGTGGAGGAATTCTATTTCAGAAGAAGGTATCTATGTTTGTTGTTGCCTACTCAGATGCAGATTATGCAGGAGATGTTGGAGATAGGCGGTCTACCACTGGCTTTTGTACTTTTGTAGCCGGGAGCTTGATGACCTGGAGGAGCAAGAAACAAAATGTGGTTTCACGCTTTAGTGTTGAGTCTGAGTATCGGGCCATGGCACAGATTGCAGTTCAGATGATATAGAGTAGATCTTTGTTATGAGATCTTCATGTTACTATTCAGGAGCCAATGGAGATGCATTGTGACAACCGGGCTGCAGCATACATTGCAAATAATCCTATGTTTCACGAGAGAACGATACATGTGGAAGTAGATTGCCATTACACCAGGAGTTTGATTAAGTAGGATTTGTTTCGTACTACTTGTCTTGCCTCCTCAGACCAGATTGCTGAAATGTTTACTAAGCTGCTGCCTCACCCTCAGTTTGAGAAGTGTAGAGATAAGTTGAGCATGGTGGATATATATATGCTCCAACTTAAAGGGGAGTGTTGAGTTATGTTATATTGTAAGGGATAGTATGTTTTTTTATTATTTTGTTAGATTTATGGTGTAACTTTTCCCTCACCTATTTCTATGTAAAGAAGTGTAGGGATACTTTTGTAATTAAGAAAAACTATTTTCTTCAACCGTACAAGACTGAAGAAGGCTGTCAGTTTCTTCACATCTAGAAGTAAGCATACTATCATTTGTTCTATCCTTCATTGGCTCTTACTAAGAGCCAGTGGAAACTAATATCTTTCAGAGAGAGCTAGTACTATCCATCTTTCAGGAGACTATGCATATGGAAGCTAGACTTGCTTCTGGATGCTATTGCTTGGAAATTCTTCTTAAAGCCACAAACAATTGCAAATGACGTTATAGTGGGAATTCAAGATGAGGGTGTCTTCACATTGTTTTCTCAAAGTAAGCTATAGTTACTTGCATGAGCGATTCCTTTTTCTTCTTTATGTTTGCAGTTATTATTCAAGTTATCCCGCCCTGTTGAGGTTGCTGCTAGGGGATATGCATTTATCATTAGCTTCTCAACGGCACTAGCCTCTCAAGAGGTATGCTGGGACACGGAAATGTTGAGCTTTTCTAATGAATTCATTGTTCAGCTTATTCATATTCATTATTATATTTTTATTTCTAGAGCACTCTACCCTTTTGCTTGCGGGAAGTGTGGGTCATAACAGCTTGTCTTTCTTTAATCCACTCAACAGCTTCCCATTATAATGGGGGGCCTGTGTCACCTGATGTTGAAAAGGAATTCTTCCGTCTGCAGGGAGATTTATATTCTCTTTGCCGTGAAAAGGTAACTTCAAATTCTTACTTAATTCAGGGATCAGTTTCTTTGTCTCACATATATAACACGATTTTTTCTAGTGTTTTCTGCTTCTTTTTGGAAAAAAATAATGTGATCTAATGTTATTTCAACAAAAGAAAAAAAGAAAAATGATGTCATCTAGTAGCCAGAGGGAAATGGTGAATTACCTAATGGGTAAATGGGATGCAATGATGCACCTTCAAGACAATGCTGGTAGAAAGCGTTTAATCCTAATTGGTTTATCTAATTTTATTGGGTCTCTTTGACTATTGGTAAAAAAGTCGATCTCTTTGACTATTAGTGATAATATCTATCTAATGTTAGTGAAAGATATACATGGAACTATATCACTTTAAGGGAATCTAATCACCTTGAACCTTTGTTTTGTTTCTCTGTTATTTCTTATTGAAGCTAGTTGTATTGACTTCAGATTACAACTTTTGGCTTTTGTTCACTTTTTTCTTGAATGTCTACTTTATGAATTTAATGGTTTGTATTAAAGCTGATAATAATTTGTTGATTGTTGCAGTTTATGAGGTTGGCTTACTTAATTGGTCATGGATGCCAAATAGAAAGAAGTCCTGTAAACAGGTATGTAATTATTGAATACCAGGGCATTCATGTGCAACTTTGGTTGCTTTTATTACTTCTAGTTTCTTCTTTCATCATCTTCTTGAGGAAAAGCAGTCTTCTTTATTAGTTTCTTTTCGTCTTGGTAAGTCACTCTCTATATTTATTTTTCCTGTACAGTGCTGCATTAAGTATGCTTACTTGGCCCAAACCAGCAGTTTGGCCATCAGTTCCTGCCGATGCTTCATCTGAAGTGTTTTCAAAGGAAAAGGTGAACTATGCCAAAACAATAGAATCTTCTCTCCATCAGTATTATGATATTATATTGTGTAGTTTAATGTGTAGAATTTTTCTAGTTTATTGTTGACACAAATAACTAAAGAAATATTCAAGGAAATATTGAATTTTTTTCAGGTAAAATGATATTGTGGTATAATCAATTATTTCTTTCATTACAGTTTCTATATATATTTTACAGATGATCCTTCAAGTTAATCCCAAATGCAAGCACTTTGGTATACAAAGAAAGCCATTGCCTCTTGAACCTTCTTTGCTACTACGAGAAGCCAATAGGCGGAGGGCTTCTCTTTCAGCAGGAAATGCTTTTGAATTATTAGATGGTCATCAGACACTTCATGATGGGTAACACAATGGTTCAACCAATTTATTTATTATATAATCCCCTATTAACTGCATAAATATTTTTTTTCCTATGAACGTGTACAAATTTGTTTCCTGTAAATTGCCTGTATGGGCAGCTCAGGTTTAGATGGAAGCTCGAGATTCTCCCCCCAAACAAGAGCAAATTCAAGTCTCATGTCACGGGCTTATTCTGCAGTCAATTTTGAGACTTCTAATGTCGTTGACCCACCAATGAGATTGTCTGAGATTTTTGTTGCTGCTGAACATGCATTGAAGCAAACAATCTCTGATCCAGAATTATGGAGGTCATTATCTTCTATTGAGAACTTTGAGGTAGAGAAGTGCTTCATGTCAAAGTGTACTTGATCTGTGTCAACTTTATTGGCTAATAAACATGCAACATAAAGTTGATGTGAATGCAGGATTTTCATTATCTTATTACTTATTAGCATATATACTAAAGAAAGTTATTTTGACTGTTAGTAGGTGTCTAAGTTTCAGAATTTTGTTAAGCTTCCATCATCTTGAGTTTATATTGCACTTAATAATTTTATTTTTTGATGATCACTGGAAAATTGTTTCTTATGTTGAGTTTCTTAGCTTTGATTATTCTTTTTTTCTCTCTTTTGAGGGGAATAAATATCCTATTCTTTTGCCAGAAAAAATACATGGAGCTTACTAAGGGTGCTGCAGAACATTACCACCGTTCTTGGTGGAAAAGGCATGGTGTTGCCTTTGATGGTGAAATTGCAGCTATCTGTTTCAGGAATGGGAGCTTTGATTTAGCTGCCAAGTACTATGAGAAAGTTTGTGCTCTTTATGCTGGTGAAGGATGGCAAGATCTTTTGGCTGAAGTGCTTCCCAACTTAGCCGAATGTCAGAAAATTCTTGATGATGAAGCAGGCTATCTTTCTTCTTGTGTTAGATTGTTGTCCCTAGATAGTACTTTATTTTTGACAACAGAATGCCAAGCTTTCCAAGCAGAGGTTGTTCGGATAGCACATAGTGAGATGAAGCACCCAGTACCTTTAGATGTGTCCTCATTGATAACCTTTTCAGGAAATCCTGGTCCACCTCTTGAATTGTGTGATGGCGATCCAGGCACACTGCCTGTTACAATTTGGAGTGGTTTTCCTGATGATATTACTCTTGAGTCCCTCAGCCTGACCTTGATAGCTACATTTAATGCAGATGAAGGTGTAAAGGTACAGAATTTTGATTCCTTTTGCCTTATTGGAAATTATTATCATGTTGAGATTCGCTGGTCTACTCATTGTTCTGATTACTTTTCTTGCAATCATGGATTCTTTATATGGAAACATGTAGGGCAAATCTGACTAACCAATGAAATTGTTTGAGATTGTCTGATGGTTACATGACCTTTTTTTTTTAAAAGGTCGTTACATGATTAGTTCAAAAGTAGATAAGCACTTCATTTGGATTTCAGGCAATAAAGTGTCCAGACATGCTTATATTGAAGCCCGGGAAGAATATTATAGATCTTGCCTTACCACCCCAAAAGCCAGGGTCGTATGTCTTGGGTGTTCTAACAGGGCAAATTGGACAGTTAAGGTTTAGATCGCATAGCTTTTCTAAAGGAGGGCCACAAGACAGTGATGATTTCATGAGTTATGAAAAACCTACACGACCAGTTCTGAAGGTAACATTTCTTAGCCATTTCATGCTCGCTCATGCTTTTATTTATAGTGTTGTAATTTCTTGACTAGGTTACTCTAATCAACTATTTGCTAAGTTGCTATTCCCTTTCAATTTGAGAATAGATGTGTTAGGAGATAAATTAGGGATTGTGTCAGGTTTCTTTCTATTTTAGGTCTTTGTTATTTTTAGTAAGTGTGTAGTTATCTTTTTATTTTGGGTCCTTGCTATTTTTAGTAAGTGTGTGGTTGTATTTCCTTGTAAACCAAAGCCCTCTCCCTATATAAAGAGGGCTAAGGCCTCCTTTTTTTCGAATAAGAACAACTAATCTATTTTGTCACATGGTATCAAAGTAATGCTCCTAGATTGGGGTTCTAATCTCCCACCAAATATCCACCAAAATATGTTTCTCGATCTCATGATTCTGGATCAAGTCGATTGGTGATCCTCACGAATGGAGGATTTCCATTGGAAATTTGGTAGTAGCACTACTAGCCCTTTAACGGCTTCTTGCGACACTACCACCATGGCTTAAGGCCTTACCAGCGTCATGCAACCCCTGCAACACCTCGAGGCAAGTCTAGCGGTGCCCCCTTGGGTGATTTGTGTCGCCACAGAGTAGCAGCAACGTGCTAGCTCAGAACCAGTGCTGTGGCGACGTGGTGGCTGCTCCCCTGTTGCACTGTGGATTTGTGAAATTTGAGGTTTCTTTCCCCTCATTAGAAATTGTTCGATGCGAGTTGCATCATTGGTTTTTAGATCTGCAATATTCTTGTTCTTGTATGTTTTGCTTGTCAGCACATGTGTTTGTGGAGTAGCATATGTAGTTCAAAGTATTTCCACGAAGACCAAAGGTCAGGAGGCACTTGGATCATCGATTCTGGGGCCTCATTGCATCTTACTGGTGATGTTAATCATTTGGAGAGGCCTCAAAACCTTGCATGTATCGCTATCTGCTAGTGGCCAATGGTGACACCTCTATCACGGCTGTTGGTGATGTTCATGTGATTCCTAGGATGAGGATTCAGGATGTACATTGTGCACCAGATTTTCCCATGAACTTGTCCGTGAGTAGGATTTGTAAGAACATGAGATGTAGGGTTATCTTCGATGAGGAGCACTGCTACTTCCAGAATTGAGATAGGAGATGTTGTTGCTGGCAATTTCGAGAAGGATGGTCTTTACTATTTAGATACGCCGATTATATTCTTAGGAGTAGTGTCCATTGCTAGTGATCCGTTTCTCTGGCATAAGAGGTTGGGACATCCTTCAGTGTAGAAAATGAGGCAGATGTATCCTGAACTACTAAGATCCCTTACGCTTGATTGCGAGAACTGCTAAATTGGGAAGCATCACATGTCTTCTTCCAAGGAGAGATGGAGATTGCAACAATCTTCCCTTTTCCTTGGTCCATTGCGATGTTTGGGGACCTTCTAGAGTTGTCACCTCTGGTGGACATCGGTTCTATGTGGTGTTCATTGATGACTACAACAGACTGACGTGGGTGTTCTTGATGAAGGCCTGATGTGAGCTGCCTTACATAGTACAAAGTTTTATTACTGAGATCCAGACTCAGTATGGTAGGATTGTCAGGGTGTGAAGAAGTGATAACGCTTTGGAGTTTATGTAGAAGGATCTTCAGGATTTCCTGGGTGATCGGGATATCATCCATCAGACTTCCGGTGCACATACTACACAACAGAATGGGGTGGCAGAAAGAAAGTTGAGACACCTACTAGATATTGCTCAGACTCTCATGTTTAACATGAAGGTCCCCTGATGCTTCTGGGGGGATGCAGTGTTGACGGAAGGGTACCTAATCAATCGGGTCCCATCCTCAGTACTCAGTGGTTAGGTACCCTACTAGGTGCTTCATCCAGATTGCATCACTCCCTTTCCTATTCTGTTGCAAGTTTTTGGTTGCACTTGTTTCGTACATGCTCATGGGCATTGGGATAAGTTTGCCCCTCGCGCCAAGAAGTGTCTTCTTGAGCTATTCTCGGACCTGGAAGGGGTTATAGGTGCTATGATCTAGAGTTGGGGAGGTACATTGTCTCGGCTGATGTTACTTTCTTTGAGGAGATACCCTACTTCTTTGAAGAAGCTACATAAATGGAGGCAGCCATACAGGAGACCCAGATTTATCACTGGAGACCCAGGATCGAGACTGTTGTTACAACATTATTTGAGGAGAGATCAAAGGATGAAGAGATGCCAGCACATGTTGTACCCAATTGCTCTAGCACTGTTTACCCGATTGCACAATATACAGGGACCTCACATCTTTCAGAAACTAATAGGACACTTGTCTTTGCCATTGCCACATCAGCCATTTCGAAGGACTATATCTAGGTTGCCCCTGACCCTCGGTGGTGTGTCGCCATGGACGAGGAGATGCAGACCCTTCAGTCCAGAGGGACTTGGAAGTTGGTGCCATGTTCGCGAGGTGCTACCTTAGTTGATTGTAGGTGGGTGTATACAGTCAAGTATCGAGCAAATAGGACAACTGGCAGGTACGAGGCTAGATTGATCGCTAAGGGATTCACTTAGATTTATGGGGTGGATTACCTTGAAATCTTTTCCCCTGTAGTGTGGATGTCATCTATCAGGATCATTGTGTCTTTAGCCATCCATCGCAGGTGGTTGATGTATCAGTTGGCCATCAAAACTGCCTTTTTATATGGAGATTTGACTGAGGGGGTGTACATCAGGTAGCCTCCTCGGTACTAGATTCACAAGGAGTAGGTATGTTGCTTGAAGAAGGACATCTATGGACTCAAGCAGAGTTTTAGAGCCTGGTTTAAGAGGCTCACCACTACTATCTAGGAGATTAGGTTCCAGAGGTCTACTTCAGACTACCCTATCTTCATCAGGAAGATAGAGGAGACACACAAGTCGTGATCCTGGCAGTGTATGTAGATGATATGATTCTTACTGGTGCTGATATTGATGGGATGTAAGAGGCCAAGCAATTTCTATAGACTATTTTTGTGACTAAGGACCTGGGGTAGCTACATTCCTTCCTGGGGATTGAGGCGGTATGACAAGATGTAGGACTCTACTTATAACAGAGGCAGTATGCTCTTCAGATTTTGGAGGAGGCAGGCATGTTGGGGTCAAAGCTGTCTGGCATCCTCGTTGAACATCATATAACTTATCTTTTTGAAGAGGACAACCCTTTATTTGAGGATGTCACCAGGTATCGGAGGCTTATGGGTAGGTTGCTGTATTTGACGCTTACATGTTCAAACATCAGTTTTGCCATTAGCAAGGTGAGTCAACATATGCATGGTCCTATGTATAGCCATTGGTAGGAGGTATGTCTCATCCTAAAATACCTCAAGGGGACCCTTGGGAGAGGACTCTTCTATAGAGATGGAGGTACTCTTGAGCTGATAGCATGCAGAGATGCATGACTATGCTGGATTACCTAAGGACAGGAGGTCTACGTTTGGATATGCCGTCTATCTGTGTGGTCATTTGGTTTCTTGGAGGAGCAAAAAACAGAGTGTAGTGGCTCGTTTGAGTGTTGAGGTAGAGTATAGAGATATGGCCCAGGCGACTTGTGAGATCATGTGGGTAGTTGGTCGCCAGGTTGTCTCTTGCTTGCCCATGGATTCAACAGTAGTTCGAAAGGTTGACCTATTCGGGAATCTTCGGATCTATGCTTCTTTTCAACTCCTCGAAGCATTTCGTCACTGACTATGCCCTTCCACGTCTCTGGGTGCCTAGGTATCCACCGTAAGCCTTTCCTCGTTTGAACCTCGCCATTTCCTAAGGTGTGTGCTGCGAAATGGAAGGATCTTATCAATGTCCATGAATGAGAAATCATAGATCGAACTGTCGAAATCGGAACAATTGAGTGCTACCCTAGTCATAGTATCGGCTAAGTTCACGGGCTAGAGATAAGCGGACTCAAACTGCAGACATCCGCCACAGGGTAAACCACTGCCTCTCAAGCCTCCCCGACTGATTCTACCATGGAGGCCAATGATAGAAAATCACTCCCCCCTGAACACAGCTTACAACTTTCATCGTACTGTGCTCTCCAAAGAGCAATTCTTCTCCAAATAGCAAAAGGTACTAAGTTGGAATCCCATCCTAAGGGTAGGTGGGAGAAAACAGTACGATTCTTGTGGTTCTGGAGGATCCAGTTACAGGAGAACCAGGAATGGAGAGCTCTCCCCCTTTTTTGTCCGACTCTTTGGTTTTGTTTTCATAATGCCGGTTTTGGTTTTTAGAACGAGGGATTTGCCCTTCTCTGACCTTGACTGTCCCACAGGAGAAGGATCCTAAATGATCTTGAGTTCAAGTGAAGTTACTGGTGACACTGTTCTGCGACAATAAATTGGCTAGTTAAATTGCCTCTAATCCTGTGCTCCATGAGAGAACAAAGCATCTAGAGGTGGATTTCCATTTTATATGAGATGCTATATTATCAAGGAAGATTAGTATCCCATACATCTCTTTAGAGCTCCAACTCACTGATATTCTTACTAAGCCTCTGACGAAGAAGAGCTTGGGTTTAATTGGTAGCAAGTTGGGACTTGCAGATGCATATGCCCCAACTTGAGGGGGAGTGTTAGGAGATAGATTAGGGATTGTGTTAGGTGTCTTTCTATTTTGGGTCTTTGTTATTTTTAGCAAGTGTGTAGTTGTGTTTCTATTTTGGGTCCTCGCTATTTTTAGTAAGTGTGTGGTTGTGTTTCCTTGCAAGCCAAAGCCCTCTCCCTATATCAAGAGGGCTGAGGCCTCCTTTTTGTTGAATAAGAACACCTAATCTATTTTCTCACAAGATGCATATATTTCAGTTACAAATTGGCAAATCAGAAAAATGCTGATACCAGCTATGACCATATATACGGACACATACATGCACAAACACAGACGCATGTCTTACCTGTGTGCATGCCAGCACATGTAGAAATATGATACTTGACCATATGCATCTGTATGGTGAAAATTCTGATTTTGGAAGTGTGAAACAAAATGGAAGATATAGAATCTGAGGTAGAGTTATAAAATGTTCATGAAGTTGATTGGATTAAGTACTTGGTTAAGTAACCCTGATCAGCCATTAAACCATGCTGCACACACATACATGGCTTCAATAGTTGGACAGGTCAAGTATTTGGCCATGGAAAAAGTGTGTATATGCATGTAGATACATATTGGTTCAGTTCAAAATTTTGATATGGATGACTTATGGTACTTGGACTTTTGGCTGAGGACATTTCACCTTTGAAAGTTCCCATCTTAATGCTTTTATTGACATTGTTGCTCAGTAGAAGTAACTGGTAAAGTGCATGTCGTCTTTTAATGTGTAAATGTTCAGTGTCAACTTCATTTACTATGGGCTGCTAGTTAATAGTGTGGCACTTTCATATGATCGGATTTGTTTAGCTTGACACCTTTTTCTTTTTGTTGATTTTGTTGCTACTTGAAGAAATCATCACCTGCCTTTTTTCTGTTTGGTCACGGTATATATTCCAAACCTTATTCTAAGTATGTGATTCTGTTTTTGGACCTCTTGCCATGTTATTTTTTTTTGTGCTTTGAACTTATGACATATGTGGAAACTAGTAATAGCAGTGATTGCGTCATCTTGTATCCTTGTTATCAACATAAGAAATTGCTTACTTGTATACCCATCTGCACACATCATTTTCCCTAGTTAATGACCTGCCTGAGTGATACTGCAGACCGACTTTCTGAAAATAGGAGTGGGTAATACTGTATATTGACTTTCTGAATATTGAGTGTATAGTTCATAAACTTCTCCGCCTTTGGTGGTGATGGGCCTGAAAGACATTGATGGTGGGTGGTCAGGGGTACCGTGATCTGCAAAGAGGGCAATGATTGGGTGAACTGTTTTCGCTTTTGTAGTTAAGAAGATCTTTTCATTTTTGGTGGTGGTTTTGTTTTTTTTGTTTTTTGGGTAGGTTTGTGGGATTTTTTTGGGGGAAAGGGAAAGGCATTGACTGGGTGGACTGGTGGGCCTGTCTTGTCATAATTCCTACTTGGTCTTGCATTCATACATATAAGGGAAGTGCTGGTTGATCATTGATCTTGCATTGGTCAGTCATATTTGATTTTGCCTGGTACGGTAATGTGAAACATAATTTATTATTTGTTTATTTTTTGAGGATCTTGATTGAACAAGCTTATGTTGGACATTGGATACCTCAACTACTAATTTGCTTCTTTATCAGGTGTTCAAACCAAGGCCTTTAGTTGACATATCTGCAGCAATTTCTTCCGCTTTGCTCATGAATGAACTCCAATGGATTGGACTGATAATCAAGCCGATTAACTACTCTCTCAAGGGCTCTGTTCTACAAGTAGATACTGGTCCTGGATTAAAATTAGAAGAGTCTTGTATGATTGAAATCGAGAGCTTCACAAGGGCTATGCAAGGAACATCTGTGGCACAACATTCTGACAGAGCCATAAGGGACATCTTGTCTGGGTCTAGAGAAGAATATGGACAGCTGCAAATGGTAAATGGTATGATCAACTTGCCTGATTGGGCAAGTGATATAACGACAATATTGTGGCTTCCTGTCCAGGCTATTGATAAAAAGTTGGCTAGAGGGACATCTACAGGTCTGGTAAATTTGCTCACTGGTTGTTGAGGATTTTCCCTGAAACTGTATTCTGCTTTTATGGCTTATCTTGAGTTTTCTTCTTTAGGCCACCCTCAGAAACAAAGTGTTGTTGATGGAATGCGAACTGTGGCATTGAAACTTGAATTTGGGGCATCTCGAAATCAGAGATTTGATAGGCAAGTTTTTACCCCAAGAATAATATTATTTTTCTGTTGAAACGACAGCTGGTTCATGGTTTGATTTACTTCTGACAGAACAATCGCTGTGCACTTTACTGATCCATTCCATGTCAGTACCCGTCTAGTTGATAAAGGAAAGGATGGCACCTTGGTTTTACAGGTATCTCACCTGGAACCAGTGGAACTTATTTTTGAGGTCATCTAACAAGGATGGTATTCTGTTAGGTGATCAACGTATGGTTTTAGTTTCATACATGGACATAGCCTTATTCTTCCATGGCTTCAATGCACAGCATGGCATGCATTACATGTTTTTCGCTCCTGCAAAAAAGATGATGTTTGGCTTTTGTTGTTTAATAGAGAATTGGATAAGTACATGTGATTTTTTTTGTCTGGACTGATTGCAGATAGAGATTTTGGATTCTTCTAATCCCTTTTTGGCATTTTTTTTGTTCATCTTGATCATTTCCTTCCAGTAATGTGCAGTGCTAAATCTAAATACTCGTATGCTACCGGGTTTTGTCGTATGTTTCCTCTGTACCATGCATTGTCGTGGTGACCATATCCATTTGTATCTTGGTATTTTATCTTGTAATTTTTCTCAACACTTATTCTCTGGTAATTTGATAAAACCATGATTGAAAAGCACAATTTGGGTCAAAAAGCTCCTTGTCCTACTCTGAGCTACAAAACGAAGGTTATTCCCATTTCTCTCTCTGAAATGATGGATGTTATTGCTTCTGGAAGGCCAAAAGAATCATCCAGAGAGTACTCATCACACAAAATAATTTTGCAAATTACTTGAAATCTACCAAAACAATGCTTCCCCACTAATCTACCATCCCAGTTACTGATTTTTCTTGCCTGTATCTATTTCTTGTTCATTTAGGTCATACTGCACTCGCAAGTGAAGGCTTCACTTAAAATCTATGATGCATGGCTTGATCTTCAAGACAGGTTTCAGCACGTGGCTAATGGTGATGGGAGGCCAGCATCTTGTGTCTTCCCTTTTGTCATCTCTCCTTCATCAAGAGCTGGAATGATATTTTGCACAAGTCTGGGTAATATGGCTACTGGAGGTGAGTGCCGTCGGTAGTATACTCATTTTGGGATTCTTTATGGGAATTTGGTATTGCTACCTTTCTGAAGTTTCTGTTGTGAGGTTATAGTAGTCTTTTCTTGACTAGCAGAAGGTGATAGGGCATGGAGAACTTCAGTTTGGGGGGTCACAGAGCTCTGTTTCATGCTTAAGTTTTTAAATGACATCGAAGAGAGTGACAAATCTAGCCGAATCCAATAAGTGATTACACACAAGGGATGGATCCTTGACATTTTGTGTAATAGCTTCACTCTAGTTAGATGCAACTCACAACGAGTCCTAACACCAAATTGACAGGGTTGCATGTGATTTGTTGATAACTGAGGGCATATTTTACAACTAAATTTCGAAGGACACCTGTAAGAATATATAAATGTTTAAATAAGCATCTATCTGAATACCCTATGAAAATTTTTACTCAAAATTCAAAGTGGAAGTTGCTACTTCTGTGGCAACTGCTCCATTTGATTCTACCTACTGGCAAACTACCTCCATTCTTCTCTTGATCTTGGAATCACCACCATTTCAATTCTAAAGAAATAGTTATGCAATAAGCACAGCAGTAAGCTGTTTTCAATATTTAAATTCTGATAATCATGATGTTGTTTGTAGTTCCTGTCTAAGTTGTTTGCAGTTTGTAACACTGCAGGTGAGACTGATTTCTCAAAGGTGGACAGCATACTAAATATCAAGTATGAGATATCTGGTAAGAGAACAATTGGAGCGCATGAACCTGTTGCTGGAGCATCTGAAGGAGATAAGGGGGTGCTGTTTTTCAAGAGTGCAATTTGTCTTCAGCAGCCAGTTCTTGATCCTTCCCTTGCTGTTGGTTCTCTTCCATTTTCTTCCAACTGCCTACGAGTTGGGCAACTCTTCGACATGGAATGGAGAGTTGAAAGACTGAAACATGAGAATCCATCTTCTGTAAGTTGTTTTTTGTGATCGTTTCTGATTTTAGTTGGAAACAAGTCATCAATTTTGATATTCTTTGGCTACTTCTGAAGGCATAGTTGTTGATACCAAGTTTTCGTCTCTACGGTCTATTGTTATTTTGTTATTGTCTTAGTTGTATTAATTTCATTTCCTTGAGGAGTATTCTTGTAATATTCCCACCTCTATATATTGAGAGGTAGGGTTATGGAATAAACTATTTGGTTTATTTGTTTTAGCTTGGTATCGAAGCCGTGGTCTCAGGTTGGGGTTTGATACCTACCTTGATTCCTATACCCCTTTCTCTCTCCACCAAACAAGAAACCCTAAGGAGTTGACGCGTGGACCCTCTCTCTGCCGCCATTGGCCCCAAGGTTGGTCAATAGCCTCATCCTCATTGCCATTAGCCTTGCCTTGCCTCCTTCAGCGTGCCGTCGACCCCAACTCGCCTTTGATGAGGTGCACCTCCCTTGCACGACGCTAAGTAGCACTGCCAAGGGTTACTTTCGACCCTCAACGTCGTCGCCTCGCCCTAGTTGGACCTTGCATCGCCCCTCGCAGGGCCTAGCGTTGTGGCCACCTCTTTTAATGATGCTGCTAAAGGTTGTGTTTAACCTTTAGTGCAACCGCCTCGCCTCCTCTTGCCTTGAGTAGCATCGCCGAGCGTTGCTAAAGGGCCTCCTCAAGTATGACCTTGCAGGTGCTCCCTGCTGCCTTTGTCGACCCTTATTGGGTGCAACCTTGTGTCAACAGGGACCGATTGGGTCTTGATGCTGTTGTGCGCTGCCCAGTAAAGCCTTTGCCGAACTCTTGCATCGCTGCTGGGAGGTTCTAGGGACTCTAGTTCTTGTTTGACAATTTGATTTTCTTCCTCCTGTGTGTGGACATTGGTTGGTTCTGGTTGAAGTCGATATGGCGCCTGAAAATTTTTCTGAGGTGACATCGGAGTGTCTCTGAGTTTGGTGTACAAGAGCTCCTTTTTTGATCCCATGGTGAAACTAGATGAGACCAATTACGCTTGGTGGTCACAAACCTTTCTGATGACGGTAGAAGGTTATGACAAGGAGCATGCTCTACTTCAATTAGAACCACAAGAGAAGACCTGGGAGAATGCTTCCTGAAAGAAAAATAATGCCATGATCCATGCATAGATCATGAATTTATTGATTCCTAGGATTGGGGATGAGATCATGTATTACTGAATTGCTAAGGAGATGTGGGATAGTTTGAGAGGTACATACTTGTATGAGAAGAATTTTAGTATGGTATTCTAAATCTATAGTGAGCTCTCTCAGCTTTGTTAGGAGGGTCGCATGTTGTCCCAACACTACTTGACCTTGAAGGGCCTTTTGGAGAAGTATAATGATTGTCGGCTCGTGTGCACGTGTGCTACTTAGAGGACTTATTGCAAGGAAGCAATAGTTTGTCAGTTCCTGGCTAGCCTTGGATTGGATTACATGGTAGTCTGATCCAAGCTTCTTACTCTGTCAGAGCTTTCCACCTTGGAGGAAGCATATAGTAGGATGACTAGGATCTCGGCTACCCTTACTGCTACTGAGCCTATAGGCAGACCTCGGCTGTCGTTGCTACTCAGGGTTGTGGTCGAGGCACTACAGTTACGTGGGGCAGAGGCCGAGGTCGTGAACCCATTGGGAAAGGACGCCTGACTTGCACATAGTGTGCAAAGTTAGGTCATATGAAGAATAATTGTTAGACCAAGCATGGTCGCCCTTGTATGTCCAATCAAGCCGTAGTTACTACAGAGCAGGCCATTGATATCGTATATGTGCTTAAGGCAGATTATGATGAGCTACTTAGCACCTTAATTGTCACATGAGGCATCATCCACTTCAGAGACTGCAACTTTTGCCACTTTGTCGGGTATAAAGATTGGCAGATGTTCTTCATGTGTCCGATTTTCCTATTAGCTTGCTAGTAATATAACCAAGGAGCTAAATTGTCATGTTATATTTGATGCCACCACTTGTACTTTTCAGGATATCCTGATGGAGAGGATGATTGGTGGCAGCTGTGAAGAGGGGGATCTATCGCCTGTTTCAATCTTCATTTGCTATTGCTTGCCATGGGAGTGTTACCTTTGTAGATTCCCTAAGGAGGGGGGGGTGAGATGTGCGTGATATAAAAGATAATGCGGAAAAATAGCAATTAAACAAAATATGCAATCTCACAAGCACACAATGAAGTTTTAGGTGGAAACCCAAACCTGGGTAAAAATCACCACCTAAGCCTCTTGACTTAGGATTTCCGATAGACCTAGTTGATCAAATCCACTAACCAAGTCGATTTAACCTCTTACAACCACGCTATTATGTATGAGGGTAACGTACCTTAAATCGATACTACTATGTACAAGGGCAGTGTAACCTCAACCCCTCATCTTCACGAGGAGTATTTTGTCTTGTAAGGGAGATGGGAATTCGCAAAGTGAATACCCAAACAAAGACAATTTCAATATATCTTATAGAGTCACAAAGTATAAATCTAATTAGCTACTATAGGCAAAGGAAACTTTCCTTTGATGGAAGTGTGTCGGCCAGTGATGCGGAGTGCATGATCCACGCAATGGCACGATGGTGCTCTCGTATTGGTAGGCGAGAGAGCAGGTGCATAGCTAGGATGATGCTCTCAAGATGTAGACAAAGGTTTGGAGTGCAAGATCTCTTCTCAAGATTATTTGGACACAAAATGATGTGGAAGTAGTATTACCAGGTGTATTGCTTAGGAAGTGTGCTCCTCTATTTATAGAGGTCCTAAGAAGGCTTTGGAAGGTCTTAGAAGCTTCTTATAGCCGTTGGGAACAAGGCTCAAGAGTATGGTCCAAAATCTCACTGAAATCAGGGTCATTTATGATCCTAACAAGGTTACCAGACGTCTGGTTTTATGGTCAGACGTCTGTCTTTGTTTGATATGGTCAGTCATCTGATTTAAAAGGATGGATGTTCTGAACTGGGTTGGATCAAGACAGACGTCTAAGAATCACTTTTAAAACATCTAGGAATATAATCAGAGATCTAATTCTAGATGGGTTTCTTCCTATTTTCACCAGATCGAAATAAGGTTCTAGTGCAATAAGGGTCAGATGACATATAGGACTTCTGGCAAAGGCTCTGGACGTCTGGAAAGAGAAATCTTTGTGGGAATTAATTTCCCAAGGCTCAAACGGCTACTAGGTTTGACAAAAGGTAATTTGGGTCAGATCTTAGCCTAACGTCTATTCATCAGATATCTAGGATTTTCTAAGGACGTCTGAAAATGCTAATAATGCAATCATAGGTTAATCGTCCAAGATTATGGTATAACAGTCCAACGGTCTTATTGTTGGACGTCTGGCAAGGTCTTCAGAGGTCTTTTAAGACATCTGGATTATGGGTTGGTCGTCTGAAGCTAATGGACAGAACATAGTAAGTCCAGCTAAGTGTTTGGATGTCTGGACAAAAGGTCAGATGTCTGAGGTCCAGATTGGACGTTTGATCGGGCTGTTTGATTACTATTTTGATTTTCTAAGTGATTTCTAAGATTATCTAAGTATCCTAGGGATAGTATAAGTGTTCTTAGGACTAATGTAAGGAACTTTGGGCTCTTTATATGAATCTAAGAAAATAAAAAAGTACAATAAGATAGACACAAAATACATGAAAGATAAATATCTATCCTATTCTTCGTGTCTGCAAACTTTCATTCCACACGAAGCTCCATCTCTTCTTCATCCATCAAGCTCCTTCAATCCACCATAGAGGCGAGCTTGAACTCCTTCACACTTGTATTCATTTGCATTCATCCTGAAACTTATAAACTCAAATGTAAATGTTAAATCACAAGTATTTTATTATCATGAAAATCAACGATCGTGGTGTCCTTGCATTAACAACCTTTACTACTGGGTCACCTTTCCAGTAGCACCTTCGTTTTGGGCATCTTCTCCTATATAGGCTTCATCGTGTTATAGCCCACATTTCTACGTTTGCTGCTATTACTTGTGATGCCTGTCAACTAGGCAAGCATTATGGGAGTATCTGTCTTGCTAGTTAGAGCTTGTAGGGCCCAAGTCGTATTTCTGATCAGCTGGGTTACCGTTATTTGTTTCTTGTTGGTGACTTTTCCTATTTTTTGTAAGTCTAATGTTGGCAATATTTTGAAACCTTTTATTTTTAAAATGAAAACCAATTTGGTACTTGTGTTAAAAGTATTTGTTCTGACAATGCTTTTGAGTTCTATACTTAGCGCTTATGTGCCTTTTATAAGTCTTGTGGCATCATTCATCAAACTACTTGTCCACACACATCTCAGCAGAATGGGTGGTTGAGAGAAACACAGACACATTCTTGATGTAGCACACACCTCACTCATCCATCACAATGTCCCCTCTCTCTATTGAGATGTGCTCATAGTATATTACCTGATCAACAGGATGCCTACTTCTACTATTCATGAATAGATTCCCTTATAAGTCCTTTATCCAGAGGGTAATCTGTTTCATGTTCCACCTCAGGTGTTTGGCTGTGTTGCCTTTGTCCACCTTTCTACTCCAAGTTGGGATAAGCTTACTTTTAGGGCCGTCAAGTGTCTTTTTAGGATATTCTCGTACCCAGAAAGGATATCGATGTTATGATCCTCTTACTCGGAGGCACTGTGAATGTCAATGTCACATTCCACGAGTCTATCCCATACTTCTCTACTGCTGGGAGAAGTCTTTCTCCTGAGGTTGCTGAGCTACCTATGCTCCTAAAAGTAATCCCGATTACTGATTATGTGCCACCACTATCTGAGCGACCACTCTCTGAGGTTGAGAGGTTTTGTGAGCCCCTGGTCACATACAATTAGTCCCCTCTTCTACATAAACTCCTCTTCCTTAGGTGAGCATAGGTAATTTACAAATTGATGTTGTGCCTAGTGATGGTGATGCAAGGTCTATTTAAGGTGATGGTGTTGCACTTCCTTCTACATCTACACAACTAGAGGCAGTACGTTAGACTGGTCTTGCTCCTGACGATCTTGATCTCCCTATTGCAGTCCACTACGCCTTATACAGTTGTGCCAAATACCCCCTTTCTAGTGTTGTGTCTACAGATTTTCTTGGTTGGGCCTACACTCAAGGTTTGAAATGCCAATTTCGACGCTGATTCAATAAGTTTCTAAATGCATTTTGGAGGCACGTTGTGGAAATACTTGTATTTCGACGTCAGATTTCAATGATTTTGATACCTCGAAAATAGTTCATTTTGGAGGCATGCTGAGGGCATATCGGAGGCATGCTGACGTATATTGACAAAAATGATAGTAGTCAAATGGTTAGAATTTCAAGGAAATCATAAATTTAAACGTTTATGTAAGAATAATAATGTTATATCACAATATTTATATACAACATAGTCTATTATATCATGTTCAAGTTTAAAAATAAAATATCAAATAATTGCTGTGCAAATTGAATTAAGTTATGCAAAGATTTGCAATAAACTAAAGTAAAAATTTAAAAGATGAAATTTAGATATCTAACAAATTGATATTGAATTAATTTATTAATTAATTTGAGGTCTTTCACTGCTGCCAATAGATTAATTAATTTGAACCGATCAGATTAACATAATTATGTGTATTGTGTTGGCAATTTTTATTTATGCCACCCCTTATTAGTTACGTTTAGATTTAGTTGTATGATGTTTATGTATGGAAAATATATGTTGTCACCTTCAATAGTTATTTTGAAAAGAAAAAGGGTGGTTATCCTTATGATAACCACCCAGAAATTATATTAGTTAAAAAAGATGCGTAAATGCCATGTTACAAGCAAGAATTCCACCCCGACAAAAAAGATAGTGTAGAGGCTACAAAATTATCTACATACGAATGTTGGCCCCAAAATACAACCACATTTCTCCCCAACCAAATAGATCACAACACCATGTGTTTCTAAGTTGGATGATATCCTTGAAGTAAATGATGATTAATTCATGAAGTGAATAAGTCCTTAATGTTTATAATTTTCAGGTTTTATTCTCTTATAGATGAATGCAAGTTCTTTATTCTTTAATGCTAATCCAAACTTAGGATTTTGTTTTTAGGAATTAAATAAATATGTCCTCAATTATTGTGATTAGACCTATATGTTCGTAATAATAGTAGATCTACAGACTAGTATGTAGATCTACTATATAATTATGGATAGGTGTATAATCAAACCTTAAGAGAGTCAGAGGAGCGGAGTAGCATCACAACAGTAGTAGTAGAGATTCAATTTGCATAAAAATAGAGTAGCAACAATAGCACGAGCAATAATAGCAGTAGAGAAGAATGTGAGAACTAAGAGTGAAGCAATAGTAGTAAGTCAAAATGTCTAGTGATTTCGTCACTTGTTGACATTTTGGCGAAATTTTGATGACATTTTGTCGACGGTATGCAATAGTGATGAAATTTTGACATTATATTGATGTTGATAGAGTTTAACCTAAAAAATAATCATTTCGGCAACACGTTGATGGTATGCCGTTAAAATTTAAATCACTTATAAAAGTAGTAATGGGTAGAAACTAGTTGTTGAGACACTTATATTGACCTTAAAATGTGGTAACAATTTAAGAATTATACCTAATATTCATTTTTCCCAAATTATTGACATATTATCCATATTTAGCAAAATATTGCTGGCACTTCTACATTTCGGCATTACATGTGTGTCGATATCGCTTCATGTCAGAAAAAGGTCATTTCGTGGGCATGTCGTGGGTACACTGTGGGCATTTAGAACAATGTCTTACGACAAGTTCTGTCATTCTCTGTCCACCACACGGATTTTATCATCTTACCAGTAGGCAATTCTTGATCCAAAGTGGTGCTAGGCCATGGAGGATGAAATGGTTGTATTAAGGTCTCGTGGCATGTAGAAACTTGCTGATTTACCTCTAGGCGCATTGGTTGTGGGGTGTAGATGGGTCTTTACCATCAAGTATCACCCCGACGGGATGATAACGACATACAGAGCCCGTTTTAGAGCCAAGGGTTTCAGGCAAACCTATGGCATAGACTTCTTTGACACATTACCACTTATGGCACAACTAGCTACTATGAGGATTTTGATTTCTGTTGCTGTGTAGAGAGACTGGCCCCTCTATCAGGTTGACTTTAAGAATGTCTTCTTGTATGGTGATTTGTAGGAGGTGTACATTCAACAACCTCCTGGCTGTGAATTTTAGGGGGGATGTTCCATGGTGTGTCGCCTGCGCAAGGAGATCTATGATTTGAAATAGAGTACTAGAGCGTGGCTTTAGAAGTTGTCTGAGGTGGTTGAGATGCTGGGCTTTTAGAGGTTGTCATTAGATCATTCATTATTTATTAGAAGGACTGCACAAGGTGTAGTGGCACTGCTAGTTTATGTTGATGATTTATTTGTATGGGGGATGATGCACCTGGAATTGTTGAGGTCAAGAAGAGTTTGACAAACAACTTAGTAATAAAAGAGCTTGGACCTCTAATATTAGGCGGACTAGCTGATATTTTCATGGATCAAGGCGTACTTATGTGATTAGGAGGCAGAGGTAGTTGATGATTGGCAATATAGAGGACTATCGACAGACTCCTCTATTTGATTATTATGAGACTATATATATCCCTTGTAGTTGGGAAATTGAGTCAATTCATGGATATGCCTACTAAATAGCACTGGGATGCTGCAATGATGGTGCTTAGGTGCCTGAAGAGAGCGTTAGGAAATGGGGTCCTATTTACTAAGGAGACTTTTATGAGTGTTGTGGCCTATATAGATGTAGATTATGCAGGGTGTCTGGTTGACAGTCCACCACTTGTTTCTGTACCTATGTAGTAGGGAATCTGGTAACATGAAAGAGCAAGAAACAAGTTGTTTCTAGATCTAGTGCATAGTTTGAGTATCGGGCCATAGTGTGCACAACCTCTGAGATGATGTGGTATAGATCTTTCTTGATAGATTTTCATGTCTCTCTTGATACCCCTATAAAGATGTGGTGCAATAATTAGGCTGGCACTTACATTGCTAACAATCCTATATTCCATGAAATGACCAAGCGTGTGGAGGTTGATTGCTACTACATATGTAACTTGATTCAGAGAATGAAATGAAGAAGTATGTGGAGGTTGATTGCTACTGCACATGTGACTTGATTCAAAGAGGTCTTAGCTACACCACTGATATCTCCTTTGATGACCAGAAAATAGATATCTTTACTTAGGCATTGCCCCGTTCTTTTGATATTTGTTGTTCTAAATTAAGCATGGTCGACATCTACGTTCTAGCTTGAGCGAGAGTGTTAGCCCTTACGGCATATTGTTATTTTGTTATTGTTTTAGTTATATTTCATTTTCTTGAGGAGTATTGTAATTTTTTCACCTATGGAACAAACTACTTGGTTCATTTGTTCTAACTGCTGTTGGGCCACCTGACACACATTTAGATGAAAATAATGCCATCAGTGGTGATACAAGTAGGCATTGGTATTTTGTTTGGGTTCTTCAGGCTCCAATCCTAACCCAACGTTTTGATTTTCAAGAGTCCCAAGAAGTCGAATGTAAAAGGAATCTTGGATCATTACCTAAAATCTAAAAAGTAGGGAAATGCAAATAGTGATGCAAAAAGTGACACGGGGGAATTTTTGGATCCTGTTCTAGAGCTTCACACAGCATTGTGAACGTGGACCTGCTTGATAATTGATATTTAATGTAAAGAAACAAAAGAACGTAAGGTTTATTACGTGGTCGGCCTCATTACATTAAAAAAAATCACCACTACTTTGAACTAAAATGCATAGGTGATAAATAACTTTGTATCAATAATAAACTACTTTACACTGATGATAAATTATTATGGGTGATTTTTCTCAGGTGTCTTTGTAACGGTTCAATCTAATTTTGCACCGACGCAAAATTATTTGTAGAGTGGTTTCACTCGTGCAAAGTGATCTTGACTTATGGGTTTAGGAGTTAGGATTTAGGATTTAGGGTTTAGGTTTATGGAAAGTGGTTTCACATATCAGAAGTGATTTTTTACTTGAAAGGTGATTTTTTACCTTAAGATTTAGGATTTAGGGGTTAGGGTTTAGCGGAACTAGACCTTAAATTCTAAGGTGAAAAATCAATTTTCAAGTATAAAATCAGTTGTCATAGGTAAAGAAATACATGGAATTTAATTTTGCACCGATGTAAAATTATTTCGAAGGTGAAAAGTGGTTTTACACTGGTGCAAGGTAAGATTATACCAGTGCAAAATGGTTCTGCACTTGTACAAAGTGATTTTGAAAGTGATTTGAATGGTTTGCACTTGTACAAAAGTGGTTTGTTGTTGGTTTCAATAATGGTAGACCTTATCATATGTGAGTACTTTTTTTTGCATAAAAAGGAGATATATCAAGTGTGAACAATATTCACAATGTTATGCGTCAACTTTTACGTCAACTTTTACATTTCCCAACCCATATCCTACCTAAAATTAAAATTCAGAGTCAACTTCTTTCCGCAGCTTCTTTTAGTAGCCCACTCACATATAAAAAGGAATTTTAAGGCAATGGGTCGACCAAATGACACCTTAAGTTAACCACGAGTTTTGCAGAAGTTTAAAAATATTCTGGTTATCAATCAGAAAAAGAACCATTGGTTTCAGGAAATTTATGTAATCTTCTCTACCAATTAATGAGAGGTACGCATCCTTTGAAGTGAAGGTAGCAAGGAGCAACGAGCCTTACATTAAAAAGGGACTAGGCTCAGTTTTCACTACTATAAATATCTTCTGTACTTTTGTTTGTCTCTACCTTTGTTCTCCATGCTACTTGTCTCTTACACAAGAATGTGCAAGCAGAGGGGTCTCGGGGGCATGGAAGAGAGACGGTGGGATAGTAGGGCAAGGAACAGAGGAAACATCTGTACAGAGGAGGGGAAACATACGGGTCTCTTTTTTTTTTTAAATCTTAAATAACCACTTTGTGCCCATTTCTAAGCCACTAAGTAGCAAGTGAAAGGTCCTTCCTATGGGAACCGAACATCTAAGCTCCTTTATGTTTATTCTTTACGTTCTGAATTCTTTAGATCACTAAGTTGATATGATCGGATTCATGTTGGCTTTACAATTTCATAATTTCAGTTAAATATTTTTCTGTATGGTTAGGCCCTGTTAAAGATATCCCTACTATTTTCTGATCCTATCTGATGCTTATGTGACAGGATGAAGTGTTGTATGAAGTTGATGCTAACCCTGATAATTGGATGGTTGCTGGTAGAAAACGAGGATATGCACTATTATCTTCTGGAGCAGGTTTTGTGTCCCCTTCTATATGTTCCTATGTGAAAATGAAATTTGGCTATCATTTTTTTCTTTTTGTTCATATCCTTTATCTTTTTTGAACCCCATGCCAGAGGATTTCAGTTGGAAAACCACTTTTTTTTCTGTACTTCTAATTGGTAGTATACTCTATTAAAGATATACATTGAACTTTCAGAGAATCATTATTTCAAACACAAAAAATAGGAGCACAAAGTAATAAAGGTAGCCATCTTTTATATTCAGGCTGAATCTTTATGTGGAAACTACCTGGCGTTAATTTGCAGGTTCGCAGACAACCATTGCTATTTCTTGCATGCCACTGATGTCTGGTTACATGCACCCACCACAGCTCAAGTTGCTAGGTGTTGATGATGCAAATATAAGGTGCAATCCTCCTGGGCTCCATTTGGTATGTGTCCTGCCCCCAACATTGTGCTCATCATTCTGTACACCAGCATGTTAGCAGTGGGTAAATCTTATAAGAGTTTTGTGGAGTGCTCTTCTTCCTCTTCCGATTGTTCAGCCTACACGGATTTGTAGATTTGCGAATGAGGATATCTGTGCTGCTCCCATGTTGATCTTGGAAGTATCCGTGTGCAATTGACTCCATTACTTGGATGATTTTGTGGTGCTTTGCCATGGACTTTCTGTCCACTTTACTGTGGGTAGAAGTTGGTTCCTGCTAGATGATGTAGCATTTGCATTGAGCTGCGCGGAGACCAGCCGCTGTTAATCATTGCACCTTTTATTTTAGTATCTTCATAACAATGTATGGTAAATGAAGTGTCACCTGAGTCTTACAATAGTTATTTGCATCTTTGGTCTGTTTTGTAACCAGAAATGCAATCAAAGGTGTAAATTTGTTTACCTTCCCGGTGTCTGTTTTATGATTTCACATCTTGGAAGACGAAAAGATTTATGAAACCTTTTGTTGAAGAGTTATCACATTTATTGACATTCGGCATCATAGCTTGTTCATTTACTTATTTGTTTTCTTATTTTGAAAGGAAGTCTGTTTATGCAAGTCAGGATTCTATCCGATTTCTTCGACCTAACTATGATCCATCTTCCGGGAAGTTGGGTTGGTTGAGATCCTGTTTAGTCTGAGAAGTACAACATGTGATTGCTACAAGGATTCTACATTTCTTTCTTGTTACTTAGACCTGATCTCATGAGTTGGGTACGAAACGGGAACTGTACTCTTGAAGCAGAAAGGAAACCAAGGAAAAGTCACAACAATTTTTCTTTTCTTCTACATGTGTTTGTGGGTCTTGGCCATATTGGGAGACTTATGGCCGTAATGGTCAAACGTTACAAATCAATCAATTGTTATTCCTCTGGGCACAACGGCCCAATTTATAGAAGGGCCACTCTTAATAGAGTTCTTTCCCAACTAGCCTCCTGTTACAACAAACAAACATTTGAGTTAGCCCTCCCAAGTACATGTTATTACAAAGAGCCCATCAACTCCCCTCCCCTTAAGCATAACCTTGCCCTCAAGGTTGGAATTTAGGAAATTGTGAACAAATTCTTCATGGTTGACCCATTGTGCTTCTTCAATTGCTTTACCATGTCAATGAATAGGCCATTGAGTGATTCGTTGATTATTCTTTTTAATCATTTGTCTCCCTAACAATGTAAGATGGTTCTTGAGCCAAGCATGGAGTTGCTGGTATGTCAAAAGGACCAGTGTGATCATGATCTATGTGCTTCTTGAATTGGGAGATATGAAAAGTATTATGTATTTTTGCTTGAGAGGGCAATTGCAGTCTGTATGCCACCTGCCTAATTCGTGCCGCAATCTGTTAAGGTGCAGAGTATCGTGTACCTGTTGTTGAAACAATGTGCCACAGAAGTTTGTTTATATGGCTACAACTTCAAAGTGATCCAATCACCAACATCAAACTGCTTGCTGAGGCAACCCTCATCAGCTTGAGTTTCGCTTGCTGCTGTGCTCGAAGATGTTGCTAAGATTCATGTAGTAGCTGTTGCCGTGATTGCAAAAGAAGATTTGCTAATTGTGTAGAAACAAAGCCAAACACATGAAATAGGAACAGGTGGAGGTTGGCCAAAAAGTGCTTCAAAGGGGGTCATGCCAATGAAAATATGGTAAGTAGTAAAGTTTTAAATATCGATATCGTATCGAGGGGATATGTTGTTGATATCGGTGAATTTTAGGAGAATTATTCAGAAAGGAAAAAAATGTCACAAAGTTTAAAAATTAATATTTTAATGACTAATACGTGTGTGTGTGGAATTTCTGAATTTTCCTTCCTGCCTCAATTTTCCTCCAAGCAGTGTCCGAGTGTTCTAAATTTTCCTCCCAGCAGGGGTCTTCGTGTGTTTCCCTCCCAACAGTTTAAATTTTCCTTTCATATCGGTGATATATCGTTGATATTTAAGAGATATTGTCCGATATATTGGCGAATTGTGATATTAATAATATATCGTTGATATCATGAAAAAAAGATACTGCATATAGTATCGATATGCCTAGATCCGATGATATCGATATATCACGATATCTCCAGCCTTGGTAAGTAGTATTATGCCAAAATTCAACAAGGGATATCCACTTAACCCAAGTATCTGCTGTTAGTGACAAAAACAACGAAGATATGTCTCCAAGCAATGATTTACAACCTTTGACTAACCATTATATTGAGGGTGATACGTTGATGACATATGGAGTTTGGTGCCCAAACCTACAAATAACTCTTACCAAAATGTGCTGAGAAAGATATGGCATCTCCATCTGAAACTATAGACATGAGACTCAATGAATTTTAACAACTTCATTAATGAACATGGTTGCAATATCTGTTGCTGTACAAGGATGTTTCAAGGCTAAAAAATGCACATATTTTGAGAGAACATCTATCACAACGAAACTAATTGATCTCCCTCATGGTGGTAAACCTTCAATAAAATCCATAGGAATAGCAGTCCACACCTGCTCTGGAATGGGTAATGGTTGCAAAAGACTAGCTAGCTTCTGTGGATTATACTTGCATTTCTGGTAGATATCACAAGCCTGAATATATGCCTTGACATCTTTATTCATCTGCTTCCGACAAAAGGTTTATTTAATGTGATGCGAGGTCTTATGATATCCAGAATGCCCTCCTGTTGGAGAATCATGGTGATGTTGGAGAATGGTAACAATAAATGGTAGCTCACTACTTATTAACATCTATCTCCTGTATAAAAGGAAAGCACCCTTGAATTGGCAAAGAGAGGGATCTAACAATCCCCTATCCCATAATCTTCTAAGGTGCAGAAGACTTGGCTCCGGAGTGTAATTGTGGTCAACATATGAATCCAATCTAGCTGCAAAGAAGAATAAGAAATAGAAGAGCTGGATCATGCAAGCGAGAGAGTGCATTAGCTGCTACATTTGATTTCCCCGACTTGTAATGTACTTGAGAGTTTCGGCCAATCAACTTAGTAAGAAACTTGCGCAGCATAGGAGTAGAAACTCTATTTTGAAGCGCATGTTTCAGGCTTTTATGGTCAGTTCTAACAATGAATGTCTTGCTCGATAGATAGGAGTGCCGTTTGTTTGTAGCAAAAACAATGGCTGCTAACTCCTCATATGTAGAAAAACCCTACTGTCGTGAGGAAAATGCTTCGGTGAGATAAGCTAATGGCCGGCCATCTTGCAAAAGAATTGCATCCATTCCTGTCCCTAGGGCGGCTCGAACCCAACCTGAAATTACTCGGCCTAATCTAAACTCAAATATTATATGGCTAGGTCATGAGCCTTAATTTTTTGAAAAATATAGGTTTAGGCCCAGCCCAACCCAAACCCGAAGCTGAAAAAAGTCGAATAGGCTCGTTGGGTCCGTTTGTATATAATGCCCACCTCATCAACCCTCACCAACTAGGTTTATTCACAAGAATCACAATTACTTTTACCTCTTTCAATATAATATGCTTACTTGAGTCATATTTAGTTCATAATAGTATATTTTATTCGTAGTAGTATCTATAAAGTTGGAGGATTATCATAGAAGTATTACTATATTTCGTTCAATCAATGAATTATTATAATTATAACCATCCAATTTCAAATTTAAATTGGACCTTAACGAGCTTGAATGTGTTTTATTTAGATAAAAAGAAAAAATTAATCTCAATAGACTTAGGTAGATCTTATTTAAAAATCCACGAAAATAGATCCTAATAGATTTTACAGTCTTTAACAGGTCTTTTTGGACCCGACTCGAAAACTTGACCCAACCTTGGGCCCATGTTGATTTAGTAAAGATTTCAAGCCTTAGGCAGGGCTAGGCCTTGATTTAGTAAAGATTTCAGGCCTTAGACATGGCCCAAGGCTTAATAAATAAAATTAGCTTTCTCAGGTTTGGCTCGGACCTAGCCTAATGCTCCACCCTATCTGTCCCACTTGCATCACATTCAGTAGTAATAGCTTGCTGAAATCCGATAAGGCAAGAATTGGGTTAGAAATACGATTTAGGTGAACAAAATAGATTTTATTAGATTAACTAAGCAAAGAATTTAAAGATGTTGCATTTAAATCATAGTTTCTAATAAATTTTCTATAATAGCTAGCTAAGCCCAAAACGGCATGCACATCCTCAACATTCTTAGGGATGGGTCATCGAACAACTGCCACAACTTTATTAATGTCCAATGGTTACATCATCATAGCTGACAACATGCTCAAGATAAGAAATTATTGTGATAGCATATCTCTTTGCATAGAGCTTATTATAGTGCAACGTAGAAAGAGTAATTTTTAAATGAGATAAATGTGAAGCCCATGTATCACCATAGATTAGAATATCATCCAAAAACACAAGAATGAGCTTCTGTAGGTGAGGTCTAAAAATATCATTCATTAGCTCTTGAAAAGTTGTAGGAGCATTAGTGAGCCCAAAAGGCATCACTAGAAACTCATAATGACCATTATAAGCTCTAAATGTTGTCTTATGCACATTGGCATCTTTAACTCTGATTTGATGATAATCAGACCTTAAATCAAGCTTAGAAAAATATTTGGATCACACCAACTCATCAGGTAGAATAATAAGAGTAAGAAATTTATCCTTAATAGTCTAAGGATTTAACGCTCGATAATCAGTACAAATACTCCAACTTCCATCATGCTTCTTAATCAATAGAATAAGAGATGCAAATAAGTTGGTACTAGGCCTAATCGGGCCATTATCAAGGGCTTCTTATGTTGTCTTCTCTATAACATCCTTTTGCAAGGAAGAATGCCTATATGGGGACCTTGACACTATGACAAACTCATCTTCAAGAGGAATTTGATGATCAAACTTCCTCTTAGGGGTAAGGACATCTTTAATTCAAATAGGCCAGCATATTCTGTCAAAATAGCATTAGCATTTATATCTTCACGTAAACCTAACATAGGGGATTGACTAGAATCTTCTCACTAAAGCTCAAGCAAGAAACATTGCTTAATCATTTTTATTTCTTTGCTAACATTACCTTTAATGGAGTGATATGTAGTCCTTTTAGGAAACATTGCTCAACTCCCACCCAAAAATTCATTGCTAAATGTTCAAAGTTCTACTCAATGGTATTGAGAGTTTGAGCCATTTAGTGCCCAAAACTACATCACAACCCCCTAATTGCAAAACATAGAAGCTTATCTAATGTGAAATGTTGCAATGTCACAATAACATCCAAATATTTTCCTTCCCCCATGCATTTAAAGTCATTTGTAATCATAAGTTAAAACTTAGTTGGATACTTTATTTTTAGACCAATCTTATGAACAAGGGATGGATCAATAAAATTTTGGGAACTCCATGAATCAATTAGGATGGTAGTATAACTCCTTTTACAACTCCAAGAACTTGCATTGTTGAATCTGTAAGGGTTCCACTAGTAGCTTAGGCCAAAATTTTAGGTATAGTATCCTTGGTAACTTATTCTTGAGAAGTAGGGTTCTTCCACCTAATATTTTGTTTTGTTATTGACATTTGGGGTTATATGAATAGAATGTAAAGATTTACACTTGTGGTCCTTAGACCATTTTTCACAACACTGAAAACAAAGCCCCTTCATAGCTGTATTAGTGTTCCTAGAAACAATAACATCTTTCATAGGTGTAGGAAGGATGCCCTTCTTCAAATCTACACACTTCATTTTAGATTGCTTAGCTCAAAGTTTAGCTTCTTGAAGACATGTTAACTCCAATGCCCCTAGTAAGGTAATGGGGATGAAAGGCACATGCATCAAAGCTAAGATCATCTTGAAGCCCACTAAGGAAAATTCCTAACAAATAGGATTTAGGAACTCCTTTAATTTTATTAGACAGTCATTCAAACTCGTATAGATATAAGAGGAGAGACCCAGTTTACTTAAGGTTGCTCAAAGATCCATGAGGACCCTCAAAGATATTAGGTGTAAAATGTTTTTCTAAGTCTTCAATGAAAGAAGGCCAAGATTGATCACCCCTATTATTAACAAGCCACTAATAAAATTATAGTGCATCATCATTCAAATGAAAAGAAGCAAAAAGTAACTGTTGTGAAGATGGTACTTTATAGATCTTGAAATATTGCTTTGCTTTGAATCACCAACTCGAGGGATTCGACGAACCATCATAAGTAGGACACTAAAGCCACTTTCCTTTTAGATTACTAACATCTAAACTTTGATCATCACCTCCACCTCCACTTGAAGAACAAGAACTAGGATCTCTAGATTGAGCTTTGAATTCCTCCTACAGCTACAATGTGATCTACTTGGTTGCTTAAAAAATCAACTTCTCGATCACATCATACCCATTCGGTGATAACTATATCAAAGGTGCTTAGTGTAGGCTCAGATACCAATTTGGTGGATGCTTTAGCTCTAGATTGAGCTCTAGTCTTTCCCAGCTTGGTACTTTTGAAGACTTTTAATAGGAAAAAGAGATGAGAGGAGAAGAGAATAGAGAGAATGGATGAGAAGTGAAGTAATTGGCCAAACATCACAACCAATCAATTGTTATTCCTTTGGGCACGATGACCCAATTTATACACGGGCCACTCTTAACAGAGTTTTGACCCAACTAACTTCCTATTACAACAAATTAACTAACTTGTGACTTAGCCCTCCCAATTTACATGTTATAACAAAGAACCCATCATGATGTTAAAAGCTGCACAACAAACAAGAAGCTGTAAGGAGAAGGCTGTGGTTGATGCATGTTGGGTTAATAAGTCTCCTGTTTGCCATCCATTCCTCATGGTCAGTAGCAGTTGGTGGGAACCTCTCCCCAATGCATGTAGCCCATTCATCGGATGTGCATCTTGGCATGACATTGGGGACCCTTGTGATGCTCCATTACGTGAGCCTCCACATATGGGTTCACATGATAATGGCATTCTTACCAAGTAGTAGGAACCCTTACACATTTAGGAGTCCAAAGAGTTGGTTGGAAATAAACTTGCCCATTGGATTGAGGTCTTGCCTGCTTATGGGCCATACTTGGACTTAGGAAATAAGCCTATGGGATAGCTCAACTTGCTCGAGTTTTAGCCCAGTCACTCATGAGTTAATCTTGGGTTTCATTTTTTTGACTCGGCCCAGTGTTGCTCATTCTAGGACTGTCTAGCCCCAAAAATTCCTTCCTTTGTTCCATTAATTATAGTTTAAATACAACTTTAGTTAATTCCAATTCAAGTTCTCCCAAAAAAATAATGTAATATAGTTTAAATTTACCTATTTGTAATAAGATTATATTTATGAAATACGGATGCAAATCTAATAAAAAAAATGTTCATGGATAGATGCAAAGCAAACTTTAGCCAATGGGCCCACTTGGTCCATGCTAGATTGAGCTTAG
This sequence comes from Thalassia testudinum, assembly GCA_037157565.1. Classification (NCBI taxonomy): domain Eukaryota; kingdom Viridiplantae; phylum Streptophyta; class Magnoliopsida; order Alismatales; family Hydrocharitaceae; genus Thalassia; species Thalassia testudinum. The sequence goes on along the minus strand of JAZHRO010000039.1, from coordinate 97,263,303 downwards.
GCTGAGTATTTTAGCCTGTGGACCAAATTGGATTAGGCTTGTGCCAGGGTCTTTTTTGAGGTCAGGTTGGCTAATGGCTTGGCCTGCAACTTGAATAGGTTTAGTTGTAGATAAACATGGCAATGACATGGAGCCAATAACTTGTACTCATACTTCACTTACATTAGATCAAGCCCTCATCATATATCCTAACACACGAGGAGTAAGAGCTGCAATTGATGTATCTTTTCTTACCATAGTCCCTCGATGCCTCTCTACTCATGCTCATCGTCTTCTCACCCTTTCTCCCTCTACCCTTCTCTCCATTCATTCGAGGAGGCCCTTGGCACTAGTGATAATGTTGTAGTTCCCTTTGATTACCTTCCACCAAACTTTGTTGATGGCCAAGTTGTAATTGAAGCTATCGAGATTGAGGAGGCTTCTAGACAATGGGCCTCCTTAGTAGCTATCTACTCCATGGATAAGTGTCTGTATTAAGCATGCGAAAATGTTTGTCTACAATGTCTAAAAGTCCCATGGTGCATTTGAGCTTTTCACATTGGATGAGGACTTCTTCCTCGTTTCCTTCTTGCTTGAGGAGGATTGCTTAAGGGCATTAGACATGAATATGTGGTTCCTTAATGGTGCTTGCTTGTTTAGGAGATGGTCCCAGACCTTGAACTTTCCAAGTAGAATGATGATCGAGGCGTTAACTAGGTTTTGTTATAGAAATAGCGTTGTAGTACAGCTAGTTATTGCCATCATTACATATATAATCTTTTTACTCGGAAATAAAAGAGTTCCCGGGGTCGAACTCAGGGAGCAAGTCGTATTCTAGAAGTACAAACTCTTATTACAAAAATAAAGAGAGAGAGAGAGTGAGAGAGAGAGAGATGAAAAATTTGGTGGCTTCTTCTTCTCTTCTTTCTTCCTCTTTGTCTCTTCTTTATTCTCTTCCTGTTCTTCTTGTCTTCTCTCTTCTATTCTTCAGATCTTCCTCTCGTGCTCTTCTTCTTCTGTCTTCTGTTCTTCCTTGTTTTCTCTTCTTTCTTTTTCTTCAGATCTTCTTCTTCTTCTTTTTCTTCTTTCTTGTCTTTCCTCTTCTTTGCCGCGGTCTTGCTTCTTTTTTTCTTCTTCTTCCTTGCCTTCAAGACGTCGTCTGATTTTGCAATCAGACGACTTAAACCGCTGCTGCTACAGTGTCTCCCTTAGCTTCCGTCTTCTTCTTCTTCCGCAGTCCTTCTTCTTCTTCTTCACCTGTGCTTGCACACTTCAAGGTTTTCGTCAGAGGGCAAAACCTACTCTACCCTCCCCCCCCGCGTCTCTCTCTCTCAGAATTCGCTCTTAGGAAAGCTCTCCCAGGGCAACCGGGTAATCGGGTACACGGGTCGCGCCCGGGTCCAGGCCCACCGGCGTGCGGTGGTGGGCGAGGAGTGCAGGTCGGGCTAATCGGGTCGGAGCCAGGTCTGCGGGGCGTGAGCGCGGACGAGGCCGGGTAATCGGGCGGGTGAAGGGGACCTCACCTCGTGATCTGAGGCAAAGAGCTTAAGGCACATTTTGCCTTTAAGCGCCCACTCGCCTCAGTGGGTTTCCGAGGTGGGTCTGCAGAGGGCGATTGGTGGGAAGTGGAAGGGCAGAGGTTGATCAGGGTGAGGAGGCGGAGGTTCTGTGGTGGTCGGCGAGCCGTGTGGGTTGCTGGAGTGATGGGAGCGGGTCGCCGGAGTGTGGCTGGAGGTGGAGAAGGTGAGGGTGATTGGTCGGAATCGAGGGCGACAGTAAAGGTTTAAAGTGAGGAAAAGGAAGAGGGGAGGAAGAGAAGTTATACCTACTTAGCAGGATGAGGAGGAGCCGGAGCAGGCGACAGTCGTATCGACTATCGCCGGAGAAGAAGCTGCCCAGGGGAAGGAGCGACGGCGAGGAGAGGGCCGGAGAAGCGCGCGCTGGGTGCGGCGCGGGAAGAGCGAGGGAAGGCAACCCTGCTGCTGGTTGTGCGGTAGGGCGACGAGGAGGAGGAGGAGAAGCCGCCGGAGCAAGGGGGCGTCTGTCGGAGTGGGAAGAGAGGAAGTGAGGGGGTATCTCCGTCAGATCCGAGCTCGGAAGAACGGCGGAGCGACGGGGGTATTTATAAGGGCAGAACCAGAGAGGAGGGCGGAGGGAGACGACGTGTCTCCCTCGCCGGAGGACGCCGGAGGAAGGATACCCATACCGTCCGTGCGTTCGCACGGCCGGTATGGGTGGTTGCAGCCATCAGGGGGGTGTTCCTGCGACGTCTGACGACGCAGGGCACCCCCATTTGACTTGGCAGGCTCCCTCCCTTACCCTGCGCGGTGCCATGCTCCGCGCAAGGTCGCCGGAGCATGGTGTTGCTCAAGTTTTGCAGGAGGGACCTAAATGCAAAGAACGAAGGAGAGTTAGGGGCCAAAATGTGAGGGTTCAAAAGTTGAGGGCCAAAAAGTAAATGTATGAGGACCAAAGTGTAAAGTTGGTCAAGAAGGTTTCTTCTTAGGCTCAACTTTTTATACATGACTAATTAGGACCTAATGATTCTGATGGTGAATTTTATTTCTAGATTAAACCTTGTTTGACCGGTCAACTTACGTAAAAACCCAAATTAAGTTGTTAATTAGTCATGATTCTAAATGTAGGCCAAAATGGGTTCCTAAGGCCAAATTGAAGGTTCTAAACCCTAGAGATTATTTTTCTATGAATTTTAGAGGGTTTATTCTATTTTTACTTTGCCTCGAACCTCGTGTATTTAAGTGGGTTTGTTTTTAGGATTACAGGATGTCATTTAATTCTTTGGAGTTGCTGTAGCCCTTGTTGAGTCATTTCATCCCACTTTTCTTCTTATTAGGTTGTTTTGACCTATGTTTGGACCCTGAATTACCCTGTTTTCAGATTGGATTGGTGAAATTGCATTTTTACCCCTCAGTTTATGTTTTCTTTGCAAACTCAGAATCTCTCTGAGCCAAGCCTTTCTAAGGTTATGTAGGAGATTTTATTCTCTGTATTAGGTCAAAATGAGCTAGTTATGGCTTATGATGAGGTTCTCATCATAGAACTTCAAGGCCTTATTGGTCGAGATAAGGTTTCATGCCCTTGGCCTTCATTTCTATTCTAATAGGATCTTGAGGAGTGTGGTTCTTGGACTCTCCATAATGCTAGCTCATAATGATCATGTTAGGATTTACATGGAGCATGATGTTGCAAGACCTATCCTTAATGCAATTGTAGTGGCTATTAGGAACTAAAGGACATTTGAATTTCCTATCTCTTTGGAGTGGTCTTCTCCTTAATGTGATGCTTTCCTAGTCCTTGGTCAAGAGGACTTTGAGTGTCTAGTTGTAATGCAAGATGAAGTTGATCAATTAGTGGCAATTAGCGTTAATTTATGTTCCAACATCATTGTTGATGATGGCATTCATCTAGCAGTGCTTGGAAACACTCCAATGATAGGAGGTGAAAATTTACCTCAATTTGCAACATTAGAAAGTTAGAGGTCATGCTCCCCTTTACGATTCTTCAATGTGCATTGCACATGAATCACATCATTTTATGCACAACCATTGCATGGGAATCGAGTCATTTTACGCACAGCTTTTAGTGATTAGTAATATCCCCTTAATTCAAGGGGGATGTGCATGCTAATATTAATGATATGGCCGTCTTTCTTAATGTGGTCCCAAACCTTAACAACTTGCTTTGCTACTTCTTTGAAGAAGGATGGACCCCACCAATTGGACTTTATTAATGACATTCTAAGAATGTTACAAGAATGGCATCGCATGCCTAGGAGTTGGAAATAAGGTTATTTAGAAGGAAGTAAAGGGGAAAAGGGGTAGAATGAGAAGAAGTATGGTGCAGGAGAGGGAGTGGCTCCCTTCCCCCCTCCTTCTCCTCGCCTGATCTTAGCCATGTCTATCTGAGCTTGGAACATCAACAAACTCAACGACCTAGATGAATGGAGGTCTCGTCTTTCATTTGAGGCCCCGGTGTAGAGATTGTGGGTTTAGTGGAAGATCAAATATGAAGTTGTAACATCTGAAGGGTTCAAGAATATATCCTTGTTGGGAGTTTGTTTTTGATGATGATATCGAATGGTACTTTTCTTGCCTAAAGATTTGAGGACACCAATGTTGTTGTTAGGTCTCTTTCCTAGTCAAATCTTGGTCATGGTGATAAGCATTTCTCCTTCCATTTAGACTAGGCCTCCCAACTCCAAGTGGATCGATCTATTCCCTTGCTCTAAGATGATTTATATGCCCCTACGACAATGCAATGTACTTGTAGTTTGCCCCTTTCCCCCCATTCCAAGAAGCCAACTTTTATTGGGGCAGTTGTGATGGGTTACTTGAAGTTGTACACAAGGTGGAGGCAAACCCACTACATTATTGCGCAACAAAGTTGAAGGTTATCAAGAAAGTGCTAGAAGGATCGATGAAGAAGCTTTGTGTGGTGACTCCATTTGTGCATTTGAAGAGAAACCTAGGTTGGTCCATAAGCAACTTGCCTCTAATCCTTGTGAAGCCTAGCTTCAACCATTCCTTAAGGAGGAGAACCATTAGGGGTGGGAAAGTCAAATTGGTTAGCTACATCATGGAGATTGTAATACATGTTTATATGCTACAAAGGTGAGGGAGCTTGTTAATACTATATATGCCACTATTGGTGTGACGATTACATGGTTGACTGTGCTTTGGAGCTCTGCATTGCCACTTTCTGTCATTTTTTTTTTTTGTGCTTCTCTTAAGGGAGTTAGTTCTTCATCATTGAAGTCTCTCTCTAGATGTTGCTACTGCTATGTGTTAGAATATTGGATTGAACAATGCCCAAAAGGCTAGATGGTTTTACCAACCTCTTGAAAGTGTTGGAACCTCATTGAGGATGATTTCATGGTTGGGATTCTTTCTTCTTCCAACAAAAAGATTGTAGCCTATTGTGGGGTCATGATTACTTCACAAGGAAGAGATTGATTGAGTCTTTGTCCTGCATGTTGGATAGAAAATCATGGAGCCGGAGGTTCTCTGTGGGCTGAGGGTTGGTCTCAAATAACCAACCCTTACTGTTACAGAAGATGTTTGCCATCCGTTAAGATACATGATGTATTGGCTAGCTTGAGCATGGGGCAAAGCATTGGGAAGTAGGGGAGCATGTGTGCATTTAGAAAGTGTTAACTAACCCGATTGGACTCCAATTTTAGGGATGAGTGCAGAAGGCAAGAACATTCTCGTATGCTGAGATTAAATTTATTCATTCCCACTAAATAATAATTTGGCATGTGCCATATGTGTCACCTTGATTGACAATAATGGCAGTGATTGCATCATCATTTTGCTTATGATTCATTTCTAACTATTACTAATTTTGAGTAATTTGATTTATGGATATATTAGTTTAGTTGCGTTGTTTTTTAAGATACGATAATCATTTCTTACTTGGATTACCTGCTTTTGAGGGACATCAACGCTTATTCACCGCCTGGAAGGGAGTTGGAGCAACTCCCATGAAGTCTAGAGGCTCGAATGATCGTGAAGAAGGCGCTTCACATGAAGGAAGAAGCAAAATGACCTCTTGTTGGAATTTCAAGTAACGTAAGGGACCTGAATGCAAACCAGTTGAATAAATAATAATAATAATAATAATAATAATAATAATAATAATAATAATAGACGAGCCCCTGCAGCGGACGCTTCTAACGTGACGCATTGCGTGTACAGCAGGGATGCAAGTTTTGCTGATCATCGCTAAATTCCATTCGATAAAATTTGAATCGAATATGATAGGATTTAGGTATGGATTTTATCTAAAATAATTTAATTAGATATAGATATAAATCTATATTCAATTATCTGACATGAGTGAATAAAATTTTTATTTATTTAAGATGTGTAAGTTCTAACCTGAAATTCATCATTTCTCGAGTTTTAATTTTTCTTATAATTATTTTCATAATTTTGAAAAGAAAAAGTTATTTTAAAATTTTCAATGAATATTTATTTATGGGACAACGGTCTATTATTTGAAATGTACCTATATATATATTTTTTTATATTTTTTTATTTTTGATATATTTCCTTTCGTATTTTTTTTATACTAATTTCAATGGAGATCATTAAAATTGAAATAACATGAGCTCCTATATTTCAGACTTGTTAAAAATAAATAATTGATGAATGGTATTGTATGTATATAATTTCTTTTAACTTTAATTTAGGTATGATTTAATTATAAAATTAATTTATAAATAAATATCTTATAAGTAAATGAATATTTGATGTGCTGATGCGTATGTATATGAATTTAAATTTTTATTTTCGATAGATAAATATATAAAATATAGAATTTAATTTTATAAACAAATTTGGATATGGATTTAGTTAAATATGACCCGAGGCGCGCGAGCCGCGGGTTTAACCCCTACATTCGTGCTCAAGGTGCACGAGTGAAAGAGCCCGGTTGGGCGCTGATGGCAAGTAGGCCTGCACGAGAGGCGTCAGCTCCTTTACTTGCTCTGCAAGGATTTGGCCCACAGGTTTCTCGGCCCAAGTGGGTCGATGGCTGCAACAAAATCAAAGAAAATCAAGAAAAATCTGTTGGAGCCCATCCATGCATATGTAGCGGGATTTTATGGGCTTTCTTGGTCGAATTAAAGACTCCTGATAGGATATTAGGGGTTGTTTGACCTTTAAAATGACCCCTTATCCCTTCTACATAATTTTAATTATTTTGGGGAGTCTCTTGAGTGTTTGACACCTCTATAAGAAGTGGTTACGGCCTACAGAGAGGGGGCTTCTTCCCCTTGACCTTGGTCACCCTTCTCACCTCTTTGGCCATTCGCCTTCTTTTTGTCTCCTTTCAACTAAAGCGCACATTATTTACATTGTGTCTCTGCATCTCCACATGAACGGGAAGCAATCCTTGGGTTGGTTGGTGTGAACACATGTGTCATTTGTTCTCTTGGGTGAAAGATGGGGACAACGTCGATCTGCACAAGCTCCATATTGGCAACGGACTTTCTTGGCATTAGGGTTTGATTTCTCATCTCATTTTTAATTATGTATTGAGACTTGTACACTATATTTAGTTGTAAGTTTATCGACAGGTGTTAGTTTGATCTCGTTCTATTTACTTTGATTTGCATATTAGTTAAAAATAGGTTTCTATGCTTTTCTATCATTAAAAAATTATGTGTCTTTGGTAGTCATTAAGTTTCTCACAAATTTTACATTCATATCATTTACAAAAAAAAAAAAATTACTATTTTGGTGTTAGTATATCTTTGGAAGATTATATCTCCATTTGATGTCCGTGGATAATTTTAATAATTTTTGCGTTGGTTTGTTATTTAGTTAGGTAAGTGAATACTAAATTTTGTTGTCGTATTCCCACTATAAAAATTCTTAAAATTCATAGTGTGCATGTGTGAATTTTAGATTTAGGTTTCAATTAGGAACATTGTGGATTTTCTAGTGTTAATATGTGAAAGTTGCACCATGATTTGTGAAAGGTTATTGGTTTAGATTGTTAGGAGTTTATAGTAACTTTTAGAGATTTTGTAGAGTCCACCAAGTGTTTATTTAAGATTTTTCTTTATCTAATACAATCTATGTGCTCTGATTCGCATCGTTTGTTAGGAGTCTCTCACTGGTTTAGTGCTTACACGCATACTTAGGTCTAGAATAAGTAGCAATTGGTCTAGTAATCTCTAGTATCCATCATTAGCCCCTCCTGGCAATAATTGTAAGCTGTTATAGAACAGAAAGAATATTTCTATTAGGTGCATTGTCAAAAGTTTGTTAGATGATGAGACTATGTTATCTCTCACATCTTTCTATTCTATAAATATGTGGCTGTATACTACAATAGAAGATGATTCAGTTCAGTCAACATGGTATCAGAGCATGAAATTGATCCATCGATGACCCCTACTGATGGGAATATCATCATGAGCCATAACTAGCTCACTTTGATCCAATTAAGTCAGTAAATACTCTTACATGACTGTTAGAGAGCCATAAGTCACTACATAACCATTCTGAGGGAAAGATAAGAAAATAGGGTTAAAACTGTAATTTTACCATCATATTACGAATGCAGTACAATCACGAGTTTCCCCAGGGGGTAATTGAGGGTTAAATGGTTCTAAAAGTCTAACAAGTGGGTTAGAACAAGCAGAAAAGGGTTTGCACGTGTTTTGAGAATTAAATGACTTTTTGAAACCCTGAAAATAGACTCGGTTAATTAACTGAGGTTCTGATTAGGATAAAATTCACCTAAATCCTCTAAAATTAATAGAAAAATATTCTATAGGGTTTGAAACCTTCAATTTGACCATCAGAATCTGTATTAACCCAAAATAGTCTTAGACTGACATTTGCCCTAATTTAGGTTTTTACATAAACAGAGTCTCAAACTTGGTCAAAACATAAATATAACTTCACCATTGGATTCCTTGGGTCAAAATTAGGTTTGTACCAAAATTTGGACCCAATCTAAGATCATCTTGACCAAGTTTGCATTTTGATCCAGTCAGACTCTTTCTATCTCATTCAGATCCTTAACTTTCAAATTTATTACAAAAAGGTCCCTATCTTTCTCATCACTCTTTGCAAATAGGTCCCTCCACCATTATTGCGGAGGAATCCTACTCCGACGACCTTCGACTAGGGATATCTCCTTGATTGATTAGTGAATCCCTTCCAAAATCGAAAGGGAGATTCTTGACAGATTTCCCTACAAATTGAGCTGCATCTTGGGCTACAATTCTCGCCCAAATCCTCATGCGAACTCATGGAACAAATGGGTTTCCTACTCCAGCGATCCTCAAGCTCCGGTGACCCCTCCTGACCTCCCTCGTCATCCGATTACAAAACCAGTGGTCGGATTCTCTTTCTCTCTCTCATCTGCTCTTGGTCATACTAGCAGGAGCCCTTCTACCTCCGTCATCATCGCCGTTCCCTTCATCAGAGAACCTTCTTCCCCAGCTCCAGCCTAGCAATGTCGGCGCTATCCTCTCCCTTTCATCCACTTAGCATAGGTAATTAAGTGCCCTTAAGGCCCCTATAATAGTTCCTTCTACCAAAAGCCAAAAATAAACCCCTCGATACCGTCGCTCACCTCTGTCTTCCCCATCTCCGGTAGCATCTCCGGTGAGGTCCTCCGCATGCTACACTCATCACACGCCTCGCCACAACTCCCAAAAGCACCGCCATCCTTTTGCGCACAAAACCCCTATCTCTATTCACCTTCCCATCCACCTAAACATGCCCCCGAACAGACCCATCATTGTGCACCAACTCCGTCATCGATTGGCCACTGCAGACCACCATCCTCCACGAAATCACAATCAGCACCTTCGCCGTGCCTTTATGAAGCTTCTGAACTATTCTAATGTGGCCGTGCGGCCTTATTCAGTGTTTCAGGTGTTCGCCGTTCTCCGCTGCCGCCGCTGCCTTCATCTCCGCCTTTGTTCACAGTCCCTCGGCCGCCAAACCATCTGCCTCTAGCATCAGGAAATGCGGTTTCACCTCACGACTCCAACTACGTTCCCAATTGGCTTCCCAGTAGCAGTAGTGTCAGCAATTGAAGGGCTTCACCTCTGCTGCAGATGCGCAAAGAAGACATGAGCGAATAGTCCCACATCGTGGGATTTGGAAGCGGTGCAAGTGCGTAAGTTGCAAAAGTGTTGAGGGCTTATTACCTCAACACTTGAGGGGTGAGGTCCCTCACACCCTTCATGCTCCTCGTCCGTGACCTCTCCTCCACGGACCTGGTGCACTTGACCCGCCTAAGCCTTCACTCCTCGGTCACTACACCACACCAGTGACCCTGAACTTGGGTACGCGGATCCTCCGATTACTTGATAACCCGATGTGCATGGCTCTGGGAGAGTGGAACCTAAGAGAGAGAAAGGAAGAGAGTGTGCGGGGAAGGGGAGGGTTTTATTCTTCTGTGCATTAACTAACACTTAGCCAAAAATCTGAGCCCTTTCCCCTGTGCTTAAAGAAGAAGGAAGAAGACGGGTAGAGAAAGAAGGCCTGAAGAGGAGGAGAAGAAGAAAGCAGAAGAAGGAGAAGGAAGAAGAAAAAGGAGAAACAAAGGAGAGGGCCATTTAAGGCGTTTGATCTCTAAAGGAGACGTCTGATTACCGTAGCATTCAAGCTACTGTGCGAATATTTTGTCCTGACTGCTGTAGCATTATTGATTACTTTAGTTTACATATAACTATACTAAATAATTGGTGATCTAATCACCATTTGTTTGTTATAGATTTCTTTTTATTATGTTGAATTCTTGTTATACTCATGTTCTACATTGATTATTATTTTTGAGTAGCTTATTTGGTTTAAATTCTTGTGCTCATTTGCATTATTGAGATTAGTATGTGAATTTATAATACTCCCTGTGTTCGACTTTGGACTTTCAAATTCGAGTAATAAATATTTTTTATTTTCAAAGCGATTTCGACTATACTACAACGTAATGATTTAGAACCTCGATTTTGCCTCGACAAACACCTGCCCACTAAATAACATCACATTTGCATTGAAGTAATGATCAATCAGATTCTTCGTCGAATTGGAGCTCAATTCCATCAGATCATCACTTATTTGCGACAAATCTTAGCCTTAATGCTTAACATTTTCACAATTCTGAGGAGAACTGAAGCCCAGCAATAAGACATCAGTGGTGACCTTCAGGTGTTGTTGCTGATTCATCTAGAAGGTTAATCAGGAACATGTTCTCCATGTCCACCTCCAACGCAACTTCATCAAGTTCCTCCTCTCCTTCGTTCTCTACTATTCCTAGAATTCCATCAATTTTGGCTACAATACAACACTCCATTCCATATAAACTTAGGTCAACAAATTATTTGTTATTTGTTATGGCATGCTCAATTTCTTCCCATTCTGAATGCATATGATTTGATTGGGATTATTGATGGTTCCATACTTGCACCTCCCCAATATCTGTCTAGAAGGAGCTACTGCAAATGTTGAATATCTTAATTGGAGATGTAAGGATCAACTAATTCTTAGTTGGCTCATCTCATCAGTATCTGAAGAAATTGGCTCCCAGATTATGAGTTTGAAAACATCTAAGGATGTTTGGGATTTTCTGGAAGGTTTTTTTGTTGTTCAATCGCAATCCAAATACTTTCATTATAGATCTGAACTTGTTTCTTTGAAAAAGGGTGATATGACTATAATTGAATATCTTACTAAAGCTAAAGCCCTTGCATCTAACTTAGTTGCATGTGGTAAAGCAATGGATGATGAAGAGTTTATTCTTACAATTCTGAATGGTCTTGGGGCTAAATTTGATGTTGTTGTAACTCATGTAACGGGAAGGACTAATAAAATTGTCTATGATGAAGTTGCTGGTCTACTTTTAGCACAAGAATAGAGAATTCAAAAGAATAAGCCTAAAATTGATGCATCTATTACTCAAATTACTCGAGGAGGTAGATCCAAGGGTAATCGTGGATGAGGAAACTTTAGAGGTCGTGGAAACAATTTTATAAATACAAGTAGACATGGATTTTATATGAATATAGGGAGAGATGCCTTTGTAATTCCCTGGTTGGAGGGGATGAGATATGCGTGACGTAGTATAAAGTGAGGAAAAAAAAAAGACAATCTCACAAAATTAAGCAATCACATAATAGGCATAAGAATTTTTAGGTGGAAACCCAAATCGGGTGAAAATCATCACCTAACCCTCTCGAGTTAGGATTTCCCGATCGACCTAGTCGATCAAATCTACTAAATCCAGTCACTTAAACGAGGGTGACTGAACCTCAATTACAACCACACTACTTAGACCAAGGGTAGTGTACCTCAACACCCCTTCTCTTCACAAGAAGGAATTTGTCTCACGAAGGAGACGAGAATTCGCAAAGCGAATACCCAACCAAAGACAATATAAAATACAACAATCCTATAGAGACTCAAATATTTAATCCTAGCTTCTATAGGAGTTAGGAAACTTCCCTTTGGTGGAAGTGCGTCGATGTGATGACGCGAATGCGTGAACCACGCTTTAGCACAACAGCGCTCTTGTAACTTCGGCGAGAGAGCGGGTGCACAGTAGGATGAAGCTATTAGGTGAAGAGAGTGCTTGTATAGCTAGAGCTTCTCTATTTGATCTTCTACTTCTTTTTGACACAAGTGGAAATATTATAGCAAGGGTGTATCTTGGGGTATCTTCACAAGCCAAGGGGTCCTCCTCTATTTATATAGGCCCTAGGAAGGCTTTGAAAGGCTTCCATAGCTGTTGGGTGCAAAGCCAAAGAGAATCAGGCCGTAGTTAGAATTAATCATGATTCTAACAGGGTCATCAGACGTCTGGTCCTGGCATCAGATGTCTGGAAAACCCGTTTAAGATGTCTGGGAACTAAGTCAGACATCTAATTTTAGCTGGGTTTCCTTCCTGACTTGAATCAGACCTAAACAGGGTTCTAGTGAAAGTCCATCAGACGACACACAGGACGTTTGGCATAAGGTTTGGACGTCTAGAAACCTATTTGTTCTCTGGAAATGGATTTTCAACCAGTCTAACGGCTATAAAATCTCTGAAGGAAGATTTTGGGTCAGTCGAGGCAAAACTGTCATGTATCAGATGTCTGGGGTCTTCTACGGACGTCTGATACGAGGCTAACGGTCATTTCCTCAACGTTTGCTAAGGAAGCCAACGGTCCACTAATTGGACGTCTGGTAAAGGCATCAGACATCTCCTAAGACGTCTGGACTAAGGTCTGGATGTCTGATTTCATCAAATAGAACTAACTAAGTCTAGCCTAAATAATCGGACATTTGAGTCAACAGTTAGACGTCTTAAAAGTTTTTATCAGACATTTGAATTCATATTAGATGTCTGAAAAGGTTGTCTAATCCCTATTTTGATTTTCTAAGTTCTCTATAGAAAACTTAAGTATCCTAGGGTAGTGTAGGTGTTCCTAGGACTACTTTAAGGATCTCTTGAGGCTCTTTAATAGATATTCTAAGAAACAAAAAGAGCAAGGATATAAAGACAAAAGTACATAGAAAAAGATAAACAGAAATCTATCCTATTCTTCTTGTCCTTCCATCTTTAAGCTTTCGCTCCTCGCGAAGCTCCTTCGTCTCTGTCCATCTCCTCCAATCCGTCATGGATGCGAGCTAGAACTCCGTCTAAACACCTGTCTCCATTTGCAATTTGACTTGAAAACTAGGACTCAAAAGCAAGTGTTAAAAGACACGTGTTTTATTATCATCAAAATAAACGATCGTGGCAACAATCTCCCCCTTTTTGATGATGAGAAAACAAAAAATAATAGTGCATAAAATCCTCTCCCTTTTTCGCATTATCAAAAAGGTTTTTATCAATTTTAAATATCCTATATCTCCCCCTTAAAACATGCTCTTATATAATTAGGTTGAATTTCTTTTAACAAGGCTAATGTCCTCCCCCTCTTTGTAACAATAAGATAGCTATTATTTTTCTCCCCCTTTCTAAAGGAAATATAGCTAATAAGATCTCCCCCTTAATGATTGACACATAACTTATAATTTTAGCTCCCCCTATCTATATGCTAATGATAAAAAGATAGGGTTAAGGGTTACCTCACCTACCATGGCCAATAGAATGGCCCAAATGGAGGTGGTGGATGCCATATCGGATGGGGCTCCCATTCGTAGTTTGGAGGCCTGGGCATCAGCGTCGGTCTTTAGTTTGGCGGTCGACGTTCGGTGGGTCCATCATTTGTTTGCCGTCTTGTCGGTCTTCTTATCCTTCTCTTTGGCCTACTCTTTGGTCCTCCCAACTCGAGTTGACTGTTCTTGAGCTTGTAGGTTCAATCTTTTGTGTTATAGTCACCCTTGAAACCTACAAAACAAGATTCTAGATCTCTCCTCGGTATCCAAGTTAATTTGGATTCGGATCTGTTAGCGGGTCTCCTTGACAGAGATCCTTTCTCAACCGTAGGGCTATATAAGTTATCTACCTTATTTATCAAATTATTTGATTTCTCCCTAAGACATGCAAGTTCACCTTCAATAGCATGCATCTTGGTTTTTAAGCTAGAAATTTCAATTTTTAAACTAGTGTTTTCCTTAATCAACTGATTATTTTCATCGATAAGGTTATGATTTTTTAACAATAAGTCATCATTTTTAGGACTAACTTCTAGATCCTTAAGTTATTTTTCTAACATTTCATTTTCATTTTTAAGAAAACTAAAGTTCTTTTTAATATTTTTATTTTCTACCTTAAGTGATTTACTAAGCTCAAATAGTTCATCGAAAGAATCTTGTAAATCGGGATTTACCTCATTATCGCTGTTGTCACTGTCGATATCACTTCCTATGGACATGAAGCCCATGCAGGCGATTTCTTCCTCGGGGTTCTGGTCTTCTTTGTCCTTTGAGCTCGTGTCGTCCTAGGTTGCTTGGAATGCCTTCTTAGACTTCTCCTTTTCCTTATTCTTCTCCTTCTTAAGAAGAGGGCACTCTGGTCGTAGATGCCCTTTCTCGTTGCAGTGATAGCAACGTCTCGGGCTTTCCTTCTCCTTCTTTTCTTTCTTTGATTCCCTACAAAACTTGGAAAACTTTTTAAGTAAAAACTTAAAGTCTTTGTCGTTGGAACTTACCTCGTTATCTAATGCTGCTCTGAATGTGAGGGTCTTCTTCGATTTTGGCTCCGGTGTATCCTTCTTCTTCTACTTCAGCTTTGTCTCGTAGGCCATTAGATTGCCTAGGAGATCTTCCATGTTGAGCTCCTCCATCTTGTTTGCCTCCTTGATGGCAGTGACCTTTTGCTCTCATTTCGGTCCAAGGGAACGAAGAAGCTTTCCCTGAAGCTCCCCCTTGCTGAAGGTCTTCCCTAAAGCTTTCAAATTATTTATATGAGAGTGAACCTAGTGTTCATCTCACTTAAAGTTTCGTCAGTCTTCATAGAAAATGATTCAAATTCTTGTGAAAGTAAATTAATTTTAGAAGACTTTACCTTAGAGGTACCCTCATGAGTTACCTCGAGTGTGTGCCAAATCTCGTATACGGTGGCGCATTGCGAGATTCTGTTAATCTCCTCCGGACTCAAAGAACAATACAATGCGTTCATTGTTTTTGCGTTTAGAGAGAGCTCCCGAATTTGTTGTTGCGAGTAGCCTCCTGCGGGTTTCTCCTGGATGTCAAATGGCATCTTGCATCTAGCCCAAATTGTGAAGTCATTGGCTTGCAGCCAAGTCTTCATCCGCAGCTTCTAGTAGGGGTAATTGCTCTTGTCGAAGAATGGTGGATGGGTCGTAGACTGCCCCTCGGAAATCCTGCTCGCGAAGCTGCTTCCCTCCATGATCTTCTTGCTGGGTGTTACTCTGATCTTGCAAGAACCTGCTCTGATACCAACTATAATTCCCTGGTTGGAGGGGGTGAGATATGCGTGATGTAATATAAAGTGCGGAAAAAAAAGACAATCTCACAAAATTAAGCAATCATACAATAGGCACAAGAATTTTTAGGTGGAAAACCAAACTGGGTGAAAACGACCACTTAACCCCCTCGAGTTAGGATTTCCTGATCGACCTAGTCGATCAAATCCACTAAACCCAGTCACTTAAACGAGGGTGACTGAACTTCAATTGCAACCATACTACCTAGACCGAGGGTAGTGTACCTCAACACCCCTTTTCTTCACAAGAAGGAATTTGTCTCGCGAAGGAGACAGGAATTCGCAAAGCGAATACCCAACCAAAAATAATATAAAGTACAACAATCCTATAGAGCCTCAAATATTTAATCCCAAATTCTATAGGAGTTAGGAAACTTTCTTTTGGTGGAAGTGCGTCGATGTGACGACGTAAATGCGTGAACCACGCTTTGGCACAACAGCGCTCTTGTAACTTCGGCGGGAGAGCGGGTGCACAGCAGGATGGAGCTCTTAGGTGAAGAGAGTGCTTGTATAGCTAGAGCTTCTCTATTTGATCTTCTACTTCTTTTTGACACAAGTAAGTGGAAATATTCTAGCAAGGGTGTGTCTTGGGGTATCTTCACAAGCCAAGGGGTCCTCCTTTATTTAAAGAGGCCCTAGGAAGGCTTTGGAAGGCCTTAGAAGGCTTCCATAGCCATTGGGTGCAAAGCCAAAGAGAATAAGGCCGTAGTCAGAATTAATCATGATTATGATAGGGTCATCAAACGTTTGGTCCTGGCATCAGACGTTTGGAAAACCCGTTTAAGACGTCTGGGAACTAAGTCAGATGTCTGATTTTAGTCGGGTTTCCTTCCTGACTTGAATCAGACCTAAACAGGGTTCTAGTGAAAGTCCATCGGACGACACATAGGACGTCTGGCACAAGGTCTGGACATCTGGAAACCTATTTGTTCTCTGGAAATGGATTCCCAATGAGTCTGATGGCTATAAAATCTCCAAAGGAAGATTTTGGGTCAGTCGAGGCAAAACGGTCATGTATCAGACATCTGGGGTCCTCTATGGATGTCTGATACGAGGCTAACAGTCATTTTCTCAACGTTTGCTAAGGAAGCCAACGGTCCACTAATTAGACATCTGGCAAAGGCATCAAATGTCTCCTAAGACGTCTGAATTAAGGTCTGGACGTCTGATTTCATCAGACAGAACTAACTAAGTCCAGCCTAAATAATTGGACGTCTGAGTCAACAGTCAGACGTCTTAAAAGTTTTTATCAGACGTTTGAAATTCATATTAGACGTCTGAAAAGGCTGTTTGATCCCTATTTTGGTTTTCTAAGTTCTCTATAGAAAACCTAAGTATCCTAGGGTAGTGCTGGTGTTTCTAGGACTACTTTAAGAATCTCTTGAAGCTCTTTAACAGGTATTCTAAGAAATAAAAAGGGTAAGGATATAAAGACAAAAGTACATAGAAAAAGATAAATAGAAATCTATCTTATTCTTCTTGTCCTTCCATCTTTAAGCTTTCGCTCCTCGCGAAGCTCCTCGATCTCTGTCTAGCTCCTCCAATCTGCCATGGATGCGAGCTAGAACTCCATCTAAACACCTGTCTCCATTTGCAATTTGACCTGAAAACTGGGACTCAAAAGCAAATGTTAAAAGACACGTGTTTTGTTATCATCAAAATAAACGATTGTGGTGCTCTAGCACCAACAGCCTTTAATTCAGGTCGTAGAGGACATCAATCTCGCACGTCTACTGTTGGCAATTAGTGCCAGATTTGTGGGAGATATAACCACACAGCCATCACTTGTTCTGATAGATACAATCATGCCTCAGATTTATCTTCACGTCAAATTCAATATGCTAATGCTACTGGCACAGATGCACGAGCATGGTTTCTTGGCTCTGGGGCAACTCATCATATTACTAATTCTCTAGCCAACTGTTGGGCTCATCCTTCGGGTTTTAATGATGTATTCGTTGTAGTATTATGAAAGATGATTCAGTTTAATTTATTTATTACTCGAGATTTAAAATATCCCGAGGTCGAACTCAGGGAGCACACGTCATTCTAGAAACATATGAATTCACAATTGATTATATGCTGTTTTAAAAAAATTTAAGAGAGAGAGAGAATGAGCAAAAACTCCTTTTCTTTTTCTTCTTCTCTTTTCCTTCCCTTCTTTCTCTTGGCTTCTTTTTCTCTAGCCCTCCCTTCTCCTTCAGCTCTGTTTCTACAGTGCTTTGGCTTCTTCTTCTTCTTCTCCTTCCTTGGCTCTACTTGGCTTCAGCTTTTCTTCTTCTTCTACTTGTCTTTCCCTTTCTCGTTTTCCTTTGCGAAGCTTCCTTCCTTCTTTTTCTTCTTTCCGTTGCATCTTCTTCTCCTTCTTTCTTCAGTAGCTCCTTCCTTCTTCTCTTCTGCTCCGCTCCTCCTCCTTTCTTTCTCTTTTTCTTAGCTGCTGGAGTTTTTCGGCTAAGTCCTCGTCGCTTCTCTTCTTCTCCGTCTTCTTTCCCACCTGCTCCCTGCAAACACGAGTGCAAAACCTACCCCTACCCTCCCCACACGTCTCTCTCTCTCTCTGAATCTCTCTTCGGGATGCTCTCCTAGAGCTGGGTTATCGGGTCGGTCGCGCATCGGCGTGGGTGTGGTGCGCGAGGAGTGCATGGATCAGGGTAATCGGGTCGCGGGTCAGGTCCACGTGGGCAGTGCCGCGGATGAGACCCGGTGAGTGAGGGCGAGGGACCTCACCCCAGTGCTTCGAGGTGATAAGCCAGGAGCACGTTTTCAATTTATGTGTGAGTGTGTGCCCACACACTTCCGAGGTGGGACTAAAGTCCCACCTTCGTTTCGTGTGTTTGCAGGCAGGAGGCGCGAGCGATTTGGGGCAGCAGCCGAGGCTTACGACCCCAATTGAGGTCCTGAGTGCATGCGTGAAAGTCTTCCGCGCGACCTGGGCTGCAGACCTGGAGCTGAAGAGGCTTGGAGCTGCTTGCAAGCTTGCTCCAAGCTTCTCGTCAATGGCGGCGAGGGTACGAGACCTGAAACCACCAGTACAGCCTTGCAGCCCTGTCAGGACACTTGGTGAGCTTCGCCAGAGCACGACGAAGACAGTGCGGGGGTCGGTGTGGCATGGGGAGGCTGGAGTGCACGTGCCTAGGGCACACTGTGTGCGTGAGAGTGGGTGTGTTCGGGGGGTGTTCTGGAGGTGTGTGGAGTGCAGATTTAGTGTCAGTGAGGTGTCGCGGTGCTTAAGGGGTGATTGGCGAGGCGGATGGAGGAGTGGAGCGGCGGGGATGCCTCGCCGGAGGGCGGTCGGAGATGGAGAAGGTGGCGATGGACAGTGGCGGTCGGTGGGTGGAAATAGCAAATTAAAAAAGGGGAAATAAAAGAGAGAGTAAGGGGAAGAGTTTCACCTACTTAACTGGCGAAAGGGGGGGAAGAGGCGCTCGACGTGTGCCTGTCGACGTCGGAGATGAAGATGCCTAGAGGGGGTAACAGCGACGAGGAGGGGATTTGGAATGCGCTAGCTGGTGCAGCCTGGCGCGGGAGGATGAGGCGGAGTGAACTCTGCTGCAGGTATGGTAGCAGAGCGACGAAGGGGAGGAGGAAGGGTCACCGGAGCCTGTGGGCGCTTGACTGAAGGAGGAGGAGATGAAGTTTGGGGGAATTCCTCGGCCAAATTAGGCTTGAGACGACCGGAGAGCCCTACCGTCCCTTTTATAGCAGCCGGCAATAGGAGAATCTTGAGGAGAGATCATGGAGAGCTTGCCGGAATTGGCCGGAGATGGAGACCCATTCCTCTCGCGCGTTCGCACGAGAGGAGTGGGCAATGGCAGGACATGGGAGGGGGTCTTGACAAAAAGCCATTTTCGCGCATTTGAAAGTCGTCGAAAATTGTAGTATAGTCGCGCAAAAACGTTCGTCGAAAATATTGTTTTGTAAAATAACGAGACTTGAGTCCCGGTCGTTCGTCTCTGGGAGGCGTGTTTCTATTTTTGAAATCGATCTTAAAGCCGCTCTACTTAGTATTCTGGTGCGCAATATATAGGCGGTTAAAGAACAGGCACTTAAATCATGCAAGTAAAATAATCATTCAGCTCATGGTGATTTCAAACACATAAAGAGATATATATATATATATATATAAATGCATTTTTCATTCATCCATTGGGGGAGAGTTGTTTGTACAGGAAATCTAGAGGAAAGCTTATACAGGAATGCCTTAGATTAAGCCTAGCTACCAGAAAATGATTGCATACAAGAATCGACGGGGGGATTTCGCATGCATCATTGGGGGAGAAGAGAAACTACTCTACTAAGCAGTAAATGAAAGCAGTAAAACTTATGAAAAGCATGATCTAGAGCTAAAAGAGTAGAGGGCATTCAGGGGTGGTCCCCGATGGCCTTGGAGTGGTCGAGAGAAGGAGGGGCGGCCAATGGAACTTAGGCCGGCCCTTGGAGAGAGGTAGGGTTGATCCAGCATCCCGGCATGGTGTCCTCCATGGTGGTGGTAGTGAGCTCGTGGAGGTGGAGTGACTATGGAGGTGGCGTGAATGGCACCAATGGAGTGCAATTGCCAAAGAAGTGAATGGGTGCCAATGGCCACCCAAGGGGTCTTTTTATAGACCTAAGGGAAGCTCTCTAGAGAATTATGGAATTCTCTAGAGAGGCCTATGGTGGGAGCTCGTGGGAGAGTGAGAGAGAGAGGGTGGATGGTGGTTTTTAGATCCACCAAATGTGGATCTAAAAATTGAATGGCTCTTGGTTGCTATTTTTGGCAACCAAGGCAACCACACATGGTAGAGAGTTCTAGAGAACTCTAGGCTAGATATTTTCGTGTGGATGGTGTGTGTGGGTGTGTGTGGGTTGAAACTTAGGTGGCTAAGTTGATTAGGTTGGGTTCTAGTGGGTTTAGGTCAAGGTAGGTCTCAAATTAGGGTTATAAACCCTAATTCACTAAGGTAAAGTGCAATTAAACTTAATACAAGTTTAATTAGGTGTGTGGAAACTTAATTGAGAGTAAAACAACTTAATTAAGTCAGGTCTAGGTCAATTGGACTCTCACTGAGTCCAATTGGACAGTGTGTGCTGAGATCAGGGCTCAATTAGACTCAATGAGTCCAATTGAATAGGCTGATGGAATTGACTAAGATCCAAGTTAATTAGGTTTAGTAAGGACCTAATTAGGTCCTTAGGGAGGTTTAGAGGTGATGTACTAGGGTTAGGGCACCTTAATTTAGGTTCCTATAGGGTTGGAATTGGGTTTACGGACCTAGAGATCCAAGATCAAGGCTTAAATCTCAAAACAGGAATTGGAGAGCAGTATCAGACGTCTAATTATAGAATCAGACGTCTTATACTCAAAAATCAGAAGTTCAGACTTGTTGTCTGGACATCCAATCAGAGTCAGGAAGGATTTCGGGTTCTGTTTTGGGTATTCTGCAGAAATTGGACGTCTGACAAAGTGTCTGGACGTCCAATAACACTGTAGAAATGGGTTTGAAGTGTGCGGGAGTTGGCTAAGGGTCCTGGACGTCTTAAAACTTATCTGGACGTCCGGAGAAGGGTTGGAACTAGGGTTTTAGGGCTTCCTAGGGTGTTGTGACCTAATCTAAGGGTGGCTGAGGCTTGGGGAAGTCTCTAGGCTATCCTAGGGCTAGGATGGACCTAAGCTCTTCACATTTTACTGCTTTATTTCTACTTAATAGAATAGAAAACCTTTAACCCCCTTACATTATTATTCATACATCTAAACTAGGCCTTCTGCTCCAGCTCTGCCACAACTCCCGTTATTTCAGATCCAGCTTCAGATCCAGCTCCAGATCCAGCTCCAGATCTGCTTATTGCTTGAAATCGACATAATACACTTAATCAGCACATTATAACATTATTTTATGCATAGCTAAAGGAAAGCAGTAAAGATGCAGATAATGCGTATGCATGCATGAATAACCCTAACTTATGCTAAGTCTTAGCTTAATTTTGGTCAATTAAGACCTATGATTGCTGCGCAATCAGGTCCCTGCGAAAGAGGACGATGCAGGGAACCCCCCTTTCGTTTCCGAGAGCGGCCCCCATACCTTGCACAGCGCCATCCTCCGCGCAAGGTTGCCAGAGGTATGGGCGGCTGTGTGGGGTGGCAGAGGGACCGTTCTGTATAGAACAAAAGAGAAGCTTGGGGGCAAAATGCAAGGGTTCAAAAAGATAAGGGTCGAAAAGTAATTTAAGAGGACCAATTTGTAAAGTTGGTCAAGATGGCCTTCCCTTAGGTCCAAATTTTGGTATAAACCTAATTTGGACCTAAGGAATCTAATGGTGAGGTTTGATTTTAGGTTTAACCACGTTTGACCAGTCAATTTGCACAAAAACCTAAATTAGGTCAAAAATTGGGTATGGTTCTCAATTTAGGTCAAGACAGGTTCTACTGAATAAATTGAAGGTTCTAAACCCTAGAAGATGTTTTTCCATGAATTTTAATTGGTTTATTTGACTTTTATCTTGCCAAGAACTTCGTGAATTAAAGTAGGTTTATTTTTAGGGTTACAGAATGTCATTTAATTCCTAGAAGTTGCTATAACCCTTTTCGGATCAGGTCATCCCGCTTTCTTTCTTATTGAGCCCATTTGACCTGTGTTCAGACCCTTAGACACCCCGTTTGTATACTGCATTGGTAAAATTACAGTTTTATTTTTAAATTTAGAATTCTCTGATGCAGGCTTTTCCTTAGGTTTTGTAGGAGCTTTTGTACACCTATTTAGATCAAAATGTGGTAGTTAGGGTTCATGATGAAGCTCTCATCACCAACTTAGATATTTCCTCTGATTATAAGAGAATGATGAGGTGGTGTTTGCAAATAGAGAAGGTTCATCTATAACCTCCATTGGTGCTAAGAAATTTCTTTCTAGTACCAAACCTCTATACTTACAAAATGTTCTTCATATTCCATCTGTCACAAGGAATTTACTCTCAATTTATTGGTTAACAAATGATAGTTCATGTTATTTTAAAATTTATCCTCAGTCCCTGGTGGTCAAGGATATTAGGAGCAAAGCTGTTCTACTACGAGGAAGAGCTTGACAAGGTCTTTATCAAATATGGATACCAAAGTCCTTTGCTACTTAGAGTGTTCACTTTTCCTCAAGCAACAGTCAGACAGCTAAAATTGGTCTGCTTCAAAAAGTTTCTCGTCAAAAATGGCATGAACGTTTAGGACATGCTCATTTCTCGTTAATAAAGAAAATTGTATCCAACAATAATCTGTCAGTTCCCTCTTATAGTCATACTGGTCTATGCTCAACCTACATGAAAGGTTAGGCTTGTAAGCAATAACTGACGTCTACAAATAATAATGCAACTTCTCCTTTTCAAATTGTTCATTCTGACGTATGGGTTTCTCCTACTTTGGGCTTGGATGGAGTAAAGTATGTAGTCACATTCATTGATGAATTCTCTCAGTTTACGTGGATATTCCCTTTTAAACAAAAGTCAAATGTATTTCAGATTTTCCTTCAATTTCATGCCTATGTTTAGATCCAATTTCAAACTGCAATTAAAGCATTACATTCTAACTGGAGGGGAGGGGGGAGAACATCAACCAGTTCATAAATGGCTGATAGAACATGGAATAGAACATCATATCTCAGCCCCTTATACTCCAAAACAAAATGGGCTTGCTGAAAGAAAAAATAGTCATTTGATTGAAATGGCATACACACTTTTACATCATAGTTTGGTGCCACTAAAATATTGGTTTCTTGCATTCTTCTTTGTTGCACAAATTATTAATGCGCTTCCCATGTCTGTTCTGAATGGAATATCATCATTTGAGAAGCTCTACAATAAAGCCCCTGATTATTCATTTTTTCGAGTTTTTGGCTCTGGTTGTTATCCTTTACTTCGACCATATAACCAGCACAAACTTCAACCAACTTCTACTTTACATGTGTTTTTGGGCTATAGTCTTCATAACAAAGCATACAAATGTCTTGACATACAAACCAAAAAGATGCTTCTAGCCGACACAAATTATTTGATGAATCCTTATTCCCCTTTGCAATGATAATTAATGCTCCATCAAAAACCACAACAACAACAACTAGTTCACCTACTATAATTTTAGTCCCTGCAGCTATTCAACCAATTGTCACAACTTCAAAGCCATTTCACACAAATATGGAACCACTCTCTGAATCAATTCCACCTAATATACCCTTTGATGTAGCTCCACCAAATACATCCCCTAATCCAACTAATACAAATTCCCAACCTATTACAACTCCATCACCTACTTCCAATGACTCCAATTATGTCCATCCTCCATCATTGCAACGTATACATCCTATGGCCACAAGGTCTCAACATGGCATCTATAAAAAGAAAGTATTTCATTCCACCTTATATCCATTGAAACTTTGAACTCAATAACTGATGAAGAACCTACATGTTTTTCACAAGCTAGCAAGCATGCTCACCGGAGGACAACCATGACTGATGAGTTTAATGCACTTCTAAAAAATGACACATGGATATTACAGGAAGGACCCCAGAACAAAAATGTGGTCGGTTGCAAGTGGCTTTATCACATTAAGAGAAACACTGATGGCACAATTGAGCGATTCAAAGAGCGTCTAGTTGCAAAAGGATTTACGTAACAAAATGGTATTGATTATTTTGACACATCTTTCTGTTTTCAAGATGACAACTGTTTGTTTACTACTTTCTATAGCTGCTACTAAAAGGTGGAGTTTAAGGCAATTAGACATACATAATGCCTTTCTCCATGGTGACTTAGATGAAGAAGTATTCATGGAGCAACCTCCAGGTGTTATTCACCTTGACCTACCTCACCATGTATGCAAACTACGCAAGTCCTTGTATGGACTAAAACAAGAACCATTTGCTTGGTTCAAAAAGTTAAGCCTATGTTTACTTGATTATGGTTTCAAAGGCTCCAAGACTGATACTTCATTATTCATACTTGATCATGTTTTTGCACAGTTTGTTAAATTAGGGTTTTCAGTCATTGCAACGCAAAAAAATGGATTCGCTTTTAAAATTTGTAAGACCTAGATAGGGGAGTATCTAGGGTCGTTCAAAGAGGAAATATTTGATAAATCAATCTCTTGATTGGAAATGCGGAAATCACCTTTCTTTTTGGTCTTTTCAAATATGTATTTTTTTAGGTTTTTTGAAATAAAGGGGCAATTGCAAGATGGTGGTAGAAAAAGACTAAATCTAATTTAACTACTAGGTGACAAGAAAGACCTCTTCTCAAGCTCACCCTAGGCACGTGAAGGCCTAGGATAATTGAGAAGAGGGAGTGAAAGTGCTAAAAACTAATGTAAGAAGAGGCTACACCAAGTAGAAAAGGCAACTTAATATTAAGAGGATTTTTATTTTACAAAAGTAGAGGAAAGCTTCTACTAAAAGAAAGTAAAACTACAAAAATTAAAACACAAATCCTGGATGATGATGATGGTGAAGAGTGAATGCTCCTTGCTCCAACTGTGGCTGCTCCCACAGTTAAAAAGGATCCTCCTCTTTTTCTTGAACCAGAGATAGTCTCCTCCTAGCAAGCCCAAGGGGAGGCGTGCTTAACTCCTCCAAGGTGGATGGATTTCCACCTTCAAAGGCTCCTCCTAAGGTGACGTGGACCACCTTTGATTCCTCCTCCAAGGGTGGTAGTGTATTGATCGGTCGTTTGTTCGCAGTTTTAAAAAAGGTACGTTGTAGTATGTTGTGAAAAATAATGATCAATTTAATTTATTTATTACTCGAAATTTAGAATGTTCCGAGGTCGAACTCAGGGAGCTAACTTAGTTCTAGAAGCATTCACAATTCACTATAATATACTGTTTTACAAAAAGAGAGGGAATAAAGATTTTTCTTCTCTTCTTTTGTTCTCTCTTCTTTCGCCTCTTTCTTTTTCTTCCTTCAAACGTCTGACTCCAGGGTCAGACGGCTTAAACTCCACTTGCTACAGTGCTTCTTCTATTCCTTCTTGGCTTCTTCTTCTTTCTTTTCCTTCAGTCGTGTCTCTTCTTCTTCTTCTCTGCTACACTCCCTCCTCCTTCTTCTTCAGCTTCAGCTCCTGCCTCTTCTTTTTCTTCCTTTCCTTCTTCCTCAGCTCCTGCTCTTTGATGCAGCTAAGTCCTTCACTGCTTCCTCTTCTTTCCTTCTCTTCTTTTCTGCTGTTGCACTATCTCCTCCTTCTTCTTCTCCTTCTGCTCCTCTGTGCAGCTAAGTGCTCAGCCGCTCCTCTTTTCTTCTCTTGCTTCCCTACACAGTTAAGGTTAGGCAAAACCTAACCCATACCCTCCCCGCGTTTCTCTCTCTCTCTTAAATTCACTTCAGGGTCCGCTCTCCCAGAGCCTTAATCGGGTAAGCGGGTCAGGTGATGCGCTCGGGACTAAGCGCACCGGCGTGGGTGGTGTGTGAGGTGTGCACAGCCAGGAAGTAATCGAATCCAGGTGCCAGGTCCACAGGGAAGGTGTCGCGGACGAGGTGTGGTGGGGGTGCGAGGGACCTCACCCCAGTGTGTTTCGAGGCAAATAACCCGAAACAAAAAATCAATTTATGTGCAGGCGCTCGCTCGCACACTTCTGAGGTGGGACTAAAAGTCCCACCCGCTTCCGCGCCTTCGCCTGCAGCCGAAGTCCTCGCAATTGCAGCGATACGCAAGGCCCGCGTCTTCAATTGGGGACTTGGGACCGTGCGTGAGTCTCTTCCGCATGGTCTGGGACTCCAACCTGGGACACGGATGCCTGGAGCAAGCCTACGAGCAAGCTCGAAGCTTGCTTGTTAATGGCGGTGAGGGCACAGAACCTGAAAGCAAGAATACTGCTTCGCGGCACTGTCAGATCATCGGAAAACCTTTGCCGTATCACGGGGAAGGTGAGGTGGGGGTTGGCTGGTCGCGTGAGGATGGGTTTGTTCGGGGGGAGGCGACAAGGGTTGGTGTAGTTAGTGGAGGGTTGTAGGGTGATCAGTGGGCGGTGGTGATGCTTAGGGATCAATTGGCGAGGGGTGGATCTGTCTGTGGAGGTGAGGTGACCTCACCGGAGTTGATGGTCGGAGGTGGAGATGGCGAGGGAGGACAGTGGTGTAGAGGGGTCAAAAGTGTGAATTAACAGAGGCGAAATGAAGAGGGGGAGAGGAGCAACTTATCTGTGGGTCTCTGGATGAAGGGGGAGGAAGAGGGCGAGTGGCACGTGTTCATCGTCGCCGGAGAAGAAAGCCCTGAGGGGGAGATAACAGCGACGAAGAGGAGGACAGGAGGGTGCCTGCTGGTGCGGCCAGGGACAGTGGACGATGGTGAGAGTAACCCTGCCACTGGTATGGTGGTAGGGCGACGAGAGCCGAGGAGGAAGGTCGCCGGAGCTTGCGGGCAGACGACCGGAGATGAGGGAGGACAAAATTCAGGGGAATTCTCAGGCCAAGACAAGCTTGGGAGAAGCGGCAGAGAGTGTTGCTTCTTAAATAGGCGCAGGTAGGCCAGCGGGTGCGCGAGAGTGGGGGGGAAGAACCATGCCGGAGACGTGGGCAGTCGGAGACCCATACCTCTCGCACGTTCTCACGAGAGGTATGGGTGTCGGCAGGGCATGGGGGGTGGTCCGTGCGGAAGAGGACAACGCAGGGGATCCTCCTCTCGTTTCTGGGGTCGACTCCCATGCCTTGCGCGGCGCCATCCTCCGCGCAAGGTCGCTGGAGGTATGGCCTGCGGCTATGGGCAGCAGAGGGACCGGTCTGAAGAAAATGATGGGAAAGTTGAGGGGGTAAATGCAAGATTTTAAAAAGTTAAGGGTTAAAAAGTAATTATTGAGGACCAATTTGTAAACTGGGTCAAGGCAACCTTTCCTTAGGTCAAAATTTTGGTATAACCCTAATTTGGACCTAAGGAATCCAATGGTGAGGTTGGATTTTAGGTTTGACTATGTTTGGCCAGATATTTTGCATAAAAACCCAAATTAGGTCAAAAATTGGGTATGGTTCTCAATTTAGGTCAGGATAGATTCCAATGGGCAAATTGAAGGTTATAAACCCTAGGTAATAATTTTTTATGAATTTTAAAGGGTTTAGTTGATTTTTATCTTGCTTGGAACTTCATGAATTAAAGTGGATTTGTTTTAGGATTGTAGAATGTCATTTAATTCCTAGATGTTGCTATAACCCTTTTCAGACTAAATCATCCCACTTTCTCTCTTATTAAGCCCATTTGACCTGTGTCTAGACCCATAGAGATCCTGTTTATGTACTGTATTGGTAAAATTACAGTTTTACCCCTTGTGAATTATTTTATACTCAAATTTGAAATTTCCTGGTTTAGGCTTTCCCCTAGGTTTGTAGGAGCTTTTGTTTACTTTATTTGGTTAAAATGTGCCAGTTAGGGTTCATGATGAGGTTCTCGTCTTGTACCACCCTCAAATCCTCCAATTCCTAAGGTAGGCGTGTACCCTAGGTTGTCCTCCAATGCCTGGCTTCCTTCCTTGGCTAGCGTGGGCACAAGAGAGAAGAGAAGAGGGGAAGGCACCAAGGGGACAAAGTATCCCCTTAATCTTCTTCTTCCTCTCTTGACATTCTATGTAGGTGGAAATATAGGTAGAAAAATTGTAGCCAAGGGTGAAGATTTAATGGTGGTGGTAGGGGGTCTATATAGGAATATTAGGGGGTTAAGGGTGGTTATGGGATGGACGGCTATGATGGGGGTTAGATGGTGGTTATAGGATCCTAGGGCTAGGGTTGTTGGCACCAAAATGGAGGGGTACCTGGTGGTTGGCGCCAACCCTAAGTGGTAGCTAGGGTTAAGGGTTTGGTTAGGTGTGTTGTAGGGTGGAGATGGAGTTATATGGTGGTGGTTATGTGATGGAGGGTAGATATAGGGTGGCGCCAAAGAGGAAGGATGCTTGAGGTGGTAGTTGTGGTGTAGTTAAGGGAGTTGGCGCCACTTTAGGTGGGTTAAGGGGGGGAGTTAGGTGGCGTCACTAGATGGAGGGTTAGGATAAGTTGGGGGGTAATATGTAGGGTGTAGATGGGAGGAAGTGTTGGCGCCAAATGAAGGGGTGTTGGGGGTGATTTTTGGCTCCTACTAAGGTAGGGTTTAGGGTAGTTATGGAGGGCTAGGGTTGGCGCCAAGTGTAGGTTTCTAGAAGAGGTTAGGTGGGTGGTAGGGATGGCTTTAGGTGGTGATGTGTAGGGTTAGGATTTAAGGGGAAGTTGGGGCCAAAATGAAGGGGTGCATGTGGTGTTTTTGGCGCCAACTTGAAAGGGTGTGAGTGGTGGTGATTGGTGTGGGTTGACGCCAAGGATAGGTCAGGTTAGGGTTAAGGGTTGAAGAGTGGACGGCCATGGAGGTTTTTGGTGGAGTAGAGTTTATCTAAGCTAGCTTATCTAGTAGAGTAGAGCTGAAGGTGCTAGGGTTTCATGGAAGAGAGCTGAGGAAGAGTGTTTTGGAGCTAGTATCAGGTATGCTGGAGGTGGGGCTGCTGAGGTAGCTTCAAGGGGAGATCAACCACTGAGCTTAGTGTTGAACATACGAATTGCTACGCTAACGTGTTAGGTTTTGGAAAACCTGTCGTTGTAGTTTTAAAGCGAAGAACTCGTGTTCAACAAATAAAATTTATACCGAAATTGAAATTCCAGGTCGAACACAGGGAGGCGGACGTTTGATTTAAAAACTACACGTTTGTTTTTATTTGTCACAAAGTAATTCAATTTAAAATTATCTAATTATTTACAATAAATAGAAGAGAGAGAGAGAGAGTAAGAGAGAGAGAGAATATTACAAACAAAAATCAAAACGAGATGTAGAATAAACAGGGAATTCATCATTAAGGAGATTGTTTGTTTCACTATTACAACTAGAAAGCAGAAAATAATTACACTAGAAAGTAATAAATTTACTCTAGAAAGCATTAAAAGAATGGAGGGAGAAATGTCCTCCTCGACGATCGCTTGGAGGACGAGCAGAACTACTCTAGAAAGCAGTAAATCTATACTAGAAAGTAGCAAAAAGAATAGGGAGAGAGATATCCTCCTCGACGGTCGCTTGAAGGATGAGCCAGATGGGACGACGCCTGGACGAAGGAGGACAGAGAAGGACGAAGGAGGACGGAGCAGAAGAACGGGAACGGGGCAGCACGTCATCGTCGTTGCGGGATCCACTTCCGAAGGGGGATGAAAATTTGGACTTTATCTCGCAAGAAGCATCTCGGGTGTGGGACAGGCTTCTCTTGAGCTTTGGAGAGGTAGAGAAGAGAAGGAAGGGATGAGAATTTCGTGTTGAGGGGGTCTCCTTTTATAGTTGAAAGGAGTAGGGGCAAATTAGTCATTACATCTTTAAAACATTAAATAAGGGGTCTTTAGTGACGGATAAAACCGTCGCTAAAGCCCCAACGTGGGCGTAGTGGGCGCTCCCCACGCCTGCCTCCTCGACTGCTCACTCTCAACGCCCGCCGCACGTTCGGCCATCCACAGCTGTCCGATTGCGAGATCGGACGGTGTGATTGCTCCTTCACCCGCTCGCTGCGCGCCCACCCCAGCGCGTGCGATGGCGTGTGAGGCGCGGGCGTGCGATAGCGCGTCAACGCTATTGAGCATGGACGGCCGCCCGATCAAGATCCGATGCACGCCCGCGCCCTTCGCCTCCTCGCTGCGGCTCGAACCCGCGTCTGCTGCTTGCGATAACGCACTCGCCCACTACGCTGCGGGGCGCGGATGGTCGCGCGGACGATTTGAGGCGCAGCCGTTTACAGCCGTTGGATCGAGATCCAACGGCGGAGAGGCAAGAAAGTGGAGGCTTCAGCGGTTGCATGAGGGTGTTTGGACGGTCGAGATGGCGCCACGTGGAGCCATCTTGGCTGTTCATCTTCTGAATGTTGTAGATGGTGCCACGGGTGTCGGATTGACTCAATTTTTGCGTCGTTAGGCTGTGATTGTCGATTCGAATTCATCCGTGTGGTCAGATTTGTCATTTGAAGTGTGGATTTACACCATCCTGGCCCTTGATCTTCTAGGGTTCCCCAGTCACTATTTGATGCTACAGATGCCTGATTAGGGCGATCTTGGAGTCGAACTCCAATCGTCGCCCTGATCACATCTGTACGGTTGAATCTTCGATTCGAGGCCCTGATAAAAAGTTTGCCCTGTCCAAGTACATAAAAGGAGACACTTAACCTTCATTTTATTCAAACTACTCTAAATGCAAGATGATGCATGTTATGCAATATTTATTTCATGCAATGCAATCCTATGCCTAAGAACATGCATAAATAGACATCTTAAGTACTATAAATGTGTTTACATCACTTAGCTACTTAGTTCTTATGCAAGTAGCCAAGCTTAGGTAGTTGAGCTCAGTTGAGCTAGCCCTAACTTAGCTGGAGCTAGGTTGAGTTGGAACTGCCTCTGATGAGAACTCTAGAGCTCGCTAAGCTACTAGTTGACAAGTAGTAGCTCAGCTAGCTTAGAGTCTAGCTATTGTGAGCTTGCTGGAGCTGAGGTGAGCTAAGTTTGAGCTGAGGTGGACTCAAGTCAACTCAGTTGAGCTAGCTAGAGCTCCTAGTGAACTGGTGGGAGATGAGATGAGCTCTCTTGAGCTACCATTCTATTAAGATGAGCTGAATGGAGCTGAATGGAGTTAACCCTAGTCCAAGGGAGCTGGTATCCAACCATGATGAGTTGGAATTAGCTGAGCCTTAGCCTGATTGAGCTTCCTCTTCAACAGTTGCCTTCCCGAATGCTAGGGTTCTGGGGATCTGATCTCTGCTTATCCTTAACACTCCAAGAAACACATCAAAAATAAAATGACAAATGCAATGCATGCCTACCCTATTTTATGCCTAAGTGCAACCCAAAAAACCCATTTGCGGAGCAAAATCTTAAGAGCTAGGTTTGTTTTAATGCATAAGAATGATGACAAATTGGCATTTATCACAACCCCATGCTTATCTTTTGCTAGTTGCTTAGCAAAACTTTAATACAAAATGGAATTTTGGAGAAATCTAATTTTTTTGACTTTTGAGGAGAAAAAAGATTGTGGGACCTTGGTTGGTCTAAACACAGGAGGTACGAGATTTGTTAAAGATAAACATTGGGATTTATTTTCGGATCCAAAAATTGAACAAAAACGGGATCAATATATCCTCTAAAAAATTCACAGATTAATCCCTTGTTAAGATGACTTGAAATTTCTTCTTTTAGGATTTTTCTGGCTCTTGAATTTGATTCGCAACTTACAATAACCTTTAAAACCTTATGTCCGTGCTTGTGAAAAGCCAACATTTATAAGGGCGTGTTTTTGGTTTAAAACCTTTTTTTTTGGTCCCCCATGCTTATTTCTAGCTCAGTCTTATAACAGATGTGTCGGGATCATCATTCCCGTTACCAATCCTTAAGGAGGCTCTGGCGCCAGTACTTCGAGATAGCGCTGTCCATGACACCACCAAGGAGCTCACAACCCCAGAACATAATGCGGTGTAAAGGGGCTCTCCAAGCAAACTCAAGCTCTTACTCCGACACTATAGGTAGGGCACCGTCCAAGACACTTGAGTTGCTAAAATGCGCTTTAATGCTCCGTCTAAAGATATGAAATATAGATATGGAGCAGCGTCGAGGCGGTAACATGTTGACATCGTATCCTAAAAGGAGGCATTTTTCTCCTCGGCGGTGGGAACTCAAACCAATGATTTGCTTCAGACTTTTACTAAGGCTAAACAAGGGGTTTTTTTTATGATTTTTAGTAGTTTTTTAGGTGTTGTCTTGTGTGTGAAATTTGACGCAGGAAGTTTCGCAAGAAAGACAAGTTTTTGAATCAAAAATTAAGCCAGATACTTTCTATATTACAAAAGAGGATCAAGTCACCTGAATTATCATGAGTTCAGGTGAAATTTTAGAGAAGGATATCTGATCTAGTCTAAAAATGGACCCTGAAATTCTAATGATCAGATCCGCATTCCCATCCCTAGTTTGTTAAAGATAAAATCTCATTGTAGCAAAAGTGAGTTTTCAACCTTAGTCCCGATTTCAAAATTTTTCCTCAAAAAGTTTTCAAAATTTTATTTTTTTGGGTATGCATGCTAGAAAATGACTAAAGAAAAATGCATGTTTTTAGGTTTTGAAAATCCTAATTCGATCGTCAAAATTTTAAAAACACCTCCCCATGCTTAAGATATACAATGTCCTCATGCATTAGGAGGGAAAGAAGGATTACCGTAGTAAAAGGTTGTCAGATTTAGGATAGTCAAAACCTGGGGAAAAGAAAGAAAAAGAAGCAGAAAGAAAATGATGGGTTACCTCCCATCCAGTGCTATCTTTTACGCCATTCAGCGAGGGATAGTGTGCATCAGTGATCAATTGTGGTTGGTTCGGTGAAATTGAAGGATTCAGATGGAAGATTTGGGGTATGATCAAAATAGGGCTTTAAACGTTGGCCATTGACTTGAAATGTCGTATTAGTTTTAAGATCAAAAAGATCAACAACATCGTATGGATAAGTTTTGAGGACAATAAAGGGGCTAGTCCATTTGGATTTTAATTTGCCAAGAAAAATACGTAATCTAGCATAAAAAAGTCAAACATGTTGATTAACGTCAAAGTATTTTCAAACAATATATTTATCATTAAATTTCTTTGTTAAGTCTTTATAAATCTGCACATTTTCATACGAAAAATTACATAGTTCTTCCAATTCAGTTAATTGTTGTCTTCTATGGAGACTGACGTCAGATAAATCCATGTTTAATTATTTTATTACCCAGAAAGCCCTATGTTCTAGTTCTACCGGGGGATGGCATGCCTTCCCAAAAATCAGACGGAAGGGGGACATGCCTAGCGGGGTTTTGAAAGCAGTACGATTGGCCCATAAAGCGTCGTCTATTTTGGTGGACCAGTCTTTACGGTCAGGCCTAACCGCCTTTCGTAAAATATTTTTGATTTCCCGGTTAGAAACTTCTGCTTGGCCATTTGTTTGGGGGTGATAAGATGTGAAAATTTTGTGATTAACCCCATATTTAGCAAGAAGGTGACAGAATTGTGAATGAGTGAAATGTGAGCCTCCGTCATTGATAATGGCTTTTGGAATGCCGAATCTTGATAAAATATTTTTCTTAAGAAATTCGACAACCACACGGTGATCATTAGTGCGGTGGGTATTACTTCTATTCATTTAGAAACATAGTTGACTGCGACTAGTATATATAAATACCCACTAGAGTTGATGAACGGTCCCATGAAGTCGATGCCCCATACATCAAAAATTTCATCCTCTAAAATAGGATTAAGGGGCATCATATCCTTCCGAGTCATGTTGCCGATACCCTGGCAACGCACACAGGATCGAACAAAATTATGAGCATCTTTGTGCAAGCTAGGCCAAAAGAATCCCACATTAAGTATTTTAGCTGCAGTTTTCTTGCCCGAAAAAGGTCCGCCACAAGTCATTGAATGACAATGTCCCAGAATATCGTGGATTTCGGAATCAGGGACACATAGTCTAATGACCTGATCGGCACAAATGCGGAAAAGGTCGAGCTCTTCCCAAAAATAGTATTTAATGTCAGCAAAGAACTTATCCCTTTTTATTTTTGGCCAATTAATGGGGATTTGTTCTGTTGCTAAATAGTTTGCGATGGGTGCAAACCAAGGGATGGTGGTGGCAGCTAAAATGCTTTCAACAGGGAATTGATCAGGTGGGGTCATTATGTCACTCGTCATAAGACGAGAGAGATGGTCGGCCACTAAATTTTGCGATCCCGCCTTATCCTTGATTTCCAGGTCAAATTCTTGGAGCAGCAGGATCCAACGGATAAGGCGAGGTTTCACATGTTTTTTTTTCAGCAAATATTTAAGTGCTGAGTGGTCGGTATATATCGTGACGTGTGACCCTAAAAGATATGATCTAAATTTTTCTAAGGGAAATACAATGGCAAGAAGTTCTTTTTCAGTAATCGTGTAATTCCATTGTGCATCATCAAGAGTTTTGCTAGCATAATAGATCACAACGGGCTTCTTGCCAATTCTTTGCCCTAGAACGGCTCCCACAGCAAAATCTGATTCATCTGTCATTAATTCAGAGGGACTATTCCAATCAGGTCCCTACAAAATTGGTGCCTCAGTAACTTCCTTCTTCAACCTCAAAAAACTCTCCTGGCATTTATCATTAAAATTGAATGGCTGGTCTTTAGTAAGAAGCTGACTTAAGGGTTTGGAGATTTAGGAAAAATTTTGTATGAATCTACGGTAGAAACCCACATGACCCAAAAAGGATCTGATTTGTTTTATAGTAGTGGGTGGCGGGAGCTTAGATATAGCATCTATTTTTGCTTTATCTATCGCAATTCCTTATTTTGAAATAACATGGCCCAGGACAATACCTCCCTGGACCATGAAATGACTTTTTTCCCAACTGAGGACCATATTGACTTCTATGCACTTTTGGAGAGTTCTTTCAAGGTTCTTGAGACAATGGTCAAAAGAATCTCCAAAAACAAAGAAGTTGTCCATAAAGATCTAAGCATTCACCTACCAAGTCCGAAAATATTGCAAGCATATACCTTTGAAAAGTCGCAGGTGCGTTGCAAAGACTGAAGGGCATTCTTCGGAAAGCAAAGGTTCCGAAGGGGCAGGTGAAAGTTATTTTGTCCTAGTCCTCAGGATGAACCGCTACCTGATTATAGTTGGAATAATCATCCAGAAAATAATAAAAATCTTGTTCAGCTAACCACTCCAAGATTTGATCAATAAAGGGGAGCGGAAAATGGTCCTTCTTGGTGGCGGTGTTTATTTTTCTATAATCAATACACATGCGCCAAGAAGAGGTGGTTTGAGTGGCTATATTCTCCCCATTGTCATTGGTGACAACTGTTAGTCCAGCCTTTTTGGGCACAACTTGTGTTGGACTAACCCAAGAGCTGTCAGAAATGGAGTAGATGATATTGGCATAAAGCCACATAATAATCTCCTTTTTTACCACCTCCTGCATATTAGGGTTCAAGCGCCTTTGTGGTTGGCGAGAGGGGCGAGAATCGTCCTCTGAATATATACGATGTGTACTGTAGGACGGATGAATACCCTTAAGATCAGAAAGGGTCCAGCCAATAGCTTTTCTATATTTACTCAAAACCTAGAGAAGTTTGTGTTCTTGTGCCCTAGTAAGTCCAAAATTTATAATCAGGGGCAGCGTCTGATTTGGACCTAGGAAAACATATTTAAGGGAGTCGGGCAAGGGTTTTAATTCCAATTGTGGGCTCAGCTCCGAAAGAATTTCTGCTTTTTGTGTTAGTGGTGAAGTGAGAGTGAAAGGGTTAGCTGGAGTGTTAATTGAATGTGTGGTTAGGGTGGAAGAGTGAGAGGAAGTGGATTGTTCAAGAACCGTGTTAATGGAAAAACAGGAACCTAAATGTGAAATCTGCAAAGTTTCGTCCACTATATTTTCCATTTTCGAATCTGAGTCATCAAAGAAATCAGGTTCTTGGAACCTCCTAGAAGCTTGGAAAATATCTAGGGTTACAGATTCACCGCCACACATGATCTTTATTTTACCAGAATTACAATCAATATTTGCGTGGGCGGTAGCTAAGAATGCTCTTATAAGAATTATAGGGGCTACCTTTAATGCTTCCGGTACCTCTATGTCCAAGACTAAAAAGTCTACTGCAAATAGATAATTTTTGACCCGGACAAGGACATCCTCAACAATTCCCCTTGGTTTAATTGTAGATCGGTCTGCTAATTGAAGAGTAATCTGAATAGACTTTAATTCTCCGATCTTAAATTCCTCAAAAATAATTGTGGGGATAAGATTAATTAAGGCACGGAGATCCAACAAGGCACGATCAATGGAAGTATCATTAATGATAACTTGAATCAAGGGGGGCCTGGATCTTTTCTCTTAAGAGGTAGTCAGCTCTGCACAACTGAGCTGACTGTCTCAGGAAGGATCACCTTTCCTAAATTTCTAGGCTGCCTTTTTGGGGTACACAAATCCTTTTGAAATTTTTCATAGGCAGGAATGTATTTTATGGCATCTAGGAGAGGGATGTTAATTTCAACTTGCCCAAATAAATCCATTAATTCCTTATTAGTGGGCTCAGATTTCTTCTTTTTCTTATTTTGTGAGGAATGGAGGGCTTGTGGAAATGGTGTAGGGTTTCCCTGTTTTGCATTATTAGGTTCCTGAATAGTGTTAGAGGAAGATGGGGAAGAGTTGATCTGTTTTTCATTGAAATGAGTTTCTTTAACAGGTAGGGGGTCTTGAGTGGTTTTCCCATTCCTCAAAGTAACTGCATTTGTAATTTGGTTGTTTCTAGGATGAGGATGGGAAGCCCGATTGTTAGTGAAACCCGGGGGATCCTGAGGTGCTGGTTGAATGGGTTGACTAGGATATCCACCTTGGAACTAATTCCGTTGATTATTTAGGCTGGGCATGGGTTGGGAAGGTAAATTCCCAGTAGGTCGATGGTCAGGAGTAACCTTAACTTGGTGTTGCAAGTTTGTACTCATGCGGGTTGCTTCTGTCATCTGATTCTGCATACCTTGCAGAGTTTTCATGACCTGAGTATTAATATCTTCTTGGGATGGTCCAGGTTGATATGCAGGTTGCCCATAATTCCCAAAATGATTTTGTTTGGAAAAAGGAATCAGGTTAGGGTTTTTCCTGGAGTGATTCGGGTTGGTCCTCTAGTTTTGATTGTAAGTGTTGGAGGGGTTTCTAAATTGCTCCTGGAGAGCATAAATATTTTCCGTGGTGGGATCAATAATATTTGGATTCAAATAATCAAAATTCCTAGTCAATTCTTGTGGGAAATCAATTGGAAATTGCTGACCAGCAGGTGTGGCATCAATATTGTGCAGATTTTCTCTTCGGAGAAGTTGTGGAGTGTTAGTGTGTGGAGAGTTAAAGTGTGGAGCTTATTTGTTTGTGAGCTTTTCTTCCATTTTTTTCTGGTGAATTTGCATTTGGTCCAGTCGTTGAGCTAACATGTATAGATCATCCTGAGTGACTAGAACAGAGGTGGATTTGGAGTCAATTTCATTGACTCCGTGTCTGGGTTTTTCTGTTCTACCAAAAGTGTCCATTGAGGTCATATTAAATGAGTTTTCACTCATTTCTTCAAAGAGGAGATATTCACTTTCGGCATCCTTATTAAGGAAATTGCCCCCACATGAGGCATCTACAAATCACTTCAATTGATCTTCCAATCCATGATAGAAGATCTGCACTAACTGCCATTACGGAATTTCATGGTAGGGACAACTTCTTAAGAGTTCTTGGAATCTTTCCTAGGCTTCATGGAGGGTTCACCAATTTTTTGTTGAAAGGTCGTTATAGATCTTCTTAAAGCGTTAGTTCGACCGATCGGAAAAAAATTCTTTAGAAAAGCGCTCTTTAATTGGGGTCAGGTGGTAATCAGGTGTCCAACTGTTCTAAACCAATGTGAAGCTTTATCTTTTAGAGAGAGAGGAAAAGGTCTCCTCAACCACACGTCTTCCTGCACATTGCGGGAACAAGTGGTTTGAGCGAGGACAGTTAATTTCTCGAGATGACAAAAAGGTCCTCTCTTGGAAGACCATGAAAATGCTTGATCAGGTTTAGAATAGCTGGTTTGATATCAAAATCCCCTTGTGGTATGACCACCCTGGGACTTTCCTCATAGTTGGAAGGATCATAGAAATCCTTAAGAGGAACGACAGGCTGCTGGCAGGGTGGTGGGTTTTTCCCTTGGTTATCTTGGTTCGTCACAGTCCTAGCCAAATTCTCTTGATTTTATTGTAGTCGAATCAAATGGTCGACCATAAAGGCAAACGGGTTTGTATTTTGAGTTTGGATTTGAGGGCCACCTGGCCCTGCAAGAATTTCTGGTTGCTCCAGATGAGGGAGGTTAGGGATGGGGAAGTAAGCTTGTAGGTCAGCTGATGGGTTAGAAGTGGAAGCTGAATTTTTTTGTCGGTTTCTTAAGTTTTCCATATTTTTAGAAGAGGGAGGAGAAGAAAACAAAGATTTTCTGGTGTGGGGGACAAAATTAGATTGTCCCTCAAGATGTGGTCTTTGGGACCTTCGCCCGTGCATACACTTTTTTGGAAGAATTGAAGGGGAGAAGAGATGGAGATGAGAGAAGTGTGCAATTCAAACAATAAATTCTAGACCTAACTTAAGTGTGACTCCCTAGAAAATCAACCTAAGACTTGGTCTATTTAGGAAATAAGTAATCACTAGTGAATACTCGTTCTGTTAACAAATCCAGCCAAGTTGTTTAAAGGGAGGTTTGGGCCTAAGCGTTTCCCAGGAAAATCCCAGGTGCTTGTACAAACCTACGCCTGGTCGTTTGACTCGGCCCCTCAGCCTGAACACTAGCTATAGATGACAGAATTGTTATCAATTAAAGAGAACTTAAGACTTAGATAGCAAGCCTAAGTTGATGAAAACCTTATAGGTCAAATTACTACAAATTTTAATTAGGTTTAGGATACTAATGTGCACACGAAATGTGGAGGGCGTTGATTTGGGTATTGCCCTGTTAATTCGATTTGTGTGTGTGTGCAAGGATTGGAAGTTAATTCAAATGAAAAATAAGTTGCCACACAATTTTTGTATTTCTGTCTTTTAGGATTCAATTTAATTTAATGTGTTTTAGGGTTTCTCTTTTTAAATGTTTAAACAAGTTTGAAACTTCCACAATCAAAGGAAAACAAGTTGTATTGGTGATGATCAATTTCCTTTAAAAGTGGTTTTCTAGAAATACAAAGGAAAACCCTAATGCAATTTGATCCTAAGGCAGAAAATTACTATCGATGAGTTGTTTTTAGGCTTTCTGTATTAAGTAGTAACCTAAGCAAGTCAAACAACACCACTACTTTGAATAAAATCAAACAAGGATTCCAAAAAATTTTTTTTTAAGATTTTAAGAATTTGTTTGATAATTGTTTTGAATTTTTATTTATACTGATGTCAAAGTCTAGAAATGATACCCATGGGTATTTTGGACTTTCTGTACCACCACCGGCATTTAAAAATTTTGGTGATTTTATATGATGTGTGATATTTCACAAGGATTCCATAAAGATAAATTTAATAAAAATTAGCTAAGTAAAAAAGTCTAAAAATTCTCAGATAGTAACAAAATAGGAAGAATAAAGAGTGTGATCCCTCTGTAGTCCACGAATTTTTAAAAATTAATTACAAAGTCAATTGATTTGAAATTTGGAACATATGTTCCCTACTTGATTTAGAATCCCTGAGTGAAATTTCAAGATTTTAGGAGGGTTGTGGTGTTGGGAATTGATTTTTCAAGTCTGGATAGAAATCTGGACTCGAAAAATAAAATATCAACGCTTGAATTGGAGTGGTGTTTAATGAAGCATACAACCAACTAATGAATTTTAAACTTTACTACTCTACTTAATTAAGTTGTTTAAGGTCTTGAAAGCCAAGTTTAATATATTTTGGTAGTCTTTTAATGCTTTATGTGATAAGATAAAAGGAAACAACCTGAATCCATGGGAAGATAAGGGATTTGAGTTCTTTCCAGAATTCCCGCTTGCTTCTTGTAGTTCT
Organism: Thalassia testudinum; assembly: GCA_037157565.1. Taxonomy (NCBI): domain Eukaryota; kingdom Viridiplantae; phylum Streptophyta; class Magnoliopsida; order Alismatales; family Hydrocharitaceae; genus Thalassia; species Thalassia testudinum. The sequence continues at coordinate 97,223,372 of JAZHRO010000039.1, read as the reverse complement.
TGCACACACGAGATAGAAGAAAATAGAAAGGGATGAGATCCACTTCAAGCAAGAGAAAAGTGTTAAAAGGAAAGCTGTTCCTCCTTGGCAACGGCACCAAAAAGTGATCGCGTTTTTGCACGGTTTGTTAAATTAGGGTTTTAAGTCGTTGCAACGCACAAAAATGGATTCGCTTTTAAAATTTGTAAGACCTAGATAGGGGAGTATCTAGGGTCATCCAAGGAGTCAATATTTGATAAATCAATCTCTTGCTTGGAAATGCAGAAATCACCTTTCTTTTTGGTCTTTTCAAATATGTATTTTTTTAGGTTTTTTGAAATAAAGGGGCAATCGCAAGATGGTGGTAGAAAATGACTAAATCTAATTTAACTACTAGGTGACAAGAAAGACCTCTTCTCAAGCTCACCCTAGGCACGTGAAGGCTTAGGATAATTGAGAAGAGGGAGTAAAAGTGCTAAAAACTAAAGTAAGAAGAGGCTACACCAAGTAGAAAAGGCAACTTAATATTAAGCGGATTTCTATTTTACAAAAGTAGAGGAAAGCTTCTACTAAAAAAAAGTAAAACTACAAAAATTAAAACACAAATCCTGGATGATGATGATGATGAAGAGGGAATGCTCCTTACTCCAACAACGGTTGCTCCCACAGTTAAAAAGGATCCTCCTTCTCCTTCTCTTGAACTAGAGATAGTCTCCTCTTAGCAAGCCCAAGGGGGGGTAACTCCTACAAGGTGGATAGATTTCCACCTTCAAAGGCTCCTCCTAAGGTGGCGTGGACCACCTTTGATTCCTCCTCCAAGGGTGGTAGTGTACCACCCTCAAATCCTCCACTTCCTAAGGTAGGCGTGTACCCTAGGTTGTCCTCCAATGCCTGGCTTCCTTCCTTGGCTGGCATGGGCACAAGAGAGAAGAGAAGAGGGGAAGGCACCAAGGGGACAGAGTATCCCCTTAATCCTTTTCTTCTTCTTCTTCTCTTGACCTTCTATGTAGGTGGAAATATAGGTAGAAAAATTGTAGCCAAGGGTGAAGATTTAATGGTGGTGGTAGGGGGTTTTATATAGGAATGGTAGGGGGTTAAGGGTGGTTATAGGATGGATGGCTATGATGGGGGTTAGATGGTGGTTATAGGATCCTAGGGCTAGGGTTGTTGGCCCCAAAATGGAGGGGTACTTGGTGGTTGGCGCCAAACCTAAGTGGTAGCTAGGGTTAAGGGTTTGGTTAGGTGTGTTGTAGGGTGGAGATTGAAGTTATATGGTGGTGGTTATGTGATGGAGGGTAGATATAGGGTGGCGCCAAAGAGGAAGGATGCTTGAGGTGGTAGTTGTGGTGGAGTTAAGGGAGTTGGCGCCACTTTAGGTGGGTTAAGGGGGGGAGTTAGTTGGCGTCACTAGATGGAGGGTTAGGATAAGTTGGGGGGTAATATGTAGGGTGTAGATGGGAGGAAGTGTTGGCGCCAAATGAAGGGGTGTTGGGGGTGATTTTTGGCTCCAATTAAGGTAGGATTTAGGGTAGTTATGGAAGGATAGGGTTGGTGCCAAGTGTAGGTTTCTAGAAGAGGTTAGGTGGGTGGTAGGGATGGCTTTAGGTGGTGATGTGTAGGGTTAGGATTTAAGGGGAAGTTGGTGCCAAAATGAAGGGGTGCATGTGGTGTTTTTGGCGCCAACTTGAAGGGGTGTGAGTGGTGGTGGTTGGTGTGGGTTGGCGCCAAGGATAGGTTGGGTTAGGGTTTGGTTAGGGTTAAGGGTTGAAGAGCGGATGGCCATGGAGGTTTTTGCTGGAGTAGAGCTTAGCTAAGCTAGCTTAGCTAGTAGAGTAGAGCTGGAGGAGCTAGGGTTTCATGGAAGAGAGCTGAGGAAGAGTATTCTGGAGCTGGTATCAGGTACTCTGGAGGTGGGGTTGCTGAGGTAGCTTCGAGGGGAGCTCAACCACTGTGCTTAGCTACTTAGTTCTTATGCAAATAGCCAAGCTTAGGTAGTTGAGCTCAGTTTAGTTAGCCCTAACCAAGCTGGAGCTAGGTTGAGCTAGAACTACCTCTGATGAGAACTCTAGAGTTAGCTAAGCTACTAGTTGACAAGTAGTAGCTCAGCTAGCTTAGAGTCTAGCTATTGTGAGCTGGCTGGAGCTGAGGTGAGCTAAGCTTGAGCTGAGGTGGACTCAAGTCAACTCAGTTGAGCTAGCTAGAGCTCCCAGTGAGCTGGTGGGAGATGAGATGAGCTCCCTTGAGCTACCATTCAGTTAAGATGAGCTGAATGGAGTTGAATGGAGATAACCCTAGTCCAAGGGAGGTGGTATCCAACCACGATGAGCTGGAATTAGCTTAGCCCTAGCTTGATTGAGCTTCCTCTTCAATAGTTACCTTCCCGAATGCTAGTGTTTTGGGGATTTGACTCTCTGCTTATCCCTAACACTCCATGAAACATATCAAAAATAAAATAACAAATGCAATGCATGCCTAACCTATTTTATGCCTAAATGCAACCCAAAAAACCCATTTGCGGAGCAAAATCCTAAAAGCTAGGTTTGTTTTAATGCATAAGAATGATGATAAACTGGCGTTTATCAATACTTTCCGATGCACAAGAAGTACTTTATCTTTTGATCTATATGGATGACATTCTAGCCATTGCTTCTTCTATTGATTTATTAAAACATTTTCTACAGCAACTGTCCAACATATTTCCAGTTCGTGACTTGGGTTTTCCATCCTACTTCTTGGGAGTTGAATTATTTAGACAGGGGTTTTCGAATATCTCAACAAAGATATATCATTGATATGTTATTACATGCAAATATGGATGGTGATAAACCACAGCCAACTCCAATGAGCTCCACATTAGGCACTACCTTTTCAAAGACAATGGGAAAACCCTTGTCAGATCCTTTTCCTTTCAAACAACTTCTGGAAAACTTCAATACTTGCTATTCACCAGACCGGATATAGCATGCATTGTTCACAAGTTATCTCAAGTACTGCATTCATCTATTGATAAACATTTTCAGCTATTAAAAAGATTGCTAAGACACTTAAAAGGTACTCTATTTTATGGATTGTTCTATGGATTTGATAACAAAATCATTATTTTAGTATTTTCAGATGTCGATTGGGCTAATAGTATTGATGATCGCAAAAGCACAACTGGCTATATTGTATTCCTTGGATGTTCCCTTGTTTCGTGGACTTCCAAAAAGCAATAGACTATGGCTAGATCTAGTACTAAAGCTGAATATTGAGCATTAGCAAGTGCTACTTCTGAAGTAACTTGGCTACAGTCCCTATTATATGAACTTGGTGAGTATCTATCAACACCACCTATTCTATATTGTGACAATTTGGGGGCAACATATCTTACAGCAAACCTTGTTTTTCATGTAAGAATAAAGCATATCGAAATTGATTTCCACTTTATTCGAGACAAAGTGGCTAAGAAAGATCTACAAGTGGTTTATGTAAACACTAAAGACCACCTTGTTGATCTGCTCACCGAACCTCTTATGAAGGCACGATTCATTCTATTAAGGAACAAATTGCAACTTTGTCCCAGACCTTCAATTTGAGGGGGAATGTTAGCAACATAGTGTGGCAACGGTTGTAAGCTGTTATAGAACAAAAAGAATATTTTTGTTAGCTGTGTCGTCAGGAGTTTGTTAGATGGTGAGACTATGTTATCTCTCACCTCTTTCCATTCTATAAATATGTGGTTGTATACTGTAATAAAAGATGATTCAGTACAGTCAAGACTTACCCTTGCAACTTAGTTAAGTTAGGTTCAAATATTGCACTTAGGATGGCAAAGTGAGCAGACAGCATCCATTATCACCATTTATGTTGCCCTTTGCAATGGTACATAGGACTATCAACCGGCCACTATGGTGGAAATCAACAATCCAAGCAGGCATGCTTTTGAGTAAAATAAGGTAATGTATTACTTAAGGGCTTACTGGCCATGATCTATACAACAAGTATAATCGAGTCCACCCTAAGAACAATACAGGTAATCCAACACAAAACAATAGCTAAGGAACATCTCGTAATCTTATAAACTTAGAAAAAACAATAGCCTCAACTACAATCCCACAATTCCCATGATCATGGTCATCCCTTTCCTTCCACAAACCCTAGACTGTTTTCATAATCGCAAGAATGAAGTGCCTTCCACTCCTCCCTTTAGCAGTTCAACATAGACTATTGCCAATATTCGTCTAATGAAGATTATAGTTGACCAGGTAAATCACACTAGTGCTAAACTCTCTAAAAAATAGTGGACACATATTGACATGCAAAGAATAGACATATATTGAGCTAATTCTTCCTCCTCTCCACAGAAAACACATTGTTGGTGCTAGAGCACCACGATCATTTGTTTTGATGATAACAAAACACGTGTTATTTAACATTTGCACTTGGAGTCTTAAATTTCAGGTCAATTGCAAATGTAGACGTGTTTAGACGGAATTCGAGCTCGCATCCAGGACGGATTGGAGGAGCTTGATGGAGAACAGAGGAGATTCGCGAGGAGTGATAGATTGAAGAAAGAAGGAGATGAAGAATAGGATAGATTTCCTTCTCTTGTACTCATTGTATTTTTCGTTTCTTTTGTTGCTCTTTATTTTTTACTTAGATTCATGTTAAAGAGCCTCAAAGTACCCTAACAGTAGTCCTAGGAACACCCGCACAACCCTAGGATACTTAGGTTTTCTGTAGAATACTTAGAAAACCAATATAGGGTTCAAACAGAGTTTCCAGACGTCTAATTCCCAAATCAGACGTCTGATAAAGTATTTTAAGACGTCTGACTGTTGTTTCAGATGTCTGATAACTATTAGGCTGGACTTAATAGTGCTGTCTGATGAAATCAGACGTTCGGACCTTAGACCAGACGTCTTAGGAGACGTCTGATGGATTTGCCAGACGTCCAATTAGTGGACCGTTGGCTGGCTTTGCAAACAGTGTAGAATATAACCGTTAGAGCCTTATCAGACGTCCATAGGACTTTACAGACGTCTGATAATTGACCGTTTTGCCTCGGCTGACCCAAAATCTCTTCTCAGAGATTTTCTAGTCGTTGCAACGTTTGGAAATCCATTCCCACAGAAAAAGTAGGTTTCCAGACGTCCAGACATAGTGCCAGACGTCCTATATGTCGTCTGATGGACTTGCACAAGAACCCTGTTTAGATCTGATTCAAGTCAGGAAGGAACCCGCCCAAAATCAGACGTCTGACCTTGAAATCAGACGTCTTAAAGTGAACTTCCAGACGTCTGATGCAAGAATTAGACGTCTGATAAGCCTGTCAGAATAATGATTGTTCCTGATTTCGGGTTGATTCTCTTGGGCTTTGCACCCAACGGCTATAGAACCTTTCCTAAGCCTTCCAAAGCCTTCCTAAGGCCTCTATAAATAGAGGGGAACCTTTGCAACACAAAAAATACACCAAGATACACAAGAAACACTTTGTAATACACTTTCAAACCATTTTGTGTCTCTCTTGCTCTCTAAGCTCAAGTTCTACATCTTGAGAGCATCAAGCTGTTGCGCACCCGCTCTCCTGCCGTCATTCACGAGAGCGACGTTGCGCCGTCGCGTGGCACACACATCCACGTCGTCGACGCACTCCTTTCAAAGGGAAGCATCCTATTTCCTATAGAAGCTTAGGTTAAATATTACTTTGTTAGCTCTATAGGATTACTTGTTTTATCTTTGTTATTTGGTTGGGTATTCACTGTGTGAATTCCCGTCTCCTTCGCGAGACAAAATCCTTCTCTTGAAGAGAAGGGGTTGAGGTACGCTACCCTCGTCTAAGTAGCGTGGTTGTATTTGAGGTTGAATCACCCTCGTTTAAAGTGATTCATTTAGTGGATTTTGATCAACTTGGTTGATCGGAAAATCCTAACTCGAGAGGGTTAGGTGGTGGTTTTCACCCGGTTTGGGTTTCCACTTAAAAATACTTTGTGTACTTTGTGTGATTGCATCTTGTGAGATTGTTTTTATTTCAATTCCGCAATTATTACATCACCCCCTCCTGGTAGATGAAACTTCAGTTGGTATCAGAGCAGGTCTTGCGAGATCGGAGTAACACCCGGCAAGAGATCAAATGGAGGGAAGCACATCAGCGATCAAAATATTCGAGGGGCAGTCCACCGTCCGACCACCCTACTTCGACGGGAACAACTACAGCTACTGGAAGCTAAGGATGAGGATGTGGCTTCAAGCCACGGACTTCGCTCTATGGGGACGTTGCGAAGCCCCATACGAGATCCCGGAGCGACCCGACGCAGGATACTCGCAGCAGCAGATTCGGGAACTCTCGCTCAACGCGAAAACAATGAACGCGTTGTATTGCGTGCTCAACCCGGAGGAGTTCAACAGAATCTCCCAATGCGCCACTGCATACGAGATTTGGCACACACTTGAGGTAACTCACGAAGGTACCTCTAAGGTAAAAACTTCTAAAATTAATTTACTTTCTCAAGAATTTGAATCTTTTTCTATGAAGCCTAACGAATCTTTGAGTGAGATGAACACTAGGTTCACTCTCATCGTAAATAATTTGAAAGCATTAGGGAAGACTTTCATCAAGGGGGAGCTTCAAGGGAAGCTTCTTCGTTCCCTCGGACCGGAGTGGGAACAGAAAGTCACCACCATCGAGGAGGCGAACGAAGTGGAGGAGCTCAACATGGAAGATCTCCTAGGCAATCTAATGGCCTACGAGACAAAGTTGAAGCAGAAGAAGAAGGATACACCGGAGTCTAAACCGAAGAAGACTCTCGCCTTCAGAGTCGCGTCGGATAGCGAGGTAAGTTCCGACGACGAAGACTTTAGAATTTTACTTAAAAATTTTTTCAAGTTTTGTAGGGAATTAAAGAAAGAGAAGAAGGAGAAGAAGGAGAGCCTGAGACGTTACTACCACTGCAACGAGAAAGGGCACCTACGACCAGAGTGCCCTCTTCTCAAAAAGGAGAAGAAGAAGGAAAAGGAGAAGAAATCTAAGAAGAAGGCGTTCCAAGCCACTTGGGACGATTCATGCTCGGAGGAAGAAGAAGAAACCGCTTGCTTTGGTTTCATGGCTAGAGGAAGCAATAGCGACAGTGAAAGTGGAAGCGACTCCGACAACGAGATAAATTTCGATTTACAAGAAGCTTTTAATGAACTATTTGAGATTAGTAAATCACTAAAAATAGAAAACAAAAGCATGAAAAAGAATCTTAGCTTTCTTAAAAATGAAAATGATAAGTTAGAAAAATAACTTAAGGACATAGAAGCTAGTCCTAAAAATGATAACCTATTATTAGAAAATCATAACCTCATCAATGAAAATAATAAATTGATTGAGGAAAATGATAGTCTAAAGTTAGAAATCTATGATTTAAAGACTAAGAAGCAAACTATAGAAAAAGAAATCGCATGTCTTAGGGAAAATTCTAACAAATTAATCAACAAAATAGATAATTTTTATAGCCCTAAGGTTGAGAAAGGATCTCCATTAAGGAGACCTGCTAATCGATCCGGATCCAAGCTCACTTGGATACCGAAGAAAAAATTAGAATCTTGTTTTGTAGGGTTCAGGGATAACTACAACACAAAGGACTGGACCTACAAGCTTAAGTCTGGTCAACTCGAGTTGGGAGAACCAAGGAGTAGACCAAGGAGGAGAACAAGAAGACCGACGAGACGCCGAACAAACGACGGACCTGCCGCACGTCGACCACCAGATTGGAGACCGGCGCCAATGCCCGGGCCTCCAAGCTACGGATGGGAGCCCCATCCGATGTGGCATCCACCACCATTCGGGCCATTTTATTGGCCATGGTAGGTGAGGTAAAAAATTCTTTACCTTATCCTTTTATCATAAGCATTTAGATAGGGGGAAATTATAAGCTAATTGTCAATTTTTAAGGGAGAGATATAAGGTAGCTAAATTTTCTTTAGAAAAGGGGAGAAAAATAATAGCTATCTTGTTGTTATAAAAAAGTAGGGAGGCATTACCTTTGTCAAAAGAAATTTATAGAAGAGCATGTTTTAAGGGGGAGTTATAGGAAATGTTAAATCAATTAAACCTTTTTGATAATGTCAAAAAGGGGGAGGATTTTTTGCATTATTATTTATGATTTTGTCATCATCAAAAAGGGGGAGATTGTTGGTGCTAGAGCACCACTATCATTTGTTTTGATGATAACAAAACACGTGTTATTTAACATTTGCACTTGGAGTCTTAGATTTCAGGTCAATTACAAATGTAGACGTGTTTAGACGGAATTCGAGCTCGCATCCAGGACGGATTGGAGGAGCTTGATGGAGAACAGAGGAGATTTGCGAGGAGCAATAGATTGAAGAAAGAAGGAGATGAAGAATAGGATAGATTTCCTTCTCTTGTACTCATTGTATTTTTCGTTTCTTTTGTTGCTCTTTATTTTTTACTTAGATTCATGTTAAAGAGCCTCAAAGTACCCTAACAGTAGTCTTAGGAACACCCGCACAACCCTAGGATACTTAGGTTTTCTGTAGAATACTTAGAAAACCAATATAGGGTTCAAACAGAGTTTCCAGACGTCTAATTTTCAAATCAGACGTCTGATAAAGTATTTTAAGACGTCTGACTGTTGTTTCAGATGTCTGATAACTATTAGGCTGGACTTAATAGTGCTGTCTGATGAAATCAGACGTTCGGACCTTAGACCAGACGTCTGATGGATTTGCCAGACGTCCAATTAGTGGACCGTTGGCTGGCTTTGCAAACAGTGTAGAATATAACCGTTAGAGCCTTATCAGACGTCCATAGGACTTTACAGACGTCTGATAATTGACCGTTTTGCCTCGGCTGACCCAAAATCTCTTCTCAGAGATTTTCTAGTCGTTGCAACGTTTGGAAATCCATTCCCACAGAAAAAGTAGGTTTCCAGACGTCCAGACATAGTGCCAGACGTCCTATATGTCGTCTGATGGACTTGCACAAGAACCCTGTTTAGATCTGATTCAAGTCAGGAAGGAACCCGCCCAAAATCAGACGTCTGACCTTGAAATCAGACGTCTTAAAGTGAACTTCCAGACGTCTGATGCAAGAATTAGACGTCTGATAAGCCTGTCAGAATAATGATTGTTCCTGATTTCGGGTTGATTCTCTTGGGCTTTGCACCCAACGGCTATAGAACCTTTCCTAAGCCTTCCAAAGCCTTCCTAAGGCCTCTATAAATAGAGGGGAACCTTTGCAACACAAAAAATACACCAAGATACACAAGAAACACTTTGTAATATACTTTCAAACCATTTTGTATCTCTCTTGCTCTCTAAGCTCAAGTTCTACATCTTGAGAGCATCAAGCTGTTGCGCACCCGCTCTCCCGCCGTCATTCACGAGAGCGATGTTGCGCCGTCGCGTGGCACACACATCCGCGTCGTCGACGCACTCCTTTTAAAGGGAAGCATCCTATTTCCTATAGAAGCTTAGGTTAAATATTACTTTGTTAGCTCTATAGGATTACTTGTTTTATCTTTGTTATTTGGTTGGGTATTCGCTGTGTGAATTCCCGTCTCCTTCGCGAGACAAAATCCTTCTCTTGAAGAGAAGGGGTTGAGGTACGCTACCCTCGTTTAAGTAACATGGTTGTATTTGCGGTTGAATCACCCTCGTTTAAAGTGATTCATTTAGTGGATTTTGATCAACTTGGTTGATCGGAAAATCCTAACTCGAGAGGGTTAGGTGGTGGTTTTCACCCGGTTTGGGTTTCCACTTAAAAATACTTTGTGTACTTTGTGTGATTGCATCTTGTGAGATTGTTTTTATTTCAATTCCGCAATTATTACGTCACCCCTTCCTGGTAGATGAAACTTCACACATCCCCTATCACCACCATAACCCCATCTACATGGTCCATCCCTTGTGAGAAGTCGATCTTTTGGGGACATGAGGCCTTCCCCAAAGCAACTTCCACCTTTCATTTGGCTCTCTCTAATTTCCATTTGATCGCTTGCCACAATTTGCTTCATATTCCATCTTCACTCTAAAAATTGACCCCTGCCTTAAGGAAATATTGGATGACCTCATCTCTGTGCATGACGAGATGAGTCCACACCCCTCGAGTTACTTTGGTAGGGGCCAACAGTAAAGAAGGATCCTTACCTACTCCTCATCCAACCAGATTAGCAGGAGTTTTACATTGATAATAGGTGAAATGCGTATTATCATGTATTGACAAGTCTTCAAAGCTTTTGAGTCCAAGTCCTCCTCTAGCTGTAGGCATGCATAAGTCGACCCATTTAACCAAGTGGATTCCCGCATCCCAAATAAAGGTATCCACCTTCCTCCCGATTCTCTTGAGAACTCCTAAAGATATCACTGTGGTATTAAGAGAAAAATTAAGGAGCCCTTCAATTACCCATCTCACCCATTACATTGTCCCCATTCGAGACAAGAGTTTCCTCCTCCACCCTTCTAAGAGGCCATCTATGCACCCTACTTTCTTATACCTCATTATGAGAAGTAGAAATCCATATTGCTTACATATAATGGTAAACCACCCAAGATGAAGGAAAAAACCCTAAGAGAAAATCCTTAAGACCCAAGGAAGAGCTGATGGTAAGTACCAAAAAGATTTAGTAAAAAGCTATAGTTATAAAACCCAACTACACAAGAAAAAATAATATGCCACTTATACTCACACTTTTCACATAACTTCGGGAAGGCAAGGTAGAAGACAGTGATAGTGACGAAGGTTCTTGTGGCATAAAGCAAATAGAATTCTACCCAAAAATTATAATGGTAATTATATTTCCCATCAAGAGCCATGCGCACAACGAATGCTCGTATAATCAATGAAGGCTTAAAGCCTTCCCCCACTTTATGTAACTACTTTAGGAGAATGGAAAAATTAATGAGGAAATTAACCCTTGTAGAAAGAGCATGTGACATCGAAGGAGTCATATTTTACCATGAGTAATGGGTCCCTCACTAGGATAGAAGTTTGTGTTAACACATGTCTATCTATAAAATTCTTTGGAACCAAATTGCTTAGGGACATAAATGGGTTAGGTTTGGTTAATACTGAAATCCCATTTATCAATCTTATACCCATTTGATCGCAAGATACATCATAGTATATGAGCGATCGTAAACATCAACATAGAAAAATAGAAGCTAACAACTAAATACATAATGAATTTTCCATCGTAACATACACTAACTAAAAGGTTGAGTCATGGTCTAGAATATTTTGGAAAATGTTAGATAACTTGTAATATGACTATTTATCTATTCATTTTTCAGGTAAATAGCCATGCACTTAAAACCTACACCCATATTCCCTTATGTTTACAAACCAAAACCCATATCCATCCAAAAATTAAATGGATGACGTTTTATCCACTCTAACCGGGCTGGACAAAATCGAGCTCGAGTCGGGTGAACCCAGAGTAACGTTCTAAGATGGGCCTGGAGCCCGACAAGGAGCGACAACACTCGCAGGATCACAGGGCCAGCTGGCTTATGCTAGATGGAAAAGAGATCTGCACCCTCCACGTGTGCTGGGTGACAAAGCAGCACTCAACCCACCCGATCACAGCTTTGCAAAACAAGAAACCATCTTCACCCTATAATTATTCACCCCTAATCAATGTAATTGCATCCTAAACCGTGCATCCATTATGTGAGGGGTCTGGGGTTATTATAGGGGATAGAATCCCTCGACTGTAAGATAATATAGCTGGTACGTATCTATAACGCGCCAAAGGCTAATAAGGTAGAGGTATCCACTTCCTCAAAACATACACCAAATTAGTGGTTTAACCTGCTTTGTATTATTTTCTGCATCAAAACCTCAAATGGTTGCATGACACTCCACTTGACTGGATCTCCTTATCTAGGTAGAGCCTCCTGGATCCAGATCCACTCAAGTCGCAAAGAGGCCAGATCGGAAAAAAAAAAAAAAAGGCTCTAATCAACTTGAAACCAGATGCAGAGCAATGTTGCAATCGAACATGAGAAGTCAGGTAAGCCAGTCAGAGCTTCTTCACCAATAATCGGAGATAGCACTACTTGCAAGTGGGGTCAAATTGTAGGGTTTTTTTTTTTTTTTTTCCTGTCAAAATGCAGCGAAACTCAAAAAATGATGTAAGTCGGTGTAAATGGGAACTTCACTTGGTAATTTATATTTAATGTAAAAAAATAAAAGAATATAATATTTATTACGTGATATATCTTATTATATTTAAAAAAATTATCATATAATTTTGAATTAAAATATATTGGTGATAAATAATTTTACATCAGTGATAAATAATTTTATATCGGTGATAAATTATTTTAGGTGATAAAGTATTCTAAGATATCTTTGTACCGGTAAAATCTCATTTTACATCGGTATAAAATTATTCCAAAGGTGATATGGTGGTTTTGTACTAATGTAAAGTGGTTTTGCACCCACACAAAATGATATTGACCTATTGGTTTAGGATTTAGGATTTAAAATTTAAGGTTTATGATTTAGATTTTTGGAAAGTGATTTCACTTAGGAGAAATGATTTTTCACCTTAGAGTTTAGAGTTTAGTCTTTAATATTTAGGAGACTAAACCATAAACCCTAAGGTGAAAAATTACTTTTCCAGTGTAAAATAACTTACCATAGGTGAAGAAATACTTAGAATTTAATTTTACATCTAGGAAAAATTATTTCGAAGGTGCAAAGTGATTTTACACCGGTGTAAAGTGATTCAGAAGGTGATTTGAGTGGTTTGTACCCGTACAAAACTGATTTGTTGTTAATTTTAGTAATGGTGGATCCCACTACATGTAAATATTTTTTTTTTTGTATAAAAAGACGATACATCAAGTGGGAACCACGTTCGTAACTCTCTACGTCATTTTTTACGTTAACTTTTACATTTTCTAACTCACATCTAAATATCAATTATCAATTAGAGTCCACACGCACATCACTTTGCATTATATTTTACGCCAACTTCTACATTTCTATGCATTTTTGAGTTTGTTTTATCACACTTGAGCATTCATAATTCCATTCCTTGTTCTTTTGTTTTTTTTCCTTTCTCCATTTCCGACGAAATGGATATTTCAAGACAAAGAAGATACATATAGAGACAGGATATATAACAACGTACAGGTACATTATAGAGAGGCAACAAAAGATCTCACCAACAGCAAATTTTATTACAACTCCATACGAGAATACTCAATTCCCGGCATTAAATGCCACATATCGATGACAACGCATTGCAAACAAAGAAAACTAAAGCGAGCACATAGACCATCATACATTAATTCCATCACACCTAAAAGCAAGCAACTATACGTACCAACATACTTAATTAATTTATAGCATACACCATATAGAGAGAGAGGAATCCATATCTGGTCCCCCAATTAGCCGGTGATGCATGCCGACTGAGAGAAACCTAGACACACTCGTGTCATTCTCCATTATTCGTTGTTGATCATCTCAACGATGATCTTACCGGTAGCATGACCATCCATGCACTTGGCCCATGCATCCACTGCATTGCTCAGTGGGTATTTCGAGTCAATTACTGTCTTGACCTTTCCATCCTTAGCTAAATCAACCAACAATTGCAGGTTTTCCCCCTTGGGTGTCATCGTGAATGTCACCAATTGCTTCCTGGAGAATGTGACCTTCTTGAGTACAGAAGTCAGGAAAGAACCGAAGCCGGGGGCTACATCGATGACCTTCGCGGTGGCCGATAGATTGGGCTCGAGCTTTGGCCATGTTGTTCCCGGGACGCAGTCGATTACCATGTCATATTTCAAATTAGATGGGCTCTTCAGGTTCCCGCCCTCGGGGGTGCCGTAGTCCAACACCTCATCTGCACCAAGGCTCTTAACTAGCTCGAGGTTACGGGATCCACATGTCGCAGTCACGTGAAGGTTTGCGAACTTCGCGAGCTGGACTGCATAGTGGCCCACCCCTCCAGAGGCTGCGGTTATCAAGATGTTCGCGGGCTTATCCGATCCGTCGAGCTTGACCCCGGCAGAGTTGAGCGCAGCCAGTGCAGTGAGGCCTGCCATGCACAGCCCGGAAGCGTCGGCTGGCAGGAGTTCAGGAGGTCGTCTAACCGTCAAGTTCGCCGCAGCCAGAGCGTATTCAGCGAGGCCGCCTGCACTCTGTACGTTGTCGTTACAATTGATCAAATGCATGATTAATAAAAGGGAAAGCAGCCGTAGTTTAATAAAGGGCATGCTAAGTTTAATTGAGAAAAAATTATCGTTTAATAATAACTTGTTGGGTATAAGCACCAATAGAGCCTAACAAGCAGTCAAAATGCTTAAGTTCACGTTGTCATGTGGCAATTCTCGATGTTCTTGTATCTCTCACCGCTAGCTTTTATGAGTTAATTTATCACGTGGAACCATGTTTGGACATCGAGGAAGGAATCTTCTTCCAATTACTAAATCCTGCATAAAAATGGGAACAAGGTTTCCCCTATAACATCGTTGAAAAGAGAGGGGTATCATACTAAAGTAGAGTAGAGAAGATTCAGGTAAATTCCAGAGAAATCTGGAAGTATTCGCATGCCCTGACTGGATGAAGGGGAGAAAAACAAATGAGCTGATGAGAGGACGGGAGCCTGTTTTCATCCTTCTGCATCTAAAAGGAGCAGATATGAATAGACGACGACAGTGATACCAAAGCCTTTTCCCACGCACTCATATCTATTTCGAGCTATTGAGATGGTGCTCAATGCATTTCAGAAGAGCAGATGCATGTGTATAGACAATTATGCAAAATAATTATCTAATAGATTACAATGTATTTCTTTTGAAGCTCTCAACTTTGACAACGAAGCTGATGGCCGATTTCTTCCAAATTCTTCATCAAGAAAACTAAAAAAAAAAATCTCCCGAATTTTAGGATATAAGTTCCATCCAATTGCCATAACCTTTTCAGTTACGTGCAATATGCGAAGATAATATGATACGATAACAAAATCGGACGAGATCCAATATAGTGTAGCAGCAGTGTATATGCCTAGTTAGTTATTAGGCCTAAGGGCCAAAATGTTTGGGTAGTTTTTTAGTCACGTGAAGGGGTTACACAGGTTAGCTGTTGGTCTTTAACCATAGCTGAGGAGCACTTATACCAAGACAAACATATACACATATATCTGTAAACCGGACCACATAATGAGGTGATTCTTTTTGTTTTACTCTGAAAGAAAGTTTATGAATAATATAAAATAATGAAAGTGTATGACCAGGCAGTCTCGAGTCCATGAACTACCAGGCTAATCTCTCTACTGTGGTAAGTGTAACAACTAAAAGGACTAAACTAGATACTTACAAATGATGTAAGCGCAACAAATTAAAAAGGCTAAACTAGATACTTACAAATATTGAAAGCATTGATATAACTTTATCCCCTTGTTTGAAGCTAGTCACTCCAGGACCAACTGCAACAATCTCGCCAGCAACATCTGTGCCTGTCTTACAAATATCATGACTTCAGAAACCTAACTGTGATGCAGATTAGATTAGTAAAATCACAGTAACCTTCAACACTATTGGAGGATATGTGTGGTTGTCCTCCAACAAAGACAAATGAGAGTTATTAGATGCAGAGATCTATTGGATACTCCAACTAGTTGCACTATGGTGGAATTTCAGCAGCTCAAATTACTCGAATCTGTTCTGTTATTCCAGTGACGAGTGTGATGGCAGTTTAAACGAACATGTGCTTAGGTTTCAAATTGTTTCCAGAATTAATAGTAAAAAGCTAGAAAATATTTTTAGAAATGTAAAATTAATTGCTTCTAGCTGATACAATCTGATGGTTACCACTGATATTATATCCATTTATTCTCCAAGCTCATGTATACATGGTCAACTGCTCCCAGTCCCTTACAAGATGGAAGAACATAAAACTTTCATAGAGAGAAAAAAAAAAAAAATGCTGCTATGACATTTGACAGCTATAGAACATGTGGAAAGAACAGGAATGATGCCGAGACATAACATGGTATATAAGTATAGCCACATTAAATTTATGAAGGTAGCTTATATCAGTCATCGAAGATGGCAATGCCAGAACATGCCAATAAATTAGCAAAGGTCAACTTACATTAAACTATAAAATATAGAGCATTTTGTCCCTCAATCTTTTGTGTTACTTTTGTTTAGCATGTGCCATTGCCTGTCCCAACTCAATGGAAAACATCACAAATATGTGGCCCCCCAATTGTGACGCTGCAACCATCCATGTATCTCTTTCATGACACTGAGAAGAACATGCACTTCTACTTGCCATAGAATATAACGGTGAGATTAATTCTAGAGGCCAATAGGGAACATTGGAAATCTAAATTAAATTAGATGTGATGCATGGATCGAGATAGAGGGAGATTGGCCGTTTTGACTCCATGTTTGTATTAGGTATGCCCTTTCTTTTCTAGACAAACAAGGTCAAGTCCCTCCATCTTCTCCTTGTGCATTGGGTTTGCAGATTGCCTTCTCAGGTCATTTTGGAGTAGTGTTTTTTTAGAAGGCTATTTTAGAGTAGTGTTGAGCCAGAAATTACAGGCAATTGGAGAGTACAATAGCAAGAAAATGCTTCCACATATCAAATTTACCTGGAATGAATGGAAGCTTGCGTGGGAGAAACGGTCGGAACGTGCCTTTCTGAATTCTCCAATCTGCAGGATTTAAACTGAAAGCTTCCACCTTTACGAGGACCTCATCTTTTTTGGGGGAAGGAATTGGCACTTCAACTTGCTGCAAAATGTATCGTATTGAACCATGGAAATAGTCATATGAACAAAGTACCTTTTGATTTAGCTGTGAGATAAAAAAAAAAAAAAAAGCATGAAATTTAACTATCATCTAAGCTTATTGTCTATAATAATATCTGTAAATAATTTGGAATCATGTTATCAGATCCTACGGCAGCATAGCTGTCCTGACGTGGTTGTCCAAATAGTGGATAATAACTCATAAGAGGAAATGTACAAAGCCACGTCATGTACTGCGTTGTGCACCCGTGCAAAATAGTTTGCATGCAAAAACGTATCAATTTTTACATTTTTGTACCGATGTCCAAATCTCAAAGTCTAAACATAACCATCACATAAGTAATATCTATTTTGATGGATCTAGTAGCATACTACCTTTTATTGTGTACAATTAGGAACATAAGTAGATCAAATTAGTATGGTCCTCTGTTTTCAAGGGATATATTACAACCATCTTCCAGTTAAAAAGCATCACGACATGGACAAAAAACTGATGAGTGACATGGATAGGATCTGGATATCAACACCATAAACAAGACATAACATAGGATGTTACATACTACCCATCATGAATGCCCAGTCTACCGTAGCAGGTCATGTTTGGAACTGGATTCATGTGGCAGAGAGAAATTGACAAATGTTTCCGCGCGTCTAAATTAGACTGAAGGCTCCCGATACATGTTCTTGAAAAACCACATCATCTTAGATATGTGATTATCAATGGGAACTTCGTAAAGCTTCCCTTTTGTCAGTAATCTTATTGCCTTCAGAAGCCTATTTCACACACTAGAAACAAGATTCTTGCTAGCAGCTGTAAGCTCAACTTTTGATATGTAACGAGAAATAAAATGGAAAATATGGTTAAGTTGGTGCCGTCAGAGGAGGAAGAGAGGGAGTCTCACCTTGAGACTGGCGGCACCGCCGCCACACGAATCGTACCGGACGGCGCGCATGAGACCTCCGGACATTGCTGCCGAGCAAGGAAGGAAAGATGTGGAGGAGAATTCGCACGTCCTTTGACTCTCCAAGGATGGCAGAGTTTTTGTGTTGACTTTTGATAAAGATGTCGATCTTCAGTAATCTAGGTTACCTGTAAACGACAGGATATATAATCGATCGATCAATTAATTAATTGGCTGAATACGAAAGCAGAACGACATGTGGACCAATGACAAGTCAACAACCAATATGACTGGCGAGCTTTTGCGTGCAGAACAACTAACAGTTATGTAAAACTCATCTAAGGTGAATTATTTAATGTTAGGTACTAGCTACATGAAAAGTTCGTTATCTCATGAGTAGTCAATTTGGCTCAAAATAATCTACCTAACGTTAAGTAAATTTTATCTAATGTTAGGTTAACTATCTTACATTAGATACAAAGTTCAGTGTAAAGTTTGTTATTTTCTAGAATCGTTCAATTTGACCTAAAATGGTATATCTAACTTTACGTAAAAGTTATCTAACGTTTGGTGAACCATCTAACGTTAGGTGCTTAGTTAATTACAAAGTTCGTTAGCTCTTGAAGCTTCTAAATGACACCAACCTTATTACCTAACGTTAGGTCTCATATACCTAATGTTAGATGGCCTGTAAAAGGTTCTCTAACTGTCCAAACTAGTCTTGTTGATCCTATGAGGTTCTAAGATGATCCATTAACACCTCAGGATATGTTTTATCATATTTTGACCTACTTAGGTTATGTGTGGTATTTTTGTGAGAATTGCATATGAACACCTTATGTTTATGCTAATATGAGATCTGATTGGGGCACTCCTTACATTCTAAAGAATAAAAGATTACAACTCAATTCCGATAATATAAGGAGACCTAAACATGAAGAGCATGATCTCCTCCTTCTTAGCTTCAGATTTCGTTAAGAGAGTTTCAATCTGAAAATCAATCTTGCAATATCTATGCATAATATCCAATTTTAATCTCAATTATTTGAGATATTTTTTATCATCAAAATCATCATTAAAGGCTAATGTGGTGCCTAATTACTTATGCATCAACACCTTCCACCAGATCCCATGAAGTAATTGAAGCAATTCTTGCAGCTTTTCCATGGACGCATTGGAAAGACTAGGTTAAATGACCGAAGACCAAGATCTGGAAGCATTATTGCAAATGTCTGAAACAAGCACATCTTTATCTCAAGCCAAACTAAACAAATGTGTCACGATCAGGGCATCAGATGTAGTTTAAGACGTCTGGGAATTGGCCCAGACGTCTGGCCAGACATCTGGAACCCTTCCCAGATGTTTGGTATTAAATTTTTTCGGCATACGGGTTCGCGTCTGTGCGCGTGCGCTCGCAGACTAAACCCGCCGCCTTCGTCCTTCTCTTTTCTCTCCCTCCCTGCAGACGACGCCGCTTCTTTTCTCTCTCTCCCCGCGCTGCCTACAAATAGCACCTCCCTCTCCCTCACTCCTCCGCCTTCCTCTTCTCCTTCTCCCTGACAGCGAGAGCGCGAGCGAGCGAGTGAGCGGCTGCGGCAGCAGTGGCCGCGGCGAGCGTGCGGGAAGGAGTGTTGCGAGAGGAAGGAAGAAGCTCGACCGCGAGGGTGCGAGCTTGCTGGGGCAACTAGAGCTGGCTGGCGGGGGAGCGGCGGGCATGGGGTGTCACGGAGGGGTTGCTGCAGCTCGGGTAGCAGGTGGACTGGGCGCGGCGCGGCCGTGCGTTGCGGGCGGAGAGCGAACCAGGTCCTGATTCTGGGAAAGTTTCCCAGAATCAGACGTCTGGACTTGCGTCCAGACGACGCCTAAGACGTCAGGAGGATGGTCCAGACGTCTGAAAGGTTCTGTTCGGTAGGGCGCGAGGGCTCGCCATCCCACGTGAATTAGACGTCTGGCTACCGTGCCAGACGACGGAGAGAACCTCCAGACGTTCGGGGTGACAATCGGACATCTGGAAACTAAGTCCAGATGATCCAGCAGGCTTCTGGACGTCTGAAGGACTGCGCAGACCAAGGTATGGCATGATCGACCTTTTCAGACATCTGGAAGAAGCTCCAGACATCTGATTTGGGCAGACTCGTCATTTTTGACCTGTTTAGGGTCCGTTCGGAGTCCATTTTCTGCGTTTCAAGTTTCGTTCTTTCCAGATTTATTTCCTCTACCCGTTTACAGTAATTATATACTATTCTGAGTAGCTCATTGTCTTTGATCCTTGTATTAGGACCCCGTTACGTTGTGGCTTTGGGGGTTGCGGAGGCGTGCGGGATTGCTGACCACGCCCCCAGTACTTCCAATTTTGCGGGTAGAGTGGCATTTTAATTTAATTATCAAAAATTATACATTTATGAAATAATTAATAGAGTCTAGGGCATTGTATGAACCCTAGGGCTGAAGAATTAGATTGAATGATAGATCCTAGGGTATTGCATGAATCCTAGGACTGGAAAACTAGATTGAATGATAGATCCTAGGATATAGCATGAATCTTAGGACTGGAAAACTAGTTGAATATATACATTGCAGTCGTAGAAAAGTGGAAAGGAAACGATAACTGCCTGTAAATTGGTTAACAACTGCCTGTTATGAATGGATGAATACGGTTGAGAACATGAATTGTATGGATATAAAGCTGGAACGGTGAAACCTAAATTGGCTGAGTTAAAAGAGCATGAACCCTACGGGGAATTAAGAGTAGAACACTTGGAAAGGGAATGGAATAGAATTGGGGAAGTGAGCTGGCCCTTGAGTACGGAGTACCAAGGAGAGCGACTGTCCCCCTGTTTAGTGTAGAGCGGAGCTAGCAGCCCCAGGGACCCGGGGTTAGGTCTGGCCACTTTGTATCGACTTTTGGCCCTCGTGTACATAGTACCGAGGAGAGCTACTAGTGTAGGGAAAGCACTAGCTACCCCACGGGCCCCGGGGTTCTGCTAGCTCTCCTACACTGACTTGTTAGGCCCACTGGACAAACCAGGGTAGTCAGGCGAGGGTGCGCGGACTGTGGAGGGGCAAGACCCCTGTTTGGTTACTGTGGAGGGGCTGGACCCCTGTTACTGAGAGGGCTCTGCCCTATACTGGTTCCGTGCTGTGTTTTGGGCACACCCATTAACGGAAATGATTGACCGCGTGCCAGTGCGGGGTAGCTACCTGTGCATTTATCGTGCGTGCCGTAGTCACCGTTACGACCTTGGGGTGGTTGACTGAGAGTAGGACCACCACGGGGGACACTCCCGGCCAGGAGAGCACCACGTGTTACTTCTACTTTTCGGGAAAGTCTGCAATTAAGATCGTTCCTATGAGGAACATTCAAGATCAAGAGAAGGATCTGAGAAATAATCAATAGTGAATAAATGGAAAAATATAAAGAAAGAAAGTAAAAATATAACAGCTACTGTACACTCTACTGCTTCTTTTAGCTTTTAGTTGCCACTCTACTCAGCGTTTCGCTGATGTGTCACCCTCGTTACTTTTTCAGGACTAGGTGTTGAGCAGCCAGAGTCAGCGGCTGCAAAGGACGCTGGGCCTAGTAGGGTCCAGTAGGGTTACCTGTAGTACTTTCTGTACTTTTCTTCCACTGTGGTGAGTAGTTTTTTTTTTACTCTCTATACTTTCTTTATTGAAAACTTTATGTTATGTACATGTATAATTCCCTTCTGTTGTAGTGGTGCATACTGTAGTATTTCCTTTCTTTACTGTTGTATTTTGTTACTGCTAGTTATATACATGGTGAATGTGGTTTATTTTACTGTTCTTTTGGTTACTTCTCGTTGGACGACTGGGTCTTGGATTAGTCGAGTCGGTCTGATTCTTGTGTCTCGTAGGGATTCAGGAATCGGGTCGTTACAAGATGGTATCAGAGCAAGGTCGTCCCGAGAAGTGAACCAACTGACTGGAAAATAACCAATTCACGTGTCTGTAACTAGAGTAGCCACCATAACGTTTCTTTTGACATTAGCTCATAGACTTCTTCGTTAGATATCGTTCCATGTTGACGTGTTTCCGTTTTGTTTTGCGTCTCCTTGCAGGAGATGCCTCGACGAGGGACTAGCGAGGCGGGCCGCGGGTGCGGCCGAGGACGAGGTCGGTGAGGTGGGCGTGTTGCGGTCGACGTCTCAGTGGACCAGCCACTGCTCCCGGGCATTCAGGCCCAGGACCTCGCCCAGTTGATACGGGACATAGTGCGAGAGGAGCTCCACCCACCGCCCCGAGCACCTCTCCCTGGGGCTGTGGAGGGGGAGTCCTCTGTGGGACCATGCGACAGATGCGGTGCTGGACGCTGGGGAGGGGATGGGCCGCCACTACCCCCACCTTCCTCCGACGCTTCTGTGCACGAGGCTTCCTTACCTGAAGGTGCACCAGCATCCCCACTGCATCGCCACTTTGAGCTTTTCAGGTAGTTCCGGAAGCTGAAGCCCCGATGGAGGCAGAGGACTGGCTCGAGCATATCGAAAAGGTTTTCGACACCCTTCGCCCCCCGATGGAGTGTGATGATCGGGGCGTTAACTAGGTTTTGTTATAGAAATAGCGTTGTAGTACAGCTAGTTATTGCCATCATTACATATATTTTTTTTACTCGAAAAATAAAAGAGTTCCCGAGGTCGAACTCAGGGTACAAGTCGTATTCTAGAAGTACAAATTCTTATTACAAAAATAAAGAGAGAGAGAGAGAGATGAAAAATTTGGCTTCTCCTTCTTCTCTTCTTTCTTCCTCTTTGTCTTCTCTTCTCTTTGGCTCTTGGTTTCTTCTTCCTTTTCTTCTCATGGTCCTCTCTTCGGCCTTCTGTTCTTCCTTGTTTTCTCTTCTTCTTCTTCTTCTGTTCTTCAGATCTTCCTCTCGTGCTCTTCTTCTTTCTTTTTCTTCAGATCTTCTTCTTCTTCTTTTTCTTCTTCGTTGCGGTCCTGCTCGTCTTTTCTTCTCCTTCTTCTTCGTCCTCAGAGCGTCGTCTGATTGTTCAATCAGACGACCTAAGTAACCCGCTGCTACAGTGCATCCTCCTTCCTTCTTTCTTCTCCTGAGCTTTGTGTTCTCTTCTTCTTCTTCTTCACCTGTGCCTGCACACTTCAAGGTTTTCGTCAGAGGGCAAAACCTACTCTACCCTCCCCCCCGCATCTCTCTCTCTCAGAATTCACTCTTAGGAAAGCACTCCCAGAGCAACCGGGTAATCGGGTTCGCGGGTCGCGCCCGGGTCCAGGCCCACCGGCTTGCGGTAGTGGGCGAGGAGTGTAGGTCGGGCTTAGTCGGGTCGGGCCAGGTCCGCGGGGCGTGAGCGCGGACGAGGCAGAGTAATCGGGCGGGTGAAGGGGACCTCACCCCGTGATCTAAGGCAAACAGCTTAAGGCACCTTTTGCCTTTAAGCGCTTGCTTGCCTCGGTGAGTTTCTGAGGTGGGACTAAATGTCCCACCTCAATTGGACTCACGCGCGGAGGAGGCAGCGCCCAATCGAGGCTCCACGCGAGGGCTTCGCCCCAACTGCAGCCTGGGACTTCCTTGCGGAGATGCCCTGCGCAGCCTGGGAGCCTGACCTGGGCGTGGCGCGCCTGGAGGAGCAGGTTGAGGAAGTTGCTTCACTCGGCAATGGCGGCGGCGAGCGAAGTACCTGCTCACAGGGAAACGGCCTCTCGGCCTAATCAGATACGCGGAGGACCTTCGCCGTAGCACGGCGAAGGTGATCGGGGGGTCTGCAGGTGGCGGGGCAGAGCCTAAGGGCCACCCTAGGTCAAACTGCAGGTGGGAAATGGGTGTGTTCGGTGGAGTTGCAGAGGGCGATTAGGGCGAAGTGGAAGGGCGGAGGATGATCAGGGTGAGGAGGCGAAGGTTCTGCGGGGGTCGGCGAGCCGTGTGGGCTGCTGGAGTGATGGGAGCGGGTCGCCGGAGGTTGGCCGGAGGTGGAGAAGGTGACGGTGGTCGGGTCAGTCGAGGGTGTAATTGACTGTAAAATAGGGAGGAAAAGAAAGAGGGAATAGAGAAGACTAATTCTAGCCTAGCTAAAGTGACGAAGGGGACGAAGAGGCTGCCGGCTCGTACCTACCAGAGCTGGAGAAGAAATGCCCAGTGGGGGAGGACGGCGGCGACGATGGGGCAGAGGCAGCGCGCACCGGTATTACGCGACGCGGAGGAGAATCAAGAAGAAGTCTCTGCTGCTGGTATTGCGGTAGAGCGAAGAGGAGGAGGAGGAGAAACCGCCGGAGCTGGAGGGCTTCTGCCGGAGTGGGAAGAGAGGAAGTGAGGGGGTATCTCCGTCAGATCCAAACTGGGAAGAACGGCGGAGCGACGGGGGTATTTATAGGGGCAGAACCAGAGAGGAGGGCGGAGGGAGACGACGTGTCTCCCTCGCCGGAGGACGCCGGAGGAAGGATACCCATACCGTCCGTGCGTTCGCACAGCCGGTATGGGTGGTTGCAGCCATCAGGGGGTGTTCCTGCGACGGCTCACGACGCAGGGCACCCCCATTTGACTTGGCAGGCCCCCCCTTACCCTGCGCGGCGCCATGCTCCGCGCAAGGTCGTCGGAGCATGGTGCTGGTCAAGTTTTGCAGGAGGGACCTGAATGCAAAGAACGAAGGAGAGTTAGGGGCCAAAATGTGAGGGTTCAAAAGTTGAGGGCCAAAAAGTAAATATATGAGGACCAAAGTGTAAAGTTGGTCAAGAAGGTTTCTTCTTAGGCTCAAGTTTTTATACATGAATAATTAGGACCTAAGGAATCTGATGGTGAATTTTATTTCTAGATTAAACCTTGTTTGAGCGGTCAATTTACGCAAAAATCCAAATTAAGTTGTTAATTGGGAATGGTTCTCAATGTAGGTCAAAATGGATTTCTAAGGCCAAATTGAAGGTTCTAAGCCATAGAGATTATTTTTATATGAATTTTAGAGGGTTTAGTTGATTTTTTATCTGCCTCGAACCTCGTGTATTTAAGTGGGTTTGTTTTTAGGGTTACATGATGTCATTTAATTCTTCGGAGTTGCTGTAGCCCTTGTTGAGTCATTTCATCCCACTTTTCTTCTTATTAGGTTGTTTTGACCTATGTTTGGACCCTGAGTTACCCTATTTTCAAATTGGATTGGTGAAATTGCATTTTTACCCCTCAGTTTATGTTTTCTTTGCAAACTCAGAATCTCTCTGAGCCAAGCCTTTCTAAGGTTATGTGGGAGCTTTTTCTTGCAAATCAGGGTTAAATGGTGCTAGTTTAGGGCTCATGATGAGGTTCTCATCAAAGTGCCGCGTGGCCTTTGCCACGTACCAGCTGGAGAGTGCAGCACACAGGTGGTGGAGGGCGGTCCGGGGACAGGAGAGGGATGAGCCGACCTGGGACCGGTTCATCACCCTCTTCTGTGAGCAGTACTTTCCCTAGACGTAGCAGGACCAGAGGAGGCGGGAGTTCCACACTCTCCGCCATGGGACGATGACCGTGAGCGTGTACCGCACGTGTTTTCTGGAGTTGTCCCGCTTCGCAGCGACAACGGTAGCCATTGAGGAGGAGCGCCTTTGGAGGTTCACTGAGGGGCTCCAGCCTACGATTCGGGGGTATGTCAAACCCCTGAAGCTGCCTACGTTCTCGAGGGTGGTGGAGGCAGCTATGACCTACGAGGAGACCAACCCTTCCGCACGAGACACTGACAGCGGGTGGAAGAGGCCCTACCAGCCAGACTTTTCACAGGGCCGGAGAGAGAGGAGACACGTGGTGTCCGCAGGAGAGCCGTCATGTTTCGCAGGACCATCAGTGGCCTTTGGGGGCCCTCGATAGGAGTCAGTTGCCAGCACCAGACCCCCACCCACCCGACAGCAGGGACCCATTGGGGGCGGGAGTCAGGTTCCCCTCTGTTACCAGTGTGGCCAGCCGGGCCACATCAGGAGGGACTGCCCGTCTAGGGCAGGAGGTCAGCAGATACTTCCCGCGCTGAGCATTGGAGGGCGAGCAGGAGGCCGCGGTTCCCAGGCGCGAGGAGGAGGACAGCAGTCACGAGGAGGGTACCGGCCAGTAGCTACCCGTCCGACACAGAGTGTGGCTGCCTCGTCCGCACCTAGGGCTGAGGGGCACATCAACGCCCTGACACACAGGGATGCCAGAGCTTCGGGATTGGTGGTGGCAGGTATGGTTTCAGTTTCCGGCAGACTCGTTTATCGCAGCCAGTTTCGCAGTTAGTTTGGGCCAGGATTATATGCCGTTAGAGGATCCGTTTGTGATCAGAGGTCCGAGTGGTCAACTGTTTGTAGCTGAGGAGGTATACACGGGTTGCGAGGTCAGTATCGGGGGACATAGTCTTCCTGCTGACCTGATTATGATACAGATGGAGGACTTTGGCGTAATTTTAGGGATGGACTAGTTATCCGCTTACCACGCTTTGGTGGACTGTTTTAAGAGGAAGATTGTCTTCTCCTTACCGGAGTTGCCTTCTTTCGAGTTCCACTGTCAGCCAGTGGACGGAGGCTTCAAGTGCATTTCGGCACTTCGGGCGGCGAGACTTTTGAGCTAGGGGTGTGAGGGCTTCCTAGCTTGTGTGGTGGCAGAGCCCAGCCCTGTGGCAGACTTCCAGAGCATCCCGGTGGTCAGAGAGTACCCCAACATGTTCCCAGACGAGTTGCCAGGACTACCACCCGAGCGTGAGGTCGAGTTTGAGATCTCACTAGTACCAGGGACCAGCCCCATTTGCACCGCACCATATAGGATGGCACCACTTGAGCTACGAGAGCTCAAGTCTCAGTTGCAGGATATTTTGGAGAAGGGCTTTGTGAGGCCCAGTGCGTCTCCCTGGGGAGCCCCGGTACTGTTTGTAAAGAAGAAGGATGGTACCCTACGCCTTTGTGTGGACTACCGATAGCTGAATAGGGTCACCATCAAGAACAGATATCCGCTGCCGAGGATCGACGACTTGTTTGACCAGCTGCGGGGTGCCATGGTATTCTCCAAGATCGACTTGAGGTCTGGATACCACCAGTTGAGGATCAAGGAGGCAGACGTCTCCAAGACAGCTTTCTGCACTCGGTACGGACACTACGAGTTCATGGTCATGCCGTTTGGGCTGACCAATGCCCCCGCTGCTTTCATGGACCTAATGAACCGGGTGTTTAGACCGTACTTGGACCAGTTTATGGTGGTATTCATTGATGATGTGCTCATCTATTCTCGGGATCAGATGCAGCACGGACAGCACTTGCGGATGGTTCTGGACACACTGAGACGACGTAGGCTGTACACCAAATACAACAAGTGCGAGTTCTGGTTGAGGGAGGTGACCTTCTTAGGCCATGTGATCTCTGGAGATGGCTTGGCAGTGGACCCAGCCAAGGTCGAGGCAGTGCTCAGGTGGGAGAGACCGCGTACGGTTACTGAGATTCGCAGTTTCCTAGGATTGGCAGGCTACTACAGACGGTTTATCAGGGGCTTTTCACAGATTACACGTCCTATGACACAGTTGATCTGGAAGAACATGCCCTTCACTTGGACAGACGCCTGTAAGGCGTGTTTTCAGGAGCTGAAGGAGAGGTTGACTTCGGCTCCCGTGCTCACCATCCCTGACAGTAGTGGCAGGTTCGTTGGGTACGCGGACGCCTCCTTGCAGGGGTTAGGGGGTGTGCTCATGCAGAGGGGTCATGTTGTCGCTTACGCTTTGCAGCAACTGAAGCCCCATGAGCATAGCTACCCTACCCACAACCTGGAGCTGGCAGATATTGTCTTCGCGTTGAAGACCTGGAGGCACTACTTGTACGGTGAGACCTTCGAGATTTTTACAGATCACAAGAGCCTCATATACCTTTTTGATTAAAAGGAGCTCAACATGAGACAGAGACGTTGGTTGGAGCTCCTGAAGGACTATGACTGCAGCATTTCCTACCACCCGGGAAAGGCCAACGTGGTGGCTGACGCCTTGAGCTGGAAGGCACCCGCACACTTGGCCGGTTTACAGGTGTAGAGTTGCAGCCTTTTGGAGGAGGTGGGCAGTTGGCGACTCCTAGAGTTACGGGGGCACTGTGGGGTAGTGACTGTGACACGACAGACGAGGCCAAAGCTGATAGATCGCATCATCACAGGACAGATGGCAGACCCATATTTGCAATCCTTGCACCACAAAGTACTGTCAGGAGACCCGAGGGACTTCTATTTCACAGACTAGGTGATAAGAACCTCATCATGAACCCTAACTAGCACAATCTAACCTAGATATGCGAGAAAAAGCTCCTACATAACTCAAAGAAAGGCTTAACTCAGAGAATTATGAGTTTAAGAAGAAAACAAGTCATAAGGGGTAAAAATGTAATTTCACCAACACAATCTGCAAACAGGGTAACTCAGGGTCCAAACATAGGTCAAACTAACCTAATAAGAAGGAAAGTGGGATGATATGATCCAACAAGCGCTACAGTAATTCCAAGGAATTAAATGACATTCTGTAACCCTAAAACAAATCCACTTCAATTCAAGAGGTTCGAGGCAGGGTAAAAATCTACTAAATCCTCTAAAATTCATAGAAAAATAATCTCTAGGGTTTGGAACCTTCAATTTGACCTTAGAAACCCATTTTGACTTACATTGAGAACCATGCCCAATTAATGATTTAATTTAGGTTTTTACGTAAATTGGCCAGTCAAACAAGGTCTGACCTAGAGAAAAAAATTCACCATTAAAATCCTTAGGTGCAATTTAGTCATGCATAAAAACTTGAGCCTAAGAAGAGACCTTCTTGATCGACTTTGCAATTTGGTCCTCATCTATTACTTTTTGACCCTCAACTTTCGAAACCCTTGCATTTTAGTCCTCATCGTTCTTTGCATTTAGGTCCCTCCTGCAAGTCTCTGCAGAGCGCCATGCTCCGGCGACTTTGCGCGGAGCATGGCGCCGCGCAGGGTGAGGGGGATGTCCTGCAAATTGAACCTGGTGTTCCCTACGACGTCTGCTGTCGCAGGGACACTGCCATGCCGCCTGACGATGCCCACACCTTCCGTGCGAACGCGCGGAAGGTATGGGTCACACCTCCGGCCATTCTCCGGCGAGGGAGGCACGTCGCCTCCCTGTATCCACCCCTCCGCCACCACCTTTATAAAGACCAGCGTTACCAACCGGTTCGGGCAACTTGGTCTTGACGGAGAAAACCCCAACCCTTCCTCTCTCCCCACTTCGACAGGAACCCACCATCTCCGGCAGCTCCTCCTCCTCCGTCTCATCGCTCTACTGCAATATCAGCAGCAGAGCCACCTTCGCCTGATCTCCCCGCATCGCGCCGTACCAAGCGCGCGCCTCCCTGCCCTCTTCCTCGCTGCTGCTCTCTCCCTCTGGGTGTTTCTTCTCCGGCGAGAGTCGATATGACTGTCGCCCTGCTCCGGCCCCCTTCGTCCCTGTAGGTAGGTTACTGTTATTTCCCTTCGTCCCCTCTTTCTTTTCCCCACTGCCTTTCAGTTGATTACCCCTCAACTGCGCTCGACCACCATCATCTTCCATCCCTCCGGCAACCCTCCGGTGAGTTGCCCCCGTCGATCCGCCGCGCCACACAACTCGCCAACTGTCCCAAAATCTCTGCCTCACCCTACCCAACACCCCCCACCCCTCCACTGCCACTCCACACCTCCACAACACTCCCCCGATCAAACCCATTGCCAGACACCGCCCCGCAACCTGCCGCACCCCGCACTACCTTCGCCGTGCCACGGCGAAGGTTTCCCTATGGTCTGATCAGGCCGAGAGGCCCTGTTTGTGTTAGGCAGATTTTCAGCCCCGGCCGCCATTGGCGACGAAGCAAGGAGCTTCCAAGCGAGCTCCAGGCCTCGAAGCAACAGGACTCCAGCCGAGGCGAATTGGAGAGACCCAGGTGAAGGCAGGCAGTTGGCACGCGAAGGGAAGCGAGGACACAGCTACTGAGGCAAGGCCGCGATTCTTCCTGCAGGCGCGCGCGAGAAGGGACGAAGTTTAGTCCCACATCGTAAGATTTTGAAGCGCCTCACCCATTTAAATTGATTTTGTGTTTTTACCTAAGCTCCTCAGAACACAGGGTGAGGTCCCCTCGCCCAGTCACCCGCCTCGTCCGCGACCTACGCCACGCGGACCTGGTCGACCCGTTTACCCTACACTCCTCGCGCAGCACCCACGTCGGTGCGCCTGGTCACGGGTACGCTACCCGACCTGATAACCCAGCTCTGGGAGAGGTTCCTATGAGCGGTTTACAGAGAGAGAGAGAGACATGCGGGTAGAGGGAAGGGCTAGGTTTTGCTGTGCCTTGTGCAGGAACAGGGCGCGAAGGAAGAAGGTTCACCACTTGGCCACAGGAAGAAGAAGAGGAGCGGAAGAAACTCTGGAAAGGCTCTGCAGCTGAGCAAAGCAGAAGACCAAGGAAGAAGAAGTGGGAAGAAGAGAAGAAGAAGAAGCAGCAAAGGAAGAAAAGCACTATAGCAGATCATCGTTTAAGTCGTCTGACTGTGATATCAGACGACGGATGAAGCTTCAGAGGAGATAAAGCAGAAAAAAAAGGAAAGAAAAGGCTCCGCAGCTGAAGAGAAAGAAAAGAGAAGAAGGAAGAAAGAAGATAACGACAAGAAAAAGAAGAAGAACTGAAGAAGAAAAGAATTAGAAGACAAGCAGAAGAAGAAGTGGAACTGAAGGCAATCAGAGCCAAGGAAGAAGACCCGTAAAGATAATGAAAAGAGAAAGAAGAGAAGAAGAAAAAGCCAAAAGACAGAAATCTATTTCTCCCTCTCTCTCTCTCTCTTATTTTTGTAATAAAGAAACATTGTACTTCTAGAATTCCAGTAGCTCCCTGAGTTCGACCTAGGGAAACTATTTCCGAGTAAAATTTTAATGGGAATGACAACCATAGCTGTCTTATTTTATACCACAACGACATTACTGTAATAAGCATTAAAACAAACAAAGACTAGCCGCGGTTGGGAAACGTCACCACCAGGTGCTACGCCTGAGGGGACATTTGTGCGTTCCCAGAGACGAGGAGCTGTTGAGAGAGCTCCTAACTGAGGCACACGGTTCCAGATTCACCATACATCCCGGAAACACGAAGATGTACCATGACTTGAGATGCGAGTTTTGGTGGAGGGGGATGAAGCGAGATGTGGGTGAATTCGTGTAGCAGTGTTTAGTGTGCCAGCAGGTGAAAGCCGAGCATCAGAGGCCTGTAGGGCCACTACAGCCACTTCTAGTGCTAGAGTGGAAGTGGGAGAGCATCACCATGGACTTGGTGGTGGGCTTACCTGTTACCCTGCGAGGACACGATGCAGTCTGGGTAATCGTTGATAGATTGACGAAGACGACGCGATTCTTGCCGATCCGAGTCACTTTCGGACCAGAACTGTTGGTAGAGAGGTATATCCGCGACATGGTACGTCTACATGGAGTTCTGCGGGAGATCGTATCCGACCGGGATACCCGCTTCACGTCCCAGTTTTGGGCTGAGTTTCAGCAGGCCCTGGGGACGCGGTTGAGATTCAGTATAGCTTACCAGCCCCAGACGGACGGACAGTCTGGGCGCACGATATAGACACTTGAGGACCTTTTGCGTGCCTGTGTACTGGACTGGAGGGGCTCTTGGGACGAGCACTTGCCCCTGGAGGAGTTTGCATACAACAACAGTTATCACTCGAGCATCGGCATGGCACCCTACGAGGCTCTGTACGGACGGAGATGTATGGCACCCTTGAGTTGGGTTGAGGTGGGGACCAAGTGGGAGGTTGGCCCTAGGCTGATCCGGCAGAGTCAGGTGGTAGTCGAGAAGATCCACCGGCGACTCCGCACTGTCAGGAGCAGGCAGAAGAGCTACGCAGATCAGAGACGCAGAAAGGTGCAGTTTGAGGTTAGGGACCACGTCTTCCTTCGTGTTTCGCCTATGAAGGGTTTACAGCGGTTTGGGGTGAGAGGGAAGCTCGCGCCAAGGTTTGTGGGGCCCTTTGAGGTCGTGGAGAGGGTTGGACCCGTTGCTTACAGGCTTGCCCTCCCTCCTCGGCTTTTTGGTGTGCACGACGTGTTCCACGTGTCCAACCTCAGCAAGTATGTCGCCGATCCCAGTCACGTCCTGAGCCATGAGAGCGTTGAGGTGGGCGATGACCTAACCTACCCCGAGCGGCCAGCGCAGATTTTGGACAGAGTCGTCCGCAGTCTGAGACGAAAGCAAGTACCCCTGGTGAAGGTCTTGTGGAGGAGCCAGTGGTACGACGAGGCTACCTGGGAGCCTGAGGCGGCGATGCGGGAGCGGTACCCGGAGCTTTTCGCGGGTACGTCTGTTCGAACCGACTTCAGTCCTCTTTGAGTTTGTTATGTAAATATTGTTCTTTCTCGCACCCTAGTTAGCGCAAGTTTCGGGGATGAAACTTTCTTTGAGTTTGTTATATTGTCACGATCAGGGCATCAGACGTAGTTTAAGATGTCTGGGAACTGGCCCAGACGTCTGGAACCCTTCCCAGACGACTGGTATTAAATTTTTTCGGCGTACGGGTTCGCGTCTGCGTGCGTGCGCGCGTAGACTGAACCCACCGCCTTCGTCCTTCTCTTTTCTCTCCCTCCCTGCAGACGATGCCGCTTCTTTTCTCTCTCCCCGTGCTGCTTACAAATAGCACCTCCCTCTCCCTCTCCCTCACTCCTCCGCCTTCCTCTTCTCCTTCTCCCTGCCAGTGAGAGCGCGAGCGAGCGAGTGAGCGGCTGCGGCAGCAGTGGCTGCGGCGAGCGTGCGGGAAGGAGTGTTGCGAGAGGAAGGAAGAAGCTCGACCGCGAGGGTGTGAGCTTGCCGGGGCAGCTAGAGCCGGCTGGCGGGGGAGCGGTGGGCATGGGGTGTCACGGAGGGGCTGCTGCAGCTCGGGCAACAGGCGGATTGGGCGCGGTGCGGCCGTACGTCGCGGGCGGAGAGCAAACCAGGTCCTGATTCTAGGAAAATTTCCCACAATCAGACGTCTGGACTTGCGTCCAGACGACGCCTAAGTCGTCTGGAGGACGGTCCAGACGTCTGAAAGGTTCTGCTCGGGAGGGCGTGAGGACTCGCCATCCCACGTGAATTTGACGTCTGGCTACCGTGCCAGACAACGGAGAGAACCTCCAGACGTCCGAGGTGACAATCGGACGTCTGGAAACTAAGTCCAGATGATCCAGCGGGCTTCTGGACGTCTGAAGAACTGCGTAGACCAAGGTATGGCATGATCGACCTTTTAAGACGTCTGGAACTTCTGATTTTGGGCAGACTCGTCGTTTTTGACCCGTTTAGGGTCCGTTCGGAGTCCGTTTTCCTCGTTTCAAGTTTCGTTCTTTCCAGATTTATTTCCTCTACCTGTTTACAGTAATTGTATACAGTTCTGAGTTGCTCCTTGTCTTTGATCCTTGTATTAGGACCCCGTTCCGTTGCGGCTTTGGGGGTTGCGGAGATGCGCGGAATTGCCGACCACGCCCCCAGTACTTCCAGTTTTGCAGGTAAAGTGGCCTTTTAATTTAATTATCAAAAATTATACATTTATGAAATAATTAATAGAGTCTAGGGCATTGCATGAACCCTAGGGTTGAAGAATTAGATTGAATGATAGATCCTAGGGTATTGCATGAATCCTAGGACTGGAAAACTAGATTGAATGATAGATCCTAGGATATGGCATGAATGCTAGGACTGGAAAACTAGTTGAATATATACATTACAGTCTTGGAAAAGTGGAAAGGAAACGATAACTGCCTGTAAATTGGTTAACAACTGCCTGTTATGAATGGATGAATACGGTTGAGAACATGAATTGTATGGATATAAAGCTGGAACGGTGAAACCTAAATTGGCTGAGTTAAAAGAGCATGAACCTTACAGGGAATTAGGAGTAGAACTCCTGGAAAGGGAATGGAATAGAATTGGGGAAGTGAGCTGGCCCTTGACTACGGAGTACCAAGGAGAGCGACTGTCCCCCTGTTTAGTGCAGAGCGGAGCTAGCCGCCCCAGGGACCCAGGGTTAGGTCTGGCCACTTTGTACCGACTTTTGGCCCTCGTGTACACAGTACCGAGGAGAGCTACTAGTGTAGGGAGAGCACTAGCTACCCCACGGGCCCTGGGGTTCTGCTAGCTCTCCTACACCGACTTGTTAGGCCCACTGGGCAAACCAGGGTAGTCAGGCGAGGGTGCGCGGACTGTGGAGGGGCAAGACCCCTGTTTGGTTACTATGGAGGGGCTGAACCCCTGTTACTGAGAGGGCTCTGCCCTATACTGGTTCCGTGCTGTGTTTTGGGCGCACTCGTTAACGGAAATGACTGACCACGTGCCAGTGCGGGGTAGCTACTCGTGAGTTTATCGCGCGTGCCGTAGTCACCGTTACGTCTGTCAGCAACCTTAGGGTGGTTGACTGAGAGTAGGACCACCACAGGGGACTCTCCCAGCCAGGAGAGCACCACATGTTACTTCTACTTTTCGGGAAAGACTGCAATCAAGATCGTTCCTACAAGGAACATTCAAGATCAAGAGAAGGATCTGAGAAATAATCAATAGTGAATAAATGAAAAAATATAAAGAAAGAAAGTAAAAATATAATAGCTACTGCACACTCTACTGCTTCTTTTAGCTTTTAGTTGCCACTCTACTCAGCGTTTCGCTGACGTGTCACCCTCGTTACTTTTTCAGGACCAGGTGTTGAGCAGCCAGAGTCAGCGGCTGCAGAGGACGTTGGGCCTAGTAGGGTCCAGTAGGGTTACCTGTAGTACTTTCTGTACTTTTCTTCCACTGTGGTTGGTAGTTTTTTTTTACTCCCTGGACTTTCTTTATTGAAAACTTTATGTTATGTACATGTATAATTCCCTTTTGTTGTAGTGGTGCATAATGTAGTATTTCCTTTCTTTACTGCTGTATTTTATTACTGCTAGTTATATACATGGTGAATGTGGTTTATTTTACTGTTCTTTCGGTTACTTTTCGTTGGACGACTGGGTCTTGGGATTAGTCGAGTCGGTTCGATTCTCGTGTCTCGTAGGGATTCGGGAATCGGGTCGTTACAAAATGTGAGCATAAGGACTAAAAACTACCACCACCTATCCAATCATCCTTCCAAAAATCGAAATGACCACCCTCTATCAAGCCTTGGTCTAAAGAAATTGGAAGAAATATCGTGTGCAATAAAAGGCTCCACAGACACCCAAAATGTTAACGGTTGAATTGGTCGAGAACGTCTAGAAGCTACCTCAGCAAGGAACTCATAGGAATCTCGCAATAACTTATTTAGAAGCCCATCTCGAAATCTTGTCACCCATTTCATGAGAAGTGCAACATTAAACTCATCAATTCACCTCACGCCCAAATCCACCACTCTTCCTTGGTC
This sequence comes from Thalassia testudinum, assembly GCA_037157565.1. Classification (NCBI taxonomy): domain Eukaryota; kingdom Viridiplantae; phylum Streptophyta; class Magnoliopsida; order Alismatales; family Hydrocharitaceae; genus Thalassia; species Thalassia testudinum. The sequence goes on along the minus strand of JAZHRO010000039.1, from coordinate 97,188,409 downwards.
TACATACCTCCTGCCATGGGACGAGTTGCAAAAAGCGGCCTTGATGGTTAATGGAGGACAAGTATTATTGAAGTCTAATCCCATTAGATAGCTATCATGCATCCTTGGATAATATTATTTTTGACATCTCTTCGTATCATTATGACAAGAATAAATACCAGGTCCTTTTCCAAAGGACTATTTTCTTCTTCATGCTTGAGTCTAATCAAAAGTTCGTGATCACATGTGGAATTTGTTCTTTCCAATATACTTAGAGCGAATTATCACATCCAATCTACTACTTATAGTTATGAAGCAAATTTGTGTGATCTCTTTGAGAGAATATGTCTCTTGTTTCCCTCCCACATGTACCAGCTAGCTTTCCAGTGTCACAACCAATATGGTTGCATCTATTATTGGTTTGTCAAATGCATGTATTTGTGAATAGAGACACATATCTATTTTTGGTCAAAGGATATGCCTTTTGACATCATTGGAGATGGAGTTCAATTATCCCCTATTTCATTTGGTTAACTCTTTGACTCAACCCTCGTGATATTTCTAAATCTTCATTTAAGAACGTCAATCAGGCGACAATCTCTAGAAAACATTACCAACCCAATTTAGACCAACAACAATGATAGAATCATATATGATGGTTTCTTGATGTACTATTAGATTATCTAAATTGTTTAGATCTTCAAATCAACACATATCGAGTTTATTCAATTTGGTCAAGTTCATCACCCTATTTGTACCAAATGACCTAATTCATGTACTGAAAATAAGCTAATTCTTTTATTCAGATGGAACGTAACCCATTATATTATTCTGATGGCTTACTCAAGACATGCAAAGTCCAACAGCTAAATACAATATTTATGGAAGATTCACTTAATACAGAATGCAGAAATTGAAGCATAAGTGTTTTGACAATTAGTTTATTGTCTCCAACCTTTGTCCATTTACTTACTATGTCAGCGATAGAATGTGGTGGATTGACAAGATAGAGGGGTATTAGCTACATTGACAACCTCCTAAACTCAAAAAAGTTGTTGAGGGTTGTGCCAATGAGGTGTTTGTATCTTGATTTGAGTTTCCATGGTTTAAGGCCTCTATTTTTGACAATCGAGAGTCCTCCATTTGTTATACTTGGAAGGATATTTTGCTTGAATGAGATAGTAAAGCATCTTTGAACTAGGGCTTTTGGGATTGAATTTAGACTCAAAATTAGGTTGTCAAGTGTTTGAACTCATCCGTAGAAATAGAAAGGATATATGAAGTTCCTTGGTTAGATAATTATGGATGAAAAAGTCTCCCTTATTACTTGGTTGGAAGGGCATCACTCCAAAATACGGCATATATTTTCAAGTTACCCCTCCAATATTCCCTTTATGCCATGAGAAGTTCCTCAACAAACTTATTTTAGGATTGTTTATTCCTTATAGACGAGGAATAGTCACTTCAAGGGATAATTCAGATGTTATCACTAATTAATCCTAATAAGTGATTGTTTGAGTCTAAGAGTAATCCAATTTAATCCTTATTTGGCAAGATGCATCCTTGGTTAAAGTTAAACTCCGAGCAAGCTTGCTTATTTTAGTTTGAAATAATTAAACTTTAGATGTGGAATAAGCTCCTCCCATATTTTCCTTGATGTGATGTAGTTATATTTTATTTCTCTCACTAGAAATAAAGTGCAAACAAAACCACAATACACATTATCTATAAAAGAATCGAACCACAATTACATGTTATACCAACTAAACTATCGTGTTGACTTGACATCTATTCAATTAATTAAGTAGAAGAAATTACCGATGCCTTACTCATTATACATCACTTATAAATTCCTTATTTTCCTCTCTCTTTAACAAAATGATATCTAAAGAGGTAGAACGCGAGAGTTATTTTCCCTCTTTCCAAATCACATTGACATGAAATTTCGTAGGGTATTTTACATGGATGCCTGTAGGAGTATTAACCCAATCAAATCTCATTGAATCCACCTAGATTTAGAATATTCAAACCAATATTAGAATTTAAATTCCAATTTAAAAGCCTAAATTCATATTCTTTTCATCAAAAATTGAAATAAAAGTTTGATTAGTTAATTGTTCAACGAGAACTTCCTACTTGGATTTTATGTCTAAAATCATCATTTCTATCCCATTTATAGAGTCCTTGATTGAAATTAATTGAACACTGATTTTTTTATTTGTCAAACTTCTTAAATTTATATATTTGGTTTATGTTTTAATAAAGGTTTTTTTTCTTATTATAGATTATTAATATGAGCAATCAAGAAAAATAAATCTTCATATGATATGTCAAAATGATCAGGGGATTTGTTCGGTGTCAACTGGTTGAGTTAATTTTAGCCTCTAGATCCATTGAAATATTTTTGAATATGAATAAATGACACATAAATGATAAAGATAACTTTTTAAACACATATTGCGTGAGAATTTAAGAAATGTGTACATCTATGCTCCTATAAACATTCCTAATTATGTTTATATCCCTATAAATTTGGTTATTACACCTATACTCGTACAAACTTATTAATCAGATATAGTTATATCCTTAAATTAAGTCTGAGGGAATACTTATTGAATATTCTCCTAAAATCATTAACTTTAACCGTGTGAAATTCGAAAATACATCGTGCCGTTGACGATCTAAATGAGTATTAATAAAAGGTTTGAAATGCCGCCAACTAGCCATCAAGGGATGTTGTGGCCATTGGGGAACTTTTCTTCCTATAAAAGCCTATGGAGAAACATAAGTAAATGATAAGGAAATTGGAGAAAAAAAAGAAAACCACCATTAAAGAACTTCTAGGTACACCATGTTCCTTGAATTACATCTCATTTTTCACATTAATGAAACTTAGAATGTAATATTTACACATCATATATATACATGTGTACTTATACATATATCCCAACAAATTTCATATTTACATCAATTTAGTACATGACGTGAACTCATTTTTTGTCCTTCACTTACATGGCGCTCTATGGATTTATCATTCCAAGGCTTTAGTAGCTGGAATCGACCTTCTATTCCCTCATGACTTGTTTATATAAGCTATCCATAGTTGTAAGGACTGTAGTTTCCTGTAGGATCTCAGGATTCACATTAAAGGGGGGTGAATAATGTGATTTATAAAAGTACGATAAATTTTAAATAGTGGAAATCCTTTCCGATAAAAACCACCATCTAAGTTTCTGAGCTTAGGATCTTTTTAAATAAACGGATCTAGCCAATCCAATAATATGTACCATTTAAACGAGGGTGCTATAACATCTTACAATGACCCTCCTCTTGTACACCTGAGAGAAGATAACAACTACAGGTCTCCTAAACAACTTAGGACCTAGATCAAATAAAGAGAATAAAAGTATGTGTTACAACTGGAACCCAGATCCCTACAAGACCCGAGAGCAGCCCACCTCGACTAATCCCAAGACCTAGTCGTCCAACGAGAAATAACCAAAAGCAGAAAATATTTCGCAACCACAAGTACAATGTATCTAAGTAGAAAATAATACAGAGACAGTAAAAGAAATAGAACGTAATGTCTCATAATAGTATAGGTCATCACAACTACTACAACAGAAAGTAAAGCGAAAATATAATAGAAATAGTATTACATATAACAAAGTACTTACTACTATAAAAGAAGCTAGGAAATGGAAAGGAAATACAACTAAGGCTAGACTCGATTGGGCCCAGCTCCCTCTACAGTCGATGGTGCTAGCTGCTCAACTCCATAACCTGAACAAGGTTATAAAATTTTGTAGTCAGCTAACGATGAGTAGAGTGGTAACTAAGTCATTTACATGCAATTAAGACAATCAACTAATTAATTTTTCATTCTCATTTATCTCAACCAAGTAGTTCTAATTTGTTTGTTCTTTTATTCACCTAGCCATTTCTTGATCTTATCTGTTCCTCAAGAGAACGATCTTGATTGCAGTCTTTCTCATGATGTAGGATGTACACGTGGTGCTCTCCTGGCCGGGGGAGTCCCCCGTGGTAGTCCTACACCCAATCAACCACGTTGAGGTCACAGTCACGACGTAGCAATGACTACGGCATGCGCGATAAGCACACGGGTAGCTACCCCGCACTGGCATGCGGTCAGCCATTTCCGTTAGCGGGTACACCTAAAAGTACAGTACGGAATAGCACAGGGCCTTGCTCTCTCAGAACAAGGGTCTTGCCCCTCAGAACAGAACAGGGGTCTCGCCCCTTCACAGTCTGCGTACTCTTGTCCGACTATCCCGGTTTGCTCAGTAGACCTAACAAGAGTCGGTGTAGGGCAGTTAGTCCTAACCCCAGGTCCCGTGGGGTGGCTAGCTCCCTCCCTACACTAAGTAACTCACCTCAGTACCATGTACACAAGGGCCAAATAGAAGTCGGTGTAAAGTGACTAGACGTAACCTTGGGTCTCAACCCAAAAGGGGCGACTAGCTCCTCTCTACACTAAAGGGACAGTTGCTCTCCTTGGTACTAGGTACACAAGGGCTAGCGCACTTCCCGTCTACGTACTAAGTTCTTTCCATATACAGAAGTTCTCCTAATTCCTTATAAGGTTCATGCTTGTATTCCTTTCATTCCATTTTCCAACATTCACACCTCACTATTCACATTACGGGTTTCATTCTTATAACAGGAAGCTCATGTTTTACTAGCTGAGAAAGCATCATATCAATAAACTAATACTTTTGCTAGCAAGTTGGTTTAACATGCATCTCAAGGAAACAACGTAGCTCAAGCAATATTCGTTCGTTTTTGCCCAAGGGTTCATTTCACGTCCTAAGGTTCCATTAATTTATTCTAAACATGCACTTTGTTTGATTAAACCTTGATATTAAAGCAAACCACTCTATCGGGAAACACGGGAGGAATGGGGGCTAAAACCGCAGGTCCTGTCGTCTTTACGGGCCCTGAACACGCTACAAGTTGGTGACTTGTATCAGTGACTAAGCCACATTAGATGAGTTTAAAACAGTATAAACTTGACACTAACATGTAGAGAAACTTGAGCGGAAAATAACGGTACTTCGTTTGCGAAAATCCAATTCCGTTTGGGCCCTAAATGAGCCAAAAATGCACATACTGCCCAAAATCAGACGTCTGGGACTAGGCCCAGACGTCTTAAAAGATGTTAGAACTCACCCTATGTTTCCTGTGACTTCCTTGGACATCCAGATCCTTCCACAATTGTCTGAGGGGAGTCCTAGACGTCGGACTCTCCTTCCGATCGTCTGGGAGTACAGTCAGACGTTTGGCGATGTGCTCAGATGTCTAAAAGTACCTTGAAAGGTGCACCGCGTGCCTTTCCAATGCTCTGCACCTACGCATGCACGACTAGAGTCCAAAATGGCTAAGTCATCCTACGATAAGGTCTGCATGGTCCAGAGCCTGTGCGGAAATACGTACCTCAGCACTAAGCGTGCTTTCAGACGTTCGGCTTTAGCTCTAGACATCTCTCTATTGCTCTAGACGTTTGGCCGATGCTCCAGACATCTCATATCAGGCAGGTCTGCCTGCAGAACTCATTCGTGAGTCTTCTTCTCTGCGCGGACTCCTCCTCGTCGCCTGCAACTGCTACGCCAGTAGCCTTAGGAGATCGCGAAGCTCCCCTTTATGAGCTCCTCCTCGCATGACTCCTCTCCTCGCACCTCTGAGCTCCCCTGGCTCGAGCTCTCGAGCTTCTGCGATCGTTCTCCGGCCGCGCAAGCTTCTCGAGGTCTCTCCCTCTTTCTCACGCCCTCTTTCACACTCTCTCCCTCTCTCCTTCTCCTCCGCTCGCTTGCTCACGGCAGGGGGTGGTGAGGAAGATGGTCTCCGACAATGGGGAGAAGATGGAGGTGGCGGTGGCTGGTGGTGATGGAGAGGGTGGCATGGGTGTGTAGGGGTTTAAATAGATGGTTATTAGGGTTTTGGGGTTAGGAGGCCGGACGGGGGGGAAGCGCATGCATGTCGTATGCGTGCAAAAAGTAAAAGAACGTACGATTTTCCTTACTTTCAGACGTCTTGCCATCTATCCAGACGTCTGGCGAACACTCCAGACGTCTTATCCAACCAAAAAGCGGTGGGTCTTTTCAGTATACAACTTTATAACCTAAGGGACCTCAAATAAGAATTGAAATCAAACTGTTATTTTCGTTGTAATGCAGATCGAAGTGCTTTAGAAATCATAGAAAATGAGTGCTGAAGCACTTTAGAATGAGGGGGTAGGAGCATTTTTCTCTTAGAGATTTGCTTTGAGGTGTGTATAAAAAAAGGATGCTAAAAGGTTCTATTTATAGTTGAAAAATGAATAGATTTGGTAATAATTCAAATCTCATTAGTCAATCAAAACTAGTTTTTGGTTAATCAAATTGATGTTTGGCTGATTAAATAATTATCCTAATCAATCAATTATTGGTTGATTAAAAAGTTAATTTGATCGATTAATCTATGAAAGCTAGAATGCCATATTTAGGTTGTTTTGTCGGTCAATTAGTTTTGGTTAGTCAAAATTGTATGTTCGTCGATCAAGGGTTTATGAAATTGTAATTAAGCTAACACTTTTAAGTTTGATTGACATATTTGAGATTCCATATAAATATTCTAGACTTTAATAAAAGAGAAAAAATCTAATAGACCATCTTTCCTTGTCTTGTCTCTTAGCAAGATAAAGTCCAGGCTAGATTGCTTGAAAGATTAGTTCACAAATAAACATACTTTTGTTTTATCAAAATAAAGGTATCAACAAGGAACTCTCCCAGGCCTTAGAGCAAGGAAAAGAAGTTTTACATTTGTTAAGTGGACAAGCATGAATTCTTCAAGGATCACGCTTGCAATGAAGCACAAAAGGACAAGATAGAGATGTTAATGGCTAAGTAAGGACATGCAATGTGTAAAAGAGCTAGTGATTGGTACTAACAGTACCAAGGTGGTTGAAATCCATATAAGAAGCTATAAGGGTTTGAATTTTTAAAATCCAATTCGAATTCAAATCAAACCCTTAATTACTCTACGATTGTGGAATTATCAATCTCTTAGGATTTATGCCTTACATTGGCCTTAACAAGCTAAGTTGAGGGGCTTTTGGTGAGGAGGGCATTTGGGTGGACTCTTTTAAAATGGGTGTTTGGGTGGGGGGTCCCCTTGAAAATTTCCTAACTTATTGCATTGAGATCGTGAGAACCCCCTTTATTCCCCCTTTCTTCTCCAATGCAAAGGTATCTCCTCCCCCCTTACCATTGACAGCCCTTCTCCCTCTCCTCCACATCGACCACACCTTCTCTCCTTCTACCTGTTGATCAACTGCCACTGTCGCAGTGCCGCCACCTGCATCTGCTGTAGCCAATGTCTCATGTGTGTGCGAATGTAGTTGCGTAGTTGCTGCTGCTGCTACTATTGCTGGCATCGCAGTGGATGTTGTTGCCTTCCTTACTAGATTGGGGGCCTCGTCGAGGCCTTGATCATAGTAGATTCGTCTCCTTTCTTTTGTAATCCCTAACCCTAGGTTGCTCTAACATTAGGGATTTGGGGCGCCTAAGAACATTGAGGGTTGATTTGGTTGATGAATAAGCTTTGATGTGTTGTTGTTTTGTTGTTGAAGCGAGGGATTTGGGGGCCACCATCTTTTGAACTTGAATGATTCTTGGGTACGGCGACAAGCCAAGGCTTGTTGTCGAAAAAAGGTTCTTGGAAGTACCCGAATCTAACTTGAAGTTGAGGTACTTGTATCTTTAGGTTTAGTAGGCATCCACACGCACAGCGGAAAATGCTAGGGTACTTGGTAGTCATAGCTAGAGGCTCATTAGGTGCCCATGTGTGTGAAAGGTGTTGAGGTACCGTGAGGGACTTGATTGAGATTTCATCTAACGATGGATTAAGAGGGTAGACCTAGAGACTACACTCCTAGTAGGAGCATTGGTGTGGCTCAATAATTCTAACTAATCCTGTGACTTATGATCTAGAATGATCTATTGCTGGACCTTGTTAGACACAAATTGAACTTGTTCTTCACCATTGTAAGGCATCGACCTAGGTAGCTACTAAGAGGCCTAACTCTTTTGACTGAGGTTAATAACATTCTCGATATGTCAAGAACGGGTATGCCACCCACGAGGGTCACCAGTCCTGCTAGTCTCTCCCCTTGCCAAGGAGAGACTACCAGGATAGGAACCAAGAGAAGGATATGTCTCAATATCCGCTAATAGAGACGAATGATTTCTAGAATTTAACCTTGAGGCGAGGGAGAGAATGAATCATCAATGAATAATAATGTAAATAAGTCATGGGTAAATTGGAAAATGGCTTGTAGTTGGCTTGTAGCGTAGAAACCTGTACACTACATTTTTCTACTTCAGTTGTTACACGTGGTTTTATCCCTATTAAGCCGCTTAGCTCATCCTTACATTTGTGACCCATTTTCTGGTTTCGTTGTTGTGGAGCAGGAGACACGTTACTTCGAGTCCAAGCTTAGGAGGATCTAGGTGATTATTAGGATGTTAATTTTTGGCTTCTTTTGTTTAGCTTTATAACAAGATAGCATTTTGATGTGTAAAGACTTGTACACATAAACTATGAATTCTTTTGTATGCATATGATGACAAACAATGGACTATAAGGTAGTGGTGTAAATAGTTATGTGGATGCACGTGGTGATGCGAGAGTGATATTTTAGTGATTTATCTTTGCAATTCTTACTACTTTACTACTTGTGGTTGCGCAGTGTGTCCTCTTGTTTTATATCATTTTTACTTGTTACGCGTGTTGATTGTAAGTGTACCCACTTTTTTAAATTATGATGCACATGTAGAGATGCTTGTTGTAAGCATGGATTTTTGGAGAAACATTGAATAACAAGAAAAACTTTGTCAGATTTTCAACAAAATTTAGCTCCACATTTAATTTATAATCGACAATTTCTAAAACATATTTAAATAATTAGATTACCAATTTATAACCTAAAGTGACAGATAGTTAAGACCTTAATATCTAGGTACCTGGTGAGCCATTGCTGAGTTGTCGGAAGAAGTATCGGGGTGTGACAAAAGTGGAGTTGGGTTTTTATGTTAAAAAAGTCATTGTGTTTGATATAATAAATATAGTTATAAGAGTATATGTAACGAAACCTTTCTAGTGAAATGATCGAGAAGTGTCTCGTCTCGTCATCACTTGCTCTCATGCATTCCCATGGAGTGTATCGTGTACGGTCACCACCGTAAAAAATGGAGATACGTGCAAGTTTCACTTCATATATTGAAGATAAATTCAATCTAAACATTATGATAGGGGAATGTCATTTGATCTGAATTGGCTTGAACATCACAATCATGAGATTGGATGAATCATAAGTTCAAGTACTTAATTAGGTAATTAAATTTTCACTCAACTCTACTCATTTGTTTGAATGATGGACAAGAGAGGTGATTAGGAGATGTGATAGTGATAATATAATGTCACGATCTGCTCCTAATTCCCTACAGGATCCGAAAATGACTCGCCTTGACGAACCTCAAGATCCAGTTGTCCAACGAGAAAAAATCAAATGCCATATTCATTTCATAGCCACACAAGTAATATAACTAAGCAGAAAATATATATGACTGAAAATAAAGAAAAGCAAACAGCAAACCACTAGTATCTCACATTATACAGTGGAAAGTATGACTACAAGTATATCCATCACCACATAAACTGGTACAGAAATAACAGAATATAACTATGAACAACAGGTACTTACTATTACAAAACTCTTTGTAAAAGAAACAGAAGGAAACTACAGTTGTGCTCGACTGTGTCTAGCACCCTCAATAGTCGGTGGCTCTGGCTACTCAAATCCTTGGCCTGAACAAGGTTATAAAATTTATGGTCAGCTAACGCTTAGTAGAGTGGTGGTTAAATCATATAATTTAAATAGGTAGCTAACTAAACATGCATTTAACAATTTATTTATTATCATCCGTTTCCAATTACCGTCTTTCTGATCCGAGTATTCTAATCAGGTTCCATCACATTTCTCAATCTTCTTGCTCCCTAAGGGAATGATCTTGCTTGCAATTTTCCTGCGATACAAGATGTACACGTGGTACTTTTCTGGCCGGAAGAGTCCCCCGTGATAGTCCTACACCCGGTCTACTACCCCGAGGTCATGGTTGAGACATAGCGGTGACTACGGCATATGTGATAAGAACACGGGTAGCTACCACCCACTGGCACACGATCAGTCGTTTCCGCCAACAGGTATGCCTAAATGTACAGCATGGAACAGCATAGGGCCTTGCCCTCTCAGAACAGGGGTCTCATCTCTCACAGCCCGGGTACCCTTATCCGACTATCCTGGTTTGCCTAACAGGTTAACAAGAGTTGATATAGGATGGCTAGTCCTAACCCGAGACCCCATGGGGCGGCCAGTTCCCTCCCTACACTAAATAGCTTACCTCGGTATCACGTATACGAGGGCCAAATTGGAGTCGACGTAGAGTGGTCAAATCCACTCCAGATCTCAACCCAAAGGGCGACAAGCTCCCCTCTACTTTAAAGGGATAGTTGCTCTCCTCGGTACTACATGCACAAGGGCCAGCTCACTTCCCTTAACCAAGTTTGAATAGCCTCCCGTAGGCGACATGTTGCAAAACCCTCAGGTTTTCTGTACTACCATATTCCTAGTTTCTTTCTAAATTCCCTGTAGGGTTCGTACATGGACTTTCTTATTTCTATATCTAGTTCGTTGTATGTAAAATAGGCAACTCAAATTCCACCATTACTTAGTACAAGCAGGCATGACATAGTTCTTTGCAGTCAGCTCATGATTTATTTCTTTTTAGGAAATAATAATTTAATCATTCACTCAATGTATATTCTTTTCTTCCAGTACTAAGGTTCATTTCACAATCCTAGGGTTCGATTCTATAACAGCATGCATTTATCTCATTTTAGTCCTAGGGTTCATTTCAAAACCTAGGTTCAGTTAATTCTATGCATGCAATTTAATTACTAATTCTAAGATTAGTGTGGAAACCACTGTACCAGTATGACCAGGAGATGTGGGGGCACAATCAACGAAGCTTGCAATCCCCGCATGTTCCATGCACACCACGAACGAATGACCTATCACATTGACACATATGTCAAAATGAGATCAGAACTGTACAGGCATTATATTAATACGTAGGGAAACTTGAAAGGAAAACAACGATGTTTTGTTTGCGGAAAATCGACTTCATTTGGGCCCTGAACGGGCCCAAAAACACCAACTCTAATTAAAATCTGACGTCTGGGAAGAGTCCCAGACGTCTTAAAATGATCTCAGGGACTCACCTTGCTCAAGGTGCCTTTTTTGGATGTCTGGAACTCCACGCAGACGTTTGAGGGTGTCTTCAGACGTCTGGAGACACTTCCGGGCATCTGAAACTGCCTCGGTCCTCACAGTAGTATGCTTCCCAATCCTCTGACATACGCACGCGCATGGTCAGACTTTTGGCAGGAAAATAAACAAAAATACATGCTATCAGACTGAAATGACTCGGTGCCTATTTGGGGTGTTTAAGACGTTTGGACTAACCGTCAGATGTATGTCCGGAAGTCTAGATGAAGGGCCAGACGTCTGAAAGTGGGAAAATATTGTACGTTCTTTTCGCTCTTCGCGTGGGCAACGTGCAGAGCTTCTCTCTCTCCTCCACACCCCTCACCCCTGAACCCTAACCCCCTTCCTATTTAAAACCCTCCCCACCAGCCACCACCTCCACACCTTCCAACTAGCCATCACCTTCCTCCCAACCTTCCATGCGGTGAGTGGAGAGGAAGAAGAGAGAGAGAGGCGGGATGCGGAGGAGGAGGAGAGCGCAGTAAGAGCGTAGGAGGGTCGAGGCCGAAGGAGCTCGATGGAGCTCGTGCGGGAGCTCGGAGGAGCTCACACAAGCGGCGGTGGGCACACGCGCGAGGAGGGGCTCGGGGAGGCGACCTCCCGGCCCTCTACAGCTACTGAGGCTGCTGCGGCATGCTACGGGCGACACTACAAGAGGAGTGGCATTGTGGAGGAAGTTCTGGTATGGAAATTTTCCAATATCAGATGTCTAGAGGGTTGACTAGATGTTTGGGGAGGCATCGGGATGTCCGGAGATGAAGCCGAACGTCTGAAAGTATATTATCGCACGGAGGTACGTGTTTCCTACACTACTTTTCGCCATCCAAACTGTAGCGCAAGAATGTCGAGCTAAAATTGATTCTGTGTTTTTCGTACGTAGGAGTAGAGCATTGGAAAGGCGCGCGGTGCGCCTTTCCAAGCACTTTTGGACGTCTAACCGCATCGTCAGACGTCTAACAGCACTTTCAGATGACTGGAGGCATAGTCCGACGTCTAGAACATTTTTCAGACGGTAGCGAAGGGATCCAGACGTCTAAGGAACCCGCAGGAGACACAAGGTAAGATCTGACATCTTTTAAGATATCTAGGACTAGTCTCAGATGTCTGATTTTGGACAGTATGGGTGTTTTTGACCCATTCGGGGTCCAAATGGAATCGGATTTCTGCAAATGAAGTGCCATTGTTTTCTGCATGAGTTTCTCTACGTGTTAGTGTAGAGTGTCCACTGTTTTGACCCGTTTGATGCGAATTAGTCGTTGGTACAGGTTACCAGCTGGTGCCATGTTTGGGGCCTGCGGAGACGACGAAATCTGCGGTGCAGGCGCCCATTCCTCCCGTGATACCCGGTAGAGTGGTTTATAGTATTATTCTGATTAAATAAATGAATTGCGTGCTTAGAATAACTCGAATGAACCCTAGGGCAGAAACGAATGAGCATGGTTAAGCTACACTTTCTACTTGAGATGCCTGTAAAACTGTAAATGCTAGCAAATGTACTGGTTATTTAATATGATGCCTTGTCAGTTAGAAAATCACAAGCTGCCTGTTTAGAAATGGAAACGGAAATGTAAATAGAGAGATATGAAAGTTTGGAATACCAAACGAAAGGAATACCAGCATAAACCCTACGGGGAATTAGGAGGAAAACTCCTATAGACGGGAAGTGAGTTGGCCCTTGTGTACATGATACCAAGGAGAGCAACTGTCCCTTTTAGTGTAGAGGGGGAGCCAGCCACCCCTCGGGCTAAGACACGGGGTAGGACTGGTCACTTTACACCAACTCTTGTTGGCCCTCGCGTGCGTGGTACCAAGGTGAGCTACTAGTGTAGGGAGGGAGCTAACTGCCCCACGGGGTCCAGGGTTAGGACTAGACAACCTACACAGACTTTTAGGCCCTCTGGGCAAACCGAGGTAGTCGGACGAGGGTATGTAGACTGTGGAGGGACGAGGCCCCTGTTTTGAGAGGGAAAGGCTCTATACTATTCCATTTTGTACTTTAGGTGTACCTGCTAGCGGAAATGACTGACCGCGTGTTAGTGCGGGGTAACTACCCGTGAGCTTATCATGCATGTCGTAGTCACTGCTACGTCGCGACAGTGACCTCGAGGTGGTTGACTAGGTGTAGGACTATCGCGGGGGACTCTCCCGGCCAGGAGAGCACCACGTGTACCTTCTACTCCATGGAAAAGATTGCAATCAAGATCGTTCTCATGAGGAACAAGTAAGATCAAGAAATACTTGGATCCTTTGTGAAATAAATGAACCAGAAATACATAGATGAGATAAATAGAAATGAGAATAAAACCTGATTGTTTGTTTTACTTTACTTGCACATAAATAATGTAAACACCACTCTACTCAGCGTTCGCTGACTCTATCTTTTCGTAACCCTGTTTAAGACTAAAAGTTGAGCAACTCGAGTTTCCATCTGTAGAGGGTGCTGGGCCCAACCGAGCACAGTCGTAGTCGTTTCTTTCCAGCTCTTTAGTTTTCTACTGTTGTAGTGAGTACTAGACATCATTTTACTATTCCTGTTACTTTCTGTCTTCTTTTCCGCTGTTGTTGTTGTGATGGCATGTATTACTTTGTTGAGACTTTTAGCTCTGTTGTTCCTTTACGTCTCGTTTTTTCTTTTGCTTAGTTATATTGTATGTGTGAATGTTGTTTATTTCATGCTTTTGGTTATTTCTCGTTGGACGACTAGGTCTTGAGATTAATCGAGGCGGACCGGTCTCAGGTCCTGTAGGGATCTGGGATCAGGTCATAACACAGATGTGTGAGATTTACCTATGGACGTTCGATCAAATGTCTGGAGTTCACTCCGGATGTCTGATTCTGCGGAAAAATGATTCCGCAGAACTGTTTTGCGGGTTTCTCTCGCTTCAGCTGCAGGGCTCCTGCAGCAATTCCGCCCCTCCTCGCAGAGATCTCCTCTTCGGCTGCCCCTCTGGATCCTCCTGCTGCTACTCCCTTCTTTCCTTGGCCTCCCCCTCTCGGTTGTGGTGTGGGGAGAATGGAGGAGGGGTGGGGTATATAAGGAGGTGGGAAGGATGGGGAGCGGGATGGGGGTGGTGTCGCGGGATGGAGTGGCGTAAGGGTGTGCGTAGGGGTGAGGGGGAAGGAGAGGGCACGTGTGGGTAGAGAGATGGCGGTGGAAAAATTTGCGCAGATGCCCCTACAATTTTTCCTCCCTCCCCCCACCTCAAAAGATCTCAAAAATAAAACCTAAGGAATTTAAAACTATACAAAATTCCTACGAATCCTGAAAATACCAAATAACTTTAAGAAATGATCATTTCATATAAATAATATCAAAATATCATCTCAAATTTACTCATACAAAATTAACTCATCTATTCCGTCAAACTTTCACTCACACCTCATATCTACTTTCATTGTCCTACCATTTACATCACTATGATTAAAATTTATCTCATCTTAAATTTTATTTAAGGATGAACTTTATCTCTTATCAAAAAAGGCTGAAGTGATTAATGTAGTGGGAAAGATCCATTTATGAAATAGTAAACCCAAACGGATGGACCACAACGATTTCATTGGTGGACTAAGGTGCTACTTCTTTGAAGTGTATGCATATTGTTAAATACGTTCATGAATGATATTATTAATGTTGTGGGCTCAGATGGAAGGAGTGGGCCAACTATACGATCGTGGACAAAAGTTGGTTCTTTGACCACAGCCCACAGGACCGTAGCCAGATACACGTGGCAAGACTTTTGCTTGCAGTCGAAGATTTTTCGGCAAATATGAGTTTTTTAATACCAACATGATCTCTCCCGTCTATTCTACCGTCGCGGGTTTTTACACTTCGGAACGTTTACGGTGGCAGAGAAAATTTGAAAACTGACATCCTCTTGGCAATTTAATTAAGGACTTTTTATATAAATATTTTATAATATTTTGATATTATATATATAAGTATTTTTTTAATAGTGCCTTTATGTTAATTTTAACCTTATCGTCCATTAACTGTTAGTCAAAATTTTTACATACACATTCCTATAATTTTTTAATATTACATGTATATTTCTAAATTTTTGAATATTACATAAATATTTGAAAGATATCCTACAATGAATTTCTGTTAATTTTAACCTTAATGATCATTAACGGTAAGTCCTTAGATATTGTTAATGCAATAGGTTAATATTAAAATTAAATATTACAATAGTTTATTTAATTAAATATTTTGATGCTTTACATGTTAATCTAGATATGTGCCAATGTGTGTTAAGTTATTTGCATGGACTTCGTTGATGTTCTCGTATTAATTTGTATCATAAAACGAAGCTAAAAATAATCAAAATAGATGCGAAAAGAAACACAAATAGTAGCTTGAAGAAGACCTATAAAGAGCTTAAAAATAGCTCACGAGGGTAATGGAACATTCCCAAAGAACATCTTTTTACTTAATAATGTTTGCTATAAATATGTGTAATCATAATGCAATCTCTTTATCTACTCTGCATCATAGATCAGGTGTTAAAGAGCCTTTAGAATATCGTGCAAATAATCTCACAGCTATTACTTTGCCTAGGGAATCAAAATTCTACCTTAAAAGCCACTGAATACACCTTATTCCTCAATAGGGCATCTCAACTTGCCCCGTTGTGGTAAGTCGACCAGCCAAATGACTGATCGATTGATTTCTTTACTGTTGACCCTCCAACATTCTCTTTTATCTTATAAATCAATGCAATTAGTAAACCTAATAATTTCATCTAGTTACTCTCGAAAAGGCCAGAATTTGGTCGACCGGGCATTGACCAACCATAACCTTGGGCGTCGCTTGATACTGTTAGGGCATCGATTGGTGGCACATCAAAACCAAATCCAGGAACTTTCATCTCGAGAGCACTTCAGTAGGGTATCAACTAGGAGTTGACTTGCTTGAACAAAATCAGTCGACTGCTGGCCGTTTGACCATGAAGGCCTATTTCACACCAGTGTATTGTTGTAAGGCACTGATTGAAAATTTATTTTAGTCAACCAGTTGCACTCTAGCACGTTGAGTCCGCCAACCATGCATTAACTGGTTTGTACTGTATGATCTGTTTGTTTTGTTCTAATTTCTAAACATTGGGTTTCATTTAATTAATACCCCTAATGGCTATTTTAGGTTCCAACACCCAATTAGATATATATCTTAGGACACTTCCACACTTAAAACACCACACAAGAGCTCAATATTACCTAAGAATACACTCTAGCTGTCAAATGGGCTCTCATTGCTCTTAAGTGCTCTACTACTTCAATCTCTGAGCCAAGCTTCCTTGTGCTGCAACTCTCTCCTACCTTAGGGAACCCCGATGATCTCTTTATCGTCGCGAAATCAAAGTCTTGAAAATACGTTTGTTATGGTAGAAATCATGAAGATACCTTGAAATTATAATACTAAACTTGAAAAATCAAACATGTAGAAATCAGAGTTTGGGTCATCATAGGAGGCAACTGGTGTTTTTTGCTTCCTAAGAGAGGATATCTTTTCTTTTCATTTTTCTAATTTTTTTTGTATTTTTTTTATAAAGCACTAGATGGAAGCAAATTATTCAAGCAACTAGGAAAGTAAATACGAACAACTAATCTAATTAATTAAGAAAGAAAATATAGGAGACACATATATATATAAAGGAAAGCTTTGTTAATGATTGAAAGTAGTTCTAATATAGAGATAGGGAAATATGAACTAAAGCCTGGACAACTAAAGTAAAGGAAATGGATGATCCAAAGTTGAAGGCAACATAGAGATGGCCACGAAGGCGTAGTCTGTAGTATAGTAGTCGAAGTGGATGCGAAGGCACACCTAGTAGAGTCTTGTCGTTTGGAAGACCCACGGCCAAGTTGACTGTGGCTATGTTGAACGTCTAGGTTGATAGAGAATTAACCTAGAAAAATATGAGGAAGAAGATGTTCTTTTTGCACACGACCTAAGGTTTTTATATAGAGAGGGTAGCTAGGATTTTTTTGAGGAATCTTGGAGGCTAAGGAAGGTAGGTTTTTTTTTTTGAATGTAGGTTTGATTGGAATTGATTGGGTGTGATTTTGATTTAGATATTGATTGGATGTGGTGGTGGCTTAATAGGAAAATGACGATCTTCTAGATTTGGCTTCATTGATTGGAATTAAGTTGGGATCTTGGTAAGATTTTGTTGGAATTCGAAGGGTGATTTAATTGGAGGTGATTGGATGCCACGTTTAATGAGATGATTTCCAAGGATAATTCTTGTATTTTTAGATGTAGAAAAATATGTGGCACTTGGATAATTGTGGAGGCTTCTAGAAGGTAATCCTAGGATTAAGATTTTTGGATAAGATGACTAGGAGTGTGAGCTGAGGCTTTTTAGGACTAGGTTTAGGTGATGGTTTAAGACTAGTACTAGGATTGAGAAGTCCAAATAGGAAGACTAGGCTTCTAGGTGAGGGTTTAAGATCCAAGTTTTGGGAATGTATATATGGCAAGCTAGGGTTTTGGGTGTTGGAAAATAAGGTAGGTTGGGCAAATAAGGCAAGTTTGGGATTAGTGATTTTAGGTCATAAATATATTCTTCTCCTCTTCAGATGAGTTTAGCTAGACTTGAATCCTTCATCCCTTCCTTCTAAACTTGATTGAAGTGTTCCTACATGGAGCAAAATCTCATATTAGCATAAATCAAGCTTAATTTCATAATCTCAATTCTAAAATGCAAACACGTAATTAACAACCTAATTCTAATGCATCTAATGTCCCAACACTAACAAAAATAAGCATGTTATTATATCAATTAGCTTACTCATCATCTCTATACTTCCTACTTACACATCATTATATTTTAGGGCCTTTATAGGATCTTGTTTATTTTGTTCTTTGTAGTTGGGTGTCTAGTTTGTGGATGCCCTCCCCTCTTTAAGGAAAAACTTGCATCGGTCTTCATTGTTGTGTTTTGTATTGAAGTTGTATCACTCTTGGTTTCAAGTGACATGTTAGTAGATTTGATCTACTAGGTAAATCATGAAATCCTAAGTCAAGAAACTTAGGTGGTAGTTTTTACCTATTGGGTTTCCACTTTAAATTACTTGTGCAAATTTGTGACTTAATATTATGCAATTGATTTTAGTTGTATTAAATTTTATCCTGCACTATGCACCCCCTCTCTAGTGCAATTTTAATTGATATTAGAGCAGGTTTTCATGTTTGTTGGAGTAACTTCCAAGCGAAGATCCAATGGAGGGGAAGGTTATTACCATTGGCTGCATTGAGGGATAGTCCACCACTCAATCGCCATTCTTCAAAGGTATGAACTACTCTTATTGGAAGCGTAGAATGAAGATGTGGTTGTAGGCACATGACTACGCAATGTAGGAAAAGTGAGAAAGCCAATTCGTGATTCTGGATAAGCTCGCGACTAGATATATGGAAGATCAAATCCATTAGCTCAATCTCAATGCAAAAGCCATGAATGCCTTGTATTGTGCATTGAGTTCAGACGAGTTCAACTAGATTAGCCAATGCTTAACCACATACGAAATTTGGAGGACACTCAAGGTAACCCATGAAGGAACTTCCAAAGTTAAAACTTCAAAAATTAACCTTTTATCGCAAGAGTTCGAATCATTTTCTATGACAAAAAATAAGAAGCTAATAGAAATGCACACCCAATTCATGTTGATCAAAAATAACTTCAAATCATTAGGAAAGACATTTATCCAAGGGGAGCTACAATCAAAGCCCCTACGCTTTCTTTGATTGGAGTGGGAGCAAAAACTTTATCACTATTGAAGAAGCACATCAAGTGGATGAACTTAACATGGATGATCTCCTTGGAAACCTTATGTCCTACAAGACCAAATGGAACAAAAAGGAAGTCTGACTCTAGAGCTGAAGAAGAAAAGTCTAGTATTCAAAGTTATATTTGATAGTGAGGTAAGCTCCAACGATGAAGATTTTGTTTTACTTGCTAAAAAGTTTAAGAAATTTTTTTAAGAATAGGAAAGACATCAAGAGAAAGAAGGAGGAAGAACCTTTAGTTTGCTATAATTGCAAAAAGAGGGGCCACATGAGGAAGGAATGTCCCTTGTTGAAAAGGGGTGAAGACAACAAGAAGAAAAAGCTGATGAAGCACAAGAAGTCCTTCAAGCAAAAGTTGTTCAAGAAGAAAGCATTCCAAGCTAGTTGGGATGATTCTAGCTTGGACGAAGAAGGAGAGGACAATGACTCTATCGAAGAGATCGCATGATTGGGTCTCATGGTTCTTGACAATGAGAGCGGAAGCAAAGGAAATCAGAGGTAACTTCTTACACTTTTAATGAACTCTATGATGCTTTTGAATCTCTATTTTCTAGGTATAAGTCTATTGAAACTAAATGCAAAAAGCTCAAGTCCAAAAACACCATTCAGTTAGAAATAGTTAAGGACTTAGAAGGCAAGAACACACTTGTTGAAGTAGAAAATGGATCTTTAAAATTTGACTTGAATGAGGTCATAAGAAGCAAAGACTTTCTTGATAGGGAAGCCTTGTTGGACAAGATTCATAACCTTGAATCATCCAACTCTCATCTTAAGGATGCCAATGGTACGCTCAAGTTTGAGATTGAAAGATTCGATGCCAAGATTAAAAAGATGGAATTAGAGATATCTCACCTTAAATATAAATCAAACCAAATTCTTGAGGACCTAACCAAATTTACCAAGGGAAAGGAAAATTCAGATATCTCCGGTTCCCTCCATCAATGGCTACAAATATGTTGTCACCTTTATTGACGACTGTTTGTACGCTTTTGTGGGGTTTTAAAAGATAACACGTAATATAGCCGACAAAACGTTCAAACAAATATAGAGAATTTTATTACTCGAAAAACTAAAGTATCCGAGGTCGAACACAGAGAGCAATCTCAGTACTTTTAAAACCAAAGAATACAGCTTTTAAATGAAAACAATTGATTCAAAGAGAGAGAGTTATAAAAAGAATAGCTAAAAGAGAATAAAATTGGACGTCTGATTTCTTTATCAGACATCTTAAAAGTAGAGTCTTCTTTCTCTCTTCTGCCTTCTTCTTCTTCCTCTTTTTCGTTGGCTCTTCTTCTTCTTTTCTTCTGATCCACAGATCTTCTTCTTCCTTGAACTTCTTTCTCTTCTCTTCTCTTTCCTGCGAAGTCTTCTTCTTCTTGCCTTTGTTTCTCTTCTGTCTTCTTCTTCCTTTTTGTCTGCAGTCCTTCTTTCTTCCGTGTCTTCTCTTCTTCTGCTTCTTCTTCCTTCTTCTCCTTGCAGCTAAGTCTCCTCTCTTCACCGCCCGGCCTGCCTGCACACAGGGAAGCAAAACCTAACCCTTCCCCTCTACCCGAACGTCTCTCTCTCTCTCTGCAATTCGCTCAAGGACGCTCTCCCAGAGCCACGGGTATTCGGGTTGGATCTCGCACCCGGGACCAGGCGCACCGGCAGGTGGGTGATGCGCGAGGAGTGCTCAGGTTAGGGTCGGGTCGGATCCCGCCAGATCGGCGAGGTGAAACCGCGGACGAGGCAGGCGTGGGTCAGGTGAGGGACCTCACCCCTGTGCGTTCGGAGGCGATAAGCAGATAACACAAAAACACTTTAAACCATACCTGCGCGTTGCGTTTCGCCGATGTGGGACTATCTGGCCTGCCCCAATTTCGTGCACCCGCAGAGCTTTCTTCATGCAATTACCCCAAGCTGCGGGCTTCGCAGCGCTACCAACTGGACCCGAGGGCTTCGCACTGCTCGCGCGAGTCAGCTGCGCTTGAAGCCTGGAAGCCCTGACGCCTGGAGCTGCTGCGGAGCTGTTTGCTGCTTCAACCGTCAATGGCGGCAGGGCTGAAAACCTGTCAAATACAAGCACGGCCTATTGTCCTAATCAGACCAGCTGGGCACCTTCGCCGTGATACGGCGAAGGTGGTGAACGGTGCTGCAGGCCGTGGGATGGCCTAGGCGTGCGTGCCTAGGTCAACCTGTGGCTGGAAGTGTGGGTGAGTTCAGGGGGCTATTGTGGAGGTGTAGAGTGGCAGTGGAGGGGCGGAGCTTCTGAGATGGTTGGCGAGCCGTGTGGAGGGGTGGAATGGTGGATGCGGCTCGCCGGAGGTCGGTCGGAGGCGAGGAAGATGGAGGTGGTCAGGCACTGTCGGGGGGTAATTAACTAAAATAACAGGGGGAAAAGAGAGAGGGAAGGATAGAGAAGGTATCCGGAGTGTTCTGGAAGGGAGGGAGGCAGCGGAGCGGACGGTGCGTAGCTGCCGTCGTCAGAGAAGAAGAACCCTGAGGGAGGGAGTGGCGACGAGGACGAGGTCAGGGGCACGCGCGCTTGGTACGATGCGACGCGGGAGGAAGAGGCGAAGTTGACTCTGCTGCTGGTATGGCAGCAGAGCGACGAGAAGGAGGGGAGGAGGTCGCCGGAGCTTGCGGGTCTCTTGGCCGGAGATGGAAGAGAGGAAGGTTTGGGGGAATCTCCGCTAATTCAAGTCTGAAGATCTGCGGCTGGGTCTGAAGATCCTTTTATAGGTGTTGGCTGAACCTTCTAGCGCATGGAGGGCGCCCAATCACCTCCGCCGGCTCGCTGGAGAAGGAAAGAAGGTGGATACCCAAATCCCTCGTGCGTTCGCACGAGAGATTGGGTTCACACCAGAGATCGTGATTGGCTATAGATGGAAGGGAATTCCTCAGAGAATCTCCCTTCCATTTCTGGGAGGGAATCTCTGAGGAATCAGAGAGTAATCCCTCTCTAAACCTTGCCGGAGATCTGTTCTACCCTAACAATGGTGGAAGGACCTGATTGCAAAGGTGGCGAGGAACTTAGGGGGCTCTCAGCAATGATTTTCAAAAGATAGGGACCAAGTTGTGATTTGGGTGTATTAAATTGCAAAGTAGGTCAAGATGATCTCCACTTAGGTCCAAATTTTGATATAAACCTAATTTGGACCTAAGGAATCCAATGCTGAAGTTGGATTTTAGGTTTGACCTCGTTTGATTGGAAGTTTTGCGTAAAAACCCAAATTAGGTTAATTGAAGAGCTAGGACCCTAATCTAGGTCAAACTAGGTTCCAAAGGCCACATTAAGTGTTCTAAACCCTAAGGAGTATTTTTCCATGATTTTTAGAGGATTTACTTGATTTTTATCCTGACCGGAACCTTGTTAATTTAAGCGGGTCTGTTTTAGGGTTACTAAATGTCATTTAATTCCTAGATTGCACATAGACCCATTTCTGATTGACTCAACCCACTTTTTATCTCATTTAGACCATTTGACCTATGTTTTGCCTCTGAGAAATCCCGTTTATGCACTACAATGGTAAAATTACAGTTTTAACCTTTAATTCATGTTTTCTTCTCAGAGCACTTATTCCTTTATTTAGGCCTTCTTCTAGGTTATGTAGGAGCTTTTATCTTCTTTATTGGGTCAAAATGAGCTAGTTATGGCTCATGATGAGGCTCTCATCATACCCCCATGCCTAGCTTTTGCTAGTCCCTTAGCAAATTTCCAAGGTTTTAACTTCCGTTCTAGACCTAGAGTGTCTGTCAACAATCATGATAAGTGCTTCTCCTTTTCTTTTGTGATTAGGTAGGAATGCCGACAATAGGCCTAGAGGTACTTAAGTACCAACCAAAATCTGGACCTGACCTGCTTTAGCCTCAGTCCTCCGCAAAGGTTTCTACGGCCCACAAAAAACTAACCTAGGGTTTGTTGGACTCCGCGGTTAAAGCACCCGTGCTTGAGACATTTTTAGCCTAAGTTCAGTTTGCAGTGCGTTTTTGTAAGAGAGAGATAGAAGATTTATTTGTTTGGAGAGCTTTTCTCTCTCTTTTCTTTTTATTTCTAGCTTCGGATTAGCTTCTCAACACGGTCTGTATCGGATTCCTCGTCCCCATCATCAATCCTCAAGGGTCCCTGGCTTTCGAGATAATCCCGCCCATGGCGTTCCGTGGCTGAATTCAAACCTTGGCGATCGACATCTTGTGATAATGCCGCCCATGGTATCTAAACCGGCAGAGTGCTTATATGCCCCCAGTAGGATATTTAAATATCCTAAGAGACAAGCACCGAGGAGACGATATGTTACTCATCTTCAAGGGGAATTTCCCGCCTCTCCGCACCGGGAACTCGTCCAAATCAATTTGTGTTGATTGGCTGCTTCCTAATCTAGGTGACTTTTTCAGAACATTAAACGCTTTTGCGTGATTTGGATATTTATGCGCACTGAACCTGACTGTGTGTGAATTTGAGGTGCTTAGGTTACCGAATCCCGCAAACCGGAGATCAGTTAACGAGGCCGAATACTTCCTAAGCCTTAGACCTAATACTTAAGCTTCTCATTTTCCCCAACCCTCTTGAGGATTATTCAGGTTTTAACGGATACGTGAATTTTTAAGCTAACAAATCTAGCCCAAGAGGCCTAAGACCAGCGCTCCCGCTAATCTCTTGTTATGTCTCCTTAGAACTTTTTTTCTTTTTCTTGCTTTAGTCTAGAACTTCAGTTATCCCCTTAATCTTTTACTAATGACTATTTCTTTTCATTTTCCTTTTGTGTTCCTTTTTGTCATTTTTCTTTCTTTTCCTCCTCTCATTTGTATGACCCTGAATTGTTCCTCCCCTCCTTCAAGTCTTTTTTTTTTTTATTGAAACCCTTTCTTGATATGAATTTTCCTGACATTTTGCACTTTCATACCCCCCCATGCCTAAGATTTGCAATGTCCCCATTGTAAATTAGGTGGGTTCGATTTCAGCTTAGTTCATGCATTAGGACAGGTGTGTGGTGAGTGAATGGGTCGAAGTGACTTGTTGCGAACGATTTTTAATCTCGGGGGATACCTGAGGTGAAGTTGGTTGTTCTAATGGATGAACCCTAAAGTGCAATATGAATTCCGCATAGAGATGTCAGAAAAGGTTTCGGGTTTTTCAAAGAATGACGGGTTGCCTCCCATTAAGCGCTGAGTTTTACGCCATCGGCTGGGCGTAATGAGCTCAAGAGGAATGGAGGGTAAAGGATGACTCAGCCAAATCTATATCAGTCATGTCAATGAACGGCTTGAGTCTTTGACCATTCACGACCAAGGGTTCAGAATCATGGTTGAGTGGGCTGATTTCAATGGCTCCATTTCCGAAGATTTGTCAGACTAGGTAGGGTCCGACCCACTTGGATCTTAGCTTTCCTAGGAATAATTTGAGTCGGGCATCAAAGAGTAAAACTTTTTTACCAGGATGAAAGACCTTTCTAGAAATGTGTTTGTCGTGAAAAGCCTTAACCCATTCTTTATAAATTCGTGAGTTCTCATACGCATCGTGGCATAATTCATCGATCTCGCTCATTTGAAGTCTTCTGTGGGTTCCAGCCTTAGAAAGATCCAGATTACAGGTCCGTACTGCCAAATAGGCTTTATGCTCCAACTCGACGAGGAGGTGACATGCCTTCCCGTACACTAGTCTGAAGGGAGACATTCCTAATTGGGTCTTGTGAGCGGTCCTATAGGCACACAATGCTTCCGAAAGCCGAGAAGACCGATCTTTTCTATCAGGTCGAACAGTAACCTGAAGGATCTTCTTGATCTCTCGGTTAGATAGCTCAGCTAGACCATTAGTTTAGGGGTGGTAAGGAGTAGAGATTCGGTGCGACACCCCGTATTTGGTCATCAGTGACTTGAACTGAGCGTTTGTAAAATGGGTCCCTCCGTCGGAAATTATAGCACGTGGAATCCCGAACCTGGAGAAAATGTTTTGATGAAGGAATTTTATAATGACTTTATGCTTGTTGGTTCAGGTCGGAATGGCTTCTATCCACTTGGAAACATAATCAACTGCGAGTAAGATGTATTCGAAGCCATCCGAGATTGGGAAGGGTCCCATGAAATCAATCCCCCAAATATCAAAAATTTCGCATACCAAGATCGGCTGTAGAGGCATCATGTCTCGATGGCTCATGTTGCCCAGAGTCTGGCAACGGGAACATGCCTTACAGTGATCGTATGCATCCTTGAAAATTGTGGGTCAGTAAAAGCCACACTGGAGGACTTTTGATGCGATTTTATGTCCTGAAAAATGTCCACCGCATGGCTGGTCATGGCAAAATGAGAGTATGTCTTTGATTTCTACTTCCGCGATGCACCGTCGAATTATCTGATCAGCACCAATGCAGAATAGATACGGGTCTTCCCATAGGTAATACTTGGCATCGGAACGCAATTTGTCCTTTTTGGCCTTCGGCCAATCGAGAGGAATCTGATGTGATGCCAGGTAATTAACTATATCAGCGAACCATGGAAGACTTGTATTGATAGTTAGGAGGTGCTCATCAGGAAAATGTTCTGTGATAGGTCTGGAAGGGTCAATTATTTTAGAAGGAAGGTGGGACAAGTGATCAGCTACCACATTTTGCTTTCCCTCCTTGTCGCGAATCTCGAGGTTAAATTCTTGCAATAGCAAGATCCATCGGATTAATCGAGGTTTCGCGTCCTTCTTTGCAAGGAGATGCCTCACAGCTGTGTGATCCGAGTATATGATAACACGGGAACCCAGAAGGTATGATCTGAAATTTTCTAAGGCAAATACTATGGCCAGCAGCTCTTTCTCAGTAACTGTATAGTTACGCTGAGCCTCATCCAATGTTTTGTTGGCGTAGTAAATGACCACAAGTTTCCCGTCAATTTTCTGCCCCAGAACCGCTCCTACAGCGAAGTTAGATGCATCGCATATGATCTCAAAGGGTTGAGACCAATCAGGGGACTGTAGGATCGGGACTTGGGTGACTCGGTCACGTAGGATCTCAAATGCTTGAGTGCATTCCTTGGAAATTTTGAAAGGCACATCCTTGGAGAGAAGATTGGTCAGGGGGCGCGCGATTTTGGAGAAATCAGGGATAAATCGACGGTAAAAACCGACGTGCCCCAAAAAAGATCGGATGTCCTTAATCGAGCTAGGCATAGGGAGCTTGGAAATCAGGTTAACCTTAGCTCGATCCACTTGGATGCCTTTCTCCGAGATTAAATGTCCCAGGACAATTCCCTCAGGCACCATGAAATGGCTCTTTTCCCAGGAAAGAACCAAATTCACCTCAATGCACCGCCTGAGTATTTGGACCAAGTGTTGGAGGCAATCGTCAAATGATTCTCCAAAAACTGAAAAGTTATCCATGAAGACTTCCAGATAATCACCTACCATATCTGAGAATATGGCAAGCATGCACCGCTAAAAAGTTGCAGGTGCATTGCAGAGACCGAATGGCATCCTTCGAAACGCGTACATCCCGAAAGGGTAGGTGAATGTGGTCTTTTCTTGGTCCTCTGGATGGATTGCCACCTGATTGTAACTGGAGTACCCGTCAAGAAAGCAGAAGAACCTATTTCCTGCTAGTTTTTCGAGGATCTGATTAATAAACGGAAGTGGGAAATGATCCTTCTTCGTGGAGGAATTGAGTCTTCTGTAATCAATGCAGACTCTCCACGAGTTAGCTATTCGGGTAGGAATGACTTCTCCGGCTTCAGTCGTGATAATGGTAAGTCCTGCCTTTTTAGGCACCACTTGTATTGGACTCACCCAACGACTGTCGGAGATCGGGTAGATGATCCCTGCATCTAACCACTTTATGATCTCCTTTTTCACGACCTCCTGTAGGTTAGGGTTTAGGAGTCTTTGCATTTCTCTTGAAGGTCGTGCGCCTTCTTCTGTGTAGATTCGATGTGTGCAGTATGAAGGGCTTATACCAGTCAAATCATCGAGAATCCATCCAATGGCTCTTCGATGTTGCTGGAGAACAGAAATCAAACAGAGTTCCTGGTCAGGTGTGAGTCGAGAGTTGATAATCATAGGAAACGTCTGATTTGAATCCAAAACACGTACTTCAGATGTTCGGGAAGGGGCTTGAGTTCCATGACAGGAATTTCAGCAGCAGTGGGTGGTTCGGGGTTTGTATCAGGAGCAATGGTAGGAGTCATAGGTGTGTCTAGATCATGTTCGCACTCCTCTGTTAGCAGGTTTTGATTCTCTAGTGGTTGATCAGGGATAATCAGGTTGTCTTCTATCTGCAATTCATCAACCACGGCTCTAACATCGCATATTTCCTCTATAACCCCACAATTAATCCCTTGTTGGGCCTTAAAAATGTCAATCTTCAGGTTTTGGTTCCTAAATTTTAAATCTATCTGGCCCCCTTCGCAGTTTATGTTGGCCCTAGAAGTGGCCAAAAAGGGTCTCCCTAATATGATTGGTGTGTCCCTTGGGTTCTTAGATGCATCCATGTCTAGTACTATGAAGTCCACCGGGAAATAGAAATCTCGTACCCTAACAATGACATCCTCGAGTATTCCTCTAGGTGACTTGATGGATCGATCAGCTAACTGCAATGTCACCTCAGTGGGTTTAGGTTCAGATTCTTCAAGGTGGTCAAGGAGGGATGTAGGTATTAAATTTATGGAGGCACCTAGGTCTAGTAAAACTCTATCAAATTGGGTTTCACCAATTTTACAGGAAATCAAGGGAGTTCCTGGGTCTTTAGCCTTGGGTGGGAGTTTGCTCAAGATGATAGAGCTGGCTTGCTCTGACAGTACGATTGGATTCCCATCCTTGGTTCGCGGTTTACGTTTAGGGGTACATATGTCTTTCAAGAATCTTGCGTAAGCCGGTATGTGGCGAATTGCATCCATCAATGGGATGTTTATCTGGACCTGTTCAAAGAGCTTGATCAGATCCTCCTCGGGAGCCACAGGTTTAGTTATCCTTTTTCTTTTGGTCAAGGCCTCAGGAAATGGGATCCTAGTTGGTTCCTCTAGGATAGGTCCACGTTCTTGATCTGGAACAGTGGTATCTTGGATAACTATCCTAGGGTCTTGGCTATTATCAGGCTTGGAGTGGTTCGGATAATGTGGGTCTTGGGTTGTTTTACCACTACGTGTTGTTACAAAGTTCAATCCGGCCTGATTTTGGTTTGGGTTAGGTAGGAGGGGTGGCTGCTGCTGAAATCCCGCATAAGATGTTGAAGCTTCCATCCCGCCTGGCGATAGAGCAGTAGGGGCCTGATAAATCACATGTGTTTGGCCTGAATTTGGATTCATAACGCGCTTCTGGGTTATCACGTTATTTGGGTTGGGCAGAGGTTGCGAAGGAAGGGTGCCAGGTTGGCGGGAATTTGCCATCTGGGCCAGTTGGTTGCGAACCTCTGTGATCTCGTCCTTGTGCTGTTTTTGCATTGCCGCATTCGTCTTTTGAATATCAGCCAGTGTGTGAAGGATAAGAGTCAGTTGATCTTGGTTTTGCCTGGATTGGTAGGTGGGATTGGGCCGAGGCTGAGGCAGCTGATATGGACGAGAGGCTTGTGGACAGGGTTGATATGGTGGTCTTTGAGAATTTCCCGCCCACTGAAAGTTAGGATGATTTCACCATCCAGGGTTGTAGGTATTGGAGAATGGGTCATTCTGGATGACGTTGAGGTCCTCGCAGTTCTCAGGAACCTCAGGAAAGTCAGAATACGAAGGTTCAGAGTTCCCCCAACTCGAGTAGAATGGATCGGAGGTCACTCCGGTCTGAGAGGTAGACGGGGGTGGATATGGGTCCATTCCCTTGGGAGATTGGTGATAGATGTTTTGCACAGTTTCCCTTGCCAGAGGAGGTCGTGCAAAAGAGTTTTCCGCAAAGGTGGCTTGCTGCAAATGTCGAGTTAGCTCGTCCACCTTCTTTTCTATGATAGCAACCTTGTCCAACCGACTAGCCATCAGTTCATAGTCGACAGAATTGGACAGGTCTTGCATCTCATGTGTCCCTCTCAGATTCGTCGATGCGCGGGCATTCGTCCTGTCGAATAAGCCCATGGAGTCATTATTTATGGAGTTCTTGCACATGTTTTCGAAAATCTCCCACACCGTGTCCTCATGTTGACCCATGATGTTTCCTCCGCACGTTGTATTGACGAATAAATGAATGTCTTCACGGAGTCCCTGGTAAAAAGACTGGACTTGTTCCCACTTAGGAACTCCGTGATGGGGATACTTTCGCATGAGATCTAAGAATCGATCCCATGCTTCGTGAAGAGGTTCTCCCGGTTGTTGAGTGAAATGAGTGATCTGGTGGCGCAAGGCATTCGTCCGGCCAACGGGGA
Organism: Thalassia testudinum; assembly: GCA_037157565.1. Lineage (NCBI taxonomy): Eukaryota > Viridiplantae > Streptophyta > Magnoliopsida > Alismatales > Hydrocharitaceae > Thalassia > Thalassia testudinum. The sequence goes on along the minus strand of JAZHRO010000039.1, from coordinate 97,158,963 downwards.
AGAATTTTTTCAAAAATTCAGACTGAAGTTCCTCCCATGTGTTGATCGGACGGGTTTGAGTTTGATACTAGTGTGCGGCCTTGTCCATGAGGGAGAACGAAAACATTTTCATGAGTAGGATATCCCGGTTTTGTACATCTGACCCGAAGGTCTGGGCCAGATGCTTGAGTTGTTTAATGTGTTGGAATGGATCCTCAGAGTTAAGCCCGTGAAACTTTGGTATGGCATGAATCATATTGGGCTTCGGTTCAGAATCAGGTCCTCCAATCGGGATTCGTACTCGAGGTTCGATCGCCACCGCAGCGGGATTATAGTGATCTCGCATCATAGGTCGCTGTGGTGGGTTTACAAAGTTCTGAAAGAGATCATTAAGGCGTTGAAGTTGGTGTTCAAGGTTATTCTCCTCTTCAATGAGTTGTGCCATGATGGAAGAAGAAGGAGAACCAAGATCTGAATCAGATGAGAGATTTATGTAGTGGGGTTGCTGCACAAACAAGGGCGTCGAGGCTTGGCCTCGACGAGAATGAATTTCTAAAGGAGGTCTTAAGGGTGGCCTTAAGGACCTCCTACCGAACATGCACCGAAGGATGTGATGAGATTTAGAAGGTGCTGGACCCAATCAAGACACCCAAAAAATTGTTGGGTGACTATTGAGGTTCGGGGCGGATGGACCCCTTAGTCAGAAAGGTCGTCCACTTGAGAAATACTTGGGCAGCCAGAGAAGGAGAGTCCCGGAAAGACCCCTACACGGTAGAGCGTTCCCACGAGTTACAGGGTTTCCCCCACCCGACCTCTCTTGTCACTGCGGTTCCAGGTAGACCAAAATGGGGACCTTGACCTCTTAAGTCTACCTTTTTTACTTTAAGATCAAGGTGCTTAATGTTCCACTTGAACTTTTAGGTATTTTCAGTGAAAAAGTGACTTAATTTTAAGGTTGGTTGACCCAAGGGATCAACTTCACATTTTTTTCCTTTGAGAGCTTTTAGGTCCTTTTCTTTTTAAGGTTCAAATGGATTAAAAACCTAATTTGCTTAGGGTTCTTCTTGTGTAGATCTTTTCAATCAAGGTTTAGGCACACCTCTTTTTGAAAAAAATTATTTCTTTGTTTAAGATAAGGTGTGTCTCTAAAAACCCTAGCTTTTTAATCCTTAAATTGGCTCTAGTGGGTCCAATTTAGTTGCCTCAGAATTTAGTACCTAGGGCTCAATCAAGAAAGTTTTAGCCCTAGTTACCTTAGTTTGATGAGCAGATAAAAATGTGTTGAAATGAAAATCAGGCAACTTGATGAGTTACTAAGTATGAAACAGGTAGCCCTAAGTTGATTGTTCTTTCTTTTTTTTCCTTTCAGATTTTGAGAGAGTTAAGAGGGAGGGCTTATGGAAATTACCTATTCCTTGGAGTGTCTATTGTATAGTTGCTCTTCTTTCCTTTTTGCTTTCCCTGTTTTGAGCACAACAAAAGAGAGGAGTTAGGTCAAATATTAGATCAAAAAGTTGTAATCAAAAGCTTTAAAAGTGCCCGTTGCTCCCCGGCAACAGCGCCAAAATGTTTGTACGCTTTTGTGGGGTTTTAAAAGATAACACGTTGTAATATAGCCGACAAAACGTTCAAACAAATATAGAGAATTTTATTACTCGAAAAACTAAAGTATCCGAGGTCGAACACAGGGAGCAATCTCAGTACTTTTAAAACCAAAGAATACAGCTTTTAAATGAAAACAATTGATTCAAAGAGAGAGAGTTATAAAAAGAATAGCTAAAAGAGAACAAAATTGGATGTCTGATTTCTTTATCAGACGTCTTAAAAGTAGAGTCTTCTTTCTCTCTTCTGCCTTCTTCTTCTTCCTCTTTTTCGTTGGCTCTTCTTCTTTTCTTCTGATCCACAGATCTTCTTCTTCCTTGAGCTTCTTTCTCTTCTCTTCTCTTTCCTGCGAAGTCTTCTTCTTCCTTCCTTTGTTTCTCTTCTGTCTTCTTCTTCCTTTTTGTCTGCAGTCCTTCTTTCTTCCGTGTCTTCTCTTCTTCTGCTTCTTCTTCCTTCTTCTCCTTGCAGCTAAGTCTCCTCTCTTCACCGCCTGGCCTGCCTGCACACAGGGAAGCAAAACCTAACCCTTCCCCTCTACTCGAACGTCTCTCTCTCTCTGCAATTCGCTCAAGGATGCTCTCCCAGAGCCACGGGTATTCGGGTTGGATCTCGCACCCGGGACCAGGCGCACCGGCAAGTGGGTGATGTGCGAGGAGTGCTCAGGTTAGGGTCGGGTCGAATCTCTCCAGATCCGCGAGGTGAAACCGTGGACGAGGTAGGCGTAGGTCAGGTGAGGGACCTCACCCCTGTGCGTTCGGAGGCGATAAGCAGATAACACAAAAACACTTTAAACCATACCTGCGCGTTGCGTTTCGCCGATGTGGGACTATCTGGCCTGCCCCAATTTCGCGCACCCGCAGAGCTTTCTTCGTGCAATTGCCCAAAGCTGCGGGCTTCGCAGCGCTACCAACTGGACCCGAGGGCTTCGCACTGCTCGCGCGAGTCTGCTGCGCCGGAAGCCTGGAAGCCCTGACGCCTGGAGCTGCTGCGGAGCTGCTTGCTGCTTCAACCGTCAATGGCGGCAAGGCTGAAAACCTGTCAAACACAAGCACGGCCTATTGGCCTAATCATACCAGTTGGGCACCTTCGCCATGACACGGCGAAGGTGGTGAACGGTGCTGCAGGCCATGGGATGGCCTAGGCGTGCGTGCCTAGGTCAACCTGTGGCCGGAAGTGTGGGTGAGTTCGGGGGGCTATTGTGGAGGTGTGGAGTGGCAGTGGAGGGGCGGAGATTGTTCCTAGTGGTGGGGCGGAGCTTCTGAGATGGTTGGCGAGCTGTGTGGAGGGGCGGAATGGTGGATGCGGCTCGCCGGAGGTCGGTCGGAGGCGAGGAAGATGGAGGTGGTCAGGCACTGTCGGGGGGCAATTAACTAAAATAACAGGTGGAAAAGAGAGAGGGAAGGATAGAGAAGGTATCTGGAGTGCTCTGGAAGGGAGGGAGGCAGCGGAGCAGATGACGCGTAGCTGCCGTCGTCGGAGAAGAAGAACCCTGAGGGAGGGAGCGGCGACGAAGACGAGGTCAAGGGCATGCGCGCTTGGTACGGCGCGACGCGGGAGGAAGAGGCGAAGTTGACTCTGCTGGTGGTATGGCAGCAGAGCGACGAGAAGGAGGGGAGGAGGTCGTCGGAGCTTGCGGGTCTCTTGGCCAGAGATGAAAGAGAGGAAAGTTTGGGGGAATCTCCGCTAATTCAAGTCTGAAGATCTGCGGCTGGGTCTGAAGATCCTTTTATAGGTGTTGGCCGAACCTTCTAGCGCGTGGAGGGCGCACAATCACCTCCGCCGGCTCGCTGGAGAAGGAAAGAAGGTGGATACCCAAATCCCTCGTGCGTTCGCATGAGAGATTGTGTTCACACCAGAGATCGTGATTGGCTATAGATGGAAGGGAATTCCTCAGAGAATCTCCCTTCCATTTCTGGGAGGGAATCTCTGAGGAATCAGAGAGTAATCCCTCTCTAAACCTCGTCGGAGATCTATTCTGCCCTAACAATGGCGGCAGTACCTGATTGCAAAGGTGGCGAGGAACTTAGGGGGCTCTCTGCAATGATTTTCAAAAGATAGGGACCAAGTTGTGATTTGGGTGTATTAAATTGCAAAGTAGGTCAAGATGACCTCCACTTAGGTCCAAATTTTGGTATAAACCTAATTTAGACCTAAGGAATCCAATGGTGAAGTTGGATTTTATGTTTGACCTCGTTTGACTGGATATTTTGCGTAAAAACCCAAATTAGGTTAATTGAAGAGCTAGGACCCTAATCTAGGTCAAACTAGGTTCCAAAGGCCACATTAAGTGTTCTAAGCCCTAAGGAGTATTTTTCCATGATTTTTAGAGGGTTTACTTGATTTTTATCCTGACCGGAACCTTGTTAATTTAAGCGGGTCTGTTTTAGGGTTACCAAATGTCATTTAATTCCTAGATTGCACATAGACCCATTCTAAATGACTCAACCCACTTTTTATCTCATTTAGACCATTTGACCTATGTTTTTCCTCTGAGAAATCCCGTTTATGCACTGCAATGGTAAAATTGCAGTTTTAACCTTTAATTCATGTTTTCTTCTCAGAGCACTTATTCCTTTATTTAGGCCTTCTTTTAGGTTATGTAGGAGCTTTTATCTTCTTTATTGGGTCAAAATGAGTTAGTTATGGCTCATGATGAGGCTCTCATCAACGACTATACTAGAGGCACATGGGTTGCTCCTTTGAAATTGAAGTCTAATGTGTTAAATATATTTCTCCAGTTTCATAGCTTTATGGAAACTTAGTTTAATACCACTACTAAATTGATCACTTCATAGTGATTGGTATGGTGACTATCAACATTTGCATTAGTGGTTGAAAGCTTAAGGCATAATTCATCATCTCAACTCCTTACAATCCTCAACAGAATGAAGTAACTGAGCGTAAGAATAGACATTTAGTGGAAATGGCCTCGGCCTTGTTACCACAGAGTAGAGCTCCTTTGAGATTCTGGTCCTATTAATTTGTCAGTGCTGCTAATACAATCAATGTGCTTCCCTCCTCGGTTAATCATGGAGCTACTCCACATGAACTACTATATGGGACCCCACTTGATTACTCTTTTTATAAAGTGTTTGGCTGTGCTGCATATCCTCTATTATGGCCTTATCAAACTCACAAGCTTCATCCAAGGTCGACCTTACATATTTTCATTGGCTATTCTCAATACCACAATGTTGAAGTGGAAAACTACGCAAAAAAGATTGGATTTTGAAAAACCCGTTGTCGTAGTATGATTTACGAAAAAATCTGTCAACAGATAAAATTTTATCGAAATTCGTAAAGAAATTCTGGGTTGAACACAGGGAGGCTACGTCGATCTAAAATCCACGATTATATTTTTTGGGTATTTTTGTTTAAAAGCGAGATAATCACAATGGAACTGATATTAACACTAAGAGAGAGAGAGAGAACAATCACTTGATTTATGAATAATGTTTTTATAGCTAGAAAGTGGGAAATGATTACAACTAGAAAGTGGAAAATTCTATTCTAGAAAGCAATAAAAAGAAGGGAGAGAGATGTTATCCTTCTCAACGATTGCTTGGAGGACGAGCCGAATAGAGCAATGCCTGGAAGACGGAGGATGGGGCAGGAAGAAGGAGGACGAAGCAGGAAGAAGCGGGAACGAGGTAGAACGTCGTCGTTGTCATGGGATCCACTTCTGGAATGGGGGAGAGAAAACTTTGGATTTGGCTCTAAAGGAGCATCCCAGGTGTGGGACAAGCTTCTCTAGAGCTTTGGAGAGGGAGAGAGGTGAAGGAAGGGATGAGAATTTCATAGGGTAGGGGTCTCCTTTTATAGTTGCAAGGATTGGGGGCAATTTGGTCATTACATATTCAAAAACATTAAATGAGAGGGTCTTTAGTGACGGATTTAAATGTCACTAAAGACCCCACGTCGCTGCAGCCCCACACGCACTCACCGTCTCCTCCATTCCCACGAGCCTAACGCACGTGCACGTCCAAGCAGTCTTAGCTGTCCGATCGCGAGATTGGACGGCTCAGATCTCTCCTCGCTGGCTTCAACTTCACGCACCCATGTGCGAGATCAGGAGTGAAACTGGGCATCCAATTGCGCATGCGCAAGATTAGACGATCTGGGTTGTTCGCAGCTGATCGCACAGTCGAGATCACGCACGTCCATGCGAGGAGAAGCGCTTCACAGGCTGCTTGAACTCATGCTCTTTGCATGAGCAGCGCCTTAACCACTGCGCTACACAGCAGTTTGAGGCGCGGCGCTGCTTTTGTGCTCAGCCAATCTTGGCCGTTGGATCTTCATCCAACGGTTGAGATCTCACGTCATACGAGCCTTAAGAAGTTGAGTGGAGGGGTCCGGCCAAGTGTGGATGGTTGGGATGGTGCCATGTGGCACTATCCTGACTGTCCATCTCCTTTGTGTTGTAGATGGTGCCACAGATGTCGGATTGGACCAATTTTTATGTCGTTAGGCTGCGATCATTACTTCAAACCCATCCGTGCAATCGGATTTGTTGTCTAAATTGTAGATTGACACCATCTTGGCCCTTGATCGCTGAGCTTCCTCGAACTATATCTGGTGTTACGGATGTCCGATTGGGGCGTTCTTGGAGTCATTGAATTCCAATCATCGCCCTAATCAGATCCGTACGGTTAGATCCTCGGTCTGAGTCTATGATTAAAAGTCACCTTGTCCCTGGACATAAAAGGAGACAATTACTATATAATTTATACAATTTGACCTAAATGCATGATGTAAAGGCCCGTCACACTTTTAGCCTTTTAAGACGTCTGGAGTCTCAGTCAGACGTCTGTCCAGATGTCTAGACCATTTCCCGGACATCTGAAAATGAAATTTTTGTACGCGCATAGCGCCCTGTGCACGCGCATGACCTTCTTCCTCTCTCTCCTTTTCCTCCTTTCCTCCCTAACCCTAAAACCCCACACCATTTATAAAAGCCCCCTCCCCTCCTCTCCTCTCCACTCCACACACCACCACCTCCACCTTCAGAGCTTGCGGGAGTGGCGAGAGGAGGCGAGCGAGGGAGAGCGTGAGGGCGCGAAGGAGGAGAGTGCAGGAGGAGGAGGAGAAGGCCGAGGTCAGAAAGCTTCGGTGGAAGCTCAGCGGAGCTCGCACAGCCACCGCAGGCGCATACGGGAGGAGGAGAGATTCCGGGGAGGCTACCTCGGCCATCTGCAGCGGCTGAAGCTGCGGCGGCGCAAGGAGGAGTGCGGTGGAGATCGCTGGGAGCAGGTTCTAGTACTGGAAATTTTCCAGTATCAGATGTCTGGAGTGGAGTCCAGATGGCTGACGGAGCACCTAGACATCTGGAGTTAAGGCCAACATCTAAAAGCTCATTTATCGCGAAGGTACATTTTTTTTTGCGGTTACAACCATGCAAGCCTCACCGCAGAGTGAATGTCAGGTCTAATTTGGGGGTTGCGACTGTTGTACGCAGGAGCAGCTTTGGGAAGGAGCGTGGAACGCTCTCCCACGCACTTTTGGACGTCTGATCAGATCACCAAACATTCGGAGGTGCTCCTAGAAGATCGGAGGCGTGGTCCGACATCTGGAACTGCCTTTAGACGATCGCAAAGGAGGCCTGGACATCTAAGGACATCGTAGGGACTCAAGGTAAGGTTCTTGTACCTTTTAAGATGTCTGATTTTGGATAGTAGACACGTTTTTGACCCATTTAGGGTCCAATCGGGATCCGTTTTACGTAAACGAAGTATCTGTAGTTTCCTTGTGAGTTTCTCTACATACTAGAGACCTTTATACACTGTTCTTAACCCTCTTTTTGTGATGTTTTCCCTAGTGTAGGGTTTCAGTCTGATGCGTGTTTGGGGCTCGCAGAGACGCCTGGGTCTATAGTTCGAGCCCCCTTTACTCCTGAATTGTCTGGTAGAGTGGTTTAAATTCTGTTAATAATATTTGATAAGAGTGTGCTTGTGAAAATAGTTGAATGGAACCCTAGGATGTGGCGTGAACCCTAGGATAGAGGAATGAATGAATCGTTTGTGCTGTATGATGTACTTGCATGCATGATTTAGGTAAACTATTAGCAATTATGAGCTGCCTGTAATTTATGAACAATTACTTGCGAAATCATCAGTTGTATGTATCGAATTATGGAAACATGAGCTGCCTGTATATAAATGGGAACTGAATTGTGAATGGTGGAATCTGGATCAGAACAAATGAGGTGAACATGAGCATGAACCCTACGGGGAATTAGGAGTAGAGCTCTTGTGGTTTGTTGGAAACCTGGAATGTAGACGGGAAGTGTGCTGGCCCTTGAGTATGTGGTACCAAAGAAAGCGACTGTCCCCTTTTTATTGTAGAGCGAAGCTAACCGCCCTTGGGTTGAGACCCGAGGTTAGGATTGGCCACTCTACACCGATTCTTGTTGGCCCTCGTGTATGCGATACCGAGGCAAGCTATTAGTGTAGGGAGAGAGCTAGCCACCCCATGGAGCCCGGGGTTCAGCTAGCCACCCTACACCGACTTGTTAGGCCCTCTAGGCAAACCGGGGTAGTCAAACGAGGGTGCGCGGACTGTGGAGGGGCGAGACCCCTATTTGGTTCTGAGGGGCTAGACCCCAGTTCTGATAGGGCAAGGCTCTATAATGTTCCGTGCTGTACTTTGGGCATACCCACTAGCAGAAATGACCAACTGCGTGTCAGTGCGGGGTAGCTACCCGTGCGCTTATCACGTATGCCGTAGACACCGCTACGTCTTGACAGTGACCTCGAGGTGGTTGACTGGGTGTAGGACTACCACGGGGGACTCTCCCGGCCAGGAGAGACCACGTGTACCTTCTACTCTTCGGAAAATACTGCAATCAAGATCGTTCCCACGAGGAACATGCTAGATCAAGAATATCTGGATATTTGAGAAAAATGGGTGAAAGGGAAATACACATAAAACAAAATAAATAAAAAAGAGAATTAAACCTGTTGCTTTTACTATTTTAGATAGTGTAGATACTACTCTACTCAGCGTTCGCTGACTCTGTCTTTTCATAACACTGTTCAGGACTGGGAGTTGAGCAGCCCAAACTTCCAACTACAGAGGGTGCTGGGTCCAGTCGAGCCCAGCCGTAGTTTTCAGCACTTTCTTGTTGTACCCTTACTGTTGTAGTAAGTATCAGACTTTTAGCTACTGTTGTCTCTACTGTTTACTTTCATTTCCGTTGTTCTGTTGTTGTGGTGGTATGTAATGTAACAACAGTTTTATTTTCCTTTACTACATTTTACGTTTTTACTACTTAGTTATATTGCATATGTGAATGTGGTTTACTTTCCTGCTTTTTGGTTATTTCTTGTTGGACGATTGGGTCTTGGGATTAGTTGAGGCGAGCCAGTCTCAAGTCCTGTAGGGATCTGGGAACCAGGTCATAACACATGATTATGCGTGTTATGCAACATTTAGAATGCATGATGCTAATATGGTACTAACATGCATTAATAGACACGTTTGGCTATTTAGATGTATGCACATCACACCCCCATGCCTATCTTTTGCTAGTCCCTAGCAAAAACTACATGCTATTTATAAAAGAATTAGGATTGGATTACTCGAGAAAAAGTTATTTTCAACATTAAGAAATTTTTTCTTAGGACCTGAACTTCAAAGACACAATAGCGCCTGGGTATCTACCAAAATGTAGACCGCCTCAAGCCCTCGCCTTATTAAAAGAAGGATTTCTTTTTCTCTTTTTCTTCTTTTCTAATTTTTTTTTGGATTTTTGAGTTTAGGGTTTCGAAGCAGCTTTCTACGGCCACTCAACCCACCCAAGACCCCATGAGAACCCTAAGTTCTAAGCATCCTTTTATGAATGCGATAGACTCGTTGATCGGCAATCAGAATGGACTTCGGGTTTCTACGCCCCTAGGTGACTTTAAAAAGAATTCTACCTAAAGGTGTATCTATCCAACCAGTAGCTTTCTCCCTACTTTTATTTTTATAGGGTCAACACAAGGGCGAACCTAGTATATATCTCTCCGGCTTATTCTACTTCTCCACTTCTTCCTAAGTGATTAGGAATTAAACATGCATTTCTTGAGCTAGGATCTGAACAACCTACCAATGGGCTATTACCCATGATAACTTACTAGCCATACTCATGTGGTGAAGTGTGGCTTATTTCTTTTGTTTCTTTTTCTTTTCTTTTCTTTTCTTTTTTTTCTTTTCTTTTTGGACTTTCTTTTTCTTTTTCTTTAAGTAGGTGACTTCCCTGGTCTAAGATTTACCTAAAGGTAGCAGGAAAAGAATGGTCTTGTGACTGGGCTCTAGACAACCTACCTATGAGCAGTTACCCACGATAACTTGCCAGCCATACCACCCTAGAAGGTTCATTAGCTACTTAATTTCCGTAAAAACCATCAAACGAGTCAGTGCAAATAGTGTGTAGATGCTTAGATTTAAAGTTCGCTTAAATCAAAGGGCGAGTTGATAAGTTGTGTACTTATCACCCCAACTTATTTAATCAAATTGAAATAGAATTTAGGATGGTGAGAACTCGATAAACAAATCCATATTTTAGTTGATACCCAGGCTGATTAAGCCCAAGGACCAAAAGGGTTTTAGTGTTCAGATTCTACTGTATTATTTCCTAAGATTGAAAAGTTCTAATGTCCAAGTATTCTCTCCTAATCCAATTTTTTTTTTTTTTGAGAAAAACAAGTAGAATTTACAAGAATTCCATGGAGCTGACAAAATGATTCAGAAATGAATCCACCCCCCGTGCCTAGTTGATGCAATGTCCGCATTAAGAATAAAAGACATGAAAAGAAGGGTAGAATGTAGAAGATATCACCTGAATATGATGCTTAGGTCAGCTCTGAGTCAGACTGTACAACTGCTGAGTTTAATTGCATCAGCTAGGCGAAGTCCAACCAAAGAAATCACAATGTGATTGGAGCAACCTTGTCTGAGATGGGTTCTAGAACAATACGGTCAATAAAAGGATTCAGACATTGACCGTTGACTTTAAATGAATTACCCGTATTTGGGTTAGAGATCTAAACGGCCTCATTTGGAAATATCTGATCGATGATGAATGGGCCGTTCCATTTTGACCTAAGTTTGCTAGGAAAGAGCTTAAGTCGAGAATCAAAGAGCCAGACCTTCTGGTTCGGCTAAAAGCTCTTGCGGGATATTAATTGGTCATGAAGAGCTTTGGTCCGAGCCTTATAGATCTTGGAATTCTCGTATGCGTCATTTCTAAGCTCCTCCAACTCAGATGGTTGGAGTTTCCTGGTCTTTCCGGCTAACCTCAAATCCAGATTACACTGCTTGATTGCCCAGAATGCCGTATGTTCAATTTCTACGGGTAAATGGCACACCTTTCCATACACCAGACGAAATGGTGACATACCGATAGGTGTTTTGTATGCTGTACGGTAAGCCCAAAGAGTGTCCTCAAGCTTTTAAGTCCAATCTTTGCAATCAGGTCTAATCGTTTTCTGCAGAATATTCTTGATCTCTCGATTGGAGACCTCAGCTTGTTCATTCATCTGGGGGTGGTAAGGTGTGGAGATTCTGTGATTTACCCCATATTTTATCAGTAAATTACGGAACTGGGTATTAGTGAAGTGAGTACTGACGTGCGCTCGTGCGTGTTTGTTTAGAAGTGTTGTAATAGTTTGCACTTGCGACGTCGGTTTTAAAGTAAAGAAATGGATGTGAGTCTGAGTGTCGGTCTCAGGAAGGCGTGAAAATTGGATTTTTCTTGTCACTTATTGTCACGAAAATCGTAGGGTTTTGCTTGCGAAAAGGCGTGGGTGAAAAGCTAGTGAGAGAGAGAGGGAGAGGGAAAGATTAGGGTTAGAGTCGTTTCATTTGTGACATGCAATTTAAATAGAAAATAGAGCAAGTAACTGAATAGAAAATAACTTCATTAATCATGCAGCTTTAGTTCATGAATTACAACATTAGATACATGCTTAAACATAAGTAAAGTAAAGCTTAAAAGAAGGGAAGAAAGGGAGAGAGAGAGGGAAGGCGGCGAGGCAGCCACGGTGGTGGAGAGGGCTCCGTCGGCAGCTCGTCGTCTCCGGCGATTACAAAAGAGCTTAAAGGTAGCAGGAGAGGGGTAGAGTAGTTGCAAGTGGAGTGAATGCCTTAAATGGGTGGTTGGAAGGGGTTTAAATAGGGAAAAGGCCTTTCCAAATGAAGAAGGGGTTTTAGCAACGTCCAGGACGTCGCTAAAACCTTTCCCAAAACGTCGGTGAAGCCCCCTACCCGCCGGTCGCTCGCCCGCAGCTATTCTTCCTCGCGCCCAATCCGCGTGTGCACGCTACAAGCCGTCCGATCGAAGGTCAGACGGCTGGGATCTCGCACGAGGCACTTGCTTGGATCGCGCCCTTGCGCCCGCGTCGTCACGCGCGTCTGGCCAGGGAGCATTTGCGATCGCCACGTCGCGCTATCTCACCCGTCCGCTACTGATCGAGCGGCTTAATTTCTCCCGCGCGTGTCGCCGACTCTGAATTCCAACTCCGCGCGGCTCGAACTCGCGTCGCGTGGGCACGAGCGTGCGTTCCAACCGCTATGCTACGTCCACTACTTTGTCGCGGCGATCGTGGGCGTGTGTGTGGTTCTCAGCCATTCGATCGGAGATCGACGGTTGAGATCTGCTCTTTAGATGAAGGAGGAAGTGGGCGCAATCCAGATGCGGTGAGCGAGCACCACGTGTGCACCGTGGGCCGTTAATCATCAGATCAACGGTCAGAATTTTTTGGGCCCATTGTGGGAGCTTTAGATGTCGGATTTGGCCGATTTCGAGTCCGTTGGACTCCATTCGTCGTTCTGAATCCATCCATGTGGTCTGATTGCTCAACTGAGGGCTGCTTTGACAAGTGCTCATACAAATGGCCATTAATACTATTTTATAAGCAATCTTGACATATGACGCATGCAATGCTCCCATTCTACTTATGTTGTGTTATTTATGCCTTTTATTCTTAAGATGGGCCCTATTTAACAGAATTATCACCCCCAGATGCAGTGTTATCATACCCCCATGCTTACTCCTTGCTAGGCCCTAGCAAGGTTTATTTTAGCCTTTATTTTCTGTCAAAATTTAAGAAGTAACTACTTAGCACTTTGTCACTTGTCAATAGGAGGAAATATACTAAGATCTTAATCTACAAAGACTAAGCAGCACCTGGGTGTCTACCAAAATACGAATCGCCTGAATCCTTGCTTTAATGTATGTAAATATATATACATATATATTTTCTTATGTTTAGATTTTTTTTTTTTTGGAATTAAGAGTGGGTTGGTAACTTTTTACAGCTACCCAACCCACCCATAACTCGGACAAAACTCTAAGTGCTAAGCATCTTGGTGTGAAGATTGTGATAGACTCATTCAACGGTAATTTAGACAGACTCCGGGTTTCTACGCTCCTAGGTGACCGGAAGATGAAGTGTTTTGCCTGAAGGTGTATTTGTTCGATCGGTAGCTTTCTCCCTACGTTTGTTTTAATTGGGGTCAACACAAGGATTTTTTCCAGTGTATATCTCCCCAGCTTGTACTACTTCCCCGCTTCTTCCTTAAGTGTTTTGGTTCTTTTTGTGCAATTACTGAGCTAGGCTCTGGATAACCGATCAATGGGCTGTTACCTACGATCACTTGCCAGCCATACTCGTGCGGTGAAGTGTGGTTTATTTTATTTTCTTCTTCTTTTTTTCTCCTTTTTTTTTTAAATTTGGTAGGTGGCTTCCCTTATCTCAAATTTACCTAGAGGCAATGAAGAAGAAGTGGTCTCGTGGTTGGGCTCTGGAAAACCTGCCAATGGACTGTTACCCACGACAACTTACCAGCCATACCACCCTAGAAAGTTCATTAGCTACCCAATTTCTGTCAGAATCTCCGAGGAGTGAGTCTGTGCAAAAATGTGTGTAGATGCTTAGACTCAAAGTCTTTCTGAGTTAGAGGGTGAGTTGATAAGTCGTATACTTATCACCTTATTTAGTTGGTGGATTAGAGTAGCTTAAGGTTGCAAGGATTTGAAGCTGAATCCATATTTTAACGGACACCAGGGTTGATTAAGCCTGAAGGCCTGAAAAGTCTAAGTGTTCAAGTTCTTTTTGTATTATTTCCCACTATTGACAAATTTCTAATGCCTAAGTTTCTTCCTAAATTCATTTTTTTTTTAATTTTAAATTTTATTCTATTCAGACCGATTAAATGAGCTCAAGATCATGCAATTTACCACCCTCCCCCATGCTTAAGTTGGACAATGTCCTCATTGGAAAATACATGGATGCAACAGGGGTTTAAAAAAAGATAATACCTGAGCGACGTAGAATACTGGATCAGTCTGAATCCACTGGGTTGCCTCCCAGGAAGCGCTGAGTTTAACGCCTTCGGCTGGGAATAGTGCATAAATAGAAATGGTTTGGGTCAAGGAGGCATGTACAGAATCAGCCAAACCCAAAATCAGAAGTCCGCAGATGCGGACAAGGTTGTGGTGGAGTCCCGTTCCTAAGGGGCGGGAACTTTGCAGCAGATGTATCATGCATGCCCGTGTCAGATCCTCTCTTAGTCTGCGAGCATGCAAAGAAGTTGATGTGGACGAGTGCACCCCGAATATGACATGCCAGACACTAAAGATATAGGTTTTATACTCAGCTTGTGTCTCCATAAAATTGTAATCTGTCAAAGGTGTATCAATTCCAGTGCATTCGGGTTACGGGATCTTTATTCTGGTAGGGCAGGTAACAAAATCAAGAGTTTTATACTGAACCCTACAATTAAGCATGAGGTCTCTCTCCAAAGACGAATCCATCTCTACCACAACTACGGTTTCATTGCTCATTCCCTCCAAGCTCTTAACCTCAAGAATATTCTCTTCAACCTCTTTTGTATCAGATTCACTGTTTAAGGTTGCATTAGAGGTAGGGCTAATTTCATCCTCTAGTTCATATTCTTTCTCTCGACCCTCCTCCAAATTTGTGATGGGGATTCCAACCGATTCATAATCAATTTCTTTAAAATTGTAACTCCATTCCCCATCTCCTATGTTGGCTGTTGTTCCCACTAGATCACTTCTCTTGGGCCGATTAGATTTGGATTCCAAGGCATCTTCCCTCATATTCTCAGTTTCCTCCTGATGATGTCCTCAATGCTCCCTAAATTGTGTTCCGAGGAATCCTTAATGACCTTATCCATTGAATTGTCCAACTCCTGGGGGGTATCAATGGTGAACTGAACCAAATTGGGGTGACTAGGTGTAGTCCAATTGATCATGGTAGGTCCTTGCTTCACGAATTCCATGAATGGCGTTGTGTGCAACAGCTTTCTTTGGTGTTCTTTCCCCAATTGTTGGAACATATCCAACATGGCCTGTTGCCCTTTAACCAATTCTTGATTCTGTCTGTGTAACTCTAACTGGAGGTTATCAAGAATTGACAGGGTGTCATTTGGTGTTCTTTGGATTTCCTCCTTGAAATCCAGGTTAAGAGGGTGTGGTTGAGGTTGTGGATTAGAATCCATATTGGGGTTTAGGTTCTTAGGTGGGTCCTCTATTCTATCATGTTCAGGGTCCAGTTCTTCAAGATGAACCATTCTCTGTTTGGTCCTATTCCATAATAGTTGAGGTTCTAAGTCCTCCTCCCAGTCATATTCTTCATCAGGGGACCAAATCAAAGGTTGATGATCCTGGGCTTGCCTAGATTTCTGATCATCCTCCGATTTCCATTGGTCTAGAATTCCTTCCAATCCAAAGGTCAAGTAGGAAAGGTCGTTGAATTCAGATGACCTTTCTTGGTTATTGTCCTGAGAAGGGTAGGGTTCTTGGTGTTCTCCTAAATTGTAGGTTCCCCCAAAGTGGTTAGAGAGCCGGTGGGACCTAAATGATGAGGCGTTGTGAGGAGAATCGAGATATGGAGCCCCACGATTTGAATCATACTCTTGAGTGGATATGTTGGGTGTATCCCAATAAGAGGTTGGTGCGATTTGGTCATAACTGGGATAGTTGGCCCAAGAGGGATATTCTAGGGCATACCCCCAACTTGGTGGTTGGTTAGCCTAAGTAGGTTGTGGATATGGTCTATTTGGGTTAGCATACAAATCATGTTGGGGGAAGTTTGGGTAAGATGGATAGGCATTGAAATCCATGGTTTGGAAGAGATGGAGGGATGCAAGAAGAACAGATGAGAGAGAGTTGTGTGTTCAATCAAGCAAACAAGCCTAGTCCTTATGGTGTGTTCCTTAGGAGACCTAGAAATCTCCAAAAGGGTGATTAAGTCCGTAAGTACTGGACTCCCCTTCCCAAAGCTAATCTGGCCAGGTTGATTACGAGGGGATTGCAAGGAAGGTTCTTCCTTTGGCTTGCACCGCCGGTTCCATAGACCCCACAACCGCGATCATTTGACACTGCCCCGCAACCTAGTCACCAGATTCTACTAAGGGAATGAAAGCCAAGTGCGTAGCGAACAAAACCCTACCTCTCGAGACTTAACTCAGTCCAGCCTAGGGCACGTCTACTCTATTTTAAAAGGGCTATGGCAATGCTTGTGCTAGGGTTATGTGATGAGGCGTTGATTGGGGTAGTGCCTTTTAGTTTTCCACTTTCAATGTGTGTGCTCTTGTCAAAACATGGTTTTCAAGCAAGGATTTTTTAAGATGTGGTGTCTTTTAATGTTTCATCCTTACTTTAGTGTCTTTTAGGATTGACGTGTCTTAATGTTTTCAGACAAGTTTCAGCAGGCACGTCAAGTTTTGCACACAATTTGGTGAAAGTAGATTTCCTTTTATTGTGTAGAGGCTCTAAAACCCTAATGTACTCATCCAAGTGATCATGCAGCTTCTATTGGATGAGTCGATTTTAGAGTTGAGTGGTGCGGCCTAAGTCAATCCAGGGTGGCTTCGCAAACACCACTCAAAAAGAGAAAAGAACACTCCAAGAATTTATTCAGAATGTTAGAGTGTACATTTTTTCTTGTTGGGTGATGTGTTAAGGATGTGGGTCGGGTAATCATACACCATGCCAATTTTTTTCCAATTTTACAATTTTTTTTAGTTTTTCAAGCAAGCAAACAACCATGAGTGAAGAACTACTCATGACCGGTCCTTGTTGCACCTACTCCCTTGTTACCGCCATGGGTTGCGCTGCTTCGCCGTCCAAGCGTCGAATTCCTGCAACCATCAAGTGAAAGGAGATAAGGCGTTAGACGATGTGAGAATGGATGTAGAATGGAAGTGACAAAACAAATCCGTTGCCTCCTTGGCAACGGCGCCAAAAACTGACGTGCGCTCGTGCGTGTTTATTTAGAAGTGTCATTATAGTTTGCACTTGCGACGTCGGTTTTAAAGTAAAGAAACGGATGTAAGTCTGAGTGTCGATCTCAGGGAGGTGTGAAAATCGAATTTTTCTTATCACTTATTGTCATGAAAATCGTGTGGTTTTGCTTACGAAAAGGCACGGGTGAAAAGCGAGTGAGAGAGAGTGAGGGAGAGGGAGAGATTAGGGTTAGAGTCGTTTCATTTGTGACATGAAATTTAAATAGAAAATAGAGCAAGTAACTGAATAGAAAACAACTTCATTAATCATGCAGCTCTAGTTCATGAATTACAACATTAGATACATGCTTAAACATAAGTAAAGTAAAGCTTAAAAGAAGGGAAGAAAGGGAGAGAGGGAGGGCGGCGAGGCAGCCATGGTGGTGGAGAGGGTTCCATCAGCGACTCGTCGTCTCTGGCGATTACAAAAGAGCTTAAAGGTAGATAGGAGAGGGGTAGAGTAGTTGCAAGTGGAGTGAATGCCTTGAATGGGTGGTTGGAAGGGGTTTAAATAGGGAGAAGGGCTTGCCAAATGTCCCAAAACGTTGGTGAAGCCTGTAATTTCCCTACTTGGAGGGGTGACGTAATAATTGCGGAAATAAAAATATAAACAATCTCACAAAAATAAGCAATCACAAAATGTACACAGGAATTTTTAGGTGGAAACCCAAACCGGGTGAAAACCACCACCTAACCCTCTCGAGTTAGGATTTTCCGATCAACCTAGTTGATCAAATCCACTAAACGAATCACTTTAAAACGAGGGTGATTCAACCTCAGTACAACCACGCTACAAGTATGAGGGTAGCGTTCCTCAACCCCTTCTCTCCACGAGAAGGATTTTGTCCCACGAAGGAGACGGGAATTCGCAAAGCGAATACCCAACCAAAAGACAAAGGTAAAATAAACAACAAACCTATAGAGCCAACAAAGTAATAAACCTAAGCTTCTATAGGATTTAGGAAACTCCCCTTTGCAAGGAGTGCGTCGACGATGACGCGGTGTGTGAGCCACGCGACGGCGCAACTTCGCTCTCGTGAACTACGACGGGAGAGCGGGTGCGCAACAGCTTGATGCTCTCAAGAGAATGGTGCTTGAGCTTGGAGAGCAAGAGCTAGCTAGGACACAAGAGAGTGGAAAGTGTAATACAAATTATTTCTTGTGTATCTTGGTCTCTCTAGGTGTGTGTTGGTGTGTAAAGGCTCCCCTCTATTTATAGAGGCCTTAGGAAGGCTTTGGAAGGCTTGGAAAAGCTTCCATAGCCGTTGGGTGCAAAGCCCAAGTGAATTAGCCCGAAATCAGGAACAATCATTGTTCTGACAGGCTTATCAGACGTCTAATTCTAGCATCAGACGTCTGGAAGTTCACTATAAGACGTTTGATTCAAAGGTCAGACGTCTGATTTTGGGCGGGTCTCTCCCTGACTTGGATCAGATCTAAACAGGGTTTTTACGCAAGTCTATCAGACGACATACAGGACGTCTGGCACTATGTCTGGACGTCTGGAAACCTACTTTTACTGTGGGAATTGATTTCCAAACGTTGCAACGGCTAGAAAATCTCTGAGAAGAGATTTTGGGTCAGCCGAGGCAAAACGGTCATTTATCAGACGTCTGGAAAGGCCTAAGGACGTCTGATAAGGCTCTAACGGTCATATTCTTGAGTGTTTGCGAAGCCAGCCAACGGTCCACTAATTGGACGTCTGGCAAAGTCATCAAACGTCTCCTAAGACGTCTGGTCTAAGGTCTGGACGTCTGATTTCATCAGACAGAACTAACTATGTCCAGCCTAACAGTTATCAGACGTCTGAAACAACAGTCAGACGTCTTAAAATACATTATCAGACGTCTGATTTGGGAATTAGACGTCTGGAAAGTCTGTTTGAACCCTATATTGGTTTTCTAAGTATTCTACAGAAAACCTAAGTATCCTAGGGTTGTGCCGGTGTTCCTAGGACTACTGTTAGGGTTCTTTGAGGCTCTTTAACATAATTTCTAAGGAAATAAAGAGCAACAAAAGAAACGAAAAATACAAGTACAAAAGAAGGAAATCTATCCTATTCTTCATTTTCTTCCATCTTCAATCTGTCGCTCCACGCGAACCTCCTCTGTTTTCCGTCAAGCTCCTCCAATCCGTCCTGGATGCGAGCTCGAACTCCGTCTAAACACGTCCACATTTGCAATTGACCTGAAATCTAGGACTCAAATTGCAAATGTTAAATAACACGTGTTTTGTTATCATCAAAACAAATGATCGTGGTGCTCTAGCACCAACAATCTCCCCCTTTTTGATGATGACAAAACCGTAAATAATAATACATAAAAATCCTCCCCCTTTTTGACATTATCAAAAAGGTTTGATTGGTTTAAAATTCCTATAACTCCCCCTTAAAACATGCTCTTCTATGAGTTTCTTTTGACAAAGGTAATATTCTCCCCCTTTTTGTAACAACAAGATAGCTATTATTTTTCTCCCCCTTACTAAAGGAAATTTAGCTAACTTGTATCTCCCCCTTAAAAATTGACAATTAGCTCATTAATTTTAACTCCCCCTATCTAAATGCTTATGATAAAAAGATAGGGTAAAGGGTTTTACCTCACCTACCATGGCCAATAAAATGGCCCAAATGGTGGTGGTGGATGCCACATCGGATGGGGCTCCCATCCGTAGCTTGGAGGCCCGGGCATTGGCGCCGGTCTCCAATCTGGTGGTCGACGTGCGGCGGGTCCGTTGTTTGTTCGCCGTCTCGTCGGTCGTCTTGTTCTCCTCGGTCTACTCCTTGGTTCTCCCAACTCGAGTTGACCAGACTTGAGCTTGTAGGTCCAGTCCTTTATGTTGTAATTATCCCTGAACCCTACAAAACAAGATTCTAATTCCTTTTTCGGTATCCAAGTGGGCTTGGATCCGGATTTGTTAGAAGGTCTCCTTGATGGAGATCCTTTCTCAACCTTAGGGCTATAAAACTTGTCTACTTTGTTGATTAATTTGTTAGAATTTTTCCTAAGACATGCAATTTCTTTTTCTATAATACTCATCTTAGTCTTTAAATCATAGATTTCTAACTTTAGACTATCATTTTCCTCAATCAACTTATTATTTTCATTGATGAGGTTATGATTTTCTAATAATAGGTTATCATTTTTAGGACAAGTTTCTAGATCCTTAAGTTTTATTTCTAACCTATCATTTTCATTTTTAAGAAAACTAAGGTTCTTTTTAATGCTTTTATTTTCTATCCTAAGTGATTTACTAATCTCAAAAAGTTCATTAAAAGCTTCTTGAAGATCGAGATTTACCTCGTTGTCTGAGTCGCTTTCGCTTTCGCTGTCGCTTCCTCTGGCCATGAAGCCGAAGCAAGCGGTTTCTTCTTCTATGGTCTTTTCTTCTTCTTCCTCCGAGCTAGAATCGTCCCAAGTGGCTTGGAACGCCTTCTTCTTAGATTTCTTCTCTTTTTCCTTCTTCTTCTCCTTTTTGAGAAGAGGGCATTCTGGTCGCAGATGCCCTTTCCCATTGCAGTGATAGCAACGTCTCGGGCTTTCCTTCTTCTCCTTTTTCTCTTTCTTTAATTCCCTACAAAACTTGGAAAAATTTTTAAGTAAAATTCTAAAGTCTTCGTCGTCGGAACTTACCTCGCTATCCGACGCGGCTCTGAAGGCGAGAGTCTTCTTTAGTTTAGGCTCCGGTGTATCCTTCTTCTTCTGCTTCAACTTAGTCTCGTAGGCCATCAGATTGCCTAGGAGATCTTCCATGTTGAGCTCCTCCATTTCGTTCGCCTCTTCGATGGTGGTGACTTTCTGTTCCCATTCCGGTCCAAGGGAACGAAGAAGCTTCCCTTGAAGCTCCCCCTTGATGAAAGTCTTCCCTAAAGCTTTCAAGTTATTTACTATGAGAGTGAACCTAGTGTTCATCTCACTTAAAGTTTCGTTAGTTTTCATAGAAAAAGCCTCAAATTCTTGTGAAAGTAAATTGAGTTTAGAAGTTTTTACCTTAGAGGTACCTTCATGAGTTACCTCGAGTGTGTGCCAGATCTCGTATGCGGTGGCGCATTGCGAGATTCTGTTGAACTCCTCCGGGCTGAGCGCGCAATACAACGCGTTCATTGTTTTCGCGTTGAGAGAGAGCTCCCGGATCTGCTGCTGCGAGTATCCTCCGGCGGGTTTCTCTGGGATGTCGAAGGGGGTCTCGCACCTGGCCCAGACTGTGAAGTCGGTGGCTTGAAGCCACGTCTTCATCTGCAACTTCCAGTAGGGGTAGTTGCTCCCGTCGAAGAACGGCGGACGGGTTGTGGACTGCCCCTCGGAAATCCTGCTTGTGGAACAGCTTCCCTCCATGTGATCTTTCCGTGGATGTTACTCCTGTCGGCGGAAAACCTGCTCTGATACCAATTGTAATTTCCCTACTTGGAGGGGTGACGTAATAATTGCGGAAATAAAAATATAAACAATCTCACAAAAATAAGCAATCACAAAATGTACATAGGAATTTTTAGGTGGAAATCCAAACCGGGTGAAAACCACCACCTAACCCTCTCGAGTTAGGATTTTCCGATCAACCTAGTCGATCAAATCCACTAAACGAATCACTTTAAAACGAGGGTGATTCTACCTCAGTACAACCACGCTACAAGTACGAGGGTAGCGTTCCTCAACCCCTTCTCTCCATGAGAAGGATTTTGTCCCACAAAGGAGACGGGAATTCGCAAAGCGAATACCCAACCAAAAGACAAAGGTAAAATAAACAACAAACCTATAGAGCCAACAAAGTAATAAACCTAAGCTTCTATAGGATTTAGGAAACTCCCCTTTGCAAGGAGTGCGTCGAAGATGACGCGGTGTGTGAGCCACGCGACGGCGCAACTTCGCTCTCGTGAACTACGGCGGGAGAGCGGGTGCGCAACAGCTTGATGCTCTCAAGAGAATGGTGCTTGAGCTTGGAGAGCAAGAGCTAGCTAGGACACAAGAGAGTGGAAAGTGTAATACAAATTGTTTCTTGTGTATCTTGGTCTCTCTAGGTGTGTGTTGGTGTGTAAAGGCTCCCCTCTATTTATAGAGGCCTTAGGAAGGTTTTGGAAGGCTTGGAAAAGCTTCCATAGCCGTTGGGTGCAAAGCCCAAGTGAATCAGCCCGAAATCAGGAACAATCATTGTTCTGACAGGCTTATCAGACGTCTAATTCTAGCATCAGACGTCTGGAAGTTCACTATAAGACGTCTGATTCAAAGGTCAGACGTCTGATTTTGGGTGGGTCTCTCCCTGACTTGGATCAGATCTAAACAGGGTTTTTACGCAAGTCCATCAGATGACATACAGGACGTCTGGCACTATGTCTGGACGTCTGGAAACCTACTTTTACTGTGGGAATTGATTTCCAAACGTTGCAACGGCTAGAAAATCTCTGAGAAGAGATTTTGGGTCAGCCGAGGCAAAACGGTCATTTATCAGACGTCTGGAAAGGCCTAAGGATGTCTGATAAGGCTCTAACGGTCATATTCTTGAGTGTTTGCGAAGCCAGCCAACGGTCCACTAATTGGACGTCTGGCAAAGTCATCAGACGTCTTCTAAGACGTCTGGTCTAAGGTCTGGACGTCTGATTTCATCAGACAGAACTAACTATGTCCAGCCTAACAGTTATCAGACGTCTGAAACAACAGTCAGACGTCTTAAAATACATTATCAGACGTCTGATTTGGGAATTAGACGTCTGGAAAGTCTGTTTGAACCCTATATTGGTTTTCTAAGTATTCTACAGAAAACCTAAGTATCCTAGGGTTGTGCCGGTGTTCTTAGGACTACTGTTAGGGTTCTTTGAGGCTCTTTAACATAATTTCTAAGGAAATAAAGAGCAACAAAAGAAACGAAAAATACAAGTACAAAAGAAGGAAATCTATCCTATTCTTCATTTCCTTCCATCTTCAATCTGTCGCTCCACGCGAACCTCCTCTGTTTTCCGTCAAGCTCCTCCAATCCGTCCTGGATGCGAGCTCGAACTCCGTCTAAACACGTCCACATTTGCAATTGACCTGAAATCTAGGACTCAAATTGCAAATGTTAAATAACACGTGTTTTGTTATCATCAAAACAAATGATCGTGGTGCTCTAGCACCAACAAAGCCCCCTGCCCACTGGTCGCTCACTCGCAGTTGTTCTTCCTCGCGCCCAATCCGCGTGTGCACGCTATGAGCCGTCCGATCGAAGATCGGACAGCTGGGATCTTGCACGAGGCACTCGCCTAGATCGCGCCCTTACGCCTGCGTCATCACGCACATCTGGCCAGGGCGCATTTGTGGGTGCCACGTCGCACTATCTCGCCCATCCACTGCTGATCAGGCAACTCAATTTCGCCCACGCGCGTCGCCGACTCTGAATTTCAACTCCATGCAGCTCGTACTCGCGTCGCGTAGTCGTGGGCGTGCGTTTCAACCGTTGCTCTACACCCGCTGCTTTGTCGCGGCGACCGTGGGCATGCGCACGGTTCTCAATCGTTCGATCGGAGATCGACGGCTGAGATTTGCTCTCCAGATGAAGGAGGAAGCGGGCATGATCTGGACGTGGTGAGTGGGCGCCACGTGGTACACCGTGGGCTGTTGATCATCAGATCAACAATCAGAACTTCTTAGGCCCATTATGGGAGCTTCAGATGTCGGATTTGGCCGATTTCAAGTCCGTTGGACTCCATTCGTCATTCTGAATCCATCTGTGCAGTCCAATTGCTCATTTGAGGCTTGCTTTGACAAGTGCTCATACAAATGGCCATTAATACTGTTTGATAAGCAATCTTGACATATGATGCATGCAATGCTCCCATTCTACTTATGTTGTGTTATCTGTGCCTTTTATTCTTAAGATGGGCCCTATTTAACAGAATTATCACCCTCAGATGCAGTGTTATCAAGTACCACCATCGCTGATAATGGCTCTCGGAATCTCGAACAGACTAAAGATGTTTTTCTTGACGAAATCGATGACCACCTTGTGGTCATTAGTTCAGGTGGGAATAGTCTCGATCCAATTTGACATGTAATCAACAGTAACGAGAATGTACTGGTGTCCAAATGAAGGGAGGAAGGGTTCCATGAAATTGATGCCCCAAATGTCAAAAATTTCGACGGGAAGAATTGGGTTTAGAGGCATCATGTCTCTCTCGATTATGCTCCCAAGTGTCTGGCATTGGGAACACGACCTTGAGAATTCCTGGGCATCCTTGAATAACGACAGCCAATAGAATCCAAATTGCAAAATCTTTATAGCCGTCCTTTTCCAGAAGAAATGTCCACCACACGCAGATGCATGGCAAAACTCGAGTATACTTTTGAATTCATTCTTTGGAACACATCGGCGAATAATCTGATCAGAGTCGATGCGGTACAGTTCAGAGTCCTCCCAGAAGTAATATTTGGCCTCAGATTTGAGTCTATCTCGTTGTTGCTTGGTCCAATTCTGGGGGATTTGACCAACGGCCAAATAATTTACAATGTCAGCAAACCACGGGGTTTGGACACCTGATACTGTAAGTAAAGTCTCCTCTGGAAAAGTATCAGCAATTGGAATATCCAGATGAGAAGAATCTCGTAGAAGTCTCGAAAGATGTTCTGCACCACATTTTGTGCCCCGAATTTATCTTTGATTTCAAGATCGAATTTTTGAAGCAGAAGAATCCATCGAATAAGCCGGGGTTTGGCATCCTTTTTGGCCAAGAGATGTCTCAAAGTCGAGTGGTCGGTGTAAATTATGACGTGAGATCCTAAGAGATAAGCCCTGAATTTCTCCAAAGCAAATACTACAACTAGCAATTCCTTCTCAGTAACAGGGTAATTCCTCTGGGCCTCGTCCAAAGTTTTGTTAGCGTAGTAAATGACAGAGGGCTTCCTGTCAATCTTTTGACCCAAAACTGCCCCGACCGCGTAATCAGAAGTGTCAATCATGATCTCGAATGGGGCTGTCCAAACCGATGGTTGTAACACCGGAGCACATGTGACTGTCGTTTTAAGAAAATCAAATGCCTTATGGCATGATTCATTGAAATCAAACGGCGCATCTTTGGCTAGAAGGTTACTCAGAGGGCGAGTAACCTTAGAGAAGTCCTTGATGAACCTCCTATAGAATCCCACATGACCAAGAAATGATCGAATTTGTTCAACAGATGTGGGAGGAGGAAGTTTTGAGATAGCATCAACCTTAGCTTTGTCAACTTCAATTCTCCATTCAGAGATTACATGACCCAAGACGATGCCTTGTTGTGTCATGAAATGACTCTTTTCTCAACTAAGGACCAATCTTATTTTGATGCATCTTTTAAGGATCATTTCAAGAGTAGCCAGGCAAGAATCAAACAGTTCTTCGAAAACAGAGAAATTGTCCATGAAGACTTCCATAAATTCTCCTACCATGTCAGATAATATGGCTAGCATACACCTTTGAAAAGTCGTGGATGCATTGCATAAGCCGAATGGCATCCTACGGAAAGCAAATGTTCCGTAGGGACAGGTGAAAGTCATTTTCTCCTGATCCTTGGGATGGATAGGGACTTGATTGTATCCTAAGTAACCGTCTAGGAAATAGAAGTACTTCTACCCAGCTAGTCTTTCTAGGATTTGATTGATAAAGGGCAAAGGGAAATGATCTTTTTTCGTGGCTGTGTTTAGCTTCCTGTAATCGATACAAACCCTCTAAGAGGAAGCTGAACGAGTTGTGACAGATTCTCTTCTCTTATTAGTCACAATGGTAAATCCGACTTTCTTGGGAACAATTTGTACAGGACTTACCCAAGGACTATCAGAGATTGGATAAATGATTCCTACGTCGAGCCACTTGATAATTTCCTTCTTGACCACTTCTCGCATATTAGGGTTTAATCGCCTCTGCATTTGGCTAGAAGGGCGGGATCCATCTTCCATGAATATTCTGTGATTGCAGTAAGGTGGTTTGATCCCCCTAAGGTCATGAATAATCTAATCAATTGCCTCCTTGTGTTCCTTTAAGACCTTGATCAGTTTAATCTTCTGCTCCTTAGTTAATCTAGCACTGATATTCATAGGGAGCGTCTTTTGTGGTCCCAAAAATTGATATTTTAGACTCTTAGGCAATGGTTTCAGTTCGAGCTGGGCAGGTTTAGGATTGAAGATAAGGATGATGCTAATGAAGATTCCTCAAGAGGAAGAGGTTGAGAGTGAACAAAATCAATAACCTCTTCAGAATGTGGTCGGTTTGCCACAGAGGGTTGCGGGTTAGATTCACCAAAATTGGAGGAACTTTCAAATGTAGAAACCGCCATACATGTTTCAATATTTAAGTTGTCGTCCTCAAGTTCCTCTATAAATCCACAATCCTCGAATTTGTTAATCACCTTAAAAATATCCAATTTCAATCTCTGATCCTCAAAGGCAATTTCCATACTATTGCTCTTATAGTTGATATTGGCCTTAGCAGTAGCTAGGAACGGATGCCCCCGAATGATGGGTGTGTTCCTTAAATTTTCAGGTACATCCATGTTAAGGACAAGGAAAACTATAGGAAAATAGAAATCCTTAACCTTGACAATAACATCTTTAATAACGCCTCACGGATTTGTGATCGAACGGTCTGCTAAGTGCAGCATTACTGAAGTCGGCCAAAGTTCACCTAATCCGAACTTCTCGTAAAGAGAAGTCAAAATTAGGTTAATAGATGCACCTAGATTCAGAAGTGCCCTATCAAAAGTGTAATCTCCAATGACACAAGAAATCAAAGGAGCACCTGGATCTCTCTTTTTCTGAAGAAGGTGATGCAGGATAACAGAACTAGCCTGCTCGGAGAGTGCCACCTTCCTTGGAACAGATTCCCTCGACTTACGCTTCTGTGTGCATAAATCCTTTAAAAATTTAGCGTAAGCCAGTATGTGTTTGATAGTGTCGAGGAGCGGGATATTGATCTCGACATTCTTAAATATATTCAAAAGCCCATCGTTACTATCAACAGGCTTCTTCCTAGGCTTAATCAAGGCCTCAGGAAAAGGAACATGAGTCAAATCTTCAGAATCAGGTTCCTGAGCCTTGATTTCTTCTTCAGAGTTCTCCTTTCTCTCCTCAGGCTCTCCAGGATTTGGTAGATCAGAACAGTGTAGTTGTGGATCCTGAGTTTGTTTTCCACTCCTCAAGGTAACTGAACTAACAGATGTATATGGGTTTGGGTCTTGGGGAGGGTTAGGAAAGATTGGAGGGGCTTCATTAGCCAAAAACCTTTGATTGGAAGAAGCAGAAGAGGAAGGACCCTACTCAACCACCTGAGCATGTGCATGCGGGTCCCTCTGATTCCTGTACCCTTGGGCTTGATTGCCCGGATTCTGGATATTATGCGGGTTGGGTACGGGTTGAGATGACAGAGATCCAGGTTGACGAGAATTAGCAATGAACTCGCTTTGCAAGTTGTCTAGCGAAGTTTTCATTTGCTGCATGAGCTGGAGCATAGATCATTGAATTTCGACCATCTGTCGGTTCAAATCAGCCTGCCGTACGGGTTGACGTGCATTCCAAGTTGGCTGATTGACCTGATTCGAGGGCAGTTGAGTGTAAACATGACCCTGGCCCATTGGTCTTTGCGGAGCAGAGTTGCTGGGTCGAAATTCAGTTTGCTGCCCCGGGTTTTTCCAGGAGAAGTTAGGGTGGTTCCTTCAACCTAGATTGTAAGCATTGGAGTAAGGGTTGGACCTAACATTCTCCTGTACAGCATAGACATCCTCATAGGGGGAGGATGGAGAGAAAGAAAGGGAGGGATCAGAGAAACTGGGATCAAAGGTCCCAGTTTGGAACCCGTGGGGTTCCGATAATGCTGGCTCACAGGTTGAGTCGCATCCAGTTGATTCACGAACTCCCATCCAGAAGGAGCTCGCGACGAATGGAATCCCGAATTCTAGGATTAAGTGGATCAAGAATTGTTCATTGAGTTTCCGGCCATCCACTCCATCCTTTTGGTAACCAGGTCCACCTTATCCAGTTTATTGCAAATCAGTTCCATATCGAACGAATGAGGATCGTTGACTTCATTAACATTCGATCTGGGTTGTTGGGAACGGTTAAAAGTATCCATGGAGGCATGATTGATTGAATTTTCACTCATCTCCTCAAACAAATCGTGCACGCTATCTGCGTCTTTGTTGAGGAAATTGCCTCCGCAAGAAGCGTCCACGTGATTTCTGAGTTGTTTAGTCAACCTGTGGTAGAAGATTTGCATGAGCTGCCATTTCGGCACCTTGTGGTGTGGACACTTCCGCAATAAGTCATGGAATCACTCCCAAGCAACATGAAACAGCTCCCCTGGCCATTGGGTGAAGGTAGTAATCGCCCGTCTCAGAGCATTGGTACTTTCGACAGGGAAGAATTTCTTCAGGAAAACCAATTTCAGATCATTTCATGTTGTAATCTGCCTTCCTATGGTCCTGTACCAATGAGCGGCTTTATCCCTAAAAGAGTGGGGAAAGAGCCTCATGATCATCTGCTCTTCATTCACGTTTCACGCCTTGGTGGTCTAGACCAAAGTGGTCAAGTCCTCCAAATGCTGAAACGGGTCTTCAGAGCCAAGCCCATGAAAGTGTTTGATCAGGCTTAATACCTGGGCCTTGATTTCTATGTCTCCGGTAGGAATTTGGATGCCGAGACGTTCCCCATAATTTGAAGGATCATAAAAATCTTTCAAGGGCTGAGCGCCCTGCATTCTCTGGAACCATTCTTGCATTCTCTGCATTTATTCCAGTTGCCTTTGAAACATCTCCTTTGGATTCTGAGGCAGAGGAGGTTGTTGATCAGTTATGAGATCAATTTGGCCAAAATCCAATCTACGCCTCCTAGAATACTCCAGTGGTCCTTCCAATCGGGGATTCAATGACCTCCTTCCAAGCATAAACTAGGAAGAGGTCGGAAGGACTGGGGATAAGAATCCTGTAGTATAACAAAACAAGTCTGTCCTTAAGTGAGGTACCCTAAGGATCTACAGACTCTCAGAATCTGTCTTAAGATTATAAACGATTTACTCTACTTGCATCCAATCAATCCAACCAGTTAGAAGGAGGGACTGGGGAGAAGGTTCTTCCTTTGGCTTACGCCTCCGATTCCTAGTGTACCTCTCAGCCGCGGTCGTTTGACGCTACTCCCCTAGCTAGACATCAGATTGATTAGTATAAGCAGGTTAATTGTAGACAATCTCAGACTGGGCCCCGAAGAGCGAATCAGTCCGTAAAGCCAACATCTACTTGATTTTATTTAGGCCTAGGATTGTAGTGCTCATGGAATGTGGTGGGCCCTTAAGATGGGTTGTGCCCTTAATGATCGATTGAGATTGTGTGAGTACGTGCATAACTAGGGTTTTAAAGCAAGATTATTTTTTATGAGTAGATTTTAAGGTTCAAATCTTGCTTAAGTAGCTTTTAGGGTTTGGAATTAGGTTAATTCAATCAAGTTTCGAGGCAATCCCAAAGCTCAAACATGAGTGAAGATCTTTTCCTTTTATAATAAAAAGTAAAGTGGAGTGCCTGGTATTGACCTAAATTGAAAACCCTATAGGGAAGCTACTTGATGAGTTAATTTTAGGTTAAGTGGTGCGGTCCAAATAACTCAAACAATTAGCTAAAATTGCACCACTGAGTTAGGCACACAAGATGATTAACCTAGACTGATTTTTACTCTTTTATATGTTGATTTGCGTGTACCAGTTCTACAGATCAGAATCCCGGTTGAGTAGATAAAAATCAATTAGGTTATGTGCCTTGAATGTGGGTATGTAGTGTGTATGTTGATCTATCCCACAATAAGTATCTTTTTGTTAATTTTTTTTACGAGGGTGATAACACCACACGAGGGGGTAGTAATTAGGGTGAATATGGCCCAACTTTAGAATAAAAGGCGCAACATAAAGTAGAATAGGAGCATTGCATGCATCAAGTACCAAGATTGCTTATAAACTGTATTAATGGCCATTTGTGTAAAGCATTTGTCAAAGCAGGCCTCAGATGAGCAATCGGACCACATGGATGGATTCAGAACGACGAACGGAGTCCAATGGACTCAAGATCGGCCAAATCCGACATCTGGAGCTCCCACAACGGGCCCAAGAAATTCTGATCGTTGATCTGGAGATCAACGACCCAGAGAGCGCCACGTCAGCCCGCCCCCACCGCTAGCGCACCCTCAGCCGGCCAAGGACAAATCTCGGCTGTTGATCTCCGATTGAATGGCCGAGATCCGCGCGCTCGCCCGCGATCACCGCAACAAAGCGCGGGCGTGGCGCAATGGTTAGCGCGCACGCCCGCATCGCCGCGACGCGCGTTCGAGCTGCGCGGAGCAGAAATCGAAGCCGAGAGAAGGGCGTGGCAAAATTGGGCCGCCCGATCAGCAGTGGGCGGCCAGGATAGCGCCACGCGGCGCGACGACAGCCCCCTAGCGCCCACGCGCGCGCGCACGCCGGGCGGAAACGTGCGCGCGCACGCACGCCCGAGGCGCAATCTTAGCGCAAGCGCCGAAGGCTCTCAGCCCTCCGATCTTCGATCAGACGACTCTCGATCAGCGGCCACGGATCGCGTGGAGAAGACTAGGGCAGGCAGCTGACCGGCGGCAAGAGGGCTTCACCGACGTTTATAGAAGCGATTTTAGCGACGCTCTGGATGTCGCTAAAGCCCATTCTTCTTTTAGGAAGCCCTTAACTCTATTTAAACCCCCTTCTACCACCATTCAATGCATACTCTCCCACTTGCAACTATTCCACTCCTCTCCTAGCTAGTTTTAGGCACTCTCGTAATCGCCGGAGACGACGAGCCGCCGACGAAGCCTCCTCCACCGCCGTGGCTGCCTCGTCGCTCTCCACTCTCTCTCTCTACCTCTCTCTCTCTCTTTTAAGCTTTCATTTACTTTTGTTGAAGCTTGTATTTAATGTTGTAAACCCTGAACTATGAATGCATGTTTAATGAAATTATTTTCCGTTCAGTCGCCATTTTAATTTCTGTTTAAAGTGCATGATCAAAACTAAGAGCTTTTTAACCATAAACTCTCTCTCTCGCTCTCGCTTTTCAAAACCGTCTCTTTCGCAAGCAAAACTCCGCCTTTTTCGTGACAAGTGAGAAACAAAATCCGATTTCGATGCCTCCCTGAGACCGACACTCGGACTCACCTCCGTTTACTTCTTTTAAAATCGACGTATCAAGTGCAACTATAACGACACCTCCTAACACACACGCACTACGGTACGTCAGTTTTTGGCGCCGTTGCCGGGGAGGCAACGGATTTGTTTTATCACCTCCATTCCACATTCATTCTCACATCGTTTAATGCCCTATTTTCCTTTTTACTTGATGGTTGCAGGAATTCGACGCATGGACGGCGAAGCAACGTATTCCACGACGGTAGCAAGGGAGTAGGCGCCTCGAGGACCGATAGTGAGTAACATGTCTCTCATTGTTTGCTTGCATGAAAAAGCTAAAAAAAAAAATTGTAAAAACTGAAAAAAATCGGCGTGGTGTATGATTGCTTGACCCACATCCATAACACATCACCCCATAAAAAAATGTACACTCTAACATTCTGAACAAATTCTTGGAGTGTTCTTTTCTTTTTCTTGAGTGGTGTTTGTGAAGCCACCATGGGTTGACCTGGGCCGCACCACTCAACCCTAAAACTGACTCATCTAATAGAAGCCGCATGATCATTAAGATGAGTACACTAGGGTTTTTAGAGCCTCTACTTTCATCAAATTGTGTGCAGAACTTGACGTGCCCACTGAAACTTGTTTGAAAATATTAAGACACGTCAACCCTAAAAAGTACTAAAGTAAGGATGAAACACTAAAAGATACCACATCCTAACAAATCCTTGCTTGAAAATCATGTTTTGCTAGAAGCACACACTTTGAAAGTGGAAAATTAAGAGGCACCACCCCAATCAACGCCTCATCACATCACCCTAAGCACAAGCACTATCCTAGCCCTTTAAAAATGAGTAGACGTGCCCTAGGCAGGACTGAGTTAAGTCTCAAAAGGTGAGGTTTTGTTCGCTAGGCACTTGGATTTCATTCCCTTGGTAGAATCTGGTGACTAGGCTGTGGGGTA
Organism: Thalassia testudinum; assembly: GCA_037157565.1. Lineage (NCBI taxonomy): Eukaryota > Viridiplantae > Streptophyta > Magnoliopsida > Alismatales > Hydrocharitaceae > Thalassia > Thalassia testudinum. The sequence goes on along the minus strand of JAZHRO010000039.1, from coordinate 97,127,030 downwards.
GTGTCAAACGACCGCGGTTGTGGGGTCTATGGAACCGGAGGCGCAAGCCAAAGGAAGAACCTTCCCTGCAATCCCCTCGTAATCAACCTGGCCAGATTAACCTCGGGAAGGGGAGTCCAGTGCTTACGGACTTAATCAACCTTTGTGAGATTTCTAGGTCTTCTAAGGAATACACCATAAGGACTAGGCTTGTTTGCTTGGTTGAGGGCACAACTCTCTCGCATCTGTTCTTCCCACATCCCTCCATTTCTTCCAAACCATGGATTTCAATGCCTATCCATCTTACCCAAACTACCCCCAACAGGATTTGTATGCTAACCCAAGTGGACCATACCCACAGCCTACTTGGGCTAACCAACCACCAAGTTGGGGGTACAACCTTGAATATCCCTCTTGGCCCAACTATGACTAAACCGCACCAACCTCTTATTGGAATACAACCAACATAGCCACCCAAGGGTACGATTCAAATCATGGGGCTCCATATCTCGATTGTCCTCACGATGCCTCCTTATTTAGGTCCAACCCGCTTTACTGTGATAGGACCTACACTTTTGGAGAACACCAAGAACCCTACCCATCTCAGGATAATAACCAAGAAAGGTCATCTGAATTCAACAACCTTGCCTACTTGACCTTTGGATTAGAAGGAGTTCTAGACAAATGGAAATCAGAAAATGATCAGAAATCTAGGCAAGCCCAGGATCATCAACCTTTGATTTGGTCCCCTGATGAAGAATCTGACTGGGAGGAGGACTTAGAACCTCAACTATTCTGGAGTAGGACCAAACAGAGAATGATTTCTCTTGAAAAACTGGACCCTGAACATGATAGAATAGAAGACCCACCCAAGAACCTAAACACCAATATGGATTCTAATCCACAACCTCAACCATACTCTCTTAACCTGGATTTCAAGGAGGAAATCCAAAGGACACCAAATGACACCATGTCAATTCTTGATAACCTCCAGTTAGAACTACACAGACAGAATCAGGAATTGGTTAAAGGGCAACATGCCATGTTGGAGTTGTTCCAACAATTGGGGGAAGAAGGCCAAAGAAAGCTGTTGCACACAACGCCATTCATGGAATTCATAAAACAAGGACCTACCATGATCAATTGGACTACACCCAGTCATCCTGATTTGGTTCAGTCCACCATTGATACCCCTCAGGAGTTGGACAGCTCAGTGGATAAGGACAATAAGGATTCCTTGGAACACAATTTGGGGAGCATTGAGAACAAACATCAGGAGGAAACTGAGAAGGTGAGGGGAGAGGCCTTGGAATCTGAATCTAATCGGCCCAAGACAAGTAATCCGGTGGGAGTAGCAGCCAACGTCGGAGATGGAGAATGGAGTTACAATTTCAAAGAAATTGATTGTGAATCGGTTAGAATCCCCATCACAAATTTGGAGGAGGGCCGAGAGAAAGAATATGATCTAGAGGATGAAATTGACCCTACCTCTAATGTAATCCCAAACAGTGAATCTGATACAGAGGAGGTTGAAGAAAATATTCTTGAGATCAAGGGCTTGGAGGAAATGAGAAATGAAACCATAGTTGCGGGAGAGATGGATTCGTCTTTGGAGGGAGGCCTCATGCTTGGTTGTAGGGCTCAGTATGAAACTCTGGACTTTGTTACCTGCCCTACCAAAATAAGAATCCCGCAACCCGAATGCACTGGAATTGATACACTTTCGATGGATTACAATTTTATGGGGACACAAGCTGAATATAAAACCTACATCTTTAGTGTCTGGCGTGTCATATTTGGGGTGCGTTCATCCACAACAACTTGTTTGCATGCCCACAAACTAAGAGAGGTTCTGACACGGGCATGCATGATACAGAATTCCCGCCCCTTAGGAACGGGACTCCACCACAACCTTATTCGCATCTGTGGACTTCTGATTTTGGGTCTGATTAATTTTGAGCATATCTCCTTGACCCAAACCATTCCTATTTGTGCACCGCCTAGCTGGAGGCGTTAAACTAAGTGCTTCCTGGGAGGCTACCCAGCGGATTCAGACTGATCTGGTAGTTTACGTCACTCAGGTACTATCTTTTTGAACCCTGCTGCATCCATGAATTTGCCAATGAGGACATTGTCCAACTTAAGCATGGGGGGGTGATAAATTGCATAATCCTGAGTTCAATTAATCAGTCTGAATAAATAATTAAGAAAAAAAAAATGAATTTAGGAAGAAAACTTAGGCATTAGAAACTTGTCAATAGTGGGAAATAATACAAAAAGAACTTAAACATTTAGACTTTTCAGGCCTTCAGGCTTAATCAGCCCTGGTGTCTGTTAAAATATGGATTTAGCGGCAAATCCTTGCAACTTTAAGCTATTCTAATCCACCTACTAAATAAGGTAATAAGTATACGACTTATCAACTCACCCTCTAACTCAGGAAAACTTTGAGTCTAAGCATCTGCACACATTTTTGCACGGACTCACTTCTCGGAGATTTTGACAGAAATTGGGTAGCTAATGAACTCTCTAGGGTAGTATGGCTGGAAAGTTGTCGTGGGTAACAGCCCATTAGCAGGTTGTCCAGAACCCAACCACAGGCCATTTCTTTTTCGCTGCCTCTAGGTACATTTAAGATCAGGGAAGCCACCTACGAAAAAAAAAAAGGGGGAAGAAGAAGAAAAGAAAATAAACCACACTTCACCGCACAAGTATGGCTGGCAAGTGATCGTGGGTAACAACCCATTGGTCGGTTGTCCAGAGCCCAACTTAATAATTGCACAAAAAAGACCAAAACACCTAAGGAAGAAGCTGGGAAGTAGTATAAGCCGGGGAGATATACACTGGAAAATCCTTGTGTTGACCCCAAGTAAAACGAACGTATGGAGAAAGCTACCAATCGAACAAATACACTTTCAGGCAAAAATATTTTCTTTTTCGGTCACCTAGAGGAATAGAAACTCGAAGTCTGTCTCAATTACCATTAAGTGAGTCTATCACAACATTCACACCAAGATGCTTAGCACTTAGGGTTTTGACTGAGTTTTGGGTGGGTTGGGTAGCCGTAAAAAGTTACCAACCCACACTGAATTTCGAAAAAAATTCTAAGAAAATATACATACGTATACATATGTACATTAAAGCAAGGATTCGGGCGATTCGTATTTTGGCAGACACTCGGGCGCTGCTTAGTCTTTGTAGATTAAGATCTTCGTATATTTCCTCTTATTGACAAGTAACGAAGTGCCTAAGCAATTACTTCTTGAATTCTCCAAGGAAATAAAGGCTAGAATAAACCTTGCTAGGGACTAGCAAGGAGTAAGCATGGGGGTATGATAACACCACACAAGGGGGTAGTAATTAGGTTGAATATGGCCCATCTTTAGAATAAAAGGCATAACATAAAGTAGAATAGGAGCATTGCATGCATCAAGTACCAAGATTGCTTATAAATTATATTAATGGCCATTTGTGTAAAGCATTTGTCAAAGCAGGCCTCAGATGAGCAATAAGACCACACGGATAGATTCAGAACGACGAACGGAGTCCAACGGACTCAAGATAGGCCAAATCCGACATCCGGAGCTCCCGCAATGGGCCCAAGAAATTCTAACCATTAATCTGGAGATCAACGACCCAGAGAGCGCCACGTCAGCCTGCCCCCACCGCTAGCGCACCCTCAGCCGGCCAAGGACAAATCTCGGCCGTTGATCTCCTATCGAACGACCGAAATCCGCGTGCTCGCCCGCGGTCGCTACGACAAAGCGCGGGCGTGGCGCAACGGTTAGCGCGCACACCCGCATCTCCGCGACACGCGTTCAAGCCGCGCGGAGCAGAAATCGAAGGCGAGCGAAGGGCGCAGCAAAATTGGGCTGCCCGAGCAGCAGTGGGCGGCCAGGATAGCGCCACGCGGCGCGACGACAGCTCCCTAGCGCCCACGCGCGCGCGCACGCCGGGCAGAAACGCACGCACGCCTGAGGCGCGATCTCAGTGCGAGCGCCGAAGGCTCTCAGCCGTCCGATCTTCGATCGGACGGCTCTCGATCAGTGGCCACGGATCGTGCGGAGAAGACCAGGGCAGGGAGCTGACCGGCGGCAAGAGGGCTTCACCGACGTTTATAGAAGCGGTTTTAGCGACGCTCTGGATGTCGCTAAAGCCCATTCTTCTTTTAGGAAGCCCTTAACTCTATTTAAACCCCCTTCTACCACCATTCAATGCATACTCTCCCACTTACAACTACTCCACTCCTCTCCTAGCTAGTTTTAGGCACTCTCGTAATCGCCGGAGACGACGAGCCGCCGACGGAGCCTCCTCCACCACCGTGGCTGCCTCGTCGCTCTCCACTCTCTCTACCTCTCTCTCTCTCTTTTAAGCTTTCATTTACTTTTGTTGAAGCATGTATTTAATGTTGTAAACCCTGAACTATGAATGCATATTTAATGAAATTATTTTCCGTTCAGTCGCCATTTTAATTTCTGTTTAAAGTGCATGATCAAAACTAAGAGCTTTCTAACCCTAAACTCTCTCTCTCGCTCTCGCTTTTCAAAATCGTCTCTTTCGCAATCAAAACTCCGCCTTTTTCGTGACAACAAGTGAGAAACAAAATCCGATTTCGACGCCTCCCTGAGACCGACACTCGGACTCACCTCCGTTTACTTCTTTTAAAACCGACGTATCAAGTGCAACTATAACGACACCTCTTAACACACACGCACTACGGCACGTCAGAGGGTGAGATGAATATGGGTGGAAATCCAAGCAACCAAACTAACCTTAGGATTTATGCAAACACTTAGGTTAATTGGGGTTTAAATTAGTGTTGTGAAATGAAATCTATGGAAGGGAAAGAATGGGGAGCACTTACAGTTGTCTTCAACTGCACTTTACTCCGATCTACCGTTTGAAGATTCCCTGTTGAGGTACCTGCAAAACAATAGACGAGAAATAAAGCAAGTTAGAAAATAAAAAAAAGTACGCGAAATGTGGAAAGAAAATCGAGAATCATTGCTTCCCCAGCAACGGAACCAAAATGTTGAAGTGGAAAACTACGCAAAAAGGATTGGATTTTGAAAAAACCCACTGTCGTAGTATGATTTGCGAAGAAATCCGTCAACAGATAAAATTTTATCGAAATTCGTAAAGAAATTCCGGGTCGAATACAGGGAGGCTACGTCGATCTAAAATCCATAATTTTTTTTTTTTGGTATTTTTGTTTAAAAGTGAGATAATCACAATGAAATTGATATTAACATTAAGAGAGAGAGAGAGAGCAATCACTTGATTTATGAATAATGTTTTTATAACTAGAAAGCAGAAAATGATTATAACTAGAAAGCGGGAAATTCTATTCTAGAAAGAGATAAAAAGAAGGGGGAGAGATCTTATCCTCCTCGACGATTGCTTGGAGGACGAGCCGGATGGAGCAATGCCTGGAAGACGAAGGACGGGGCGGGAAGGAGGACGAAGCAGGAAGAAGCGGGAACAAGGCAGAACATCATCGTCGTTGCGGGATCCACTTCCGGAACGGAAGCGAGAAAACTTTGGATTTAGCTCTAAAGGAGAATCCTGGGTTTGTGACAAGCTTCTCTAGAGCTTTGGAGAGGGAGAGAGGTGAATGAAGGGATGAGAATTTCGTAGGGTAGGGGTCTCCTTTTATAGTTGCAATGATTAAGAGTAATTTGGTCATTACATATTCAAAAACATTAAATGAGGGGGTCTTTAGTGACGGATTTAAGCGTCACTAAAGACCCCACATCGCTATAGCCCCACGGGCACCTGCCGTCTCATCTCCCGCGCACCTAACGCACGTGCACGTCCAAGCAGTCTCAGCCATCCGATCGTGAGATCGGACGGCTCAAATCGCTCCTCGCCTGCTTCAACTTCGTGCACCGCACATGAGATCAGGTGTGAAACTGGCCGTCCAATCGCGTGTGTGCCCGATTGAATGATCTGGGTCGTTCGCAACTAATTGCACGGTTGAGATCGCGTGCATCCATGCGAGGAGAAGTGCTTCACGGGCGGCTCGAACTCGTGCTCTTTGCACGAGTAGCGCCTTAACCACTGTGCTACGTAGCGGTTTGAGGCTTGGCGCTGCTTTTGCGCTCAGCCAATCTTGGCCGTTGGATCTTCATCCAACGGTTGAGATCTCATGTCACACGAGCCTTTAGAAGTTGAGCGGAGGGGTGCGGCCGGGTGCGGATGGTTGGGATGGTGCCACGTGGCACCATCTTGATTGTCCATCTTCTTTGTGTTGTAGATGGTGCCATGGATGTCGGATTTGACCGATTTTCACGTCGTTAGGCTGCGATTGTCACTCCAAACCCATTCGTGTTGTTGGATTTGTCGTCTGAAGTGTGGATTGACACCATCTTGGCCCTTGATCTCTAAGCTTCCTCGGACTATATCTGGTGTTATGGATGTCTGATCGGGACGATCTTGGAGCCGTTGAACTCCAATCGTTGCCCTGATCAAATCCGTATGGTTGGATCATCGGTCCGAAGCCCTGATTAAAAGTCACTCTGCCCTTGGCCATAAAAGGAGACAATTACTATACAAGTTGTACAATTTGACCTAAATGCATGATTATGTGTGTTATACAATATTTACAATGTATAATGCTAATATGATACTAAGAACATGCATTAATAAATATTTTTTGCTATTTAGATGTATGCACATCACACAAGCTTATCATTGCTATAATCCTGATAAAGGTTTTTTAGCTCGTCATGTGGTATTTGATGAAGATTTCCTGCCCTTTCATTATATGGTGGATCCTAACCATACTATATCAGCTACACCTGATGTTACTGTTCGTATACAACCACCCATTGATTTAGTTACTTCTGCACCTGCTCCACCAACAGCTCAACTTATTTCAGATACTTCAGTTTCAATTTCAAGCTCAGTCCAACAATCCTCTCAACCAAATGGTCTTTCCTCCCTAAATCATTTTTCCTCCCATTCAAGTCCTGCTCCAGTACAACAAATTTCACCACCAAATATTCAGCTACCCCCAACCAGAATGCATTCTATGATTACAAGTTCAATGCATGGAATTTCTAAGAAGAAAGTCTTCTACACCTCTAAACATTCTCTTCCATCTTTTGACTTTTCTTCTCCAGAAGATGCTGAGCCCACTTCTTATTCCATTTCATGTAAAAATCCACATTGGCTTGAAGCTATCGAAACTTAGTTCAATGCCTTGATACAAAATGGTACTTGGGCATTAGTTCCTTGCCATTCTTCAATGAATAATGTTGGAAATGAATGGGTCTACCGAATTAAGAGGAAACCTGATGGGTTTGTTGAGAGGTTTAAGGCTCAACTTGTGGCTAAATTAAGGTTATCATCAACATGTTGGATTTGATTTCTTTGAAACCTTAAGTTCTGAAATTAAGTATACTACTGTCAGATTGTTGCTTGCGTTGGCTCTGGAAAATAAATGGCATCTTCGACAACTGGATATTCAGAATGTTTTTCTTCATGGCACTTTTGATGAGGAGGTATACATGGTCCAGCCCCAAGGATTTGTTGACAAGGATTATCCTACACAAGTGTGCAAGCTCCACAAGTCCTTTTATGGTCTTATATAGGCACTACGTGCCTGGTTTCACAGACTAAGTAATTTTCTTCATGCTCATGTCTTCGAAGGATCAAAAACAGATACCTTTTTATTCATTGCTAATAGCAAGGATTATTGTCTCTTCATATTGATATATGTTGATGACATTCTTGTCATCAGTTCTACCATTCAACCACTTTAAGCTCTTATTTCTCAACTGCAAAGTGAATTTCCTGTCATTCGAATTTTCTTGGAATACAACATTCTGATGGCCTTCATTCGTCTCAAAAGAGGTACACCGTACATCACTGATTTGCTGATTAAAGGCAACATGGCTTTTGCAAAGCTAGTTCAAATTCCCTTAGCTCCAGCACTTCATCAGAAGTTGGTCAAAGATGCTGGCAGCTCCTACAGGATCCTTTAGTAGACCTGACATCAGCTTCACTGTCAACAAACTTTCCCAATTGATGCATTTTCCTACTGATATACACTTTGAAGCTTTTTAACGTCTTCTCAGATATTTGAAAGGAACCTTGGATTATGGTCTATTGCTACGCCCCTCTAAAGCCCTTCAATTAATTTCATATTTTGATGCTGATTGGGCCTCTTCAAAAGATGATCGTCCATCTACTACTGACTTTGTTATTTTTCTTGGACAAACACCTATTAGTTGGCCTTCTAAAAAGAAACATACTATTGCTCGATCCAGAAGCCGAGTATCAGGCAATAGCTGATTGTACTTTCGAGCTTACCTGGCTTTGTTCTTTGCTAACTGAACTTCGTTTATCACTACCTACTACACCATTACTTCCATGTGTGAATGTTGGCACTAGTTACCTTACTGCAAACCTAATTTTTCATTCATGAACAACACGTGGAAATCAATTTCCACTTTGTTCGAGAGCGGGTTGCTAATCAAGAGCTTCAGGTTCAATATGTTTCAACTGATCGTCAAATTGCTGATGGATTCACGAAGGCACTTCCTACTCTAGCATTCAGGCAAATGTGTTCCAAATTGCAGCTACTCTCTCAACAACCATCTTCAATTTGAGGTGGGGGGGGGGGGGGGGGGGTGTTGAGGAAGAGGGGGGTGTCAGACTATCTATGTCATTTGTAGCAATTATAAATATTACAAGGAGTGTGTTTGTAATTGATGATGGCCTATAAAGCCCTGTAACAGCCTGCGTGATCATATAACAAACTCTGATAGCCATTTTCCTATCTCTCGAGCTCCCTGTTATGACAACAATGAGCTTTGAGCTCAAACGGCATCAAAATACCTTGGTCCAACACATTGCTCCAATTCACCCTGGTCCACATCAAACGATTTCAATCGACCATGACCAACTATGAATAGACAATGGCAGGAGGGAGGATAGGAAGAGGAGGTCTATTTCTCCGTCAAACGCCACCTTCCCCATCACCTTTCCAACCCTACTCTTCAGGCTATCCTTGTCCTCACGTTCTCCAGTGAACATCCTTGCACCACGAACCTCCCCTCTCCTTGCACAAGTTCTTAAATAACTGTTCCAATCACAGCACTCGTAAATGCAGCATGCTGCATGGATAACTACTGACGAGACAAATTCCCAACGGCAAGACCTCACAAGAGTCACAACGATTTGTGCAGCAAACTGAGTGACAAATTAGTTCCTCTGGACACTCTACATACAAATAGAGAAATGCCACCAAAAAACGATCGAAGATACTCTCACCTTGACAATGCATAACCATAAAGCAAACCATATACCTGAAAACCGGAGCAGTTGTTTCACGCATCTGCATATAATTGAAATAATAACTATAAAGAAAACCATGCATTATACGTAACATGCCAAGCACAAGTTCAAGCTAAACATAGTCAACTAATGGCTTTTGCCATGCACTTTCCACCTAACCAACATCTCATATGCTATCAAATTTCTTAGCTTTCCCAACCTAGATATACTGGTAAACTAACCTAGGGGACCAGATTGGAACACTCTATTCATCTTTGTTCATCTCGACGACCACTTTGCCAGTTGCATGCCCTTCCATGATCCTCGTCCAAGCTTCCTCGGCCTTGGTCAGAGGGTGCCTTGAATCAATCACCGTCTTGATCTTCCCATCCCTTGCCAACCCAACAAGGAATTCTACGTCTTCCCTCTTGGATGACATCACCAAGGGCACTAACTGCTTCTTCGAGAATGTGAGCTTCTTGAGTGCATACGTAAGCATTGTCCCTACACTAGGTGTTATGTCTATCACCTTACCTGTTGGTGCCAGATTAGGCTCGAAGGTCGACCAAGAGATATCAGTAGTGCAATGAATCACCCCATCATACTTTTTCCCCGAGGGGCTCTTCAAGCTTGCACCCTCAGGAGTCTTGTAGTCGAGTACCTCGTCAGCTCCAAGACTCTTAACCAGCTCTATATTACGGGCTCCGCAAGTAGCAGTCACATGAAGATTCCCAAGCTTTGCTAGTTGGACAGCGTAATGTCCAACCCCACCAGAGGCTGCAGTGATAAGCACATCCGCTGGCTTGTTGCTAGCATCGAACTTTGTTCCGATAGCCTTGAGGGCTTGGAGAGCAGTCATGCCAGCTACACACAACCCACTGCTCTCAGCTGCAGGGAGTTCAGGTGCCCTCTGCACAGTTAAGTTTGCAGATGCCACAGCATACTCAGCAAGGCCGCCTCCAGTCTGCAAATTGTAGAAAATGCCATTATAAGTAATGAATTTCACTATAAATTGATTCACGCAGAAGTAATGAGTTTAAGCATAAATGAGTTCCGCACAAGACTAGTGAACATAAAAAGCTCCATGTGGCTTAGGAAATTTGTTAAAATAGGATCCAAAATCTACTCTTAAAAATGGACTAAGGTGACTCCATGTTTTTTCTTTTTCTTTCTTTCTTTCTTTTATTTTTTTTTTAGAGTAACACGGTTCCATGTGATTATCGGAATACAGATTATAAGCTTCTTACCTGTCCTTACCTGCATTTAACCTTTTTCTTATAAAGGTCCACTTCACTTCAGATTCAAGATATGTTTTTGAATCATGCACTTTACATTTTCTTTCTTTTTCTTCTTATTATTATTCTTCTTCAAGAGAGAGAGAGCTGCTACTCATATCTAGAAGGTATACCTTCACCAACAGGTTATGTATGTCTTCCTTTCCAAAAATATTATACACTTCTTGCGTAGACAATCTTCATTATTTCAGTGGCAAGCTATGTTGAACTGCTTCAATATAGATTAGGACAAGCCACCCTTTTCATTTTGGACATAATAAAGATTGATAAATTGCATTAGTTTGAAGTTTTCTGTGGATCTGTTACATCAAACTCTTGCATCACATATGTTGTCACATAGGCATATTCCATTAAAACCTTTTGAAAATACACGATCCATTTAAATTCACATGCTATTCTTGCATTCTTCAACTGCATTCACAAGCATATTCACATTTTCTCCAGAAGATAACTAAAACTTCATCAGAATGCTCCCATAGTGACCGTCACCAGATTTATGACTCAAACATTGAACAATTTTGAATAACTATCAAATTAGTAAATTGTATGCATTACATCTTATAGCACCCATAATATCTGAGTAACATCTTGCAAGAAGTATTGGGGAAAAAACCGTGATAAATGAGTAAAATTGAGCACTTACAGCAGTTGAAAGCGAGGCTACTGCTTTGTCACCTTCTTTCATTGTCATCACACCGGGACCAACAGAAACTACTTCCCCTGCTACATCCGTAACTGTACTACCAAAATGTTATTCCTCAGAGAAATGTTGCAAGTATTCCTCACGTTTAGTTTTCGTTTCAGCTACTGTAATAGCTATTTTACCCAAATATATCTGGATTACTCAGTGTATGGAAGTAAAACAAAAACAAAGTATGAAATCTTCCCTCGTAAAATAAAGAAAAGAGTCTAAAGATCATTACAAATTCCAAGTAAGATTGTTAATTGCTCTTCTTTTAGTAATGAATAAAAGTATTTTCAATCAATTCCACTAATCTACATAACATTGAAGGATTTTGTGCTTCATTTGGTGGTGAGCATTGCTTGTTACACCATTTTCTTTCTCTGAAAGGCTAGCGGCATCATTTTTGCTGTTTTTTCTCCCGAAGAATTTTTTCAATGTACTTTGAAGGTCACAAATAGAACTAGAATCTCAAATAGCATAACTCTGTAGACAAAAATATTAATGTCTTTAACATCAAGTTGCATTACAAAGATAAAGTAAAAAATAAACATATATATCTGAAAAATAGAAATAAAAAAATACCTGGGATGAACGGGAACTTTCTTGGTAAAAATGGTCGAAGCATTCCGTTCTGAAGTTTCCAATCAATAGGATTTACACTTGCAGCTTCCACCTTCAAAAGAATCTCATCTTTTTTTGGTGAAGGAATTGGTACCTCTACATGCTACAACACAAAACATAAAGAGAAGTTAATTTTGTTACGTTATACTATGAGGGTGTTCGTGTCATTTTTATTTATATTTGGAGTCTTGTAGTATTTTCTCCTCACCTCTCCTTATAAAAGAGGTATAGGATTTTCTTTACGAAATAAGAGACTTCATTTCTTTCAACTTGGTATTAGAGTTAAATTGAGGGCTCCACCGAAAGAACCTTAACCCCTCCACCGTCAGCCCCCCCTCCCTCTCCCCACCACTACAGTCGTCGCAAGTAGCGGGCAGGCCACCGGCCAGCCTGTTCACAGTAGCAACTCAAGTCGCCGACGTTGGCTAGGCCGTCGTCGCCGACTGAGCAATCATCCCTCACCTATAGTCCAGGTAGCCATTGATTTCATTGTGCTCTCTCTCACTACCTGTGTGTTTGGCAGGACGGAGAGGGCACATCAGTGCCTCAGCCTGATTAGAAGACCTATGGATTGTAGTTGATGGAGTGTTAAAGTCAAGGAAGGTGATTTGATGGTATTTTCATATCTTATCTATTAGATTTGGGGTGTATATTCCCCTGTTTGTTGATGATCTTGTGGGGTGTGTATTCTCCTTTGAAGTGTTAACTGATTTTTGGACCATTTGTATGCAGATTACGAGGTGTGTATTTCCCTTACAATTTAGTTTTGAGATTTGTATTCTCCTCTGTGATATCTACTTTGTGTCATACGTGTTATTGAAGGAGTTTTGGGGTGTGTATTCCCCTGTTTTGCATTACAATCAAATCTGCAAGTCCTTAAGGAGGAAAAATCATATTTGGGCAGTGTGATTTTGTGGACATGGTAGCTTCTTCTCAGTCAAAGATTGTGCTGGGAACCGTCGTGGGTGACTCTTCTCCAACCACTAATGTGATGTGGTTGATTGACTTAGGTGCCTCCAATCATCTATTTGGTAATTCGTGGTGTTTTGGGTAGATCCAAGCTGTTTATCAAGGTCGCATTATATAGGTGGCTGATGGGCGACACACACTTATTGTTGGTCAGGGGGTAATTAATGTTACCCCATCTATGCAGCTTAACGGTGTCTTGTTGGTTCTGGATCTATCCATAAATTTGTTCTCTGTCAGTGAAATTATCAAGCAAATGAATTGTCATGTTATCTTTGATGAGCTTGGATGCAGTTTCCAAGATTGAATGACAGGAGAGACTATCGATAGTGGATATGAAGAGGGAGGTGTTTATCGACTTACTCAGGGTCCCATAGTTGTATCTTGTCAAATGACTTATACTTCAGGTAGTGCTCTACAGTGGCATAGACGGTTGGGCCATCTGTCTTTGGACAAATTATGCAGATTTATTCCACATGTGTCCCCAACTACACAAGTTTCTTGTGATGCATGCCAACTTAGGAAGCACCATAGATCTTTCTTTCTAGCTACTACTGGACCACATACGTCTTCATATTTTTAGTTGGTCCATCTTGATGTTTGGGGTCCCAATAAGACTCCTGATAGACAAGGACATCGATATTATTTCATTGTAGTTGATGAATTTTCCCGATTATCTTGGTTATTTCTCATGAAGAACAAGTCTAAAGTGAGTCCCCTTATTGAGAAGTTTGTGTTGATGATAAAGAATCAGTTTGATGTCTACATCAAAACTATCATATCTGATAATACATTGGAGTTTTGTACTCGACAGCTGGCAGATTTCTATAGTTTACATGGTATTATTCTTCAAACCTCCTATCTCCACACCTCTCGGTAGAATGGGATTGCAGAGAGGAAACACAGGCACATTCTTGATATGGCCCGAACTCTCCTTATTCATAACAGTGTGCCACATAATTACTGGGGAGATCTAATTCTCATAGCCTGCTATCTTATTAATAGATTGCCTTCCTCCGTGATCCATGAGCAGGTACCATTGCAGGTGTTATATCAAAATGCAAAGCTATTTGATGTTCCATCCAAGACATTTGGGTGCGTGACTTTTGCACATCTTCTTGGACCTAGCTAAGATAAATTAGTACCTAGAGAAGTCAAGTGTGTGTTTCTTGGCTACTTATGTACTCAGAAGGGGTATCGATGTTTTGATCCTCTACACCAAAAGTATTACATTAGTGCAGATGTCACCTTTCATGAAGCTATACTTTATTTTTTTGTTGCTGCCAGACAGGTGCAAAGTATGCCAAAGTATGTTCCTATGCTAGTTGCTCCTATACCATTTGGTGTATTCTCATATAGTGGTAGTTCTCCTTCAGCTACTAAATCATCTGCCAGCACATTCATATCAGTACCAGCAAATGGAAGAACCTTCAAGGGTCACACTTATTAGTTACCAGTTGCTTACAGGGCAAAGCCTCCTCTATATATTCCACAGTCTCCTCTGGTTAATGTTGATAACCTAGAGGCTACTTTCATTCAGGAGATTCCTACAGGTCTATATACTCGCGTAAAGGAGGCTCCTTTAGATACAGTGTCAGTAGGTGTAGGAATTGAGACCATTGAGAGTGCTTCGCCTATAAATGTTTCTTTAGGTCCTATTTTCATGAGTACTGATGATGATATACCCATTGCTATTTAGAAGGCCCCCCAATCATGTGTCCATTACTGTGTGGCTGGGAGTGCAGTGTCTACTCATTCTTTAGGTGCTATGTTCCATGCATTTACAACTGTTGTGTCTAGTTCTGAGATACCTACGTCCTATTAGCAGGCACTTTTGAGTCCACATTGGAAGGCTGCAATGGAGATGGTTGCCCTTCGTGACAGGGGCACCTAGGAGCTTACTTCTTTACCATCTAGCGCACATCTTGTTAGAATGAGGTGGGTCTTTGCCTTGAAATGCAACCCTGATGGATCTATCTCTCGGTACAAGGCTCATCTTGTGACAAAAGGATTCACTCAAACTTATGGAGTGTATTTCTTTGACACATTCTCGCTAGTGGCTCAGCTCTCTACCGTTCGCATTTTTACTTCTATGGTTGCGCACTCTAGCTAGGCACTTTATTAACTGGATGTCAAAATTATTTTTCTTTATGGAGATCTTTAGGAGGAGATATACATGCAGCAGCCTCTAGGATTTGAGGCTTAAGGGGAGTGTGTGTGTGTAGACTACGTAAGGCAATCTATAGCCTTAACCAGTGTCACAAAGCAAGGTTCCAGCGACTATCAGAAGTATTGTTAGTGATTGGATTCCAGAGGTCTTCATCTGACTATTCTTGTTTGTCAAAAAGACTAATAAGGGTGTTATGGCTCTACTTATGTATGTAGATGATCTTATTCTCACAGGTTATAACATGACCGGTATATCCCAGGTTGAGTATTTGGTACAATAGTTTGTGATTAAGGACCTTGGGAGACTCAAGTACTCTTGGTATTGAGATTGCCACGAGCAATCAAGGGATTGTTATGTCTCAGAGGAATTATGCTCTGGATATTCTTTAGGAGGCTGGCATGCTTGGGTCTAAGGGAGCAAATATCCCTATGAATCCAAAGGTTCATCTATTTGATGAGTCTGCTTGACTGATGCATAAGGTGTATAGGTAGCTTGTAGGAAAATTGCTCTATTTGATTATCATTAGGCCAGATATCAGCCTTGTAGTAGGCAAGTTGAGTCGGTTTGTAGACAGGCCTACAGATGAGCGTTGGCAAGCAGTAATGCAAGTGTTGAGGTATATCAAAGAGGCTCTAAGACGAGGACTTCTTTTCCAAAGAGGAGCTCCTATGACTGTTGTTGGATACTCTGATGGCGACTACACAAGTAATATTGGGGATAGGAGGCCCACCACAAGTTTCTGTATTTTTGTTACAGAAAATCCAGTGACATGGAGGACAAGAAGCAGAGCATGGTGTCACGTTCCAATGCTGAAATTAAATATCGTGCTATGGCACATACTGCTGCTAAGATAATCTGGGTACAGTCAATATTGAAAGATCTCCATGTTACTATTGAGGAGCTTATGAAGATGTATTATGATAACAAAGCTACCACATATGTAGCTAATAACCTTATGTTTTATGAACGGACGAAGCATGTGGAGGTAGATTGCCACTATACTAGATGCCTGATTCAACAAGGCCTACTTTGCAGTTCCTATTTAGCTTTACCAGAGCAAACTGCAGACATGTTCACCAAGTCCTTGTCACGCCCCTAGTTTGAGAAGTGTAAAAACAAACTGAGCATGGTTGATATATGTGTTCCAACTTAAAAGGGTGTGTTACGTTATGTTATGAGGGTGTTCGTGTCATTTTTATTTCTATTTGGAATCCTGTAATATTCTCTCCTCACATTTCTCTATAAAAGAGGTGTAGAATTTTTTTTACGAAATAAGAGATTTCATTTCTTTCAACTAATTAAAAAAAAACACTATAACAATGTCATTCTTTCTTATTACTACAGCGACGAGCTTTATGTAACCTCTGTGTCTAAGTTGTAACACCAATACCACAAAGTACTATGCCTTCAACATCAGATAGAAAAGTTTTTAAAGAAGGATAGAGCGATGAATTGAAGTTGTTGGTCATCTCTAGACATAACTTTACCAACCACAGCTTATAGTTCATCTTCATAGCCTTCAACGACAAACAAAAGAAGAGAAACAAAGATGTAGCAATTATTTCATTCATATAACGTAAGGCAAGTGGCAACCAACAGTGGCCTCGATTGATAAACAAGAGGGCTGAAGGTACAATAGTTATTAAATTATAGTTGTCACATTATAAGATAATGCTATAACTACCTCATCACAAAAGTAACATTTAAGATGCCCCAAGAAGGAATTAAAGGAATCCGTACCTTAATATTTTTTTTGGGAGGTGAAATGCATACCTTAATAACTAGCAAATCCTCAATAGGGCCTGTTTGTTTTTGCGTTTGAATTGCAGCCATGGTGATTATAAGTTGCAGCCACTCAGACGGATGTTTATTTTAAAATAGTGACCAAGCTTTTACCACTGTAACTACTTTAGTTGTGGCTGCGGCTTTTTCTTGCGGTCAACCCGTTGTCATGTGGCGGATGCAAATGTGTCGCAAAAACAAATGCACTCTAGAAAGTTTTCCAGAGGCCGAAGTAACAATCAATTTACCTACTATTACAGAACGATTCATAAGCTAGTGCCATTGTTATGACCATAGGAGAATGTCGTTGTTAAAATGCTACAAAAAAAAGGATAAATAAACAAACTAGAGTTTGAACTTCAAGATTGTTGAATTTTCTTAGATTCTTTAACTAATTGAGATTAAGAATAGATTCACATTTCCTACTAACAATTTGTAACCAGATAGAAGACTTTTGATCCATTTATATTGTGACTCTTAGGAAGGATTTATTCACGGTGGTCTTGCAAATTCCAAAGCTATTTCCTTATCAAATTTGTCACAAACTAGAATTTATTTTGGTCATACAATTGTCTTGGGTGCATAATAGGCCTTGGTTGTTTCTGCTTCCTATCTTAGGCCCTCCTTAACCTCACTCCAGCAGCAATTCTACTCCAAGCTAAGGCCTGCTGAACAAGACAATTGCTATTTCCCTTTCTGTGGATGCACCTCCGCCTCACTATGACCGAGGACGAGAAGAGAGAGATGTCAGATTTCTCCGGCAGGCATCAATCAAGTCAAGTCGAGAAAGGCAGTCCCTTATTCTGCTTACAACAATTAAAAACTCTTGGCATACTTCCCCTCTTCTTATCAACATCTTCACCTTTCACCTTATTGATTGTCTAGCACGCTTCACAGTTCCCATCATAGCAAGGCATTGCTTCCTAACTTCCATGAGACAATACTCCCAATTTTACTAGAGTACACTAAAGCCATACATATTGTGATGCCAAAAAATCATAACTCTCAATCTCTTACTATCACTAAAGATCACTAATATACAAATCTGGGATGGTACGAATAATTCCATCCAACAGCTACTTATTCCATTTAATCTCTATATCTTCAATCATTAAGTATTTTACCTGAAATTAACTAATTGAAAGTACAATTGCCTTTGTGGCATTAAATCTTCAAGAAAGAACTAATTTCCTTTTAAAAAAATTAGGAAAATTGTCAGTCCCCTAACAAGGATAACATACATGCCTAAAAGATGTCAGTCTCTTTAAAACTCCAAGGATAAATCTTTATCAGCCTCTTTGGTCACTCATCAGTCATCAATCAACATCGTCATGCAAAAGGAGTAGTATGTACTCCACAATTCACAAAGTGAACCAAACAAGAGACAAGCCAAATCAAATTCTATAAGCATACTAGGATCTGTTGTGAATAATCAGGCTATTAAAAACTCAAATCACGAAAGAATTGCGTAGAAAAATTAACTCTTCCATATACTGCCAACCCATCTCCAAGGGATTCATGGTTATACTGCCAACCCAAGTAACTGGACTAATTTTCTAATTACTCAACCAATGATCACATGGAGATTTTTGTGACAGTCTTCTTCGGTGTGAGCATAAATCCAATTTCTATTTCTTTACTGCAGATATTACTTGTTTCATACAAGTTTTACATAATAGTGTGTTTTATGATCTCGTCACTACCTTTGTGGATATGCTCGTACAAATTTAACTATTCGAATTTAAATACTAAAAGCTTATCTCTTGATGGAGGGTGAGAGAGTGAGTGAGAGCGAGAGCGGGAGAGAGCGAGCACCGAGGTGGAGGGTTGCTGGTGGATGTGGGCGTGGAGCTCCAGGGCAAAAAGCGGAGGGAGGAGTCCAGTGTGGAGCGGAGGACGAAGAGGGTTCCCCTGGGGGTGGAGAGGGTGGCGGAGGCGGGATCGGTGACCGGCACTAGTCAGTTGTGGTGGATCGGAGCGGGGCCAAGCAAGGTCGGGCCTCTCGAAGGACGGCCGTGCGGAATCCTGGAGGGGCGGCCAGGCGGGAGAGGTGCTACAAATGCCTCGACAGCGACCACTGGATTTGGGAGTGCAGAGAGCCCTGGCGGTGTTGGAGGTGTGGAGGACTTGGTCATAGAAGTGGCGGTTGCCGGAGGGGGGCCGAGATGAGAGGGGCAAAGGTTCTACCACCACCGCCACCGAAAGGACTGTCGAAGGCGGAGGTGGAGGCCCCCTGGTCGGAAGGCCTTAGGGCTCTGAGGAAGGAGGTGGAGAGTATTGTGGGAGTGGTGTTGGAGGGAGGGGTCTCGAAGGCGACGGTGGAAGCTTCTTTGGGCAAGGCGGCGAGGAGGGGCGGGGCCGCGGTCCTACAGGTGGCGAAGGGGGTGTTCGTGGCTGTAGGGCTCTCGGTAGAGAGGCGGAGGGAACTGTTGTTCATAGAGGTCTCTGCCGGGGTAGGGAGGTGGTGGTGGAGACACTCCTTACCACACGACGGGGCCCTACGGGAACATTTGCCGGAGAAGACGGTGTTGGATATCGTCATTGCCGGAGTTTCGTGGCGGCTGCACTCGGTCAAGGTGGTAGAGGCGATCGTAGCGCCGTTCGCTCGAGTTAGGAGTTGCGAGGCGCTAGGGCTAGCGAAGGGATCGATCGTGGCGTGGGTCAAGCTGAAGGCCGGAGTGAGGCCGATCAACAAGGTCCTGTTGTGGCTTGGAGGCTCATCGTGGATGGTGGAGTGCTCGCGTCGGAAAGGAGGGCGGCCCGCGGCGGCCGGAGCTGCGGGCTTGGCGATGGAGAAGATGAGGTGGCGCGCGGTTGCCGCGGGGAGATGAAAGGTTGCTGACGTGGACTCGGGACCCGAGGGTTTCACAAGGTCCACGTGGGGGAAACCCGAGGGTGCGGTTGTCGAGCATGACTTGGTCTCGACCCCCGAGAGATCTATGAAGATCTCGCGAGGGATAGTCGGAGATCGAAGGGCCGCTAACGCCTCAGAAGCAGAGGGGCTGAAGGGCAGTTCTGCGGGGCAACATGGCGAAGCTGATGGCGCGGGGTTTTCAAACCCTAGCAGTGCCTCACCTGCTAGAGCGTGGGGCAACGATGGTTGAGCAAGCTCAGATCCAGATCCGAATCCGCGATCCAGGTCCGAAGCTTCAGTTCGACTAATGGAGAAGCAGGAGTCCCCTATTGAGGACAATGACTCTTCCGGTGGCCCCGCGTAGCTCCTGGGGTCGTCGGAGGAGGTGTCGTGCTCGATGCGAGGCGTGGGAGAGAGCTAGGAGATGGTGCCACGCATGTAAGGGGAGGAGGTTTGGCCCATGCCAGGGGAGGCCAGACCAACGGGGACGAGGGGAGCTGACCCTCCATTGGTGGCCGCAAACAAGGCGACTCCCTAGCGCGAGGACTCATCGAAACAACGGGAGGCGTCCCCGGGGCAACAGCAGACATCTGGGAACCCCTTGAGGGGAGGTGACCTGGTGGCGATCCTTTAGTAGGACGGGCACCGCTTTTGGCGAGCGGGGGGCAAGGCGGTGGCCTGCGCTACCGGAGGAGGTGGTCCTATCGTGGTAGGCAGAAACCACAGATGGTGGTGGACGGTAGTGGGGGAGCTCCGCAGAGCCCGAGGTCGAGGGAGGCGCTGAACGGGGAGGACGAGGAGGTGCGCAGGGTGGTGGAGGCCAGTAGCTTCAAGCAGGCCACGAGGGAGATCACCACGTCACTTAGATGAATGGGGTGCTCACCTAGAACGTGCAGGGTCTCAATGACCTAACGAGGGCCATCTTGGGGAGGTACATCAGACAGTGGAGGGCGGATATTGTTTTGCTACAGGAGACCAAGCTGGCTGATTGTGGTGATCGAGTTTGGAGGGAGGTCAGAGCTCCTGGATGGAGGGATTTCGATCTCTTGCTGCGAATGGTTCGTCAGGAGGACAGATCCTTAGGTGGAGGGAGGATGTCTTCGCTTTGGTGGATGTCAGATGTGGGGAGCATACCATTTCGGCGACCTTGATCAGGAAGACAGAAGGTGCCAGGTTAAAGGTTACAGGGGTGTACAGTCCTACAGACGCCCAGGCGAGGAGGGCCTTGTGGGAAGAGCTCACGGCAGTGGCAGCAGAGCCCATTGGGAGCCCCTGGTTGCTGGGAGGGGACTTTAATGTGACTCTGAAGGTGGAGGATAGACCATGTGGACGGGGGAGGCAGGACCCAGGGTCAGACCTTTTTGTGGACTTTGTTGAGACCCATGGGCTTGTGGACTAGTCCTCGGTGTCCTATGCTTACACATGGAGGAATAACAGTGGCCAGAAGTCCTGGATTTACAGGTTTCTGTCCAATGTAGAGCTAGTGGAGGCATTTCCTGTGGTGGATGTCCGTGCCCTAGAGAGGCCATTCTCGGATCACACCCCTCTGTTGTGGCGACCGAATGAGGAGGTGCAGTTTGGCACATATTTTAAATTTGACAGATCGTGGTTGATGGTGGAGGGCTTCAAGGCTTCAGTGGAGGAGAGATGGAATTCGATGGAGGTGGAGGGTTCGGCGACCCTTTGTCTGGTGAAGAACCTCACCTTGCTGCGCGACTATCTGAAGCATGCTAGACGGGAGATCAAGGCATCTAACAGGGGCAAGGAGGAGGCATTGGCAGAAATTAGCAGAATTGACAAACAGGTGGACCAGGCTCCCATTTCCCCCGAGGACATGGAGATCAGGGTAAGGATGGTGAAGGTGATCAAAGAGGAGGACAGATGGATGGAGTTGGAATGGAAGGTGAAGTCCAGGCAGAGATGGTTGAAAGAAGGGAACTCCAATACTAGGTTCTTCCATCAGATGGCTTCTGCCAGGAGGACAAACTGGATAGACAAGTTGGTGATTGACGGGAATGCTTTCTCGAGAAGGGAGGTGGGGCAGGCGGCGGCGGATTACTTCAAAGAGTTCACTGGGAGACGACCAAGGGGATGCTGGAGATGGAGGGGGGAGGATACACAGCATATATCAAAGGCTCAGGCGAAGAGTCTTACGTCTGGTTTTTCAAAGGAGGAGGTGAGGCAGGCGGTATGGGGCCTCAATGCGAAGGGATGCCCTGGTCCGGACGGGTTCCCTGTTTTCTTCTTCTGAGAGTTCTGGCATCTAGTTAGTCCAAACGTGATGCGAGTGGTGGACAAGTTAACTTCCAGAAATAGAGGTTTTGATAAGTTGAACAAATATTACATGCTTCTACTGCCTAAGGAAGGGGTTGAGGCCATTCAGGACTTTAGACCAATTGCCCTGTCTAATGCAATCTACCTCATTGTGGCAAAGGTCCTGGCTAACAGACTGAGGGACGTCCTGGGGGACTTGGTGTCCCTTGTTCAGACAGCTTATGTGCCTGAAGAGGAATTTTGGATGGCTTCGTGATTGCGATGGAAGCCTTGGCAGCATGGAGAAGGGAGAAGCAGGCCTTTTTATGGAAGGTAGACTTCAGCAAGGCGTACGACTTAGTTCAGTGGGACTTCCTGCAGGCGTCTCTACGGAGGAGGGGCTTTCCAACAACCTGGATTGACTGGATGAAGAGATATGTGACGACAACATCCTTTTCAGTCCTTATCAATGGGAACTCGACGGGAGGTTGGGTCCAGCCTAGAAGAGGGGTACAGCAGGGGTGTCCCCTTACACCCATGCTTTTTATCCTAACGGCAAATGCACTTGCACGGGCAGCACACAGAGCTTGCAGCAGGGGGCTGTTCAGAGGCTTCGCAGTGGGAGGAGGCAGAGAGGTAGTGGTCTTGCAGTACGCGGATGACACACTCCTCTTAGTTGAAGGATCCGTGTTGGAAGCAAGGACGGTGAGGATCCTGCTGGAGCTCTTTGGTGAAGCGTCAGGGCTACGGATCAGCTATCAGAAATCGAGCTTTGTCCCAATCAATTTGTCTGCCATGGAAGCAGAGAGGGTGGGTGATGCGTTGGAGACTGAGAGGGGCTCCTTGCCTTTGGTATATTTGGGCCTACCCCTATCGGATCATCGGCTCAGGTTGCAGGACTAGCTCCGGTTGCTAGAAAGGATGGAGGGACGGCTGGCAGGGTAATCCTCCAGGCTGTTGTCTAGGGTGGGCGATTGACCTTGGTGAAGGCAGTCCTGACATCCATGCCGTCTTACTTCTTGTCGGTGTTCTGGTTGCCACGATAGATTGAGAGGAAGGTCTCCAGACTAATGAGAGATTTCTTTTAGTCTACTATAGGGCTGGCAGGTAGGGGGGCGAGGCTAGTTGCTTGGGAAGAGGTGTGTAAGCCTACACAGGAGGGGTGACTCGGGGTCAGGGACATGGGTAGAATGAACATTAGCCTCCTCGCAAAATGGATTGCAAGGTTGATGGGACACAAGCATGGACTCCTTGGAGATGTTATGCGGTGGTGTTACAATGACTTCCTGGCATGAGGGCCCCTCTGTTCCCCCCCCTGGAGTGTCCTTCCTCAGAGGCCTAGCGACGATGGTTGGGAGAGTGCGCGGCTTCTTTGACCCGGTGCTTGGTGTGAGGGACTCCTTCCGTTTCTGGCAGGATGACTGGCAGGGGGTGGCTCTACCTTGGGGGAGAGGTTCTCTCGGTTACTATGTAGTGTGGTGGACGCGTCGGCAAAGGTTCGAGATTGCTGGGACGGATCATGGTGCCCCATCTTCCGAGGGGCCTCTCGGAGCAGAGCTGTGAGGACTTCCAGCGACTACTGTAGGAGTTGGTGGGCTGGGCCCTAAGAGAAGGCCCCAACGATTTTTACTGGGAGGAGGGTGATTTTTCGGTTGCAAAGGTGTACCGCAGGCTGGGGTCCAGTAGGACCCCCTCAGACGTGGACTTCATACGGGACTGTAGGCTAATTTGGACGGCAAAGTGCCCCCTGAAGGTGAAGATTTTTGCTTGGCTAGTTAGAAGAGAACAAATCATTACGGAGCAGTGGAGAGCTAGATGGGTCTAGATAAGCGACCTAGCATGCCCCCTTTAGGGGGGGTGTTGAGGATGTCCAACATCTTCTGTTTCAGTGTCCGTTCGTAGCGCTAGTTTGGCAAGAGATGGGGATTGGCTGGATCTCCCACCAGGACACCGCTAGCTTCTGGTCCTTTCGCAGGGGAAGTGTAGGTGGCGGAGTTTTCGCCTTGCGCTCTAAGTATGATAGGGCAAAGGCCTTGGCGATTTTGTGGGGGGGTGGCTGGGGAGGAACAGGGTGGTGTTTAGGGGGGGGAGGCCTTATGTTGAGAACTTTGTTTCATCTATCTCCTCCCAGATTGATTTTTGAAGGAACATTTTGTAAACTCCTGATGTAATTTTATTTTGATGTGGAATGAATTTGGGTGGTTATCGATGGGATAACTGCCCTTTGCCTTTTCAAAAAAAAAAAAAAGCTTATCTCTTGATAACTTTCCCTCGTACTGCAAATGACCAACCTTTCTGGCTAAATATCGAGTGATGCGGGGTAAAAATTACCTTCGGATCTAAAATTCTGCACATGACCCAATAGAGGATCCGGGTGTTCGACTATAAGGTGTACAAGTGGAACCGACTCAACCTGCCCCACCTCAGACCAATCGGATCTCAACTGGAACCCGCCCAGTCTGCTAAAAGATTCAGTGTAGCATGGGCAGAAGATACGATAAGATGAGTCTGACCACCTACACCCTGACAGCTGCCATGTAGCCAAGTAACTCGGGGTACTAGAGCCCATCAAGTAGGGGTGCCCCCCTAGATTATAAATAGAGAGGGAGGCTCTCGGAAGGAGCCTCCTCCCTGAGAGAGGGAATGAAATCATGTAATACCACGTATCATGAAAATTATAGTTCATAGTTGGGAGCTCTGTCCTCCTCCTAGACATACATCCCTTGTGGTGGAACTGGGTCACCAAACCCTCGTTCTCCTCTGTGTATGTTTATGGATTGCTGCTCTACCCTCCTACGCGATGGATGACTTATGGCTAAGTAGCGCCTCCTATGCTAACAAATCTTTTGGTGGCCTTCCAAGGCCCATCAAATGGTGTCGTCTGTAGGAAGCGTCAACGAAAGAGCCATCGCTCTTCAGACCATCTCACCACTAGGAGGTAGGGCCCCTCCGACGCCCTGCCTCGGCCCTCTTGAGCGAGAATTGTTGCGGTGGTCATAATCACCTGCGGTCCTACTCGTGGCTTCCATCCCTTTTGAGGGGCCCGGTCGGGATGCGGCTTCTTCACGCCCTAATGACCTCAACTCGTCGCCCGAGGTCTCCAAGCTGGACCCTACTACCCCAAGGCATGAACCAGTGAAGAGGAACCAGAAGCCGAATCCAGCGGTCTCAAATATACGCCCCTACACGTACCGCCTACCCACTCGGGAAAGAGAGAATGAAGGTCCCCTATTGAAAGCGCTTGGAGAGCCAGCCGAGGCTCGGCACGAAAGGACATTGAACCTTAGCTCATGCACCACTCCCTTAGGAGCCACCCTCGGGATAAGCCGACGCTCGGCCGTCCCAGGAGGAGTTCCCACCAAGCCTCTCCAGCAGCGCCCGTCCGACGAGGGCCCGCACGTAGATAGTTGCCCAGCTAGCCGGACAACTCCTCTGAGGGTGTGAAGAGCAAGTCTTGGGAACACTCCGCCAAGCACTTAGGAACTGGCGACAACCCCAAGAGGCTGTCAGGAGTCGAGCGGAGGAAGACCGAGCCCACCCAGTCATGATTGGGTTGGCTCGAGGCTTAGCAACCTGACGAAGGAGGCCCTATGAGGCAACGAACCGTCGACACCCCGAGTCAGGCCATCCGGTTCATGAACACAAGAGCAATTCCCTTGACCGCGCTCCAGAATACCCAATGAGAGACCACGGAGCGAGTTAACTCCTCCAATGGATCGGCCAAAAAGTGCGGCAACGATGACAGCCCCGCCGAAGGCAAGAGTACTCCCAGACAGGTGCACCCCTGTGCCCGCCTGCGAGAAAAGGTTCCTTCCACAAGTGAAGAACCATCTCTCCCAGTGTAGCAACCGACCGCCAAGGGCCGCAGTTGCAGGCCACGTTGCGCAAAGGAGTTCCTCAAGGAACACACTCCCTTGGCCATGCACCGAGTGGACGTGCTTCAAGGGAGTCGATTCACCGAAGGTCACCGAGGCGGACCCCGCTGAGGAGGAGCCCTCAGGAGGATGCACCCCCCCTGGCCGTGGACCAGGCAGGCGTGCTAAAAGGGGGCAAGCACGCGAACTAGGACCCGTTATCCCAATGCTCCATCGAGCGAAAGGATAAGAGGCCTGCAAAGCACCTGAGGGACCACCCCAAGAAGAGGCCCCGACAACTGTAGGTGGCTGATGCGGTCTTCCAGGCAAAATTGAAAGCCAGGCAGGTTAGCACCCCGCCCCAGCAGACGGGCAGCGTCACCACCACAGCTCCCCCGCCTAACGAACATCGTCACCAGGTCTTGGCGGTGACGCTCATGCCCCCTGAGGTCCTCTCCTCCTGATGCCTGAGCACATCAGCATGGAGGTTAGAGTAACCTCCGGCTGACGTCACCCCAAACATTCGAGCCCCTCCTGAGTCGGCTCGCTCCAGGTACCTCTCTCCCAACTTTTATTCGGGCAAAGAGGATACCACTAAGTCTCCCTGCAAGATCCAACGAAGTGTCTAGGTTCGTTGTGGCAAGAGTCTCCCCCCTTCGAGGCAGCACCAAGCCCTTCGAAAAACGTGCTCCCCTGGACATGGGCTAGGTGGAAGTCACCCCCGTGATGCTTGCGATGGTCCAAGGCCTCCGCCTCTGGCATCTCGAGTGCATTAACGCACTAACCAAGGCAACCACCCGGGAGCAGTGATGCTCGAAATAGGTCCATAGCCTACTTAACCAACTTTCAGTGGCAACACCCGCAGCACTCTGAGACGCTCGGGTCGGGCACCCTTCCATGCTATCCTTTCCGGGTCAGTGTAATCGTAGCACATCCACCACTTTAATAAAAATGCCTCCTCGACTAAGTTGCATGCCTAAGGCGGTCAGGTTGACAGTAGAATTAGGCGGCCCGACCAATTAATCGCTAGTATGCGCTTGCCGCCAAAATTGCTCATTATGCGCCTGATTCCCTTTGAGGAGGAGCGTCGGACATGGAGAAGTCGCAGCTCGGCGTAAGCCCTCTAGAGTCAAGGCAAAGCAACCTAAGAAGCTAAGAAGCCCGCACAGAGAAGGAAAAGGGGAGCTAAGTTCGTGCAATCCAGCAAGGGGCAAACCCAGCTGATCTGCCAGGTGATTTCGGGATCGCGGACGAACTCTTCAGTCGTGACATTCCCCGCTTCCTTCTCTTCCCTCACGAATGCCTCTATTCTCGTCGAGGGCCGGGAGGGGGATCTCAATCTCCCCAAAAGTCTGAGGGCTACGACCTCTCCCCTCCCCCCCCCCCCCCCCCACCCTTGAGGGTCCAAAGCACTCAAAAGCGGCCTCTTATGGCCATCGGGGACCACGGAGTCCCCCCTGAGTCCCGGTGATGGCAAGACTGCCTCTCAAGGGCGGCCGGTGCGAAAAGTCCCTCACGTGTGCAGCCCTGCCGCACGGGGAGCGATCCCGTCAGCCACCAAAATTGGCACTTGAGGCCCATATCCTACCCTGGCGGTAGTAAGAGGCCCGACCTGCCTTAGCAAGGATAGGGCCCTGCCCCTCGCAATGAATGGTCATCACCAGCAGAGGGTTACGATTGCCCCTTACTCTCTCCTGGCAACCTGCCTCCTAAGGGTGGTTAAGATGAAATTTCGACCAGGCAAGCCACCTTTTAAGGTGGGAAAGAACTCGAATGGATGCATCTGACGTTCCATGTATTGCCGCCTCTTCAAGCCGACAAGCTACCTCTTAAGGTTGGCGAGAACTCGGACGGACGCATCCGGGGTTCCCTATATTGCCGCCTCTTTAGGCGGTAAGCCACCTCTTAAGGTTGGTGAGAACTCGAACAGACGCATTCGACATTCCATGTATTACCGCTTCTTCAAGCCGGCAAGCGACCTCTTAAGGTCAATGTTCCATGGATTGCCGTCTCTTCAGGCCGGCAAACCACCTCTTAAGGTTGGCGAGAACTTGGACGGACACATCCAGCGTTCCCTGTCTTACCACCTCTTCAGGCCTGTAAGCCACCTCTTAAGGTCGGCGAGAACTCGAACAGACGCATCCGGCGTTCCATGTATTGCCACATCTTCAAGTCAACAAGCTGCCTCTTAAGGTCGACCAGAACTCGGACGAACGCGTCCGACGTTCCATGTGCTACCGCCTCTTCAGGTCAGAACAAACACAAGTGGACGCTTTCGATGTCCTTTATCCTGCCACCTTACAAGGTCGATGCGAATTCGAGTGAACCCGCCAAACGCTCTCTTATACCATCACCTATCTGGGTTGGCGGGTCATCTCCCCGGATTAGTTGGGGGTCGGACGAACCCACCCCCCAATCCTAGAGGTTGCTGCCTCTTATGGCCGGCCCAGCCACCCTCGATGGCTGGCATAGGCACTCGTGCCCCATTTACCGGCTACCGGAATGTCGTCTACAAAAAAAAAGTGGAATTAGGGCTTCTATGCCCTACATTCCGACGACTAAGGCAACAACTTCCTGGACCAATAAGGACTCGGACTCGTGCACCTTGAAGTTCCACACACTGCCTGTAAGCAGAACCCTGACCACTCCATCAGTAGAGGCATCTACCCACTGGAGCAGATGACGAAGGTACGGGCCATCTCGCCCAACGGCCACCATGCTAGCCACCAAAAGCCGAATCAGGACCTCAAGGCCCTGTGTCATGCAATGCCCATACCGCGGGCTTGGACCCCCGCGCTCCATGCTCCACCTGGCACGCTTCCGAACCTTTGCCAGCAAGAGTCCGACTTCCCGCTCTTGGCTCTCATCGCCACCTTCCAAGGTCAACCCCACTTCATGACCACCCTCTACGAAAGGCTCTAGGCGATAGTCACCTTCAGGGGTCGACCCATGCAAAAACCTCCTGCACTTGCCTCTCCCAGGGGCACAGTCGAGCGGGCAAATGCCTGGCGGTATCACACCCCATGGCCATGACCACAGAGTTACTCCTCACAAGAGCAGGTTCACCGCCAGAATATCCGTGTCCAGAAAACGACCGGGCCGCTCCCCCCCTTCGCGGATATGGTAGGCCCCTTAACGACCAACTTGCAGGTCCCCGCCTCTGCGAAGAGGCCAATGTGATAGACAACGGTTCAATAGCCGAGTCCAAATTAACCCCCGCGAGATTTTCGCCAGGCTCTTCAACCTTGGCTACTCGATCCCACCCTGACGACTCCGCCTAGCTCGTCCAAGCAAGGGATCCACCTCCTCAGGCGACAATTATCCAGCTACATTAAGAGGCCAAGGCCGAAGCTCAAAAAATTCTCAAAGTCGGCTCCCTTGGATTCCCATGGTGAGCACGACTCTCGAAGGAAGCGGCAGCCCTAAAACAACGCACGCCCATAAGCCCCTCCGACAGATCCTGCCTCAGGGCTCCCTCGCCAAGGGTAGGCACCCAGGCGCTCCTGCATCAGACACTTCTGCCCAATCCCCACGAGGGACATGCAGCAAGCACTGTCAAAGACAAACCTATCCCAAATGAGGGGTCTCATAGGAGGCCCGACTGAACATCTCTCAGATAAAGGGGTATGTCTTAAGAAGAGGAGCCTCAACTCTCCATGCTCCTCAACAAAAGGACAGAGAGACATCGCCTAAGCAGTCATGGCTCCTTGGCCCTCTGCCACCCAAACGGAAGGGCCCGAGCAGCACAGGCGAAGCTGGAGCACCCTCTTAACTCCGCCCTAGGCAAACTTGGTCAAGCAACGATTGATTCTAAGGAGTACACAAAGGACTGGGACATCCCGCTCAAAAGCCGCTAAGGCAAGCAGGGACTCTCTGCCCCTTCCTACCACCATATAAGGAAAGCTGTCCCAAGAGAATGGCGGAACCAGGACTCCCGTGCCCGACGGTCCAGTGGCTGTGGGGCCAGATCCTCAAGCTGGTAAGGACTTAGGCCCATACGCCCCGAGGTTCAACACACTTCCTGTTAGCAAAAGTCTTGGCCACCCCACCCTCGGAGGCTTCTGCCCACCAAGACGAATGGCGATGGTTCGAGCCGCCTCGACCAACGACCGCCATATTGGCAAATGGCAAGGGAGCAGGACCCTAGCACCCCTTCTATGGCCCGAAGCCACCTCCCGAGGTCAGTCCCCTTTCTCATCCACCCTTTAAAGGAGCCCCTCATTAGCAGCCAACTCCTAAAGGAACGTGCAATCGACAGGGGCATCCCACTTCAAAAGTCAACAATGCAAGTTGGGACCCTTCGCCTCCTATCGCTACCTTGCAAGGAGAGTTGATTAAAGGCAAGGCATTCACAATGAACGCCCTTAGCCCAACTATTCTGCGGAGATAAGCACTACATACCAAGTAGCCTCGATGCAACCTCTCACCCAAAGAGAACGTGCTACCCCCACCTACTGAGGGGAGTACGTGTGTCCACCCCATTAGGCACGCGGGGCGTGATCAAGGCACTGATTCCACCCACGGCCGATACAAGTGGGGGAACCAGGTGCTTAGCAACTAATCGACCCATGAAGGCCGCAAGAAGACCCCCAAGAGATAACCTACCTACGTCTTCACAACGCAAGCTATAGGTGTCCGGCCACTACCACAGATGGCCCTCTCCATGAGCATCCCGGTAGGCCCCGCCAATAATTAGCCGAGTAACAGGACAAACCTCTATGCCAAGTCGTTGGAGCAAGCAAAAGGGATCAAGCTAAGCCCTGTAAGATGCGGATCACAAAACCCATGCGAGCAAATCCTAGGCAAAAAATACATTTTCACACTTGGCGTACAAGCAATCCATACATCAAACGAAAAAATTTCTTCCTTTACAATAAACATCGACTGTTACATTCCTCGGATTATTGTCTCCGGTTAACTTATAGCTAAAATGAGACAGGATAGTATAAAGAAAATGGCGGCAGGACTCAGCAACTTCACCCTCGGTCTCCCAAGACTGCTCACACTCAGAAGAACATGATAGTGCAGCGGCAAGACAGGCGAGCCCTGGCACTCCTGCCGAGCCCGCCCAGAACGACTCCTCGATAGAAGCCGATCCGTCCCAGTCAACCACCACTCGACCGACAGGTGCTGATGGATAACAATGGCCGCTCGAGGCAGTCAGGGTCGCCCAGAGGTGTGGAGTACCCTCCAATTTATTAGTGAGGTAGTCCACCTAATCAATGCCGCTAGGCATTCAGCCAGCCTTCCGCAAGGAATCCGAAGATGGACCTAACCATCTGGGTGAACGTGGCGGGCGCCATCTGACCAAGGCCCGTCTGACTGGGCAAATACACTCCCACCCGAAGAGCCACCGACAGCAGCGGCCCACGCTCCACCTCCACAGAGTTATGGAGGAAGCCTAACGAAGTGGGAGAAGCGTCATTACTCCATGCAGGAGCAACCTTCCCCCAAGCCCCAGGCGGAACCTCCACGGCCTAGTGTTCAGTCGGTTCTCCACGCAAAGTTGAAGGGGACGACACCCCCAGTGGAACGCCCCCTGGCTTGCCCATGCCTGGGTCCATGAAAACGGAAGCGGCTGACAACCTCTCAACAGACGCCCCGCCGGATTCGCCGCACGAGCACTTTAGAGAGCTTGCTCCGCCCCCTCTCGACTCCCCGCCCACTTCCCATTGAGCTCCACGCAAGCAAGAGGCCCGCTTCTTCGTGCCTAGCCAAACAAGCTTCCCCTACGTGGGATGGGCCCCAAGCCAAACAGACCCATCGCGGCGTCCGAATTTGCCCGATAAAGAAAACCCCCAGAAGCTGCGCCAGGAAATAAGGCAAAATGAGCATGCAAGAGGGAGGACAAGCCACAACAGGCACATCAAAAGATGGTAGCCCTTACCTAAAGCTGAGTGTTGAGCGAGGGCACGAAGAGGGGCCCACCCCCATCTGAAAAACTACACATAACCACTCTTTGGCCGTTCCGCCAAACACACAGAAGTTCGATGACAAGAGCACTACCCAAGGAGCAAACGAGTCACAAATGTTCCTCCCCACGACTCTTAAGTTCATCAAGCACGTCCAAAGACGATGAGAGGCAATGAAGCAAGGCTTACATCGGGCCTCTATTTATAGCCCCACCTCACGGGCTCCCGAGAGCGGTAACGTCTTTCTACTCCTCTCTACGGATCGCCAATTCCCAAGGAACCGAATCCCCCAAGATTCGACACGGATTCCGCGAATGCATGAATGCACTAATAAAACCACTTGTTAAAGACCCCTGCGCGTTATTATACGACGAATATTCGAAAAGCCTCTCACGCCTTTTCAAAAATATCCAACGATTCAGGCCATGCCCTTTCACGACAACAATAGTTAATGCCAGCCTCAGCGTCTCAATCAGGCGAATTGCCACCTCCTAAGACTGGCACAAGCTCGGGCTAATATGCCCCACGCCCAACTCTTGCCACCTCCCCAGGTCGACATCGGCTCGGGCTCGTACGCCCCTTGCCAAAGTTTATGCCACCTCCTAAGGCCGGCATCAGCTCAGGCTCGTACACCCCTCGCTAAAGTTATGCTGCCTCCTAAGGCCAGCACAGGCTCGAGCTAATACACCCCATGCCCAACTCCTGCCACCTCCCCAGGTCAGCATTAACTCAAGCTCGTACGCCACTTGCCAAAATTATGCCGCCTCCTAAGGCTGGCATCGGCTCAGACTAATACATCCCACGCCCAACTCCTGCTGCCTTCCAAGGCCGACATCGACTCGAGCTAATATGTTCCATGCCCAACTCCTGCACGCCTCCCTAGGCCGACATCGACTCGGGCTCGTACGCCCCTCGCCAAAGTTATGCCGCCTCCTAAGGTCGGCACAGGCTCAGGCTAACATGCCCCACGCCCAACTCCTGCCGCCTTTCAAGGTTGGTATCGGCTTGTGCTAATATGTCCTACGCACAACTCCTGCCACCTTCCGAGGTTGGCACAGGCTCGGGCCAATACGCCCCACGCCCAACTTTTGCCGCCTTCTGAGGTCGGCATCGGCTCGAGCTAATACGCCCCACGCCCAACTTCTACTGCCCTTAAAAGCCGACACAAGCTCAGGCCAATACGCCCCACATCCAACTCCTGTTACCTTCCGAGGCCGGCATTGACTTGGGATAATATGCCCCATACCTAACTCCAGTCGCTACCCCAGGCCGACATCGGCTCGGGCTCCTACTCTCCTCACTAAAGTCATACCGCCTCCTAAGGCTGGCACTAAGTCGGGCTCCTACGCCCCTCACCAAAGTCATGCTGCCTCCTGAAGTCGACACTAACTCGGGCTCCTACGTCCCTCACCAAAGTTGTGCCGCCTCCTAAGGCCGACATCGGCTCGGACTTGAACGCTCCACGTCGAAGTTGATACTACCTCGTAAGGCCAACTCGAACCCGAGCTTACACGCCCTGCATTCAACCTCGGTACATGTTGCCCCATAAGGTCGACACAATCTTAAGCGAATACGCCTCATGTTCAAGCAATGCCAACTCCCAAAGCCAGAGTGAGGCCGGGCTCATATGCCCTAACAAGGGACCTCTTCCAAGCAACTAGAAGCAGGCGAAAACTACTCAACTCCATCATAGATGTTCTCCCCACCGCAGTACAGTAGGAAGAACATCTAGGGGCATCATTTACAGTGGAGTTTTGGCCACTCTCGCTACTCTCTCACCAGTTCACACTAGTTAGAGAGTGTGGGCATATGATGAGGGACAAAAATTACCCTCTGATCCAAAACTCCGCACATGACTCGATAGAGGATTTGGGTGCCCAACAACAGGGTGTACAGGTGGAACCGGCTCAGCCCGCCTCGCCTCAGACCAGTCGGATCCCAACTAGAACCCACCCAGTCTACCAAAAGATTCATCATAGCATGGGCAGAACATACGATAAGATGGACCTAATCACCTACACCCTGGCAACTACCATGTAGCCTGGCAATTAAGGGTACTAGAGCCCATCAAGTGGGGGTCCCCCCTCTAGATTATAAATAGAGAGGGAGGTCCTCAGAAGAATGGGCTTTCTCCCCAAGAGAGGGAGCAAAATCATGTAATACCATGTATCATGAAAATTATAGTGTATGGTTGGGAGCTCTGTTATCCCCCAAATGTACACCCCTTGCGGTGGAACTGAGTCACCAAACCCTCATTCTCCTCTGTGTATGCTTGTGGATTGCTGCTCTACCCTTTTACGCGATGGATGATTTATGACTATGTAACACCTCATACATTAACAAATCTTTTGGTGGTCTTCCGAGACCCATCACCGAATATCAATTTTCTCAACCTTCGATGTGCAGCATTCTTATCTTCCGAATCTAGAGACATCCAATGTGGTGGTGGAAACTGATGTAGATGATTCTCTCCTATCAAGATTCATGCCGCAAACATCTGCTAACTACTCCGTTGAGTAGTCCTACTCTGTATTCTACCTCTGTAGTCCTCCCTTGAACCAAAAAAAAGATAGAATAACCTACAGGGGAAAAGAAAGCGAAAATACATAATACCTTATTTATCCAAAAATATATCAATCCCGTAGGTTCAACTATTACTTCACCACTTTTGCCATCAAAATAGAAGCTCCTCTAAAGCTCTAGAAACCTGAGGTGCCTCGAGGAATCTCTCAACTAGTTAATAACTTTCTATCAAACGCCAATCCCCACAAGAACCCTGAGAAGACATTCGAACCCTCACACCTCCACACACCCACAAGACTTCTCTCAAGTTCAAGTAGGTTATTCTCAGCACTTCATATCCCCACAAGGAATTAGCAGAAACCAAATCATAACTCTATCAAACACCAAGAAGCGTAGAAGAGAAAAGTTATCCAGAAAAACCAACAAGATAAAACGGTGGAAAGTAGAAATGTGAGGAGGGATCGTGAGGTGGCGCTTCCTCCTGCTACCTTGAGAGAGGCGGCGCCGCCACCGTAGCGCTCGTAGAGGATGGCTCGCATGAGGTTACTGGCCATGGCAACAATACTGCAGTTGCGTCGTGGGTGTTGTTTGGGGGGTGGGGGGTGGTGGCCGGAGGAGAGGGGACATCACTGGTTAAAGAGAGCAGCGCCACGAGGCACCGTTTGCTATGTGGAATTGGTTTATTGTGGGTAGAAATTCAGGAGTGCGGGATTATATCCAAATCTCACTATTAGAAGTTTCAGTAGTTTATTTGTAACAGGTGATCGAGTTCTTAGAATAGAACCTTAATTTAAATGTATAATTACGGAGAATATATGTAAGGGATCTAATTTTATCGAAAGAGAGTGTACATCTGAGGTCTTAGAATAGAATCTTGACTTAAATGTACAATTACAAAGAATGTATGTAAGGGATCCAATTTTATCAAAAGAGAATGTACGTCAGGGGAGATGATACTTTCAAAATTCACAAAGGATTTAGTAGTACAGATTCTCTATTGTTCGCCTTTCTCTCTAATTGCATGAAAAATAAAAACTAATTCGTCCTGAGTATTTATAAGGTGAACTTCCTCCTATTGCGGGCTTCTTTTCCGTTCCCGCAATCTCGGGACTTGGCTATTAATAGTATTTAATCAAGTAAGGTGACTGTTTAGAATATGTTGGTGCCATACTTTGAAAGTTTCTCTCTGATTACCGCGGTCAATGCTCCTTGGATCCGGCACAGCCTGCCTAACGGCCAGGTATGTGGACCTAGGTAAACGAATCCACCTTGAACTGCTGGATCTTAATACTCTACTAGGTGGTCGGATCCTCTATGCGGCTGGATTCATCAGGCAATTTTTCTCCTCTCATCAGTTTCCCCCACTCTCTTTGCTTGAGTCATTAGCAAGGAGAGTAGCAGGTTCTATCTCTCTGTTACTTTTTTTACTTCGTGTGTACCCCGTGCCCTCAATGATGGGTCAAGTGGTATCTTCTCATCATTGATAATTAATCATGAAGCCTAGTATGTATGTTGGAGGGTAATTAGCCGCCAATCACTTGCATGGATAGGTCAAGGCCTATTCATTAGTGGATCATGTAGGCGAGCAGAACGTTGCCTGTATATCCAATAAGTATTTAGGTGGACAGGGTGTCGTGTATTTAATTTATAAACATGTCACTACCTGTTTGTTTAGGAAAGAATAGGCATGTTGTCGCTTGATTTTTCCATTGGCCTTACTAAGTCATTTGCTCAGGTATTTAATTGTATAATGTAAGCATCGTCTTCCACGAGTGATGTCCAATCACTGCAAGGATAATTTGTCGCTTTATGTAGATAAGATCTGCATTAATTGTTGTAATTATGACAAAATCGCACCTTGATATTCGGGACGGATAATGCATTTTGTGCTTGTCATTCGAATCAACTCGTAATGATTACATGTGTAGGAGCATTAATTGCGCCTGGTGATTAGCAAGATTTAAGTGCATTGGCATTCGCACGTAACCTCGACTTATAAATAGGGGGTAGTTGGTCAATAAATGCTCCTACCACCACGTTTCCGTTGCTGGAGAGAATAACCCTAAACCTCGTGGGCACCGCCGTCCCTGAAGGAGCAACCCTGTCAGGGAAGAAGGGTAGTCTTTTCTCGCCAAAGTTCCCTACTCTCAAGAAGATGTCAAGCATTTTTGGGAAAGGTGAGTCATCCTCCTCCACGCCTCATCTCTCTAATGAGACGTTTGGGTTATATACCTTCAAATCAAACTTTGGTAGTAAACCCTCTATTCAAGGATTTTTGAGGGAATATGGACTCAGAGATGTCCAATTCCAGATACCAGGCATTTTAACTCGCCTGTGTTCCCTGGCTGGAGGGGACTTTTTTGTGATTTGAAAATATGCCATTGAAAATGACCTCAAGGTTCCTTTGAACACTTTTCTTACATTTTCCTTTCATACTACCGCCTTGCACCTTCCTAACTCAGCCTCAACTGCTGGCCCGTTTTAAACATTTTTACTATTCTCTACTTCCACTTGTGCATCCACCTGCTAATGGGGCTGTTCCACCTCCTTTCTAGATTGATGCCCCTGAAAGTAAAGAGGGGCAAGCCACACTCTGGGACCTATACATTATACATCAGGCAGACTAGGTATATAATAACTGACCTGATGGCTAATTTAAAGGGGCAGGACCATCATTTTTTCCGTCTCCATAATGTGGAGAAGCTAGAAGTCCCCAACTCTTGGCAGAATCCACCCAAGAAAGACTTGCCACCTGGTCCTCATGAGCTTGACCCAGCTGCGAAGGCTAATGCAAGGAAAATAATGGATTTTGGGCCTATAGCCCGCTCTGAGTTGAGGCAGTTAGACGTGCAGGTGATAACACTGCATTTTACAATGCTAACTCTGCCAAAAGGGGATGGTCTTAAAGGTAAAATGCACAGAGAATACTTCATAAATAGGAATAGGAGCATCGCATGCATTGCACAACAAGATTGCTTATACTGCATTATTAATGGTCATGTGTACAAGTACATGACAAAACAGGCCTCAGATGAGCGATCGAACACACGGATGGATCCAGAGCGACGAACGAAGTCCAACGGACTAGAAATCAACTAAATCCAACATCCGGAGCGCCTACAATTGGCCCAAGAAATTTTGACCGTTGATCTGATGATCAACGGTCATGAAATCTCCACGTGTCAGCATCCCCGCGCTCCTCAACTGCAGTGCAGCACCAACGCTTCCACCGCAGGATGAATCTAAGTCATCCAATCAAAAGAGGCACTCTCCTCGTGCCCCACAGCCTTAGCACCTCACGGCCACAGCAGCTCACGACCATTGGATCTTCATCCAACGGTCGCTCGCACCACACCACCTCTGCATCCCCGCGACACAGTTGCGAGCGTAGCGCAACGGAAAGAGCCTTGCCCCCGCACAGTGGGGTGTGAGTTCAAATCGCCCTCTGTAGCGCAAATTCAAGGCGGGATTGGCGCGCGCGATTTCGGCTGTAGATGCGTGATCGAGTGGCTGGCAGTAGGTGATGCGGCACAATCCCGCGCATCCGAGGCAGACGCCCACGATGACGCGCAGGGCGCGAGCACAGCAAGTGCGATCCAAGAGCGCACCCACGAGCGATCTCGACAGTCCGATTTACAATCGGACGGCCCACAGTACGCGTGCACAGATCGCACATGAAGAAGCACGGGCACGCACGTGAGACCGCTGGGAAGGAGACTTCACCGATGCTTTTAGCATGGGTTTAGCGACGTCCCGGACGTTGCTAAAGCCCATACTTGAAATAGAAACCTCTTCTTCCTATATAAACCCCTCCCAACCACCCATGTAAGGCATTCAATTCACCTCGAAAGTGTTGTAACACCCTCCTAGCCCCCTCTCTAGCCTCTCTTGTAGTCAACGAAGTTGACGAGTCGCCGACGGAGCCTCCTTCCACCACCGTGGCCGCCTCGCCGTCTCCCCTCTCTCTTTCTCTCTTTCCCTTTAATCTAGATTTACTTCTTTTTATTCAATCATTTAACTGCCGTTGTCTTTATAAAACTTGATTTGCATGTTTAATATAGTGTTGATGTTGTTCTCCATCTTACTTTGAGCAATGGCTATGATTTAAAAGACTCTAACCCTACTCTCTCTCTCTCTTTCTCTCCCTTACTCGTTTTTCTACCATGTCTTATCTCAAGCAAAAACTAGTTATCTCCGTGACATTAAGTGACAAAGAAAATCCGATTCTTACGCCTCCCTGTGATCGACACTCAGACTCACATTCATTTCTTCTTTTAAAATCGACGCTGCGAACACAAACTATAACGATACTTTTAAACAAACACATCTTTCGCACGTTAGTTTTTGGCATCGTTGCCGAGGAGGCAACGGACCTATTTTGTCACTTCCATTTTATATCCATGCTCACATCATCTAATGCAATTTCTCCTTTTACTTGATGGTTGCAAGAACTCGGCGCTTGGACGACGAAGCAGTGCAACTCGTGACGGTAGAGATGGAGTAAGCGCAACAAGGACTGAATGTGAGTAATTCTTCACCCGTGGTTTGCTTGCTTAAAAAAATCTAAAAAAATGGTAAAATCGAAAAAAATTGGCGCAGTGCATGATTGCCTGATCCACATCCTTAACACATCACCCAACAAAAAAAAATACACTCTAACATTTTTAATGACCTAACCTTTTTGGAGTGTTCTTCTTTCTTTTTGAGTGATGGTTGCAAAGCCACCGTGAATTGACATGGGCCGCACCACTCAACCCTAAAATCAACTCATCTGATAGCAGTTGCATGAACACTAGGATGAGCACTTTAGGGTTTTAGAGCCTCTTCACATCAAAGGAAATCTACTCTCACCAATCGTGTGCAAAACTTGGTATGCCCACTTGAAACTTTTCTGAATACATTAAGACACGTCAACCCTAAAAGATACAAAAGTAAGGACAAACATTAAAAGATATCACATCTTAAAAAAAAATCCTTGCTTGGAAATCATGTTTTGATAGGAGCACACACATTGGAATTGGAAAACTAAGAGGCACCACCCCAATCAATGCCTCATCACATAACCCAATCACAAGCACTGTCCTAACCCCTTTTAAAACATAGTAGACGTGCCCTAGGCAGGACTGGGTTAAGTCTCAAGAGGCGTGGTTTTGTTCGCTGGGCACTTGGCTTTCATTCTCCTAGTAGAATCTGGTGACTAGGCTGCGGGGAAGTGTCAAACGACCGCGATTGTGGGGTCTATGGAACCGGCGACGTAAGGCAAAGGAAGAACCTTCCCTACAATTCCCTCGTAATCAACCTGGCCAAATTAGCTTTGGGAAGGGAAGTCTAGTGCTTACGAACTTGATCGCTTCTTTGGAGATTTCTAGGTCCCCTAAGAAATATACCGTAAGGACTAGGTTTGTTTGCTTGGTTGTACACACACACTTCTCGCATCTATCGCTCTCCGCATCCCCTCCTATTCTTCTCTAGTGTATGCACGGGAGACGATCACTTCATCCCGAGTTGTTTGTTTTGGGACAGGAATCCAAGCGACCTGATTCTACTAGAGACATGGCTGAACCTAGAGTAGATGAGGTTGAGGACCAACCCCCACCAGACATAATGGCCATCATCCAGGCCCAGATCAACGCAAACCACTGGCTTCAGCAGCAACAAATCCACGCCATCATGCAAGCCATACACCGGTTGCAGAACCCACAGGGGCAACCACCACCACCTTTCTAAGGCTCACAAGGGCAACCGCCACTTGATCCACCACCATTCCAGGACCAACCTAGGCCCCTCCGCGACTTCTACAACCCTTCCGCTATTCAAATCGAGCCGCACCTTAGGATCCCTGAAGGGGGAGATAATTTTGAGCTGAAATCAAATGTCCTAAGTTTGATCCAGAGCCACTTCCATGGAAGCTCAAATGAGGACCCCTTCCAGCACCTAGAGGATCTTGATTGGATCGCCCGGACTGTGAAACCTAGGAACATTAGCCTTGACATTGTTTTAATTAAGATGTTCCCCTTCTCGCTAAGAGACAAAGCATTTCACTGGCTTAGAACCCTAGGTTGACCCATCACCACCTGGGAAGAACTGAGACATGCATTCCTAAAGAAATTCTTCCCCGTAGGAAAAACCAATACCCTCATAAGAGCCATTACTACCTTTACACTCCAGGGCGGGGAACAGTTCCATGAGGCGTGGGAAAGATTTAATGAACTATTGAGGAAATGCCCACACCACGAAGTACCAAGGTGGCAATTGGCCCAGATCTTCTAGCACGGTCTAGACAACAACCTTCGGAACTTTGTTGATGCCTCATGTGGGGGGAACTTCCTAAACAAAGACGAGGAGAGTGCGTTTAAGCTCTTTGAGTCTATGAGCGAAAATTCGCTCAGCAATGCCTCCATGACCCAGTTTAGCCGATCCAGTCAACCCCGTGGTGGGATTTATGAGGTACAAGTAAATTCTGGAATGGTTGACATGGATATCATTGCCAAGAAATTGGATTGAGTGGAATTGGTGGATAAAAAGATAGATGAGCTATTGAACCAGACCAGGAACCCGTTACAGACCTTCTCCCTAGCAAAGGGAGCTCACAATGTTGACCTGGTCCAGCTCTTAAGCCAAATGAACTTGGAACAACCCCTGACCACGTTCCAGGGAGAGACCTTTGCTCCCTCAACCCTTGATTACTCTCTTCCCTCCCCCTTGACATCTGCTATCCTTGAATATGTACAGGCTGTCCAAGGTTATGCCAAACCTGACCCTTTCTCCAACACTTACAACACTGGCTGGTGTATCACCCAAACTTTGCTTGGACAAACTAGAAACTGCCTCAATTCCAGAACCAACCCAGGCCAAACCAACAGCCAAACCTACCCCCTATTAGCAAGGACCACCAGTTAGACCCCCATATAATTCGAATAGGGCAGCCCCTCCCCCACAAAACCAAATGGACACCTTGATAAAAATGATGACTGAAATGAACCAAGAACACCAGGAGGAAATGGCTTTAGTAAAGGGACAGTTAAGCCAGCTGTTGAATTGTAAACAACAAGGATCCCTGCCTTCCCAGCCACAATCAAACCCATGAAACATGATTAACAGAGGCCCCAATTCACAAGGGTTCCAAGGCAATCCTGGGCAAGCTCACATGGTCCAGCCAGCCCCACAAACACCTCCTGGGTTTGGTGCTTCTTCACCCTCATCTTCTCAAGGATCAACCCATGGTCCCAATGCCTCTGCAAATGAGGTAACCTTAAGAAGCGGCACTAAAACCCAGGATCCCAAATGGTCAACTCTTCCCGAGACTTCACCTTCTGAAACACCCGACTCAGAAGAGGCACA
The DNA here is from genome assembly GCA_037157565.1 of Thalassia testudinum. Taxonomy (NCBI): domain Eukaryota; kingdom Viridiplantae; phylum Streptophyta; class Magnoliopsida; order Alismatales; family Hydrocharitaceae; genus Thalassia; species Thalassia testudinum. The sequence goes on along the minus strand of JAZHRO010000039.1, from coordinate 97,085,513 downwards.
GGAAAAACCCAAGGACCCAGAAATAGATCCTATCCACATTCAGACACCATATCCCGAGGCCTTGGAGGCAATCAAGAAGAAGAAAAGTGTTGTGGAAACTGAGGAGCTTTTGGAGATCTTTAAGCATGTTCAGATTAATATTCCGCTCCTTGAAGCCGTCAAGCACATTCTGGCTTACGTCAAGTTCCTAAAGGATGCCTATACACCCAAACGTAAGCTAAGACCTCAAGCACCTAGGAAAGTTGTGCTTTCAGAGAAAGCTAGTTTCGTAATATCAAGCAACCTTCCGCTCAAGAGAACTGACCCAGGAGCACCCCTGATATCCTACAATATTGGGGACATGACATTTAATAGAGCGCTCTTGGATTTAGGTGCTTCCATCAATTTGATTCTGACAACCCTGTGCCACCAATTTGGATTCGGAGAGTTGACACCCACACCTGTTACCATCCAATTAGCTGATAGATCTATAAAATCCCCAAAGGGGGTTATCGAGGACGTAATTGTGTGGGTCAAGGACTTCTATTTTCTGGTCAACTTTTTGGTGCTCGACATGGAAGTCCCTAAGCATCTACAGAACACACCCATCATCCTAGGTAGGCCCTTCTTAGTTACGGCTAAGGCAAACATCGATTGTGACACGGGATGCATGGAAATCGCCTTTGAAGATAAGAAAATGCAGTTGGATATCTTCCGGGTGACCAAGTCTTTTGATTGCGACTGTATCGAGGAACACGATCTCATGGAACCTTTGGTCGAGGAATGCCTCACCTTTAGTTTGGTCTCGGACTACCAATCCTGTAACAATTGTTATGACCCATCACCATCTATGCCCATGGACCTCTGTAGGGCTGATTACCATCAACCAACACCATTCGAGGAAATTGATGTTGATCAACTCCCACCTTTCCCCTTTCGATCAAACAGTGTTCCACCCACACCTGAATTGAAGCCGCTACTCGAGAATCTCAAGTATTTCTTCCTAGGACCTGACCAGACCTTCACCGTAATTATCAATGCCAACCTAACTAGGGATAAGGAACTTAAATTGATAGCAACCCTATCAGAACATAGGGCTGCTATTGGCTGGACTATTTCAAATTTGAGAGGAATTAGCCCCACCTATTGTACCCACAAGATCTACCTAGAAGATGGGGCACGATCCTCCCATCAGATGCAGAGACGGTTAAATCCAAAAATGTGGGAGGTCGTTAAGAAGGAAATTATCAAGTGGCTTAACACTGACATCATCTATCACATCTCCGATAGCCCCTTGGTAAGCCCCACTCAAGTGGTTCTGAAGAAAGCCGGGCTCACCGTTGTCACCAATGAACGTGGAGAATCCATCCCTACCTACACCACCACCGCATGGCAGGTGTGTATTGATTACAGGAAACTCAATGAAGCAAACTAAGAAAGATCATTTCCCCTGCCATTCATCGACCAGATTGTCGAAAGATTGGCAGGGCAAAAGTATTTTTGCTTCCTGGATGGATATTCAGGATATAACTAGGTCGCAATTGCTCCTGAAGATCAAGAGAAGACCACATTCACTTGCCTGTACGGCACGTTTGCATTCTGTCGTATGTCGTTCGGGTTGTGCAATGCACCTGCTACCTTTCAGCGTTGCATGCTAGCCATTTTTTCAGAGATGGTAGGTGAATACTGATAAACACCAGTTTATCATCATTTTTATGCTTTAAAACTAACCTAGCTCTTAGGATTTTACTCTGCAAACGGATTTTTGGGCTGCATTTAGGCATAAATTAGGATAGGCATGCATTGCATTTTTTATTATTATTTTAATGTGTTTTTGTGAGTGTTAGGGATGTACAGATTCACAGATCCCTAAAACCCTAGCACTCAAGAAGGCAATTGGTGAAGGAGAAGCCCAGACTAGTTGGAACCCAGCTTGATCCAGCTCACCATAGTTGGAACCTAGCTTACTTGAACTAGGGTTAGCTCATCCCAGCTCCATTCAGCTAATCTCAGCTGGATGGCAGCTCAAGAGAGTTCACCTTAGCTCACCCTAGCTCAAGTCAGCTCAGATCCAGCTCAACTTAGCTGAGTCTAGCTCACCTCAGCTCCCACTAGTTCACAGGGAGCTCTAGCTAGCTCAGCTGAGTTGATAGGAGTTCACCCCAGCTCAGATCCAGCTACATTCAGCTCCACTCAACTCCAGCCAGCTGAAGAAGAATTCATCTCAGCTCAGGAAGCTCAAGTCCAGCTCCCGGAGATTCAGCTTAGCTCATCTCAGTTGAGCTAAGCTACCTTAGCTGCCTCAACCAGCTTGATTCTCCCCGATAGCACCAGACCTAGCTCACCTTAGCTCATTTTGGTAGAAGCTAGCTCACTTTAGCTTGGCTTAGCAACTAGCAAAGAACTAGCAAGCTAAGCCAGCTAGAGTAGCCCCATGCCAGCCTCTTCAGCAGCAGCCAGCTCCAGCTCCAGCTCCAGACTTCTTCTCCTCAGCTCCCTCCTCCAAACCCTAGCTCCAACACCTTCTCCTCTACTCCTCCATTAGCTAAGCTAGCTTAGCTTAGCTTAGCTTAGCTATGCTCCAACTTCCTTGGCTTGTACTACCCCAAAAACCCACCTACCAACTCTATCCAACTAGCTCCACCTAAGCTCCACATAAGCTAACCTACTTGGCACCAACCTAACCTACCCACCACCTCCAAAAGACACCTAAAAGTGGCGCCAAAAACTACCCATAACCACCCCTTAATGGCGCCACTTTTCCCTCCAAAATCTCCCCTCATCTCCACCACACAATCTCCCTTGAACCCATCTCCACCATCCACCTAACCCCCCTTCTAGAAGACCCCATGTTGGCGCCAACATGGTGGTGTCTCTCCACCACCAAAAGACACCAACACCACCATAACTACCCCCTTTAACACCTCTTGGGTTGGCGCCAACTCTCCTTAGCCATAGGATCACCAACCACCTCCATTCTTCCATCCTAGCCCTCCATTTCAAGGGGCACCTTAACCCCCCATCCTACCCTATAAAAAGACCACTACCCACCACCATTCAAGCCATCCTTGGCTAGCCATTTCACTCTCATATTCCACCAAGAATCCCACGTCCAAAAGAGAAGAAGAAGAAGAAGATTAAGGGGATATTCTGTCCCCTTGGTGCCTTCCCCTCTTCCCTTCTCTCTTGGGTCACGCCAGCCAAAGGACAAGCCAGGCAAGGAAGATCTTGGAGGAGATCTTGAAGGTGGTCACGCCACCTTGGAGGAGTTTTAAGGGTGGTGCACGCCCACCCCTTTGGAGAGAGCATTAAAGGTGGTAGCTTCCACCTTGGAGGAGCTCTCAAGGAAGGAGAAGAAGGAGGCCCTCTTTTCAAGCCAAGGAGCAGCTAGGCTTGGAGCAAGAAGACAACCTTCTTCACCATTGTTACAAGAGGATTTGTGTTTCTTTTCTTGCTTTTAAATTGTTCAATTCTAGTAGAAGCTTTCCTCTACTTGTCCTTGAAAAGAACACTCATTCTACTCAATCAAAAATTGCCTTCTTTTAAGCTTTTTATTGCAGTTGTTTGTTTTGGTTCTAGCACTTATTTCACCTCTTCTTCCTAATTACCCTAGGCCTACACTTGCCTAGAGTGAGCTTAGGAAGAAGATATTTCTATCTTTTAGATTTTTAATCATTTGTAGGTGTTAGTTCTTTTCGCTACAATCTGCCGTTTGCCCTCGTCTTTTCAAAATACAAAAAAATTACATATTGAAAAATATTAAAAAGAAAGTTGAGATTGTATTCCAAGCAAGAGAATCATTATTGCAATTTTTGCCTCCTTGGACGACCCTAGATACTCCCCTATCTAGGATATAAATTTTAAAAGCGAAAGCGGATTCGCGTGTTACAACGACGTTAAAAAACTGCTTTTACAAATCACGCGTATTTCGCTGTCAAATACCTGGAGGTCTTTAAGGATGGTTTCTCTGTATTTGGGAATTCATTCGACCACTGTTTGAGCAACTTGGAGAAAATCCTGAAACAATGTATTGAGGTTAATTTGGTGTTAAGTTTGGAAAAGAGTCATTTCATGGTTCAAGAAGGAATCGTCCTCGGTCACATCGTATCACATAGGGGCATTGAGGTGGATCGAGCTAAAGTTGATTTGATTTCCAAACTTCCTCCACCTAGCTCGGTCCGGCAGATCCGTTCGTTCCTTGGACATGTTGGCTTCTATTGAAGGTTCATCAAAGACTTCTCCAAGCTTTCCAAACCCTTGACCGACCTTCTGGCCAATGACGCCCTATTCCACATGACCTCTGATTGCATCCAGACTTACCACACCCTCCGGGACTTAGTCTCCATAGCACCTGTACTTCAGCCCCTGGATTGGTCTCAGGACTTTGAGATCATGTGTGATGCATCAGATTTTGCCATAGGCGCCATTCTGGGACAAAGACAAGACAAGAAACCCGTGGTGATCTACTACACGAGCAAGACGTTGGACAAGGCCCAACGAAATTATACGGCCACAGAGAAAGAACTGCTCGCTGTAGTTTTTGGACTTGAAAAGTTCCGATCTTACCTTCTGGGATCCCACGTGACCATCTATATGGACCATTTAGCCATCCGGCGCCTATTGGCTAAAAAGGATGCGAAGCCCAGGCTCATCAGATGGATCCTACTCTTGTAGGAATTTGACCTGGAAATCTGCGACAAAGCTAGATCAAAGAATGTTGTGGCTGACCACCTATCCAGACTCTACCCAGACCACATTGGGCCCTCCCTGCCTTTATCTGACACCTTTCTCGATGAGCACATTCTGACTATGCAAGACAAGAAACTACCTTGTTATGCTGACTATGTCAACTACCTAGTTGTAGGATAGACCTCGCACAGCTGGTCCAAACAGTAACGGGACAAGTTCTTGGCCGAGGCCAAGCATTATTTCTGGGATGATCCCATGTTGTTTCGCCTCTATGCCGACCAGATCATCAGGAGGTGTATCCCTGAGGATGAAGTTCAGAGTGTGCTATCTTTTTGTCACGACCAGGCTTGTGGTGGCCACTTCTCAGGAAAGAAAACGACTGCAAAGGTTCTGTAGTCCGGATTTTACTGGCTTTCCTTATGTAAGGATGCACACAATTTCGCTAAGACTTACTGCCAGATGCTGGGGACCATGACTAGAAAAGACATGATGCCCCTCCAACCCATTATGATTGTCGAGATCTTCGACGTTTGGGATATTGATTTTATGGGCTCCTTCCCACCATCCAACGGCTTTGAGTACATCTTAGTCTCGGTAGACTATCTCTCTAAATGGATTGAAGCCGTCGCCACCCACCGATGCAATCATAAGGCTGTTATGGACTTTGTTAAGCAGAACATATTTTCTCGATTTGGAATACCAAAGGCCATGATCAGTGATGGTGGAAGTCATTTTATCCACACCCAATTCCGTGCCCTACTCAGAAAATATGGGGTTAACCACCGCATTGCTACCCTGTATCATCCGCAAACAAATGGGCAGACCGAGGTCTCAAATAGGCAGATCAAGAATATTCTATAGCAGACTGTAAGACCTGACAGGAAGGATTAGTCTGCATGACTGGATGATGCCCTGTGGGCATACCGGACCGCTTTCAAGACCTCGATCGACATGTCACCTTATCGCCTGGTCTTCGGCAAAGCTTGCCACCTTCTTGTCGAGTTGGAACACCGGGCTTACTGGGTCGTCAAGCAGTGTAACATGAATCCCCAGTTAGCCGGTGCGTAGAGGATGCTCCAACTCTCCGAGCTCGAGGAGATTCGTTGGGACACTTTTGAGAATAGTTGGCTATACAAGGAGAAAATGAAAGCCATCCACGACCGACTCATTCATAGAAAAACCTTCGAGCCTAATTAGCAAGTTTGGCTTATTGATGCTCATTTGAAACTCTTTCCAGGGAAGCTCAGGTCCAAGTGGACAGGACCATTTAGGGTAATCAAGCCCTACTCCAATGGGGCAGTTGAAATCGCTGATCCGAATACTGGGCATACTTTCACTATCAATGGCCAGAGATTGAAACACTTCCTCACCCAGGTTCCCACGAAGGAGGTTGTCACCCTCATTGAAGGATGACACGAAGCACCGCCCAGCTGGAGGCATTAAACTCAGCGCTTCCTGGGAGGCAACCCAGAAGATTCAGGCTGATTTGGTATTTTACTTCACTCAGGTAATATCTTTTTTTGATCCCTGTGCATCCATGTATTTGTCAATGATGACATTGTCCAACTTAAGCATGGGGGGTGGTAAATTGCATGATTCTAAACTCATTTAATTAGTCTGAATAGAATAAAATAAAATTTAAATTTAGGAAGAAAAACTTAGGCATTAGAAATTTGTCAATAGTGAGAAATAATACAGGAAGAACATGAACACTTAGACTTTTTAGGCCTTCAGGCTTAATCAGCCCTGGTGTCCATTAAAATATGGATTTAGCTTCAAATCCTTGCAACCTTAATTTATTCTAATCCACCAACTAAATAAGGTGATAAGTATACGACTTATCAACTCACCCTCTAACTCAGAAGGACTTTTAGTCTAAGCATCTACACACATTTTTGCACAGACTCACTCCTCGGAGATTCTGACAGAAATTAGGTAGCTAATGAACTTTCTAGGGTGGTATGGCTGGCAAGTTACCGTAGGTAACAGCCCATTGGCAAGGTGTCCAGAGCTCAGCCACGGGACCACCTTCTTTTTATTGCCACTAGGTATATTTGAGATCAGGGAAGTCACCTACCAAAAAAAAAAGAACAAAATAAGCCACACTTCACCGCACGAGTATGACTGGCAAGTGATCGTGGGTAATAGCCCATTGGTCGGTTGTCTAGAATCCAGCTCATTAAATGCACAAAAGGAACCAAAACACTTAAGGAAGAAGCGGGGAAGTAGAGCAAGCCAGGAAGATATTGATGAGAACCTCATCATGAGCCATAACTAGCTCATTTTGACCCAATACAAAGGATAAAAGCTCCTACATAACTCAAGGAAAGGCTTAACTCAGAGAATTCTGAGTTTAAGGAGAAAATAAGTCATAAGGGGTAAAATTGCAATCTTACCAGTATAATCTGCATACAGGGTAATTCAGGGTCCAAACACAGGTCAAACAAACCAAATAAGAAGGAAAGTGGGATGATCTGATAAGGGCTACAGCAATTCCAAGGAACTAAATGATGATCTGTAACCCTAAAGCAAACCCACTTCAATTCACGAGGTTCGAGGCAAAGTAAAAATAGAATAAACCCTCTAAAATTCATAGAAAAATAATCTCTAGGGTTTAGAACCTTCAATTTGGCCTTCAGAACCCATTTTGACCTACATTAAGAACCATACCCAATTAATAACTTAATTTGGGTTTTTGCGTAAATTGACCAGTCAAACAAGGTTTAATCTAGAAATAAAATTCACCATCAGATTCCTTAGGTCCTAGTTAGTCATGTATAAAAACTTGAGCCTAAGAAGAAACCTTCTTGACCAACTTTACACTTTGGTCCTCATATATTTACTTTTTGACCCTCAACTTTTGAACCCTCGCATTTATACCCCTAACTCTCCTTCGTTCTTTGCATTCAGGTCCCTCCTGCCAAAACCTGACCAGCACCATGCTCCGGCGACCTTGCGCAGAGCATGGCGCTGCGCAGGGTAAGGGGGAGGGTCTGGCAAGACAACCGGGGGTGCCCTGCGTCGTCAGCCGTCGCAGGAACACCCCCTGGTCGCTGCAACCCACCATACCGGCCGTGCGAACGCACGGACGGTATGGGTTTCCATCTCCGGCGTCCTCCGGCGAGGGAGACACGTCGTCTCCCTCCGCCTTCCTCTCTGATTCGGCCTCTATAAATACCCCCGTCGCTCCGCCGTTCTGAGTAGCTTGGATCTGACGGAGAAAACCCCCAACTTTCCTCTCTTCTCACTCCGGCAGACGCCCACCAGCTCCGGCGGTTCTTCCTCCTCCTCCTCTTCGCTCTGCCGCAATACCAGCAGCAGAGACTTCTTTCCCTCGCTCTTCCCGCGCCACGCCGCACCCAGCTGGCGCCTCTCCGGCCCTCTGCTCGCCGCCGCCCCTTCCCCCGGGCATCTTCTTCTCCGGCGACAGTCGATACGACTGTCGCCCGCTCCGGCCCCTCCTCGTCCCGCTAAGTAGGTAGAACTCCTCCTCTTCCTCCCCTCTTCCTCTTCCTCACTTTAAACATTTACTGTCGCCCTCGATTCCGACCAATCACCCTCACCTTCTCCGCCTCCGGCTATCCTCCGGCGAGCCGCTCCCATTACTCCAGCAACCCACACGGCTCGCCGACCACCGCAGAACCTCCGCCTCCTCACCCTGATCAACCTCCGCCCTTCCACTTCCCCCACATCACCCTCTGCTACTCCACCGAACAAACCCATCTTCCGACCCACAGTCCGACCTAGGGCAGCTCTTGGGCTTCGCCCCGCCGCCTGCACACCCCCCGACCACCTTCGCCGTGCCACGGCGAAGGTCCTCCGCGTTTCTGATTGGGCCGAGAGGCCATTTTTCTGTGGACAGGTACCTGCGCTCGTCGCCGCCATTGTTGAAGCGAAGCAGCTTCTTCACCTGCTGCCCCAGGTGCGAAGTGCCCAGGTCACCCTCCCAGGCTGTGCGGGGGCACTTCGGCAAAGCGTTAGGCTGTAGTTGAGGCGAAGCTCTCGCGCGAAGCGCCCACGTTTCGCCTCGACGGCCGCTGCTTCCTACGCGCAGGCACCCAAATTGGGGTGGGACATTTAGTCCCACCTCGTAACCTTTCAGAGGAGAGCGCCCGCATAAAGGCAAAAAGCGCCTTATGCTCATTGCCTCCTGAGCACGGGGTGAGGTCCCTCTCACTCACTCGCTCGCTCGACCCGGTCTCGTCCGCGCTCACGCCTCGCGGACCTGGCCCGACCCGACTTAGACTGACCTGCACTCCTCGCCCACCACTCACGCCGGTGGGCCTGGACCCGGGCGCGACCCGTACCCGGCAACCCGGCAGCTCTGGGAGAGCTTTCCCAAGAGTGGCTTCTGTGAGAGAGAGACGCGGGGGAGGGTAGAGTTAGGTTTTGCCCCTGATCAAGCTGTGTAAGTGTGCAGGCACAGGTGAAGAAGAACCGTGGAAGAAGACGAAGGCTGAAGGAGGAGCACCGAGCGGCACTGTAGCAGCGGCGGTTTAAGTCGTCTGATTGGAAAATCAGACGACGTCCTGAAGGCAACGAAGGAGAAGGAAGGCAAGGCAGAGGAGGAACACAGAGAGGCCAAGGACCGCTCTGCAGAAAAAGACAGAGACGAAGCAGAAACAAGAGCTGAAAGACGAAGAAGAACATCACCCACTGCTGCAGATAAAGAAGACAGAAAGAAGAGGAAGACCACAAGGAGATAAAGGAACCAAAAGCCAAAGAGAAGAGAAAAAAAAGAAGAAGACAGACGAGAAAGAAGAAGCCAACAAATTTTCATCTCTCTCTATCTATCTATATTTTTGTAAAAGAAACTTTGTACCCCTAGAATACAACTTGCTCCCTGAGTTCGACCTCGGGAACTCTTTTATTTTCCGAGTAACAAATTGTATTAAATTGGTAATCACCTCTCTCTATACTATACTACGACGAAATAATAAAACTACAGAGGAAGGTCGACACCAGATATACACTGGAAAAATCCCTGTGTTGACCCCAAGTAAAACAAACGTAGGGAGAAAGCTACTGATCGAACAATACACCTTTAGGCAAAACACTTCCTTTTCCGGTCACCTAGGGGCGTAGAAACCCGAAGTCTGTCTAAATTACCGTTAAGTGAGTCTATCACGATCTTCACACCAAGATGCTTAGCACTTAGAGTTTTTTCCAAGTTTTGGGTGGGTTGGGTAGCCGTAAAAAATTACCAACATACTCTTAACTCTAAAAATCTAAAAATAAGAAAAGATGAAAAATATATATATACATGCGTTAAAGCAAGGATTCAGGCGATTCATATTTTGGCAGACACCTGGGCGCTGCTTAGTCTCTATAGATCAGGATCTTAGCATATTTCCTCCTATTGACAAGTGACAAAATGTCTAAGTAATTACTTCTTGAATTCTGACCGAAAATAATGGCTAGAATAAACCTTGCTAAGGACTAGCAAGGTGTAAGCATGGGGGTATGATAACACTGCATTTTACAATGCTAACTCTGCCAAAAGGGGACAGTCTTAAAGGTAAAATGCACAGAGGATACTTCATAAATAAGAATAGGAGCATCGCATGCATTGCACAACAAGACTGTTTATACTGCATTATTAATGACCATGTGTACAAGTACATGACAAAACAGGCCTCAGATGAGCGATCAGACCACACGGATGGATCCAGAGCGATGAACGGAGTCCAATGGACTCGAAATCAGCTAAATCCGACATCCAGAGCACCCACAATTGGCCCAAGAAGTTCTGACCGTTGATCTGATGATCAACGTCATGAACCCGCCACGTGTCAACATCCCCGTGCTCCTCAACCGCAGCGCAGCACCAGCGCTTCCACCGTAGGATGAATCTAAGCCATCCAATCTTTGATCGGACGGCTGAGAGGCACTCTCCTCACGCCCCACAGCCTCAGCACCTCACGGCCATAGTAGCTCACGATCGTTGGATCTTCATCCAACGGTCGCCCATACCACACCACCTCCGCATCCCCGCGACACAGCTGCGAGTGTAGCGCAGTGGAAAGCGCCTCGCCCCCGCACAGTGGGACGCGGATTCGAATCGCCCTCCATAGTGCAAATTCAAGGTGGGATTGGCATGCGCGATTCTGGCCGTCGATGCACGATCGAGCGACTGGCAGCAGGAGACGCGGCGCAATCTCGTGCATTCGAGGCAGATGCCCACGATGACGCGTGGGGTGCGAGCGCAGCAAGCGTGATCCAAGCTCGCGCCCACGAGGGATCTCGACCATCTGATTTGCGATCGGACAGCCCACAGCACGCACACACGGATCGTGCATGAAGAAGCGTAGGCGCACGCGTGAGATCACTGGGAAGGAGGCTTCATCGATGCTTTTAGCATGGGTTTAGCAACATCCTAGACGTCGCTAAAACCTATACTTAAAATAGAAACCTCTTCTTCCTATATAAACCCCTCCCAACCACCCATGTAAGGCATTCAATTCACCTTGAAAGTGTTGTAACACCCTCCTAGCCCCCCCTCTAGCCTCTCTTGTAGTCAATGGAGTCAACGAGCTGCCGACGGAGCCTCCTTCCACCACCGTGGCCGCCTCGCCGTCTCCCCCCCTCTCTCTCTTTCCCTTTAATCTAGCTTTACTTCTTTTTATTAAATTATTTAGCTACCGTTGTATTTATAAAACTTGATTTGCATGTTTAATATGGTGTTGATGTTATTCTCCATCTTATTTTGAGAAATGGCTATGATTTAAAAGACTCTAACCCTACTCTCTCTCTCTATTTCTTTCTCTCTCACTCGATTTTCTACCACGTCTTCTCACAAGCAAAAACTCATTATCTTCGTGACATTAAGTGACAAAGAAAATCCAGTTCTTACGCTTCCCTGTGATCGACACTCGGACTCACATCCGTTTCTTCTTTTAAAACTGATGCTGCGAACATGAACTATAACGATCCTTTTAAACAAACACATCTTTCGCACGTCAGCAGGCGACACACACATGGGTTGCAGATTCTTACCCCATGAAACGCTGACGGCAACCGGGTTTTATTGTTATAGCATTGTAGTATAGCCAGTTATTGCCAACATTTCAAATATATAAATTTTTTACTCGGAAAATAAAAGAGTTCCCGAGGTCGAACTCAGGGAGCAAGTTGTATTCTAGAGATATACATGTTTCTTTTACAAAAAATAAAGAAAGAGAGAGAAAGAATTTGTTGTCTTTTCTTCTTTTTTCTTTGCTTCTCCTCGTCTCAGATCTTCTGTTATCCTCTTCTTCTTTATCTGCAGTGGTGATGTTCTTCTTCTGCAGTGGTGATGTTCTTCTTCTTTTCCTTTCTTCAGATCTTCTTCTCGTGCTTCTCTTCTTTCAGTTCTTCCCTTGTTCTTTTGTGTTCTCCTCTGCCTCGCCTTCTTCTGTTGTTCTTCAGATCTCCTTCTTTCTTCTTTTCTTTTTCCTGTCAGGACGTCGTCTCTCCTTCTTTCTTCTTTTCCCTTCAGGACGTCGTCTGATTTTCCAATCAGACGACTTAAACCGCTTGTTGCTACAGTGTCTCCCTCAGCTTCCTTCTTCTTCCGCGGTCCTTCTTCTTCACCTGTGCCTGCATACTTCAGAGTTTACGTCAGAGGCAAAACCTACTCCTACCCTCCCCCCCCCCCCGCGTCTCTCTCTCTCACAGAAGCCACTCTTGGGAAAGCTCACCAAGAGCTGCCGGGTAGTCGGGTACGGGTCGCGCCCGGGTCCAGGCCCACCGGCGTGCGTGGTGGGCGAGGAGTGCAGGTCAGTCTAAGTCGGGTCGGGTCAGGTCCGTGGGGCGTGAGCGCGGACGAGACCGGGTAACCGGGCGGGTGAAGGGGACCTCACCCCGTGTGCTGAGGCAGTAAGGCTTATTCACAAAATCAATTTAAACGGTGAAAGAGTTGTGAGGCTTACCGATGTGGGACTAAACGGAGGCCTCTCCTCGCGTGCGCCTGCTGGAAGACCGCGGCCTTGCTTCTGCAGCTGCAGCTTCGATTTGCGTCGGTTGCTGGCTGGCTGCCTTCGCAGGAATCCCCGTAATCCGCAGCAGCTGGAGACCTGGAGTCCTCAAGCCTGGAGCGCGGGAGAAGCTGCTTCAATGTGGCGTTAATGGCGGTCGAGCCTCAGAACCTGTCGGACACGAATATGGCCTCTCGGCCTGATCAAACTACTGGGGAACCTTCGCCGTGGCACGGCGAAGGTGTGGAGCTGTGCGGCAAGCCGCAAGGTGGTGTCTGGCGGCAGCCCTAGGTTGGACTGCAACCGGAGAAATGGGTTTGTTTGGGGGAGCGTTACGGAGGTGTGGAGTGGCAGTGGAGGGGTGGGGGGTGCTCAGTGTGATGAGGCGGAGGTTCGGTGAGGGTCGGCGAGGCGTGTGAGGCTGTGGAGCGATGGGGGCATCTCGCCGGAGGGTGGCCGGAGACGAAGGGGGTGACGATGGTCAGGGTCGGTCGAGGGCTTAATCAAATAAAAGACAGTGAGGAAAAGAAAGAGGGGGAGATGGGGAGGAGTTCTGACCTAACTACGGGGACGAAAGGGGAAGCAGCAGGGCGACAGTCGTATCGACTGTCGCCGGAGAAGAAGATGCCCAGGGGAAGGGGCGGCGGCGAGCAGAGAGCCGGAGAGGCGCCAGCTGGGTACGGCGTGGCGCGGGAAGAGCAGGGGAAGAAGTCTCTGCTGCTGGTATTGCGGCAGAGCGAAGAGGAGGAGGAGGAGGAACCGCCGGAGCTGGTGGGCGTCGATCGGAGTGAGAGGAGAGGAAAGTTGGGGGTTTTCTCCGTCAGATCCGAGCTGAGAAGAACGGTGGAGCGACGGGGGTATTTATAGGGACCGAATCAGGGAGGAAGGCGGAGGGAGACGACGTGTCTCCCTCGCCGGAGGACGCCGGAGATGGAAACCCATACCGTCTGTGCGTTCGCACGGCCAGTATGGTGGGTTACAGCGACCAGGGGGGTGTCCCTGCGACGGCTGACGACGCAGGTCGCCGGAGCATGGTGCTGGCAGGTTTTGCAGGGGGGACCTGAACGCAAAGAACGAAGGAGAGTTAGGGGCCAAAATGCGAGGGTTCAAAAGTTGAGGGCCAAAAAGTAAATATATGAGGACCAAAGTGTAAAGTTGGTCAAGGAGGTTTCTTCTTAGGCTCAAGTTTTTATACATGACTAATTAGGACCTAAGGAATCTGATGGTGAATTTCATTTCTATATTAAACCTTGTTTGACCGGTCAATTTATGCGAAAACCCAAATTAAGTTATTAATTGGGCATGGTTCTCAATGTAGGTCAAAATGGGTTCTGAAGGCCAAATTGAAGGTTCTAAACCCTAGATATTATTTTTCTATGAATTTTAGAGGGTTTATTCTATTTTTACTTTGCCTTGAACCTCGTGAATTGAAGTGGGTTGTTTTAGGGTTACAGATTATCATTTAGTTCCTTGAAATTGCTGTAGCCCTTTCTAGATCATCTCATCCCACTTTTATTCTTATTAAGTTGCTTTGACCTATGTTTGGGTCCTGAATTACCCTGTATGCAGATTATACTGGTAAAATTGCATTTTTACCCCTTATGACTTATTTTCTCCTTAAACTCAGAATTCTCTGAGTTAAGCCTTTCCTTGAGTTATGTAGGAGCTTTTATCCTTTGTATTAGGTCAAAATGAGCTAGTTATGGCTCATGATGAGGTTCTCATCACCCCACGTCATGTAAGTTATGGGGAAATGACTTTGACCACTTTGACTTTTATATGACATTAACCGTGGTCCTTTTGCTTTTGCATCTTTTGAGCGATTCACCAGACCAGACACTTCGAGGGGGCATTCCGGAAGCTCCCATGGGACTAAGTGGGATGCAAGGAAGCGCGGGCCTTAGGGGGCAAGTGAAAGTAGCCAGCCCCCCTGCCATCAAGAGAGCAAGAGAAAGGGGAGGGAGGAGGCTTCAAGTAATCTCGAGGAAGTGCCCCTCAAACAAAAGAGGAGACAAGTAGGAGCTGTGCATATCTCCTCTGACTCTGAGGGGGCGAGTGGTGAAGAAAGCGTCCCCTCCTCGTCTTCCCGCCAGCCATCCTCGGTAAGGGTTGAGGATGCAGAAGTCCCTACTGAATGGGACGAAAGAAGCTAGGCGGGCTTCCTACCTACCTCAGTTGGCACCCCTAGCTCTTTCACCTGCATGGTCAAGTAGGAGGCCATGGGGAAAGGTTTCGTGGTTGGCAGTGTATTTGAGCTACTGCAACCCGTGCATGGAGCCCTTGGAGCTAACGCCCCGACTAGTTCTTAGGATATAAGTTGCTCCATAGCTTCTGGGTAGAGGGCTACAAGATTTGCTCAAGTGACGCTTCAGGCGGCACCCCCTCTAGTCGAGATCTTGTTGCTACTCTGTAGGTCGCTATGTTTGGTGGACCATCGCCTACTCCTGAGAGTTTGTCAGCATCTCAAGCCTGGGGGGTAGGGGCTCCACGGGCGTCAACCTAGCCTTAGCTAACCTCGAAAGGTAGGTGCTACGACACCTGCAGGATGCTGCCACCTAGGCTAACCCTCCAAGTGGGAGGGTTAATTTGAAGCATATCTATTTTTACTATCTTTGTGTGGTAAGTTGCTCTTCTGAACTTGTGCCCTCCATGGTGCCTTCCCGATTATGTTACAGCAATTCCTATCTTGTTGCGGCGTAGTTGGACACTCTGGGGATAAAGTTCATACCCAGCTCTATCATGAGCGAATCTCTTTCTAAGTCCAGCTTCACCACCCCCAGCGAGGCGGTGGACATGGCAGCGAAGTGGATGATCACTGTTAAGGTGAATTAGAGGAATTTTATCCACTAGCTGGAAGAGGACAATGCCGCCTGCCTAAAGGCGGAAAAGAGGTTGAGGGGACAATAAAGAGGCTGAACTCTTTAGGGGACCTCCTTGCCCGCTTCAGCAGGGCTTGTAAGGAGGCGAACATCGCTTGATTGGGGCTAAGAACAAATGGAAAGATGGCCACCAAGCTTGATGACTCAGAAAGATCCATCATAAGGATCTTAAGAAGATAGGGGAGCTTGATGACAAGCTTAAGGGGGTCGTTACCAACCCATCGTGGCTGAAGGAGGAGGTCCAGGTGTTTAAGACATAACATTCTAATGCCCTGGAGGAGTATGAAAAATCTCTTGAGGATGAGCACCTCTGCCTAAGCAACATCATGGATGACCTCGCCAAGGATATGGACGTGCAGGAGAAGGTGGATGCGGAGGCTCAGGAGATGAGGTGGAAGTTCATCACAACCCGTTAGCTTGTTAAGGAAGGGGTTAGAAAAATCCGGGAGTTGGAAAGTGCTCCTGTGATATAGCAGGATCTTGACGTTGTGATGGAATTCTTTGCACTTGATCCTTCCATGAAGACCAGCCAGGATCTCATCTCTACTGAGGCTAGGAAATACACCTTGGCGACAGCGTAATCTATTCTAAAGGGCAGGCATATTTGCAGTTGGTCTATTGACCAATTGAATGTCGGGCATGTTTGCTAGAAGGAAGAGGGTCTTATAAAAGATAAGGGTCCCATCTCCCTGCCTAAGGACTAGGCTAATAGTTTGGGTCCTGAAGGGGGGTTGGACAAGACTAGCCCCGTGATGAGGTGTGGCTTATCATAGCTAAAATGCTCAAGTTAAGCTAGAAACTAGGTCAAACACTATATAATTAACACAAGAAAAGGGTTAAGTGTGAGAATTAACAGAAATGGCCTAAAATAGTAAGTTGGTGTTAAAATGTATAATTAGGTCACAAAATGAGATATTCTATTTAAAAGTTTAATATGGTGATCTAATTACAAATTGAGCACATGTTTGAGTTCAAAAGTATAAATCAAAGATTGAATTAACTTTCTAAATGTTCAATTGTGCTTCAATAAAAATCTCATTGCATTGGACATCATTAGGACCTTGCATTTTTGGCATTACATATAGGTCCTCAGTGCATTAACATTTTATTCACCTAAAAAGTCTCAAGGACCAATTGGTAAGTTGCCAGGGACCTTTTTGTAGATACCAAGGACTGCACTGCCACTCTTTTTAGCCACTTATGTGCCTTTGTATAAGTTTTCTACCCATTCTCTCTTAAGGGCTTCATTGTAAAATCACCATAACACCTGATGACTGGCGGGTCTACTGTTCACCGCAAGAACATGGCCATTCATGGCCGTTGATTGTCTGTGCCCTTGATCCTAGGGTAGATCCGTCACCAATCTTTGCGCGAGCCCGCGCTTAACATCACCTCACCCTCTAGATTTGATCCTACGGCTAGATTTCATCCTAATCCTTCCCACCCTCCTCAGAGTTCATCTCCACCGTGAATGCCCTAATGGCTTAATCTCACCACCCGATGACAATAATCACTCAGCAACCTACTTATGGACCTCCCTGGGGTTGCGCGCAAGCTATCAGTGCCCTACCTACACCTCTCAAGCTGAGTTTTCATCCTCTCCAGTTTCCCCTCCCCATATATCTCTGTTCCTCTACCTTTGCGATGGAAATCCACCTCCTACGACCACTCCTCGCCGCTAAGGACCACGTAGCACCTGAGGGCGACATTGAGTCCTATTAGTGGACTTTCAAACCGCTAGAGATCCTTCCTCATTCGTCGCTGCAACCACCAGCTGCAGATCTTCTTCAAAGGTCCCATTCTTCTATTAAATTAGGTTTTTAATGCTTTCTAGATTAACTATAGGTTCTATTAGTGTAGTGTAGAGTAATTAGATGTAGTTTAGATGCCAAATTTTGTGATAAATTAGCATAGAATAGAGTATTTTAGAGTAGGATCAATCACGCCCTCTTTGATCAATCTAGATCAGAGAGGTATTTTCACCTCATACACAATATTCACACAGCTCCCCCCACCACTCCACAATCACTGTTACGAACGCGGCTTCAAGACGGTTTTTAAGATGTTTGGGAGGTGGCCCAGACGTCTGGGATTAAATTTCTGTGACGTACGGGGTTGCGTCTACGCGCATGCGCGCACAGACCTGCAACCGCCACCCTCTTTCTGCTTTTTCCCTCTCTCCTCCTGCAGGGCGCAGTGCTCTCTCTCTCTCTCCCCGTGCGGCTTTAAAAGGCCCTCGCCCTCTCCCTCACCCTCATCCCCTTCGTGTCCCTCTTCTTCTTCTCCCAGCCGGTGCAAGAGCGAGCGAGCGGCCGCGGCAAGTGTGCGGGAGGAGGTGTTACGCGAGGGAGGAGACGCTCGACCGTGAGGGCTCGAGCTTGCCGGGGCAGCTAGAGCCGGCCGGCAGGGGAGCAGCGGGCGTGGAGTGTCACGGAGGGGCTGCTGCAGCTTGAGCAGTAGGCGGATGGGGCGCGGCGCGGCCGTGCGTCGCGAGCGGAGAGCGAGAGGAGCTCTGATTCTGGAAATTTTTCCAGAATCAGACATCTGGGCTTACGACCAGACGATGGTGAAGACGTCTGGAGGATTGTCCAGACATCTAACAGGTAAGATATTTCGTCTTCTTCCTTCTTTCGCGCGTACGGTCATGTAGCCGTCCGCCGCACCTTCGTCTGCGACCCGTCATACTGAGAACGGGTATGGGTGCGTGCAGGTTCTGCTCGGGAGGGCGCGAGACTCGCCATCCAACGCGAATCAGACGTCTGGCCGCAGTGCCGGACGACGGAGAGGACTTCCAGACGTCCAGGTTGACCATCGGACGTCTGGGAATTAAGCCAGATGCCCCCACAGGCTTTTGGACATCTGAGGGACTACACAAAATGAAGGTACGCTCTGACCCACATTTTAAGACGTCTGGAAGAGGTTCCAGACGTCTGATTTTGGGCAGTTTCGTCGTTTTCGACCCGTTTAGGGCCCGTTTGGAGTCCATTTTCCGCTTTTCGAGTTGCGTTCTTTCCAGAATAGATTCCTCTACCCGTTTACAGTAATTGTATACTGTTCTGAGAAACTCCTTGTGATTGATCCTTGTGTTAGGACCCCATTCCGTTGCAGTCTTGGGAGTTGCGGAGGCGCGTGGGATTGCCGACCACGCCCCCAGTACTCCCGGTTTCGCTGGTAGAGTGGCTTTTAATTTACTTAATCAAATTGGTTACAATTATGGAATAATTAATAGCGTCTAGGGCATTGCATGAACCCTAGGACTGAGAAACTAGATTGAATGGTAGATCCTAGGGTATTGCATGAAACCTAGGACTGGAAACTAGATTGAATGATAGATCCTAGGGAACAGCATGAATCCTAGGATTGGAAAACTAGTGATATGTATATAAATATTACAGCCTTGGAAAAGTGGAAAGGAAATAATAACTGCCTGTAAATTGATTTAACCGCTGCCTGTTATGAGTAAATAAACATGATTGAGAACATGGGTTGTATGAACGTAAAACTGGAATGGTGAAACCTAAATGTGCTGAGTTAAAAGAGCTGGAACCCTATGGGGAATTAGGAGTAGAACTCCTGGAAAGAGGATGGATGGAACTGAGAAAGAAAGATGTGGAAGTGTGTTGTCTCTGGGGTACGTGGTACCAACGAGAGCACACATTACCTGTTTAGTGCAGAGCGGAGCCAGCTGCCCCAGGGACCCGGGGTTAGGACTGGCCACTTTGTACCGACTTTTGGCCCTCGTGTACACAATACCGAGGAGAGCTACTAGTGTAGGGAGAGCACTAGCTACCCCATGGGCCCCGGGGTTCTACTAGCTCTCCTACACCGACTTGTTAGGCCCACTGGACAAATCAGGGTAGTCAGGCGAGGGTGCGCGGACTGTGGAGGGGCGAGACCCCGGTTTGGTTACTGTGGAGGGGCGAGACCCCGGTTTGGTTACTGTGGAGGGGTTGGACCCCTGTTACTGAGAGGGCTCTGCCCTATACTGGTTCCGTGCTGTGCTTTGGGGCGCACCCGTTAACGGAAACGACTGACTGCCTGCCAGTGCGAGGTAGCTACCCATGCGTTTATCGCGCGTACCGTAGTCACCGTTACGTCTGTCAGCGACCTTGGGGTGGTTGACTGAGGGTAGGACCACCATGGGGGACTCTCCCGGCCAGGAGAGCACCACGTGCTACTTCTACTTTTCGGAAAAGACTGCAATCAAGATCGTTCCCACGAGGAACCTTCGAGATCAAGTGAAGGATCTGAGAAATAAATAAATCGTGAAATAATAGAAAGACGTAAATAAAGAAAGTAGCAAAATATAACAGCTACTGTACACTCTACTGCTTCTTTAGTTTTAGTTGCCACTCTACTCAGCGTTTCGCTGACGTGTTACACTCGTTACTTTTCAGGACCAGGTGTTGAGCAGCCAGGGTCAGCAGCTGCAGAGGGCGCTGGGCTGAGTAGGGTCCAGTAGAGTTACCGCAGTTATTTTTGTACCCCTTTTGTTCTACTGTAATGAGTAGTTCTTGTTACTCTCTATACTTTTCTTTACTTGTAGTTTCATGTTATGTTATAATTGTTGTTCTACTGTTGTAGTGGTATATACTGTAGTAGTTCCTTTTCTTACTGCTGTATTTTGTTACTGCTAGTTATATTCATGCTGAATGTGGTTTATTTTACTGCTCTTTTGGTTACTTCCTCGTTGGACGATTAGGTCTTGGGATTAGTCGAGTCGGTCCGGTTCTCGTGTCTCGTAGGGACTCGGGAATCGAGTCGTTACAATCACAACTCGCATTCTCTAATTTCCTCGACTATTTACTTCATCATTCACCCATCCATCAGGAAAATGGCAGATCTAGAGTTCTCTAGCTCTTAGATCTGTTCATTGTGCCAATTTCATTTAAGGGTCATATCACCCAGTCCACGAACCCACAAATGACCTTATTCTGATTTGGAATGATCAGAATTGGTGATTTTCTCAGATGTGGTCCTGATGCGATCTTAATCAGGGTTTTGGTTCATTATTGAGGGATCTAAGAATTTGGGATTCATTTTGAATGGAGCATAGTGACTAATCTAAACTCTCTCTTCACGTTGTCTATGGCATAAGATAGAGATTGGATTAGGTGTTTTGGGGTTTTGCAAGTTATAACCTTAATTGAATGAGTCCTAGATTTGTTGAAGAAACTTTTAAAACACTTTTGGATTGAACGCTATTGAAATATGAATATGAATCCTCACCTTACACTGTCTATAGTGTAAGGTGAAGAACATGTTAGGATTTCAAGTATCACTGGGAGGAGTCTTATTTGGATTACCTTGGATTTCAGAAGTGTTAAGGAAGAGTTTGAGATGATTTTTCATGGTTTTAACTCATATATTTTAGATTTCGGATGCGACATTTCAAAAAGCATTCAACATTGATTTTTATTCATATAAGTGCTTTTGAAGTCGAGCTGGTTTTGATCTCTCATTTCAATATATTAAAGTGTTGCATAGTAGTTACATCTTTTGAGACAAATTTCTGATTTCAGTGGATCTGATGATTCTCCGAGCTTAATTGCACCTAGGTGATGCAGACCTGCAGAGATGCTTAAGGTCTGAAATCAGACTTGATCTAGGTTTCAAGCACTTAATGGTGCTGCTAAAACAACATCTGCAATAGCTATTAGCTACTAATCTAATGTAGCAGCAACTAAACTAAAATTTCAGTTTCAACCACTATTGTGGTGTGGTTTTGGAGCATTAATGATCTGTTAGTTTTTGTATGGATAGAGTGCATGAAACAAGCATTCCTGTATTGTTTAATTCTAAAATTTGATGTAAAATGCTTGTAAATTCAATTTGAAAACCTCTATCAGCTATTTGAGACTATGTAACTAGCATATTTGTAAATTTGAAGGAAATTGAATTGAAAATCAGGTTTCATTGTTTATACATCTTCTTGATATGTGCTGAATGTGTTTGAATGTCTGAACATGCTATTCTGCCCGTCAAACCCTTGTTAGTGCGTTAGGATCCTTAGTTCAAACTCATTTAAGGTCTATTTTGGGGTTAGTTTGTAAATAAATAAAATACATAAACAAATCACAAAAACAAAAAAAACTTGTCTTGAGTAAGATCAGGTATTTTTCTTGGTGTGAGTCAAGTTTCAAAGTAATCTGGACCCCCTGCTTGGTAAAATATACCAGCTAACGGTTCAATCTACTTTGGAATTTAATAAAAGATCATAGTTGAAAAACACTAAAAAGAACTTTCTCTCTCTCTCATCTCACTCTTTCTCTCTCATCTGCTATCTCTACTATACATATAAAAATTATAAAAATCAGAAAATGCCCATAAAATACTCAAAAAAATACCTTGTATAATATGTATATACTTATAAATATAATTTAAAACTCAGCTATAGGTATATATTATAAACTATGTAAATATTGTACATAATTAACTTATGACTGTACTCTATGTATTAAATTAAATATTTAGAATGAGTTATTGTCTATATAACTTTATTGTATAATTATATATTAATTTATAATAACTTAAATGTATATAAACCTAAGTATTTCTAAATACCTATTTATAAGCTTATAACCACCTATAATACTGTACATATGTATTTAAGTAAGTAATATATATTGTATAATACCTATAAATTAATTTAATTATGTATTTACAATAGGTAATTAAGTTATTAAGTTAATTAAGTAAATTATTAACTTAAAATAAAATAAATTAGTAATTTGAGTTTATACTGAAGTAATTTACTTGTATAGTATTATGTTAAGCATTTCCAACCTATTTATACTGTATTTGTACTATACTACAGTATTTATAAATTATTTATGTACATAACTATCTAAAATGTGTATTTAAATGTAAATAAATTCAAATAAAGATTCTAAAATACACTAAAATTGTATAATAAATACCTTAATATATAAATTAACTCTGTATAAAGTTAATTTTGTAATTAAATTACAAATGTGTACTTTAATTAACAATTTAACCCTTAAATTAACATGTACAAATCCCTTACTCTAACTAATTTTAATATATATGTAAATAAGTTATATAATCTTTTAGCCTTATATTAGGGCTTTCCAAAAATATAATTTATTTTAAAATTGAACCTAATTTGGGCCCTCAAATTGAGGGCCAAAACCTCAGATTCCACATAATTGTATGCGTGGCGTAGCGCCAATTTGGTGCTCAGGTTTAGCACCACATCAGTAGTGTGCAAGCATGCAATGCCACATAAATTGTTCTCTTGCTGTAAGCCACTCAGTCGTCATGGTGCCGGGTGCCCTTACCCATTACACCATCTCTCCTCTGATCTGAACATGGCATATAAATGAGCATTGTGAATAGTGGTGGGTCGGGGGCCACAGGAACATGGCATACGAATGAGTAGTGTGAACAGTGGTGGGCCGAGGGCCATGCACTGTAGTTGGGCCCATATTGGGCCTGTCATGGGCCTGTAATCAGATATAAATGCACAATTAATGAACTAGAGTTGATCCCCTAGTAGTGGTCTGATCCCACCTCTTCAAGGTGTTGTGTATCCCACGGAAAAGGGTCGGCCCACCTACTAAAACCCAATTTTTGGCTTGAGGAACAGTGAACCGACTGTGTGTGTGAGAGAGAGCATCATAAATCTAGCTAAGTGTTGAGAAGGAGAGTGAAAAGAAGAGTCCACATAGTGACTTAAGTGTTGGACTTGGTGTGTGTTGTGTCTGTGTGATAGCATATGTATTGTATGTATACGTATAGTATAGTATAATAGTATATGTATATAAATAATATAAATAAATATATATAAATAAGTATACGAATACATAGTATATATATATCATTAAATAAGTAGAGTAAGTACCGTTTGAGCCTCATATGTATTTAAATAAAACTAAAGCTTTAATAATAGATACATCCATTATTGTAGATATGTTTATATGTCAGTATAGGTAATTATTTTTGTCTTATGTTATATATATATTTTACTAAGGCCTTTACTGACATATATATATGTTACTGTATGTATAGAATATGTTACTAAAGATATTAATATATTAATATAACTTAGTATAGTAAATATTAGTAGTTATTTTTGTACCTATATTTAGGTATTACTTAGAGTACCTGTATATAATTAACTTAGTGTAGTTTTGACTGGTTTTTTATGCTTGTTATTTGTGAATATGTTTAAGGCATTATAGATAGAATTAATTAATTCTTTTGTATGTAATTAACTAATTCATTCATTAATTGATTCATTGATTTATTTTGTAAATAAAATTAACATTTTTGGCATAAAAGAAGGATTGCATGCATAGCTAGGGGGTAAGTTGTAAGTAATAATCACGACATATAGAGTATGACAGGTACATGTTCTTAAATGGATTAAACCCGTCGCAAGCAAATCCCAATATGATATTACGCGAATCCTCTGCAAAAGATAAATGTCTACCATCGAAATTTTTCCAATTAGTTAGATGGGGAATAAGATCGTCTCCTGACTTGTTCTCGTGATGCCACCTCATCGACGTTGTAGTCCTACTAGAAAAAAATAGCCGTTGCAACCTTGGAATTAATAGAAAGTAACGAAGAAACATTCTGGCTTGTTTCCTCTCTCCTTTATATCTTTCCTTATCACATTCCGGGCACGAAGTCAAGCTAACGTATTCTTTTCTATATAGCACACAGTCATTTAGATATGTTGTTAAGACCTTTGTTTTGATGAAACAAAATTATGTTTTATTATGAACTAATCTTTCAGGATCACTCTTGCATGAATCAAGTCAATTATCCTTTGCGTGGATCAAAGTGAAGATTATCTTTAGTCAATATGATTCTTTTATATTTCTTGAGTTTAGAATTATTGTAAGGAACCTCAGGATTAAAGACAAATCTTTCTAAATCGTAAAATAAACATCTAGATAGTATTAACTGACCAAAATGTTAGAATTGATCAATCAAATCAATTGATCAATGAAAATAAGAATATTGATTGACCAAAGTAGCCTAATGGTCAAATCTGATTGTCTCGCAATTGATCGACCAATTAAATATTTGATCGATCAACAATTGATCGACCAATTAAGTAAATTGATCAACCGATTTGTTTTGAATGATTTTTTCTAATATTCCAAAAATGCTCTGTTTTTGCCTATAAATAGGACTCAATGCCCCTCATTTCAAAACACACTTTTCAAAGAGAAATCCATCTAGAAAAAGAGCTCCTGTTCTTTCTCTCAAAGTGCTTTTGCACTTCTGCTTTCACACTTTCCAAAGCACGTTAATTCGAACCTCTGCTAAAATATGATTTGACTTTCCTTGAGGTTCCGTGGGATTATATTGTTTTATTTTACAGATACTAAGTTGTTAGGAAGATCTGTTGTTATTTTACTTCTTTTCAAGTTGTAAAGAGAAGGGATTTTTGTAAGAGGTTGTGTCACTCTCGTTTAAGTGGTACGTTAATGGATTGATTAACATTGCCTAGTCGATAAAATCCTAAGTTGGGAGGCTTAGGTAGTGGTTTTTACTCGTAGGGGTTTCCATTATAAATCTTTGTGTATATTGTGGGATTGTTTTTTTTTGTGTCATATTTTTATTACAATCGATATCACACTTGATTTTGTGTTTGTGGCAAAGTAAGATTCGCAGGACCTTCACATGTATGAATGTTCTCACAATTCATACCAAGTACACGGATTTGCTTCTTGGCTGCATACCACGACTCTGGCACACCGTTGGGATTATCCAACAACTCCTGTATAAACTGAAGCACCTTCGACATCATTTTCGTTGTAGCTTTATTGATAACTTTCATCTAAAATAATCTCAACAGGAAGGACAACCTCGACATAGAACTTATTCCAGGTGCGATAAGCTCCTTAGTTGCTTTCATCACGTCATAAAAATGAGTATAGCTATTAAGTCCTTCCTCACCATTTGTAATATTAGGATCAACCTCTCTCATCTCATGCAACATCTCATCAGTTTGATTATCATCACCTTCCTCATCAGAATCATCCACTCCACTGTATTCAGTGTGTCATCTTGTGTTGGTTCCTCTCTATGTGTAGTCCACTTTGTATAATGTTGTCACTAACCATTACAGATCCCATGCTCTAGAACTGTGTTCTTATCCTGGATGAATCCATTGAAACACTTCATACACGGATAGAATATTTTCTTAAAAAATTCTCCACATCTGTATTGTTTCCTATCTTCATGGAAGGCCCAATCTAGGAATTACATCACTCCACTCTTATACTTAGGGCAATCCAAATTCCTCAGACTAATCCAAAACCTGTCCATCATAACCTAAAATGTTATTACAAGCAACCTGCAAGTTAGAAGCAAATATACAGAAAGTATTTGTATTTTAAAGAAGATTTTCACTTGATAGGCCATCCCCGAAGATTTGATCAGAACGTCACTTCTTACATGCAACTAGTGTGCAAAGAAATTTCAACAGCAACTCCCCATGCTTCTCAATATACCCCCCAAGACTAACCTTAACTATGTTCCCAATAACTCCCACTAAAGGGCACTTCAAGAACAAAGTTAAGATTAGCTGGTATATCAGAGAAGAGTGAGAAAATACATTTGAAATTCTGTACACATTAGTTACTGATGGAAACACCATCATTAGCCATAACTAACTTGAATTAATTGAAATCAAGTGACAAATGCTCTTGAATAATTGCCTGAGAACAGTAATTCCACGTAAATCCATTATAAGGAGAGAACATTAAAACAATGTTAAATATGCAGTTTTAACATCACATCATGAATGCAGAGTAACCACAGGGACACCAGGGATTAATTGAAGGTCAAGTGAGCATTAAAGTCCAATAAGTGGGTCCACACAGATAGAAACAAGTTTTTGCGTATTCCAAGAACCAAAATAGCACACCAAAACCCTAATTTTAGATCCGCTTAAATTAAAGATGTTCTGGTTAGGATAAAATTCATATAAACCTCCTAAAATTCATAGAAAAATATTCTAAGAGGTTTTGTACCCTTGGTTTGACCATCAGAACCCATTTCGACCTTGAACAGAGTCTCAGACAGGATTTTGCCCTAATTTGGGCTTCTGTGCAAATTTCTCAATCATACGTGGTCAAAACTCAAATACAAGTTCATCACTAGATTCCTTGGGTCTAAATTAGGTTTAAACAAAAATTTAGGCCCAATCAGAGTTCATCTTGACCTAATTTGCATTTTAGTTCCTTAAATATCTATTTCTTTCAATTAAACCCCTAACTTTCAAGATTCTTGCAAATATCCTCCTAACTTTGTCGTCTCCTTTACAAAATACCCCCTGCTTCCATTGAAGGTGTGAAAGCACCTTCAGCCAAGATTCAAGAGAGGAAATCTCTCTCAAATAAGATCCAATTCGTTACGAAATTAGAGGGAATGGTCTTGAGGAGATCGTTGATCCTTTGAGCCATCTGAAGAACCTTAAATCAGATCCTAGAGCTTAGGCGAGCTCGAGGATTTTGGGGAACTTTCTCCCCTAAAACCGCGAATCAATCAGGCACTTCCCTTGATTTAGAGCTTGGATTTGAGCTCTATATAAAGCCCTGATGCACAAACCGTCCTCCTTAGTCAAGCTTAGGCCGAAATACCCCAGTTCTTCCCTTCTTCGGCTAGACTTCGGCGACACTCCTCAACTCCATCTTCAGATTAGCCAATAGCCAAATTGGCTAGATCTTCTTCTTCCTCAGCTTCTTCTACCTCTCACCGATCAAAGCGAAGGCCACCAAAGCTGCTCTTCCTCGCCGTCTCCCTCAATGGAGTTCCTTTTGTCTTCGGCGCCGGCCAAACAAAGCCGGTGCCAAATCTTCTCTGTTCATCCCTTAGCTTAGGTCCAAACTCTTCCTCTTCCTCTTTGGAACCTTTCTCACCCTTTCCTTTCTTGTTTCAATCAACGACCACCTCTCTCCCACATCGTCTTCCCCAGTGTCGACGTAGCTCTAGCGAAGCCGTGCACCCACTACACGCCACCAAACACCCCATCACTTCCACCCACACCTTCCTCACATTCCAGAGATCAAAAGCCCCAAGGTTATTAGAGCTCTAGACCTTTGGAACCACTGGCTGAACACACCCACTCTCACCGACCATCACAATCGCCATTTGGCCCTCTACACCTCACAAAGCATCACATTAGCACCACCAACACACTCCATGCACTCAGGCAACTCTTCTAAGCATTCTAACTAGGGCAATAAGCCCATTCTTTGTATCTCAGGTATCAATGTCGTCAGTCGTCGTCTTTGTCACTGACCATGCTCCTCCAGCCATCAATACGCCTCACTATCATCTCCAGGTGCTGCGAAAATGCTCCATGAAGTCACTTGCAGCTTCAATTGAGGGAAGAAACCATAGCAATAGCTGCAATCAGAGAAGCAACCATGGCTGCAACATGCAAAGAAGAGGGCTTGCACTTACTCCCACATCGTGGGTATCCAAAGCAGACACAGCAGTTAAATTGATTCGCTGCCTTAAGTTGTTCACCTCATAACACGGGAGTGAGGTCCCCTCGCCCACGTGCTCTCTCACGCCCTTTCACACCTCGCTCACTACACATGTCGGTGAACTTGGTCTCCTATATTTGACCTGATTACCCAAATTGGATCCAATTTGAGGAGAATCTCCGAGGAGGAAAGGGGAGTTTTTGCTTCGAGATTCGTGCTCGGTGCCTTAGGATGCATGCACCACTTAGCATCTCTAAGGTTTGGTGCTCTAGCTCTGTTAAGACCTTGTGCTTAGGTTGAGGTGTTGGCTCTCTATGCTGCTACCCTTGTGCCTTGTGACACTTAAGCCGTCTGCCCCTTGTGGTCGATGTCTAATGTGGTATTGTGCACTTATTTGGTGTAACGACCCGATTCCCGAGTCCCTATGAGACAAGAGAACCGGACCGACTCGACTAATCCCAAGACCTAGTCGTCCAACGAGGAAGTAACCAAAAGAGCAGTAAAATAAACCACATTCAGCATGAATATAACTAACAGTAAGAAAATACAGCAGTAAGGAAAGAAACCACTACAGTATATACCACCACAATAGTAAAACAACATTCTTAACATAATATGAACTGCATGTAAAGAAAAGTACAATGGTAACAAGAATTACTGACTACAGCGGAAACAAAAGGAAGTTCAAGAGCACAGTGGTAACTCTACTGGACCCTACTCGGCCCAGCGTCCTCTGCAGCTGCTGACCCTGGCTGCTCAACACCTGGTCCTGAAAGGTAACGAGTGTAACACGTCAGCAAAACGCTGAGTAGAGTGGCTTTTAAGTATAATCTGTTAAAATTATGGAATCATAAATAGAACCTAGGACATTGCATGAATCCTAGGAATGAGAAATAGATTTAATGGTAGATCCTGGGTGTTGCATGAATCCTAGGGCTGGAAAACTAGATTGTATGATAGATCCTAGGATACGGCATGAATCCTAGGACGGGAAAACTAGTGGAACATATGAATACTGCAATCTTGGAAAAATGGAAAGGAACAAATAGCTCCTATAATTGAATTAACAGCTGCCTGTTGAATAAATAAACGTGTTTGAGAACATGGATTGTGATAACGTGAAACTGAAAAGTGAAACTTAGACGTTCTGAGCTGGAACCCTACGGGGAAGTAGGAGTGGAACTCCTGGAAAGAGAAAGGAATGGAACCGAGAAAGAATGTTGTAGTTGTGTGCTGTCTCTTGGGTACGTAGTACCAAGGGAAGTACCTGTACCTATTTAGTGCAGAGTGGGGCCAGCCGCCCCAGGGACCCGGGGTTAGGAGGGCACTAGCTACCCCACGGGCCCCGGGGTTCTACTAGCCTCCTACACCGACTTGTTTAGGTCCACTGGGGCAAACCAAGGTAGTCAGGCGAGGGTGCGCGGACTGTGGAGGGGCGAGGCCCCGATTTGGTTACTGTGGAGGGGTTGGACCCCTGTTACTGAGAGGGCTCTGCCCTGTACTGGTTCCGTGCTGTGCTTTGGGCGCACCCGTTAACGGAAACGATTGACCGTATACCAGCGCGGGTTAGCTACCGTGCGTTTATCGCGCGTGCCGTAGTCACCGTTACATCTGTCAGTGACCTTGGGGTGGTTGACTGAGATGGTAGGACCACCACGGGGGACTCTCCCGGCCAGGAGAGCACCACGTATTACTTCTACTTTTCGGAAAAGACTGCAATCAAGATCGTTCCCACGAGGAACATTCGAGATCAAGTAAAGGATCTGAGAATTAGACAATGGAGAAACAATAGAAAGACGTAAATAAAGAAAGAAAGAAAATAAAACAGCTACTGCACACTCTACTGTTACTTTTGTTTAGTTTTCCACTCTACTCAGCGTTTTGCTGACGTGTTACACTCGTTACCTTTCAGGACCAGGTGTTGAGCAGCCAGGGTCAGCGGCTGCAGAGGATGCTGGGCCGAGTAGGGTCCAGTAGTGTTACCACTGTGCTCTTGTACTTCCTTTTGTTTCTGCTGTAGTGAGTAGTTCTTGTTACCACTGTACTTTTCTTTACATGCAGTTCATATTATGTTAAGAATGTTGTTCTACTGTTGTGGTGGTATATACTGTAGTGGTTTCTTTCCTTACTGCTGTATTTTCTTACTGTTAGTTATATTCATGCTGAATGTGGTTTATTTTACTGCTCTTTTGGTTACTTCCTCGTTGGACGACTAGGTCTTGGGATTAGTCGAGTCTGTCCGATTCTCTTGTCTCGTAGGGACTCTGGAATCGGGTCGTTACATTTGGCATGTGAAAATTGAGACATTAGTGGTTGAGATCATTGTAGGGATGTTCTTGAATGAGGGATTAATTGGTGCTGAGAGTGTCCACAATCCAGAGCATGTCTACAATGTTTGTCAAATCCTCCACTTTGGGAAATACATCAAGATCTCATTGAGAAATGTGGAAATATGTTGAATATGTTACATGAAGCCATCAATAAAAAATGCCCATATATCCACTCAAAAATCGATGATGAATCTTGAAGCAATATTGAGGATCAATGTGATTTCCCAAAGCCCGGCTTCGAAAATAGAGGTTGTTGTGGACCCCCAACCCAAATGGAATCAGATTCAAACTTTGTGCATAAGGACATACCTTATCTTGATGTTGGTTGGGTGGATCCAATTGCAAGTGTTCCCAATTATGAACTAGCCATAGAAAGCCATGAAGTTGGTCCATTATGCCTAGATTTACCAAACACCTATGATGAGCTTGAGTCAACCTCTCGAGGATGTAATTCTCGCACCTTATCCTGTTAAGGTAATCCTCGAGAGTGATTCTGACATCTCAATAGAACCATGTCCAGATTCTAGTGACCCAATTCCTACCCTTGACCTATAATCTAGATTTGAGCCTATTTGGGATGATCATGAGGCCCAATGTGATGAGAACCAAATTTTAGATCAGGATTATGATTCTAGGCCTATATTTGATGCGTGTACCTCTCCAGGCTCCTCGGAGGAACAAATCAATTTTTCGGAAGTCGCACCAATTTATGATACAGAAACAGAGGTGTTGGAAGAGTTGGGATTTGATTGGATCTACCCTAGGAGCCAAGAACCTGAGCCTATGCCTAATAAGGACACCTCTTTGAGCTCAGAATTTGAGACTAGGTTAGATCAAAGTCAGGTTGTTGATTCCATGCATCATGATTTATTCTGTGGTGGAAATCTCGATCCTAAATTAGGTCAAGAAACTGATTTTCGCAGATTCTTCGATGGTTTCGAGTCATACACTAATTTCGGAGAACCTTTGTTTCAAGATGATTATGAGCCAGTTTACAACCTCAGTATCCATGATCCATTCTTTGACTCTGATTCTAAGGTCCCTAATCCCGACATCATTGGTTCAAATTCCTATTCCATTGAGTTGGAATCATTATGTTATGATCTACTGGAATCAG
Source organism: Thalassia testudinum (assembly GCA_037157565.1). Taxonomy (NCBI): domain Eukaryota; kingdom Viridiplantae; phylum Streptophyta; class Magnoliopsida; order Alismatales; family Hydrocharitaceae; genus Thalassia; species Thalassia testudinum. The sequence continues at coordinate 97,054,088 of JAZHRO010000039.1, read as the reverse complement.
AAATAGTAAGTGCCGAGAGTATCCACAATCCAGAGTTCGAATCTTTCATTGACTCAGATTTCCATGATCTTATAAACACTCTCTAGGCATTTACATTTGATCTAGATGAACATCATGAAAAAGACTCTCTAGATGAACCAATCTTCGAATCATTTCTAGAGGATCCCATACCGCACCTAGATTTTGATGCAGCCACATCTCATACAAAGCCTTCCAAAATCCGATCTCAACCTCAACCCACCATCGGAAATAGTTTTTACTCTGACTCACCTCTCTTTGATTCGGTTGCATATGATTCATCTCCATCTTTTAATCGGGAATCAAACACTGATCAGACCGATAGCCACGTCTTATCCTTTTTTGATCCTACCAGTAGGGTTCCTACATTTTCCACAAATCCATTGTCTTTTGAGAACCCCTATTCTGATCAGGCTGAACCGATTCAACCAAACCTATGATTCGCATTTCCACATCTTCTTGAGCCACAAGCATTTGGTGGGCTCCACATCTACTGATTCACATCCATCAACCCACTAGACTAATTGGATTTGGTCTGCATCATCAGCCTGTTGACTTGAACAAGCACCTGGTTGGACTAACCAGGCTACTCATCAAGGTGCTTATTCTACAAAATTCCTATGATTTGACCACCCCTTCTCCTTGACCACTTTTTGCTTGGCTGAAGGCATTGAATTTAGCACTTAACAGGAGGCAACCTGACATTCCAAAAGCCTGAGACCCTTCCGATCCATCTTTTGAGCTACACTCTTACTGCACTTTAGGGTTTAATTTTAGAACAGCCGACTCCATCATTGGTACTTGTATCAAAGCTTGAAATTGTCTTTAACAGTCATCCCGATTCGTTCACCCACCCTTTAACCCTGTTCTAATCTTTGAACCAAGTTGAATTCGTACCCACCTGATTTACAATGAGAACATTACAAAACTTAAGCATGGGGAGGTATTAAAGTGCAAACAAATAGAAAATCAATTCTTTGAAGGGTTCTCACAAAAAAAATCCATATCAAAAAATAAACAAAATAAAAAAAAATTGAGAAAGGGGAGGAAAATTTTAAAAAAATAATTGAAAATCTTTCTTGAGGAGAAAAAGAGGAGGAAATACAAAATGCAAAAAGGAGCAAAAATCAGAAAAATTGATAGTTATAGCAATTGATTATTGGATTTACTTAAGTTTTGGACCAAATCAAAATAAGGATTAATTCTTGAAATGCTAAAGACAAGGAGATTAGGAAGAGTGTTGATTTTAGGCCTCTTGGGCTTGTTTTAAGGCTTAAACACTCATGTACTCATTAAGATTCGGATTAGTCCTCAATAGATTGAGGAAAGTGTGAAGCTGATGTAGTAGGTCTAAAGCTTAGGGATTATTCGGTCCCGTTGCTTGCCCTTTGGTTTGCGGGACTTGGTAACCTAAGCACCCAAAATCACATATTAGTCTGGTTTAGTGTGCTTAATGAAAAATAATGCTAAAAGTGTTCTATTCTGAAAAGTTATCTCGAAAATTTAGCTTAGGAGCAGCTCAAAGACACAAATTGATTGGACGAGCTCCCGATGCGGAGAGGTGGGAAATTTCCCTCGAAGATGCGTATTAACATATCATCTCCTCGATGCTTGTCTCCTAGGATATCTAAATATCCTACCGAGGGCATGTAAGCACCTTGTGCTGATTCAGGTACCATAAGCGAGATTATTTCGAAATGTCGATCGCTAGGGCCTGAATTTAGCTACAGAACATAATGGGTGGCACTAACTCGAAGCATCAAAAGCTAGGGATCCTTCGAGGATTTATGGTGGGGATAAGGAATCCGATACAGATTATGTTTAGGGCCAATTCAAGGCTAGATCTAGGAAAATATAAAAGAAAAAGAGAGAAAACTCTCAAAATGAAAAATTCCTCTGTCTCTCCCTTACTAAAAATGCACTGGCAAACTGAACCTGGACACAATACGCCTACGCATGGGTACTTTAACCACTGGGCTCAACGAACCTCTAGGCAGTTTTTGCGGGCCTTAGAAACCTTCGCAGCGGATGCAGGATGAAGCTGGTCAGGTCTGGATCTTGATTGGTACTTGAGTACCTCTAGGCCCATTATTGGAATTCTGATCTAATTTCTAGAGATTGGTACACATCAGGCATCTGAATATCAAAGCATAGTCTAGAGATCTAGTTCTTTCCATAAGATTTTGCTAGGGACTAGCAAATGTTAGGCATGAAGGTATGATGGTAACACCATCATTAGCCATAATTAACTTGAATTAGTTGAAATCAAGTGACAAATGCTCTTGAATAATTGCCTGAGTACAGTAATTCCATGAAAATCGATTTTGAGAGAACATTAAAATATGGTTAAATATGCAGTTTTAACATCACATCACGAATGTAGAGTAACCACGGGGACACCAAGGGGTTAAGTGAAGGTTGAGTGAGCATTAAATTCCAATAAGTGGGTCCATACAGACAGAAACGGGTTTTCGCACATTCCGAGAACCAAAACAGCACACCAAAATCCTAATTTCAGACCCGCTTGAATTAAAGAGGTTATGGTTAGGATAAAATTCATATAAACCTCCTAAAATTCATAGAAAAATATTCTAAGAGGTTTTGTACCCTTGGTTTGACCATCAGAACCCATTTCGACCTTGAATAGAGTCTCAGATGGGATTTTGCCTTAATTTGGGTTTCCATGCAATTACCCATTTAAACATGGTCAAAACTCAAATCCAACTTCACCACTAGATTCCTTGGGTCCAAATCAAGTTTATGCCAAAATTTGGGCCCAATCAGAGTTCATTTTGACTTATTTTGCATTTCAGTACCTTAAATCTCTATTTCTTTCAATCAAACCCCTAACTTTCAAGATTCTCACAAATAGCCCCCTAACTTTGTCGTCTCCTTTACAAAATGCCCCCTTCCGCCATTGAAGGTGTGAAAGCACCTTCAGTCGAGATTCGAGAGAGGAAATCTCTCTCAAATCAGATCCAATTCCCTACAAAATTGAAGGGAATGATCTTGAGGAGATCGCCCATCATTTGATCATCTTAGGAACCCTAAATCAGATCCTAGAGCTCAGGCGAGCTCAAGGATTTTGGGAACTTTCTTCCTTAAAATCGCGAATCAATAAGGCTCTACCCTTAATTTATAGCTCGAATTTGAGCTTTATATGAAGCCCTGATGCACAAATCATCCTCTGTAGTTGAGTTTGGGCCGAAATACCCCAGTTCTTCCCCTCTTCGATTGACCTCCAGCTTGACTCTGACGATGCTCCTCAACTCTATCTTCAGATTAGCGAACAACCAAATTGGCTAGATCTTCTTCCTTAGCTTCTTCCACCTCTCACCGATCAAAGCGGAGGCCACCAGAGCAGATGTTCCTCACCATCTCCCTCAACGGAGTTCCTTTCGTCTCCGGTGCCGGCCAATCAAAGTTGGCACCAAATCTTCTCCATTCGTCCCTTAGCTTAGGTCTAAACTCTTCCTCTTCCTCCCCAGAACCTTTCTCGCCCTTTCCTTTCTTGTTTCAATCAACTACCACCTCTCTCCCACATCATCTTCTCCAACGCCAGTGTAGCTCCAGCAAAGTTGTGCGCCCACTACACGTCACCAAACACCCCACCAGTTCCACCCACACCTTCCTCATGTTCCAGAGATCAAAAGCCTCAAGGTTATTAGAGCTCTAGACCTCTTGAACTACTAGCCAAACACACCTACTCTCACCCACCATCACAGTCACCGTTTGGCCCTCTACACCTCATAAACCATCACATTAGCACCACTAACGCACTCCACACACTCAAGTGACTCTTTTGAGCATTCTAATTGTGGCGATAAGCCCATTTTTTGTATCTTAGGTATCGTCGCCACTGGTTGTCATCTTCGTCACCGACCATGCTCCTCCGACCATCAATACGCCTCACTATCATATCCAGGCGCTGCAGAAATGCTCCGTGAAGTCACTTGCAGCTTCAATTGAGGGAAGAAACCACAGCAACAGCCGCAATCAGAGAAGCAACCATGGCTGCAACGTGCGAAGAAGAGGGCTTCCACTCAGTCCCACAGCGTGGGTATCTAGAGTAGATGCAGGAATTAAATTGATTTGCTGCCTTAAGCAATTCGCCTCATAACACAGGGGTGAGCTCCCCTCTCCCACGTGCTCTCTCACGCCATTTCACACCTCGCTCACTACACATGCCGGTGAGCTTGGTCCCCTGTATTCGACTCGATTACCTGAATTGGATTCGATTGGAGGAGAATCTTCGAGGAGGAAGGGGGAGGTTTTGCTTTGAGATTCGTGCCCGGTACCTTGGGATGTGTGCACACACTTAGCATGTCTAAGGTTTGGTGCTCAAGCTCTATTAAGGCCTTATGCTTGGGTTGAGGTGTTGGCTCTCTATGCTACCCTTGTGCCTTGTGACACTTAAGTCGTCTGCCCCTTGTGGTCAACATCTAATGTGGTACTGTGCACTTATTTGGCTCCATAAAAATTGAGACATTGGTGGTTGAGATCATTGTAGTGATATTTGAATTGGGATGTTCTTGAATGAGGGATTAATTGGTGATCTAAATGACCACTTTTTATAGTCCTTCCTATTCTTTTTATCCCAATAATTCTTGAGATACAATTTGGATTATTATTGCATACATTTTGATTATTGATATTTGTTGCATATCCTTGTTCTTGTGCTCATTATTTCTAAATTGAGATTAGTGGGTGAATTCCACATTTGCTTCCTGCGAATGACCTCAGACTCAATTTCTTTATTTTCAAGTTTTATAAATTTAAGTGTTGTTGCAAATTTCGTCCTATACTACGATGCTATTTTTAAAAGACGATTCTTGCGTGCATACAGTTACATATAACAAGTAATCCTAAGTTGTGATCAAATCTTCAAGGACCCCCCTTAGCTTAAAACTTTTCTGAACTAAAGATGACGACACTTATGGTATGTTATAAAGACAACGCATCGTGCATGTAAATGACGTATACACACACTCTGCATTGTTCGTATAACATGATCATAAGTCTTGATGGGCTAATATTTTGACATAATTATATACCTCCCACAACCTCTTACCTAGGGGTTAGAATTCTTATTGTTTGTCATGAAATGCTTCTAAATTTGTACAAGTTTGTATGATACTAAGAGCTGATAATCAAACATTTAACTTCTAAATTAAATTGTTAGATATAAATTTTATGCACAAAAAATCTAAACTTTAAACATTAAAACCTAAGGCAAAATCCAAAGGTAAAGTAAAACTAAACCCGAAACTAAATTGAAAACCTAGATCAAAATTCGTAAACCTAGAAAAGCTAAATCGAAAACCCTAACTCTTAAACCCAAACCCAAATTTAAATTGAATTTCAGTTTTCAGTTAAATTTCTGTAACTAAACTTCATAAAAAAAAAACTCTAAACCATAACCCTTAAACCCTAAACACTAAACTGTAATTTTAAACCTAAACCCTAAACAATAAACCCTAAATTTAAAACCTAAACTAGAAAAGCAAGACCCTAAACTCAAAATCCAAAACCCTAAACTCTAAACTCAAAACCTTAAATCCAATACCCTAAACAATACGCACAAAATCCTTAATCCAAAATCCTAAACCCTAAACCCAACAACTTAAATTCGAAACCCTAAACTCTAAACCTTAAATCTTAAATCAAAAAACCTAAACCCAATACCCTAAAGCACTAACTTCAAATCTAATACCCTAAATTCAAAATAGAAAACCATTAATTCTAAAATCAAAACTTTAAAACCTAAATCGAAAACCTAAATACTATAACTTTGCCAAAAATTTTCGTCAGAGTTTCCCCTAAAATATTAGACATTCACATTTCTTGTAAAAATAGAATAAATTATTCACAATATGTGGGTACACCCTACATATAACATAATAAATTCAATCTGCACATATTTAAATGTAGGCGCATCCCACATTCAAATTAAACAACAAAAATAACCTAATCTAATAAGCAAATTTAAATTTAAGAACATAATTACATGCAATCATTTGTAACAAGTATCAAAATTTAATTAATTACACGTAAATTTCAAAAAAAATAAATATATTACATGCAAAATTTAATAAATTTCATGTCAACTACTTTTCATGACAATAAATTCATTAAACATCAATTTGCATGCATTAACATCTAATTAAATTAACAAACTAATTTTATGTACTATAATTAAATTCAATACACAAAAATTTAATGTAATTAATATAACAAAAATCTAATTAACAAAAAAAAAAGGGCTAGAGGGGTTCGCAGGGGGGTGGCGCAAGGTGTGGGGGGTGGCTGCGGTGAGGAGGTGGCTGGCGGGGGGTTGGCTACGTGAGAGGTAGGGGGTGGCAGAGGGTAGTTGCAGCGTGGAGGGTGCAGGTGCGGCGAGGAGGAGGATGATGCTTCACCTTGTATGCATGAGGTCGGTCGGAGGAGGAGAGACCAAGGAGGACCTCGAGGTCGCGGAGGAGCTCGAGGGGTGGCACTTGAGGTCGTGGAGGAGCTTAAGGGGCAACGAGGTCATGGAGGCTATGTGTGAGGTTGTGGATGGAAAAGAATGGAGAAGAGAGGGAGAAGAGGAGAAGGCCGATTGCCTGGCAAAAATATCCTGACCTAATACAGTCGCCAAATGCCATTATGGGGGATGCACTTGGAGACGGTTTACCAATAATTGTTGCCAATTAAATTTAACTTATTTTTTGTGCGAGCATCGAAATTTGGGGAGGCGAGCTCTTCACGACTGCTATCGGGATAATCATCACCAATCCCCAATTAATTCACATTTAGCACGCAAAAAACCCACGCTCCCCAGTGATCATTAGAGACGGTAATTTCTAAACCCATCGCTAAATCTTACCCCAAGTTAAGTTTGGCTGGGGGAGGAGAGAGGACGCTTTAGACAACGGTTAGTGGGATAACCATTTACCCATTAGCGATGGTTATTAAACCATTGCAAATGACACTTTTTGTAGAAGTGATAGATAACTATCAGGATGATCAATCCTACATAATCCCCTTAGTTCACTTCTATACTCTTTCTCTAAGTAGCAAACTTAACTACGATTCCGTTAACAGCTATGCTTACTCCTATTAAACACAGATAGGATTTTGATCATTTTCTTAAAGTGATAGAAATGGATCATGTAATTACTTTTAAATCATAAAATTTTGGCCTTTTAATTGGTATCAAACCAATCCAGATTGGGCTAAGCCAAACCCTCCCAACAAATGCCGTTGAATTACACAAAACACAGTAATAAGGGTGGGAAAATCATTTCGAGTGATTAACATTTGTTGTTGACCGATCAACTTTTGGATTTAATCAATCAACGCTTAACCAATCAACTCTGGATTTTATCAATAAAATCTAGTAACTTCATCCTACTTCAAGAATGAAAGGTGATAGATCAATATGTAAATTAATCCACAAACACAATACTTAGGTAATAAAATAAGCTATTGTGGGAGTGAAGAGGGCTAAAAAGGATAATTTAGGAAATTGATCATGATGGAGGTAATGCTTTGAGGGCAGAGAGAATGGGAGTTGAAATGAGAGTTAAGCCAATCTCCTTCAAATCCAAGTTAAGATAACTCATCTTAAGAGTTCAAATAAAGATTAGATTATTTCCTAAGATTAACTCCAAAATATAAAAGATCAACCCTGACCGTAAACGAGCCCCAAACGTCCACGTTTTAGTGCAAACGTCACCTGCGTATCCACATTTTGACGTTGTCGTGCAATCGCTGAAGAAAAAACAAAAAGAAAGAACTTAATCAAAACATTCCCACTCCCCCCCCACCTTCCCTATCGGCGGCACCCATAAGTCTCCCAAACCTTTCCCCCCCTCCCGAGCTCCTTCCGAACCCATTGTGGTGACCTCATGGGTCAGTTGCTGCTGAGGAATCCATTGTGGTGGTGGTGATATCCCCAGCCTCCATCTCTTCCTCCGATAGAGCTAGGTACCCTCGCCCTTCCTCCCTCCCCCTCCTCTCCCGTTGTTTCCGACTGTGTCGTGGTGTTGATGTCTGTGGTGGTGTTGGTGGTGGCGGCGGTGTTCTCATGGTGGTGGTGGTGGTCTTGGTGGTGGTACTCGTGTCATGGTGGTGGTGGTGGTGGTGGCTGTTGCGCACATAGGTGTTTGATGAAATGTCTTCCGGGCACAATGGATTCCTTCTGGTGCCTGGATTGAAGGGGAATCAAGAAAAGAAAAAGCACGTTTCAAACCCTGTTTGCAAATTTCCATCTTAATTTAGCTGCCCCTGGGAGGCAAGGAGTTTGGAGTGTACTTACTGAGACGAGGTTAAGGAAAATGATGCTGTTTTCCAGGACACCTTCCTGTGTAATCAGTTCAATAGCTTGGTTGGCAGGGTTCCCTTGTAGCAGATAAAAAATGACATAAGCACTGTTAGCTTAATGAGAATTTCAGAGACATGAACGTGGGAATATAAGGAATGTCTAAATTCAAGTTAACATCGATGGCCAGCAGCTTAAAGGCACAAGAAATTGTTCAATGCTCATGCCAGGAACATTATCCTATGCATTGAATTATTCCGCAGGAATACACATCAAATAAATATTGTACATGGTGCAAATACGAAACCTCTGAAAAAAATGGGGAGATTCTCAGTTATTTGATGCACAAATCAATGAATGCATAGAAACTATCCCGGTGTTTATGTTTTCAGGAAGAACTGCAAACAGTTCATACCTGTTTTCCGGAAACCAAAAATCAGTTTATAGACATGGCATGAGATAAATAGTAATACACATGTCAGCTTTATGAATTTCTCATGTTGCTTCTTAACATTTGCATTGTCCTATCTGTTTTTTTACCCACCTACTCCTTTTGGTGATACACGGGAATCCGATGGCCAATTGCGGCAAGAAATCCGCAACATTGAAACTTCAAGATCTTGGCATGGAGTATTTTTTTGCCAAAAAGTAGGAAACGTCCATAGTGATAGTAAAAAGTGATGTGGAGGAATTTATGGGTCATGTTCTCGTATTTCATACAGCGTTATGAATATGGGTTTATTTGATAATTAATATTTATATAAAGAAATAAAAGAACGTAAAGTTGTTACGTGATGAGTCCCACCACATTCAAAAAAATATCACATCATTTTAACCTAAAATGCACAGGTAATAAATGACTTTATACTAGTGATAAACTACTTTGCGATGGCGATAAATTATTCTAAAGTTCTTTGCATTACTGAAATCTCATTTTGAATCGGTGCAAAATTATTTCAATGGTAGTTTCACCTATACAAAGTGATTTTACACCCGTGCAAAGTAATTTTGACCTATGGGTTTAGGATTTAAGATTTAGGTTTATGGAAAGTGATTTTGCGTATGAGAAGTGATTTTTTACCTGAAATGTGATTTTTCACCTTAAAGTGTAGGGTTTAGGATTTAGGGTATAGGGTTTTGCTAAATCTTAAACACTAAAGACTAAACCCTAAATCTTAAGGTGGAAAAATCATCTTTCAAGTGTAAAATCACTTGTCATAAGTGATGTTGCGACCTGAATCCGGTTCCCCTTGGAAACCCGGACGGTTCGCGTCAAATACCCCAAGATCCGATCGTTCATTGAGATATAACCAAAAACCCTACCATTTCTATTCATGCATTCATAGCAAGAGAGGTAAAGATTAATGGAAGCAAAAAAAGAAACATACATCACGCACTAGAGTCCATTCACAAGAAAATAACACAATGTCTAGATGTAGCCATCACAACTAAAATAGATAAGAACAAAAAGGTAGAAAACTAAGAGTTCTGAACAAACTAGGTACTTAGCACTAAGATGTACCATGATTTGAGACGTGCCTTCTAGTAGAGGGGGATGAAGAAGGATGTTAGGGAGTTCATATAGCAGTGCTTGGTGTGCCAGTAGGTGAAAGCTGAGCACCAGAGGCCTGCAGGGCCATTGCAGCCACTTCCTGTGCCAGAGTGAAAGTGGGAGAGTGTTACTATGAACCTGGTGGTAGGGTTGCTAGTGACACAGCGAGGACACAATGCCATCTGGGTTATAGTGGACAGATTGACAAAGACGGTGCAGTTCTTGCTTATCTGAGTCACCTTTGGACCAGCGTAGTTAGCAGAGCGATACATTTGGGATGTAGTGCGTCTTCACGAAGGTCCCCACGAGATCATATCAGACAGGGAATCCCGCTTCACTTCCTAGTTCTGGGGAGAGTTCCAACAGGCTTTAGGTACCCACTTAAGGTTCAGTACTGCCTATCACCCTTAGACTGACAGGCAGTCATAGCGCACTATTTAGACATTTGAGGATCTATTGTGCGCCTGTGTATTGGATTGGAGAGGCTCCTGGGAGGAGCATTACCCCTAGCGGAGTTTGCGTATAATAACAACTATCATTCGAGCATTGGCATGTGATGATAACGTCATCATCAACATATCTAGCTTTAATTGATCATAATCAACAGTTAAATACTCCTACATAACTGCCAAAGAGCCGTAATTCACTGCAAATCCATTCTGAGAGAAATGCATGAAAACAGGAGTAAAACTACAGTTTTAACAGAATATCCTAAATGTAGAGCAATCATGAGATTTCCCAGGGGTTAATTAAAGGTCAAATGTTCATAAATGCCTAATAAGAGGGTTCATGCAGACATAAACGAGTTTTCACACGTTTCAAGAATTAATGGATATTTGAAACCCTAAAAACAGACTTACTTAATTAACTAAGGTTCTAGTCATGATAGAATTCAATTAAACCTTCTAAAAATCATAGAAAAATATTTCCTAAGGTTTGGCACCTTTAATTTGACCATTGGAATCCAATTTGACCTAAAATAGAGTCTCAGATAGACAGTTGCCCTATTTGTGTTTCTACACAAATTACCCAGTCAAACTTGGTCAAAACTTAAATCCAACTTCACCATCAGATTTCTTGGATCCAAATTAGGTTTGTACCAAAATTTGGGCTCAATCAGAGATCATCTTGACCTAGTTTGCAATTCAGTCTAGTCTGATTCATTTTCTCACACGTGCACCCCTAGCTTTTTGAAATCCTTGCAGATATCCCATAACTTTGTCGTCACCTTCACAAAGAGGCCGCTGCAGCCATTCGGAGTAGATTGCAGCACACCATTGAGATTTGAGCGAGATTTTCTTGCTCAATTCTCAATTAATCAATCTCAAATTTGAACTAGAGATTCCTTGAGGAATTCTCTTTTAATTAGACTCAGCCTTGGATCCTAAGTCCTTTCCAATCTCTCATGCGAATGCATAAAAGATTCTGGTATCATTTTGTGAGCAAAGTTCTCAAGCTTGAAAGCTTCTTTCCAAACTTGAAACACCCCCTAAGAACTATAAAAAGATCCCCCATGCATTTCCTTACCTCCTTAGCAAGGTTTTGAGCCACAACAAGCCTTCATTTCCTCTCTCCAGCTCGCACTACCTTCGTTGGCGAGCTTCTCCCTTTGTCGTCCTACAGCCTCCTAACGACCAAATTGGGAGTGCCATGTTCTTCCCTGACTTCCTCTACGCCTTGCCAGTCAAAGCAAGGGCCATCCTTTCCCTATCTTCATCGCCGTCCCCCTTTGGAGCATTCATCTTCCACAACGCTAGCTTGCCAATGCCGGTGCCAATCCTTACCCCATTTGTCTCATCAGACTAGTTAGTTAGGTCCCTTTAATTTCTAAGGTTAGTTTTCCTATCCAAAAACCTAAAAAGAATCCCTCGATCGAACACATGCCACCTCCGTTCTCTACTCCAACCACCACTCTAGCGAGAACCTCCGCTTGCTACACAACTCCAAACACCTCGCCAACACTTCCTCAATCTCCGCCTCATCCACCAGCACAAAACCCCCATATTTCTTTCACCGTCCACCCATCCTACACCTCCACCAAATGCCGCACCATCACACTTCCTTCTCTGTCACCGTCCACCCTCCACATGCACTCTCCCTCCATGAAACCACCACCATCACACTCCACGTCCTTTGGTGACACTCTTGGACTATTTGATTGGGGCTTTTAAGCCTATGTTATTCTTTTTAGGTAACTGCCGCCATTTTCCATCGCCATCGTCGTCCCTAGCTCCATCCACGCTTCTTCGGCATCAAGAAGCTCTGCTACTACCCCCAAGTCCTGCGGAACTCCCCCAGACTTCTTTCCAGGGCCTCAGCTGAGACGAATAGCCCCTACAGCTACGCCAATTTGTGAAGCATCTTCAGTTGCTGCATGTAGATAGACGAAGGGGACTTTTAGTCCCACATCGGCTAGTGACAACCGCCCAACGCCACATATTAGGATTTCATCACACCAACCCCTCGCCTAGTACACGAGGGGTCAGGTCCCTCTAATACACACGCACACCTCAGCTACCACCATGCTCAGTAGCCCTGGTCAATCGGATCCCCGAATACCTGATTACAACCTGGTTATCTAAGAAGAGGAGAAAGAAGGAAAGAGAGAGAGAGAGGGGTAGGGGTGGGTTTTTGCTTCAAAGAAGAAAGCCTGACACTTAGCCGCTAAATAAGAGAGAGGAAAGAAAGAAGAAAGAGAGAAGGTAGAAGAAAGAAAGAAGCTGAAAGATAAAAGCCTGAAGGCTTGCAGAAGAGGAAGAAAGGAAGGAAGAAAAGCTAAGAAAGAAGAAGAGGTTGAAGAAGAACCGTGCCAAGAGGAGAAACGCAAAAGAAGAAGAAGCTAAGGCATAAGAAAGAAGAAGAGAGAGGAAAAGAAAGAAAGAAGATAGGAGAGGAAGGAAAGCAGAAAGAAGAAGAAAACCAAAGAGGAACAGCACTATAGCAAGCAATAGATAAGTCGTCTGACTTAAATATCAGACGTCTACGTACTGTTCATTTATTTAATATCAATTGAGTAATTACTATACATGTGCTTGGGCTAATAATTGGTGATCTAAATCACCATTATTTTATTCTAGGTATCTTTTTATCCTCTCTAACTCTTGAAATACTTATATTATTCATTGAAGATCTAATGTGACAAATTAGCATTTCATTGAATATCATTATTGGCTTATTTCTTTGCTCAGTATATTTTGATTAAAGATTAGCATGTGAATTCCTATTTGCTCTTTATGTTCGACCTTGGACTTCATCTATAGATATTCGAGTTTATAAATATTATTTGTTGACAAGCTATTTTGACTATACTGCAATGCAATGACTTTATAACATCGATTTCACGCATAAACAACATGCCATCTTATGAGGCATTATATGGGCGGAACTGTACGGCTCCCCTTAGTTGGGTTGAGGTTGGGACCAAGTCATAGGTTGGTCCTAGGTTGATCCGCCAGAGTCAGGAGGATATAAAGCAGATTCATAAGCAACTTTGTACCATCAGTAGCAGGAAAAAGGGCTACGCAGACCGGAAGTGTAAGGAGGTACAGTTTGAGGTGGGAGACCACATTTTCCTTTGTGTTTCGCCCATAAAGGGCATGCAACAGTTTGGGTTGAGGGGGAAGCTTGCGCCGAGATTTGTGGGACCTTTTGAGGTCTTGGAGCGAGTTAGGCCCATTACTTACCGACTTGCCCTTCCACCCCAACTGTCAGGTGTACATGACGTGTTCTATGTGTCCAACCTAAGGAGATACAATGCCAACCCTTGCCACATGCTGAGCCACGAGAGCATCGAGGTGACAGATGAGCTGACCTATCCAGAGAGGCCAATGTAGATTTTAGATAGAGTCGTCAAGAGATTGAGACGAAAGGAGGTGCCTCTGGTGAAGGTTCTATGGAGGAGCTGGAGGTTCGAGGAGGCAACGTGGGAGACTGAGGCAGTAATGTGAGACCAGCACCCAAAGCTTTTTGGGGGTGTGTACTTTTTGATAGCTTTTTGGGGGTGTATACTTGTTTTGTTCCCTTTTTGCTACCTAGTTTAACTTAAGTTTCGAGGGCGAAACTTCGTTTAAGTTATGTTGAAATGACACTTCCCAAGGGTCCCTGTGAAATTTCTCAAACTTTTGGGGGTTTCCCGATACTTTCACGCCCCTAACTTTTGCTCATAGGACCACGCGGATATGTCCAAGAAACTTAAGGGTTCCCCATAATTTTTCCCCTACCCACCATGCCCCTTCGAGCCTTAAAGACCCCTTATAAAAACCCCCCAACACTCTCCTCTCACCCCTTTTACCCTACTACAAATGACACTCCCCATCTTCGTCCAAGTTTAGGGAAGGAGAAGGGGAGAGAGGGAAGGAGAGGAGGAGACGAGTGGGAGGAGGGCTCACGACTTAGCTCCGACGTCGCGCCGGTGCGAGGCAGCATGACGAAGTTGTGGTTGCTTGAGGGTGCGAGGAAGAGAGCTGCAGTTGTGCGTGAGCTCCTTGAGTTGTGCGTGAGCTCCTGGGGCTGTGGGTGGGAAGAAGCAGCTGGGCGGAGTCGAGTGCAGAGTTGCTGCGTGAGGAAGAAGGTGCATCGGATGTCCGGAAGTAGCGTCGGACGTCCGAAGCAAGCCTCAGACTGCTGAGACGAACTCCAGACGTCTGAAGGGAGAGCGAGGCATGAGGTAGGGTCTATTGAGGTGACATCGTTGTGGGCGCATTGCGCAAGGAGCCATGCACATCAAGGCTCACAGGATGTGTTGGGTGCCATGCAAGTTGGCAGATTTTGAGGCTCTTGGACATCCAACGGATTGGGTAGATGTCCGGAGAGCCAGGAGGATGTTCGGGAGAGCTGCTGGACGCCCGGGGCAAGTCTCAGGTGACCAAGACAGACGCCTAAAGTCTAGGCGGGAGGTGCTGACGATATAATATGTCTAGAGTGTATACTAGACGTCTGATACAAGAACCAGGCGAGTTCTGGAAAAGCAGACGGTTGGTTTAGATGAGGACCTTGGTTTGGTTCAAGTGGACCAAGGAGGTTTTTGGGCCGGTTCGGGGCCCAAACGAAGTCCATGATGGGAACACCATTATGAGCCATAACTAGCTCAATTTAGTCATTGTCAGGAATAAAATCTCCTACATAACCGTCAGAGATTCTTAATTCATTGCATAATCATTCTGAGAGAAAGACAAGAAAATAAGGTTAAAATTATAATTTTACCATCATATCTTGAATGCAGAATAACCATGGGTTTTCCTAGGGGGTAACTAAGGTTCAAATGGTCTTAAAAGTCTAACAAGTAGGTTAGAACAAACAGAAACGGGTTTTTGTGTGTTTTAAGAATTAAATGACTTCTGAAATCCTAAAAATAGGTCTACTTAATTAAATGAGGTTCTGGTCAGGATAAAATTCACCTAAACCCTTTAAAATTCACAGAAAAATATTCTCTAGGGTTTGGTACCTTCAATTTGACCATCAGAACCCGTCTTGACCTAAAACAGAGTCCTAGACAGACATTTGCCCTAATTTAGGTTTTTGCATAAATTACCTAGTCCAAAAAGCTCAAAACTTAAATCTAACTTCACCATTGGATTCCTTGGATCCAAATTAGGTTTGTACCAAAATTTGGACTCAATCTGAGATCATCTTGACCAAGTTTGCATTTTGGTCCAATAAGACTCTTGTTATCTCATTCAGATCCTTAACTTTTGAATATCCTACAAATAGCCCCCTAACTTCTTTATCTTCTTCACAAAAAGGTCCTTGCCGCCATGAATCCTAATCCTACAAACTTCGGCGACCTTTGATTGAAGAGAACTCCTTCTCTGCTCAATCAATCCCTTCTAAAATTGGAAGGGAGATTCCTTGAGGAGTCCTCTTTCCATTGAATCCATCCATGGGCCCCAAAACCTTCCTAATCTCTCATGCGAATGCATGAGAGATTATCCTAGAAAATTCCTATTCCAACAACATTTCCTAGCTTGGAAGCTTAGCTTCCTAGTTCAAAATTTCCTCTAGAGGCCTATAAAAGGACCCCCAGATCAAGTCGAACTTTCCAAGCTTGATTTTGGCTTGGAACACCCTTAATTCCTCCCTCCTTGTCCGGCCGAAAAGCTCCTCAAGCTCCGGCGACCTCTGTCTTCATTCTTCGTCTGACCACAATACCAATGGTAGATTCATCTTCCCTGTCTTCCTCTGCGTCGCGCCATACCAGTGGGCGCCCCTCTATCTTCGTCGTCATCGCTGCCCCCTCTATCGGAGCACCTTCTTCCCCAACGTTGGCCTACCAATGCCGGTGTTGTTCTTCCCCCTTCGAAAATTAGTTTAGGGTTAGCTTAGTATCTTTTAGCTGTTAGGGTTAGTTTCCTACCCAAAAACCCCAAAAATAGCCCTCGACGCCGCCGCTCACCTCCATCTTCCCCGTCTCCGACCGTTCCTCCGACGAGGCGTATACGTCGTTACACCCCTCCATCCGCCTTGCCGACCACCTCAAAATCTTTACCTCATCCTTCAGCACAAAAACCGTAACCTATCTCACTCTATTGTCCATCCAAACCTTCTACCAAACAAACCCCCCTTCGCCGACCTATCCCGTCACCATCCGGCCACCACAGCCACTCTCACTCCACACTGCACACACCACCACATCCACTGTGCTACGGCGAAGCCTGCTGAACCTTCTGATGAGGCTGCAAGGCCGTGTTCTTCATTTCAAGTTCACCGCTACCATCGCCATTACCGTGAAGCTTCGAGCAAGCTTCGAAGCTCGCTTCCCAGCCAAGAGCTCCAGGTGAAAGCACCAGGTGATGCTGACCACCAGGCAAACGTCTCCAAGTGGTCAATTGGGACGTTTGACCAACATTGAAAGTGAATTGGACGAAGGAGCATCGCTGCTGCGCTACGCGAAGAAAGGGTGGGACTTTAGTCCCACCTTGGAAGCTGACAGCCACGAAGAGGCGCATAAATTATTTTTGTCCTATAGGCTTATCGCCTCAGCAAGCACAGGGGGTAGGTCCTTGCACGCTCCCCTTACGCGCCTCGCCCGCGACACCTTACACGTGGGTTTGGAAGATTCATATACCCGCCTAGCCTAAGCACTCCTCGGTTGCCACTCATGGCCAGCAGCTCTGGTCCCAGGTGTGCTCTACCTGTATACTCTATTACCCTGACTGTGGCCCTGGGAGGGCAGATCCCAGAGAGAGGAAGAGAGCGCGGGGGAGGGGAGGGTTTTGCCCTGTGCGACACTTAGCCAAATATGAAGGGATGGCCACCCTCTGTGCGTGAAGAAAGAAGGAAGAAGAGAAGAAGAGGAGGAAAGGAAGAAGGCCTGCAGAGAAAGAAGAGAAGAGGTTAAAGACAAGAAGAAAAAAGAGAAGGGTTTGAGAAGGCCAGAAGAAGAGAATAGAAGAAGAAAAGAAGAGGAAGAAGAAGAAATGTGCTGTTGGTTAAGCCATCTGATTAAATGACCCAACGTCTAATTTGAGGCTTTATCTGATTATTTAAGTACCAAAGTTGAATGGTTGATGGCACTGTTACATTATTTGAACTCAATGCATATATGCTTAAATTGAATAATTGGTGATCTAAATCACCATTGTTTTTGCTTTGAGATTCTTTTTGCCATATGTTAAACTTATGTTTTATATTGATTATCATTTCTGAGTTATGTCTTATGCTCATTTACATTATTGAGATTAGCGTGCGAATTCCTATTTGTTTCATGTGTTCGACTTCGGACTTTATTTCTGATATTCGAGTAGTAAATATTATTTATTTTCAAGCAATTTTGACCTATACTACAATGTAGCATTTAAAACATCTATCTTGCCCTGTCAATAGTCCGTTTTCTACACGACAGGTATCATCAAAAAGCTCTCGATTTTCCTTACCTTCCTAGATCATTTCTACACTGTTTTAAGATTGTTTTAGCATATTGAAAACTTGGTTAGGTTATTTAATAGTCCTATTGGCTTTTGATTCGGTATAGGCTCTAGGTCCAACACATAAGCAGGACCTGCGGGGGCATCCGGGTTGGTTCCTCGTGCCCTCATATCTCCTGTGCACCTAAGTAGAGTGGCCCTTTTCTATTCTACTGTTAATTTCAGGAATAAATGCATGCTATATATTGAATAGTAAATGTGCTATCCAGTTTGAAATGCTAGTGAATGAGAAATGACTTGATACTTGTTTCAAAACCAAAACAAACTTAGCATTGAAGCATAGAACTGTTGCCTGTTGTATTTTCAATTAATCTGTCACTTGATGAAATTTAAATACATGTGGTAATGCTTGCTACTTGCTTATGCCTGAAATGGAGTTATTCTAGATACGAAATGTGCATGAACCTTAGGGCAAATCAAATGGTAGAATCATCTGCTGTGGTGGAACTCGGAGAATAATGAAATGATATGTACGTTTATGAGACACGACTGTTGGTGGGGGAATGAGTTGGCCCTCGAGTATGCATGTACCGAGGAGAGCTAACTATCCCTTTGTGTAGGGAGTGAGCTAATCACTCTCAGGTTGGGACCCAGGGTAGATGTGGCCTTCCTATATTGACTCCTGTTAGGCCCGATGGGCCAACTGGGATAATCGAGCGAGGGTACGCAGACTGGTGAGGACATAACCATGTTTTGTTCTGTGTTGTACGACTTAGAGCATACCCATTAGCGGAAAGGACTGACTATGTGCCACTGAGGGGTAGCTCCCTGTGTGTTTATCACGTGTGCCGTAGTTACCGCTTCATCGCGACCGTGACCTCAGGGTGGTAGCTGGGTGTAGGGCAAATGCGGGGTGGTCTCTCGGCCAAGAGAGCACCACGTGCGTGTTTTACACCGTGAGAGTACTGCAACAAGATCGTTCTGTTAGGGAATATGTGAATCAAGAGAAGGTGGGACCTTTTCTAGATTACTCGAGATCAGGAATGTAATAACTAAAAATGAAAATAAAACCTACAAGATGCCTGTAAATTTATTGCCTTTCCCTTAAATGTTGATCAATTATTGCACACATGTTGCTCTACTCAGTTTTTGCTGACTTTTACTAATTCCTAGGTAAGGGGAGTGGGCATCCAATTTCATCGGCTGCAGAGGGAGTTGGGCCCAGCCGAGCCTAGCCCTAGTTTCATGTCTTCTTTCCATTGTTGCACACTTCATTTTTCAGTTGTAGTGAGTACCTAGTTTGTTCAGAACTGTTAGTTTTCTACCTTTTATGTTCTTATCTATTTTAGTTCTGATGGCTATATCTAGACACTGTGTTATTTTTTTGTGAATGGAGTCTAGTGCGTAGTGCATGTTTCTTTTTCTGCTTCCGTTAATCTTTACCTCTCTTGCTACGAATGCATGAATATAAATGATAGTGTTTTTGGTTATATCTCGATGGATGATCGGATCTTGGGATTTTGGCGTAAGCCGTTCAGGTTTCCAAGGGGAACCAAATTTGAGTCTCAACAGGTGAAGAAACATTCGGAATTTAATTTTGTACTGATGGAATCTTACTTTGCACCAGCGTAAAATTATTTTGAAGGTAAAAAATTATTTTGTGCAGGGTAGGGGTATCCCAGTTGGGTTCCCCCGTCACCGTAAGTCCTCCCTGAGCGGGGTGGCGCGGGTTCGAGCCGCGTCTGGGTGGGTTCCCCTTGGCCCATACGCTCACAGGATCAGGTGGCGGTGCTGCGCGCTGGGTATCCCGTCGGACGTTTGAGGCTTATGTCGATCGGTGGGACCGGCCCTCCCCAGTTTACCTCTGTCGCCACGCAGGGGGTTCTGGGTTATCAAAAAAAAAAAAAAAAGATTTTGCACCGGTGTAAAGTGGTTTCGAAGGTGATTCGAATGGTTACATTCGTACAAAAATAATTTATTATTAATTTCAACAGTGGTGAACTCTATTATGTGTTAGTACTTTTTTTTCATAAAAAAGAGATATATCAAGTGAGGACCACATTCATACTACCGTACGTTAACTTTTACATCAACTTTTATATTTCTCAACTGGCATCCTAATTTTTTATAACTATCTGAAAAAAAAACTCAGTGCAATGCACCAATTAGAGGGAAACTTCAAGTGACAAAGGAAGAACTTCAAGAAATGTGGGCAAAGGATCAAGAGGCTTGAGGAGGAAGGTAGAAAGAGAGAGGATGGCATTCATGGAGCAGAGGATCAAGCAATTTGAGCGGTTGTTCCTAGTCCCGGGATATGTCCAATATATCGGGTAATAAAAATTTATAAATTTTATATGAATTTCGTTAGGTTATTAGTTAACTTATATGTAATATTTTAATTATGAGCAAGATTATCGGCATCCAAATCATAATCACAATGCGCAGTAATTTCTGAGTCTCCAATGAAGAAACCCAAGAGCCTTAGCAAGTATAGGGCTATAGAATACGTAGATAAGCATAGGATTGGATTATTTGGGGTGAGTTGCAGATGCACATGATTACAGGGTCAGATTACGAATTAGGTTACAGGTAGCTTTTCAGAGGCTTTCATTTCTGGCTGAAATTTTGGAGCCCATTGCTGCTGCTTCTTTCATTTTCCAGATTGAGATCTTATATTTGGAATGAGGCAGCTACTTGTATTTCATTTTTGGGAGTTAAATGGAAGGAGTAACCTGCCCCTATTTTTCGGGTTTGTATACAAAAAGAAAATTTCGAAATGGTTGTATGGAATGAGTTTTCTCTGTAAACTTTATTCTATGATTTTTGCAAGAGATACGCAACAAGAAAATGTTGAATGGAAAAGGGGAGGGTGAAAGCTAACCTTTGTTGAAGTAGCACGGACAATGTTTAAAGAAATTTAGACGGCGATTGAATGCCGTGCTGCTCCAGGCAATGTTTAAACGTTGACGTTTAAACGTCATTAAACTTAGTCAGGACAACACGTGCACATTGTTAAAGAGAGCAAGGGCGGCGTCAGATAAGGCAATCGATGATGTAATGTATAGTTGTGATGACGTTTAAACATTACCATAAATTTTTTAGACGATGTGTTTTTAAACATTCAACGACAATCTCTCGCTCCAGAACCTTCTGCTCCGTCTCCCTCTCCTCTTACGAGCGCCAAGGAAAGCCTAGCCGTCTCGGGGCTCATGATCGGTCATTTCCGATCACACCTTCCCCCACACCCCCCACACCACTCCTCCGGATCTCCCTCCCTTTCTCCGGACTACTCATACTCAACGATGGGGAGCTGCTTATCGACATGTAGCCGCTTGGTGTTGCTCGTTTGTGTCCGATTGTGGCGGTGGCGTCGCGGTCGCTTCTCGTGTTGATGCTTTGGTCGGAGTTCGATCACTTCGTTCGTGCGTCACGGCTACGACAAGGCGGCTGTTCGTCGATAGATCGGCTCGGTCTTAGGCATGGCGGTCGTCAAGACATCGGTGGTCGCGACTGCGTCAGTTGAGGAGGATTGTGGTGGTCGGAGTGACAATCGAGGTTGGCTGCTCGTCGTGGTCGTGCCTTGGAGCTACGGACAGCCCACCGGTGACAGAGATGGTGGTTGATGCTATCGGCTGCTAGTTGGCATCGCAGGTTCGACGTAGGAGGTTGCTGTTGTGGATCTCTGAAGTCGAGGTGTGGCTGGTGGCGGTGGTGGGCGGTGAATGCTTGTTGTAGCGGGTTTCATTTGTCGAGTTGTATAGTTGTTTTCTTTTTTCTAGTGTAATCTTTATTTTATTAGAATCATGTGTGACTCTAGGTTCTTTATGGTCAAATTTTTAACGTGAATCGGTAGTTAATTTTGTTGACTTCTTTTTGATCGTATATACAAGTGTGGATCTCTCTCCTTCTTGAAAGTCATCTGATTTTCAATTTAAAAATATATATTTTTTTCTTTTATTTCTTATCTTATTATTTTTTGAATTTTGATCTCCCTCTATTCTACGTGGAATAACTTTCCTCTGTTGAGGGTGTATCGGATACTTTTCCTTTTTTTAATGAAATTTTATCTCTGTTTGTTTTTTTTAAAAAAAACAAAAGTCTCTCGGACGACGCATGCCACCTTTTGTCATCTCAGACCCAAGATGAGGAGCTCTGGCGACGTTTCCGGCAATATTTACTTGACGTAGTCAAGCACCCAAGGCGACAATATTTTTCCTGTGGCGACCCCTTCACCAATGAAGTAAAACGCCGAACAGCTCCCATCCTCTCAACCGACCACTAGCAGCACCAATCTTCCTTTACCGTCCTTATTGGTTCTCCTCACCGCACACGGCAGCACAAGAAATAATAGATAATGGTGCTTTTCAGAGATGCCATTAATCTTTTTGGTCCTTTAGTTGGACCACTAAAAATTCCATCCGTGAGTTGAGTTCTCTTACGGATGGAATCCCCTAAAATCCTCTCCTCCAAATAAAAAACGACACAAACCTTGAAATGGCACCCAGGGCCCATCTATCCTTACTCCGTTTGGATGGAGGGATTAGGTGGGGAAGGGAGGAAAAGGAAAGGAGTGAGAGGAAAGGGTAGGGGGTACTTCAATTACTATTTAAATGGAAAGGGATGGATAAAAAAAGAAAGAGAAGTATTTATTTTGTATTTGGGTAAATAAGTGAAGGGAAAGAGAAGGAGAGTGATTGATTATAAATTTACTCATATAACGTTTTATTACACTTAGACATTTCTCATACTTAAACCAAAAAAAAAAAAAGGTAAAATCTCATTCTTTCAAAAATAAAAAAAGATGGATTCAAAATTAGATAATAAAAATTTAAAAATAACAAATGTTCAAATTTGTGAGAAGACATCAACATTTTCATTCAACAATACTAAAGACTAACATGTTTGATCGACACTTCACGGTGAGAAAGAAAATAATTATTCTTTTTCTATTATTAAAGATTAAATACATCATATTACATCTTTAAACATTATATATAGGTAAGGTAGGTACATTAATTCTAAGATAATTAACCTTATAAAGAAAAATTAATTAGGAAATATAAATTATTGCATGATAGATAAGAAAAGTTGAATGACAATAGATATTCTATATCAAAAAAAGTGTAAAAGTAATTTTAGCAAACAACATTCATTTGAGAGTGTAATTTTATCCATATTGGATGGTTGATTTTGTAATTTAACCCTTGGATATTGTTGAAATGTGAAGTGAGTGCAATGTAATTGTAAAAGAAATATGATGTAAAAAGGAAGAGAGATGAGATATGTTAATCTTACACCAAATCAGGTATCATTATTTTTGGGTAATAATTTAAAAGAAAAACGATCGAGAGGCCTTTTACATGAGAATGGTCTATGATTTAGAGAGAGAAAATCATTGTTCTTTACTAAATTTATGTCAATCGGTGTCGAATATTTTTTGATGTGATTTTTTGAATCATTTTTTTATTTTCATTTTTTTTGAAACTTTTAGTACAATTAGTTTAAATATTTCTTCCTCGTGTATATTGAACTTCATTAAAATTTTCAAGATTATTCCTATTTTAAGATCTATGGCACATTGATTCATTTTTTCCACTTTCATTTGATTGCGAAGAACCTATTCTTCACAAAGTAAATCTAAATTATATGTAAAATTAATGGTTTGGAAGATGAATTTCGTAAGAAATAACTTCGACTCAATTGATTGCTAATTAGAATCATAGTTATTATCATGAATTATTCAAATTGCTTTCATCTTTTTTAATGTTTTGAATAATTTAAACTCATCTTCTAGCAATACAAGATGTAATAGCGTGAGCCTCACATCAGATAATCTTTTTTTTTTCATTCTTCTATGGGTTATGAAATGACCCGTTACCTTGTTAGTTGGATAAGACGTCTGGAGTTTCAGTCAGACGTCTGGATATAGGCCTGGACGTTTGAAAGTAAAAATTTTCGTACGTTCCTTTGCACTCTACGCGCGGGTGGCGTGCAAAGATTCTCTCTCCTCCATACCCCTCACCCCTAAACCCTAACCTCCTTCTATTTAAACCCCCCTTCTCACCACCCTCACCCCCTCACCACCAGCCACCGCCACCTCCAGTTGTCCTCCCTGTGTAGCCGCGGCGAGGGAGAACGAGAGCGACGAGAGAGAGGGTGAGCGAGGGAGAACGAGAGGGAGAGAGGGAAAGAGGAAGGAAGAGCGTGAGAGAGGAGGACCAAGGTCGGTGGACCTTCGGGGAGTGAAAGACGGTGGGGTTAACCGGGTTTGTTATAACATTGTAGTAAAGCCGGTTGTTACCAACGTTTCATATAAAAAAATTTTTTACTCGGAAAAATGAAAGAGTTCCCGAGGTCGAACTCAGGGAGCAAGTCGTATTCTAGAGATATACAAGTTCTATTACAAAAATAAAGAGAGAGAGAGAGATGAAAATTTGGCTTCTTCTTCTTCTCTTCTTTCTTCCTCTTTGTCCTATTTCCTCTTTGGCTTTTGTTCTTCCTGTTCTTCTTTGTTTTCTTTCTTTCTTTTTCTTCAGATCTTCTTCTTCTTTTCTTGCTTCTTGCTTCTCTTCATTTCTTCTTCTTCCTTGTCTTCACCTGTCTTCAGGACGTCGTCTGATTTTCCAATCAGACGACTTAACCCGCGGATGCTACAGTGCCGCTTCAGTTCTTCTTCTTCCGCAGTCCTTCACCTGTGCCTGCACGCTCAAGAGTTCATCAGAGGGCAAAAACCTACTCTACCCCCCTCCCCCGCGTTTCTCTCTCTCTGAAATCACTCTTCGGAAGCTCTCCCAGAGCGCTACCGGGTAATCGGGTTCGGATCAGGCCCGGGTCCAGGCCCACCGGCGTGCGTGGTGGGCGAGGAGTGCAGGTCAGTCTAATCGGGTCGGGCCAGGTCCGCGGAGCGTGGTCACGGACGAGGCCGGGTCGGGTCGGGTGAGAGGGACCTCACCCCGTGGTCAGGAGGCATACAGCATAAGGCACTTTTTGCCTTTATGCGTCCGCGCGCCTCCGAAAGGTTCCGAGGTGGGACTAAATGTCCCACCCCAATTGAGCGCGCGTCGTGGATGGAGCAGAGGGCGATCGTGGCTTCCCGCGCGGCCTTCGCCCCGTCTGTGAACCAGGGACGTTTCGCGGAGAGTCCCTGCGCAACCTGGGAGTCAAACCTGGGCGAAGGCGTGCCTGTACCTGCAGGTGAAGCAGCTCTGCCTGCGCAGTAATGGCGACGGCGGGCGAGTCACCTGGTCACAGAAGAACGGCCTCTCGGCCAAATCAGACAGGCGGGGGACCTTCGCCGTGGCACGGCGAAGGTGGTCAGGGGGTTTGCAGGGGGCGAGATGGAGCTAACAGGTCGTCCTAGGTCAAACTGTGAGCGAGGAAGTGGGTGTGTTCGGTGGATCTGCAGAGGGTGTTTGGTGGGAAGTGGAAGGGCGGAAGAGGATCAGGGTGAGGAGGCGGAGATTCTGCGGTGGTCGGCGAGCCGTGTGGGTCGCTGAGGTGATGGGAGCGGCTCGCCGGAGGGTGGTCGGAGGCGGAGAGGATGAGGGTGAACAGGAGCGGTCGAGGGTTTAATTGACTAAATTGAAAGCGGGGAAAGAAAGAGGAGGAGAAGGGGAGTAACTCTAGCTTACTTGCAGGGATGAAGGGGGAGGAATAGGGCGACAGTCGTATCGACTGTCGCCGGAGAAGACGATGCTCAGGGAGAGGGGCGGCGGCGAGCAGAGGGCTGGAGAGGCGCCAGCTGGGTGCGGCGTGGCGCGGGAAGAACAGGGGAGGAAGTCTCTGCTGCTGGTATTGCGGCAGAGCGAAGAGGTGGAGGGGATGGAAGTCGCCGGAGCTGGTGAGCGTCTGCCGGAGGAAGAAGAGAAGAAAGCTGGGGGTTTTCTCCGTCAGATCCAGGCTGCCCTGGTCGGTGGAGCAGCGGGGGGTATTTATAGGGATGAAACAGGGAGGAAGGCGGAGGGAGACGACGTGTCTCCCTCGCCGGAGAATGGTCGGAACATGAACCCATACCGTCCGTGCGTTCGCACGGCCGGTATGGGGGGCTACAATGACCATGGGGGTGCTCCTGCGACGGCTGACGACGCAGGGCACCCCCGGTATACTTGCCAGGTCCCCCACCTCACCCTGCGCGGCGCCATGCTCCGCGCAAGGTCGCCGGAGCATGGTGCTGGCAGGGTTTTGCAGGAGGGACCTGATTGCAAAGAACGAAGGAGAGTTAGGGGCCAAAATGCGAGGGTTCAAAAGTTGAGGGCCAAAGAGTAAAGTCGGTCAAGGAGGTTTCTTCTTAGGCTCAAGTTTTTATACATGACTAATTAGGACCTAAGGAATCTGATGGTAAATTTCATTTTCATATTAAACCTTGTTTGACCGGTCAATTTGCGTAAAGACCCAAATTAAGTTATTAATTGGGCATGGTTCTCAATGTAGGTCAAAATGGGTTCTAAAGGCCAAATTGAAGGTTCTAAACCCTAGAGATTATTTTTCTATGAATTTTAGAGGGTTTATTCTATTTTTACTTTGCCCCGAACCTTGTGAATTGAAGCGGGTTGTTTTAAGGTTACAGGTTATCATTTGGTTCCTTGGAAGTGCTGTAGCCCTTGCTAGATCATCTCATCCCACTTTTATTCTCATTAAGCTGTTTTGACCTGTGTTTGGGCCCAGAATTACCCTGTATGCAGATTATACTGGTAAAATTGCACTTTTACCCCTTATGACTGGTTTTCTTCTCAAACTCAGAATTCTCTGAGTTAAGCCTTTCCTTGAGATATGTAGGAGCTTTTATCCTTTGTATTGGGTCAAAATGAGCTAGTTATGGCTCATGATGAGGTTCTCATCATACCCCCATGCCTAGCTTTTGCTAGTCCCTTAGCAAAAACTTAAGGTTTCAACCCTTGTTCTAGACCATGAAGTTTTCAATGGTTTTAGATAAGTGCCTTTTTTATTTGAGCATAGATTAGGTTAGAATGCTGACCATAGGCCTAAAAGGTACTCTAGTACCAATCAAGATCCAAATCTGTCTAGCCTTAGCCTCAGTCTTTCAGCAAAGGTTTTTAAGGCCCGCAAGAACTAACCTAAGGTTTATTGGACTTCGTGGTTAAAGCACCCGTGCTTGAAATGATTTTAGCCCTGGCCCAGTTCGCAGTGCGTTTTGTAAGAGAGAGATAGAAAGTTTTTTCTGTTTGGAGAGTTTTCTCTCTCTTTTTCTTTTTAGTTCTAGCCTAGGATTGGCTTTTCAACACGGTCTGTATCAGATTCCTTGCTCCCATCATCAATCCTCAAGGGTTCCTGGCGATCGATGCTTCGAGATAGCACCGCCCATGGCAACCCCCGGAACCCTGGCTATTGAGATTTCGAGATAATCCCATCCATGGTATTCCGTGGCCGAATCCAGACCCTGGCAATTGACATTTCGAGATAATGCCATCCATGGAATCTGAACCAGCAGAGTGCTTACATGCCCCCCGTAGGATATGTAAATATCCTAAGAGACAAGCACCGAGGAGATGATATTTTGTTACGCATCTTCGAGGGGATTTCCCGCCTCTCCGCGCTGGGAACTCGTCCAAATCAACTTGTGTTGATCGGCCATTCCTATTCTAGGTGTTCTTTTCAGATTTTTGCGACGCTTCTGCGTGATTCTGATTTTTACGCTTACTGAACCAGGCTGTGTGTGAGATTAGGGTGCTTAGGTTACTGAGTCCCGTAAACCAAAAATTAGTTAACGAGGCCGAATACTTCCTAAGCCTTAGACCTAATACTTCAGCTTTTCATTTTCCTCAACCTCTTGAGGAGTGTCCAGATCTTAATGAGTACTAAGAGTCTATTCAAGAATGCCTAAGGTTTGCATTCTTACTAATCTTATTGTGCACTTTTCAGTTATTTTCTTGAATGCGGTCTAGAACTTAGGTTAATTCCTTAGTTCCCTTACTAATGACTATCACCTTTTTTCTCATAATTTTGTGCTCCTTTTTCATTTTGTTTCTTTTCTCTTTCACAAAATTTTCCTTCTCCTCTTCTCCTCTTATTCTTTTTCGAAGAATTTTTTATTTTTTACTTTATTATTATTATTATTATTATTATTATTTTTTTTTTTTTATGTGAATTTTTTTGTTTGAAACCTTTTCTTACACGTTTTTGCACTTTCCTACCCCCCCATGCCTAAGATTTGCAATGTCCTCATTGTAACCTAGGGGGTCTTAGTTCATTCTTTAAGACAGAAATTTGGATGAGTGAATGGGTCGGGTTGAATTTTTGCGGACGATTTTAAATCCCAGATGCAAACATCTGAGTTGGGGTCGGCTGTCTACAAGGGTGAACTTCGAGTGCTGAAAGGTGTCAGAACAAGTTTCAGGTTTTCAAAGAGAATGACGGGCTGCCTCCCGTTAAGCGCTGAGTTTTACGCCATCGGCTGGGCGCAATAAGCTCAAGGGGAAAGGAGGATATAAGATGCCTCAGCCAAATCAGTAGAAGTTACATCAATGAACGGCTTGAGTCTTTGACCATTCACGATGAAAGGTTCAGAATCGTGGCTGAGTGGACTGATTTCGATTGCTCCATTTCCAAAAACCTGTCGGACCAAATATGGTCCGACCCACTTAGATCTCAGTTTTCCTGGGAAGAGTTTGAGTCGGGCATCAAAGAGTAGGACCTTTTGACCAGGATGAAAGATCTTTCTTGAGATGTGTTTGTCGTGGAAGGCTTTAACCCGCTCCTTGTAGATTTGCGAGTTCTCGTACGCGTCTATGCGCAATTCATCGATCTCGCTGATTTGGAGTTTTCTGTGGGTCCCAGCCTTAGAAAGATCCAGATTATAGTTCCGTACTGCCCAATAGGCTTTATGCTCCAGTTCGACGGGAAGGTGGCATGCCTTTCCGTACACCAATCTAAAGGGAGACATGCCCAATTGGGTCTTGTGGGCGGTCCTATAGGCCCACAATGCTTCCGGAAGTCGGGACGACCAGTCCTTCCTGTCAGGTCGAACAGTGACCTGTAGGATTTTCTTGATCTCCCGATTCGACAGCTCAGCTAGACCATTAGTTTGGGGGTGGTAAGGAGTAGAGATTCGGTGAGACACCCCGTATTTGGTCATCAGTGACCTAAACTGAGTATTTGTGAAATGGGTCCCCCCATCAGAGATTATTGCACGAGGAATCCCGAACCTTGAGAAAATGTGTTGATGAATGAATTTGAGAACGATTTTGTGATCACAGGTTCGGGTCGGTATGGCTTCGATCCATTTGGACACGTAGTCCACAGCCAACAGAATGTATTCGAAACCATCCGAAACAGGAAAGGGGCCCATAAAATCAATCCCCCAAACATCAAAGATTTCGCATACTAGAATCGGTTGCATAGGCATCATGTCGCGATGGCTCATGTTGCCCAAAGTCTGGCAACGACTGCATGCCTTGCAATGACTGTATGCGTCTTTGAACAGTGTGGGCCAGTAAAAGCCGCACTGGAGGACTTTTGATGCGGTTTTATGCCCGGCAAAATGGCCACCGCATGCCTGGTCATGGCAGAAAGAGAGGATATTGTTGACTTCCCCTTCCGGGACACATCTCCGGATGATCTGATCGGCACCTATGCGGAAGAGGTACGGGTCCTCCCAAATGTAATACTTGGCATCGGAGCGTAATTTGTCTTTCTTGGCCTTCGGCCAATCGGACGGGGTCTGATGAGATGCCAAGTAATTTACAATATTAGCAAACCATGGAAGGCTAGTACCAATAGTCAGCAGGTGCTCATCGGGAAAATGCTCAGTGATGGGTCCGGAAGGGTCTATCATTTCAGAAGGAAGACGGGACAAGTGATCAGCTACCACGTTTTGTTTTCCCGCTTTATCGCGAATCTCGAGGTCAAATTCTTGCAACAGCAAGATCCATCGGATCAATCGAGGTTTCGCGTCCTTCTTTGCAAGGAGATGCCTCACAGCCGTGTGATCTGAGTATATGATGACATGGGAACCCAGAAGGTACGATCTGAACTTCTCCAGGGCAAATACTACAGCTAGCAGCTCTTTCTCAGTAACTGTATAGTTACGCTGAGCCTCATCGAGTGTTTTGCTGGCGTAGTAAATGACCACAGGTTTCTTGTCATTTTTCTGCCCCAAAACCACTCCTACAGCGAAGTCGGATGCATCACACATGATCTCAAAGGGTTGAGACCAATCAGGGGACTGTAGGATCGGGGCTTGGGTGACTCGGTCACGCAGGATTTCAAATGCTTGAGTGCATTCCTTGGAGATTTTGAAGGGAACATCCTTGGAGAGAAGAGTGGTCAGGGGGCGTGCGATTTTTGAAAAATCAGGGATAAATCGTCGATAAAAACCGACATGCCCTAAAAAGGATCGGATGTCCCTGATCGAGCTAGGCATAGGAAGGTGAGAAATCAGATTAACCTTAGCTCGATCCACTTGGATACCTTTCTCCGAAATTGAGTGTCCCAGGACAATTCCCTCAGGCACCATGAAATGGCTCTTTTCCCAGGAAAGAACCAAATTCACGTCGATGCACCGCCTGAGTATCTGGACCAAGTGTTGGAGGCAATCGTCGAATGATGCTCCGAAAACTGAAAAGTCATCCATGAAGACTTCCAGATAATCACCTACCATATCTGAGAATATGGCAAGCATGCATCGCTGAAAAGTAGCGGGTGCATTGCAAAGACCGAAAGGCATCCTTCGGAAAGCGTATGTTCCGAAGGGGCAGGTGAATGTGGTCTTTTCTTGGTCCTCAGGATGGATTGCCACCTGGTTATAACCGGAGTACCCGTCAAGAAAGCAGAAGAACCTATTTCCCGCTAGTTTTTCGAGAATTTGATCATTGAAGGGTAGTGGGAAATGATCCTTCTTCGTGGAGGAATTGAGTCGACGGTAATCTATACAGACTCTCCACGAGTTGGCTAATCGGGTAGGAATGATTTCTCCGGTCTCAGTCGTTATAGTGGTGAGTCCTGCCTTCTTAGGCACGACCTGAATTGGGCTCACCCAACGACTATCGGAGATCGGGTAGATGATCCCGGCATCTAACCACTTGATGATCTCCTTTTTCACGACCTCCTGCAGATTGGGGTTTAAGCGTCTCTGCATTTCACGAGAAGGTCGTGTGCCCTCTTCTGAATAGATATGATGAGTACAATAAGAGGGACTTATTCCAGTCAAATCATCGAGGGTCCATCCTATGGCTCTGCGATGTTGCTGGAGGACAACAATCAGACGGGATTCCTGTTCAGGATTGAGGTTGGAGTTGATGATCACAGGAAGGGTCTGATTAGAACCCAAAAAGATGTATTTCAAATGAGCAGGAAGGGGTTTCAGTTCGAGGATGGGGTTTTCAGTAGCAGCGGGTGGTTTAGTATAGATGTGAGGTTCAAGGGTGGGAGTTACTGGGTTGTTCACATCCGGATTGGACTCCTCTGTTTGCGGGCCAAGATCCTTCTGTGGTTGATGAGGCATACTCAAGTCATTCTGGAGGTGTGATTCATCAACCAAAGTCTTGATGTCACAAATTTGCTCGATGACGCCGCAATTAATTCCTTGTTGGGCCTTAAATATATCAATTTTCAGTGTTTGATCTCCAAACTTAAGCTCTATTTGGCCCTCCTCACAGCTGATGTTGGCTCTAGCAGTAGCCAAGAAAGGTCTCCCTAGAATGATTGGTGTATCCCTAGGGTTCTCAGGTGCATCCATGTCTAAGACTATAAAGTCCACTGGAAAATAGAAATCCCGCACTCTCACGATGACATCCTCGAGAATCCCTTTTGGTGACTTTATAGATCGATCTGCTAATTGTAATGTCACCTCGGTTGGTTTCAGCTCAGATTCTTCCAGATGGTCAAGTAAGGATGTGGGTATCAGATTTATAGATGCACCTAAGTCTAACAATGCTCTATCAAATTGGGTACCACCTATCTTACAGGAGATCAGGGGAGTTCCAGGATCTTTTGCCTTGGGTGGGAGTCTACTAAGGATTACAGAGCTGGCTTGCTCTGACAGAACAATTGGACTCCCTCCCTTGGTTCGCGGCTTACGCTGGGGTGTACATATATTCTTTAGAAATCGTGCGTAAGCTGGTACGTGGCGGATTGCATCCATTAAGGGGATGTTTATGTGGACCTGCTCAAAGAGCTTGACCAGGTCCTCCTCAGGGGCCACGGGTTTGGTGGTCTTCTTTCCCTTGGTCAGGGCCTCGGGAAACGGGATCTTGGTTGGTTCCTCTAGGATAGGTCCAGGTTGTGGGTCTGGAGCAGCGGTACCTTGGCTAACTATCCTAGGGTCATGGTTATCAGGCTGGGAGTGGTTTGGATAATGCTGGTCCTGAGTTGTCTTACCACTACGTGTTGTTACAGAATTTAATCCGGCCTGATTTTGGTTTGGGTTTGGTAGGAGGGGTGGCTGCTGCTGAAATCCCGCACGCGAAGTTGAGGCATCCATCTCGTCTGGAGATGGGGCAGTAGGGGCCTGATAAATCCATTGAGCGTGGCCTAAATTTGGATTCACAACGTGCTTCTGGGTTGGCACGTTATTAGGGTTAGGAAGGGGTTGGGAAGGGAGTGTGCCTGGCTGGCGAGAATTTGCCAACTGGGCCAGTTGAGTTTTAACTTCAGTAAGCTCGTCCTTGTGCTGTTTTTGAATGGCCGCATTCGATTTTTGAATGTCAGCCAGAGTCTGAAGGATTAAGGACATTTGATCTTGATTTGGCCCTGATGGATAAGTAGGGTTGGGCCGAGGCCGAGGCGGCTGGTAGTGATGAGAGGGCTGTGGGCGGGACTAAAAAGGTGGTCTTTGGGTTTGGGGATTTCCCGCCCACTGAAAATTGGGATGGTTTCGCCATCCAGGGTTGTAAGTGTTGGAGAATGGGTCGTTCTGGATGGCGTTGAGGTCCTCGCAGGTCTGAGGAACCTCCTGAGAATCAGGGAAAGGGGGAATGGAGTTCCCCCGGCTGGTGAAGAAAGGATCGGATGATCTTCCAGTCCAAGAATCAGATGGGGATTGATATGGATCCATCCCAGGGGAGGATCGGTGGAGGATGTTTTGCACAGTCTCCTGTGTGGAAGGAGGTTGTGCAAAGGAGTTACGCGCAGAGGTGGCTCGCTGCAAGTGCTGAGTCAGCTCATCCACCTTCTTTTCAATAATTGAGACCTTGTCCAATCGACTGGCCATTAACTCCAGGTCGACTGATGCGGACAGGTCCTGCGTCTCATGTGCTCCCTTAAGATTCGTCGCTGCGCGGGTATTCGTCCTGTCGAATAATCCCATGGAGTCATTGTTGATGGAGTTCTCGCACATGTTTTCGAGAATCTCCCATACGGTGTCTTCATGTTGACCCATGATGTTTCCTCCGCAGGTTGCATTGACGAAAAGGCGGATGTCCTCACGGAGTCCCTGGTAAAAAGATTGGACTTGTTCCCATTTAGGAACTCCGTGATGGGGGCACTTCCTCATGAGATCCTGAAAACGATCCCATGCCTCATGGAGAGGTTCTCCTGATTGTTGAGTGAAGTGTGTAATCTGATGGCGCAAGGCGTTGGTCCGACCAACGGGAAAGAACTTTTTCAAAAACTCGGATTGAAGTTCTTCCCAAGTGTTGATCGGCCGGGTCTGAGTTTGATACCAATGGGCGGCCTTGTCCATAAGAGAAAAGGAGAACATCTTCATGAGAAGAATATCCCGATTTTGCGCATCTGATCCAAAAGTGTGGGCCAGATGCTTTAGCTGTTTGATGTGCTGGAAGGGATCTTCAGAATTAAGCCCATGGAATTTAGGTATAGCGTGAATCATGTTGGGCTTTAGTTCGGAATCAGGTCCTCCAATCGGGATTCTAACTCGAGGCTCAATGGCCACCGCAGCAGGATTGTAGTGGTCCCACATCATAGGACGCTGTGGTGGGTGCACGAAGTTTTGGAAGAGGTCATTGAGTCGCTGGAGCTGGTGTTCCAGATTATTTTCTTCCTCAACTGGCTGAGCCATGATGGGGGAAGAAGAAGAACTTGGTTCTGAATCAGAAGAGAGAATAATGTGAGGGTGTTGCTGCACAAATACGGGCGTCGAGGCTTGGCCTTGACGAGAGCGAATTTCTAATGGAGGTCTTAAGGGTGGTCTTAGAGACCTCCTTCCGTACATGCACAGTTGGGAGAGGTAAGTTTAGAAGGTGCTGGACCCAATCAAGACACCCAAAAATGTGTTGGGTGACTATAGAGGTGCGGGGCAGATGGACCCCTTGATCAGAAAGATCGTCCACCTGAGAATTGCCGGGCAGCCAGAGAGGGAGAGTCCCGCGAAGACCCCTACACGGTAGAGCGTCCCCACGGGTTACAGGGTTTCCCCCACCCGACCTCTCTTGTCACTGCGGTTCCAGGTAGACCAGAATGGGGATCTTGACCTCTTAAGTCTACCAATTTTAAGATCAGGGTGCTTAAGGTTTCACTTGAACTTTAGTCTTTTTAAGTGCAAAGAGTGACCTAATTTAAGGTTGGTTAACCCAAAGGGGTCAACTTTACCTCTTGTTTTCTTTGAGAGCTTTTTAGGTCCTGTCTTTTAGGGTTCAAGTGTTTAGAGAGAGCCAATTGTTTAGGATTTTTCTTGTTAATTATTTTCAATCAATGGCTTGGGCACACCTCTTTTGGATTTCCTCAATTCTTGATTAAGGGGTGTGTCTCTACTGAAATCCTAATGTTTGACCTTATGTTGGCTCTACTTGGTCCATTTAACTCTTTGTTGGGCAATTAGGGCTCAAGCAAGAATGTGTTAGCCCTTAAATACCCTTAATAGTGTGCAGGAATGATGAGTTGAAAACATGCAACTTTTTATGGTTACTAAGTATGGAAGACAGGTTAGCCCTATATTGCTTGTTCTTTTCTTTTCTTCCTCTTTAGAGTGTAGGGGTTAATAGTGAGAGAAAAGATTTTACCTGTCTTCGGAGTGGTTGTGTGGTTGCTTGTCTTCTTGAGTTCCTGTAGCTGCACAAAAGAGAGGAGATTATCAGAACTTAAAAGAAACAGGAATGTTTACCTCTAGAATAGCCGTTGCTCCCCGGCAACGGTGCCAAAAATGAAAGACGGTGGGGTTAACCGGGTTTGTTATAACATTGTAGTAAAGCCGGTTGTTACCAACGTTTCATATAAAAAAATTTTTTACTCGGAAAAATGAAAGAGTTCCCGAGGTCGAACTCAGGGAGCAAGTCGTATTCTAGAGATATACAAGTTCTATTACAAAAATAAAGAGAGAGAGAGAGATGAAAATTTGGCTTCTTCTTCTTCTCTTCTTTCTTCCTCTTTGTCCTATTTCCTCTTT
Organism: Thalassia testudinum; assembly: GCA_037157565.1. Lineage (NCBI taxonomy): Eukaryota > Viridiplantae > Streptophyta > Magnoliopsida > Alismatales > Hydrocharitaceae > Thalassia > Thalassia testudinum. The sequence continues at coordinate 97,019,055 of JAZHRO010000039.1, read as the reverse complement.
GGCTTTTGTTCTTCCTGTTCTTCTTTGTTTTCTTTCTTTCTTTTTCTTCAGATCTTCTTCTTCTTTTCTTGCTTCTTGCTTCTCTTCATTTCTTCTTCTTCCTTGTCTTCACCTGTCTTCAGGACGTCGTCTGATTTTCCAATCAGACGACTTAACCCGCGGATGCTACAGTGCCGCTTCAGTTCTTCTTCTTCCGCAGTCCTTCACCTGTGCCTGCACGCTCAAGAGTTCATCAGAGGGCAAAAACCTACTCTACCCCCCTCCCCCGCGTTTCTCTCTCTCTGAAATCACTCTTCGGAAGCTCTCCCAGAGCGCTACCGGGTAATCGGGTTCGGATCAGGCCCGGGTCCAGGCCCACCGGCGTGCGTGGTGGGCGAGGAGTGCAGGTCAGTCTAATCGGGTCGGGCCAGGTCCGCGGAGCGTGGTCACGGACGAGGCCGGGTCGGGTCGGGTGAGAGGGACCTCACCCCGTGGTCAGGAGGCATACAGCATAAGGCACTTTTTGCCTTTATGCGTCCGCGCGCCTCCGAAAGGTTCCGAGGTGGGACTAAATGTCCCACCCCAATTGAGCGCGCGTCGTGGATGGAGCAGAGGGCGATCGTGGCTTCCCGCGCGGCCTTCGCCCCGTCTGTGAACCAGGGACGTTTCGCGGAGAGTCCCTGCGCAACCTGGGAGTCAAACCTGGGCGAAGGCGTGCCTGTACCTGCAGGTGAAGCAGCTCTGCCTGCGCAGTAATGGCGACGGCGGGCGAGTCACCTGGTCACAGAAGAACGGCCTCTCGGCCAAATCAGACAGGCGGGGGACCTTCGCCGTGGCACGGCGAAGGTGGTCAGGGGGTTTGCAGGGGGCGAGATGGAGCTAACAGGTCGTCCTAGGTCAAACTGTGAGCGAGGAAGTGGGTGTGTTCGGTGGATCTGCAGAGGGTGTTTGGTGGGAAGTGGAAGGGCGGAAGAGGATCAGGGTGAGGAGGCGGAGATTCTGCGGTGGTCGGCGAGCCGTGTGGGTCGCTGAGGTGATGGGAGCGGCTCGCCGGAGGGTGGTCGGAGGCGGAGAGGATGAGGGTGAACAGGAGCGGTCGAGGGTTTAATTGACTAAATTGAAAGCGGGGAAAGAAAGAGGAGGAGAAGGGGAGTAACTCTAGCTTACTTGCAGGGATGAAGGGGGAGGAATAGGGCGACAGTCGTATCGACTGTCGCCGGAGAAGACGATGCTCAGGGAGAGGGGCGGCGGCGAGCAGAGGGCTGGAGAGGCGCCAGCTGGGTGCGGCGTGGCGCGGGAAGAACAGGGGAGGAAGTCTCTGCTGCTGGTATTGCGGCAGAGCGAAGAGGTGGAGGGGATGGAAGTCGCCGGAGCTGGTGAGCGTCTGCCGGAGGAAGAAGAGAAGAAAGCTGGGGGTTTTCTCCGTCAGATCCAGGCTGCCCTGGTCGGTGGAGCAGCGGGGGGTATTTATAGGGATGAAACAGGGAGGAAGGCGGAGGGAGACGACGTGTCTCCCTCGCCGGAGAATGGTCGGAACATGAACCCATACCGTCCGTGCGTTCGCACGGCCGGTATGGGGGGCTACAATGACCATGGGGGTGCTCCTGCGACGGCTGACGACGCAGGGCACCCCCGGTATACTTGCCAGGTCCCCCACCTCACCCTGCGCGGCGCCATGCTCCGCGCAAGGTCGCCGGAGCATGGTGCTGGCAGGGTTTTGCAGGAGGGACCTGATTGCAAAGAACGAAGGAGAGTTAGGGGCCAAAATGCGAGGGTTCAAAAGTTGAGGGCCAAAGAGTAAAGTCGGTCAAGGAGGTTTCTTCTTAGGCTCAAGTTTTTATACATGACTAATTAGGACCTAAGGAATCTGATGGTAAATTTCATTTTCATATTAAACCTTGTTTGACCGGTCAATTTGCGTAAAGACACAAATTAAGTTATTAATTGGGCATGGTTCTCAATGTAGGTCAAAATGGGTTCTAAAGGCCAAATTGAAGGTTCTAAACCCTAGAGATTATTTTTCTATGAATTTTAGAGGGTTTATTCTATTTTTACTTTGCCCCGAACCTTGTGAATTGAAGCGGGTTGTTTTAAGGTTACAGGTTATCATTTGGTTCCTTGGAAGTGCTGTAGCCCTTGCTAGATCATCTCATCCCACTTTTATTCTCATTAAGCTGTTTTGACCTGTGTTTGGGCCCAGAATTACCCTGTATGCAGATTATACTGGTAAAATTGCACTTTTACCCCTTATGACTGGTTTTCTTCTCAAACTCAGAATTCTCTGAGTTAAGCCTTTCCTTGAGATATGTAGGAGCTTTTATCCTTTGTATTGGGTCAAAATGAGCTAGTTATGGCTCATGATGAGGTTCTCATCAGGGAGCTCGGTGGAGCTTGTGCGATCGGTGGCGGGCACGCGCACGAGGAGGAGGGGCTCAGGGAGGTGGCCTCCCGACCCTCTACAGCTGCTGAAGCTGCTGCGGTACGTTGCAGACGGTGCTGCGAGGAGAGTAGCGTCATGGAGGAGATTTTGGTACTGGAAAAGTTCCAGTATCAGACGTCTGGAGCATCAACCAGACGTCTGGAGAGGCACCAGGACGTCCGGAGTTGAAGCCGGACGTCTGAAAGCATAATATCGCGCGAGGTACGTGTTTCCTGCGTTACTTTCTGCCATGCAGATCGTAGCATAGGAAATGTTAGGCTAAGAATGGGTCTGCGGCTTTCATACGTAGGTAAAGGGTGTTGGAAAGGCGCGCGGTGCGCTTTTCCAGGAACTTTTGGACGTCTGATCACGTCGCCAGACGTCCGAAGGTACTTCCAGACGATCGGAGTCTTTGTCTGACGTCTGGAGCTGCCCTCAGATGGTTACGGAGGGATCCAGACGTCTGAGGATACTGCAAGAGACACAAGGTAAGATCTGACATCTTTTAAGACGTCTAGAACTAGTCCCAGACGTCTGATTTTGGACAGTAACCGTGTTTTTGGCCCATTTAGGGCCCAAATGGAATCGGATTTCCGCAAATGAAGTACCGCTGTTTTTTACTCGAGTTTCTTTACGTGTTTGTGTTGAGTACCTACTGTTTTGAGCTCGTCTGATGTAAATTAGTCACTGGTACAGGTTACCAGCCGGTGGCGTGGTCGGGGCCCGCGGAGACGACGAGATCTGCAGTATAGGCTGTTGGTGCTACAGCACCATGATCGTTTGTTTTGATGATAGCAAAACACGTGTCATTTAACATTTGTACTTGGAGTCTTAGATTTTAGGTCAATTGTAAATGGAGACGTGGTTAGACGGAGTTTGAGCTCGCATCCAGGACGGATTAGAGGAGCTTGACGGAGAACAGAGGAGCTTCGCGAGGAGCGATGGCTTGAAGAAGGAAGGAGATGAAGAATATGATAGATTTCCTTTCCTTGTAATCACTGTTATTTTGTTTCTTTTGTTGTTCTTCATTTTGGTACTTAGATTCATGTTAAAGAGCCTCAAAGTACCCTAACAGTAGTCCTAGGAACACTTGCACAACCCTAGGATACTTATGTTTTCTATAGAAAACTTAGAAAACCAAAATAGGGTTCAAACAACCTTTTCAGACGTTTAATATGAAAATCAGATGTCAGATGAATACTTTTAAGATGTCTGACTGTTGACTTAGACGTCCGATTATGTTTAGGCTAGACTTAGTTAGTTCTGTCTGATGAAATCAGACGTCCAAACCTTAGACCAAACATCTTGGAAGACGTCTGATGATTTTGCCAGACGTCCAATTAGTGGACCATTGGCTGGCTTAGCAAACACTGAAAGTTATGACCGTTAGAGCCTTATCAGACATCCGTAAGTGTTCCCAGACGTCTGATAAATGACCGTTTTGCCTCGGCTGACCCAAAATCTCTTTTCAGAGATCTTATAGCCATTGCAATCTCTTGGAAATCCATTCCCGTAGAAAAGTAGGTTTCCAGATGTCCAGACTTAGTTCCAGACGTCCTGTATGTCATCTGATGACAATTCACTAGAACCCTATTTAGATCTGATTCAAGTCAGGAAGGAAACCCGCCTAAAATCAGACGTCTGACTTTGTTCCCAGACATCTTAAACTGGTTTTCCAGACGTCCGATGCCAGAATCAGACGTCTGATAACCCTGTCAGTGCAATGATTAATTCTGATTTCGACCTGATTCTTTTGGGCTTTTCACCCAATGGCTATGGAAGCTTTCCAAAGCCTTCCAAAGCCTTCTTAACGCCTCTATAAATAGAGGAGAACCTCTTACACACCAACATACACCTAGTAATACACTTTCACACCATTTTTTGTCTCTTAATCCTAAGAAGCAAGCTCTTGCTCTCCTAGCTCAAGTTCTTCATCTAAAGAGCATCAATCATTTGCGCACCCGCTCTCCCGTCGTAGTTCACGAGAGCACCGTTGCACCGTCGCGTGGCTCACGCACCCGCGTCATCGATTTGACGCACTTCCAACAAAAGGGAGTTTCCTAATTCCTATAGAAGCTAGGTTTAAATCTTTGTTGGCTCTATAGGACTATATTTGTTATTTACTTTGTTATTTGGTTGGGTATTCGCTTTGTGAATTCCTGCCTCCTTCGTGGGACAAAATCCTTCTCGTGAAGAGAAGGGGTTTGAGGTACGCTACCCTCGTATAAAGTAGTGTGGTTGTAATTGAGGTTGAATCACCCTCGTTTAAGTGATTTGTTTAGTGGATTTGATCAACTTAGTTGATCGAAAAATCCTAACTTGAGAGGGTTTGGTGGTGGTTTTCACTCGGTTTGGGTTTCCACCTAAAAATAATTGTGTACATTGTGTGATTGAATTTTTTGTGAGATTGTTTATATTCTATTCCACAATTTATTACGTCACCCCCTCCTAGTAAGGAAACAACACAGGCCCCCATTCCTCCCGTGATACCCGGTAGAGTGGTTTAATTCATTTGTTAAGATGTGAATAAAGAATATGATTGCTTAGATTAAATTGATTGAAACTCTAAGGTGTGGAATGAACCCTAGGGTAGAAATGTATGAGCCTGATGCTGAGCTACCCTATTTACTTAAGATGTATGTTAAAATACGAGCTGTCTGTATGTGAATGAGAAATTGAACTGTGAAACCACAAGTTGCATGTATATGATTGAGAATTGAATTGTGAAAACTCGAGCTGCCTGTATATGGATGAGGAACGAGTTATAAAACATGAGATCTAAATATGGATAAAATGAGATGAATATAAGCATGAACCCTACAGGGAGTTAGGAGTAGAACTCTCGTATATAAAAGGAATCTGGAATGTAGATGGGAAGTGAGCTGGCCCTTATGTATACAGTACCAAGGAGAGAAACTGTCCCTTTTAGTGTAGAGGGGGAGCTAGCCACCTCTTGGGTTGAAACCTGGGGTAGGACTGGTCACCCTACACCGACTCCTGTTGGTCCTCGCGTACGTGGTACCAAGGTGAGCTACTAGTGTAGGGAGGGAGCTAGCCGTTCCATGGGGCCCAGGGTTAGGACTAGCCAACCTACACCGACTTTTAGGCCCTCTGGGCAAACCAGGGTAGTCGGACGAGGGTACACGGTTTGTGGAGTGACGACACCCCTGTTTGGTTCTGAGGGGCGAGACCCCTATTCTGAGAGGGTAAGGCCCTATATTGTTCCGTGCTGTACTTTGGGCATACCCGCTAGCGGAAATGACTGACCGCGTGTCAGTGCGGGGTAGCTACCCGTGCGCTTATCACGCGTGCTGTAGTCACTGCTACGTCGTGACAGTGACCTCGGGGTGGTTGATTGGGTGTAGGACTACCGCAGGGGAGTCTCCCGACCAGGAGAGCACCACGTGTACCTTCTACTCCACGGAAAAGGCTGCAATCAAGATCGTTCCCACGAGGAACAAGTAAGATCAATAAATACTGGATCCTTTGTGAAATAAATGAACCAGAAATGCATAGATGAAATAAATAGAAATGAGAATCAAAACCTGGTTACTTGTTTTACTTTACTTACACATAAATAATGTAAACACCACTCTACTCAGCGTTCGCTGACTCTGTCTTTTCGTAACCCTGTTCAGGACCAGGAGTTGAGCAGCCGAGTTTTCAACTGCAAAGGGTGCTAGGCCCAGCCAAGCCCAGCCATAATAGTTTCTTTCCAGCCCTTTTGTTTTTGCTGTAGTTGTGAGTAATGGACTTTTAAATTAATGTTCCTGTTACTTTCTATTTTCTTTCCGCTGTTGTTGTTGTGGTGGGATGTACTATTTTGAGACAGTTGCTCTACTTTTTTTTACTGTTTCGTTTTTCCTTCTGCTTAGTTATAATGCATGCATGGATGTGGTATTATTTCTTACTTTTGGTTATTTCTCGTTGGATGACTAGGTCTTGGGATTAGTCGAGGCGAGCCGGTCTCGAGTCCTGTAGGGATCTGGGAACCGGGTCGTAACAGGTTAGCACATGATACAACAGAGATGGACTTTGGTGAGATAATAAACTACACATATATAATTTATCCATTCACCTTGGTCGTCATTAGATTTGCGCCTTACACCCAGAGGTCATCGATTGAGAGAGTTCATGCAAGAAGTCCACCGATGCGTTGTCATGCTAAGCAAATAGCAAATCTTGAGAAGAAAGGCATGAAATTTTTCCTTTTACATGTGTCAATTGGTCAATTGAACCGAGGGAGGGGGAGGGGGAGAGAGAGAAAGTGGGGGGGGGGGGGGGAGTTGGTGGATGAGAGAGAGAGAGAGAGTTGGGGGAGGGGAGGAGAGGGTTCGACACGTGATCCTCTCAAACCCCACTTTAGTATATAGGAAGATAACATGAATCAAGCCAAAAAGTAAGGAAACATAAAAGTTGATACAAAAAATGGTGCAATATGGTGTGAACGTGGGCCCCACTTGATAATTAATATTTAATGTAAAGAACAAAAGAACGTAAGGTTTGTTATATAGTGGGCCCCATCATATTAAAAAAAACTACCACTTTATTTTGAAATAAAATACACAGGTGATAAATAACTTTACACCAGTGATAAATAATTTTGTACCAGTGATGAACTACTTTGTACCGATGATAAATTATTCTGAGTGATTTTGCACCAATGCAAAATTATTTCAATGGTGTTTTCACCAGTGCAAAGTGATTTTGACTTATGAGTTTAGGATTTAAGATTTAGGGTTTATGATTTAGGTTTATGAAAAGTGGTTTCACATATGAGAAGTAATTTTTTATTTGAAAGATGATTTTTTGCCTTAGGATTTAGGGTAAACCATAAATACTAAAGACTAAACCCTAAACCCTAAACCCTAAGGTGAAAAATCACCTTTTTAAGTGTAAAATCACTTGTCATAAGTGAAGAAGCACTTCGAATTTATTGCATCGGTGCAATATTATTTTGAACCACTTTGTAGTCGTGCAAAGTAAGATTGTACTAATGTAACATAGTTCAAAGTAAGGTTGTACTGGTGTAAAGTAAGATTGCATCGGTGTAAAGTGATTTTAAAGGTGATTGAGTAGTTTGCATCTGTATTAAAGTAGTTAGTTGTTATTTTCAACAGTGGTGGATCCCACCACGTGTGAGATTTTTTTACATAAAAAAAGATATATTAAGGATCACGTTCACAATGTTATACATCACCTTTTACATAAACATTTACATTTCCCAACTTGCATCCATGAATCAATGTCTTCACTAGCTATTGCACATAATCTCCTCTACCATTTGGTTTAGAAATTGAAGTGGACAATTTGATATGCCTTCATCATCTCAGCATTACAAATGAAATAGACGTCTGCGTAGTGAATTAAATAAGGTTCAAATGTTTTGTTTTTTTTGTTTAATCTTCTTCAAGTGTCTTGTTTTTCTCTTCTTAAAAAAGAAAAAAAGTGTCTTGTTTTTCTGTCAATCTTCTTCAAGTGTGTGTGTGTTTTTTTTTTAATTTTTCTATTGCTAACACCTCGTATGGGGCAAAGGAGGGAAAAGTACATTTTCCTTGTGTTTATATATGATGATGGGATATTGTAAAAGGAGAAATGGAAGAAACACAAACTCTGCATGCCCTAGATCTTTGACAAAATGAATAAAAGGATATTTCTTTTTGAAAAAACAACCATTTTCATTAAATGAAAAAATCTGATATAAGAGGATGCATCCCAGAAAGGAAAAGAAAGAAAAGCCTATCACCCTCTATGAGGGAAAAGTTACTCCCCGTAGACATGGGGGAAAGTCAAAATTCAGAAAAAGACAAGAAATAAAGAAAAAGAAAAAGAAAAAGAAAGACGCGTCCTGAAATAAGGAATCGATCAATCTCTCGAAGGAGGCTGACCCCACGTTCGTGGAAATGACAAGGTGCAACAAGACGAATCTCAAAGAATATACCAACGAATATCTGACATAAGTCAAAAAATTCCACCGTATGATGCCCGATGTCACATGTGGTCCCAACATAACAAAACAACACAAAACAAAGAAAAAGAAACCTAACAACCCCTCCAAACAAGAACAACCCACAGATAGACAATGATCCCGTAGCTCCACCATCCACCCTCGACCACCACAATCCACCAAGAACTTAGCAAGCCAACCACAAATCCGCCGAGCACCATACCATGATCCCAACACCATCCGACGCCACCGTCATGTAGAGCCACCACCTCTCATCGTTTGCCAACCTTATCCGTGCCTAGCCACGTCCGTTGGCCGACGAGAGCAAGATTGGCGAGCACGAGATCAGACCACGAACAAGACCAGCGAATGAGCGACGAGACTGACAATGAGACCAGACTGCGAGCGAAAAAGGCGAGTCACAAGTGAGGAGATCACAACTGCAAATAGTGAACGACGACCACATATGGCTAGCTGCTATTCCAGCCGATGAATAGAGACTTCGAGCGACTTAACGAACGGTAATGAACCGGCATGTCAGTGTGGCACTCAAATTGAAGAAGTTGAAGGTCCGAGGGAGGGAGGAGGAGAATCCGGAGGTGAGGGGGGGCCTCGATCGGCCGTCGATGGCCGAACAGGGCCTAACATCGAAAGCTTCAGAGACTCTAGGGTGGTGTTTGGTAGGAGGAATAAGAATTAGGTGTTGGGAGGAATGGATGAATTAAGAGGTTTTATTTCGCTTAGGTGTTTGGTTGTGTTAGTTGTCAAATCAAGAAATTATGAGTGTTAATTGCAGGTAAGGTGTTTGGTAGAAGGAATAAGAAGGTGGAATTGGTAGAGAAAGTTAGTTGGAAAAGTTAGAAATGGATGATTTTGCCCTTGTGAAAAAGTTTATTTTATTTGTTGTTTTTTTTTGTTGTGTAGGTAGATATATAATAAGTTATCTAATTTGTACCATGGTTTGAAATAGATTATACAATCAATTTTTGCACCTATAATGGCACAATGAACCAGTCTTTTTCCAGACCAGTTAATATAAATTGGTTTGCATGGTAAAATGAATCAAATTTATAAAAGATAAGATTTATAATTATTGTTTATGAACTTGTTAATTTAATTTACATTCATATTGAATGTGATGATTATAGTTATCGTACAAAATGTAAAGTTGATGTTGGGAAGGATGTTACATGGAATAGAATTTGAAATTATATATAGAACGTATAATATGAAGCGTACAAGGTAGAATTAAGAAACAAGTGAAAAATGCATTGATCAAAGGGGCTACCATTGAAGAAATTTATCTGTATATGAGTACAAACTTTTTTAGAAGGAATGCAGTAGATGGGAAAGTGATTGTTCACTTAAATATCTAGTAATATTACATGGAAATACTATCAGATCAAACTTATATACATGAATGTATATATAACATAGATGTTTATGTTACATGTAAATACAATGGTACGCGACCAAACATCAAGATAGTTGCCAATCCATCTGAACTTCAATTTAGTACTTAGAAGATCAGGGTAATAGAACCTACAAGAGAACATGAGAATTGGACAATATGATATTGGACACAATGATATGTAGATGGTATTTGAAAGTAAAGAGAGAACTTATCTTTGAACCTAATGGTAGTAATGTTGTGATTAACGTGATTTCTACGTTAAAAGTTTTGAGTTTGAAAATCCGTCGTGGTAGTTGCGTAAAAATTCGTTAATCAGATAATTTTATCGAAACTCAAAGTGAGTCCCGGGTCGAACATGGGGTGGCGAACGTTTGATCAAAAACCACGTTGGAATTATTGTCATGAAAGCAGATTAGTTGGTTGAAATTAATCTACACTAGCTATTCTATTTAAAGAATAATTAATAGAAGAGAGAGATAGAATAATACAAATAAGGAGAAAATAGGGAGAGAATAAACAAATGTTTCATAATGATAGAATCATGTCCATTACATCTACGTACTACACTAGAAAGTTCGAAATCTACATTACAAAGCAATAAAAAGAGAAGGGGGTGAGAAGTTATCCTCCTCGACTGCTGCTTGGAGGATGAACCTCGTTGACGGAGCGCTCGGATGATAAGGATGAGATGCTGGACGAAGGAGGACGAAGCTAGGGGACTGAGGACGGAATAGGGTGACGTTGTAGTGGGACCCACTTCCCAAATGACGGTGAGAGGAAAACTACATGATGCTCCATGAAGGGGGTGAGAAGATGGAAAATTATTTTACTCTAGCTCTAATGGAGAATCCTGAGTATGGGACCAGCTCGTAGAGCTTTGGAGGGGGTGAGAGAAGAAGAGAAGGGATGCCAAATGAGTTGTAGGGGTGCCCTTTTTATAGGTGTAAGGATTGAGGGCAAAAGGGTTTTTTAAGGCCTTGAAATTAATATAGGGGTCTTTAGTAACAGATGCAGTTCTAGTCGCGTGTCAATCCCCGTTGTTTGCCTCTGATTCGAGCATCCATGTCGCGCCACGTGGACCAATCCTTAGCCTTTAGCCGTTGCGCGCGATGATCACACTTAAAATCGCATAGGCGATTCACCTTACCACGCTCGCAGCGCTCGCGTGTGATTGCACGTGCGATCACACATGATCGTGCGCGTGTAGTGCGTTTGCCATCTAGTGCACAGCGATGCACCACATTGCCCTTCATTAGCCATTCGATCTCAATCAAGCGGCGTAATTTCATCGCGCCCGCTCACCGCTTCAATTTGAGGCGCAGCGCACTTCGAACGCACGCCTCCTCGACAAAACAGAGTGCATGCCAATATACTGTTGGTGCTAGAGCACCACGATCATTTGTTTTGATGATAACAAAACACGTGTCATTTAACATTTGCACTTGGAGTCTTAGATTTCAGGTCAATTGCAAATGGATACGTGATTAGACGGAATTCGAGCTCGCATCCAGGATGGATTGGAGGAGCTTGATGGAAAACAGAGAAGATTCGCGAGGAGCGATAGCTTGAAGATGGAAGGACAAGAAGAATAGGATAGAATTCTATTTATTCCTTTCATGTACTTTTGTCGTTTCTTTTGTTGTTCTTTATTTTTAGTTAGAATTATGTTAAAGAGCCTCAAAAGTACCCTAACAGTAGTCCTAGGAACACCGGCACAACCCTAGGATACTTAGGTTTTCTGTAGAGAACTTAGAAAACCAATGTAGGGTTCAAACAGAGTTTCCAGACGTCTAATTCCCAAATCAGACGTCTGATAATGTGTTTTAAGACGTCTGACTGTTGATTCAGACGTCTGATAACATTTAGGCTAGAGAAGGTAGTTCTGTCTATTGAAATCAGACGTCCAGACCTTAGACCAGACGTCTTAGAAGACGCCTGATGACTTTGCCAGACGTCCAATTAGTGGACCGTTGGCTGGCTTACCGAACACTCACGGATATGACCGTTAGAGCCTTATCAGACGTCCTTAGGCTTTTCTAGACGTCTGATAATTGACCGTTTTGCCTCGACTGACTCGAAAATCTCTTCTCAGAGATTTTGTAGCCGTTGCAAATCCATTCCCACGAAAAAGTAGGTTTCCAGACGTCCAGACATAGTGCCAAACGTCCTATATGTCGTCTGATGGACTTGCACTAGAACCCTGTTTAGATCTGATCCAAGTCAGGAAGAGTCCTGTCCAAAATCAGACGTCTGACCTTATTTTCAGACGTCTTAAAGTGATCTTCCAGACGTCTGATACCAGGATCAGACGTCTGATAAGCCTGTCAGAACAATGATTATTCCTGATTTCGGGCTGATTCACTTGGGCTTTGTACCCAATGGCTATGGAAGCTTTCCTAAGCCTTCCAAAGCCTTCCTAAGGCCTCTATAAATAGAGGGGAGCCTTTACACACCAAAACACACACCTAAGAAACACAAGAGACACCTAGCTACACACTTTCACACTCTTTTGTGTCCAAAAAGACTCTCTTGCTCTCCAAGCTCTAATTCTTCATCTTGAGAGCATCAAGCTTTGCGCACCCGCTCTCCCGCCGTAGTTCACGAGAGCAGTGTAGCGCCATCGTGTTGTTCATGCATCCGCGTCGCCGACGCACTCCTTGCAAAGGGGAATTTCTTAATTCCTATAGAAGCTAGGTTTAAAATTACTTTGTTGGCTCTATAGGATTGTTGTTTATTTTAATCTTTGTTATTTGGTTGGGTATTCTTTTTGCGAATTCCCGTCTCCTTCGTGAGACAAAATCCTTCTCGTGAAGAGAAGGTGTTGAGGTACGCTACCCTCGTCTAAGTAGCGTGGTTGTAATTGAGGTTGAATCACCCTCGTTTTAAAGTGATTCGTTTAGTGGATTTTGATCAACTTGGTTGATCGAAAAATCCTAACTCGAGAGGGTTAGGTGGTGGTTTTCACTCGGTTTGGGTTTCCACCTAAAAAATACTTGTGTACTTGTGTGTTTGTCTATTTTTGTGAGATTGTTTATATTTATTTCCGCAATTATTACGTCACCCCCTCCTAGTAGGGAAATTACAATTGGTATTAGAGTAGGTTCTTGCTATTCGGAGTAACACCCAGCAAGAAGATCATGAAGGGGAGCACATCCGCAATCCGAATCTCCGAGGGGCAGTCCACGTCCCGTCCGCCATTCTTCGACGGGAGCAACTACCCCTACTGGAAGCTGCGGATGAAGACTTGGATTCAAGCCAATGACTTCACGATTTGGGCTAGGTGCGAGACGCCATTTGAGATCCCAGAAAAACCCGCGGGAGGCTACTCGCAACAACAAATTCGTGAACTCTCTTTGAACGCGAAGACCATGAACGCTCTCTACTGCGCGCTTAGCTCGGAGGAGTTCAATAGAATCTCGCAATGTGCCACCGTATACGAGATCTGGCACACACTCGAGGTAACTCATGAAGGTACCTCTAAGGTAAAAACTTATAAAATTAATTTACTTTCTCAAGAATTTGAATCTTTTTTTATGAAGCCTAACGAATCTTTGAGTGAGATGAACACTAGGTTCACTCTCATCGTAAATAATTTGAAAGCGTTGGGGAAGACTTTCATCAAGGGGGAGCTTCAAGGAAAGCTTCTTCGTTCCCTTGGACCAGAATGGGAGCAGAAGGTCACTGCGATTGAGGAAGCAAACGAAGTGGAGGAGCTCAACATGGAAGATCTCCTAGGCAATCTAATGGCCTACGAGACAAAGTTGAAGCAGAAGAAGAAGGATACACCGGAGCCTAAACTGAAGAAGACTCTCGCCTTCAAAGGCACGTCAGATAGCGAGGTAAGTTCCGACGACGAAGACTTTAGAATTTTACTTAAAAAATTTTCCAAGTTTTGTAGGGAATTAAAGAAAGAGAAGAAGGAGAAGAAGGAGAGCCCGAGACGTTGCTACCACTGTAACGAGAAAGGGAACCTACGACCAGAGTGCCCTCTTCTCAAAAAGGAGAAGAAGAAGGAAAAGGAGAAGAAATCTAAGAAGAAGGCGTTCCAAGCCACTTGGGACGATTCAAGCTCGGAGGAAGAAGAAGAAGAAAAAGAAGAAACCGCTTGCTTTGGTTTCATGGCCAGAGGAAGCGACAGCGAAAGCGAAAGTGACTCAGACAACGAGGTAAGTTACGACATACAAGAGGCTTTTAATGAATTATTTGAAGTTAGTAAATCACTTAAGATAGAAAATAAAAGCATGAAAAAGAATCTTAGTTTTCTTAGAAGTGAAAATGATAGGTTAGAAATAAAACTTAAGGATTTAGAAGCTAGTCCTAAAAATGATAACCTATTATTAGAAAATCAAAACCTCATCAATGAAAATAATAAATTGATTGAGGAAAATGTTAGTCTAAAAATATAAATTTCTGACTTAAAGACTAAGATGAATATTATAGAAAATGAATTTGCATGTCTTAGGGAGAAATCAAATAAATTGATAAATAGGGTAGATAACCTATATAGCCCTAAGGTTGAGAAAGGATCTCTGTCAAGGAGACCCGCTAACCGATCCGGATCCAAGCTCACTTGGATACCGAAGAAAAAATTAGAATCTTGTTTTGTAGGATTCCAGGATAACTACAACACAAAGGACTGTACCTACAAACTCAAGGCTGGTCAACTCAAGTTGGGAGAACCAAGGAGTAGACCAAGGAGGAGAATAAGACGACCGACGAGACGGCGAACAAACGATGGACCCGCTGCATGTCGACCGCCAGACTGGAGACCGGCGCCAATGCCCGGGCCTCCAAGCTACGGATGGGAGCCCCATCCGATGTGGCATCCACCACCACCATTTGGGCCATTTTATTGGCCATGGTAGGTGAGGTAAAAATTCTTGACCCTATCTTTGTTTATCATTAGCATTTAGATAGGGGGAGTTAAAAATTACGAGCTAATTGTCAATTTTTAACGGGGAGATATAAGGTAGCTAAATTTCCTTTAGAAAGGGGGAGAAAAATAATAGCTATCTTGTTGTTATAAAAAAGGGAAGGACATTACTTATGTTAAAAGAAATTTATAGAAGAGCATGTTTTAAGGGAGAGTTATAGGAAATTTAAAATCTATCAAACCTTTTTGATAATGTCAAAAAGGGGGAGGATTTTTTTTGCATTATTATTTATGATTTTGTCATCATCAAAAAGGGGGAGATTGTTGGTGCTAGAGCACTACGATCATTTGTTTTGATGATATCAAAACACGTGTCATTTAACATTTGCACTTGGAGTCTTAGATTTCAGGCCAATTGCAAATGGATACGTGATTAGACGGAATTCGAGCTCGCATCCAGGATGGATTGGAGGAGCTTGATGGAAAACAGAGAAGATTCGCGAGGAGCGATAGCTTGAAGATGGAAGGACAAGAAGAATAGGATAGAATTCTATTTATTCCTTTCATGTACTTTTGTCGTTTCTTTTGTTGTTCTTTATTTTTACTTAGAATTATGTTAAAGAGCCTCAAAAGTACCCTAACAGTAGTCATAGGAACACCGGCACAACCCTAGGATACTTAGGTTTTCTGTAGAGAACTTAGAAAACCAATGTAGGGTTCAAACAGAGTTTCCAGACGTCTAATTCCCAAATCAGACGTCTGATAATGTGTTTTAAGACGTCTGACTGTTGATTCAGACGTCTGATAACATTTAGGCTGGAGAAGGTAGTTCTGTCTGTTGAAATCAGACGTCTAGACCTTAGACCAGACGTCTTAGAAGACGCCTGATGACTTTGCCAGACGTCCAATTAGTGGACTGTTGGCTGGCTTACCGAACACTCATGGATATGACCGTTAGAGCCTTATCAGACGTCCTTAGGCCTTTCCAGACGTCTGATAATTGACCGTTTTGCCCCGACTGACCCGAAAATCTCTTCTCAGAGATTTTGTAGCCGTTGCAAATCCATTCCCACGAAAAAGTAGGTTTCCAGACGTCCAGACATAGTGCCAGACGTCCTGTATGTCGTCTGATGGACTTGCACTAGAACCCTGTTTAGATCTGATCCAAGTCAGGAAGAGTCCTGCCTAAAATCAGACGTCTGACCTTATTTTCAGACGTCTTAAAGTGATCTTCCAGATGTCTGATGCCAGGATCAGACGTCTGATAAGCCTGTCAGAACAATGATTGTTCCTGATTTCGGGCTGATTCACTTGGGCTTTGTACCCAATGGCTATGGAAGCTTTCCTAAGCCTTCCAAAGCCTTCCTAAGGCCTCTATAAATAGAGGGGAGCCTTTACACACCAAAACACACACCTAAGAAACACAAGAGACACCTAGCTACACACTTTCACACTCTTTTGTGTCCAAAAAGACTCTCTTGCTCTCCAAGCTCTAATTCTTCATCTTGAGAGCATTAAGCTTTGCGCACCTGCTCTCCCGCCGTAGTTCACGAGAGCGACGTAGCGCCATCGTGTTGTTCATGCATCCGCGTCGCCGACGCACTCCTTGCAAAGGGGAATTTCTTAATTCCTATAGAAGCTAGGTTTAAAATTACTTTGTTGGCTCTATAGGATTGTTGTTTATTTTAATCTTTGTTATTTGGTTGGGTATTCGCTTTGCGAATTCCCGTCTCCTTCGCGAGACAAAATCCTTCTTGTGAAGAGAAGGGGTTGAGGTATGCTACCCTCGTCTAAGTAGCGTGGTTGTAATTGAGGTTGAATCACCCTCGTTTTAAAGTGATTCGTTTAGTGGATTTTGATCAACTTGGTTGATCGGAAAATCCTAACTCGAGAGGGTTAGGTGGTGGTTTTCACCCGATTTGGGTTTCCACCTAAAAAATACTTGTGTACTTGTGTGTTTGTCTATTTTTGTGAGATTATTTATATTTATTTCCGCAATTATTACGTCACCCCCTCCTGGTAGGGAAATTACATATACTATGCTGCACTTTGTGTCACGTTTACGTTTTAAGGGTTATGTGTTCATGACAGTTGGATCTCGATCCAACAGTTGAGATCGTGCGACCTTTGATGAGGAGGAGGTGGCCAGGGGTGTTTGGTGGCTATGATGGGACCACGTGGTGCCATCATGGTCATCTGTCTTCTTTGCTTTGTAGGTGGTGCTACGGTTGTCGGATTAGACCGATTTTCACGTTGTTAGGCTACGATCGTCGATCCTAACCCATCCGTGTAGTTGGATTTGTCGTTTGAGGTACCGATTTTACACCACCTTGCCCCTTGACATTTGGTCTTTCTCGGGCTGCATTTGATACTACGGAGGTCCGATTGGGGCGATCTCAGAGGTGTTAGACTTCGGTTGTTGCCCTGATCAGATCTGTATGGTTGGATCTTCAATCCGAGGCCCAAATAAGAATCACCCTATCCCCTAGCCACAAAAAGAGGCGAATTAACTTATAATTTGTACAAACTAACCTAAATGCGAAATAATGCATGCTATGCAATATTTATAATGCATGATACTTTTATAGACCTAGGAATATGCATAAAAAGGCATTTTAGGCTAATTAAATGTGTACACATCACGTTGGATCATGAAGTAATTTTTTTTTACATATGATGGAAAAGGTAAGTAAAATAAAAAAGGATAATTAGAAGAAATTTCTCAGAATTGCTCATTAGTACAATAGTTGTACTAAGTAGAGTTGTCATCATTGCAAAAGTTCTTGAAAGAAACAGTTAGAATGTGCTTTTCTGACAAGGTAACGTAAAGAAAGTAAGAGACTAACATTACTGAAGAATGGCTTAATTCATTTGAGAGAAAGTAACTTGACTTTTTTTTGAAAAGAGAGAGAGTAACTTGTCACTTTAAAAAGGATATAAGAAGTTAGCATAACAACAGAAATTGTAATCAAAATCTGCAAGTCGAAGCCATCCTGCATTCAGAAAAAACTATATGCAAAGTAGGGTAACTCATGTAATGATACTCACAATTGGTATTAGTTATTTCATAAGTTCTTTTAAGAGTGCATGTAAGAGGAAAATTTATGTTAGATTGGAGGTAAGTGAAAATATATATAGAAAGTATAAGTAGTACAGTGTCAGAAGCAATACCTTGTAGGTGTGTTGAGTTGTACATTAGTTATTTATAGGTTTAATGTTTGTTATATAAATTTAGTAGGCTCAGTAAGCTACAAATGGAAATTACCACTTATCATTGGATGCAAACCATTACAGTTAAATGGTAAAATCAACCATCCCTAAAATTTGTCTCGCATGGGGTTGCTGCATTGCAGCCATACCTACCATGCACAGACATAAGAAGGCATGTTACTTCAACTTTCGCTTGCATGGGGTTGCTTTACAGTAGCCATCCAAACCATGCAAAAACTTCAGTTGAGGTTCTATACCCGTTTCCACAGCCAACCAGAATAGAGCCATCCAGATGTATAATGGTGTTGAAGGCAGAAAACTACACATTCGCAATTGGATTTGAAAATTCGTTGTTGTAGTTCGAGTTTCGAAGAAATCCGTTCAACAAATAAAATTTATATCGAAAAATCTGTAAAGAAAGTCCAGGTCGAACACAGGAAGGCTACGTCGATATCAAAATCTACAGTTATATTTTTTTGTATTTTTGTTTAAAGGGCGAAATAATCACAATGGAAGCAATATAAATAATAAGAGAGAGAGAGAAAGAACAATCACTTGATATTGAATAATGTTTTTACAACTAAGAAAGTGAGAAATGATTACACTAGAAAGCGGGAAATTGTTACAACTAGAAAGCAGGAAAATTCTACTCTAGAAAGCGAAAAAAGAAGGGAGAGAGAAGTTATCCTCCTCGACGATCGCTTAGAGGATGAGTCAGATGGGACAACGCCTGGAAGACGAGGAACGGAGTAGGAAGAAGGAGGATGAAGTAGGTGGAACGGGAACGAAGCAGCACGTTGTCATCGTCGCAGGATCCACTTCCGGAACGGGGGCGAAAATTTGGTTTTAGCTCTTGAGGAGCATCCCAGGTGTGTGACAAGCTTCTCTTAAGCTTTGGAGAGGGAGAGAGGAGAAGGAAGGGATGAGAAATTCGTATGGTAGGGGTCTCCTTTTATAGTTGCAAGGAGTGGGGGCATTTTGGACATTACAACATTAAAAACATTAATTCAGGACCTTTAGTGACGAATTTATCTGTCACTAAAGGCCTGAACGTGGCTGACGTGCGTGTGCTGCGCGCGCCCGCTCACCTTCAGTGCTTCAAACGTATGCACACGTTCGCGCGTGCTCAGCCGTCCGATCAAGAGATCGGACGACTTAAATCGCTCTCGTCAGCACCGCACGCCCACGTGCGATCAGGCATTTGCACTGCTCGTCTGATTGCGCGTGGGCGCTATCGATCGATTTGCGCCACTCGATGCAAATCGAGCGGCTCTGATTGCGTGCCCACAAGCGAGGAGAAGCGCTGCGCCTGCGACTCGAACCTGCGCCATTCGCCTACGTAGCGCCTTAACTGCTGCTTTACACGTGCGGTTGAGGCGAGTTGAGGATTTTACGCATGGCCAATCTCGGCCGTTGGATCTTCATTCAACGGTCAAGATCAAGTGTTGCTTGTGCTTTCAGATAAGGAGGGGTGCTGGATGAGCGACGACGAGGCACATTCTCAGTCGTTGGATGGGCATCCAATGGTAGAGATTTGTCGAGCGAGTGAAGAAGAAGAGCTGTGGCCGGTGCTGGGCGGCTATGATGGCACGACGTGGCTCCATTTAAGCCGTCCATCTTCTGAGTGTTGTAGATGGTGCCACAGGTGTCGGATTGGATCGATTTTTACGCCTTTAGGCTGCAATCGTCGATCCGAACCTATCCGTGCGGTCGGATTTGTTGTCTGAGGTGTGGATTAACATCATCTTGGCCCTTTATCTCTAGGGTTCCTCGATCTCTATATGGTGCTACGGATGTCCGATCAGGACGATCTTGGAGTCGTTGAACTCCAATCATCGCCCTGATCAGATCTGTATGGTTGGATCTTCAATCCGAGGCCCCGATTAACAAGTTGCCCTGTCCCTGGTCATAAAAGGAGACAATTAACATACATTTTATACAGATTAACCTAAATGCAAGATGATTCATGTTAAGCAATATTTATAGTATGAGATGCAATTCTATGCCTAAGAATAAACATAAATAGACAGTTTATGTGATACAAACGTGTTTACATCAAATGGCCTTACCCTCAATTGTGGAAATCCAACTTATGTTAGCTTTCATCATTGCCTATGTGGGCTAATTTGAAAGGTTATTATAACATGCAACAAAATCGTTAGTGTCAGTGAAATATCAAAGGGCGTACGTAAACATGTAAAAAATTAGTAATATGAATGCAAGCATTTAAAAGATAAATAAGGTACTATTACGAAAATAAAAGCAATCTAAGAACTACTTAACATGAGCCAAGCTACAAAGTCAATGCTCAGTAGTTACTACAATATTAGAAATATTAATTCATGCCCAACCAATACGTAGTTCTTTAACGGGAATAGTAGATAACAGACTATGCAAGAACTTTATTCCATGAAGATGTCCTCCATCAAATAATATTGTCGAAAGGGTCGATCCTTCATGCGATATAAGTTCCACATATAATGTAAAGGAAGGTGTTTCTTAACTAGCTTCTCTGTTGACGACTTAAGGGAAATTATATGACATATTCTTAAATATACCAGATCCCAAGCCTCTAGTGTTGGTGGAACCACAATAAAGCATGTGTTGCACCAGGTCCAACCATCTTTTCCTAGCAGAATCTTTATGTTTCTGTATTGTTGCTTAAGTATTTTCCACCTTGTCATCAGCTAAGACTGTGGTAAGGAAACATTATATTCGAAGTTGAATGAACTTGCGGCACCTTCCTATCCTGCTTTGTCAGGCGAACCACGAGACCATGTTGAAGAAATCTTAGCTTCATATAATGTGGCTAGTAGGATGTGATCCGTGTCCTCAGACCTATTGAAAATTTGTTGAGGCATCTTAATTTTGAAATAATTTAATTTGACACAAACTTCATAATGTAGAGAATATCTAACATTTACATGCAAAAAAATAGCTACAACTAGAATGGTAGACAACATAAATAAGAAAGTTATGTCTCCTTAGCTAACGACAATAGAAAACACGTCCATTCTACCTACACAAATAAGAGAATGCATTCTACAATACATTGTACTAATATGCAGTGACGGCATGGAACTAAAAAGCAATCTACATCTGTAAGTTATTAAAACGTGTGGCCGTTGCATCGTAGCGTTCCTCAACACTACGAGCAACAACCTCAACCTTTAAGTCTGATATCCTCTGCTGTAACTCTGCATTGTGCACATCTGCACACTGTAGATCCAACTGAAGCCTTTGCACCTCACCATTCTTAACTTTTACCCCATGCTCCAATTGTTCCATGCGATGAAGTAGCCAACCAACATGATCGTCACTGGCAGCCTAATGTTTCATTGGTTTGTAATGTGTGGTTGTTGTGTTTGAAATTGGTAATAATTGTTGATTATGTCGTTGTAGTACAGGGTGTACAATATAACATTAAGGATGTCGTATAGTGGTGAGTATGGGTGAGTTCCAGTCATTACAACCATTATTATCATTTGCTTATTTATCTAATTTTTACTGGTTTTGTTCCAGGTCGTTCACTGGGAGGCAATTTATTGAATTTAATTCGGTCACTCTTTGATTATCTCCAAAATTGTCTTCTTATTCAAAAAGAAACTTTACATTTAAAGAATGAATGAATGTTTTGTTTACCTAATTACTAAGAAGTGCTTGCAAAAATGCTAACTATGAACAAGCATCAAACAATCTATTATTATACTCTAAACTATGTATTTACAAGTTATACTATTAACACTAATATGTTAGTTCATACTCCATTAGGATACCATGGTGTAAAAACTTAACTTACTAGTCATTTATTTATAGTGACATATATATCAGTTTTAGTGACAGATATAAACGTCGCTAAATCTCAGGAAACACTATATACAACCTAAAGAAGCAACCTGAGGTCTTTAGCGACATTTATAGTGTCGTTTTATTCTGTTAGTAATTATGTGGGTTTAATTTTACATATGTACAGAGTCTCTTATGTTGTTATCTCGTGTTATCTCTTTTTTTTTTTTTTTAAGTCGTCTGTCCTTTCATTTTGTTCTGTGTAGTCCTTCAGAGGCTGCGGTGGAGTCCTTAGTGTAAAATGTGTTTAATTAGCGGGCGCGCTTTTCGAGGGATACACAGCACCCTTCGGGTGGGACCAGACCTCTACTAAGCGCGCCCTAATCTCAGATTAGGTGCTTAATTACGTTTTCGTATCAGCGCAGGGCCTCAGCCCAACGCCTTCAACAAGTTCGCACACGCTCGGGCTCCCAGCCCCACACAGGAATCACGCATTCAGTATTCAGCACATATCAGAATCGGGTTATCGGATCAGACGGAGCAGGTGAAGTTTCGGGCGCCCGGCGCCATGACGACTGGTAAGGTTATAACATAAATTATATTTATATGCTGCGTTTCGTTTGCAGCCCACGATGTGGCGCTATTCCAGCGCCACATCGTGCGCTGGAAACCAAACGCAGCTGCGTCTGTGCGCGTTTTTGGCCCTCGATTTGGGGGCCATAAATTATTAAAAAAAATAAAATAAAATATGGTAAATAAAATATTTACATAATAATACATAATTGATTAATTAATTTTGAATTTTAAATATATTTACTATATAAATAAATTCGCTAAACTAGGCTGATTGTACAGGTTGATTTAGGTGATTAAATAGTTAATTACTTATAAAATAGTTAGTAAATGGTCTAATTGACCTTATACAGATTCAATTTACATACTTAAGTATTTTATACATATTTTTATTGTATATTTACGAATTTATTTCTATTTTATTTAAGCTAAACTAGCTGTTCTGAGTGTTTTAAATAAAACTAAGTTACAGTAAGCTATACTAGGTAAAATTGTACTTTAACTAACTTAAATTACTTACTATATATGTTAACCTAAGTCTATAGATTTATTTACTTAATTATAGCTCTAAATTATTAATTTAGCTAATTTATTCTACAATATAGCTACTGAATATGTACATATGAATCTGTATATATACATATACATATATCAGTAAATACATACATAATAGTTCAGTATTTATACATATATTTACATAGATTACATATGTATATAGATTTATGTACAAGTTTATACAGTATTTACAGTATATCTATGTATGTCTACGTACATAATCGGGCTGTATATTATAGTTATAATAGTATGGATATGTATATTTACAGTGTGAAATTAAGTATGTATAATTAGGTTTTAGTAGGAACTTAGGGAATGAGGGTTAATTAAGTTTTTATTTCATTTTAAACAGCAGCTAAGCTACTGTCAGAGAAGATGGAGAGGGAAGAGAATGTACTGTTCAGGGTGTTTTAACAGTGTCAGTGGCTTCAGCCACTGTCAAATGGGCTAACTGCTGCTGCAGTTAGTCCATTTGAAGAGGGGGAAAGCATTCACAAAGAAGAGGAGAATTTAGAGAAGAGGGGAATGTTGCTGCAGTTTGCAGCATTTTACTGTATAACTGGGAATAAGAGAAAATTCAGAACAAACTAAAAATTAAAGAGTTGAAATCCCAATCTGATAAGGGTATAAATCTCACGAAAATCACATAAGAATTCAGTTCAAATACCCACAAGGAAAAGCCCTTATCAAAAGCATCATTTCAGATCAAAACACAAATGGCATTGAGTTAGTCTTCCTAATGCCATAGACAGCATGAAGGAAGACTTAACTCAATCAATTAAAACCAAAAACATACAATCCCAGTTTCTTGCAACCTTAAGGAGTATGGAAAACTCCTTAGGTTAGAGAATCACCATACAACAATAATTATCAAACAGGTGGTGTATGGCAGTTCTGAAATGACAAATCAGAAATAAGAATGCATTAAAGGAATTTATAAAAGCTAGCAAATGCATTCAGATCAAGGCAGAAGCAAATTCATGAAAGGCTCTTCTGATTTGTTCTCTGTCACCAGAGAACTTCTCAGAATCCTTGCCCTCAAGGAAAACCAAAATCCCTTCAATTTGTCAGATCTGTCAAGACATTTCAGAAAGCAAAATCTCTTCAAAACCCATGTTAACGTGAATCTGACAAACTGAGGCAATCAATCTAAAATAAAAGGGGCTTTTGTGAACACAAATGGGGTGAGTGAGAAGCCCCAAATGGTGCTTGTGACGCCAATTTCAGATCTGAGGCAGTACACCATCAGATCTGGAATTGGGTCCAGATGTGTGGGTGACAGATGAAAGATTCGTCGTTAAAAGGAACATAAATCAGAATTGGATGGTGGAAAAACAAAACATGAAGAGGGAGATAAATTGATTAATGAACAGAGGATTCTTCCCCTCTGATCTGGACTGATCAGAGGAGGTGAGGGAGGGGATCTAATACTAATTCTACTCCTAAGACTAATCTAACTACAGCTAACATTAAACACTAACAATTAAAACTAAATCTATTCTAAACTACTGTAAACTAAATCTAACACTACTTGTGCAGAATTAAAAACTAAACTAACAGGAAGAATGGGACCTATGGGTCCTTAGCCGGCGGCTAAGGAGGAAGAAAGGAGGAGGGTGACTCCAGCGGAGGGAAGAGTCTGCTAGTGAGACTCCAGGGTCGTCCTCAGGTGCTACGAGGTCCTTAGCGACGAGGAGGGTCGAGAGCAGGCGATGATTCCACAGCCGGTGGCTGTGAAATCAGGGTCTAGGTGAGGAGGAGAGACTGGAGTGGAAGAATTGATCGCTAAGAGATGTAGGAGGGAGCGATCCCCCGCGCGCGACACCACTGAGGTGCTTAAATAGCAGCTCAGTGACTGAGATCACCGCAAGGGTGAGGTTAATCAGAATCAGGCCGGCGGTGAGGATGAGATGGGTAGAGCGCGCGGCGAGTCAAGAGAGAGATCTGACCGTCAGATGAGATCTGGGAAGAGAGGTGAACGCACGCACCGAATCGCGCGAAGGTTCCATTTGAATCCAGCCGCAGATCAAGATCAAAAGTGCGATGGACGGTCGAGAATGGCTGTGTTCTTCGCGCGCTACAGTGCGCGTGAAGAACACAGGCTTCTCTTTGAAATAAAGGGGAAATTTGCAGACGGACCCTTAGAAGAAGGGGTAGAACATTTGCATGCAGGCCCATAAGCGAGAAGAATAGCAGCTGGAAGGGCCCTGCAGTCTTATAAAAGGGTCCCTGCGGCTTGCAAATAGGTCCAAGAAGGAGTTTTGAAGGGTAGAAATGTAATGCATGAAGGACCTAATTGTAATCTATTTATTTCTAAGCCTAAATGATGTCCAATTGCTTTCAAATTTTTACATGTGCTTAATTGAACATTTACGACATTGATTTTACTTCTGATTTGGCTTTTCAAACTTGTTTATGTGTTCAATTGATGCATGGATCATCATTTGTTCTTTAGTTTTCAGAATATCCCATTTTTGTGACCTAATTAGGAGATTTTAACACACATTAAAAGTTTTAGGTCTTTTCTTTAATTCCCACACTTAACCCTTTTTATGTGTTAATTTGATATTGTTTTGCTTAGTATCTAGCTTAATTTCGGCCTTTTAGCTATGATGAGTAGCCACTCATCATACCCCCATGCTTACGTTTTGCTAGTCCCTTAGCAAACAATCTGTTGAAGTGTAAGACAATTTAAGTATCAGCAAGGTAAGTGTGTAAAGATATCTTTTTCTTCTTTCAAAAATTTTTAAGTGTTTATGATGATGATCTTTAAGCTGAAACATTTTCCAATACCAACTGTGTTTTTGGACATTGTGAGAACCTGGTTACTGAGGATAACCTACCAGAACTCGAGGCTTAAATGACATAGACCATCTCTCAACCAACAAGGACTCTTGATATTTAAACCTTAAGTCAAATTCCAGGACTCAGGAGGTTTTTACAGAGACTCAGAATGCTATGAAGTTATGGCTGTGCTTTGTGATAAGTCAGGACTAACCAGGTGAATTCTAAGGCTCAATCCCGGGGTTTCACTTCTTTTTAAGTCCAGGTTGGTCCTAACTTCAGCTCATGTTTTCGGATGACTCTCAAAAATTGATGGTATTCACACCCAACCCTTATTGTATTTGTGGCTCAGAGAAGATTTTTTTGGTGGAAAAATAGGGTATTTATTTTGAACCCTGAAAACATTTTTGGTGGAAGAGTTGTTTTTCAGACATTTTGGAGAACATACTTAACTTTTTTTTTTTTTTTTTTTGAACAGTATGTCTCCAAAACTTATTTGGTAGAGCGCACTGTATTTGGTGGGTGGATTTCTTTTGTGGAAAGAGCTTCTCCTAGACACAAAACTAAAGATTAGGACAAAGAGTCTACCTGCACGCACAGGTAAGGACTCCACCTTCCCTAATGAACACAAGGGTTGAGGTTTAGGTTCAAGTGGTCTTTCCTGACATTGTGTAGTGTAAGCCAAGGTTACTTAGACTCCTAAGTCAAAGCAAACCAACGAATCCTGTACTGGTGACTCAGGTACAAGAATTGTCCTAAAGTTAGGAGAGACTGTGGTCTATCTTGTCAAGGCTCGAAGTGTATTAAGCCTAAGCTTGTATCAAGCTCCTATGGCCCGGTAGGTCAAACCAGTAATGGTTGAATGTCCATAGACACTTATTCTATTTTTTTTTTTTCAGCTATAAGATCACTTCTCTTTTCTTTTTTCTTTTTCTCCCTCCTCTCTTGAAATGAATATCCTCCTTTGACAAATAAAGTACATGTCCCTTATTGTATTTTTGGAATTTTTCTGATTTGTTATTTTTTTGTATTTTTAGCTTTGTAATTTTTTTCAAAAAATTTTTTCAAAATTTTTCAATTTTTTTGAAGTATATAATTTTTTTGATAATACTATATGTACTATAGTTGTGTCTACAATTGCATTTTGGTTTAAATGGTTTACCATTTACACCCCCCCCATGCTTAAATGTTTCAATGTCCTCATTGAATGAAAGGGTGGATGCAAATGCATGCTCTGCTTTTCACTATCCTAGGCTGGGTGATGGAAGGAAGTCGGAATGAGGAGATAAAATCTCTGTGCGGACGATTTTAAGTCTGATCTAGGATCAGAGTGAACAGTCGGGCTAGGAAGTGAAATGCATGACATGTGTGTCAATGAATGTATGCTCAGAATGCAAGGGTAGACACTATATGCAAGTAAAGGTAAGAGTAAGAAAAGTGTAAAACAGCTATATACAAGGGTAGGTGTTGCTAAGTTTAACGCCTTCAGCTAGGCGAAAACTTACATGGTAATTCAAAATGTAGGAGCGAAATGGTGGAATTGACAAGTCTGAGATCCTGCGGCTCAATGAAAGGTTTCAGTCTTTGTCCATTAACAATAAAGGGTTCAGATTTGTCAAGTTCAGTGATCTCAACGGCTCCATTATCAAATAATCTCAAGATTTTGAAAGGTCCAATCCATTTTGATCTTAACTTCCCAGGAAAGAGTTTCAGTCTAGAGTCGAAGAGAAGGACTTTTTTACCAGGGTGAAAAGATTTCCTAAGAATGTGACGGTCATGGAAGGCCTTAAGTTTGTCCTTATACATCCTTGAGCTTTCATAAGATTCATTCCTTAATTCATCGAGCTCAGACATTTGTAATTTCCTAAGATCACCGGCCTTCTCTAAGTCTAAGTTACACTTTCTGATGGCCCAATAGGCTTTGTGCTCTAATTCGACAGGAAGATGACAGTGTTTCCCGTACACAAGTCTAAAAGGAGACATGCCTAAAGGGGTTTTGTGGGCTGTCCTATATGCCCACAACGCATCAGAAAGGCGGGAAGACCAATCCTTTCTATCAGGTCGGATGGTAGTCTGTAAAATCTTTTTGATCTCCCGATTAGATAATTCGGCAAGTCCATTGGTTTGAGGGTGATAAGATGTAGCAATCCTATGTGACACCCCATACTTTTGCAGTAGGGACTGAAAATGTGTGTTTCTAAAATGAGACCCTCCATCACTAATGATGGCTTTAGGTACCCCGAATCTAGAGAAGATGAAATCTTGAACAAATTGTGTCACAACTCTATGATCATTAGTCCTTGAGGGGATGGCTTCAATCCATTTTGAAACATACTCAACTGCCAACAATATGTACTCGAAGCCATAAGATTTAGGAAAAGGTCCCATGAAGTCAATGCCCCAAATGTCAAAGATTTCGCACACCATGATCGGATTCAAGGGCATCATGTCTCGGCGGCCAATACTACCAAGAGACTGACAGCGTGAACATGCCCTGCTATATTCGTGTGCATCCTTGAAGATTGTGGGCCAATAGAAACCACTCTGCAAAATCTTTGCAGCGGTCTTTTTGCCAGAGAAGTGACCGCCGCACGCCTGGTCGTGGAAGAATGATAAGATGCTTCTAATCTCCTTATCAGGGACGCACTTCCTAAAGATCTGGTCTTTACAATGCTTGAAAAGCCAAGGTTCTTCCCAGTAATAGTGCTTGGCCTCGGATCTAAGTCTGTCTTTTTGATGTCGGACCCAATTAGTGGGGATGAGTCCAGAAGCCAGGTAGTTGACAATGTCAGCATACCAGGGAAGATCAGAATGAATGACCAGCAATTGCTCGTCAGGGAAGTGGTCAGAGATGGGTAAAGAAGGAGAAATCGCTTCAGAAGGAAGGCGGGATAAGTGGTCAGCTACCACATTCTGCTTTCCAGCCTTATCACGAATCTCTAAATCAAATTCCTGTAAAAGTAGGATCCATCTAATCAGACGAGATTTCGCGTCCTTCTTGGCGAGAAGATATCGAATTGCCGTGTGGTCAGTGTAGACTATAATGTGGGAACCTAAAAGATAAGGTCTGAATTTTTCCAGTGCATATACTACAGCTAGCAATTCCTTTTCCGTGACGGTGTAATTCCTCTGAGCTTCATCCAAGGTCTTGCTAGCGTAATAGATGACTGTGGGTTTCCCGTCCAATTTTTGACCAAGGACAGCTCCTACTGCATAATTAGAGGCATCACACATGATCTCAAAAGGGTGAGACCAATTCGGGGGTTGCAGTATGGGTGCCTTGGTAATCAGATCACGAAGTGTCGTATAGGCACGAACACAATCGTCAGAGATCTGGAAGTCTACGTCTTTAGAGAGGAGAGTAGTGAGAGGTCGGGCTATTTTCGAGAAATCCGCTATAAAGCGGCGATAAAAACCAACATGCCCGAGGAAAGATCGAATTTGCTTAACCGACGAAGGTAGTGGTAAATCAGAAATCAACTTTACCTTCGCGCGGTCAACCTCAATTCCTCTCTCAGAAATAAGGTGACCTAATACAAGTCCTTCAGTTACCATGAAATGAGATTTCTCCCAGGAAAGTACCAGATTCACATTAATGCATCTTTGCAGGACCTTGGTCAGGTGGTCTAGACATGCATCAAATGTGCTCCCGAAGACCGAGAAGTCATCCATGAAGACTTCTAAACAATCGCCTACTAAGTCAGAAAAGATTGCAAACATACACCGCTGGAATGTAGCAGGTGCGTTGCACAATCCAAAAGGCATCCTACGGAATGCAAAGGTTCCGTAGGTGCAGGTGAATGTTGTTTTCTCCTGATCATCGGGGTGAATTGCCACCTGATTATATCCTGAATAGCCATCCAAAAAGCAGAAAAATCTATTCCCTGCCACTCTTTCCAGTATTTGATCAATGAAGGGCAAAGGGAAATGATCTTTCTTCGTGGCTTGGTTGAGTTTTCGGTAATCTATACATACTCGCCACGAACTAGCAATGCGTGTAGGGATGACTTCTCCAGAATCAGTGGTGATGATGGTAAGTCCGGCCTTTTTTGGCACAACCTGAACAGGACTTACCCATCTACTGTCAGAAATTGGGTAGATAATTCCATTGTCCAGCCATTTAATCATTTCACTTTTTATCACCTCTTGTAATGTAGGATTTAATCTACGCTGGGGCTGTCTAGTAGGTCTAGATCCTTCTTCAGTGAAAATCCTATGTGTGCAATAAGAAGGACTGATGCCAGTAAGGTCAGAAAGGCTCCATCCTATAGCCTGCCTATGTGCTCTTAGGACAGATAAGAGTCGTGACTCTTGATCAGAAGAAAGGGAAGAGTTAACAATCACCGGATAGGTCTGATCAGGTCCTAAGAAAACATATTTGAGAGAGTCAGGAAGAGGTTTGAGTTCAACAGGCACAGGATCAGAAGGAGCAGGTGTGAAAGTTTCAGGAGATCCTAGAGATACTAATGGAATGGGAGGAAGGTCCTCAGTCTCTAAATTTGGTATCTCAGTGGAAGTCACGTCAGAGTCCAAAGAGTGTTGAGGTTCTAAATTTAATGAATTGATCAAGGTGTCCTCAACCAATTGATCCAATGAATCCAGGGAGAAGATTTCTTCAATTAAACTACAGGTCGGTCCTCTTTGGGCCTGAAAAATATCAATTTTTATTTTCTGATCTCCAAACTTTAATTCTATAAGGCCCTCCTCACAATTGATGTTTGCCTTGGCCGTAGCCAAGAAAGGTCTTCCTAAAATGATAGGTGTATTCTGGATATCTTCAGGTACTTCCATGTCAAGGACTATAAAGTCTACAGGGAAGTAAAAATCCTTGACCCGCACTATGACATCTTCCAACACTCCCTGAGGTGTCTTAACTGATCTGTCAGCTAATTGCAGGGACACCTTGGTTGGCTTCAAATTGCCAACCTCAAAATGTGTCAGTAGAGAGGTTGGGATAAGATTGATGGAAGCACCTAGGTCAAGTAGTGCTCTATTGAATGTGGTGTTACCAATCATGCAGGATAAGAGAGGGGTGCCTGGGTCTTTCATCTTAGTTGGGAGGGTACTAGAGATGATGGAACTAGCTTGTTCCGAGAGAATGATTGGACTACTCCCTTTTTGAATTCTTGCTTTACGCTTAGGTGTACATAGGTCTTTTAAAAACTTAGCGTAAAGAGGGATGTGGCGGATTGCATCCAACAAGGGGATGTTTATGTGGACTTGCTCAAAGAGCTTAAGCAAATCCTCCTCAGGTGCCACACAGGTCTTTTTCTTTCCTTTCTCCTTCTTCTTTAAAGCTTCAGGAAAAGGTACTGGAGTTGTGAGAGGTTCAGTTATAGGTAGAGGAGAAGTAGGAAGTGGAGGAGCAGAACTAGAAGTGGTAGGTGTTGGAAGAGGTGGATCTAGTGTGCATTTACCACTCCTAGTGACTATGGCATTTAGTTCAGCTCTAGAGGTAGATGGTAAATCATTGTTAGGTAGCAGAGGTGGTTGCGTTTGTGCAAGAGAGGAATTTGAGTCAGTGAAGAATTCAGTGTTGTGCACTGCTTGTGAAATGTCATGTGTTTGGTTTTGCAGTGTTGGTCTAGGTTGGACATACCTTTGAGCAGGTATGTTCCTAGGGTTGGGTTGTGCTTGGGATGGGAGTGAATGTGGTTGACGGGACTCCGTCAAGTGTGATAGCTGGGCTCTCATCTCAGCTAAGGCCGCGTCCTGTCTCTGCTGCATAGCAATATTCTGTTGTTGCATATCAGCAAGAGCTTTCATGATAGACCCCAACTGGTCATCTCGTGTAGGCCCAGATTGAGAGTATTGGGTGGGCCTGGGTTGGGGTTGCTGGTGGGTACGCGGTGGATATCCGTGTGATTGTGGAGGTGGTGCTCGGATCGGGTTGTGCAATGGTGGTGCAGAAGGTTGTTGAAAAGGAGGTCTTTGTGAATTTCCCGACCACGAGAAATTTGGATGATTACGCCATCCAGGGTTATAGGTTTGTGTGAAAGGATCATTGCGAATGGCGTGAAGCTCCTCCGAAGCTCCAGAAGGTGCAGGGAAGTCAGTGAAGGGAGGAACAAAGGTTCCTCCAACCGGTGAAGGATATGGAAATGGAAAATCCGGTAATGCAGTTTGTGTCACAGAAAGGTTATTCACAGTTTCCCTCCCTGTGGGAAACTGAGAAGAAGTGTTTTGTGCTGGTGACTGAGAAGAAGAAGATGGGTGTTTTGAGAGAAATTTCCATACTTCATCTACTTTCTTCTCGATTAAGCCCACTTTATCCAGTTGACTAGCCACTATCTCTAAGTCTTTGCTACTGGATTGGGCTTCATGTACCCCCGTGTGTGAGTGGGAATGTGAGGACTTTCTATTAAACACGCTCATTGAAGCATTGTTAATAGAGTTTTCGGCCATGCCTTCAAAGAGCTCAAAGGCTGAGTCCTCGTCCCGACACAGGAAATTGCCTCCACAAGCGGCATCTACAAAATTCCGTGTGTCATCATGGAGCCCATGGTAGAAGATCTGGACCTGTTGCCAGCGTGGGACACCATGGTGGGGACATTTTCTCAAAAGCTCATGGAATCTCTCCCAAGCCTCGTGCATAGGTTCTCCTAAATTCTGGGTGAAGGTGGTGATGGCACGCCTTAAGGCATTAGTGCGGCCTACAGGAAAGTACTTCTTTAAGAACTCATGTTCTAAAGAAGCCCAGGAATCTATAGGTGTAGTCCGTGCAAGTGTTCTAAACCAAAAGGCTGCCTTATCTTTTAATGAAAAGGAGAACATTTTCATCAAAAGCGTGTGCTGATCATGTCCTTGCGGACCCAAAGTTTGGGCAAGATTCTTCAGCTCCTCTAAATGCTGAAAAGGGTCCTCAGAAGCAAGTCCATGGAAGTGAGGAATGAGTGCTATAATGTTCGGCTTCAGTTCAGCAGCACGACCCCCATTGGGATAACGTACCACAGGCATTGGTTGGGCAACTGCGGGATTATAGTAATCTCGTAGTTGAGGTCTACGGGGTTGGGGTGGTGCCTGAGGATTTCTAAGTTGAAGTGGTTGTGGTTGGGGATTAGCTAATAGATTTACAGCTTGAGCAAGCTGTTGCACCTGTTGGGTTAAGGTATTCATTTGTAGTTGTGTATCGAAAAGGTGCTGAAGATGAGGCATAGGTCCTCTCTCCGGGGGTGGATTAGGATGATTAGGATAAGGTGGAGGTTGGAACCTAGGGATAGGTGGTTGCTGTGGTAGAGGATGTGCAACTGAGTCTGGAGGAAGTTCTTCAAAATCCTCAAAGTGTGAAGAATCAAGATCATCCTCTTGGCGAGGGGGATTGTGGAAAGTATTTTGAGACTCAGGAGGTAAGGGATTAGAAGTGGAAGGCAAAGAAGATGATGCAGTAGCTTGGGTAGCAGTACCCAAGGGGAGTACAAGTTCTGGGTTTTGGGATCTCCTACCTTCCATTGAGTTGATTTTTTTTTTTGAAATCCCGTTTACTCTAATTCGATCCAACTCAATGGGAAAAAATTTTTAACGTTCACAATAAAACAGAAGAATCCCAACAAAATCTCAATTCAAGAAGACCAATCAATCGAAATGAATCGGAGAAAATTTTTCCTAGAGGCTGCTACGCAAAGTATGTTATACGCAAACAATTGTTTCAAGCAATTGTACGTATCCTAAGATAAACCTAGCGAAGTGCAGACCTCTAAAATCCACTGGGAATCTGGATAAGACTGAGCGTGCGGATCCAGATCCTGTGGTTGCAGAAAGATGAGGTAGAAACCCGTGTATTGTGGCCTTAAGTGATCGTGCTGTGTGCACGATAACATTCAACACAAGGCGATTAAAATCTCAAACATGGTTTCACCCAATTTTGCTATCTCCTTTTTGATTTAATTAAAGTGATTAAAATATGTTTTCTATGCTGCTCATTTCACTTTTTACTAAATTCAGAACAAGTAGTGGTCTTCTTTAATTTTAAGTCAAATGCAAATATGGCAGGAGTTAGAGTTAGGTAAGAAATGCGTACCTGACTCCAGCAATCTTCTAATGCAGATTTGACTTGAATTAAAATCTAGCAGGAATGAAATGCAATCTTAAAAATGGATGCCTGAGGTTATGCTGCTGCTAGATACGTATGAGGTCTTTTTGATTTTTTTTTTTTTTTTTTCTTTTTGAAAAATTTTATATGCAATTCAAAAGTAAGGAAAGAAATTAAGAACAGAAAGAAATAAAGTCCAGATAGTCCAGAATTATTACAAAAATTATGTGAGAACAAGCTCTCACAACTTATGACTAACAATTGCTCCTAATCAATAAACCTAAAACTATCTATACTAAAACTAATACTAAAATCCTACAGCGACTTCGAGGCAAAACTCCACCAGGAAGACGGATCTGGAGCGCAGCGACTCCACCAGGAAGACGACACTCCTCCTCAAGTGCTGTGGAAAAAACAAATGATTAGTAAAAGAATAAAGGAATGTATACACAATTAATTCAATGGAAAATAAAAGCAATTATAATGAATGAATGAAGAATTTCTATATACAAAAGAATGAAAAGAAAATTTTGGTGCAAAGAGCGTTGCCTCCCCGGCAACGGCGCCAAAATAATGTTCGCAATGGTTTGTAATGTGTGGTTGTTGTGTTTGAAATTGGTAATAATTGTTGATTATGTCGTTGTAGTACAGGGTGTACAATATAACATTAAGGATGTCGTATAGTGGTGAGTATGGGTGAGTTCCAGTCATTACAACCATTATTATCATTTGCTTATTTATCTAATTTTTACTGGTTTTGTTCCAGGTCGTTCACTGGGAGGCAATTTATTGAATTTAATTCGGTCACTCTTTGATTATCTCCAAAATTGTCTTCTTATTCAAAAAGAAACTTTACATTTAAAGAATGAATGAATGTTTTGTTTACCTAATTACTAAGAAGTGCTTGCAAAAATGCTAACTATGAACAAGCATCAAACAATCTATTATTATACTCTAAACTATGTATTTACAAGTTATACTATTAACACTAATATGTTAGTTCATACTCCATTAGGATACCATGGTGTAAAAACTTAACTTACTAGTCATTTATTTATAGTGACATATATATCAGTTTTAGTGACAGATATAAACGTCGCTAAATCTCAGGAAACACTATATACAACCTAAAGAAGCAACCTGAGGTCTTTAGCGACATTTATAGTGTCGTTTTATTCTGTTAGTAATTATGTGGGTTTAATTTTACATATGTACAGAGTCTCTTATGTTGTTATCTCGTGTTATCTCTTTTTTTTTTTTTTTAAGTCGTCTGTCCTTTCATTTTGTTCTGTGTAGTCCTTCAGAGGCTGCGGTGGAGTCCTTAGTGTAAAATGTGTTTAATTAGCGGGCGCGCTTTTCGAGGGATACACAGCACCCTTCGGGTGGGACCAGACCTCTACTAAGCGCGCCCTAATCTCAGATTAGGTGCTTAATTACGTTTTCGTATCAGCGCAGGGCCTCAGCCCAACGCCTTCAACAAGTTCGCACACGCTCGGGCTCCCAGCCCCACACAGGAATCACGCATTCAGTATTCAGCACATATCAGAATCGGGTTATCGGATCAGACGGAGCAGGTGAAGTTTCGGGCGCCCGGCGCCATGACGACTGGTAAGGTTATAACATAAATTATATTTATATGCTGCGTTTCGTTTGCAGCCCACGATGTGGCGCTATTCCAGCGCCACATCGTGCGCTGGAAACCAAACGCAGCTGCGTCTGTGCGCGTTTTTGGCCCTCGATTTGGGGGCCATAAATTATTAAAAAAAATAAAATAAAATATGGTAAATAAAATATTTACATAATAATACATAATTGATTAATTAATTTTGAATTTTAAATATATTTACTATATAAATAAATTCGCTAAACTAGGCTGATTGTACAGGTTGATTTAGGTGATTAAATAGTTAATTACTTATAAAATAGTTAGTAAATGGTCTAATTGACCTTATACAGATTCAATTTACATACTTAAGTATTTTATACATATTTTTATTGTATATTTACGAATTTATTTCTATTTTATTTAAGCTAAACTAGCTGTTCTGAGTGTTTTAAATAAAACTAAGTTACAGTAAGCTATACTAGGTAAAATTGTACTTTAACTAACTTAAATTACTTACTATATATGTTAACCTAAGTCTATAGATTTATTTACTTAATTATAGCTCTAAATTATTAATTTAGCTAATTTATTCTACAATATAGCTACTGAATATGTACATATGAATCTGTATATATACATATACATATATCAGTAAATACATACATAATAGTTCAGTATTTATACATATATTTACATAGATTACATATGTATATAGATTTATGTACAAGTTTATACAGTATTTACAGTATATCTATGTATGTCTACGTACATAATCGGGCTGTATATTATAGTTATAATAGTATGGATATGTATATTTACAGTGTGAAATTAAGTATGTATAATTAGGTTTTAGTAGGAACTTAGGGAATGAGGGTTAATTAAGTTTTTATTTCATTTTAAACAGCAGCTAAGCTACTGTCAGAGAAGATGGAGAGGGAAGAGAATGTACTGTTCAGGGTGTTTTAACAGTGTCAGTGGCTTCAGCCACTGTCAAATGGGCTAACTGCTGCTGCAGTTAGTCCATTTGAAGAGGGGGAAAGCATTCACAAAGAAGAGGAGAATTTAGAGAAGAGGGGAATGTTGCTGCAGTTTGCAGCATTTTACTGTATAACTGGGAATAAGAGAAAATTCAGAACAAACTAAAAATTAAAGAGTTGAAATCCCAATCTGATAAGGGTATAAATCTCACGAAAATCACATAAGAATTCAGTTCAAATACCCACAAGGAAAAGCCCTTATCAAAAGCATCATTTCAGATCAAAACACAAATGGCATTGAGTTAGTCTTCCTAATGCCATAGACAGCATGAAGGAAGACTTAACTCAATCAATTAAAACCAAAAACATACAATCCCAGTTTCTTGCAACCTTAAGGAGTATGGAAAACTCCTTAGGTTAGAGAATCACCATACAACAATAATTATCAAACAGGTGGTGTATGGCAGTTCTGAAATGACAAATCAGAAATAAGAATGCATTAAAGGAATTTATAAAAGCTAGCAAATGCATTCAGATCAAGGCAGAAGCAAATTCATGAAAGGCTCTTCTGATTTGTTCTCTGTCACCAGAGAACTTCTCAGAATCCTTGCCCTCAAGGAAAACCAAAATCCCTTCAATTTGTCAGATCTGTCAAGACATTTCAGAAAGCAAAATCTCTTCAAAACCCATGTTAACGTGAATCTGACAAACTGAGGCAATCAATCTAAAATAAAAGGGGCTTTTGTGAACACAAATGGGGTGAGTGAGAAGCCCCAAATGGTGCTTGTGACGCCAATTTCAGATCTGAGGCAGTACACCATCAGATCTGGAATTGGGTCCAGATGTGTGGGTGACAGATGAAAGATTCGTCGTTAAAAGGAACATAAATCAGAATTGGATGGTGGAAAAACAAAACATGAAGAGGGAGATAAATTGATTAATGAACAGAGGATTCTTCCCCTCTGATCTGGACTGATCAGAGGAGGTGAGGGAGGGGATCTAATACTAATTCTACTCCTAAGACTAATCTAACTACAGCTAACATTAAACACTAACAATTAAAACTAAATCTATTCTAAACTACTGTAAACTAAATCTAACACTACTTGTGCAGAATTAAAAACTAAACTAACAGGAAGAATGGGACCTATGGGTCCTTAGCCGGCGGCTAAGGAGGAAGAAAGGAGGAGGGTGACTCCAGCGGAGGGAAGAGTCTGCTAGTGAGACTCCAGGGTCGTCCTCAGGTGCTACGAGGTCCTTAGCGACGAGGAGGGTCGAGAGCAGGCGATGATTCCACAGCCGGTGGCTGTGAAATCAGGGTCTAGGTGAGGAGGAGAGACTGGAGTGGAAGAATTGATCGCTAAGAGATGTAGGAGGGAGCGATCCCCCGCGCGCGACACCACTGAGGTGCTTAAATAGCAGCTCAGTGACTGAGATCACCGCAAGGGTGAGGTTAATCAGAATCAGGCCGGCGGTGAGGATGAGATGGGTAGAGCGCGCGGCGAGTCAAGAGAGAGATCTGACCGTCAGATGAGATCTGGGAAGAGAGGTGAACGCACGCACCGAATCGCGCGAAGGTTCCATTTGAATCCAGCCGCAGATCGAGATCAAAAGTGCGATGGACGGTCGAGAATGGCTGTGTTCTTCGCGCGCTACAGTGCGCGTGAAGAACACAGGCTTCTCTTTGAAATAAAGGGGAAATTTGCAGACGGACCCTTAGAAGAAGGGGTAGAACATTTGCATGCAGGCCCATAAGCGAGAAGAATAGCAGCTGGAAGGGCCCTGCAGTCTTATAAAAGGGTCCCTGCGGCTTGCAAATAGGTCCAAGAAGGAGTTTTGAAGGGTAGAAATGTAATGCATGAAGGACCTAATTGTAATCTATTTATTTCTAAGCCTAAATGATGTCCAATTGCTTTCAAATTTTTACATGTGCTTAATTGAACATTTACGACATTGATTTTACTTCTGATTTGGCTTTTCAAACTTGTTTATGTGTTCAATTGATGCATGGATCATCATTTGTTCTTTAGTTTTCAGAATATCCCATTTTTGTGACCTAATTAGGAGATTTTAACACACATTAAAAGTTTTAGGTCTTTTCTTTAATTCCCACACTTAACCCTTTTTATGTGTTAATTTGATATTGTTTTGCTTAGTATCTAGCTTAATTTCGGCCTTTTAGCTATGATGAGTAGCCACTCATCACAGCCCTACCCATCTTAGTTTGGGATACTGTTGCTATGCGAGAATCGTCATTTTAAGGAATACCCGTCGTAGTATAGTCGAAAAAATCGCTTTACAACATTTAAATTTATAAAGAGTGCTCGAAAATAAGAAAATGAGTCCGAGGTCATTCGTAGGGAGAAAATATGGAATTCACGTACTAATCACAATATAAAAATAATGAGCATAA
Organism: Thalassia testudinum; assembly: GCA_037157565.1. Taxonomy (NCBI): domain Eukaryota; kingdom Viridiplantae; phylum Streptophyta; class Magnoliopsida; order Alismatales; family Hydrocharitaceae; genus Thalassia; species Thalassia testudinum. The sequence goes on along the minus strand of JAZHRO010000039.1, from coordinate 96,980,490 downwards.
TTAAAGATATTTAATGAATAATATACTTAAAAATATATTCAATGATAAACCAATGTATCTCAAGAACGGGATGAAACGAATAGAAGAAACCCTAAAATGTGGTGATTTGAATTACTAATTAATCCCTTCAATCAAAGCACATATTCAATTGAGCAATTAAGTCAAATTTTCCAACAGTGCCTCAACCATTTATCCTCGTAAATATGTCCACAGTATCAGAATTTCAAGCCAAAGCCAAGCAACACAGGCCTGATATAATCCCACAGTACCTTCAATTAGTCATTAGACCCTAAGCCCAGACGACTTAACCATTCAGGGCACAACTAAGGCATAGAGGCAACCACAGAGTAAGCCTTCTTCCTCAGAAGCTAAGTGTTAAGCTTTTAAGCATGCACCCCGAGGATCCACTGTGCAAAATCCTCCCCTACCCTACTCACAATTTCTCCTCTCTATTCCAGAACTGGGCATTAATCGGGTTTATAGTGGGTAATCGGATCATGAGCATAGGGGACCAAACCCGTCAACGTGAGAGGCGAGCAAGGTGTGCGTGGATATGTGCTGGGGGAACTCACCCCCCGTGTGCTTGGGGTGATAAGCCCATGTGAGGAATTCAACTTATATGTAGTGGGTGCTTGTCTACTCACGAGGTGGGACTATGTCTCCCACCTTTCTCCGTCGCGCATAACCTCTTGTTGCAGTAGGTGAAGGCTCATCGAATTGGTGTTGTAGCTGCTGTTGGTTGCTGCAATTGAGAGCCTGGAGCTCTTCTTGACTTGGAGCCACAGTGCCTGGAAGTTGCAACTAGGTCGGAGCAGGTCGGAGCACGACGGTTGACGAAGGTGATGAACAACAGAGACAAGATGTCCGACGAAAGTACCTGAAGCATGAAAATGGCCTCACGACCCAATTAGAAGTGCTCAAAAGCTCCGCCTTGTCGCGTTGAGTACAATGATGGGGTTGATTGAGTGAACGGCAGTGTGTGGTGGCCGGAGGGTGAAGGGATGATCAGTGGATTGATGGGTTCTTCAGCCAGGGGTTTGTGTGAGTGAAACTCTCAATTTCTTGAGGGGTTTTGCTCACATGATCTTAAGTGAGCTTGTGGTGGTGGTTGCGAGCGGTTTGGTTGCGTGTAGTGGTCACACGGCTTCGTCAGAGGCGCAGTCGACATTGGAGAAGATCGAGAGGGAGGCTGTGAGCGTCGGTCGAAATGAGGTGGGAAAGGGTTGGTTCTAACCTATAGGAGAAGAGAAGGAAGAAAGAACCTAATTACTGGATGAAAGGGGGAGGAGCAAGTGCCGGTGTGATTGCTAGCATTGGAGAAGGTGAAAACTCCATAGGGGTTACGACAAGGAAGAAGGGGTCGAATCGGCTCCTGAGTTGGCTGTCGAGGAGCGGACGAAGTCAGGGAAGAAGGAGAACCACTTGATTTGTCTGTCTAGTGGCCGAAGGAAGGAAGTCGAGGAGGCTTGTCGGAGCTCGGTCAGAGAAGGCCGAGGAAGGAGTTAAAGAAGGATTTTGGGCCTAAACTTTGCTAAAAAGGATGGCTGAAGCTCCAAGAGCTTTTATAGAGCTCAAATAGGTCTTGAATTGCCCTAAATCAGAGTGAATTCCTCGCAAAATTTGTGAGGAAAACCCACTAAATTTTGAGAGTTCGTCATAGCTTCTTGCACTGAATCTGTGCTTGATCATGTTCAGATGGAAGAGGATCTTGTTGCGATCATCTTGTCCAAAATTGGAGGAAATTGGACGTTGATTGAAGGAGAATTGCTTGGTCAAAGGTTGGTTTGACTCGTGGTTTAGGAAACCTCGAAGCTTTAGGAGGTAGGGGTCTTGTCGTGAAGAAGATGATAAACCTAGGGGGTTGAATGTAAATAATTTCAAAACTTAAGGGTTTAAGTGTAGGAAATAGAGGTTTTAGGGACTGAAGTACAAACTAGGTCAACATGGACTATGATTGGATTCAAATTTTGGTACTAACATAATTTGTACCCAAGGAATCTGATGGTGAAGTTGGATTTTAGTTCTGACCACGTTTGGATGAAAAATTTGCACAGAAGCCCAAATCAGGGTAAGATTCTGTCTGAGACTCTATTCAAGGTCAAAATGGGTTCAGATGGTCAAACCAAGGGTACCAAACCTTTCAGAATATTTTTCTATGAATTTTAGGAGGATTAGATGAATTTTATCCTAACCATAACCTCTTAAATTTAAGTGGATCTGAAATTAGGGTTTTGTGTGTTATTTTGGTTGTCGAAATGCGTGAAACCCTATTTCTATCTGTGTAGACCCACTCTTTGGACTTTGATGCTCAATAAGCCTTCAAATAACCCCTGGGAAACCCCATGGTTACTCTGCATCTATGATGTGGTGTTAAAACTACAGATTTAACCCTGTTTAAATGTTTTCTTTTTAGAATGGATCTGAGTGAAATTACTGTCCTCAAGCGATCATTCAAGAGCATTTATCTTTGGATTTTCACTAATTCAAGCTAGTTATGATGAATAATGGTGTTACCATCAGATACCCTCTTCTCCAACTTCCCCACCAAACCTCCCAAAAATGTTAGCTCCGCTCTAGTTGATGAAGCCGTTGGTTTGAGGTTGGCACCAGCTATCCTGTATCCACATCTTTAAGGATAGATTGATTAAATTGGGAATGTAATGATAACTTCAATGTTGTAAGTAACATCACATTATACTTTATCAAAATTTGGGCAGACGTAGTATAACCTCTGCAAGACAGTCAACTCTTGAGTCATCTTCTCTAAGAGAACAAGACTGCAAATGTCATTGCAAGCACATCGACGACCATGATACCAAAAAGGCCCACAATGTGGAGCAACTTCCATTCTTGCAATTTTACACCTAACCAATGTAGGAAAGATTGCAACAATAGTTTTATCATTTAAATGTAGAATCGCCAACACATAGTGTCTTACTGCAGACAAAGTTGAACAATTTCATGATTTAATGACGGATGCGAATAACATAATTCATTACAACACATAGTACATCCAAAAGTGGAGTACTCATAAAAAAGGAACTAAGTTTACTCGAAGAAAGTGTCTGATTGTGCAGCAATCATAGGACTTAAATGACCTAAATTAAGTTAGAACTTAGCATAATTGTAGTATAATTCATGCATAAATAGCATGCATTGCATCTTTCTAGTTTTACTTAGATATTCATGAAATAATACTATAATGTACTGATTAGTGCACTATTTGGATTGTAGGTAATACGAAGCTTGGGAGATGGCCTGGAGCTGAAATTGAAAAAGGGAGGAAGCTAGAGCTCAGTAGAGCTGGAACAGAAGCCCTGGAATAAAGATGAAGACATAATGTAGGGATGAGGTATACTACCTTACTAGTAGAATTTTAATGTAGGAACCAAATTATGAAGAACATAAGACCTTTCCTAGCCTTAGGACAACCCTAAAACCTTCTTAAACCCTAGCCACCCTTATATTAGGTCACCTTAGCCTAGAATACTTCAAAACCCTCATTCCAGCCCATATCTGGACGTTCAGGTAGGTTGCTGGATGTCTAGGACCCTTAGACACCACCTACAGAGCCAGAACCCAATTCTACTAGAATATTGGACATCTAGACAAGGTGTCAGACGTCCAATTTCTGCAGAATTCCAAGACAGAACCTAAACTTCACCCTGATTCAACATTGGATGTCCAGAATAGAGAGTTATACTTCTAATTTTGAAATATAAGTTGTTTGATTACTAAATCAACCGTCTGGAACCCTTCTCCAGTTGTTGATTTTGAAATCAAGCCTAGATCTTGATTTCCTAAGCTCCTAAACCCAATTCTACACCCTAGGGAACCTAAATTAAGGTGTCCTAAGTCTAGTACACCACCCTAAGACCCTCTTAAGAACCTAACTAGGTTCTCACAAAACCTATTTGATTTGGATCTAAGTCAATTACACTTCACCTAGTCAATTGGACTCATAGAGTCCAATTGAGCTCAAATCTCAACCAACACAAGTCTAATTGGACTCAATGAGAGTCCAACTGACTCAAGCCCAATCTAATTGAGAACTCTCTCTCTTAGTTACACCCACATTGACCTAATTAGACTTGGTTAAGTTTAATTGGATCAATCACTTTTGCCATAAGTTAAGTAAACCTATTTTTAGAAACCCAATTAGACCTATTGCTTGGACACACTTAGGACCTACTTAGACATGGACTAAGTGTCCACTTGACCACCTACCCATGGCTACACACACCCACACAAGTCATGCACAGACACACACACACCTACACACACTTGGCACCACCTAGGTTGCTAAAAATAGCAACCAAACTAGTCCATTCTTAGATCCACAATTTGCGGATCTAAGAAGACCCACTCCCATCCATCTTGACGCCAAGATAGAGTCCCTTCTAGAGAATTCTATAATTCTCTAGAGGGTGAATCCCTTGGTCTATTTAAATACCATCATGGATGGCCAAGGACCTCCATCTAGTTCTTGGACTCCATCTCATGCACACACCCTCCATCAGCTCCATCACCTCCATCACCACCATCTTCATGTCCAAGAGCTAGAGCACCTCCACCGCCTTCTCAAGAGGCCGGCCAACCACTTTGGCCATCCCTCTTTCCCTTCCCATCACCTCAGGCCATATAGCCATTGGAGACCACCTCTAATGACTGCTTTCTACTAGCTAGATTTAAAGTTCTTCTGAGTTTTAATTCATGCATTAATTTTCTGATTAGTAGTGTAGTAATCCTTTGCCTGAATGAATGGATGCATATTCTTTCTTAGATCCATGCATGCATTACTTTTTTGTTAGTTAGAATTGTTGATTTAAGCTTTCCTGTATAAGAATTCCTCTACCTGTGATTGTAATGACAATGTTTTGGAAGAAATGAAATCAACAGTTGCTTGATATTCAATTTGTCTATCTATATTGTGATCATCAATTTCCTGCTTTACATATATTTTTATCTTGTAGTAACTAAAATGTAAGTTTTGAAAGATATAAAAGACTTAACAATGAACAAATATTCTATGGGTTGCCATTGCATAGTTAAGATATGATGATAACATCATCATGAGCCATAAATAGCTTTAATTAGTTAGGATTAATTGACAAATGCTCCTACATAATCACTTGAGAGTCATAATTCCTTGCATATTGAAAGAGCGATCTTCGTTTTCGATAAAAACTTTAACATAAAATAACGTGTCATTGTATTTAATCGCGTGGTAGAAAGTCGCTTTTCAAAACCTTTTAATTCTCAAAATATAACCACGAAGAGTTAGGTCGTCTCCATAGGGAGGAAATAACCTATTGGACTAGTAAGTAGTGCTTTGTTTATTCGGGGATATCAATGGGCATGCTACTAGTTATTGTAATTCATTTTAAACATAAGTTAGCATTGATGTAATTACTCAAGAATATAAGGAGGTTACATGCAAAATCACCACTATGGAATACGTGAATCGTAATCTTAGTACTGAGAAATATCGTCAATATAAATCAAAATCGAACCCGTTCCCTATAACCAATATCCCATACTCTATTATTTAAGAGATAAATGCAACTATTCATAATTCAAATAAACATGAGGGATATTCATGCAAATCTGTCTGAATATAATAATTAGATAAATAAGTAAATAGTAAGTTGCAATGGCATTAATGGTAAATATTAATTGGAGGAGAAATAGAGGATTTCTCCTCTCTTCTCTTCGCTCATAGGAAGGAGCACCGGAGGGCATACTGTGTGCGGTGGAGGTCGGCCAGATCTTGGCCATTACGTTGGTGGTGACGGCGGAAACGGAGGCAGTCGGAGGTCTTGTCAGCGATGAGGAGAAGGTGCGGTGGTCGTAGATTGTTGCCGCTGTTGAGAGCCACTGTAGGTGGTGCGAGTCACACGAGGACATCGACGGCTGTACGCAGGAGGCCGCATGCGACTATGGTGGCGTTAGAGAAGCGTTGGCATCAAGGAAGAGGTGGCTACGTGGTGGTGGTTGATGGGTTTCTTCGTGAAGTTGCAGATGAGGAAGAAGAAGAAGAACAGGTGGTTGTGGCTGCGGATATACGTGGATGGGATGTGGAAGAGGTTAGGAGATGGCTGTGGTGTTGGGTGGCGGTGATGGTGGTTGTGGAGGTGGATGTGGGCTGCTGAGGTGATGACGGCTTTGGGTTCCTCTATGGAAGGGAGGAATAGGGGAGAAGAGGAAAACGAAGAAGGACATGAAGGAGAAGATGAAGATGAAAGGTAGGAGGAACATGGAAGGTGGTGCACGCTGTCACCGTGCACCACTGCAATATGGAGAATTCCTATGCCACAGCGTACACCATGGCCATGGTGTATGCTTGATTTCACAGTGCACGCTTGCCCCACGGTGGTGGCGAGGGAGAAGATCACCCCAGTGGAGAAGATGATATCTCCTCCTCAGGATGGCCCACTCTCTTTTTAAAATCACTACGGTCGAATTCTGCAACCACTCACGAAGATTGCAAGTGGTTGGAATAGAAGGATAAGTTCTGTTTGTTAATCATCTGACGTCCGATAAAAATATTAGACGTCTTAAAAAATGTAGACTTCAGGTGGTCTACGATGGTAGTTTCCAGACGTCTGATCTGAGCTCCAGATGTCATAATAAGCAAAATGGACATCTACCCCTTGTACCTAGCCTGCATTCAACAAATAGATCATATTATATGTTATTAAATGTAAAATTAACGCATAAAATTATATGCAGACTAAGGTGAATTGCCAATTAACTCCTACTTAACAATTAAGATCAACTAATTAATATGCTGGAGGGGAATGGACGACTGATGAGTGTGAAGGTGGATGTCTTCGTCGTTGGGGCCATACCTGACAATCTGATTCTGAGGTGCGGTGGCAGCTCCTGGATGTTGAGGCTGAAATTCGTGATGGGGGATACTGTAGTAGCGCGATTTAAGTCAGCTGGACCTGAAGTTGATGAGGGGGCGGCGGCTCAAGAGCTGTGCATGGTTCATGGAGATGAACCCCTGGTGGCTGAACCTTGGAAGGGCTGCTGTGAAGGGAGAAGAGGGGGATTCAGAGTGAAGAAAAAGAGGAAATGGTTGGGGAGGAAACAACAGAACCATCGACTAGAATGGCAGGGGACACAATGCTTGATGATGTGGAAAAGGAGCAGGGGATTTTGGATGCGTAGTTTGAACCTGCTAGGGAGCAGCAGAGCTTGTAGGAGAATGAATTGCATAACTGTGGAAGGAGTTCTCGCGCAATGAAAGGCAAGGGAATATCACCATATAGTTTGCGGCAGAGAAAATCAAAGGCCATTATATTGATGGATGAAGATGAGGTTGCGAAGGTTGTGCAAGTGTGTAAATGTCATTCCCTCGGGAGAGAGGGACCCAGTGAGGACTGATGAGGGTGCTCACTTGGAACGTGCGTGGGTTGCACGATAAATGCCAGAGGGCATCATTGATGAGATACTTGAGAGAATGGGGAATAGATTGTGCTCTCATTCAAGAGACGCACATTGAAGGAAATTCTGACAGGCTGTGGTCTGAGCTGAAAGCCTCGGGGATGAATGGCTATGTGCAGATGGATGCAAATAGGAGGTCGGGTGGCACTGCTATTTGGTGGAGGAAGAGGTGGGCTCAGTGTTTGGAGGTTCACAAAGCCAAACATATGCTATCATGCAAGTTTCAGATCCAACAGGGGTAGGAATATATATGGATTACTTGTGTCTATGGTCCATGCAATGCAGCTGCCAGGCAAGAGTTGTGGGAGGAATGGTCTGTGGTGGCTGAATTGGTGCAAGGGGGGATGTGGCTGACGGGTGGCGACTTTAATTGTGTGTTGACAGGGGCTGATAGGCAAAATGGCAACATGGACAGCTTGGGTATTGGGTTTCAAATGATGGTCCAAGCCCTGCAGCTGAATGAATACCCCTCTTCGGGTGTCAAATTTATGTGGCGCAATGGGCAGGGGCTGGCCTCCAAGCTAGATAGATTCTTCGGGAATGTGAACATCCTTGTTAGATTTCAATTGTCGAATGTGTGTGGGCTGAGTCGACCCTTTTCAGACCACACCCCGCTGGTATGGGACAGTGGGGAAGAAAATCAGATTGGATCCTACTTCAAAATGAAACGTTCATGGTTGTATGAACCAGGCTTTTACCAGATGATTAGCTCCTGGTGGAAAGCTAAAGTGGTCCAGGGATCTGCCACTGCCAGGCTGGCAGCTAAGTTGGCTAGTCTACGCAGGATCCTGAAAGAGTTTGGATTTACTGTTAGATTGCTGAGGGATCAGAGGAGAAGGGAAGCTCTGAGTAAAATTCAGGAGCTGGATTCAAACGAAGAAGCTGACCGGTTGTCGGAGGATGAGTTGGCTGAAAGAAAAATGTGGCAGGGAGTGATTCTTGATGAAGACCTCAAATAAGAAATCGATTGGAGGGAGAGATCTAGGCAGCTTTGGCTTAAGGAGGGGGATGCCAATACAAAGTTTTTTCATCTTGTAGCCAGTTCTCGGAGACATGGTAACTTTATTTCCTCTACTATGTGTGATGGAAATAGAGTCTCTTCTGATCAGGAGATTAAATCTGAAGCCATCAAATTTTTTAGAGAGGCATCTCAGGCATCTAAGAGGGGGAATTGGAGAATGGCGGGCAATGAGGGTCCTAGGGTGTCGAGTGAATAGGCCGAGCTCTTGACGGCTCCTATTACTGAGTAGGAGACCTTGCAAGAAATCAGCGAATTAAATGTGGAAGGCTCCCCGGGCCCGGACGGGATACAGGTGTTCTTCTACAAGGAGATGTGGGGGGTGGTAGGTAGGGAAGTGATGGATGTTATAAGAGAATTTGAGGCGGGGAATGTGGGTTTTGAGAGGATTAACAAGTCCTACTTGTTTCTCTTGCCTAAATTAATGGGAGCAGAGCACTTTTCTAACTTCAGGCCGATTTCCCTCTCAAACTCCATCTATCTTATCATAAGCAAGACCCTGGCAAATAGGCTGAGAATTGTCTTACAAGATCTGATTCATCCAGTGTAAGCTGCCTTCTTGCCAAATAGATCTCTCCAAGAATCCTTCATTTTGGCTCAAGAGATGGTTAGTGGTTGGCATCGAAGGAAGTGTAAGGCATTCATGTGGAAAGTGGATTTCTAGAAGGCCTATGACTCGATCTCTTAGTCGTACCTGTGGGAGATTTTTAGAAGAAGAGGGTTCCCTCCTCTTTGGATCCAATGGATAAAATGATGTATCACTACGGCTTCTTTTTCGCCTTTGGTTAATGGCAGACCATGTGGAGCTTGGATCCAACCTCAGCAGGGGGTCAGACAAGGTTGTCCCTTGGCCCCACTGATCTTCAACCTTGCGGTGGATAGGCTTGCGAGGTATGCTTGCAAGTTGGCTAAGGTGGGTATCATTAGAGGATACTCACTATCTAACAGGGGAAATCTGGCCCCCATATTGCAATATGCAGATGACACAGTATTTTTTGTCGAGGGATCCAGATGTGAGGCACATGCTCTGGGGCTTTTGGTAAAGATTTTTGGTGACATCTCAGGTTTATCTCTGAATAAGGATAAGTCGATTTTGATTTATTTTGGCATGAATGAGCAGGAGCAAAGGGAGTTGGAGGGAGTTTTGGGGTCTCCCCGGGCTAAATTACCAATGAGATACCTTGGTTTACCTCTGAGGGCCACAAAACTGAAAAAATCAGATTGGAATGTTCTTTTTGAGAGGGTATCTGGCAAGCTGAAGGGTTGGAGTTGTAGATTCCTCTCTAAAGGTGGAAGATTAATCCTACTTAATTCAGTCATAACAGCCATAGCGGTCTTCTACTTCAGCATTTTTAAGGCCCCTAAATGTATTTGGAAGAGATTGGATACTATGAGGAAGAGATTCTTCTGGAAGGGTGCAGGACATGAGGGCGGATTCATGCAGCCCATCAGATGGAAGGGAGTCTATAGACCTAAGGAGATCGGGGAGCTGGGAATTAAAGCTCTTAAGGAGTTCAATGAAGCCCTGTTGTTGAAATGGGGCATCAGGATTCTTGATGGCAAGGAGGGATTGATGGAGGACCTAATCAGGGACTGTTATGGGGAATCTAACAGCAGTCTGAAGAGGCTTTAGCCGAAGAAGCCTTCTCCATTTTGGCGTTCAGTGATTGTTGCTGTCACCAACTATTGGCAGTTGCTGCAACATAAGCTAGGGGATGGTAGAGGCTTTAGCTTTTGGAACGAGCGGTGGTCAGAATTGGGCCTGCTGAAAGAGGTCTATCCAAGGGTGTTTGGTGCTGATGCATATAAGGCAGCCACAGTTTGTAGTAGGTGGTCTCAGGAGGAAGGATGCTGGCAGCTGGAAGGTCTACAGCAGTGCAGGCTGGGCACCCGGCTGTGGGAGGAGAGGCAGAAATTGATGGCAAGTCTACAGCGGCTGCAGCCTGTGAACAGTGGGACAGACACTTACTGCTGGCAGGGTGCTTTCTCAGTGAAGCAAGCATATGAGAAAATTATTAGAGCAAATGAGGTGGAATGGGACCCCATTGATAGAAAGATTTGGCTCCTAAAAGTTCCTCTGAAGGTTCAGATCTTCTTATGGCTATGCAGGTGTGATGGGTTGATCACTGGTGATCTGCGACACAGGAGGATGGGGGCTATGCTAAATGTTTGTCCTCTTTGTGGATTTTACTCTGATAGTGCATCACACATTTTTTCCTCCTGTTTGGGCACGGATAAGATTTGGAGGATGGTTTGCCTAGAACCCCTTCCTTCCTGGGACTCAGTGTGGCAGAGGTTCATCACTCCTGGTTGACCCGTGGGAGCTATGGCAGCTGTGTTGTGGTGTGTATGGGGGGTGCATAATGATAAGCATTTTCAGGAGAGATCGATGAGGTGTGAGATTATTGTAAAGGAGTGCTGGTCTCTCATACATAGTTGGTCTTCATACCTGTAATTGCTTTTTTGTTATGGAATATAGTGCCTTCCGGATAGCTATCAGACCTTGATAGCAATCCTCAATGTTTCAAAAAAAAAAAAAAGATCAGCTAATTAAAGTGTACTTAGGCCAAATAATGGTCCACGAAAGTGGACTTATCACATATCCTTTCTGAGAAGAATACATTAAATCAGGGTTAATTCTATAGTTTTAATAGCATATCATGAATGTAGAATAATCATGGGGTTTTCCAGGAGTTAATCTAAGGTCTAATGAGCATTAAAGTCTAATAAGAGGGTCCATGCATACAGAAACAGAGTTTTACACACTTTGAGAACTGTATCAGCACCTAAAACTTTGATTTCAGACCTGCTTAAATAACAGAGGTTCTGGTTAGGATAAAATCCATCTAAACCTCCCAAAAATCATATAAAAATATTCCATGAGGTTTGGTATCCTTGATTTAACCATTGGAACCTATTTTAACCTTAAATAGAGTCACAAACACAATTCTACCCTAATTTGGGTTTCTTCGCAAATTGCCTAGCCAAACTTGGCCAAAATTGAAATCTGACTTCACCATCAAATTCCTTGGGTCTAAATTAAGTTTGTACTAGAATTTGGACTAAATTAGAAATCATCTTGACCTAGTTTGTATTTCAGTCCAGTCAGACTATTTTCCTTTCAATTAGACCCTTAACTTTTAGATTATTTGCAGATTGGTCCTTAAATTTCTCATCATTCTTTACAAATGGGTCCCTACCGCCGTTGGTGTGAACATAAGAGCTTCGTCTAGATTCGAGCGGGGATTTTTCGCTCGATTCTCAATTAAATACTTCCGAAATTGAAAGGGAGATTCCTTGAGGAATGCCCTTTCAAATGAACCCGGCCAAGGACCTTAATTCCTTCTCAATCTCCCATGCGAATGCTTGGAAGATGCGGGTATCCTATGTGTGAGAAATCCTCGAAGCATGAAAGCTTCTTTCCTTGCTTAGAAATGTCCCCTAAGGCCTATAAAAGAGCCGGCGATGCAATTTCGCTCTTCCTTAGCTTGGCTTGTCTGCACTTCCTCACTAAAACCTCCCCCTCTGGCCTCCTTCGACCAGCTCTGGCGATGTCTTCTTCCTTGACTTCCTCGTATCTTACCACATACCATAGGTAATGGGATTGCCTTCCTCACCTTCCTCCACTTCTCACGACACCGACGGAAGCCCTCTAGACCCTCTTCTTCCTCTCCATTCCACCACCGGAGAATTCCTCTTCCACGGTGTCGGCTGTGATCTCTCCCCTTTCATTCGCTAATTAGGTCTCATTCTCTCCCTTTTCTCCTCCTTAACCTCCCTATCTCCTCTCCTTTCTTTTTCAATCACCGATATGCCCTCAACGTCTCCGTCTTCCCCATGACCAACCGAGCTCCGGCGAAGCCTCCCCGACGCCACAGGCCACCGCACACCATGTTGCCGATCCCAAAAGTTCTGTCGTCCCTTCGCCACCAAAACCCCTCAAGAAATTGAGGGGATTGGATCACCAAACGCCCTACTGAACACACCCATCGCCTACCACCTTCCCTGAGTTCATCCGACCTCCACACCCACTCCCACACCGTGCAAACACCACCACCACCTTCGCCATCACTTGGTGATCCTCCTAAATGCTTTTGACGCAGCTGTGAGGCCTTATCTCATGTTTCAGGTAGTCGCCGTCCTCCGTCGTCGCCTTCGACATCTTCGACTTCAACCGCTGTTCTCCGACTGCAATCCACCTTAACTCCACTTCTAGGATGTGCGCAACACTCCCAGGACCCTTCCCAGGTCCTTCAATCGAAGACTCCAGCATCAGCACTGCCCCAATTGGTGAAGCATCATTAGGTGCTGCTACGTGAGGAAGAGCCGTGAGCAGATAGTCCCACATTGTGGGAATACAAAGGACCAGCAATGGATAAATGAGATTTGTGTTCAGCGCTCTTTGCCTCAGAACACGGGGTGAGGCCCCTCCTTCACCTTGCCTTGCACTCCTTGGTCACCATACATGCCCAGTGACCCTGGTCAGATCCGATTACTTGAATCCGAGTGCCCGTACATGGATCCGACTATATGTTGGGTTTGAGAGAGAGAGAGAAAGAGAGAGAAGAGTTTGTGAGGAGGAGGGGAGTGGGTTTTGCTGCGCCATCCTTGTGCCCTGTGCGACACTTAGTTGCTGGAGGAAATTGGTGCTCTATGCTTGAGAAGGCATTGAAGGCTTTGAAAAAGAAGAAGGCCTTAAGAAGGAAGGAAGCTTTGCGAAGAAGAAGAAAAGAAGAAGGTTTTGAAGAGCCTTGGGCTTGTGACATTTAAGACGTCTGATCTGATTACTCTGAGCACTGTTAAATGATTTAAGAACCTAAGTTTACATTTGAATTCTGATTGAAGATTACTGTTGAATAATTTGAGTAATTGAATGCATGCTTAATTAAAGAGAATAAGTGATGATTCAAATTACCATTGTTTTGATTCTCTTTACTTTTTAATCCATGATCGTCTGAGATATTAGATTGCATTGAATATAAATCTGATCAGTTTTATTCAATGAATATCTATTTTGTGATTAATTGATTGTACTCGTTTGTTTTAAATGAAGATTATTATGTGAGTTCCATATTTTCTCCTTGTGATCGACCTCAGACTCTTTTAGATTCTGAGTTTATAAAATTAAATGTTTGTTGTAAGATTTTGTCGACTATACTACGACGCATATATTTAACACTCGACGAAACCTGTAACAACAAGATAGTGTGCACTAGTACACATACCTTCACGTTTATCTTGTTTTTGACTCATGTGGACGTCTTATGAGTTAACAACGCTATCGACGAATCTTATATTCGTACTTTAAATACCAAACTCCAATTTTAAGCAAGTCTAAAATCAAAATCAATCTCGCTTCTTAAATGCCTCCTTGAGATCGATGGGGATTTACCGTCTCGTTATTTAAATTTTTGTTGAATTAGATTTCACAACTATACTACGACGCTTCTGAATCAAATACGTGATTTTACGATTCCAACAGCGTCATTGCAATTATTATCTTTGTCGCCCCCTCCTCGTTTAGTCATCCAATAAGTTAGAGGCAATCTGGTCATGCATTTGCTCACCTGCCCTAATATCAGATTCGTCGACCTCACTGGTAGGATCATCATCTAAATCGTCATCCTCTTCCTCTTCAAATCTTTGTTGGAACTCTGGATCATCCGGATCATAATGTCGAAGGAAGTTATGAATTATACAAGCAGCCATAACCAATCGACATTGAACCTTAATACTATACTACAAACAATGATCTAGCAAATGAAATCGTGACTTAAGCGCACCAAATGTACGCTCTACCATGTTTCGGAGTTGCGCATGATGATGATTGTAGATCTCCTTTAGACCTTGATATACTCGTCTGCTATACTCATTCAAGTGGTACGATAAACCACGATATAGAGCAAGAAATTAATTAGTATTTGCGAAACCTAGGTCGACCAGGAATCTCCTATCTTCTGGGACATGAAAATGACTAGAGTCTAATGCTCAGTTCAGTAATGCATGTCGGTTGTGCTTCCCTCAAATCCAGTGACAACGTAAACAAACTCCATGTTGAATTCAATGACTACCAGGACATTTTGGCTTGTCCAGCCAATCCTATAACGATATCGCCCGACTACCGCATTAGGGATGGCCACATGCACATGACATCCGTCAACTGCTCTGATACATTCCTTGCAAAATTAAAGAAATTAATGGAATTTGAAGAGAAGGTGATTAAGTATTCCCTTATAAGGAAGTATCTTCCAAAATAGATGTTTAACTTAAAGTATGGATAATACTTTGACTTAGTTCGCACATACTTATCAACAGGTGCATCAGGTCTAGGAAGTTGAATGAAAAGCTTTCTCAACTTGAGGATTTGCCGCAAAACACAATCAATGTACCTACTAATTGTCTCTTTAGAGTGTTGGAATCGTTTCATCAAATGTTGATTTGAACCTCCGTGTGCCATGACCATCATGAAGATCACCAGCTGCTCCTCGACAGTGGTGTTCTTTGTGTCCCGTAAGTGTGCTCTACTCATAAGAAGATCAGCAAAAGCCATGAATGACCTCGCATACATACGGAACTCGCTTTTGCACCTATCGTAGTGCCCTCCTAAAACGTGATAGATCCATATGTGTCTTGCCATTACATCTGTATTATGGGGGATTAGTTGTTCGACAACCAATTGAGCCATGACAAGGATGGGCATAATCATTTCAACCACCCTCAAATTTTCCTCATCCTCGGTTTCGCGATGATCAGAATCTAAACTCAAAGATGAACTATCTGAGGTGGTCGATGTTATGATTTCAGAATAAAAAATTTTCTCAGACAACATCCCTAACCAATACAAAATATTTGTTACGGATAGATGACTTAATTCAGAAATAGAAAATCTAAACTATACTAAAATGTTCACAATTATTACATGCCAAAGGAGATGAACTCCATAAAAATTGACAACTACATGAAAGGGAAACATGACTTAAACCACTCCAACTACTTAAGCACCAACTTGAGCCAATTTACGAAGGCATCTAGATTCCCGACAACATTCCTGAATATTGCACAGTTTCTACATCTTGCGAAGTACTGTGCAAGTGCCATTGTGTTAGCACTAGAAATATTCAGGACTCGCTCAGTAACCATCTGAAGGCATTGACTTATCTCCTTAGATCTATCCAGCTTCTTCGGTTACAATATGATACTGACCAATTCCTGCAGGAATCCACTAATTTGAGATATTCCTTCTGATATTTGGGTGTTTGGATGCCCAAAGCTTGAACATCTTCTCTTACTTCCACTAGAACTACCTTCTCCGTTCTTTCTTTTCCCTGTATTGCTCCTCGAGGCGGGACGGGGTGAAGGTTGCTTTTCAGATTCATGCCCTAATTTTGGAGTGGGATAGGGCATGGAGGATGAACCTGCAGCATTTCCAGGAATGTCATGATGTGGGATTTCACCATATAAAGGTTCGCCGATGTTAATCCCATGGTATGGAGGGTGACTAAAGGAGAGTAACTCTCCAAAATTGAATCGGTTGTCGTTTACATCAAACCCACTGATGGGAGCACCATCATAGGCGCTAACTAGCCCATTTTATTCTGGAACAAAAGATGAAAGCTCCTATATATTCATCTGAGGGTTATATCTCCACCATAATATGTTTTGAGAAGAGAATAAGAAACTAGGGTTAATTTTATAATTTTAACAGTATATCCTGGACACAGAATAACCAAGGGGTTGGTTAGGGGTGAATTAAATGGCAAAATAGCATTAAAATCAAATAAGTGGGCTTATGCAGACAGAAATAGGTTTTCATGCACTTCGAGAGTCAAAATAGCACCCGAAACCCTAATTTCAGACATGCGTAATTAACAGAGGTGATGATCAGGATAAAATTCATCTAAACCTTCTAAAAATCATGGAAAAATATTCCATGAGGTTTGGTATCCTTGATTTGACCATCTGAATCCATTTTGACCTAAAATAGAGTCTTAGACAGAAATTTGACCTAATCTGGTTTTTTACGCAATTTGCCCAGTCAAACTTGGTCAAAACTGAAATCTGACTTCTCCATCAGATTCCTTGGGTCCAAATTAGGTTTGTACCAAAATTTTCACCCAATCAAAGTTTGTCTTGACCTAGTTTGCACTTTAGTCTAGTCAGACTCTTTTTCTCTCACATTCACCCTTAACTTTTGAATTCTTTGCGATCAGGTCCCTGAGTTTTTTGTCATCTTCACATTTAGGTCCCTATTGCCATTAGGAGTGGTCTGCAGCTCACTGTTGAGATTCAAACGAGATTTTCTCCCTCGACTCTCAATCAATTAGTCCCAAAATTGAAAGAGAGATTTCTTGAGGAATTCTCTTCCAAATGAGACCAGCCATGAATCCTAACTCCTTCCCAAAAGCTGATGTGAACGCTTGGAAAGGAAGGGTATCTGTGCGTGCGAGATCCTTGAAGCTCGCAAACTTGGTTTCCAAGCTTGGAAAACCTCCTAAAGGCCTATAAAAGGCTCTACATCAAGTTCCTCACCTCCTTAGTAAGTTCTGGGCAAGAGAAACTCCTCTCCCTCTCCGGCCATTTGCGAACATTGCTCCGGCAACCTCCTCCACCTCTCTCCTCCACACCTCCAACCATCAAATTGGAGGTGCCTCAGTCTCCCTCTCCTCATCACGCATCTCTCCGACCAAAGAGAGGGCGTTTCCCCTATCTCCATCAGCATCGCCGCCTCACCGTCCCTACATCGTGTTTCCTCTACATGACCGGAGCTCTCCAGCCCTCTACCTCTCTCCTAAACCCCTCTATTTCTTCCTCTCCTCCCCTACATCACTTCCACCCTCCTCAAACTCCGATTCGACCACCACACGGACTGTTCCCTATCATCTTCCTCTCTGGCAGCAACTCCGGTGAGGCCTCCTCGACGCTACACACCTCCATTTGCATCGCCATCACCTCCACAAGCATCGCCATCACCACGCGACCAAAATCCCTCATAGTCTTAGGGCTATTCACCGCTCCAGACCCCTTACGAACACCACCCTCACCGCACCACCTTCTCGAGGTCACTAGACCTCCACATGCACCCTCACTCCACATAACCACCACCACTTTACTCACCATTCATTGGCGATCCTCTTGAACTGTTTTGATTGGGCCATCAGGCCATATTCCATGTTACAGGTCCTCACCGTCGCTTCTCCATTACCCTCAACTTCTCCGACCTCCACTGCAATTCTCTGGCCACAATCATCTGCAAATCCACTCCTAGGTTGCCTGGCTTGATTCTACGTGCATTCCCAGGTAAATAATTGACCTCGCCAATGCCTCCTTTGTTAGTATTTGAAGGCTCCAACTACTAAAGTTGGCATGTGAAGAAATCAGTGGGATTAGTTCCACATCGTAGGTTGCTGAGCCTCCGACCGTGAATAAGTGCAATTCGTGACGAGGGCTTATCGCCCAAGTCACTAGGGGTCGGGTCCCCACTTCACGTGCCTCCTCGCATCTTCACGCCACGCCCGCAGTCACGCATGCGGGTCTGGCCCCATTTAGGATCTGATTACCCACTTAGAGATCTGATTACGTGGGTTCGAGGGAAGAGAAAGAAGAAGAGAGAGAGAGTGGGGGGGTGGGTTTGCTCTTTCCTCCTATCTCTCAGTACTTAGTCAAATTTCAAGAGGCCTTCGCCTCTGTGAAGCCTCTACTGTGCCTTAAACTTTGAGGCTCTAGAAGAGGCCTTTGCCTCTGTTGGTGTTCTGAGCTGAAACTTAAGGCGTCTAATTGCCTTTGCTATCGTATGAATCCTTGAGATCACGGTGGAAATATTGAGCTGCTATTTGATATATTCGGTTATGATTATTGTTCATATATTTGAATACTTGTGAAGCTTAAACTTAGAGGGTAATTTGGTGATTTAAATCACCATTTTAACCTAATCTTTTTGCATATTGATACTTGAATCTATTGATAGATCATTTTGAATTATTCTTCTTGTCTTGATTACTTATATTTTGCTTATAATTGTTATCTGTGAGATTGAACTATCCCTGTTGCTCCCAGTGAACGACCTTGTGCTTTCTTGAGATTATAAATTTAAGTGTTTATCACGATTTCTCAACTATATTATGACGCATTTCTTTAGATTCGACGATTTCATGCAGAACATTTTGGCATTGTCGTCGGGGAGCAGTGCGCAGTTCAGTTTCACTTATTACAATTTCTTATCTGATCTACTACTAACTTGCTTTATTTGTTTTACTGTGTTTGTACGATGTACACGGAGAACATCAGCCGCATAACATCCACTCCAGGGGTAGGTAATCTCATTTCCATCTTCTTACGCCCCCTATTTCTGGAAAGAATTGAAAAAGAAATCAATTAGGATCAAACTTGCATTATTTTCATAGAATTAATCACCCAAGTTGCCTGATTTGATTTTCTAGAGAGCCCCATCCAGATTCTGCACCTATTATGGATCTAAGGTGCCTAGGGCTATTCACCTTCTTGATTGAGCCCTAGGTGCCACATTTGGAAAGAATTGATTGGACCAAAAAGAGCCAAATTAGGGTTTCCATCTTAGGGTTGAGAAACACACTTGCCTGAAATAACAAGAATTGACTTTCCCGCATTGTATGCCACTTAAACCCTTGCTTGAATTGATATAATCAAGGAGACCCTAAAATCAAGCTCTAATCATCCACTTGAATCTTAAAATTGGGACTTAATAACCTCAGGACAGGTTAGGTGAAGTTGATCCACCTTGTGGGTCAACCAATCTTCAAATTAGGTCACCAAGTACAAATCAACTCTAAAGTTCAAGTGGAATTCTAAGCACCTCAATTCAGATTTAAAAATTTGGTAGATTAAGAGATCAAGTCCCTCATTCCTGTCTATTTGGATCCGCGGTGACAAGGAAGGTCGAGTGGGGGAAACCCTATAACTCGTGGGGACGCTCTACCGTGTAGGGGTCTTTGCGGGACTCTCCCTTCTTGGTTGCCCAATTACTTCTCTGGTGAGCGACTTTCTGATTAAGAGGTATCATCCGCCTCGAACCTCCTTAGTCATCCAAGCATATTTGGGTGCCTCGATTGGGTTCGTCAAACATTCTGTCCCTCATCTACTCTGCTAGTGCATGTTCGGGAGGAGGTCCTTAAGACCATCCTTGAGGCCTCCATTAGCTGTTCACTGTAGTTGAGGTCAAGCCTTGACTCACTTTATGATACCTCTCGACTAGATCGATATCTCTTCTGATTCATCTGAGCCTAGATCTCCTTCATCCATAATCATGGAACACCAAGCAGAAGAAGAAAACAATCTCCAGAATCAGCTTTAGCACCTCAATGATCTATTCCATAATTTCATGAATCCACCGCAGCGTCCTATGATGCGAGATCATTACAATCCCACTACGGTAGCAATCGAACCAAGAGTTCAAATCCCTGCTGGAGGACCTGATATTGAACTCAAGCCCAACATGATTCATGCTATCCCTAAATTTCATGGGCTGAACTCCAAAGATCCCTTCCAGCATATCAAACAACTCAAGCATCTGGCCCAAACCTTTGGGACAGCTGCTCAAGATCGAGACATCCTGCTCATGAAGATGTTTTCCTTCTCCCTCATGGACAAGGCTGCCCACTGGTACCAAACCCTAACTCCAACACATGGGCTGAACTTCAATCTGAATTTCTGAAGAAGTTTTTTCCTGTTGGTCAACAAATGTTTTGAGGCACTAGATCACACACTTTACTCAGAATGTGGGAGAACCACTTCATGAGGCATGGGATCACTTTCTGGATCTTATGCGGAAATGCCCCCATCATGGAGTTCCTAAATGGGAACAAGTTCAGTCTTTTTACCACAGACTCTACGAAGATATTAGATTATTGGTCAATGCGACCTGTGGTGGTAACATCATGGGTCAACATGAGGACACCGTGTGGGAGATCCTGGAGAATATGTGCGAGAACTCCATCAATAATGAATCCATGGGCATGTTCGACAGGATGACTGCCCATGCATTGACGAACACCCGGGGGGCACACGAAACCCAAGGCCTGTTCGCACCCGTCGATCTGGAACTAGTGGTTAGTCGCCTGGACAAGGTCTCGATTATCGAGAAGAAGGTGGACGAACTAACTTGACATTTGCAGAGAGCCACCTCAGCACAGAAAAATCCGTTTGTGCAACCGCCCTCTGGTAAGGAGGCTGTGCATAACATCCATCACCACTCTTCTCAGAGGATGGGCCCATATTCACCCCCATCTGATCCTGGTTTCGGAGGAACTCCGTAACCTCCTACTCAAGTTGGGGGAACTCTGAACCCTCGTATTCTGACCCTTTTGGGGTTCCTCAGACCTGCGAGGACCTCAACGTCATCCAGAATGATACATTCTCTAACACTATAACCCTGGATGGTGAAATCATCCTAACTTTGCGTGGTCAGGGAACAATCAAAATCCAAGATCTCAATTTCAGCCCCGATCACAAGCTCCACGCCCATATCAGCCTATTCAGCCTAGGCCTAATCCGAATTACCAATCCGAGCTAACACGGGAAGATCAAATGTCTTTAATCCTTCAAACCCTTGCTGAAATTCAAAAGTCGAATGCAGCTATGTAGAAACAACATAAGGAAGAGGTCCGTAATCAGCTCGCACAGATGGCAAATTCTCGCTAGCCTGGTGTACTTCCTTCTCAGCCTTTACCAAATCCGAATAACGTGCCAAACTAGAGGCACGTTATGAATCTGAATCAGGGCCAAGATCACTTTGTCTATCAGGCCCCTTTTGCTCCATCACCTGACGGGATGGAAGCTTCAACATTATACTCGAGATATCAGCGGTAACCACCACTTTTACCTACTTCAAACCAAAACCAGGCAGGATTAAATTCTGTTACCACCCGTAGTGGCAAGACAACTTAGGATCCACCTTATCCAAGCCACTCTAAGCCTGGTAGTTCAGAGCTTAACCCTAGGTTGGTTATCTAAGACACCCCTATCCCAGATCTAGAACCTGAACCAATTTTAGAGGAACCTACAGAGGTTCCATTTCCTGAAGCCTTTACTAAAGGAAGGAGGAAACCCAAACCTATGGCACTTGAGGAGGATCTGGTCAAGCTCTTTGAGCAAGTCCAGATTAACATCCCCTTGATGGATGCGATTTGCCACGTATCGGCATACGTGAGATTTTTGGAGGAGTTGTGTACACTTAAGCGTAAGCCGCGAACCAAAGACGAGAGTCCGATCGTATTATCTGAGCATGTCAGCTCAATCATTTTGAGCAAGCTCCTGCAAAAAGCAAAAGATCCTGGCACCCCTTTGATTTCCTGCAGAATTGGTGATCTAGAATTTGATCGAGCATTATTAGATCTAGGAGCCTCCATAAACTTGATACCTACATCCCTACTAGACCATTTCGAGGAAATTGAGCTTAAACTGACAAAGGTGACTTTGCAGTTAGCAGACCGATCAATCAAGTCACCTAGAGGAATTCTCGAGGATGTTCTGGTTTGGATTCGTGATTTCTACTTCCTAGTGTACTTTATTATATTAGATATGGATACTCTTGAGAATCTAAAGAATACATCAATTATTTTAGGAAGACCATTTAGGGCTAATATAAACTGTGAAGAGGGCCAGATTGAATTGAAATTTGGGACAAAACATTAAAGATTGATATATTAGGCCCAGAAAGGAATTAACTGTGGGGCTATTGAGCAAGTTTACGACATCAGTTCTGTGATTGAGGACCACTTCTAGAAGAAAACCTGATTACCCTTGATCCTCATTCCCAAACAGATCTTGCCCCACAAATAGAGGAGCCTAGAACTGATCCAGATTCACCCACAGCTCCCGCCTTATCTTCTGAGGTCTATCCCAAACCTCCTGCTGCTACTGATAATCCAGTTATGGAGTTGAAACCTCTTCTTGATCATCTGAAATACATCTTCTTGGGTTCTAATCAAACGCTTCCTGTGATTATCAATTCCCGACTCACATCTGATCAGGAAACAAAGCTAGTTTTTGTTCTCTAGTAACATCGAAGAGCCATTGGTTGGACTCTCGATGATCTGACTAGTATCAGTCCCTCCTATTGCACACACCATATTTAGATTGAAGAGGGATCATGATCATCCCGAGAGATGCATAGAAGACTCAATCCACATCTGTAGGAGGTCATGAAAAAGGAGATCATCAAGTTGTTAGATGCTAGGATCATCTACCCGATCTTCGACAGCAGCTGGGTGAGCCTGATCCAGGTTGTGCCTAAGAAGGTAGGGCTCACCGTTATCAGGACTGAATCTGAAGAAACCATCCCGACCCACATCGCAAATTCATGGAAAGTCTGCATTGATTACAGAAGACTGAATGCCTTCACAAAGAAAAATCATTTCTCACTGCCATTTATTGATCAGATTCTTGAGAAATTGGTGTGAAATCGACTCTTTTGTTTCTTGGATGGGTACTCTGGATACAATCAGGTGGCCATTCATCCAGAGGATCAAGAAAAGACCACCTTTACCTACCCCTATGGTACGTACACATTCCGTAGAATGCCTTTCGGGCTATGCAATGCACCCGCCACCTTTCAGCAGTGCATGCTAGCCATATTCTCTGACATGGTGTGTAAATACCTTGAAGTATTCATGGACGACTTCTCGATATTTGGTGACCCTTTTGATGAATGCCTCCTACATCTAGTCCAAATCCTCAAGAGATGCATTGATGTGAACCTGGTTCTCTCCTGGGAAAAGAGCCACTTCATGGTTCCTGAAGGCATCGTTCTGGGACATCTCGTGCCTGAGAGAGGTATTCAAGTCGACGAGCCAAGGTGAATTTGATTTCCAAACTACCTGTGCCTAACTCGGTCAGAGATATCAGATCGTTCTTGGGGCACGTGGTTTTTTATCGCAGATTTATATCTAATTTTTCTAAGATCGTGCACCCCTTGACAAACCTCCTCTCAAAAGACACGCCTTTTGAGATGATGAGTGAGTGCACTCATGCATTTGAGATCCTGCGTGATCGAGTCACCGAAGCACCAATCCTACAATCCCCCGATTGGTCTCAACCCTTTGAGATCATGTGTGATGCGTCTGACAACGTAGTGGGAGCAGTGCTAGGGCAGAAAATCGACGGGAAACCCATGGTCATATATTACGCTAGCAAGACATTAGATTAGGCTCGGCGTAACTACACAGTTACGGAGAAAGAGCTGCTGGTTGTCGTATTCTGCCTTGAAAAATTTAGATAATACCTCTTGGGTTCCCATGTCATCATATACTCAAATCACATCGCAGTGAGGCACTTACGAAGAAGGATGCGAAACTGAGATTAATCCGCTGGATCTTGCTGTTGTAAGAATTTGACCTTGAAATTCGCAACAAGGTGGGAAAGCAGAACGTGGTAGCTGACCATTTGTCTCGTATTCCTTCTTCGGTCATTGACCTGTCTAAACTTATTAGCAAGCATTTTCTGGATGAACACCTATTGGCCATTAACGGACTTCCCTGGTTTGCTGACGTGGTAAACTACTTAGTTATGGGGAAAGTTCCGCCAGATTGGGCGACTTCTAGGTGGGACAAGTTGATTGCCGATGCCAAGTACAACATTTGGGAAGAACCGTATCTCTTCCATATTAGCAATGATCAGGTAATTTGGAGATGCATTCCTGACAACAAGGTCAATAATGCCATCTCATTTTGTCATGACCAGCCTGCGGCGGCCATTTCTCTGGTCGGAAAACCACAGCGAAGATCCTCCAGTGTGGGTACTTTTGGTCCACAATGTTCAAAGACGCACAAACTTATTGTAGGGCATGCGCTCGTTGCCAGACCTTAGGCAACATGGGCCCACGTGATATGATATACTTGAATCCGATCATTGTGTGCGAGATCTTTGACATCTGGGGAATTGATTTTATGGGACCCTTTCCTAGATCTAATGTCTTTGAATATATCTTACTCGCTGTTGATTATGTCTCCAAGTGGATTGAAGCCATCCCCACTAGAACAAGTGACCACAAAGTTGTTCTTTGATTCATTCAAGAGAACATCTTTTCCAGATTTGGGGTTCCAAAAGCCATCATCAGCGATGGCGTGTCTCATTTTGTCAATGTCCATTTCCAGTCCCTGATGAAATAGTATGGGGTGTCACATCGTATCTCGACTCCTTACCACCCCCAGACTAATGGATTAGTAGAACTGTCAAAACGGGAGATCAAGAAGATCCTTCAGGTCACTGTTCGGCCTGACAGGAAGGATTGGTCTACCCACCTTCTGGAAGCCTTGTGGGCCTGTAGGACCGCCCATAAGACACAGCTAGGCATGTCTCCCTTTAGACTCGTGTACGGGAAGGCATGTCACCTCCCTGTAGAAATGGAGAATAAAGCCTACTGGGCAGTACAGAAGTGCAATCTAGATCTTATGAAGGCTAGAATCCACCGCTAATTGCAATTGAGTGAGATTGAGGAACTACATAATGATGCGTACGAGAACTCGCGAATCTACAAAGAGAGGGTGAAAGCCTTCCATGATAGACACATTGCAAGAAAATTCTTCCATCCTGATCAAAAAGTATTACTCTTTGATGCCAAACTCAAGCTCTTCCCAGGCAAACTTAGATTTAAATGGATTAGACCATTTTTGGTGAGACAAGTATTCGGAAATGGAGCTGTCGAAATCAGTAAACTTAGCCTTGATTCTGAACCTTTTGTTGTGAATGGTCAGAGACTCAAACCGTTCGTCGAACTTACCGACACAAACTTGGCTGCAATATCTTTTGATCTCCATTCTCCCTGAGCTTCATTACGCCCAGTTGATAACGTTAAACTTGGCGCTTAATGGGAGGCAACCCGTCATCTTTTGAAAAACCTGAAACCTTCCTGACATATCCTTTTGTTGAATTCATATTGCACTTTAGGGTTTGTCCATTAGAACAGCTGACTCCACCTTTGGTACATGTATCAAAGCATGAAATCATCCACAACAGTCATTACGACCCGTTCACCACCCACCTGTTCTAATGTATGATCTGGATTATACTCGAACCCACCTAATTTACAATGGGGACATTGCAAATCTTGGGCATAGGGAGGTATTAAAGTGTAAAATGCTGTGAAATTAATGCATGGAAGGGTTTCATAAAAAAAGATAAAAGATGAAAGGAGAGGCCATTTCGAGCTGAATAAAAAAAAGAGAGGGAAGGAAAAGAAAAGAAAGAGAAAAAGGAGAAAACAAAAAGAAAGAAAAAGAATTAGTCCCTTGAAACTGAATATGGAACCTACCTAACTTCTAGGTTGGATCGGATGATGAAATATGACCTGAAAGACTAAGACTTAGGGAATTAGTGGTGGATACCGACCTTAGGCCTCTTGGATCTATGCTAAGGTTTAAACACTCAAGTATTTGTTAAGATCCAGATTAATCCTTAAGAGATTGAGGAAAGTGCTAG
The DNA here is from genome assembly GCA_037157565.1 of Thalassia testudinum. Classification (NCBI taxonomy): domain Eukaryota; kingdom Viridiplantae; phylum Streptophyta; class Magnoliopsida; order Alismatales; family Hydrocharitaceae; genus Thalassia; species Thalassia testudinum. The sequence continues at coordinate 96,954,572 of JAZHRO010000039.1, read as the reverse complement.
GTTGATGTAGTAGGTCTAAGGCGTAGGAATTATTCATCCCCATTGCCTGTCCTTTGGTTTGTGGGACTTGGTAACCTAAGCACCCAAAATCACACACTAAGTCTGGTTCAATGAGCTTAATAAAGAGAAATCATGCCAAAAGTGTTTTGTTCTGAAAAGCCATCTCGAAGATCTAGCTTAAGAGCGACTCGACAACACAAGTTGATTGGATGAGTTCCCAACGCGGAGAGGTGGGAAATTCCCCTAGAAGATGCGTAATAACATATCGTCTCCTTGGTACTTGTCTCCTAGGATATCTAAATATCCTACTGAGGGCATGTAAGCACCTTATGCTGGTTCAGGTGTCATGGGAGACATTATCTCGAAATGTCGATTGCCAGGGCCAGAATTTCGCTACAGAATGCCATGGGTGACACTATCTCAAAGTGTCGAAAGCTAGGGTTCTGGAGGTTGCCATGGGCAGTGCTATCTCGAAGCATTGATTGCCATGGACCCTTCGAGGATTGATGGTGGGGACAAGGAATGCGATACAGATCGTGTTTAGGGCCAATTCTAGGCTGGATTTAGGGAAAAATAAAAAGAAAAGAGAGAAAACTCTCCAAATAAAAATCCTTCTATCTCTTTCTTACAAAAATGCACTGACAAACTGAACCTAGACATGTTACGTCTATGCACGGGTGCTTTAACTACTGAGGTCAACGAACCTCTAGGCAATTTTTGCAGGCCTTAGAAACCTTTGCGACAGACTCAGGCTGAAGCTGGTCAGGTCTGGATCTTGGCTGATCCTTGAGTTCCCTTAGGCCTATTGTTGGTATTCTGATCTGATTTCTAGAGATGCAGCTTAGTAAGGCACCCTGACAGTTACATCTGACCTAGAGACCTGGTGTGATCCATAAGATGTTTGCTAAGGGACTAGCAAAAGCTAGGCATGGGGGTATGATGGGAACACCATCATAGGCCCTAACTAGCCCATGTTAATCTAGAATAAAAGATAAAAGCTCCTATATATTCATCTGAGGGTTATATCTCCACCATATTATGTTTTGAGAAGAGAACAAGAAATCAAGGTTAATTCTATAATTTTAACAGCATATCCTGAACACAGAATAACCAAGGGGTTGGTTAGGGGTGAATTAAAGGTCAAAAGAGCATTAAAATCAAATAAGTGGGCTCATGCAGATAGAAATGAGTTTTCACACACTTCAAGAGTCAAAACAGCGCTTGAAACCCTAATTTCAGACACGCTTAATTAATAGAGGTTCTAGTCAGGATAAAATTCATCTAAACCTTCTAAAAATCATATAAAAATATTCCATAAGGTTTGGTATCCTTGATTTGACCATCTGAACCCATTTTGACCTAAAACAGAGTCTCAGATAGAAATTTACCCTAATCTGGGTTTATACTCAATTTTCCCAGTCAAACTTAGTCAAAACTAAAATCCAACTTTTCCATCAGATTCCTTAGATCTAAATTAGGTTTGTACCAAAATTTGGGCCCAATCAAAGTTCATCTTGACCTAGTTTGCACTTTAGTTTAGTCAGACTCTTTTTCTCTCACATTCACCCCTAACTTTTGAATTCTTTGCGATTAGGTCCCTAAGTTTTTTGTAATCTTTACATTTAGGTCCCTACTACCATTAGGATTGGGCTGTAGCTCACCGTTGAGATTCGAGTGAGATTTTCTACCTCGACTCTCAATTAATCAGTCCTAAAATTGAAAGAGAGATTCCTTGAGGAATTCTCTTCCAAACGAGACCAGCCATGAATCCTAACTCCTTCCCAAAAGTTGATGTGAACTCTTGGAAAGGAAGGGTATCTGTGCACACGAGATCCTTGAAGCCCGTAAGCTTGGTTTCCAAGCTTGGAAGGCCTATAAAAGGCTCTACATCAAGTTCCTCACCTCCTTAGCAAGTTCCGGGCAAGAGAAACTCCTCCTCTCCCTTCTCTAGCCATCTGCGAACGCTGCTCCGACAACCTCCTTCGCCTCTCTCCTCCACACCACCAACCATTAAATTGGAGGTGCTTGGTCTCCCTCTCCTCGTCACGCACCTCTCCGGCCAAAGAGAGGGTGTTTCCCCTATCTCCATCATCGTCTCCGCCTCACTGTCCCTTTCTCCTTCTCCGACTCTGATCAAGACACAACTGTAGCTCTCCAGCCCTCTACCTCTCTCCTAAACCCCTCTATTTCTTCCTCTCCTCCTCTACAACACTTCCACACTTCTCAAACTTTGATTCGACCATGACACTGACTGTTCCTCGTCATCTTCCTCCTCTCCGGCAGCAACTCCGATGAGGCCTCCCCGATGCTACACACCTTCGTTCTCATCACCATCACCATGCGACCAAAATCCCTCATAGTCGTAGGGCTATTCATCGCTCCAGACCCCCTGTGAACACCACCCTCACCGCACCACCTTCTCGAGGTCACCAAACATCCACATGCACCCTCACTCCACATAACCACCACCAGGGCACTCACCATTCATTGGCGATCCTCCTTCACTCTTTTGATTGGGCCATTAGGCCTTATTCCATGTTACAGGTCCTCACCGTTGCTTCGCCGTTGCCCTCAACTTCTCCGACCTTCTCTGCAATTCTTCGGCCATAATCATCTGCAAATCCACTCCCATGTTGTGCGGCTTGATTCCAAGTGCATTCCCAGGTCCAAAACTGACCTGGTGATGGGAACACCATCATGAGCCATAATTAGCTCAGTTTGATCTGATTAAGTTAATAAAAGCTTCTACATATCCATCAGAAGGTCTTGAGGGCACAAAACATTGATTTGAAAAGAAGACAAGAATACCAGGTTATTTTCATAAATTTACTATTTTATCACAAAAACATAATAACCACAGGTTCTTTCAGGGGTTGAACAAAGGTCAAATGGTCTTAAGAGTCTAATAAGTGGGTTAAAACAGATTGAAAAGGGTTTTCATGCGTTACAGGAATTAATGGACATCTGAAATCCTAAAAATAGACTTGCTTAATCTACTGAGGTTTTGGTCAGAATAAAATTCACCTAAATATTATAAAAATCATAGAAAAATATTCTCTAGGGTTTCGTACCTTTAATTTGACCATTGGAACCCATCTTGACCTAAAATAGTCTCTAACAAATATTTACCCTAATTTGGGTAATTATGCAAATTACCCAGTCAAACTAGGTCAAAACCAAAATCCAATTTCACCATTGGATTCCTTAGGTCCAAATTAAGGCCCAATGTGAGATTGTTTCAACTTAGTTTGAACTTTGGTCTAAGTTTGATTTTCTTTATTTCACATGACCCCTTAGCTTTTGAATTTCTTACAAATAGCTCCCTAGCTTTGTCGTCTTCTTCACAAGTAGGTCCCTACCACCATGAAATCCTAACCCTACAACTCCGGCGAGCTTGATTTGGCATGTCCTTCTTGATTCCTTGATGAATCCCTCTCAGATTTGAAAGGGAAATTCGACAAGGAATTCCCTTCCTTTTGAGCCAGATCCTAAGTCCTACAACCTTCCCAATCTCTCATGCGAATACATGAGAGATTTGGGTATCCTTCAAGCTCCCATCTACAGTGAACCTTCCAAGCTTCCCAAGCTCAAATCATCCTCCAGAGGCCTATAAAAGAATCCCCAAATCAGACTGAGTTCCTCAAACTCAATTTTAGCTAGAAATTCCCTACATTCCTCCTTCCTATTTCGATCGAAAGGATCCTCGAGCTCCAGCAATTCCTCCCGACCTCCCTCGTCGTCCGTCCGCAATACCAGCGGCGGATTCATCTTCCTTGTATTCCTTCGCGTTGCGTGATACTAGCAGGCATCTCTCCCTCCGCCTTCCTCACCGTTTTCTTCTCACCAGAGCCACCTTCGTCCCTGGCGTCGACCACACCACAACCTGTGCTGCCTCTACCTTACTTCATCTGCTATCTAACCCTATCGACGCCTCATCTTCCACTTGTCATTTCCGTGCATTCGCAACTTCGATTCAATTGCCGACTCGCCCTAACGCCCTCCGTCTTCCACCTTGTCGACGTACCTCCGGCGAGTTCGTACGGCCACTATGCTCCACCAAATTGGCCGTCATTCATCCCCACACCTCCGCCTTGACCTTAAGAGCAAAAGCCCTAACTTAGTTAGGTCGATTGCCCCTTCAAGCACGCCACCGAACAACCCACTGTTCTCCGACCTAATTCGCCTCTGCCAGTCATCTCCGACCCCCCTCGTAGCTCGCCACTGCCACCATCACATCCGCCGCACTCATACGAAGCTCCTGAACTTGTTTAACAGAGCCAAGAGGCCATTTTGTTTGTTTCAGGTCTTCAGGTCATTTCCTCCATTAACGAGCGAGTTCAAGCTCTCTTGAAGCTTGCTTCAGGTCTCGCCTTCCCCAGGTCTTGACTCCAGCTGTTGCAGTATCATCCTAGGATCGCTCTTAGATCATCAATTGGAGTGGTTGACCACAGCTTGGCCACAAATTTGACGAAAGAACGGCTGCTGCTAGCTACACGAAGAAGGCGGTGGGATTTAGTCCCACCTCGGATAGGGAAGAACAAACGTAGTGGCTTAAGAGGAAAAAATCGCATCGGCTTACCACCTCAAGTCACACAGGGGTTGAGGTCCCCCTCCACCCCTTCACTTGTGCCCCGCCTGTGACATTGCTCACACAGGACTGGCGCTGACCTGACTCGCCTAACCCGTGCACACCTCGGCTATGACTTACACTCGCAACCTTGGTCCCGGGTGCACTTAGATCCAAATCCGATTGCCTGAGGCTCTAAGAGAGCGGATCCCAGAGAGAGAAAGAAAGAGAGAGCGCGTAGGCAGGGGGTTTTGCTTTAAAGATCAATGGCTGACACTTAGCTGTTTGAAGAAGAAACCTTCCCCTTGTGTGTGAAGAGAAGGAAGAAGAGAGGCCAGAGAAGAGAAAGAAGAAGAGAAGAGGCTGAGGAGGCTATACATTGTAGCTCAAGATGATTAAGCTGTCTGATTGAATGCTAAGCCGTCTGATACTTGATTGCGAGGCTTTATTTGGTTGATTCTGTTGAGATATTTGCTATTATTGTGAGAGGTAATTGGTGATTCAAATCACCATTTTATCCCATTCCTTTTGCACTATTGATATTTGCTTTCATTTATATATCATTATTGCTTGGAGTTCTATTATAAATTGCTTATATTGTGCTTGAATTGCAACCTTGAGAATTATTTTGCTAATTGCTCATTGTGTTTGACCTCGGACTTCCATTCAAGTATAAATTCTATTTATTTTTTGTGTTGATTCAATCTATGCTGCAACGCATCAATTTTAAAATCCGATTCAGAGCAACAAACATTTTGGCGTCGTTGTCGGGGTGCAACGCGCAATTCGATCTCTTGATTGCAATATCTGATTTGATACTAACTTGCCTTATCTCTTTTGACTGTGATATGTGCAAGGGGATTCATTAGAGGAAGATCAGCCGCACATCAGAACACTCTAGGGGCAGGTAAACTCCATCTAATTTTCCCTAAGCCCTTGATTATGAAAAAAGCTAAAAGAGGAAACAAATCAATTAGGTTCAACTTGCATTCTATTATTAGATTAATCATTAAGTTGCCTAATTTGATACATTCTGTTTAGAGAACACCCAACCCTGATTTGTGCACCTACTTAGGGTTTTAAGGTATTTAGGGCTATCACCTTCTTGCTTAAGCCCTAGGTACCACATTTGGATGAATTAAATTAGACCAATCAGAGCCAATTAGGGTTCCAGTTTAGAATTTTAGAGACACACTTGCTTAATCAAGAATTAACCTTCCCAAACATTGTGTGCCTAAGCCTTAGTTGAATTGCTCTATTCAAGCAAACACTAAAATCAGGCTCTTAATTTCATTTGAACACTAAAAGAGGGACCTAAATTTTTCAAAGGACAACCAGGTGAAGTTGACCCACCTTGTTGGGTTAACCAATCTTCAAATTAGGTCACTTTGCACAAAAACATCTTAAAGTTCAAGTGAAATCATAAGCACCTGTGCTCTTAAACTTAAAACTGGTAGAGTTAAGAGGTCAAGTCCCCATTCTGGTCTACTTGGACCCTCAGTGACAAGAAAGGTCGGGTGAGGGAAGCCCTGTAACCCGTGGGGGTACTCTACCGTGTAGGGGTCATCGTGGGACTCTCCCTTTCTGGCTGCCCAGGTAATTCTTAGGTGGACGACTTTCTGATTAAGGAGTATCATCCACCCCGAACCTCTATAGTCATCCAAAATTTTTGGGTGTCTTGATTGGGTCCATCACCTGCTATCCCTAATCTACTCCATCGGTGCATGTTTGGGAGGAGGTCCTTAAGACCACCCTTGAGGCCTCCATTAGTCATTCACTCTCGTTGAGGTCGAGCCTCGACTTTCGTGTTTGTGCAACAACCTGATCACATTGACATATCTTCTGATTCAGAACCTACTTCCCCTTTATCAACTATGGATCACCTAGAAGATCAACCTAACCTTAAGCAACAATTAAATGATTTCCGAAATCAAATCAATGCCATCATCAACCCACCACCGTGTCCTCAAATGCGAGATCACTATAATCCTGCAGCGGTAGAGATCGAACCCTGAATCAACATTTCTGCGGGAGGACCCGAGGTGGATCTCAAGCCTAGCATGCTTCATATGACCCCAATTTTCATGACTTAAACTCCGAGGATCCTTTCTAGCACATCAAAAACCTAAAACATCTAGCCCACGCTTTTGGGGTAGATGTACAGAATTGGGATGGATTACTCTTGAAACTCTTCTCATTCTCTTTGGCTGATAAAGCCTCTCACTGGTTTCAGACTCAACCACACATGATAAACACATGGGGATAACTTCATACCGCCTTCTTACAAAAATTCTACCCCATTGGTCGTACAAATATGATGTGGCACCAAATCATGCACTTCTCCCAAGGAGCGGGAGAATATCTACACGAGGCATGGGATCATTTTCTAGATCTCATGCGTAAGTACCCCCATCACGGAGTTCTGAAGTGGGAACAAGTCCAATCCTTTTACCACGGACTCCGTGAAGACATCAAGCTCTTTATCAATGCAACTTGTGGTGGTAGCATCATGGGTCAGCATGAGGATACTTGAGAACATGTGCGAGAACTCCCTGAACAATGAGTCATTGGGTGCATACAACTGGACATCCACCCATGCATTGACAAACAATCGAGGAGTACACGAATCCTGAGGCCTTTCTACATCCGTTGATATGGAGTTGGTAGCCAGTCAATTAGATAAGGTCTCCATTATCGAAAAGAAGGTGGATGACATCACTCGTCATCTACACAAATCCACCTCTGCACCTCAAAGCACATACGCGCACCCGCCCACAGGAAGGAAGGCTGTGCACAACATTTACCACTCCCTGGGGATGGATGCATATCCACTTCCATCTGATTATGGCTTCGAGGGCAACTACGGGTCAGCCCACCACAGTTGGGGGAACTCTGAACCCCCGTACCTTGATTATCTCGGAGCTCCTGAGATTTGCGAGGATCTCCATGCCGTCCAGAATAGTCCATTCTCCAACACTTACAACTCTGGATGGTGTAATCATCCTAACTTTTCATGGTCAGGAAATAACCCGAATCCAAGACCTTAATTTCAACCCCGACCATAGGTTCTGCATCCTTATCAGCCCACCCAACCAAGGCCCACTCAAAATTTCCAATCTAGACCACCTAAGGAAGATCAAACATCTTTGATTCTTCAAACCTTAGTTGACATGCAAAAGCAGCACAAAGAAGAAATTACTGCACTTCACAATCAAATGACCCGGCTGGCAAGTTCTCGCCAGCTTGGCACACTTCCCAACCTTTGCTAAATCCTAACAACATGTTGACCCAAAAACACGTTGTAAACCAAATCTGAAAGAGCGATCTTCATTGTCGTTGAAAACTTTGACATAAAATGTTGCGCGTTGTAGTATGTCGCGTGGTAGAAAATCGCTTTTAAAAAATATTTAATAATTCAAAACTAACCACGAAGAGTTAGGTCATGTCCACAGGGAGGAAATAACCTATTGAATTAGTGTGTGGTGACTCGTTTATTTAGGAATCTCAATGGATGTGCCTATTCTTTAGTGTAACTTGTTGCCCTTATGAATTCTCTTCCTAAATAATTAATTAAGATTGTAGGTGTTTAAATGCAAAATCACCACAACATAATATTATGTTAACTAGTGATCTTGGCAATGGAAATCAATGTAAAGATTAATCTTCAATAAAAGATACCTAGTTTATTGTAATTAATATACTAATCATGACATAAATGCAATCATCTACAATTCGAATAAATTGGAGGGATATTCATGTAAATCTAACAGAATATAATAATAAGATAAATAAGTAAATAGTGATCTTCAATGGCATTTGATGGTAAATAGTAATAGGATGAGAAATAGAGGATTCACTCTCTCTCTTTGTTGCACATGGAGAGGAGGATTGCGACCGGAGCTGCTCTGGGGGAAGACACTTCTTGACGAGGGCTACGTGATGACGATGGAGGCATGACTGGAGGTGGCCGGATAGTGGAGGAGAACGCCGGTGACAGTAAAGCCACACGCGAACTGTTGTGGCTGCGTGAGCAGGCTGCACGTGGCTTTGGTGCTTTGCGGTGCTTGGTGGTGCTCGACGTCTTGCTTTGGCGGTTGGCAAAGGCTCAGCAGAGTGTCTACATGGAGGGGGGGCGGTGAAGGCTTTGGGTTCTTTCTGAGGTTGCAGGCGGGTTGAAGAAGGAGAAGATAGAGGACGAAGAGGTGCGGCGCACGCAAGGCTGTGACGCGCTGCATGCTTTCGTGGAGGGCACGCGGCGCGCACGAGGCTATGGCACACTGCAGTGGGCGAGGGTGCGCATGCAAGGGCTACGCGGCTGTGGGCGATGCGTTGAGGAGGGGTGGCTGCACGCGATGATGGTGGATGGCGCGCGCTACACATGAGGGCACGCACGCTATCGGTTGCATAGAGGCTGCACGTGGCTGCGGGTCGACGATGGAGAAGAAGCTGATGAGGGTAGATGCGTGGCTGTTGGGTTAAGGTGAGGGGTGGGGGCATGAACGCACTGTCACTACGTGCATGAGTGGAGATGGAGGCGAGGTTGGAGCACGTGGTGATCCACGGTGTTCGTTGAAGTCCACCGTGTATGCCTGTTGCACGGTGGCAGGGGGGAGAAGATGGATCCTCTTCGTTGGCGCATACTCTTTTTAAAATCTCTACGGCCAACTTCTGCAACCACTTGCGGAGATTGCGAGTGGTTGGAACGGAAGGATAAGTCTTGCCCGTTAGGCATTAGACGTCCGATAAAACCATCAAACATCTTAAAATGCTTGGTTGGCAAGGAGTCCACGCTGTAGGTTCCAGACATCCAGACTAGATTCCAGATGTCTTAAAATAGGATTTTGGATGCCTGACTGCTGCCTTCAAGTGTCTTGCGCCTAGCCTGCATCCACCAAATAATTATTATAGCATATCATATGTTATTAAGCATGAAATTGGTGCATAAGATGATACACAGACTATGTTGAATTCCTCCTTAATTCCTAATCAAATATTAACTAAGAATGACTAATTAAAGAGTACCTAGGCCAAATAATGATCCACAAAAGTGGACTTATCAAATGCCCCCATGCCTAAGTTTTGCTAGTCCCTAGCAAAAGTGAATAATGGAAGTAATTGGAAGATTTTTTCTTTCCTTATTCCAAAAATTTAGAGATCCAGACTCACGTGAAGTGATAATAGCTTAAGTAACAGATTCAAGTGAAAAGCCAACTTACATTTGAAGTTCTTACTTAACCCTTGATAAAATTCTATCGGGATATGCAACTACTTCCCTCGAGGATAAAGCAGAAGATAATTTGTAATTTAACTCCGACTTTTTGGCTTAGGTAGGAGATATCGAGTTGAATAGATTTGTATTTGGTGGCACACACTCATCTGGTGCTACATGTAATCTAGTACTACAGACTCTAGATCTCTACACTATCAAATGAGTCAATCCAGAGAGGCTAAACAACTGTGCTCTCTTGATGTTCCTTGGTGCTCACTCTTTTCCTTCTTTTCTTTCTGAGATCACTAATCTCACCAGATTTAGTAAATGTACTCACTATTTGGTGGCCTCACACGGCATTCACACTTCAACTAAAGTCCTAATAACTTTATAACTAAGTTAGAGTCCTCAACCAGTATTCGGGTGATTAGAAATACTAAAAGGTAGGTATGGGTCATCTTTGGTGGATTACAATGGGTGTTTTTGTTACCTTAGAAACATCGTCACGAAGATAAAACTATAAACTTGGACTCTTTTCTTTTTCTTTTCTCTCTTCCTTTTCTCTCTCTTTTCCTTTTTTTTAAATATAATTGTTTCTCTTTTTTTTTTCTTTTTATAGATCAACATAACACGATGCAGACTTTTATTTATGAGGCATTAGGGATGATGATGGTCAAGAGGATATTGTGTGGCTTATTTGGTGGAAGTGCCTACTCTCGGCACTGGGAAAGAATGGATAGGACAAGTGTATTTCTGACCTTTGACACTATTACCCTCCTTCAGCCGAAGACTCTATGAAGGACGATCGTAACCATCCACCATAGTCATAGCTTTATTAAGACTCAATCTCTGTATATCTACCTTATTTGGTGACTCTAAGGAATTCACACAATGTACGCACACAGGAATAGAGAGCAAAAACTAGGCCTAACTCTGAGGTATCATCATCTAATTGTCCAAAACTTAAGAGTCTTTGCACTAGACTTAGCGTACCAGTAATCTCTCTACTTTCTTCTCACAAATATGAGGTGGATCTAATAGAAGATAGCATGCCTGACTCCCTATTAACTGTCCAAGGGTTCAGCAAACTAAAAATGCTTATTGATTTTCTTCAAAGATCCATTACCCAGTCTATGTGCAAGTGAATGTAACTGTACTGGATTCTAAACTTAAGAAATAATTCAAGAAGAAAATCTTCAATGACACTTTCATGACAAATATGTTTGCTAAGGCCTAACCAATTCAGCTTAATTTTTTTTTTAATGTTAATGCACCTAACCTAAATGCATGAATACTGCTTAAAATGCAAAATACACCCCCTATGCCTAAATCCTACAATGTCCTCATTGTAAAATTAAAACAGGGGGAGAAATGAAGGAAATCACCTAATGATGGTGTTATTCTGGATGCTGGGTTGCCTCCCAACAAGCGTTGCATTTTCTGTTAGCAGCCAGACTTATAGGGAACCTGTAAGTCTGGTTCCAGACAGAAAAAGCTAGGTCCTAAAAATATGCATAACAGCGCAGGCCTAGAAAACAGGTAGCCATGGATGTTGGTGAGCTGATGATGCAACATTATCCCAAATGCTCGCCAGAAGACATGAAAGCAGAGAACCTCGTTGGCTACCTGGGGAGGTCTAGGAATAATAAAAGGAATATGAAAAGAGACCTCTCGAAATGGAATAAGTGGAGGAAAACAAGGGTCCTTCAAAGCAGGAAGGGTTTTAAAAAATATAAACATAATTATTTCAAACCCTTGAATGGCGAAACTAAACGTACAAGCATCAATCCAAACTCGCCATTCTACCTAAGGATGTACCGGCCTGATATTCTTCCCAGAAATAATGTAAGTGAGCAGAGATCTGAGCCAAGGATTGGTTAGGGAGTGTAAGGGTTGTTTGTGGTGTTGGAAGGTAATGATTAAGTCCAATGAGGGCTTAGTCGGTGTCGGGTCCAATTCGAACAATGATTCAGATTGTGTATTCTTCCTAACAATTAATGCAGAAAAATTCACGTCACCCTGCCTATCATTAATGATTAGAGTCATATTTTCACCTTCTAGTATATGTGAATCAATGGTGGACTCCAAATTAAATTTCTTTGATGGCAGGGTCGAAGCAGCTGAATCATTATCATTAATCTCATCCCCGAATTCTTTTGGTTCACTTAAATTTTTGTCGGGGTGTATATGTGATTCATTAGTAAAGAAAGGAGTTGCTTCAGTATAATCAATTATTTCTGAAGGAGGATCCGTCTCAATGTTTTGGAGTGAGCCTATATCACTCAATTCTTTGTTCTTCTCAGGGCATAAATCCTCAATTGACGTGTTTTGTCCACGAGAGTCTCCCCTAGCTTATCACTATTGTGTTTGTCTTCCTCTAATATCAACTCCTAGTTTGGTGGAGGATGACTCTCAAAATCGAAAGAAGGGAGGAATTCGGATTTCACTAGATTATTTATATCCTCAGGGGGCAAGTCCTCAAATAACACATAATCCCCATGTGATTCACTCTAGATTCTAAGGTTGGGTTCCTCCATAGGGTTATCATCCTCCTCTAAAATAGACTCTTTGTACCCTTGAGACCAAAATTGATCCAATTCATCCTCCATTCCCTTAGGGTCTCCTTCATTGGGTGCATTTAAATCCTCAGAATGTTGGATGGTGGGTGTTGATTCCCTAAGTGGAGGGTCAGGATTAGGCTCACTAAGGGTAGAATGGGGTTCACCAGATAGTTAATAGGGGAAGTGATGGAACAATACAACCTTGACCCGAGTTATCAGGGGTAAGGAAAATACTGTCATTAGGGTCAAGGTTCTCAAGAGGTACCATCTTCCCTTTCTTTTGACTCCAATATAGCTTGAGTGGATAATTACTAGGATCATTCTCCTCTAGTGGTTGTGTCTCATGGGGAGAGGCTAAGTGATAGCTACTTAAAACAGGATCCCTATTGTCATTGGTTTCCTCAGAATTATTTTCATGATCATGGTCGTATGGGTAGGGATCAGAATTAGTAGGAAGAGAGTAGCTAAGCTATCTAATTTCTTTGTTCAATTGTTGACTATTCCTCAACATCTCTCCCATAGTTTCCATCATTTCCTTTTGTTGTTTTTGCATTTCTATCATAAAAGAGGAGAGGCTACTACTATCAGATTGGGGAGGATAGTCAATCTCAGGCTCTAGTTGCTTAGGGGTATTGATTCAACCTCAATATGGAAAATCATGAAGGGTGGGAGGGTTGGGTGTTTGCATAGTAGTAGGGATTCCAAGGTTGGAAAATCCCACTCTTAGGCTCTACTCAAAAGTGGGAGCTATCGGGCCAGTACTCCCAGGATAGGAATATGAACGATCCCATGAATTGTCAATGTACCCATCAAAGGATGGATATGCTTGGGGCATGGGATCCTGGTTAAAATGATAGGAGTAAGGATAGTCCATTTCTTTCAATTAAATGTTTTAACTCTCTTAAGTCTTAGATAGATTAAAACAGAAAACTTCCTAGGGAGCTTTATCACGCACACACCAAGCAAACACAAGGCAAGAGTCTTTTGTTGATTTAAAATTCTTTAAGTCCTCTTCCAATCTCTTCAGCTTGGCCAAATATAGTCAAGGTAGTGTTTCTCCTTTCCCACATAAGTGGTATAAGAGAAATGAGGCACTTGAAATTTCTGGTCAATGACTGTTAAGAAGGTTGAGGTTACTTTTAGTTCTTTTTGGGTGATCAATCAAGTTGTCAAGCAATTATGCACCCTAAATTGACCTTCGAGTGCCCTGAAGACATACACTTTGTTGTGATGATATTCTCTAATGCTCAAGTAAAAAGGTACTCCAAGGATGGAACCAAGGGATGCAAGTAGGGCGAACCCTTCCTTTGAGGCATTGCGTTAGCGGTGCCTCTTAACTACCCTTGAATTCCTTTAAGGGGTGTCCCCCTCCTTAGAGTATCAAGTCACTCGGGAAAAAGTTAATACTATCGTCACAAAGAGAGATAGGAGGGTTTGCACTGATAAAGAGATCAATACCTATAGCCTTAAGGGTTCAAGTCCTAGTGCAGTGCCTATAGTGCGTGCTCAGTGCAGGAAGTGTCCATCACACCATGAAAAGTGATTTTTCCTTTTGAAAATCGCAGTCACGTTATTCAAACACTTTCTATATACTTTTCTTTCTTTTCAAGAAGTAATGTGACCACTTGATTAATATTTTCAAATCAACTTAAATGGTCTTTTTTAATTATGTCCAAAATGCAATGCGTATGCAGATAACTGATGCACAAGAAAAGACGTACCTTACTCCAGCTCTCTTCAATGCAGGATGTTTTCAATGCAAAAAGAAAAACTAGATGTTGCTCATTCAATCCTAGATGGTCGCCCTATAGATATGCAGCTTTTAGCAAGCAGTTAGAATATATATATATATTTAATAATAATAATGAAACAAACTTAATCTAACTAACTAACCAACATGTAGTTCAAACAATTCGAATAATCCTATAATCTAAATAAAATGGGAACACGCTCCCGAAAATACCTAACACGGGTCCACAAGATAAAAATTAAATGTCTAAGGTCTATCTAGCCTAATTTAAGTATAAACAGATCTCCAGTCGACAATCCTCCTTCCACATGCGTGGGATCAAGACCTACGTGCTCCTGTTACTGGCCACTAGGTGGTGTCAAGGTCCACTAAAAATATCGCCTCTGTCGTGTGCGCCCGCCACGTTCGTTGCATGTTTTTGCACAGAAAAATAGCCACAGTTAGTAATTCAGAAAAGCTTTCAAAATAGCATAAAAATAATATAAAATTCCTGAAAAAATTAATAGGCGTGTTTCCTCCCTGGCAACGACGCCATTTGAAAGAATGATCTTCGTTTTCGTTGAAAACTTTGACATAAAATGTTGCATTGTTGTAGTATGTCACGTGGTAGAAAATCGCTTTTCAAAAATATTTAATAATTCAAAACTAACCACAAAGAGTTAGGTCGTGTCCACATGGAGGAAATAACCTATTGAATTAGTGAGTGGTGACTCGTTTATTCGGGAATCTCAATGGATGTGCCTATTCTTTAGTGTAACTCGTTGCCCTCATGAATTCTCTTCCTAAACAATTAATTAATATTGTAGGTGTTTAAATGCAAAATCACTACAACATAATATTATGTTAACTAGTGATCTTGGCAATGGAAATCAATGTAAAGATTAATCTTCAATAAAAGATACCTAGTTTATTGTAATTAATATCCCAATCATGACATAAATGCAATCATCTGCAATTCGAATAAATTGGAGGGACATTCATGTAAATCTAATAGAATATAATAATAAAATAAATAAGTAAATAGTGATCTTCAATGGCATTTGATGGTAAATAGTAATAGGATGAGAAATAGAGGATTCACTCTCTTCGTCGCACATGGAGAGGAGGATTGCAGCCGGAGCTGCTCTAGGGGAAGACACTTCTCGACGAGGGCTACGTGATGACGGTGGAGGCGCAGTCGGAGGTGGCCGGACGTGGCCAGATGGCGGAGGAGAATGCCGGTGATGGTGAAGCCCACGCAAGCTGCTGTGGCTGCGTGCGCGGGCTGCGCATGGCTTTGGTGCTTTGCGGTGCTCGGTATCCTACTTTGGCGGTTGGCAGAGGCTCAGCGGAGTGGCTACGTGGAGGGGGAGGTGATGAAGGCTTTGGGTTCCTTCTAAGGTTGCAGGCGGGTTGAAGAAGGAGAAGATATGGGATGAAGAGGTGCGGCATGCGTGAGGCTGTGGCACTCTGCGTGCTTTCATGGAGGGTGCGCGGCGCACACGAGGCTATGGCACACTGTTGTGGGTGAGGGTGCGTGTGCAAGGGCTACGCGATTGTGGGCGATGCATTGAGGTGGGGTGGCTGCATGCGATGATGGTGGATGGCACGCGCTACATGCGAGGGCGCTCACGCTATCGGTTGCATAGAGGCTACACGTGGCTGCGGGTCGATGATGGAGAAGAAGCCAATGAGGGTAGATGCGTGCAGTGCGTGGCTGTTGGGTTAAGGTAAGGGGCAGGGGCATGAACGCACTGTCACTATGTGCATGAGTGGAGATGGAGGTGAGGTTGGAGCACGCGGTGATCCACGGTGTTCGCTGAAGTCCACGATGTACGCCTGTTGCACGGTGGAGGAGAAGGGAAGATATCCCTGCAGGGGGGGAGAAGATGGATCCTCTTCGTTGACACATACTCTTTTTAAAATCTCTGTGGCCGACTTTTGCAACCACTCGTGGAGATTGCGAGTGGTTGGAACAGAAGGATAAGTCCTGTCCATTAGGCATCAGATGCCCGATAAAACTATCAAACATCTTAAAATGCTTGGTTGGCAAGGAGTCCACGTTGTAGGTTCCAGACGTCCATACTAGATTCCAAACGTCTTAAAATGGGATTTTGGACACCTGACTGTTGCCTTCAAGTGTCTTGCACCTAGCCTGCATCCACTAAATAATTATTATAACATATTATATGTTATTAAGCATAAAATTGGTGCATAAGATGATACACAGACTATGTTGAATTCCCCCTTAATTCCTAATCAAATATTAACTAAGAATGACTAATTAAAGAGTACTTAGGCCAAATAATGGTCCACAAAAGTGGACTTATCAAAATCCAAGGTCAAACATGCTATACACAACCTGGTCCAGCGACTCATACCTGCGTGTTTTCTCCATCCACCTCAGCTGAGCCAAAACACACCATGACTTACCCATCACCTGGCCAGTGCCTTCTTCGTCAGTAATTGAAGGCTCCACCTGCTAAAGCTGGCATGCGAAGAAATTAGTGGGATTGTCCCACATCGTAGGTTGCTGAGCTTGCGACCACGGATAAGTGCAATTCGTGAAGAGGTCTTATCGCCCAAGTCACTGGGGATCGGGTCCCCACTTCACATGCCTCCTTATGCCTTCACGCCTCGCCCGCGGTCACGCACACAGGTCTGGCCCCATTTAGGATCCGATTACCCTCTTAGAGATCAGATTACGCAGGTTCGAGGGAAGAGAAAGAAGAAGAGAGAGAGTGGGGGGCTTTGCTCTTTCCTCCTCTCTCTCGGTACTTAGTCAAATTTCAAGAGGCCTTCACCTCTCTAAAGCCTCTGCTGTGCCTTAAACTCTGAGGCTCTAGAAGTGGCCTTTTCCTCTATTGGTGTTCTGAGCTGAAACTTAAGGCATCTAATTGCCTTGGCTATTGTTTGAATCCTTGAGATCACAATGGAAATATTGAGCTTCTATTTGAATACTTGTGAAGCTTAAACTTAGAGGATAATTTGGTGATTTAAATAACCATTTTACCCTAATCTTTTCGCATATTGAAACTTGGATCTATTGATATATCATTTTGAATTATTCTTCTTGTCTTGATTACTTATATTTTGCTTATAATTGTGATATGTGAGATTGAACTATCCCTGTTGCTTCCAATGAACGACCTCGTGCTTTCTCGATATTATAAATTTAAGTGTTTATCATGATTTCTCAACTATCCTATGACACATTTCTTTAGATTTGATGATTTCGCGCAAAACACCCACCCAAACTTTGTCGACTGGCATCGACGTGGTATGGATGTTGCTGGTAAGTGGTGTAGGATGGGCCCACATATGAACGATTAAATGGCACCTGAGATTCGTTATGTTGTTGGGTCGGCTTATCTTCAGAGGAGTCAGACAAATGTTGTGATGACATGGCATGCTCTCTTGTAGCAATGCCATTTCCTACTATGATGTTGATCTCATCATAGTATAGAAATGCAACCCCTCTCAACTTCTGTATCTTAGGTAGCAACTGTGAAATTGCCAACTAAGTTTAACATTGACAATTACACGGATATATGAATGAGAACAAATGAGTAATAATAAGATTGTACCTCTTCCCACACTGACGGAGATGGTGCTATGGGACACTTAGTAATAGGGTCAAGGCCCCATCTGATGAGATGGTGGGTTCTGGTAGCCTACTCGCTGCGTGCACGCACATGCAGCCGGTCATGCGCAGCTATGCGCGTGGCGAGGTCCGGCATGTTGGCTGTGGTCGCACGTTGGCGAGAAGTAGACGCGGGCGAGGAGGGGGTGTGCAGCTGCGCATGCGAAGTGCTGCTGGAGGTGATGCGTGCCTGGGTGCGATGAAGGCGTGCTCCCAACGCACGTAGGTGCGGCGATGGCGCACTGCTGGCAGCTGCACGTGGGTGTGAGGGTGCATGCAGTGAGGATGGGAGAGGACGGTGCTACACGGTGGAGCAACAAGGAGGTGCGTGTGGCAGGGGCGCTGCTGTGGCGCGTTAAGGTGATGGTGGGTTCTTCTTTTGGTGAAGAAAAAAAAGAAATAGAGGAAGAAGAAAGAAGAAGAAGATCAGGTGGCTGTTGGGAGGTCAGATGTCTGGGAACATTCCTAGACGTCTTAAATGAGCGTGGATGGCTGTTGGCGTGTGGTTATGGTGGTGGTTGCAGGTGTTGGTGATGGCGGTAGTGCACGCTAAGGTGCTCATGGTAATCTGCACAGCCACTAATGGTGCGACGGTCTATCACCCTACTTGCCCGCAGTGGTGTGGACTTGTGCACACAGTTGAGGCTGGCAGTGGTGGTGTGGAGGAGAGCTTGACTCTCTGCACAGTAGTGGAGTGGGGTGATGAGACCACATTTGTGGGCTAATCGTATGCATAAATACCTAGGTATTAGAATAATGTCTACATGTAAATAGCATACTTAAATTTATAAATATATTGTTTATAAAAATGATTGCATGCATATTTTATACATTGCATTCACAAGTTTTAGAAGGTAATGTGCATTATGGTGACATGCATGCATTACTTGAATTATTGTGGATTACCTTTATAAATAACCCATTTATTTTTCTTTCTTTTCATCTTTTCCCTTGCAGAAGCCATCGCAACAGCCGCAACGCATCCACCGCCGCCAGACTTCTCGCAACAGCCACAACACATCCCCAACGGTAGATTTATTCGTCGGGTTGTGGGTCGAGATGCACGGTCGGGGAGAAACAAATGGGAGAGGCGAGGCATTTAAAAGACAGCCGGGGCTCTCCATTATCTTCTTCCTTTTGCCTGCACCGTGCTCTGAACGTGCACCGTGGACCTAGGCCTGCACTGTGGATCGACACCGGCCTCACCTCTCCTCCACTCACCTCAACATGGTGGTGCTCGATGACAGAGAGCGCCCCACCACCAGTCGTTCCCCCAACATCTCCTCCCCATCACCAACGCCATCACCACAACCCACCACCACAAGACCGGCCACTCGCTCTGCGCGCGCCGCTCTACGCTCCCGCCAGCAGCCAGCAGTAGCCCATGTGCACCCCCCTCATGGCCAGAAACCACGCGCCTGTGCCGTTCCGCGTGCACCAGCAGCAACCGCTCACCAGGCGCACACAACGCCCACGTGCAGCAGCCCCACGCATGGCCTCCTCTCCTTTTTCTTCCTCCTTCGCCATTAGCTGCACCAACAAAAAGGAACCCAAAAAACTGCCGGTGACCTCCCCACGCAGCCGTCACCTCCGACCAAGATCCTTCATGCCGTTGACTCCCTCGTGCTTGCCTCGACACCACAACCTCAACCCCGCCTTCGGCCGCACCAATCGACCACTCAATGACTGGCCGTTGAACCTCACCACTGGTGGCGTCCAAAGCTCTGAATGGTGAGCTCCGGCCATCTCCGTTGACGCCACGACCACCATCACGAAGCTCTTTGAACACTCAACCTCCTCGGAGCTTCGCACGCCCAACCGCAGCCTCCTCTTCGCGCACGCATGAGAGGAAGATTTCCTCTGTTTTGGGTTTAATTTAAATTTACATTGCATGCAATTGATGAAAGATGGGATTTTTTATTTTTGGATTATTATATTGAGGCAAATTTGCAAGGATACACTTACGTTTTCTTGAATTGGCTTGACTTATGCACATCATTTAACATTGAAACTGGATTCAGATTTGCATGAAACTAAAAATTACATGACATGCCACAAAACAAGCATCATCTACCTATTTTTGGGAGCTTGATTTCTGACATGAAATTTATATAAATAGCCTTGAACTACTCATGAAATTGAAAGTTACATTTAGAGCAGCATATTTATTGAATTGATTTTACGAATGTCTCTACTTACATGATGGCTACATACCTGTAAATTTATTGCAGTCGTTCCTCCCTGTGGATACGACCTAATCCATCGTGGTTAGTTTTACTAATAATTAGTTTTGTTCGGGATTTTTCAACCACGTGATTTCACTGCGATGACGTATCTTTTTTACACATCATCTGTAAGCGAAAATCACCTGATCAAATGGTGCCATTGCCGGGAGGTAATCGACGCAATAAATTCACTTGACTTTATTTCTGATTATTCTGAATTACACATTTATCTAACCATTCTTTATCTTTTCTGTACAAGAAATCTGACGAAGCGATAGGCATAGCTGAGAGACGACGTTAACCTTGAGAGACGTCCACATGCGGAGATAATCACAAGAGCCTGTGGGCCTTGATCCCACACGTGTGGAGACGCACGGAGGACCATCTAGGAGGATTCTTCCTCTTAGACTTTTGATTCAGCATTTTAGAGTAGATTCTTTAGGTTTAGTTTAGTTGGTTATTTTCTCTCCCTTGTACTCTGGGGCCAGTTTTTGGGGGAGTGTCCCTGATTCTCTAGGCTCTAGGTTTATTTTTAGTTAGTTCTTTGGATTACGCATTTATTAAAGTAAAAAAAGAAAATAAATCCGAACTGCCTGCTAGAAGCTGCATATCTTTAGGATGACCATCTAGGATTGCTTGAGCAACATCTAGATTTTCTTATTGCATTGTGTGCATTTTTGCATAGAAGAGTGCTGGAGCAAGGTATGAATTTCTTATCTTACTGCATCAGTTGTCTACACACGCATGGCATCTGAACATAATTAAAGAAGACCACTTAAACTGATTTGAAAAGATTAATCAAGTGGTCATATTGCTTCTCGAAAGTAAAAGAAAATATACATGAAGTGTTTGAATAAGTTGATTGCAGTTTTCAAAAGAAAAATCACTTTCGCAGTGTGATGCACACTTCCTGCACTGAGCACACACTATAGGCACTGCACTAGAACTTGGACCCTTAAGGCTATAGGAATCAATCTCTTTATCCGTGCAAACCCTCCTATCTCGCTTTGAAATAGTGGTATTAACGTTTGCCCGAGTGATTTGATACTCTAAGGAGGGGGACACCCCTTAAAGGAATTCAAGGATAGTTAAGAGGCACTGCTAACGCATCGCCTCAAAGGAAGGGTTCTGCTTACTTGCATCCCTTGGTTCCATCCTTAGAGTACCTTTTTACTTGAGCATCTGAGAATATCATTGCAACAAAGTGTACGTCTTTAGGGCACTCAAAGGTCAATTTAGGGTGCGTAATTGCTTGACAACTTGATTGATCATCCAAAAAGGACTAAAAGTAACCTCAACCTTCTTAACAGTCATTCACCAGAAATTTCAAGTGCCTCATTTCTCTTATACCACTTACGTAGGAACGGAGAAAAACTGCCTTGACTATATTTGGCCAAGTTGAAGAGTTGGAAAAGGACTTAAAGAACTTTAAATCAACAAAAGACCTCTTGCCTTGTGTTTGCTTGGTAGGTGCTCTCTTAAAAATAGTCTTCTCTTCAACCCTAAGCATAAGAGAATTATAACGAAAGCTAACCAAGAAAGAAGAAAAATGGCTAAAGAAAGGCCTGAAGAAGAGATTAGGGTTGGTGAAAATCAGAGAACCTTGAGAGATTATTTCCTCCCTACAACCGACCAAGCCCTACCTATCTGAAGACCTGGAGTGGATAATCCATATGAAATCAAGAGCAGCACCATATCTTTGCTCCCATCTTTTTATGGTATTGCTAGGGAGGATCCCTACAGGCATCTTGAGGAATTCATTGAGGTCTATTCCACGGTGAAGCTCCAGGGCTTTACTAATGAAGCCCTGATGAGGACTTTATTTCCATTCTCCCTAAAGGGTAAGGCCAAGCACTGGTATCATACCCTCGATGTAAGGGTAAATGATTAGGCCACCCTTAAGGGAGAATTCTTGAAAAAGTATTTTCCTATGAGTAAGACCAACCATTATAGAAGAGAGATTATGGGTTTTACTCAACAGGAAGGGGAGCAATTTCATGAGACTTGGGAGCGCTTTAATGACCTTCTTAGGTTATTCCTCCACCATTAGGTGCTAAGATGGCAGTTGGTCGAAAGGTTCTATAACGGATTATCTGAAAGGCACAGGCAAACCATCGATGCAACCTGTGTAGGAACCTTCATGACCAAAACTGAGGATGAATCCTATGCATTAGTTGAAACATTAAGTGACAATTCCATACATATGTCCTCTGCCTATCAAGAAAGAAAATCATAAATTTTTCAGAGGAAGATAGAGGCCCAGGAAGCTGGGGCTACTCAGGATTTGGCTTATCAGACTCAATTGTTGAACAAAAACCTTGATAGGCTTTTAGCAAACCTCGGCATGAACCTGCAAGCAGCCTCTATCTTTCAGGCTTCAAGTGAATGCTCCATTTGCCAAAGCACAACGCACGCCACTGCGGAGTGCCACTAGGAAAATCAATTCCCTGAGTTAGGATTTGATTTAATTAAATGAGTTTTAGGATTTTTCTCTTTAAGTTTTCAAACAAGTTTGAAAGTTCACAATCAAAGGAAAGACAAGTTGTATGTGTGATTGTATATTTCCTTTTAATTGAGTCTCTAAAGAGAAAGAAGAAACCCTAAGCCAATTGTCCCTAAGACAGAAATTTAACTACCAATGAGTTATTTTTTAGGCTTTCAGAATAGATAGTGGTCCAAACAATGCAACAAACACCACTACCTTGAGTGAAATCAAACAAGGATTCCATAAAATATTTTTGTAAGATTTTAGGAATTTTTTTGATAATTGTTTTGAATTTTTAATTGTACTGGTGTCAAAGTCCAGAAACGATACCTGTGGGTATTTGGGACTTTTTCGTATTACCACCAACCTCAGAAAATTTTTATGATTTTATATGATGTGTAAAATTTCACTAGGATTCCATAAAAATAAATTTCACAAAAATTGGATGATTATAAAAATTCTAAAAATTCACATACTATAAAAAAATAGGAAGATTAGAGGGTGTGACCCCTCTGCAGTCCACGAATTTTTAAAAATTAAACACAAATCCAATTGTTCTGAAATTTGGAACAGATGTTCCAAACTTAATTGGGAATCACTCTATGAAATTTTATGATTTTATGAGGCTTGTGGTGTTAGGAATCGATTTTTGAAGTCCGGATAGAAATCTAGACTCGAAAAATAGAACACCAATACTTGCAATGGAGTGGTGCTAAAGAAGCATACAAACAAACAATGGATTTTATAATGCACCACTCCACTTAATTAAAGTGTTTAGGGTCCTGAAAGCCAAGTTTAGTGTATTTTGGTAGTTTTTTAGCCTAAATGTGACAAGAAAGGGGAACCAACCTGAATTTCACAGGAAGAAAAGGATCTTTGAGCTCTCGCTTTCAGATTCCCGCCTTCCCGCCATAGTTCCTGCACACACAAAAGAAAGAAAGAGAAGGGGATGAGATCCACTTCAAGCAAGAGAAAATTAATTAATGCAAAGTCGTGCCTCCCCGTCAACGGCGCCAAAAATTGATAGCGATTTTACGCGGTTTGTTAATTACGTCGTTGTAACGCGCAAAACCGATCAACTCTTAAATTTATATTCCTAGATAGGGGAGTATCTAGGGTCGTCCAAGGAGGCCAAATGTTTGCAATAGTGATTCTCTTGCTTGGAAAATAAATCTCAACTTTCTTTTTGGTATTTTTCAATATACCATTTTTTTTTGTTTTTGAATTAAGACAACATGCGAAATGGTGGCGGAAAAGGTGATTTACACTTCAATTTAAAATACTACTTCTATGTGGCAAGTAGAGCCTCTCCCTAAGCTCACTCTAGGCAAGTGGAGGCCTAGAATAATTAGGGAGAGGGAGTGAAGAATGCTAAAGACAAGCAAGTAGAAATGCAAAATAAAAAAAAATTGCAAAGAAGGCAACTTGATAAATGAAAAAGTGTTTTACAAAAAGGCCTAGTAGAGGAATGCTTCTACTACTAGAAAATTGAAATAAAGAAAAGCAAACTCAAATCCTCTAGATAGATGGTGAAGAAGAGGGCTTCTTGCTCCAAGGTTGGTAGCTCCCAATCTTGAAAAGAATCCTTCAACTCCTTCCTTGCAGTGCTCCGCCAAGGTGATGTCCTCCAAGGAAAGCCCTAAGGGGGCGTGCCCTAAGCTTCTCTCCAAGGGTGGACGTCCACCCTAGGTCCTTCTCCCTCTCCTGGCCGTCCTCCTTGAAGTGGAAGAGTCCTCCTCCTTGGCGTGGCCCAAGTTGAAGAGAGTGAGGAGAAGAAGGCACCAAAAGGGCTGGTGATGTGCCCTTTAATCTCCTTCTCTACTCCTTCTTGGCCGTAGGTATAGGTGGTTTAGGTAGCAAATTACACTAATGGAGGATGGGAATTATGTGGTGGTAGGGTAGGGTATTTATAGGATGGGAAGGGGGGTGGTTATGGTGTTTTTTTGGAGGGAAATGAAGGGGTGCTTGGTTATTTTTGGAGGGAAAAATGGGAGGGAAATGAAGAGGTGCCTTGGTTTTCCCTCCAAAAATACCTTCTAGAAGGCAATTTTGGAGGGAAAAAATGGAGGGTGGAGATGGGCTTTGATGGTGGATGTAGGGTGGTGATGGAAGGGATAGTTGGCACCAAAATAAAGTAGGAGTAGGTGGTCTTTTTGCTGGAGCTTAGGTAGTAGGGTAGTAGGTTTTGGTGCCATGGAGGTGGACTAGCTAAGTTAAGTAGCTTAGCTAGCTTAGCTAGTAGGGAGTAGAGTTGGAGGCATTTGGAGCTAGGGTTTTCAGGGAGAAGAGCTGGAGGTAGTCATCTTGAGCTGCACTAGAGCTGGTGGCTGCTGAAGAGAGCTGGAAGGAACTACCTTAGCTAGCTTAGCTTGCTAGTTCTTTGCTAGCTACTAAGCCAAGCTAAAGCAAGCTGGCTTCTGCTAAAAGGAGCTGAGGTGAGCTGGGTCTAATGCTCCCGGGGAGGATCAAGCTGGGTGAGGCAACTAAGGTATCTTAGCTCAACTGAGTTGAGCTAAGCTGAGTCCTCGGGAGCTGGACTTGAGCTTCCTAAGCTGGAATGAAGTCATCTTTAGCTGGCCGGAGTTGAGTAGAGCTGGATGTAGCTGGACCTGAGCTGGGGTGAACTCCAGTCAACTCAGCTGAGCTAGCTAGAGCTCCCTGTGGACTAATGGGAGCTGAGATGAGCTAGACTCAGCTAAGTTGAGCTGGATCTGAGCTGACCTGAGCTAGGGTGAGCTAAGATGAGCTCTCTTGAGCTGCCATTCAGCTGAGATGAGCTGAATGGAGCTAAGATGAGCTAACCCTAGTTCAAGTGAGCTGGAATCCAGCTATGGTGAGCTGGATCAAGCTGAGTTCCAGTTAGTTTGAGCTTCTTCTTCACCAGTTGCCTTCCTGAGTGCTAGGGTTTTGGAGTTCTGACAATTTGCATATCCCTAACACTCACAAAAACACATTAAAAAGATAATAAAAAGTGCAATGCATGCCTAACCTAATTGATGCCTAAATGCAGCCCAAAAACCCATTTGCGGAGCAAAATCCTAAGAGCTAAGTTTATTTTAATGCATAAAAATGATGATAAACTGGCGTTTATCAGCGACCCAAGGTTTCCGTCCACCTCCTCGTAATAACTCGTATTCTAATACCTATAATCCGAGGTGGTGGAACCATTCAAACTTCTCATGGAAGCAAGGTGATGCTTCTAACTCAGAGAATACAAGGCCCCTACCTCCCCAACCCATATACCAGCCATCCTATGAAAACCCTCCTCAGCATAAGCCTTTTGAGATGGATGAACTTAAACCATGATAAAAGTGATGCAAGAGCATCAGAATATGGTCATCCAATCTCAGAATAAGATGATTACTGATATTTAATCCCAAATTGGTCATCTTATTGAGGCAGTTAGGCAGTGAGATCTGAGGAAGTTGCCTAGCTCTTCTGAGGAGAACCCAAAGGGCAAGGGGGTCATATTTAGGGAGCAAGCTCAAGCTGTGATCGTGCTGAGTGGAAAGAAAATTGACAAGCTTGATAGCACTCCTACAGCCACCTCTCAGGATTCCCCTCCTACACCAGACCCGACTTCCATCTCCACCAAGGAAGAGCCACACTGCTCTCCCTCAATTGAAATCACCCAACTTGAGGATGTCGTCATTCCACCACCCCTTTCCCGCCATGATGACCCCTCTACCAAGAAGTCGAGGGTGCCCTATCCAGAGTGCCTATCTACTCTTGGGGAATCTTCTGTTGGCTCGTCTGGAGCCAAGGATAGGACGGAGGAGATTATGGACACTTTTAGGCAAGTCCATATCAACTTGCTTTTATTGGAAGCTATCAAACAGATCCCGTCCTATGCCAAGTTTCTAAAGGACCTATGCACCCAGAAGTGCTGATCTAGGAGATAGGTCCAAGCTAAGGTCATCCTGCTTGACCATGTTAGCTCGGTTCTCCAACAAGGAACACCCCCTAAAATGAAAGACCCAGGGGCCCCGTATATTTCAGTGGTTATAGGTAACAAACACATTGACAAGGTTCTGCTCGATCTAGGTGAGGGGGTGAAAATTTTACTGAGCTCTGTCTACGACCTTTTGGGAGGAGGTGAGTTAAAGCCTAGTCCAGTCATCCTCCAGGTTGCAGATAGATCGCTTAAGACACCACGGGGATTACTGGAAGATGTCCTGGTGAGAGTGGAGGACTTCTTCCCTGTTGACTTTCTTGTGCTAGATACCAACTCATCTAATAAGCCCACCAAGCCGTCCATTATTCTGGGATGCCCCTTCCTGGCCACAGCCAACGCCTCTATCAATTGTAGATCAGGGGCACTTTAAATGGGCTTTGGGAACAAGAAGATCCGGTTGAATGTTTTTGATACTCACAAGCAATCTGGATTGGAAGATTGTTTCCAGATTAAGGTAGTTGATAAAATCATTGAAGAGACTAATCCAGCACTCCTATGTAGAGATCCCCTTCAAAAGGCCATATCTAAGGACCATCCTTCGACTATTGAAGAAACTGAAGGGGATATACCCAAATTAGAAGAGTTGCTAGGGGTACACACAGAGTCTCTGTCCCCACCCTGGACTGTGAAGGTGGATACGCTACCTGAGGCGAGGACATCTCAACTTAAACCCTCAATCCAAAAGGTTCGTGAGTTGGAGCTAAAACCCTTCTCGAGCACATTGAAGTATGCTTTCCTTGGCCCTAATGACACACTCCCCGTTATTATCTCGTCTGCATTATCTGAATCGCAGGAGGGAGCTCTGCTTGAGTGTTTACAAAGGCACAAGGAAGTAATTGCTTGGTCAATTGCTGATATTAAGGGTGTTGATCCCTCCCTTTGCATGCATCATATATACACGGACGAGTTCGTGAAACCCTTCCGAGACATGCAGAGAAGACTCAAACCCAATATACAGGAGGTTGTTAAAAAGGAGATTCTGAAATGGCTGGATGCAGGAATTATCTATCCCATTTCAAATAGTAAATGGGTTAGTCCTATTCATGTGGTGCCCAAAAAGGCATGAATCACTGTGGAAGAGAATGACCAAGGAGAGTTGGTAACCACTAGACCCTCAACTGGTTGGAGGGTCTGCATTGATTACCGTTGTTTGAACACGGCTACCCAGAAAGACCATTTTCCCGTACCGTTTATCGATCAGATTTTGGAACGACTGGCGGGGAACAAGTACTTCTGTTTCCTTGACGGGTACTCTGGGTATAATCAAATAGCCATGTTTCCTGACGATCAAGAGCATACCACCTTCACGAGTCCGTATGACACTTTTGCATTCCGCCGAATGCCATTCGGGTTATGCAATGCTCCTGCCACTTTCGAACGATGTATGATGGCTATCTTTTCTGATATGATCAATGAGTTTGTTGAGATTTTCATGGATGATTTCTCCATTTACGGCTCATCATTTGACCTATGCCTTTCGCACCTTGATAATGTCTTAACCCACTGCGAAGAGGCAAAGTTGGTGCTTAGCTAGGAGAAAAGCCACTTTATGGTCCAGCAGGGCATTGTTTTGGGGCATGTAGTCTCCGAGAGAGGATTAGAGGTGGATCCCGCCAAAATTGATTCCATCTCTAAGCTTCCATCGCCCACCAATGTGCGTCAAGTTAGATCTTTTCTTGGCCAAGCTAGATTCTATAGGTGCTTCATTAGAGATTTCAGTAAAATCTCTAAGCCACTCTGCTGCCTGTTAGTGAAGGTTGTTTCCTTCGATTTTGATGACAGATGTGACGAGGCTTTCCAAGTCTTGAAGAAAGCCCTTATTACCGCGTCGATTCTCCAAGCACCAGATTGGACCCTCCCGTTTGAGCTAATGTGCGATGCTTCTGATTTCACAGTAGGGGAGGTCTTAGGTCAAAGGGTTGATGGCAAACCTCATGTGTTGCATTATGCCAGCAACACCCTTATGGATCCTCAGCAAAACTACACAGTCACTAAAAAGGAGCTTCTTATTGTAGTGTTTGCTTTGGAAAAGTTTCGATCTTATCTTTTGGGATCCAAGGTTGTGTGTTCACTAATCATTCTACTTTAAAGCATCTTCTTACTAAAAAGGACACCAAACCTCGCCTAATTCATTGGATTTTGCTACTCCAAGAGTTTAACCTGGAAATCAAAGATAAGAAAGGAGTTGAGAATGTGGTAGTAGATCATCTGTCTAGGATCCTTATTGAGGCATCAACTCCTGCTGACGATATCAAAGAGACTTTTTTTGATGAGTCTTTGATGGCCGTGGATGCCAAAACTCCTTGGTTCGCTGACATAGTGAACTATCTGGTCATGGGCATTACCCCCAGTACTTCAGACAAGTAGAAGAGAGACAAGTTTCTTGGTGACGTAAATTTTATCACTGGGAGGAACCCAAGCTTTTTAGAATAGGCCCTGACCAGCTTTTCCGCCGTTGCAATCCTGACGAAGAACAAAGGAGTGTTTTGAGTTTCTGCCATGAACTCCACTATGGAGGACATTTTAGTGGAAAAGAGACTTCCCATAAGGTTCTTCAGTCTAGCTTTTGGTGGCCCACATTATTCTAAGATGCACATACATATGTAGGCGCATATCTACGTTGCCAGCAGACGGGAACCATCAGAAAAAAGGATGAGATGCACCAGTAACCTATTCTCCCAGTTGAGATCTTTGAAATTTGGGGCATCGACTTCATGGGTCCCTTTCTTGTGTCTTTCGAATATGAGTACATCCTTGTGGCTGTGGACTATGTATCGAACTGGATAGAAGTCATACCCACACGAACCAATGACCATTCCGTGGTCGTGGATTTTGTTAAGGCTAATATCATTTCCCAGTACGTGTGCCCAAGGACGTTTATAAGTGATGGAGGACCTCACTTCAAGAACGTGCACTTCACAAGACTACTCCAAAATTTGGGAGTCAACCACATGATAGCCACACCTTACCATCCTCAAACAAGTGGACAAGTTGAAGTGTCTAATAGGGAGATTAAACGAATTTTAGAAAAAAATGTTAGGCCTAACCATAAGGATTGGTCTAAAAAACTAAATGATGCTCTTTGGTCCTACAGAACAACGTATAAGACTCCCTTGGGCATGTCTCCTTTCCAACTTGTCTATGGAAAGGCGTGCCATCTTCCCATTGAAATCCAACACAAAAGACTATTGGGCTATTAAAAACGTTAACTTGAATTTGGATAAAGCAGGAAAGGCACGTATGCTAGAGTTAAGTGAGCTTGAGGAGCTTCGTAATGAAGCCTATGAAACTTCTCAAGCTTACAAGCAACGTACAAAGGTCTTCCATGATAAGCAGATAATTAGAAAGACCTTTGAGCCTGATGAGAACCTCATCATGAGCCATAACTAGCTCATTTTGACCTAATACAAAGGATAAAAGCTCCTACATATCTCAAGGAAAGGCTTAACTCAGAGAATTCTGAGTTTGAGAAGAAAACAAGTCATAAGAGGTAAAAATGCAATTTTACCAGTATAATATGCATACAGGGTAATTCAGGGCCCAAACATAGGTCAAAGCAGCTTAATAAGAATAAAAGTGGGATGAGATGATCTAGCAAGGGCTACAGCACTTCCAAGAAACTAAATGATAATCTGTAACCCTAAAACAACCCACTTCAATTCACAAGGTTCGAGGCAAAGTAAAAATAGAATAAACCCTCTAAAATTCATAGAAAAATAATCTCTAGGGTTTAGAACCTTCAATTTGGCCTTCAGAACCCATTTTGACCTACATTGAGAACCATGCCCAATTAATAACTTAATTTGGGTTTTTGCGTAAATTGACCGGTCAAACAAGGTTTAATATAGAAATGAAATTCACCATCAGATTCCTTATGTTTTAATTAATCATGTATAAAAACTTGAGCCTAAGAAGAAACCTCCTTGACCGACTTTACACTTTGGTCCTCATATATTTACTCTTTGGCCCTCAACTTTTGAACCCTCGCATTTTGGCCCCTAACTCTCCTTCGTTCTTTGCGATCAGGTCCCCCCTGCAAAACCTGCCAGCACCATGCTCCGGCGACCTTGCGCGGAGCATGGCGCCGCGCAGGGTGAGGGGGGGGACCTGGCAAGTAAACCGGGGGTGCCCTGCGTCGTCAGCCGTCGCAGGGACACCCCCCTGGTCGTTGTAACCCACCATACCGGCCGTGCAAATGCACGGACGATATGGGTTCTTGTTTCCGGCCATCCTCCAGCGAGGGAGACACGTCGTCTCCCTCCACCTTCCTCCCTGTTTGATCCCTATAAATACCCCCCGTTGCTCCACCGACCGGGGCAGCTCGGGTCTGACGGAGAAAACCCCCAACTTTCCTCTCTTCTCTCTCCGGCAGACGCTCACCAGCTCCGGCGGTTCCTCCCCCTTCTCCTCTTCGCTCTGCCGCAATACCAGCAGCAGAGGCTTCCTCCCCTGCTCTTCCCGCGCCACGCCGCACCCAGCTGGCGCCTCTCCGGCTCTCTGCTCGCCGCCGCCCCTTTCCCTGAGCATCGTCTTCTCCGGCGACAGTCGATACGACTGTCGCCCTGTTCCTCCCCCTTCGTCCCTGCAAGTAAGCTAGAACTACTCCCCTTCTTCCCCTCTTTCTTTCCCCACCTTCAATTTATTCAATTAGGCCCTCGACCGACCCTGACCATCGTCACCCCCTTCGTCTCCGGCCACCCTCCGGCGAGATGCTCCCATCGCTCCACAGCCTCACACACCTCGCCGACCCTCACCGAACCTCCGCCTCATCACACTGAGCACCCCCCACCCCTTCACTGCCACTCCACACCTCCGTAACGCTTCCCCCAACAAACCCATCCTCCGACCCACAGTCCGACCTAGGGCAGCCCTTGCACGCCGCCCCACGCCTCGCCACCACCCACACGAGCTTCGCCGCACCCTGGCGAAGCTCCCGGCACTTTCTGATTAGGCCGAGAGGCCATTCTTCTGTGAACAGGCCACCCGACCTCCGCCGCCATTGCCGTGCAGAAGGAGCTGCTTCCGCCTGCAGCTACAGGCGCGCCACGCTCAGCGCCACGCCCAGATTCGACTCCCAGGCCTTGCGAGGCGTTTCGACAAAACACCAGGCTTGCAGCTAAGGCAGAAGGCTTCGCGTGACGCCGCGATCTCCCGCTGCTTTCCCCGCTGCGGGCGCGCAATTGAGGTGGGGCATTTAGTCCCACCTCGGAAAAGTCCGAAGAGGCGCAGCGATATAAGACGGAAAAGTGCTGGAGGCTTACTGCCTCAGCACACGGGGTGAGGTCCCCTTCACCCACCCGGTTACCCGGTCTCGTCCGCGCTCACGCCCCGCGGACCCGACCCGACCCGACTTAGACTGACCTGCACTCCTCGCCCACCACGCACGCCGGTGGGCCTGGACCCGGGCACGACCCGTACCCGATTACCCGGCAGCTCTGGGAGAGCTTTCCCAAGAGTGGTTTCAGAGAGAGAGAGACGCGGGGGAGAGGGGAGTAGGTTTTGTCCTCTGACGTAAGCTCTGAAGTGTGCAGGAACAGGTGAAGAAGAAGGAAGCTGAGGAAGACACTGTAGCAACAGGTAGTTTAAGTCATCTGATTTGGAAATCAGACGACGGCCTGAAGGGAAAAGAAGAAAGAAGGAGGGGCGACGTCCCTGACCGGAAAAAGAAAAGACGGAAGACGGGGATCTGCAGCAAGAAAGAAGATCACCTCTGCAGAACAAAGAAGAAAGAAGGAGATCTGAAGAAAGAAAGAAGAGCATCACCTCTGCAGAACTAAGAAGAAGAAGATCACCTCTGCAAAACAAAGAAGAAAGAAGGAGATCTGAAGAAAGAAAGAAGAGCATCACCTCTGCAGAACGAAGAAGAGGCAGATCTGAGACGAGGAGAAACAAAGAAAAAAAGACACCACATTCTTTCTCTCTCTTTGTTTATTTTTGCAAAAGAAACATGTATATCTCTAAAATACAGTTTGCTCCCTGAGTTCGACCTCGGGAACTCTTTTATTTTCCGAGTAAAAATTTATATATTTGAAATGATGGCAATAACCGGCTATATTACAACGACATAACAATAAAACCCGATTATCTCTCGAAGCCATCGTTATCATTTTGGCACCGTTGCCGGGGAGCAACGGCTATTCTAGAGGTAAACATCCCTGTTTCTTTTTAATTTCTGATAATCTCCTCTCTTGTGTGCAGAAAACTACAGGAAATCAAGAAGACAAGCAACCGCACAACAACCACTCCGAGGACAGGTAAATTTTTCCTCTCGCTATTAACCCCTAAAACTCAAAAGAAAGAAAAGAACAAGCAATATAGGGCTAACCTGTCTTCCATACTTAGTAACCATAAAAGTTGCATGTTTTCAACTCATTATTCCTGCACACTATTAAGGGTATTTAAGGGCTAACACATTCTTGCTTGAGCCCTAATTACCCAACAAAGAATTAACTAGACCAAGTAGAGCCAACCTAGGATCCAACACTAGGGATTTAGAGACACACTCCTTAAGCAAGAATTGAGAAAACCAAATGAAGTGTGCCCAAGCCCTTGTCTGAAAATACCTATTCAAAGAAAACCTAAAACAATTGGCTCTCTAAACACTTGAACCCTAAAAGAAAGGACCCAAAAAAAAAAAAAAAGCTCTCAAAGGAACAAGAGGTAAAGTTGACTCCTTGGGTCAACCAACCTTAAAATTAGGTCACTTTCTCACTCAAAATACCTAAGAGTTCAAGTGTGACTTTAAGCACCCTGATCTTAAGCTAAAATTGGTAGACTTAAGAGGTCAAGATCCCCATTCTGGTCTACCTGGACCCGCAGTGACAAGAGAGGTCGGGTGGGGGAAACCCTGTAACCCGTGGGGACGCTCTACCGTGTAGGGGTCTTCGCGGGACTCTCCCTCTCTGGCTGCCCAGGTAATTCTCAGGTGGACGATCTTTCTGATCAAGGGGTCCATCTGCCCCGCACCTCTATAGCCACCCAACACATTTTTGGGTGCCTTGATTGAGTCCAGCACCTTCTAAACTTACCTCTTCCAACTGTGCATGTACGGAAGGAGGTCTCTAAGACCACCCTTAAGACCTCCTTTAGAAATTCGCTCTCGTCAAGGCCAAGCCTCGACGCCCGTGTTTGTGCAGAAACACCCTCACATTATTCTCTCTTCTGATTCAGAACCAAGTTCTTCTTCTTCCCCCATCATGGCTCAGCCAGTTGAGGAAGAAAATAATCTGGAACACCAGCTCCAGCGACTCAATGACCTCTTCCAAAACTTCGTGCACCCACCACAGCGTCCTATGATGCGGGACCACTACAATCCTGCTGCGGTGGCCATTGAGCCTCGAGTCAGAATCCTGACTGGAGGACCTGATTCCGAACTAAAGCCCAACATGATTCATGCTATACCTAAATTCCATGGGCTTAATTCTGAAGATCCCTTCCAGCACATCAAACAGCTAAAGCATCTGGCCCACACTTTTGGATCAGATGCGCAAAATCGGGATATTCTTCTAATGAAGATGTTCTCCTTTTCTCTTATGGACAAGGCCGCCCATTGGTATCAAACTCAGACCCGGCCGATCAACACTTGGGAAGAACTTCAATCCGAGTTTTTGAAAAAGTTCTTTCCCGTTGATCGGACCAACGCCTTGTGCCATCAGATTACACACTTCACTCAACAATCAGGAGAACCTCTCCATGAGGCATGGGATCGTTTTCAGGATCTCATGAGAAAGTGCCCCCATCACGGAGTTCCTAAATGGGAACAAGTCCAATCTTTTTACCAGGGACTCCGTGAGGACATCCGCCTTTTCGTCAATGCAACTTGCAGAGGAAACATCATGGGTCAACATGAAGACACCGTATGGGAGATTCTTGAAAACATGTGCGAGAACTCCATCAACAATGACTCCATGGGACTATTCGACAGGACGAATACCTGCGCAGCGACGAATCTTAAGGGAGCACATGAGACGCAGGGCCTATCCGCATCAGTCGACCTGGAATTAATGGCCAGTCGATTGGACAAGGTCTCAATCATTGAAAAGAAGGTGGATGAGCTGACTCAGCACTTGCAGCGAGCCACCTCCGCACATAACTCCTTTGCACAACCTCCTTCCACACAGGAGACTGTGCAAAACATCCTCCACCGATCTTCCCCTGGGATGGATCCATATCCATCCCCATCTGATTCTTGGACTGGAAGATCATCCGATCCTTTCTACACCAGCCGGGGGAACTCCATTCCTCCTTTCCCTGATGCTCAGGAGGTTCCTCAGACCTGCGAGGACCTCAACGCCATCCAGAACGACCCATTCTCCAACACTTACAACCCTGGATGGCGAAACCACCCCAATTTTCAGTGGGCGGGAAATTCCCAAACCCAAAGACCACCTTTTCAGTCCCGCCCACAGCCCTCTCGTCACTACCAGCCGCCTCAGCCTCGGCCCAACCCTACTTATCCATCAGGGCCAAATCAAGATCAAATGTCCTTAATCCTTCATACTCTGGCTGACATTCAAAAAATGAATGCGGCTATTCAGAAACAGCACAAGGACGAGCTTACAGAAGTTAAAACTCAACTGGCTCAGTTGGCAAATTCTCGCCAACCAGGCACACTCCCCGCCCAACCTCTTCCTAACCCAAATAACGTGCCATCCCAGAAGCGCGTTATGAATCCAAATTTAGGCCACGCCCAATGGATTTATCAGGCTCCTACTGCTCCATCTCCAGACGAGATGGAAGCCTCAACTTCTTATGCGGGATTTCAGCAGCAGCCACCCCTCCTACCAAACCCAAACCAAAATCAGGCCGGATTAAATTCTGTAACAACACGTAGTGGTAAAACAACTCAAGACCCGCATTATCCGAACCACTCCCAGCCTGATAACCATGACCCTAGGATAGTTATCCAAGGTACCGCTATTCCAGATCCACAACCTGGACCTATCTTAGAAGAACCAACCAAGATCCCGTTTCCCGAGGCCCTGACCAAGGGAAATAAGACCACCAAACCCGTGGCCCCTGAGGAGGACCTGGTCAAGCTCTTTGAGCAGGTCCACATAAACATCCCCTTGATGGATGCAATCCGCCACGTACCAGCTTACGCACGATTTTTAAAGAATATATGTACACCCCAGCGTAAGCCGCGAACCAAGGGAGGGAGCCCAATTGTTCTGTCAGAACAAGCCAGCTCTGTAATCCTCAGTAGACTCCCACCCAAGGCAAAAGATCCTGGAACTCCCCTGATTTCCTGTAAGATAGGTGGTACCCAATTTGATAGAGCATTGTTAGACTTGGGTGCATCCATAAACCTGATACCCACATCCTTACTTGACCATCTAGAAGAATCTGAGCTGAAACCAACCGAGGTGACATTACAATTAGCAGATCGATCTATAAAGTCACCAAAAGGGATTCTCGAGGATGTTATCGTGAGAGTGCGGGATTTCTATTTTCCAGTGGACTTTATAGTCCTAGATATGGATGCACCTGAGAACCCTAGGGATACACCAATCATTCTAGGGAGACCTTTCTTGGCTACTGCTAGAGCCAACATCAGCTGTGAGGAGGGCCAAATAGAGCTTAAGTTTGGAGATCAAACATTGAAAATTGATATATTTAAGGCCCAACAAGGAATTAATTGCAGCGTCATCGAACAAATTTGTGACATCAAGACTTTGGTTGATGAATCACACCTCCTGAATGACTCAATTATGCCTCATCAACCACAGAAGGATCTTGACCCGCAAACAGAGGAGTCGAATCCAGATATGAACAACCCAGTAACTTCCACCCTTGAACCTCACATCTATACTGAACCACCCGCTGCTGCTGAAAACCCCATCCTCGAACTGAAACCCCTTCCTGCTCACTTGAAATACGTATTTTTGGGTTCTAATCAGACCTTTCCTGTGATTATCAATTCCAACCTCAGTCCTGAACAGGAATCCCGTCTGATTATTGTCCTCCAGCAACATCGCAGAGCCATCGGATGGACTCTCGATGATCTGACTGGAATAAGTCCCTCTTATTGTACTCATCATATCTATTCAGAAGAGGGCACACGACCTTCTCGTGAAATGCAGAGACGCTTAAACCCCAATCTGCAGGAGGTCGTGAAAAAGGAGATCATCAAATGGTTAGATGCCGGAATCATCTACCCGATCTCCGATAGTCGTTGGGTGAGCCCAATTCAGGTCGTGCCCAAGAAGGCAGGACTCACCACTATAACGACTGAGATCGGAGAAATCATTCCTACCCGATTAGCCAACTCGTGGAGAGTCTGTATAGATTACCGTCGACTCAATTCCTCCACGAAGAAGGATCATTTCCCACTACCCTTCATTGATCAAATTCTCGAAAAACTAGCGGGAAATAGGTTCTTCTGCTTTCTTGACGGGTACTCCGGTTATAACCAGGTGGCAATCCATCCTGAGGGCCAAGAAAAGACCACGTTCACCTGCCCCTTCGGAACATACGCTTTCCGAAGGATGCCTTTTGGTCTTTGCAATGCACCCGCTACTTTTCAGCGATGCATGCTTGCCATATTCTCAGATATGGTAGGTGATTATCTGGAAGTCTTCATGGATGACTTTTCAGTTTTCGGAGCATCATTCGACGATTGCCTCCAACATTTGGTCCAGATACTCAGGCGGTGCATCGATGTGAATTTGGTTCTTTCCTGGGAAAAGAGCCATTTCATGGTGCCTGAGGGAATTGTCCTGGGACACTCAATTTCGGAGAAAGGTATCCAAGTGGATCGAGCTAAGGTTAATCTGATTTCTCACCTTCCTATGCCTAGCTCGATCAGGGACATCCGATCCTTTTTAGGGCATGTCGGTTTTTATCGACGATTTATCCCTGATTTTTCAAAAATCGCACGCCCCCTGACCACACTTCTCTCCAAGGATGTTCCCTTCGAAATTTCCAAGGAATGCACTCAAGCATTTGAAATCCTGCGTGACCGAATCACCCAAGCCCCGATCCTACAGTCCCCTGATTGGTCTCAACCCTTTGAGATCATGTGTGATGCATCCGACTTCGCTGTAGGAGCGGTTTTGGGACAGAAAAATGACAAGAAACCTGTGGTCATTTACTACGCCAGCAAAACACTCGATGAGGCTCAGCGTAACTATACGGTTACTGAGAAAGAGCTGCTAGCTGTAGTATTTGCCCTAGAAAAGTTCAGATCGTACCTTCTGGGTTCCCGTGTCATCATATACTCGGATCACACAGCTGTGAGGCATCTCCTTGCAAAGAAGGACGCGAAACCTCGATTAATCCGATGGATCTTGCTGTTGCAAGAATTTAACCTTGAGATTCGCGACAAAGCGGGAAAGCAAAACGTGGTAGCTGATCACTTGTCCCGTTTTCCTTCTGAAATAATTGACCCTTCCGGACCCATCACTGAGCATTTTCCCGATGAGCACCTGCTGACTATTGGTACTAGCCTTCCATGGTTTGCTAATATAGTAAATTACTTGGCATCTCATCAGATCCCGTCCGATTGGCCGAAGGCCAAGAAAGACAAATTACGCTCCGATGCCAAGTATTACATTTGGGAAGACCCGTACCTCTTCCGCATAGGTGCCGATCAGATCATCCGGAGATGTGTCCCGGAAGGGGAAGTCAACAATATCCTCTCTTTCTGCCATGACCAGTCATGCGGTGGCCATTTTGCCGGGCATAAAACCGCATCAAAAGTCCTCCAGTGCGGCTTTTACTGGCTCACACTGTTCAAAGACGCATACAGTCACTGCAAGGCATGCAGTCGTTGCCAGACTTTGGGCAACATGAGCCATCGCGACATGATGCCTATGCAACCGATTCTAGTATGCGAAATCTTTGATGTTTGGGGGATTGATTTTATGGGCCCCTTTCCTGTTTCGGATGGTTTCGAATACATTCTGTTGGCTGTGGACTACGTGTCCAAATGGATCGAAGCCATACCGACCCGAACCTGTGATCACAAAATCGTTCTCAAATTCATTCATCAACACATTTTCTCAAGGTTCGGGATTCCTCGTGCAATAATCTCTGATGGGGGGACCCATTTCACAAATGCTCAGTTTAGGTCACTGATGACCAAATACGGGGTGTCTCACCGAATCTCTACTCCTTACCACCCCCAAACTAATGGTCTAGCTGAGCTGTCTAATCGGGAGATCAAGAAAATCCTGCAAGTCACTGTTCGACCTGACAGGAAGGACTGGTCGTCCCGACTTCCGGAAGCATTGTGGGCCTATAGGACCGCCCACAAGACCCAATTGGGCATGTCTCCCTTTAGACTGGTGTACGGAAAGGCATACCACCTTCCCGTCGAACTGGAGCATAAAGCCTATTGGGCAGTACGGAACTGTAATCTAGATCTTTCCAAGGCTGGGACCCACAGAAAACTCCAAATCAGCGAGATCGATGAATTACGCATAGACGCGTACGAGAACTCGCAAATCTACAAGGAGCGGGTTAAAGCCTTCCACGACAAACACATCTCGAGAAAGATCTTTCATCCTGGTCAAAAGGTCCTACTCTTTGATGCCCGACTCAAACTCTTCCCAGGAAAACTAAGATCTAAGTGGGTCGGACCATATTTGGTCCGACAGGTTTTTGGAAATGGAGCAATCGAAATCAGTCCACTCAGCCACGATTCTGAACCTTTCATCGTGAACGGTCAGAGACTCAAGCCGTTCATTGATGTAACTTCTACTGATTTGGCTGAGGCATCTTATATCCTCCTTTCCCCTTGAGCTTATTGCGCCCAGCCGATGGCGTAAAACTCAGCGCTTAACGGGAGGCAACCCGTCATTCTCTTTGGAAACCTGAAACTTGTTCTGACACCTTTTAGCACTCGAAGTTCACCCTTGTAGACAGCCGACCCCAACTCAGATGCTTGCATCTGGGATTTGAAATCGTCCGCAAAAATTCAACCCGACCCATCCACTCATCCAAATTTCTGTCTTAAGGAATGAACTAAGACCCCCTAGGTTACAATGAGGACATTGCAAATCTTAGGCATGGGGGGGTATGAAAGTGCAAAACTTGTAAGAAAAGGTTTCAAACAAAAAAATTCACATATGCCAAAACCACCATAAAAATTAAAAAAAAAAATTTTTTTCGAAAAAGAATAAGAGGAAAAGAGGAGAAGGAAATTTTGTGAAGGAGAAAAGAAACAAAATGAAAAAGGAGCACAAAATTATGAGAAAAAGTGATAGTCATTAGTAAGGAACTAAGGAATTAACCTAAGTTCTAGACCTCATTCAAGAAAAGTGCACAAAGAGATTAGTAAAGAATGCAAACCTTAGGCATTCTTGAATAGACTCTTAGTACCCATTAACATCTGGACACTCCTCAAGAGGTTGAGGAAAATGAAAAGCTGAAGTATTAGGTCTAAGGCTTAGGGAGTATTTGGCCTCGTTAACTAATTTTTGATTTACGGGACTCAGTAACCTAAGCACCCTAACCTCACACACAGCCTGGTTCAGTAAGCGTAAAAATCAGAATCACGCAGAAGCGTCGCAAAATTCTGAAAAGAACACCTAGAATAGGAGCGGCCGATCAACACAAGTTGATTTGGACGAGTTCCCAGCGCGGAGAGGCGGGAAATCCCCTCGAAGATGCGTAGCAAAATATCATCTCCTCAGTGCTTGTCTCCTAGGATATTTACATATCCTACTGGGGGCATGTAAGCACTCTGCTGGTTCAGATTCCATGGATGGCATTATCTCGAAGTGTCAATTGCCAGGGTCTGGATTCGGCCACGGAACACCATGGATGGGATTATCTCGAAATCTCAATAGCCAGGGTTCCGGGGGTTGCCATGGGCGGTGCTATCTCGAAACATCGATCGCCAGGAACCCTTGAGGATTGATGATGGGAGCAAGGAATCTGATACAGACCGTGTTGAAAAGCCAATCCTAGGCTAGAACTAAAAAGAAAAAGAGAGAGAAAACTCTCCAAACAGAAAAACTTTCTATCTCTCTCTTACAAAACGCACTGCGAACTGAGCCAGGGCTAAAATCATTTCAAGCACGGGTGCTTTAACCACGAAGTCCAATAAACCTTAGGTTAGTTCTTGTGGATCTTAAAAACCTTTGCTAAAAGACTGAGGCTAAGGCTAGACAGATTTGGATCTTGATTGGTACTAGAGTACCTTTTAGGCCTATGGTCAGCATTCTAACCTAATCTATGCTCAAATAAAAAAGGCACTTATCTAAAACTATTAAAAACTTCATGGTCTAGAACAAGGGTTGAAACCTTAAGTTTTTGCTAAGGGACTAGCAAAAGCTAGGCATGGGGGTATGATGAGAACCTCATCATGAGCCATAACTAGCTCATTTTGACCTAATACAAAGGATAAAAGCTCCTACATATCTCAAGGAAAGGCTTAACTCAGAGAATTCTGAGTTTGAGAAGAAAACAAGTCATAAGAGGTAAAAATGCAATTTTACCAGTATAATCTGCATACAGGGTAATTCAGGACCCAAACATAGGTCAAAGCAGCTTAATAAGAATAAAAGTGGGATGAGATGATCTAGCAAGGGCTACAGCACTTCCAAGAAACTAAATGATAATCTGTAACCCTAAAACAATCCACTTCAATTCACAAGGTTCGAGGCAAAGTAAAAATAGAATAAACCCTCTAAAATTCATAGAAAAATAATCTCTAGGGTTTAGAACCTTCAATTTGGCCTTCAGAACCCATTTTGACCTACATTGAGAACCATGCCCAATTAATAACTTAATTTGGGTTTTTGCGTAAATTGACCGGTCAAACAAGGTTTAATATAGAAATGAAATTCACCATCAGATTCCTTAGGTCCTAATTAATCATGTATAAAAACTTGAGCCTAAGAAGAAACCTCCTTGACCGACTTTACACTTTGGTCCTCATATATTTACTCTTTGGCCCTCAACTTTTGAACCCTCGCATTTTGGCCCCTAACTCTCCTTCGTTCTTTGCGATCAGGTCCCCCCTGCAAAACCTGCCAGCACCATGCTCCGGCGACCTTGCGCGGAGCATGGCGCCGCGCAGGGTGAGGGGGGGACCTGGCAAGTAAACCGGGGGTG
This sequence comes from Thalassia testudinum, assembly GCA_037157565.1. Classification (NCBI taxonomy): domain Eukaryota; kingdom Viridiplantae; phylum Streptophyta; class Magnoliopsida; order Alismatales; family Hydrocharitaceae; genus Thalassia; species Thalassia testudinum. The sequence goes on along the minus strand of JAZHRO010000039.1, from coordinate 96,913,135 downwards.
CCCTGCGTCGTCAGCCGTCGCAGGGACACCCCCCTGGTCGTTGTAACCCACCATATCGGCCGTGCGAACGCACGGACGGTATGGGTTCTTGTTTCCGGCCATCCTCCGGCGAGGGAGACACGTCGTCTCCCTCCACCTTCCTCCCTGTTTGATCCCTATAAATACCCCCCGTTGCTCCACCGACCGGGGCAGCTCGGGTCTGACGGAGAAAACCCCCAACTTTCCTCTCTTCTCTCTCCGGCAGACGCTCACCAGCTCCGGCGGTTCCTCCCCCTTCTCCTCTTCGCTCTGCCGCAATACCAGCAGCAGAGGCTTCCTCCCCTGCTCTTCCCGCGCCACGCCGCACCCAGCTGGCGCCTCTCCGGCTCTCTGCTCGCCGCCGCCCCTTTCCCTGAGCATCGTCTTCTCCGGCGACAGTCGATACGACTGTCGCCCTGTTCCTCCCCCTTCGTCCCTGCAAGTAAGCTATAACTACTCCCCTTCTTCCCCTCTTTCTTTCCCCGCCTTCAATTTATTCAATTAGGCCCTCGACCGACCCTGACCATCGTCACCCCCTTCGTCTCCGGCCACCCTCCGGCGAGATGCTCCCATCGCTCCACAGCCTCACACACCTCGCCGACCCTCACCGAACCTCCGCCTCATCACACTGAGCACCCCCCACCCCTTCACTGCCACTCCACACCTCCGTAACGCTTCCCCCAACAAACCCATCCTCCGACCCACAGTCCGACCTAGGGCAGCCCTTGCACGCTGCCCCACGCCTCGCCACCACCCACATGAGCTTCGCCGCACCCTGGCGAAGCTCCCGGCACTTTCTGATTAGGCCGAGAGGCCGTTCTTCTGTGAACAGGCCACCCGACCTCCGCCGCCATTGCCGTGCAGAAGGAGCTGCTTCCGCCTGCAGCTACAGGCGCGCCACGCTCAGCGCCACGCCCAGATTCGACTCCCAGGCCTTGCGAGGCATTTCGACAAAACACCAGGCTCGCAGCTAAGGCAGAAGGCTTCGCGTGACGCCGCGATCTCCCGCTGCTTTCCCCATTGCGGGCGCGCAATTGAGGTGGGACATTTAGTCCCACCTCGGAAAAGTCCGAAGAGGCGCAGCGATATAAGATGAAAAAGTGCTGGAGGCTTACTGCCTCAGCACACGGGGTGAGGTCCCCTTCACCCGCCCGGTTACCCGGTCTCGTCCGCGCTCACGCCCCGCGGACCCGACCCGACCCAACTTAGACTGACCTGCACTCCTCGCCCACCACGCACGCCGGTGGGCCTGGACACGGGCACGACCCGTACCCGATTACCCGGCAGCTCTGGGAGAGCTTTCCCAAGAGTGGTTTCAGAGAGAGAGAGGCGCGGGGGAGAGGGTAGAGTAGGTTTTGTCCTCTGACGTAAGCTCTGAAGTGTGCAGGAACAGGTGAAGAAGAAGGAAGCTGAGGAAGACACTGTAGCAACAGGCAGTTTAAGTCGTCTGATTTGGAAATCAGACGACGGCCTGAAGGGAAAAGAAGAAAGAAGGAGGGGCGACGTCCCTGACCGGAAAAAGAAAAGACGGAAGACGGGGATCTGCAGCAAGAAAGAAGATCACCTCTGCAGAACAAAGAAGAAAGAAGGAGATCTGAAGAAAGAAAGAAGAGCATCACCTCTGCAGAACTAAGAAGAAGAAGATCACCTCTGCAGAACAAAGAAGAAAGAAGGAGATCTGAAGAAAGAAAGAAGAGCATCACCTCTGCAGAACGAAGAAGAGGCAGATCTGAGACGAGGAGAAACAAAGAAAAAAAGACACCACATTCTTTCTCTCTCTTTGTTTATTTTTGCAAAAGAAACATGTATATCTCTAAAATACAGTTTGCTCCCTGAGTTCGACCTCGGGAACTCTTTTATTTTCCGAGTAAAAATTTATATATTTGAAATGATGGCAATAACCGGCTATATTACAACAACATAACAATAAAACCCGATTATCTCTCGAAGCCATCGTTATCAGAGCCCAACCAGTGGGTCTGGCTTTTCAATTCTAGACTTAAATTATTTCCAGGAAAGCTTAAGTCCCGCTAGGATGGGCAGTATGTTTACAACGCTTTGAATGTGTTTTTAAAGGTAAAAGCTATCTCATTGTAGTACAGTCGATCAAGCGTTATTGACAAATAAGAATTTATTGCTCGAAATTGTAAATCCGAGGTCGAACACAGGGAGCAATTGGGTATTTAAAAACTTAAGAGCACAACTCTCAATTTAATAAAAAGCAATAATCAATCCAATCAAAATTAAGAAGTGAAAAAATGTAGTTGTGCTACAGTGCAAAATCAGGATAGCTCAAAAATTGGACGTCTGATGTAAAATCAGACGTCTTAAAAGTTTCTGCTACAGTGCACGACTTGTCCTTCTCTTTCTGATTTTTGCCTTCTCTTTCTCTCTTCTTTCTTTTTCTCTACGGCTATGCTTCTTTTGCCTTCAGTCTTCTTTCTTCTTTTCTTCTTTGTCTTCTTCTTCTGTCTCTGCTTGGCCTCTCCTTCTTCTTTTCTTCTTCAGCTTTTGCCTTCTTTGGCTTCTTCTTCTCTTCTTTTTCCTCTGCAGCCTTCTTCTGCGGCTAAGTCCCTCCTGCCTTCTTCTTCCTTGGCCTCTGCCTTGTCTTTCTTCTTCTTCTTCTTCTTTTTCTTTTCCTTTCTCTTTGGTTTGCCTTTCCTCTTCAGCCACGCCTCCAATTCCTTCCTTCTTCTTCAAGTGCCTGCCCTTGGCTTGCCTTCGCTTCCTCAGCTCCTTCTTCTTCCTTGCCCTGCACAGCACAGCAAAACCTACCCCTACCCTCTCCCACGTCACTCTCTCTGCTTCTCTCTTCGGTTCGCTCTCCCAGAGATGAGTAATCAAGTTAGGTTTCGCGTTCCCGGGTCCAGGCGCACCAGCGTGGGTGGTGCGCGAGGAGTGCGAGGTTTATTGGGTCAGGCAAGCCAGGTCCGCGTAGCGTGGGTCGCGGATGAGGCGCAGGAGTGGGCGAGGGGACCTCACCCCGTGTTCTGAGGCAACCAAGAGAAAACACAAATTCAATTTATCCTCGTCACCTGCGCTAAGCGTTTTCGAGGTGGGACTAAAGTCCCACCCGCTTCTGCATGCGCCCGCAGGAGGGAACTCCACTCAATTGGAGCAGCTGGGAGCCTCGCGAAGTCTACTCTCAAGTTGGTTACGTTCGCACATTCAACGCGCGTCGCCTAGAGCCCTTATGCCTGGAGCTCTTTGCAAGCTTGCTTGCTTCTACGTTAATGGCGGAAGGGGGCTCAGATTTGCACGACACAAAGATAGCCTTGCGGCCCTGTCAAACAACAGGGAAAGCTTCGCTGTGTCACGGCGAAGGTGAGGCAGGGGTTGGCGTGGCGCAGGACGACCTAGGTGTGCGTGCCTAGGTCGGACTGTGACCGTGCTTGTGGGTTTGTTCGGTGGAAGTGTAGAGCGTGCGTGGTGGTCAGTGGATGGGCGGAAAGTGATCAGTAGGTGATGGCGAAGGTGATGAGGTTGGTGGCGAGGTGTGTGGAGGTGCGGAGCGGTGGATGCACCTCGCCGGTGGTTGGCCGGAGATGAGGAAGACGAAGGTGGACAGTGGTAATCGAGGGGCGATTTATGAAATTAGATAAAGGAAAATGAAGAGTGGGAGGAGAGGAACTTATCTGCGGGTATTGGGACGAAGGGGAGGCAGAGGAGATGAGCGGTGCGTATGTGCCGTCATTGGGGAAGAAAGCCCTGAGGTGAGGATGACCGCAATGAGGAGGAGGTCGGAGAGGCGTGCACTAGTGCGGCACAATGCGGAGGAACGAGACGAAGCTAACTTTGCCGCTGGTATGGTGGCAGAGCGACGAGAGGAGGGAGGAGAGATCATCGGAGCTTGCAGGCATTTGACTGGAGATGAGGAAGGAGGAAATTGAGAGGGTATCTGCAGCCAAATCAAGCTTGAAAGATGTGGCTGGTCCGGGAGCTTCTTTTATAGGCACAGGCAGAGCGTCAAATGCTTGGAAGGCGAGCAAAATTCTCGCCGGAGGTCACCACGGGTACGATACCCATGCCTCTTGAGCATTCGCACGAGTGGTATGGTGCAAATTAGGGCATGGGAAGCTGCTCAGACGGTAGGGGATTTCTCAAAGGACCCCCTTTCAAATCTAAGAGCAGCTCCCTGGGGAAGCAAGGAGAAATCCTCCTCGAAACTTCGCCGGAGGTATGGGTCTTCTGCTGCAATGGCAGAGGGATCGGAATGCAGAAAGTGACGAGAAGATAGGGGGGTCTGTGCAAGTATTTTCAGAAGTTAGGGGTCAAAATGTAATTGGGTGGACTATTTTGCAAAGTAGGTCAAGATGACCTTCCCTTAGGTCCAAATTTTGGTACAAACCTAATTTGGACCTAAGAAATCTAATGGTGAAGTTGGATTTTAGGTTTGACCACGTTTGACTGGAAATTTTACACAAAAACTCAAATTAGGTCAAATAATGAGCTAGGACCCCTATCTAGGTCAAAATAGGTTCCAAAGGCCAAATTAAAGGTTCTAAATCCTAGAGGATATTTTTCCATGAATTTTAGAGGGTTTAGTTGATTTTTATCCTGACTGAAACCTTGTGAAATTAAGTGGATTTGTTTTAGGGTTATAGATTATCATTTAATTCTTAAATCTCACCATAATCCTTTTCTGACTAAACCATCCCACTTTTCCTCTTATTAAGTCCAATTGACCTATTTTTAGCTCCTAAAAAATCTTGTTGATGTACTACAATAGTAAAATTACAGTTTTACCCTTTGTTTCATGTTTCTTCCCAGATTAGTGATCCCTTGAATTAGGCCTTTCTCTTGGTTATGTAGGAGCTTTTGTTCTCTTTTCTAGGTCAAAAAGAGCTAGTTAGGGCTCATGATGAGGTTCTCATCACCATACATTGTTATCAATGCCTTCCCTCATGTAGCTGTAGAGATTCGAAACCTTACTTCTGGTGCGAGCTTTAAAGTAAATGGCCAACGACGTAAACCTTATGTTACTCTTTCAGATTATCAGGCTTTGGAAGCACTTCGGCTTGAGGAGCCTTAGCTCCTGCCCTCTCCTCCTCAGGTGATATTCTTCTATGTCTTTATTTTTTTTCAATGAGGACATTGTCAGTCTTAGTCATGGGGGGTATAACCTAAGGATGTTTATAGCATTTATAAATATTTGCATGCATTTAAGATAGTGCATTAGCCAAAAAAAAAATCTCTTTTGTTTCTTGTGCTGAATTGGTTAGTCTCGAGCAAAAGTTCTTATCAAGGAGGTTTTATTAAAGATTTTCTTCTTAGATTATTTCTAAGTTTAGAATCCAATACAGTTACTTCACTTGCACATAGACTGAGTAATGGATCTTTGTAGAAAATCAATAAGCATTTTTAGTCTACTGAACCCTTGGACAGTTAATAAGGAGTCAGGCATACTATCTTCTATTAGATCCACCTCATATTTGTGAGAAGAAAGTAGAGATACTACTGGTGCGCTAAGTCTAGTGCAAGGACTCTTAAGTTCTGGATAATTAGATGATGATACCTCAGAGTTAGGCATAGTTTTTTCTCTCTATTCCTGTGTGCGTACATTGTGTAAATTCCTGAGAGTCACCAAATAAGGTAGATATATAGAAATAGAGTCCTAATAAAACTATGACTATGGTGGATGGTTACGACCGTCCTTCATAGAGTCCTCAGCTGAGGGAGGGTAATAGTTTCAAAGGTCAGAAATACGCTTGTCCTATCCATTCCTTCCCGGTGCCGAGAGTAGACACTTCCGCCAAATAAGCCACACAATATCCTTTTAACCATCATCATCCCTAATAATGCCTCATAAATAAAAGTCTGCATCATGTTGTGTTGGAGTTATAAAAAGAAAAAAAAGGAAAAAAAAAGAACAAAAGAGAAATAATTATATATATAAAAAAAAGAGAAAAAAAGGGGAGAAAAAGAAAAAGAAAATAGTTCAAGTTAATAGTTTTATCTTCGTATCATTGTTTTATTATATGTCGATGTTTTTGAGGCAACAACAAAAACACCCATTGTAATCCACCAAATATGATCCATACCTACTTCTCAGTATTTCTGATCACCCGAATACTGGCTGAGGACCTCTGACTTAGTTGTAGGGTTATTAGGACTTTAATTGAAGTGTAAATGCCAAGTGAGGCCACCAAATATTGAGTACAGTTACAAAATCTGGCAAGATATGCAATCTCAGAAAAGAAGGAAAAAGAGAGTGAGTGAGTGCAAGGGAACGCAAAGAGAGCACAGTGTTTAGCCTTTCGCTAAGTTGGCTTGTTTGATAGTCTAGAGATCTAGAGTCTGCAGTACTAGATTACATGTAGCACCAGATGAGTGTGTGCCACCAAATGTAAATCCATTCAACTTAGTATCTCCTACCTAAGCCAAAAAGTCAGGGTCAAATTATAGATCATTTGTTGCTTTATCCCCGAGGGAGATAGTTGCCTACCCTGATATAATTTTATCAAGGGCTAAGTACAAACTTCAAATGTAGTTGGCTTTTCAATTGGATCTGTTACCTAGGCTACTATCATTTCACATTGGTCTGGATCTCTAAATTTTTGGAAAGAAGAAATCTTTTGGTCACTTCATTCACTTTCCACTTTTGCGAGGGACTAGCAAAAACTAGGCATGAGATCATTTGATAAGACCACATTTATAGGCTAATAGTATGCATAAATACCTAGTTGTTAGAATAATGTCTACATGTAAATAGCATACTTAAATTTATAAACAGATTAGTTTATAAAAATGATTGCATGCATATTTTATATTTAGAAGATAATGTTCATTATGGTGACATGCATGTATTACCTGAATTATTGTGGATTACCTTTGTAAATAGCCCATTTATTTTTCTTTCTTTTCTTCTTTTCCCTTGTAGAAGCCATTGCAACAGCCGTAATGCATCCACCGCCACCAGACTTCTTGCAACAGCCGCAACTCATCCCTAATGGTAGATTTATTCGTTGGGTTGCGAGATGAGATGCATGGCGGGGGAGAAACAAACGAGAGAGGCGAGACGTTTAAAAGATGGTCGGGGCTCTCCATCATCTTCTTCCTCCCGCCTGCACCGTGCTCCGAACGTGCATCGTGGACCCAGGCCTGCATTGTGGATCGACGCCGGCCTCACCTCTTCTCCACTAGCCTCAACGTGGTGGTACTTGGTGACAGAGAGCGCCACCACCAGCCGTTCCCCCAACATCTCCTCCCCATCACCAACGCCATCACCACAACCCACCACCACAAGACCGGCCGCTCGCTCTACGCATGTTGCTCCACGCTCCCTCTAGCGGCCAGCAGCAGTTCATGCGCACCCCTCACGGCCAGAAACCACACGCCTGCGTCGCTCCATGTGCACCAGCAGCAACCGTGCGCCAGGCGCGCACAACACCCGCGGGCAATAGCCCCATGCATGACCTCCTCTCCTTTTTCTTCCTCCTTCACCATCAGCTGCACCAATAGAAAGGAACCCAAAAAACCATCGGTGACCTCCCAATGCAGCCGTCACCTCCAGCCAAGATCCTTCATGCCATTGACTCCCTCGCGCTTGCCTCGACACCATAACCTCAACCCCACCTTTAGCCACACCAATTGACCACTCAACAGTCGGCCGTTGAACCTCACCACCGGTGGCATCCAAAGCTTCGACCGGTGAGCTCTGGCCATCTCCGTCGACGCCACGACCACCATCACGAACCTCTTTGAACGCTCAACCTCCTCGGAGCTTCGCACGCCTGACCGCGGCCTCCTCTTCTAACACACATGAGAGGAAGATTTCCTCTGTTTTGGGTTTAATTTAAATTTACATTGCATGCCATTGATGAAAGATGGGATTTTTTATTTTTGGATTATTATATTGAGGTGAATTTGCAAGGATACACTTACATTTTCTTGAATTGGCTTGACTTATGTTATGCACATCATTTAACATTGAAATTAGATTCAGATTTGCATGCAACTAAAAATTAAATGACATGCCACAAAACATGCATCATCTACCTATTTTTGGGAGCTTGATTTCTAATGTGAAATTTATATAAATAGCCCTGAACTTCTCATGAAATTGAAAGTTACATTCAGAGCAGCATATTTATTGAATTGATTTCATGAATGTCTCTGCTTACATGATGGCTACATACCCGTGAATTTATTGCAGTCGTTCCTCCTTGTGGATACAACCTAATCCATCATGGTTAGTTTTACTGATAATTAGTTTTGTTCGGGATTTTTCCACCACGTGGTTTCACTGCGACGATGTATTTTTTTTACACATTATCTATAAGAGAAAATCGCCTGATCATGGGGGTGGAGGCCTGCTGAGTTGAGTTGCTGGAGATCTCTTCTTATGCAGCAGGAAGGTGGAGAGGGAGATGGAGGGTCGCACGAAGACCATCAATGCAAGATCTACATTCACGGCTCGACAATGAAGGCAGTGCTGTAGCCGTTGGAAGAAGAAAAGTTAATAAAATATAATAATAAATCAAGGGTTATTTATCTATAACACCTTAGAAGAAATGTTAAATCAAACACTATATGTAATGCAACCTATTTCAATGCATGATATTCTAAATAAATTCTAAATGATATTATCAATGCATGTAATGCATGAAATGCATGAAATAGGTAATTTTATGTTATCCTATTTACATATTAATGTATGCTATATAAATGTACATGTTAACTTAGTGTTTCGGTAATAAAATACATAAGTAGCCCACAAATATGGTCTCATCAAATGCACCCATGCCTAGTTTTTGCTAGTACCTAGCAAATTCATGCAATATCCCAGCTCTCAAAGTGGACTAGCCAACCCAATTGATTTTCCGTTAGAATCCTATTAAGTACAAACTTTAGACCTAAAGTTCCCAAGTAGTTGCTAAGTTACAAACTAGGTCGGTTAAAGAGAAGTTGCAGGCACAAGTTTCCTCAATTTCTAGCTCTACCCTAGGTTTTATTGGTCCCAGAGATTATAGCATCCATGCATGTGTAATGGTATGATTTATTTAAGGTTGGTATGATTGCCAACCTAGAAAGAGGATATGTATATATATATATATTTTTTTGTTTGATTCTTTAAGTTTAACCTTGGATCTGCTATCAACATGGTCTGTGTTGGATTCATTGTCCACATCACCGTACCTCGAAGGGTGCCTGGCTTTCGATGCTTCGAGATAACACCACCCATAGCGACCCCAAGAACTCCTGGCAATCGACACTTCGAGATAGTATCGCCTATGGATTTCTAAAGCGAATTCAGGCCAGTGGCAATAGGCACTTCGAGATAGGGCTGCCCATGGTACCTGAACTGCACAATGCGCTTACATGCCTCCAGTAGGATGGACATCCTAAGAGAAAAGCGCCGAGGTGGAGACATGTTATCATCGCATCCTCAAGGTGAGTATATACTCCGCCTCTCTTGTGGTAGGAACTCTTCCAATCAACTTGTGTTTTCAAGCTTCTCCTAAGTCAGAACTAAGAGAACCAAATTTTTCTCCAAGAAAGGAATTAAGGTTATCATTATTTACACAAGACCAAGTGTGTGTGAAATGTGGATGCTTAGGTTACGAGGACCCGTAAACCAAAAGGTAGTAAAAGACATCAAGTACTACTCAGCCTTTAACTCAATCTCTAGCTTTCCTTCCTCAACCTCTTGAGGAATGGTCCACAACTTAACTCCTACTTGAGTTTTTTTAAGTCCACAAAGGATCCTAAAGGTTTAAAGCTAGTAGCTCAACTTAGCTTCTAAGTCAAACCCTAGAGTCAACTTAGTCTAACCTAAAGTTCTGGTTTGCCTAAGAATGCAGGGCCCAACCAGTTAAGCTCAAAAATGCAAATTTTTTCTTTTTTTGGAAACAATGCAAATGTATGCAATGCAAAATGTTTTAAGTAAATGCATGAATGCACTATGTATAAATGCTATGTATGAATGCCTCGGGTCCTATCCCCCCCCATGCATGGTTCAAACAATGTCCTCATTGAAAGTAAAATAACCAAGGGAAGAGGTTACCTGAGGTAGGAAAGAAAGGAGCTAAGGCTCCTTGAGAGTGACCTCGTCAACCAGATGGCCATCCAAAGTAACTTACGGTTTTAATCGTTGGCTGTTGACGGTAAAGGGTGGTGCTGAAGAGGAAGGGCTCTTGATCTCCATAGCCCCATGCGGAAACACTTTGGTGATAATGTAAGGCCCATCCCAACGTGATTTCAATTTCCCTAGAAAAAGCTTAAGTCTGGAATTGAAAAGCCAGACTTGTTGGTTGGGCTCAAGGTCTTTCTAAGGATATTCTTATCATGCAAGACCTTAGTTCTCTCTTTATAAGCTTGGATGTGTCATAAGCATCATTCCTTAACTCCTCAAGCTTAGTCAACTGCAGTAAACGTGCTTTACCAGCTTGCTTTAAATCCATGTTGACACTTCGGATAGCCCAAAGTGCCCTATGTTGAAGTTCAACGGGTAAGTGGCACACTTTCCCGTACACTATCCGGAAGGGAGACATACCCAAAGGGATTTTGTAGGCCCTTCGATACTCCCATAAAGCATCATCAAGCTTTTGGGACCAGTCCTTCCTATCTGGCCTAACAGTCTTTTCTAAAATGTTCTTGATTTTCCTATTTGACACTTCAACCTGGCTACTCGTCTGAGGATGGTAAGGGGTAGTAATCTTGTGAGTTACTACCAGACTCCTAAGTAGCCGATTGAAGTGATGGTTTCGGAAATGAGGTCCCCCATCACTTATAATTGTCTTGGGGTAGCCAAAGCGAGATATGATATTGGCCTTCACAAATTTCAAGACCACAGAGTGGTCATTTGTGCCTGTAGGAATGGCCTCTATCCACTTGGAGACGTAATCCATTGCCACCAAGATATACTCAAATCCATGGGATGAAGGGAAGGGACCCATGAAGTCTATCCCCCAAACATCAAAAATTTCCACAGGTTGGATAGGGTGTTAGGACATCTCATTCCGCTTTCCAATCGTTCCAGTCCGTTGACATCTAAGACAGGCCTTAACAAAGTTATGGGAGTCCTTAAATAAAGTAAGCTACCAAAAATCGAACTAGAGAACCTTAAAAGTTATTTTCTTAGCACCAAAGTGTCCTCCACAATGAAGTTCATGGAAAAATCTCAACACGCTTTGTTGCTCCTCTTCAGGCACACGTCTCAATACTTGATCTTGTCAAGAATAAATAATTCTGGCTCTTCCCAATGAAAGAATCTAGCTTGGAAAATGAATCTCTTCCGTTTCTGCTCATCCAAAGAGCCAGGAGTTTCTCCAGTGACCAAGTAATTAACTGTATCTGCATATCAGGGTGAAGTTGGTGTTACCGCTATAAGGGTTTCATCGGGAAATGTCTCGCGAATGTCTCCAGTTGGAGAGTCATCAAGTGGGCGGTGAGATAGGTGGTTAGCCACTACATTTTCCACTCCTTTCTTTTCACAAATCTCTAAGTCAAACTCTTGAAGGAGTAGAATCCACCTAACTAAACGTGGCTTAGAGTCCTTGGCAATGAGATGTTTCACTGCCGCATGATCAGTAAAAATGACCACCTTGGATTCAAGAATATAAGACCTAAACTTCTCCAGAGCGAAAACTACAATAAGTAATTCCTTTTCAGTGATGGTGTAGTTTTGCCGTGGTTCGGTTAAAGTCTTGCTGGCATAGTGCAACACATGTGGTCTTCTCTCAACCTTTTGTCCAAGGACTGCTCCCACTGCGTAATCCGAGGCATCACACATCAGCTCAAATGGGAGTGTCAATCTGGAGCTCGGAGAATAGGCGCAGAGGTCAAGGCCTCCTTCAGCGTGTGAAGAGCCTTGGCACACTTTGAATCAAAATCGAAGGAAGATTCCTTCACCAATAAGTCGCAAAGTGGCCTAGAAATTTTGCTGAAATTCTTAATGAATCGCCTATAAAAGCCTGCATGACCCAGAAAGGATATAATCTATTTGACATTCATAGGCAATGGGAGTTTGGAAATAGAATCAACCTTAGCCTTATCTACTTCCAAGCCTCTCTCAGACACAACATGCCCAAGTACAATACATTTTTGTACCATGAAGTGGCTTTTCTCCCAGCTGAGGACTAAACTAGTCTCTTTACATCTCTTCAGCACATTCTCTAGGTGCAGGAGACACTGGTTGAAAGACGAGCCGTAAATGGAGAAGTCATCCATAAAAACCTCGACACACTCGTCAATCATGTCTGAGAAAATGGACATCATACACCGCTGGAAGGTTGCTGGTGCATTACATAATCCAAATGACATACGCCTAAACACAAAAGTACTGTAGGGACTGGTAAAAGTTGTCTTATCTTGGTCATCGGGGAAGATTGCAACCTGGTTATATCCAGAATATCTGTCTAAAAAATAGAAATATTTGTTCCCTACCAATCTCTCTAGGATATGATCAATAAATGGCAAGGGAAAGTGATCCTTCTGGGTAGCAGTGTTCAGTTTGCGATAGTCAATGCAAACCCTCCAACCAGTTGAGGGTTTGGTCACCACTTGTTCACCCTGGTCATTTGTTTCTACCGTAAAGCCTGCCTTCTTTGGCACCACATGGATTAGACTAACCCATTTGCTATCTGTGATGGGATAAATGATCCCAGCGTCCAACCACTTTAGAATCTCCTTTTTAACCACCTCCCTCATGTTGGGGTTAAGACGTCTTTGCATGTCTCGAAATGGTTTGATGGAATCATCAGTATAAATGTGATGCATGTAGAGTGTAGAGTCTATACCCTTAATATCAGCAATCATCCAAGCTATGGCTTCCTTGTGCCTTGATAAATAGTCTAGCAAGGCTCCCTCTTGCACTTCAGATAGTGTAGATGAGATGATTACAGGAAACGTATCATTTGGCCTAAGGAATACATACTTGAGAGAGTTTGGGAGGGGTTTTAGTTCAAGGTCGGGGGTTTGTATGGTTGAGGGTTCATAATAGAAGTCCCCATCTCAGGTAGCAGATCTACCTTAGGCAGGTATGATGGGGAAAGAGACTCAGTAGAAACTCCAAGCAATTCCTCAAGTTCTAGTACATCCCCTTCACATTCCTCCAAGAGATGGGAATGCTCATTTAGCATGACATGCTGAAGGGGGTCGTCACATAAAATTGCAGGAATTGTCTCTTTAATCAGATCATCTGCCACCTCAACTTGGGAACAATCATCAAATCCAGCTTGTTTATAAGCATCAAACACATTAAGCCGAATTTTCCTATTCCCAAAGCCCATTTTTAACACCTCAGTGTGACAATTAATTGAAGCATTAGAAGTCGCAAGAAAAGGGAGGCCCAAGATGATGAAGGGCTTGATTGGTTTGTTGGTAGGGTTAGTGTCCAGTACTAGAAAGTCAATAGGGAAGAAGAAATCCTCCACTCTCACGAGGACATCTTCTAGCAGGCCCCGTGGTGTCTTCAAAGAACAGTCTGCAACTTGGAGGATTACAGGGGATGGCTTCAGATTACTCCTCCAAGTTGTTCATATACATAGCTCGGAAGGATGTTTACCCCCGCACCCAGATCAAGTAGAGCCTTGTCTATATGTAGGTCGCTAAGGACCACTGAGATGTATGGGGCTCCTGGGTCCATAAGTTTCGAGGGTCTCCCATATTGTATAATTGAGTTAATAGAATCAGGCAGGACAACCTTTGATTGGACCTGTTTCCTCGATTGCTACTTTTTCGTGCACAGGTCCTTTAGAAAGCAGGCATAGGACGGAATCTGCCTGATGGCTTCAAGCAAGGCAGGTTAATCTGCACTTTAAAAGTCTTCATGATTTTGTCTGTCCTATCTTTGTCTCCAGATGAGCCAGCAGAAGTCTACCCATAGTCAGATAAGCGCTCTGGAAAGGGCACTCTCAGTTTTTGGGTGGAAGGGTTGTCATGTCAGGTAAGTGGGGGAATGGAGACAACCTCTTTCGGTGAGGTGATTTCAAGAGGAGAAGAGTTGTGCGGCTCTTCTCCGGTGGGGGCGAAAGTTGGGGTGGATGGGTTTTCAGAAGGTGGGACTGTAGGAGCATCAGGTTTGGAAATTTCTTTCCCACTCTTTAGAATAGTCACCGCCTGGGCTTGCTCCCTAAAGATAATCCCTTTCTCTTTAGGGTTCTTAGATGAACTGGGAAGCTTCCCAGTCTCCCTTTTGCTCATGGCCTCAACAAGGTGTCCAATTTGTGATTTCATCTCATTGATTGCCTTGTCATGAGATTGGATGATCATGCTTTGATTCTCCTACATGGCCTTCAGCATGGCTTTAAGCTCATCCATCTCAGAAGTCTTGGATGGTTGGGAGGGAATAGGAGGTTGATTATACTGTTGAGTCTGAAAGGGTTGGGGTTTGTAATTCCCTGAATTAGAGACATTCCCCTGTTTCCATGAAAAATTGGGGTGGTTCCTCCATTTCTCATTATAGGTGTTGGAAAAAGGGTCATTACGAGGTCTAGGATGGAACCCTTGGGCGGAATTCAGGTCCGCCTGTAAAAGGTTAGGGAATTGGGAGGCCAAATGACAATCCATAGTAGCATGCGTATTGCCTTGGCAAATGGAGTATTCAGAAGCTTGGGAAGTGGAGGCATTTGGCATGAGTTGGTTAGGGTTTGACATAAGCCTTTCCATATTTTGGTTCAACAATTGAATCTGGAAGGCTAAATTCTGGGTATCCCTAGCCTCATTTGCCTCAATCTTTCGTTGCATAAGAGTGGGTTTCCTATCCAAATAGGTAGAATTTAGGTGGATAGAATTCTCACTCAAGGTCTCAAAAAGCTCCCAAGCCTCATCTTTAGTTTTTGTGAGAAAGGTTCCTACACAGGAACCATCCACTGTTTGCTTGTGCTTGTCATTTAATCCAGTGTAGAACCTTTCTACAAGTTGCCATCTTGGCACTTGATGATGGGGACATAAGCGTAACAAATCTTTGAAGTGCTCCCATGCATCATGAAATTGTTCTCCATCTTGTTGAGCAAAACCTATGATTTCCGTCCTATAGTGATTAGTTTTACTCGGGGGGAAATATTTTTTCAAAAACTCTCCCTTCAAGGCATCCCAAGTATCCACTCTACCATCTAGAGTGTGATACCAATGCTTTGCCTTATCCTTGAGGGAGAAAGGGAAGAGGGTTCGCATTTGGGCATCATCAGTAACACCCTACAATCTCACCATGGAACAGACCTCGGTGAATTCCTCCAGATGCCTGTAGGGGTCCTCCCTAGAATTACCATAGA
Organism: Thalassia testudinum; assembly: GCA_037157565.1. Lineage (NCBI taxonomy): Eukaryota > Viridiplantae > Streptophyta > Magnoliopsida > Alismatales > Hydrocharitaceae > Thalassia > Thalassia testudinum. The sequence continues at coordinate 96,897,902 of JAZHRO010000039.1, read as the reverse complement.
ATGAGGGAAACAAAGATATGGTACTCTCTTGATTTCATATGGATTGTTCCCCCCAGGTCTTCTCAGTGTATGGCTAGGTTGGTTGGTAGGGATAAAATAGTCTCTCAATGAATGTTGATTCTCCATTATCTCTTCTTCAGCCATCTCTCCTCTCTTGGTTGACTCTCCTAAGGATTCTTTCAGGTTCTGAATTAAACACAAGTTGTCTCCTCAGAGATCACCTACCAAGCATACACAAACACAATTCCAAAGGACTTTTATGTCTTTAATCAATTAAGGCCTTTGAGATTTTAGTCTAGTTGTAGGTGACAATACAAATTGCCCAATCAATTACGTGCCTATTGTCGACCTATGCATTACCTTAATGAAGACCTAATTGGAACTTAGGTGCTTTGCCCTAAAGTTCAAATGGTAAAGTACTCCAAGGATGAAAGATCGAGGGATGCAATTAGGCCTAAGCCTTCCTTTGAAGTTGTGCTTTCGCGATGCTTCTTAACTACCCTAAAAAATCTGTGACAGGGTATCCCCCTCCTCGGAGTTACAAAATCTTTGAACTTAAGTTTCAAGCACTTTGGTATCCAATGGTAAGAGAGTTCTTTCCTAGCAAGCCAAAACCTAGGATTGTCTAATTGCGTGCTTTAGTGCGCAATCATGCACGTGTGCATTCACCATAAAAGTTTGAATTTGAATTTTGAACCGCAACACAATGTCTCAAATCAACTCCTTGGATTTTATTGTGTTCCTCCTTTACTTAGTCCTTTTCAGAAATTTAATGTGACCACTTGTTAGATCATTTTAAGACAAATTATGTGGTATAGGAATTAAGTCTAAATGCAAATGCGTGATTAAGATATGGATGCAAAGTAAGAGGATGCGTGCCTTGCTTCTCGTAATCAGTGATGTGAGAATGCACGCAATGCAGAAAATAAATCTAGAGGCTACTCATACACACCTGAATGGTTTGTCCTAGGGGCAGGCAGCTTCTAGCCGGCAGCTCGTGTTTTGTTTTATTTTTTTAGCTACTTATGCACAAATAAAATCAATCCACAAAAGAAAAGAAAAACCTAAGTCTAAAGAAATGGGAACAGGCTCCCGAAAAATTACCCAACACGGGCCTAAAACAAAATCGGGGAACAAATCCCTAAAAATGTACCCCAGAACAAGGGTCTCAAACCAAATGTATGTGCAAGAAACTAAAGAAAATTAAAGTTCTAAAACCTAAATTCTATCTACTGAAAAATCGACAGAGATGAAGATGATCACTCCGGATGTCCTCCCAGTTGGTGATAACAAGGTTCACTAATGTTCAAGCTCCTCCTCATAGATGCGAAGCTTGGTCTCTCCTCCAAGCGGTGGAAACAAGGTCCACCTTAGTGTCGCTGAGGCTGGTGCATCAACTCATCTCATAATACAAGTACCTCTCACCAAACAGATAATCAAATTAAAATATGCCTCAACCAAAATGTGAACAAATAAATAGATAAATGCGAATTTAACAAGCCTGTTGCCTCCCTGACAATGGTGCCATTTGACGAGTCAATTTTCGCTTTCGAAATGATATTTAAGATGATTTGTCGTATTTATAAGTGGTGGAAAATCGACTAATCAAAGCATTGAATTGAAATTAACCACTCACAGGAGAGCGGGTCGATCCACAGGGAGGCAATGACCTATTAAAACTTACAAAATCAAGAAACTGATGCTCACAAGTTTTCAGCCAAAGAAACTAAACCCAAATCTGCCTTTAGATCAAGAAACCAATAAGAGATCATGTTGAAATAATATTTATGAGAAATAAGAGGGATGTGCCCATAAATGTACCACAATAAATTGTTAATAACTTAAAAATCCTCTCCCCCTCAATGGCACACAAATGTATTTACTAATTAAAACCAAAACAGAGGATTTTGTTTGAAGATTCTTACGCATGGAGGAGGGAGTGCTAAATGGCGAGACTGTAGCCGAAGGTCGAGTGGGTTGAGCCGCTTCTAATGGTGGCGGTCTTGTGGCCAATGGTGGCCAGAGGCAGTCGGTCGGAGAGGAGGCCGATGGTGGGTTCCAGCAGCCTGCTCGCTGCGTGCACACGCGTGCAGCCGGTCATGCGTGGTGAGGTCTGGCATGCTGGATGCGGTCGCATGCTGGCGAGAAGTAGGCGTGGGCGAGGAGGGGGCATGCAGCCGTGCACGCGGACTGCTGCTGGAGGTGATGCGCGCCTGGGTGAGATGGAGGCATTCTCCTTAACGTACGTAGGTGTGGTGATGGTGTGTTGCTAGCTGCTGTACGCGGGTGTGAGGACGCGTGCGGTGAGGATGGGAGAGGACGGTGCTGCGTGGTGGAGCGACGAGGGGGAGTGTGTGGCAGGGGCGCTGCTGTGGCGCGTTAAGATGGTGGTGGGTTCCTCTTTTGGTGAAGAAAAAAAAAAGAAACAGAGGAAGAAGATCATGTGGCTGTTGGGAGGTCAGACGTCTGGGAACATTCCCAAACATCTTAAATGAGCGTGGATGCCTACTGGCGCGTGGTTATGGCGGTGGTTGCTGGTGTTGGTGATGGTGGTAGTGCACGCTGAGGTGCTCACGGTAATCTGCACAGCCACTGATGGCACGATGGTTTGTCACCCCGCCTGCCCGCGGTGGTGTGGACTTGTGCACATGGTTGAGGCCGGCGGTGGTGGTGTGGAGGAGAGCTTGACTCTCTGCACAATAGTGGAGTGGGGTTGGAGGCCTGCTGAGTTGAGTCATTGGAGATCTCTTCTTATGCAGCAAGAAGGTGGAGAGGGAGATGGAGGGTCGCACGAAGACCATCAATGCAAGATCTACATTCATGGCTCGACAATGAAGGTGGTGCTACAGCCGTTGGAAGAAGAAAAGTTAATAAAATATAATAATAAATCAAGGGTTATTTATCTATAGCACCTTAGAAGAAATGTTAAATCAAACACTATATGTAATGCAACCTATTTCAATGGATGATATTCTAAATAAATTCTAAATGATATTACCAATGCATGTAATGCATGAAATAGGTAATTTTACGTTATTCTATTTACATATTAATGTATGCTATATAAATTTACATGTTAACTTAATGTCTAGGCATAAATAGCCCACAAATATGGGCTCATCACCATCCACTCATGTTTAGAAGATGGTGGAAGCTGTCAAAGTTCTTCTTCAATGTCTTCTATCTATGGAGGATCTTTGTATTATCATAACCCAACCTTGTCTCTTGTTCAAATTCCAACACTATTTCACTCCACGCATGATGAGAAAAAGATCCTCCATCCCAATGACCACGATCGTAATGGTCCATTAAAATCTTTATAATCTTGCAATCTTGCTTGGTGGTCCACTTTTTAGCTCTTCTAGACCTGCTTCCACCTGAACCAACATCATCCGTGGATGGAGGTGGATTTTTGTTGTTCAATTGACTCATTCTAAATTGTTATCAAATGTAGCCGTTAGCTTAAGTTGTCCTTCTCATTTAAATAACATCATAGGAACAAACCAATAAAACTTATTCTAAATTGTCATAAGGACAACCAACCCATAATGGGAATAACCCATAGGTTGGAAGTTATGAGCTTACATTGTCGTCTCCAAAGGAAGTTATGGCCTTACATGGTAGTCTCTTCTACAATTTTTCATCCATTGTGGTCTCCACAAGAAGTTATGGCCTATCATGCCCATTGTGCATAGTTCTCCTATCAACAATAATACATCTTCCCCTTATGCCCTACAACCCATTGTACACATTTTCTTACCATTTACCTATTCATTAAGTTAAATTACTATATGCAAAATATATTCACATCTTCTTGCAAAAAATAGCACATATCTTTGGTAAAGACCAATAGTCTAACATAACTTCTAACTTGTCAATATAGTGGAAGACAAAGATTTAGTTATACTCTTATATTTATGAGATTTTCATGTTGATTTATAGTGGAAGTATAGATCTACTTATACTCTTATATGTAGATAGTTAATGTCTTTATAGTGGAAGTACATAAGATTTAGATTTAGACAGTTATATTGGAAGTATGCAGTTACATTTATACTTAGATTTAGGTATAAAATTATTTCGATTGGCCTTCCAGTGGAAGCTAAAGTGTTAAGCTCTTTAGATTTGGACAACTTATAAGACACTCCTCTGCCTAAGAAAGTTAACAATAAAAAAGAAAAACTTCAATTTTAAGAAAAAATGAACTATTCACAGTTCAGGAGATCAAATCAACTTACAACAATCTAGCCTTTTTTAAGTTTCTTCTTGAAGGAATATTTTCTATAGGTAATAATGAATGTTATGTTAATTGATTGACGTTCTTAAGTAACAAAATTCGATAAAAGTTAAGCTCTTGTCTAGAAGATAAACATTTAGTTATACTCTTATATTTAGAAGATTTTGATTTAGATTTATCATGGAAGTATAGATCTACTTATACTCTTATATTTAGGAGCATACGAGAGGCAGCATACATATGCAAGCAACATTGTTCTGTCTAAACTGTCAAAGCTACCGACTAGATGTTAAGTCCTATTGGAAGAGAGAATATATTCAATTTTGAGATTTACAACAATAAATGGAAGAGCATAAATGAGTAACTTTGTATATATGAGTAACTCTTCTTGCTTAACAAATATATGTAAACAACAAGATCTCCTAAGATTGTCTACATCTATACTCAGGGAATCAAGGATAGTTCTACATTGTTCATGCAGAGATGCTTAAAATATGCAAAGTTGATAAATGATAAGAAACACAATTGCTATGCTATAAAGATGCTTAATATATGTGTTCTTTTTAACCACAAGATCTACTGTATATCTAGCCCATCATGGAACATCATTCATCAAATATACCATAAGCAAGCCCATTTAAATGGCTTGGTGCCAGGGAATAGGACTCCCACATAAGAATAAGGTTTAAATCTAATCATACTACATTAAAAGAAAAATTCATGTATGTAATTAAACAGTTACATCAACCACCACTCCTTCCACACTACACTACATTGCTTTCCTCTAACAATCATGTCCCCTGTAGCCACAATAACAATAGAATCACAGAGTTTGCCTTCTTTGCTTCGGATCTGAAAACCAGGGGTCCATATCCAGTCCACTCCTTGCCAAAGATTCCTAGAAAGCAGATTGCAAGATAGAATCTACCTAATCAGACCCTACCTTCTCCCAAAGAGCCTTTGCAAAATTGCAGCTGAAAAATAGATGATCACTATCCTCAGGAGCATCCTATAAATGTCCTTAACACTCTATCCTCATTCCAATTCCCACTTATCAACAACTCCAGGACTTGGCTTAAATAGTTGGAGTTCCTCTTGCAGCACTATAAATTCTTCAGATAAATTTGCTAGAAATAAAGGTGTCCAACAATCATTTGCTGCCACTTGTAGGTTCATTCTAATAAGATGTGGCATTTGCTGCCAAGTTCATGGAAAGAGCAAAATAATCATGGGTAATAATGAGTTAAACTACCTCTCCCTGTCCAATCATCCAAGCCAAAACTAAAATCTACTCCATTCCTACCTTTGGCTTAAGGCATTTGTTATATCAACCAATTCAACCCTTTCCAAAAAGGTAAAGCTTCCCTTAAAACTGTCAAACACTTCTAACAATTATGAATGCCTGTAACAAGAGTAGATCAAAACTATTAGAAGGCATCTTTCTCCACCCATTATTTTGGCCATCCACTTTGACAACAGGGCCTGATTCATTATTCTTCAACCAAATACACCTAGACCCCCTTCTGATAAGGAGCAACATACTTCTTTCCAATTGACCAGGGGCATCCTTTTTGCATCATCAGAAGCCCCCTTTTGAAAGAATTTTTTCATCATTTTTGTTAACATGTCCTCCACCTTCCTAGGCATGACAAAGATGGATATGAAAAAAATAGGAATGGCCATAAAAACTGACCACAGAAGGACAAGCCTGCCCCCCCCCCCCCCCCCCCCCCCCACCCACACCAAGATAGAAGCTTTGACTTCCAACTCTCCAATAGCCTCGTCATCCTTTCAATCACCAGACACCAATCTGACAATTGCAAGGTTCCCAAGGAGAATGTTAAACCCAAATACACAAGTGGCAGCTACATAATTGGTTTTCCTCCAATACCAGAAGCAATCCATTAATACATGCGCTACTTTTCTGAAGAATAAGGTATGTAACAGCAAGCAATCTCAGGCCAATTAGCTTGACTAGCAATCCAGGGAAACTAATCTGCTGACCACTACTGGAATGCCCCTGCTACAAATGGTCATTGTTTTGCTCTTGTTTAGCTAATGCAAAGAGTTTTAGATGTTAATTAGAATCCAAGTAAAGTTAAGAGTCTTTGCTCCTAGGACAACAATCCCCTCACCCCATCAGAAATTCTTGCCAAGTTTCTCAAGAATGAAGCCTTTAAGCTCTTTCTTAAATCATTGGAGTTAATATGCATAGACTGCAATGCACTTCTACTACCTAATAATACGAGGAATGTTAAGCAAACAACCATTTTTTCTTTTTTACAGAAAGAAGTCCATGCTTTCAAAAGGATTTGTGGATATTATTTTGAATTTATAGGCCTAAATGTTATATTGTGAGTCGAGATGTCCAACAAGTAGGAATTACAGTAATGCTTGCTTGCATAGAAAGATGATGAAGAAGAGGAAACCATTGGTTGGCTCAAGAAAAATAGAAAAAATGAACCCAAAAAAAAAAATCTGACAGGAAACAACATCGAGATTCATGTTGTTCAACTCACATTCATAACTGGCTAGCCCAAGTACAAAACATGAATAACTGATAGACCAATCAAACCCTGATCATAAAATCCACATGAATCAAATACCATACACGAATAAATCGAACTAAATATCACAACTTCTAATTGAAGACAAATACCTCTCAAGCAGACGTCTAACCTCCTTCAGATACTCCCTTCCTTGATCAAGAAGGAGAGCAGCCTTAGATTTTTGTCCCCTCCTTCGACCTGCTAGATGAAGTTAAAACAAAACCAATCAACAAACATATCAGGTAAACAAACAATACTAAAGATATTGGAATGCCACTGCCTACCCAACTTCTTCTCAAATGCCTCCTCCCCCTCAATCACCACAAATAGCACAACCTAGAGTAAAACATCCACCACCCATGGAAGGTACTTATAGTTGCATGAAGCCCTCACCCTCCTCTTTATCAGTCTCCATGAATAAGCACTGATGCAACGATAGGATGAGAAAGCAGAGCTAGGAGACCTCATTCCTAACTTGCGAAATAGAGCTGCCGATGGGAAACAACACCAAAGCCCCTTTTATTGATAAATCAAAGCACGCAAAGAGGGCAGGAAACTTGACTACATAGCCTTAAAAGAGGGAAACAACACCTACAAGACATAAAGCAATGGCAGTTGATAGGAGTAAATGATGCAACAACCGCAATAAAGAGCATCACAGAGACCCGCCATGGCCACAGTCCCCCGCCATCAACGATGAAGACAAAGTAAAAGCTTCCCAGGCTATGAACATCCTAGAGCGTACATGCCAATGTTGCATGATAAGGAACACATCCATGCATAGTGATACAAAGCCCTTTACTCGATGTGAGAAACCTCCGATCGATAACCAACGAAACCCTAAACAAGACTTTAATGACAAAATCCATGAATTATCTGCCTTGACGATCGTCTAAGAAGAAGCTCCACCAAAGAAGGACAGATGCACGACAATGACCTCGCCGACGACTCACACCTTCCTTTGCATCGCGCAGCTCTAGTCGTTAGGGTTTCGCGAGACTACGGGGGGTTCGAGAACGAAGGTGAGGAGATTGTGTCAAAGGGTGATGGAACACCATCATGAGCCATAACTAGCTCATTTTGATCTGATTAAGTAAATGCTCCTACATAATTGCTAGAGGGCCATAATTCATTGCAAATCCATTCTGAGGGAAAGATAAGAAAATAGGGTTAAAACTAAAATTTTATCATCATATCTTGAATGTAGTACAACCATGGATTTTCTTAGGGGTTAATTAAGGGTCAAAATGGTCCTACAAGACTAATAAGTGGGTTATAATAGACAGAAAAGGGTTTTCGCGTGTTTTGAGAATTAAATGACTTCTGAAACCCTAAAAATAGACCTGCTTAATTAACCGAGGATCTGATCAGGATAAAATTCACCTAAACCCTCTAAAATTAATATAAAAATATTTTCTAGGATTTGGTACCTTCAATTGACCATCAGAACCCATCTTTACCCAAAACAGAGTCTCAGACTGACATTTGCCCTAATTTGAGTTTTTTCATAAATTACCCAGTCAAACTTGGTCAAAACCTAAATTTAACTTCACCATTGGATTCCTTGTGTCAAAATTAGGTTTGTATCAAAATTTGGGCCCAATCTGAGATCATCTTGACCTAGTTTGCAATTTGGTCCAGTATTGAGTCTTTTCTCTCACACACATGCACCTAACTTTTGAAATCATTACAAAAAGGCCCCTATCTTTGTCGTCACTCTTTGTAAATAGGCCCCTCTACCATTATCGCGGAGGAATCCTTCTCCAGAGACCTTTGATTAAAGAGAACTCCTCTGTTCAATCAATCCCTTCCAAAATTGGAAGGGAGATTCTTTGAGGAGTCATCTTCCCTCTGAATCCCTCCATGAGCTTCGTAACCTTCCCAATCTCTCATGCGAATGCATGAGAGATTTGGGTTTCCTACTCCAATGATAATTCCTTGCTTGGAAGCCAAGCTTCCAAGCTCAAAACCCACTCTGGAGCCCTATAAAAAGATCCCCAGGGCACAGCCGTGGCTTCTAAGCTCAAAACCCCCTCCGAAGCCCTATAAAAAGATCCCCAAGGCACAGCTATGCTCTTTAGCTAGAATTGGCCAAAAACCCTCTTCCTAACCCTACCTCCGACCTCCTCCGACCTAGCTCCAGCGAGTATCTTCCCCGTCATCCTACGACCTCCCAACGACCAAATTGGGAGTGTCTTCTTCCTCCCCTCCACCGTCCACCTCTCAACAATCCCATTAGAGGTCCCCTAGCCCCTTCTTCCTCGTTGTCTCTCCCTTCAGAGGTTCGTCTTCCCCACGTTCGACCATGATGAGAACCTCATCATGAGTCATAACTAGCTCATTTTGACCTAATAACAGAGAATAAAAGCTCCTACATGACTTAGAAGATGGCTTAATTGGAGGAATAAGTGTTCTGAGAATAAAATATAAAATAAAGGTCAAAACTGTAATTTTACCATTACAGTACATAAACGGAACTTCTCAAAGGCAGAGCATAGGTCAAATGGTCTAAATAAGATAAAAAGTGGGTTGAATCAATCAGAAATGGGTTCATGTGCAATCTAGGAATTAAATGACATTTGGTAACCCTAAAACAGATCCGCTTAATTCAACAAGGTTACGGTCAGAATAAAAGTCAAATAAACCCTCTAAAAATAATGAAAAAATATTCCCTAGGGTTTAGAACATTCAAATTGGCCTTTGGAACCTAGTTTGACCTAAATTAGGGTCCTAGCTCATCAATTGACCTAAATTGGGTTTTTATGCAAAATATCCAGTCAAACGTGGTCAAACCTAAAATCCAACTTCACCATTGGATTCCTTAGGTCAAAATTAGGTTTTCACCAAAATTTGGACCTAAGGGAAGGTCATCTTGACCTACTTTGCAAAATAGTCCACCCAATTACACTCTGGCCACTAACTTTTGAAAACTCTTGCGAAAACCCCCCCAACTTTTGTTGTCACTTTATGCATTCCGGTCCTTCTGCCAATGCAGCAGAAGACCCATACTCCGGCGAAGCTTCAAGGACGATTTCTCCTCGATTCCCCAGGGAGCTACTCTCTAATGTGAAAGGGGGGTTCCCTGTGAAGTCCCCTACCGCCTGAGCAGCTCCCCATGCCCTGTTTCGCATCATACCTCTCGTGCGAACGCTCAAGAGGTATGGGTGTTGTACCTGCGGCGACCTTCGGTGAGAGCTTCGCTCACCCTTCGTGCATCTGCCCCTCTGCCACCACCTTTATAAAGACTAGCGTCGCTAGCCGTTTCTTCCAGCTCGGTCCTGATGGAAAAAAACCCCCCATCTTTCCTCTCTTCCCACTCCGACAGAAACCCACCAGCTCCGGCGGCTCCTCCTCCTCCGTCTCGTCGCTCTGCTACAATACCAGCAGCAGAGCCACCTTCGCCCGCTCTTCCCGCGTCGCGCCGTACCCAGCGCGCGCCCTCCCGCTCTCTTCCTCGCTGCCGCCCTCTCCCTCTGGGTATCTTCTTCTCCGGCGACAGTTGATACGACTGCCGCCTTGCTCCGGCCCCTTTCGTCCCTGTAACTAGGTCAGAACTTCTCCCCATCTCCCCCTCTTTCTTTTCCTCACTGTCTTTCATTTGATTAAACCCTCGATCGCTCCTGTCCACCGTCACCCTCTTCGTCTTCGGCCACTCTCCGGCGAGATGCTCCCATCGCTCCGCAGCCCCACACGCCTCACCGACCCTCACAGAACCTCCGCCTCATCACGTTGAACAACCTCCGCCCACCCACTGTCGCTCCACACCCCCACCACACTCCCTCGATCAGACCCATTTTTCCCGCCGCTGTCCGACCTAGCCCCGCCGCCAGACGTCGCTCCACGACCTGCTGCACCCTGCACCACCTTCACCGTGCCACGGCGAAGGTCCCTCGCTGATCTGATTAGGCCGAGAGGCCCTTTTCGTGTCTGGCAGGTTCGACGCCCGGCCGCCATTGACACTGCATTGAAGTAGCTCCACGCACGCTCCAGGCTTCAGAACTCTAGGGCTCCAGGTGCTGCGAGGTCGGGAGGGTAGTGCGAAGGCAGCTAACCCAGCAATCGACGCGAATAGAGCCTGAAGTTGCAGAAGCGAAGCTGCGGTTTGCTGCGAGCGCGCGAAGGAGAACAGTAGGTTTTAGTCCCACATTGATAAGCGACGAAGCAGACACACGGTTTATATTGTTTTTGTGAATTCTGCTTATTGCCTCCGAAAGCACTGGGGTGAGGTCCCGCACCCACACACCCGCCCAGTCCGCGAGCTCACCACGCGGATCCGGCGGACGCGACCCGACCTTATCTGAGCACACCTCGCGCATCACCCACACACCGGTGCGCCTAGTCATGGGCACGAAACCCGACCGGTTTACTCGCGACTCTGGGAGAGCTTCCTGTGAGTGCTTTACAGAGAGAGAGAGACGTGCGGGTAGAGGGACAGGGTAGGTTTTGCTCTTTGTGCAGGGACAGGGTGCGAGAAGAAGACCGCAGTTGAAAGAAGAAAGAACAAGAAAGAAGGAGAAGGCCACGTAACAAAGTAGAAGAAGGAAGAAGACCAAAGAAGAAGAGGACTGCAGAAGGCCAAGGAAAAAGAAAGAAGAAGAAGCAACAAAGGAAGAGAGGGGAAGCACTGTAGTAGACACCATTTAAGCCATCTGACTAAGAAATCAGACGACGGATGAAGCCCTGCAGACAAAGCAAAGAAGAAAAGAAAAGGTGCCGCAGCTGAAAGAAAAGAGAAGAAGGAAGAAAGAAAGAAGAGAGGAAGAACTGAAGAAGATCAAGAATAGTGAAGAAGAGAAGAGAAGAGAAAGAAAGAAGACAAGCAAAGAGAGAGAAGAGAAGAAGAAAAAGCCAAGAAACAGAAATCTACTTCTCCCTCTCTCTCTCTCTTATTTTTGTAATAAAGAAACATTATACTTCTAGAATTCCAGTAGCTCCCTGAGTTCGACCTCGGGAAAACTGTTTCCGAGTAATAAATTTTCTATTGTAACGACAACCACAGCCGTCTTATCTTATACTACAACGACTCTACTATAAAAGACACGCCGCGGGGACCCGTTAACAAGCCATCACACCTACGTGGGAATATCTCCCCCTTTCGTCTCCAAACTAGGTTCTTTAACTTCCCCTACTTCCCTCCTTTTTCCCTATTTCTCTCTCAAAACAACCGCCGACCACACGTCTCCCCCTCTGTCTTCTTCCGCTCCGGTGACTCCCAACCGCCGTTCCACCGCACGAATCACGCCGCTAACACCGCCATCAGCTCCGCCATGATCCACTCTTCAAAACCCCTCTCTCCATTCACTTTATCATCCACTTAAACCCATCATCGAACAACCCACCTTTTCGTCGTCTTCCCTGTCATCGACTGGACACCACACACCCCAATCCGCCATGAAACCACCACCAACATACTCCATGTCATTCAGCAAAGGTCCTAAGCTAGTTTAACTTGGCTGTAAGGCTATATTATTATTTTTAGGTCGACGCCGTCCTCCGTTCATCGCCGCCATTGTTAAAATCTTCAAGCTTGCTCGAAGCTCGCTCCAGGTCTCAATAGCTCCAGGTTCTCGCTTCAGGAGGTGTGGAACTCTCCCCAGAACGCCCGTGGACCAACCAATTAGGCCCTTGGACTAGGCCTTTGACTGCAATTGGCGAAGAAGCTTTAGCCGCTGCCGTGCGAAGAAGAGGGTGGGATTTAGTCCCACCTCGGTAACACGGGAACACTTGGAGTGCTATAAGTTGATTTTCTCTCTATGCCTTTTTGCCTCCTAACACGAGGGTGAGGTCCTTACCCGCACAGCCCGACCTGCTTAACCCGCTTCCACACCTTGGCTACTACTACCACGTCGGTAGCCCTGGTCCCAGGTAGGCGGATCCTTGACACCCGATTACCCGAGCATGTGACCCGACATTGAGAAAGAGAAGGGGAAGAGAGAGAGAGAGCATGAGGTTAAGGGGGTTTTGCTCTTTAGTGTTCTCGACACTTAGCCAAATTTGAAGAAGCCTTTCCCCCTATGCATCAGAAGGGTCAACAAAGAAGAAGAACAGAAGGTAGAAGAGAAGATAAGGTAGGAGAAGCAGAGGACAGAAGAAAGAAAGGAGAAGGAAAAAGGCCTCAGAAGAAAGAAGAAGCAGAGTCCAGTGCCCTCTTAGCACTGTACCAAGGCTGACTTAAGCCGTCTGGTGACAGAATTTGTCGTCTGATGGAGTGCACTATGCACTTGGTTTGAATAGTGATATTATTTGAGTATTTGCTATATATGTTAGACTAATAATCGGTGATCGAAATCACCATTATTTTGTTTAGATTTCTTTTTGACTCATTATATACTCATGTTTTACATTGCACATTAGATTTTGAGTAATTAATTATGCTTAGTTACATTAATTGTTGAGATTAGCGACTGAATTCCATATTTGCTCCTAGTGAATGACCTCGAACTTCATTTCTGATATTCAAGTTATAAATTTTATCTGTTGTTTGAGCTATTTTTGAGGAATTATTACTACAACGAGTGCATCTTTTAAAACCACAATCTAGCCGTATAACAAAGGGGCAGCGAAAGAATGCCTTGTGTTGGTGGAATAGGGACGAGGGACAAAGCAATTCCACAACTGGGGTGGAATCCACAAACCTCGATTTTAAGCCCACAATTCCAGCCCTTCTTGATTCTGGGTTTTAAGAGATCAAATAGGGGATTTGGAGCCCAATTTTGACTACCAAATAGCACCTAGCGGTGGAGAGAAATAGGGCTTGGGGGGTGAAGAATAAAAAAGATTAAACATTACATATTCATGGATATGGGAAATGTAGATACAGTAGCTATGATTTTTTCTAGATGGGAAAGAAGTCTGATGGTATTCAGATAGAACAGTAGCCTAATAAATGAAAAATGATAGAATAAGATAAATAAAAAAAATAAAAAAATAAAAAAGAGAAGGTTTCATGCGCATGCTTTTTTTTTTTTTGATGCGGGTTGTGAAGCATAAAAGTTAATGCAAAAGGTTGACGTGCAACAGTGGAAATGTGATCCCAACCAGTATCCCTTCTTTTTATGCAAAAAAAGTGCTACACATAGTAGGGTCTACCACTATTAAAATCAACAACAAATCACTTTGGTATGAGTGCAAACCACTCAAATCACCTTCGGAATCACTTTGCACTAATGCAAAATCACTTTGCACAGGTGCAATCTTATTTTGCATCTGTACAAAATCACTTTGCACCTTCAAAATAATTTTACACGGGTGCAAAGTAAGGTTGCACCGGTGTAAAATTAAATTTCAAGTGTTTTTTCACCTATGATAAGTGATTTTACACTTGAAAGGTGATTTTTCACCTTAGGGTTTATTTAGGGTTTAGTCCTAAACCCTAAATTAACCCTAAGGTGAAAAATCACCTTTCAAGTGAAAAATTACTTCTTATACGTGAAATTATTTTCTATAAACCTAAATCCTAAATCCTAAACTCATACGTCAAAATCACTTTATACGGGTGCAAAATCACTTTAGACAAGTGAAACTACCCTTGAAATAATTTATCATGGGTGCAAAATGAGATTGCTGATGGGTTCACTTTAGTGAACTAATTATAGGCCTAAGTATATTTCTATTATACTTTCTTGGTACTTAATTTTCAATATCTTAGGTGACAATTGATATAACCTACGTAAATGACTAATTTATATTTATATGCTCAATTCACCTTTGATTACACCATCATTATAGTATTTATTTTATACATGCAAAGGAGAGGATTACATTTGTAATTTAACCATGTAGGACCCACGCATCGTCAAATCTCCTTCCAACTGACCGTCCAACGGTGGCCATGCTAATTTTAGTAAGGGATTTAAAGTCCCTTAAATTACGCTAGCGAAGGAAAACTAAAGGGGGGAGAATAAAGTCGCATGGGGATTGTCATCTAAGAGGCTCTCATCTCATCCTTCCCCATGCGGGGATCTCCTCCCTTGCCATCACCATGGCCGGGGCAAACACTATGGCCAGAGCGTACATGGTGGCTTGAAGCGCACTACCCCCCTTCACCACACCACCATGAGCACTCGTGGTGACAACACGAGTGCCACCATCCTCGCCCTCCTTTGTTTCCCAAGCTGTAAAGACCCGTTTTGTTCTGAGCCTTTTAAGACGTCTATGTTGGTGCTAGAGCACCATGATCGTTTATTATGATGATAACAAAACACATGTTATTTAACATTTGCACTTGAAGTTTTATATTTCAGGTTAATTGCAAATGGAGACGTGTTTAAATGGAGTTCGAGCTCGCATCTATGGCGGATTGGAGGAGCTTGACGGAGAATAGAGGAGCTTCGCGAGGAGCGATAGCTTGAAGAAGGAGATGAAGAATAGGATAGATTTCCTTTCCTTTGTACTATGTATTTTTGTTCCTTTTATTGCTCTTTATTTTTGTTTCTTAGATTCATGTTAAAGAGCCTCAAAGAGCCCTAACAGTAGTCCTAGGAATACTTGCACAACCCTAGGATACTTAGGTTTTCTGTAGAGAACTTAGAAAACCAAAATAGGGTTCAGGCAACCTTATCAGACGTCTAATTTGAAAATCAGACATCTGATAATGACTTTTAAGACGTCTGACTGTTGACTCAGACGTCCGATAACATCTAGGCTGAACTTAATAGGTTTTGTCCATTTGAATCAGTCATCCAGATCTTAGCCCAGACGTCTTAGGAGATGTCTGATGCCTTTGCCAGACATCCAATTAGTGGAGCGTTGGCTACCCACACAAACATTGAGGAATATCACTGTTAGCTTATATCAGACGTTATCAGACATCCGTAAGTGATCCCAGACGTCTGATATGTGACCGTTTTGCCTCGACTAACCCAAAATCGCCTTTGGCAGATCTTGTAGCCGTTACACTTCTTGGGAATCCATTCCTGCAGAACAAATAGGTTTCCAGACGTCCAGACCCTGTGCCAGACGTCCTGTATGTCGTCTGATGGCCATACACTAGAACCCTGTTTAGGTCTGATTAAAGTCAGTAAGGAAACCCGCCGATAATCAGATGTCTAACTTTGTTCCCAGAAGTCTTAAGCTGGTTTTCCTGACGTTTGATGCCAGGATCAGACATCTGATAACCCTGTCAGAGTTATGATTGATCCTGATTCCGAATTGATTTGCCTTGGATTTTCACCCAATGGCTATGGAAGCCTTCCAAGGCCTTCCAAAGCCTTCCTAGGCCCTCTATAAATAGAGGAGGATCCCTTGGCTTGCAAAAGACACCTAGACACACCAAGTACAAGCATTTCCACATCTTTGTGTCAAATTGATCTCTAGAAGAAGCTCTAGCCCTCAAGTCTTAGTTCACCTTCCAGAGAGCTTCAATCCAATTACGCACCCGCTCTACCGCCGTTGTGCCATTACGTAGTTCACGCATCCGTGTCGTCGACGCACTTCCACCAAAGGGAAGTTTCCTAACTCCTATAGAAGCTAGGTTTAAATATTGGTGGCTCTATAGCATTACTGTACATTTTATTGTCTTTGGTTGGGTATTCACCTTGCGAATTCCCGTCTCCTTCGTGAGACAAAATCCTTCTTGTGAAGAGAAGGGATTTTGAGGTACACTACCCTCGGTCTAAGTAGTATTGTTATAATTGAGGTTCAGTCACCCTTGTTCAAGTGACTGGGTTTAGTTGATTTGATCGACTAGGTTGATCGGGAAATCCTAACTCGAGAGGGTTAGGTGGTGGTTTTCACCTGGTTTGGGTTTCCACCTAAAAGTAATTGTGTACATTGTGTGATTGCTAATTTTTGTGAGATTCTATTTCAATTCTGCATTTTATATTATGTCACGCTGATCTCACCCCCTCAAAGTAGGGAAATTACAATTGATATCAGAGTAGGTCTCGCGTTATCGGCGTTACAAACCGGCGAGGATCCAAATATGGAGGGAAAAGCGTTAGTGTGCACCGAAGGACACGATACCTCGCGACCACCATACTTTGCAGGTATAGATTTCGTTTATTGGAAGAATCGTATGACTATGTGATTGCAGGCCTACGAATTTCGGGTGTGGGAGAAATGCGAATCCGCATTTGTGATTCCCAAGAAACTTGCAGGAGGTTACTCAGAAGATCAGGTTTGGAATCTCAACCTCAACGCAAAGGCAATGAATGCCTTGTATTACGCGTTGAGTCCAAAGGAATTCAAGCAAATCCAAGAGTACACCACCGCCCACGAGATATGGAGGAGGTTAGAAGGAACTCATGAAGAGACGAGCTCGGAGGAAGAAAAAGATTCTGATAAGGAGACCGCGTGCCTTGGATTCATGGCCATCGCAGATAGCGACAGTGATGACAACGACAATGAGGTAAACTCTGATTTACAAGATGCTTTTAATGAGCTTTTTGAAGTTAGTAAATCACTTAAGATAGAAAATAAAAATATTAAAAAGAACCTTAGTTTTCTTAAATCTAAAAAATGAAAGGCTAGAAAATAAACTTAAGGATCTAGAAATAAGCCCTAGTTTTAACACTTCTGAAAATGAAAATTTGCTTCTAGAAAATAAAAACCTAATTAATGAAAATAGTGAATTGATTAGGGAGAACATTAGCTTAAAAACTGAAATCTTTAGTTTAAAAATGAAAATGCATGCTATTGAAGATGAACTTGCATGTCTTATGGAGAAATCAAATAATTTGATAAATAAGGTAGATAACTTATATAGCCCTAAGGTTGAGAAAGGATCTTCGTCAAGGAGACCTGCTAACAAATCCGGATCCAAATTAACTTGGATACCGAGGAGAGATCTAGAATCTTATTTTGTAGGTTTCAAGGGAGACTATAATACAAGAGATTGGACCTGCAAGCTCAAGAACGATCAACTCAAATTGGGAAGACCAAGGAGTGGACCAAGGAGGAAGGAAAAGAGAAGACTGACGAGACGGCGAACAAATGATGGACCTACCGCACGTCGACCGCCAGACTGGAGACCGACGTCGATGCCCGGACCTCCAAGCTACGGATGGGAGCCCCATCCGATGTGGCATCCACCACCTCCATTTGGGTCATTTTATTGGCTATGGTAGGTGAGGTAAAACCCTTTACCCTATCCTTTTATCATTAGCATATAGATAAGGGGAGTTAAAATTATGAGCTAATTGTCAATCATTAAGAGGGAGATGTAAGTTAGCTATATTTCCTTTAGAAAGGGGGAGAAAAATATATAGCTATCCTGCTATTACAAAAAGGGAGAACATTACTCTTGATTAAAATAAATTTAACCCAAATTATAGTAGAGCATGTTTTAAGGGAGAGTTATAGGAAACTTAAAAAAAAAAATTTATAAAAACCTTTTTGATAATGTCAAAAAGGGGGAGAATCTTATGCTTTATTTATAGTTTTGTCATCATCAAAAAGAGGGAGATTGTTGGTGCTAGAGCACCACGATCATTTATTTTGATGATAACAAAACGCGTGTTATTTAACATTTGCACTTGAAGTCTTAGATTTCAGGTTAATTGCAAATGGAGACGTGTTTAGACGGAGTTCGAGCTCGCATCCATGGCGGATTGGAGGAACTTGACGGAGAATAGAGGTGCTTCGCGAGGAGCGATAGCTTGAAGAAGGAAGGAGATGAAGAATAGGATAGATTTCCTTTCCTTTGTACTATATATTTTTGTTTATTTTGTTGCTCTTTATTTTTATTTCTTAGATTCATGTTAAAGAGACTTAAAGAATCCAAACAATAGTCCTAGGAACACTTACACAACCCTAGGATACTTAGGATTTCTATAGAGAACTTAGAAAACCAAAATAGGATTTAGATAGCCTTATCAGACGTCTAATAATGACTTTTAAGACATCCGACTAATGACTTAGACGCCCGATAACATCTAGGCTGGATTTAATAGGTTCTGTCCATTTGAATTAGTCGTCCAGACCTTAGCCCAGACATCTTAGGAGATGTCTGATGCCTTTGCCAGACATCCAATTAGTGGAACATTGGCTACCCACACAGACGTTGAGGAATCTGACTGTTAGCTTATATCAGGCGTCATCAGACATCCGTAAGTGATCTCAGACGTTTGATATGTGACCGTTTTGCCTTGACTGATCCAAAATCGCCTTTGGCAGATCTTGTAGCCGTTACCCTTCTTGGGAATCCATTCCTGCAAAACAAAGGTTTCCAGACGTCCAAACCCTGTGCCAGACATCCTGTATGTTGTCTGCTGGCCATACACTAGAACCCTATTTAGGTCAGATTCAAGTCAGTAAGGAAACTCGTCAATAATCAGACGTCTGACTTTGTTCCCAGACGTATTAAACTGGTTTTCCAAACGTCTAATGCCAGGATCAGATATCTGATAACCCTGTCAGAGTCATGATTGATCCTAATTCCGAATTGATTTGCCTTGGATTTGCACCCAACGGTTATGGAAGCCTTCCAAGGCCTTCCAAAGCCTTCCTAGGCCCTTTATAAATAGAGGAGGACCCCTTGGCTTGCAAAAGACACCTAGACACACCAAGTACAAGCATTTCCACATCTTTGTGTCAAATTGATCTCTTGAAGAAGCTCTAGCCCTCAAGTCTTAGTTCACCTTCCAGAGAGCTTCAATCCAATTATGCACTCGCTCTCCCGCCGTAGTTCACGAGAGCGCCGTTGTGCCATTACGTAGTTCACGCATCCGTGTCGTCGACGCACTTCCACCAAAGGGAAGTTTCCTAACTTCTATAGAAGCTAGATTTAAATATTGGTGGCTCTATAGAATTGTTGTACATTTTATTGTCTTTGGTTGGGTATTCGCCTTGCGAATTCCCGTCTCCTTCGCAAGACAAAATCCTTCTTATGAATAGAAGGGGTTTTGAGGTACACTACCCTCGGTCTAAGTAATGTTGTTGTAATTGAGGTTCAGTCACCCTCGTTCAAGTGACTGGGTTTAGTTGATTTGATCGACTAGGTCGATTGGGAAATCCTAACTCGAGAGGGTTAGGTGGTGGTTTTCACCTGATTTGGGTTTCTACCTAAAAATAATTGTGTACATTGTGTGATTGCTAATTTTTGTGAGATTCTATTTCAATTCCGCATTTTATATTACGTCACGCTGATCTCACCCCCTCTAAGTAGGGAAATAACAGTCTGGACTGTCAGTCAGATGTCTGGTCAGATGTTTGGACCCCTTCCTAGACGTTTGGAAATTGAAAAGTTTATATGAAGGGTCGATTTTGCGTGCTGGTTGCGCGCAAACCTTTTTCTTCTCTCTCTTCTTTTCTCCTTCCCCCTCACCGAACCCTAACCCCACTCCCTATATAAAGCCCCTCTCCCCCTTCCTCTCTTCTCTACTCCACCACCGCCACCTTCTTCCTCTCCACTATCGTGAAAGGAACAAGTGAGAGAGAGGGAGTGCGAGCGAGGAGCGAGGAGGAGGAGTGGGAGCTCGCCGGAGGGCACATGGCTGGAGCAGCGCGTGCGGGAGGAGTGCGTTAGGGGAGCTGTCCCCGACTTCCTACTGCAGCCGGAGCTGCAACGAGAGGGAGGAGTCGCGACTGCGCGTGGCTAGAGGAGTGGGAGCTTGCTCTGGTTCTGGAATTTCCCAGAATCAGATGTCTGGAGTGCCGTCCAGACAACGGGTTGGACATCTGGTGACGACACCAGACGTCTGAAAGCAAGGTTTCGCGAAGGTACATTTCTCTTGCGGTTACAGCCATGCAGTCCGCACCACAGAGCCGATCTGTGTGGCTAAAAGGGGAAGATTTTGTCTGTAGCACGCAGGGACAGCTTTGGGAAGACGTGCGGCATGCCCTCCTACGCATTTCGGACATCTGGACAGCTTACCAGATGATCGGAAGCACTCCTAGACGACTAGAGGAGAGGTCAAACATCTAGAGCTGAGTCCAGACGGTCAAGAAAGGGTCCTGGACATCTGAGGTCGACGCAGGAACTTGAGGTGAGACCCTGGTGACTTTAAGACGTCTGGACCTTGTGCTAGATATCTGATTTGGCTCTGCAGTCCTGTTTTTGACCCGTTTCGAGTCCGTTTGGGGCCCGTTTTACGCAAACGAGATATCTATGGCTTCCTTGTGAGTTCCTCTACTTGTTAGAAATCCTTATATACTATTCTGAATGTTCCATTGTGGTATGTTCCTTGGTATAGGACTTTGATTTGTTGCGTGTTTGGGGCTTGCAGAGGCATGTGAGTTTGTCGTTTGAGCCCCCAGTACTCTCGGATTGCCTGGTAGATTGGTTTCCCCTTGTTTTAATTATAAAACATGAATGCATATGTGAAATTAGATAACTAGAAACCTAGGATGTGGCATGAATCCTAGGACGAGAAACAGTTGCACTGTTTGTATGCGTGTTTGAGATTGCAGCCATAAATGAATGAGTTGAATTGTAAACAATTATCTATTAATATATACAAGCTACCTGTTGGAATATGAAATGCCTATGCTAGTTAAATAGTCACCTGTGATATCACTTGTTGCATATGTTAATTGTGAAAATGAGAGAATGATGAAACTTGGTATGGAACAACATGGCGAATATGAGCATGAACCCTACGGGGAATTAGAAGTAGAGCTCCTGTAGATGAATGGAAAGGATCTGGAAATGTGAGTGGGAAGTGTGCTGGCCCTTGAGTACGTGGTACCAAGGAGAGCGACTGTCCCCTGTTTAGTATAGAGCGAAGCTAGCCGCCTTAGGTTGGGACCCAGGGTTAGGATTGGCCACTCTACAATGACTTTTGCAAGCCCTCGCGTACACAGTACTGAGGAGAGCTACTAGTGTAGGGAGGGAGCTAGCCACCCCACTGGCCTGGGTTTCAGCTAGCCACCCTACACCGACCTTGTTAGGCCCTTTGGGCAAACCGGGGTAGTTAGACGAGGGTGCGCAGACTGTGAAGGGGCGAGACCCCTGTTTCTGAGAGGGCAAGGCCCTATACTATTCCGTGCTGTACTTTGGGCATACCAGCTAGTGGAAATGACTGACCGCGTGACAGTGTGGGGTAGCTACCCATGCGCTTATCCCGTGTGCCGTAGTTACCGCTACGTCTGTCTGTGACCTCGGGGTGGTTGACTGGGCATTGGATTATCACGGGGGACTCTCTTGGCCAGGAGAGTATCACGTGTGCCTTCTACTCTTCAGAAAAGACTGCAATCAAGATTGTTCCCATGAGGAACATGCGAGATCAAGAAAGAGATCTGAAAGTAAACCAATGGGTGAAAAGAAATGACTTGTAAAATAAAAATAATTGGAAAGGATAAAATTTACTTGTTAGCCTTTACTGCTTTAGTTAGTTTGGTTACCACTCTACTCAGCATTCGCTGACCCCGTTTTACTCGTAACCCTTTACAGGTCCAGGAGTTGAGCAGCCCGAGTCATCGGCTGCAGAGGGTGCTGGGCCCAGTCAAGCCCAGCAGTAGTTTCCTGTTTTTGTTGTACTCTCTGTTCTACTAGTGAGTTTTAGACTGTTGTTATTATTCCTATTCTATACTTTTGTTCTACTTTTCTGTTGTTGTGGTGGTATGTACTGTTTAGCAGCTTTTACTTCCTTTACTGCTTGTACGTTTTTACTGTTAATTACTTTGCATAGTGAATGTGGCTTATTTTCCTGCTTTTCGATTATTTCTTGTTGGTCGACTGGGTCTTGGGTTTAGTCGAGGCCAGCGGTCTTGGGTCCTGTAGGGATTCAGGAACCGGGTCATAACACAAGCCCACGCACCGAGACCCATCACCCTCTTCGAGCTGCTCCCTCCAACCACCACGACCATCATCACCACCGCCAACTCCTCGTCGAAGCAGCCCCCTCCCCCACGGTCACAAACACCACCATCCCACATTCCCTCGTCTTCAACCTCTCCTTCTTTCTTCCCTGTTTCTTCTCCGCCATGTGAACCCAACAACCACCACCCATCGCCACTCCTCTGAACAACCCTCCGACTACTCGCTCTTCCTGCGACCACCAACCATCAATGTGCCTGTTCCTCTGCTTCTTGCTAACTGCGCCATCGACAGGGAGACACCACCTTCACGCACTGTTCTTCTTCTCCAGGAAGAACCCAAAGTCGCTGCCCATCCCCCTCCGTGCAGCCGCCTCATTCGACCACCACACTCCGCTTCGTCGACATTGTTGACCTATCCTCGACACCACATGCACGCCTACACCTTCATCCGCACCATCCGCGTACTCCATCAGCGTTAATAGGACACCACCGCCACCGCTCCTCCTCGTCACCGGCGACAGCTCCGGCTGCCTCCATTCCCGACGTCACCACCAACGCGACGACCAAGGTCTGGCCGACCTCCACCGCGCGCAGTATGGCCTCCGATGCTCCTGCTCGTGCACAAGGAAGAGAGAGGGAGAATCTCCTGTTTTCTATCCAATTACATTTTACATTGAATGCCATTGTCAACTTAAATCATTTAATAGTTTAATGAGTAAATTTGCATGAGTAGCCCTCTTGTTTGCTTAATTTATCTCGTGCACTCTATTCCATTCTCTTTGCTAAGTGCTCTCTCTCTCCCTCTATTATTCCTTCCATTTATTTAATGAGAGTATTAACTAAGGTTGAATTTTCAATATTTGCTATCTTACTTAATTAGGTGGCAATTGCATGCATACCCTCCAACTTTCTCTTCCTCTCTTGTTTTATAAAATGAATGGATTGATTGAACAAGAGATTAACATTTGATTAACAGGAAAAGAATAACCTTGCTAATTACCTTTCTTGCAAGAAGATTTCATGTGAAAATATTTGTGAGTTTATAAGGCAACGCTCCTCCCTATGGATACGACCTGATCCTTATGGTTAGATTTTTATAATTTTGATACAGAGATTTTTCACCACACAAAATACAACGACGAATCATTTTATTACGACTATCTCAATTAAGCAAAAATCCCCTGTCAAATGGCGCCATTAATTGGGAGGCAACAGGCCTAGTAAACTCGCAAGTATTTTCTATTTGCATTGACCCCTGTTTATTGCTATTCACTGATATATTTCTTTTTCCTGTGCGAGGTACATCTGTTTGGAGGGAACGAACACGACGGGCACGCACGACGGAGGTGATATTTTTGGTAGGACCTTGATGCCACCTGGAGGCCAGCAATGGATGCTTGTGGGCCTTGATCACACACACGTGAAGGTGTATGGAGGAGCCTTTCTTGATTTAGTCATTAGATCTTAGTTTAGATTTAGGCTAGATAGAAATTAGACATTTAATTTCTGTCTTGTGGACCCATGTTGGGCATTTTTGAGAACTTGTTTCCAATGCTTTTATTGCTTTTCTCTCTTGTATGCGGGAGCATATTTTTGGGAGTTTGTTCCCATTTTATTTAGATTATAGGTTTATTTGAATTATTTGAACTGCACGTTAGTTAGTTAGCTAAATTAGATTAGGTTTGTTTGCTTATTAATTATCAAAAAAAGAAAAATCGAACTGCCTGCTAGAAGCTGCATATCTATAGGGCGACCATGTAGGATTGTTTGAGCAGCATCTAGTTTTTATTTCTGCATCGCATACATCCCTGCATTAAAGAGAGATGGAGTAAGGTACGTCTTTTCTTAAGAATCAATTACATGTCATGCGTTTGCATTGGACTTAAATCCAAGACCACTAAAGTGTTTGAATCTAATTAAGTCGGTGGTCACTTTAAGAAATTGGGACTACTAAAAGGTTGGACCTTAAAATCAGTGACTTTAATTGCGTGCGAAAGGACTTGTTTGTGATATTTCAAAACACAAAGCATGTACGTGTGTTGCACACCTGAGACACTGTGCACATCACACATAAGGTCACTAGATAAATTTCTACCTATCCTCTTTGCGCCACAAGGGAAGTTAGTCAGAAATCAACAAGCATATCTACCAAGTTACTTTCGTGTTTATGGGGCGAGAAATGATTTTTATAAAATAAATGTTGTTGCGTCGTAGTATAGTTGAAATCGCCTCGAAAACAAATAAGAATTTATTACTCGAAAACCTAAGTATCTGAGGTTGAACACAGGGAGCAAATGGAATTCATACTAATCTCAATAACAGATGCAATTTGAACACTTAAATTACTCAAAATCTAATTCAAAATATAAAGCAGGAATTTATGAATACTAAAATGTAGCAATAAAAGAGAAATTGAGAAGAATTGGATAAAAAGTGTTCTTCTTTTCTTCTTTCTTTTCTTCTCTGCCTTCTTGGCTTCTCTTCTTTCTTTCTCTGACTTTCCTTTTTCCTTGTGAATTAGACGTCTGATTTTGTGAATCAGACGTCTTAAACTTGCATTGCTGCAGTGCTATTCAGCCTTGATTCTCTGATCTTTGTCTTTCTCATGCTCTGACTTCAACCGAGCCTTCTTCTTCTTTCTTCTTCCTTCAGCTTCCTTCTTCTTTTGCCTTCTTCTTTCTTCTTTTTCTTCCTTCTCTGTGGCTTCTTCTTCTTCTCTTTCTGTAGCTTCCTTGGCTTCTTCTTCTTCTCTTTCCTGCAGCTCCTTCTTCTTCTTTCTTTGGCCTCCTTTTCTTCTTCTACCTTCAAGTCCTTCTTCCTTCCTTAGTCGCTCCTGCCTTCAACTTCTTCCGTAGCTGCCTTCTCCTTCTCCTTCTTTCCCTGCACAGAGCAGGGCAAAACCTACCCCTACCCTCCCCCATGTCGCTCTCTCTCAATTTCTCTCTTCGCTCTCCCAGAGCCTTTCTCGGGTAAATGGATCAAGTCAGCGCACCCAGGTCCAAGCGCACCGGCGTGGGTGGTGTGCGAGGAGTGCAGGGTTATCGGGTCAGGTTAGCCAGGTTCGCGGAGGTGTGGGTCGCAGACGAGGCGGGTGAGCGTGGGCGAGGGGACCTCACCCCGTGACTTGAGGCAAAGAGCCCATAACACAAAAACAACTTATATCACTCATTGTGTGCTAAAGTTTCCGAGGTGAGACTAAAGTCCCACCCGCTTCGCTCGTGCGTCCACAGGAGGCTTTGCTCAATTGCCACAACTGCAGTCGCTGAAGCCCTTGATAGCTGGGTGTGAAAGTGTCGTGGAAGGATTCCGTGCACCTGGGGCTTGTCTGCCTGGGGCAATGTGGCCTGGAGCGGAGATACAAGCTCCTTCGAGCTTGTGTTAATGGCGGTGGAGGCTCAGACCTGCAATCACTAAACACGGCCTTTCGGCCCCATTAGAGCACATAGGCAGCTTTGCTGTGGCACGGCGAAGGTAAAGCAATGGGTGGCTGGCCGCGGGGCGGCCTAGGAGTGCGTGCCTAGGTCGTTCTGTGGTAGTGTTAATGGGTGTGTTCGGGGAGCACTTGGGGAGGTGATGGCGGTCAGTGGAAGGGCAGATGATGATCAGTGGATGATAGTAGAGGTGATGAGGGATCTGGCGAGGCGTGTGGAAGTGCAGAGCGGTAGATGCACCTTCGCCGGTGGTCAGCCGGAGATGGAGAAGGTGGAGGTGGTCTGCTGCGTCGATGGGATAAAAGTAGAAATAGAGATAAGGGAAATAAAGAGGGAAGAAAGGGGAAGTGTTCTAACCTAACTAAGTGGATGAAGGGAGTAGAAAGGCGGTTGGCCGTACCTACCGCCACCGGAGAAGAAACATCTAGAGGAGGGAGAACGGCGACGACAAAGGGGTATTGGGCGCACACGCAGGTATGGTGCGACGCGGAGGAAGGTGGTGGAGATGGCCCTGCCACTGGTATTGTGACAGAGCGACGAGACGGAGGAAGAAAGGTCGCCGGAGCCTGTTGGACACTTGGCCGGAGGAGAAAGGACGAAATTGGGGGTGGTTCTCCGGCCAAGCCAGGCTGGGAAGATGCGGCCGGAGATGAGGGTCCTTTTATAGGTGCTGGTAGAGGCTCTTATGCTTGGAAGGCGAGCTTTCAAGCACAAGACTCTCGCTGGAGGACATAGTGGACACCATACCCATGCTGTTCGCACGTTCGCACGAGGGATATGGTGCAAACCAGATCATGGGATTGCGCTTAAATGGTAGGGGATTCCTCAGAGGATCCCCCTGCCAAATCTGAGAGGTCTTTGGGGAAACGAGGAGAAATCCTTCTCAAAACCTCACTGGAGGTATGGGTCCTCTGCTGAAAAGGTAAAGGGACCGAAATGCAAAAAGTGACGAGGAATATAGGGGGGTCTATGCAAGGATTTTCAAAAGCTAGGGGTCAAAATGTAATTGGGTGGACTATTTTGTAAAGTAGGTCAAGGTGACCTTCCCTTAGGTCCAAATTTTGGTACAAACCTAATTTGAACCTAAGGAATCCAATGGTAAAGTTGGATTTTAGGTTTAACCACGTTTGACTAGATATTTTACACAAAAACTCAAATTAGGTCAAATAATGAGCTAGGACCCCTATCTAGGTCAAAATAGGTTCCAAAGGCCAATTTGAAGGTTCTAAACCCTAGGGGATATTTTTCCATGAATTTTGGAGGGTTTAGTTGATTTTTATTCTGACCAGAACTTTGTAAAATTAAGTGGGTTTCTTTTAGGGTTGTAGAATGTCATTTAATTCTTAGATCTCACAATAATCCTTTTTTTACTAAACCATCCCACTTTTCCTCTTATTAAGTCTAATTGACCTATGTTTAGCCCCTAAGAAATCCCGTTGATGTACTGCAATGGTAAAATTATAGTTTTACCCTTTAGTTCATGTTTTCTTCCCAGAATAGTAATTCCTTAAATTAGGCCCTCTTTTAGGTTGTGTAGGAGCTTTTGTTCACTTTCTTAGGTCAAAATGAGCTAATTAGGGCTCATGATGAGATTCTCATCACTTTGGTTCCTTGTGCATAGGCTCAATTTGAGACTTCCATCCCTTGCGAGTAGGTTGTAGGCACCAATAAAAGTCGGCCTAGAAAGCGTAATTCTTACAAAACTTGTTTGGCCACCAACTGAATACTTAATTCTAAGACCTAGAACCTACTAAAAACATATCCCATTGAATTTGCGTTTGTTTTGATAGTGGTAGAACTCTCTAGGAAGTTTCTGTTTTTATTCTTATTTCTTCTAAGTCCTAAGAGAGTTAAATCTGTTTGGTTTAAAGAAATGGATCACTCTTACTCCTATCATTTAGATTATCAGAGTCAATACTTCCCATCTTTTAATCAGGATCCCATGCCCCGAGCATATCCATCCTTTGATGGGTACAATGACAATTTATGGGATCAATCATATTCCTATCTTGAAAGTACTGGTCCGATAACTCCCACTTTTGAGTAAAGCCTAGGAGCAGATTTTTCCAGTTTGCAAACACCCAACCCTCCCACCCTTCATGATTTTTCTCATCAAGGTTGGACCGATACCCTAGGCAACCTTAGGCTGAGACTAACTATCCTCCCCAATCTGATAGTAGCCTCTCCTCTTTTATGATAGAAATGCAAAAAGAACAAAAGGAAATGATGGAGTCTATGGGAGAGATGTTGAAGAATAGTTAACAATTGAACAAGGAAATTAGACAGCTTAGCTACTCTCTTACTATTGATTCTGATCCTTACTCGTACAACCATAATCTTCAAAATAATTCTGAGGAAACCAATGATAATAGGGATCCCGTTTTGAGTAACTACCACTTAGACTCTTCCCATGAGACACAGCCACTAGAGGAGAACGATCCTAGTGATTATCCACCCGAACTACATTGGAGTCAAAAGAAAGGGAAGATGGTACCACTTGAGGACCTTGGCCCCACTGACAGTATT
The DNA here is from genome assembly GCA_037157565.1 of Thalassia testudinum. Lineage (NCBI taxonomy): Eukaryota > Viridiplantae > Streptophyta > Magnoliopsida > Alismatales > Hydrocharitaceae > Thalassia > Thalassia testudinum. Next base: position 96,869,460 of record JAZHRO010000039.1, on the reverse strand, counting down.
TTTCTTACCTCTGATACCCTGGGTCAAGGTCATATTGTTCACGCAACTTCCCCTATTAATCATGTGGTGGAACTCCATTCTACCCTTAGTGAGCCTAATCCCGACCCTCCACTTAGGGAATCAACACCTACCTCTCATCATTATGAGGATTTACATGTACCCGATGAAGGTGACCCTAAAGGAATGGAGGATGAATTAGATCATTTTTTGTCTCAAGGATACAAAGAGTTTCTTTTAGAGGAGGATGATGACCCAATGGAGGAACTCGAGTTTAGAATTTGGAGTGAATCTCAGCGGGATTATGTGTTATTCGAGGACTTACCCCCTGAGGATATAAATGATCTGGTGAAATCTGGATTCCTTCCTACTTTTGATTTTGAAAAGTATCCTCCACAAAATCAGGAATATATAGAGTTGATGTTGGAGGAGAACGAATACAAGATTGAGAAGCCTAAGAGAGACTCTCAGGGACAATATGTATCAATTGAGGATTTATGCCCCGAGCAAAACAACGAATTGAGTGATATATGCTTTCTCCATAACATTGAGAATGATAATCATCCTAAAGATATTAAAGATGAAGTAGCACATAAAGTCCCTGAAAAGATGTAATAGACGAGAAAGAACCCAAGGATGGACTTGATAATTTTGATCTTGCTACTTCCCAGGAAACCCAACTGTCGTCAAAGCATGTTGATCATGAGTCTACTAATGAGATATTGACTTCTGTGCATAACTCATCTACTGTAGAGGAGCAGTTAAAGGTTCATGAAACAATTAAGTTATTTGAGGATGTGGAAGAAGAATACTTATTGGTAATGGAACCTAAACAGACTAAGCCCTTTTGGACTTAATAATTACCACCCAATCACTCAAGAAAATCGTAGACTTCATACCTAATCCTTGGCTCAGGTCTCTGCTCACATACATTCTTTCTAGGGAGAATATCAGGCCAGTACATCCTCGTGTGGAATGGCTAGTTTGGATTGATGCTTGCACTTTTACTCTTGCCATTCAAGGGTCTGACATATTTATGGTTATATCTTTTAAAGCCCTTCCTACTTTGGAAGACTTTTGTTATCCTCCACTTATTCCGTTTCAGGAGGTCCCTTCTTCTATTACTCTTTTTCCTAGACCTCTCCAGGTAGCTTGCGAGATTGTTTGCTATCATGTCTTCTGGCGAGCATTTGAAATCACGCTGCATCATCAACTTGCCAACATCCACAGCTACCTATTTTTTAGGCCCGCGCTTTTACACATATTTTAGGGCCTATCTCTTTCTGTTTAGAACCAGGCTTATAGCTTCCCTTTAAGTTTGGCTACTGACAGAAAATGCAGCACTTGTTGGGAGGCAACCCGACGTTTAGAATAACGCCTTCATCAGGTGATTTCCTTTCTTTCTCCCCCTCTTTTAATTTTACAATGAGGACATTGTAGGATTTAGGCATGAGGGGATGCATTTTGCATATTTAGGCAGTATTCATGCATTTAGGTTAGGTACATTAGCAAAAAAAAAAAAATCTGTTGCTTTCTTGAGCTAAATTGGTTAACCCTAGCAAAACATCTTTATTAAGGAGGTGTCATTGAAAATTTTCTTCTTAAATTGTTTCTTAAGTTTAGAATTCAGTACATTTACTTCACTTTCACGTAAACTACGTAATCGATCTTTGAAGAAAATCAATAAGCATTTCTAGTCTGCTGAACCCTTGGACAATTAATAAGGAGGTAGGCATACTATCTTCTATTAGATCCACCTAATATTTATGAGGAAGTAGAGAGACTACTAGTGCACTAAGTCTAGTGTAAGGACTCTTAAGTTCTAGATAATTAGAGAATGATACCTCAGAGTTAGTTTTCGCTCTCTATTCCTGTGCGCGAATAGTGTGTGAACTCCTGAGAGTTACCAAATAAGGTAAATACATAGAGATTGAGTCCTAATAAGACTATAACTATGGTGGATGGTTACAACTGTCTTTCATAGAGTCCTCGGTTGAAGGAGGGTAACAATGTCAAAGGTCAGAAATATGATTGTCCTATCCATTCCTTCCCAATGCTGAGAGTAGGCACTTCCACCAATTAAGCTGCACAATATCCTCTTGATCATCATCATCCCTAATAATGCCTCATGAATAAAAGTATGCGTCGTTTTATGTTAGTAAAATAAACAAAAAGAGAAAGCAACGAGAAAAAGAGAGAAAAACATTTATATTTAGAAAAAGAAAAGAGAAAGAAAAAGAAAAGAGTTCAAGTTTATAGTTTTATTTGCATGTCATTTTTTGTCCATATTATTGAGGCAACAAAAACATCCATTGCGATCCGCCAAATATGACCCATACCTACTTTTTAGTATTTCTGATTGCTCGATACTGGCTGAGGAATTCTGACATTGTTATAGGGTTATTAGGACTTTAATTGAAGAGTGAATGCCGTGGGTGACCACCAAACATTGAGTACATCTACAGAATCTGGTAAGATATGTAGTCTCGAAAAAGAAAGAAGAAAAAGAAAAGAGAGTGAGTGAGCGCAAAAGAACACAAAGAGAGCACAGTTTTTAGCCTCTCTCTGGGGTGACTTGTTTGATAGTCTAGAGATTTAGAGTGTGTAGTACTAGACTACATGTAGCACCAGATGAGTGTGAGCCACCAAATATAAATCTATTCAACTCAGTATCTCCTACTTAAGTCAAAAAGTCAGGGTCAAATTATAGATCATTTTCTACTTTATCCCTAAGGGAAGAAGTTGCCTATCCCGATAGAATTTTTATCAAGGGTAAAGCACGAGTTTAAAATGTAGGTTGGCTTTTTACTTTAATCCATTACCCAAGCTACTATCACTTCACAATTGTCTAGATCTCTAAATTTTTGGAATAAAAAAAGAAGAAATCTTTTGGTCACTTTCATCGTTTTTCACTTTTGCTATGGACTAACAAAACATAAGCATGGGGATATTTGATGGGTTCAGTTTAGTGAGCTAATTATGGGCCTAAGTATATTTCGATTATACTTTCTTGGTACTTAATTTTCAATATCTTAGGTCATAATTGATATAACCTACGTAAATGACTAATTTATATTTATATGTTCAATTCACCTTTGATTACACCATCTTTATAGTATTATTTTATACATGCAAAGGAGAGGATTACATTTGTAATTTGACCATGTAGGGTCCACACATCATCAAATCTCCTTCCAACTGACCATCCAATGGCGGCTGTGCTAATTTTAGTAACGGATTTAAAGTCCCTTAATTATGTCGGTGAAGGAAAATCGAAGGGGGGAGAATAAAGTCGCATGGGGATCGTCATCCAGGAGGCTTTCATCTCATCCTTCCCCCTGTGGGGATCTCCTCCCTCGCCATCACCGTGGCTGGGGCAAACACTGTGGCTAGAGCGTACATGGTGGCTTGAAGCGCACTACTCCCCTTCACCGCACCACTGTGAGCACTCGTGGTGACAGCATGAGTGCCACCATCCTCGCCCTCCTCTGTTTCTCAATCCCACGCATTGAAACCCATCACCCTCTTTGAGCCGCTCCCTCCAACCACCATGACCATCATCACCACTGCCAACTCCTCGCCGAAGTAGCCCCCTCCCCCACGGTCACAGACACCACCAAAACTGCCAACTCCTCGCCGAAGCAGCCCCCTCCCCAATGATCACAAACACCACCATCCCATATTCCCTCATCTTCAACCTCTCCTTCTTTCTTCCATGTTTCTTCTCCGCCATGTGAACCCAACAACCACCATCCACTGGCACTCCTTCGAACGACCCTCCGACTACTTGCTCTTCCTGCGACCACCAACCATTAATGTACCCGTTCCTCTGCTTCTTGCTAACGGTGCCATCAACAGGGAGACACCACCATCACGCACTGTTCTTCTTCTTTAAGAAGAACCCAAAGTCGTCGGCCATCCCCCTCCGTGCAGCCACCTCATCTGACCACCACACTCTGCTCCGTCGACGTTGTTGACCTCTCCTCGACACCGTGTGCATGCCTACACCTTCATCCGCGTCATCCGCGTGCTCCATCAGCAGCAACAGGACACAACCGCTGCCGCTCGTTGTCGTCGGTGGCAGCTCCGGCCGCCTCCATTCCTGATGTCACCACCAACACGACGACCAAGGTCTGGCCGACCTCCACCACGCGCAGTACGGCCTCTGGTGCTCCTTCTTGTGCGTAAGGAGGAGAGAGGGAAAATCCTCTATTTTCTATCCAATTACATTTGACATTAAATGCCATTGTGAACTTAAATCATTTAATAGTTTAATGAGTAAATTTACATGAGTAGCCCTCTTGTTTGCTTAATTTATCTCATGCACTCTATTCCATTCTCTTTGCTAAGTGTTCTCTCTCTCCCTCTATTATTCCTTCCATTTATTTAATGAGAGTATTAACTAAGGTTAAATTTTCAATATTTGATGTCTTACTTAATTAGGTGGCAATTGCATACATATCCTCCAACTTTCTCTTCCTCTCTTATTTTATAAAATGAATGGATTGATTGAATAAGAGATTAACATTTGATTAACTGGAAAAAAATAACCTTGCTAATTACCTTTCTTGCAAGAAGATTTCATGTGAAAACATTTGTGAGTTTATAAGACAATGTTCCTCACTGTGGATATGACTTGATCCTTATAGTTAGATTTTTATAATTTTGATAGAAAGATTTTCCACTACACAAAATACAACGACGAATCATTTTATTACGATTATCTCAATTAAGTGAAAATTTCTCTATCAATTGCACCGGTACAAAGGCACCTTAAAATAATTTATTATCGATAAAAAGTAATTTATCACCAGTACATAGTTATTTATCACCTATACATTTTAAATTAAAGTAATATGATGATTTTTTTTAATATGATGGAAATCACTATATAATAAATCTTACATTTTTTATTTCTTTACATTAAATATCAATTGATAAGTGAACTCATATTCTCAACCTTATATGAAATATAAAAATAACACCCGACATTATTTTTTATATTAGAACCTATGTGTCTCTACTTTTTATTTCTTCTTAAATAGCAAGAATCTGATAGCTTTCTCGAGATGGCTTCGTGGAGTAGTTATTCTTATTTGGACTCTACGAAGCTTATCTCAAGAAAGCAATCAGATTGCTGCTCTTTACAAAAAAAATAAAAAGAAAAATTATGCACATGAAATCTTCTCCTTTTTATTTGTTTTGTTTATCTTATTATATCATTTTTCTTTATTTATTGGGTTACCGCCCCCATCTAAATACTACTCCATCGGACTACTTTCCCATCTGAAATGAATCGTAGCTACTTTATCTGCATTTCCGTATCCACTTATCTATAAAGTTTAACTTTTTACATTCGTTTCGTCAAAGAGTTTGTCTTTCTTTCTTTTTGTTCTTTTATAATATTCCACTAACATATACAAAACAGGAAAGATGTATTTTTTCCTCCGTGTTTGTCGCATATATGCGAGATGTTAGCGGACGCTTGAAGAAGATTGATAGAATAACGAGACACTTGCAGAAGATTTGATGGAAAAACGAGACACTCAAACTTCATCTACTTTCTTATGCATACGTCTGTTTCGTTTGTGGTCCAAAGATGGATGAAGGCGTATTCAAATTATCTACTTCGATATCTAAAGCAATATTTTTAGTATTATTTAATGAGGATGCTGATGGCTTTTACAAATTCAAATGTTTGTTATTTTAAAAGTGATATTATCCAGTTCGAATGCATTTTTTTAATTTTGAAAGAAGGAGATCTTACTTTTTTTTATTTACATATTAGAAATGTTCAAGTTTAATAAAATGTACATAAATAAATTTATAATCACCCACTCACCCTCACTTATTTCTCCAAGTACTTCTCATTCTTTTCCTTCCCTCCCCATCCCCTTCTCCTTCCCTTCTAATCCATCCCTGCATCCAAAGAGAGGCAGGTGCGCCGATATATACCGACGTAAGGTTAAGAATCACCAACAAAACAAAGCACATCATTCCTGATGGCTGAGACGCATCAACCACGAGAGCAGAAGCGGCAGCACTTCCTTCTGGTGGTCTACCCAATCCAAAGCCACATCAACCCTTCCCTCCTACTGGCCAAGTCCCTCACCCGCCTCCTCGGCGTCCGCGTCACCTTCTCCACCGCCGTCTCAGCCCACCGCCGCATGTTCCCCGACCGCCCCACCTCCCTCCCCGTCCAAGACCCCTCGGATCCCCTCCTCTCCTTCTACCCCCACTCTGACGGCTACGACGACGGCTACACCACCGTCGACGCCAACGACTTCATGTCCACCTCCAAGGCCGCCGGCTCCGAGACGCTCCACGCCCTCGCCATCGCCCCTGGCCGCCCCCCCGTCACCTGCATACTCTACGCCTTGCTCTTCCCGTGGGTGGTCGACGTGGCGGACCGCCTCGGGGTCCCCTCCTTCCTCTACTGGATCCAGTCCGCAGTGACCTTCGTCGCGTACCACCACTACTTCCACAGCCACCGAGAGCGGTTCCGATCCGTAGCCAACGACCCCTCCCTCGTCCTCGAGCTACCGGGCTTGCCGCCACTCCGGCGCCGGGACCTTCCCTCCTTCTTCGTTGGCGGAGGGTTAGCCGACGACACCACCAAGGAGGTGCTGTTGTCGTTGTTCGAGGGGACGTTCGAGGCCCTTGAGAAGGGTACTACGGGAGACGCGAAGCCGAGGGTCATCGTCAACACGTTTGATGCGCTCGAGAGAGGCGCCATCGAGGCGATGTACGGGGCGGTGGAGCTCATCCCGATTGGGCCGGTGATACCGGCAGTTTGTGTCGGTCGGCCCGACCGGAAGGAGGCCACCATGTTCGGGAGAGAGGTCGTGAAGGAGGCGGTGGTGGATGGTGACGCGAAGGAGTACTTGGGTTGGTTGGATCAATGGCCTGAGAGGTCCGTGGTGTACTTGTCGTTTGGTTCGGTCACGGTTCTCGGGAGGAAGCAGAGGGAGGAGTTCGCATGTGCGCTGGTGGAGTGTGGCAGGCCATTCCTGTGGGTTGCACGTGAGGAGAGGGATGGGGTGGAGGCAGCGGAGGGGGTGGAGCGTGGGAAGGTTTTGGGGTGGTGCAACCAAGTGGAGGTGTTGGTGCACAGGGCCGTGGGCTGCTTCGTGACGCACCACGGGTGGAACTCGACGTCGGAGGCGATATGCTGTGGGGTGCCCATGGTGGGGTTGCCGCAATGGTCGGACCAACCCACGAATGCGATGCTCGTGGAGGGTTCGTGGAGGGTGGGGGTGAGGACGGAGGTGAACGGGGAAGGGGTGGTGGAGGGGACGGAGCTGAGGAGGTGCTTGGAGGCGGTGATGGGTGGCGGGGGGGAGGCGGTCGAGATTAGGAGGAGGGCAGAGATGTGGAAGGAGAAGGCAAGGGAGGCTGCCAAGGAAGGAGGACCGTCCGATCAGAATCTCAAGGCTTTTGTCGAAGGAGTCGCGTGTCGGGGTGTGTAGGGAGGAGTCTCCGCAAAGAACAACGCGCACCACGTGGCGCTACCAGTACGTCGGATTTGAAATTTTGAATTGAATTTTATTATTATTATGGAATCAATCCTCATTTACAAATTTATTTTTTATGCCTTGTTATAAATACAATTTGAAAAAATCTATTCCATACATGTTAGATTAACAAATATTCATTTAATTAACAGATATTCGTTAATACGTTGATCCGTATATTACGTCATCATTTTAAAATAACATTATCGTTAGAGATTATGCCTTGAAAATTCTACCAGTCTGTAATTTTTCTATTTAATATAAGTACTTTGTGAGATTAAATATAATAGGAAGAGAAAGAGAGATGATTACTCATGATCCTGTCGTTGTGGAGCGTGGGGAGTCGGATTACCGTATGGTCATGTGCGTGCGGTGTTGCAGCGTGATTGTATGATAGCGTGAGTTGTGGCCCATGAAGAGTGTTGAGGGGGTGTTTAGTTTGTTCACTTTAGTTGAGACAATTATAGGAGAGAGAGAGGAGAATTCTGTGTTAGAGCAGTGACAGCATTGCAGCGTTAAGCAACTTCACGTTGAGTTTGAAATTTAAAAATTCAAAATATGTAGTAATCACTTTCAAAATTACCATTTATAAGTAATTATCAAAATGTGACAGGATCACATGAGCACTGTTGTGTAAGAAATTGAAACGTTTAGAATTACAAGAGTTACATACTTAGAAGAGAATATATATCTATTTTGAGTATACAAATTTGAGAGTATCTTTTTCCATATTCAAATTTAAATATAATCGGATTTGCATAAAAAAAAAAATTTAGACTTCTCTAAATATTAAATGAAGCAAATTTTCTCTGTCTAAATTAGATCGAATCAAGTCTGGTTAATTATTCGTTGAGAAGTATTTCCTATTTGAGACAAGTCGACCATAATAGGGTGCAGCGCGCTGTCAGCCTAGTTTATTAATTTCTAAGTGTGGATTTTTCCTATTTTGTGGCCCGATTAAGTGTGGCTCACGGGGAAAACTTTTATATTAACATATGCTTTTGTACCAACAATTGCTAAATAAGATTCTAGTGGTGGATCACTTTTATTAATCTTTCTCGAAGCAAAGTGAGGAATGATGCTACTTTGGCGAAGAATGATAGCTTGATCAATGTCTTGTTTCTAAATAAAGTATCGTAAGGATAAATAGAAATGAATGCTTGTTTATATGATAATGAGAGGTAAAAAATATCCTCGGATCTAAAATTTCACATACAACGCAGTAGAAGATTCAGCTACCTGATTATAGGATAAGCAGGTGTGATTGGTATCACTCGTCCTACCTGTGAAAAGTTAGATCCAAATCGGGATCCACCTAATTTGCCAAAAGATTTGACACAGTTAAGACTGAAGATATGACAAGGTAGAAGTGATTACATATGTCTTGACAGCAGGCATGCCGTCTGACAAAAAGGATGCTAAAGGCCCCTAGGCTAGAGATCTTTCCATGTTATAAATAAAGAAAGGCCCCCAAGGAAAGGAGGCTGATGAGTCCATATTTGTGTGCTAATTAGTTACTTAAATGCTTAGACATTAGAGTAATATTAACTTATACATAGCATGTATTAAGATGTAAATAATATAGTTTATACATATTTGCTTGTATGTATTACATTCATACATAAATTATCTAGTATCATTTAGTTTGCATACATACATTACATGCATTACATAGTTAGAAATATAAGGGTTTTGTATACAAATAATTCACATATATTTTTATATCTTTCTTCATGCAGCAACAATCGCTCCTCTCCAATAGGCCATTTATGGCCAAATCAGGTAATAAACACGATAGTGAAGAGGATCGAAAGAAGCGGATCTCCATCACTCCTCCATTTGAATTGCAGATGGCTACAAGAGAGGGGGAGCGACTGCCATGCTCGAGGAGACCCCACCCCAACTCCACCATCGTGAAGAGCTTCAAGCTCACCTCTATCACCACCACCGTTGGTTTCGTCCTTTGTCGCTATGGTAATTACAGTCGTTGGAGTATATGACAAAAACGGTTACCAGTTTAATATGATTTATTACTCGGAATAGAAAGATTCCCGAGGTCGAACTCAGGGAGCAAACTATAGTTCTAGAAGCGTATGAATTCACAATATAGTGTTTTACAAAAAATAGTAAGTCAAAGGAAAGAGAGAGGGAGAGAGAGAGAAAGCGTTTGGCTTTTTCTTTTTCTCTTTCTTCTTTACTTGTCTTCTTTCCCTTCTTTTTTCTTTCTTCTCTGCGTCTTCTTCTCTTTTCTTTCTTTTCTTCTCTACGGCTGCAGAGGCTCCTGCTTTCTGCTAAGTCCTCCTCCTTTCTTCTTTTCTGATTTTCTTCTTTCTTCTTCTTCTTCTTCTTCTTCTTCTTCTTCTCTGCTTCTGCTTTCTTCTTCTTCAGCCTACCTTCTTCTTCTTTCTTTTCTTCTTCTCTTGCTGCTGACTCTCCTTCTCTTTCGCCGACGTCTGATTCAGTGCTCAGACGACTTAACCGCTCGGTCGCTACAGTGTATTTCCTCCTCTTTTGTCTTCAACTTCCTTCCTTTTTTCTTTGCGTCTTCAGAGGCTTCTGCCTTCTCCTTCTTCTTTGCTTTTCTTCTCTCTCTTCCTTGCGGCTAAGTCTCAGCTGCTGCCACTTCTTCTTCCTTCTGCTCTTTCTTCTTTTGCTGGCCTCTTCCTTCTTCTTCCTTCAGCTGCGGTTAAGTCTTGCCTGCCGCTTCTTTTCTCCTTTCTTCTTTCCTACGTACACATGCAAACATCAGTAAAAAACCTACCCCCTACCTCTTCCCCGCGTCTCTCTCTCTCTGGATCTCTCTTTAGGAAGCTCTCCCAGAGCCGGGTAATCAGGTCGGGTCGTGTAACGACCCGATTCCCGAGTCCCTACGAGACACGAGAATCGGACCGACTCGACTAATCCCAAGACCTAATCGTCCAACGAGGAAGTAACCAAAAGAGCAGTACAATAAACCACATTCAGCATGAATATAACTAGCAGTAACAAAATACAGCAGTAAGAAAGGAACTACTACAGTATATACCACCACAACAGTAGAACAACAATTATAACATAACATGAAACTACAAGTAAAGAAAAGTACAGAGAACTACTCACTACAGTGGAACAAAAGGGGTACAAAAAGAACTGCGGTAACTCTACTGGACCCTACTCGGCCCAGCGTCCTCTGTAGCCGCTGACCCTAGCTGCTCAACACCTGGTCTTGAAAAGTAACGAGTGTAACACGTCAGCGAAACGTTGAGTAGAGTGGCAACTAAAACTAAATAAGCAGTAGAGTGTACAGTAGCTGTTATATTTTGTTACTTTATTTACGTCTTTCTATTATTTCACGATTTATTTATTTCTCAGATCCTTCACTTGATCTCGAATGTTCCTCGTGGGAACGATCTTGATTGCAATCTTTTCCGAAAGTAGAAGTAGCACGTGGTGCTCTCCTGGCCGGGAGAGTCCCCCGTGGTGGTCCTACCTCCCAGTCAGCCACCCCAAGGTCGCTGACAGACGTAACGGTGACTACGGCACGCGTGATAAGCGCACGGGTAGCTACCTCGCACTGGCACGCGGTCAGACGTTTCCGTTAAAGGGTGCACCCAAAACACAGCACGGAACCAGTATAGGGCAGAGCCCTTTCAGTAACAGGGGTCCAACCCCTCCACAGTCCACGCACCCTCGCCCGACTACCCTGGTTTGCCCAGTGGGCCTAACAAGTCGGTGTAGGAGGCTAGCAGAACCCCGGGGACCGTGGGGTAGCTAGTGCTCTCCCTACACTAGTAGCTCTCCTCGGTACTGCGTACGCGAGGGCCAGCAAGTCGGTGTACAGTGGCCAAACCCACCCCGGTCTCAACCTGAGGGCGGCAAGCTCCCCTCTACACTAAGAGGTAATGTGTGCTCTCGTTGGTACCACGTACCCCAGAGACAACACACTTCCACATCTTTCTTTCTCAGTTCCATCCATCCTCTTTCCAGGAGTTCTACTCTTAATTCCCCGTAGGGTTCCAGCTCTTTTAACTCAGCACATTTAGGTTTCACCGTTCCAGTTTTATGTTCATACGACCCATGTTCTCAATCATGTTTATTTACTCATAACAGGCAGTGATTAAATCAATTTACAGGCAGCTATTATTTCCTTTCCACTTTTCCAAGACTGTAATATTTATATACATATCACTAGTTTTCCAATCCTAGGATTCATGCCGTTCCCTAGGATCTATCATTCAATCTAGTTTCCAGTCCTAGGTTTCATGCAATATCCTAGGATCTACCATTCAATCTAGTTTCTCAGTCCTAGGGTTCATGCAATGCCCTAGACGCTATTAATTGTTCCATAATTGTAACCAATTTGATTAAGTAAATTAAAAGCCACTCTACCAGCTATAACGGGAGTACTGGGGGCGTGGTCGGAATTCCCGCGTGCCTCCGCAACTCCCAAGACTGCAACGGAACGGGATCCTAACACAAGGATCAATCACAAGGAGTTTCTCAGAATAGTATATAATTACCGTAAATGGGTAGAGGAATCTATTCTGGAAAGAACGCAACTCGAAACGCAGAAAACGGACTCCGAACGAGCCCTAAACAGGTCAAAAACGACGAAACTGCCCAAAATCAGACGTCTGGAACCTCTTCCAGACGTCTTAAAATGTGGGTCAGAGTGTACCTTCATTCTGTGTAGTCCCTCAGATGTCTAGAAGCCTGCGGGGGCGTCTGGTTTAATTCCCATACGTCCGATGGTCAACCAGGACGTCTGAAAGTCCTCTCCATCGTCTGGCACTGCGGCCAGACGTCCGATTCGCGTTGGATGGCGAGTCCCGCACCCTCCCGAGCAAAACCTGCATGCACCCATACCCGTTCTCAGTACAACGGGTCGCATACGAAGGCGCGGCGGACAGCTGCATGGCCGTACGCGCGAGAAAAGGAAGAAGACGAAATATCTTACTTGTCAGACGTCTGGACAATGCTCCAGACGTCTTCACCGTCGTCTGGTCGTAAGCCCAAACGTCTGATTCTGGAAAAATTTCCAGAATCAGAGCTCCTCTCGCTCTCCGCCTGCGACGCACGGCCGCGCCGCGCCTCGTCCGCCTGTTGCTCGAGCTGCAGTAGCCTCTCCGCAACACTCCACGCCCGCTACTCCCCCGCCGGCCAGCTCTAGCTGCCCCGGCAAGCTCGAGCCCTCACGGTCGAGCGTCTCCTCCCTAGCGCAACACCTCCTCCCGCACACTTGCCGCGGCCGCAGTTGCCGCCGCTCGCTCGCTCTCGCACTGGCTGGGAGAAGAAGATGTGGGACACGAAGGGGATGAGGGTGAGGGAGAGGGAGAGGGCCTTTTAAGGCCGCGCAGGGAGAGAGAGAGAGCACTGCGCCCTACAGGAGGAGAGAGGGAAAAAAAGCGGAAAGAGGGTGGCGGTTGCAGGTCTGCGCGCGCATGCGTGCAGATGCAACCCCGTACGCCGCAGAAATTAAATCCCAAACGTCTGGAAGGGGTTCCAGACGTCTGGTCAGACGTCTTAAAAATCGTCTTGAAGCCGCATTCGTAATAATATAACAAACTCAAAGGAAGTTTCGTCCCCGAAACTTATGCTAACTAGGGTGCGGGAAAAACGTCATATAAAAAAATAACAAACTCAAAGAGGATCGAAGCCGGTCCGAAAGAACGTACCCGTGAAGAGCTCCGGGTACCGCTCCCTCATTGCCGCCTCGGGCTCCCAGGTAGCCTCCTCGTACCGCTGGCTCCTCCACAAAACCTTCACCAGGGGTACTTGCTTTCGTCTCAAACTGCGGACGGCTCGGTCAAGAATCTGCACTGGTCGCTCGGGGTAGGTCAGGTCGTCGCCCACCTCGACGCTCTCGTGACTCAGTACATGATTGGGATCGGCTACGTACTTCCTGAGGTTGGACACGTGGAACACGTCGTGCACACCAGAAAGTTGAGGAGGGAGGGCAAGTCTGTAAGCAAAGGGTCCAACCTGCTCCAGGACCTCAAAGGGCCCCACGAACCTCGGCGCGAGCTTCCCTCTCACCCCAAACCGCTGCAGGCCCTTCATAGGCGAAACACGAAGAAAGACGTGGTCCCCAACCTCGAACTGCACCTCTCTGCGTCTCCGATCTGCGTAGCTCTTCTGTCTCCTCCTAACAGTGCGGAGTCGCCTGTGGATTTGCTCGGCTACCTCCTGACTCTGCCGGATCAACCTGGGGCCCACCTCCCACTTGGTCCCCACCTCAACCCAACTCAAGGGTGCGGTACACCTCCGTCCGTACAGAGCCTCGTAGGGAGCCATGCCGATGCTCGAGTGATAGCTGTTGTTGTATGCAAACTCCGCCAGGGGCAGCTGCTCCTCCCAAGAGCCTCTCCAGTCCAGTACACAGGCACGCAAAAGGTCCTCAAGTGTCTGTATCGTGCGCTTAGACTGTCCGTCCGTCTGGGGGTGGTAAGCTGTATTAAACCTCAACCGCGTCCCTAGGGCCTGCTGAAACTCAGCCCAAAACTGGGACGTAAAGCAGGTATCTTGGTCGGATACGATCTCCCGCGGAACTCCGTGTAGTCGTACCACATCGCGGATATACCTCTCTGCCAACTGTGATGGTCCCAAAGTGATTCTGATCGGCAAGAATCGTGCCGTCTTCGTCAGTCTATCCACAATTACCCAGACTGCGTCGTGTCCTCGCTGGGTAACAGGTAAGCCCACCACCAAGTCCATGGTGATGCTCTCCCACTTCCACTCTGGCACTGGAAGCGGCTGTAGCGGCCCTGCAGGCCTCTGATGCTTGGCTTTCACCTGCTGACACACTAAGCACTGCTGCCCGAATTCACTCACATCCTGCTTCATCCCCCTTCACCAAAACTCGCATCTCAAGTCGTGGTACATCTTCGTGTTTCCGGGATGTATGGTGAATCTGGAACCGTGTGCCTCAGTCAGGAGCTCTCTCAACAGCTCCTCGTCTTTGGGAACGCACAACCGTCCCCTCAGGCGCAGCACCTGGTCTGTGAAAGAGAAGTCCCCTGGGTCTCCTGACAGTACTCTGTCACGCAGGGACTGCAAGTACGGATCGGCCATCTGTCCTATGATGATGCGGTCTATCAGCTCTGGCCTAGTCTGTCGGGTCACAGTCACTGCCCCACAGTGCCCCCGTAACTCTAGGGGTCGCCAACTGCCTACCTCCTCCAAAAGGCTCCAACTCTGTAACTGTAAATTGGCCAAGTGTGCGGGCGCCTTCCGACTCAAGGCGTCAGCCACCACATTGGCCTTGCCGAGTGATAGGAAATGTTGCAGTCGTAGTCCTTCAGGAGCTCCAACCAATGTCTCTATCTCATGTTGAGATCCTTCTGATCAAAAAGGTATCTGAGGCTCTTGTGATCTGTGAAAATCTCGAAGGTTTCATCGTACAAGTAGTGCCTCCAGGTCTTCAGCGCGAATACAACAGCTGCCAACTCCAGGTCGTGGGTAGGGTAGGTATGCTCATGGGGCTTTAGTTGCCGCGAAGCGTAAGCGACAACGTGACCCCTCTACATAAGCACACCTCCTAACCCCTGCAAGGAGGCGTCCGTGTACACAACGAACCCGCCACTATTGTCAGGGATGGTGAGCACGGGAGCCGAGGTCAACATCTCCTTTAGCTCCTGAAAACACGCCTCACAGGCATCTGTCCAAGTGAAGGGCACGCCCTTCCGGGTTAACTGTGTCATGGGACTCGCAATCTGTGAAAAACCTCTGATAAATCGTTTGTAGTAGCCTGTCAGTCCCAGGAAACTGCGAATCTCGGTGACTGAATGCAGTCTCTCCCACCTGAGCACTGCCTCGACCTTGGCTGGGTCCACCGCCAAGCCGTCCCCAGAGATTACATGACCTAAGAAGGTCACCTCCCTCAACCAGAACTTGCACTTGCTGTATTTGGCGTACAGCCTACGTCGTCTCAGTGTGTCCAGAACCATCCGCAAGTGCTGTCCGTGCTACGTCTGATCTCGAGAATAGATGAGTACATCATCAATGAATACCACCATGAACTGGTCCAAGTACGGTCTAAACACCCGGTTCATCAGGTCCATGAAAGCAGCGGGGGCATTGGTCAGCCCAAATGGCATGACCAAAAACTCGTAGTGTCCGTACCGGGTGCGGAAAGCTGTCTTGGAGACGTCTGCCTCCCTGATCCTCAACTGGTGGTATCCAGACCTCAAGTCGATCTTGGAGAACACCGTGGCACCCCGCAACTGGTCAAACAAGTCGTCGATCCTCGGCAGCGGATATTTATTCTTGATGGTGACCCTATTCAGCTGTCGGTAGTCCACACAAAGGCGTAGGGTACCATCCTTCTTCTTCACAAACAGTACCGGGGCTCCCCAGGGAGACGCACTGGGCCTCACGAAACCCTTCTCCAAAAGGTCCTGCAACTGAGACTTGAGCTCTCGTAGCTCAAGCGGTGCCATCCTGTATGGCGCGGTGGAGATGGAGCTGGTCCCTGGTACTAGTGAGATCTCAAACTCGATCTCACGCTCGGGCGACAGTCCTGGTAACTCGTCTGGGAACACGTCAGGGTACTCTCTGACCACCGGGATGCTCTGGAAGTCTGCCACAGGGCTGGGCTCTGCCACCACACAAGCTAGGAAGCCCTCACACCCCTGGCTCAAAAGTCTCACCGCCCGAAGTGCCGAAATGTACCTCAAGCCTCCGTCCACTGGCTGTCCGTTAAACTTGAAAGTAGGCAACTCCGGCATGGAGAAGATAATCTTCCTCTCAAAACAGTCCACCAAGGCGTGGTAAGCGGACAACCAATCCATCCTTAGAATTACGCCAAAGTCCTCCATCTGTATCATAATCAGGTTAGCTGGCAGGCTATGTCCCCCGACGTTGACCTCGCAATCCATGTACACCTCCTCAGCTACAAATAGCTGACCACTCGGACCTCTGATTACGAACGGATTCTCTAACAGTGTATAGTCCTGGCCCAAACTAACTGCGAAACTGGTTGCGACAAACGAGTGCATAGCACCGGAATCGAAAAGTGTGTAAACGAGTATGCCAGAAACTGAAACCATACCTGCCACCACCGATCCTGAAGCTCTGGCATCCCTGTGTGTCAGGGCGTTGATACGCCCCTCAGCTTTAGGTGCGGACGAAGCAGCCACACTCTGCGTCGAATGGGTAGGTGCTGGCCGGTACCCTCCTCGTGACTGCTGTCCTCCTCCTCGCGCCTGGGAACCGCGACCTCCTGCGTGCCCTCCAATGCTCTGCGCAGGAAGTATCTGCTGACCTCCTGCCCTAGACGGGCAATCCCTCCTGATGTGGCCCGGTTGGCCACACTGGTAACAGAGGGGAACCCGACTCCTGCCCTCAGTGGGTCCCTGCTGTCGGCTGGGCGGGGGTCCGGTGCTGGCGACTAGCCCCTGTCGAGGGCCCCCAAAGGCCACTGATGGCCCTGCAAAATGTGACGGCTCTCCTGCGAATGCCACATGTCTCCTCTCTCGCCGGCCCTGTGAAAGGTCTGGCTGAAAGTGCCTCTTCCGCCCACCGTTAGTGTCTCGCGCGGATGGGTTGGTCTCCTCGTAAGTCATGGCTGCCTCCACCACCCTCGAAAATGTAGGCAGCTTCAGGGGTTTGACATACCCCCGAATCGCAGGCTGGAGCCCCTCGGTGAACCTTCAAAGGCGCTCCTCCTCAGTGGCTACCGTTGTCGCTGCAAAGCGGGACAGCTCCAGGAAACGCGTGCGGTACGCGCTCACGGTCATCGTCCCTTGGCGGAGAGTGTGGAACTCCTGCCTCCTCTGGTCCTGCCACGTCTGGGGAAAGTACTGCTCGCAGAAGAGGGTGATGAACCGGTCCAAGGTAGGCTTGTCCCTCTCCTGTCCCCTGACCGCCCTCCACCACCTGTGTGCCGCACTCTTCAGCTGGTACGTGGAAAAGGCCACGCGGCACTCCGCCGGGGGGCGAAGGGTGTCGAAAATCTTCTCCAGCTGCTCGAGCCAGTCCTCTGCTCGGTCGGGTCCTCATCCCCCTTGAAGGAAGGGGGCTTCAGCTTCCGGAACTGCCTGAAGAGCTCGAAGTGGTGCTGCAGTGGAGATGCTGGTGCACCTCCAGGAAAAGGTGCCTCGTGCACAGAAGTGTCGGAGGAAGGTGGGGGCGGCAGCGGCCCATCCCCTCTCCCGCATCCAGCGCCGCGTCCGTCGTGTGGTCCCACAGAGGACTCCCCCTCCGCAGCCCCAGGGTGAGGCACTTGGGGCGGTGGGTGGAGCTCCTCTCGCACAATGTCCCGTATCAGCTGGGCGAGGTCCTGGGCCTGGACGCCCGGGAGCAGTGGCTGGTCCACGGAGGCGTCGATAACGGCACGCCCACCTTGCCGACCTTGTCCTCGGCCCGCCTCGCCAGTCCCGCGACGAGGCATCTCCTGCAAGGAGACGCGAAATAAAACGAAACACGTCAATATGGAACGATACCTAACGAAAATGTCTAAGAGCTCATGTCAAAAGATACGTTGTGGTGGCTACTCTAGTTATAGACATGTGAATTGGTTACTTTTCAGTCAGTTGATTTACTTCTCGGGACGACCTTGCTCTGATACCATCTTGTAACGACCTGATTCCCGAGTCCCTACGAGACACGAGAACCGGACCGACTCGACTAATCCCATGACCTAGTCGTCCAACGAGGAAGTAACCAAAAGAGCAGTAAAATAAACCACATTCAGCATGAATATAACTAGCAGTAACAAAATACAGCAGTAAGAAAGGAACTACTACAGTATGTACCACCACAACAGTAGAACAACAATTATAACATAACATGAAACTACAAGTAAAGAAAAGTACAGAGAGTAACAAAAACTACTCACTACAGTGGAAGAAAAGGGTTACAAAAAGAACTGTAGTAACTCTACTGGACCCTACTCGGCCCAGCGTCCTCTGCAGCTGCTGACCCTGGCTGCTCAACACTTGGTCCTGAAAAGTAACGAGTGTAACACGTCAGCGAAATGCTGAGTAGAGTGGCAACTAAAACTAAAGAAGCAGTAGAGTGTACAGTAGCTGTTATATTTTGTTATTTTCTTTATTTACGTCTTTCTATTGTTTCACGATTTATTTATTTCTCAGATCCTTCACTTGATCTCGAATGTTCCTCGTGGGAACGATCTTGATTGCAGTCTTTTCCAAAAGTAGAAGTAGCACGTGGTGCTCTCCTGGTTGGGAGAGTCCCCCGTGGTGGTCCTACCTCCCAATCAACCACCCCAAGGTCGCTGACAGACGTAACGGTGACTACGGCACGCGCGATAAGCGCACGGGTAGCTACCCCGCACTGGCACGCGGTCACACGTTTCCGTTAACGGGTGCGCCCAAAACACAGCACGGAACCAGTATAGGGCAGAGCCCTCTCAGTAACAGGGGTCCAACCCCTCCACAGTCCGCGCACCCTCGCCTGACTACCCTGGTTTGCCCAGTAGGCCTAACAAGTCGGTGTAGGAGGCTAGTAGAACCCCGGGGCCTGTGGGGTAGCTAGTGCTCTCCCTATACTAGTAGCTCTCCTCGGTACTACGTAGGTGAGGGCCAGCAAGTCGGTGTACAGTGGCCAAACCCACCCCGGTCTCAACCTGAGGGCGGCAATCTCCCCTCTACACTAAGAGATAATGTGTGCTCTCGTTGGTACCACGTACCCCAGAGACAACACACTTCCATGTCTTTCTTTCTCAGTTCCATCCATCCTCTTTCCAGGAGTTCTACTCTTAATTCCCCGTAGGGTTCCAGCTCTTTTAACTCAGCACATTTAGGTTTCACCGTTCTAGTTTTACATTCATACGACCCATGTTCTCAATCATGTTTATTTACTCATAACAAGAAGCGGTTAAATCAATTTATAGGAAGCTATTATTTCCTTTCCACTTTTCCAAGACTGCAATATTTATATACATATCACTAGTTTTCCAATCCTAGGATTCATGCCGTTCCCTAGGATCTATCATTCAATCTAGTTTCCAGTCCTAGGTTTCATGCAATATCCTAGGATCTACCATTCAATCTAGTTTCTCAGTCCTAGGGTTCATGCAATGCCCTAGACGCTATTAATTGTTCCATAATTGTAACCAATTTGATTAAGTAAATTAAAAGCCACTCTACCAGCTACAACGGGAGTACTGGGGCGTGGTCAGAATTCCCATGTGCCTCCGCAACTCCCAAGACTGCAACGGAATGGGATCCTAACACAAGGATCAATCACAAGGAGTTTCTCAGAATAGTATACAATTACTGTAAATGGGTAGAGAAATCTATTTTGGAAAGAACGCAACTCGAAACGCGGAAAACGGACTCCGAACGAGCCCTAAACGGGTCGAAAACGATGAAACTGCCCAAAATCAGACGTCTGGAACCTCTTCCAGATGTCTTAAAATGTGGGTCAGAGCGTACCTTCTTTCTGTGTAGTCCCTCAGACGTCCAGAAGCCTGCGGGGGCGTCTGGTTTAATTCCCAGACGTCCGATGGTCAATCAGGATGTCTGGAAGTCCTCTCCGTCGTCTGGCACTGCGGCCAGACGTCCGATTTGCGTTGGGTGGCGAGTCCCGCACCCTCCCGAGCAGAACCTGCACGCATCCATACCCGTTCTCAGTACGACGGGTCGTAGACAAAGGCGCGGTGGACGGTTGCATGGTTGTAGCGCGAAAAAAGGAAGAAGACGAATTATCTTACCTGTCAGACGTCTGGACAATCCTCCAGACGTCTTCACCGTCGTCTGGTCATAAGCCCAGACGTCTGATTCTGGAAAAATTTCTAGAATCAGAGCTCCTCTTGCTCTCCGCCCGCGACGCACGGCCGCGCCGCCTGCGACGCACGGCCGCGCCGCGCCCCGTCCGCCTGCTGCTCGAGCTGCAGCAGCCCCTCCGCAACACTCCACGCCCGCTGCTCCCCTGCCGGCCAGCTCTAGCTACCCCGGCAAGCTCGAGCCCTCATGGTCGAGCGTCTCCTCCCTCGCGCAACACTCCTCCCGCACACTTGCCGCGGCCGCTGTTGCCGCCGCTTGCTTGCTCTCGCACCGGTTGGGAGAAGAAGAAGAGGGACACGAAGGGGATGAGGGTGAGGGAGAGGGCGAGGGCCTTTTAAGGCCGCGCAGGGAGAGAGAGAGAGAGCACTGCGCCATATAGGAGGAGAGAGGGAGAAAAAGCGGAAAGAGGGTGGCGGTTGCAGGTCTACGCGCGCATGCGCGCAGACGCAACCCCGCACGCTGCAGAAATTAAATCCCAGACGTCTGGACCCAGATGTCTTAAAAACTGTCTTGAAGCTGCGTTCGTAACAAGTCGCGTGCCTGGGTCCAGGCGCATCGGCGTGGGTGGTGCGCCAGGAGTGCACAGGAGGCAATCGGGTCGGGTCACTATGTCTGCGTGGGTAGTGCCGTGGATGAGGCAGGTGAATAGGTAAGGGACCTCACCCCGTGTGCTTTCGGAGGCGATAAGCCTAAAGCACAAAAGTAATTTAAGTATGGGTGAGAGGTCGCACACTTACGAGGTGGGACTAAAGTCCCACCTCCAATTTCAGGCGCCTGCAGGCGAAGGCTTTGTGAAATTGGGGCAGCTGCAGGCCTCATAACGCTAACTGAGAACCTGGGCGTGAGCGTGACTCCTTTCCGCGTCACCTGGAACCTATGCCTAGAGCTGAGGAGACCTGGGGTTGTCTGAAGAGAAACTCCTGCTGCTCGTTAATGACGGTGAGGAGGGCGACACCTGAAACACGCAAATGGCCTCGTGGCCACGTCAAAAAGTTCTAGGGAGGTTTGCCAGAGTGCGGCGGGTGTGGTGTGGGGGTCGGCGAGGCGCGGGAGTGCCTGTGGCCGTGCGCCTAGGGCAAACTGTGTGTGCGGAAGTGGGTGTGTTAGGGGGGTGTACAGACTATGCAGGGTGATGGATGGAGTAGGGGGATCGCTGGAGTGGAGTGAGGGGATGCTTCTGAGCTTGTCGGTGAGGGGTGGAAAGGTCTGTGGAGGTGGGGCGATCTCGTCGGAGATGGTGGCCGGAGATGGAGAAGATGGCGATGGACAGTGACGGTCCGTGGGTTGAAAGAGTAAATTAGGAAGGGGGAAATAACAGGGAGAGTAAGGAGAAAATTTCTACCTACTTAGTCGACGAAGGGGGAGAGGGAGATTGCCCGGTGCATGCCTGCCGGAGCCGGGGATGAAGGTGCCCAGGGGAGGAGTGACGGCGACGAGGAAGGGATCTAAGGATGCCAGCTGGTGCTGCCTGGCGTGGGACGACGAGGCAGGGTGGGCTCTACTACAGGTATGGCAACAGAGCAACGAGGAGGAGGAGGGGCGTTCGCTGGAAGCTTAGGGCAATCTGATCGGAGAGAATGGAGACGAAAGAGGAGGGTATTCTCGGCCAGAAGTAGGCTTGAAGGAGACGGTAGACCCTGCCGCTCCTTATAAAGGCATTGGCGAGGGGAGACGCACGAGACTGCAACGTGGAGGAGCTGCCGGAAGTGGCTGGAGATGGAGACCCATGCTTTTCGTGCGTTCGCACGAGAGGCATGGGTGGTTGCAGGGCAAGGCAGGGGGTTCCTGCAAAAGAGGACGACGTAGGGAACCCCCTATTCATTCCTGAGAACAGGCGCCATGTCCTGCGTGGCGCCATCCTCCGCGCAAGGTCGCCGGAGGTATGACGCTGCTCAGAATGGCAGGGAGGACCGTTCTGCAAAGAACGACGAGAAAGGTAGGGGTCTAACTGAAAGGATTTCAAAAGGTAAGGGTCAAAAAGTAATTCAGGAGGACTAATTTGTAAAGTCGGTCAAGATGGTCTTCTCTTAGGCCTAAATTTTTATACCAGCCTCAATTGAACCTAAGGAATTTAATGATAAAATTTGATTTTAGGTTTGACCACGTTTGACAGGTCAATTTATGCAAAAACCCAAATTAAGTGATAAATTGGGCATGATTCTCAATTTAGGTCAAAATAGGTTGCAAAGGCCAAATTGAAGGTTCTAAATCCCAGGGAATATTTTTTTATGAATTTTAGAGGATTTATTTGATTTTTATCCTGCTTCAAATCTCGTGAATTAAAGTAGGTTTGTTTTAGGGTTATAGGATGTCATTTAATTCCTAAAAATTGCTATAACCCTTTTCAGATCAAATCATCCTACTTCCTTCCTTATTAATCTTGTTTGACCTGTGTTTAGACCTTTATATACCCTATTTGTGTACTGCATTGGTAAAATTACAGTTTTACCTCTTATGATTTGTTTTATTCTTTACTTCAAAATCCTCTGAGTTAGGTTTCTCTTTAGGTTATGTAGGAGCTTTTTCACAGTTATTCAGATCAAATTATGCTAGTTAGGATTTATGATGAGGCTCTCATCATACCCCCATGCCTAGCTTTTGCTAGTCCCTTAGCAAAATTTTAAGGTTTTAACCTTGTTCTAGACCATGAATTTCTTATTGGGTTTAGATAAGTGCTCTTCTTTTGTAACCTTGATTAGGTTAGAATGCCAACCATAGGCCTAAAGGGTACTCTAGTACTAATCAAGATCCAGATCTATCTAGCTTTTAGCCTCAGTCCTTAGCAAAGGTTTTTAAGGCCTATAGGAACTATCCTAGGGTTTATGGGACTTTGTGGTTAAAGCACCCGTGTTTGAGATAATTTTAGCCTTGGTTCAGCTCACAATGCATTTTGTAAGAGAGAAAGATAGAAGATTTATTTGTTTGGAGAGTTTTCTCTCTCTTTTTCTTTTTAATTCTAGATTAGGATTGGCTTCACAACACGATCTGTATCAGATTCCTTGTCCCCATCATCAATTCTCAAAGGTCCCTGGTAGTCGATGCTTCGAGATAGCACCACCCATGGTAACCCCCAGAATCTTGGATTTCAAGATTTTGAGATAATCCCGTCCATGGTGTTCCGTGGCTGAATTCAGACCCTGGCAATTGACACTTCGTGATAATGCCATCCATGGAATCTGAACCAGCTGAGTGCTTATTGTAGGTTTGGCCCTACGAGGAGGGGGTGACGTAATAATTGCGGAAATAATATAACGCAATAAACAATCACACAGAAAGACAATCGCACAATGTACACAATTGTTTTTAGGTCGAAACCCAAACCGGGTGAAAACCACCACCTAACCCTCTCGAGTTAGGATTTTCCGATCAACCAAGTTGATCAAAATCCACTAACCGAATCACTTTAAAACAAGGGTGATTCAACCCCAATACAACCACGCTACAAGTACGAGGGTAGCGTTCCTCAACCCCTTCTCTCCACGAGAAGGATTTTGTCCCACGAAGGAGACGGGAATTCGCAAAGCGAATACCCAACCAAATAACAAAGATAAAATAAACAACAAACCTATAGAGCCAACAAAGTAATAAACCTAAGCTTCTATAGGATTTAAGAAACTCCCCCTTGCAAGGAGTACGTCGACGATGACGCGGGTGCGTGAGCCACGCAACGGCGCAATGTCGCTCTCGTGAACAACGGCGGGAGAGCGGGTGCGCGAAGGCTTGATGCTCTCAAGATGATGGAGCTTAAGCTTGGAGAGCAAGAGCTTTTCTGGACACAAAAGAGTGTGAAAGTGTGTAGCTAAGTGTATCCAAGTGTGTCTTGTGTTTCTCTTGGTGTGTCTTGGTGTGTCAAAAGCTCCCCTCTATTTATAGAGGCCTTAGGAAGGCTTTGGAAGGCTTAGAAAAGCTTCCATAGCCGTTGGGTGCAAAGCCCAAGAGAATCAGGCCGAAATCAGGACAATGATTACACTTGACAGGGTGATCAGACGTCTAACTCTGGCATCAGACGTCTGGAAGGCCACTTTAAGACATCTGATTTAAATGTCAGACGTCTGATTCTATGCGGGTTTCCTCCTGACTTGAATCAGATCTAAACAGGGTTTTTGCGCAAGTCCATCAGACGACATACAGGATGTCTGGCACTATGTCTCGATGTCTGGAAACCTACTTTTACTGTGGGAATTGATTTCCAAACGTTGCAAGGGCTAGAAAATCTCTGAGAAGAGATTTTGGGTCCGCCGAGGCAAAACGGTCAATTATCGGACGTCTGGAAAGGCCTAAGGACGTCTGATAAGGCTCTAACGGTCATACTCTTGAGTGTTTGCTAAGCCAGCCAACGGTCCACTAATTGGACGTCTGGCAAATCCATCAGACGTCTGGACTAAGGTCTGGACGTCTGATTTCATCAGACAGAATACTAACTCCAGCCTAATAGTTATCAGACGTCTGAAACAACAATCAGACGTCTTAAAATACTTTATCAGACGTCTGATTTGGGAATTAGACGTCTGGAAGTGTTGTTTGAACCCTATATTGGTTTTCTAAGTATTCTACAGAAAACCTAAGTATCCTAGGGTTGTGCCGGCGTTTCTAGGACTACTGTTAGAGTACTTTGAGGCTCTTTAACATAATATTCTAAGGAAAATAAAAAGAGCAAGAAAATAAAGACAAGAGATACAAGAAAGGATTAAAAAGAATCTATCCTATTCTTCTTGTCTTCTATCTTCAATCTGTCGCTCCACGCGAACCTCCTCTGTTCTTCATTAAGCTCCTCCAATCCATCCTGGATGCGAGCTCGAGTTCCGTCTAAACACGTCTACATTTGCAATTGACTTGAAATCTAGGACTCAAATTGCAAATGTTAAATAACACGTGTTTTGTTATCATTAAAACAAATGATCGTGGTGCTCTAGCACCAACAATCTCCCCCTTTTTGATGATGACAAAATCATAAATAATAATGCAGAAAATCCTCTCCCTTTTTGACATTATCAAAAAGATTTAATTGATTTTACATTTCCTATAACTCCCCCTTAAAACATGCTCTTCTATGAGTTTCTTTTGACAAAGGTAATGTCCTCCCCCTTTTTGTAACAATGAGATAGCTATTATTTTTCTCCCCCTTACTAAAGGAAATTTAGCTACCTTATATCTCCCCCTTAAAAATTGACAATTAGCTCATTAATTTTAACTCCCCCTATCTAAATGCTTATGATAAAAAGATAGGGTAAAGGGTTTACCTCACCTACCATGGCCAATAAAATGGCCCAAATGGTGGTGGTGGATGCCACATCGGATGGGGCTCCCATCCGTAGCTTGGAGGCCCGGGCATCGGCGCCGGTCTCCAGTCTGGTGGTCGACGTGCGGCGGGTCCGTCGTTTGTTCGCCGTCTCGTCGGTCTTCTTGTTCTCCTCCTTGGTCTACTCCTTGGTTCTCCCAACTTGAGTTGACCAGCTTTGAGTTTGTAGGTCCAGTCCTTTGTGTTGTAATTATCCCTAAACCCTACAAAACAAGATTCTAATTTTTTCTTCGGTATCCAAGTGAGCTTGGATCCAGATCTGTTAGCGGGTCTCCTTGATGGAGATCCTTTCTCAATCTTAGGGCTATATAAATCATCTACTTTGTTGATTAGTTTGTTAGAGCTTTCCCTAAGACATGCGATTTCTTTTTCTATAGTATTCATCTTAGTCTTTAAATCAGAAATTTCTATTTTTAGACTAACATTTTCCTCAATCAATTTATTATTTTCATTGATGAGGTTATGATTTTCTAATAATATGTTATCATTTTTAGGACTAGCTTCTATGTCCTTCAGTTATTTTTCTAACCTATCGTTTTCATTTTTAAGAAAACTAAGGTTCTTTTTAATACTTTTATTTTCTATTTTAAGTGATTTACTAATCTCAAATAGTTCATTAAAAGCTTCTTGTAAATCGAAATTTACCTCGTTGTCGCTGTCGTCGCTTCCGCTTTCGCTGTCGCTGTTGCTTCCTCTGGCCATGAAACCAAAGCAAGCGGTTTCTTCCTTTTCTTCTTCTTCTTCCTCCGAGTTGGAATCGTCCCAAGTGGCTTGGAACGCCTTCTTCTTAGATTTCTTTTCCTTTTCCTTTTTCTTCTCTTTTTTGAGAAGAGGGCACTCTGGTCATAGGTGCCCTTTCTCGTTGCAGTGGTAGCAACGTCTCGGGCTTTCCTTCTTCTCCTTTTTCTCTTTCTTTAATTCCCTACAAAACTTGGAAAATTTTTTAAGTAAAATTCTAAAGTCTTCATCGTCGGAACTTACCTCGCTATCCGACGTGGCTCTGAAGGCAAGAGTCTTCTTCAGTTTGGGCTCCGGTGTATCCTTCTTCTGCTTCAACTTTGTCTCGTAAGCCATTAGATTGCCTAGGAGATCTTCCATGTTGAGCTCCTCTACTTCGTTCGCCTCCTCGATGGCAGTGACTTTCTGTTCCCATTCCGGTCCAAGGGAACGAAGAAGCTTCCCTTGAAGCTCCCCCTTGATGAAGGTCTTCCCTAAAGCTTTTAAATTGTTTACTATGAGAGTGAACCTAGTGTTCATCTCACTTAAAGTTTCGTTAGATTTCATAGAAAAAGATTCAAATTCTTGAGAAAGTAAATTAATTTTAGAAGTTTTTACCTTAGAGGTACCTTCGTGAGTTACCTCAAGTGTGTGCCAAATCTCGTATGCGGTGGCGCATTGCGAGAGTCTGTTGAACTCCTCCGGGCTGAGCGCGCAATACAACGCGTTCATTGTTTTCGCGTTGAGCGAGAGTTCCCGAATCTGCTGCTGCGAGTATCTTGCGTCCGGTCGCTCTGGGATCTCGTATGAGGCTTCGCAACGTCCCCATAGAGCGAAGTCCGTGGCTTGAAGCCACATCCTCATCCTCAGCTTCCAGTAGCTGTAGTTGTTCCCTTCAAAGTAAGGTGGTCGGACGGTGGACTGCCCTTCGGAGATTCTGATTGCGGCTATGCTTCCCTCCATGATCTAGATCCTCGTCGGTTTGTAACGCTGATTTCGCGAGACCTGCTCTGATACGAATTGTAGGTTTGGTCCTATGAGGAGGGGGTGACGTAATAATTGCGGAAATAATATAAAGCAATATACAATCACACAGAAAGACAATCGCACAATGTACACAATTGTTTTTAAGTGGAAACCCAAACCGGGTGAAAACCACCACCTAACCCTCTCGAGTTAGGATTTTCCAATCAACCAAGTTGATCAAAATCCACTAACCGAATCACTTTAAAACGAGGGTGATTCAACCTCAATACAACCACGCTACAAGTACGAGGGTAGCGTTCCTCAACCCCTTCTCTCCACGAGAAGGATTTTGTCCCACGAAGGAGACGGGAATTCGCAAAGCGAATACCCAACCAAATAACAAAGATAAAATAAACAACAAACCTATAGAGCCAACAAAGTAATAAACCTAAGCTTCTATAGGATTTAGGAAAGTCCCCTTTGCAAGGAGTGCGTCGACGATGACGCAGGTGCGTGAGCCACGCAACGGCGCAATGTCGCTCTCGTGAACAACGGCAGGAGAGCGGGTGCGTGAAGGCTTGATGCTCTCAAGATGATGGAGCTTAAGCTTGGAGAGCAAGAGCTTTTCTGGACACAAAAGAGTGTGAAAGTGTGTAGCTAAGTGTATTCAAGTGTGTCTTGTGTTTCTCTTGGTGTGTCTTGGTGTGTCAAAAGCTCCCCTCTATTTATAGAGGCCTTAGGAAGGCTTTGGAAGGCTTAGAAAAGCTTCCATAGCCGTTGGGTGCACAGCCCAAGAGAATCAGGCTGAAATCAGGACAATGATTACACTTGACAGGGTGATCAGACGTCTAACTCTGGCATCAGACGTCTGGAAGGCCACTTTAAGACGTCTGATTTAAATGTCAGACGTCTAATTCTATGCAGGTTTCCTCCTGACTTGAATCAGATCTAAACAGGGTTTTTGCGCAAGTCCATCAGACGACATACAGGACGTCTGGCACTATGTCTGGACGTCTGGAAACCTACTTTTACTGTGGGAATTGATTTCCAAACGTTGCAACGGCTAGAAAATCTCTGAGAAGAGATTTTGGGTCAGCCGAGGCAAAACGGTCAATTATCAGACGTCTGGAAAGGCCTAAGGACGTCTAATAAGGCTCTAACGGTCATACTCTTGAGTGTTTGCTAAGCCAGCCAACGGTCCACTAATTGGACATCTGGCAAATCCATCAGACGTCTGGACTAAGGTCTGGACGTCTGATTTCATCAGACAGAATACTAACTCCAGCTTAATAGTTATCAGACGTCTGAAACAACAGTCAGACGTCTTAAAATACTTTATCAGACGTCTGATTTAGGAATTAGACGTCTGGAAGTGTTGTTTGAACCCTATATTGGTTTTCTAAGTATTCTACAGAAAACCTAAGTATCCTAGGGTTGTGCCGGTGTTTCTAGGACTACTGTTAGGGTACTTTGAGGCTCTTTAACATAATATTCTAAGGAAAATAAAAAGAGCAAGAAATTAAAGACAAGAGATACAAGAAAGGATTAAAAAGAATATATCCTATTCTTCTTGTCTTCTATCTTCAATCTGTCGCTCCACGCGAACCTCCTCTGTTCTTCATTAAGCTCCTCCAATCCATCCTGGATGCGAGCTCGAGTTCCGTCTAAACACGTCTACATTTGCAATTGACCTGAAATCTAGGACTCAAATTGCAAATGTTAAATAACACGTGTTTTGTTATCATCAAAACAAATGATCGTGGTGCTCTAGCACCAACACTTATATGCCCCTAGTAGGATGTGTAAATATCCTAAGAGACAAGCACCGAAGAGACGATATTTTGTTACGCATCTTCGAGGGGAATTTCCCACCTCTCCGCGTTGGGAACTTGTCCAAATCAACTTGTGTTGATCGGCCGCTCCTACTCTAGGTGACATTTTCAGGAATTTTTCAATGCTTCTGCGTGATTTTGATACTTATGCTTACTGAATCAGACTGTGTGTGTAAATTTGGGTGCTTAGGTTACTGAGTCCCGCAAACCAAAAGTTAGTTAACGAGGCCAAATACTCCCTAATCCTTGGACCTAATACTTAAGCTTTTCATTCTCCTTAACCTCTTGAGGAATATCTAGATCTTAATGGGTACTAAGAGTCTATCCAAGAATGCCTAAGGTTTGCGTTCTTACTAATCTTACTGTGCACTTTCCTTTTCTTTTCCTGAATGTGGTCTAGAACTTAGGTTAATTCCTTAACTTCTTACTAATGACTATCTCTTTTCTTTCATTTTGTGCTCCTTTTTGTGATTTTGTTCTTTTTCTTCTCCTCCACAAAAATTTCTTTCCTCCTCTCATTTTATTATTCTTTTTCAAAAATTTTTTTATGGTATTTTTAAAATTTTTTATGGTATTTTTGGTATATGTGAATTTCTTTGTTTGAAACCTTTTCTTTGCACTTTCATACCCCTCCATGCCTAAGCCTTGCAATGTCCTCATTATAAATTAGGAGGATTTTTATTTGGATTAGTTCATGCATTAAGACAGGTATTTTGATGAATGGATGGGTCAGGGTAGCTGTTGCGGACGATCTCTAATCTCAGATGCAAACATCTGAGGTGGAGTCGGCTGTCCTAAAGGATGAACCTTAAGTGCATAAGAGGTGTCAGAAAAGGTCTTGGGTTTTTCAAAAGAGAATAACGGGCTGCCTCCCATTGAGCGCTGAGTTTTACGCCATCGACTCGGAGCAATATGCTCAAGGAAAATGGAGGATAAATGATGACTCAACCAAATTTGCAGAGGTTACATCGATGAACAGTTTGATTATCTGACCGTTCACGATGAAAGGTTCGGAATCGTGGCTGAGTGGACTGATTTCGATACCTCAAACACCTCAAAAGGTGCCTTGGCTACAAAAGGTCCGACAAAAATCTTACAAGCCCTCGCCTCAGCCCATGTTCCAAGTAGGGGCAACAAAATAGACCTACCTTCTCCCAAAGGCCCGGACATAGTACTCTCTAGCCACTCCATCGAACACGGAGATTCGACGACAAAATCTTGAGCAAATGCAAGGCTCTTCAAGATAGCTACCAAGTCGTCCGGATACAGAAAATTAGCATACAGAGGCATGAACTCCTTCCCACCCCAAACCCCTATTTATAAGCCCCATTGAGGGTGGTGCCATCATCTCACTCACCCCTGTGGGGTGCGGGTTTACAAGGAATGACATCCCCGAGAACACAGCGTAGATTCCATAGAATCCTTGCCTAGGTGACCAAATCGTCGGTCAGAATTCTGCGCATTAAATGACCCTGCGTGCATATTCGACGCCACAGTGGCCACAGTCGCCCTAGGGACAAGCGCGACTTTTGAGGCCATGACCTTTCATTTTCAATAGCGAATAATGCCCATATTGTCACACTACATGACAAAATAATTTCCCAAAGTTGCCTCTTAAGGTAGGTAGAGATTAGGCGTCGATATGCCTATACTCCCTCCGCAAGTTGCCTCTTAAGGCCAGTCAGAAATCAGGTTCTTGCACCCATGTTCCCTCAATATGGCCACCTATTAGGGCCGGTAAGCTGCCTCTTAAGGCCGACGGGAAATCGGACCCTTACGCTCACGTTCCCTCAATATAGCCACCTATTAGGGCTAGCAAGCCGCCTCTTAAGGTCGGCAGAAAATCTGACCCTTGCGCTCACGTTTGCTCAATACGGCTACCTCTTAGGGCTAACAAGCCGCTTCTTAAGGTCAGTGGGAAATAGGGCCCTTACACTCATGTTCCCTCAACACAACCACCTCTTAGGGCCGACAAACTGCCTCTTAAGGCCAGTGGGAAATTGGACCCTTACACTCACATCCCCTCAATATAGCTGCTTCTTAAGGTTGGTAGAAATGCAACCAAATATGCCTTTAGCCTTCTCTGAAGGATGGTAGTACACCAGGCAAAGGCCCCTGAAGCCCCCTCTCAAGGTTAGGCAACATAACAGGCGAACGCAAGCCTGGGGCAAATTCCGCTCCACAGCAAATGCTCCCCTGCTTAAATTAACAACTGGGGCATCACCTATCGTGGAGTTTTCGCTACTACAATTACTCTGTCAGCAAGCATCCACTTGCCAGAGAGTAAGGGGTATATGATGAGGGGCAAAAGATTGCCCCCGAACTTAAAACTTCGTAAAAAGCTGACAAGAAGTGTTTGACCCGGAAATATTAGGGTACAGGCAGATCCGAGGATCTGACCCGCCTATACCCACCAAGCCCCGAATACGAACGAGTCCGAAGGGTTAGCCTGCCTAAGGACCTGGCGTCGACCACTTACAACAGTGCAGGAAGGCTTACAACCTGACAATGGATAGGCACCCTGACAAGTGGTGTACCAAAGATCACGGGAAATATCTTGCTAGTCAAGCTTCCCCCACACTATAAATAATGAGGAGAGACCCTCGAGGGAGGACTCACGCGAGCTCGGGGCAAAAGAGAGAATCATATAATCTGATAAGTTATAGTGCATAGTTGGGAGTATCATCTTCTCCCAGACGTACACCTCTTATGGTAGAACTAAGTCACCAAATCTGATTGTCTCACTTGTGATGGCTTGATGTTTGTCGAGTTGGGTCCTTCTATCGCAATGGAGACTTGATCACTTTGTCTCAACCATAGATGCTCATGGTTATGTAGTGCTTCTAACTTTTACAAATCTTTTGGTAGTCATCAAAGACCCATCAAATAATGGAATAAGTAGTGGGATAAAATAATCGGTATATTGATGTGATGTTAATAAGTATTTATTCACTATTATGATATGGGTGAATTGATGTAATGTAGTAAATGTATTTTAATAGATATATTATGTTAAAATGAATATATTTTAATATATATTGATGTTAATGAATGTAACTTAATAGGATAATTTGATATTGACATTGATTAATAAAGTGACATAAATTACATCCCTTGACCTTGAATTTAATTTTTTTATATTTTTTATTGTCCTTTGATCAAAGGATAATTCCCTAACTTATATTGCTGCTAAACTCAGCCTATAAGTATCTTCGTTTGAAGCCCATGTCCACGTATTTTCTCATTTTCTTTCGTGAACGGAAACGATTGTTACTTGGAAGGGAAGTCCGAGGAGAATTGTGTTTTATGTTACAATTCAGCGTATGGGGTTCCCCAGTTAAAAAAAAAAAAAAACAAAAGAAAAAAAGTTGCATGCATGTTTCCTGGATAAACCTGCCTGAGGAGAATCAAGAACGAGAGATGCGAGGTTACCCCCAAAGGAGATTTGGCAATCTTCTGTAATAATTATTTCTTAAGAGATCTACCTAGTACGTGGAAAATGAGTCAGTTTTTAGTTAAAGGATATGGGTTGAAAAATATGAAAGTTGACATAAAAATTGATATATAGTAGTGTAAATGTTATTTCAATTTATATATTTTTTTTATGTAAAAAAAGTGTTACACATGATTGGATCCACTGCTGTTGAAATCAACAAATCACTTTGATACAGGTATAAACTACTCAAATAATATTTGGAATCACTTTACACTGGTACGAAATTACTTTGCACGAGTCCAATCTTATTTTACACCTATGTAAAATCACTTTGTATCTTTAAAATAGTTTTACACGAATGCAAAGTAAGATTAATCGGTGTAATCTTACTTTGAACTACTTTACACCGATGCAATCTTACTTTGCACTGGTGCAATTTTATTTTGCACTGGTGAAAAGTAAGGTTGCACCGGTGTAAAATTAAATTTCAAGTGTTTCTTCATGTATGAAAAGTGATTTTACACTTGAAAGGTGAATTTTCACCTTAGGATTTCAGGTTTATGAGCTAAACCCTAAACCCTCAATCCTAAATCATAAACTCTAAAGTAAAAAATTACATTTCAAGTGAAAAATCACTTCTCATACGTGAAATTACTTTCTATAAACTTAAATGTTAAATCCTAAATCTTAAATTCATAAGTCAAAGTCACTTTGAAAGGGTACAAAATTACTTCCGACAAGTGAAACTATCTTTACAATAATTTATTATAAATGTAAAATGAGATTACATCGATATAAAGATATCTTAAAATAATTTATCATTGATACAAAATTATTTATTACCTATATATTTTAAATTAAAATGATATGATAATTTGTTTAAATATAATAAAAATATTATGTAACAGAACTTACGTTATTATATGTTTTTATATTAAATATTAGTTATCAAAGACATACATATCCTTAATATTTTATAAAACATAAAAATAATATCTCATGTCATTCTTTACGTCACAACAAACGGTTATTTATTTATTTATTTTTTTTTTCTAAGAGAGAGAGAGGTGTCGCTGAACGTGCGATTGCTTCTCTCTTTCGAGTAACCAAAAGAGAAGTAGCGATATATACGTAGCATGAATTATACTTCTTTTGAAAGACAAAACGTATCTTGCTCGATCGGTCATTGATCTGCTAAATAATTTAAGTAATTAATATATATATATAAACTTCTCCATATGATCTCATTTTGGTTGTAAACAGCTAATGCTGGCTGGAAACATATACGTCATGTTTCCAATTGGTGTGCAACTGCTTGGCTTGCAGCCAAAGTAAACCTCTCACCCTTTCAGGTACGGTCTGTTTCCAGCAATCATATTGGAGAAATAATTTTGTTAAGTATCCGAGTAGAGGGATAACCCAGGAACAAGTTGGGTTTGATGTTTGGTTCCATTATGAGGTCAAATCATGGGTTTAGTTGTAGTTATTCCTTGTTTGCTTATAAAATGGTATTAGTTTTAACTCTAGGCTTTGCTACGGGTTTACAATTCACATGTCAACTCTCCTGGATAAGAGGGCATTGTGCATACGTGTTGGGGGCAATTATCATTTTATCTAGGATATCGAATGGAATTTGTATTTAGAATTAATCTATATTTGATATACTTCTTTCTCTTTTATATAGAAGTAGAAGATTAATCAATGGAGTTTATACCTATTAAAGTTTACATCGTAATGAAAATCTAGCAAAATATCCCTTATATTATTGGATTTTTCACCGATACTTACAATAAGTATACAACATGTTCTATTTAGGTGGGCAAACTTGTTGGCGAAGCACTCATAAAAATCTCGACCACAAGAGAATAAACTCTAACACAAACCAAGTATTCTCCAACATTTGGGTTCTGAATCCATTCTTGCACCTAGATTGCTGCATATCATGTTGGAGTTTGTAATATGGTGGTTTGGTCCCACATCATTTAAGAAAAGAAAGTTGGAGAGTTTATTTGTAAAACTTTCTTTTATATCCTAAATAGAAATAAGACCCATGGGAATATAACATGTTGGGCCCTTATAGTTAACAAATCTTGACAAAGGCACTTGGACACTTGGGGCATCTTGGTATTTGTTCTTGTTACGACTCGATCCCAGATCCCTGCAGGATTCGAGACTGACCCGCCTCAATTAATCCTAAGACCTGGTTGTCCAACGAAAAATAACCAAAAGTAGGAAATAATTTATTACCACACATGCAATGTAACTAAACAGAAAATAACCAAGAGACAGTAAAAGAAACAGAGCGAATATTCTATCAACTATTACAGGTCATCACAACTATGATAGAGAAAAGTACAGTGAAAAGTAACTGGAACAGTATTACATAAAACAAAATACTCACTACAACAACAGGAGCTAGGAAACAGAAAGAAACGCAGCTAAGGCTGGGCTCGATTGGGCCCAACTCCCTTTGTAGCTCGTGGTGCTGGCTGCTCAACTCCTTAACCTAGACAAGGTTATAAAATTTCAGGAGTCAGCGAACGCTGAATAGAGTGGTAACTAAACATTTACTTGCAATTTAAGATTAAGATAAGCAACTAGTTATTTTTCAAATTTCCATTTGGCTAAACTAGTAGTTTTAATTTATCTATTCTCTTAAGAACCAATCATTTCTTGATCTTGACTGTCCCTGAAGGGGATGATCTTAATTGCAGTCTTTCCCGTGATGTAGGATGTACACGTGGTGCTCCCCTGGCCTGGAGAGTCCCCTGTGGTAGTCTTACACCCAGTCAACCATCCCGAGGT
This sequence comes from Thalassia testudinum, assembly GCA_037157565.1. Taxonomy (NCBI): domain Eukaryota; kingdom Viridiplantae; phylum Streptophyta; class Magnoliopsida; order Alismatales; family Hydrocharitaceae; genus Thalassia; species Thalassia testudinum. The sequence goes on along the minus strand of JAZHRO010000039.1, from coordinate 96,834,166 downwards.
AACGATCACGACGTAGCGGTAACTACGGCATGCGTGATAAGCGTGCGGGTAGTTATCCTGCACTGGTACACGGTCAGTCATTTCTGCTAGTGGGTATGCCTAAAGGTACAGCACGGAATAGTACAGGGTCTTGCCATCTCAGAACAGGGGTCTCGCCCCTCGACATCCATGTACCCTCGTCTGACTATCCCGATTTGCCCAATGGGCCTAGAAAGAGTCGGTGTAGGGTGGCTAGTACTAACCCAGGCCTCCTAGGGCGGCTAGCTCTCTCCCTACACTAAGTAGCTCACCTCGGTACCATGTACACGAGGGCCAAATAGAGTCAGTGTAGAGTGACTAGGCATGACCCCGAGGCTCAATCCAACAAGTAGCTAGTACCCCTCTACACTAAAGGGCCAACTAACTTCCCGTCTACAAGAGTTCTCCTAATTCTCCGTAGGGTTCATGTTGGTGTTCCTTTCGTTTCATATTCCAAACTTTCTGAACTCTCTATTATTGGTTTCCCTCTTAAAACAGGCAGCTCGTGAATTTCTAATTGACAAAGCATCACATTAAAATAACTATTACATTTGCTAGCATTTAGAATTGTACATGCGTCTTGAGTAAACAGTGTAACTCAACCATACTCATTATTCCTGCCTTAGGGTTCATTCTCATCCTAGGGTTCATTCAAGTTATCATAAACATGCAGTTCATTTATTTAAATTATAATTTTAATGTAAAAAACTCTATTGGAAAATACGAGAGGAATGGAGGCTCTGATCGCAGATCTCATCGTCTCTACGGCTCCCGCGTACTCAACTAGCTGGAGACCTATACAGACGACCAACCACATTAAATAAGTTCAAAACTGTATACGAGTGACACTAACATGTAGAGAAACTCAAGCAGAAAACAACGGTACTTCATTTGCGAAAATCCGATTTCGTTTGGGCCCTAAACGGGCCAAAAGCACGCACACTGTCTAAAATCAAACGTTTGGAACTAGCCCCAGACATATTAAAAGACGTCAGTACTCACCTTGTGTTTCCTGCGGCTACCTCGGATGTCTAGACCCTTCTGCGATTATCTGAGGAGAGTTCCAGATGTCGAAATCTCCTTCCTGCCGTCTAGAGGTACGGTCTGACATCTGCTAACGTGTCCAGACGTCCAAAAACACCTCGAATGGCGCACCCCACGGATTTCCAACACTTTACCCCCTACGTACATACGCATAGAGCTAAAATTAGCTGGACAAAACTTGTGGTAAGGCCTGCATGGCCGTAAGTCGCACAGAAGCACATACCTTGGCACTAAGCGCGCTTTCAGACATCCGGCCTTAGCTTCAGACGTCCTTATGCTATTCTAGACGTCTGGGATGTACTGCAGACGTCTGATACTGGAAAATATCTAGTACGCAGAACTTCCGCGAGCCTTCTTCTCCACGTGGGACCCTTCCATGCCGCCCGCAGCTACGACGCTGGCAGCTTCAGGAGGTCACGAAGCTCACCTTCTCGAGCTCCTCCTCCTCACATGCATCCTCGACTCCTCCCACACAAGCTCCTTCTAGCCCCCACGGCTCCCTCACGAGCTCCTCCTCTCTCTCTCGCTCTCCTCTCCTTCTCCTCCGTGTCCCTTCTCTCCTCTTCTTCTCCACTCGCCGTGCTGGTGGCTGGGAGGAAGGTGGCGGCCGATAGGAGGGAAAGATGGAGGCAGTGGCTGGGAGGAGATGGGGAGAGTGGAGTGGGTGTGGGGTTTATATAGGAAGGGTTAGGGTTTGGGGTCAGGAGAGAGGTGGTGTGCGCGTACTGCGTGCGTGTGCGAAAAGAAAAGAAGGTACGGTCCTTCTACTGTTAGACGTCTGACCCTCTGTCTAGATGTTTGGACAGATGTCTGACGGCTAATCCAGACATCTTAAACAATCCAAAAAGGCAGCGGGTCATTTCAACATAACAATCTTAAAGGAAGTTTCGTCCCTGAAACTTGAGCCAAGTAGGGTGTGGAAAAAGTAGCGTAAAAGCACATAACTTAAAGAGGACCAAAGTAGGTCCGAAGAGACGTATCCTCAAAAAGCTCTAGGTATTGCTCTCGCATTCTTGGCTCAGGCTCCCAAGTGGCCTCCTCGTATCTCTGGCTTCTCCAGTGATACCTGCTTCCATCTTAGAATCCGGACGACTCTGTTTAATATCTGTACTAGCCTCTTGGGATAGGTCACGTCGTCTCCCACCTCGATGATCTTGTGGCTCAGAACGTGGCTGGGATCGGCGACGTATTTCCTGAGGTTGGACACATGGAACATGTCGTGCACTCCAGAGAGCTGGGGAGGAAGGGCAAGCTGATAAGCAACGGGTTCAACCTGCTCCAAGACCTCAAAGGGTCCTATAAACCTCGGCGCAAGCTTCCCTTTCACCCCAAAACGCTGCAAGCCCTTCATAGGCGAAACACGGAGGAAGACGTGACCTCCTACCTCGAACTGTACCTCTTTGTACTTCCTATCGACGTAGCTCTTCTGCCTGCTCCTAACAGTGCGGAGTCGTTTATGAATCTGCTCTATCACCTCTTGACTCTGCCGGATTAGCTTGGGGCCAACCTCCCACTTGGTCCCCACCTCGACCCAACTCAAGGGTGCAGTACACCTCCTCCCGTACAAAGCCTCGTAAGGCGTCATGCCAATGCTCGAATGATAGCTGTTTTTGTATGCAAACTCTGCCAGAGGCAAATGCTCCTCCCAGGAGCCTCTCCAGTCTAGTACACAAGTGCGTAGGAGGTCCTCGAGTGTTTGTATGGTGCGCTCTGACTGGCTGTCAGTCTGGTGGTGGTAGGCGGTGCTGAACCTCAGACGGGTCCCCAATGCTTGCTGAAACTCCGCCCAGAACTGGGAAGTAAAATGAGTATCCTTGTCAGATACGATCTCATGAGGGACTCCATGCAGATGCACCACATCTCTGATGTATCTCTCCGCTAGCTGGGTTGGCCCAAAAGTGACTCGGATCGACAGGAATTGTGCCGTCTTCGTCAACCGGTCTACTATCACCCAAACTGCATCATGTCCTCGCTGGGTAACTGGTAGACCCACCACCAAGTCCATGGTGATGCTCTCCCATTTCCACTATGGCATAGGAAGTGGCTGTAGCGGCCCTGCAGGCCTCTGGTGCTCGGCCTTCACCTGCTGGCATACCAAGCACTACTAAACAAACTCACCGATATCTCGCTTCATCCCTCTCCACCAGAAGTTGCATCGTAAATCATGGTACATCTTTGTATTTCTGGGATGTATGGTGAACTGGGACCCTTGCGCCTCAGTCAGGAGCTCTCTCAACAACTCCTCGTCTCTAGGAATGCATAAGCGTCCTCTCATACGCAGTATCTCGTCTGAGAAGGAAAAGTCTCCTGGGTCACCTGTCAACACCCTGTCTAGCACCGTCTGTAATCACGGATCGGCCATCTGTCCTGCAATGATGCGCTCTATCAGCTCTGGTCGTGCCTATCGCGTCACTGTCACTACCCCGCAGTACCTCCGTGACTCCCGCGGTCGCCAACTGCCCACCTCCTCCATGAGTCTCCAACTCTGAGCCTGCAAGCTGGCCAAGTGGGCGGGTGCCTTCTGGCTCAAGGCGTCAACCACCACATTAGCCTTCCCTAGGTGGTAGGAGATGCTGCAGTCGTAGTCCTTTAGGAGCTCTAACCAACGTCTCTGTCTCATGTTGAGCTCCTTCTAGTCAAATAGGTACCTGAGGCTCTTGTGATCTGCGAAGATCTGGAATGTCTCACCATACAAGTAATGCCTCTGATGGGAACACCATCATGAGCCATAATTAGCTCATTTTGACTCAATTAAGTCAATAAATGCTCCTACATAACCGCCAAAGAGTCACAAGTCATTACATAATCATTCTAACGGAAAAAAAGAAACTAGGTTAAAACTACAATTTCACCAGCTTATCATGAATGCAGTGCAACCACAGGTTTTCTCAGGGGTTGAATGAAGGTCAATTGATCTTAAAAAGATAACAAGTGGGTTAGAACAATCAGAAAAAGGTTTGCACATGTTTTAAGAATTAAATGACTTTTGAAACCCTAAAAATAGATCTGCTTAATGAACTGAGGTTCTGATCATAATAAAATTCACCTAAACCCCCTAAAATTCATAGAAAAATATTATCTAGTGTATGGAACCTTCAATTTGACCATCAGAACCCTGTTTTGACCCAAAACAAAATCACAGACGGACATTTTCCCTAATTTAAACCTTTGTATAAATTACCTAGTCAAATGTGGTCAAAATCAAAATCTAACTTCACCATTGGATTCCTTAGGTCTAAATTAGGTTTGTACCAAAATTTAAACCCAAGATAAGTTTGTCTTGATCTACTTTGTAAATTAGTCCTGTCTAATTACATTCTACCCTTAACTTTTAAAATCTTTGCAAATAGACCCCTAACTTTGTCGTCATTCTCACAAAAAGGTCCCTACCATCGTTAATCCTATTCCTACTTGATCCCATGACCTTAAATTGGAAAGAACTCCCTGATTTCTTGACGAATGACTTTCAAATTTGAAAGGGAAGTTCGTCAAGAAATTCCCTTTCTTTTAAACCCAATCCTAAGCTCTAAAACTTACCCAATCTCTCATGAAAACACATGAGAGATTTGGGTCTCAAGAGATTTCCCAATCCGGTGACCTTTGGGAAGCTTGCTTCCCAAGCTCTAACCGTCCTCCTGAGGTCTATAAAAGCACCTCCTACTCAAACCGAACCCTTCAAGCTTGATTCCGGCCGTGAAATCCCCTTTTCCTCCTTCCTCTTCTGGATGCGAAGCTCCACAAGCTCCAGCGACTCCTCATGACCTCTCTCGTCGTCTAACCACAAAACCAGTGGCCAGATTCTCTTTCCCTCTCTTGTTCTCTCTTGGCCATACCAGCAAGAGCCATTCTACTGCCATCGTCGTCGTCATCTCCCTCATTGAAGAACCTTTCGTCCACGGTGCTGGCCAACCACAGCCGACGCCACCCTGCCCCTTTAGTCCTTAGATTAGGTTCCAACGTTCCCTGTCCTTCCCTCCTTTTTCCCTACTTTTATCTCTTAAAAGCAACCGTCGACCATACATCTCCCCCTCCATCTTCATCCACTCCAGCGAAGCTCCAGCAATGCCCAACCGCTGCTCCACTGCACGAATCACACCGCTATCACCTCCATAAGCTCTGCCGTGATCCACTCTTCAAAACCCCTCTTTCCATTCACTTTATCGACAACCCGAACTTCCTGCTGAACTCACCCATCGTCGCATTTCTCCTCCAACTTCCACAGACCACCATACATGTCCATACATCACAAAACCACCATGAAAGCACTCGCCGTGTTCCGGCGATCATCTTAAGTGTTTTTAATGTGGCTGTAAGGCTGTTTTACTTGTTTGCAGGGTTCTTCCTCCAGCCGCCAATAACAAGCTTCTCCAACAAGCTCTGGAGCAAGTTTGTTAAGGCACTACTCCAGGTACCTATCCTAGCCGAAGCATATTCTCTCCAGGAGTGCAAGTGGACCAGCAATTGGGAGTGTTGACCGCAGACTTGACCGAAATTGCAAGAAGAAGCTGTTGTCGATGTTGTGTGAAAGAGATGTGGGATTAGTCCCACATCGAAAATAGACGAAGCGGTAGAGGCGCATAAGTTGAATTCCTGCTATAGCCTTATCGCCTTAGTAGCATGGGGTAAGGTCCCCTCGCACGTGCCCACGCATGCCCTCACTCGCGACCACGCCACGCAAGTCTGGGCTTTAAACTGATTACCCGTATACCTACCTGATTTGAGAGAGAAAGAGAGCGGGGCTCAGGGGGGGTTTTGCTCTCTGTGACACTTAGTCACTAGAGGAATTGCTGCCCTCTAAGATAGAAAGGAAGGAGACTCATGCTTGAAGATAAGAAGGAAGAGAAAGAAAAGAGAAATCCCCTATGCATGAAGAAGAAAAGTTAAAGAAGGAAGGCCAAAGCAGAGGAAGAAGAGGAGAAGACCTGAGCCAAGAAGAAAAAGGAAGGAAGAAGGTCTGAATAGTGTGAAGAAGAATAGAAAGAGCAGAGAAAGAAGAAGGAAAGCAAGAAGAAAAAATCATAAAAGGGGTACTGTAGCAACGTCTTTTAAGACGTCTAATTGCGAAATTAGACGTCTGATTTCATATTCCCTCCTTTGATTAATATTTGAGTAATTATTTCATGTGTTAGGCTTATAATTGGTGATTCGAATCACCATTTTTTTTTTGTCTAGTTTACTTTTTGACTCAGCATATACTCATAATGCAAATTAGATTTTGAGTAATATACTGTGCTCATCTACATTAATTTTTGAGGTTAGTGTTTTGAATTTCATCTTGCTCCCTGTGTTTGACCTCGAAAACTTTTCGAGTAATAAAAGTTATTAGTTTCAGCGTTATTTTGGCTATATTGCAACGCGACATTCTTAAAACACCGATTTATCGCTTAAACAGCCTCCATGTCTTCAGCACGAAGACAACTGCTGCCAGCTCTAAGTCATGGGTGGGGTAGTTATTCTTATGGGACTTCAGTTGCTACGAAGCGTAAGCGACAATGTGACCCCGCTGCATAAGCACACCACCCAACCCCTACAACGATGCGTCAGTGTAAACCGTGAACCCACCACTACTGTCTGGAATGGTAAGTACAGGAGCTGAAGTTAGTCTCCCCTTCAACTCCTGAAAGCACACCTCGCACTCGTCGGTCCAGGAAAAGGGCACATCCTTCCGAGTCAACTGAGTCATAGAACGTGTGATCTGAGAGAACCCTCTGATAAACCGCCGATAGTAGCCTGCCAGTCCTAGAAAGTTGCGTGCCTCTATCACTGTGCGTGGTCTCTCCCACCTAAGCACAACCTCAACCTTGGCTGGGTCCACAGCCAATCCATCTCCTGAAATCAAGTGACCCAAGAAAGTCACCTACCTCATCCAAAACTCGCACTTGCTGTACTTGGTGTACAACCTGCACCGTCTCAAGGTATCTAGGACCATACGTAAATGTTGTCCATGCTGCGTCTGATCTCGTGAGTAGACTAGGACGTCGTCGATGAATACCACCACAAACTGGTCTAAGTATGGTCTGAAAACACGGTTCATCATGTCCATGAAAGTAGCAGGGGCGTTGGTCAACCCAAATGGCATGACCAAGAACTTGTAGTGCCCGTATCGAGTACGGAAAGCTGTCTTGGAGACGTCGGTCTCCTTGATCCTCAACTGGTGGTAACCCGACCTCAGATCTATCTTAGAGAATACTGTGGCGTCTCTCAGCTGGTCAAAGAGGTTGTCGATATGAAGCAGTAGGTACTTGTTCTTGACGGTGACCCGATTCAGCTGTCGGTAGTCGACATAAAGTTGTAGGGTACCATCCTTCTTCACAAACAACACAGGGGCTCCCCATGGTGACGAACTAGGCCTCACAAAGCCCTTCTCCAACAGGTCCTGTAATTGTGACTTGAGCTCTTGTAGCTCAAGCGGTGCCATCTTGTATGGTATAGTAGAAATGGGGCTGGTCCCCGGTACTAGTGAGATCTCAAACTCGATCTCACGCTCAGGCGGTAGTCCTGACAGCTCCTTTGGGAAAATGTCGGGGTACTCACAGACCACCGGAATACTCTAAAAGTCGGCCATGGAACTAGTCTCTGCCACAACACAAGCCAAGAAGCCCTTACACCCCTAGCCCAAGAGCTTCGCTGTCCGAAGTGCGGAGATGCACCTAAAACCTCTGTCCACCAGTTGGTCGTGAAACTCAAAGGGAGGCAACTTTGGTATGGAGAAGATGATCTTCCTCCCAAAACAGTCCACCAAGACGTGATAGGCAGACAGCCAGTCCATCCTTAGGATCACGCCAAAGTCTTCCATAGGGATTACAAACAGGTCGGTGGGAAGACTGTGTCCCCCTATAGCGACCTTGCAGTCTGTAAAGACCTCCTCTGCTATGAACAACTGTCCACCCGACCCTCTAATCAGGAAAGGAACCTCTAACAGTACACTGTCCGGCCCCAAACTGACGGCAAAACTCGAGGAGACAAAAGAGTGTGTGGCACCAGTATTGAAAAGAACATAGACTAATCTTTCAGAAATAGTAACCATACCTACCACCACAGAACCCAAAGCCCTGGCATCTCTGTGTGTTAGGGCGTTGATACACCCCTTAGCCCTGAGTGCAGTTGAAGCGGCCATGCTCTAGGTCAGACGGGTAGCAGTTGGTCGGTACCCTCCTCGTGACTGCTGTCCTCCCCAACGAGCCTGGTGACCGCGGCCACCAGCTCAGCCTCCAGTGCTTGGCGTAGAGAGCATCTGCTATGCTCTGACCCTAGATGGTCAGTCCCTCCTGATGTGGCCCGGCTGGCAACACTAGTAGTAGAGAGGAACATGGCCTCCTCCCTTAGTCAGTCTCTAGTGGTGGCTGGGCAGGGGTCCGGTGCTGGCAGCTAGCCTCTGTCTAGGGCCCCCAAAAGACACTATTGACCCCACAGAACGAGACGGCTCCCCAACGGTTGCCGTGTGCCTCCCTCTCGTCGACCTTGTGAGTACTCTGGCTGGTAGGGCCTCTTCCATCCACCGTCAGTGTCTCGCGCAATCGGGTTGGTCTCCTCATAGGTCATGGCTGCCTCAACCACGCGAGAGAAAGTGGGTAGCTTCAATGGTTTCACATACCCCCGGATTGTAGGTTGGAGCCCCTCAGTAAACCTCTACAGGCGCTCCTCCTCAGTAGACGCAGCTGTCGGGGCGAAGCGTGACAGCTCCAGAAAATGCATGTGGTACATATTAACTGTCATCACCCTCTGACGGAGAGTGTGAAACTCCCACCTCCTCTGTTCCTGCCAGGTCTGCGGAAAGTACTACTCACAGAAAAGAGCCACGAACTAATCCCACATCGACTCTCTCCCTTCCTGGCCTCTGACTGCTCTCCACTACCTATGGGCTGTTCTCTCCAGCTGGTACGTGGCAAAGGCTACGCGGCACTTTGCAGGAGAGTGGAGGGTGTCGAACACCTTCTCTATCTACTCTAGCCAGTCCCCTTCCTTAGATGGGCTCTCATCCTCCTTGAATGAAGGGGGCTTCAGCTTCTGGAACTGGCCGAAAAGCTCGTGGTGAAGTTGCAACGAGGGAACAGGTACACCTCCAGGCAAGGAGGGCTCATGCTCAGAGGTGTCTGAGGGTGGTGGGGGTGGTGGAGGATCACCCCTCCCCCTCCAGCTCATACAGCGCTGCGACAGTTCCCCTGTCCCACGGAGGGCTCTCCCTCCACGTCCTCAGGAAGAGGTGGCCGAGGAGGCTGCTAGAGCTCCTCCCATACTATATCTCGGATCATCTGGGCGAGATCCTGGGCCTGGATGCTCGGAAGGAGAGGTAGGTCGGCCGGTGCCTCAGGCCCAGCACGTCCACCCCTTCTGCCCCACCGACGACCACGTTCGCAGCCTGCCTCGGGAACTCCTTGATGAAGCATCTTCTACAAGGATACAGGAAAAAGAGCAAGAACAGTCAATGATAACAGATTATAACAAGAGATACGACTCGAAGCGAAGATCAAAGTGATACGTTATGATGGCTAGCCTAGTTATATGCATGTGAGTGGCTGTTTTTCAGACCATTTGGTTCATTTCTCGGGACGACCTTACTCTGATACCATCTTGTTATGACCCGATCCCAGATCTCTACAGGACCCAAGACCTGGTAGTCCAATGAGAAATAACCAAAAGCAGGAAATAATTTACTACCACACATGCAATGTAACTAAGCAAAAAATAACCAAGAGATGGTAAAAGAAACAGAGTGAATAGTCTATCAATTATTATAGGCCATCACAACTACGATAGAGAAAAGTAAAGCGAAAAGGTAACCGGAAAAGTATTACATAGAACAAAATACTCACTACAACAATATGAGCTAAGAAATAGAAAGAAACGCAACTAATGCTGGGCTCGACTGGGCCCAGCTCCCTCTGCAGTCGGTGGTGCTGGCTGCTCAACTCCCTGAGTTGGATAAGGTTATAAAATATTCGGAGTCAGTGAACGCTGAGTAAAGTGGTAACTAAACATTTACTTGAAATTTAGGATTAAGACAGGCAACTAGTTATTTTTCAAATTTCCATTTAGTTCAACTAGTAGCTCTAATTTGTCTATTCTCTTAAGAACTAGTCATTTCTTGATCTTAACTATCCCTTAAGGGGACGATCTTGATTGCAGTCTTTCTCGTGATGTAGGATGTACACATGGTGCTCCCTTGGCCTGGAGAGTCCCCCGTGGCAGTCCTACACCCAGTCAACCACCCTGAGGTCACGGTCGCGACGTAGTGGTGATTATGACATGCGTGATAAGCACGCAAGTAGCTATCCCGCACTAGCACGCGGTCAGTCATTTCCGCTAGCGGGTACGGCTAAAGGTACAACACGAAACAGTACAGGGCCTTGCCCTCTCAGAACAGGGGTCTTGCCCCTCCACAGTCCATGTACCCTCGTCTGACTATCCCGATTTGCCCAATGGGCCTAGAAAGAGTCGGTGTAGGGTGACTAGTCCTAACCTTGGGCCCCTTGGGGCGGCTAGCTCCCTCTCTACACTAAGTAGCTCACCTCGGTACCACGTACACGAGGGCCAAATAGAGTCAATGTAGAGTGACTAGGCCTGACCTTAGGGCTTAACCCAACAAGCGGCTAGTACCCCTCTACACTAAAGGGACAAGTGCTCTCCTTGGTACTGCGTATACAAGGGCCAGCTCACTTCCCGTCTACAGGAGTTCTCCTCCTAATTCCTTGTAGGGTTCATGCTGGTATTCCTTTTGTTTTATATGGCAAGCTTTTCGATCTCTCTATTACCGATTTCCCTCTTAAAACAGGCAGCTCGTAAATTTCTAATTAACAAAGCATTACACTAAAATAACCATTACATTTGCTAGCATTTAGAATTGTACATGCATCTCGAGTAAACAGTGTAGCTCAACTATACTCATTATTCCTGCCTTAGGGTTCATTCTCATCCTAGGGTTTATTCAAGTTATCCTAAGCATGCAGTTCATTTTTTTAAATCATAATATTAATGTAAACCACTCTATCGGAAAACATGGGAGGAATGGAGGCTCAGATAGCAGATCCCGTCGCCTCCACGGCTCCCGCGTACTTAACTGTTGGAGACCTATACATACGACCAACCACATCAAATGAGTTCAAAATTGTATATGAGTGACACTAACACATAGAGAAACTCAAGCAGAAAACAACGGTACTTCGTTTGTGGAAATCCGATTCCGTTTGGGTCCTAAACGGGTCAAAAACACGCATACTGTCCAAAATCAGATGTCTGGAACTAGCCCCAGATGTCTTAAAAGATGTCAGTACTCACCCTGGGTTTCCTGTGACTACCTCGGACGTCTTGACCTTTCCACGATCGTCTGAGGAGAGTTCCAGACGTCGGGCTCTCCTTTCGACCGTCTAAAGGTACAATCAAACATCTGATAACGTGTCCAGACGTCCAAAAACACCTCGAAGGGCGTACCCCGCGCCTTCCAACGCTCTACCCCCTGTGTACATATGCACAAAGCTAAAATCGACTGGATAAAACTTGTGGTAAGGCTTGCATGGCCGTAAATCGCACAGAAGCACGTACCTTGGCATTGAGTGTGCTTTTAGACGTCCGGCCTCAGCTCCAGACGTCCTATTATTCTAGACGTCTGGGATGTGCTCCAGATGTTTGATACTGGAAAATATCCAGTATGCAGAACTTCCGCGAGCTTTCTTCTCTACGGGGAACCCCTTCGCGCTACCCGCAGCTGCGATGCTGGTAGCTTCAGGAGGTCGTGAAGCTCACCTTCGCGAGCTCCTCCTCCTTGCATGTGTCCTCAACTCCTCTCGCACAAGCTCCTCCAAGCTCCCATGGCTCCCTCGCGAGCTCCTCCCCTCGCTCTCGCTCTCCTCTCCTCATCCTCCGTGTCCCGTCTCTCCTCTTCTTCTCCACTCGCCGCACTGGTGGTTGGGAGGAAGGTGGCGGCCGGCAGGAGGGAAAGATGGAGGTGGTGGCTGGGAGGAGATGGGGAGAATGGTGTGGGTGTGGGGTTTATATAGGAAGGGTTAGGGTTTAGGGTGAGGAGAGAGGTGGTGTGTGCGTACTGCGTGCACGCGGGAAAAGAAAAGAAGGTACGATCCTTCTACTTTCAGACGTCTGACCCTTTGTCCAGATGTTTGGACAAACGTTTGACAGCTAATCCAGACGTCTTAAACAACCCAAAAAGGCAGCGGGTCATTTCAGTTCTCAAATGCAATTTCGATTTTAATTTTAAATTTGAATTTGAAAGTTATGAATAGTTATAGATGCCCAACAGATGTGTCCCTTCTTTGGAACTGTCTTTCAGTTATGAAAAGGCAGTTATGTAGGTCATATTTCTATATAAATATATGTCCCCTAATCCAGGTAAAAAATATATACCTTCTCTAAGAGATTCCAAAAAAGGTTTTGTTGTATCCTGTGGGTGTATTGCTTGTATCTAGTATATGGTGCAATAACACCTTTAGGAAAGTGATTTCCACACGCCTCAAAGCAATTCCTGTCTAAATTTCTATCATTCTAAAGGCTTTATTATGGAGACTGGATTAAAGTCTGGCGTGAAGGTTCAATTCCAAGATGAGAAGGTCATCGAGCTAGATCGTTTTGATGGAACAAACTACACAAGGTGGAAGGACAAGATGATATTCCTACTTACGGCATTAAAGGTCTACTACTTGCTTGATCCAAATCTTCATATGGTGGTGGAATTCAAAGAGGATGACTCTGAAGTCACCAAGGTTGATGTTGCTGCTCTCAAGGAAAAGCACGAGAATGACGAACTAGTATGTCGTGGGTACCTTAATTCACTCATTAATCGCCTCTATGATCTCTATCGGAACTTACAAACTCTGAAAGAGATATGGTCAGCATTGGATACTAAGTACAAAAATGAAAAGAGAGGTACGGATAAATTTCTTGAACTAAAATATTATGAATTTAAGATGAATGATGACATGCCGATTATGGATCAAGTACACGAGTTACAGATTCTTGTTTCCCAATTAAGTGAACTACAAATTACCATTCCTGACTCGCTTCAAGTAGGAGCAATTTTATCTAAACTTCCTTCTTCCTGGAACAAATACAGAAGGAAAATTCTGCACTCACCAGAAACATTCACTAGAGAAACATTCATGACTCATCTACAAATTGAAGTAGAGAGTCGTGCATGAGATGTTTTATTTCAGACTTCGAAGGTGAATTACGTGAGTGATAAAACTTCAGGGAGACCTCAAAATAATCTGAATGTTCAGAAGAAGAACAATCAATTCAAGAACTCGAAGTCGGTAAAGAAAACCAGGTCTTGTTTCCACTGTGGAAAAAAGGGACACTATAAAAATGAGTACAGGTTTTTGAAGGCAATAAAAGGCTCAAATTTTGGAAATACCAACAATGTAAATTTGTTTGAGACCGAAGTAAAAGAGCTTGTTGCCATAGTATCCAAAATGCAAATTGACATGATTACTAAGTTGCATATGGCTGTAGTTACAAAATCTGTGGATTAGTGGTTTGACTCGGGTGCTACCATTCATGTATGCAACAACAGGAACCAATTTAAGTCTTATGAGGATGTTACGACCCGAATCTGGCCCCTCTAGGAACCTAGAAATGGCTTGCCTTAACTAACCCTAATACCTAGTCGTCCAACGAGAAAATTAACCCATATGCACGATGCCAACACAAACCACACATGCAAATGGCTAGAATAATTAAAAGAAAGTAGCGAAAGTAACTGAAGGTCAAAAGACAGTCAACAGAATCCAAAACTAGTCATCATGACAATAAATGTTCACACAATCTAGTCCAACATGAAATAGAAACACTCACTACAATAGAAAGGCTGAAAAAGAACTAGTCCTGGAAATTAAGGCTAGGCTCAACTAGGCCCAGCACCTTTTGCAGCCGGTGATGTTAACTGCTCAACTCCCTGACCTGTAGATGGTTATATATTATGGGGAGTCAGCTTACGCCGAGTATAGTGGCATATACAATAGTTATAACATTTATGCAATAAAGAAAATCACATATTTACATGTAATTATCTAATTATCTGAATGGCAGTTAATTTAACAATTAGTGTTTTTCTAGCAAAAGGTCCACAATGTCTTTCAATCTTCCTATTCCCTAAGGGAATGATCTTGATTGCAGTTTTCCCGCAATGTAGGACGTACGCGTGGCACCCTCCTGGCTGGGAGAGCACCCCGTGGTAGTCCAACACCCGGTCTACCACCCCGAGGTCATGGTCGCGATGTAGCGGTGACTACGACACGTGCGATAAGCACACGGGTAGCTACCCCGCACTGGCACGTGGTCAATCGTTTCCATTAGCTGGCACGCCCAAAAGTACAATACGGAACAGTACAGGGCCTTGCCCTCTCAGAACAGGGGTCTCGCCCCTCCACAGTCTGTGTACCCTCATTCGACTATCCTGGTTTGCCCAGTGGGCTTAACAAGAGTCGGTGTAGGGGGGCCAGTCCTAACCTCAGGCCCCGTGGGGCGACTAGCTCCCCCCTACACTAAGTACAGTAGCTCTCCTCGGTACCGTGTACGCGAGGGCAACAACTTGCATCGACATTAATTCCGTATATGTGAGTTACTCTTATGGTTCCCTGTAGGGTTCGTGCATAGTAATTTCTTACTTCCATACAGTACACAAGCCTCTATTCATATCATGATAAAATTGGGGTCTAATAGGCAGCTCATGGTTTCACAATTAGACAATTATCTCATCAATCAAGCTAAACAGGATACAACATGTATTTCAGTTCAAGCCATGATTTAACGAATGTAAACAAGTAGCTCATAATTTAGCATATTCAGAAACAATACCACAATTTAACATTCATGACATGTATAATTATTCATTTTTCTATCTAAGCCCTAGGGTTCATTGTACATCCTAGGGTTCAACCAATTAGTTCTAAATAGCATGCACTTTCATCATTTAATTCACAAAGGATAGTAAGGACCACTCTACCAGAGTAACCGAGAGGTGTAGGGGCATGAACGGCGGACCATGTAGCTTTTGCGGGTCCTGTGCACACCACGGATGGGCATCCTATTGACACGGACGAACAAGTCAATCATTTCAAAATTTCTCGAGATAGGAAAAAGAGTTCCAAAATAGCTAGAACAAGGTTTCATCACATGGGGATTTCCAATAGGAACCCAACGGTACCTTAATTACGAAAAATCAACTTCGTTTGGACCCTGAACCGACCCAAACTCCCTTCCCGGTTAATTGAATCGGACTAAGAAGGTAGGTCTAGCTGGATTGGCCGCCTAGTGCCTGAATCCATCAAATCAGACTAACATCAGACGTTTGGGAGAAGTCCCAGATGTCTTAAACGGCAACAGGAAGCTCACCTTGCATTCTACGCTGAAGGCCGAACATCTGGAACTCATCATGATCGTCCTGGGGTCTTTCTAGATGTCTGGCAGTGCACTCTAATGCCTGGGACGGGTGTCAGTCATCTAGAGAGACGTCCAGACATCCTAAAGCGTCTGGAACATCGCACCTACGCACCTTCCCAATGGCTTTGCATGCGCACAGTGACGTACAGCCACTCGCAGACATCACGTATGAAAAGGAAACAGGCAGACATGACCTTACTATTTTAATCAGCTTTACCGAACGTCTGGTGTTACCTTTGGACGTCCAGTTAGACGTCTGTTGAGAGATACAGATGTCTGATATGCGGAGAAACTTCTCCCAGAGCCCTTCACAAACCTTCTTCTCCTCGCGAGAAAAAGCCCGTGCCCTATGCAGCACACATACATCGAGGCGGTCAGCCCTTCGCCTACAGTGCAGAGAAGGAAAACACCAAAACTTGTGCACAAGTCTCGAGCAGGGTGTTACCTTAGATTTTTGTGTCATTTTAGACTTCTGGATACAACTCCGAACGTCCGACCAAACATTTGAGGGTCCTCCTAGATGTCTGATTCTACGGAAAAATGATTTCGCAGAACTGCTGCGAGGCCTTATTCCTCAAAGGCAAGCTTCTCCTTCCTGCACAAGAGTTGCAAGAGGTCCGATGCTGCCCCAGCCTTGCACAGAACTCTTCCACGCAGCCAAACTCCAGCAACTCCTCCATGCGAGCCCCAGCAACTCCATGCGAGCTCAAGCTCCAGCAGCTCAGCTCCACGGCAGAGGGAACACGGGAAGAAGGGGGAGGAAGGAGGGTTGAGATTGTGCTGCAGGGAGAGGGAGGGGGTTGGTGTAGGGCATGGTAACTGAGAAATGGAGTAGTTTTATAGGGTAGCCTAGGGTTAGGGTTAGGGGGAGGGAGTGGTGTGAGTGGGGTGTGGGTGTGGGGCCTGCGAAATTGCACAGAATGCCCCACAACATTCCCAAACACACATAAGTCCTTCCACCAAATACTTAGGGGGTAAAAATTTGTACGAAACCCCTCATAGTTTTTAGAAAGGCTTACCGACCCTTGGGATGAGTCATTTCAACATAACAAACCTAAAGGAAGTTTCGCCCTCGAAACTTAGGCTAAATAGGATGCAGAGATAGCTAAAGTGCGCATAACAAACTTAAAGAGGATCAAACTAGGTCAAAAATAACGTACCTTCAAAAGCCCCTGGTACCATTCTCGTATCGCCGCCTCGAGCTCCCAAGTCGCCTCCTCGTGCTGTTGGTTTCTCCACAAGACCTTCACCAGTGGCATCTCCTTCCATTTTAGACTCTAGATGGCTCTATCTAGTATCTGCATGGGTCTCTCTGGATATGTCAAGTCATCACCCACCTCGATGCTCTCATGGCCCAAGATGTGGCTGGGATCGATGACGTACTTCCTAAGGTTGGACGCATGGAACACATCGTGTACCCCAGAAAGCTGGGGAGGAAGGGCAAGTTGGTAAGCAACGGGTCCAACCTGCTCTAAGACCTCAAAAGGTCCCACAAATCTCGATGCGAGCTTCCCTTTCACCCCGAATCGCTATACGCCTTTGTGGGCGAAACACGAAGAAAGACGTGATCCCCAACCTCGAACTGTACCTCTCTACGCTTCAGGTCAACGTAGCTCTTCTATCTGCTCCTAACTGTGCGGAGTCGTTTGTGGATCTACTCTATTACCTCCTGACTCTGGCAAATCAGCCTAGGACCAACCTCTCATTTGGTCCCCACCTCAACCCAAATCAAGGATGTCGTACACCTCCTCCCGTACAGGGCCTCATACGGTGCCATGCCAATGCTCGAGTGGTAGCTGTTGTTATACGCAAACTCTGCCAGGGGTAAATGCTCCTCCCAAGAACCTCTCCAGTCCAATACACAAGCGCGTAGAAGATCCTCTAGCATCTAGATGGTGCGCTCCGACTATCCATCGGTTTGGGGTTGGTAGGCAGTACTAAATATCAAACGAGTCCTTAAGGCCTGCTGAAACTCTGCCTAGAAATGGGAAGTGAAATGAGTGTCTCTGTCTGAAATAATCTCATGAGGAACTCCGTGAAGGCGCACTACATCTCTGATGTATCACTCGACCAACTATGCTGGTCCAAAAGTGACTCAAATCAGTAGAAATCGTGCCGTCTTCATCAATCTATCCACTATCACCCAGACTACATCGTGTCCTCGCTGTGTAACAAGCAACCCCACTACCAGATCCATAGTGACACTCTCACTTCCACTCCAGCACCGGAAGTGGCTGTAGCAGCTCTGCATGCCTCTGGTGCTCGGTCTTCACCTGTTGGCATACCAAACATTGCTGCACATAACTACCAACATCTTGCTTCATCCCCCTCCACTAGAAGTCGCATCGCAAGTCATGGTACATCTTTGTGTTCCTGAGATGTATGGTGAATCTGGACCCATGTGCCTCAGTCAGGTGCTCTCTCAACAGCTTCTCATCTCTAGGGACGCACAAACATCCCCTCATACATAGGACTTCGTCAGTGAAAGTAAAGTCTCCTGGATCTCCTATCAATGCTCTATCCCGTAGTGCCCGTAGGTACGGGTCAGCCATCTGTCCCTCAATGATACGGTCCAACAACTTTGGTTGCATCTACCTCGACACTGTCACAGCCTCGCAATATCCTCACGGCTCCAGGGATTGCCAACTACCCAACTTCTCCATGAGTCTCCAACTTTGTGCCTGCAAATAAGCTAAGTGGGCAGGCGCCTTCCGACTCAAGGCGTCAGCCACCACATTAGCCTTCCCTGGGTAGTAGAGATGCTGTAGTCGTAATCCTTCAGGAGCTCTAACCAACGTCTCTGTCTCATGTTGAGCTCCTTTTGATCGAACAGGTACTTAAGGTTCTTATGGTCTGTGTAGATCTCAAAAGTCTCACCGTACAGGTAATGCCTCCATGTCTTCAGCCCAAAGACAATTGCTGCCAGCTCTAAGTCATGGATGGGGTAGCTATGCTCATGGGGCTTTAGTTGCCATGAACCGTAAGCAACAATGTGGCCCTGCTGCATGAGCACACCACCCAACCCCTGCAACGAGGTATCAGTGTAAACAACAAATCCGCTACTACTATCTGGGATGGTGAATATGAGAGCTGAAGTCAACCTCTCCTTCAACTCCTAGAAGCACGACTCACTTGTCCATCCAGGTGAAAGGCACGTCCTTCCAGGTCAATTGGGTCATAGGTTGTGCTATCTGAGAGAATCCCCTAATGAATCGCCGGTAGTAGCCTGCCAGTCCCAAAAAGCTATGTATCTCTGTCACGGTATGTGGCCTCTCACACCTAAGTGTCACCTCAACCTTGGCGGGATCCATGGCCAACCCGTCTCTTGAGATCACATGGCCCAAGAAAGTGACTTGTCTCAACTAGAATTCGCACTTGTACTTAGCGTACAGCCTGCGCTGTCTCAGAGTATCCAGAACCATATGTAAATGCTGCTCATGCTGTGCCTGATTCCGAGAGTAAACGAGTACATCGTCAATGAATACCACCACAAACTGATCCAGGTACGGTCTGAAGATGCAGTTCATCAGGTCCATGAAAGTAGCGGGGGCATTGGTCAGCCCAAATGGCATAACCAGGAACTCTTAGTGACCATACTTCGTATGGAAAGCTGTCTTGGAGACGTCCATCTCCCTAACCCTCAACTGATGGTAACTCGACCTCAAATCTATCTTGGAGAACACCGTGGTGCCTCTCAGCTGGTCAAAGAGGTCATCAATACGAGGTAGTAGATACTTGTTCTTGACAGTGACTCGGTTTAGTTGTCTGTAGTCGACACAAAGCCGAGGGGTACCATCCTTCTTCACAAAAACACAGGGGCTCCCCACGGGGACACACTGGATCTCACGAAGCCCTTCTCCAATAGGTCCTGCAACTGGGACTTGAGCTCTTGCAGCTCAAGCGGGGCTATCCGGTATGGTGCCGTAGAGATGGGGTTGGTCCTCGGTACCAGTGAGATCTCAAACTCAATCTCATGCTCTAGCGATAGTCCTAGTAACTCCTCTGGGAAGACGTCGGGGTACTCGCAGACCACCGGAACACTTTGCAAGTCAATCGCTAGGTTGGGCTCTACTACAACACAAGCTAAGAAACCCTTGCACCCCTGACTCAGTAGCTTCGTTGCTCGAAGCGCGGAGATACACCTGAACCCTCCGTCCATTGGCTGACCATGGAACTCAAAGGGAGGCAGCTCATGTATGGAGAATAAAATCTTCCTCCCGAAGCAGTCCACCAGGGTGTAATAGGTTGACAGCTAGTCCATTCCAAGAATCACGTCGAAATCCTCCATGTGGATCACAACCAAGTCAATGGGAAGACTGTGTCCCCCAATGGTGACCTCACAGTCTGAGTAAACCTCCTCATCCACAAACAACTGCCCATCATGGCCTCTGATCAAGAACAGATCCTCTAACAAGGTGCTGCCCGTTGACTAGTGTGGAAATCACGTATTTTGAAATCATTGGAAATCGTAGTATAGTCGCAAAAACCACTCGTCAAAGATATTTGTGATAACGAAACTCGCATAGATCTTTATTCTTTTTAGAACTTGAGTTCCGGTCGTTCGTCTCTAGGAGGTGTGAAAACGAATCGAGATTTGGATCGGCTTTAATAACCTAAATCTAACCTAAGCTACTATTTTTGTCTTTTTGTGTTTTTGATTTTTTATTTTGAAAAGCGAATTGAAACCTAGATCTAGATAAACTAGCAAAAACCTAAGTGACTATGTGCATCTAAATGAGGCTATGGTGGCCGTGCATGGTGTGAACAAACCAAAGTGTCATATAGGCCAGCAAACATGAGGACAATCAATCACAGAAACAACATGAAACTATTTATGCATAAAAAATTATCACATATCATCTACACTAGAAAGCATATAAATAGAAGAAAATCCCTCACGCCGGAAAGTTGCCACTAGGGCCATCGGCCTTGTGTGAGGGTGTAGGCTAGACCTTTGGTGTGCAAACCTGTCTACACGCCTACCAAAAGAGATGGTCGGCCACAAGAGGCTATGGGTGAGCCTTCATGGCCGTCCAAGAAGAAGAAGAAGATGGGGGTGAGTGCACCCAAGTGGAGAGAGGAGGGTGTTGCTCCCTTTCTCTACCAATGGCCGTCCTTGAAGCTTTGGAGAGAAGCTTCTCTAGCTAGCCGTCCATGGAGCCTTGGAGGAGGATGAGGAGGACGGCCTTAAGGTTTTGGAGGGTGGAAGCAAGTTTAGAGTGGAGAGTATGGATGGGAGAGTGTATGGAGATGGTCCAATTTCGTAGCTCTCTCTTTGCCCTTATGGAAGGCTCCATTTGGTTGCCACTTTTGGTGGCTCCAAAAATAGCCAATGCCACAATTTTTGGATCTAGGTCTGACACAAGTTTTTAGGGTTTCCAAGAGAGTGTGCATGGGTTTGGTGGGAGTAAAATGGGAAGGTGTGCGTGTGTGTGTGGGTGTGTGTTCTTCGTAGGGCTAGGTTGTGGGTTTTGGTAGGATTAGGTGCTAAACAGGTTGGGTCAATCTAGATTAAGTGGGTATGGAGCTAATTAGGCTTAGGAAAGTCTAATTGTGTAGGAGTGAACCTAATTAGGTCTAGGTCAAGTCTAATTAGATGTGTGCATGTGATTAGGCTAGGGTAACCCTAATAGGTATGAGTTAATTATATCCTGGGTGGATCTAATTGGGCTCGGGTGCACCCAATCAACTGTAGATGCACCCAATTAGGTATGGAATGGTTCAATTGGGTTAGGGATAGGACAAGTAGGGCTATGGATAGTGGACCAGGCTTAGGAGGTCTCTACTTAGGTTTGCTAGGGTGTCTGGTGGGGTTCCTGACGAGTCCATTTTAATGGACTAATATTACGCCTAAGTAACTTTAATTGTATCTTTTAGGTTTGCTAATAACTACATTAAGTTATAGAATATTTGCATGCATCATGATTTAGGTTTACATCTATTCTATAACTTAATATGTAACAATGTTCTTTTTATGTGCAGGAAAAATATTTGGCAAAAGAATAAGGAGGGGAGGGTAAATTACCCTTTTAAACAACCGACGGCTGTTCTTTTCCCCATCCTCTGGGCACCCTCAACAGCCGCCGGCCAGAAATAGTTAAGGGATTTGAAATCCCTTAACTCACACACGCGCAAACCAGGAGGAGTTAAAAAGGCAAGGCGGAGAAAGGAAAGGGGTAGATCCATCTTCCCCCTTGCGGGGAACAACTCCAGCGTGCACTGTGGACCAGGATCCCCTTCCCTTCAACGCTGCAGGCGCTCACGCCACCAAGCCTGCCCCTGCAGGCACCGCACCTTCATCACCACCGCACGCCTGCAGCCTCGCCCTAGCAAGCCTCTCCGCAGGCGCTGCACCGCAACCGCACGCCTGCAGCCGCGCCCTACCAAGCCTGCGCCATCGCCTCTGCACCGCACCCGCCATCACCAAGTTCTTCATCGCATCCTCCTTCCAGCGCTTAGCACTCCAGCGCACATTGCCTACCGCAAGTGCAGACTGCCCTAGCACCTGCAAGTGCCCGCAGGCACACCCTTCCAGTGCCTGCCTTCACCACTGCCAAGCCCGCACCCCTTCACTGCAGGCACGCCCGTTTCGCTTCCCCTGCCAGCGCCTTCAACCCCCACAGGCGCTGCACCGCACCGCCCTTGCCCCTGTAGGCACCCGCAGGCGCTGCTCTGCACTGCCACCCATGCCCACAGGCACGCTCGCCTTCACCACTGTGCGCCCTCCTTCCTGTTGCAAGCCTTCATGCCTGCAGGCGTGCGCCCGTCCACCTCTGCCAGGCCGCCCACAGGCGCACACCTCCGCATGCCCCTCTCAAGCAGCGCCTTCACGGCAGCAGCAACCTCTCCGACGTTCTTCTCCTCCACCGACCGGCTACCTCCGGCCATCTCCGTCGACACCGCGGCCTCCATCGGATAGGCCTCATCCTCGCCAACCTCCCTAGTGCATCCACAGCCCTCCAGTGCTCTCTTTCTCTCGCGAGGAGAGAGAGCAAATGCTCTATTTCCTCTGCAATTAAAAATTACGGAAAATGCCATTGTCAAAGTTACTGTTCATTTATTTTCTGAATTAATATATTGTAGCAAAAATTGCATGGACACCCCTTGCTTAATTTGGAATTACATATAATTGATTTCTCCTTATGAATGATATACAACATGAGATATTGATTATAGTACATTAGTGTCATTAGTTAGGAGATTAATATTAACATTATTTGCTATTACCAAGGCCAGTATTTAGAATATTATATTATGGTAATTTTGCATGTGCACCCTCATCTTCTTGATTAATTATCTATATTGAGAATTTATGCTGGAAATGAGAGCACTAGTTAGCATGCACCTCTATTAATATTCCCGATTCCTTTATGCATTATTATTCATTTTTTAATAGGCTAATTCCTCCCTATGGAGATGACTTAACTCTTCATGGTTAGTTTGAGAATTTAAATGTTTTGAAAAGCGATTTTCTACCATGCAATTAAATACAACGACACATCATTTTATGTTAAAGTTTTCAACGAAAACGAAGATCGCTCTTTTAAATGGCGTTGTTGCCAGGGAGGAAAAATGGCTATTAATTTTTTTTGGGAATTTTACGTTATTTTTATGCTATTTTCAAAGCTTTTCTGAATTACTAACTGTGGATTTTCTTCTGTGCAAAAACACGCGACGAATGCGACGGATGCGTACGGCGGAGACGATCTTTTTGGTGGCCTTGAAGCCACCTGGAGGACAGCAACAGGAACACGTGGGCCTTAATCCCACGCACATAGGCTTACGGAGAAGCTTATTTCTGATTTAGTCAGTAGATCTTAGTTAGATTTAGTTAGATAGACATTAGAATTTAAATTCTATCTTTTGGACCCTTGTCGGGTATTTTTGGGAACGTGTTCCTAGTACCACTTTATTTCTTATCGCTCTTGTATGAGGGAGCATAATTTCGGGAGCGTGTTCCCATTTATTTAGAGTATAGGATTATTTAAACTGTTTGAACTGCATTTCGATTAGTTAGTTAGTTAGATTAGGTCTGTTTGTTATTATTATTAATATATATATATATAATAAAAAAATATTTGAACTACCTGCTAGAAGCTGCATATCTATAGGACGACCATCTAGGACTGAATGAGCAGCATCTAGTTTATTTTTATTGCATTGCATTAATACATTACACAAAGAAAGCTGGAGTAAGGTACGTCTTTTCTTGAGCATCAATTACCTGTCATGCATATGCATTGAACCTAAATCTAAGACCACTAAAGTGCTTGAATCAAATTAATTCAGTGATCACTTTAAAAATTGGGACTGCTAAGAGGTTGGACTTTAAAATCTGTGACTGAAAATTATGTGCAAAAGGATCCTGTTTGCGGAATTTCAAAAATCAAAACATGATCGTATGCTTGCACACTTGAGACACTGTGTACCTCACACATATGGTCACTAGATAAATTTCTAGCTCTCCTCTTTTGCACCACAAGGGAAGTTAGTCGGAAATCAACAAGCATATCCACCAAGTTTCTTCGATTCCTCGTGTGAGCTCGATTCGAGACTTCCATCCCTTGCGAGTAGGTTATAGGCACCAGCGAAGGTTGGCCTAGGAAGCGTAATTTTTGCAAAACTTGTTTGGCCACCAACTGAACATATAACTCTAAGACCTACAATCTACTAAAAATAGATCCCTTAGAATTTGCGTTTGCTTTGACAATAGAACTCTCTAGGAAATTTTCTAAATTTTGCTAAATCCTAAGAGAGTTAAAATTATTTTGCTTAAAGAAATGGATTACTCTTACTCCTATCATTCAGATTATTAGAGTCAATACTTCCCATCTTTTAATCAGGATCCCATGCCCCGAGCGTATCCATCCTTTGATAGGTACATTGACAATTCATGGGATCATTCTTATTCTTATTCTGGGAGTGCTAGCTTGATAACTCTTTCTTTTGAGTAGAGCCTAGGAGCGGGATTTCCCAACCCTAAAATCCCTACTTCCATGCAAACACCCAACCCTCCCACCCTTCATGATTTTTCGTATCGAGGTTGGACCGATACCCCTAGGCAACCAGAGCCTGAAATTGACTATCCTACCCAACTTGATAATAGTAGCCTCTCCTCTTTTATGATAGAAATGCAAAAATAGCAAAACGAAATGATGGAATCAATGGGAGAGATGTTGAAGAATAGTCAACAATTAAATGAAGAAATAAGACAACTTAGCTACACGCTTCCCAATAATCTTGATCCCTACCCATACGATCATGATCATGAAAATAATTCTGAGGAACCTAATGACAATAGGGATCCAATTTTATGTAGCTATTACTTAGACTCTCCCAATGAGACACGTCCACTAGAGGACAACGATCACAGTGATTATCCACCTGAACTATATGGGAGTCAAAAGTAAGGGAAGATGGTACTTCTTGAGAACCTTGACCCCAATGACAGTATTCTCCTTACCCCTATCAACCCGGGTCAAGGTTATATTATTCCTATCACTTCCCCTATTGATTATTTGGTGGAATCCCATTCTACCCTTAGTGAGCCTACTCTTGACCCTCCACTTAGGGAATCAACACCCACCATTCAGCATCCTCAGGATTTAAATGCACCCAATGAATGTGACCCTAAGGGAATAGAGGATGATCAATTTTGGTCTCAGGGATATGGAGAGTCTTTTTCAGAGGATGGGGATGCCCCAATAAAGGAACCTAAACTGAAAATCTGGAGTGAACCATAGGAGAATTATTTATCATTTGAGGATTTACCTCCAAAGGATAGAAATAATATGATTAAATCCAGATTCCTCCTTTCTTTTGAGAGTCATCCTCCATCAAAACAGGAGTTGATATTAGAGGAGGACAAACAAAATAATGAGAAGTCTATGGGAGACTCTCGGGGACTAAACATGTCAATTGAGGATTTATATCCTGAGACCAATAACGAATTCAATGATAGAGGCTTGCTCCAAAATATTAAGACTGATCCTCCTTTAGACATAATTAAGGATACTGATCCAACTCCTATCTTCATTAATGAATCACATATACACCCTAATGAAAATTTAATTGAACCAAATGAATTTGGGGATAAGCTGAATGATAATGATTCTGACATTTTGACCTTGCCATCAAAGAGTTGTAATTTGGAGTCTACCCTTGATTCAAATATGACTCCAATCATTAATGCTAGGCAGGGTAATATGCAGTTGTCTACAACTGTTAGGGAGTATGCACAATTGGAATCATTGTTGGAATTAGACCTAACACTGACTAAGCCCTCATTGGACTTAACCATTACCTTCCAACAGTACAAACAACCCTTATACTCCTTAATTGATCTCCGCTCATGTACTTTGTTTCTAGAGAACATATCAGGCTAGTGCATCCTCGGGTAGAATGGCGAGTGTGGATTGATGCTTGTACTTTTACTCTCGCCATTCAAGGGTTTGAACTAATAATGTTTGTATCTTTTAAAACCCGTCCTGTTCTAGAGGATCCTTGTTATCCTCCACTTATTCCATTTCGGGAGGTCCCTTTTCATATTCTATTTATTATTTCTAGAACTCCCAAGGTAGCCAATGAGGTTCTTCACTTTCATATCTTCTGGCGAGCATTTGGTATTACATTACATCATCAGCTCGCCAACATCCGTGGCTACTTGTTTTCTAGGCCTGCACTGTTATGCATATTTTTAGGGCCTAACTTTGTCTGTTTGGAACCAGACTTATAGGTTCCTTCTAAGTCTGGCTGCTGACAGAAAATGCAGCGCTTGTTGGGAGGCAACCCAGCAGTCAAAATAACACCGTCATCAGGTGATTTCTTTCCTTTCTCCTCCTGTTTTAATTTTACAATGGGGACATTGTAGGATTTAGGCATGGGGGAGTGCATTTGCATTTTAGGAAGTATTCATGCATTTAGGTTAGCATATATAAAAAAAAAATTTCTCTTTTCTTGAGCTGATTGGGTTAGCCCTAGCAAAATACCTTTGTCATTGGAGGTTTTTCTTCCAGAATTATTTCTTAAGTTTAGAATCCAGTACATTTATTTCACGTGCACATAGACTGGGTAATGGATCCTTAAGGAAAACCAATAAGCATTTGTTGTCCACTGAACCCTTAGACAGTTCATAGGGAGTCAGGCATACTATCTTCTAGTAGATCCACCTCATATTTGTGAGAAGAAAGTAGAGAGATTACTGGTGCGTTAAGTCTAGTGCAAGGACTCTTAAGTTTTGGATAATTAGATGATTATACTTCAGAGTTAGGCGTAGTTTTCACTCTCTATTCCTGTGTGTGTTCTTTGTGTGAATTCCTGAGAGTCACCAAATAAGGCAGATACACAGAGATTTAGTCTTAATAAACCTATAACTATGGTGGATGGTTACGACCGTACTTCATAGAGTCGGCTGAAGGAGGGTAATAATGTCAAAGGTCAGAAATACGCCTGTCCTATCCATTCCTTCCTGGTGCCGAGAATAGCCACTTCCACCAAATAAGCCACACAATATCCTCTTGACCATCATCATCTCGAATAATGCCTCATAAATAAAAGTCTGTGTTGTATTATGTTGATTTATATTATAAAAAAAAGGGGAGAAAAGAAAAGAAGAAGAAAAAGAAGAAATAAGAAAAAAATGAAGAAATATTTATATTAAAAAAAAAAGGAAAGGTCCAAGTTATAATGTAACATTATTTCTGAGGCATCTGAACACCTATCGCATTCCACCAAATATGACTCATAGCTACCTTTTAGTATTTCTGATCGCCCGAATACTAGTTGAGGACTCTAACTTAGTTGTAGAGTTATTAGGACTTTAATTGAAGTGTGGATGCCATGTGAGGCCACCAAATAGTGAGTACAATTTCTAAATCTTGCGAAATTCGTGATCTTAGAAAGAAAGAAAAGAGGGAGTGCCTAGGAACATCATGAGAGCATAATTGTATAGCCTCTCTCAGAGTTGACTTGTCTAATAGTTTAGAGATCTAGAGTCTGCAGTACTAGGCTATATGTAGCACCAGATGAGTGTGTGCCACCAAAAACAAATCCATTCAACTCGATACCTCCTACCTAAGCCAAACGTCGGGGTCAAATTACAGATTATCCTCTGCTTTATCCCTGAGGGAAGTAGTTGCCTATCCCGACATTAATATTTACCAAGGGTGAAGTACAAACTCCCAATGCGAATTGGGTTTTTCACTTGGATCTGTTACTTAGGCTGTTATCACATCACATTTGTCTAGATCTCTAAAGTTTTGAAATAAGAAAAGAAGAAATCTTCTGATTACTTGTATTATTTTTCATTTTTGGTAGGGACTAGCAAATCTTAGGCATGGGGGTATTTGTTGAGTCCATTTTAATGGAATAATATTACACCTAAGTAACTTTAATTGTATCTTTTAGGTTTGCTAATAACTACATTAAGTTATAGAATATTTGCATGCATCATGATTTAGGTTTACATCTATTCTATAACTTAATATATAATGATGTTCTTTTTATGTGTAGGAAAAATATATGGCACAAGAATAAGGAGGGGAGGGTAAATTACCCTTTTAAACAACCGGCGGCTGTTCTTTTCCCCATCCTCGGGGCACCCTCAACAGCCGCCGGCCAGAAATAGTTAAGGGATTTGAAAGTCCCATAACTCACGCATGCGCAGACCAGGAGTTAAAAAGGTAAGGCGGAGAAAGGAGAGGGGTAGATCCATCTTCCCCCTTGCGGGGAACAACTCCAACGTGCACTGTGGACCAGGATCCCCTTCCCTTCAATGCTGCAGGCACTCACGCCACCAAGCCTGCCCCTGTAGGCACCACACCTTCATCACCACCGCGCGCCTGCAGGCGTGCGGTTGCGGTGCAGCGCCTGCACCCCTGCAGCGCCCTAGCAAGCCTCTCTGCAGGCGCTGCATGATAACACCACGCAAGGGGGTAGTAATTAGGTTAAATATGGCCCATCTTTAGAATAAAAGGCACAACATAAAGTAGAATAGGAGCATTGCATGCATCAAGTACCAAGATTGCTTATAAACTGTATTAATGGCCATTTGTGTAAAGCATTTGTCAAAGCAGGCCTCAGATGAGCAATCGGACTGCACGGATGGATTCAGGACGACGAACGGAGTCTAACGGACTCAAGATCGGCCAAATCCGACATCCG
The DNA here is from genome assembly GCA_037157565.1 of Thalassia testudinum. Taxonomy (NCBI): domain Eukaryota; kingdom Viridiplantae; phylum Streptophyta; class Magnoliopsida; order Alismatales; family Hydrocharitaceae; genus Thalassia; species Thalassia testudinum. Next base: position 96,805,555 of record JAZHRO010000039.1, on the reverse strand, counting down.
GAGCTCCCACAATGGGCCCAAGAAATCCTGACCGTTGATCTGGAGATCAACGGCCCAGAACGTGCCACGTCGCCCCGCCCCCGCCGCTCGCACGCCCCCAAGCCAGCCAAGGAAGAATCTCGGCCGTTGATCTTCGATCGAACAGCCGAGATCCGCGCGCACGCCCGCGTCGCGGCGACGCGAGTTCGAATCGCGCGGAGCGGAAATCAATTGCGAGCGAAGGGCGCGGCAAAATTGAGCCGCGCAATCAGAAGCGAGCGGCTAGGATTGCGCCACGCGGTGCGACGACAGCGCCCCACCTCCCACGCGCGCGCGCACGCCAGGCGGAAACGCGCGCTCGCACGCGCGCCCAAAGAGCGATCCTAGCGCAGGCGCGGGAGGATCTCAGCCGTCCGATCATCAATCGGACGGCTCTCGTTCGACATCCACGGATCGCGCCTGAAGAGAGAGAGGGGCGGGCAGCTGACCGGCGGCAGAAGGCCTTCACCGACGTATCTGGAAGCGGTTTTAGCGACGTTCTGGATGTCGCTAAAGCACATTCTTCTTTTAGGAAGCCCTTAACTCTATTTAAACCCCCTTCTACCACCATTCAAGGCATCCTCTCCCACTTGCAACTACTCCACTCCTCTCCTAGCTAGTCTTAGGCACTCTTGTAATCGCCGGAGACGACGAGCCGCCGACGGAGCCTCCTCCACCGCCGTGGCTGCCTCGTCGCTCTCCACTCTCTCTCTCTACCTCTCTCTCTCTCTCTTTTAAGCTTTCATTTACTTTTGTTGAAGCATGTATTTAATATTGTAAACCATGAACTATGAATGCATGTTTAATGAAATTATTTTCCATTTAGTTGCCATTTTACTTTCTGTTTAAAGTGCATGATCAAAACCAATAGCTTTCTAACCCTAAACTCTCTCTATCTCTCGCTTTTCAAAACCGTCTCTTTCACAAGCAAAACTCCGCCTTTTTCGTGACAACAAGTGGTAAACAAAATCTGATTTCCATGCCTCCCTGAGATCGACACTCGGACTCACCTCCGTTTGTTTCTTTTAAAACCGACGTATCAAGTGCAACTATAACGACACCTCTTAACACACACGCACGAAGGCACGTCAGTTTTTGGCGCCATTGCCGGGGAGGCAACGGATTTGTTTTATCACCTCCATTCCACCTTCATTCTCATATCGTCTAATGCCCTATTTTCCTTTTTACTTGACGGTTGCAGGAATTCGGCGCATGGACGGCGAAGCGACGCATTCCACTATGGTAGCAAGGAAGTAGGCGCCTCGAGGACCGATAGTGAGTACTCTCTCTCTCATTGTTTGCTTGCGTGAAAAAGCTAAAAAAATCATAAAAACTGAAAAAATTGGCGTGGCGAATGATTACTTGACCCACATTCTTAACACACCACCCTACAAAAAAATGTACACTCTAATATACTGGACAAATTCTTGGAGTGTTCTTTTCTTTCTCTCTTGAGTGGTGTTTGCGAAGCCACCGTGAGTTGACCTGGGCCGCACCACTCAACCCTAAAAACTAACTCATCTAATAGAAGCTGCACGATCTTTAGGATGAGTACACTAGGGTTTTTAGAGCCTCTACAAGATAAAAAGGAAATCTACTTTCACCAAGTTGTGTGTAGAACTTGACGTGCCCATTGAAACTTGTCTGAAAGCATTAAGACACGTCAACCCTAAAAAACACTAAAGTAAGGATGAAACATTAAAAGACACCACACCCTAAAAATTCTTGCTTGAAAACCCTGTTTTGTAGAAGCACACACCTTGAAAAGTGGAAAATTAAGAGGCACCACCCCAATCAACGCCTCATCACATTACCCTAAGCACAAGCACTATCCTAACTCGTTAAAACTGAGTAGACGTGCCCTAGGCAGGACTGAGTTAAGTCTCAAAAGGTGAGGTTTTGTTCGCTAGGCACTTGGCTTTCATTCCCTTGGTAGAATCTGGTGGCTAGGCTGCGGGGCAGTGTCAAACGACCGCGGTTGTGGGGTCTATGGAACCGGAGGCACAAGCCAAAGGAAGAACCTTCGCTGCAATCCCCTCGTAATCAACCTGGCCAGATTAGCCTTGGGAAGGGGAGTCCAGTGTTTACGGACTTAATCAACCTTTGTGAGATTTCTAGGTCTCCTAAGGAATACACCATAAGGATTAGGCTTGTTTGTTTGATTGAGTGCACAACTCTCTCTCATCTGTTCTTCCCGCATCCCTCCATTTCTTCCATGGATTTCAATGCCTATCCATCTTACCCAAATTACCCCCAACAGGATTTGTATGCTAACCCAAGTAGACCATACCCACAGCCGACTTGGGCTAACCAACCACCAAGTTGGGGATGCAACCTGGAATATCCCTCTTGGCCCAACTATGACCAAACCACACCAACCTCTTATTGGAATACACCCAACATAGCCACCCAAGGGTACGATTCAAATTGTGGGGCTCCATATCTCGATTGTCCTCACGATGCCTCCTTATTTAGGTCCGACCCGCTCTACTGTGATAGGACCTACACTTTAGGCGAACACCAAGAACCCTACCCATCTCAGGATAATAACCAAGAAAGGTCATCTGAATTCAACAACCTTGCCTACTTGACCTTTGGATTAGAAGGAGTTCTAGACAAATGGAAATCAGAAAATGCTCAGAAATCTAGGCAAGCCCAGGATCATCAACCTCTGATTTGGTCCCCTGATGAAGAATCTGACTGGGAGGAGGACTTAGAACCTCAACTATTCTGGAGTAGGACCAAACAAAGAATGGTTCCTCTTGAAGAACTGGACCCTGAACATGATAGAATAGAGAACCCACCCAAGAACCTAAACACCAGTATGGGATCTGATCCACAACCTCAACCATACTCTCTTAACCAGGATTTCAAGGAGGAAATCCAAAGGACACCAAATGACACCATGTCAATTCTTGATAACCTCAAATTAGAACTACACAGACAAAATCATGAATTGGTTAAAGGACAACAGGCCATGATGGATTTGTTCCAACAATTGGGGAAAGAAGGCCAGAGAAAGATGTTGCACACAACGCCACTCATAAAGCAAGGACCTAACATGACCAATTGGACTACACCCAGTCATCCCAATTTGGTTCAGTCCACCATTGATACCCCTCAGGAGTTGGACAGCTCAGTGAATAAGGACAGTAAGGATTCCTTGGAACACAATTTGAGGGGCATTAAGAATGAACATCAGGAGGAAACTGAGAATGTAAGGGGAGAGGCCTTGGAATCTGAATCTAATCGGCCCAAGAGAAGCAATCCGGTGGGAGCAACAGCCACCATCATAGATGGAGAATGGAGTTACAATTTTAAAGAAATTGATTATGAATAAGTTGGAATCCCCATCACAAAGTTGGAGGAAGGCCGAGAGAAAGAATATGATCTAGAGGATGAAATTGACCCTACCTCTAATATAACTTCAAACAATGAATCTGATACAAAGAAGGTGGCAGAAAATATTCTTGAGATCAAGGGCTTGGAAGGAATGAGCGATGAAACCATAGTTGCGGAAGAGATGGATTCGTCTTTGGAGAGAAGCTTCATGCTTGATTGTAAGGCTCATTCTGAAACTCTGGACCTTATTACCTGCCCTACCAGAATAAAGATCCCCACTGGAATTGATACACTTTCGATGGATTACAATTTTATGGGGACACGAGCTGAATATCAGACCTACATCTTTAGTGTCTGGCATGTCATATTTGGGGTGCGTTCGTCCACAACAACTTGTTTACATGACCACAAACTAAGAGAGGATCTGACACAGGCATGCATGATATATCTGTTACAGAATTCCCGCCCCTTTGGAACGGGACTCCACCACAACCTTATTCGCATCTGTGGACTACTGATTTTGGGTCTGGTAAATTTTGAACATATCTTCTTGACCCAAGCCATTCCTGTTTGTGCACTGCCCAGCTGGAGGCGTTAAACTCAGCGCTTCCTGGGAGGCAACCCAGCGGATTCAGACTAATCTGGTAGTCTACGTCACTCAGGTACTATCTTTTTAAACCCTTCTGCATCCATGAATCTGCCAATGAGGACATTGTCCAACTTAAGCATGGGGGGGATGGTAAATTGCATAATCCTGAGCTTAATTAATCAGTCTGAATGAATGAATAAAAAAAAAAATTTGAATTTAGGAAGAAAAACTTAGGTATTAGAAACTTGTCAATAGTGGGAAATAACACAAAAAGAACTTAAACACTTAGACTTTTCAGGCCTTCAGGCTTAATCAGCCCTGGTGTCCGTTAAAATATAGATTTAGCGGTGAGTCTTGGCAACTTTAAGCTATTCTAATCCACCTACTAAATAAGGTGATAAGTATACGACTTATCAACTCATCCTCTAACTCAGGAAAACTTTGAGTCTAAGCATATGCACACATTTCTGCACAGACTCACTTCTTGGAGATTTTGACAGAAATTGGGTAGCTAATGAACTCTCTAGGGTGGTATGGCTGGCAAGTTGTCGTGGGTAACAGCCCATTGGCAGGTTGTCCAGAACCCAGCCACAGGCCATTTCTTTTTCGCTGCCTCTAGGTACATTTGAGATTAGGGAAGCCACCTACGTAAAAAAAAATAATAATTAAAAAACAAAAAAGGAAAAAGAAGAAAAGAAAATAAACCACACTTCACCGCACAAGTATGGCTGGCAAGTGATCGTGGGTAACAGCCCATTGGTCGGTTGTCCAGAGCCCAGCTCAATAATTGCACAAAAAAAGAAGACCAAAAACACCTAAGGAAGAAGCGGGGAAGTAGTACAAGCCGGGGAGATATACACTGGAAAATCCTTGTGTTGACCCCAAGTAAAATGAACGTAGGGAGAAAGCTACCAATCGAACAAATACACCTTCAGGCAAAAATTTATTTTCTTTTCCGGTCACCTAGAGGCGTAGAAACTCGAAGTCTGTCTCAATTACCGTTAAGTAAGTCTATCACAACATTCACACCAAGATGCTTAGCACTTAGGGTTTTGACCGAGTTTTGGGTGGGTTGGGTAGCCGTAAAAAGTTACCAACCCATACTGAATTCTAAAAATTCTAAAAAGACATATATAGATATATACGTATACATAAGTATAGTTATATATACAAAGCAAGGATTCGGGCGATTCGTATTTTGGCAGACACCCGGGCGCTGCTTAGTCTTTGTAGATTAAGATCTTCGAATAGTTCCTCTTATTGACAAGTAACGAAGTGCCTAAGCAATTACTTCTTGAATTCGCCAAAGAAATAAAGGCTAGAATAAACCTTGCTAGGGACTAGCAAGGAGTAAGTATGGGGGTATGATAACACCACGCAAGGGGGTAGTAATTAGTTTAAATATGGCCCATCTTTAGAATAAAAGGCACAACATAAAGTATAATAGGAGCATTGCATGCATCAAGTACCAAGATTGCTTATAAACTGTATTAATGGCCATTTGTGTAAAGCATTTGTCAAAGCAGGCCTCAGATGAGCAATCGAACCGCACGGATGGATTCAGGACGACGAACGGAGTCTAACGGACTCAAGATCGGCCAAATCCGACATCCGGAGCTCCCACAATGGGCCCAAGAAATCCTGACCGTTGATCTGGAGATCAACGGCCCAGAATGTGCCACGTCGCCCCGCCCCCGCCGCTCGCACGCCCCCAAGCCAGCCAAGGATGAATCTCGGCCGTTGATCTTCGATCGAACGGCCGAGATCCGCGCGCACGCCCGCGTCGCGGCGACGCGCGTTCGAATCGCGCGGAGCGGAAATCAATTGCGAGCGAAGGGCGCGGAAAAATTGAGCCGCGCGATCAGAAGCGAGCGGCTAGGATTGCCCCACGCGGCGCGACGACAGCACCCCACCTCCCACGCGCGCGCGCACGCCGGGCGGAAACGCGCTCGCGCACGCGCGCCCGAAGCGCGATCCTAGCGCAGGCGCGGGAGGATCTCAGCCGTCCGATCATCAATCGGACGGCTCTCGTTTGACATCCACGGATCGCACCTGAAGAGAGAGAGGGGCGGGCGGCTGACCGGCGGCAGAAGGCCTTCACCGACGTATCTGGAAGCGGTTTTAGCGACGTTCTGGATGTCGCTAAAGCACATTCTTCTTTTAGGAAGCCCTTAACTCTATTTAAACCCCCTTCTACCACCATTCAAGGCATCCTCTCCCACTTGCAACTACTCCACTCCTCTCCTAGCTAGTCTTAGGCACTCTTGTAATCGCCGGAGACGACGAGCCGCCGACGGAGCCTCCTCCACCGCCGTGGCTGCCTCGTCGCTCTCCACTCTCTCTCTCTACCTCTCTCTCTCTCTCTTTTAAGCTTTCATTTACTTTTGTTGAAGCATGTATTTAATATTGTAAACCATGAACTATGAATGCATGTTTAATGAAATTATTTTCCATTTAGTTGCCATTTTACTTTCTGTTTAAAGTGCATGATCAAAACCAATAGCTTTCTAACCCTAAACTCTCTCTCTATCTCTCTCTTTTCAAAACCGTCTCTTTCGCAAGCAAAACTCCGCCATTTTCGTGACAACAAGTGGTAAACAAAATCCGATTTCCACGCCTCCCTGAGATCGACACTCGGACTCACCTCCGTTTATTTCTTTTAAAACCGACGTATCAAGTGCAACTATAACGACACCTCTTAACACACACGCACGAAGGCACGTCAGTTTTTGCGTGTGTGTTAAGAGGTGTCGTTATAGTTGCACTTGATACGTCGGTTTTAAAAGAAATAAACGGAGGTGAGTCCAAGTGTCGATCTCAGGGAGGCGTGGAAATCGGATTTTGTTTACCACTTGCTGTCACGAAAAAGGCGGAGTTTTGCTTGCGAAAGGGACGGTTTTGAAAAGCAAGAGATAGAGAGAGTTTAGGGTTAGAAAGCTATTGGTTTTGATCATGCACTTTAAACAGAAAGTAAAATGGCAACTAAATGGAAAATAATTTCATTAAACATGCATTCATAGTTCATGGTTTACAATATTAAATACATGCTTCAACAAAAGTAAATGAAAGCTTAAAAGAGAGAGAGAGAGGTAGAGAGAGAGAGTGGAGAGCGACGAGGCAGCCACGGCGGTGGAGGAGGCTCCGTCGGCGGCTCGTCGTCTCCGGCGATTACAAGAGTGCCTAAGACTAGCTAGGAGAGGAGTGGAGTAGTTGCAAGTGGGAGAGGATGCCTTGAATGGTGGTAGAAGGGGGTTTAAATAGAGTTAAGGGCTTCCTAAAAGAAGAATGTGCTTTAGCGACATCCAGAACGTCGCTAAAACCGCTTCCAGATACGTCGGTGAAGGCCTTCTGCCGCCGGTCAGCCGCCCGCCCCTCTCTCTCTTCAGGCGCGATCCGTGGATGTCGAACGAGAGCCGTCCGATTGATGATCGGACGGCTGAGATCCTCCCGCGCCTGCGCTAGGATCGCGCTTCGGGCGCGCGTGCATGCGCGTTTCCGCCCGGCGTGCGCGCGCACGTGGGAGGTGGGGCGCTGTCGTCGCGCCGCGTGGCGCAATCCTAGCCGCTCGCTTCTGATCGTGCGGCTCAATTTTGCCGTGCCCTTCGCTCGCAATTGATTTCCGCTCCACGCGATTCGAACGCGCGTCGCCGCGACGCGGGCGTGCGCGCGGATCTCGGCCGTTCGATCGAAGATCAACGGCCGAGATTCGTCCTTGGCTGGCTTGGGGGCGTGCGAGCGGCGAGGGCGGGGCGACGTGGCACGTTCTGGGCCGTTGATCTCCAGATCAACGGTCAGGATTTCTTGGGCCCATTGTGGGAGCTCCGGATGTCGGATTTGGCCGATCTTGTGTCTGTTAGACTCCGTTCGTCGTCCTGAATCCATCCGTGTGGTCCGATTGCTCATCTGAGGCCTGCTTTGACAAATGCTTTACACAAATGGCCATTAATACAGTTTATAAGCAATCTTGGTACTTGATGCATGCAATGCTCCTATTCTACTTTATGTTGTGCCTTTTATTCTAAAGATGGGCCATATTTAACCTAATTACTACCCCCTTGCGTGGTGTTATCACTGCACAGCAACTGCACCCCTGCAGCCGCGCCCTACCAAGCCTGCGCCATCGCCTCTACACCGCACTTGCTATCACCAAGTTCTTCATCGCATCCTCCTTCCAGCGCCTAGCACTCCAGCGCACACCGCCTTCGCAAGTGCAGACCGCCCTAGCACCTGCAAGAGCCCGTAGGCACACCCTTCCAGCGCCTGCCTTCACCACTGCCAAGCCCGCACCCCTTCACTGCAGGCGTGCCTGCTTCGCTTCCCCTGCCAGTGCCTTCAACCCCTGCAGGTGCTACACTGCACTGTCCTCACCTCACTCGCACCCTTGCAGGCACCCGCAGGCGCTGCACCGCACCGCCCTCGCTCTTGCAGGCACCCACAGGTGCTGCTTTGCACCGCCACCCCCCCCGCAGGCACGCCCGCCTTCACCACTGCGCACCCTCCTTCCTACTGCATGCCTTCATGCCTACAGGCGTGCACCCGTCCGCCTCTGCCAGGCCGCGCCCGTAGGCGCACACCTCCGCGCACCCCTCTCAAGCAGTGCCTTCACGACAGCAGCAGCCTCTTCGACGTTCTTCTCCTCCGCCGACTGGCCACCTCTAGCCATCTCCGTCGACGCTGTGGCCTCCATTGGATAGGCCTCATCCTCGCCAACCTCCCCAACGCATCCACAGCCCGCCGGTGCTCTCTCTCTCTCGCGAGGAGGAGAGAGAGCAAATGCTCTGTTTCCTCTACAATTAAAAATTACGAAAAATGCCATTGTCAAAGCTACTATTCATTTATTTTCTGAATTAATATATTGCAGCAAAATTTGCATGGACACCGCTTGCTTAATTTGGAATTACATATAATTGATTTCTCCTTATGAATGATATACAACATGAGATATTGATTATAGTACATTAGTGTCATTAGTTAGGAGATTAATATTAACATTGTTTGCTATTACCAAGGTCATTATTTAGAATATTATATTGTGATAATTTTGCATGTGCGCCCTCATCTTCTTGATTAATTATCTATTTTAAGAATTTATGCTGGAACTAAGAGCACTAGTTAGCATGCACCTCTATTAATATTCCTGATTCCTTTATGCATTATTACTCATTTTTTAATAGGCTAATTCCTCCTTGTGGAGACGACTTAACTCTTCGTGGTTAGTTTTGAGAATTTAAATGTTTTGAAAAGCGATTTTCTACCATGCAATTAAATACAACAACACATCATTTTATGTTAAAGTTTTCAACGAAAACGAAGATCGCTCTTTCAGTTCCTAGGTCAAAATAGGCAAGCTAGGGCTTCCAACACCAAAATCAGGAACCAGACAGCAGTATCAGGCGTCGAGGATAGTGGTCAGACGTCTTATACTACAAAATTGGACGTCTGGACACTAAATTAGACATCCAATTCTGTGTCAGTATGAGTTTTGGCTTCCTGGATTGTTATTCTGTGGAAATCAGACGTCCAGCCAGATGTCTGGATGTCCTAAAAGGTGCTGGAGAGTGGGTTTTAGATTTTATAAGGTTGGTTTTGGTTCCTAAGTGTTTGGGAGAGGGATAGGGTGGATAAGAACATGGATAGTGCTATCCATGTTTGGGTTTTGAGGCTAAGGTGCCCTAATGGAGGTTGTTTTGGGTTTGGGAAGGCTGTCCTAGGGTTTCTAAGGGTAGGGATAAGGCTATCCTCTTCACTCCTCTTATCTGGATCAGTCTTCTTCTTCCTTTATTACTTTATTCCACTATCTCCATCCTGGATCACTTTATTATCTACAAATAGCAATAAAAACCATTAACTAGTAGGATATCTCATCTTATTCTAAATAGACTGATGCAATGCATGATATGCAAGATATGAGTGCAATATCCACAATTTAAGCTAGGTTCAGATATTATTTAGGTTGATTAGGACCCATGATTACTGTGCAATCACCTGTCCACAAACTAACAGCAAAACTCATGGAGATGAAAGAGTGTGTGGCACCGGAATCAAAAAGTACGTAAACAAGTTTGTCGAAAATTGGAACCATACTTGCCACCATGGAGCCTGAAGCTCTAGTGTTTCTGTGAGTCATGGCGTTGACACGCCCCTCAACTCTGGGTGCGAAAGACGTCACCATGCTCTGGACTGGACGGGTAGCAGCTAGTCGATGTCCTCCTCGTGGCTGCTATCCTCCCCCACGAGCTTGATACCCATGGCCGTCGGATTGGCCTCCAATGCTCAGAGCGGGGAGCACCTGGTGCACTCCAGCCCTAGACGGGCGATCCCTCCTCATGTGGCCAGGCTGGCTACACTGGTAGCAAAGAGGAGTGCGTCCTCCTCCCTCGGTTTGTCCCTGCTGGTAGCTGGATGGGGGTTTGGTGCTGGCAGCTAGCCCCTACCTGGGGCCCCCAAAGGCCACTGGTGGCCCCACAAAGCGGGTCGACTCCCCCGCAAGCATCACGTGCCTCCTCTCTTGGTGGCCCTGAGAGTGTTTAAGCTGGTAGGGCCTCTTCCGCCCTCCTTCGATAGTGTCTTACATGGCTAAGTTAGTCTCTTTGTAGGTTATGGCCACCTCGACCACGCAGGAGAAGGTAGGCAGCTTCAGGGGCTTCACATACCCCTGAATAGCAAGCCAGAGGCCCTCAGTGAACCTCCATAGGCACTCCTCTATAGCGGCTGCTGACGGGGCGAAACGCGACATGTCCAAAAAACACATACGGTACGCGCTAACCGCCATTGCCCCCTGGCGGAGGGTGTGGAACTCCAACCTCCTTTGGTCCTACCAGGTCTGTGGAAAGTACTACTTATAGAAGAGTGCCACAAATCAATCCCACGTCAGCTCTCCTCCCTCCTGGCCTCTGCCCACTCTTCACCACCTGTGGGCTGTGCTTTCCAGTTGATACGTGGTGAAGGCCATGCGGCACTCTGCCGGAGGGTGGAGTGTGTTGAATATCTTCTCCATCTTCTCCAGCTATTCCTCGGCCTCAGACGAGCTCTCCTCCCCCTTGAATGAGGGGGACTTCAACTTCCGAAATTGAGCAGACAGGTCATGGTGGAGCCGCAAAATGGGTATAGGTACGCCTCCGGGCAGGGAGGACTCGTGCTCAAAAGTGTCTGAGGGTGGTGGAGGGTCACCCCCTCCCCGTCTAGCTCATCCAACGCTGCGGTGGCTCCCCTGTCGCACAGAGGACTCTCCCTCCCCATCCTCAGGAGGAGGTGGCTGAGGAGGTAGCTGGAACTCCTCTCGAATGATGTCCCGGATCAACTGGGTGAGGTCCTGAGCCTGTATGCCCGGAAGGAGGGGTGGATCGGCCCCTACCCCAGGCCCTACATGTCTGCCTCCACGACCGCATCCACGGCCACGCCCACGGCCAGCTCCACAAACTCCGTGATGAGGCATCTCCTACACGAAGATGAAAGGGAAACGAACAGAGATTGTCAAAGATACAAGTTTGAAATAAGACTCAGACACGTAAATCAAGAAGGCACGTTATGATGGCTATCCTAGGTACATGCACATGTGGGGTTACTTCCAATCCATTGGGTTATCTCTCAGGACGACCTTGCTCTGATACCATCTTGTTATGACTCGAATCCGGCCCCTCTGGGAACTCGAAAATGGCTCGCCTCGACTAACCCCAAGACCTAGTCATCCAATGAGAAAACTAACCCATATGCACGAAGCCAATACAAACCACACATGCAAATAGCTAGAATAATTAAAAGGAAGCAGCAAAAGTAACTAAAGCTCAAAAGACAGTCAACATAATCTAAAACAAGCCATTACGACAATAAAAGTTCACACAATCTAGACCAACATGAAATAGAAACACTCACTACAGTAGAAAGGCTGAAAAAGAACTAGTCTTGGAAACTAAGGCTGGGCTCAAATGGGCCCAGCACCCTTTGCAGCCGGTGGTGCTGGCTGCTCGACTCCCTAACCTGTAGATGGTTATATATTACGGGGAGTCAGCTTACACTGAGTAGAGTGGCATATACAACAGTTATAACATTTACACAATAAAGAAAATAATAGATTTACATGTAATTATCTAATTATCTGAACGATAGTTAATTTAATAATTAGTGTTTTTCTAGCAAAAGGTCCACAATGTCTCTCAATCTTCTTGTTCCCTAAGAGAAAATTCTTGATTGTAGTTTTCCCGTGATGTAGGACGTACGCGTGGCAACCTCCTGGCTGGGAGAGCACCCCGTGGTAGTCCTACATCCGATCTACCACCCCAAGGTCACGGTCGCGATGTAGCAGTGACTACGGCACACGCAATAAGCGCATGGGTTGCTACCCCACACTAGCATGCAATGAGTTGTTTTCGCTAGTGGTTATGCCCAAAAGTACAACACGAAACAGTACAGGGCCTTGCCCTCTCAGAACAAGGGTTGTGCCCCTCCACAGTCCGCGTACCCTCATTCGACTATCTCGATTTGCCCAGTAGTTCTACCAAGAGTCGATGTAGGGGGGCCAGTCCTAACCTCGGGCTCCGTGGGGCAGCTAGCTCCCCCCTACACTAAGTACAGTAGCTCTCCTCGGTACTGTGTACGCGAGGGCCAGCTACTTCCATCGACATTAATTCCATACATGTGAGTTACTCTTATGGTTCCCTGTAGGGTTCGTGCATAGTAATTTCTTACTTCCGTATAGTACACATGCTTCTATTCATATCATGATAAACTTAGGGTATAACAGGCAGCTCATGGTTTCACAATTCGACAATTATCTCATCAATCAAGCTAAACATGATGCAACATGTATTTCAATTCAAGCCATGATTCAACAAATGTAGACAGGCAGCTCGTAATTTAGCATATTTAGAAACAATACAACAATTTAACATTCATGACATGTATAATTATTCATTTTTCTATCTCAGCCCTAGGGTTCATTGTACATCCTAGGGTTCAACCAATTAGTTCTAAATAACATGCACTTTCATCATTTAATTCACAAAGGATAGTAAGGACCACTCTACCAGAGTAACCGGGAGGTGTGGGGACATGAACGGCAGACCACGTAGCCTCTACGGGTCCCGTGCACACCACGGACGGGCATCCTATTAACACGGATGGTCAGGTCAATCATTTCAAAATTTCTCAAGATAGAAAAAAGAGTTCCAAAATAGCTAGAACAAGGCTTCATCACATAAGGATTTCCAATAGGAACCCAACGGTACCTTAATTACAAAAAAATTGACTTCGTTTGACCTTGAACTGACCCAAACACACTTCCTAGTTCAATTGAATCGGACCAAGCAGGCAGGTTCAGCTGGACCAGCCACCTGGTTCCTGAATCCATCAAATCAGACTAACATTAGACGTCTGCAAGAGGTCCCAGATGTCTTAGATGGCAACAAGAAGCTCACCTTACATTATGCGGTGAAGGCTGAACATCTGGAACTCCTCACCGTCATCCTAGGGTCTTTCCAAACGTCTGGCAGTGCACTCGGACGTCTAGGATGGGTGTCAGTCATCTGGAGAGACGTTTAGACGTCCTAAAGTGTCTGGGACGTCGTGCCTGCGCACCTTTCCAACAGCTCTGCATGGGCACAGTGACGTACAGTCACTCGCAGACATCACGTACGAAAAGGAAACAGATGGACAGGACCTTTCCATTTGAATCAGCTTTATCGAACGTCAGGTGTTACCTTTGGATGTCCGGTCAGACGTCTGATATGTGGAGAAACTCCTCCCAAAGCCCTTCGCGAACCTTCCTCTCCTCGTGAGAAAAAGTTCGTGCCTTGTGCAGCACACATACACCAAGTCCGTCAGTCCTTCTCCTACAATGCAGAGAAGGAAAACATCGAAACTCGTGCACAAGTCTCGAGCAGGGCATCACCTCAGATTTTTGTGCCGTTTTAGACGTCTGGATACAACTCTAGACGTCCTCCCAGATGTATGATTCTGCAGAAAAATGATTCTGCAGAACCGCTGCGAGGCCTTCTTCCTCGCAGCCAAGTCTTCTCCTTCGCGCACAGGAGTTGCAGGAGCTTCGGCATTGCCCCGCCTTGCACGGAACTCCTCTACCCGCGCTCGAGCTCCAGCAGCTCAGCTCCACAGTAGTGGGAACATAGGAAGAAGGGGGAGGAAGGGGGGTTGAGACTGTATCACAGGAAGAGGGAGGGGGTTGGTGTAGGGCACGTGAACTGAGAAATGGGGTAGTTTTATATGGTAGCCTAGGGTTAGGGTTATGGGGAGGGAGTGGTGTGTGTGGGGTGTGGGTATAGGGTCCGGGAAATTACATAGAATGCCCCACAACATTCCCAAACACACATAAGTCCTTCCACCAAATACTTAGGGGGTTAAAATTTGTACGAAACCCCTCATAGTTTCTGGAAAAGTCTATCGACCCTTGGGATGGGTCATTTCAGAGGACATGAAGGAACTTGAAGTACTTATGGGAAATCATGTCATTGCTAAAGTTGCTGGAAAAGGAAGCGTAGAATTAAGGTTCACCTCTGGGAAAAAACTCACATTAATAAATGTGTTCTATGTTCCTGATTTGAGGAAGAATCTTGTATCTGCAAGTCTGCTGTGTAAGAAAGGCTTTAAAATTGTTCTTGAATCTGATAAGGTCATTGTAACCAAGAACGATTTGTTTGTTGGGAAGGGCTATTCCTATGATGGCATGTTCAAGTTTAGTATTAATGAAATAAATTCTGCTTCTACTTATATTGTAGAGTATCCTTCTTCTTTGTGGCATGATAGTAGATTAGGACACTTGAATTTTTGTTCCTTGAAATATATGTCCAAACATAATTACATAGCTTGTAGAAATGATCATGCTGATAAATGTGAAATTTGTGTTGAAGCTAAAATAACCAAGAAGCCCTTTCCTAAAATTGAAAAGGATACAACATTATTAGAATTAATACATTCAGATATTGTGAGTTAAATGGTCATTTGGCAAGAGGGGGAAAAAGATATTTCATTACTTTTATAGATGATTTCTCATGCTTCACATATGTGTACTTGCTAAGAACTAAAGCTGAAGCTTTTGAGAAATTTAAGGAATTCAAAGCTGTTGTTGAAAATCAAAAGGAAAATAAAATAAAAATCCTTAGAAGTGATCGAGTAGGGGAATACTTTTCTGATTCATTTTCTTCATTCTATGAAGAGAATGGAATAATTCATCAGAGAACTACACCCTATACCCCACAACAAAATGGCTTAGCTGAAAGAAAGAATAGAACTTTGGTTGATATGGTAAATGCTATGCTACTAAATGCAAAGTTGCCTCTTAGTCTTTGGGGTGAAGCATTGTTTACTGCTTGTCATATTCATAATTAAGTTCCTTCAAAATGAACTCACATTTCACCATACGAACTCTGGTACAATGGAAGGAAACCTAGCCTAAATTATCTCAAAGTATGGGGATGCATTACCTATTACAAGGTTAATGACCTACATAGGCCCAAATTAGGATCTAGAGGGATTAGGAGTGTATTTGTTGATTATGCTCAAGCTTCTAAGGCTTATAGATTGTTGGATTTAGAATCAAATGTCATTGTTGAGGCTATACATGTTGAATTTTTTGAAACAAAGTTTATTCATGATTCCCTACTTTCAGAACAAAAAAAGGACAAAGAAAATGCTTTATTACTTCCCGTGGATATTGGAGAGAAAAAAATGAATTTGGTAGTATAACTGAATTAAGAAGAAGTCAACAAATAAGAACGTTTAAAGATTTAGGCCATGATTTTGTCTCGACTGATTCCATTGTTTTTCTTGTTGAAGCAAATAGAATTGATGTATTGAATAAAATGCCTCTTTTATTGAATATAGAGGGTGATCCAAACATTTTATGAAGCCATCTCTTCTAGAGATGCAGCTTTCTGGAAAGAAGCGATAAATGATGAAATGGACTCTATATTGTCTAATTACACCTGGATCTTAGTTGACTTGCCTAAGGGTTCGAAACTTATTGGTTGTAAATGGGTGTTTAGAAGAAAATACAACATTGATGGTTCCGTTCAAGCTTTCAAGTCTAGATTAGTAGCTAAAGGATTTACAGAGAGAGAAGGCATTGATTATTTTGACACTTATGCTCCTGTAGCACGTATGACTTCAATCATAATACTTTTTGCTTTGGCATCAATCTATAAATTGCATGTTCATCAAATGGATGTTAAAACAGCATTTTTGAATGGTGATTTAACTGAAGAAGTATATATGGAACAACCCGAAGGTTTTAGGATTCCTGGAAATGAAAATAAAGTGTGTAAACTAGTTAAGTCATTGTGTGGACTCAAATAGGCTCCCAAGCAATGGCATGTGAAATTTGATAATGCTATTCTATCTAATGGTTTCAGGCACAATAATGTTGATAAGTGCTTATATTCCAAATTCACTCCAGAATATGGAGTGATCATTTGTTTGTACGTTGATGATATGCTTATTTTCAGCACAAACATGGATGGAATAAATGAAACCAAGAAATACCTAATTTCTACATTCAAATTGAAGGATTTAAATGAGGTAGATACTATACTTGGGATAAAAGTGAAAAAACATGTTCAAGGATATGCTTTGAATCAAACACATTATATTGAAAAGTTGATTGAAAAATACAAGTACCTTGGTATAAAGGAAGCAAGTACTCCCTTTGATTCAAGTATGAAATTATCAGAAAATTGTGACCATGTTATTGCACAATTGGAATATGCTAGTGTAATAGGTAGTCTTATGTATTCTGTGCATTGCATAAGGCCGGATATAGCTTTTAGTGTATGCAAATTATCAAGATACACTAGCAAACCAAACAAACTGCATTGGAAGGCTATTGGAAGAGTTCTCGGTTATCTTAAAAGAACCAAGAATTATAGCTTGAAATATTCAGAATGTCCTATTGTCTTTGAAGGATATTCTGATGCTAGTTGGATCACTAGTGAAAGTGATAATAAATCCACTACAGGTTGGATTTTTATTCTTGGAGGTGGTGCAATTAGCTGGGCCTCCAAGAAGCAAACTTGTATAACTCATTCAACAATGGAATCTGAGTTTATTGCTATGGCAGTAGCAGGCAAAGAAGCTGAATGGTTGAGAAATCTTTTACTAGAAATAGATTTATGGCCACAATCAATGCCATCCATTTCTTTGCACTGTGATAGTGAAGCAGCAATGTCTAAGGAATATAGCAATATATATAATGGCAAGTCAAGACACATTAGTATTAGGCATGCCTACATTCGAGAATTGATTTCTAGTGGAGTGATCACTATAATTTACATAAGATCTGGAAATAATCTCGCAGATCCTCTTACCAAATCTCTACCTAGGGATAAGGTAAAGAATACCGGTAGTGGCATGGGATTAACATTCCAATTATAAAGCGACAGTAACGGTAACCCAGCTTCAAAATTAGAAAACTACTTTGACGTTTAAAGAGTAATAACAAGTTACTGTATTGTGCTTGGATGTGCTAACATTTGTTGGTATAAATAGTTGTGATTAATGAAGGTTGAGCTCTTAGCTCTTAATGAAGTTGTATTATATTTCAATGTCTATAATAACTGGGACATGTAAGGAACTTCACTTATATGAACATTGACGTGGTGCTGCTTTGGCAAGAGAGATTGGAATTCTCTTGTAAATGTTCATGAATTCTAGGATTTAGTACATGGCCATAATAGTGCTAAAGCAAGATGGAACTATTAGAGTTGGGAATGAACATTATGTATGTTACATTCTTTACTTCTAAAACAATGAGTTGTGGTTTAATCTGCGGAAACCTACAACTTATTTAGAATGTGAATGTAACACTAATGGGAGGTTTAAATCGAAAGATACCTTCACATAAGCATAATGATGCATGGTGCAAATATCACTAATAGTGAAGGAATAAATTAAAATATTACAAACTAGTGGGGGATTGTTGGGGTTTGTAATATGGTGGTTTGGTCCCACATCGTTCGGGAAAAGAAAGTTGGAGAGTTCATTTATAAAACTTTCTTTTATATCCCAAATAGAAATAAGACCCATGGGAATATAACATGTTGGACTCTTATATTTAACAAATCTTGACAAAGGCACTTGGGCACTTTGGGGCATCTTGGGATTTGTTCTCAAATGCAATTTCGATTTTAATTTTGAATTTGAATTCGAAAGTTATGAATAGTTATAGATGCCTAATAGATGTATCCCTTCTTTGGAATTGTCTTTCGATTATGAAAAGGCAATTACGTAGGTATATTTCTATATAAATATATGTCTCTTAATCCAGGTAAAAAATATATTCCTTCTCTAAGAGATTCCAAAAAAGTTTTCTTGTATCTGCTTGTATCTAGTATACGGTGCAATAACGCCTTTAGGAAGGTATTGCACCCAATTTTTTGGAGAAAGAGAAAATGAGAGAGAGGGAGAGGGTGTTTGGTGTCGGGCGGCAGGGGGTGGTGGCATGGAAGCAGTTAAGGCTGAGGATGGGGGTGAGTGGAAGACATGGAGGTCGAGGAACTAGAGGAGAAGGGAGAGGGGATGGCAAGCACGTGATGGTAGGGTGGCCAATCTCAACCCAAGAAGTCCCTGGAGGAGAATTAATGGTGAGATCTTGTGCTTCAGATGCAGACAAAGGGGTCACATGGCTGTGATTTGTAGAAACCCTCTCGTCTGCCAGGCTTGTGGGGGTGAAGGGCACAAGCGCGATTCTTGCCCTAGGGTGAAGCCACCGCACACAAGGATGACCCCTCAGCGTCTAGGTCTGGAAGTGGTGAAGGAGCCCCGACTACCAACATCGTCGGCGCTTGGCAGTCATTCAATTGAAGTGGAGATTCCCCTATCTGAGGAGATCTCTTCTGCAGAGATCATGCTGAGGGGTGCTTTGATTGGTGAGATCATGACAGGCAAACCCTCAATCGAGAGATTTCAACAATTGGTAAGTTCCCTGCAACCTGTGTCAGTGGGCTGGAAGGTGGCAATGCTTTCCCAGTGTCGTTTTCTTGTATTTGGTCTGGGGATGATGGATGTGGAAAGGTTGCGATTTCGATCGAGTTCTTTTGATGATATCAATGTGCTCTGGAGAATGGTTTCCCCCTTCGATGGGGCTCTCCCTGATAAACCCCCCCCAAAGGATGGGATCTAGGAGGGTGCATTTTGAGATCAAGGGATTGCCATTGCATTTTAGATCTAAGGGAGTTGTTGTCAAGATGGTTGTAGGCTTTGCATCTATCTGTGAAGGATCTGAAGTCATGATTGAAGAAGGTGATATTCGATCACTTAGAATTGAGGCTGATGTCCTTAAGACTGGGTCAATTCCTGACAGGATTACTATCAAATGTGGGGGCTCTTCATGGCTCATTCTCCTAGCAGTGGTTGGGCAAGTCTTTGTGCTACCAGAACAGGGTTATGCTAAGATGTCTATGGCTAGATCTGAGGAGGTGCAACAGACTAAACTGATGGGTCGTATTTCATCAGATGAGGCCCCTGAATCAAAGAAGAGGAAGGATGGTCACCTAGACTCTATAGAGAGGGACTTGATGCCTATGGAATATGTTACTGTCTTGGGATGTAGCAGCCAAGTCCTTGTGGCCAAAGGCAATGGTTCTATGGATGATGCAGATGTTTTAGAGAGGGATTCAGATAATCCTGGTAGAAATGAAGGGAAGTCAGGTATGGAAATAGTGCTCAGCAGTGATAGTAGGGCCCTCAAGGAGGTGAACCAAGTGCAGCTCACTATCCCTGGTGATCTGAAGTTTGGAAGTGGGTCAAACCAAAAAAGGGGGCTGGGTTGCTCTCTTTACATGCTCAGAAGGACAAGGAAGGAGAACCTGACCCCTATAGTGGAGGAAACTATTGCAAACTCGATCATGGTTGAGTATGTGTGCTGTTTGGCTTAAGGGGATTAATCAGGCAAGGAATGAGAGTGTTAACATGGAATGTGCGTGAGTTGCGCAATAAGGTGAGAAGGGCATCTTTAAGTAGATCTCTCTGAGTGGGAAATTGATTGTGCTCTCATCCAAGAGACACACTTGGAGGAGGAGAATGGTCAGGCATGGGACTTCTTTAGACAATCAGGATGTGCAGATTGTGTGGTGAAGGGAGCAGCTGGAAGGTCTGGTGGAATGGCTATTTGGTGGAGAAAGTCTTATATCAATGTAACAAAAGTCCTTCGTGATAGGCGTGTGCTCACCTGCAGATGCCAAAATCTCCAAGGAAATTTGGAGTGGTATGTTTCTTGCATTTATGGCCCATGTGCTACTGTAAATAGGGCAGACTTGAGGGATGAATTGTCTGTAATGCATCAAAGAGTGCAGGCTGTGTAGAATTTGGGTATCACTAATGTTACGAACCGTGGTTTCAGATGTCTTTTAAGACATCTGGGAGGTGGCCCAGACGTCGTACCAGACGTTTGGTATCACTTCTAGACGTTTGGGATTCGATTTCGGTGGCACATGCGGTTCCGTCTGCGCGCCTGCGCGCGCAGACCTGCAGATGCGCTCTTTTTTCCCTCTCCTCCGCAGGCGCTGCCCCCCTGTCCTGCTCTCTCTCTCCTCCCCGCGAGGCTTTAAAAAGCCTCGCCCTCTCCCTCACTCTCATCACCTCCGCCCCCTTCCTCTTCTCCTTCCAGCCGGTGCGCGAGTGTGAGCATGAGTGAGAGGCGGCAGCGATAGCCGCGGTGAGCGTGGGAGGAGGTGCTGCGCGAGAAGAGGAGGCGCTCGGCCATGAGGGCGAGCTTGCCGGGACTGCTAGGGTCGGCCGACGGGGGGAGCAGCAGACGCGGGGTGGTGCGGGAGGCCTACTGCAGCTCGAGCAGCAGGCGGACGACTCGCGGCGCGGCCGTGCGTCGCGAGCGGAGGGCGAGTAGCGCACTGATTCTGGAAATTTTTCCAGAATCAGACGACTGGGCTTCCAACCAGACGACGAGGAGGACGTCTGGAGGACTGTCCAGACGTCTGAAAGGTGAGTTATTTTCGTACCTTCTTCATTTCCTACGACCGTCCGTACTGAGAGAGAGAAACGTGTACGCGCAGGTTCTGGATTTGCCATCCAACGCGAATCAGACGTCTGGCTGCAGTGCCAGACGACGGGAACGACTTCCAGATGTCCGGGGTGACCATCGGACGTTTGGGAACTAGGCCAAATGCCCCCGTAGGCTTCTGGACGTCTGAGAGACCACGCAGGACAAGGTACCATCTGATCCCCATTTTTAAGACGTCTGAAAGAAGTTCCAGACGTCTGATTTTGCACTGTTTCGTCGTTTTCGACCCGTTTAGGGCCCGTTCGGAGTCTGTTTTCCGCGTTTCGAGTTGCGTGCTTTTCGGAATTAAATCCTCTACCCGTCTACAGTAGTCGTATACTATTTTGAGAAACTCCTTGTGTTTGATCCTTGTGATAGGACCCCGTTCCGTTGCAGTCTCGGGGGTTGCGGAGGTACGCGGGATTCCCGACCACACCCCCAGTACGCCTGTTGTAACCGGTAGAGTGGCATTTAAGTTTATTAGCATAATCTGTTAAATTATGGAACCATAAATAGAACCTAGGACATTGCATGAATCCTAGGAATGAGAAACTAGATTGAATGATAGATCCTAGGGTATTGCATAAATCCTAGGGCTGGAAAACTAGATTGTATGATAGATCCTAGGGTATGGTATGAATCTTAGGATGGGAAAACTAGTGGAATATATGAATACTGCAATCTTGAAAATGTGTAAAGGAAATAATAGCTGCCTGTAATTTGGTTAAACAGCTACCTGTTATGAACAAATGAACATGATTGAGAATATGAGACGTATGAACGTGAAACTGGAAAGATGAAACCTGAATGTTCTGAGTTAAAAGAGCTGGAACCCTACAGGGAATTAGGAGTGGATCTCCTGGAAAGAGAAAGGAATGGAACTGAGGAAGAAAGACGTGGTAGTGTGCTGTCTCTTGGGTACGTAGTACCAAGGGAAGTACCTGTACCTATTTAGTGTAGAGCGGAGCCAGCCGCCCCAGGGACCCGGGGTTAGGACTGGCCACTCTGTACCGACTTGCTGGCCCTCGTGTACGTAGTACCGAGGAGAGCTACTAGTGTAGGGAGGTACTAGCTACCCCACAGGCCCCGGGGTTCTGCTAACCTCCTACACTGACTTGTTAGGCCCACTGGGGCAAACCAGGGTAGTCAGGCGAGGGTGCGCGGATTGTGGAGGTTCAAGGCCCCTATTTGGTTACTGTGGAGGGTTTGGACCCCTGTTACTGAGAGGGCTCTGCCCTGTACTGGTTCCGTGCTGTGCTTTGGGCGCACCCGTTAACGGAAACGACTGACCGCGTGCTAGTGCGGGTTAGCTACCCGTGCGTTTATCACGCGTGCCGTAGTCACCGTTACGTCTGTCAGTGACCTTGGGGTGGTTGACTAGGAAGTAGGACCACCACGGGGGACTCTCCCGGCCAGGAGAGCACCACATGTTACTTCTACTTTTCGTTAAAGACTGCAATCAAGATCGTTCCCACGAGGAACATTCGAGATCAAGTAAAGGATCTGAGAATTAGACAATGGTGAAACAATAGAAAGACGTAAATAAAGAAAGAAAGAAAATAAAACAGCTACTGTACACTCTACTGTTTCTTTTATTTTAGTTGCCACTCTACTCAGCATTTTGCTGACGTGTTACACTCGTTACCTTTCAGGACCAGGTGTTGAGCAGCCAGGGTCAGCGGCTGTAGAGACGCTGCGCCGAGTAGGGTCCAGTAGAATTACCACTGTTCTCTTGTACCTCCTTTCGTTTTCGCTGTAGTGAGTAGTTCTTGTTACTGCTTTACTTTTCTTTACCTGCAGTTCACATTATGTTAAGAATGTTGTTCTACTGTTGTGGTGGTATATA
The DNA here is from genome assembly GCA_037157565.1 of Thalassia testudinum. Lineage (NCBI taxonomy): Eukaryota > Viridiplantae > Streptophyta > Magnoliopsida > Alismatales > Hydrocharitaceae > Thalassia > Thalassia testudinum. Next base: position 96,782,761 of record JAZHRO010000039.1, on the reverse strand, counting down.
CTGTAGTGGTTTCTTTCCTTACTGTTGTATTTTCTTACTGTTAGTTATATTCATGCTGAATGTGGTTTATTTTACTGCTCTTTTGGTTACTTCCTCGTTGGACGACTAGGTCTTGGGATTAGTCGAGTCGGTCCGGTTCTCGTGTCTCGTAGGGACTCGGGAATCGGGTCGTTACAAGATGGTATCAAAGCAAGGTCATCCCGAGAAGTGAATCAACTGACTGGAAAATAACCAATTCACATGTCTATAACTAGAGTAGCCACCACAACATATCTTTTGACATGAGATCTTAGACGTTTTCGTTAGGTACTGTTCCGTTTTGACGTATTTCGTTTTGTTTCGCATCTCCTTGCAGGAGATGCCTCGTCGCGGGACTGGCGAGACTGGCCGCGGGCGCGGCCGAGGACGAGGTCGGCGAGGTGGGCGTGCCGTTGTCGACGTCTCGGTGGACCAGCCACCACTCCCGGGCATTCAGGCCCAGGACCTCACCAGGCTGATACGGGACATCGTACGAGAGGAGCTCCACCCACCGCCCCGAGCGCCTCCTCCTGGGGCTGCAGAGGGGGAGTCCTCTGTGGGACCACACGACGGACGCGGCGCTGATCACGGGGGAGGGGATGGGTCGCTGCCTCCCCCACCTTCCTCAGACACTTCTATGCACGAGGCACCTTCGCCTGGAGGTGCACCAGCACCTCCACTGCAGCGCCGCTTCGAGCTTTTCGGGCAGTTCTGGAAGCTGAAGCCCCCCTCCTTCAAGGGGGATGAGGACCCGACCGAGGCAGAGGACTGGCTTGAGTAGCTGGAGAAGATCTTCGACACCCTTCGCCCCCCGGTGGAGTGCCGCGTGGCCTTTGCCACGTACCAGCTGGAGAGTGCGGCACACAGGTGGTGGAGGGCGATCTAGGGACAGGAGAGGGACGAGCCGACCTGGGACCAGTTCGTCACCCTCTTCTGCAAGCAGTACTTTCCCCAGATGTGGCAGGACCAGAGGAGGCGGGAGTTCCACACTCTCCGCCAAGGGACGATGACCGTGAGCGCGTACCGCACGCGTTTCCTGGAGCTGTCCCTCTTTGCAGCGACAGCGGTAGCTACTAAGGAGGAGCGCCTTTGGAGGTTCACCGAGGGGCTCTGGCCTGCGATCCGGGGGTATGTCAAACCCCTGAAGCTGCCTACATTTTCGAGGGTGGTTGAGGCAGCTATGACTTACGAGGAGACCAACCCGTCCGCGCGAGACACTGACGGTGGGCGAAAGAGGCCCTTCCAGCCAGACTTTTCACAGGGCCGGCGAGAGAGGAGACATGTGGCGTCCGCAGGAGAGCCGTCACGTTTTGCAGGGCCATCAATGGCCTTTGGGGGCCCTCGACAGGGGCCAGTCGCTAGCACCGGACCCCCACCCAGCCGACAGCAGGGACCCACTGAGGGCAGGAGACGGGTTCCCCTCTGTTACCAGTGTGGCCAGCCGGGCCACACCAGGAGGGACTGCCCGTCTAGGGCAGGAGGTCAGCAGATACTTCCCGCGCAGAGCACTGGAGGGCGCGCAGGAGGCCGCGGTTCCCAGGCGCGAGGAGGAGGACAACAGTCGTGAGGAGGGTACCGGCCAGCACCTACCCGTCCGACGCTGAGTGTGGCTGCTTCGTCCGCACCTAGAGCTGAGGGGCGTATCAATGCCCTGACACACAGGGACGCTAGAGCTTCGGGATCGGTGGTAGCAGGTATGGTTTCAGTTTCCGGCAGACTCGTTTACACGCTTTTCGATTCCGGTGCTACGTACTCGTTTGTCGCAGCCAGTTTCGCAGTTAGTTTGAACCAGGATTATACACTGTTAGAGAATCCGTTCGTAATCAGAGGTCCAAGTGGTCAGCTGTTTGTAGCTGAAGAGGTGTACACGGATTGCGAGGTCAGCGTCAGGGGACATAGCCTTCCAGCTGACCTGATTATGATACAGATGGAGGACTTTGGAGTGATTCTGGGGATGGATTGGTTGTCCGCTTACCATGCCTTGGTGGACTGTTTTGAGAGGAAGATCGTCTTCTCCATTCCGGAGTTGCCTTCTTTCGAGTTTCACAGACAGCCAGTGGACGGAGGTTTCAGGTGCATCTCGGCACTTCGGGTGGCGAGACTTTTGAGCCAGGGGTGTGAGGGCTTCCTAGCTTGTGTGGTGGCAGAGCCCAGCCCTGTGGCAGACTTCCAGAGCATCCCGGTGGTCAGAGAGTACCCTGACGTGTTTCCAGACAAGTTACCAGGACTACCGCCCGAGCGTGAGATCGAGTTTGAGATCTCACTAGTACCAGGGACCAGCCCCATCTCCACCGCGCCATACAGGATGGCACCGCTTGAGCTACGAGAGCTCAAGTCTCAATTGCAGGACCTTCTGGAGAAAGGTTTCGTGAGGCCCAGTGCGTCTCCCTAGGGTGCCCCGGTACTGTTTGTGAAGAAGAAGGATGGAACCTTACGCCTTTGTGTGGACTACCGACAGCTGAATAGGGTCACCATCAAGAACAGATATCCGCTGTCGAGGATCGACGACTTGTTTGACCAATTGCAGGGTGCCACGGTGTTCTCCAAGATCGACTTGAGGTCTGGATACCACTAGTTGAGGATCAGGGAGACCGACATCTCCAAGACAGCTTTCCGCACCCGGTACGGACACTACGAGTTTTTGGTCATGCCGTTTGGGCTGACCAATGCCCCCGCTGCTTTCATGGATCTGATGAACCGGGTGTTTAGACCGTACTTGGACCAGTTCGTCATGATTTTCATAGATGATGTACTCATCTATTCTCGAGATCAGATGCAGCACGGACAGCACTTGCGGATGGTTCTGGACACTCTGAGACGACGTAGGCTGTACGCCAAATACAGTAAGTGCAAGTTCTGGTTGAGGGAGGTGACCTTCTTAGGTCATGTGATCTCTGGAGATGACTTGGCGATGGACCCAGCCAAGGTCGAGGCAGTACTCAAGTGGGAGAGACCGCGTTCAGTCATTGAGATTTGTAGTTTTCTGGGACTGGCAGGCTACTATAGACGTTTCATCAGAGGTTTTTCACAGATTGCGCGTCCTATGACACAGTTGACCCGGAAGGACATGCCCTTCGTTTGGATAGACGCCTGTGAGGCGTGTTTTCTGGAGCTGAAGGAGAGGTTGACCTCGGCTCCCGTGCTCACCATCCCTGACAGTAGTGGCGGGTTCGTTATGTACACGGATGCCTCCTTGCAGGGGTTAGGAGGTGTGCTCATGTAGAGGGGTCACGTTGTCGCTTACGCTTCGTGGCAACTGAAGCCCCATGAGCATACCTACCCTACCCACGACCTAGAGTTGGCAGCGGTTGTCTTCGCGCTGAAGATCTGGAGGCACTACTTGTACGGTGAGACCTTCGAAATTTTCACAGATCACAAGAGCCTTAGATACCTTTTTGATCATAAGGAGCTCAACATGAGACAGAGACGTTGGTTGGAGCTCCTGAAGGACTACGACTGCAGCATCTCCTACCACCCGGGAAAGGCCAATGTGGTGGCTAACGCCTTGAGCCGTAAGGTGCCCGCACACTTGGCCAGTTTACAATTACAGAGTTGGAGCCTTTTGGAGGAGGTGGGCAGTTGGCGACCTCTAGAGTTACGGGGGTACTGTGGGGCAGTGACTGTGACACGACAGACTAGGCCAGAGCTGATAGACCGCATCATCACAGGACAGATGGCCGATCCGTACTTGCAGTCCTTGCGCGACAGAGTACTGTCGGGAGACCCAGGGGGCTTCTCTTTCACAGACTAGGTGCTGCGCCTGAGGGGACGGTTGTGCGTCCCCAGAGACAAGGAGCTTTTGAGAGAGCTCCTGACTGAGGCACACGGTTCCAGATTCACCATACATCCCGGAAACATGAAGATGTACCACGACTTGAGACACGAGTTTTGGTGGAGGGGGATGAAGCGGGATGTGGGTGAATTCGTACAGCAGTGCTTAGTGTGCTAGTAGGTGAAAGCCGAGCATCAGAGGCCTGCAGGGCCGCTACAGCTGCTTCCAGTGCCAGAGTGGAAGTGGGAGAGCATCACCATGGACTTGGTGGTGGGCTTACCTATTACCCAGCGAGGACACGACGCAGTCTGGGTAATTGTGGATAGACTGACGAAGACGGCACGATTCTTGCCGATCCAAGTCACTTTGGGACCAGCATAGTTGGCAGAGAGGTATATCCGTGACGTGATACGACTACACGGAGTTCCGCAGGAGATCGTATCCGACCGGGATACCCGCTTTACGTCCCAGTTTTGGGCTGAGTTTCAGCAGGCCCTGGGGACGCGGTTGAGGTTTAGTACAGCTTACCACCCCCAGACGGACGGACAGTCTGAGTGCACGATACAGACACTTGAGGACCTTTTGCGTGCCTGTGTACTGGACTGGAGGGGCTCTTGGGAGGAGCACCTGCCCCTGGCGGAGTTTGCATACAACAACAGTTATCACTCGAGTATCGGCATGGCTCCCTACGAGGCTCTGTACGGACGGAGGTGTACGGCACCCTTGAGTTGGGTTGAGGTGGGGACCAAGTGGGAGGTTGGCCCCAGATTGATCCGGCAGAGCCAGGAGGTAGTCAAGCAGATCCATAGGCGACTCCGCACTGTCAGGAGCAGACAGAAGAGCTACGCGGATCAGAGACGCAGAGAGGTGCAGTTTGAGGTTGGGGACCACGTCTTTCTTTGTGTTTCGCCCATGAAGGGCCTGCAGCAGTTTGGGGTGAGAGGGAAACTCGCGCCGAGGTTTGTGGGGCCCTTTGAGGTCCTGGAGCGAGTTGGACCTGTTGCTTACAGGCTTGCCCTCCCTCCCCAGCTTTCTAGTGTGCACGACGTGTTCCACGTGTCCAACCTCAGGAAGTACGTAGCTGATCCCAGTCACGTACCGAATCACGAGAGCGTCGAGGTGGACGACAACCTGACCTACCCCGAGCGGCCAGTGCAGATTCTAAATCGAGCCGTCTGCAGTTTGAGACGAAAGCAAGTGCCCCTGGTAAAGGTTTTGTGGAGGAGCCAGAGGTACAAGGAGGCTACCTGGGAGCCTGAGGCGGCAATGCGGGAGCGGTACCCGGAGCTCTTCACAGGTACGTCTTTTCGAACCGGCTTCGGTCCTCTTTGAGTTTGTTATGGTTATTATAACGTTTTCCTGCACCCTAGTTAGCGCAAGTTTCGGGGATGAAACTTCCTTTGAGTTTGTTATATTGTTACGAACCGTGGTTTCAGATGTCTTTTAAGACGTCTAGGAGGTGGACCAGACGACGTACCAGACGTCTGGTATCACTTCCAGACGTCTGGGATTCGGTTTCGGCGGCACGCGCTGTTCCGTCTGCGCGCCTGCACGCGCAGACCTGCAGATGAGCTCCTTTTTCCCTCTCCTCCGCAGGCGCTGCCCCCTGTTCCGCTCTCTCTCTCCTCCCCGCGAGGCTTTAAAAAGCCTCGCCCTCTCCCTTACTCTCATCACCTCCGCCCCCTTCCTATTTTCCTTCCAGCCAGTGCGCGAGTGCGAGCGCGAGTGAGCGACGGCAGCGACAGCCGCGGTGAGCGTGGGAGGAGGTGCTGCGCGAGAAGAGGAGGCGCTCGGCCATGAGGGCGAGCTTGCCAGGATTGCCGGGGGGAGCAACAGACGCGGGGTAGTGCGGGAGGCCTACTGCAGCTCGAGCAGCAGGCGGATGACTCGCGGCGCGGCCGTGCGTCGCAAGCGGAGGGCGAGTAGCGCCCTGATTCTGGAAATTTTTCCAGAATCAGACGACTGGGCTTCCAACCAGACGACGGGGAGGACATCTGGAGGACTGTCCAGACATCTGAAAGGTGAGTTATTTTTGTACCTTCTTCATTTCCTACGACCGTCCGTACTGAGAGAGAGAAACGGGTACGCGCAGGTTCTGGATTTGCCATCCAACGCGAATCAGACGTCTGGCTGCAGTGCCAGACGACGGGAACGACTTCCAGACGTCCGGGGTGACCATCGGACGTTTGGGAACTAGGCCAAACGCCCCCGCAGGCCTCTGGACGTCTGAGAGACCACGCAGGACAAGGTACCATCTGATCCCCATTTTTAAGACGTCTGGAAGAAGTTCCAGACGTCTGATTTTGCACTGTTTCATCGTTTTCGACCCGTTTAGGGCCCGTTCGGAGTCTGTTTTCCGCGTTTCGAGTTGCGTGTTTTTTGGAATTAAATCCTCTACCTGTCTACAGTAGTTGTATACTATTTTGAGAAACTCCTTGTGTTTGATCCTTGTGATAGGACCCCGTTCCGTTGCAGTCTCGGGGGTTGCGGAGGTACGCGGGATTCCCGACCACGCCCCCAGTACGCCTGTTGTAACCGGTAGAGTGGAATTTAAGTTTATTAGCATAATCTGTTAAATTATGGAACCATAAATAGAACCTAGGACATTGCATAAATCCTAGGAATGAGAAACTAGATTGAATGATAGATCCTAGGGTGTTGCATAAATCCTAGGGCTGGAAAACTAGATTGTATGATAGATCCTAGGGTATGGTATGAATCCTAGGATGGGAAAACTAGTGGAATATATGAATATTGCAGTCTTGAAAATGTGGAAAGGAAATAATAGCTGCCTGTAATTTGGTTAAACAACTGCCTGTTTTGAATAAATAACATGATTGAGAATATGAGACATATGAACGTGAAACTGGAAAGGTGAAACCTGAATGTTCTGAGTTAAAAGAGCTGGAACCCTACGGGGAATTAGGAGTGGATCTCTTGGAAAGAGAAAGGAATGGAACTGAGGAAGAAAGACGTGGTAGTGTGCTGTCTCTTGGGTACGTAGTACCAAGGGAAGTACCTGTACCTGTTTAGTGCAGAGAGGAGCCAGCCGCCCCAGGGACCCGGGGTTAGGACTGGCCACTCTGTACCGACTTGCTGGCCCTCGTGTACGTAGTACCGAGGAGAGCTACTAGTGTAGGGAGGTACTAGCTACCCCACGGGCCCCGGGGTTCTGCTAGCCTCCTACACCGACTTGTTAGGCCCACTAGGGCAAACCAGGGTAGTCAGGCGAGGGTGCGCGGACTGTGGAGGGGCAAGGCCCCTGTTTGGTTACTGTGGAGGGGTTGGACTCCTGTTACTGAGAGGGCTCTGCCCTGTACTGGTTCCGTGCTGTGCTTTGGGCGCACCCGTTAACGGAAACGACTGACCGCGTGCCAGTGCGGGTTAGCTACCCGTGCATTTATCACGCGTGCCGTAGTCACCGTTACGTCTGTCAGTGACCTTGGGGTGGTTGACTAGGAAGGTAGGACCACCACGGGGGACTCTCCCGGCCAGGAGAGCACCACGTGTTACTTCTACTTTTCGGAAAAGACTGCAATCAAGATCGTTCCCACGAGGAACATTCGAGATCAAGTAAAGGATCTGAGAATTAGACAATGGTGAAACAATAGAAAGACGTAAATAAAGAAAGAAAGAAAATAAAACAGCTACTGTACACTCTACTGTTTCTTTTGTTTTAGTTGCCACTCTACTCAGCATTTTGCTGACGTGTTACACTCGTTACCTTTCAGGACCAGGTGTTGAGCAGCCAGGGTCAGCGGCTGCAGAGGACGCTGGGCCGAGTAGGGTCCAGTAGAGTTACCACTATTCTCTTGTACCTCCTTTCGTTTCCGCTGTAGTGAGTAGTTCTTGTTACCGCTTTGCTTTTCTTTAGCTGCAGTTCACATTATGTTAAGAATGTTGTTCTACTGTTGTGGTGGTATATACTGTAGTGGTTTCTTTCCTTACTGCTGTATTTTCTTACTGTTAGTTATATTCATGCTGAATGTGATTTATTTTACTGCTCTTTTGGTTACTTCCTCGTTGGACGACTAGGTCTTGGGATTAGTCAAGTCGATCCGGTTCTCGTGTCTCGTAGGGACTCTGGAATCGGGCCGTTACAACTAAGTACCCTATCAGTGGGGTTGAGTTCACTTAGAGAAATGGCAGTAGACAGACCTCTAAGTTGGATAGGTTCTTTGGTAATCCAAGCTTACTGGAGAGACACCAACTGTCGTCTGTTATGAGCCTTGATAGGCCCTTTTCTGACCATACTCCACTTGTGTGGGATAGTGGGGTGAATTCTGACATTGGGTCATATTTCAAACTCAAGAAATCTTGGTTTAGGGAGGAGGGCTTTGTTGAGATGTTATCTAGCTGGTGGTAGAACAAAGGTGTGTAGGGATCTGCCACACAGCAATTGGCTTCTAAGTTGGCAGGTATGCGATCCATGTTGAAAGAGTATGGGCAGACAGTGGCATTGATCAGGGAGCAAAGGAGGGTGGAGGCACTGGCAGTGATCAAAGATCTGGATTTGAAGGAATGCAGGCAGCCACTAAGTTCTCAGGAACAACAATAAAGGTAGCAAATGTATCAGGTTGTTGGGGAGGAGGATTTGAAAAAAGAAATGGACTAGCGTGAAAGATCTAGACAACTATGGCTCAAGGAAGGTGATGCCAACACAAAGTTCTTTCATCTTGCAACCAGTGCTAGGAGGAGGTTCAATCTCATTTCATCAATTAAAATGGGTGAGAGAACTATCACTTCTATCAATGAAATCAAATGTGAAGCTGGTAGGTATTTCAAAGAGCTTGCCAAGGCTGCACTAAGGGGTTTTGGAGGATGGCATCAACAGACTTCCCAAGTGTCAGTAATGATCAGATGGCCATGCTAATTGCTCCTATTTCTGAACAAGAAACATTGAAAGCAATTAAAGATTTGAATAATGAGGGGGCTCCTGGATCGGATGGGGTTCAGTTATTCTTTTACAGAGAAATGTGGAATGTCATCAAAAAGGATGTGATGAATGTTATACATGAATTTGAATTGGGCAACTTTAGGTTTGAGAGATTGAATAAGTCTTACTTGTTCTTGCTACCAAAGAAGTCGAGTGCGGAGAACTTTTCAGACTATAGACCCATTGCCTTGTCAAATTCTATTTACCTTATTATCAGCAAGATTTTAGCCAATAGATTGCATGATGTACTAAATGATTTGATAATGCCTGTCCAGTTTGCCTTTCTTCCTAGGAGGTCTTTATAGGAATCTTTCATCATGGCGCAAGAGATGGTGATGGGATGGCACAAGCGAAAGTCCAAGCCTTTCTATGGAAAATTGATTTCTCCAAAGCTTATGACTTAATCTCCTGGCCGTACCTGTGGGAAATCCTTAAAAGGAGAAAATCCCCCCCCTTTTGATACAATGGGTGAAGAGATGTATCATGACTGCCTCATATTCCCGTCTGATAAATGGGAAACCATGTCGAGCCTGGATTCAGCCCAAGTGAGGGGTAAGGCAAGGGTGCCCACTTGCCCCTCTGATCTTCAATCTTGCAGTGGATACATTGGCAAGATATGCATGCAAACTAGTAGTTGATGGGTTGATAAGGGGGTATTCTATGTCTAACAACAGGGCTTTGGCTCCCATTCTCCAATACGCGGATGACACTGTCTTTTTTGTGGAAGGGGGGAAGAGGGAAGCACAAGCGCTATATTATATGGTAAAGATTTTTGGTGAGATTTTTGGTCTAAGACTTAATGGAAGCAAGTCCTCATTGGTTTGCTTTGGTATGAATGGATTGATCCAGAATGACATCTCCATCATCTTGGGCACGCCTGTGGTCTCACTGCCTGTCAAATATATGGGGTTGGCTTTGAAGTGCACTAAACTGAGGAAAGCAGATTGGTCCTTCCTACATGAAAAGGTGGCTACGAAATTAGAGGGTTGGAGTAGTCGTTACTTATCAAAAGGTGGGAGGTATATTTTACGGAACTCGGTCATTACATCCATTCCAGTTTTTTTCTTCTCTGTTCTTAGAGCCCCAAAATCAATTTGGAAAAAACTTGACGTGATGCGCAAGTGATTCTTCTGGAAAGGGGCTTTTCATCATGGGGCTTTCCTTCAACCTGTAAAATGGGATTCGGTTTGTTTGCCAAAGAAGATTGGTGGCATGGGTATTAGGTCCCTCAAAGAATTTAATGATGCCCTGCTTTTGAAGTGAGCTGTTCGACTACTACAAGGGGAAAAAAAAATGTGGACAGAGATTACTCATGATAACTATGGGGCTGCCAATGACAAGAAGAACTGCCTAAATCCACACAAACCTTTTCCTTTTTGGTCTTCAGTGGTGCATGCCATGGCGAATAATTGGAGCTTGTTCAAATCTGTCTTAGGTGATGGGAAAAGCTTCAAATTCTGGCTGGAAAATTGGTTACCTGGTGGGGTGATAAAAGACAGGTACCCCCTTGCTTTCTCAGCCACTTCTGATAAAAATGTTGCGGTATGTGATTACTGGGACATGGCCTCTGAAAATTGGTCTTTGAACAATGTAATTGATGAGAACCTCATCATGAGCCATAACTAGCTCATTGTGACCTAATACAAAGGATAAAAGCTCCTACATAACTCAAGGAAAGGCTTAACTCAGAGAATTCTGAGTTTAAGGAGAAAATAAGTCATAAGGGGTAAAAATGCAATTTTACCAGTATAATCTGCATACAGGGTAATTCAGGATCCAAACATAGGTCAAAGCAACTTAATAAGAATAAAAGTGGGATGAGATGATCTAGAAAGGGCTACAGCAATTCCAAGGAACTAAATGATAATCTATAACCCTAAAACAACCCACTTCAATTCACGAGGTTCAAGGCAAAGTAAAAACATAATAAACCCTCTAAAATTCATAGAAAAATAATCTCTAGGGTTTAGAACCTTCAATTTGGCCTTCAGAACCCATTTTGACCTACATTGAGAACCATGCCCAATTAATAACTTAATTTGGGTTTTCACATAAATTGACCAGTCAAACAAGGTTTAATATAGAAATGAAATTCACCATCAGATTCCTTAGGTCCTAATTAGTCATGTATAAAAACTTGAGCCTAAGAAGAAACCTCCTTGACCAACTTTACACTTTGGTCCTCATATATTTACTTTTTGGCCCTCAACTTTTGAACCCTCGCATTTTGGCCCCTAACTCTCCTTCGTTCTTTGCGTTCAGGTCCCCCCTGCAAAACCTGCCAGCACCATGCTCCGGCGACCTTGCGCGGAGCATGGCGCCGCGCAGGGTGAGGGGGAGAGCCTGGCAAGTAAACCGGGGGTGCCCTGCGTCGTCAGCCGTCGCAGGGACACCCCCCTGGTCGCTGTAACCCCCCATACCGGCCGTGCGAACGCACGGACGGTATGGGTTTCCATCTCCGGCGTCCTCCGGCGAGGGAGACACGACGTCTCCCTCCGCCTTCCTCCCTGATTCGGTCCCTATAAATACCCCCGTCGCTCCACCGTTCTTCCCAGCTCGGATCTGACGGAGAAAACCCCCAACTTTCCTCTCTTCTCTCTCCGGCAGACGCTCACCAGCTCCGGCGGTTCCTCCCCCTCCTCCTCTTCGCTCTGCCGCAATACCAGCAGCAGAGACTTCCTCCCCTGCTCTTCCCGCGCCACGCCGCACCCAGCTGGCGCCTCTCCGGCTCTCTGCTCGCCGCCGCCCCTTTCCCTGAGCATCTTCTTCTCCGGCGACAGTCGATACGACTGTCGCCCTACTGCTCCCCCTTCGTCCCTGCAAGTAAGTTAGAACTACTTCCCTTCCTCTCCTCTTTCTTTCCCCGGTTTCAATTTGTTCAATTAAGCCCTCGACCGACCCTGACCATCGTCACCCCCTTCGTCTCCGGCCACCCTCCGGCGAGATGCTCCCATCGCTCCACAGCCTCACACACCTCGCCGACCCTCACCGAACCTCCGCCTCATCACACTGAGCACCCCCCACCCCTCCACTGCCACTCCACACCTCCGTAACGCTCCCCCGAACAAACCCATTCCTCCGGTTGCAGTCCAACCTAGGGCTGCCACTAGAAACCACCTTGCGGCTTGCCGCGCAGCTCCACACCTTCGCCGTGCCACGGCGAAGGTTCCCCAGTGGTTTGATTAGGCCGAGAGGCCATATTCGTGTCCGACAGGTTTTGAGGTTCGACCGCCATTAACGCACATTGAAGCAGCTTCTCCCGCGCTCCAGGCTTGAGGACTCCAGGTCTCCAGCTGCTGCGGATCACGGGGAGTCTTGCGAAGGCAGCCAGCCAGCAACCGACACAAATCGAAGCCGCAGCTGCAGAAGCTAGGCCGCGGTCTCCCAGCAGGCGCACGCGAGGAGAGGCCTCCGTTTAGTCCCACATCGGTAAGCCTCACAACCTTTTCACCGTTTAAATTGATTTTGTGCATTAGCCTTACTGCCTCAGCACACGGGGTGAGGTCCCCTTCACCCGCCCGATTACCCGGTCTCGTCCGCGCTCACGCCCCGCGGACCTGACCCAACCCGACTTAGACTGACCTGCACTCCTCGCCCACCACGCACGCCGGTGGGCCTGGACCCGGGCGCGACCCGTACCCGATTACCCGGCAGCTCTGGGAGAGCTTTCCCAAGAGTGGTTTCAGAGAGAGAGAGACGCGGGGGGGAGAGGGTAGAGTAGGTTTTGTCCTCTGACGTAAGCTCTGAAGTGTGCAGGCACAGGTGAAGAAGAAGGACCGCGGAAGAAGAAGGAAGCTGAGGGAGACACTGTAGCAACAGGCAGTTTAAGTCGTCTGATTTGGAGATCCGACGACGTCCTGAAGGGAAAAGAAGAAAGAAGGAGGGGCGACGTCCTGACTAGAAGAAAGAAGGAGATCTGAAGAACAACAGAAGAAGGCGAGGCAGAGGAGAACACAAAAGAACAAGGGAAGAACTGAAAGAAGAAAAACAAAGAAGAAAGAAGAAGATCTGAAGAAAGACAGAAGAAAAAGGAAGAGCAGGAACAACTGGAAGAAGAAGAAGAGCATCACCACTGCAGAAGAAGAACATCACCTCTGCAGACAAAGACGAAGAAGATCTGAGACGAGGAGAAACAAAAAGAAAAGAAGACAACAAATTCTTTCTCTCTCTTTCTTTATTTTTGTAAAAGAAACATGTATATCTCTAGAATACAACTTGCTCCCTGAGTTCGACCTCGGGAACTCTTTTATTTTCCGAGTAAAAAATTTTATATTTGAAATGTTGGCAATAACTGGCTATACTACAACGCTATAACAATAAAACCCGGTTGCCCACAGCGCTTCATTTTTGGCGCCGTTGCCGGGGAGCAACGGCTATTCTAGAGGTAAACATTCCTGTTTCTTTTTAATTTCTGATAATCTCCCCTCTTTTGTGCAGCTACAGGAAATCAAGAAGACAAGCAACCACACGACAACCACTCCGAGGACTGGTAAATTTTTCCTCTCGCTATTAACCCCTAAACTCTAAATAGGAAGAAAAGAAAAGAACAAGCAATATAGGACTAACCTGTCTTCCATACTTAGTAACCATAAAGAGTTGCATGTTTTCAACTCATCACTCCTGCACACTATTAAGGGTATTTAAGGGCTAACACATTCTTGCTTGTGCCCTAATTACCCAACAAAGAGTTAAATGGACCAAGTAGAGCCAACATAAGGTCAAACATTAGGATTTCAGTAGAGACACACCCCTTAATCAAGAATTGAGGAAATCCAAAAGAGGTGTGCCCAAGCCATTGATTGAAAATAATTAATAAGAAAAATCCTAAACAATTGGCTCTCTCTAAACACTTGAACCCTAAAACAAGGCCTAACTTCTCAAGGAAACCACTAGGTGAAGTTGACCCCTGGGGTCAACCAACCTTCAAACTAGGCCACTTTGTTCACAAAAACACCTAAAGTTCAAGTGAAACCTTAAGCACCCTGATCTTAAAATTGGTAGACTTAAGAGGTCAAGATCCCCATTCTGGTCTACCTGGAACCGCAGTGACAAGAGAGGTCGGGTGGGGGAAACCCTGTAACCCGTGGGGATGCTCTACCGTGTAGGGGTCTTCGCGGGACTCTCCCTCTCTGGCTGCCCAGGTAATTATCAGGTGGACGATCTTTTTGATCAAGGGGTCCATCTGCCCCGCACCTCTATAGTCACCCAACATTTTGGGTGCCTTGATTGGGTCCAGCACCTTTTAATCCCATCACATCCTTCAGTATATGCTTGGAAGGAGGTCCTTGAAACCTCCTTTAGGAATTCTCTTGCCCTGAGGTTAGGCCTCAGTTCCCTTGTTTATGCAGCACCACCACATTAATCTTTCCTCTGATACTCCCTTCTTCCATCTTGGCACAACATGAGTCTACATCGAAGCCTTTGATTCCACATCTTGATTCCATCACCTAATCCAAATATGCAGCCAAACCACCTAAGACTACCATTCAAGAAACCTGAATATCGGAGATCTATGAAAGATAAAATGATCGAGGATGCCATAAAATTCTATGAAAAAGAAGAAAAAACCTCAACACCAATAGGAGATATTCAGGTTGATGTCCCAACAACCACAGCCTTCATCATAAACTGTGCCCAAACTCTATTGACAGGAGCCATAAAAGGATCAACCCGAGAAGTTCTCCTAACAGGATACATTGAGATAGACAAATTACACAAATCTGAATACCTTCAATGCTTGACAAATCCTGTACTTTGGGAACAAAACCAAGATGCTCTTGAAAAACGGGTAGAGATGATGAGACTTTTAGAAAAAACTATCAACCAAAAATACCCGTATACACCAGAAACAGAGGATGAGTCATCTTGGAACAGTACTAAGAATCAATCCAGTTTCCCAGACCTCGGGATTGAGGCACAAGGTGGTTGTCGACTCCCAACCCAAATAGAAGATAGCATTAAAATAGGTTGGGAAGTTGCAGGAGAAAACAATGCTGAGCCAACCCTAGGCCATAAATCACCAAGCTTAGAACTCCAAGACTCCTGCAATAACAAGATTAGAATTGAACCTCTGGAGGGTATAAATTCCGCCCCTTGTTTTGATAAGGTGACCCTCGAAGGTTATTCGGACTTAGGTTCTAATAATTCTACCCACATCCTAAGCCTAGAACCTAGATCTGAAACTTATTGGGAAGATTATGAGGCCCTTTATGAGAAAGATCAAATTTTTACAGAATATGATTCCGGGCCTCTATTTAATGAATATCCCTCTCCAACATCCTCAGGAAATCTGATCGATTTTTCAGAAAACATGCCAATTTATGATACAGAAACTGAGGAGTTGGATGAGCAAGGTTTTAATGGGGTCTATCCTACCAGCTTAGAGCTTGAACAGAACATCTTTTTGAGCCCAGAAGTGACATATAGGCTAGAACCCAGTCAGGCTGCTGATTCCACATCTGATGATTTTTGCTGTGGTGGAATTCATGATCATTTTCGCCAACTCTCCGACAATTTCAGATCTGACTATAATTGCGGAGAGATTCCCCTTCCTGAACACGCCAGGCCTATCTACGACCTCAGTTCACATGACTCTGACTCTGACTCTGAGGTCCTGATTCCCGAGATCACTGATAACACAGAATCATTCCTTTTCGATCCTCAGGAACCAAAAATAGAAAATGCCAAGAGTGATTACAACCAAGAATCCAAATTTTTTCTCGAATCCGATTCCTTTCATCCTACAGACACTCTTCCGGCATTTGATAGTTACCCAGAGGACTCTCTACAGAAAACCACCTATCATCTGTTTCTAGAAGAGCCCTCGTACACAATGGCCACCTCGTCCGCACACACAGAACGGATCAAAACCTCTCCCAAACCCCGACCCGCAACCGGACTCAATTTCTATTCAGATTCACCTCTCACCGAGCCGATTGCATTTCCACATCGGGTTTCGAACATTGATCAGACTACATACCATGCTCTATCATTCTCTGATCACCCCTGTAGGGTTCCTGCATCAACCACTGATTATTCTACGGGTCCCTACTCTGACCAGGCTGATTCGACTCAGCCAAACCCTGCGTTTACACTTCCACATCCATCTGAGCTTCATAGTTTATGGTGGGTTCCACACCTTTTTATCCACATCTATCAACCCACCAGATTGATTGGGTTTGGGCTGCATCATCAGCCTGTTGATCTGAACAAGCACCTGGTTGGACCAACCAGGCTCTTAATCAAGGTGCTTGTCTTACAAAACTCTGCTGATTTGACCATCCCCTCTCCATCGCATTTCCCGCTTGGCTGAAGGCATCAAATTTAGCGCTCAACGGGAGGCAACCCGTCATTTTCCTAAAAATCCAAAACTTTTTCTGACACCTTTTTGCACTTAAGGTTCACCTTTATAGATAGCCGACTCCACCTCAGGTGCTTGCATCTGGGATTAGAAATCGTCCGCAACAGTCACCCCGACCCATTCACTCATCAAAACATCTGTCCTAATGTATGAACTTAGTTGAATAAAAACCCCTAGGTTACAATGAGGACATTGCAAATCTTAGGCATGGGGGGGGTATGAAAGTGCAAAACTTGTAAGAAAAGGTTTCAAACAAAAAAATTCACATATGCCAAAAACACCATAAAAATTAAAAATTTTTCGAAAAAGAATAAGAGGAAAAGAGGAGAAGGAAATTTTGTGAAGGAGAAAAGAAACAAAATGAAAAAGGAGCACAAAATTATGAGAAAAGGTGATAGTCATTAGTAAGGAACTAAGGAATTAACCTAAGTTCTAGACCTCATTCAAGAAAATAACTGAAAAGTGCACAATGAGATTAGTAAGAATGCAAACCTTAGGCATTCTTGAATAGACTCTTAGTACCCATTAAGATCTGAACACTCCTCAAGAGGTTGAGGAAAATGAAAAGCTGAAGTATTAGGTCTAAGGCTTAGGGAGTATTTGGCCTCGTTAACTAATTTTTGGTTTACGGGACTCAGTAACCTAAGCACCCTAACCTCACACACAGCCTGGTTCAGTAAGCGTAAAAATTAGAATCACGCAGAAGCTTCGCAAAATTCTGAAAAGAACACCTAGAATAGGAGCGGCCGATCAACACAAGTTGATTTGGACGAGTTCCCAGCGCGGAGAGGCAGGAAATCCCCTCGAAGATGCGTAACAAAATATCATCTCCTCGGTGCTTGTTTCTTAGGATATTTACATATCCTACTGGGGGCATGTAAGCACTCTGCTGGTTCAGATTCCATGGATGGCATTATCTCGAAGTGTCAATTGCCAGGGTCTGGATTCGGCCACGGAACACCATGGATGGGATTATCTCGAAATCTCAATAGCCAGGGTTCCGGGGGTTGCCATGGGCGGTGCTATCTCGAAGCATCGATCGCCAGGAACCCTTGAGGATTGATGATGGGAGCAAGGAATCTAATACAGACCGTGTTGAAAAGCCAATCCTAGGCTAGAACTAAAAGGAAAAAGAGAGAGAAAACTCTCCAAACAGAAAAACTTTCTATCTCTCTCTTACAAAACGCACTGCGAACTGAGCCAGGGCTAAAATCATTTCAAGCACGGGTGCTTTAACCACAAAAGTCCAATAAACCTTAGGTTAGTTCTTGTGGACCTTAAAAACCTTTGCTAAAGACTGAGGCTAAGGCTAGACAGATTTGGATCTTGATTGGTACTAGAGTACCTTTTAGGCCTATGGTCAGCATTCTAACCTAATCTATGCTCAAATAAAAAGCACTTATCTAAAACTATTAAAAACTTCATGGTCTAGAACAAGGGTTGAAACCTTAAGTTTTTGCTAAGGGACTAGCAAAAGCTAGGCATGGGGGTATGATGAGAACCTCATCATGAGCCATAACTAGCTCATTGTGACCTAATACAAAGGATAAAAGCTCCTACATAACTCAAGGAAAGGCTTGACTCAGAGAATTCTGAGTTTAAGGAGAAAACAAGTCATAAGGGGTAAAAATGCAATTTTACCAGTATAATCTGCATACAGGGTAATTCAGGGTCCAAACATAGGTCAAAGCAACTTAATAAGAATAAAAGTGGGATGAGATGATCTAGAAAGGGCTACAGCAATTCCAAGGAACTAAATGATAATCTGTAACCCTAAAACAACCCACTTCAATTCACGAGGTTCAAGGCAAAGTAAAAACAGAATAAACCCTCTAAAATTCATAGAAAAATAATCTCTAGGGTTTAGAACCTTCAATTTGGCCTTCAGAACCCATTTTGACCTACATTGAGAACCATGCCCAATTAATAACTTAATTTGGGTTTTCGCATAAATTGACTGGTCAAACAAGGTTTAATATAGAAATGAAATTCACCATCAGATTCCTTAGGTCCTAATTAGTCCTGTATAAAAACTTGAGCCTAAGAAGAAACCTCCTTGACCAACTTTACACTTTGGTCCTCATATATTTACTTTTTGGCCCTCAACTTTTGAACCCTCGCATTTTGGCCCCTAACTCTCCTTCGTTCTTTGCGTTCAGGTCCCCCCTGCAAAACCTGCCAGCACCATGCTCCGGCGACCTTGCGCGGAGCATGGCGCCGCGCAGGGTGAGGGGGAGAGCCTGGCAAGTAAACCGGGGGTGCCCTGCGTCGTCAGCCATCGCAGGGACACCCCCCTGGTCGCTGTAACCCCCCATACCGGCCGTGCGAACGCATGGACGGTATGGGTTTCCATCTCCGGCATCCTCCGGCGAGGGAGACACGACGTCTCCCTCCGCCTTCCTCCCTGATTCGGTCCCTATAAATACCCCCGTTGCTCCACCGTTCTTCCCAGCTCGGATCTGACGGAGAAAACCCCCAACTTTCCTCTCTTCTCTCTCCGGCAGACGCTCACCAGCTCCGGCGGTTCCTCCCCCTCCTCCTCTTCGCTCTGCCGCAATACCAGCAGCAGAGACTTCCTCCCCTGCTCTTCCCGCGCCACGCCGCACCCAGCTGGCGCCTCTCCGGCTCTTTGCTCGCCGCCGCCCCTTTCCCTGAGCATCTTCTTCTCCGGCGACAGTCGATACGATTGTCGCCCTACTGCTCCCCCTTCGTCCCTGCAAGTAAGTTAGAACTACTTCCCTTCCTCTCCTCTTTCTTTCCCCGGTTTCAATTTGTTCAATTAAGCCCTCGACCGACCCTGACCATCGTCACCCCCTTCGTCTCCGGCCACCCTCCGGCGAGATGCTCCCATCGCTCCACAGCCTCACACACCTCACCGACCCTCACCGAACCTCCGCCTCATCACACTGAGCACCCCCCACCCCTCCACTGCCACTCCACACCTCCGTAACGCTCCCCCGAACAAACCCATTCCTCCGGTTGCAGTCCAACCTAGGGCTGCCGCCAGAAACCACCTTGCGGCTTGCCGCGCAGCTCCACACCTTCGCCGTGCCACGGCGAAGGTTCCCCAGTGGTTTGATCAGGCCGAGAGGCCATATTCGTGTCCGACAGGTTTTGAGGTTCGACCGCCATTAACGCACATTGAAGCAGCTTCTCCCGCGCTCCAGGCTTGAGGACTCCAGGTCTCCAGCTGCTGCGGATCACGGGGAGTCTTGCGAAGGTAGCCAGCCAGAAACCGACGCAAATCGAAGCCGCAGCTGCAGAAGCTAGGCCGCGGTCTCCCAGCAGGCGCACGCGAGGAGAGGCCTCCGTTTAGTCCCACATCGGTAAGCCTCACAACCTTTTCACCGTTTAAATTGATTTTGTGCATTAGCCTTACTGCCTCAGCACACGGGGTGAGGTCCCCTTCACCCGCCCGGTTACCCGGTCTCGTCCGCGCTCACGCCCCGCGGACCTGACCCGACCCGACTTAGACTGACCTGCACTCCTCGCCCACCACGCACGCCGGTGGGCCTGGACCCGGGCGCGACCCGTACCCGATTACCCGGCAGCTCTGGGAGAGCTTTCCCAAGAGTGGTTTCAGAGAGAGAGAGACGCGGGGGGGAGAGGGTAGAGTAGGTTTTGTCCTCTGACGTAAGCTCTGAAGTGTGCAGGCACAGGTGAAGAAGAAGGACCGCAGAAGAAGAAGGAAGCTGAGGGAGACACTGTAGCAACAGGCAGTTTAAGTCGTCTGATTTGGAAATCAGACGACGTCCTGAAGGGAAAAGAAGAAAGAAGGAGGGGCGACGTCCTGACTAGAAGAAAGAAGGAGATCTGAAGAACAACAGAAGAAGGCGAGGCAGAGGAGAACACAAAAGAACAAGGGAAGAACTGAAAGAAGAAAAACAAAGAAGAAAGAAGAAGATCTGAAGAAAGACAGAAGAAAAATGAAGAGCAGGAACAGCTGGAAGAAGAAGAAGAGCATCACCACTGCAGAAGAAGAACATCACCTCTGCAGACAAAGAAGAAGAAGATCTGAGACGAGGAGAAACAAAGAGAAAAGAAGACAACAAATCCTTTCTCTCTCTTTCTTTATTTTTGTAAAAGAAACATGTATATCTCTAGAATACAACTTGCTCCCTGAGTTCGACCTCGGGAACTCTTTTATTTTCCGAGTAAAAAATTTTATATTTGAAATGTTGGCAATAACTGGCTATACTACAACGCTATAACAATAAAACCCGGTTGCCCACAGCGTTTCAGTAATGTGGAATGATCATGAAACAAGAACACGAGTAGAAAATGAGCGTCTCATGCAAGAACTTGCTGCTTTCAAACCCACACCTGAGGAATATGACACATACAAGTGGGAGGGTACGTTCTCCTCAGCGGCTGCCTATGACAAGCTTGTCAACTCTTCTAAGATGGCAGAAGTAGATGAGGTGGGGAAAAAGTTATGAAAATTGAAGGTACCACTGAAGATACAAATTTTTTTGTGGTTATGCAGAAGAGATAGCCTGATTACTGGAGATCTGAGGCACAGGAGAATGGGAAACCCTACCCACTTCTACCACTTGTGTGGGATGCATAATGATTCCAGCATTCATATATTTTCTACTTGTGTGATTACATATTATGTATGGAGGAAAGTGTGTAGGGAATCTCTTCCCATGTGGGAGAATCTCTAGAGCTCTTTCTTGAGGGTGAATAAGCCATACTTATCTATGGTGGCTGTTTTATGGTCTATTTGGAGAGCTAGAAATGAGTGCTTGTTTCAGGAGAGTCTAGTGAATGTGGATAAGATTGTCAATAGTTGGAATCTCATACACCAATGGGATTTAATCATGTAACCTTTTCATTATTTTTTTATTAATAAAAGCTCTCCTGGATTGCTATCGGTGATTCAATAGCATTCCTTTTCATCTCAAAAAAAAATAATGCCTTTAGGAAAGTGATTTCTGTAGACCTCAAAAAAAAAAATTAATGCCTTTAGGAAAGTGATTTCTGTAGACCTCAAAGTAATTCCTGTCTAAATTTCTATCATATCAACTTTCCTACATCCTATAACCCATTTTAGAACCTGTTCTCAAAACAAAGCATTATCAAGACTTCCAACATTATGTTCGAACAACATCACAACACCTATGTAGAAAAAATGCATACCCAACTTGCAATAGTGGCTTGTGCAGGGATAGGTCTCAACCTTGTAGCAAACAGAAGTGACATAAAAATAGCATAAAGAAGAGTCCACATCAAGTTTAAATCAATCAATTATACTAGCCTTAAGAAATAGCTGAGATGCATTAAAGTACATGTAGGGAGAAAGAGTGCACTTATTAGATATTGTCTTATATCCTTTTTTTAAGAAAAGGTTATTCTGTCTTACACTTTCTCCTTTCCTATGAGCTACTATGTAGTTTTTCCTTTTCACCCACTCTCCTAAGTAAGGAAGAAAGGGGCTTGGTATGAAGTAGTTAAAGTGACCTCATCACCTCAACTCTATCTCCTTTCACCTAATCTCAGCTGGTAAGTATTCAACATCTTTTCCTTCTAAAACTACTGCTAGCATTGGCCAACAATCTAGACACTGCCAATAGTTGAGTAATGCCAGTAGCATCCAATTGCCTCCCCACAACACAAAAAAGCCAACCATCCATCACCAATAGCCCAACCACCTCATTGCTAGCATCACATATTAGTTTTATGTGCAAGTGTCCTATGTTGGAGAGGGTGTTCATATTGAAGATTGATGAAGAATAAAGTGATTGTCCTCATGAAAGGCGTAGGGGTTGATGAATAGTTTCAAAGGTTTGCAGTTTGATGTGGAGCAGTCATGACAATCAAGTGGTTTGTGTTGTTGTCATCGTAGTGGCGGTGGTTTGGTGCCTCGTAATGATGATAGAGAAGAGAAATTATCACCAAGAGTAGTGAAATGACCCACTGCTCTTGGGTTGGATAAGATGTCTGGAGTATTCATCAGATGTCTGGATTGATGGTCGGACGTCTGAAAGTAGGGGAAAATCGTACGTGCTTTTGTTTTTCGCGCGCATGCGGCAAGCATGTTTTTTCCCTCTCCTTTGGCCTCCTCACTTGAAACCCTAAACACCTCCTATTTAAACCCAACTCCCTCCTCCCTCTCAATCACCACAACCTCCATCTTCATCCCTTAGCATCCGCCCCTCCCCATCCCTTGCAGCCATAAGTGTGGAGAGAAGCTCGCGAGCGAAGGAGAGGGAAAGAGGGAGAGAGTGTGAGCGAAGAAGGGGAGAGCGTGGGAGAGAAGGAGAGAGCTTGGAGGTGCGAGGAGAGGAGTCGCGAACGAAGGAGTCATGGGAGTCGAGGGAGCTCGTGCGAGAGGAGGAGGTCCTGCAACCTCCTACAGCAGCTGTGGGCTCTACAGGCGGAGCTCGCAGGAAGACGAACACCGCGAAGGAGTTCTACGTACTGGATTTTCCAGTATCAGATGTCTGGAGCATCTACTAGACATTTGGAGTAGCAGTAGGACGTATGGAGCTGAAACCGGAAGTCTAAAAGCGCGCTTAGTGCCAAGGTACATGTTTCTGCACGGTTTCCGACCTTGCAGAGCTTACTGCAGGATGGCTTAGCCATTTTTGGCTTTGCGCATATGTACGTAGGTGTAGAGCATTGGAAAGGCACACGGTATACCCTTCAAGGTACTTTTAGACGTCTGGGCACATCGCCAGATGTCTAACTGTACCCCCAGACGATCAGAAGATGAGTCCGACGTCTGGGACTTCCCTCAGACGATTGTAGAGGGGTTCGAACATCTGAGGAAGCCATAGGAAAGAAAGGGTGAGTTCTGACATCTTTTAAGATGTCTGAGCCTAGTTCCAAATGTCTGATTTTGGACAATATGCATGTTTTTGGCTCGTTTAGGGCCCAAACGGAATTGGATTTTCACAAATGAAGTACCATTGTTTTCTGCTTGAGTTTCTCTATGAGTTAGTGTTACTTGTATACAGTTTTGGACTCATTTGACGTGGTTGGTCAATTGTATACGTCTCCAGCCAATTGAGTACGCGGGCTTGTGGAGGCGACAGGACCTGCGGTTCTCGCCCCCATTCCTCCCGTGTTTCCCGATAGAGTTGTTTGCTTTAATATCAAGTTTTAATTAAACAAAGTGCATGTTTAGAATAACTAAATTGAATCCTAGGACATGAAATGAACCCTAGGGCAGAAGTGAACGAATATTACTTGAGCTACACTATTTTCCTTGAGATGCATGTTAAACCAATTTGTTAGAAAATGTATTAGTATATTGATGTGATGCTCTCTTTAGAGAAACACGAGCTACCTATTATACGAATGAAACCCGTAATGTGAATAGTGAGATCAGAATGTTGGAAAATGGAATGAAAGGAATACAAGCATGAACCATAAGGGGAATTAGGAGGACTCCTGTGGATGAAAGAACTTAGTAAGTAGACGGGAAGTGAGCTGGCCCTTGTGTACAGGGTACCAAGGAGAGCAACTGTCCCTTTAGTGTAGAGGGGAGCTAGCCACCCCTTTGCGTTGAGACCCGACGTTAGGCGTAGTCACTCTACATTGACTTCTGTTTGGCCCTTGTGTACGTGGTACTAAGGTGAGCTACTTAGTGTAGGAAGCGAGCTAGCTGCCCCACGGGGCCCGGGGTTAGGACTAACCACCCTACACCGAGTCTTGTTAGGCCCACTAGGACAAATCGGGATAATCGGACAAGGGTATGCGAACTGTGGAGGGGAGAGACCCCTGTTCTAAGAGGGCAAGGCCCTGTGCTGTTCCGTACTGTACCTTTAGGCGTACCCGCTAGTGAAAATGACTGACCGTGTATCAGTGTGGGATAGCTACCCGTGTGCTTATCACGTGTGTCGTAGTCACCGCTACGTCACGACCGTGACCTCAGGGTGGTTGACCGGGTGTAGGATTACCACGGGGGATTCTCCCGGCCAGGAGAGCACCACATGTACATCCTACATCACAGAAAAGACTGCAATCAAGATCATTCCCGTGAGGAACATACCAGATCAAGAAATGACTAGATGAATAAAGGAGCACACAAATTAGAACTACTTGGTTGAGTTAAATGAAAATTAATAATTAATTAATTACTTATCTTAATTGCATATAAATGGCTTAATCACCACTCTACTCAGCATTCATTGGCTCCGGAATTTTATAATCTTGTTCAAGTCAGGGAGTTGAGTAGCCAGCACCACTGGCTGCGGAGGGAGCTGGGCCCAATCGAGCCCAACCTTAGTTGTGGTTCCTTTCCGTTTCCTAGCTTCTTTTGTGGTAGTGAGTATTTTGTTATATGGAATACTATTTCTGTTATATTTTTCGCTTTACTTCCACTATACTAGTGGTGATGGCCTATACTATTATTAGACATTCTGTTTTGGTTCTTTTACTGCCTCTGTATTATTTTTCTATTTAGGTACATTGTACTTGTGGTTGTGGAATATTTTCTACTTTTGGTTATTTCTTGTTGGACAACTAGGTCTTGGGATGAGTCGAGGCAGGCCTATCTCGGGTCTTGTAGGGATCTGGGATCGAGTCGTAACAAGCAGCGTCCAGATTTCATGTATATGGTCCCTAACATGCAAACCCCTGTCGATGTTTTTACCTATAATATAACAGTACTGATAACACCACGCAAGGGGGTAGTAATTAGGTTGAATATGGCCCATATTTAGAATAAAAGGCACAACATAAAGTAGAATAGGAGCATTGCATGCATCAAGTACCAAGATTGCTTATAAACTGTATTAATGGCCATTTGTGTAAAGCATTTGTCAAAGAAGGCCTCAGATGAGCAATCGGACCGCACGGATGGATTCAGGACGACGAACGGAGTCTAACGGACTCAAAATCGGCCAAATCCGACATCCGGAGCTCCCATAATGGGCCCAAGAAATCCTGACCGTTGATCTGGAGATCAACGGCCTAGAACGCGCCACGTCGCCCCGCCCCCGCCGCCCGCACGCCCCCAAGCCAGCCAAGGACACATCTCGGCCGTTGATCTTCGATCGAACGGCCGAGATCCGCGCGCTCGCCCGCGGTCCCGTGACAAAGCGCGGGCGTGGCGTAACGGTTAGCGCGCACGCCCGCGTCGTGGCGACGCGCGTTCGAATCGCGCGGAGCGGAAATCACTTGCGGGCGAAGGGCGCGGCAAAATTGAGCCGCACGATCAGAAGCGAGCGGCTAGGATCGCGCCACGCAGTGCGACGACAGCGCCCCACCTCCCACGCGCGCGCGCACGCACGCACGCCCGAAGCGCGATCCCAGCGCAGGCGCGGGAGGATCTCAGCCGTCCGATCATCAATCGGACGGCTCTCGTTCGACGTCCACGGATCGCGCCTGAAGAGAGAGAGGGGCGGGAGGCTGACCGGCGGCAGAAGGCCTTCACCGACGTATATGGAAGCGGTTTTAGCGACGTTCTGGATGTCGCTAAAGCACATTCTTCTTTTAGGAAGCCCTTAACTCTATTTAAACCCCCTTCTACCACCATTCAAGGATCCTCTCCCACTTGCAACTACTCCACTCCTCTCCTAGCTAGTCTTAGGCACTCTTGTAATCGCCGGAGACGACGAGCCGCCGACGGAGCCTCCTCCACCGCCGTGGCTGCCTCGTCGCTCTCCACTCTCTCTCTACCTCTCTCTCTCTCTTTTAAAGCTTTCATTTACTTTTGTTGAAGCATGTATTTAATATTGTAAACCATGAACTATGAATGCATGTTTAATGAAATTATTTTTCATTTAGTTGCCTTTTTAATTTCTGTTTAAAGTGCATGATCAAAACCAAAGAGCTTTCTAACCCTAAACTCTCTCTATCTCTCGCTTTTCAAAACCGTTTCTTTCGCAAGCAAAACTCTGCCTTTTTCGTGACAACAAGTGGTAAACAAAATCCGATTTCCACGCCTCCCTGAGATCGACACTCGGACTCACCTCCGTTTACTTGTTTTAAAACCGACGTATCAAGTGCAACTATAACGACACCTCTTAACACACACGCACGAAGGCACGTCAGTTTTTGGCGCCGCTGCCGGGGAGGCAACGGATTTGTTTTATCACCTCCATTCGACCTTCATTCTCATATCGTCTAATGCCCTATTTTCCTTTTTACTTGACGGATGCAGGAATTCGGCGCATGGACGGCGAAGCGATGCATTCCACTATGGTAGCAAGGAAGTAGACGCCTCGAGGACCGATAGTGAGTACTCTCTCTCTCTCATTGTTTGCTTGCGTGAAAAATCTAAAAAAATCATAAAAATTGAAAAAAATTGGCGTGGTGAATGATTGCTTGACCCACATTCTTAACACATCACCCTACAAAAAATGTACACTCTAATATGCTGGATAAATTCTTGGAGTGCTCTTTTCTCTTTCTCTTGAGTGGTGTTTGCGAAGCCACCGTGAGTTGACCTGGGCCGCACCACTCAACCCTAAAACTGACTCATCTAATAGAAGCTGCACGATCTTTAGGATGAGTACACTAGGGTTTTTAGAGCCTCTACAAAATAAAAGGAAATCTACTTTCACTAAGTTGTGTGCAGAACTTGACGTGCCCACTGAAACTTGTTTGAAAAAATTAAGACACGTCAACCCTAAAAAGTACTTAAGTAAGGATGAAACACTAAAAAGACACTATATCTTAACAAATCCTTGCTTGAAAATCATGTTTTGCTAGAAGCACACACTTTGAAAGTAGAACATTAAGAGGCACCACCCCAATCAACGCCTCATCACATCACCCTAAGCACAAGCACTATCCTAGCCCTTTAAAACTGAGTAGACGTGCCCTAGGCAGGATTGAGTTAAGTCTCAAAAGGTGAGGTTTTGTCTGCTAGGCACCTGGCTTTCATTCCCTTGGTAGAATCTGGTGACTAGGCTGCGGGGCAGTGTCAAACGACCGTGGTTGTGGGGTCTATGGAACCAGAGGCGCAAGCCAAAGGAAGAACCTTCCCTGCAATCCCCTCGTAATCAACCTGGCCAGATTAGCCTTGGGAAGGGGAGTCCAGTGTTTACGGACTTAATCAACCTTTGTGAGATTTCTAGGTCTCCTAAGGAATACACCATAAGGATTAGGCTTGTTTGTTTGATTGAGTGCACAACTCTCTCTCATCTGTTCTTCCCGCATCCCTCCATTTCTTCCATGGATTTCAATGCCTATCCATCTTACCCAAATTACCCCCAACAGGATTTGTATGCTAACCCAAGTAGACCATACCCACAGCCGACTTGGGCTAACCAACCACCAAGTTGGGGATGCAACCTGGAATATCCCTCTTGGCCCAACTATGACCAAACCACACCAACCTCTTATTGGAATACACCCAACATAGCCACCCAAGGGTACGATTCAAATCATGGGGCTCCATATCTCGATTGTCCTCACGATGCCTCCTCATTTAGGTCCGACCCGCTCTACTGTGATAGGACCTACACTTTAGGAGAACACCAAGAACCCTACCCATCTCAAGATAATAACCAAGAAAGGTCATCTGAATTCAACAACCTTGCCTACTTGACCTTTGGATTAGAAGGAGTTCTAGACAAATGGAAATCAGAAAATGATCAGAAATCTAGGCAAGCCCAGGATCATCAACCTCTGATTTGGTCCCCTGATGAAGAATCTGACTGGGAGGAAGACTTAGAACCTCAACTATTCTGGAGTAGGACCAAACAGAGAATGGTTCCTCTTGAAGAACTGGACCCTGAACATGACAGAATAGAGGACCCACCCAAGAACCTAAACACCAATATGGATTCTGATCCACAACCTCAACCATACTCTCTTAACCTGGATTTCAAGGAGGAAATCCAAAGGACACCAAATGACACCATGTCAATTCTTGATAACCTCCAGTTAGAACTACACAGACAGAATCAAGAATTGGTTAAAGGGCAACATGCCATGTTGGAGTTGTTCCAACAATTGGGGGAAGAAGGCCAAAGAAAGCTGTTGCATACAACGCCATTCATGGAATTCATAAAGCAAGGACCTACCATGATCAATTGGACTACACCTAGTCATCCTGATTTGGTTCAGTCCACCATTGATACCCCTCAGGAGTTGGATAGCTCAGTGGATAAGGAAAGTAAGGATTCCTTGGAGCACAATTTGGGGAGCATTGAGAACAAACATCAGGAGGAAACTGAGAAGGTGAGGGGAGAGACCTTGGAATCTGAATCTAATCAGCTCAAGACAAGTAATCCGGTGGGAGTAGCAGCCAACGTCGGAAATGGAGAATGGAGTTACAATTTCAAAGAAATTGATTATGAATTGGTTAGAATCCCCATCACAAATTTGGAGGAGGGCCGAGAGAAAGAATATGATCTAGAGGATGAAATTGACCCTACCTCTAATGCAACCCCAAACAGTAAATCTGATACAAAGGAGGTTGAAGAAAATATTCTTGAGATCAAGGGCTTGGAGGGAATGAGCAATGAAATCATAGTTGCGGAAGAGATGGATGCGTCTTTGAAGAGAAGACTGATGCTTGGTTGTAGGGCTCAGTATGAAACTCTGGACTTTGTTACTTGCCCTACCAGAATAAAGATCCCGCAACCCGAATGCACTAGAATTGATACACTTTCGATGGATTACAATTTTATGGGGACACAAGCTGAATATAAGACCTACATCTTTAGTGTTTGGCATGTCATATTTGGGGTGCGTTCGTCCACAGCAACTTGTTTGCATGCCCACAAACTAAGAGAGGATCTGACACGGGCATGCATGATATATCTGTTACAGAATTCCCGCCCCTTAGGAACGGGACTCCACCACAACCTTATTCGCATCTGTGGACTTCTGATTTTGGGTCTGGTTAACTTTGAACATATCTTCTTGACCCAAGTCAGTCCTGTTTGTGCACCGCCCAGCTGGAGGCGTTAAACTCAGCGCTTCCTGGGAGGCAACCCAGCGGATTCAGACTGATCTGGTAGTCTACGTCACTCAGGTACTATCTTTTTAAACCCTTCTGCATCCATGAATCTGCCAATGAGGACATTGTCCAACTTAAGCATGGGGGGGATGGTAAATTGCATAATCCTGAGCTTAATTAATCAGTCTGAATAAAAAAAAAAAAAATTAATTTAGGAAGAAAAACTTAGGTATTAGAAACTTGTCAATAGTGGGAAATAATACAAAAGGAACTTAAACACTTAGACTTTTCAGGCCTTCAGGCTTAATCAGCCCTGATGTCCGTTAAAATATAGATTTAGCGATGAGTCCTGGCAACTTTAAGCTATTCTAATCCACCTACTAAATAAGGTGATAAGTATACCACTTATCAACTCATCCTCTAACTCAGGAAAACTTTGAGTCTAAGCATCTACACACATTTCTGCACAGACTCACTTCTCGGAGATTTTGACAGAAATTGGGTAGCTAATGAACTCTCTAGGGTGGTATGGCTGGCAAGTTGTCGTGGGTAACAGCCCATTGGCAGGTTGTCCAGAACCCAGCCACAGGCCATTTCTTTTTCGCTGCCTCTAGGTACATTTGAGATTAGGGAAGCCACCTACGTAAAAAAAAAAAATAATAATAATAATTAAAAAAAAAAAAAGGGAAAAAGAAGAAAAGAAAATAAACCACACTTCACCGCACAAGTATGGCTGGCAAGTGATCGTGGGTAACAGCCCATTGGTCGGTTGTCCAGAGCCCAGCTCAATAATTGCACAAAAAAAGAAGACCAAAAACACCTAAGGAAGAAGCGGGGAAGTAGTACAAGCCGAGGAGATATACACTGGAAAATCCTTGTGTTGACCCCAAGTAAAATGAACGCAGGGAGAAAGCTACCAATCGAACAAATACACCTTCAGGCAAAAATTTATTTTCTTTTCCGGTCACCTAGAGGCGTAGAAACTCGAAGTCTGTCTCAATTACCGTTAAGTAAGTCTATCACAACATTCACACCAAGATGCTTAGCACTTAGGGTTTTGACCGAGTTTTGGGTGGGTTGGGTAGCCGTAAAAAGTTACCAACCCACACTGAATTTTAAAAATTCTAAAAAGACATATATAGATATATACGTATACATAAGTATAGTTATATATACAAAGCAAGGATTCGGGCGATTCATATTTTGGCAGACACCCGGGTGCTGCTTAGTCTTTGTAGATTAAGATCTTCGTATAGTTCCTCTTATTAACAAGTAACGAAGTGCCTAAGCAATTACTTCTTGAATTCGCCAAAGAAATAAAGGCTAGAATAAACCTTGCTAGGGACTAGCAAGGAGTAAGCATGGGGGTATGATAACACCACGCAAGGGGGTAGTAATTAGGTTGAATATGGCCCATATTTAGAATAAAAGGCACAACATAAAGTAGAATAGGAGCATTGCATGCATCAAGTACCAAGATTGCTTATAAACTGTATTAATGGCCATTTGTGTAAAGCATTTGTCAAAGAAGGCCTCAGATGAGCAATCGGACCGCACGGATGGATTCAGGACGACGAACGGAGTCTAACGGACTCAAAATCGGCCAAATCCGACATCCGGAGCTCCCATAATGGGCCCAAGAAATCCTGACCGTTGATCTGGAGATCAACGGCCTAGAACGCGCCACGTCGCCCCGCCCCCGCCGCCCGCACGCCCCCAAGCCAGCCAAGGACGCATCTCGGCCGTTGATCTTCGATCGAACGGCCGAGATCCGCGCGCTCGCCCGCGGTCGCCGCGACAAAGCGCGGGCGTGGCGCAACGGTTAGCGTGCACGCCCGCGTCGCGGCGACGCGCGTTCGAATCGCGCGGAGCGGAAATCACTTGCGGGCGAAGGGCGCGGCAAAATTGAGCCGCGCGATCAGAAGCGAGCGGCTAGGATCGCGCCACGCGGCGCGACGACAGCGCCCCACCTCCCACGCGCGCGCGCACGCACGCACGCCCGAAGCGCGATCCCAGCGCAGGCGCGGGAGGATCTCAGCCGTCCGATCATCAATCGGACGGCTCTCGTTCGACGTCCACGGATCGCGCCTGAAGAGAGAGAGGGGCGGGCGGCTGACCGGCGGCAGAAGGCCTTCACCGACGTATATGGAAGCGGTTTTAGCGACGTTCTGGATGTCGCTAAAGCACATTCTTCTTTTAGGAAGCCCTTAACTCTATTTAAACCCCCTTCTACCACCATTCAAGGATCCTCTCCCACTTGCAACTACTCCACTCCTCTCCTAGCTAGTCTTAGGCACTCTTGTAATCGCCGGAGACGACGAGCCGCCGACGGAGCCTCCTCCACCGCCGTGGCTGCCTCGTCGCTCTCCACTCTCTCTCTACCTCTCTCTCTCTCTTTTAAAGCTTTCATTTACTTTTGTTGAAGCATGTATTTAATATTGTAAACCATGAACTATGAATGCATGTTTAATGAAATTATTTTTCATTTAGTTGCCTTTTTAATTTCTGTTTAAAGTGCATGATCAAAACCAAATAGCTTTCTAACCCTAAACTCTCTCTATCTCTCGCTTTTCAAAACCGTTTCTTTCGCAAGCAAAACTCCGCCTTTTTCGTGACAACAAGTGGTAAACAAAATCCGATTTCCACGCCTCCCTGAGATCGACACTCGGACTCACCTCCGTTTACTTCTTTTAAAACCGACGTATCAAGTGCAACTATAACGACACCTCTTAACACACACGCACGAAGGCACGTCAAGTACCTAAGCCCTTTTTCAATTTCTAACAGCAAACGAATTCTCCAAAGGTAGGCAATTGACATCTAAAAGTCAAACATTTCTACTTACTTCTAAATCCACTACAAACATATCCAGAAAGAAAATATTATGTTGAGAACATTCTACATCTTGTATAGATTGCAAAAGCTCTTTTCTAAAGATCTTAAAAAATGAAATAATATGTTAAGATTCAATTGTCGGAAGCAAAAGCTGGTATTTTCCCTAAAAATGCATTCCAAACAAGGTCTTCATGATAGATCTTGACACCAACATAAATTGACCCATCATCATTATCTTGACACTATATTAGAAACAAAAACCAAATGAATCAATATTTTAATCTAGCAAATCAATCATATTGATTGAGGAAGTCTCAACTCAAATCTTCCTCCTACTGCTACGTAGCATGCTTGTTACAATTTGGAGTTCAAACCTCATTCATGGAAAGCTAACATCAATGTCAAAAAATATAATGGGCATAAGATAACCATCCTATGTATGAACACTCACTCTGTGGATCTTTGCAATGACAAATGAAAGGAAGTAAAATTTATCTCAACATAACCATCCTGTATGTGCATATCATATATAACTCTATCAAGAAAACACATATAAAATCAATCTAGCCTAAATGACCTTACATATAACGAAGTAAAAAGAAAGACCACAACCAAGGTCTTCATGATAGAGCTAGACACCAACATGAATGGACCCACGTGGAGAATGCAATAAGAAGAAAGGCTAGCATCAATCGAGGTAATCTCCACTATAACCATTATCACAAATTTAGAGCAACCTTCTCTCAAAATTGGACAAACATGCAGCTGCCCATTAACCAATTGCGTGAGCATTATTTAGTCATGCATCAGATATAAAAAAGACAAACACACTAGCAAGATAGAAAAATAAAGTAGGTAAATCAAGGAAAGAATTGTCAATGTAGGAGAAGAGTTGACCCAATCTGAATGTTAGCTGAATGCTACCCAATCAAGCTTCTCCTCTCCCACTTTTATCACGAGAGAGAGAGAGAGAGAGAGAGAGAGAGAGAGGCCACCCCAAGCTTTTAAATAACCTTCCTCCTTCCCTTTCCTTTTCCTGTTTTTTCCCAACTCAGATATCAAGGAGCTAGTTCATCCAATCATGAGAACAAAAACCCAGCAGTCTCCCCAGAAAGGACAATACTCATGAACATGATTGCTCCCTCCACTAAATGTTAATACTCCCTAAGAATGACATTCAAAAAAACAAAGAACGGCCACCACCAAACTCCAAAAACTATCTTTCCCAGGAACCCAACTTCTTTCAGAAAAAAAAAAAAAACCCACTACCACCAATAGAAAGGGCAGCACAATCACTTGCAATGACATAAAATCATGCCTTTTTTTAAATAAAAAAGGGGGAAAAAATCTAAGGGGTAGTGAGATGGAGAAGGGCATGATCATGTCTGTGGGGAAGAAAATCAAGCAGTGGACGCTGCTCTTAGCAAAAGAATGTGAAGAATTACCTAAGATTGAAAGAAGGAAAATGAAACTTAAATCTATTTTGAAAATCTAATAAAAGGAACCCAGTTTTCTCCAGCCTAGAGAAGTGTGCCATGTTGAATTTTTAATTCAATGTATGAACAAATATATGCATTAGGTATTCATATAATCAATCAACATATAAAAGACTATCATATACTGTCCATCACTAAAGTGATCAAGTTAGGTTTTATTGCAGGTATAGGTATAAAATGCAAAAAGATGATGTGATTATATTTATACATGTGCAGAGATCCAATTGTGAAGTGTAACTTCTCGATGGGCGAAGTTGCAATTCACACTAATTGTTGTTTTATTTGGGAGTTTTGGTCCCCAAGGGAACCACTAATCAGACCTAGGATCAATCCTATCATGACCCAAGGGTGAAGAAAGAGATAGGACGAAGAAGGACTTCTTCTTCAAAGGATTCTCACTCTAATCAAGTGGTAATCATATCCCTTGGAGGCCCATCCTCATATTCTGTGGTCCTTTCTTCTTGTCTTCAAGATGAACACAGGTATTGTATCCCTTCTCAAATAGCAAACAGGTGAAGATAGTCATTCATGAATGTTTGTGAGATTTGTTAATGGAGTTTATTCATTAACTAAACTTGTCATGCAGTTCCTTATGGATGTGATGGATTTCTATTCAGATAATTGTTATTTGCTCTATATCAGATTTGCATATACCTGTGTATTTGGATAGACAATTCATCTTCTTAGAAAACTCATAACATGTTCTATAACTAACACAAGTATCGGTACTTATAATGAGTACCGGTACATATAAGATACTATTTTGGACCATTAAGCATATTGTAGATTGCTAGTACCGGTACATACAAGCTACATATCAGCTCCAAGTCATCCTAAATCCAAAACTGGGACTTACATGTATAGGTACACATCATGAGTATCGAAACATATGAGTCCCAGATCAGGTTCTGGATTTGAA
The DNA here is from genome assembly GCA_037157565.1 of Thalassia testudinum. Classification (NCBI taxonomy): domain Eukaryota; kingdom Viridiplantae; phylum Streptophyta; class Magnoliopsida; order Alismatales; family Hydrocharitaceae; genus Thalassia; species Thalassia testudinum. The sequence goes on along the minus strand of JAZHRO010000039.1, from coordinate 96,748,560 downwards.
GTTACTATAACCTATAGCTCACAAGTACCGGTATTGGTCATTAGTATCGATATTAGTAGGCTACAGGTGGTGTATCCAGTACTCAACAAGTACCGGTACTCTTCATGAGTACCGGTACTCTTCATGAGTACTGGTACTCGTTAAGATCAGTTCTTTCCTGGAGTGATACCAGTACTCACTAAGTATCGGTACTCAACATGAGTATCGATACATAGTGAGTACTAGATGAGTACTCATCTGGACATGAATTCTAAATTGTAGCTTATGAGTACCAGTACCTAGCATTAGTACCGGTACTTGTTTGGATATAGAACTCATAACTATCACTTATGGATACTGGTACTTGTAACGACCCGATTCCCGATTCCCTACGAGACACAAGAACCGGACCGACTCGACTAATCCCAAGACCTAGTCGTCCAATGAGGAAGTAACCAAAAGAGCAGTAAAATAAACTACATTCAGCATGAATATAACTAGCAATAACAAAATACAACAGTAAGAAAAAGGAACTACTACAGTATATACCACCGCAACAGTAGAACAACAATTATATACATAACATGAAGCTACAAGTAAGAAATACAGGGAGTAAACAAGAATTACTCACTACAGTGGAAAAGGGGTACAAAAAGAACTGCGGTAACTCTACTGGACCCTACTCGGCCCAGCGTCCTCTGCAGCCGCTGACCCTGGCTACTCAACACCTGGTCCTGAAAAGTAACGAGTGTAACATGTCAGCGAGACGCTGAGTAGAGTGGCAACTAAAACTAAAGAAACAGTAGAGTGTACAGTAGCTGTTATATTTTACTTTCTGTAATTACATCTTTCTATTATTTCACGATTTATTTATTTCTCAGATCCGTCACTTGATCTCGAATGTTCCTCGTGGGAACGATCTTGATTGCAGTTTATTCCGAAAAGTAGAAGTAACACGTGGTGCTCTCCTGGCCGAGAGAGTCCCCCGTGGTGGTCCTACCCCCAGTCAACCACCCCAAGGTCGCTGACAGACGTAACAGTGACTACGGCACGCGCGATAAGCGCATGGGTAGCTACCCAGCACTGGCACGCGGTCAGTTGTTTCCGTTAACAGGTGCGCCCCAAAGCATAGCACGGAACCAGTATAGGGCAGAGTCCTCTCAGTAACAGGGGTCTAGCCCCTCCACAGTCCACGCACCCTCGCCTGACTACCTTGGTTTGCCCAGTGGGCTTAACCAGTCGGTGTAGGAGTGCTAGCAGAACCCCGGGGCCTGTGGGGTAGTTAGTGCTCTCCCTACACTAGTAGCTCTCCTCGGTACTGTGTATACGAGGGCCAAAAGTCGATACAAAGTGGCCAGTTCTAACCCCGGGTTCCTGGGGCGGCTGGCTCCGCTCCGCACTAAACAGGGGAATAATGGCTCTCCTTGGTACTCCGTACTCAAGGGCTAGCTCACTTCCCCAGTTACGTTTTCATGTCTCATTCCATATAATTTCAGGAGTCCTACTCCTTAATTCCTCGTAGGGTTCATGCTCATGTTTCACAGGCCAAGCCATTTTATGTTTCACCGTTCCAATTTTTCGTTCATACAACCCGTGTTCTCAATCATATTTATTCATTCATAACAGGCAGCTGTTAAACCAATTCACAGGCAGCTATTTATTTCCTTTCCACTTTTCCAAGACTGCAACATATATATTCCACTAGTTTTCCAGTCCTAGGATTCATGCCGTTCCCTAGGATCTATCATTCAATCTAGTTTCCAGTCTTAGGTTTCATGCAATACCCTAGGATCTACCATTCAATCTAGTTTCCAGTCCTAGGTTTCATGCAATACCCTAGGATCTACCATTCAATCTAGTTTCTCAGTCCTAGGGTTCATGCAATGCCCTAGACGCTATTAATTGTTCCATAATTGTAACAAATTTGATTAAGTAAATTAAAAGCCACTCTACCAGCTACAACGGGAGTACTGGGGGCGTGGTCGGAATTCCCACGCGCCTCCGCAATCCCCGAGAATGCAATGGGACGGTGTCCTAACAAAATGATCAGACACGAGGAGTTTCTCAGAACGGTACACAATTACTATAAACAGGTAGGGATTTCATTCTGGAAAGAACGCAACTCGAAACGTGGAAAACGGACTTCGAACGGGCCCAAAACGGGTCAAAAACAACGAAACAGTCCAAAATCAGACGTCTGGAACCTCTTCTAGACATCTTAAAATGTGGGTCAGAGTGTACCTTCTTTCTGTGTAGTCCCTCAGACGTCCAGAAGCCTGCGGGGGCGTCTGGCTTAGTTCCCAGACGTCTGATGGTCACCCCGGACGTCTGGAAGTCCTTCCTGTCATCTGGCACTGCGGCCAGACATCCGATTCACGTGGGATAGCGAGTCCTCGCGCCCTCCCGAGCAGAACCTGCATGCACCCACCCTGCTCTCAGTACGACGGTTCGCAGGCGAAGGCATGGCAGACGGCAGCATGGCCGTACACGCGAAAAAGGAAGAAGGTAGAAATATCTTACCGGCCAGACATCTGGACAGTCCTCCAAACGTTTCCACCGTAGTCTGGTCGTAAGCACAGATGTCTAATTCTGGAAAATTTTCCAGAATCAGAGCCTGACTCGCTCTTTGCCCGCGACGCACGGCCGCGTCGTGCCCCGTCTGCCTGCTGCTCTAGCTGCAGCAGTCCCTCTGCGACACTCCACGCCTGCTGCTCCCCCCCGCCGGCCGGCTCTAGCTGCCCCGGCAAGCTCAAGCCCTCACGGTTGAGCATCTCCTCCCTCGCGCAACACCTCCTCCCGCACACTCGCCGCGGCCGCAGCTGCCGCCGCTCGCTCGCTCGCGCTCTCGCACCGGCTGGGAGAAGAAGGAGAAGGCCGGGGAGGAGATGAGGGTGAGGGAGAGGGCGAGGGGCCTTATAAGGCCGTGCGGGGAGAGAGAGAGAATCACTACGGCCTGCAGGAGGAGAGAGGGAAAAGAGCGGCGGGTGCAGGTCTGCGCGCGCATGCGCTCAGACGCAACTCCGTATGCCGCAAAAATTTAATACCAGACGTCTGGAAAGGGTTCTAGACGTCTGATCAGACGTCTGGGCCACTTCCCAGACGTCTTAAAAACCCATCTTGAGGCCGCATTTGTAACAATATAACAAACTCAAAGGAAGTTTCGTCCTCGAAACTTGCGCTAACTAGGGTGCGGAAAAGAACGACATATAAAAACATAACAAACTCAAAGAGGACTGAAGCCGGTCCGAAAAGACGTACCCGCGAAGAGCTCCGGGTACCACTCCCGCATTGCCGCCTCAGGTTGCCAGGTTGCCTCCTCGTACCGCTGGCTCCTCCACAAAACCTTCACCAGGGGTACTTGCTTTCGTCTCAAACTGCGGACGGCTCGGTCAAGAATCTGCACTGGCTGCTCAGGGTAGGTCAGGTCGTCGCCCACCTCAACGCTCTCGTGACTCAGTACATGACTGGGATCGGCTACGTACTTCCTGAGGTTGGACACGTGGAACACGTCGTGCACACTAGAAAGTTGAGGAGGGAGGGCAAGTCTGTAAGCAACGGGTCCAACCCGCTCCAGGACCTCAAAGGGCCCCACGAACCTCGGTGCGAGCTTCCCTCTCACTCCAAACCGCTGCAGGCCCTTCATGGCCGAAACACGAAGGAAGACGTGGTCCCCAACCTCAAACAGCACCTCTCTGCGTCTCTAATCCGCGTAGCTCTTCTGCCTGCTCCTGACAGTACGAAGTCGCCTGTGGATCTGCTCGACTACCTCCTGACTCTACCGGATCAACCTGGGGCCAACCTCCCAATTGGTCCCTACCTCAACCCAACTCAAGGGTGCTGTACACCTCCATCCGTATAGAGCCTTGTAGGGAGCCATGCCGATGCTCGAGTGATAGCTATTGTTGTATGCAAACTCCGCCAGGGGCAAGTGCTCCTCCCAAGAGCCCCTCCAGTCCAGTACACAGGCACGCAAAAGGTCCTCAAGTGTCTGTATCGTGCGCTCAGACTGTCTGTCCGTCTGGGGGTGGTAAGCTGTACTAAATCTCAACTGCGTCCCCAGGGCCTGCTGGAACTCAGTCCAGAACTGGGACGTAAAGCGGGTATCCCGATTGGATACGATCTCCCTCGGAACTCCGTGTAGTCATACCACGTCGCTGATATACCTCTCCGCCAACTGTGCTGGTCCCAAAGTAACTCGAATCGGCAAAAATCCTGCCGTCTTCGTCAGTCTATCCACAATTACCCAGACTGCGTCGTGTCCTCGCTGGGTAACAGGTAACCCCACCACCAAGTCCATGGTGATGCTCTCCCACTTCCACTGCCTCAACCTTGGCTGGGTCCACCACCAAGCCGTCCCCAGAGATCACATGACCTAAGAAGGTCATCTCCCTCAACCAGAACTCGCACTTGCTATATTTGGCGTACAGCCTACGTCGTCTCAGTGTGTCCAGAACCATCCGCAAGTGCTGTCCGTGCTGCGTATGATCTTGAGAATAGATGAGTGCGTCATCAATAAATACCACCACGAACTGGTCCAAGTACAGTCTAAACACCCAGTTCATCAGGTCCATGAAAGCAGCGGGGGCATTGGTCAGCCCAAACGACATGACCAAAAACTCGTAGTGTCCGTACCGGGTGCGGAAAGCTGTCTTGGAGACGTCTGCCTCCCTGATCCTCAACTGGTGATATCCAGACCTCAAGTCGATCTTGGAGAACACCGTGGCACCCCGCAACTGGTCAAACAAGTCGTCGATCCTCGGCAGCGGATATCTGTTCTTGATGGTGACCCTATTCAGCTGTCGGTAGTCTACACAAAGGCGTAGGGTACCATCCTTCTTCTTCACAAATAGTACCGGGGCTCCCTAGGGAGACGCACTGGGCCTCACGAAACCCTTCTCCAAAAGATCCTGCAACTGAGACTTGAGCTCTCGTAGCTCAAGCGGTGCCATCCGGTATGGAGCGGTGGAGATGGGGCTGGTCCCTGGTACTAATGTGATCTCAAACTCGATCTCACGCTCGGGCGGTAGTCCTGGCAACTCGTCTGGGAACACGTCAGGGTACTCTCTGACCACCGGGATGCTCTGAAAGTCTGCCACAAGGCTGGGCTCTGCCATCACACAAACTAGGAGCCCTCACACCCCTGGTTCAAAAGTCTCGCCTCCCGAAGTGCCGAAATGCACCTGAAGCCTCCGTCCACTGGCTGTCCGTGAAACTCGAAAGAAGGCAACTCCGGTATGGAGAAGACAATCTTCCTCCCAAAACAGTCCACCAAAGCGTAGTAAGCGGACAGCCAGTCCATCCCCAGAATGACGCCAAAGTCCTCCATCTATATCAAAATCAGGTCAGCTGGCAGACTATGTCCCCCGACACTGACCTCGCAGCCCGTGTACACCTCCTCAGCTACAAACAGCGTATAGTCCTGGCCCAGCCTAACTGCGAAACTAGCTGCGACAAACGAGTGCGTAGTGCCGAAATCGAAAAGTGTGTAAACGAGTCTGCCGGAAACTGAAACCATACCTGCCACCACTGATCCCGAAGCTCTGGCATCCCTGTGTGTCAGGGCGTTGATACGCCCCTCAGCTCTAGGTGCAGACGAAGCAGCCACACTCTGCGTCGGACGGGTAGGTGCTGGCCGGTACCCTCCTCATGACTGCTGTCCTCCTCCCCGCACCTGGGAACCGTGGCCTCCTGCGCGCCCTCCAATGCTCTGCGCGGGAAGTATCTGCTGGCCTCCTGCCCTAGACGAGCAGTCCCTCCTGATGTGGCCCGGCTGACCACATTGGTAGCAGAGGGGAACCCAACTCCTGCCCTCAGTGGGTCCCTACTGTCGGCTGGGCGGGGGTACGGTGCTGGCAACTGGCCCCTGTCAAGGGCGCCCAAAGGCCACTGATGGCCCTGCAAAACGTGACGGCTTTCCTGCGGACGCCACGTGTCTCCTCTCTCGCCGGCCCTGTGAAAAGTCTGGCTGGAAGGGCCTCTTCTGCCCGCCGTCAGTGTCTCGCGCGGACGGGTTGGTCTCCTCGTAGGTCATAGCTGCCTCCACCACCCTCAAAAATGTAGGCAGCTTCAGGGGTTTGACATACCCCTGAATCGCAGGCCGGAGCCCCTTGGTGAACCTCCAAAGGCGCTCCTCCTCAGTGGTTACCGCTGTCGCTGCAAAGCGGGACAGCTCCAGAAAACGCGTGCGGTACGCGCTCACGGTCATCGTCCCCTGGCAGAGAGTGTGGAACTCCCGCCTCCTCTGGTCCTGCCCCGTCTGGGGAAAGTACTGCTCCCAGAAGAGGGTGACGAACCGATCCAAGGTCGGCTCGTCCCTCTCCTGTCCCCTGACAACCCTCCACCACCTGTGTGCCGCACTCTCCAGCTGGTACGTGGCAAAGGCCACGCGGCACTCCACCGGGGGGCGAAGGGTGTCGAAAATCTTCTGAAGCTGCTCGAGCCAGTCCTCTGCCTCGGTCGGATCCTCATCCCCCTTGAAGGAGGGGGACTTCACCTTCCAGAACTGCCCGAAGAGCTCGAAGTGGCGCTGCAGTGGAGATGCTGGTGCACCTCCAGGCAAAGGTGCCTCGTGCATAGAATTGTCGGAGGAAGGTGGGGGCGGTGGCGGCCCATCCCCTCCCCCGTGTCCAGCGCCACGTCCGTCGTGTGGTCCCACAGAGGACTCCCCCTCCGCAGCCCTAGGGTGAGGCCCTCAGGGCGGTGGGTGGAGCTCCTCTCGCACAATGTCCCGTATCAGCTGGGCGAGGTCCTGGGCCTGAATGCCCGGGAGCAGTGGCTGGTCTACTAAGGCGTCGACAGCAGCACGCCTACCTCGCCGACCTCGTCCTCGGCCGCGCCCGCGGCCCGCCTCGCTAGTCCCGCGACGAGGCATCTCCTGCAAGGAGACGCGAAACAAAACGGAAACACATCAATATGGAATGATACCTAACGAAAACCTCTAAGAGCTCATGTCAAAAGATATGTTATGGTGGCTACTTTAGTTATAGACATGTGAATTGGTTATTTTCCAGTCAGTTGATTCACTTCTCAGGACAACCTTGCTCTGATACCATCTTGTAACGACTCGATTCCCGAGTCACTACGAGACACGAGAATCGGATCGACTCGACTAATCCCAAGACCTAGTCGTCCAACAAGGAAGTAACCAAAAGAGCAGTAAAATAAACCACATTCAGCATGAATATAACTAGCAGTAACAAAATACAGCAGTAAGAAAAAGGAACTATTACAGTATATACCACCACAACAGTAGAACAACAATTATATACATAACATGAAGCTACAAGCAAGAAATACAAGGAGTAAACAAGAATTACTCACTACAGTGGAAAAAGGGTACAAAAAGACTGCGGTAACTCTACTGGACCCTACTCAGCCCAGCGTCCTCTACAGCCGCTGACCCTGGCTACTCAACACCTGGTCCTGAAAAGTAACGAGTGTAACATGTCAGCGAGACGCTGAGTAGAGTGGCAACTAAAACTAAAGAAACAGTAGAGTGTACAGTAGTTGTTATATTTTACTTTCTATAATTACATCTTTCTATTATTTCATGATTTATTTATTTCTCAGATCCTTCACTTGATCTCGGATGTTCCTCGTGGGAACGATCTTGATTGCAATCTATTCCGAAAAGTAGAAGTAACACGTGGTGCTCTCCTGGCCGGGAGAGTCCCCCGTGGTGGTCCTACCCCCAGTCAACCACCCCAAGGTCGCTGACAGACGTAACGGTGACTACGGCACGCGCGATAAGCGCACGGGTAGCTACCCCGCACTGGCACTCGGTCAGTCGTTTCTGTTAACAGGTGTGCCCCAAAGCACAACACGGAACCAGTGTAGGACAGAGCCCTCTCAATAACACGGGTCTAGCCCCTCCACAGTAACCAAACCCGGGTCTCGCCCCTCCACAGTCCGCGCACCCTCGCCTGACTACCCTGGTTTGCCTAGTGGGCCTAACAAGTCGGTGTAGAAGAGCTAGCAGAACCCCGGGGCCCATGGGGTAGCTAGTGCTCTCCCTACACTAGTAGCTCTCCTCGGTACTGTGTACACGAGGGCCAAAAGTCAATACAAAGTGGCCAGTCCTAACCCCGAGTCCCTGGGGTGGCTGGCTCCGCTCTGCACTAAATAGGGGAATAATGGCTCTCCTTAGTACTCCGTACTCAAGGGCTAGCTCACTTCCCCAGTTACGTTTTCATGTCTCATTCCATATAATTTCAGGAGTCCTACTCCTTAATTCCCCGTAGGGTTCATGCTCATGTTTCACAGGCCAAGCCATTTTATGTTTCACCGTTCTAGTTTTTCATTCGTACAACCCGTGTTCTCAATCATATTTATTCATTCATAATAGGCAGCTGTTAAACCAATTCACAGGCAGCTATTTATTTCCTTTCCACTTTTCCAAGACTGCAACATATATATATTCCACTAGTTTTCCAGTCCTAGGATTCATGCCGTTCCCTAGGATCTATCATTCAATCTAGTTTCCAGTCGTAGGTTTCATGCAATACCCTAGGATCTACCATTCAATCTAGTTTCCAGTCCTAGGTTTCATGCAATACCCTAGGATCTACCATTCAATTTAGTTTCTCAGTCCTAGGGTTCATGCAATGCCCTAGACGCTATTAATTGTTCCATAATTGTAAAAAATTTGATTAAGTAAATTAAAAGCCACTCTACCAGCTACAACGAGAGTACTGGGGGCGTGGTCGGAATTCCCACGCACCTCCGCAACCCCTGAGAATGCAATGGAACGGGGTCCTAACAAAATGATCAGACATGAGGAGTTCCTCAGAACGGTACACAATTACTGTAAACGGGTAGGGGATTTCATTCTGGAAAGAACGCAACTCGAAACGCGGAAAACGGACTCCGAACGGGCCCAAAACGGGTCAAAAACGACGAAACAGTCCAAAATCAGACGTTTGGAACCTCTTCTAGACATCTTAAAATGTTGGTCAGAGTGTACCTTCGTTCTGTGTAGTCCCTCAGACGTCCAAAAGCCTGCAGGGGCGTCTGGCTTAGTTCCCAGACGTCCGATGGTCACCCCGGACGTCTGGAAGTCCTTCCCGTCGTCTGGCACTGCGGCCAGACGTCCGATTCACGTGGGATGGCGAGTCCTCGCGCCCTCCCGAGCAGAACTTGCATGCACCCACCCTGCTCTCAGTACGACGGTTCGCAGGTGAAGGCGTGGCGGACGGCCGCATGGCCGTACACGCGAAAAAGGAAGAAGGTAGAAATTCTTACCGTCCAGACGTCTGGACAGTCCTCCAGACATCTCCACCGTCGTCTGGTCATAAGCACAGACGTCTGATTCTGGAAAATTTTCTAGAATCAGAGCCTGACTCGCTCTCCGCCTGCGACGCACGGCCGCGTAGCGCCCCGTCCGCCTGCTGCTCGAGCTGCAGCAGTCCCTCTGCGACACTCCACGCTTGCTGCTCCCCCCTGCCGGCCGACTCTAGTTGCCCCGGCAAGCTCGAGCCCTCACAGTCGAGCGTCTCCTCCCTCGCGCAACACCTCCTCCCGCACACTCGCTGTGGCCGCTGCTGTCGCCGCTCGCTCGCGCTCTCACACCGGCTGGGAGAAGGAGAAGGCCGCGGAGGAGATGAGGGTGAGGGAGAGGGTGAGGGGCCTTATAAGGCCGCGCGGGGAGAGAGAGAGAATCGCTGCGGCCTGCAGGAGGAGAGAGGGAAAAAGAGGTAAAAGAGCGGCGGGTGCAGGTCTGCGCGCGCATGTGCGCAGACGCAATTCCGTACGCCGCAAAAATTTAATACCAGACGTCTGGAAAGGGTTCCAGACGTCTGATCAGACGTCTGGGCCACTTCCCAGACATCTTAAAAACCCGTCTTGAGGCCGCATTCGTAACAGTACTGGTTCATCAGTACCAATACTTAGTATATGTTATACCGGTATTGGTATATCAATATCTGTACCCAAACAGTATAAAGTCCAATTGAGACAAGTTATGGTACAGGTCTATCCTAAGTTAGAGGTGAGTTAATTTCAGTTAAGCTGAACACCAACATGGCATACTCGTCGATAGGGGTATAAACCATAATACTCACATTCTAGTGTGGCTCCCTCCCCTGTTCTACTCCGATTCCCCTTCCAAGCAACTAAAAACCATCCACAATGCTCTCCACAACTTAGAAGGACAGATAGATAGATAGATAGCTAGAGAGAGAGAGAGAGCTCCTTCTCTATTGGGAGTGCCTCACGTGTCTCTATTCACAACCATTGTTTGGTCACCCAAATCATGACCCAACTCTTTGCTATAGTAGTAGAGGTCACGTTTTGATCTGAAAACCCATCATTAACAAAATGGATTGTGCGCACTCTTCCACCACTACTGAGGAAGGCGAGATTGAACCTGAAGGTGTTCGAGGAGAAGAAGCAATGGAGAGATAAGCAATGGAGATCGACCCCCCCCCCCTTTGATACCAGAGGTCGACCCTCCTGCTGGGGTTCTCTTCCCGCAGGGTGACATGGATCACAGGGGAGATGGGAAGATTACGCTCGAAGTGCTCAACGGAGAGGTAGGTGATGGAGTAGCGGGGGTGGAGGGCCAGGACGGCGGCGGTGGGGAGGAGGGCGAGGAGGAGGTAAAGGCATTGTTTAGGGTGTCAGGGTAGCTATGGAAGGGAAGAGGCTTTAAAATAAGGTACATTTTTTTCAATATTTACATCAAATTGCCATTGAGTGGTGACGCTACGGTGACAACTACAGTGCTACACACACCCAACTCACCACGTCGCTTAATAGATATTATGAAAGCGATGGTAAAGTAACGGCTACAATGCTGCACACACCCAACTCACCACACCACTTAATAGATATTATGAATTTGTAAAGAAAAATTTTTGCAATGATAAATGGTGGTTAGTGGGTCATTTCATGTTAAAAGTTTGTTACATTTGTTGTTTTGGATCATTTTGCCCTTGGGGCTTTTTTTCGCAAGGGGTGAAGTATTGCACTGTGTAATGTTTATCGAGCTACGTTAAATCAAAATTATTACTTTTCCTGTTCACCATTTGTACTTTACATAAATTAACGAAATCATTATATGCAATTAGAAATGGGATTTTTTTTTATTACGAGCATCTGAAATCGTGCCATGAACGAAGTTGTTACCTGATAAGCGCTCGAAATTGTGCATGTAGAATTACTTATGAAGGAACTCCCAAAGTAAACAATCAAAATGCCACCTGTGGAGTAGAAATGCAGAATTGACATCCCTAAAAATGGGGAGCTAACAATGACAAGGAAAGCAACCTTGCAAATTAAGCTTTGCAAGCCATGCATGCCCTATGTTGACAAAATTAACTGAGATCACTACGACAAGGATGGATTTTAAGACAATGTGGGCACCCTGATAAGCCTTTTCAGTATGCCCAAAATAAATGAAAGCACAATCCATGGAATAATTGAAGGCATATTCCCATAGATAAATCAAAGGAGACTTCATGTAGGAAAAAACAATTATAAGTAGGAGCTTTTTCTTGGGTATAAACAATTGTAGATAAGCCAATTATAAGCAAGTTGGGAATGGACAAGAAACCTGAGAAGGAAAATGATGGGAAAACAACACATGCGGAAATGAAAATAGCTCATCTTTCATAAGTAGGTGCCTTTTCTTGGGTAGATTGAAATGGAAGCAAGAATCCAACTTCTTTTTAATACCACCAGCCCCTTGCAATGGATGAAATTATTGAAAAAAAATTCGTGCAGAGAAGAAAAGAAGTTATCTTTGCTAAGTAGCAGCTTCTTTCTTGGGCACCCTGATATGCAAGCAAGAATCAAACTCTTTTTCTGTACCGCCAGCCACTCGCAAAGAATGAAGGAAAATTATGTAAATTGAACTCATGCAAATACAGAAAGAACCCATTTCTTTCCTAAGTAGGAGCTTTTCTTGGGCACCCTAACATAGAAGCAATTCCTACTTTTTTTCATACCACGAGCCCCTTGCAATGGATGAAAGAAAGCCATTGAAAAAAAAACAAGCGGAGAAGAGACGAGGTTATCTTTGATAAGTTGATGCTTCTTTCTTAGGCACCTTGAAATGAAATCAAAAATCAAACCTTGCTTCCATACCACCAACCTCTTGCAAAGAATGAAGGAAAATTATGTAAAATGAACTCATGCAGATTTGAAAAGTAGTAAAAGAGACACACGTTGCAATGCGTTTTGCAACACACCAATGAGATTTGTGACTTCAACTAGTGCATTTGATTTTCCATCGGTGGAAATCACTTTTCACCATTGAAAAATCACTTTTCAAGTGAAATCACGTTCTAAGTTGAAAAAGCATTTTCCACCAGTGAAAAGGTAAACACGCCAGTATATTTTGATTTTCAATCAATATATTTTGATTTTCAACTGGTATATTTTGATTTTCAACCGATTGAAAATCATTTCCAATCGATGTGTTTTTGGTCTGCTTGATTTTCAACCAGTTGATTTTACTTTTCAACAGGTGGAAAATGGGTTTCCAACTAGTGTATTTTGGTTTACTTAATTTTCAACCTGTTGATTTTCCTTTCCAACCAGATTTTCAATCGGTTGATTTTCCTTTTCATCTTGCAAAAAATAGGTTTTCACTTAAAAAGTGAAAAGTGATTTCACCTATGGGTTTGATTTAGGGTTTGGAGTTTAGGGCTTAGGTTTAAGATTTAGGGGTTAGGGTTTAGGGTTTAGATTTATAGAAAATGATTCTTCACCTATTGAAAATCAGTTGAAACACACCGGTTGAATGTCTCTTGGTTAGGCAGGAACGTGCGTTGCAAAACACATTGCAGCACACATTTCCCTACACATGTCCTTTCATAAGGAGCTTTTCTTGGGCACCGTGAATTGCAAGAAAGAATCAAACTCTTTTTCATGCCACCATACATTCGCAAAGAATAAAGGAAAATTATGTAAAAAGAACTCATGCAAACAAGAAAAGAACTTATATTTGATAATTAGAAGCTTTTCCTTGGGTAGTCTGAAATGCAATTAGGAATTCAACTATTGTTAGGTAAATTTGTTGGCTCAGATATCTATTTGAATTATGGGGAAGCTCATTGGTTTCACATACTCCCATGTGGGCTACCCCAATAGGGGTTAGCAACCAATTTTGATGCAAGCCATACCATGTTTGTAGCCTATAAACCATCCACTTGGAGTTGCGTGGAACACATCCTCCTATCCAAACCAAGCGAATTGTGTTTCTTATCATGGAATTGTTTGTAATGCATGTGACCCTCTACTTCAACATGTTCACATCACTCTGGAGCTTTCTTCATTGAAGAGTATCACCAAAACCACAAACAATTAGAGTATGAAGGAGAAATATAAACTCATATGTAAGTAGGTCAGGCAAAAGTACAATCTCATAGTGTGTAAGAGGTCCTTCAAACCTACATAATGCAACAACCAAAGGTTCAAAAATGTAAGTTCATAGAGTAGATAGGCTAAATATAAGGGCTACTAAAGTGGTATGACCATTTGAGAGTTGTGGCCATGGTGCATGCCAAGTCACTGTCTCTAGAATGATAAATTCCACATCTTGTCTACTATATTGGCAGTAGCAGATTGGCTTTCCACCTCCCAAACTCGAACCTCAACCTTGAGCTCATCAATTCTCTCCTGCAACCTAATGGATTCTTGATGGCATTCCTTCAGTTGCTTCTCCAATAGCTTCCTATGCAAGGTTCAAAGTGCCGATATCGATGTCGTACCGATAAATTTCCAAGTGTGCGTATCGTGGGCATGCTGTGGAAATGCCCGTGTATTGAATCAAGTTATTGAGGTTATCGATAACCCAAAATTATTTATATTAATACTTTCCATGTTGGAGATCTAATCCATCAGGACGGCTAGCAGCCGCAATAGCAATAGTAGCAAAGTGCAGCAATAGCAACAGTGTGTGCCAGAAGCACCTGTATGCTGACGGTTTCATCGTCATGTCAGTGAAACACCTGCATATCAACATCTTTTTCGTGTTGATATGCCTTTTGCTCAAAATTGACCATATCGAGGCAGGTCGCTGCTATCATGGCCCATTCCCGACTCCTTACAAAACCCAAGAATGGGTTGCCTTGATGAACCCCAAGACCCAGTCGTCCAGCGAGAAATAATCGAATACATATTCATTTCACAACCACACAAGTAATGTGACTAAGCAACAAAAATAAAAATTGACAGTAAAGCAAGAGAATGGCAATTACCATAATATTACAGGCCATCATAATAGAACTAGTATAGTATGATCGAAATATAACTGAAATAATATGAACTACAGAAACTCACTACAACACTAGTAGAAGGAAACTATAACTGGGCTCGACTAGGCTCAGCGCCCTCAATAGCTAGTGGCTCTGGCTGCTCGAATCCCTTACCTGTATAAGGTTATAACATCTAGAGTCAGCTAACACTGAGTAGAGTGGTGGTTAAAACATGTTATGTAGCTTAACAAGCATCTTAAAAATATTATCTTCCGGTTCCAGTTATCTTATTACGTGTTGCTGATCTGAGTATTCTAATCTGGTTCCATTACATTTCTCAATCTTCCTGTTCCCTAAGGGAACGATCTTGCTTGTAGTTTTCCCGCGATGCAGGATGTACACGTGGCACTCTCCTGGCCAGGAGAGTCCCTCGTGGTAGTCCTACACCCGGTCTACTACCCCGAGGTCACGGTCGCGACGTAGCGGTGACTACAGCACATGTGATAAGCGCACGGTTCGCTACCCCGTACTGGCACGCGATCAGTCATTTCTGCTAGCGGGTATACCCAAACGTACAACACGAAATAGCACAGGGCCTTGCCCTCTTAGAACAGGGGTCTCGCCTCTCACAATTCACGTACCTTCGTTTGACTATCCCAGTTTGCCCAGTGGGCCTAGGAAGAGTCGATGTAGGGTGGCTAGTCCTAACCCCGAGCCCCCTGGGGTGGCTAGCTCCCCCCTACACTAAGTAGCTCTCCTCGGTACTACGTATGCGAGGGCCAACAAGAGTCGACGTAGAGTGGCCCACCCCAGGGTCTCCACCCAAGGGGGGAAGCTCCCCTCTACTTTAAAAGGGATGGTTGCTCTCCTCGATACTACGTACATGAAGGCCAGTTCACCTCCCTAAATCAAGTTTGAATAGCCGCCCATGGCGACATGTTCCAGAACCATCCAGTTCTTCGTACTACAGTATTCTTGTCCATTCTACATTCCCCGTAGGGTTCATACATGAACTTTTCTTATTCCATATCCGGTTGGTTACATACAGAATAGGCACCTCAGTTTCTATAATACGAGTTCATTTTTCAATTCATAACATAGTTCATTTCAGGTAGCACAGGCAGCTTACGGTTTATTCGATCATTCATCCCTCTACACATGCATCTTCTCGAGCCCTAGTGTTCATGTCACAACCTAGGGTCTAATTGATTAGATGTATTCTAAAGAATGCGTTCACTTCTTCCTAGGGTTCAATTCACATCCTAGGTTCAACTAATTTTTATGCATGTACTTTATTAATTTCGATATTTAGGTAAAAACCACTCTACCAGGGAAATCGGGTGGAATGGGAGCTCGTACAGTAGCTCCCGATGTCCTTGCAGGTCCCATATACTCCACGGACTAGCGACTTGTGACAAGGATCAACAGGTCAAAAGTGCTCAAAATGACACGGACAAAGTACTATTACATAGAGAAACTTGCACGAAAACCAGAGATGTTTCGTTTGCAGAAAACTGACACTGTTTGTGCCCTGAACGGCCCCAAAAACACCAACCCTAACCAAAATCAGATGTCTGGGAAGAGTCCCAGATGTCTTAAACATACTCAGGGACTGACCTTGCTCGGGGCGCCTTTCCCGGACATCTGGGACTCGGAGTAGACATCTGAGAGTGTCTTCAGATGTCTAAAAACACGTTCGGACGTCTGAAACTACCTCGATCTTCACGACAGCACGCTTCCAAACCTCTGACACATGCACATGCATGGTCAAAACTTTGCAGGAAAATAAATCGAAAATATGGGCTACCAGACGTCCGGAAATACCTTAGGACATCTGACAAGACGTCTGATGCACTCTGCAGAATCTGATTCTACGAAAAAATGATTCCACAGAATCGTTGGCGAGTTCTTCTTCTCCGTGTGCTGCTGCAACTACAGCAAAACTTGCTATCGCAGCAGCGACAGCTCTCCTCTCTTGCATATGCTCCTCTAGCTCCCTGCTCTCCTTCGCCTTTTCCTCTTGGCTGCAGTGTGTGGAGGATGGAGGAGGGATGAGGAGGATTTAAATGGAGGAGGTGGTATGGGGGAGGGAAGTGAGGGTGCCGCAGGGGAGGGGGATGGTGCAACGTGCGAGGTGAGGGGGAGAGAATGGGGCGTGTATGGTGAGGAGAGGTGGTGGGGAAATTGTGGGGACATCCCTGCAATTTCCCTCTTTCCCTCACAAACCCTCAAAAAAAAAGATAAGGGGGTGAAAGCTATAGGAAAACCCTACAAATTTTGAAAATTCCAAACGACTCTAGGAAAGGGTCATTTCAACATAACAAACTTAAAGGAAGTTTTGTCCCCGAAACTTGAGCTGACTAGGGTGCGGAAATAAACTAAAGGTGCATAGCAAACTTAAAGAGGATGGAAGTAGGTCAGAACGATGTACCCTCAAAAAGCTCGGGGTACTATACTTGCATCGCCGCCTCAGGTTCCCAAGTAGCCTCCTCGTACCGCTGGCTTCTCCACAGGACCTTCATCAGAGATACCTCCTTCTGTCTCAGTCTCTGGACAGCTCGGTCTAGTATCTGCACAGGCCTCTCAGGATAGGTCAAGTCATCTGCCACCTCGATGCTCTCGTGGCTTAGAACATGGCTAGGGTCGGCGATGTACTTCTAGAGGTTGGACACATGGAACACGTCATGTACTCCAGAAAGCTGAGGAGGAAGGGCAAGCTGGTAAGCAATGAGTCCTACCTACTCCAAGACCTCAAAAGGCCCCACAAATCTTAATGCAAGCTTCCTTCTCACCCCAAACTGCTGCAAGCCCTTCATGGCGAAACATGAAGGAAGACGTGATCCCCAACCTCGAATTGCACCTCTCTACGCTTCAGATCAGTGTAGCTCTTTTGTCTGCTCCTGACAATACGGAGTCATCGATGAATCTGCTCGATCACCTCCTGACTCTAGCGTATCAACCTGGGACCAACTTCCCACTTGGTCCCCACCTCAACCCAGCTCAAGGGAGTAGTACACCTCCTCCCGTACAGAGCCTCATATGGTGCCATGTTAATGCTTGAGTGATAGCTGTTGTTGTATGCAAATTCCGCCAGGGGCAAATGCTTCACCCAGGAACCTCTCTAGTCCAGTACGCAAGCGCGTAGAAGGTCCTCAAGGGTTTGAATGGTGCACTCTGATTATCCGTTGGTTTGGGGGTGATATGCCGTATTGAACCTCAGATGAGTCCCCAGAGCCCGCTGAAACTCTGCCCAAAACTGGGAAGTGAAATGAGTGTCTCTGTTTGAAATAATCTCGCGAGGGACCCCGTGAAGGTGCACCATGTCTCGAATGTAGTGCTCCGCCAGCTATGCTGGTCTAAACGTGACTCGAATCGGCAAAAAATGTGCCATCTTCGTCAATGTGTCCATTATCACCTAGATTACGCCGTGTCCTCGCTGTGTCACGGGTAATCCTACTACCAGGTCCATAATGACACTCTCCCACTTCCACTCTGGCACGGGAAGTGGCTGTAATAGTCCCGTAGGCCTCCGGTGCTCAGCCTTCACCCACTGACATATCAAACATCACTGAACAAAACGACCAACATCCCGCTTCATGACCCTCCACTAGAAATCACGTCGTAGGTCGTGGTACATCTTCGTGGTCCCGGGATGTATGGTGAATCTGGATCCGTGTGCCTCAGTCAGGAGCTCTCTCAATAGCTCCTCGTCTCTAGGAATGCACAAGCGTCCCCTCATACGCAGAACCCCGTCAGTGAACGAGAACTCTCCTGGGCTCCCTGTCAATACTTGATCTCATAGTGTCTGTAGATATGGATCTGTCATCTGCCTAGCCACGATGCGATCTATCAGCTTTGGCCGTGTCTGCCTTGCCACTATCACCGCCCCGCAGTAACCCTAGGACTCCTGGGGTCGCCAACTGCTCACCTCCTCCATGAGTCTCCAAATTCATGCCTGTAAACAAGCCAAGTGGGTGGGCACCTTCCAGCTCAAGGCGTCAGCCACCACATTGGCCTTCCTAGGATGGTAGGAGATGCTGCAGTCGTAGTCCTTCAGGAGCTCCAACCAACGTCTCTGTCTCATGTTGAGCTCCTTTTGATCAAACAGATATCTGAGGCTCTTATGGTCAATGAAAATCTCGAATGTCTCTCCGTACAAGTAATGCCTCCATGTCTTCAGTGCGAAGGCCACTATGGCCAACTCCAAGTCATGGGTGGGGTAGTTATGCTCATGGGGCTTTAGTTGCCATGAAGCGTAAGAGACAACGTGACCCTGCTGCATGAGCACACCCCCCAATCCCTACAACGAGGCGTCTATGTAGACGACGAATCCACCACTACTGTCTGGGATGGTGAGTACAGGAGCGGAGGTCAGCCTCTCCTTTAGCTCTTGGAAACAAGACTCACACTCGGCTATCCAGGCGAAGGGCACATCCTTCTAGGTCTACTGAGTCATAGGATGTGCGATCTGCGAGAACCCTCGGATAAACCGCCTGTAGTAACCAACTAGCCCCAGAAAATTGTGAATCTCCGTCACTGTACGTGGCCTCTCCCACCTGAGTATGGCCTCAACCTTGGCTGGATCCACAGCCAGCCCATCTCCCGAGATCACATGGCCCAAAAAGGTAACCTGTTCCAACCAGAACTTGCACTTGCTGTATTTGGTGTACAGCTTGTGTCGTCTCAAAGTGTCCAAGACCATGCGGAGATGCTGTCCATGTTGTGCCTGATCTCGGGAGTAGACGAATACGTTGTCAATAAAAACGACCACAAATTGATCCAGGTATGGTCGGAAGACACGATTCATCAGGTTCATGAAAGTGGCGGGGGCATTGGTCAGTCCAAACGACATCACCAAGAACTCGTAGTGACCATACGGCATGCGGAAGGCTGTCTTGGAGATGTCAGTCTCCCTGATCCTCAGCTAATGATATCCTGACCTCAAATCTACCTTGGAAAATACTGTGGCATCTCTCAATTGATCGAATAGATCATCGATGCGAGGCAGTGGGTACTTGTTCTTGATGGTGACCCGGTTCAGCTGTCTGTAGTCGATGCACAGCCGAAGAGTACCATCCTTCTTCACAAATAGAACAGGGGCTCCCCATGGGGAGGCACTGGGCCTGACGAAGCCCTTCTTTAATAGGTCCTGCAACTGTGACTTGAGCTCTCGTAGCTCAAGCAAGGCCATCTGGTACGGTGTAGTAGAAATAGGGCTGGTCCTCGGTACTAGTGAGATCTCAAACTCGATCTCACGCTCAAGTGGTAGTCCTGGAAGTTCCTCTAGAAAGACGTCGTGGTACTCACGGACGACCAGAATACTCTGTAAGATGGCCACGAGGCTACGCTCTGCCACAACACAAGCGAGGAAGCCCTCGCACCCCTAGCTCAGTAGCTTCGCTGCCCGAAGCATGGAAATGCACCTGAATCCTCCGTCTATTGGTTGTCTGTGGAACTCGAAGGGAGGCAACTTCGGTATGGAGAAAATAATCTTCCTCCCAGAGCAGTCCACTAGGGCATGGTAAGCAGCTAGCCAGTTCATCCCTAGGATTACACCGAAATCCTCCATCGGGATCATGATCAGGTCAATCAGGAGACCATGTCCCCCTATCGTGACCTCACAGTTAGTGAAAGCCTCCTCAGCGATGAACACCTATCCACTTGGGCCTCTAATTAGGAATGGTTCCTCTAAAAAGACATTGCTTGACCCCAAGCTGACAGCAAAACCCGTAGAAACAAGCAAGTGAGTGGCACCGGAATCGAAAAGGGTGTAAACGAGCCTGCTATAACTATAACCATACCTGCCACTACGGAGCCTGGAACTCTAGCATCTCCGTGAGTCAGGGCGTTAATACGCCCCTCAACCCTCAGTGCAGAAGAAGCAGCCATGCTCTGGGCCGGGCGAGAAGCAATTGGCCGGTACCCTCCTCGTGACTACTGTCCTCCTCCTTGGGCCTGGTAATCGCGGCCGCCAGTTTAGCCTCCAGTGCTCGGTGTTGGGAGCGTCTGCTGTGCTCTGGCCTTAGATGGGCAGTCCCTTCGTATGTGGTTCGGCTGGCCACATTGGTAGTAGAGGGGAACACGACCTCCTCCCTCTATCTACTGCCCCTGTTGGAGTCTAGGCGGGGGTCTACTGCAGTCAGCGGGTCCCTGTCTGAGGCCCCCAAAGGTCCCTGGTGTGCCTGTAGAATGGGATGGCTCCCCCGCTGGTGCCGTGTGCCTCCTCTCGCGGCGGCCCTGTGAGTGCTCCTACTGGTAGGGCCTCTTCCGTCCTCCCCCATCGACGTCTCGCACAGATGGGTTGGTCTCCTCGTAGGTCATGGCAGCCTCGACCATACGGGAGAAGGTAGGCAGCTTCAGGGGCTTTACATACCCCCTAATGGCAGGTCAGAGGCCCTCAGTGAACCTCCACAGGCACTCCTCCTCGGTAGATGCAACTGTCGGGGCAAAGCGTGACAACTTCAGGAAACGCGTACAGTACGCGCTAACCGTCATCGCCCCCTGGCGGAGAGTGTGGAACTCCCGCCTCCTTTTATCCTGCTAGGTTTGTGTGAAGTACTACTCGCAGAAGAGCGCCACAAACCAGTCACATGCCAACTCTCCCTCCTCCTATCCTCTGACCACCCTCCACCACCTATGGCCTGCACTCTCCAGCTGATACATGGCGAAGGCCACACGGCACTCTACAAAAGGACGAAGTATGTCAAAGATCTTCTCCATCTACTCCAGCCAGTCCTCAGCCTCAAATAGGCACTCCTCCCCCTTGAAGGAAGGGGGCTTCAGCTTCCTGAACTGGCTGAAAATCTCATGGTGGAGCCGCAACGGGGGGACAGGCGCAGCTCCAGGCAAAGAGGACTCGTGCCCCGAAGTGTCTAAAGAAGGTGCGGGTTGTGGAGGATCACCCCCTCCCCCTCTAGCTCGTCCAGCGTCGTGGCGGCTCGCCTACCGCACGGAGGACTCCCCCTTCATATCCCTAGGAAAAGGTAGCTGAGGAGGAGGCTGCTGGAGCTCCTCCCGTGTGAGATCTCAGATTAGTTGGGTAAGGTTCGGGGCCTGAATGCCTGGAAGGAGGGGTGGAGCGGCCCCATCCTTAGCCCTTGCTCGCCCTCCCTGCGACCACGCCCACGGCCACGACCATGTCCGCGACCTGCCTCAAGAGCTCCTTGACAAGGCATCTCTTGCACGAAGATCGAAGAAGAGAAGGAACTGTTAGTGATTGTTTGATTATAGAGGAAAGGTAAGACTCAGAAGGGACAACCAAAATGAAACAATGTAATGGCCATTCCAGCTACATGTACGAGAGTGGTTATTTCCAGACCATTCGGTTCATTTCTCGGGATGACCTTGCTATGATACCATCTTGTCGCGGCCCATTCCCGATTCCCTACAGAACCCAAGAACAGGTCATCCTGAGTCGGCTATATCGAATCCCTGACCTGTATAAGGTTATAACATCTAGAGTCAGCTAACACTGAGTAGAGTGGTGGTTAAAACATGTTATGTAACTTAACAAGAATCTTAAAAATATTATCTTCCGATTCCAGTTATCTTATTACGTGTTGCTAATCTGAGTATTCTAATCTGGTTCCATTACATTTCTCAATCTTCCTGTTCCCTAAGGGAACATCTTGCTTGTAGTTTTCTCGTGATGCAGGATGTACACGTGGCACTCTCCTAGCTGGGAGAGTCCTCCATGGTAGTCCTACACACGGTCTACTACCTTGAGGTCACGATCGCAACGTAGTGGTGACTACAGCATACATGATAAGCACACGGGTAGCTTCCCCATACTGGCACGCGATCAGTCGTTTCCGCTAGCGGGTACGCCCAAACCTACAGCATAGAACAACACAGGGCCTTGCCCTCTCAGAACAAGGGTCTCGCCCCTCACAGTCCGTGTACCCTCGTCCGACTATACCAGTTTGCCCAGCGGGCCTAACAAGAGTAGGTGTAGGGTGGCTAGTCCTAACCCCAGGCCCCTTGGGGCAACTAGCTCCCGCTTACACTAAGTAGCTCTTCTCGGTACTATGTATGCGAGGACCAACAGGAGTCGACGTAGAGTGGCCCACCCTGGGGCCTCCACCCAAGGGGGGGAAAGCTCCCCTCTACTTTAAAAGGGATGGTTGCTCTCTTTAGTACTACGTACACGAAGGCCAGCTCACCTCCCTAAACCAAGTCCGAGTAGCCGCCCATGGCGACGTGTTCCAGAACCATCCAGTTCTCCGTACTACAGTATTCTTATCCGTTCTACATTCCTCGTAGGGTTAGTACATGAACTTTTCTTATTCTGTATCCGGTTGGTTATATACAGAATAGGCATCTCAGTTTCCATAGTACGAGTTCATTTTTCTATTCATAACATGGTTCATTTTAGGTAGCACAGGCAGCTTATGGTTTATTCAATCATTCATCCCTCTACACATGCATCTTCTCGAGCCTAGTGTCCACGTCAAAACCTAAGGTTTAATTGATTAGATGTATTCTAAAGCATGCATTTACTTCTTCTTAGGGTTCGATTCACATCCTAGGTTCAACTAATTTCTATGCATGTACTTTATTAATTTCGAGATTAAGGTAAAAACCACTCTACCAGGGAAACCGGGTGGAATGGGGGCTCGTACAATAGTTCTCGATGTCTCCGCAGGTCCTGTATACTCGACGGAATGGCGGCTTGTGATAGGGATCAACAGGTCAAAAGTGTTCAAAATGACACAGACAAAGTACCCTTACATAGAGAAACTCGCATAGAAACCAGAGACGTTTCATTTACGGAAAATTGACACCGTTTAGGCCCTGAACAGCCCTAAAAACACCGACCCTGACCAAAATCAGAAGTCTGGGAAGAGTCCCAGACATCTTAAACGTACTCAGGGACTGACCTTGCTTGGGGCTCCTTTCCCGGACGTTTGGGACTTGGTGCAAACATTTGGGAGTGTCTTCAGACATCTAGAAACACGTCCGGACGTTTGCAACTACCTAGGTCTTCATGCCAGCACGCTTCCCAACCTTTGACACATGCGCATGCATGGTCAAAACTTTGTAGGAAAATAAATAAAAAATATACGCTATCAGACGTTTGGAAATACCTTAGGATGTCCGACGCACCCCGCAGACGTCTGATTCTACGGAAAAATGATTCCGCAGAACCGTTGAGTTCTTCTCCACATGCTGCTGCAACTGCAGCAGAACTTGCTATCGCAACAGCAGCAACTCTCCTCTCCCGCACACGCTCCTCTAGCTCCCTACTCTCCTCCTCCTCTCGGCTGCGGTGTGTGGAGGATGGAGGAGGGATGAGGAGGGTTTGAATAGAGGAGGAGGTAGGGGGGAGGGAAGTGAGGGTGTCGTCGGGGAGGGGGATGGCGTGACGTGCGAGGTGAAGGGGAGAGAATGGGGCGTGTACGGTGAGGAGAGGTGGTGGGGAAATTGCGGGGACGTCCTTGCAATTTCCCTCTCCCCCTCACAAACTGTCAAAACAAAAGATAAGGGGGTGAAAACTGCAGGAAAATCCCTACAGATTCTGGAAATTCCAAATGACTCCAGGAAAGGGTCATTTCAGCTGCCATATTGAACATTGTTCCTATGCATATTCACTTGCTCCAGTTCCTACTCCAAGTCCTTCACCTTATCGAAGAGATAGTTGACATACTCCTTGTTTGCGGTGGTTTTTTTGTCCAGCACACCATCTTAAGCTCGAGGACATGATTCTTCACAACAATAAAGTAGGACTCCACCTTAGCAAAGCATAATGTGGGCTCCAGGTAGGTAGCTTTAATTTTATAGGCACATCCCCAACATATAACACAACACTTGTCAGAATAAAGTTGCACACAATGGGAGAAGTAGTTGGTTAAATGAAATAGGAAGCTAACCTCCTGACCATGGATGGAGACAAACATAATATAGATGATCGAAAGTAAACAAATGAAGCCCATCATATGGCTGCACCTCGAGAGCACCTATGAAGTTGCAATGGCATGTGCGACCATGTGTCTTCATCATGAAGCTACTTGCCATCCCTGCACTAGTCATAACTTAAAAATTCGAACGTAAAAGTGCACAAGAAATGCATAGCAATTAATATAACTCGAATAAAGCAACCTACTACTAGTACTAATAGAGTCCATGCAACACTACACTAATCAATACACCTAACTCAAATAAATCAACCTACTACTAGTATTGATAGACTCCTTGCAATACTACAGTACTTCATACACCAACAAAATGAATCTAGATTGTTCATGGCATAATAATATTATTCTACTAATACTCATCCTCCCAACTTAACGCCCATTGTAGTCCTACTAGTCTCTAGTCTATTTGCTCGAGTATGAAGTCACCAAAGCTAACTAACCACCCATCCACCTCCACTTACCCCCCTCGAAATCTCCTTCATCCTTATACTTATCAAAGGTAGAGTTGAACAACTTGTTGTTGAGATTCCATCAGCAAATCATGTTGTGTATAATACAACATGCCATGACTATGCACCACTTTGCACCGCTAAGCGTTGAAACTATAAAAGGGTCTAGCCTCCAGGATCTTGAATCACCTTTTTAGGGCACCAAAGTCATCCTCCACAACATTTCTCAATTATGTGTGACAATGATTGTACAATACCTTAGAATTCCGATATCTCTACTCGGATGCCCGGTACTCCTGTAAGTGATAAGCAACACCATGAAATGGAGTAGGGAAATGGTTACTATTAGAATATCCCAAGTCTACCAATGCCTACGACCTTACGAAATATTGAGTCCCTTTCGCAAAGCCCATCTCACGACTCACATGTCCGTAACGGATTCCTCCAAGTAGATGCCGACGAAAAGAAATTGTAGGTTGAAGTCAACCACAACAATTACATTTTGGCTTATCCACCCTTTTCTGTTGCAAAGCCATGCCAATTCCCTTTTATGTTACACCATAGTTGCTCACACATGGCACCTGCCTACGGCTCCCAGCACGTTGTTGTAAGGAATCACAAGTGTACAAGTATTGGAATGCATGCTTAAGCTCAATTGGAAGGCAAATAATGTGGGAATGAACATTAAAAAGTTTACTTGAAAATATGAGAAGAATCTTGGATTGGTCTAGATTTGGGTTGGAAGTTCAGCAACAGTTCCCAGTATCCTTATAAACAAATGCCTCAGGGAGCATATGGCATCCAAGACATCATTAAAGCAGTGGGAGATAGTATCCCCATAATGCTGAAACCTTTCCATTAGATAGTGGTTCAATGACTCATGTGCAAAAGCATGTAGGAAGATCGCTAATTGCTCATTGACAATTACAAATCGTGAGTCATATAACTCTATGTGCTCCCTCAAGAATTCTACAATTGCGAGTAAGGCCTCCTTGCTAACTCTAAACTCATCGTAACAATGTCTCGAATGCCCATTCAGTACATCGTGAATCCATCAATGGCCAGTCATTGGATTTGTATTTCTTGGTTTACAAGGAATGGGTTCCTCATCAAATGGAGGGAACTCACAAGCTAGAGGGAATATCACCTTTGCAAGATCCAACACATTATCCTTGAAACTGTTGTGACTCAAGGCAGTCAATGATAAGTCCACTTTTGTGGACCATTATTTGGCCTAAGTACTCTTTAATTAGTCATTCCTAGTTAATATTTGATTAGGAATTAAGGGGGAATTCAACATAGTCTATATATCATCTTATGCACCAATTTTATACTTAATAGATATGATATGTTATGATAATTATTTGGTGCATGCAGGCTAGGTGCAAGACACTTAAAGGCAACAGTCAGACGTCCAAAATCCCATTTTAAGATATCTGGAATCTAATCTGGACATCCGGAACCTCCAGCGTGGACTCCTTGCCAACCAAACATTTTAAGACGTCTGATGGTTTTATTGGACGTCTGATGCCTAACAGACAGGTCTTATCCTTCTGTTCCAACCACTCGCAATCTCCACGAGTGGTTGCAGAAGTTGGCTACAGAGATTTTAAAAGCCTGATGCCAACGGAGCAGGGGATTATCTTCTCCCCCTGGCGGGGCCAAGCTCTCCAATCTTCTCCATTGTGCACCGAGGGCATACACTGTGGCATAGACGTTCTCCACCGTTCCCTTCAACCCACCATGCCTTCATTGACTCTGTGGCATGCACGGTGATAGTGTGCATGCCTCCACCACTACCAGCACCATCGCCTAAAACCATCGTCTTCTCCTTTATTTTCCTCCTTCCTTTCACAATGCCACTCCACCCCCTACATCCAAGATGACACGCTACCATCCTCATCGCAAACCCACCACCACTCCCACAGCTGCCCCCACCCTCACCCGCTCTTGCCGCATACTACCTTCCATCACAGCCACCACCATCATCACCTCCGCCTACTCCCCTACATATTCTCCTTCCTTTCGTTTTCTTCTCCTTCTCCTTCATCTCCTTACCCTGTTGCCAATGAGGAACCCATCACTAACACCACCACTCAAACTCTCCAGTGGCTCCTCTACCCTCCACTTATAGCCACGCAGTCGGAATTCTCCTCTGCTAGCCATCGACGTCCCATAGTCACAAGCGACGTGCACACTCGCCGTAGCACCGCCATGCCCTTGTGAGCAGAGGACCGCAGTCACTACCGACCACGCTACTCTCCAGCGACGTCCTCTTCCTCGATGCCAGCGAGACCTCCGGCCACCACTCGCTGACGCGTCACCTCCGTTACGAAGCCCAATCTCCAACGCACCTCCACCGAACTCCAACCAGCCGACGGTTGCTTCTCCACACGCACGAGCAAGAGAGAAGGAAAATCCCCTATTTCCTCTCTTATTAATAATTACATTAAATGCCACTGTAGAGAATACTATTCATTTATTTATCTCCTTATTATAATAAGATAGAATTGCATGAATGTCCCTCAGGTTTAATTGAATGACGAATAGTGCATTTATCTCTTAACTAATCAAGTATGGGATATTGATTATAGGGAATGGGTTCAGTTTTGATTTATATTGACGATATTTGTCACTACTACGATTACGATTCACATATGCCGTAGTGGTGATTTTACATAAAACCTCCCTATATATTTAAGTAATTACATAAATGCTAAACTTATGTTGAAAATGAAGTGTAATAATTAGTATGCATGCCCATTGAGATTCCCGAATAAACGAAGCACAATGCATTAGTTTAAATAGGCTAATTCCTCCCTGTGGAGATGACCTAACTAGTTTTGCGGTTAGATTCTAAGAATTAAAATGTTTTGAAAGCGATTTTCTACCACGCGATTACATACAACGACATGCCATTTTATGTTAAAGTTTTTATAAAAAACGAAGATCGCTCTTTCAAATGGCGCCGTTGCCAGGGAGGAAACATGCCTATTAATTTTTTCAGGAATTTTATGTTATTTTTATGCTATTTTGAAATCTTTTCTGAATTACTAACTGTGGATCTTCTTCTGTGCAAAAACACGCAACGAACGTGGTGGGCGTGCACGACGGAGGTGATCTTTTTGGTGGACCTTGATGTCACCTGGAGGCAAGCAACGAGTGCTTGTGGGCCTTAATCCCACGCACGTAGGCATACAAAGTAACCTTTTTATGATTTAGTCATTAGATCTTAGTTTAGATTTAGTTTAGATAAACATTAAAACTTAATTTCTGTCTTGTGGACCCTTGTTGGGCATTTTTGGGAACGTGTTCCCAGTGTTTCTTTATTTCTTATCACTCTTGTATGCGAGAGCGTATTTTTGAGAGTGTGTTCCTATTTTATTTAGATTATAGGATTATTCGAATTGTTTGAACTGCATGTTGGTTAGTCAGTTAGATTAAGTTTGTTTGCTTATTATTATTAAATATATATATATTCGAACTACCTGCTAGAAGCTGCATATCTATAGGGCGACCATCTAGGATTGAATGAGCAACATCTAGCTTTTCTTTTTGCATTGAAAACATCCTTGCATTGAAGAAAGCTGGAGGAAGGTACATCTTTTTCTTGAGCATCAATTACCTGTCATGCATCTACATTGAACCTAAATCTAAGACCACTAAAGTGCTTGAATCGAATTAATTCAGTGGTCACTGTAAAAATTAGGACTACTAAGAGGTTGGACCTTAAAATCTGTGACTTAAAATTGTGTGCAAATGGATCTTGTTTGCGAGATTTCAAAACTCAAAACACGAACGTGCACACCTGAGACACTATGCACCTCACACATAAGGTCACTAGATAAATTTTTACCTCTCCTCTTTGCACCACAAGGGAGGTTAGTCAAAAATCAACAAGCCTATCCACCAAGTTACTTCGATTCCTCGTGCGTGGGCTCGATTCGAGACTTCCATCCCTTGCAAGTAGGTTGTAGGCACCAATGAAGGTCGGCTTAGGAAGAGTAATTCTTGCAAAACTTGTTTGGCCACCAACTGAACACCTAAGACCTAGAATCTACTAAAAATAGATCCCACTGTATTTGCGTTTGTTTTGACAGTGGTAGAACTCTCTAGGAAGTTTCTGATTTCTTTTAAATCCTAAGAGAGTTTAACCTGTTTAATTGAAAGAAATGGACTATCCTTACTCCTATCATTTTAACTAGGATCCCATGCCCCGAGCGCATCCATCCTTTGATGGGTACATTGACAATTCATGAGATCATTTATATTCCTATCTTGGGAATACTGGTCTGATAACTCCCACTTTTGAGCAGAGCCTAGGAGCGAGATTTTCCAATCCTGAAATCCCTACTACCATGCAAACACCCAACTCTCACACCCTTCATGATTTTTCGTATCAAGGTTGGACCGATACCCCTAGGGAACCAGAGCCTGAAATTGACTATCCTCCCCAATCTGATAGTAGTAGCCTCTCCTCTTTTATGATAGAAATGCAAAAACAACAAAAGGAAATGATGGAATCTATGGGAGAGATATTGAGGAATAGTCAACAATTAAACAAAGAAATAAGACAGCTTAGCTACGCTCTTCCCAGTAATTCTGATCCCTACCCATACGACCGAGATCATGAAAATACTTCTGAGGAAACTAATGATAATAGGGATCCTGTTTTATGTAGCTATCACTTAGACTCTCTCAGTGAGACACGGCCACTAGAGGAGAGCAATCCTAGTAATTATCCACCCGAGCTATATTGGAGTCAAAAGAAAGGGAAGATGGTACCTCTTGAGGACCTTGACCCCAATGACAGTATTTTCCTTACCCCTGATAACCTGGGTCAAGGTTGTATTGTTCATATCACTTCCCCTATTAATTATCTGGTGGAATCCCATTCTACCTTTAGTAAGCCTAATCCTGACCCTCCACTTAGGGAATCAACACTTACCATTCAGCATCCTGAGGATTTAAATGCACCCAATGAAGGTGACCCTAAGGGAAGGGAGGATGAATTAGATCAATTTTGGTCTCAGGGATATAAAGAGTCTATTTTAGAGGATGAGGATGACCCAATGGAGGAACCCAGACTAAAAATCTGGGGTGAATCATAGGGAGATTATTTGTTATTCAAGGACTTACCCTCGAAGGATATAAATAATCTGGTAAAATCTGGATTCCTTCCTTCTTTTGAGAGTCATCCTCCATCAAACTAGGAGTTGATATTAGAGGAGGAAAAACACAATAGTGAGAAGCCTAGGGGAGACTCTCGGGGACAAAACACGTCAATTGATTTATGCCCCGAGAAGAACAAAGAATTGCGTGATATAGGCTTACTCCAAAACATTAAGATGGATCCTCCGTCAGAAATAATTGATGATACTGAAGCAACTCCTCTCTTTACTGGTGAATCACATATACACCCCGACAAAAAACTCAAGTGAACCAAAAGAATTCGAGGATGAGATTAATGATAATAATTCTGTTGCTTTGACCCTACCATCAAAGGAAAATAATTTGGAGTCCACCATTGATTCACATATACCGGAAGGTGAAAATATGACTTCGATCATTAATGCTAGGCAGGGTGACATGAATTTTTCTCTAATTGTTAGGGAGAATACACAATTTGAATCGTTGTTAGAATTGAACTTAACACCCACTAAGCTATCATTGGACTTAATCATTACCTTCCAACACCAAAAACAATCCTTACACTCCCTAACTGATCCTTGGCTCAGATCTCTGCTCATGTACATTCTTTCTGGAGAATGTATTAGGCCAGTACATCCTCGGGTAGAATGGCGAGTGTGGATTGATGCTTGTACTTTTAGTCTCTCCATTCAAGGGTTTGAAATAATTATGTTTATATCTTTTAAAACCCTTCCTGCTTTGGAGGATCCTTGTTATCCTCCACTTATTCCATTTCGGGAGGTCCCTTTTCATATTCCTTTTATTATCCCTAGACCTCCTTAGGTAGCCTACGAGGTTCTCTATTTTCATATCTTCTGGCAAGCATTCGGAATCACGCTGCATCATCAGCTCGCCAACATCCGTGGCTACCTATTTTCGAGGCCCGTGCTGTTACACATATTTTTAGGGCCTAACTTTTTCTGTCTGGAACCAGACTTACAAGTTCCCTATAAGTTTGGCTACTGACAAAAAATGTAGCGCTTGTTGGAAGGCAACCCAGCATCTAGAATAACACCATCTTCAGGTGATTTCCTTCCTTTCTCCCGCTGTTTTCATTATAATGAGGACATTGTAGGATTTAGTCATGAGGGGGTGTATTTTGCATTTTAGAAAGTATTCATGCATTTAGGTTAGCATATAAAAGAAAATTCCTTTTCTTGAGCTGAATTGCTTAGTCCCTAGCAAAACATCTTTATCATGGAGATGTCATTAAAGATTTTTCTTCTTAAATTATTTCTTAAGTTTAGAATCTAGTACATTTACTTTACTTGCACATAGGCTGGGTAATGGATCTTTAAAGAGAACCAATAAGCATTTTTAGTCTACTGTGTGGATTCCCTACTAGGAGGGGGTGACATAATAAATTACGGAAATATAATGTAAAACAATCTCACAAAATAAACATTCACACAAAGTACACAGAGATTTTTAGGTGGAAACCCACACCGGGTGAAAACCGCCACCTAACCCTCTCGAGTTAAGATTTTCTGATCAACCAAGTTGATCACATCCACTAAACGAATCACTTAAATGAGGGTGATTCAACCTCAATTACAACCACGCTACTTTATACGGGGGTAGCATACCTCAAAACCCTTGTCTTCACGAGAAGGATTTTGTCCCACGAAGGAGACGGGAATTCTCAAAGCAAATACCCAACCAAATAACAAAGATAAAATAATAACAATCCTATAGAGCCCAAAGTAATTTTTAACCTAAGCTTCTATAGGAATTAAGATGCTTCCCTTTGCAAGGAGTGCGTCGAATCAATGACGCAGGTGCGTGAGCTACACGATGGCGCAACGTCGCTCTCGTGAACTATGGCGAGAGAGCGGGTGCACAAAGGCTTGATGCTCTCAAGATGAAGAACTTGAGCTAGGAGAGTAAGGGCTTCTCTAGGACACAAAAGAGTAGAAAGTGTATTACTAGGTGTGTGTTGGTGTGCAAGAGGTTCTTCTCTATTTATAGAGGCCTTAGGAAGGCTTTGGAAGGCTTAGGAAAGCTTCAATAGCCATTGGGTGCAAAGCCCAAGAGAATCAGGCCGAAATCAGGAATAATCAATGCACTGACAGGGTTATTAGACGTCTGATCCTGGAATCAGACGTCTGGAAAATCAGTTTAATACGTCTGGGAACAAAGTCAGACATCTGATTTTAGGCGAATTTCTTCTTGACTTGAATCAGATCTAAACAGGGTTCTAGTGCAAGTCCATCAGACGACATATAGGACGTCTGGCACTATGTCTGGACGTTTGGAAACCTACTTTTTCTGCGGGAATGGATTTCCAAGAGTTGCAACGGCTAGAAAATCTCTGAGAAGAGATTTTGGGTCAGTCGAGGCAAAATGGTCATTTATCAGACGTCTGGAAAGTCTTAAGGACATCTGATAAGGCTTTAACGGTCATATCCTTCAGTGTTTGTTAAGCCAGCCAACGGTCCACTAATTGGACGTCTGGCAAAAACATCAGACGTCTTCTAAGACATCTGGACTAAGGTCTGGACGTCTGATTTCATCAGACAGAGCTAACAAGTCCAGCCTAAATGTTATCAGACGTCTAAATCAACAGTCAGACATCTTAAAACATATTATCAGAAGTCTGATTTTGGAATTAGACGTCTGAAAAAGTTGTTTGAACCCTATATTGGTTTTATAAGTTCTCCACAGAAAACCTAAGTGTCCTAGGGTTGTGCAGGTGTTCCTAGGACTACTATTAGGGTACTTTGAAGCTCTTTAACATGATGTTCTAAGGAACAAAAAGAGTAAGGAAATAAAGACAAAAGTACATGAAAGAAATAAACAGAATTCTATCCTATTCTTCTTGTCCTTCCATCTTCAATCTATCGCTCCTCACGAATCTCCTCTGTTCTCCATCAAGCTCCTCCAATTCGTCTTGGATGCGAGCTCGAACTCCGTCTAATCACGTCTCCATTTGCAATTGACCTGAAATTTAATACTCCAAGTGCAAATGTTAAATGACAGGTGTTTTGTTATCATCAAAACAACCGATCGCGGTGCTCTAGCACTAACAATCTCCCCCTTCTTGATGATGACAAAATCATAAATAATAATGCAAAAAATCCTCCCCCTTTTTGACATTATCAAAAAGGTTTGATTGATTTTAAATTTCCTATAACTTCCCCTTAAAACATGCTCTTCTATGAATTTCTTTTAACAAAAGTAATGTCCTCCACTTTTTGTAACAAGATAGCTGTTTTTCTTCTCCCCCTTACTAAAGGAAATTTAGCTAACTTACATCTCCCCCTTAAAAATTGACAATTAGCTCATAATTTTTAACTCCCCCTATCTAAATGCTAATGATAAACAAAGATAGGGTCAAGAATTTTTACCTCACCTACCATGGCCAATAAAATGGCCCAAATGGTGGTAGTGGATGCCACATAGGATGGGGCTCCCATCCGTAGCCTGGAGGCTCGGGCATTGGCGCCGGTCTCCAGTCTGGCGGTCGACGTGCAGCGGGTTCATCGTTTGCTCGTCGTCTCGTCGGTCTTCTTGTTCTCCTTGGTTTACTCCTTGGTTCTCCCAACTTTAGTTGACCAGCCTTGAGCTTGTAGGTCCAATCCTTCGTGTTGTAGTTATCCCGGAAACCTACAAAACAAGATTCCAATTCTTTCTTCGGTATCCAAGTGATCTTGGATCTGGATCTGTTAGCAGGTCTCCTTGACGGAGATCCCTTCTCAACCTTAGGGTTATAAAAATTATCTACTTTGTTGATTAATTTGTTAGAGTCTTCCCTAAGACATGTAATTTCTTTTTCTATAATATGCATCTTAGCCTTTAAATCAGAAATTTCTAACTTTAAACTATCATTTTCTTTAATCAATTTAGTATTTTCATTGATTAAATTTTTATTTTCTAATAGTAGGTTATTATCCTTAGGACTAGTTTCTATGTCCTTGAGTTGCTTTTCTAACCTGTCATTTTCATTTTTAAGAAAACTAAGGTTCTTTTTAAGATTTTTATTTTCTATCTTAAGTGCTTTACTAACTTCAAATAGTTCATTAAAAGCTTCTTGTAAATCGAAATTTACCTCGTTATCTGAGTCGCTTCCGCTGTCGATGTCGCTTTCTCCGATTGCCATGAAACCCATGCAAGCGATTTCATTCTTTTTCACTGATTCTTCTTCTTCTTCCGAGCTCGTCTCTTCATGAGTGTCCTCTAACTTCCTCCATATCTCGTGGGCGGTAGTGCACTCTTGGATTTGCTCGAACTCTTTCGGACTCAACGTGCAATACAGGGCATTCATTGCCTTTGAGTTGAGTGAAAGCTCTCGAATCTGCAGCTGCGAGTAGCCTCCTTAGGATCGCTTCGAGATCTTGTATGGGGTTTCGCAACATCCCCATATCTCGAACTCAGTGGCTTGGAGCCACATCTTCATCCTCAACTTCCAATATCCGAAGTCCCTCCCATCGAAATAGGGTGGTCGGATGGTGGACTGCCCTTCGAAGATTCTGATTGCGGATATGCTCCCCTCCATGATCTTCTTGCTGGGTGTTACTCCGATCTCTCAAGAACCTGCTCTGATACCAATTGTGGATTTCCTACTAGGAGGGGGTGACGTAATAAATTACGGAAATATAATATAAAACAATCTCACAAAATAAACAATCACACAAAGTACATAGAGATTTTTAGGTGGAAACCCAAACCGGGTGAAAACCACCACCTGATCCTTTCGAGTTAGGATTTTCCGATCAACCAAGTTGATCAAATCCACTAAACGAATCACTTAAATGAGGGTGATTCAACCTCAATTACAACCATGCTACTTTATACGAAGGTAGCGTTCCTCAAACCCCTTCTCTTCACGGGAAGGATTTTGTCCCACGAGAGAGACGGGAATTCGCAAAGCGAATACCTAACCAAATGACAAAGATAAATAACAACAATCCTATAGAGCCAACAAAGTAGTATTTAACCTAAGCTTCTATAGGAATTAAGATGCTTCCCTTGCAAGGAGTGCGTCGAATCGATGACGCAGGTGCGTGGGCTATACGACGGTGCAACGTCGCTCTCGTGAACTACGGCGGGAGAGCGGGTGCACAAAGGCTTGATGCTCTCAAGATGAAGAACTTGAGCTTGGAGAGCAAGAACTTTTCTAGGACACAAAAGAGTAGAAAGTATGTTGCTTGGGTGTGTCTTAATGTGTCTAGGTGTATGTTGAGTGGCAAAGGCTCCCCTCTATTTATAGAGGCCTTAGGAAGGCTTTGGAAGGCTTTGGAAAGCTTCCATAACCGTTGGGAGCAAAGCTCAAGAGAATCAGGCCAAAATCAGGAACAATCATTACACTGACAAGGTAATCAGACATCCGATCCTAGCATCAGACATCTGGAAGATCTGTTTAAGACGTCTGGGAAAAAAGTCAGATGTTTGATTTTAGGCGGGTTTTTTCCTGACTTGAATCAGATCTACACAGGGTTCTAGTGCAAGTCCATCAGACGACATATAGGACGTCTGGCACTATGTCTGGACGTTTGGAAACCTACTTTTTCTGCGGGAATGGATTTCCAAGAGTTGCAACGGCTAGAAAATCTCTGAGAAGAGATTTTGGGTCAGCCGAGGCAAAACGGTCATTTATCAGACGTCTGGAAAGTCTTAAGGACATCTGATAAGGCTCTAACGGTCATATCCTTCAGCGTTTGTTAAGCCATCCAACGGTCCACTAATTGGACGTCCGGCAAAAACATCAGACGTCTTCTAAGACGTCTGGACTAAGGTTTGGACGTCTGATTTCATCAGACAGAGCTAACAAGTCCAGCCTAAATATTATCAAGTCCAGCCTAAATATTATCAGACGTCTGAATCAACAATCAGACATCTTAAAACATATTATCAGACGTCTGATTTTGGAATGAGATGTCTAAAAAAGTTGTTTGAACCCTATATTGGTTTTCTAAGTTCTCCACAGAAAACCTAAGTGTCCTAGGGTTGTGCAGGTGTTCCTAGGACTATTATTAGGGTACTTTGAGGCTCTTTAATATGATGTTCTAAGGAACAAAAAGAACAAGGAAATAAAGGCAAAGTACATGAAAGAAATAAACAGAATTCTATCCTATTCTTCTTGTCCTTCCATCTTCAATCTATTGCTCCATGCGAATCTCTTCTAATCTCCATTAAGCTCCTCCAATCTGTCCTGGATGCGAGCTCGAACTCCATCTAATCACACCTCCATTTGCAATTTGCCTGAAATCTAATACTCCAAGTGCAAATGTTAAATGACACGTGTTTTGTTATCATCAAAAAAAACAATCGCGGTGCTCTAGCACCAACAATCTCCCCCATTTTGATGATGACAAAACCATAAATAATAATGCAAAAAATCCTCCTCCTTTTTGACATTATCAAAAAGGTTTTATTGATTTTAAATTTCCTATAACTTCCCCTTAAAAACATGCTCTTCTATGAATTTCTTTTAACAAAAGTAATGTCCTCCCCCTTTTTGTAATAACAAGATCGCTATTATTTTTCTCCCCCATACTAAAGGAAATTTAGCTAACTTGCAACTCCCCCTTAAAAATTGACAATTAGCTCATAATTTTTTAACTCCCCCTATCTAAATGCTAATGATAAAAAGATAGGATAAAGAAATTTTTACCTCACCTACCATGGACAATAAAATGGCCCAAATGGTAGTGGTGGATGCCACATAGGATGGGGCTCCCATCCGTAGCTTGGAGGCTCGGGCATTGGCGTCGGTCTCTAGTCTGGCAGTGGACATGCAGCGGGCTCATCATTTGCTCGTCGTCTCGTCGGTCTTCTTGTTCTCCTCCTTGGTCTACTCCTTGGTTCTCCCAACTCGAGTTGACCAGCCTTGAGCTTGTAGGACCAGTCCTTCGTGTTGTAGTTATCCC
Source organism: Thalassia testudinum (assembly GCA_037157565.1). NCBI lineage: Eukaryota > Viridiplantae > Streptophyta > Magnoliopsida > Alismatales > Hydrocharitaceae > Thalassia > Thalassia testudinum. The sequence goes on along the minus strand of JAZHRO010000039.1, from coordinate 96,711,961 downwards.
TGAAACCTACAAAACAAGATTCCAATTCTTTCTTCGGTATTCAAGTGATCTTGGATCCGGATCTGTTAGCAGGTCTCCTTGACAGAGATCCCTTGTCAACCTTAGGGATATAAAAATTATCTACTTTGTTGATTAATTTGTTAGAGTTTCCCTAAGACATGCAATTTCTTTTTCTATAATATACATCTTAGTCTTTAAATAAGAAATTTCTAACTTTAAACTATCATTTTCTTCAATCAATTTAGTATTTTCATTGATTAAATTTTTATTTTCTAATAGCAGGTCATTATCCTTAGGACTAGTTTCTATGTCCTTGAGTTATTTTTCTAACTTATCATTTTCATTTTTAAGAAAACTAAGGTTCTTTTTAATGTTTTTTATTTTCTATCTTAAGTGCTTTACTAACTTCAAAAAGTTCATTAAATGCATCTTGTAAATCGGTACTTACCTCGTTGTCTGAGTCGCTTTCGCTATCGCCCTCTATTGCCATGAAGCCCATGCAGGCGACTTCTTCCTGGGGATTCTCTTCTTCTTCCTCCGAGCTCGTCTCTTCATGAGTGTTTTCTAACTTCCTCCATATCTCGTGGGCGGTAGTGCACTCTTGGATTTGCTCGAATTCCTTCGAACTCAATGCGCAATACAAGGCATTCATTGCCTTTGCGTTGAGGTTGAGATTCCGAACCTGATCTTCTGAGTAACCTCTTGCGGGTTTCTTGGGAATCACAAATGCAGATTCGCATTTTTCCCACACCCAGAAGTCGTAGGCCTGCAAGCACATAGTCATACGATTTTTCCAATAAACGAAATCTATACCTGCAAAGTATGGTGGTCGCGAGGTATCGTGTCCTTCGGTGAACACGAATGCTCCCTCCATATCTAGATCCTCGCCGATTTGTAACGCCGATAACATGAAACCTGCTCTGATACCAATTGTGGATTCCCTACTAGGAGGGGGTGACGTAATAAATTACGGAAATATAATGTAAAACAATCTCACAAAATAAACAATCACACAAAGTACACAGAGATTTTTAGGTGGAAACCCAAACCGGGTGAAAACCACCACCTGATCCTTTCGAGTTAGGATTTTCTGATCAACCAAGTTGATCAAATCCACTAAACGAATCACTTAAACGAGGGTGATTCAACCTCAATTACAACCACGCTACTTTATAAGAGGGTAGCGTTCCTCAAGCCCCTTCTCTTCACGAGAAGGATTTTGTCCCACAAGGGAGACGGGAATTTGCAAAGCGAATACCCAACCAAATGACAAAGATAAATAACAACAATCCTATAGAGCCAACAAAGTAATATTTAACCTAAGCTTCTATAGGAATTAAGATGCTTCCCTTGCAAGGAGTGCGTCGAATCGATGATGCAGGTGCATGGGCTATACGATGCCGCAACGTCGCTCTCGTGAACTACGGCGGGAGAGCGGGTGCGCAAAGGCTTGATGCTCTCAAGATGAAGAACTTGAGCTTGGAGAGCAAGAGCTTTTGTAGGACACAAAAGAGTAGAAAGTATGTTGCTTGGGTGTCTTGGTGTGTCTAGGTGTATGTTGAGTGGCAAAGGCTCCCCTCTATTTATAGAGGCCTCAGGAAGGCTTTGGAAGGCTTTGGAAAGCTTCCATAGCTGTTGGGAGCAAAGCCCAAGGGAATCTGGCGGAAATCAGGAATGATCATTACACTGACAGGGTAATCAGACGTTTGGAAGATCTGTTTATGACATCTGGGAAAAAAGTCAGACGTTTGATTTTAGGCGGATTTCTTCTTGACTTGAATCAGATTTAAATAGGGTTCTAGTGCAAGTCCATCAGACGACATATAGGATGCGTGACACTATGTCTGGACATCTGGAAGCCTACTTTCTCTGCGGGAATGGTTTTCCAAGAGTTGCAACGGCTAGAAAATATCTGAGAAGAGATTTTGGGTCAGCCGAGGCAAAACGGTCATTTATCAGACGTTTGGAAAGTCTTAAGGACGTCTGATAAGGCTCTAACGGTCGTATCCTTCAGCGTTTGTAAAGCCAGCCAACGGTCCACTAATTGGACGTCTAGCAAAAACATCAGATGTCTTCTAAGATGTCTGGACTAAGGTCTGGACGTCTGATTTCATCAGACAGAGCTAACAAGTCCAGCCTAAATGTTATCAGACGTCTGAATCAACAGTCAGACGTCTTAAAACATATTATCAGACGTTTGATTTTAGATTTAGACGTCTGAAAAAGCTGTTTAAACCCTATATTGGTTTTCTAAGTTCTCCACAGAAAACCTAAGTGTCCTAGGGTTGTGCAGGTGTTCTTAGGACTACTATTAGGGTACTTTGAGGCTCTTTAACATGATGTTCTAAGAAACAAAAAGAGCAAGAAAGTAAAGACAAAAGTACATGAAAGAAATAAATAGAATTATATCCTATTCTTCTTGTCCTTCCATCTTCAATCTATCGCTTCTCGCGAATCTCCTATGTTCTCCATTAAGCTCCTCCAATCCATCCTAGATGCGAGCTCGAACTCCATATAATCATGTCTCCATTTGCAATTTGCCTGAAATCTAATACTCCAAGTGCAAATGTTAAATGACACGTGTTTTGTTATCATCAAAATAAAAGATCGCGGTGCCCTAGCACCAACAAACTGAACCCTTGGACAGTTAATAGGGAGTCAGGCATACTATCTTCTAGTAGATCCACCTCATATTTGTGAGAAGTAGAGAGATTATTGGTGCGCTAAGTCTAGTGCAATGATTCTTAAGTTTTGGACAATTAGATGATGATACCTCAGAGTTAGGCATAGTTTTCGCTCTCTATTCCTGTGTGTGTACATTGTGTGAATTCTTGAGAGTCACCAAATAAGGCTGATACACAGAGATTGAGTCTTAATAAAGCTATGACTATGGTGGATGGTTACGACCGTCCTTCATAGAGTCCTCAACTGAAGGAGGGTAATAGTGTCAAAGGTCAAAAATACGCTTGTCCTATCCATTCCTTCCCGGTGCCAAGAGTAGGCACTTCCACCAAATAAGCCACACAATATCCTCTTGACCATCATCATCCCTAATAATGCCTCATAAATAAAAGTTTGCGTCGTGTTATGTTGATTTATAAAGAAAGAAAAAGAAGAAAAAAAAGGAAACAATTATATTAAAAAAAAATAAAAAAAAGAGAGAGAGAGAAAGAAAAGAAAAGGAAAAGAGTCCAAGTTTATAAATTTTATCTTCATGACGTTGTTTCTGAGGTAACAAAAACACCCATTGTGATCCACCAAATATGACCCATACCTACCTTTCAGTATTTTCTGATCGCTCGAATACTGGCTAAGGACTCTAACTTAGTTGTAGGGTTATTAGGACTTTAATTGAAGTGTGAATGCCATGTGAGGCCACCAAACAATGAGTATACTTACTAAATTTGGTGAGATTTGTGATCTCAGAAAGAAAAGAAGGAAAAGAGTGAGCGCCAAGGAATATCGAGAGAGCACAATTGTTTAGCCTCACTCTAGGTTGACACATTTAATAGTCTGGATATCTAGAGTCTGTAGTACTAGACTACATGTAGGACCAGATAAGTGTGCCACCAAATATAAATCCATTCAACTTAGCATCTCCTACCTAAGCTAAAAAGTCGGGGTCAATTTACATATTATTTTCTACTTCATCCTCGAGGGAAGTTGTTGCCTATCCTGATAGAAATATTTATCGAGGGATAAGTACGAACTACAAATGTAAGTTGGTTATTTTCACTTGGATCCGTTACTTAGGCTATTATCACTTCACATTTGTCTGGATTTCTAAATTTTTGGAATAAAGGAAGAAGAAATCTTCTAATTACTTCTATTATTTTTCATTTTTGCTAGGGACTAGCAAAACTTAGGCATGGGGGCATTTGATAAGTCCACTTTTGTGGACTATTATTTGACCTGAGTACTCTTTAGTTAGTCATTCCTAGTTAATATTTGATTAGGAATTAAGGGGGAATTCAACATAGTCTGTATATCATCTTATGCACCAACTTTATGCTTAATACATATGATATGTTATGATAATTATTTGGTGGATGCAGGCTAGGTGCAAGACACTTAAAGGCAGTAGTCAGATGGCCAAAATCCCATTTTAAGACATCTGGAATCTAATCTAAACATCTGGAACCTCCAACGTGGACTCCTTGACAACCAAACATTTTAAGATGTCTGATGGTTTTATCGGGCGTTTAATGCCTAACAGACAGGACTTATCCTTATGTTCCAACTACTCGCAATCTCCGCTAGTGGTTGCAGAAGTCGACCGCAGAGATTTTAAAAGACTGATGCCAACTGAGCGGGTGATTATCTTCTCCCCCTGGCAGGGCCAGGCTCTCCAATCTTCTCCACCGTGCACCGAGGGCATACATTGTGGCTATGGCATACACTGTAGCATAGATGTTCTCCACCGTTCCCTTCAACCCACCGCACCTTCATCGACTCCGCGGCATTTACGATGATAGCGTGCATGCCTCCACCACTACCAGCACCACCGCCTAAAACCATCGTCTTCTCCTTTATTTTCCTCCTTCCTTTCACAATGCCACTCCACCCCCTGCATCCAAGATGACACACCACCATCCTCACCGCAAACCCACCGCCACCCCCACAGCTGCCCCCACCCTCACCCACTCTCGCCGCATACCACCTTCCATCACAGCTACCACCATCATCACCTTCGCCTACTCCCCTACATCTTCTCCTTCCTTTTGTTTTCTTCTCCTTCTCCTTCATCTCCTTACCCTGTTGCCAATGAGGAACCCATCACTAATGCCACCACTCAAACTCTCCAGCAGCTCCTCTACCCTCCATGAATAGCCACATTGTCAGAGTTCTCCTCTGCCAACCACTGACGTCCCATAGCCAAGTGCGACGTGCACACTCACCGTAGCACTACCGCGCCCTTGTGAGCAGAGGACCGCGATCACTACCGAGCACGCTACTCTCCAACGACGTCCTCTTCCTCAATGCTGGCGAGACCTCCGGCCACCACTTGCCAGCGTGTCACCTCCATTACAACGCCCAGCCTCCGACGCACCTCCACCGAACTCTGGCCAACTAACGGTTGCTTCACGCGCAAGAGCAAGAGAGAAGGAAAATCCCCTATTTCCTCTCCTATTAATAATTACGTTAAATGCCATTGTAAAGAATACTATTCATTTATTTATCTCCTTATTATAATAAGACAGAATTGCATGAATGTCCCTTAGGTTTAATTGAATGACGAATAGTGCATTTATCTCTTAACTAATTAAATATGGGATATTGATTATAGGGAATGGGTTCAGTTTTGATTTATATTGACGATATTTGTCAGTACTACGATTACGATTCACGTATGCCATAGTGGTGATTTTACATAAAACCTCCCTATATTCTTAAGTAATTACATAAATGCTAAACTTATGTTGAAAATGAAGTGCAATAACTAGTATGCATGCCCACTAGGATTCCCGAATGAATGAAGCACAATGCACTAGTTTAAATAGGCCAATTCCTCCCTGTGAAGACAACCTAACTATTTTCGTGGGTAGATTCTGAGAATTAAAATGTTTTCAAAAGTGATTTGCTACTATGCGATTACATATAACGGCACGTCATTTTATGTTAAAGTTTTTATCAAAAACGAAGATCGCTCTTTCAGTCAACCTATCATCCTTTGAGGCCATCCCTATTGCAAATCACAACAAAGGCAAATGTGCTCAAAAGGAAGTGACAGGTAATAATGCCAACAATGATAGTAGATAAAATGACTTAGAAGGATATATAAGACCAAGGATGACAACGTAAATAGTCCAAAATATTACATGCTAGAACAATACTTAGCAAAAGGACTCCCAACAGTACTAGGTCCAGACCATAACATTGCAAAATAGATAAAGAGTCTTGAATAGTACATGCCATTACAAATAGATAGAAATAGTTCTCAATAAAGTAGCCTGAAATAAAAACCTCTAGCCTAGGACTTTAGAAGTTGTAGTTGCTCCCAATGTGCCTCCATAAAAATGCACCCAATTCCATCTTCAAACACAAGAGATCCTTGAAGATAACTCTCTGGCTGGAATGAGTGGACAAGTCAACTAGAGTCACCAAATCATCTATGGTAATGTTAGGGACCTACTCTTGTAGTAAATGAAAGCACTTGTAGATCTTCTTCTATATGATCAACTTTCTTAAGTGGAGAGATGTAGTGGTTTACCAAAGTCTTCATATGGTCAATGGATTCATCCTCCCTCAAAACGAATGTCCTTACAGTAGCTATGCTACTCTTCTTCTACGTTTTCAACCAGTTGAGGTGCAATCAGTGGATGCTTGCTCTGATGTGTTTGCCCCTAGGTGAATTAGTAGTGGAGACTAACTCTGCATCAGAGGAGGATTGCTAGAGGATGCAGAGTGGAAAGTGCCATTACCAAACAACGAGGGGCTGGTGAATGGTATCAAAAAGAACGTCCATATGTCATTAGGAGTAGTGTTGGCGAACTATGTAGATTTAGTAGCAACAACATTGTAATTGGGGAAGGCGTGTTGATTCATTGCAAGAACATGCGTGTTTACTTTAGGGGGGTTCATCATCGGAGAAAACATCTTCCTTGACGTTTGATGAGAGTGCTTTCAAACGTGTATCCTTCACGACGATAGTTTGAACATCATCGTGGTAGGGGAGGGCATGTTCTTTAAATTGCGTAGTTCATGTGGTAGCTGTGAGGAAGGTACAAATATCAAAGTCAATGATCATCTAACTAAACAAACAAGTAGGGTATTTCTAGTCCTTTCATGTGATCAAGTTACTGTTGAATTTGCAAAATGCAGATTTGATTAAAAACACGTCGTAGTATAGCACAAATTACGATTCCAACAAAAATTAATATCGAAACAGTGAGTCCTAGTTGATCTCAGAGAGGCAGATAAAAGCGAAATTGATTTCGATTTTTCTTTCTTTACTTGCTTAAAATTGGATTCTAGTTTTGAGAGTGCGAGTAAAAGATGCATCGGTTGCATTGTTAACATGTAAAACATGTGCGTGAGTTAGATAAATCACAAATGTGACTGTCTGTATTTCGATCCACACAACCTCTATTATACGATGACGACTAGCAGAAAATGTATCTATCACTAAATCATTAACATCCTCTGGAGCCGACATGTTTATTGCAATATATATAGATGAAGCAGGCAACTGATGATTCTTATTTCTTCACAAATTTTGTCATTACAATGGTTCTAAAGGAAATCTTGTACATGGAACTTGAAAATACTCTTTCTAGCTAACAAAAAAGAGATGCATGCATGGATCTAGGGTAGATTATAAATGTATTCTTAGAGACTACTACTACTAGCAAGATATTAATGCAAAAAATGAAGAACATTAATCTAGCTACTAGAAGTTAGGGCATTGAGGTGGTCTCCAATGGCTGTGTGGTTGGTGATGGTAGGAGGGAAGAGTGGGACGGCCAAGGTGGTTGGCCAGCCTCTTGAGAAGGTGGTGGAGCTTCTTGGATCTTGGACTTCTGTTACGACCCGGTTCCCGAATCCCTACAGGACACGAGAATTAGACTGACTCGACTGATCCCAAGACCCAATCGTCCAACGAGAAAGTAACCAAAAGTAGTAAAATAAACCACATTCACCATGCAAGTAACTATCAGTAACAAAAGTACAGTAGTAAAGAAAGAACTACTACAGTACACAGCACCACAACAGTAGAGAATTAAAAATAGGTATAGAATAATGATAATTGCTTGTAATTGGATAACAGTTGTCTGTGAAATGTAGAGTACTGTTGTTAGTAACTGTTACATGTAATTTCTGTTGGTTGGAATTAAATACGAGCTGCTTGTATATAAATTGGAAAGGAAAAGAAGTTTGAATGTTGGAAACACGTACTATATGAGAATAAAACTGAAATGATGAAACCTAGTATGGCTTGGCCTGAGAAATATGAGCATGAACCCTACGGGGAATTAGGAGTAGAGCTCCTGGAAAATAAATAGAATGGAACTGGGAAAGTGGATGGGGAAGTGAGCTGGCCCTTGAGTACGGAGTACCAAGGAGAGCAACTGTCCCCCTGTTTAGTGCAGAGCGAAGCTAGCCGCCCTAGGGTTGGGACCCGAGGTTAGGACTGGCCACTTTGTACCGACTCTGTGGCCCTCGCATACACAGTACCGGGGAGAGCTACTAGTGTAGGGAGAGAGCTAGCCACCCCACGGGACCCAAGGTTCAGTTAGTCGTCCTACACCGACTTGTTAGGCCCACTGGGCAAACCAGGGTAGTCAGGCAAGGGTGCACGGTCTGTGGAGGGGCAAGACCCCTGTTTGGTTACTGTGGAGGGGCTGGACCCTTATTACTGAGAGGGCTCTGCCCTATACTAGTTCTGTGTTGTGCTTGGGGCGCACCCGTTAACGGAAATGATTGACCACGTGCCAGTGCGAGGTAGCTACCCGTGTGTTTATCGCGCGTGTCGTAGTCACCGTTACGTCTGCCAGCGACCTTGGGGTGGTTGACTGAGGGTAGGACCACCATGTGAGACTCTCTCGGTCAGGAGAGCACCACGTGCTACTTCTACTTTTCAGAAAAGATTGCAATCAAGATCGTTCCCACGAGGAACATTCAAGATCAAGAGAAAGACCTGAGAAATAAACCAAGAAAGAATAAAATAAAGAAAGAAATTAAAACAATAGCTACTTGTTTACCTTTACTGTTTTTCTTAGCTAACTGGTTGCCACTCTACTCAGCGTTTCGCTGACGTGTCGTACTTACCACCTTTTTCAGGTCCAGGTGTTGAGCAACCAGAGCCTACGGCTACGGAGGGTGCTGGGCCTAATAGAGCCCAGTAGTTGTACTTTTGTTGTACCCATTTTTATGTAGTAATGAGTATTCTGTTACACTTTTGTACTCTTTTATTGTAAACTTCATATTTCCGTACATGTTTTTAATTCTCTACTGTTGTGGTGGTGTGTACTGTAGTAGTTCTTTCTTTACTGCTGTACTTTTGTTATTGTTAGTTACTTGCATGGTGAATGTGATTTATTTTACTGCTTTTCGGTTACTTTCTCGTTGGACGACTGGGTCTTGGGATCAGTCGAGTCGGTCCGATTCTCGTATCCTGTAGGGATTCGGGAACTAGGTCGTAACAACTTCCAATGGTGGAGTGGAGGTGATGGTGGAGCTCGTGGACGGAGTTGTGAATATGGAGATGGCATCCAAGATGGGGTCTCTTGGTCGTCCAAGGAGAGTCTTATATAGACTCTTGGATGGCCAAGGTGCTCTCAAGAGAAGTCTCTAGACTTCTCTAGAGTGGCTGGCCATAGGTTTAAAAATAGGTCTTCTTAGATCTACATTTTGTGGATCTAAGAGTGACCATGTGTTGCCATTCTAGATTTTTCTCTAGTGTTGGCGGCTAGGTGTGTGCATGTGGGTGTGTGTGCGTGAATGTGTGGGTGTGTGCGTGCATCAATAGGTGGTCAAGTGCACGACCTAGGTCCATGGCTAGGTTGGGTCTAGGTTGGTCTAAATAGGTTGCTAAAAATAGGTTTATACAACCTTTGGCAAAAGTGATTGATCCAATTAAACTTCACCAAGTTTAATTGGATCAATGTGTGTGTAATTGGGAGAGAGAGTTCCCAATTAGATTGGGCTTGAGTCAATTGGACTCTCACTGAGTCTAATTAGACTTGTGTTGGTTGATATTTGAGCTCAATTGGACTTTAGGAGTCTAATTGACTAGGTGGAGTGTAATTGATGGGTGGGATTTCATACGCTAAAAAGTTGAGTTAAAAACTCATCATTGTAGTTGAGTAAAAATATGCTATCAAATAAAATTTATAACTGAAACTCTGGTGAGTCCCGGGTCGAACTCAAGGAGGTGAACATTTGATTAAAAACCATGTTGGAATTATTGTTACGAAGTGATTAGCTTGTTGAAATTAATTCTACGCTAGCTATTCTACTTAAAATATAATTAATAGAAGAGAGAGATAAAATAATACAAATAAAGAGAAAATAAGGAGTGAATAAATAAATGTTTCATAACCATAGCATTATGTCTATTACATCTACTTGCTACAACTAGAAAGCTGGAAATCTACACTAAAAAGTGGTAAAAAGAGAGACGAAAAAATCCTCCTCAACAGCTGCTTGGAGGACGAGTCACGTTGACGGAGTGCCCGGACGATGGGGATGAGATGCTGGATGAGGGAGAACGGAGTTGGAGGACGGAGGACGGAACAGGGCAGCGTCGCAGCGGGATCTGCTTCTTGAATGGTGGCGAGAAGACAACCATGGGATGCTCCACGAAGGGCGTGGAATATGGGAAAATTATTTTACTCTAGCTCTAATGGTGCATCCCAGGTATGGGACTAGCTCGTAGAGCTTTGGAGGGGGTGAGAGAAGAAGAGAAGGGATCAAGAAAAAGTGGAGGGCGTAGGGGCTTTATATAGGTGGGTTTTGAGGGCAAAAATGTCACTTAACATCTTTAAATCTTCAATACAGGTCTTTAGTGACAGATACATGCGTCACTATAGCCGCACGTCGCTGAAGCCGAGCACGCAATGTTGGCCATTCATCGCACATCCAAGGGCTCACACGTTGCCACATCATCGCTTCCTTAGCTTCAGTCATTCGCCAATGTTCACCAAGCGCTGCGTCTCCTCAGTCGTTCGATCATCAATCAACGACTTAGATCACTCTCGTCCGCATCTTCAGATCGCACCTCAGCATTAGATCATGAGTCTAGTTGGGCGTCAAATGCGCATAGGCACGATCACTCATCTACGTTGCCACATAGTTGCTTCTACTGTTGCTCGATCTCAATCGTGCAGTGGAATTTTGCGCACCCCGCTAGCCACTTCAATTTGAGGTGTGTGGAGGCTTGAACCAGCACCCTCTCTTGAAAGTTGGAGTGCGCAACCATTGTGCCATGATCCCCTTTGTGTTACGTTTATGAATTAAGGCCGCCGTGCTCTCAGTCGTTGGATCTTGATCCAACGATCAAGATCGCACAACCTTGGATGAGGATGAGGAGGCCAGTGGCTATGGGAAACCTGGATGGTGCCACGTGGCGCCATATGGGTAGTCCATTTTTCCAATGCTTGTAGATGGTACCACGGTTGTCGGATTGAATCGATTTTCACCTTGTTGGGTTGCAATCGTCAATCAGAACCCATCATGCGGTTGGATTCTTCATCTGAGGTATGGATTTTACACCACCTTATCCCTTGGCCTCTGATCTTTCTCGAACTGTATTGATGCTACGGAAATTCGATCAGGGCGATCTCGGAGATGTTAGACTCCGATTGTTACCCTGATCAGATCCGTACAGTTGTATCTTTAACCAAAGGCCCCAAAATGATATCGCCCTGTCCCCTGGCCACAAAAAGGGCAAATTAACGTAAGATTTTTACAAACTAATCTAAATGCAGAATAATGCATGCTATGAAATATTTATAATGCTGTATGTGATTATACGTCTAAGAGCACACATAAATAAACAGTTTATGTGGCATAGATGTGTTTACATCAGTAATTGACTTAGATCCAAGTCAATTGAGCTTAGTGAGAACGTAATTAGGTTCTTAGGAGGGCCTTAGGGTAGTGTACTAGTCTTAAGATACCTTAATTTAGGTTCCTTAGGGTGTAGGATTAGGTTTAAGGGCTTAAGAAATCAAGATCTAGGCTTAATTTCAAAAACAACTAGAGAGGGGTTCCAGACATCTGATCTTAGGATTAGATGACTTATACTTCAAAATCAGAAGTCTAAGTTTCTAGTCTGGACGTCTAATGCTGAAGCATGTGGAGTTAAGGTTCTGTTTTGGGTTTCTACAGAAATTGGACGTCTGACACCTTGTCTGGACGTCCACTTTTGCAGCAAATTGGGTTCTAAGCTCTGCAGGTGGAACCTAAGGAGCTTGGACGTCTAACATCCTAACTGAACATCTAGAGAAGGGATGGAATGTGAGTTTTAAGGTGTTTTAGGCTAAGATGACCTAATCTAAGGGTGGTTAAGGTTTGGGAAGGTATCTAGGGCTATCCTAAAGCTAGGGATAGGTGTAGGGAAGTCCTATGTTCTTCATAATTTAACTCAAACATTAAAATCCTACAAGTAATGTAGTATACCTCTTCCCTACATTATGTCTTTATTTTGAGTGGCTTTATTCCCAAGGCTTTTACTCCAGCTCTGCTGCAGCTTTGTCCTTTTCCTTGCTTCAGATCCAGCTTCAGGCCATCTCTTGAGGTTTTATTGCATACAACCCAAATAATATACTAATCAGTGCATTATTTCATGATTATCTAAGTAAAGCAGGAAAGATGCAATGTATGCTACTAATGCATGCATTATACTACAATTATGTTAAGTTTTAACTCAATTTAGGTCTTTTAAGTCCTATGATTGCTGCGTAATCAATTACCTCATCCCAAGCAAAAGCTAATGGTGGTATAGGGCAATTGGTGTGTAGGTCTATGCACTACTAAAAAATGTGGAGTTAGTGATGGTTTGTTATTGACAATTCTTAAACCGTCACTAATAATAACAATTGGCAACATTTATGAGGAAAACATTGCCAATAATTTCTTCAAGAAACCTTATTGGAGGGCCTATTGGTGATAGTTTAAGAACGGTTGCCAATATTTGAGTTGATTCTTAAACCGACGCGAGTGGTAACTATTGGCAATGGTTTCAAAGAAAAACCATTGCCAATAGTTGCTTCTATTGAGACCCTTATTTTAATGAAATAAAATTACATTTTATTGTGAACTAATCTTTTAGGATACTAAGTAGCCTACCTTTCAAAAAGAAAGATCCCGATGCCCTACTAATTTCATGTACCATTGGTAAGTTGAACTTTGATCAAATTCTTTTGGATTTAGGCGCTTCCATCAATTTGATCTTGACCACTTTGTATAAATAATTCGGATTTGATGAACTTAAACCCACCCCTATAACCCTTCAATTGGTTGAATGATATGTAAAGACACCAAAGGGAGTGGTTAAGGATGTAAGAGTATGAAATAAGGACTTCTATTTTTCAATCGATTTTCTTATCTTTGATATAGAAGTACCTACAAGATCGAAAAACACTATCATTACCCTAGGTAGACCATTATTAACTACAACTAAGACAAATATTGATTGTGTTTGGAGATAAAAAATTACAATTAGACATTTTAAAGTTAACTAAAACTTCGATTGTGAGTTAATTAAGAAAATTGATCAATTTACATCAGTATTAATTTTTATCACCCGAGTCGATTAAACCAAACGGTAAGACACCAATTTTGGATTGAATCTAATAATTGGATTCAATTATTAAAACATTATTCTTAACCGCGATAACGTCATATCCTGGGACACACGTGACATTACAGTCAAATTGATCCAATGGCAAACATTGCTACTTACTTATAGGCATTTATAAACACACAAACATGAACTTGGTTACAACTATTATAAAAAAAATCAGATATACGACCAAATACCCATTACCATTACTATTTAAATAAAAAAACGCCCCCCCTTTTAACATGGCATTGGTTTCGCTTGATCTATTTCAAATCAAATATATAACCAACTTTGGATATAAACCCTCCAAATAAATGTGATTATATATATATAGAGAGAGAGAGGGGTAAAGGGAATGTTTGAAAAATTAATCACAAAAAATTCTACCCTATACCTACACCATGCATGCATTATCACGTTTATTACAACAAAAATTGCATGACAACATGCCGTGACTTATTCATGCATTACAAGCAATATAACTAACAACAAGAGCATTTACGTCCCTAAAAGATATCCTCAACTATCAAATTTCGCAAATAATGGGATATCATCTTCCTTGTTTCACACGTCCATTCCTGCCAAGAAACAGTCGAATTCCACCAAACACGGAATCGACGAGGGTTATTCCTCCACGTTTGTCGAATGCTTGCCAAACACGAAAAGGGAGTAGTTCCGGTTTGATTCCTTGTCAGCCCAATTCCTCATTTTTAACTTTACGATTCGGAAGGTTTTTTTTTTTTTTTTGAGGCATATTTGGTTTGAGGGAGAAGATTGATGGTTAAAAAAATATAAAAAAAAAGGTGGAAGAGCATCATCGAGTGGTTATCTTATTCCGTCAAGGTCACACCAACACGTTGTCGGCAAAAGTTACGACGAGATGATTTCGGAATCAACGAATGGGACATGTAAATTGCCTACAAAAGAGAGAAAGAAGGCACCTTACAAAAGTCAAATATTGACAACTTGTATTTTTTGAACAAAGCTCTTGTTCATTTAAATTATTAGTTATTGAATTGAGTATTGTTAGCGAATCTCCTTCCTAATTAGATATTAAAGTATTTATTACTTTTTTTTACCTGCATATTCCATTTATTTTATTGGCATGTTTATTGTTCAATTTTATAAATTATTAATTGATCAATTTGTTTAATTGATTGTTTGACTTTTAAATAATTGACATTGTCCCTATACGTAATTTTTTATATTACTTCTCAAATCTTAGATAGACTTATTTGTTTAGTTAATCATTTTTTACATATTTGTTAAAATGTATATTATATTACTACATGTCTAATTTTACCCACTTTTTCATTCACTTTATTTTTGCAATATTATTAAGTCATATATTCATATTCATCTTACATTCCACATTTACATTAATATACCAATTCATGTATTATATTTGCTTACATCCATTCTTATACTATGTCTTTCATGATTTATTTAGAAATATGGCAACAAAATTGGTTGCATCTGACCAAGTTAGAGAAGCTTAATGATGTCAACTATGACATGTGGAGTCAGAAAATACAGTATAGCCTGATGCATGATAACTTAGATGGCCTGATAGATATCTCTGCTCCTAAGCTTTCGGAAAATCCCACTGATAAAGGTTGCCCATCAGAAAGTCTGAGTAGTGGGAGAAAAATGATAAGAAAGCATGTAGTTTTATGTTGATACACATGGAGGATGACCTAATAAAGGTCTTTGATAATCATAAATCTACATATGATTTATGGAAGGCCATTAAAGAGAAATATAATAGAAATTCCTGAGAAAATGCAAGTGGTCATTATACTGAACAATTTGCCACCATCATTCGATATGGCTGCCAGCACTTTTAGACTAAATGGCACCATAAAGAATGTGACTGACTTGCCTGTGCAATTGGCGATTGACCAAGACTTGGCTACCGAAAGGAAGAAATTAGAAGTATTTGAAGTTGAATAGGAGGAAATACTTGTTCAACATAAGAACCTTGGTCCCTATAAAGTGTAATTCAAAGGAAACTAGAAACGACACAGAAAAGGACTGTGCAGATCATGCTATAACTGCTAGAAGCTTGGCCACTTTAAGGCCAATTGTCCCAAGGGAAAGAAACAAGGCCAAACTAAGGGCTCGGAAATTAAAGGTAAGAAGCATGAATTTGTTGATGTGGTAGAGTGTAACTCTGCCACAACTGACTGTGAAGGCTGGTGGGTGGACTCTGGTGCCACTCGACATATTGCAAAGACCAAGGAAGGCCTGATTGACTTCTAAGAATTAAAGAAAGGAGAGCAGAGAATTTACATGGGTAACAACACCTATCTGAATGTTGAGGGTGTTGGGACCTACAGGCTCGATCTTAGAGAAAGCATGATAACTCTCCATGTTGTGTTTTATGCTCCTGGGATTTTGAGGAATCTTATTTCTGTGGCTGCTCATATTAAAAAGAAATTAGAAGTTATATTTTACAATAATCGTATTTCTATTGGTAGAGATAAAAAAGTTTTCACTGTAGACACATTATACCAAAACATGATCTTTTCTGTATTCCTATTTCTAGTGATTCAATAAAGAAGGATTTGAATTATTCCTTGTGTTTATTATATGATTTTGATTTGTGGTATATGAGATTGGGGCATCCAGGAAATAATAAAATGGATCAAATAATAAAATTGAATATGTTGCCTAATATAATAGGAGCAAGAACATTGCCTTGTGAACATTGCTTGACCGGGAAAATGACTAAAAAACATTTTTCTAAGGGTCAAAGTCAAGAAAATTATTAGAGTTTATTCATTCTGATATATGTGGTCCACTAAATGTTAAAACACATGGTAACAAAGAATATTTTATAACATTTATAGACGATTATTCGAGATATTCGTTCATATATCTCTTGGAAAGAAAAACTGAAGCTTTTGAATGCTTTAAGAGATATTAGACGGAAGTAGAAACAAAATTAGGAAGATCAATTAAACTGTTAAGGATAGATAGAGGTGATGAATTGAATTCGAGAGAGTTTAATGACTTCTACATTCATGTAGGCATTGTTAGACAAACATATGTGCCACAACAAAATGGTGTGGCAAAATGAAAAAATCGAACATTGATCAATGCAATTAGGTGCATGCTCTCTCATTCTAGACTCCCAAAGAATTTTTGGGGTGAAGCAGTGCTCACTACAAATTATATACAAAATAGGATTCCCACCAAATTGTGGAATCTACACCTTATGAGATATGGAATGGAAGAAAGCCACAATTGAATCACCTAAGAAAATGGGGGTGTGAAGCACATGTCTTGATCCCAAATCAGCTTGAGATAAGTTTGATTTTAAGGCAATAAAGTGCATAGTTATAGGTTATTCTGATAAGTCTAAAGGATACAAGTTTTTTCACAATGAAAGGGGTCTTGTTGAGAGTCGTGATGCTACTTTTTTAGAAAATAAAGAAGAAAAGCAGCAGGAAAAGTAGGAATTGGAACCTCTACTTATCTTGAATAATGATGATGTCGACTCTGAAATAGATCCAATTGAAAGGGATGATGGTATTCATCTAGAAGTGGAAAATGAATCTATGAATGATGATGAACCTATGGAGCATGTGGGTGAGTCCAATCAACCCGCAAGAATAATTAGCAACAAGAGACCCAGAACTCAACCTTCATGGATGAGTGACTATCATTTGTACCCATGTGAGGTTTTGTGTTATACTGTTGATGAGGATGTTCTGGATTATACGGAACCATTGTCTTTTGATGAAGCAATGGCTTCACTCGAGTCAGAATCATGGACGACTGCCATGTAGGATGAACTTGACTCAATTGAGAACAATGACGTTTAGGAATTATGTCACCTACCTGTAGGAAGGAATTCTATAGGGTGTAAATGAGTCTTTAAGAAAAAGTGCTGAGTTGATGGTACTATTGATAAATTCAAGGCAAGGTTGGTTGCCAAGGGATATACACAGAAAGCTAGAATTGATTTTCAAGAAACATGTTCTCCAGTAGCCAAGTTTGCATCAATTAGGATGATTTTGGCTTTGGTTGCATGTATGGATTTGGAATTATTCCAAATGGATGTAACAACTACATTTCTCAATGAAGAATTGAGAGAAGATATTTATATGCGACAACATGATGGTTTTCAAGTAGAAGGTAAGGAGAACATGGTTTACAAATTGAAAAAGTCTCTATATGGTCTGAAACAATCTTCACGACAATGGTATCTCAAATTTCATAATACTATTATTCAGTTTGGATTTGTGGCTAACAAATTGGATAATTGTGTATATGTCATGCATAGTGGAAGCAAGTTTATGATCTTGTCACTGTATGTGGATGACGTATTACTTACTAGAAATGACATAGAGATGTTGAAGGACATGAAACAAAAATTGAGCATTGAATTTGAGATGGACATGGGAGTAGCATCTTATGTCCTTAGAATTTAGATCACTAGAGATAGAAACTCAAGAACATTGAGTTTGGATTAAGAACAATATTTGCATACAGTACTAAAAAGATTTGGAATGCAAAATTGTACTCTTGCTCCTACGCCACTTGTTTTGGGAAAAAGATTAAGTAAAAGTCAATGCACGAACAAAGGACAAGAGTCGTTAAATTTCAAATATGCACAAGCAGTAGAAAGTTTAATGTATGCAATGATATGTACTGGACCTAACTTGGCTTACCCTGTAAGCCTAGTAAGTAGATATCAAAGTAATCCCGGACCAGCACGTTGGGAAGCTATTAAAAGGATTATGAGATATCTAAAGGGTACTGTAAGTTTGAGATTGGTATATTAGGCTAAATCACTTGAGGTGATTGGTTACTTCAATGTAGGTTTCGGGGGTGATGTTGATAATAGAAAATCTACATCTGGTTATCTTTCTATGTTTGGTGGTGTTGTTGTTTCTTGGGGTAGCAAGAAACAAGGATGTGTGTCAAGGCATACATAAGAAGTTGAATACATTGCATGCAGCCTGGCCACCACACATGTAGTTTGGATAAGACGTTTCCTTAATGACTTGAGCCTTGGATTGGTGAAAGAACCATTGGAAATGTTTTGTGATAATCAAGTAGTGATAAGATTGATTAATAGTGGGTCAAATGGTTCTAAAGGGAAACATATAGAGATTCAGTATCACTATATTTGAGATATAGTGGAACAACAAAAAATTAAGGTAAGTTATATATCTACCAGTGATATACTTGTGGATTCCTTAACTAAGGGTATATCAGTAGAAACTTACATTAAACACATTAGTTTACTGGGAATCAGGAATATTTGAGTCAAATGAGAGGTATTCATGAACAATAAACCTCTTATAGCTTCTCTAGAAAATACACACCTTGCGAATAGTGGTAGTGTTGCATGACCACATCGGTCAAGTGGGAGATGTTGGTTAAAAAAAAAGAGGTGGAAGAGCATGACCAAGTGGTCATCTTACTTGGTCAAAGCTACGCGAACACGTTGTTGGTGAAAGTCAAGGTGATGCGGTTTTGGAACGAGCAAACGGGCAGTGCAAAATGCCTACAAAAGAGAAGAAGAAGGCGTCTTACGAAAGCCCCGATCCAAGAAAATGATCTGCTCTCCTCTACTTCCCGAGAGAGATTAAGAGGAAGTCAAAATGTAGAGGAAATAATAAAGTGAAGAAAAATGGAAATGTAAGGTGATGTGACCGTGGGCTTTACTTAATAAGTGGCATTTAATGTAAAGAAATAAGATAATGTAAGATTTGTTACGTGATTTGTTCCATTACATTAAAAATAATCATCACATCATTTTGAATTGAAATGCAAATGTGATAAATTATGTTTACACATGTGATAAATAACTTTACATCGGTGATAAATCACTTTATACTGTTGATAAATTATTTCGCATGATTTTCCACTGATGATAAATTAGTCTAGGATGATTTTGCACCTGTGTAAAATTTTTTCGAATGTAATATGCCAGTTTTACACTATGTTACGACCTGAAACGACCCTTTCCAAGGGCCGTTTTATTTTCTTTCCGAACTTTGGGGGTCTTATCGTAATTTTTATGCACCAAAAGGTTCCGTACCGAATATGTTAGTCCTTGAAGGGGTTTAATGCAAAAAACCCCACCATGCCCCTACATTCGCCCATGCCCCTATATCCCTCCATGCCCCATGCACCTCCCCCCATGCCCCTACATCTCACCCCATGCCCTCCATGCACTATACTTCTCCCCATCCCTCACCATCCGTAAAAACCCCCCTCCTCCTCCATTTATTCTCCACCAGCACAGCCGAGTGAGGGAGAAGGAGAGGGAGAGTGGGGAGAAAGAGGAGATCGGAGGAGAAGATGAGGTTGTGCGTTCGGAGAGCATGCGAGGAGGAGATTGAGGGTGCTGCAGGAGCAACTGTAGCTCCTGAAGTGAGAAGGAAAGCTTGCGAGGAGGTTCTATGGAGTCATTTTTCAGTAGATTCAAACGTCTGCAACACTTGTCAAACGTTTGGAGGGATGTCTGGGATGAACTCAAGATGTCTGGAAAGCACGCAGAGTGCCGAGGTGCTAGAGACGTTGAGAAGGCATGTTGGTGCGGCGTTCAAGGCACTTTAGGACGTCTGGGAGCATCGTCAGACGTCCAACTACTCTCCCAGAAGACTGGAACTAGTGCCAGACGTCTGATTTTTGTCAGGGTGCGTGTTTTTGGGTCGGTTCAGGGCCCAAACGTAGTCGATTTTTTGTAAACCAAGTATCGTTGGTTTTCTTTCAGAATTTTCTACGTGTTAGTATAGTGTCTATACAATTTTGAGCTCGTTTGACATATTGGTCAACAATATATGTCTCCAGTCCATGGTGCACACGGGACCCGCGGATACGTCGGGATCCACCGTTCGAGCCCCCATACCACCCTGGTAGAGTGGTCCTCTCTACTTCTGTGGTTTGAATTAGTAAGGTGTATTGTTAATTTAGAAATATCTACTTGAAACCTAGGTTATGAGATGAACCCTAGGACTGAGAATGTGATTGTTTATATGCAATGTATGAACCTCGTTTACTATAAATTGAAGAATGCATGTTGTTAAATTCCTTACTGTGAGAAATGAAATGTTAAAAATGATGATTGCTCATCATGTTTATTCACGAGCTGCCTGTTATAAGAAACCATAATACGAGACAGATACATGCCTTGTAATGAAATAAGCTGAGTACTATACATGAGCCCTATGGGGAACTAGGAAAGGAATCATAGTACACTAATGTTGCTATTCGATGTATGATGGGACTTGTTGCCTACGGGCATGCTGGTTGGTTGTTCGAACTTGGATATGGGAAGTGAGGTGGCCTCCTATACGTGGTACCGAGGAGAGATACTGTCCCTCTAATGTAGGGAGGAGCTAGTCGCCCCTTAGGTTGGGACCTGGGGGTAGGATTTGTTGGTGCTAGAGCACCACGATCATTTGTTTTGATGATAACAAAACACGTGTTATTTAACATTTGCAATTTGAGTTCTAGATTTCAGGTCAATTGCAAATGTGGACGTGTTTAGACGGAATTCGAGCTCGCATCCAGGACGGATTGGAGGAGCTTGACGGAAAATAGAGGAGGTTCGCGTGGAGCGAAAGATTGAAGATGGAAGGAAATGAAGAATAGGATAGATTTCCTTCTTTTGTACTTGTTGTATCTTTTCGTTTCTTTTGTTGCTCTTTATTTCCTTAGATAATTCATGTTAAAGAGCCTCAAAGAACCCTAACAGTAGTCTTAGGAACACCGGCACAACCCTAGGATACTTAGGTTTTCTGTAGAATACTTAGAAAACCAATATAGGGTTCAAACAGACTTTCCAGACGTCTAATTCACAAATCAGACGTCTGATAAAGTATTTTAAGATGTCTGACTGTTGTTTCAGATGTCTGATAACTGTTAGGCTGGACATAATAGTTCTGTCTGATGAAATCAGACGTCCATACCTTAGACCAGACATCTTAAAAGACGTCTGATGGGTTTGCCAGACGTCCAATTAGTGGACCGTTGGCTGGCTTAGAAAACACTCAAGATTATGACCGTTAGAGCCTTATCAGACGTCCTTAGGCCTTTCCAGACGTCTGATAAATGACCATTTTGCCTCGGCTGACCCAAAATCTCTTCTCAGAGATTTTCTAGCCGTTGCAACGTTTGGAAATCAATTCCCACAGTAAAAGTAGGTTTTCAGACGTCCATACATAGTGCCCGACGTCCTGTATGTCGTCTGATGGACTTGCGTAAAAACCCTGTTTAGATCTAATTCAAGTCAGGGAGAAACCCGCCCAAAATCAGACGTCTGACCTTTGAATCAGACGTCTTATAGTGAACTTCCAGACGTCTGATGCTATAATTAGACGTCTGATAAGCCTGTCAGAACAATGATTGTTCCTGATTTCGGGCTGATTCACTTGGGCTTTGTACGCAACGGCTATGGAAGCCTTTCCAAGCCTTCCAAAGCCTTCCTAAGGCCTCTATAAATAGAGGGGAGCCTTTGCAACACAAAAACACACAAGATATACACTTAGAAAAACACAAGACACACCTAAGCAACATACTTTCCACACTTTTGTGTCTCTCTTGCTCTCCAAGCTCAAGCTCCATCATCTTGAGAGCTAAATTCAGTTTGCGCGCCCGCTCTCCCGCTGTTGTTCACGAGAGCGACGTAGCGCCATCGCGTGGCACACGCACCGCGTCATCGTCGACGCACTCCTTGCAAAGGGGAGTTTCCTAAATCCTATAGAAGCTTAGGTTAATTACTTTGTTGGCTCTATAGGTTTGTTGTTTTATTTTACCTTTGTAATTTGTTTGGGTATTCGCTTTGCGAATTCCCGTCTCCTTCGTGGGACAAAATCCTTCTCGTGGAGAGAAGGGGTTGAGGAACGCTACCCTCGTACTTGTAGCGTGGTTGTATTGAGGTTGAATCACCCTCGTTTTAAGTGATTCGGTTTAGTGGATTTGATCAACTAGGTTGATCGGTAAATCCTAACTTGACAGGGTTAGGTGGTGGTTTTCACCCGGTTTGGGTTTCCACCTAAAAATTACTTGTGCACATTTTTTGATTGCTTATTTTGTGAGATTGCTTTATATATTTTATTTCCGCAATTATTACGTCACCCCCTCTTCGAAGGGAATTTCAGGATTGGCCACCCTACACCGACTCCTGTAGCTATTCTATGTATAATGGGACTCGTTGCCTATGGGCATGTTGGTCGGTTGCTCGGACTTGTATATAGGAAGTGAGTTGGCCCTTGTGTACGTGGTATCGAGGAGAGCTACTGTCCTTTTAGTGTAAAGGGGAGCTAGCTACCCCTTCGATTGGGACCCGGGGTTAGGACTGGCCACCCTACACCGACTCCTACAGCTATTCGATGTATGATGGGACTCATTACCAATAGCATGTTGGTCAGTTGTTCGAACTTAGATATGGGAAGTGAGCTGGCCCTCGAGTACGTGGCACCGAGGAGAGCTACTATCCCTTTAGTGTAAGGGGGAGCTAGCCACCCCTTGGGTTGGGGCCCGAAGTTAGGAATGGCCACCCTACACCAACTCCTATTAGATCTATTAGGTAAACCGGGATAGTCGAGCGATAGTACACAAACTGTTGAGGGGTGAGGACCCTATTTTATTCTGTGTTGTACCTTTGGGCATACCCACTAGGAGAAAGGATTGACCGTGTGCCAGTGCGGGGTAGCTACCCATGCGTTTATCGCACGTGTTGTAGTCACCGCTACATCACGACCGTGACCCCTAGGGTGGTAAATCGGGTGTAGGACTACCACGGGGTACTCCCTCGGCTAGGAGAGTGCCACGTGTACATCCTACGTCGCGAGAAAACTGTAATCAAGATCATTCACTTAGGGAACAAGTGGATTAAGAAATGTTGTAGACCCTTACTAGAAATCAAATAAAAAACACAGATGATTTAAACGAAAACAGATAATAATACATAACTGGAAATTGTATGATTAGTTAGCTACTTGTTCATTTATGTTTAATTGCATGTAAATGACATATACACCACTCTACTTAGCATTCACTGACCACAGATATATGTAACTAATTCAGGTCAGGGAGTTGAGCAACCAGCACCACCGGCTGCAGCGGGTGCTGGGCCTAGTCGAGCCCAGCAGTAGTTGTACTTGCTCCTATGCCATTTCTGAGATTTTCTGTTGTTAGTGAGTATTTTGGTTTATGTTGCACTTTTGTTGGTTGTGATGGCTAGCTAGTGAACTGTACCTTTATTTCTTGCCTGTGGCATGTCGTTTCTGTTGAACTCTATTCCTATTTTCTGTTACCGACTTTTAATCATTTTGCTTAGTTACATTGCACATGAGTAATTACTTTCAACCCATTTGGTTTGTGTCTCATTGGACGATTGAATCTTGGGGTTAGTCGAGGCTAGCCGTTCTTGGGTTCTGTAGAGAGTCAAAATCGGGTCATAACAAGATGGTATCAGAGTAAGGTCATCTCGAAAAATAATCAAATGGGTTGGAAGTAACCACTCATATGCATGCAGGTAGGATAGCCATCATAACACGTATTCTTGAACTCTGCGTCGGAGTCACATTTTGAGCCTATTAACGTTGACAAGCACTGTTCCCTTTTTCTTCCATCTCCTTATAGGAGATGCCTCATCATGGGCGCAGGGGCAATCGTGTCAGTCCTGAGACCAGTGCTACCTTGCCCCTCCTTCAGGGTGTCCAGGCCCAGGACCTCATCCGGTTGATTCGAGGGATTGTGCAAGAGGAGATTTAGCTCCTACCAACTCCATTGCTTCCTCATGTCTCTTGCAAGGGTGAGAAGGAAGAGTCTCCCATGGAATAGAGGAGCCACCATGGTGCCAGGTGAGTCAGAGGAGTTTGTGTCCCTCTCTGCTACCAATATGGCTAGTTGGGCCACATGAGGAGGGTCTGCCCAGATTGCACCGCAAAAATACACCTGCAATTGTGTCGTCTTGTGCTATTTCCTAGCATTACCAGTGTATATTAGGTATCCATAGTCACATTTGTAAAAATACACGCATGCATGCATTTAATTGAGAGGGCAGGAGAGTGAATAAAATGGCCTTGTAATTAATGTTTTCCTCAAGTGCTGCTTCGCAAATTCACCATCTTTATTTTTATTTTTTTATTTGACTTTGAAATTCTTCCCGCGCTGCAAGACATGGCCTCTTCTTCCTCACGCCATGCTTTGCAGCAAGCTTGCCCTACTCAGCGACTCCCTGCAGCCGCATACACAGCATGCACAGCCAGGGCATGGCTGTGCATGCCTTCTTCCTCTTTAAAAAGGCTCAGCTGGCTTCTTTGCAAGAGAGCCTGGTCCACGCCAAAACACAGGCGCTCTTCTTCTCCAGGCCGTCTCCTCCACTCTCCCTCCATACGCAGCCTCTCCTCCTCTGAGGAGCCACTCTGCGGGCAGGAGCAACTCACAGTGGTGCACAACCACCACTGTGAGTCCACCACCGGCCAACTAATCAAAGAGCCGGTGGGCGTGGTGGTATTCTCTGTTAAGCCACTTCGGCCATTACCGCAGGCTTCAAGGTCTGAAGCTCCGCGGCAGCAGCAGCAAGGCGGCAACAGTGGCAAGGCCCTCCAGTGCACGCCTGCAGGCCACCCTCGCCTCCAGCGCGCGTCTGCAAGTGCCCTCGCCTTCCGCTTCTTCGCGCCCGCACTCGCCTTTCCGGCTGCAACCAGCTGGCGCACCCCTTCCACGCGCGTGCCAGCTCGCACAGCGGCTCCTGCACTCACAGCATCGAGCGCACTTAGTCGCGTGGCTCGGCTATGCACTGTAGCCACTGTTCACACGTTTTAGTGGAACACTGTGGCTACAATGCGGTGACCAGTAAGTTTCTCACATAACCGGTCACCCAGCGTGTCGCAACAGCTACTAGCCCGCACCCACGTCCTGCCCCGAGTCTGCTTCAACGCCCGCTTGCGCGTCTACGTTCGCCCGCCTCTGCCAGCGCCCGCACCCGCCCGTGTGTTCGCCCGCTCCCTTCGCCTCTTCACGCAGCGCGGTGCACTGCGGTCCTTCTCCCACGCGCTCACTCCCTCTAGCGCGCGTCTTCGTGCGCCTACGTGCAGCGCGATGCTCTATGGCCATCAGACGACGCCCTGAGTGTGCGGACGACTTAACTCTCCAGCCTCTTCACACAGCAGGCGCTCTCTCTCTCTCTCTCTCTCAGCACTCTCTCACACTCTGCACACACATACACACACTCACACTCTCGTACACACACCTATACAATAATATATACTTATATATATATACATACATATATATATTTATATATATATATATATTTATTTATTTATATACATATATATATATACATATATCTATACATATATTAGTACTTATATAACTATGTAGCATCTATATACATACATACATATATATATATATATACACATATATATTTACATATATACATATATTTATATACGTATAAATATATATATATACATATATATATATTATTACCTATATAACTAAGTATAAGTATAGATACATATATATATATACACACACACATATACTTATACGTATATATATATACAAATACATATACATATATATATATATATACATATCTATCTACATATATCTATATACATATATTACTATATATATACCTATATATATATATATACATCTATATAGTTACATATATATATATATATATACATATATTTACATATCTATATATACATACACACACACACACACACACACACACACACATATATATATATATATAACTACATATATACCTATATATTTATAACCATATATATATATACATATAGATATATTTACATAAATACATATATATATATATTTTTTCATATCACCTACCATACGTTGTATCGCGGGAATATCCACACCACTTGATGATATTCCCCGATACACGCATACAGAAAGCGTGTTTGCATTCATCTTCCATCAATCCACCTTACACGCGGCACTTCGTCCTGTTGGTTGCATCTTCCTAGACGACGACCGACTCGACACCGT
Organism: Thalassia testudinum; assembly: GCA_037157565.1. NCBI lineage: Eukaryota > Viridiplantae > Streptophyta > Magnoliopsida > Alismatales > Hydrocharitaceae > Thalassia > Thalassia testudinum. The sequence continues at coordinate 96,685,668 of JAZHRO010000039.1, read as the reverse complement.
ACTACACTCCATCTCCGCCTCCACCCCCACCCCTTTATACATATATAATATATACATATATATATATATATTATATTTACTTTATTTCTGTTTATCTTTCATGCCAGTAAAAAGATAAAAAATATATATATAAAAGAGAAAAGATAATTCTTGACTTGCAGGTACTCAGTCTTGCGAATAGCAAGACTAGTTTTGAAACCCTGATTTGGCTCAAAGCCAAGAACCTGATTTTGAGGGTGTGCCTCAAGGACAAGAATTATCAGAAAAATCTTAAATAGAAAAACACCAAAAACACAATAAACGAACGGAAGATATTCGTTATAGGAAAGGCGTAGAAACTTCACTTCTAATCCCACTTCCCTAAGTTCGACCCTGGGCCTAAAAGTGACCAAGATAAAATCAAGTAGACTAGGTAAAAAAAAAAGAATTTGTAAAGAGATGGTTAGTCTCGATTTAGGTTAACCACTATACTCATTATAACGATAAAATCACCATATTAACACACCTATCCAGGTCAACACCACATCCCTTTTCATGCCCCTTTAGGGCCAGAGCACACCAGATGCTCTCAACACCGAGTACTGGAGGCCAATCTGGTGGTCGCGGTTACCAGGCACAAGGAGGAGGACAGCAATCGTGACGAGGGCACCAGTCAGTTGTTGCTTGCCCGACCAAGAGCCTGGCTACCTCTTCCGCACCTAGGGCTGAGGGGCGTGTCAACACCCTAACTCACGGAGATGCCAGAGCTTCGAGTTCTGTAGTGGCAGGTATGGTTATAGTTTCCGACAGATTAGTTTACGTGCTTTTTGATCCGGAGCCACACATTCCTTTGTCTCCCTGAGTTTTGTCATTAGTCTGGGGCCGAACAGTACATTGTTAGAGGATCTGTTCCTGATTAAAGGCTCAGGTGGACAGTCGTTCATCGCAAAGGAGGTTTTCATAGACTGTGAGGCCATTGTAGGGGGCACAGTCTCCCTATTAATCTGATGTGATCCAGATGGAGGATTTCGACATGATTCTAGGGATGGATTGGCTATCTGCCTATCACGTCCTAGTGAATTGTTTCGAAAGGAAGATCGTCTTCTCCATACCCGAGCTGCCTCCCTTTGTGTTCCACGGCCAGCCAATGGATGGGGGTTTTAGGTGCATCTCCGCACTTCGGGCAGCAAAGCTATTAAGCTAGGGGTGTAAAGGCTTCCTAGCTTGTGTTGTAGTGGAGCCTAGCCTAGTGGTTGATTTATAGAGTATTTCGGTGGTCTGCAAGTACCCTGATGTTTTTTCGGAGGAGCTGCCAGGGCTACCGCCTAAGCATGAGATTGAGTTTGAGATCTCACTGGTACCGAGGACCAGCCCTATCTCTACTTCACTGTATAAGATGGCCCCACTTGAGCTACAAAAGCTCAAGTCTCAGTTACAGGATCTATTGGAGAAGGGCTTTGTGAGGCCCAGTGCATCTCCATGGGGAGCCCCTGTTCTGTTCGTGAAGAAGGACAATGCCCTTCAGTTTTGGGTTGACTACAAGCAGCTGAATTAGGTTATCGTCAAGAGCAAGTACCCGTTGCCCTACATTGATGACCTCTTTGACCAGTTGAGAGATGCCATGGTGTTCTCCAAGATAGACCTGAGATTAGGTTACCATCAACTGAGGATCAGGGAGACCAACATCTCCAAGACGGCATTTACACATGGTGTTGGACAGGTTGAGATGACACAGGCTGTACACAGGTACAATAAGTGCTAGTTCTAGTTGAGACAGGTTGCCTTTTTGGGCCATGTGGTCACAAGAGATGGGATTACTGTGGACCTGGCCAAGGTTGAGGCCAAGCTTCGGTGGGAGAGGCCACGTACGATGACGGAGATATGCAGCTTCTTAGGGCTAGCAAGTTACTAATGTCGATTTATCAAAGGATTCTCTTAGATCGCGCATCCTATGACTCAGTTGACCTAGAAAGACATGCCCTTCACCTGGACAGACGAGTGTGAGTCATGCTTTCAGGAGCTGAAGAGAGGCTTACTTCAGCTCTTGTACTCACCATCCCAGACAGCATTGGCAGGTTTGTGGTTTACACTGACACCTCGTTGCAGGGGTTGGGTGGTGTGCTCATGCAACAGGGCCACGTTGTCACTTACGCTTTGCGGCAACTAAAGTCCCCTAAGCATAACTACCCCACCCATGACTTGGAGCTAGCAGCAGTTGTCTTCACGCGGAAGACATGGAGACACTACCTGTACGATGAGACTTTTGATATCTTTATGGATCATAAGAGCCTCAAGTACCTGTTTGATTAGAAGGAGCTCAATATGAGGCAAAGATGTTGGCTAGAGCTCCTGAAGGACCATGACTGCAGCATCTCCTATCACCCAGGGAAGGCCAATGTGGTGGCTGACACAGTGAGCTGGAAGGCACCTACCCACTTGGCTAGTTTACAAGCATGGAGTTGGAGACTCATGGAGGGGCTAGGCAGTTGGCAACCTCTTGAGCCAAGAGGGTACTGCAGGGCTGTGACAGTGATGAAGTAGACACGACCAGAGATTATAGACCGTATCGTTACTGGATAGATGGCTGACCCATATCTGCAGACATTGCGAGACAGGGTGCTGATAGGGGACCCAGGAGACTTTACTTTTATCGATGGGGTCTTGTGCATGAGGGGATGTTTGTGCTTTCCTAGAGATGAGGAGCTGCTGGGGGAACTTTTGACTAAGGCACATGGGTCCCGATTCACCATACATCTCGGGAACACCAAGATGTACCATGATCTGCGATGTACTTTTAGTGGAGGGAGATGAAGCGGGATGTTGGTGATTTCATGCAGTAGTGTTTGGTATGTTAGCAGGTGAAGGCCGAGCACTAGAGGCCTGCAAGACCGCTACAACCACTCTTGTCCCAGAATGGAAGTATGAGAGTGTCACTATGGACCTGGTAGTGGGATTACCAGTCACACAGTAGGGACATGATGCAATCTGGGTGATAGTGGACAGATTGACAAAGACGGCATGGTTTCTGCCGATCCGAGTCACCATTGGGTGGAGTTTTAGCAGGCCTTGGGGACTTGTCTGAGGTTCAGCACTGCCTACCGCCTCCTGACCTACGGATAGTTGGAGCGCACCATTTAGACCCTTGAGGACCTGCTACGCCCTTGTGTACTAGACTGGAGAGGCTCCTGGGAGGAGCATTTGCCCCTGGCAGAGTTTGCATACAATAACAGTTACTGCTCGAGCATTGGCATGGCACCTTATGAGGCGTTGTACGAGAAGAAGTGTACGGCTCCCTTGAGATGGGTTGAGGTGGAAACCAGTTAGGAGGTTGGTCCCAGGTTAATCTGTCAGAGCCAGGAGGTGATAGAGCAGATCAATAGATGACTCCACACTATCAGGAGCAGACAGAAGAGCTATGCTGATCAGAAGAGACAAGAGGTGCAGTTTTAGGTTAGGGATCATGCCTTCCTCCGTGTTTCTCCCATGAAGGGCTTGCAGCATTTTGGGGTGAAAGGGAAGCTTTCGCACAGATGACTTCGTGTTTCGCCCATGAAGGGTAGTAACGCTGGTAAGGCTAGGTTTCGTCTTTATGTTATTATGGTTTAAGTACAGTCGTTATAGTATAAGACAAAACAGCTACCAGATTACTATTAAAATTTTTTTACTCGGAACAAGGTTTTCCCGAGGTCGAACTCAGGGAGCAACTATGTTTCTAGAAGACTAAATAAGATCTCTATTATGTTACAAAAATAAGAGAGAGAGAGAGATCTTGGCTTCTTCTTCTTCTCTCTATCTCTTTTCTTCTTCGTCTTCTTGGCCATTTCTCTTCTCTTCTTCTTTCTTTCTTCTTTTCTTGCCTCTTTCTTTTGTTCTTCTTCTGCCTTCTTTTTCTGTTCCTCTTTTCTTTTCTTTTCTTTCTTTCTGGAGGATATGTCTTCTTCCTTATTTTTCTTCTTCTGTTCTTCTTTTCCTTCCTTCCTTTCTTTAGCCGGCATCTGTGGTGATTCTGACATCTGATGCTGTGCTCAGATGACTTATCTGTGGCTTTGCTACAGTTCCTTCCTTCTTCTGTTTCTCTCCTTCCTTCCTTCCTTCTTCTTTTCTTCTTGCACGCTCACACAAGGGTCAGAGCAAAACCTACCCTTACCCTTCCCTGCGTCTCTCTTTCTCAGATTTCTCTCTTAGGACTGTTCTCCCAGAGCTGGGTAATCGAGTGCAGGTATCGCGCCCGGGACCAGGCCCACCAGCGTGAGGTGGTGGGCGAGGAGTGCGCAGTTCGGGTAGTCGGATCCGGTCCAGACCCGCGGGGCGTGAGCGCGGGCGAGGGCGAGCGAGCACGTGGCGCGCTGTGTGTGGGAGAGGGACCTGACCCCTATGTTCGAAGGCATTAAGCCCTATGCACTTTTTCAATTTAAGTGCGGGCACTTGGCCACGCACTTACGAGGTGGGACTAAAGTCCCACCTCCCAATTTGGTGCCCGCAGGCAAGCAATCTGCGGCCAATTGAGGCAACCCGTAAGGCCTTCGCCCCAACTACAGGACTGGGTGTCTTCGTGACTCCTGTCCGCGCAGCCTGGGATGTGCGCCTGGGCTGGAAGATGCCTGCAGTTGTAGGTAAAGCTGCTGCAGCTCGTCGACAATGGCGGTGAGAGGGTGCAAACCTGAAATCACAGCTACGGCCTCTCGGCCCAGTCAAAACACGTGGGAAGCTTCGCCGGTGTGTGGCGAAGCTTGTGCGGTGGTCGGCAGGATGCGGGAGTGCGTGCAGAGGCTGACCTAGATCAGACTGTGGGCGGAGAAGTGGGTTTGTTCGGGGGGTGGTTGGGTGGCGCTTGGCAGTGGATGGAGAGGGGGGATCGATGGAGTGGAGTGTGAGGGAGCTTCTGGGCTGGTCGACGAGGTGTGAAAGGGTCTATGAGCGTGGGGTGGACTCGTCGGAGGGGGTGATCAGAGGTGGAGAAGGTAAGTCTGGATAGTGGCTGGCAGGTGGTCGAAAGGGCAGATTGGAAGAGGGAAAATACAAGAGAGAAAGAGAGGAAGCTATCTACCTAATTACTCGACGAAGGAGGGAAGAGCAGCTAGCTCGTATCTGCGGGAGCTGGAGACGAAGACGCCCTGGAGGAGGGTTTCGGCGACGAGGAAGCAGATGGAGGGTGCCAGCAGGTACAGCCTAGCGCGGACGACAGAGCAGGGGAAACCTTGCTGCAGGTAGGGCAGCAGAGCGACGAGGAGGAAGAGGAGGAGTTCGTCAGAAGCTTCGGGCTCTCTGACAGGAGGAGAAAGGGATGAAGAGGGGGGTAGTTCTCCGTCAAAGGAAGCTTGAAGGAGCCGACAAGGTCTGTCGATCCTTATAGAGGGCTTGGCGCGCAGAGAGGGGCGAGGTGGCGTCGTGCCAGCCTCGTCGGAGTATGGCTGGAAGGGACACCCATACCTTCCGCGCGTTCGTACGGAAGGTATGGTGGTTGGCAGAGGTCGTAGGGAATCCCCCTTCTGTTCTAGAGGACGGAGCCCTACCCTGCACGGCGCCATGCTCCGTGCAAGGTCGCCGGAGTATGACGCTGCATAGAAGTTGCAGGGAGGACCGTTCTGCAAAGAATGATAAAAAGTTGGGGACCTAAATGCAAGGGTTTCAAAAGATAAGGGTCAAAAAGGAAATAAAGATGACCAAATTGTAAAGTCGGTCAAGGAGGTCTCTTCTTAGGCTCAAGTTTTCATACAAGACTAATTTGAACCTAAGGATTTTAATGGTGAATTTTAATTCTAGGTTGGACCATGTTTGACTGGCCAATTTACGCAAAAACCCAAATTAAGTTATTAATTGGGCATGATTCTCTTTTTAGGTCAAAATAGATTTCTAAGGCCAAATTGAAGGTTCTAAACCCTGGAGAATATTTTTATATGACTTTTACAGGGTTCAGTTGATTTTTATCTTACCTCGAACCTCGTGAATTGAAGTGGATTTATTTTAGGATTATAGAATGTCATTTAATTCCTAGAAGTTGATATAACCCTTTTTAGATCAGATCATCCCACTTACCTTCTTGTTAAGCTTGTTTGACCTGTGTTTGGACCCTTAATTACCCTATTTTCAAACTGCATTGGTGAAATTGCAGTTTTACTCCTTATGCTTTATTTTATTCTTAAACTCAGAATTCTCTGAGTTAAGTCTTTCTTTGGGTCATGTAGGAGCCTTTTCTCACATATCTGGGTTAGATTGCACTATTTAGGGTTCATGATGAGGTTCTCATCATACCCTTATGCTTAGCTTTTGCTAGTCCCTTAGCAAAAAACTTAAGGTTTCAACCCCTGTTCTAGACCATGAAGTTCTTAATGATTTCAGATAAGTGCTTTTTCATTTGAAACCTAGGTTAGGTTAGAATGCTAACCATAGGCCTGCTAACCATAGGCCTAAAAGGTACTATAGTACCAACCAAGATCCAGATCTGTCTAGCCTCAGCCTCAGTCCTTAACAAAGGTTTTTAAGGCCTACAAGAACTAACCTAAGGTTTATTGGACTTTGTGGTTAAAGCACCCGTGCCTGAGATAATTTTAGCCCTGGCTCAGTTCGCAGTGCATTTTGTAAGAAAGAGAGGTATAAGATTTATCTGTTTGGAGAGTTTTCTCTCTCTTTTTTCCTTTTAATTCTAGCTTAGGATTGGCTTTTCAACACGGTCTGTATCAGATTCCTTGTCCCCATCATCAATCCTCAAGGGTTCCTGGCAGTCAATGTTTCGAGATAGCACCGCCCATGGTAACCCCCAGAACCCTAGCTGTTGAGATTTTGAGATAATCCCATCCATGGTGTTCCGTGACCGAATTCAGACCCTAGCAATTGACACTTCGTGATATTGCCATCCATGGAATCTGAACTAGTAGAGTACTTGCATGCCCCCAGTAGGATATGTACATATCCTAAGAGACAAGCACCGAGGAGATGATATTTTGTTATGCATCTTCGAGGGAAATTTCCCACCTCTCCGCGCTGGGAACTCGTCCAAATCAACTTGTGTTGATCGGCCGCTCCTACTCTAGGTGTTATTTTCAGAATTTTTGCGACACTTCTGTGTGATTTTGATTTTTACGCTTACTGAACCAGGCTGTGTGTGAGGTTAGGGTGCTTAAGTTACTGAGTCCCGTAAATCAAAAGTTAGTTAACGAGGCCAAATACTCCCTAAGCCTTAGACCTAATACTCAAGCTTTTCATTTTCCTCAACCTCTTGAGGAATGTCTAGATCTTAATGGGTACAAGAGTCTATCCAAGAATGCTTAAGGTTCGCGTTCTTACTAATCTCGCTTGTGCACTTTTCATTTCTTTTCTTGAATGAGGTCTAGAACTTAGGTTAATTCCTTAGTTTCTTACTAATGACTATCGCTTTTTTCTTTCATTTTGTGCTCCTTTTCATTTTGTTCCTTTTTCATCTCCTCCTCCTTTGTAGAGTCCACAAAATTTCTTTCCTCCTCTCATTTTATTATTCTTTTTCAAAAAAAAAAATTTAATTTTTATGGTATTTTTGGCATATGTGAATTTTTTTGTTTAAAACCTTTTCTTACAAGTTTTTGCACTTTCATACCCCCACGCCTAAGATTTGCAATGTCCTCATTGTAACTTAGGGGGTTTTTATTCAACTTAGTTCATACATTAGGACAGATATTTGATGAGTGAATGGGTTGGGGTGACTGTTGTGGACGATTTCTAATCTCAGATGCAAGCACCTGAGGTGGAGTCAGCTATCCTAAAGGGTGAACCTTAAGTGCACAAAGGTGTCAAGAAAGGTTTCAGGTTTTCACAGAGAATGACGGGCTGCCTCCCGTTGAGCGCTACATTTGATGCCTTCAGCCAGGCGAGAAATGGGATAGAGAGGGAATGGTCAAATTAGCGAAGTTTTGTATAACAAGCACCTTGATCAAAAGCCTGGTTGGTCCAACCAGGTGCTTGTTCAGATCAACAGGCTGATGATGCAGCCTAAACCCAATCAATCTGGTGGGTTGATAGATGAAGATCAAAAGGTGTGGAACCCACCGTAATCTATGAAGCTCAGATGGATGTGGAAATGTGAATGCGGGGTTTGGCTGAGTCAAGTCAGCCTGGTCAGAGTAGGGGCCCGTAACATAATCAGTGGATGACGCGGAGACCCTACAGGGGTGATCAGCGAATGATGGATCATGGTCTTTAGTCTGATCAGTGTTTGCAACCCGATAAAGATGTGGAATTGCAATCGGCTCGGTGAGAGGTTAATCTGAATAGAAATTGAGTCCGGTTGCGGGTTGGGGTTAAGAAGAGGTTTTGATTAGTTCTGTGGGTGTGGAAGAGGTGGCTTGAATGAGAACTGTGTATGAGGGCTCTTCTAGACACGAATGATAGGTGGTCTCCTGTAAAGAGTCCTCTGGATAACTATCAAATGCCTGAAGAGTGTTTATAGGATGACGGAAATCTGAATTGAGAAAAAATTTGAATTCTGGGTTGCAATCACTCTTGGCATTTTCTGTTTTTGGTTCCTGTGGATCGAAAAGAAATGATTCTATGTTATTTGAATCAATGATCTCAGAAACCGGGACCTCAGAGTCGGAGTCAGAGAATGAGTCATGTGAGCTGAGGTCGTAGACTGGCTTGGTGTGTTCAGGAAAGAGAGTCTCTCCAAAATTATAGTTAGATCCGAAGTTGTCGGAGAGTTTGTGAAAATCGAGTTCTAAATGAGATTCATGATCATGAATTCCACCGTAGCATAAATCATCTGATGTGGAATCAGCAGCCTAACTGGGGTCTAGCCTATATGTCAATTCTGGGTTTAAAAAGGTGTTCTATCTAGGCTCAAGTTCCAAGTTGGTAGGATAGACCCAATTGAAACCCCATTCATCCAACTCTTCGATTTCTGTATCGTAAATTGGCATGTCTTCTGAAAAATCAATCATATTTCCTGAGGATGTTGGAGAGGGATATTCATCAAATAAAGGCCCGGAATCATATTCTTTAAAAATTTGATCTTTATCATATGAGGCCTCATAATCTTCCCAATAAGTTTCGGATCTAGATTCTAGGTCTAGGATGTGGGTAGAATTACTAGAATCTAAGTTCAAATAACCTTCAAGGGTTACCTTATCAAAATAAGGGGCGAAATTTATGCCCTCAAGAGGTTCAGTTCTGATCTCATTATTGCAGGAGTCTTGGACTTCTAAGCTTGGCAATTCATGGTCTAGGGTTGGCTCAACATTGTGTTCTCCTGCAAGTTCCCAACCTAATTCAATGTTGTCATCTATCTGGGTTAGGAATCCATAACCCCCCTGTGCCTCAGTCCCGAGGTCTGGGAAACCGGATTGATCCTTAATAATGTTCCAAGATGGTTCATCCTCTATTTCTGGTAGATACGGGTATTTCTGGTTGATAGTTTATTCTAGTGATCTCATCATTTCTACCCATTTTTCAAGAGCATCTTGGTGTTGTTCCCAAAGTACAGGATTTTTCAAGCATTGAAGGTATTCAAATTTGTGTAATTTTTCTATCTCAATGTATCCTGTTAGGAGCATTTCTCGGGTTGATCCTTTTATGGCTTCTGTCAACAGAATTTGGGCATAGTTTATGATGAAGGCTGTGGTTGCTGGGATATCAACCTGAATGTTTTCTATTGGTGTTGAGGGTTTATATTTGATTTCATAGAATTCAAGGGCATCCTCAATCATCCTATCTCTCATGGATCTTTGTAATTCAGGTTTCTTGAAGGGTAATCCTAAGTAACCAGGCTGCATTTTTGGATCAGGTGGTGGAATTAGGATGTAGAATCAGAAGTTGGATGTTGTGTCATGGTGGAAGAAGAGAGAGAACTAGGTTTTGAAGCAAAAGTGGAGGGGTTATAGCACAAACAAAGGAGTTGAGGCTATGTGGAAGGGGCTATGTGGAAGGTTTCTGCATAAACAAGGGAATTGAGGCTTGGCCTCGAGGAGAGTGAATTTCTAAAGGAGGTTTCAAGGACCTCCTACCAAACATAAACTAATGGAGAGGATGAATTTAGCAGGTGCTGGACCCAATCAAGACACCCAGAATGTTGGGTGACTATAGAGGTTCGGGGCAGATGGACCCCTTAATCAAAAGATCGTCCACCTGAGAATTACCTAGGCAGCCAAAGAGGGTGAGTCCCGCGAAGACCCCTACACGGTAGAGCATCCCCACGGGTTACAGGGTTTCCCCCACCCGACCTCTCTTGTCACTGAGATTCCAGGTAGACCAGAATGAGGATCTTGACCTCTTAAGTCTACCACTTTTAGTTTAAGGTCAAGGTGCTTAGATTTTCATTTGAACTTTAGGCTTTTTGAGTGTAAAGAGTGACCTAAGTTGAAGGTTGGTTGACTCAAGGGGTCAACTTCACCTACTAGTTCCTTTGAGAGCTTATTAGGTCTTGTCCTTTAGGGTTCAAGTGTCTTTAGAGAGCCAATTGCTTAGGGTTTTTCTGAATAGGTATTTTCAATCAATGGCTTAGGCACACTTCTTTTGGATTTTCTCAATTCTTGATTAAGGAGTGTGTCTCTAAAACCCTAATGTTAAATCCTATGTTGGCTCTACTTGGTCCAGTTAACTCCTTGTTGGGTAGTTAGGGCTCAGGCAAGAAGGTGTTAGCCCTTAAATACCCTTAATAATGTGTGCAGGAATAGTGGGTTGAAAACATGCAGTTGTTACTAGGTATGAAAGACAGGTTATACCTATGTTGTTTATTCTTTTCTTTTTCTTCCTCTTTAGAATTTAGGGGTTAATAGTGAGACGATAGAAAATTACCTATCCTTGGAGTGATTGTTGTGTGGCTGCTTCTTGATTTTCCTGTACCTGCACAAAAAAGAGAGAAGAGATTATTAGAAACTCACAAATAGAGATTTTATAGCTTCTAGAATAGTCGTTGCTCCCTGGCAACGGTGCCAAGAATAGTAACGCTGGTAAGGCTAGGTTTCGTCTTTATGTTATTATGGTTTAAGTACAGTCGTTATAGTATAAGACAAAACAGCTACCAGATTACTATTAAAATTTTTTTACTCGGAACAAGGTTTTCCCGAGGTCGAACTCAGGGAGCAGCTATGTTTCTAGAAGACTAAATAAGATCTCTATTATGTTACAAAAATAAGAGAGAGAGAGAGAGATCTTGGCTTCTTCTTCTTCTCTCTTTCTCTTTTATTCTTCATCTTCTTCCTTGGTCGTTTCTCTTCTTCTTTCTTTCTTTTTTTCTTGCCTCTTTCTTTTGTCTTCTTCTGCCTTCTTAATCTGTTCTTCTTTTCTTTTCTTTTCTTTCTTTCTGGCGGATATGTCTTCTTCCTTCTTTTTCTTCTTCTATTCTTCTTTTCCTTCCTTCCTTTCTTTAGCCAGCAGCTGTGGTGATTCCGACGTCTGATGCTGTGCTCAGACAACTTATCTGTGGCTTTGCTACAGTTCCTTCCTTCTTATGTTTCTCTCCTTCCTTCCTTCTTCTTTTCTTCCTGCACGCTCACACAAGGGTCAGAGAAAAACCTACCCCTACCCTTCCCCACGTCTCTCTTTCTCAGATTTCTCTCTTAGGACTACTCTCCCAAAGCCGGGTAATCAGGTGCGGGTATCGCGCCCGGGACCAGGCCCACCGGCGTGAGGTGGTGGGCGAGGAGTGCACGGTTCGGGTAGTCGGATTTAGCCCAGACCCGCGGGGCGTGAGCGCGGGCGAGGGCGAGCGAGCGCGTGGCGCGCTGCGTGTGGGAGAGGGACCTGACCCTGTGTTCGAAGGCAGTAAGCCCTATGCACTTTTTCAATTTAAGTGCGGGAGCTTGGCCACGCACTTGTGAGGTGGGACTAAAGTCCCACCTCCCAATTTAGTGCCCGCAGGCGAGAAATCTGCGGCCAATTGAGGCAGCCCGTAAGGCCTTCACCCCAACTGCAGGCCTGGGTGTCTTCGCGACTCCTGCCTGCGCAGCCTGGGATGTGCGCCTGGGCTAGAAGATGCCTGCAGTTGTAGGTAAAGCTGCTGCAGCTCGTCGACAATGGCGGTGAGAGGGCACGAACCTAAAATCACAGCTACGGCCTCTTGGCCTAGTCAGAACACATGGGAAGCTTCGCCGAAGTGTGGCGAAGCTTATGCAATGGTCGGCGGGATGCAGGAGTGCGTGCAGAGGCTAACCTAGGTTAAACTGTGGGCGGAGAGGTGGGTTTGTTCGAGGGGTGGTTGGGTGGCGCTTGGCAGTGGATGGAGAGGGGGGATCGGTGGAGTGGAGTGTGAGGGAGCTTCTGGGCTAGTCGTCGAGGTGTGAAAGGGTTTGTGAGCATAGGGTGGACTCGCCAGAGGGGTTGATCGGAGGTGGAGAAGGTGAGTCTGGACAGTGGCTGGCGGGTGGTCAAAAGGGCAAATTGGAAGAGGGAAAATACAAGAGAGAAAGAGAGGAAGCTATCTACCTAATTACTCGAAGAAGGAGGAGGGCAGAGCAGTCGGCTCGTATCTGTCGGAGCTGGAGACGAAGATGCCCTGGAGGAGGATTTCAGCGACGAGGAAGCAGATGGAGGGTGCCAAAGGGTATAGCCTAGCGCGGACGACAGAGCAGGAGAACCCTACTGCAGGTAGGGCAGCAGAGCGACGAGGAGGAAGAGGAGGAGTTCGCCGAAAGCTTCGGGCTCTCTGACCGAAGGAGAAAGGGATGAATAAGGGGGTAGTTCTCCGTCAAAGGAAGCTTGAAGGAGCCGACAAGGTCTGCCGGTCCTTATAGAGGGCTTGGCGTGCAGAGAGGGGCGAGGTGGCGCCGTGCCAGCCTCGCCGGAGTATGGCCGGAAGGGACACTCATACCTTCCACGCATTCGCACGGAAGGTATGGTGGTCGGTAGAGGTCGTGGGCGGGTCCCTGGGACAGAGGACGTCGTAGGGAACCCCCCTTCTGTTCTAGAGGACGGCAGCCCTGCCCTACGCGGCGCCATGCTCCGCGTAAGGTCGCTGGAGTATGGCGCTGTGTAGAAGTTGCAGGGAGGATCGTTCTGCAAATAATGATGAAAAGTTAGGGACCTAAATGCAAGGGTTTCAAAAGATAAGGGTCAAAAAGTAAATAAAGATGACCAAATTGTAAAGTCGGTCAAGGAGGTCTCTTCTTAGGCTCAAGTTTTTATACAAGACTAATTTGAACCTAAGGATTTTAATGGTGAATTTTAATTCTAGGTTGGACCATATTTGACAGGCCAATTTACGTAAAAACCCAAATTAAGTTATTAATTGGGCATGGTTCTCTTTTTAGGTCAAAATAGGTTTCTAAGGCCAAATTGAAGGTTCTAAACCCTGGAGAATATTTTTATATGACTTTTAGAGGGCTTAGTTGATTTTTATCCTGCCTCAAACCTCATTAATTGAAGTGGATTTATTTTAGGGTTACAGAATGTCATTTAATTCCTAGAAGTTGATATAACCCTTTTTAGATCAGATCATCCACTTACCTTCTTGTTAAGCTTGTTTGACCTGTGTTTAGACCTCAATTACCCTATTTGCAATCTGCATTGGTGAAATTGTAGTTTTACCTATTATGATTTATTTTATTCTTAAACTCAGAATTATAAGAGTTAAGCCTTTCTTTGGGTCATGTAGGAGCTTTTTCTCACATATTTGGGTTAGATTGCGCTAGTTAGGGTTCATGATGAGGTTCTCATCAAAGCGCTGTCAGCAAATTAAGATTTCAATGCAAGAAAACCACATCACAAGCATCTCAAATAAACTCTGAAAAATTTGGGATTCATTCCCTCTTGAGGGAAGCTTGAAAACCACATAGAAATATGATTTATCTTCTCTCTTGTGCCATAGACAGCATGAAGAAAGAATCAAAATCCCACAATGAAAAATAATGAAAACAAACCCCTAATTATCAGATCTTCATTCAAAGCAAATGGAGGGACTTGGTGGAAAAGTGGAGTGGGTGAAGAGTCCCTCAGAAGGGTTGTGAGTGCTCAAATCAGATCTGAATGCCCAAGAGCATCAGATCTGATTTAATGCTCTGATGAGTGGGTGGATTGTGAAATAAAACATGAGGAAATCAGAAAGCAAAATGGGAATATGAAGAGGGAGAAAACAGTGATCAGCGAGGGGCTGAAATCATCTCTTCTGATATGAAATGATCAGAGGAGGTAGAGTGCAAATTCTACTCTAAATCTACTCCTAAACTACACTAACAATCATCACACAAATCTCTAATTACTCCTACTTCTAGACTACTCTAATTATCACTACAGCTATTCTAGAAAGCAGTAAATCCTAATATAATGGAGGAAGATGTCTAAGGTCACCCGTCGGCGGCTAATGACGATGAAAGGGGAGAGGATCAGCAGCCGATGAAGATGTCCAAGGTCTGCCACCCGGTCGGTTGGCAGCGAGTGAAATTGAGGTGGAGAGACCAGCTCTGTCACAGCCGATTTGAGGAATTAGAGGTGAGAAGGAGCTACTGATATGGACGAAGGGACTACTCAAGATAGAGGGAGAGATCGGTGTGCACGCGATCAGGGGAGTTCCTTAAGTAGAGTGATGAGTGAATCCCCTCTCTGCGTGGTGGGATTAAGCGATTAGGGAGTGGGCAGTGAGGATGAGAGTAGAGGAGCACGCACAATTTTAGGCCAAAAGTGGACCGTAGGATCAAATCTGGGAGGAGAGGTGACCACACGCGTCAAGTCGCGTGAACGTTCGAATCAAAGAGAGAAGTAGATCGAGCAGTTCAAGGGATGGACGACTACAATGAGCGGTGTTCTACGCAGCTACAGTGCAAGCGAGCAGCAGGTGGCTTGAGACTCTGTTGGTGAAATTACGTGAAAGGTCATTAGGCGAAACCGTAGAAAAACCACATGGAGGCCCATAAGTGGTAGGAATTTATATCAGAACAGACCTTATGGCCTTACAAAAGGGTCCCTGTGGGTTACAAATAAGTCCTTGGAAGCATGAAATGTGATGCACTAAGGACCTAAATGAGAATCCTTAAATGCAAGGCCCTAATGATGTCCAAATGCAATCAGGTTTTTAATGAAGCTTAATAAAACATATTAGAAGTTAATTTTACTTTGATTTGGAGTTTTGAGCTCATTTATGTGTTCAATTTGCAATTAGATCACCATTTTGTATTTATTAATAAATATCTCAATAATTGACCTAATTATGCGTTTTTAGTACAAAATTAATGTTTTAGGTATTTTTCTCTATTTCCCACACTTAACCCTTTTTATGTGTTAATTCTATAGTGTTTAACCTAGTTTCTAGCTTAACTTAGGTGATTTAGCTATGATGAGTCACAACTCATCACCACCTTACACCGACTCCTGCAGCTATTTGATGTATGATGGGACTCGTTGCTTATAGGCATGTTGGTCGGTTGTTCGGACATGGATATGGGAACTGAGCTGGCCCTCGTGTACGTGGTATCGATGAGAGCTACTGTCTTTTCAGTGTAGGGGGAACTAGTTGTCCCTTGGGTTGGGACTCGAGGTTAAGATTGGCCACCCTACATTGACTCTTGCAGCTATTCGATGTATGACGGGACTCGTTGCCTACAGGCATGTTGGTCGGTTGTTCGGACTTGGATATGGGAAGTGAGTTGGCTCTCGTGTACGTGGCACTGATGTAAACATGTTTATATTATATAAGATGTCCATTTATGCATGTTCTTAAGTATAGAATTGCATTGCATACTATAAATATTGCATAACATGCATCATCTTGCATTTAGATTAGTTTGAATAAAATGGAGGTTAATTGTCTCCTTTTATGTTCAGGGATAGGGCAAAATTTTTATCAGGGCCTCGGATCAAAGATCCAATCGTACAGATGTGATTAAGGCGACGATTGGAGTTCAACGACTCCAAGATCGCCTTAATCAGACATCTATAGCATCAGATAGAGATCGGGGAACCCTAGAAGATCAAGGGTCGAGATAGTGTGAATCCACACTTCAAACGACAAATTCGACCGCACGGATGGATTCGGATCGATGACGCAGCCTAACAACACGAAAATTGACTTAATCCGACACCCGTGGCACCATCCACATCATCCAGAAGATGGACGGCCAAGATGGCACCACGTGGCACCATCTCAGCCGCCCAATCAACTGCACGCATCAGCTGAAGGCCTCCGCATCAACCCTTCCCCATCGTTGGATCAAGATCCAACGGCTGCGACGTGTCCGTGCTTAAGTTAAGCGCTCGACACAAACGCGCCTACAGCATGTTGGTCTAGCACTCTAACGCGAAGCGCAGGTGCGTGTTCGAGCCTCGACCGCAGCAATTGGAGTAGAGGCACGCACCCGATCAACCGCACAATCGCGATCCAGCGGCCACGTGCACTCAATCAAGATGACGCGCCCACACACGTCTGCACGTAACGTGGGATCGCATGCGTGTGCACACGCTGAGGAGGCGGGAGAGGGTGCATCTCAACCGTTCGATCTCGCGATCGAACGGCCGAGTTTTAAAGAACATGGAAAGGCGTTGAGCATTGAGGAGGCGAGCGGGCGCTGCCCCACTATGCCCACGATGGGGCTTTAGCGATGGTTTTATCCGTCACTAAAGACCCCTGATTTAATATTTTTCAAATTAAAATGACAAAATTGCCCTCACTCCTTGCAACTATAAAAGGAGACCCCCTCCACACAAAATTCTCATCCCTTCCTTCTCTCCTCTACCTCTCCAAAGCTCAAGAGAAGCTTGTCCCACACTCAAGATGCTCCTCACGAGATAAAGTCAAATTTTCACTCTCATTTCGGAAGCGGATCTCGGGACGACGACGACATGCTGCCCCGTTCACATTCCTCCTACTTCAACCTCCTTCTTCTCACTCCGTCCTCCTTCATCCAGGTGGTGTCTCGTCCAGCTCATCCTCCAATCAATCATCGAGGAGGATAACCTCTCTCTCCCATTCTTCTTTACAACTTTCTAGAGTAGTATATTCCTGCTTTCTAGTGTAGCTGATTTCTCACTTTTTAGTGTAATTCTTCTCTGATTTTGTTGTATAAATATTTTGAATTATTGAATGCATGTTTTCTCTCTCTCTCTCTCATTTATTCTTATTGTTAATATGGCTACATTGTAATTACATTGCTTCACGTTTCAACAAAAATTCTAAAAAAAATATAATTGCAAATATAGATCAACGTAGCCTCCCTGAGTTGAACCCAGGATTTCTATTCGGGTAAAAATTTTATTTGTTGAGCACGAGTTCTTCGCTTTTATACTACAACGACAAGTTTTCAAAACCAAATACGTTAGCGTAGTAACCCATCGCTTCAACAGGCACTGAGGAGAGCTACTATCCCTTTAGTGTAAGGGGGGGCTAGCCGCCCCTTGGGTTGGGACCCGGGTTAGGAATGGCCACCCTACACCGACTCCTGTTAGGCCCACTGGGCAAACTAGGATAGTCGGGTGAGGGTACATAGATTGTTGAGGGGTGAGGCCCCTGTTCTGTTCTTTTTCGTATGTTTGGGCATACTCGTTAGCGGAAAAGACTGACTGCGTGTCAGTGCGGAGTATCTACCCGTGCGTTTATCGCACGTGCCATAGTCACCACTACATCACGATCATGACCCCTAGGGTGGTAGACCAGGTGTAGGACTACCACGGGGTCTCCCTCGGCCAAGAGAGTGCCACGTGTACATCCTACATCGCGGGAAAACTGCAATCAAGATCGTTCCCTTAGGGAACAAGTGGATTAAGAAATGTTATGGACCCTTACTAGAAATCGAATCAAAAACATATAGATGATTTAAACAAAAATAGATAATAATACATAATTGGAAATTGTATGATTAGTTAGTTGCTTGTTCCTTTATGTTTAATTGCATGTACATGACATATACACCACTCTACTCAGCGTTCGCTGACCACAGATATATGTAACTTGTTCAGGTCAAGGAGTTGAGCAGCTAGCACCATCGGCTACAGAGGGTGCTAGGCCAAGTCAAACCTAGCAGTAGTTGTACTTGCTCCTATTCCATTTTCGAGATTTTCTATTGTTAGTGAGTATTTTGGCTTATATTACACTTTTGTTGGTTGTGATGGCTAGCTAGTGAACTATACCTTTATTTCTCTCCTGTGACATGTCACTTCTGTTGAACTCTATTCCTGTTTTCCGTTGCCGACTTTTAATCATTTTTCTTAGTTACATTGCATGTGCAGTTGTGGAAATATTTATCCCTGCATTTGGTTTGTTTCTCGTCGGACAACTAAATCTTGGAGAATCGAGGTGGGCCATTCTCGAGTTTCGTAGATAGCCAGGATCGGGTCGTAACACGACTCGACCCAAACCTACATGGGAACCAGGTCGGACGATGTCAATTATCCGAAGACCTGGTCGTCTAATGAATAATAAATTAAAATAATAACATCTTCCACATATGCACCATAGCAAGAGAGATCATTTAAATGACGAAAAGCAGCAAGATGATCGTGAACCACCAACAGTAGATGAGGAACTAATAAAGTTTCAAACTATAGCCATCACAACTAACGACGAAAGGAGTTGGAGTAGAAACTAATTTTGTTCCAAAGATAGGTATTCACAATCACAGAAAAAGAAAGTAGTAAAGGCTAAAACTACGGCTGGGTATGGCTGGCCCAACTCTCTCCCTCGACAACCTATGGAACTAGCTACTCACTCTCACGTCCTGAACACAAATAGTAGGCATCAGCGAAACGCTGACCAAAGTGGCAAGAGAACGATAAACAAATAAAAAGCTGAAAAGGTATAAGAAATAATTATGCATGCATTTAATGTAGTTCAATAGTACGTTAAAAACCTGTTGTATGATTTCCAACGCATACTAGTATAAGGTTATATTTTCTCTTTATTCACATGTTCCCTATCAGGACGATCTTGTTGTGACATCTCCATTCTGCAGGGTAGACAAGTGGCACCCTCCTAGCCAAGAGGGCACCCCATGTCTATCCTACATCCAGTCTCTCACCCTGGGGTCATGGATGTGACATAACAGTGATTACGGCACATGTGATAAATGCATGGGGATTTACGTTACATTGGCATGCGGTCAGTCGTTTCTGCTAACGGGTACGCATTAACCATACAACATAGAATAGACAGGGGTCGTACCCCTCACAAGCCTGTGTACCCTCGCCTGACTACCCCGATTGGCCCCATGGGCCCAATAAGAGTCTGTGTAGGAAGGTCGTACCCACCCCGGGTCCCTACCTGAGGATGTCAGCTCTCTCCCTACACAACGGGGCAGTCAACTCTCCTCGGTACGCATGTACTCGAGGGTCAGCTCATCCCCACACTAGCACCAACACTCTAGTACTTACGTGACCGGTTGCAGCCTCACATTCTCATTTCCATTTCATCATCAAACCTAAGACTCGATCCCACGCTTGGACCATTTCTATTTTGCCTTAGGAATTTAATTTCTAAAAATTTTGTGCACTAAAAAGTAAAAATTCTTTTTTCTTTTTACATGAATCTATACAAACTAGTTTTCACCAGAAAAACTTAAATCTGGATGGCATCACCAAGTTTACGATTGCAGACACAATCATTGCAACAATCCAAAAGGAACTCAAGTCATATTAATTATTTGAAACATACAAATTTTAAGAAAGGATTATTCGAAACAACTACAAAACTTCCAACTATATAACATTAGGAAAAAGTGAGTAACATGATTTGCTAAGTCAGGCAATTCAAACAACAATAGGTGAAAACATGGCCAAATGCATTTAAATAGGAACTCAATTAGTAAAACAACAAAAATTTATTAGTATTGATTTCTAATCTGAAATGACCTTTTTCCTCCCCAGACCTTATATCAAGTAGGCGACAACCAACATAAAGCATTTCAACATGATTTTAATTCAAACATCAAGGAAAAACAAATAGTTGGTGACTACTTTACCTTGACTCTCCAAGAATGGATTACAGAGTGTAGGTAGTCTACTTGTGCCTCCTACTATTGCTGTGAGGGCTGCCTCGCGACGCACACCTCCCTCGAGCACCAACTCTAGAGTATCCATGGGTTTACACAGGGTCATTAGGCTTAAATCAAATTTTCTTGCATGATAAACATGCATTAATAGTGCTAAAAAGGATATCAAAACGTAGGGAATTTAAATACCTTTCCAACGACAACTTATATGCATGATTTCGAGCCCGTTTGAACCTTGAACCAGCCAAAAGAAGGTTGCTAGCAAGCGTGAAATGATGCTAGACCAATTTGGTCTAGTCGAACTAGCTGGACCCCCGCATCGCCATGTGGTGCGTGCACATTCGTGCATGTACAAGGCCGTGGATCGTGCGTTGGGGCTTCCCGTGTCGTTCGATCTTGCATGGCCTCGTGATCCGTGCCCACACATCCTCCCCAGTGAGCCCCCAATGCCCTTGCCTCGGCCATTGCGCTACATCGATCCTTCCGCTTCTCCCTCAGTGCCCAGCCACATGGTGCATGAGCACTAACGCACGCCTGCTCCTTAGGATCTTACACTGACCCGCTTCTCTTCTTCACCAAAATCGTGAGCACGCACGCACGATGGAATCACGCCTCTCTCCCCCCTATGTCGCGTAATGAGCGGAAAAAGGAAAAGCAGAGGCACGTGGCTCCTCTCCCCCTCCCCCTGCACACGCCCTCCCACACTCCTCGAGCTGCGCCGTGCATGCTCCCTATGCACTCCTCCTCTAGTGGCCTACGATGAACAGATAAGAGAGGGATGCCCCTCCTTTCCCACTCCTTGCTCTCTTCTCCCACTCACGGTAGTGGTGGTGGATGGCTCACAGCCTGAGACTGTCGTGGAGACTGAGGAAAGTGTACGTTTTGAGGAGGAGTTGGAGTTTTATAGGAGCATGGGTTAGGGTTCGTTAGGGGTAAAGTGGGACTGGGAAAATTGTAGATTAGGTCCCACAATATTTGTTCTCTCGATGGAATCCACAAAGAACGAGTTAGGGGCATGAAAACTTCACCTTGCCCCATCAGGTAGGAAAGAACTTCATGGGGGTCCCTATGTGGGTTTCTAGAGTGTAGAAGATTGTTGAAAACTCCTCGAAGTTTAGGGGAACTCCTCGGAGCTATTAGACACTGTAATTAGCGCATGGAATTTGCGAAGAAAGCCCCTTAGCTTAGAAAATTTCAAAGTGACCCACGAGTGGTTGCTTTGACATGCGAAAATTACACACGCTACCCTGGAGGACTTGGAAATTCCACGATGATCCCCAACGGCCGTTTCAACATAACAAACTTAAAGGAAGTTTTACCCTTGAAACTTGGGCTCATCTGCAACATGTGAAAGGAAAGGAAACGAGAGCATAACAAACTTAAAGAAGACTAAAGTCATTTAGAAATACGTACCCAAATAAAGCTTCGGGTATCGATCTCGCATTGCCACCTCAAGCTCCTACGTCGCCTCCTTGTACCCCTGACTCCTCTATGGAACCTTTGCCAGAGGCACCCCCTTCCGTCTCAATCTCTTGATGGCTCTATCTAGGATCTGCATTGGCCCCTCTGGATAGGTCAAGTCGTTGCCAACCTCAATGCTCTTATGGGTCAGTACGTGATTGGGGTCAGCGACATATCTCCTTAGTTAGGTTGGTCATGTGGAACACATCGTGGATGTCGGTTAATCGAGGTGAAAGGGCAAGTCAGTAAGGCAACGGGTCCACCCTACTCCAAAATTTCAAAAGGTCCCATGAAGCTCGATTTGAGATTCCTTCGCACCCAAATCTTTCCAAGCATCTTGATAGGTTGGATATAAAATTTCATTTATTATTTTTATAGGATCATCATTTGTTTTTTTTATTATAATGAAGTCTATCGTCTTCAGTGCAACAATAAGCATCCACACTTTACTGCTGAAGCAACAATCTCCTTTTATTAATGTTTGGCTATCAATTTGATGCTGTTGCAATCTATATACATAATACACTATCATTGAAATATGTTTGCATTTAATTTCATGCTTATGATGAACTCTATTCTCACGTTAAATATTCGCTTCATAATCATCTTCACCTTAAGAAAATAAAAGTGGATAACACATGACCATAAAAGATGGATGCAAAGTAATCCAAATCTTAGGTGTTGCATACCTTTCAAACTTCAATTTATAAACAAATATGATTAAACAAAAGGTATCCATCTGTCAAAGTGATGACTTAACAAGCAACCCCTTACATACTTTCAACGTGCCTCTTTCTTGCGGCACTTATTGCCAAATCCAACTTCTAGAGTAGAAAAAAAGGAAGAATAAAATATTGCTACTCTCCACACCTACCAACTAAAAGAAAAAAAGAGAAAGAAAAAAATATGCCGCAGCCATATGTGGCCATCAATGTCAGTATTTGTATACCTATATCCTTTGAGAAATTACACATTGAATAAGTGAAGGAATAAATCATTTAGATGTTTAGGCCAACTTTGTTGATAAGTAAGAATAAAATATTGATGTTTCACATTCTAAGGTAAAGCAGAATACATTTATTTGAGAAACTTTCTAAAATAATTTTATATCATCGTAAAAGAGTTTATTTCGATATAACTTGCTTTTAAATTATTTCAATCTAAATGTGAAAGGTCCTGCTTTAGTCTATTAAACAAAGACATCCTTAAACGTTGGTGCTTCCCCCTCCCGATGTTTGGTCGTTTGCCAAGAAGGATGTGGTTCGGCGGATGGGTTTGTCAAACATTCCGGTGCCTGCAATTTGAAAGGCTATGGCAAGAAATTAATAACTATTTTCACGGTCGTTGGCTTCTTCGATGGAGGCAAGGTGTTGCTGCCCAAATTGGTGGTGACTTGGGCGTGGTGTTTGGTGTACAAGGCAGAGCGGGTCGTTGTTTGGTTTGGAAGGAATTGGATGTTTGTCGTGGACTCGTTTCGTTTCTTGGTAGGTTTCCGTGGTGGGAATGGTGACCCTGTGGCCCCTTTCAATAATAAAATTATAAAGCGAAAAAGTAAAAAGAAACGTATGCCGTAATTTATCTTAGAAGCGTGTGCAGTAAGAGAATCACCGAACGTGATGGTTTTAGTTGATGAAAGATTATCTTACATATGTGAAAAATTAATTTTAAGGTTAATTTTTTTTATTTATAAAATAATTAAAATATATCTTTATATTTTTATTTTTTATAGATGAAAAAGTAAAAATACATCAATCTATTTACGTTTTTGACTTGTGTGTTTTTGATGGGGTTGATAATGTCATCTTTTTTTATTTTTCACTCCTAAATTTATTTTTAATCTGTGTATTTTATTTTTAACAGGTAAGTTTTAATTTTTCACGTATTTTTACTTTTTTCACCTGTGATGCGACGATTTACTTTTTTTAAAGTGGTAATAGACCCTACGGCGGTATTTGTTTGACATGTGAAGTATTTAACATGTCACTTAACATATATGGAACTTATGGTAGATTAAATAGTTTTAACATAGGCTAAAGTATTCCACCTTCTTTATGGAATAACTTTAACAAGTTGAAATATCTAAACATGTTAACTCACTTATTACACTATTTATTTCACTTTTTTCTTATTCTTATACTTATTTTACAAACTTATTCCACTTCTCAAACGAGACCTACATGCGTACATAAATGAGTTTTTTCTTTAAGTGAATGTTGTGCATATGTGAATAGGGGTTTACACGTTACAAAATGTATTACAATGTGTATTTCTTTAATTAAGTTTAATTATTAATACGAGTAAAAGTTAGAAAAGATAAGTCGTAGTTGTAGTGGTATAAGTGTAAGTGTTGGATTAGTGACTAATAAATGTAATAGATAGATTGATATGTTGTAAAATTATATATTAATTTAAATATAAGGAGATGATTGTAATTTAGTTATTTTATATTTAATAATTAATTATTTTATGTTATTATTTTGTTATAAAGTGAAATAATTATAATTAATGTGATAGTTGAATTAAAATATTATAGATATAAAATTAAATTATTATTTTCGAAGACCACGTCACATCAGCTACCTTAAGAGTAGATTTGGTCATAGGCTACGGGCTCCATCAACCTCACTTGTAAAATTAGTGGACTTGAATTTTGATGTTTTTATCATGACTCAATCCGCCTTGACCCTCTAATTGGCTTGATTTTAAATAGGTAGGCTTGGGTATCTAATTTACAACTCGACCCGACCTGACCCCTGTAAATCATTAATATTTAAAATCAGGGACTCAAAGAGTCTTAACTTATAACTCCAACAATCTCCTTTTCATCTGTTGGATGCCACATTTTTTATTTATTTAACAATTATCTTGCTTTCCCAAAATCTCCACCCCTCTAAGTACCATATAAGACATCCAATAACTATCATCTAAAATTATGAATCATCTATTTAACCTGACGTACAAGAATAATTTATTCGACCAACAATCACCTTTCAATTCTTCCACAATCTATTCCTTTATCTTGTATTTTTTATTATGAATTAAGAACCTTTAGTATACCCGTATAAACACATTCAGTAAAGGGAAAATATGAGGTAATATACTTGATAATTGATATAGTATAAAGTAATATATTGAAAAATATTAATGAAGATCGAGGATTAAACTACTAATACAATAATATATGATTATTTATATTCTTCTTAAATTTTATATGATTTATAAAATTTTTAGGATGTATTTTTACGAAGAATTAATACTTTAAAAGCTTCCATAATTTAATTTTTATACGAATAACAACCTTCCAAATTTTTATGATATTTTAATTAAATTAGATTTGATTCTTATTATTTTTTTATTTATAATATTTTTTTAAGTATGATTATATTTATGATTTTGATCGTATATATTTAAAATTTTAAAATACTTTATATTTATCAATGATTCGATCCAGATCTTCCCTAACCCTTAGAAACATAACTAGGACCAAACTTATTGTCTCATACGTCCACTCAACTAAAATTTAAATCAAAATTTTTAAAAGTTTAATCCGATTAACCAAGCTATAACCCACTTAATCTGACCCATAGCGAGATCTACTTAAGAGCGGCGACTCAGCCCTTGCCGAGGTCTCCGTAGTCGCAAACAAGGGCCAACTTGCCGGATATTCATCGTGACGTCCACGTCACCCGTGATAACTACGTATCAAACTATTCAGCACCATCCAAAACGAAAATCATTGATCACTAGGGATCATGAGTTTATTAGAAATTAAAATCTTGACAAGAGATTTTCAGAAGTTCAAGACTACCTACCAAAGAAATATAATGGTGCAGATGTGAGTACGAAATATGAGTTACAATGTATTTTAGATTATACAGTCGATTAAAAATAAAAATAATCGATTGATAGTTAAATAAATAAAAAGTATATTAGTTGAAAAATTATTTTTAATTAATTAAAAATTAAAATATATTATTAAAAATAAAAGTACATCCATATTTTTTACAATACAATTGACGATAAATGATTTTTTTATGGAAAATATAATTTTTGATTTATAAAAAATAATTTTTTACTAAGAAAATAATCTTACACCGATTAAAATAATCACTCACTTTATATTTTATAAAATATGTTGTAATGTAAGTATACATGAGATATTGGATATTAAATTTTAAATTTATGATAACCGAAGATAATTTTTAAGGATAAAATGGATGCCTCCCCTCCCCCTCTACCAAAAGCCTAGATTCACAGCTGGAGAGAGTACACGTAGAGGCAGTAAGCACTCACGTAGAGAGGGGGCATCGAAAAGTTCGTGCAGCACGCAAACTTACAGTAACGGTTACTCTTGAATTTTCTCTGACCGGAGAATTCCGAAAGGATTCCATCTCACGTTGTCCAACGGCTAGCCTTTCCCTGGAACGGAGATGAATGCCAACCGCATCGATCCGTTTCTGACGTCAGATTAGAGTCATTATAGATGCATGAAAAAGCTTCCCAACATTTCCAAAAATGCATGCCGGACGCTTCTACTTAATGACAGAAAGCATTTGATATCCACACATGTAGATTCACAGTTAGCGGTTTAATTTTCATTTGAAATTCTTAATTTTGAAGTTAGATGTTTAATTTTAAAAGAATTATTTTTTTCTTTTATCTTTTATAATTTCGTGATGTAATATTTTTTTCTTTCAAATATTTAATTTAATTTTATCTTTTCACCTTATGCAAGAAAAATGTTCAATTTCTCTCCTAGTTTCATTTTTGTTTTATTCATCTTGCAATTGTTTTTGAGTTCACTAGCTAAAAGTTCAACCGATTGGGAAGAGAGTATGCTATCAAGGTCATTACATTTGGCTTCCAGGTCAACAATCATCGAACGGATGTTACCAAAAGTTGATCGATTTCATGACATGAGAGGAAATAAGGTCAATACGGTCGAAGGAGGGATCCCTAGGTGACTGACCCCAAATTGAAGCCACTAGATCATGAAGGTAGTGGCCTCGAAGTCACATGTTTAGGAAGTAGAAGGGATAGAGTTTAGACAGAATGATCGAAGATATAGTAAAAAGGATGGGGGCATGATCGGAACTACGTCTGGACAGGTACTGGCTAGTGGGGGAAAGACATGCATTCAAAGTTAACCAGAATCCTATCAAGTCTCTCATACATTCTAGTGCTGTCGTGGTGACCATTACACCACGAGAACTAGTGCTTGCGAGGCGAAATCGAAGTTAAAAATTGTTGTGTTATAGTATAGCCGAAATCACTTTGAAAATAAATAAATTTATTACTAGAATTTGAAAGTCCGAGGTCGAACACAGGGAGCAAATTGAATTCACACACTACTCTTCAAATAATGCAAATGAGCACAAGAATTTAAACTAAATAAACTACTCAAAAATGATAATCAATGTAGAACATGAGTATAACAAGAATTCAACATGATAAAAAGAAATCTATAACAAAATAATGGTGATTTAGATCACTAATTATTTAGTATAGTTATATGTAAACTAGAGTAATCAATAATGCCACAGTAATCATGACTAAATTTCTGCATAGTAGCTTGAATGCTACAGTAATCAGACGTCTCCTTTTTGAGATCAGACGCCTTAAATGACCCTCTCCTTTGTTTCTCCTTTCTCTTCTCTCACTTTTTTCTTCTTCTTGTTCTTCTTCTTCTTCCTATGCAGCACCTTCTCTTCTTCTTCTTCTTCTGCTCAAGCCTTCTTATTCTTCCTTCAGCCCTTCTTCTTTTCTTCTTTTTTTCTCTGTTCTCCTTCTTCACACAGAGGGGGAAGGCTTCTTGAATTTGGCTAAGTGTCAGCCAATTCTCTCTGTAGCAAAACCCTCCCCCTACCTATGCAAGCTTTCTCTCTTCCACTCATCTTAGGCTCCGCCCTCCCAGGGCCTCTCAGCAGGAATTCAACTTATGCGCCTCTACCGCTTCGTCTGTTTCCGATGTGGGACTATCTGCTCTCGCTTCGCTCGCTCATCTACCGCATGTCTGCTGACCCTGGGGAACAACCCGTTCTCTGCCACTTATAACCCAGGGTGGCGAAATCATCCTAACTTCGCATGGTCTAGTAACCCGCAGTGCCAAAACCCTGCGGGTGGGCCAATGCAACCATCCGCACCCGTCATCCCAAGGGCCCAGTCTAATCCTGTGGTAAATCCGCCATCGGGTCCTTGCATTCCTCAAACAGAACACACATCAAGTCCTCTTGATAAACTGATGCGAATGGTGACGGAAATGTTTAAGCGCCATGAAGAAAACATGACATCTCTTCAGTATCAATTGGCATAGCAGAATGCTGAGATCAGTCAACTACGCATGGCAACTCGATCTCAGGGTACTCTTCCAGCCCAACCTGTTCCCAACCTATGAAATTTTGTACCCCGTGGTCCTCAACCACAGGTACGCTCTTCTTAGGGGCAGGTTCATCAAATTCTGCAAGCTCCGAGCATTCCACCGGATTTCAGGCTAATCCCGTAGCAACAAATCACCCTTATGTCCCTATTGCAAACCCTCCTCCGCCTTATGATCCCACTGGACTCGCGACGTCCAATGAGATTACTACGAGGAGCAGCAAACAAACCGTCGATCCGCCTCGACCTGATCCTGGCCCATCTTTTTCGTTGCCCTCTCATTCGGGATGCGCACCGCATTCTCGTGAGGACGATACACCCAAACTAGTGCTAGAATCATTCCCATTCCTTGAGGCTCTACTGAGGGAGCCAAAAGGCAAGAAAAAGGATATGCAGGCCTTTGATAAGTTGCGTAATTTATTCAGGGATGTTGAAATCAAGGTACCCCTATTGGAGGCTATCGACCATATACCAACTGTCGCCCGATTTTTCAAAAACTACACCATACCCAGGCGACAGTCAAAGAAAATAAAGAATCCAGTGGTCCTCTTGCCTCATGTGAGTTGTGATATACTGTCAAACCTACCACCGAAGCAGAAAGATCCGGGTACACCGCTTATTTCTTGTAGCATCCAAGGCTGCAATTTTAACCGTGCTTTGTTTGATGTAAGATCTTCCATAAATCTTATACCAACCATCATGCTCGAGAAATTTGCATTAGGAAATCTGAAACCCACCCCTGTCACGTTATAGTTGGCAGATCGTTCTGTCAAAATACCGAAGGGTGTGGTGGAAGACATGGTGGTTAGGGTCAACAGTCTTTGTTTTCCTATTGACTTTCTTGTTTTCGATATGGAAGTTCCTAGTTTACTTTCTGATTGTCCGATCATCCTCGGTCAGCCTTTCTTAGCCACAGCCCGAGCCCATATCGATTGTGAGTCAGGCTGCATTGAGATTGCCGTTGGCTCTGAGAAGCTCAAGCTAAACATCTTCAAGGCAACCAAGAATTTTGATTGTGATTGCATCGAGGATGACACGTCTGACGAGGACATGGTCGTCAGCGCGTGTATCGGACTTATAGGGACCTATTCTGACTACTGTGGATTATCCTTGGATATAGACCATTGCCTGACTGACACGTATTGTGACGTTCCCCCATCTCTCCCCTTACCCGTATTTTCTCCTAACCAGACTTCTGACGAGGTTTTCTCCGCTTCCCTTACATTGTGGTCTGAGTCATATTCGGGCTACTCACTATCGGTCCACCCTCTTGAAGATCGGATTGCCTTTTCTTTCCCGCCAAATTAGGAGAAATTTCAACTCCACATTGGGACCTTGAGCCCACATACTGATCACTGGGGCTATTCCTTGTTGGATTCATCAATCCAAGATGCCCCTCTTCTCAGCCAATCTGAGGGCCAACTTCTTCCTCCTTCCTTGTTTTCTTCTGATCCGCTTGGGACACTCTCGTCCCAAGAAATACCAAATCTTTCATCATCCACTCCCGAGCTAAAAGAGCTGCCTGACACGTTTAAGTATGTTTTCTTGGGACCAAATGAAATGCTCCCCGTAATCATTAGTTCAAAATTGACCAGGGAGCAAGAGTGCAAACTAACAAAGGTCCTTATGGAACATAAGGCAGCCATTGGATGGTCCTTATCAGACTTAACTGGCTTTAGCCCCTCCTACTGCACTCACCCTATATATACAGAGGAGGAGGCTCGACCTTCCCGCGAGATGCAACGACGTCTCAACCCTAACATGCGGGAGGTTGTTAAAAAGGAAATTATTAAGTGGCTGGATGCGAGTATAATCTACCCGATCAGCGATAACCCCTGGGTGAGCCCGATTCATGTCATGCCCAAAAAGGCGGGACTCACCATCCGTGTCAATGACAGGGAGAATCCATCCCTACACGCACTTCTACATCTTGGAGAGTGTGTTTGGACTATAGGAAACTGAATGCTGCAACTAAGAAAGATCACTTTCCGCTACCTTTTATTGACCAAATCCTGGAGCGGTTAGCGGTGAATAAATTTTTCTGTTTCCTTGATGGATTTTCTGGATATAACCATGTGGCAATTGACCCCCGAGACCAAGAGAAAACCACCTTTACCTGCCCCTTCGGCACCTTCGCATTTAGAAGGATGCCTTTCGGACTTTGTAACGCGTCAGCAACTTTCTAGAGATGTATGCTGGTGATATTCCATGATATGGTGGGTGACTTTCTTGAGGTCTTCATGGATGAATTTTCGGTATTCAGACCTTCATTTGATGATTGTCTTGCCAACCTGACTCGTATCCTTCGGAGATGTATTGATGTGAACCTCGTGCTTTCTTAGGAAAAAAGTCAATTTATGGTACACGAGGGGATTGTTCTAGGGCATATCATCTCCAATAGGGGTATTAAGGTTGACAGAGCTAAGCTTGACGTGATTGCTGATTTACCTGTGCCTGGTTCTGTTAAGCAAATTCGCTCCTTTTTGGGACATGTCGGTTTCTATAGGAGATTCATTGAAGACTTTTCCAAGATTTCTAGACCTTTAACTCATCTCCTATCGACCGATGTGCCCTTTGATATGGGCCCCGACTGCATCCGAGCATTCACATAGCTGCGTGATGCTGTCACCAAGGCCCCTGTTCTCCAGCTGCCTGATTGGTCCCTCGACTTTGAACTCATGTGTGACGCTTCCGACCTTGCAGTTGGAGCCATCCTGGGACAAAGACGCGATAGACACCCCTTCGTGGTGTACTACGCTAGTAAGACGTTGGACGAGGCCCAGCGTAATTATACCACCACTGAAAAAGAACTACTGGTGGTCGTCTTTGGGCTGGAGAAATTCCGCTCTTACCTTCTGGGCTCGCATGTTATTATATTCACTAACCACGTGGCCATTCTCCATCTCATGCACAAGAAGGATGCCAAGCCTAGACTGATTTGTTGGATCCTTCTGCTCCAACAATTTGACCTTGAGATCCGCGATAAGGCCAAAGCCTAGAATGTTGTTGCTGATCATCTCTCGAGACTAGACCCTGACCACATTGGACTTACCCTACCGATCAATGAGATTTTTCCTGATGAGCACCTATTGGCAATTAATGTGGCAAGTGGACCTTGGTATGCTGACATTGCCAATTACCTTGCTTCTGGTTCCCTTCCATATGGCTGGCCTAAAAATCAGCACGAGCGTCTCATCGCAGAAGCAAAGTATTATTTCTGGGATAATCCACTACTTTTTCGAATAGGTGCTAACCAGATCATCCGTTGTTGTATTCCTGACAGCGAATTCCCCAGTGTGCTATCCTTCTGCCACGATCAAGCCTACGGAGCCATTTCTCTAGGAGGAAAACTGTAGCCAAGGTATTGCAGTGCGATTTCTTTTGGCCCTCCCTTCACCAGGATGCACACAATTATGCCAAACATGGCACTAGGTGCCAATCGTTAGGGTCAATGTCACGTCGTGACATGATGCCCTTGCAACCCATCCTAGCTACCGAAATCTTTGACATTTGGGGAATCGATTTCATGGATCCCTTTCCTCCTTCCAACGGCTTCGAGTACATCCTCGTGGCTGTTGATTATATTTCGAAATGGATCGAGGCTATTCCCACGCGCCATGCTAACCATGCCATATATACTCGATTTGTCAAAGATCACATTTTTGCATGCTTTGGAATCCCTCGAGCTATTATCTCTGATGGAGGAAGTCATTTCACCCATACTTCTTCTCGGGCACTTCTGAGGAAATATGGAGTCTACTATCGTATCGCATCTCCATATCATCCTCAGACGAACGGCCAGGCTGAGGTATCGAATCGGCAAATCAAGCAAATTCTCCAGAAAATGGTTCGGCCTGACCGTAAGGATTGGTCCGACAAGCTGATTGACGCACTTTGGGCGTATCGGACCGCCTTCAAGGCTCCCCTTGGTATGTCTCCATATAGAATCATTTACGGGAAGCCTTGTATTTGCTCGTGGAGCTGGAGCACCACGCTTATTGGGTCGTTCGCCAATGTAACCTCGACTCAGACCTGTGTGGTCGAGAAAGGAAGCTCCAACTCCAAGAGCTAGAAGAGCTCCGTCGTGAAGCCTATGATTCTGCCTTAACTTTCAAATAGCGTACTAAGGCCTTTCATGACAGTTGAATTCTGCGGAAGGAATTTGAGCCATCTCAGCAAGTTTGGCTTTACAATGCCCGGCTCAAATTCTTTCTAGGGAAATTGAAGTCCAAGTGGACTGGTCCCTTCTTGGTCTCGAGACCATTCCCCAACGGGGCCGTTGAAATTGAAGTTCCAAATCTGGGCATAAATTTACGATCAATGGGCAATGGTTAAAACCCTATCTTACTCATGAACTTACCCCCGTTGGTGAAACTGTTGCCCTGCTGGAGGGTAACTAACTTTGTGCCTGAAGTCGGTTTGTTTGATGACCGGGTTTTGGTTTTGCTATAACGTTGTAGTATAGCCGGTTATTACCAACATTTCAAGTATATAAATTTTTTACTCGGAAAATAAAAGAGTTCCCGAGGTCGAACTCAGGGAGCAAGTTGTATTCTAGAGATATACATGTTTCTTTTACAAAATAAAGAAAGAGAGAGGGAAAGAATTTGTTGTTCTCTTTGTTTTCTCCTCGTGATGTTCTTCTTTCTTTCTTTCTTCAGATCTCCTTCTTCTTCTTCTTTGTTCTGCAGAGGTGATGCTCCTCTTTCTTTCTTCAGATCTCCTTCTTCTTCTTCCTTGGTTTCTGTCTTGGCCTCTCTTCTTCTTTTTCTGCAGTCTCTTCTGTGAAGGTTTCTTCTTCCTTGGCTCTGCTGCACTTCTTCTCTGCAGCCTTTCCTCTTCTTCTGCCTTGCTCAGCCTCTTCTTTAGAGATTCTTCTTGCTTCTCCTCCCTGCGGCTAAGTGTCAGCTTCTTCTTTTCTTTTTCAGCCAGGGACGTCACGCGAAGCTTTCTTCCTTGGCTGCTTCAGGCCGTCATCTGATTTCCAAATCAGACGACTTAACTACCTGTTGCTACAGTTAGCTTTCTTCTTCTTCCGCGGGTCTTCTTCTTCGCCTGTGCCTGCACACTTCAGAGTTTTTCGTCAGAGGCAAAACCTACTCTACCCTCCCCCCCCCGCGTCTCTCTCTCTCTCTGAAACCACTCTTGGGAAAGCTCTCCCAGAGCTACCGGGTAACCGGGTTCGGGTCAGGCCCGGGTCCAGGCCCACCGGCGTGCGTGGTGGGCGAGGAGTGCAGTTCAGTCTTGAGTCGGGTCGGGTCGGGTCGGTTCGGGTCAGATCCGCGGGGCGTGAGCGCGGACGAGACCGGGTAACCGGGCGGGTGAAGGGGACCTCACCCCGTGTGCTGAGGCAGTAAGCCTTCAGCACTTTTGCATCTTATGTCGCTGCGGCTCTTCAGGCGTTTCCGAGGTGGGACTAAATGGCCCACCTCAATTGCGCGCCCGCAGCGAGGAATTCAGCAGGAGATGGCGGCGTCACGCGAAGCTCTCTTCCTTAGCTGCGAACCTGGTGTTTTGCCAAACTCCTCGCAAGGCCTGGGAGTGAATCTGGGCTTGGCGCTGAGCGTGGCGCGCCTGTAGCTGCAGGCGGAAGCAGTTCCTGCGCGTCAATGGCGGCGGAGGTCGGGTGGCCTGTTCACAAGAAAACGGCCTCTCGGCCTAATCAGAGAGTGCCAGGAGCTTCGCCAGGGTGCGGCGAAGCTCGTGTGGGTGGTGGCAAGGCGCGGGGCGACGTGCGAGGGCTGCCCTAGGTCGGACTGTGGGTCGGAGGATGGGTCTGTTCGGTGGGGTTGCAGAGGGTGATGTGGGGGAAGTGGCAGGGCGGAGGTTGATCAGGGTGAGGAGGCGGAGGTCCTGCGGTGGTCGGCGAGCCGTGTGGGTCGCTGAGGTGATGGGAGCGGCTCGCCGGAGGGTGGTCGGAGACGAAGGGGGTGAAGGTGGTCAGGGTCGGTCGAGGGCTTAAGTGAATAAATTGAAAGCGGGGAAAGAAAGAGGAGAAGAAGGGGAGTAGTTCTAACTTACTTGCAGGGACGAAGGGGGAGGAACAGGGCGACAGTCGTATCGACTGTCGCCGGAGAAGACGATGCCCAGTGGGGGGAGGACGGCGGTGACGACGGGGCAGAGGCAGCGCGCGCCGGTATTGCGCGACGCGGGAAGAGCAGGGGAAGAAGTCTCTGCTGCTGGTATTGCGGCAGAGCGAAGAGGAGGAGGAGGAAGAACCGCCGGAGCTGGTGGGCGTCTGCCGGAGTGAGAAGAGAGGAAAGTTGGGGGTTTTCTCCGTCAGATCCAGGCTGGGAAGAACGGTGGAGCGACGGGGGGTATTTATAGGGATCAAACAGGGAGGAAGGCGGAGGGAGACGACGTGTCTCCCTCGCCGGAGGATGGCCGGAAGCAAGAACCCATACCGTCCGTGCGTTCGCACGGCCGGTATGGTGGGTTATAACGACCAGGGGGGTGTCCCTGCGACGGCTGACGACGCAGGGCACCCCCGGTTTACTTGCCAGGTCCCCCACCTCACCCTGCGCGGCGCCATGCTCCGCGCAAGGTCGCCGGAGCATGGTGCTGGCAGGTTTTGCAGGAGGGACCTGATTGCAAAGAACGAAGGAGAGTTAGGGGCCAAAATGCGAGGGTTCAAAAGTTGAGGGCCAAAGAGTAAATATATGAGGACCAAAGTGTAAAGTCGGTCAAGGAGGTTTCTTCTTAGGCTCAAGTTTTTATACATGACTAATTAGGACCTAAGGAATCTGATGGTGAATTTCATTTCCATATTAAACCTTGTTTGACCGGTCAATTTGCGTAAAAACCCAAATTAAGTTATTAATTGGGCATGGTTCTCAATGTAGGTCAAAATGGGTTCTAAAGGCCAAATTGAAGGTTCTAAACCCTAGAGATTATTTTTCTATGAATTTTAGAGGGTTTATTCTATTTTTACTTTGCCTCGAACCTTGTGAATTGAAGTGGGTTGTTTTAGGGTTACAGATTATCATTTAGTTTCTTGGAAGTGCTGTAGCCCTTGCTAGATCATCTCATCCCACTTTTATTCTTATTAAGCTGCTTTGACCTATGTTTGGGCCCTGAATTACCCTGTATGCAGATTATACTGGTAAAATTACACTTTTACCCCTTATGACTTGTTTTCTTCTCAAACTCAGAATTCTCTGAGTTAAGCCTTTCCTTGAGATATGTAGGAGCTTTTATCCTTTGTATTAGGTCAAAATGAGCTAGTTATGGCTCATGATGAGGTTCTCATCAGTGCCTCACTCTGAGTCCTGCTGGGGACGTTAAATTCAGCGCTCATTGGGAGGCACCCCAGCATCACTCCCCCACTATCACTTACACAATTCCTTGTCACTTCACTTCTCACTTCTTCACATTTCATTTCACCACCCACCATCCACCCACCCTACCACCCTGCTATATACCTTACACATCAGCTCTCGTTCCTTGATCCTTGGACCTTGCTTTACCCTGCATGCATATGAGGACATAGCATCGTTTGGCATGGGGGGGTGAATAGGCATCTATAGGATCCGGATATTATATGGTATCATGCAGCTTCCATTATACATATCCATCTATAAATATATACATAGCTTAAAAAAAAAATGGTGTTTAGCAATGATCTGAAGGCTGAAACAAAAATACAATAAGTGTTTATGGATATTCAACCGTTATTTTGAAGACTTTCCAGGCCAACGAAGCTTGATTCGCTCAAGCTTGGCTTAATTCACTTGAGCATTGATAAGATAGATCGGAATCTCTCCTAAGGACATATTCTTATACCTGAGACACCAGTACAGGATTCGTTGGTTTGCTTCTACTCGAGAGCCTAAGTAATCTTGGTTCACACTACACATATCAAGAAAGACCAGGTGAACATAAGATCCAACCCCAGTGTTCATTAGGGAAGGTCGAGTCCTTACCTGTGCGCGCGGGTAGACTTTTTATCCCAGGCTTTAGTCTTGTGTCTAGGAGAAACTCTCTCCACCAAAAAGGTACTCTCCCAAAAAAAATGTGTACTCCTCCAAATAAAGTTGTAAGAGATATACTGACACTTGTTTCAAAAAACAAAAAAAGAGAGAGGGAGAAAATCTTACAAATAAGTCAGTATATCTTTCAAATGTCTGTAAATTCTTCTCCCTAAAAAAGTTTTTAGGGCACGTTACAAATACCCTGTTTCTACCATATATTCTTTGAGCCACAAAAGCAATAAAATGAGGGTTGAGTTTTCCATCATCTTTTTAAGGGTCAATCCGAAGACATGAACTGAAACTGAGACCAACCTGCACTTAAAAATTCATGAAACCCTGGGCTTGAGCCTTAATGTTTATGCACAAACCATAATCTCTTGAGCTCTCGAGTACGGTAAAACCTTTTGAGTTCTGGAAATCGTACTTAAGGTTTAAATATCAAGAGTCCAAGTTATTCGAGAGATGGCCTATGTCATGTAAGACTTAGAGTACTGGTAGTCTTCTCTGCAATTGGTTCTCATGATATCCAACAAATAAACACACCCATGTCGCTTCAGAAAAATCTTCAGCTTAAGATCATTTCTAAATACAATACAAAAAAAGGTTTTGTTAGGGACTAGCAAAAGATAAGGATGGGGGTATGATTGCACAGCAAAAATACACCAATAAATATGCCATCGTGTGTTATTTCCTAGCACTGCCATTACATCTTATATAGCTATAATTGCATTTGTAAATAAACACCTGCATGCATTTTTAAAGAGGGGAGGAGAGTATGAATAATTGGCCATCTATTAATTAACATCTTCATCAAGTGTTGAATTGCAATTTCACCATTTTCATTTCTTTATTAGCTTTGAATTCTTCTCTCTCGCACGGCTGCAGGGCATGGAGCATGCATGCCTCTTCGCGCCACTCCTACTGCCATCAGCATAGCTAGACGTGCGAAGCTAGCAGCATGGCTGTGGCATGCTTCTTCATCTATATAATACCTTGCTCTCTCCCTTGTGCGGCAGGCCCCATTCATACACCTCCACACATCTTCAGACACCGTCACCCTGGGCCAACCTCCTCCCCTCTCCCTCTCCATATGTAGTATCTCTTCTCACTGAAGAGACACACTGTGGGCAGGGGAAAACTCACAGTGGTCCCACTACCACCACTGTGAGTTCCACCACCGCCTAGCTCTTTCGTGAGTAGGTGGGCGTGGTGGATTCACCTTTCGTTTTTATTGTCGTCATCCTCACTGCCATTTCCAGAGCTTCAAGCTCAGAAGCTCAAGAAGCCACACGCCCGTTTGCAAGCCACCGCGCGTGCGACTGCAGGACGTGCGCATCCCTTTTCCATGAGCGCAAGCGCTTCACATTGCGCCCGCGCACGCAGAACCAGCCGCTACTGGTCGCCAGACCTCATGCGGCACTGTAGCTACTGTAGCACGCGGTCTGCGCGACACTGCAGCCATTGGCTCGCTTCTCACTTAACCGGTGGCATCGCTCTCTCTCTCTCTCGATGTCACCCGCTCCAGCCGGTCGCTTGCTCACTTCCACACCTAATATCCGCGGTGCAATCGCCTACTCCCTTCCGCGCCTTATCATCGGTGCAACCAATCGCCCGCACATGCCAGCGCCATATCCCCGGTGCAATTCCCCTCATATCCCCGGTGCAACTAACCGCGCACTCTCTCCCGCGCCATTGCACCAGTGCAACCGCGTGCCAGACGACGAGCGGCGCAACAGACGACTTATCTGCTGCGTTTCCCTCCCCTGCTAGCACACACACACACTGGTACACACTCACACACACCCTTATACGCTCACACACACACACATATATATTTATATATCCACTCACCTATATATATATATAACTACATATATATATATACATATTTATATATACAACTACATATATACATATATGTTATATATATATACATATATATATCTTTACACATATATCCACCTACCCATATCCATATATACACTTCACTACCCATACTCCTGTGCACTAGCTCCTCCACCGCGCATCATATCGTGGGAATATCTGCACCAGTTGTTGATATTCCCTGATATTTGCGTAAAGCAATCGCTTACACACACACTCCCACACATCCGCTCACACTCCACGCGGCACTCCATCTTGTTGGTTGCGTCTTGCTAGATGTGGACCAACTTGACACTGTGATACACTCCACTCCACTTCCACCTCCACCCCCATGTATAATATATACATATGTATACATATACTGTATCTACTATATACTTACACATATACTAAGCTAAGTATTTCTTTCTTTCCTAGCAACCTGTTTTGTTTTCAGTTGTTTTTTATTTCTTGTTATTGAAAAAGATAAAAAAAAGAGTAAAAGAGAAAAGATAATTATTGTCTCGCAGGTACTTGGTCTTGCGAATAACATGACCAATTTTTGAAAACCCCAAGTTGGCTACAAGCCAAGAACCATTTGGCTCAAAGCCAAGGACTTGATTTTGAGGGTGTACCTCAAGGACTATTATCAACAAAAAAATCTTAAATAGAAAAAAAAAACCAAAAACATAATAAGTGCAAGGAAGAGATACATTTTAAGAAAGGCATAAAAACTACTTGACCTTTAATTCCTACCTCCCTGAGATCGACCCTGGGCCTAAAAGTGACCAAGATAAAATCAAGTAGGCCAGGTTAAAAATTTTATGAAAGATGGTTAGACTCGATTTAAGTTAACCCACTATAATAACTTCAACGATAATTTCACCATATTAACACAACCTATTCGAGTCCGACCACCCCACCTGACCTTCCTTGTCACTGAGGGTCCAGGTAGACCAGAATGTATGAACTTAAGTCCTTAAGTCTACCACTTTTATGTCCTAATTTGTGTCTTGAGTTTGACTTGATTAGAAATTAATTCAACTTGTGACCTAATTTGGAAGTTGACTAGCCTGCGATGTAGACCAACTTCACCTAACCTGCCCTAAAGATGAAAGAATGAGATCTAGGTCAAGACTTAGAAATCACCCTGATTTGACTCCCAGGTTAGTAGGTCCTAAGTATTTTAGGGTCCAAGTGAGATTAGAGCATGATTTTAGGATTTTTCTAATTAGATTTTTTCAATCAAGGGCTTGGGTAGCACACAAATGCGGGAGGGTAAATTTCCTTTACTTCAGGCAAACATGTGTGCTAGCACTTCAAAACCCTAATGCAGAAACCCTAATTGGCTCTATTTCCAAGTCCAATTGATCTTGATATGTTCACCCTGGGCTTCAAGTAAGAAGTGTGTTAGCCTAAAAGTGTTTAGAGTTTAAGCGTAGTCCCTAATAGGCATAGTAAATTTGGAGTAGGGAATTATAAACAAAATCGTCTCAATCTTCAATTAAATTTGAAATTTTTGCGAACTAGGAAATTTGCCCTTTAAATGCTGATTACTATGAAAAATAAGACATGTGATTCCTAATTAATTGGTTCCTTTTTTTTTTTGTCTTCCCAAGATTAGGTGGTTGATTAGGGAAGAATAGAGACATTACCTACCCTGGTGTGGCTGTTTTACGTGGAAAATCTCCACATGAAGTACCTCACAAAATTACAAGAAAGCAAACAGGGCAAGTCAGTGCTCAAAATATAATCAAATAATTCAGAGAATAGTGGTGAATTGCGCATTGCTCCCCAGCAACGGTGCTAAAATGTTTGCGAGGTGAAATCGAGGTTCAAAATTGCTGCATTATAGTATAGCTAAAATCACTTTGAAAACAAATAAATTTATTACTCGAATTTGGAAGTCTGAGGTCGAATACAGGGAGCAAAATGAATTCACATACTACTCTTCAAATAATGCAAATGAGCACAAGAATTTAAACTAAATAAACTACTAAAAAATGATAATCAATGTAGAACATGAGTATAACAAGAATTTAACATCATAAAAAGAAATCTATAACAAAATAATGGTGATTTAGATCACCAATTATTTAGTATAGTTATATGTAAACCAGAGTAATCAATAATGCCACAGTAATCAGGATCAAATTTCTACACAGTAGCTTGAATGCTACAGTAATCAAACATCTCCTTTTTGAGATCAGATGCCTTAAATGGCCCTCTCCTTTGTTTCTCCTTCTTTCTCTTCTCTCACTTTTTTCTTCTTCTTGTTCTTCTTCTTCTTCCTGTGCGGCACCTTCTCTTCTTCTTCTTCTGCTCAAGCCTTCTTCTTCCTTTAGCCCTTCTTCTTTTCTTCTTTTTTTCTCTGTTCTCCTTCACATAGAGGGGGAAGGCTTCTTGAATTTGGCTAAGTGTCAGCCAGTTCTCTCTGTAGCAGAACCCTCCCCTTACTCGCGCAAGCTCTCTCTCTTCCTCTCCTCTTAGGCTCCGCCCTCCTAGGGCCTCTTAGCGGATAGTTAGGTAATCGAGTAGGCATGTACCTGGGTCCAGGGCTGCAGGCGTGGTCGCAGCTGAGGAGTGAAGGCTTAGGTGGGTTGGGTGCACCAGGTCTGCGGGTGATGTGTTGTGGATGAGGCACAGGTGTGGGTGAGAGGGACCTCCCCCCGTGTTTGGAGGCATTAAGGCTATAGCAAGAATTCAACTTATGTGCCTTTGCCACTTCGTCTGTTTCCGATGTGGGACTATCTGCTCCCGCTTCGCTCGCTTGTTTGCAGTAGCACGTCTTCCTCCAATTGCCTCAGCTAGTGTGGTCAATGCATCCAATTGACCAACTGGATGAGTTCGTGTGTTGTTTCTGTGCAACCTGGGACTTCTACTTGGGGCAGACAAGGCCTGGAGCGAGCTCGAGGCTTCTTGAAGCTTTTCGTCAATGGTGGAGGAGGTGGCACACCTGAAATCAAGCAAACGTTCTCGCGGTTCAATTAAACTTGCTCTGGACCTTCGCCGGACCATGGCAAGTGCAACGGTGGAGGTTGTGTGGAGTGGCGAGGTCCGTACGTGCGTGGCGGAGTCAGACTGTGTGCATGAGAGTGGGTGTGTTCGGGGGCATGTTTGGGTGAATGGGAAGATGAATAGCGATAGGGGTTTTGTGTGCGAAGGGACGGCAGTGCTTTTGAGAGTTGTGGCAAGGTGTGTGGATGAGTGTAGCATGCGGAATACCTCGCCGGAGATGCTGTCGGAGATGGGGAAGACAGAGGTGAGCGGCGGTATCGAGGGTTTTATTTTTGGTTTTTGGTAGAAAGAACTAATCTAGGGGCCTTAAGGGAACTTAATTACCTATGCTAAGTGGACGAAAGGGAGAGGACAACGCCGGCGTTGGTAGGCCGGAACTGGGGAAGAAGGTGCTTCATTGAAGGGAACGGCGACGACGACGAAGGTAGAAGGGCTCCTGCTAGTACGGCCAAGAGCGGATGAGAGAGAGAGAGAATCCGGTCACTGGTTTTGTGATCGGATGTTGAAGGATGGTTAGGAGGGGTCGGCGAAGCTTGTGGAGCTTTGCGGCCAAAAGAGGAAGGAGGGAAAAGGGGGTTTCACGGTCGGAATCAAGCTTGCCCCCCTCGACGAGGTTTGGTGGTTTTTTATATGGGCAGTAGAGGGTGAAAGGAGCTTGGAGGCCAAGCTTCCAAGCTTGGAATGTTCGCCGGAGTGGGAGACCCAACTATTCCACCAGTTTGCATTAGGATTTGGGAGAGAATTGGAGCCTAAGATGCGGCTTAAGTTGTAGGGAAATCTATCAAGAATCTCCCTTCCAATTTTGGAAGGGATTCGCCAGTCAATCAGGGAGAAATCCCTAGTCGAAGGTCGCCGAAGTGGGATTCCTCCACGATAATGGTGGAGGGACCTATTTTCAAAGAGATGACAAAGATAGGGGTCTTTTTGTAAGAATTTCAAAAGTTAGGGGCATGTGTGTGAGAGAAAAGACTCAGACTGGACCAAATTATAAAATAGGTCAAGATGATCTCAGATTGGGTCCAAATGTTGGTACAAACCTAATTTGGACCCAAGGAATCTAATGGTAAAGTTAGATTTAGGTTTTGACCTCGTTTGACTAGGTAATTTATGCAAAAACCTAAATTAGGGTAAATGACTATCTGAGACTATTTTGGGTCAAAATGGGTTATGATGGTCAAATTGAATGTTCTAAGCCCTAGAGAATATTTTTCTATGAATTTTAGAGGGTTTAGGTGAATTTTATCCTGACCAGAACCTCAGTTAATTAAGCAGGTCTAATTTTTAGGGTTTCAAAAGTCATTTAATTCTCAAAACACGTGCAAACCATTTTCTGTTTGTTTTAACCATCTTATTAGACTTTTAGGAACATTTGACCCTTAATTACCCCCTGGGAAAACCCGTGATTGTACTGCATTCATGTTATGATGGTAAAATTATAGTTTTAACCATGTTTTCTTATATTTCCCTCAGAATGGTTATGAAGTGACTTATGGCTCTCTGGCAGTTATGTAGGTGCATTTACTGACTTAATTGGATCAAAATGAGCTAGTTATGGCTCATGATGGTGTTCTCATCAACTAGTTTCCACTTAGTGGAACATCCAAGAGCACACAATGATCACAGAATTGCTTAAAATCAGAAGCTTGGGAGTCTCTAAATTGCAGATCGCCAATCTTTTCGGAGGTGGTCAGACCTCCTAAGTGATCGGAGGGTTCTACTCAATGATTTAAATAAAAGGAATCACAATGAGACAGGAGGGTTGGTGACTCAGTTCCATCATGAAAGGGTGTACATCTGGGGGGAGGGTAATGCTCCCAAGTATCCACTAGTTAGAAATGATAATACAATCTTTCTTTTTCTCTCCAATTGCCTGAGAGAGGACCTTGAGGGCCTCTCTTAGCTAGTTATAGTTTTGGGATTGGTCCTCTTGTAGGATCTTCTGACTGGATACACCCGTTGCCAGGGCATGTATGTTAGGTTATTAATTGCGGTGGCCATGCTATCATTTATTGATGGTATGATTGTGTTGGACTTTTCTTGTCGTCTCCATGTCATTGGTTGGCACCAGATCCTTAGGCAGGTCGGGTTTCCCGGACATGCCTATATTCGGGCCTTCCTTGGTGTAGGCAGATCGGATCCACCTGCCTCTTTCACTTTCAGATGATCGGACCTCTTGTTGGGCTTTTCGAGGAGTTTTAAGTTCGACGGTACTTTGTGTCCCTCATCATATGTCCCTTACTCTCTAGCGGATGATGCTGAGAAAGTAACTAAAGTAGTAAAACTCTGCAGTAGGTGATGCCCCCAAATCGTACCCTAACTTTTTTATTTAAGTAGGGGAGCATTTGTTATGGAGTAGGAGTTGCAATTGTAAGCAATCAAGGCACTCTTAGTGTTGTCATCTTTAGAGAGGCAATTTTGTATTAAAGAGGTGGCTTGCCAGTAAGGGGAAGACATGCACCTATTTTCTCTGTCGGCCTTAAGAGGCAACGTGAGGCATGTTCGCTTGTTTTATTGCCGGCCGTGAAAGGCAGCTTTA
This sequence comes from Thalassia testudinum, assembly GCA_037157565.1. Classification (NCBI taxonomy): domain Eukaryota; kingdom Viridiplantae; phylum Streptophyta; class Magnoliopsida; order Alismatales; family Hydrocharitaceae; genus Thalassia; species Thalassia testudinum. The sequence goes on along the minus strand of JAZHRO010000039.1, from coordinate 96,642,592 downwards.
GGCATGTTTTCTTGTTACACTGTCGACCTTAAGAGTTGGCTTTAGGCGCGGTCACCTATTATATTGGCGGCCATAAGAGGCGGGTCGAGGCATGCTCGCCTGTTATATTGCCGACCTTAAGAGGCATCTTTAGGCACGTCCTCCTGTTAAACTACCAGCCTGAAGAGGCGGCTTCAAGCTCGTTTTCCTGTTATACTGCCACGAGTAATGGACAATTACTGCAAGATTTAATTTTTGTCTTGTTGTATGACAAAATCGACATTAATTGTCATCATGATGAGGCATAAGGGCCTAAAATGCCTTGCTTGGCAGGGATATGACCAGCATTAATGTTGTACAAGGTATGCGCACACAAACATTTAATGTTGGTAATGATTACTGAGGTATCCCTGCCTTAAAGGGGTATTTTTTGAAACCTGCGCTGCATCCGTGGGATTTTATTTTTTGAAATTTATGCCCCACAAGGGGGAACTGCCCGGTATGGGGGTTATAAATAGGGGATGTGGGGTAAAGTTAATGCCCCACCTACCCCTTTATAAGCGCTCTTCGTCGTTGGTGTGGACCCTTTCTTCTCTAGTGAGGCACGAGGAGGTGTTTTTCTCGGAGCTTCTTTCCCCAGAGAGTGTTAGAGACGCTGTTTGTGATGTTTGGACTCACGGGCAAGGGTAAATCCACCTCGTCTTCGTCTAGCATCTCGCCTGAGATGAGGGAACTTTACACCTTTCCTTCTGAATTTCGTAGTCGTTCCACCATTAGAGCATTTTTGAGTGAGTACGGACTTAATGGAGTTTCATTCCACCCTTGTGGGTCACAAACCTGCTTATGCTCGGACAGGTCTAAGGACTTATTCATCATTTGTAAATATGCCATCGAATATGGCCTTCAAATACCTTTAGATGCCTTCTTGTGTTCATTCCTTTGTTACTTCCGCCTGGCCCCCTCTCAACTTAGCCTCTATTGTTGGTCAGTGTTGAATGCTTTTACCATTATCTGTTTCCATTTACGGGTTATCCCCCGCCTGGGTTTATTCTGCTTGCTTTTTGGTCTTCTGCCCCTTAAGGTTAAGAAGGGGAAGCCTCCGTCTGGTGTACAACCAGCACACAAAGTACTGGATAGTTGACTTGCTCGATTATTTGAAGGGGTAGGTGTTTTTGATTCAGTTTCTAGCAAGGGTCCACAACATTTCTCAAATCCACTTGTTCCCTAAGGGAATGATCTTGATGTGGTTTTCCCTGTGATGCAGGATGTACAAATGGCACTTTCCTGGCTGGGAGAGCACCCCATGGTAGTCTTACACTTGGTCTACCACCCCAGGGTCATGCAGCGATGTAGCGATGACTACGGCACGCGCGATAAGTACATGGGTAGCTACCTCGCACAGGCACACAGTCAGTCGTTTTTGCTAAAGGGTACGCCTAAACGTACAACACAGAACCAAATAGGGGCCACACCCCTCAACAACCTGCGTACCTTCGCCTGGCTATCCCAGTTTGCCTAGTGGGCTTAACATGAATAGGTGTAGAGGGCCATTCCTAACCCCGGGTCCCAACCTAAGGGGCGATGATTAACATGCTTCACGTGGTAGAAATCGGGGTTCGGAGGACCTGTTGTTGTAGCTCGCAAAATGCATCTATCAGATAAAATTTATAACCGTAACTCGAAAAGTGAGTCCCGGGTCGAGCACAAAGAGGCGAACGTTTGGTTTTGAAAATCCGCGTTTCGCTTTTATTTATTTTTGTAATTTTTATCTTTTCTTTTTTTTTTTGGTATTTTTATCAAGCAAGAGATTAGGTCGATGAAAACTTTATCTACTTGCAAAAAATATAATAGAGAAAGAGAGAATCACACATATTTCTGAATCCAATGTTTTCTACAACTAAGAAAGTGGGGAAAACTACACTAGAAAGCAAAAAAGGTAGATGGAGATGAGAAAATCTCCCTCGACGGTTTCTCGGAGGATGACTCGCTCTGACGTCGCCTAGAGGAAGGTGGTGAGGAGCGGAACGAACGGGGAAGGAGTTGGAGGATGGGGTAGGACAGCGTCACAACAAGGATCTTCTTCCCAAAGGGCAGTGAGAGGACAACCATGGAATGCTCCATGAATGGGGATGAGGGGAGGGAAAACTATTTGGTTTTCTACTTTAGAGGAGCATTCCGAGCTTGGGACAAGCTCTCTCTAGAGCCGTGGAGGTGGTGAGAGGAAGATCAACGGTCAAGATCGCACGAAGGCAACACGCTCAGATCGCGTGCTCGATACGCGTCAGATCGGGCATTGGCCGGCGCGTGGTCGTGTGCGTGCGAATCACTCGCTGCCGCTACACTGCGTGGCAAGATCTGTACCGCTCGATGAAGGTCGCGTGGCCCAATTTGGTGCTCGCCCTCACATTGTTGATTGCACGCGCCTGTGAGGATTCGACCGCGCATCCGTGGCTTGAGAACGCCTGTCACGACTGCTGCGCCATCGCGTTGGATTGTCGAGCAGAGCAATCAGATTGCTCGAGCTCTCGACCATTAGATGGAAATCCAACGGTCGGGATTCAAAGTTGGTGGTCTCGTTAGATGAAGCAGGCAACGTGGAGCTTTTATGACCATTGGATTTGAATCCAACAGTCGAGATTTCACAGACACAGCTTCAGAGGAGGGGCTGTGGCCGGGTTGGAAAGCTGCGATAGCACCACGTGGCACCATCATGGCCATCCACATTCTTCTTCTTGTAAAGGGTGCTGCGGTGCTTGGATTGAGTTGATTTTCACATTGCCGGACTACGATCGTCGCTCTGAATCTATCCATACGGTCAGATTTTTCATCCGAAGCCTGTATGGATGTCGCATTGCCCCCTAGTCGTTGATCTTCCTTGGGCTTCATTTGATGCTACAGGACTCCGATCTAGACGATTTCGGAGACGTTAGACTCTGATCATTGTCCTGATCAGATCTGTACGGTCCGATCATCCATTCGAGACCCTGAAATGAATCTCCTTTTCTCCTGACCATAAAAAGGACCTAATTAACCTAAAATATATACAACTACTTTCAATGCAGAATGATGCATACTATGCAATATTTATAACATGAAATGCAAATCTAAGCCTAGGAACATGCATGACTAGGCATTTTAACCTAAATATATGTGTCTATATCAGGAAACTAGCTCCCCTCTACACTAAAGTGATAGTAGCTCTCCTCGGTACCGCGTACATGAGGGCCAGCTCATTTTTTACACCAAAGTCCATACAACAAACCAGCCCGTAGGAAACATGTTTCCACACACATCAGATTTCCATATCACAGTATTTGATTCCTTTTCTAGTTCCTCTTAGGATTCATGCTCCAGTATTTGTCTTATTTCATGATACATTAGATGTTTCCATTCACATTCTGAATCTCAATCGTATAATAGGTAGCTTGTGATTTAATAAATTAAGCAGTCACCACATCACTTAATTATTCAGTTGCTAGTAGCAAAGACTTTAACATGCATTTCAGAGTATAATAACGTGGCTCAAGTAATGTACATTCATTCTTTTCAGTCCTAGGGTTCATTTCATATCCTAAGGTTCAATCAGATAATTCTAATATAGCATGCACTTTCATCATTTAAACTACAATATTAAAGAATACCACTCTACTAGGGTATTCGGGTGGAATGGGGGCTCAAACGGTAGATCTTGTCGTCTCCACGGGTCCTGTATACACGACAGACTGGAGACCTATACCATTGACTAATCATGTCAAACGAGTCCAAAATAGCATGGTGCAACACTAACACGTAGAGAATTCCAAACGAAAACCAACGATACTTTATTTGCGTAAAACCGACTCCGTTTGGGCCCTGAACCAACCAAAAACATGCGTACTGACCAAAATCAGACGTCTGGGGCAAGTCCCAAATGTCTTAAACGAACATAGTAGCTCACATTACTCTCCTGCATCTGTATCCATAGTCTACTACCCCGCACAGCCATCTGAGGGGGTCTCTAGATGTTTGACACTACTCTCGGTCGTCTGGAAGAGCTGTCAGACGTCTGACATGGTCTCCAGACATCTTAAAGTGCCTCAAAGGGTGCGCTACGTGCCTTTCCAAAGCCTTGTACCTACTCATGCATGCGTAGGTGTAAACATGACACATAACCACTGACGTACATGCATGCAAGCTCGTACAGGGTACATACCTCGCACTCTTCTAGACGTCTGGAGGGCGTCACAGACATCTGATACTAATCAAAATGACTCCGTAGAATGCCTCGCGAAGCTCCTCCTCGTGAGCTCCAGCTGCTGCAAATGCAGCAGTGGCATCCTCCTCGTGCAGGTCCCCCCCTATGCAGCTTTTCCTCCCTCTCGAGCTCCTCTCCTCTCACGGACTGCCCTTCTCTCGAACTCCTCCGAGCTACTCTTGCTCCTTCCCTCGCCCACGCTCTTCCTCTCCCTTGCCCACGCTCTCCCTCTCTCCCTCTCCTCCATGATCCTCCCCTCTCCTTCTCCCCCACTTATGGCTGCAAGGGGACAGGGGAGAAGGTGCTCGTTGGCGGCAAGGTGGTGGAGAAGTGGAGGTGGAGGAGGTGGTGGTGGTGGTGTGAAGACGGAGAGGGTAGAAGGCGTGTGGGGGGTTATAAAGGGAAGGGTTAGGGTTTAGGTGGGTGTATGCGTGCATGGGTTGTGGAAGAAGGAGAGGGGAAATTGTGGGTTTGCCCCTACAAGGTTTTCTTCTTCCCTACATAGCCCACAACTAAAACCCAAGGGATTTACAATTACGCTCATGCCCGTACCCTTTTGGGAAATTCTCGAACAACCCTTAGGAAGGGTTATTTCAACATAACAAACTTACAGGAAGTTTTATCCTCAAAACTTGAGCTAACTAGGGTGCGGAAATAAATGTATATGCACATAACAGACTTAAAGAGGATCAAAGTAGATCAGAAGCGACGTACCCTCAAAAAGCTCTAGGTTCTGTTCTCGTAACGCCACCTCTGGCTCCCAAGTCTCCTCCTCGTATCGTTGGCTTCTCCATAGGACCTTTACCAGTGACACCTTCTTCTGTCTCAGACTCCTGATTGCTCTGTCTAGTATCTGCACTGGCCTCTCAAGGTAGGTCAAGCCGTTTCCCACCTCGATGCTCTCGTGGCTCAGAATGTGGCTAGGATTGAGATGTACTTCCTGAGATTGGACACATGGAACACGTCGTGCACTCCAAAGAGCTGGAGAGGAAGGGCAAGCCAGTAAGCAATAGGTCCTACTCGCTCCAAGACCTCAAAGGGCCCTACAAACCTCTACGTGAGCTTCCCTTTCACCCCAAAACGCTTCACGCCCTTCATGGGCGAAACACGGAGGTGTAATTCCCTATGGGAGGGGGTGAGATATGTGTGATGTAATAAAATGCAGAAATATAATAACATTCTCACACAACAGAAGCAATCACACAAGGGCACAAGAGATTTTTAGGTGGAAACCCAAACCGAGTAAAAACCACTACCTAACCCTTTTAAGTTAGGATTTCCCGATCGACAAAGTTGATCAAATCCACTAACAAACTACTTTAACGAGGGTAGCATTCCTCAACCCCTCATCTTCACGAGGAGGATTTTGTCTCACGAAGGAGATGGGAATTCGCAAAGCGAATACCCAACACAATTACAAAGATAAATTACAAAACAACCTATAGAGCCAACAAAGATTAACGTAGCTACTATAGGTAAAAATACTTCCCTTTGTTGGAAGCACATCAACAAAAGATGCAGATGCGTGAACCACGCTTTGGCACTTCGTCACTCTTGTAATTGTGGAGGGAGAGTGGGAGTGTAGTGAGATGAGGCTCTCTGGATGTAGAACTAGGATTGGAGAGCTAGAGCTTTCTTCTCAAGATCAAAAGGCACAAATGATGTGGAAATGCTAATGCTTAGTGTGTCTTAGTGTGTGTTTGTAAGGCAAGGGTCCTCCTCTATTTATAGAGGGCCTAGGAAGGCTTTGGAAGACCTTAGAAGGCTTCCATAGCCATTGGGGTTGAACCCAAGGCAAAACAGGGTGTAATCAGAATCAATTATGATTCTGACAGGCTCATCAGATGTCTATTCCAAGTATCAGACGTTTGGAAAACTAGTTTAAGACATTTGGGAACTAAGTCAGACGTCTAATTCTAAGAGGGTTTCCTTCCTAATTTTGATCAGACCTAAACAAGGTTTTAGTGTAAAGCCATTAGATGACGTATAGGACATCTAGCATTAGGTCGGGACGTCTGGAAACCAATTGTACTGCGGGAATGGATTCCCAAGATAGGTTAACGGCTAGAAAATCTCACAAAGGTGATTTTGGGTCAATCAAGGTAGAATGGTTACATATCAGATATCTGGGATCCTCTACGAATGTCTAATAGAAGCCTAACGGTTATTTTCCTCAACGTATATTTTGTTAGTCAATGTTCCACTAATTGGACGCTTGTCACAACCATCAGATGTCTTCTAAGACGTGAAGCTCACCAGAGTAGGATTCTTGAGAGATAATGGTGGAAGGACCCATTTGTAAAGAATGATGATAAAGTTAGGGACCTATTTGTAATAAATTCAAAAGATGAGGGGTTATTAGAGATAAAGAAAATTAGACTTGGACCAAATTGCAAACTCGGTGAAGATGATATCAGATTATGCCCAAATTTTGGTACAAACCTAATTTGAACTTAAAGAATCTAATGGTGAAGTTGGATTTTGATTTTGACCTAGTTTGACTGGGTAATTTATGCAAAAACCTAAATTAGGGTAAATGTTTGTTTGAGATTCTATTTTAGGTCAAAGCAGGTTCTGATGGTCAACTAAAAGATGCCAAACCTTAGAGAATATTTTTATATGATTTTGAGAGAGTATAATTAAATTTTATCCTGACCAGAACCTCAGTTAATTAACCGGGTCTATTTTTATGGTTTCAGATGTCCATTAATTCCTATAACGCGTGATAACCCTTTTCTATCAATACTAACCCACTTGATAGACTTTTAAAATCATTTGACCCTTAATTAACCCTTTGAGAAACCCGCAGCTATTCTATATTCATGATATGATGGTAAAATTATAGTTTTAACCCTGATTCTCTTGTATTTCTCTCAGAAAGGATTTGTAATGAATTATGTCTCTCTGACGGTTATGGAAGAGAATTTATTCCTTGATTATGACTAAATAAAGCTAGATATGGTTGATGATGATGTTATCACCAACAAGTACCTGAGGCTCTTATGATTCGTGAAGATCTCGAAAGTCTCACCGTATAGATAGTGCCTCCATGTCTTCAGCGAAAGACAACTGCTGCCAGCTCCAAGTCATGGGTGGGGTAGTTATGCTCATGGGGATTTAGTTGCCATGAAACATAAGCGACAACGTGGCCTCGCTGCCTGCGCACACCACCAAACCCTTGCAATGAGGTGTTAGTGTAAACTACAAACCTGCCACTACTATCTGGGATGGTGAGCATAGGAGCTGAGGTCAGTCTCCCCTTCAACTCCTGAAAGCATGACTAACACTCGTCTGTCTAGGTAAAGGGCACATCCTTTTGGGTCACCTGGAGCATAGGATGCACGATCTGAGAGAACCCCCTGATAAATCGTCGGTAATAGCTTGCTAGTCCCAAAAGGCTGCGTATTTCTGTCACTGTAGGTGGCCTCTCCCATTTGAGTACGGCCCCAACATTAGCTGGATCCACACCCAATTCGTCTCCCAAGATCATATGGCCCAAGAAAGTTGCCTGTCTCAACCAGAACTTTTCTTATTTCATATCCTCGTAGGGTTCGTACATGAACTTTTCTTATTTCATATCCAGTTTGTTGCATGCAGAACATGTAGCTCAATTTCCATATTTATCATAATACGAGTTTGTTTTAATATGCATAACATGGTTCCTTTCAGGAAGGATAGGCAGCTCATGATTTATTAAATCATATCTTTCTACATATGCATTTCTTCTTGCCCAAGTGTTCATGTCACAATGTAGGGTTCAATCAAATAGATGTATTCTGAAGCATGCGTTTACTTCTTCCTAGGGTTCATCTCACATCATAGGTTCAACTAATTTTTATGCATGCACTTTATTAATTTCGAGATGAGGGTAAGAACCACTCTACCAAATTAACCGGGTGGAATGGGGGCTCATACAGTAGCTCCCGACATCTCTATAGGTCCTGTATACTCAACGAATTGAACACCTATAATATGGATTGGTAGGTCAAATGTGTCCAAAATGACATGGACAAATTACCATTACATAGAGAAACTCACACGAAAACCAAAGACGTTTCGTTTGCAGAAAATCAGCATCGTTTGGGCCCTGAACGAGCCCAAAAACACCAATCTTGACTGAAATCAGACGTCTGGGAAAAGTCCCAGATGTCTTAAATGAACTCACAGGCATAGCTTGCTCGGGGTACCTTTCGCGAACATCTGGAACTCAATGTAGACGTCTGAGGGTGCCTGTAGATGTTTGGAGATTCTCCCGGATGTCCGAAACTGCCTCGATCCTCGCACCGATGCGCCTTCCAACCTCTGACACATGCGCATGCATTGTTAGAATTTGGCAGAAAGATAATTGAAGAAAAATACTCTACCAGACATTTCGGGTTACCTTCGGACGTCCTACCATACGTCTGGAGGTCACTCCAGACTTCTGATTCTGCGGAAAAATGATTCCGTAGAACTATTTTTGAATCCTTTCTCGCCGCAGAAGTCTGTAGCAGTAGCAGCATCGCCTTGTCTCCTCCGCTCTCAGGCCTTCGCTCTCCCCTCAGGTCCTCCTGCTCTCCTCGCTCTCCCTCTCCTGTTTCCTCTTGACTGTCGGTGTGGGAACAAAAGGAGGAGGGGGTATATATGGAGAGTGGAGGTGAGGAGGACGGCATGGAGGAGGGGATGGTGTGGAGTGGGGAGGAGTGGTTGGTGAAGGAGGGGAGAGGTGAGGAGTGTGGGGTGAGGGGGAGGGAATGGTGTGCGTACGGTGACGAGAGGTGGTGGGAAAATTGCAGGGACATCCCTACAATTTCCCTACCCCCTCACAAACCCCCAAAATAAAAGATAAGGATTTAAACCTGTAGGAAAACCCCTACAGATTCTGGAAATACCAAACGACCCCAGGAAAGGGTCATTTTAACGTAACAAACTTAAAGGAAGTTTTGTCCCCGAAACTTGAGCCAACTAGGGTGCGGAAATAAAATAAATGTGCATAACAAACTTAAAGAGGATCGAAGTAGGTCAGAGTGACGTACCCTCAAAATGCTCGGAGTACTGTGCTTGCATCGCTGCCTCAGGATCCCAAGTGGCCTCCTTGTACCATTGGCTTCTCCACAGGACCTTCACCAGGGGTACCTCCTTCCATCTCAATCTCTGGACGGCTCGATCTAGTATCTGCACAGGCCTCTCAGAATAGGTCAAGTCACCTCCCACTTCGACGCTCTCGTGGCTCAGAACATGGCTGGGATCGGTGATGTATTTCCTGAGGTTGGACACGTGGAACACGTCGTGCACTCCAGATTTTGGGAGGAAGGGCAAGCCGATAAGTAATAGATCCTACCTACTCCAGGACCTCGAACAGCCCCATGAATCTTGGCGCAAGCTTCCCTCTCACCCTAAACCGTTGCAAGCCCTTCATAGGCAAAACACGGAGGAAGACGTGATCCCCAACCTCGAATTATACTTCTCTATGCTTCAAATCAGCGTAGCTCTTCTGCCTGCTCCTGACGATACAGAGTCGTCGATGGATCTGCTCAATCACCTCCTAACTCTGGCATATTAACTTGGGACCAACCTCCCACTTGGTCCCCACCTCAACCCAGCTTAAGGAAGCAGTACACCTCCTCCCGTACAGAGACTCATACAGTGCCATGTCGATGTTTGAGTGATAGCTATTGTTGTATGCAAATTCCACCAGGGGCAAATGCTCCTCCTAGGAACCTCTCTAGTCAAGTATGCAAGTTATTAGAAGGTCCTCAAGGGTCTGAATGGTGCACTCTAACTATCCGTCGGTCTGGGGGTGATAGGCTGTATTGAACCTCAGATGAGTCCCTAGAGCCTGCTGAAACTCTGCCCAAAACTGGGAAGTTAAACAAGTGTCTCTGTCTAAAATAATCTCACAAGGGACCCCGTGAAGGTGCACCATGTCTCGAATGTAGCACTCCGCCAGTTGTGGTGGTCCAAACGTGACTCAAATCGACAAAAAACATGTTCTCTTCGTTAATCTATCCACTATCACCTAGATTACGTCGTGTCCTCACTGTGTCACAAATAACCCTACTACTAGGTCCGTAGTGACACTCTCCCATTTCCACTCTAGCACGGGAAGTGGCTGTAACAGCTTTGTAGGCCTCCGATGCTCGGCCTTCAACTGCTGACATATTAGACACTGCTGAACAAAATGACCAACATCCCACTTCATTCCCTTCCACCAGAAATCATGTCGTAGGTCGTGGTACATCTTTGTGTTCCTGGGATGTATGGTGAATCTGGATTCGTGTGCCTTAGTCAGGAGCTCTCTCAACAGCTCCTCGTCTCTAGGAATGCACAAGCGTCCCCTCATACGCAGAACCCCGTCAGTGAACGAGAACTCTCCTGGGCTCCCTGTTAATACCCGATCTCGTAGTGTCTGTAGATATGGATCTGTCATCTGTCTAGTCACAATACGATCTAATAGCTTTGGTCGTGTCTGCCTCGGCACTATCACTACCTCGCAGTACCCCAATGGCTCCTAGGGTTGCCAACTGCTCACCTCCTCCATGAGTCTCCAACTCTGTGTCTGTAAACAAGCCAAGTGGGCAGGCACCTTCCGACTCAAGGCAACAGCCACCACATTGGCCTTCCCTGGATGGTAGGAGATGTTGCAGTCGTAGTCCTTCAGGAGCTCCAACCAACGTCTCTGTCTCATGTTGAGCTCCTTTTGATCAAACAGATATCTGAGGCTCTTATTGTTAGTGAAAATCTCGAATGTCTCTCCGTATAGGTAGTGCCTCCATGTCTTCAGTGTGAAGACCACTGCTACTAGCTCCAAGTCATGGGTGGGGTAGTTATGCTCATAGGGCTTTAGTTGCCATGAAGCATAGGCGACAACGTGACCCTGCTGCATGAGCACACCCCCCAATCCCTACAACGAGGCATCGGTGTAGACGACGAATCCGCCATTGTTGTCTAGGATGGTGAGTACAGGAGCGGAGGTCAGCCTCTCCTTCAGCTCCTGGAAGCAAGACTCACACTCGTCTATCCAAGCGAAGGGCATGTCCCTCCGGGTCAATTGAGTCATAGGACGTGCGATCTGTGAGAACCCTTGATAAACCGTCTGTAGTAACCAGCCAGCCCTAGGAAACTACGAATCTCTATCACTGTATGTGGCCTCTCCCACTTGAGTATGGCCTCAACCTTGGCTGGATCCACAGACAACCCATCTCACGAGATCACATGGCCCAAGAAGGTAACTTGTCTCAACCAGAACTCACACTTGCTGTATTTGGAGTACAGCCTGTGCCATCTCAAAGTATCCATGACCATGCGGACATGCTGTCCATGCTATGTCTGATTCGGGGAGTAGATGAGTATGTCATCAATAAAAACCACCACGAACTGATCCAAGTACGGCCGGAAGATGTGGTTCATCATGTCCATGAAAGTGGCTGGGGTGTTGGTCAACCCAAATGGCATGACCAAGTACTCGTAGTGACCATACAGCGTACGGAAGGCTGTCATGGAGACGTCAATCTCCCTAATCCTCAACTGATGATAGCCCGACCTCAGATCTACCTTCGAAAATTCTGTGGTGTCTCTCAATTGATCGAAGAGATCAACGATGCGAGGCAGTGGGTACTTGTTCTTGACGATGTCCCGGTTCACCTATCTGTAGTCGACACACAGTCGAAGAGTACCGTCCTTCTTCACAAATAGAACAGGGGCTACCTACAGGGAGGCACTGAGCCTCACGAAGCCCTTCTTTAACAGGTCCTATAATTGTAACTTGAGCTCTCGCAGCTTAAGCGGGGCCATTCAGTAAGGTGTAGTAGAGATGGGGCTGGTCCCCGGTATGAGTGAGATCTCAAACTCGATCTCATGCTCAGGTGGTAGTTCTGGTAGCTCCTCTGGAAAGACGTCGGGGTACTTACGGACTACCAGGGTACTCTATAAGTCGACCACTGGGCTAAGCTCTGCCAGGACACAACCGAGGAAGCCCTCGCATCCCTGGCTCAGTAGCTTTGCTGCCCCAAGCATAGAAATGCACTTAAATCCTCCATCTACTGGCTGGTCGTGGAACTCGAAGGGAGGCAACTCGGGTTGGAGAAAACGATCTTCCTCCCAAAGCAGTCCACTAGGGCATGGTAGGCAGACAGCCAGTTCATCCCTAGGATTACGCCAAAATCCTCCATCGAGATCACGATCAGGTCAACGGGAAGACTGTGTCCCCCTATAGGGACCTCACAGTCTATGAAGACCTCATCGGCGACAAATAACTGTCCACCTGAGACTCTAATTAGGAATGAATCCTCTAATAGCATGATGCTTGATCCCAGGCTAACGACAAAACTTGTGGAGACAAAAGAATGCATGGCACCAGAATCGAAAAGTATGTAGACTAATCTGTCGGAAACTGTAACCATACCTGCCACCATAGATCTCGAAGCTCTGGTGATGAGAACCTCATCATAAATTCTAACTAGCACAATCTAACCCAGATATGTGAGAAAAAGCTCCTACATGACCCAAAGAAAGGCTTAACTCAGAGAATTCTGAGTTTAAGAATAAAATAAATCATAAAGGGTAAAACTGCAATTTTACCAATGTAGTTTGCAAACATGGTAATTAAGGGTCTAGACACAGGTCAAACAACCTTAATAAGAAGGAAAGTGGGATGATCTGATCTAAAAAGGGTTGTAGCAACTTCCAGGAATTAAATGACATTCTATAATCTTAAAATAAACCCACTTCAATTCACGAGGTCGAGGTAGGATAAAATTCAACTAAACCCTCTAAAAATCATAGAAAAATAATCTCTAGGGTTTAGAACCTTCAATTTGGCCTTAGAAACCTATTTTGACCTAAAAAGAGAACCATGCCCAATTAATAACTTAATTTGGGTTTTTACACAAATTGACTGGACAAACATGGTCCAACCCAGAATTAAAATTCACCATTAAAATCCTTAGGTTCAAATTGGTCTTGTATAAAAACTTGAGCCTAAGAAGAGACCTCCTTGACCGACTTTACAATTTGGTCCTCTTCATTTACTTTTTGACCCTTATCTTTTGAAACCCTTGCATTTAGGCCCCCATATTTTCATCGTTCTTTTCAGAACGGTCCTCCCTACAACTTCTGCGCAGCGCCATACTCCGGCGACCTTGCGCGGAGCATGGCGCTGCGCAGGGCAGGGCTGCCGTCTTACAAAGCAGAAGTGGGGTTCCCTACGACGTCCTCCGTCGCAGGGACCCGCCCATGCCCTCTGCCATCCACCATACCTTCCGTGTGAACGCGCGGAAGGTATGGGTGTCCCTTCCGGCCATACTCTGGCGAGGCGGCCCCCTCCGCACCTCGCCCCTCTCTACGCGTCGAACCCTTTATAAGGACCGGCAGACCTTGCCAGCTCCTTTAAGCTTCCTTTGGCGGAGAAATACCCCACCATTCGTCTCTTCCTCCTCCGGTCAAAGTGCCCGAAGCCTCCGGTGACCTCCTCCTCCTCCTTGTCGCTCTACTGCCTTACCTGCAGCAGAGTTTGCTCTGCCCTGTCGTCTGCGCTAGGCCGTACCAGCTGGCGCCCTCCGTCTGCCTCCTCGTCGCCGATATCCTCCTCTAGGGCACCTTCATCCCCAGCTCCGGTAGGCATGAGCCGGGTGCTACTCTCTCCCCCTTCGTCGAGTAAACAGGTATAGAGTTTCCTCTCTCCCTCCCTTACATTTTCCCTCTCTTAATTTACCCTTTTACTCCACCGCACGCGACTTCCACCTCCACCTGCTCCGTCTCCAATCACCTTCTCCGACGAGTCCACCCCACTTCCACAAACCTCCTCACCCCTCGCCGACTACCCCAGAAGCTTCGCCTCACTCCACTCGACCATTCCCCCCCACTCCATTCACTGCCAATCACCGGCCGACCGCCCCCTGAACAAACCCATCTACCCGCGCACAGTCTGACCTAGGGCTACCTCCACACGCGCCCTCGCGCCTCGCCGAGCCCCGCACTGCCTTTGCCGCACTCCAGCGAAGCTCCCCCTATTTTCTGATGTGACCGAGAGGCCGTCTTTCTGCTTTCAGGTCAGCAGCACCTCGCCGCCATTGCTAAGCTACTGCAGCACCTTCACCTGCTACTCCAGGCTTCCTCCAGCACAGGCGCGAGTCCGAGGTGGTGTGGATTGCATCCGCAAACTCGTCGAGGCCTGCAATTGGGTTGCAAGCCTTGCTGCTGCCCCAATTGGTAGATGTTCCCTCGCCTGCGGGTGCTAGATTTAGGAGAGTCCCACCTCGGAAGTGCGTGGCCAAGAGCCCGCACTTAAATTGAAAAAGTGTCTAAGGCTAATCGCCTTCGACACACAGGGGTCAGGTCCCTCTCACCCACACGCAGTGCGCCACGCGCTCGCTCACCCTCGCCCGCGCTCACACCCGCGGGTCTGGGCAGGATCCGATTACCCAAACTACGCACTCCTCGCCACCACCACACGCCGGTGGGCCTGGTCCTGGGCGCGAGACCTGCACCCGATTACCCGGCTCTGGGAGAGCGATCCTAAGGGGTAGGTTTTGCACTAACCACTGTGCGTACAGGGAAGAAAGAAAGAAGAAGAAGCAAGTTAAGGAAGGAGAAGAGAGGAAGAGTGGCTGAAGTCTTAGCCGCACAGAGGAGCTGAAGAAGAAAGGAAGGAGAGGAGCTGAAGAAGAAAAGAAGGAAGGCACTGTAGCAAAGCCACAGATAAGTCGTCTGAGCATAGCATCAAACGTCGGAATCACCACAGCTGCAGAAGGAAGAGAAGAGAAAAAGAAGAAAGAAGAAGAAGGTCACCTCAGCTGCCGGCCAAAGAAAGGAAAGAAAGAAAGAAGGCAAGAAGAAAAGGAGATAAAGAAGAAGGAAGATACAGCCGCAAGCAAGGAAAGAAAGAAGGAAAGGAAGAAAAAGAAGAATAGGAAGAAGCAAAAAAGAAGAAAGAAGAAGAAGAGGAACGGCCAAGAAGAAAAGAGGAAAGAAAGAAGAGAGAAGAAGAAGCCAACAAAAAGACTTTTGCTCCCTCTCTCTCTATCTCTTAATTTTTGTAAAACTTTATATTGTGAATTTATGTTTCTAGAGTTATAGTTGCTCCCTGAGTTCGACCTCGGGAAACTTGCTATTCCGAGTAAAAAATTTGTATTAAATTGGTAACTGTTCTGTCGTATACTACAACGAATATAAATAAAGACAGAAGTCACGCGGCCAGTTTTTGGTGCCGTTGCCCGGGAGCAACGGCTATTCTAGAAGCCATAAATTCTCTATTTTTGAGTTTCTACTAATCTCTTCTCTTTTGTGTGCAGGCACAGGAAATCAAGTGAACAACAAGTAGCCGCACAACAACCACTCCGAGGACAGGTAATTTTCTATCCTCTCATTTTAACCCCTAAATTCTAAAGAGGAAGAAAAAGAAAATAATAAACAATATAGGTATAACCTGTCTTTCATACCTAGTAACAGCTGCATATTTTCAAAATCACTATTCCTGCACACACTACTAAGGGTATTCAAGGGCTAACACCTTCTTGCTTGAGCCCTAATTACCCAACAAGGAGTTAACTGGACCAAGTAGAGCCAACATAAGAATTAACACTAGGGTTTTAGAGACACACTCCTTAATCAAGAATTGAGAAATCTCAAAAGAAGTGTGCCTAAGCCATTGATTGAAAATACCTATTCAGAAAAACCCTAAGCAAATTGGCTCTCTAAAAGCACTTGAACCCTAAAAAAATAAGACCTAATAAGCTCTCAAAAGAACTAGCAGGTGAAGTTGACCTCTTGGGTCAATCAACCTTCAACTTAGGTCACTCTTTACACTCAAAAAGCTTAAAGTTCAAGTGAAAATCTAAGCACCCTGATCTTAAACTAAAAGTGGTAGACTTAAGAGGTCAAGATCCCCATTCAGGTCTACCTGGAATCTCAGTGGCAAGAGAGGTCGAGTGAGGGAAACCCTGTAACCCGTGGGGACGCTCTACCATGTAGGGGTCTTCGCAGGACTCACCCTCTCTAGCTGCCCAGGTAATTCTCAGGTGGTTGATCTTCTGATTAAGGGGTCCATCTGCCCTGAGCCTCTATAGTCACCCAACATCTTGGGTGTCTTGATTAGGTCCAGCACCTACTAAACTCATCTCTTCCAACAGTGTATGTTTGGTAGGAGGTCCTTGAAACCTCCTTTAGAACTCCACTCTCCTTGAGGCCGAGCCTCAGTACGCTTGTTTGAGAAAAAAACACTGCACATCAGCCTCTCCGACTCCGAACCCAACTCACCTTCTTCCACAATGGCTCAGCCAGTTGAGGAAGAGAACAATCTGAAGCACCAGCTCCAGTGACTCAATGACCTCTTCCAGAACTTTGTGCACCCACCGCAGCATCCTATGATGCGAGACCATTATAATCCTACTGCGGTGGCTATTGAGCCTCGAGTCAGAATCTCGACTGGAGGTCCTGATTCTGAATTAAAGCCCAATATGATTCATGCCATACCCAAATTCCATGTGCTTAATTATGAAGACCCCTTCCAGCACATCAAACAACTAAAGCATCTGGCCCAGACTTTTGGGTCAGATGCACAAAATCGAGACATTCTCCTCATGAAGATGTTCTCCTTCTCCCTTATGGACAAGGCCGCTCATTGGTATCAAACATAGACCCGGTCGATCAACAATTGGGAAGAACTTCAGTCCGCATTTTTGAAGAAGTTCTCTCCCGTTGGTCGGACCAATGCCTTGCACCATCAGATTACCCACTTCACTCAGCAAACGGGAGAACCTCTCCATGAGGCATGGGATCGCTTTCAGGATCTCATGAGAAAGTGCCCCCATCACGGAGTTCCTAAATGGGAACAAGTCTAGTCTTTTTACCAGGGACTCCGTGAGGATATTAGGCTTTTCGTCAATGCAACTTGCGGAGGGAATATCATGGGTCAACATGAGGACACCGTGTGGGAGATTCTCGAAAACATGTGCGAGAACTCCATCAATAATGACTCCATGGGATTATTCGATAGGACGAATACCCGGGCATCGACGAACCTTAGGGGAGCACATGAGACGCAGGGCCTGTCCGCATCAGTCGACCTGGAACTGATGGCCAATCCATTGGACAAGGTCTCTATCATCGAGAAGAAGGTGGATGAGCTGACTCAGCACTTGCAGCAAGCCACCTCTGCTTATAGTTCCTTTGCGTAGCCTCCTTCCACACGGGAGACTGTGCAAAACATTCTCTACCAACCTTCTCCTGGGATGGATCCGTATCCACCCCCATCTGATTCTCAGATCGGAGGATCCTCCGATCCTTTCTATACCAGCCTGGGGAATTCCACTTCCCCATTCTCTGATTCTTTGGAGGTTCCTCAGACCTGCGAGGACCTCAACGCCATCCAGAATGATCCATTCTCCAACACCTACAATCCTGGATAGCGCAACCATCCCAACTTCCAGTGGGCGAGAAATTCCCAAAGACCACCCTTTCAGCCCCGTCCACAACCCCCTCGTCCTTACTAGCCGCCTTAGCCTCGGCCCAACCCTACTTATTCATCAGAGCCAAACCAGGACCAAATGTTCCTCATCCTTCAGACTCTGGCTGACATTCAAAGAACGAATGCGGCTATTTAGAAACAACACAAGGACGAACTTACAAAGGTTCGAAATCAACTGGCCCAGTTGGCAAATTCTCGCCAACCGGGCACACTTCCTTCCCAACCTCTTCCTAACCCAAATAACGTGCCAACCCAGCGGCGCGTTATGAACCCAAACCTGGGCCAAGCACACATGGTTTATCAGGCCTCCTCTGTTCCTTCACCTAACGGGATGGAGGCTTCCACTTCTTATGCGGGCTATCAGCAGCAACCCATCTTATCCAACCCTAACCAAAACCAGGCAGGACTAAATTCTGTAACAACTCGTAGTGGTAAGGAGACCCAAGATCCACCCTATCCAAACAACTCCAAGCCTGGTAGTGATCCCAACCCTAGGAAGTAATCCAGGACGTCCCTATCCCTATCATAGATCAAAGACCTGGACCTATCCTAGAAGAACCAACCAAGGTTCCATTTTCCGAGGCCTTGACCAAGGGAAAGAAGACAACAAAACCCGTGGCACCTGAGGAGGACCTGGTCAAGCTCTTTGAGCAGGTCCAAATAAACATCCCCTTGATGGATGCAATTCGCCACGTACTAGCTTACGCACGATTTTTAAAGAATGTGTGTACACCTCAACGTAAGCCGCGAACCAAGAGTGGGAGTCCAATTGTACTATTAGAGCAAGCCAGCTCTGTAATCCTAAGCAGGCTCCCACCTAAGGCAAAAGATCCTGGTACTCCCCTGATTTCCTGCAAAATAGGTGAAACCCAATTTGACAGAGCATTACTAGATTTGGGTGCTTCCATAAATCTGATACCCACATCCTTACTTAGCCACCTAGAAGAATCCGAGCTAAAACCAACTGAGGTGACACTACAATTAGCAGATCGATCTATAAAGTCACCTAAAGGGATTCTCGAGGATGTTATTGTAAGAGTGTGGGACTTCTATTTCCCTGTAGACTTTATAGTCTTAGACATGGATGCACCTGAGAACCCTAGGGATACACCGATCATTCTAGGGAGACCTTTCTTGGCTACTGCTAGAGCCAACATCAGTTGTGAAGAGGGCCAAATAGAGCTGAAATTTGGAAATAAAACCCTCAAAATTGATATCTTTAAGGCCCAACAAGGAATCAATTGCGGTGTCATCGAACAGATTTGTGATATTAGTGTAGGTTTCTACATGGAGGGGGTGACATAATAAAATGCGGAATAGAATATAAAACAATCTCACAAAAATCAATCGCACAAGGTACACAATTATTTTTAGGTGAAACCCATACCGGGTGAAAACCACCACCTAACCCTCTCGAGTTAGGATTTTCCGATCAACCAAGTTGATCAAATCCGCTAAACGAATCACTTTAAACGAGGGTGATTCAACCTCAATTACAACCACGCTACAAGTGCGAGGGTAGTGTTCCTCAACCCCTTCTCTTCATGAAAAGGATTTTGTCCCACGAAGGAGACGGAAATTCGCAAAGCGAATACCCAATCAAATAACAAAGATAAAATAACAAACTTAGTCCTATAGAGCCAACAAAGATTTAAACCTAGCTTCTATAGGAATTAGGAAACTCCCCTTTGCAAGGAGTGCGTCGAGTCGATGACGCGGGTGCGTGAGCCACGCGATGGCGCAATGTCGCTCTCGTGAACTATGATGGGAGAGTGGATGCGCAAGGGCTTGATGCTCTCAAGATGTAGAGCTTGAGCTTGGAGAGCAAGGGCTTCTCTTGGACACAAAAGAGTGTGAAAGTGTATCTAGGTGTCTTTTGGTGTCTATTGGTGTATCTTGGTGTGTCTTCATGTGCAAGAGGTTCCTCTCTATTTATAGAGGCCTTAGGAAGGCTTTGGAAGGCTTAGGAAAGCTTCCATAGCCGTTGGGAGCAAAGCCCAAGAGAATCAGGCCGAAATCAGGAACAATGATTGCACTGACAGGGTTATCAGACGTCTGATCCTGGCATCAGATGTCTGGAAGATCACTTTAAGACATCTGAAAATAAGGTCAGACGTATGATTTTGGGCGGATCTCTTCCTGACTTGAATCAGATCTAAACAGGGTTCTAGCGCAAGTCCATCAGACGACATACAGGATGTCTGGCACTATGTCTGGACGTATGGAAACCTACTTTTTTGTGGGAATGGATTTCCAAGAGAGTGCAACGGCTAGAAAATCTCTGAGAAGAGATTTTGGGTCAGCCGAGGCAAAACGGTCATATATCAGATGTCTGGAAAGGCCTAAGGACGTCTGATAAGTCTCTAACGGTCATATCCTTTAGTGTTTGTTAAGCTAGCCAACGGTCCACTAATTGGACGTCAGAAAAATTCATCAGACGTCTTCTAAGACGTCTGGACTGTGGTCTGGACGTCTGATTTCATCAGACAGAACTCCTTAAGTCCAGCATAATTGTTATCAGACGTCTGAATCAACAGTCAGATGTCTTAAAACACATTATCAGATGTCTGATCTTGGAATTAGACGTCTGAAAATGCTGTTTGAACCCTATATTGATTGTCTAAGTTCTCTACAGAAAACCTAAGTATCCTAAGGTTGTGCTGGTGTTCCTAGGACTACTGTTAGGGCACTTTGAGGCTCTTTAACAAGAATCTAAGTAACAAAAATAAAAAGCAACAAAAGAAACAAAAAATACAACGAGTACAAGAGAAGGAAATCTATCATATTCTTCTTGTCCTTCCATCTTCAATCTATCGCTCCTCGCAAATCTTCTCTGTTCTCCATCAAGCTCCTCCAATCCGTCCTGGATGCGAGCTCGAACTCCGTCTGATCACGTCTCCATTTGCAATTGACCTGAAATCTAAGACTCCAAGTGCAAATGTTAAATGACACGTGTTTTTTTATCATCAAAATAAATGATCGTGGTGCTCTGGCACCAACAATTAGGGCTTTGGTTGATGAAACGCATTTTGAGAATGACCTGATCATACCTCATCAACCACAGAAAGATCTTGAACCGCAATTAGAGGAGTCAGATCCTAGTTTAGATAGACCCATAACCCCTACCCTTGAACCTCACATTTACCCTGAACCACCCGCTGCTGCTGATAACCCCATCCTTGAACTAAAACCCCTTCCCGACCATCTAAAATGCATCTTTTTGGGTTCTAATCAGACTCTTCCTGTGATTATAAATTCCAAACTTTCTCCTGATCAGGAAGCCCGTCTGATTACTGTTCTCCAGCAACATCGCAGAGCCATTGGTTGGACTCTCGATGACTTGATTGGAATAAGTCCCTCTTATTGCACACATCATATTTATTCAGAAGAGGGTGTACGACCTTCTCGTGAGATGCAGAGATGTTTAAACCCCAATCTGCAGGAGGTCGTGAAAAATGAGATCATCAAGTGGTTAGATGTAGGGATCATCTACCCGATCTTCGACAGTCGGTGGGTGAGCCCCATTCAAGTTGTGCCTAAAAAGGTAGGGCTCACCACCATTACAACTGAAACCAGAGAAGTCATACCAACCCGATTAGCCAACTAGTGGAGAGTCTGCATAGATTATCGACGACTCAATTCCTCCATGAAGAAGGATCATTTCCCACTACCTTTCATTGATCAGATTCTCAAGAAATTAGCAGGAAATCGATTCTTCTGCTTTCTTGACGGGTACTTTGGTGCGATGCCAATCCTCTATGGTTCTAATATCTCGTTGTAGTATAGTATAGAGGAGCAGTTACCAGTTTAATATAATTTGTTACTCGGAAAATAAAAGTTTTCCCGAGGTCGAACTCAGGGAGAAAATTGTATTCTAGAGGTACAAAGTTTCTATTACAAAAATAAAGAGAGAGAGAGAGAGAGATTTGCCTTGTTGGCTTCTTCTTCTTTTCTTCTTTCTCGTCTTTGTCTTCTTTTCTCTTCTCTTTGGTTCTTCAGTCTTCTTCCTTCTTCTTATTCTTCCCTTTTCTGTTTCTTTAGAGCTTCTTCACTCTTCTTTTTCTTCTTCCTTGCGGTCCTGTTCTTCTTTTCTTCTCCTTCTTCTTCGTAGCGGTCCTGTTCTTCTTTTCTTCTCCTTCTTCTTCGTCCTCAGAGCGTCGTCTGATTTTTCAATCAGACGACTTAAGTAACCGCGGCTACAGTGCGTCCTCCTTCCTTCTTTTCTTCTCCTTCCTCTGCGGTCTGCCTTCTCTTCTTCTTATTCTCCTGTACCTGCACACTCACAGTTTGGTCAGAGGGCAAAAACCTACTCTACCCGCCCCCGCGTCTCTCTCTCTCAGAATTCACTCGTAGGATAGCTCTCCCAGAGCTATCGGGTAGTCGGGTACGGGTCACGCCCAGGTCCAGGCCCACCGGCGTGCGGTGGTGGGCGAGGAGTGCAGGTCGAGTAAACGGGTCGGGCCAGGTCCGCGTGGGGTGGTCGCGGACGAGGCCGGGTCGAGTGGGTGAGAGGGACCTCACCCCGTGGTCAGGAGGCAAAGAGGCTAAGGCACTTTTTGCCTTTATGCGGGTGCGCGGCTTCGAAATCCCATGATGTGGGACTAACTTCTGCTGCCTTCGTGCGCGCCCACAGGACGACTCCACCTCGCCCTCTGATCAGCTGCAGTCGATGTCTGGGCCAACTGAAGAGGCAGAAGCCTTCGCGGACTTCGCCCCAACCTGCTGTACCTGGGAATCTGGGGCTGTAGGGCCTGGAGCTCGCCTCGAAGCTGCTTCAGTCGTCGCTAATGGCGGCTGGAGCAGCGAACCTGTTAGACAGGAATACGGCCCTTCGGCCTAATCAAACACGCGGGGGACCTTCGCCGTGGCAAGGTGAAGGTGGTGCGGGGTGTGGCAGGTCGTGGGATGGCGTCTGGTGGCGGGGCTAGGTCGGACTGTGGCCGCGAGAATGGGTTTGTTTGGTGGAGTATGGTGGGGGTGTGGAGTGGTAATGGGTGAGCGGAGGTTGATCAGGGTGAGGAGGCGGAGGTTCTGTGAGGGTCGGCGAGGCGTATGGGGCTGCGGAGCGATGGGAACGTCTCACCGGAGGGTGGCCGGAGATGGAGAAGGTGAGGGTGATTAAGCGCAGTCGAAGGGCGGTTGAGCAAATTAAAGTAGGGAAAAGAAATAAGGGAGGAAAGGGAAGAACTCTACCTACTTGGAGGGATGAGGGGGGTCGGAGCAGGGCGACAGTCGTATCGACTGTCGCCGGAGAAGAAGGTGCCCAGAGAGAGAGGGCGGCGACGAGGAGAGAGCGGGAGAGCGTGCGCTGGGTACGGCGCGACGCGGGAAGAGCAGGTGAAGGCAGCTCTACTGCTGGTACTGCGGCAGAGCGACGAGGAGGAGGAGGAAGAACCGTCGGAGCAGGGGGGCTTCTGTCGGAGTGGGAAGAGAGGAAAGGGGGGGTTTCTCCGTCAGATCCGTGCTAGAGAGTGCGGCAGAGCGACGAGGGCTTTTATAGAGGCGAAATCAGAGATGACGGAGGGAGACGACGTGCCTCCCTCGCTGGAGGACGGCCAGATCGCGACCCATACCTTTCGCGCATTCGCACGGAAGGTGTGGGCGGTGGCAGAGATCGTGGAGGTGTCCCTGCGACAGCAGACGTCGTAGGGAACACCCCGTTCAACTGGCTGGGGGTCGCCCTCACCCTGAGCGACGCCATGCCTCGCCGGAGCATGGCGCTACTCAGGGTTTTGCAGGGAGGACCCAAATGCGAAAAATGATGAAGAATTCGGGACCAAAATGTGAGGGTTTCAAAAGTTGAGGGTCAAAAAGTAATGGATGAGGACCAAAATGCAAAGTAGGTCAAGAAGGTCTCTTCTTATGCTCAAGTTTTTATGCATGACTAAATGGGACCTAAGGATTCTAATGGTGAATTTTATTTCTAGGTCAGACCTTTTTTGATCGGCCAATTTATGTAAAAACCCAAATTAAATCATTAATTGGGCATGGTTCTCAATGTAGGTCAAAATGGGTTCCTAAGGCCAAATTGAAGGTTCTAAACCCTAGAGATTATTTTTCTATGAATGTTAGAGGGTTTAGTATATTTTTACTTTTCCTCGAACCTCGTGAATTGAAGTGGGTTTATTTTAGGGTTACAGCTTGTCATTTAATTCCTTGGAGTTGCTGTAGCCCTTATCAGATCAGATCATCCCACTTTCCTTCTTATTAGGTTTGTTTGACCTGTGTTTGGACCCTGAATTACCCTGCTTGCAGATTGTGCTGGTAAAATTACATTTTTACCCCTTATGACTTGTTTTCTTCTTAAACTCAGAATTCTCTGAGTTAAGCCTTTCCTTGAGTTATGTAGGAGCTTTTATCCTTTGTATTAGGTCAAAATGAGCTAGTTATGGCTCATGATGAGGTTCTCATCATACCCCCATGCCTAGCTTTTGCTAGTCCCTTAGCAAAAAACTTAAGGTTTCAACCTTTGTTCTAGACCATGAAGTTCTTAATAGCTTTAGATAAGTGCTTTTTCATTTAAACTCAGATTAGGTTAGAATGCTGACCATAGGCCTAAAAGGTATTCTAGTACCAATCAAGATCCAGATCTGTCTAGCCTGAGCCTCAGTCCTTAGCAAAGGTTTTTAAGGCCTATAAGAACTAACCTAAGGTCTATTGGACTTTGTGGTTAAAGCACTCGTGCTTGGAATGATTTTAGCCCTGGCTCAGTTCGTAGTGCGTTTTGTAAGAGAGAGAGATAGAAAATTTTTCTGTTTTGGAGAGTTTTCTCTCTCGTTTTCTTTTTAATTCTAGCTTAGGATTGGCTTTTCAACACGGTCTGTATCAGATTCCTTGCTCCCATCATCAATCCTCAAAGGTTCCTAGCAATCGATGCTTTGAGATAGCACCGCCCATGGCAACCCCCGGAACCCTGGCTATTGAGATTTCGAGATAATCCCATCCATGGTGTTCCGTGGCCGAATCCAGACCCTGGCAATTGACACTTCGTGATAATGCCATCCATGGAATCTGAACCAGCAGAGTGCGTACATGCCCCCAGTAGGATATGTAAATATCCTAAGAGATAAGCATCGAGGAGATGATATTTTGTTACGCATCTTCGAGGGGATTTCCCACCTCTTCGCGCTGGGAACTCGTCCAAATCAACTTGTGTTGATCGGCCGCTCCTACTCTAGGTGTACTTTTCAGAATTTTTACGACACTTCTACATGATTTTGAGTTTTACGCTTACTGAACCAGGCTGTGTGTGAGGTTAGGGTGCTTAGGTTACTGAGTCCTGTAAACCAAAAGTTAGCTAACGAGGCCAAATACTTCCTAAGCCTTAGACCTAATACTTTAGCTTTTCATTTTCCTCAACCTCTTGAGGAGTGTCCAGATCTTAATGGGTACTAAGAGTCTATCCAAGAATGCCTAAGGATTGCGTTCTTACTAATCTCATTGTGCACTTTTCAGTTCTTTTCTTGAATGAGGTCTAGGACTTAGGTTAATTCCTTAGTTCTTTACTAAAGACTATCACTTTTTCTCATATTTTTGTGCTCCTTTTTCATTTTTTTTCTTTCCTTCCTCCACAAAATTTCCTTCTCTTTTTTTTTTATGGTGTTTTTGGCATATGTGAATTTTTTGTTTAAAACCTTTTCTTACAAGTTTTGCACTTTTATACTCCCCCCCCCCGTGCCTAAGGTTTGCAATGTCCTCATTGTGACTTAGGGGGTTTTTTATTTACTTAGTTCATTCCTTAAGATAGAAATTTGGATGAGTGAATGGGTCGGGATGAATTTTGCGGACGATTTCTAATCCCAGATGCAAGCATCTGAGGTGGGGTCGGCTGTCTACAAGGGTGAACCTTAAGTGCAAAAAGGTGTCAAAAAAAGGTTTTGGATTTTTAGGAAAATGACGGGTTGCCTCCCGTTAAGCACTGAGTTTTACGCCATCGGCTGGGCGCAATAAGCTCAAGGGGAATGGAGGATATAAGATGCTTTAGCCAAATCAGTAGAAGTCACATCAATGAACGGCTTGAGTCTCTGACCGTTCACGATGAAAGGTTCGGAATCGTGGCTGAGCGGACTGATTTCGATAGCTCCATTTCTAAAAACCTGTCAGACTAAATATGGTCCGACCCACTTGGATCGCAGCTTTCCGAGGAAAAGTTTGAGTCGGGCATCAAAGAGTAGGACCTTCTGACCAGGATGAAAGATTTTTCTCGAGATATGCTTGTCGTGGAAGGCTTTAACCCGCTCCTTGTAGATTCGTGAGCTCTCATACGCGTCTAGGCGTAATTCATCGATCTTGCTGATTTGAAGTTTTCTATGGGTTCCAGCCTTTGAAAAATCTAGATTACAGTTCTGTACTGCCTAATAGCCTTTATGCTCCAGTTCTACAGGAAGGTGACATGCCTTCCCATACACCAGTCTAAAGAGAGACATGCCTAACTGGGTTTTGTGGGCGGTCCTATAAGCCCACAATGCTTCCGAAAGTCGGGGTGACCAGTCCTTCCTGTCAGGCCGAACAGTGACTTACAGGATTTTCTTGATCTCCCGATTAGACAGCTCAGCTAGACCATTGGTTTGGGGGTGGTAAGGAGTAGAGATTCGGTGAGACACCCCATATTTGGTCATCAGTGACCTAAACTGAGCGTTTGTGAAATGGGTCCCCCCATCAGAGATTATAGCACGAGGAATCCCGAATCTTGAGAAAATGTTTTGATGAATGAATTTGAGAACGATTTTGTGATCACAGGTTCGGGTCGGTATAGCTTCAATCCATTTGGACACGTAGTCCACAGCCAGCAGAATGTATTCGAAACCATCCGAAACAGGAAAGGGGCCCATAAAATCAATCCTCCAAACATCAAAGATTTCGCATACGAGAATCGGCTGCATAGGCATCATGTCGCGATGGCTCATGTTGCCCAAAGTCTGGCAATGACTGCATGCCTTGCAGTGATTGTATGCGTCTTTGAACAGTGTGGGCCAGTAAAAGCCGCACTGGAGGACTTTTGATGAGGTTTTATGTCCAGAGAAAAGGCCATCGCATGCCTGGTCATGGCAGAAAGAGAGGATATTGTTGAATTCCTCCTCCGGGACACATCTCCGGATGATTTGATCAGCACCTATGCGGAAGAGGTACGGGTCTTCCCAAATGTAATACTTGGCATCAGAGCGCAATTTGTCTTTCTTGGCCTTCGGCCAATCAGACGAGATCTGATGAGATGCCAAGTAATTTACTATATTAGCAAACCATGGAAGGCTAGTACCAATAGTCAGCAGGTGCTCATCGGGAAAATGCTCTGTGATGGGTCCGGAAGGGTCAATTATTTCAGAAGGAAGGTGGGACAAGTGATCAGCTACCACATTTTGCTTTCCCGGTTTGTCGCGAATCTCAAGGTCAAATTCTTGCAACAGCAAGATCCATCGGATTAATCGAGGTTTCGCATCCTTCTTTGCAAGGAGATGCCTCACAGCTGTGTGATCCGAGTATATGATGATACGGGAACCCAGAAGGTATGATCTAAATTTTTCTAGGGCAAATACTACAGCTAGTAGCTCTTTCTCAGTAATCGTATAGTTACGCTGAGCCTCATCCAGTGTTTTTGCTGGCGTAGTAAATGACCACAGGTTTCCCATCAATTTTTTGCCCCAAAATCGCTCCAACAGCGAAGTCGGATGCATCTCACATGATCTCAAAGGGTTGAGACCAATCAGGGGACTGTAGGATCGGGGCTTGGGTGACTCGGTCACGTAGGGTCTCAAATGCTTGAGTGCATTCCTTGGAAATTTTGAAAGGTACATCCTTGGAGAGAAGAGTGGTCAGGGGGCGTGCGATTTTTAAGAAATCAGGGATAAATCGATGGTAAAAACCAATGTGCCCCAAAAAAGATCGGATGTCCTTGATCGAGCTAGGCATAGAAAGGTGAGAAATCAGATCAACCTTAGCTCGGTCCACTTGGATGCCTTTTTTCGAGATTGAGTGTCCTAGGACAATTCCCTCAGGCACCATGAAATGGCTCTTTTCCCAGGAAAGAACCAAATTCACCTCGGTGCATCGCCTGAGTATTTGGACCAAGTGTTGGAGGAAATCATCAAAAGATTCTCCAAAAACTGAAAAGTCATCCATGAAGACTTCCAGAAAATCACCTACCATATCTGAGAATATGGCAAGCATGCACCGCTGAAAGGTAGCGGGTGCATTGCAAAGATCGAAAGGCATCCTTCGGAAAGCGTATGTTCCGAAGGGGCAGGTGAACGTGGTCTTTTCTTGGTCCTCAGGATGGATTGCCACCTGGTTATAACCAGAGTACCCGTCAAGAAAGCAGAAGAACTTATTTCCCGCTAGTTTCTCGAGAATCTGATCAATGAAAGGCAGTGGGAAATGATCCTTCTTCGTGGAGGAATTGAGTCGGCGGTAATCTATACAGACTCTCCACGAGTTGGCTAATCGGGTAGGAATGATTTCTCCGATCTCAGTCGTTATAGTGGTGAGTCCTGCCTTCTTGGGCACGACTTGAATTGGGCTCACCCAATGACTATCGAAGATCGGGTAGATGATCCCGGCATCTAACCAATTGATGATCTCCTTTTTCACGACCTCCTGCAGATTGGGGTTCAAGCGTCTCTACATTTCACGAGAAGGTCGTGCGCCCTCTTCTGAATAGATATGATGGGTACAATAAAAGGGACTTATTCCAGTCAAATCATTGAGAGTCCACCCGATGGCTCTGCGATGTTGCTGGAGGACAGCACTCAGATGGGATTCCTGTTCAAGATTGAGGTTGGAATTGATAATCATAGGAAGGGTCTGATTAAAACCCAAAAAGATGTATTTCAAGTGAGCAGGAAGGGGCTTCAATTCGAGGATGGGGTTATCAGCAGCAGCGGGTGGTTCAGTATAGATGTGAGGTTCAAGGGTAGGAGTTACTGGGTTGTTTATATCTGGATTCGACTCCTTAGTTTGCGGGTCAAGATCTTTCTGCGGTTGATGAGGTATAATCAGGCCATTCTGGAAGTGTGTTTCATCAACCAAAGCCCTAACGTCACAAACTTGTTCGATGACACCGCAATTGATTCCTTGTTGGGCCTTAAATATATCAATTTTCAGAGTTTGATTCCCAAATTTGAGCTCTATTTGGCCCTCCTCACAGCTAATGTTGGCTCTAGCAGTAGCCAAGAAAGGTCTCCCTAAAATGATTGCTGTATCCCTAGGGTTCTCAGGTGCATCCATGTCTAAGACTATAAAGTCTACAGGAAAATAGAAATCCCGCACTCTCACAATAACATCCTTGAGAATCCCTTTTGGTGACTTTATAGATCGATCTGCTAATTGTAATGTCACCTCGGTTGGTTTTAACTCAGGTTCTTCTAGATGGTCAAGTAAGGATATGGGTATCAGATTTATGGATGCACCCAAGTCTAGCAAAGCTCTATCAAATTGGGTATCACCTATCTTGCAGGAAATCAGGGGAGTACTAGGGTCTTTAGCCTTGGGTGGGAGTCTGCTTAGGATTACAGAGCTGGCTTGCTCTGACAGAACAATTGGACTCCCACTCTTGGTTCGCGGCTTACGCTGGGGTGTACACACATTCTTTAAGAATCGTGCGTAAGCCGGTATGTGGCGGATTGCATCCATCAAGGGGATGTTTATGTGGACCTGCTCAAAGAGCTTGACCAGGTCCTCCTCAGGTGCCACGGGCTTGGTGGTCTTCTTTCCCTTGGTCAAGGCCTCGGGAAATGGGATCTTGGTTGGTTCTTCAAGGATAGGTCCAGGTTTTGGATCTGGGATAGGGGTGGGAATGTCCTAGATTACTGTCCTAGGCTTGGGATCACTACCAGGATTGGAGTGGTTTGGAGGTGGGTCTTGGGTTTCCTTACCACTACGGGTTGTTACGGAATTAAGTCTTGCCTGGTTTTGGTTGGGATTGGGTAAGATGGGTTGCTGCTGGTAACCTGCAAAAGAAGTGGAGGCCTCTATCCCGTCTGGTGAAGGAACAGAGGGGGCCTGATAAATCATTTGGGCATGGCCCGGGTTTGGGTTCATAACGCGCCGCTGGGTTGGCACGTTATTCGGGTTAGGAAGAGGTTGGGAAGGAAGTGTGCCTGGCTGGCGAGAATTTGCCAACTGGGCCAATTGGTTTCGGACCTCTGTAATCTCGTCCTTGTGTTGCTTTTGAATAGCTGCATTCGTTCTTTGAATGTCAGCCAGAGTCTGAAGGATTAGGGACATTTGATCCAGATTTGGCCCTGATGGATAAGTAGGGTTGGGTCGAGGCGGAGGCGGTTGGTAAGGACGAGAGGATTGTGGGCAGGGTTGAAAGGGTGATCTTTGGGTTTGGGAATTTCCCACCCACTGAAAGTTGGGATGGTTTCGCCATCCAGGGTTATAGGTGTTGGAGAATGGGTCATTCTGGATGGCATTGAGATCCTCGCAGGTTTGAGGAACCTCTAGAGAATCAGAGAAAGGGGGAATGGAATTCCCCGGGCTGGTGTAGAAAGGATCGGATGATCCTCCGGTCCGAGAATCAGATGGGGATGGATATTGATCCATCCTAGGGGAAGATCGGTGGAGAATGCTTTGCACAATCTCCTGTGTGGAAGGAGGTTGTGCAAAGGAGTTACGCGTAGAGGTGGCTCACTGCAAGTGCTGAGTCAGCTCATCCACCTTCTTCTCAATGATTGAGACCATGTCCAATCGACTGGCCATTAACTCCAGGTCGACTGATGCGGACAGGCCCTGCGTCTCATGTGCTCCCCTAAGATTCGTCGATGCGCGGGTATTCGTCCTGTCGAATAATCCTATGGAGTCATTGTTGATGGAGTTCTCGCACATGTTTTCGAGAATCTCCCACACAGTGTCTTCATGTTGACCCATGATATTTCCTCCGCAAGTTGCATTGACGAAAAGACGGATGTCCTCACGGAGTCCCTGGTAAAAAGATTGGACCTGTTCCCATTTAGGAACTCCGTGATGGGGGCACTTTCTCATGAGATCCTGAAAACGATCCCATGCCTCATGGAGAGGTTCCCCTAATTGCTGAGTGAAGTGAGTAATCTGATGGCGCAAGGCGTTGGTCCGACCAACGGGAAAGAACTTTTTTAAAAACTCGAATTGAAGTTCTTCCCAAGTGTTGATCGGCCGGGTCTGAGTCTGATACCAATGGGCAGCCTTGTCCATAAGAGAAAAGGAGAACATCTTCATGAGAAGAATATCCCGATTTTGCACATCTGACACAAAAGTTTGGGCCAGATGCTTTAGTTGTTTGATATGCTGGAAGGGATCTTCGGAATTAAGCCCATGGAATTTAGGTATAGCTTGAATCATGTTGGGCTTCAATTCGAAATCAGGTCCTCCAGTCGGGATTCTGACTCGAGGCTCAATGGCCACCGCAGCAGGATTGTAGTGGTCCCGCATCATAGGATGCTGCGGTGGATGCACGAAGTTTTGGAAGAGGTCATTGAGTCGCTGGAGCTGATGCTCCAGATTGTTTTCTTCCTAACTGGCTGAGCCATGATGGGGGAAGAAGAAGAACTTGGTTCTGAATCAGAAGAGAGAATAATGTGAGGGGGTTGCTGCACAAACACGGGCGTCGAGGCTTGGCCTTGACGAGAGTGAATTTCTAAAGGAGGTCTTAAGGGTGGTCTTAAGGACCTCCTACCATACATGCACTGTTGGAAGAGATGAGTTTAGAAGGTGCTGGACCCAATCAAGACACCTAAAAATGTGTTGGGTGACTATAGAGGTGCGGGGCAGATGGACCCCTTGATCAGAAAGATCGTCCACCTGAGAATTACCTGGGCAGCCAGAGAGGGTGAGTCCCGCAAAGACCCCTACACGGTAGAGCATCCCCACAGGTTACAGGGTTTCCCCCACCCGACCTCTCTTGTCACTGCGGTTCCAGGTAGACCAGAATGGGGATCTTGACCTCTTAAGCCTACCAATTTTAGTTTAAGATCAGGGTGCTTAAGGTTTCACTTGAACTCTTAGGTGTTTTTGTGAACAAAGTGGCCTAATTTGAAGGTTGGTTGACCCTAGGGGTCAACTTCACCCAGTGGTTCCCTTGAGAGTTTAGGCCTTGTTTTTTTTAGGGTTCAAGTGTTTAGAGAGAGCCAATTGTTTAGGATTTTCCTTATCAATTATTTTCAATCAATGGCTTGGGCACACCTCTTTTGGATTTCCTCAATTCTTGATTAAGGGGTGTGTCTCTGAAATCCTAACGTTTGACCTTATGTTGGCTCTACTTGGTCCATTTAACTCTTCGTTTGGGTAATTAGGGCTCAGGCAAGGATGTGTTAGCCCTTAATCACCTTTAAAACTGCGTGCAGGAATAATAGTTTCTGAGAATATGCAGCTATTACTATGTATAAAAGACAGTTTATGCCTATTTCTTTTCTTTTTCTTTAAAAGTTTAGGGTTTAATAGGAAGTTACCTGTCCTTGGAGTGGCTGTGGTGCGACTGCGTCTTTTTGTTTCTTTCTGTACCTGCACAAAAGAGAGGAGAGATTATTAGAAACTTACAAATAGAAATTTTATTACTTCTAGAATAGCCGTTGCTCCCCGGAAACGGCGCCAAAAACTGGTGCGATGCCAATCCTCAATGGTTCTAATATCTCGTTGTAGTATAGTATAGAGGAGCAGTTACCAGTTTAATATAATTTGTTACACGGAAAATAAAAGTTTTCTCGAGGTCGAACTCAGGGAGCAAATTGTATTCTAGAGGTACAAAGTTTCTATTACAAAAATAAAGAGAGAGAGAGAGAGAGATTTGCCTTGTTGGCTTCTTCTTCTTTTCTTCTTTCTCATCTTTGTCTTCTTTTCTCTTCTCTTTGGTTCTTCAGTCTTCTTCCTTCTTCTTATTCTTCCCTTTTCTTTTTCTTCAGAGCTTCTTCACTCTTCTTTTTCTTCTTCCTTGCGGTCCTGTTCTTCTTTTCTTCTCCTTCTTCTTCGTCGTGGTCCTGTTCTTTTCTTCTCCTTCTTCTTCGTCCTCAGAGCGTCGTCTGATTTTTCAATCAGACGACTTAAGTAACCGCTGCTACAGTGCGTCCTCCTTCCTTCTTTTCTTCTCCTTCCTCTGCGGTCTGCCTTCTCTTCTTCTTCTTCTCCTGTGCCTGCTGATGAGAACCTCATCATGAGCCATAACTAGCTCATTTTGACCTAATACAAAGGATAAAAGCTCCTACATATCTCAAGGAAAGGCTTAACTCAGAGAATCCTGAGTTTGAGAAGAAAACAAGTCATAAGGGGTAAAAATGCAATTTTACCAGTATAATCTGCATACAGGGTAATTCAGGGCCCAAACATAGGTCAAAGCAGCTTAATAAGAATAAGAGTGGGATGAAATGATCTAGCAAGGGCTACAGCAATTCCAAGAAACTAAATGATAATCTGTAACCCTAAAACAACCCACTTCAATTCACAAGGTTCGAGGCAAAGTAAAAATAGAATAAACCCTCTAAAATTCATAGAAAAATAATCTCTAGGGTTTAGAACCTTCAATTTGGCCTTCAGAACCCATTTTGACCTACATTGAGAACCATGCCCAATTAATAACTTAATTTGGGTTTTTACGTAAATTGATCGGTCAAACAAGGTTTAATATAGAAATGAAATTCACCATCAGATTCCTTAGGTCCTAATTAGTCATGTATAAAAACTTGAGCCTAAGAAGAAACCTCCTTGACCGACTTTACACTTTGGTCCTCATATATTTACTCTTTGGCCCTCAACTTTTGAACCCTCGCATTTTGGCCCCTAACTCTCCTTCGTTCTTTGCGATCAGGTCCCCCCTGCAAAACCTGCCAGCACCATGCTCCGGCGACCTTGCGCGGAGCATGGCGCCGCGCAGGGTGAGGTGGGGGACCTGGCAAGTAAACCGGGGGTGCCCTGCGTCGTCAGCCGTCGCAGGGACACCCCCCTGGTCGTTGTAACCCACCATACCGGCCGTGCGAACGCACGGACGGTATGGGTTCTTGTTTTCGGCCATCCTCCGGCGAGGGAGACACGTCGTCTCCCTCCGCCTTCCTCCCTGTTTGATCCCTATAAATACCCCCCGTTGCTCCACCAACCGGAGCAGCCTGGATCTGACGGAGAAAATCCTCAACTTTCCTCTCTTCTCCCTCCGGCAGACGCTCACCAGCTCCGGCGGTTTCCTCCCCCTCCACCTCTCCGTTCTGCCGCAATACCAGCAACAGAGACCTCCTCCCCTGCTCTTCCCGCGCCACGCCGCACCCAGCTGGCGCCTCTCCGGCTCTCTGCTCGCCGCCGCCCCTTTCCCTGAGCATCGTCTTCTCCGGCGACAGTTGATACGACTGTCGCCCTGTTCCTCCCCCTTCGTCCCTGCAAGTAAGCTAGAGCTACTCCCCTTCTTCTCCTCTTTCTTTCCCCGCTTTCAATTTATTCAATTAAGCCCTCGACCGACCCTGACCATCGTCACCCCCTTCGTCTCCGGCCACCCTCCGGCGAGATGCTCCCATCGCTCCACAGCCTCACACACCTCTCCGACCATCACCGAACCTCCGCCTCATCACACTGAGCACCCCCCACCCCCTCACTGCCACTCCACACCTCCGTAACGCTTCCCCCAACAAACCCATCCTCCGACCCACAGTCCGTCCTAGGGCAGCCCTTGCACGCCGCCCCACGCCTCGCCACCACCCACACGAGCTTCGCCGCACCCTGGCGAAGCCCCTGGCACTTTCTGATTAGGCCGGGAGGCCGTTTTCTTGTGAACAGGCCACCCGACCTCCGCCGCCATTGTCGTGCAGGAGGAACTGCGTCCGCCTGCAGCTACAGGCGCGCCACGCTCAGCGCCACGCCCAGATTCAACTCCCAGGCCTTGCGAGGCGTTTCGACAAAACACCAGGCTCGCAGCTAAGGCAGAAGACTTCGCGTGACGCCGCAATCTCCCGCTGATTTCCCCGCTGCGGGCGCGCAATTGAGGTGGGACATTTAGTCCCACCTCGGAAAAGCCTGAAGAGGCGCAGCGATATAAGATGCAAAAGTGCTGAAGGCTTACTGCCTCAGCACACGGGGTGAGGTCCCCTTCACCCGCCCGGTTACCCGGTCTCGTCCGCGCTCACGCCCCGCGGACCTGACCCGACCCGACCCGACTTAAGACTGACCTGCACTCCTCGCCCACCACGCACGCCGGTGGGCCTGGACCCGGGCCTGACCCGAACCCGGTTACCCGGCAGCTCTGGGAGAGCTTTCCCAAGAGTGGTTTCAGAGAGAGAGAGAGACGTGGGGGGGGGAGGGTAGAGTAGGTTTTTCCTCTGACGAAAAACTCTGAAGTGTGCAGGCACAGGCGAAGAAGAAGACCCGTGGAAGAAGAAGGAAGCTGACTGTAGCAACAGGTAGTTTAAGTCGTCTGATTTGGAAATCAGACGACGGCCTGAAGGGAAAAGAAGAAAGGAGGGGTGACGTCCCCGGCTGAAAAAGAAAAGAAGAAGCTGACACTTAGCCGCAGGGAGGAGAAACAAGAAGAAACTCTAAAGAAGAGGCTGAGCAAGGCAGAAGAAGAGGAAAGGCTGCAGAGAAGAAGTACAGCAGAGCCAAGGAAGAAGAAACCTTCACAGAAGAGACTGCAGAAAAAGAAGAAGAGAGGCCAAGACAGAAACCAAGGAAGAAGAAGAAGGAGATCTGAAGAAAGAAAGAGGAGCATCACCTCTGCAGAACAAAGAAGAAGAAGGAGATCTGAAGAAAGAAAGAAAGAAGAACATCACGAGGAGAAAACAAAGAGAACAACAAATTCTTTCCCTCTCTCTTTCTTTATTTTTTTGTAAAAGAAACATGTGTATCTCTAGAATACAACTTGCTCCCTGAGTTCGACCTCGGGAACTCTTTTATTTTCCGAGTAAAAAATTTATATATTTGAAATGTTGGTAATAACTGGCTATACTACAACGTTATAACAATAAAACCCGGTTGTACCAGACCATTTCATTTTGGCGCCGCTGCCGGGGAGCGACGGCTATTCTAGAGGTAAACATTCCTGTTTCTTTTAATTTCTGATAATCTCCTCTCTTTTGTGCAGCTACAGGAACTCAAGAAGACAAGCAACCACACGACAACCACTCCAAAGACAGGTAAATTTTTCCTCTCACTATTAACCCCTAAACTCTAAAGAGGAAGAAAAGAAAAGAACAAGCAATATAGGGCTAACCTGTCTTCCATACTTAGTAACCATAAAGAGTTGCATGTTTTCAA
Source organism: Thalassia testudinum (assembly GCA_037157565.1). Lineage (NCBI taxonomy): Eukaryota > Viridiplantae > Streptophyta > Magnoliopsida > Alismatales > Hydrocharitaceae > Thalassia > Thalassia testudinum. Next base: position 96,606,740 of record JAZHRO010000039.1, on the reverse strand, counting down.
CTCATCACTCCTGCACACTATTAAGGGTATTTAAGGGCTAACACATTCTTGCTTGAGCCCTAATTGCCCAACAAAGAGTTAATGGACCAAGTAGAGCCAACATAAGGTCAAACATTAGGATTTCAGTAGAGACACACCCCTTAATCAAGAATTGAGGAAATCCAAAAGAGGTGTGCCCAAGCCATTGATTGAAAATAATGAACAAGAAAAATCCTAAACAATTGGCTCTCTCTAAACACTTGAACCCTAAAAGAAAGGACCCAAAAAGCTCTCAAAGAAAACAAGAGGTAAAGTTGACCCCTTTGGGTCAACCAACCTTAAATTAGGTCACTCTTTGCACTTAAAAAGACTAAAGTTCAAGTGAAACCTTAAGCACCCTGATCTTAAAATTGGTAGACTTAAGAGGTCAAGATCCCCATTCTGGTCTACCTGGAACCGCAGTGACAAGAGAGGTCGGGTGGGGGAAACCCTGTAACCCGTGGGGACGCTCTACCGTGTAGGGGTCTTCGCGGGACTCTCCCTCTCTGGCTGCCCAGGTAATTCTCAGGTGGACGATCTTTCTGATCAAGGGGTCCATCTGCCCCGTACCTCTATAGTCACCCAACACATTTTTGGGTGCCTTGATTGGGTCCAGCACCTTCTAACTTACCTCTCCCAACTGTGCATGTACGGAAGGAGGTCTCTAAGACCACCCTTAAGACCTCCTTTAGAAATTCGCTCTCGTCAAGGCCAAGCCTCGACGCCCGTGTTTGTGCAGCAACACCCTCACATTATTCTCTCTTCTGATTCAGAACCAAGTTCTTCTTCTTCCCCCATCATGGCTCAGCCAGTTGAGGAAGAAAATAATCTGGAACACCAGCTCCAGCGACTCAATGACCTCTTCCAAAACTTCGTGCACCCACCACAGCGTCCTATGATGCGGGACCACTACAATCCTGCTGCGGTGGCCATTGAGCCTCGAGTCAGAATCCCGACTGGAGGACCTGATTCCGAACTAAAGCCCAACATGATTCATGCTATACCTAAATTCCATGGGCTTAATTCTGAAGATCCCTTCCAGCACATCAAACAGCTAAAGCATCTGGCCCACACTTTTGGATCAGATGAGCAAAATCGGGATATTCTTCTCATGAAGATGTTCTCCTTTTCTCTTATGGACAAGGCTGCCCATTGGTATCAAACTCAGACCCGGCCGATCAACACTTGGGAAGAACTTCAATCCGAGTTTTTGAAAAAGTTCTTTCCCGTTGGTCGGACCAACGCCTTGCGCCATCAGATTACACACTTCACTCAACAATCAGGAGAACCTCTCCATGAGGCATGGGATCGTTTTCAGGATCTCATGAGAAAGTGCCCCCATCACGGAGTTCCTAAATGGGAACAAGTCCAATCTTTTTACCAGGGACTCCGTGAGGACATCCGCCTTTTCGTCAATGCAACTTGCGGAGGAAACATCATGGGTCAACATGAAGACACCGTATGGGAGATTCTCGAAAACATGTGCGAGAACTCCATCAACAATGACTCCATGGGATTATTCGACAGGACGAATACCCGCGCAGCGACGAATCTTAAGGGAGCACATGAGACGCAGGGCCTGTCCGCATCAGTCGACCTGGAATTAATGGCCAGTCGATTGGACAAGGTCTCAATCATTGAAAAGAAGGTGGATGAGCTGACTCAGCACTTGCAGCGAGCCACACATAACTCCTTTGCACAACCTCCTTCCACACAGGAGACTGTGCAAAATATCCTCCACCGATCTTCCCCTGGGATGGATCCATATCCACCCCCATCTGATTCATGGACTGGAAGATCATCCGATCCTTTCTACACCAGCCGGGGGAACTCCATTCCTCCTTTCCCTGATCCTCAGGAGGTTCCTCAGACCTGCGAGGACCTGAACGCCATCCAGAACGACCCATTCTCCAACACTTACAACCCTGGATGGCGAAACCATCCCAATTTTCAGTGGGCGGGAAATTCCCAAACCCAAAGACCACCTTTTCAGTCCCGCCCACAGCCCTCTCGTCACTACCAGCCGCCTCAGCCTCGGCCCAACCCTACTTATCCATCAGGGCCAAATCAAGATCAAATGTCCTTAATCCTTCAGACTCTGGCTGACATTCAAAAAATGAATGCGGCTATTCAGAAACGGCACAAGGACGAGCTTACAGAAGTTAAAACTCAACTGGCCCAGTTGGCAAATTCTCGCCAACCAGGCACACTCCCTTCCCAACCTCTTCCTAACCCAAATAACGTGCCAACCCAGAAGCGCGTTATGAATCCAAATTTAGGCCACGCCCAATGGATTTATCAGGCTCCTACTGCTCCATCTCCAGACGAGATGGAAGCCTCAACTTCTTATGCGGGATTTCAGAAGCAGCCACCCCTCCTACCAAACCCAAACCAGAATCAGGCCGGATTAAATTCGGTAACAACACGTAGTGGTAAGACAACTCAAGACCCGCATTATCCAAACCACTCCCAGCCTGATAACCATGACCCTAGGATAGTTATCCAAGGTACCGCTGTTCCAGATCCACAACCTGGACCTATCCTAGAAGAACCAACCAAGATCCCGTTTCCCGAGGCCCTGACCAAGGGAAAGAAGACCACCAAACCCGTGGCCCCTGAGGAGGACCTGGTCAAGCTCTTTGAGCAGGTCCACATAAACATCCCCTTGATGGATGCAATCCGCCACGTACCAGCTTACGCACGATTTCTAAAGAATATATGTACACCCCAGCGTAAGCCGCGAACCAAGGGAGGGAGCCCAATTGTTCTGTCAGAGCAAGCCAGCTCTGTAATCCTTAGTAGACTCCCACCCAAGGCAAAAGATCCTGGAACTCTCCTGATTTCCTGTAAGATAGGTGGTACCCAATTTGATAGAGCATTGTTAGACTTGGGTGCATCCATAAACCTGATACCCACATCCTTACTTGACCATCTAGAAGAATCTGAGCTGAAACCAACCGAGGTGACATTACAATTAGCAGATCGATCTATAAAGTCACCAAAAGGGATTCTCGAGGATGTTATCGTGAGAGTACGGGATTTCTATTTTCCAGTGGACTTTATAGTCTTAGATATGGATGCACCTGAGAACCCTAGGGATACACCAATCATACTAGGGAGACCTTTCTTGGCTACTGCTAGAGCCAACATCAGCTGTGAGGAGGGCCAAATAGAGCTTAAGTTTGGAGATCAAACACTGAAAATTGATATATTTAAGGCCCAACAAGGAATTAATTACGGCGTCATCGAGCAAATTTGTGACATCAAGACTTTGGTTGATGAATCACACCTCCAGAATGACTCAAGTATGCCTCATCAACCACAGAAGGATCTTGACCCGCAAACAGAGGAGTCAAATCCAGATGTGAACAACCCAGTAACTCCCACCCTTGAACCTCACATCTATACTGAACCACCCGCTGCTGCTGAAAACCCCATCCTCGAACTGAAACCCCTTCCTGCTCACTTAAAATACGTCTTTTTGGGTTCTAATCAGACCCTTCCTGTAATTATCAATTCCAACCTCAGTCCTGAACAGGAATCCCGTCTGATTGACGTCCTCCAGCAACATCGTAGAGCCATCGGATGGACTCTCGATGATTTGACTGGAATAAGTCCCTCTTATTGTACTCATCATATCTATTCAGAAGAGGGCACACGACCTTCTCGTGAAATGCAGAGACGCTTAAACCCCAATCTGTAGGAGGTCGTGAAAAAGGAGATCATCAAGTGGTTAGATGCCGGGATCATCTACCCGATCTCCGATAGTCGTTGGGTGAGCCCAATTCAGGTCGTGCCCAAGAAGGCCGGACTCACCACTATAACGACTGAGACCGGAGAAATCATTCCTACCCGATTAGCCAACTCGTGGAGAGTCTGTATAGATTACCGTCGACTCAATTCCTCCACGAAGAAGGATCATTTCCCACTACCCTTCATTGATCAAATTCTCGAAAAACTAGCGGGAAATAGGTTCTTCTGCTTTCTTGACGGGTACTCCGGTTATAACCAGGTGGCAATCCATCCTGAGGACCAAGAAAAGACCACGTTCACCTGCCCCTTCGGAACATACGCTTTCCGAAGGATGCCTTTCGGTCTTTGCAATGCACCCCCTACTTTTCAGCGATGCATGCTTGCCATATTCTCAGATATGGTAGGTGATTATCTGGAAGTCTTCATGGATGACTTTTCAGTTTTCGGAGCATCATTCGACGATTGCCTCCAACACTTGGTCTAGATACTCAGGCGATGCATCGATGTGAATTTGGTTCTTTCCTGGGAAAAGAGCCATTTCATGGTGCCTGAGGGAATTGTCCTGGGACACTCAATTTCGGAGAAAGGTATCCAAGTGGATCGAGCTAAGGTTAATCTGATCTCTCACCTTCCTATGCCTAGCTCAATCAGGGACATCCGATCCTTTTTAGGGCATGTCGGTTTTTATCGACGATTTATCCCTGATTTTTCAAAAATCACACGCCCCCTAACCACTCTTCTCTCCAAGGATGTTCCCTTCGAAATCTCCAAGGAATGCACTCAAGCATTTGAAATCCTGCGTGACCGAGTCACCCAAGCCCCGATCCTACAGTCCCCTGATTGGTCTCAACCCTTTGAGATCATGTGTGATGCATCCGACTTCGCTGTAGGAGCGGTTTTGGGGCAGAAAAATGACAAGAAACCTGTGGTCATTTACTACGCCAGCAAAACACTCGATGAGGCTCAGCGTAACTATACGGTTACTGAGAAAGAGCTGCTAGCTGTAGTATTTGCCCTAGAAAAGTTCAGATCGTACCTTCTGGGTTCCCATGTCATCATATACTCAGATCACACAGCTGTGAGGCATCTCCTTGCGAAGAAGGACGCGAAACCTCGATTAATCCGATGTGTTGGTGCTAGAGCACCACGATCATTTATTTTGATGATAACAAAACACGTGTTATTTAACATTTGCAATTTGAGTCCTAGATTTCAGGTCAATTGCAAATGAGGACGTGTTTAGACGGAGTTCGAGCTCGCATCCAGGACGGATTGGAGGAGCTTGACGGAAAATAGAGGAGGTTCGCGTGGAGCGAAAGATTGGAGATGGAAGACAAGAAGAATAGGATAGATTCTTTTTTATCCTTTCATGTATCTCTTGTATTTATTTTCTTGCTCTTTATTTTCCTTAGACATTATGTTAAAGAGCCTCAAAGAACCCTAACAGTAGTCCTAGGAACACCTGCACAACCCTAGGATACTTAGGTTTTCTGTAGAATACTTAGAAAACCAATATAGGGCTCAAACAGCATTTCCAGACGTCTAATCCCAAAATCAGACGTCTGATAAAGAATTTTAAGACGTCTGACTGTTGTTTCAGACGTCTGATAACTGTTAGGCTGGACATAGTTAGTTCTGTCTGATGAAATCAGACGTCCAGACCTTAGACCAGATGTCTTAGGAGACGTCTGATGACTTTGCCAGACGTCCAGTTAGTGGACCGTTGGGTCGCTTAGAAAACACTCAAGATTATGACCGTTAGAGCCTTATCAAACGTCCATAGGACTTACCAGACGTCTGATAAATGACCGTTTTGCCTCGGCTGACCCAAAATCTCTTCTCAGAGATTTTCTAGCCGTTGCAACGTTTGGAAATCAATTCCCACAGTAAAAGTAGGTTTCCAGACGTCCAGACATAGTACCAGACGTCCTGTATGTCGTCTGATGGACTTGCACAAAAACCCTGTTTAGATCTGATTCAAGTCAGGGAGAAACCCGCATAGAATCAGACGTCTGACCTTGGAATCAGACGTCTTAAAGTGGCCTTCCAGACGTCTGATGCCAGAGTTAGACGTCTGATAACCCTGTCAAATACAATCATTGTCCTGATTTCAGCCTGATTCTCTTGGGCTTTGCACCCAACGGCTATGGAAGCTTTTCCAAGCCTTCCAAAACCTTCCTAAGGCCTCTATAAATAGAGGGGAACCTTTGTAACACAAAAACACACTAAGAGAAACAAGAGACACACCTAAGCAACTTAGTTCCACTCTTTTGTGTCCAATTGAGGCCCTTGCTCTCCAAGCTCTAGTTTCATTCTCTTGAGAGCATCAAGCCTTCGCGCGCCCGCTCTCCCGCTGTTGATAACGAGAGCGACGTAGCGCCGTCGCGTGGCACACGCACCGCGTCATCATCGACGCACTCCTTGCAAAGGGGAGTTTCTTATTTCCTATAGAAGCTAGGTTTAATTTTGTTGGCTCTATAGGACTGTTGTTTTATTTTATCTTTGTATTTTGGTTGGGTATTCGCTTTACGAATTCCCGTCTCCTTCGTGGGACAAAATCCTTCTCGTGGAGAGAAGGGGTTGAGGAACGCTACCCTCGTACTTGTAGCATGGTTGTATTGAGGTTGAATCACCCTCGTTCAAAGTGATTCGGTTAGTGGATTTGATCAACTAGGTTGATCGGAAAATCCTAACTCGAGAGGGTTAGGTGGTGGTTTTCACCCGGTTTGGGTTTCCACCTAAAAATACCTGTGTACTTGTGTGATTGCTTAATTTCTTGTGATATTGCTTTATATTTTTATTTCCGCAATTTATTACGTCACCCCTCCTGGTAGGGAACCGTCAATTGGTATCAGAGCAGGTTTTCCGCCGACAGGAGTAACATCCGCGGAAAGATCACATGGAGGGAAGCTGTTCCACAAGCAGGATTTCCGAGGGGCAGTCCACAACCCGTCCGCCGTTCTTCGACGGGAGCAACTACCCCTACTGGAAGTTGCGGATGAAGACGTGGCTTCAAGCCACCGACTTCACAGTCTGGGCCAGGTGCGAGACCCCCTTCGACATCCCAGAGAAACCCGCCAGAGGCTACTCGCAGCAGCAGATCCGGGAGCTCTCTCTCAACGCGAAAACAATGAACGCGTTGTATTGCGCGCTCAGCCCGGAGGAGTTCAACAGAATCTCGCAGTGCGCCACCGCATACGAGATTTGGCGCACACTCGAGGTAACTCATGAAGGTACCTCTAAGGTAAAAACCTCAAAAATTAATTTACTTTCTCAAGAATTTGAATCTTTTTCAATGAAATCTAACGAGTCTTTAAGTGAGATGAACACTAGGTTCACTCTCATTGTAAATAACTTGAAAGCTTTAGGAAAGACTTTCATCAAGGGGGAGCTTCAAGGGAAGCTTCTTCGTTCTTTTGGACCGGAATGGGAACAGAAAGTCACCGCCATCGAAGAGGCGAACGAAATGGAGGAGCTCAACATGGAAGATCTCCTAGGCAATCTGATGGCCTACGAGACTAAGTTGAAGCAGAAGAAGAAGGATACACCGGAGCCTAAACTAAAGAAGACTCTCGCCTTCAGAGCCGCGTCGGATAGCGAGGTAAGTTCCGACGACGAAGACTTTAGAATTTTACTTAAAAATTTTTCCAAGTTTTGTAGGGAATTAAATAAAGAGAAAAAGGAGAAGGAAAGCCCGAGACGTTGCTACCATTGCAACGAGAAAGGGCACCTACGACCAGAGTTCCCTCTTCTCAAAAAGGAGAAGAAAAAGGAAAAGGAAAAATCTAAGAAGAAGGCGTTCCAAGCCACTTGGGACGATTCCAGCTCGGAGGAAGAAGAAGAAGAAGAAGAAACCGCTTGCTTTGGTTTCATGGCCAGAGGAAGCAACAACGACAGTGAAAGCGGAAGCGACTCCGACGACGAGGTAAATTTTGATTTACAAGAAGCTTTTAATGAATTATTCGAGATTAGTAAATCACTAAAAATAGAAAACAAAAGCATGAAGAAGAACCTTAGTTTTCTTAAAAATGAGAATGATAGGTTAGAAAAACAACTTAAGGACATAGAAGCTAGTCCTAAGGATGATAACCTATTATTAGATAATCATAACCTCATCAATGAAAATAATAAATTGATTGAGGAAAATGTTAGTCTAAAATTAGAAATTTCAGATTTAAAGACTAAAATGAACATTATAGAAAAAGAAATTGCATGTCTTAGGGAAAATTCTAACAAATTAATCAACAAAGTAGACAAGTTTTATAGCCCTAAGGTTGAGAAAGGATCTCCATCAAGGAGACCCTCTAACAAATCCGGATCCAAGCCCACTTGGATACCGAAAAAAGAATTAGAATCTTGTTTTGTAGGGTTCAGGAATGACTACAACATAAAGGACTGGACCTACAAGCTCAAGGCTGGTCAACTTAAGTTGGGAGAACCAATGAGTAGACCAAGGAGGAGAACAAGAAGACCGACGAGACGGCGAACAAACGACGGACCCGCCGCACGTCGACCACCAGATTGGAGACCGGCGCCAATGCCCGGGCCTCCAAGCTACGGATGGGAGCCCCATCCGATGTGGCATCCACCACCACCATTCGGGCCATTTTATTGGCCATGGTAGGTGAGGTAAAACCCTTTACCCTATCTTTTTATCAGTAGCATTTAGATAGGGGGAGTCAAAAATTAATGAGCTAATTGTCAATTTTTAAGGGGGAGATATAAGGTAGCTAAATTTCCTTTAGAAAGGGGGAGAAAAATAATAGCTATCTCATTGTTACAAAAAGGGGGAGAATATCACCTTTGTTAAAATAAATTCATAGAAGAGCATGTTTTAAGGGGGAGTTATAGGAAATGTAAAATCAATTAAACCTTTTTGATAATGTCAAAAAGGGGGAGGATTTTTTATGCATTATTATTTACGATTTTGTCATCATCAAAAAGGGGGAGATTGTTGGTGCTAGAGCACCACGATCATTTATTTTGATGATAAAAAAACACGTGTTATTTAACATTTGCAATTTGAGTCCTAGATTTCAGGTCAATTGCAAATGAGGACGTGTTTAGACGGAGTTCGAGCTCGCATCCAGGACGGATTGGAGGAGCTTGACGGAAAATAGAGGAGGTTCGCGTGGAGCGAAAGATTGGAGATGGAAGACAAGAAGAATAGGATAGATTCTTTTTTATCCTTTCATGTATCTCTTGTATTTATTTTCTTGCTCTTTATTTTCCTTAGACATTATGTTAAAGAGCCTCAAAGAACCCTAACAGTAGTCCTAGGAACACCTGCACAACCCTAGGATACTTAGGTTTTCTGTAGAATACTTAGAAAACCAATATAGGGCTCAAACAGCATTTCCAGACGTCTAATCCCAAAATCAGACGTCTGATAAAGAATTTTAAGACGTCTGACTGTTGTTTCAGACGTCTGATAACTGTTAGGCTGGACATAGTTAGTTCTGTCTGATGAAATCAGACGTCCAGACCTTAGACCAGACGTCTTAGGAGACGTCTGATGACTTTGCCAGACGTCCAGTTAGTGGACCGTTGGGTCGCTTAGAAAACACTCAAGATTATGACCGTTAGAGCCTTATCAGACGTCCATAGGACTTACCAGACGTCTGATAAATGACCGTTTTGCCTCGGCTGACCCAAAATCTCTTCTCAGAGATTTTCTAGCCGTTGCAACGTTTGGAAATCAATTCCCACAGTAAAAGTAGGTTTCCAGACGTCCAGACATAGTACCAGACGTCCTGTATGTCGTCTGATGGACTTGCACAAAAACCCTGTTTAGATCTGATTCAAGTCAGGGAGAAACCCGCATAGAATCAGACGTCTGACCTTGGAATCAGACGTCTTAAAGTGGCCTTCCAGACGTCTGATGCCAGAGTTAGACGTCTGATAACCCTGTCAAATACAATCATTGTCCTGATTTCAGCCTGATTCTCTTGGGCTTTGCACCCAACGGCTATGGAAGCTTTTCCAAGCCTTCCAAAACCTTCCTAAGGCCTCTATAAATAGAGGGAAACCTTTGTAACACAAAAACACACTAAGAGAAACAAGAGACACACCTAAGCAACTTAGTTCCACTCTTTTGTGTCCAATTGAGGCCCTTGCTCTCCAAGCTCTAGTTTCATTCTCTTGAGAGCATCAAGCCTTCGCACGCCCGCTCTCCCGCTGTTGATAACGAGAGCGACGTAGCGCCGTCGCGTGGCACACGCACCGCGTCATCATCGACGCACTCCTTGCAAAGGGGAGTTTCCTATTTCCTATAGAAGCTAGGTTTAATTTTGTTGGCTCTATAGGACTGTTGTTTTATTTTATCTTTGTATTTTGGTTGGGTATTCGCTTTGCGAATTCCCGTCTCCTTCGTGGGACAAAATCCTTCTCGTGGAGAGAAGGGGTTGAGGAACGCTACCCTCGTACTTGTAGCGTGGTTGTATTGAGGTTGAATCACCCTCGTTCAAAGTGATTCGGTTAGTGGATTTGATCAACTAGGTTGATCAGAAAATCCTAACTCGAGAGGGTTAGGTGGTGGTTTTCACCCGGTTTGGGTTTCCACCTAAAAATACCTGTGTACTTGTGTGATTGCTTAATTTCTTGTGATATTGCTTTATATTTTTATTTCTGCAATTTATTACGTCACCCCTCCTGGTAGGGAACCGTCACGATGGATCTTGCTGTTGCAAGAATTTGACCTTGAGATTCGCGACAAAGCGGGAAAGCAAAACGTGGTAGCTGATCACTTGTCCCGTCTTCCTTCTGAAATAATTGACCCTTCCGGACCCATCACTGAGCATTTTCCCGATGAGCACCTGCTGACTATTGGTACTAGCCTTCCATGGTTTGCTAATATTGTAAATTACTTGGCATCTCATCAGATCCCGTCCGATTGGCCGAAGGCCAAGAAAGACAAATTACGCTCCGATGCCAAGTATTACATTTGGGAAGATCCATACCTCTTCCGCATAGGTGCCGATCAGATCATCCGGAGATGTGTCCCGGAAGGGGAAGTCAACAATATCCTCTCTTTCTGCCATGACCAGGCATGCGGTGGCCATTTTGCCGGGCATAAAACCGCATCAAAAGTCCTCTAGTGCGGCTTTTACTGGCCCACAATGTTCCAAGATGCATACGATCACTGCAAGGCATGCAGTCGTTGCCAGACTTTGGGCAACATGAGCCATCGCGACATGATGCCTATGCAACCGATTCTAGTATGCGAAATCTTTGATGTTTGGGGGATTGATTTTATGGGCCCCTTTCCTGTTTCGGATGGTTTCGAATACATTCTGTTGGCTGTGGACTACGTGTCCAAATGGATCGAAGCCATACCGACCCGAACCTGTGATCACAAAATCGTTCTCAAATTCATTCATCAACACATTTTCTCAAGGTTCGGGATTCCTCGTGCAATAATCTCTGATGGAGGGACCCATTTCACAAATGCTCAGTTTAGGTCATTGATGACCAAATACGGGGTGTCTCACCGAATCTCTACTCCTTACCACCCCCAAACTAATGGTCTAGCTGAGCTGTCTAATCGGGAGATCAAGAAAATCCTGCAAGTCACTGTTCGACCTGACAGGAAGGACTGGTCGTCCCAACTTCCGGAAGCATTGTGGGCCTATAGGACCGCCCACAAGACCCAATTGGGCATGTCTCCCTTTAGACTGGTGTACGGAAAGGCATGCCACCTTCCCGTCGAACTGGAGCATAAAGCCTATTGGGCAGTACGGAACTGTAATATAGATCTTTCCAAGGCTGGGACCCACATAAAACTCCAAATCAGCGAGATCGACGAATTACGCATAGACGCGTACGAGAACTCGCAAATCTACAAGGAGCGGGTTAAAGCCTTCCACGACAAACACATCTCGAGAAAGATCTTTCATCCTGGTCAAAAGGTCCTACTCTTTGATGCCCGACTCAAACTCTTCCCAGGAAAACTGAGATCTAAGTGGGTCGGACCATATTTGGTCCGACAGGTTTTTGGAAATGGAGCAATCGAAATCAGTCCACTCAGCCACGATTCTGAACCTTTCATCGTGAACGGTCAGAGACTCAAGCCGTTCATTGATGTAACTTCTACTAATTTGGCTGAGGCATCTTATACCCTCCTTTCCCCTTGAGCTTATTGTGCCCAGCCGATGGCGTAAAACTCAGCGCTTAACGGGAGGCAGCCTGTCATTCTCTTTGTAAACCTGAAACTTGTTCTGACACCTTTTAGCACTCGAAGTTCACCCTTGTAGACAGCCGACCCCAACTCAGATGTTTGCATCTGGGATTTGAAATCGTCCGCAAAAATTCAACCCGACCCATCCACTCATCCAAATTTCTGTCTTAAGGAATGAACTAAGACCCCCTAGGTTACAATGAGGACATTGCAAATCTTAGGCATGGGGGGGTATGAAAGTGCAAAACTTGTAAGAAAAGGTTTCAAACAAAAAAATTCACATATGCCAAAAACACCATAAAAATTAAAAAATTTTTCGAAAAAGAATAAGAGGAAAAGAGGAGAAGGAAATTTTGTGAAGGAGAAAAGAAACAAAATGAAAAAGGAGCACAAAATTATGAGAAAAAGTGATAGTCATTAGTAAGGAACTAAGGAATTAACCTAAGTTCTAGACCTCATTCAAGAAAAGTGCACAATGAGATTAGTAAAGAATGCAAACCTTAGGCATTCTTGAATAGACTCTTAGTACCCATTAAGATCTGGACACTCCTCAAGAGGTTGAGGAAAATGAAAAGCTGAAGTATTAGGTCTAAGGCTTAGGGAGTATTCGGCCTCGTTAACTAATTTTTGGTTTACGGGACTCAGTAACCTAAGCACCCTAACCTCACACACAGCCTGGTTCAGTAAGCGTAAAAATCAGAATCACGCAGAAGCGTCGCAAAAATCTGAAAAGATCACCTAGAATAGGAGCGGCCGATCAACACAAGTTGATTTGGACGAGTTCCCAGCACGGAGAGGCGGGAAATCCCCTCGAAGATGCGTAACAAAATATCATCTCCTCGGTGCTTGTCTCTTAGGATATTTACATATCCTACTGGGGGCATGTAAGCACTCTGCTGGTTCAGATTCCATGGATGGCATTATCTCGAAGTGTCAATTGCCAGGGTCTGGATTCGGCCACGGAATACCATGGATGGGATTATCTCGAAATCTCAATAGCCAGGGTTCCGGGGGTTGCCATGGGCGGTGCTATCTCGAAGCATCGATCGCCAGGAACCCTTGAGGATTGATGATGGGAGCAAGGAATCTGATACAGACCGTGTTGAAAAGCCAATCCTAGGCTAGAACTAAAAAGAAAAAGAGAGAGAAAACTCTCCAAACAGAAAAACTTTCTATCTCTCTTACAAAACGCACTGCGAACTGAGCCAGGGCTAAAATCATTTCAAGCACGGGTGCTTTAACCACGAAGTCCAATAAACCTTAGGTTAGTTCTTGTGGACCTTAAAAACCTTTGCTAAAAGACTGAGGCTAAGGCTAGACAGATTTGGATCTTGATTGGTACTAGAGTACCTTTTAGGCCTATGGTCAGCATTCTAACCTAATCTATGCTCAAATAAAAAAGGCACTTATCTAAAACTATTAAAAACTTCATGGTCTAGAACAAGGGTTGAAACCTTAAGTTTTTGCTAAGGGACTAGCAAAAGCTAGGCATGGGGGTATGATGAGAACCTCATCATGAGCCATAACTAGCTCATTTTGACCTAATACAAAGGATAAAAGCTCCTACATATCTCAAGGAAAGGCTTAACTCAGAGAATCCTGAGTTTGAGAAGAAAACAAGTCATAAGGGGTAAAAATGCAATTTTACCAGTATAATCTGCATACAGGGTAATTCAGGGCCCAAACATAGGTCAAAGCAGCTTAATAAGAATAAGAGTGGGATGAAATGATCTAGCAAGGGCTACAGCAATTCCAAGAAACTAAATGATAATTTGTAACCCTAAAATAACCCACTTCAATTCACAAGGTTCGAGGCAAAGTAAAAATAGAATAAACCCTCTAAAATTCATAGAAAAATAATCTCTAGGGTTTAGAACCTTCAATTTGGCCTTCAGAACCCATTTTGACCTACATTGAGAACCATGCCCAATTAATAACTTAATTTGGGTTTTTGCATAAATTAATCGGTCAAACAAGGTTTAATATAGAAATGAAATTCACCATCAGATTCCTTAGGTCCTAATTAGTCATGTATAAAAACTTGAGCCTAAGAAGAAACCTCCTTGACCGATTTTACACTTTGGTCCTCATATATTTACTCTTTGGCCCTCAACTTTTGAACCCTCGCATTTTGGCCCCTAACTCTCCTTCGTTCTTTGCGATCAGGTCCCCCCTGCAAAACCTGCCAGCACCATGCTCCGGCGACCTTGCGCGGAGCATGGCGCCGCGCAGGGTGAGGTGGGGGACCTGGCAAGTAAACCGGGGGTGCCCTGCGTCGTCAGCCGTCGCAGGGACACCCCCCTGGTCGTTGTAACCCACCATACCGGCCGTGCGAACGCACGAACGGTATGGGTTCTTGTTTCCGGCCATCCTCCAGCGAGGGAGACACGTCGTCTCCCTCCGCCTTCCTCCCTGTTTGATCCCTATAAATACCCCCCGTTGCTCCACCAACCGGAGCAGCCTGGATCTGACGGAGAAAATCCTCAACTTTCCTCTCTTCTCCCTCCGGCAGACGCTCACCAGCTCCGGCGGTTTCCTCCCCCTCCACCTCTCCGTTCTGCCGCAATACCAGCAGCAGAGACCTCCTCCCCTGCTCTTCCCGCGCCACGCCGCACCCAGCTGGCGCCTCTCCGGCTCTCTGCTCGCCGCCGCCCCTTTCCCTGAGCATCGTCTTCTCCGGCGACAGTCGATACGATTGTCGCCCTGTTCCTCCCCCTTCGTCCCTGCAAGTAAGCTAGAGCTACTCCCCTTCTTCTCCTCTTTCTTTCCCCGCTTTCAATTTATTCAATTAAGCCCTCGACCGACCCTGACCATCGTCACCCCCTTCGTCTCCGGCCACCCTCCGGCGAGATGCTCCCATCGCTCCACAGCCTCACACACCTCGCCGACCATCACCGAACCTCCGCCTCATCACACTGAGCACCCCCCACCCCCTCACTGCCACTCCACACCTTCGTAACGCTTCCCCCAACAAACCCATCCTCCGACCCACAGTCCGTCCTAGGGCAGCCCTTGCACGTCGCCCCGCGCCTCGCCACCACCCACACGAGCTTCGCCGCACCCTGGCGAAGCCCCTGGCACTTTCTGATTAGGCCGGGAGGCCGTTTTCTTGTGAACAGGCCACCCGACCTCCGCCGCCATTGCCGTGCAGGAGGAACTGCTTCCGCCTGCAGCTACAGGCGCGCCACGCTCAGCGCTACACCCAGATTCAACTCCCAGGCCTTGCGAGGCATTTCGACAAAACACCAGGCTCGCAGCTAAGGCAGAAGACTTCGCGTGACGCCGCAATCTCCCACTGATTTCCCCGCTGCGGGCGCGCAATTGAGGTGGGACATTTAGTCCCACCTCGGAAAAGCCTGAAGAGGCGCAGCGATATAAGATGCAAAAGTGCTGAAGGCTTACTGCCTCAGCACACGGGGTGAGGTCCCCTTCACCCGCCCGGTTACCCGGTCTCGTCCGCGCTCACGCCCCGCGGACCTGACCCGACCCGACCCGACTTAAGACTGACCTGCACTCCTCGCCCACCACGCACGCCGGTGGGCCTGGACCCGGGCCTGACCCGAACCCGGTTACCCGGCAGCTCTGGGAGAGCTTTCCCAAGAGTGGTTTCAGAGAGAGAGAGAGACGCGGGGGGGGGAGGGTAGAGTAGGTTTTGCCTCTGACGAAAAACTCTGAAGTGTGCAGGCACAGGCGAAGAAGAAGACCCGCGGAAGAAGAAGGAAGCTGACTGTAGCAACAGGTAGTTTAAGTCGTCTGATTTGGAAATCAGACGACGGCCTGAAGGGAAAAGAAGAAAGGAGGGGTGACGTCCCCGGCTGAAAAAGAAAAGAAGAAGCTGACACTTAGCCGCAGGGAGGAGAAACAAGAAGAAACTCTAAAGAAGAGGCTGAGCAAGGCAGAAGAAGAGGAAAGGCTGCAGAGAAGAAGTACAGCAGAGCCAAGGAAGAAGAAACCTTCACAGAAGAGACTGCAGAAAAAGAAGAAGAGAGGCCAAGACAGAAACCAAGGAAGAAGAAGAAGGAGATCTGAAGAAAGAAAGAGGAGCATCACCTCTGCAGAACAAAGAAGAAGAAGGAGATCTGAAGAAAGAAAGAAAGAAGAACATCACGAGGAGAAAACAAAGAGAACAACAAATTCTTTCCCTCTCTCTTTCTTTATTTTTTTGTAAAAGAAACATGTGTATCTCTAGAATACAACTTGCTCCCTGAGTTCGACCTCGGGAACTCTTTTATTTTCCGAGTAAAAAATTTATATATTTGAAATGTTGGTAATAACTGGCTATACTACAACGTTATAACAATAAAACCCGGTTGTACCAGACCATTTCACCTGCACACTCACAGTTTGGTCAGAGGGAAAAAACCTACTCTACCCTCCCCCGCGTCTCTCTCTCTCAGAATTCACTCGTAGGATAGCTCTCCCAGAGCTGTCGGGTAGTCGGGTACGGGTCACGCCCGGGTCCAGGCCCACCGGCGTGCGGTGGTGGGAGAGGAGTGCAGGTCGAGTAAACGGGTCGGGCTAGGTCCGCGTGGGGTGGTCGCGGACGAGGTCGGGTCGAGTGGGTGAGAGGGACCTCACCCCGTGGTCAGGAGGCAAAGAGGCTAAGGCACTTTTTGCCTTTATGCGAGTGCGCGGCTTCGAAATCCCACGATGTGGGACTAACTTCTGCTGCCTTCGTGCGCGCCCGCAAGACGACTCCACCTCACCCTTTGATCAGCTGCAGTCGATGTCTGGGCCAACTGAAGAGGCAGAAGCCTTCGCGGACTTCGCCCCAACCTGCTGCACCTGGGAATCTGGGGCTATAGGGCCTGGAGCTCGCCTCGAAGCTGCTTCAGTCGTCGCTAATGGCGGCTGGAGCAGCGAACCTGTTAGACAGGAATACGACCCTTCGGCCTAATCAAACACGCGGGGGACCTTCGCCGTGGCAAGGCGAAGGTGGTGCGGGGTGTGGCAGGTCGTGGGATGGCGTCTGGTGGTGGGGCTAGGTCGGACTGTGGCCGCGAGAATGGGTTTGTTCGGTGGAGTATGGTGGGGGTGTGGAGTGGTAATGGGTGAGCGGAGGTTGATCAGGGTGAGGAGGCGGAGGTTCTGTGAGGGTCGGCGAGGCGTATGGGGCTGCGGAGCGATGGGAACGTCTCACCGGAGGGTGGCCGGAGATGGAGAAGGTGAGGGTGATTAAGCGCAGTCGAAGGGCGGTTGAGAAAATTAAAGTAGGGAAAAGAAATAGGGGAGGAAAGGGAAGAACTCTACCTACTTGGAGGGACGAGGGGGGCCGGAGCAGGGCGACAGTCGTATCGACTGTCGCCGGAGAAGAAGGTGCCCAGAGAGAGAGGGCGGCGACGAGGAGAGAGCGGGAGAGCGCGCGCTGGGTACGGCGCGACGCGGGAAGAGCAGGTGAAGGCAGCTCTACTGCTGGTAGTGCGGCAGAGCGACGAGGAGGAGGAGGAAGAACCGTCGGAGCAGGGGGGCTTCTGTCGGAGTGGGAAGAGAGGAAAGGGGGGGTTTCTCCGTCAGATCTGAGCTAGAGAGTGCGGCAGAGCGACGAGGGCTTTTATAGAGGCGAAATCAGAGAGGACGGAGGGAGACGACGTTCCTCCCTCGCTGGAGGACGGCCGGATCGTGACCCATACCTTTCGCGCTTTCGCACGGAAGGTGTGGGCGGTGGCAGAGATCGTGGAGGTGTCCCTGCGACAGCAGACGTCGTAGGAAACACCCCGTTCAACTGGCTGGGGGTCGCCCTCACCCTGAGCGATGCCATGCCTCGCCGGAGCATGGCGCTACTCAGGGTTTTGCAGGGAGGACCCAAATGCAAAAAATGATGAAGAATTGGGGACCAAAATGTGAGGGTTTCAAAAGTTGAGGGTCAAAAAGTAATGGATGATGACCAAA
This sequence comes from Thalassia testudinum, assembly GCA_037157565.1. Lineage (NCBI taxonomy): Eukaryota > Viridiplantae > Streptophyta > Magnoliopsida > Alismatales > Hydrocharitaceae > Thalassia > Thalassia testudinum. The sequence continues at coordinate 96,588,904 of JAZHRO010000039.1, read as the reverse complement.
ATGCAAAGTAGGTCAAGAAGGTCTCTTCTTAGGCTCAAGTTTTTATGCATGACTAAATGGGACCTAAGGATTCTAATGGTGAATTTTATTTCTAGGTCAGACCTTTTTTGATCGGCCAATTTATGTAAAAATCCAAATTAAATCATTAATTGGGCATGGTTCTCAATGTAGGTCAAAATGGGTTCCTAAGGCCAAATTGAAGGTTCTAAACCCTAGAGATTATTTTTCTATGAATTTTAGAGGGTTTAGTATATTTTTACTTTTCCTCGAACCTCGTGAATTGAAGTGGGTTTATTTTAGGATTACAGCTTGTCATTTAATTCCTTGGAGTTGCTGTAGCCCTTATCAAATCAGATCATCCCACTTTCCTTCTTATTAGGTTTGTTTGACCTATGTTTGGACCTTGAATTACCCTGCTTGCAGATTGTGCTGGTAAAATTGCATTTTTACCCCTTATGACTTGTTTTCTTCTTAAACTCAGAATTCTCTGAGTTAAGCCTTTCCTTGAGTTATGTAGGAGCTTTTATCCTTTGTATTAGGTCAAAATGAGCTAGTTATGGCTCATGATGAGGTTCTCATCATACTCCGATTATAACCAAGTTGCTATTCATCCTGAGGACCAAGAGAAGACCACATTCACCTGCCCCTTCGGAACATATGCATCCCGAAGGATGCCATTCGGTCTCTGCAATGCATCCGCAACTTTTCAGTGGTGTATGCTTGCCATATTCTCTGATATGGTAGGTGATTATCTGGAAGTCTTCATGGATGACTTTTCAGTTTTCGGTGCATCATTTGATGATTGCCTCCAGCACTTGGTTCATATACTCAGGCGCTGCATCGATGTTAATTTGGTTCTTTCTTGGGAAAAGAGCCATTTTATGGTGCCTGAGGGGATCATCCTAGGACATCTGACTTCTGAGAAGGGCATCCAGGTGGATCGAGCCAAGGTTGATCTAATTTCTCATCTTCCTATGCCTAGCTCGATCAGGGACATCAGTTCTTTTCTGGGGCACGTCGATTTTTACCGTCGTTTCATTCTTGATTTTTCAAAAATCGTGCGCCCCCTGAGTACTCTTCTCTCTAAGGATGTACCCTTTGAGATCTCCAAGGAATGCACTCAAGCCTTTGAGAACCTCCGTGACCGAGACACCCAGGCCCCGATCCTACAATCCCCTGATTGGCCTCAACCCTTTGAGATCATGTGCGATGCGTCTAACTTCGCTGTAGGAGCGGTTCTGGGGTAGAAAGTTGACAAGAAACCCATGGTCATCTACTACGCTAGCAAGATGCTTGACGAGGCTCAGCGTAACTATACAGTTATGGAGAAAGAGCTGCTAGCCATAGTATTTGCCCTTGAAAAATTTTGATCTTATCTCCTGGGTTCCCACGTCATCATCTACTCGGATCACACGGCTGTGAGGCATCTCCTTGCCAAGAAGGACGCAAAGCCCCGACTAATCCGATGGATCTTGCTGTTGCAAGAATTCGACCTTGAGATTCGCAACAAGGCGGGAAGACAAAACGTGGTAGCTGACCATTTGTCTCTCCTTCCTTCTGAGATCATCAACACTTCCGGACCCATCATGGAGCATTTCCCTGATGAGCACCTGCTGACTATTGGTACTAGACTTCCATGGTTTGCTAATATAGTAAACTACTTGGCATCTCATCAGATCCCGTCTGATTGACCGAAGGCCAAGAAAGACAAATTGCGCTCTGACGCCAAGTATTACATTTGGGAAGATCCGTACCTCTTCCGCATAGGTGCTGACCAAATCATCCGGAGATGTGTCCCGGAAGATGAAGTTAATGATATTCTTTCCTTCTGCCATGACCAAGCATGTGGTGGCCATTTCTCTAGGCACAAAACCGCATCGAAAATCCTCCAGTGTGGCTTTTATTGGCCCACTCTGTTCAAGGATGCATACAATCACTGCAAGGCATGCAGTCGTTGCCAAACATTGGGCAACATGATTCCTTTGTAGCCGATTCACGTATGCGAAATCTTTGATGTTTGGGGGATTGATTTTATGAGCCCCTTTCCTGTTTCGGATGGTTTCGAATACATTCTGCTAGCTGTGGACTACGTGCCCAAATGGATTGAAGCAACCGACCCGAACCTGTGATCACAAAATCATTCTCAAATTCATTCATCACAATATCTTCTCACGGTTCGGGATTCCTCGTGCTATCATCTCAGACAGGGGGACTCATTTCATGAATGCTCAGTTCAGGTCATTGATGACCAAATATGGGGTGTCTCACCAAATCTCTACTCCTTATCACCCCCAGACTAATGGTCTAGCTGAGCTGTCAAATCGGGAGATCAAGAAAATCCTGCAGGTTACTGTTCGGCCTGATAGGAAGGACTGGTCGTCCTGACTTCCGGAAGCCTTGTGGGCCTATAGGACCGCCCACAAAACCCAATTAGGCATGTCTCCCTTTAGATTGGTGTATGAGAAGGCATGTCACCTTCCTGTCGAACTGGAGCACAAAGCCTATTGGGTAGTATGGAATTGTAATTTAGATCTTTCTAAGGCTGGAACCCACAGAAAGCTTCAAATCAGCGAGATCGATGAACTACGTCTTGATGCGTACGAGAACTCGCGAATATACAAGGAGTGGGTTAAAGCCTTCCATGACAAGCACATCTCTAGAAAGATCTTTCATCCTGGTTAGAAGGTCCTACTCTTCGATGCCCGACTCAAACTTTTCCCTCGGAAGATGCGATCCAAGTGGGTTGGACCATACTTGGTCCGACAGGTTTTTGGAAATGGAGCCGTCGAGATCAGTCCACTTAGCCATGATTCCGAACCTTTCATCGTGAACGGTCAGAGACTCAAACCGTTCATTGATGTAACCTCTACTGATTTTGTTGAATCATCATTTATCCTCCATTTTCCCTGAGCATATTGCGCCAGGCCGATGGCGTAAAACTCAGCGCTCAACGGGAGGCAGCCCGTCATTCTCCTTGAAGACCTAAAACCTTTTCTAACACCTTTGTGCACTTAAGGTTCACCCTTTAGGACAGCCGACTCCACCTCAGGTGCTTGCATCTGAGATTAGAAATTGTCCGCAACAGTCACTCCGACCCATTCACTCATCAAAACATCTGTCCTAATGTATGAACTAAGTTGTATAAAAATCCCCTAAGTTACAATGAGGACATTGCAAATCTTAGGCATGGGGGGGTATGAAAGTGCAAAAACTTGTAAGAAAAGATTTTAAACAAAAAAATTCACATATGCCAAAAACACCATAAAAATTAAAAAATTTTTGAAAAAGAATAATAAAATGAGAGGAGGAAAGAAAATTTTGAGAACACTACAAAGGAGGAGGAGAAGAAAAAGGAACAAAATGAAAATGAGCACAAAATGAAAGAAAAGTGATAGTCATTAGTAAGAAATTAAGGAATTAACCTAAGTTCTAGACCTCATTCAGGAAAAGAAATGGAAAGTGCTGAGTGAGATTGGAAAGAACGCGAACTTTAGGCATTCTTGGATAGACTCTTAATACCCATTAAGATCTAGACATTCCTCAAGAGGTTGCGGAAAATGAAAAGCTTAAGTATTAGGTCCAAGACTTAGGGAGTATTTGGCCTCGTTAACTAACTTTTAGTTTACGGGCCCAATAACCTAAGCACCCTAACTTCACACAGCCTGGTTTAGTAAGCATAAAAATCAAAATCACGTAGAAGTGTTGCAAAAATTTTGAAAATAACACCTAGAGTAGGAGCGGCCGATCAACACAAGTTGATTTGGACGAGTTCCCAGCGCGGAGAGGTGGGAAATTCCCCTCGAAGATGCATAACAAAATATCATCTCCTCGGTGCTTGTCTCTTAGGATATTTACATATCCTACCAGGGGCATGTAAGCACTCTGCTGGTTCAGATTCCATGGATGGCATTATCACGAAATGTCAACTGCCAGGGTCTGAATTCGGCCACGGAACACCATGGATGGGATTATCTCGAAATCTCAATAGCCAGGGTTCTGGGGGTTACCATGGGTGGTGCTATCTCGAAGCATTGACTGCCAGGAACCCTTGAGGATTGATGATGGAGACAAGGAATCTGATACAGATCGTGTTGAAAAGCCAATCCTAAGCTAGAATTAAAAAGAAAAAGAGAGAGAAAGCTCTCCAAACAGATAAACCTTCTACCTCTCTCTCTTACAAAACGCACTGCGAACTGAGCCAGGACTAAAATTATCTCAAGCACGGGTGCTTTAACCACAAAGTGCAATAAACCTTAGGTTAGTTCTTGTAGGCCTTAAAAACCTTTGTTAAGGATGGAGGCTGAGGCTAGACAGATCTGGATCTTGGTTGGTACTAGAGTACCTTTTAGGCCTATAGTTGGCATTCTGACCTAATCTAGGTTTCAAATGAAAAGGCACTTATCTGAAATCATTAAGAACTTCATGGTCTAGAACAAGGGTTGAAACCTTAAATTTTTGCTAAGGGACTAGCAAAAGTTAGGCATGGGGGTATGATGAGAACCTCATCATAAACCCTAACTAGCACAATCTAACCCAGATATGTGAGAAAAAGCTCCTACATGACCCAAAGAAAGGCTTAACCCAGAGAATTCTGAGCTTAAGAATAAAATAAATCATAAGGGGTAAAACTGTAATTTCAACAATGTAGTTTGCAAACAGGGTAATTAAGGGTCCAAACACAGGTCAGACAAGCTTAACAAGAAGGAAAGTGGGATGATCTGATCTAAAAAGGGTTGTAGCAACTTCCAGGAATTAAATGACATTCTATAACCCTAAAACAAATCTACTTTCAATTCACGAGATCTGAGGCAGGATAAAAATCAACTAAACCCTCTAAAAATCATAAAAAAATAATCTCTAGGGTTTAGAACCTTCAATTTGGCCTTAGAAACCTATTTTGACCTAAAAAGAGAATCATGCCAATTAATAACTTAATTTAGGCTTTTACGCAAATTGACTGGTCAAACATGGTCCAACCCAGAATTAAAATTCACCATTAAAATCCTTAGGTTCAAATTGGTCTTGTATAAAAACTTGAGCCTAAGAAGAGACCTCCTTGACCGACTTTACAATTTGGTCCTCTTCATTTACTTTTTGACCCTTATCTTTTGAAATCCTGCATTTAGACCCCTAACTTTTCATCATTCTTTGCAGAATGGTCCTCCCTGCAACTTCTGTGCAGCGCCATACTCCGGCGACCTTGCGTGGACCACGGCGCCGCGCAGGGCAAGGCTGTCGTCTTGCAAAGCAGAAGCAAGGTTCCCTGTGACGTCCTCTGTCGTAGGGACCCGCCCATGCCCTCTATCGTCCACCGTACCTTCCGTGCGAATGCGCGGAAGGTATGGGTGTCCCTTCCGGCCATACTCCGGCGAGGCGGCCCCCTCCGCACCTCGCCCCTCTCTGCGCGCCGAACCCTTTATAAGGACCAGCAGACCTTGCCGGCTCCTTCAAGCTTCCTCTGGCGGAGAAATACCCCACCGTTCGTCTCTTCCTCCTAAAGTCAGAGTGCCCGAAGCCTCCGGCGATCTCCTCCTCCTCATCGCTCTGCTGCCTTACCTGCAGTAGAGTTTGCTCTGCCCTGTCGTCCGCACTAGGCCGTACCAGCTGGCACCCTCCGTCTGCCTCCTCGTCGCTGATATCCTCCTCTAGGGTACCTTCGTCCCCAACTCCGGTAGGCATGAGCCGGGTGCTGCTCTCTCCCCCTTCGTCGAGTAAACACGTACAGAGTTTCCTCTCTCTCTCCCTTACATTTTCCCTCTCTAATTTACCCTTTCACTCCACCACACGCAACTTCCACCTCCACCTGCTCCATCTCCGATCACCTTCTCCTGTGAGTCCACCCCACTTCCACAGACCTCCTCACCCCTCGCCGACTACCCCAGAAGCTTCCCTTTACTCCACTCGACCATTCCCCCCCACTCCATTCACTGCCAATCACCGCCCGACCGCCCCCCGAACAAACCCATCTACCCGTGCATAGTCTAACCTAGGGCTACCTCCACACGCGCCCTCGCGCCTCACGGACCCCCGCACTGCCTTCGCCGCACTCCGGTGAAGCTCCCCCTATTTTCTGATGTGGCCGAGAGGCCGTCTTTCTACTTTCAGGTCAGCAGCCCCTCGCCGCCATTGCTGAGCAGCTGCAGCACGTTCACCTGCTCTCCAGGCTTCCTCCAGCCTAGGTGCGAGTCCCAGGTGGCGCGGATTGCGTCCGCGAACTCGCCCAGGCCTGCAATTGGGTTGCAATCCTTGCTGCTGCCCCAATTGGCAGCTGTTCCCTCGCCTTCGGGCGCAAAGCGCCCGCACTTAAATTGAAAAAGTGTCTAAGGCTAATCGCCTTCGACACACAGGGGTCAGGTCCCTCTTACCCACACGCAGTGCGCCACGCGCTCACTCGCCCTCACCCACGCTCACACCCCGCGGGTCTGGGTAGGATCCGATTACCCAAACTGTGCACTCCTCGCCCACCATCGCACGCCGGTTGGCCTGGTCCCAGGCGCGAAACCTGCACCCGATTACCTGGCTCTGGGAGAGTGGTCCTAAGAGAGAAATCTGAGAAAGAGAGAGATGCATGGAAGGGTAGGGGTAGGTTTTGCACTAACCATTGTGCATGCAGGGAAGAAAGAAAGAAGAAGAAGAAGCAAGCTGAGGAAGGAGAAGAGAGGAAGAGTGGTCGAAGTCTTAGCCGCACAGCGAAGCTGAAGAAGAAAGGAAGGAGAGGAGCTGAAGAAGAAAGGAAGGAAGGCACTGTAGCAAAGCCACAGATAAGTCGTCTGAGCACATCATCAGACATCGGAATCACCACAGCTGCAGAAGGAAGAGAAGAGAAAAAGAAGAAAGAAGAAGAAGATCACCTCAGCTGCCGGCCAAAGAAAGGAAAGAAAGAAGGCAAGAAGAAAAGGAGATAAAGAAGAAGGAAGATACAGCCGCAAGCAAGGAAAGAAAGAAGGAAAGGAAGAAAAAGAAGAACAGGAAGAAGAAGCAGAAAAGAAGAAAGAAGAAGAGGAACAGCCAAGAAGAAAAGAGGAAAGAAAGAAGAGATAAGAAGAAGAAGCCAACAAAAAGACTTTTGCTCCCTCTCTCTCTCTATCTCTTAATTTTTGTAAAACTTTATATTGTAAATTTATGTTTCTAGAGTTATAGTTGCTCCCTGAGTTCGACCTCGGGAAACTTGCTATTCCGAGTAAAAAATTTGTATTAAACTGGTAACTGTTCTGTCGTATACTACAACGAATATAAATAAAGACAGACGTCACGCGACCATCTGGCATCTCTGTCAGTCAGGGCGTTGACATGCCCCTCAGCCCTAGGTGTAGGAGAAGCGACCACACTCTGGGTCGAGCGAGCAGCAGCTGCCCAGTACCCTCCTCATGACTGCTGTCCTCCTCGTGCCTGGTAAAAATATGAAGCAATCGACCACAGTTCGTATAAAAAATCGTTGTTGTTGTAATATATGTCACAAATACAAACCGTAATCACGTCAATTTTATTTAATTACATAATTTTTACCGGTTTATTCCATGTTGTTCACTGGAAGGTAGTTGTTGATATACATCATTCTTAAAGTCTAATATCATTCTTTAATTCCAAAAAGATTCGTTTTATGTACAATTATGAATGAATGAATTAATGAATAATCAATTAATGAAATAATAGCTTAATTATATACAACAGAATGAACTAAAATGCTTGTAAACAGATATATATAAACAAGCATCAAACACTGTAATTAAGTACTATATTCTATCTATTTATAACTTATAACAATAATACTTACATATTTATACAATAATATGTTATAATATATATATCATACTAACTTAACTTAATATATTAACACCTATAGTAACATATATATTATGTACAATGAGTTTTATAAACGTCGCTAACCTTAGGAAAAAGTAGATACATAAGATAAGGTAAAATTAGGATCTATACTGACGTTTATTTTATCTATAGTGACAGATAAGTATGTTACTAAAGCTATACTATTATTTATGTACGTATATAGCTCAAACATTACTTATACTATGTATACATATTATACATATTTACAGTATACTATATATATATATATATACATACAATATACATGCTTCTCTTCTACTTCAGTTGTTAATCTTTTCTTCGCTTAAGACTGTCTCATTCTCTCTTCTTCTGTTAGACTTAGCACAGAACAGCTAACACTCTTTGGCACTTTAGACTTAGTCGTTTTTCTTCACTCTTCCCTCCCCTTAGTAATTAAGACCCATGGTTACTATTCACTTAACCAAAAATTAGGTTTTTAATTAGCAGGCAGCCTTTTCGAGGGATTTACAACACCATAACGGGTGGGACCATACCTCTACTAAGAACCACCCTAATTCGTTAATTAGGCCTCTTAATCGCATTTTATGCTCAATCTTGGGCCCACACAGGCCCTAACAGTGCATGGCTCTCAGCCACACACCGTACACCAATTTCATCACAAACCAAGGTCATATGCTAGAATATGCTCAAAGGGTATAAAGAATAAGGTGTTTCACGCCCGTGATGACTGGATAGGCCATAGCAGAGAATCAATTTAAGTGGCACCAGGCATCCTTCTACTGATATGGCATTATATAATGCCCCTACAAGCACTGCAGCTCCTGCGTGCCAACATTTGATTCCTTGATTTTGGTCATCGATTTGAGGGCCATAATTTATTATAAATTAAAAATAAATTATGGGGTTTTAAAGTATTTACATAGGGCTACAGGATTATACATTTTATTTACAAAATTACTTACATTTACTGTATAAATAAATTAGCCAAAGTTCACATTTATACATACTACTATAAGGGTTTATTTCTTAATTAACGTATAAATTAGTTAATTAATGGTCTAATTGACCTATTGTAGTAATAATATACATATTGAAGTATTTATTACATATTTTTATTTTATTTTACAAGTTTTATTTTAATTTATTTTCATTTAAATAAGTGAATTCAGGGTTTATAAGTATAATTTATGTTATAAATAACATAATATATTATAAATATATTTAAATTAGCTTAATTTACTTAAAATACAATTATATAAATGTACAGTATACGTTAGTTCAGTTATAACTTAAATTACTAATTTATTTTGATTTAATTTAATAACTTAGTTAGTAACTTAATAAATTAATTATTTATTATATATACATAATCAAATTATGTTACAGGGTTCATAACTTACATAATACATATATAAATATGCATATACAATATAATTAGTAATTATATTTATATACAGGGTTTTATATATTTACTTAAGTTATAATGCTTATAAGTTAGTATAAATAGTAGATAATTATATAATTAAGATATGTACAGTTTAAATAATCTTAAATATTTAATTTACAATATATAATATATATATAAGTTATGTACACCTATTATACATCCATTTTACACTATATACATGTATAACTTACTATATAGCTTATATTTACAAGTATATACCTAGTATACATGGTATTTTTGAGTATTTTTGGGGTTTTTCTTCTTTTTATGGGTTTTATATATTTTATAGAGGTAAGAGGTGAGAGAGAAAGAGAGAGATGAGAAGAATAGATTATTTTTGATGTTTTTATATATTAAGGTCTTTTATTAAGTTTTAAGGTAGACTGAACCATCGGTTGGTATGTTCTACTAAGCCGATGGTTCAGAATGCCTTGAAACTTGGCATATGTCTAAAAATATACCTAATATTCATCAAGATAGGTTTATTTTATTTTTTTGGATTTTTTATATCATTTTTATTTATTTACAAGGTTGGCACAACAAGCCCTAAAAAGGGTTTTCTAGTGTGAACTCAAGGCCTAGAATCCTAATCTAAAGGATAGATAGGCAGTGGATTGCCTCAAATAAGCCCTAAGTATGCTCTAAAGGGTTTTCAATCATAAAACATGTGATTCACTTTATTTTACATTTCTTTTCAATAGTTGGATAGTTAGAATACATAGTTAGCTTACAGCAAGTAATTCAAGTTGATTTACAAGCATTCAAATGAGATTTACAAGCATAAAGGTACATGAAAGCATGTACAAATGCTATATAGCTATGAAAACAAGTCATCTAATTTAAAAGACTAAAACCTAAGCTACTATCCACTACAAAATCAGACCAAAGCAGCTACGGCAGCAACCAGAACAGCCATAACATCAGCAACTGCTGAAGAATCATTAGAGCAACACCCACAGCTACTAAAACAACACCTATAGGGTTTTCTGCTTCAATTGCATCTCACTTTAGAGCTTCCAAATTAAGTTCAGATGTCCTAAATAAATTCCAAATGTCTACAGAGGCTGTCATTCTGATGGATGAAGATGAGATTGCGGAAATTATGTATGTATGTAAATGCCAAACCCTCAGGGGGGAGGGGTCTCATGAGGATAGATGAGAATCCTCACTTGGAACGTGCGTGGGTTGCGCGACAAAAGTCAGAGGGCTTCTCTGATGAGATATTTGAGAGAATGGGGGATTGAATGTGCGATCATTCAAGAGATGCACATTGAAAGCAGCTCTGATAGGCTTTGGTCTGACTTACTGGCTTCAGGGATGAATGAATGTGTGAAGATTGATGCACAAGGGAGGTCGGGGGGTATTGCTATCTGGCGGAGGAAGGTGTGGGCTCAATGTCTGGAAGTTCACAAAACTAGGCATATGTTGACTTGCAAATTCCAAATTCACCAGGGGCAGGAGTATATCTGGATTACTGGGGTATATGGACCATGTGTTGCATCTACCAGGTAGGAGTTGTGGGAGGAGTGGACTGTTGTGGTTGAGTTGGTGCAGGGGGAGTGTGGTTGATGGGTGGGGATTTCAATTATGTGTTAACAGGGGCAGACAAACCTCATGGTGGCACAGATAGCTCAGCTATTGGCTTCCAGATGATGGTTCAATCTCTACATCTGAGTGAGTATCCGTCTTCTGGTGTGGAATTTACTTGGCGTAATGGAAATGGGTTGTCATCCACACTAGATAGATTCTTTGGGAATGTGAACATTCTTGAAAGATTCCAGCTGTCGACTATGAGTGGATTGAACTGACCTTTCTCTGATCACACCCCTTTGGTGTGGGATAGTGGGGAAGAAACCCATGTTGGCTCCTATTTCAAGCTTAAAAGATCATGGCTAAATGAACCGGCTTCTGTCAGATGGTCAGCTCTTGGTGGCAAGCTAAAAAGGTGGAGGGTTCTGCTATTGTCAGATTGGAAACCAAGCTGGCTGATTTGCGCACTGTCTTAAAAGAGTATGGATTTACTGTTAGCTTGATGAGGTAGCAAAGGAGGAGGGAGGCTTTGAATAAAATTCAGGAGCTGGACTCTAAGGAAGCAGCTGGCCCTTTGTCTGAGGAAGAACTTGCTTAGAGGAAAGTGTGGCAGGGTGTGATACTGGATGAAGACCTTAAACAAGAAATCGATTGGAGGGAGGGATCAAGGCAATTATGGCTTAAGGAGGGAGATGCCAATACGAAAATTTTCCATCTTGCGGCTAGCTCTTGGAGGCGTGTTAACTTTATTTCTTCTATTCTCAGAGATGGACATAGGATCTCTTCCACTCAGGAGATTAAATCTGAAGCCATTAAATATTAAAGAGAGGCCTCTCAGGCAACTAAGAGGGGAAATAGAGAATGGCAGAGGGAGTGATGTTCCTAGGGTGACGAGTGAACAGGCTGCTCAGCTGATTGCAATCATCACTGAACAGGAGACCCTACAGGAAATCAGAGAGCTAAATATGGAAGGTTCCCCAGGCCCTAATGGAATACAAGTTTTCTTTTACAGAGAGATGTGGAGTGTGGTGGGCAAGGAAGTGATAGATGTCATTAGATAATTTGAGAAGGGAAATGCTGGGTTTGAAAGGATTAACAAGTCTTATCTTTTTCTTTTGCCTAAGTCAATGGGAGTAGAAAAATTTTCAGACTTTAGGCTGATCTCCCTTTCAAATTCCATCTACCTTGTCATCAGCAAGATTTTGGCTAATCGGCTGAGAACTGTTCTACAGGGCCTGATCCATCCGGTGCAAGCTGCATTCCTGCCTAACAGATCACTCCAAGAATCTTTCATTTTGGCTCAGGAAATGGTTAGTGGATGGCACAGAAGGAAATGCAAGGCATTCATGTGGAAAGTTGATTTCCAGAAGGCATATGATTCGATCTCTTGGCCGTATCTCTGGGAGGTGTTTAGAAGGAGAGGCTTTCCTCTCTTATGGATCCAATGGATGAAGCATTGTATCACAACTGCTTCCTTTTCTCCATTGATCAATGGGAAGCCTTGTGGAGTTTGGATTCAACCTCAACATGGGGTTAGACAAGGATGTCCTTTAGCCCCTTTGGTGTTTAACCTTGCGGTGGATGGGCTTACAAGGTATGCTTGCAGATTGGCAGAGGTGGGTATAATTTAAGGGTATTCATTATCTAACAGGAGAAATATGGCCCCCATTTTGCAATATGGAGATGACACGGTATTCTTTGTGGAAGGGTCCAAGCCTGCAGCACATGCTCTGGGGTTATTGGTAAAGATCTTTAGGGATATTTCAGGCCTATGTTTGAACAAGGAAAAGTCTATCTTGATCTGTTTTGGCATGAATGAGTAGGAGCAGATGGATTTGGAGAGTACATTGGGGTCACCTCGAACTAAACTACCACTGAGGTACCTAGGATTGCCATTGAGGGCTGCAAAATTGAAAAAATCTGATTGGAGTGTCTTGTTTGATAAGGTTTCTGGAAAGCTGGAAGGATGGAGTAGTAAGTTCCTGTCTAAGGGTGGAAGACTAATCCTTCTCAATTCGGTCATTACATCCATCCCGATCTTCTATTTTAGCATATTTAGGGCCCCTAAGTCTATTTGGAAGCGATTGGATGTTATGAGGAAAAGATTCTTTTGGAAAGGAGCTAGTCATGAGGGCGGCTTTATGCAGCCCATCAGATGGAGCAAAATCTGCAGGCCAAAGGAGATTGGTGGTATGGGAATTAAGGCACTCAAGGAGTTCAATGAGGCTTTATTGATTAAATGGGCCATCAGGATTCTGGACTGCAAGGAGGGTTTGATGGCAGATCTGATCAGGGACAGCTATGGGGGATCAAACAGCAGTCTGAGAGGCTACAACCGAAGAAACCCTCCCCTTTTTGGCGATCAGTGATCAATGTAATCAGCAGGTACTGGCACATGCTGTAGCCTAGGCTCGGAGATGGCAGAGATTTCAGTTTGTGGAATGAGCAGTGGTCTAGTCTGGGGGTGCTGAAAGAGGTTTACCCGAGAGCTTATGCTGCTGCAGACAAGGAGGGCTGTTGGTGGCTGGAAGGGCTGGAACACTATAGATCAGGCACTCGACTATGGGAGGATAGGAAAAACCTGATGGCTGATCTACAGCAGGTGCATCCTAGGATGAATGTACTGATACATATGTCTGGCAGGGTACGTTTTCAGTGCAGCAGGCGTATGAGAAGGTCATTAGGTCCAATAGTGAGGTGGAGTGTGACCATGCTGACAAAAAGATTTGGCTCTTGAGAGTCCCTTTGAAGGTTCAGATATTCTTGTGGCTTTGCAGATGGGAAGGCTTGATCACTGGTGATCTTAGACACAGAAGGATGGGGACTACTTTGAATGCTTGCCCTCTTTGTGGTTTACACTCTAACAGTACGACACACATTTTCTCCTCTTGCCTGGTCGCCGACAAGATTTGGAGGATGATTTTCTTAGAACCTCTTCCCACCTGAGATTCACTGTGGCAGAGGTTCATTAATCCTGGCCGGCCATTAGGGGCTATGGCAGCCATTTTGTGGTGTGTATGGAAGGCACGTAATGATAAACTTTTTCAGGAGAGACCGGTGAGATGTGAGAACATTGTAAATGAATGCCAGTCCCCCATACATAGCTGGGGATCTCTTCTGTAATACTTTGTTTGATAAGAAATATAATACCCTCCGGATTGCCATCGGATCATGATAGCAATCCTCACTGTTTCAAAAAAAAAAAATTCTAATATTAGTGGCTTTTATCTATATTTCAGTACATAAACACCCTAAGATCAGACTAATTAAGACTGATTTGGGGATGTTTATCTACTGAAATCAGATCTGATCTTCTTCTTTAAACCTCCATAAAGAATCATGCAAGTTAAAATAGGGGAGGAATAAAATGTCACCCCATTTGGGGCTTTTGATTTGGATCTTACGTTGATTTCTCCACTTCATCTCCTAGAACACCATTGATGAATGTTCAAGGCAATCATATGGATATATCAAGACCCGTTGAGTCCTTGTTCAACCTCAAATCAGTCTTGCTGATCATCCTTGGCCAAACTCTCCAACATAGGGATTTACTTAGGTACATGCTCATCCATATAATCAAAACAAAACTCCAAACCATTGGAATCATTGCATATACCTAATCAACCCCATCCAATCTCAAAAAGTCGATTAAATCCGATAAAATCCAAATGAGTTTCAGATCACTTATCTGAACAGTAACACCATTTTAAACAAGATCGAGTAATTCGAGTTGGTGAATTAAGATCGGGGGGTCTTTCTGGATTTTGCGAAATGAGTGGGAGACCCCCCAAGATGGGTTATGATGCTAATCTCAGATATGAGGTCCAAAGCTCTCAGATCTAAAATTAGATCTAATGAAGGGGTGATTAACAAAATTAAAAATCTAGGGAAAATGGAATGCAAAAAGAAAGTATGAAGGGGAAGAAATATGATCAATGGGAAGGGTGTGAATTCGTCTCCTCTGATCTGAAATGATCAAAGGAGGTGCAGTGCGAATTCTACTCTAAATCTACTCCTAAACTACATTAACAGTCATCAAATCAGCTTTAATTACTCCTACTCCTAGAAAGCATGTAAATCTAATCTATGAAAGCAATAAAAATCTAATCTAAAGGAAGAGTGAGATCCCTATCCTGCAGCTGGTCATTGTAGCGATGAAGTTGAGGAGGAGAGCTGTGGCCTTGTCACTGATGCAGTAATGAATGGGGGAGAAAACTAGAGTGAATGAAAGTGATCACTCAAGGAGGAGGGAGTGATGGGTGCACACGCGATCAAGGGAGGTCCTTAAGTAGAGGATTTAGAGTGAAACTCATCACGCAGTGGAATTAGACAAGTAGGTCATGGGTGGTGAGGATTAGAGGAGAGGAGCGTACGCCATTTCAACAAAAAGTGGTCGTTGGATGGGATCTGGGTGAGGTGGTGATCGCACACACCGATTCGCGTGAAGCTTCCAATGAAGGAAGTGACAGATCATGAGGTGTAGGGAATAGATGATCACTATTTCTTAAGTTCTTCAGGTGCTTGTAGGTTGTGTTGGTGAAATTGCAGGGAAGGCCCCTTAGCGAAGGGGTAGAAAAGTACCATAGCAGCCCATAAGTGGTCAAGAATCAATTCAGAGCAGTCCTTCTGGGCTTTCAAAATAGTCCTTTCGGCCTTCAAATAGGTCCTTGGCTGGTTTTTGAATGAGTGAAATGTGCTGAAAGGAGGACCTAAATGTAAATTTATAATTGCAAGGTCCTAATGATGTCCAAATGCAATCAAGTTTTTATGGAAGCTTAATTGAACATTTAAGAAGTTAATTATACCTTTGATTTGGAATTTTGAGTCCATTTGTGTGTTCAAGTTGCAATTGGATCACCATTTTACATTTATTAATAGAATATCTCATTTAATGACTTAATTATGCATTTTTAACACAAAATTGATGTTTTAGGTCATTTTCTCTATTTTCCACACTTAACCCTTTTAATGTGTTAATTTGATAGTGTTTAACGTAGTTTCTAGCTTAAGTTAGATGATTTAGCTATGATGAGTCCAACTCATCACCTGGTAACCACGGTTGCCAGATCGGCCTCTAGTACTCAGTGCTGAGAGCATCTGGTGTGCTTCGGCTCTAGATGGGCAGTCCCTCCTCATGTGGCCCTGCTGGCCACACTGGTATCAGATAGGGGCACGACCTCCTCCCTCAGTCTGTCCCTGCTCGTAGCTGGGTGGGGGTCCGGTGCTAGTAGTTGGCCCCTATTTGGGGCCCCAAAGGCAACTGGTGGTCCCACAGAGTGGGATGACTCCCTTGCGGGCACTGCGTGCCTCCTCTCCCGACACCCCTATGAGTACTTTGGCTGGTAGGGCTTCTTCCGTCCTCTGTCAGTGTCTTGCATGGTCGGGTTGGTCTCCTCATAGGTAATGATTGCCTCAACCACACAAGAGAAAGTAGGTGTTGAAGCTCCAAGCTACTACGCTAACGTATTTGGTTTCAAAAAACCTGTCATTCTAGTTTGAAATCGAAGAACTCGAGTTCAACAAGTAAAATTTATACCGAAATAGAAATCCTAGGTTGAACTCAGGGAGGCTATGTTAATCTATATTCGCAATTATATATATATTTTGAGTTTTTGTTGAAAAGTGAAATGACATAATTACAATGAAGCAATATTAACAATCAAAACGAGAGAGAGAGAGAGAACATGCACTCAATATTTCAAAATATTTATACAATGAAACCAAAGAAGAATTACACTAGAAAGCGGGAAATTAGCTACACTAGAAAGCAGGAAATTCTACTCTAGAAAGCTGTAAAGAAGAATGGGAGAGAGAAGTTATCCTCCTCGATGGTCTCTTGGAGGACGAGCCAGACGAGACATCGCCTGGACGAAGGAGGATGGAGCGGGAAGAAGGAGGTCGAGGTAGGAGGAACGAGAATGGGGCAGCACGTTGACGTCGTCGTGGGATCCGCTTCCGAAATGAGAGCAAAAATTTGACTCTATCTTGCGAGGAGCATCCTGAGTGTGGGACAAGCTTCTCTTGAGCTTTGGAGAGGTAGAGGAGAGAAGGAAGGGATGAAAATTTCATATGGAGGGGGTCTCCTTTTATAGTTGCAAGGAATGAGGGCAAATTGGTCTTTTTAATCTCAAAACATTAAATAAGGGGTCTTTAGTGACGGATAAAATCGTTGCTAAAGCCCCATCGTGGGCGACGTGTGCCGCTCGCCCATCTTCCAGGCCACCCACATCCTTCAATTCTCGATCGTTCGATTGCCAAATCGAATGACTAAGATGCACCCTCACCGCGCCTCCTCAAGCTGCAACGCCCGCGTCTGATGGCACGTCACTCGCGGGCGTGCGATAGCACGTGGGCGCTATTGAGTGCTGCGGCTGCTCGATCGCAATCAGACGGTCACTACGCTCACTCGCCCGCCCCTGCCTCCTGCGATTCAACACTCGCCTGCGCTTCGCTTAAGCGCTCTCACCCACTGTGCTACGCGCGCGGATGGGCAGGCGCTTAACTTAAGCATGGGTGCATCCCAGCCATTGGATCATGATCCAATGATGGGGAAACGTTGATGTGGAGGCCTTCAGCGGGTGCGTGCGGATGGTTGGGCAGCCGAGATGGGGCCACATGGCGCCATCTTGGCCGTCCATCTTCTGGTTGATGTAGATGGTGCCACGGTTGTCGGATTGAGTCGATTTTCGCACCGTTAAGCTGCGATCGTCGATTCGAATCCATCCGTGTGGTCGGATTTGTCGCTTGAAATGCGGATTCACACCATCTTGGCCCTTGATCTTCTAGGGTTCCCTGGTCTCTATCTGATGCTACAAATGTCTGATTAGGGCGATCTTGGAGTCGTTGAACTCCAATCATCGTCCTGATCACATCTGTATGGTTGGATTTTTGATCCGAGGCCTCGATAAAAATTTTGCCCTATCCCTGAACATAAAAGGAGACAATTAACCTTCATTTTATTCAAAGTAATCTAAATGCAAGATGATGCATGCTATGCAATATTTATAGTATGCAATGCAATTCTATACTTAAGAACATGCATAAATAGACATCTTATGTAATGTAAACATGTTTAAATGACACCCCCATGCCTATCTTTTGCTAGTCCCTAGCAAAAATTATATGCTATTTATAAAAGAATTAGGTTGGATTATTTGGACATGAGTTATTTTCAATCATTAAGAAAATGTTTACTTAGGATCTGAACTTTCAAAGACACAATAGTGCCCGAGTATCTGCCAAAATGCAGATCACCTCAAGCCCTCGCCTTATTTAAAGAAAAATTTCTTTTTCTCTTTTTCCTCTTTTCTATTTTTTTTTTTTTTTCAAGTTTTAGGGTTTAAGAGTGGCTTTCTACGGCCATTCAACTCACCTAAGATTTGATGAGAACCCTAAGTTTTAAGCATCTTATTGTGAATGTGATAGACTCGTTGATCGGCAGTTAAAACAGACTTCGGGTTTCTACTTCTCCAGGTGACCTTAAAAAGAGAATTCTGCCTAAAGGTGTATCTTTACAATCGGTAACTTTCTCCCTACTTTTATTTTTACGGAGTCAACACAAGGGTGAATTCAATGTATATCTCCCCGGTTTATTCTACTTCTCTGCTTCTTCCTAAGTGTTTTGGGAATTTTCAGTGCATTTATTGAGCTGGGTTCTGGACAACCGGTCGATGAGCTGTTACCACCGACAACTTGCCAGCCATACTCATGTGGCGAAGTGTGACTTATTTCTTTTTTTTTTTTTCTTTTCTCCTTTTCTTTTTCTTTTCTTTTTGACTTTCTTTTTCTCTCTCTCTCTCTCTTTTTTAAGTAGGTGGCTTCCCTAGTCTAAAATTTACCTAAAGGTAGCAAAAAGAGAATGGTCCAGTGACTGGGTTCTGGACAACCTACCTATGGGCTGTTACCCATGATAACTTGCCAGCCATATCATCCTAGAAGGTTCGTTAGCGACCCAATTTTCGTTAAAATCACCGAACAACGAGTCAATGCAAAGAAAGTGTGTAGATGCTTAAAACTCAAAGTTCTCTCAAATCAGAGGGTGAGTTGATAAGTCGTGTACTTATCACCCAAACTTATTTACTTCTATTACAATAGAATTAAGATTGGTGAGGAATCGAAAAATAAATCCACATTTTAGTGGATACACGGGCCGATTAAGTCCAAAGACCTGAAAGGTCTTTGTGGTCAGATCCTAATGTAATATTTCCTAAGATTGAAAAGTCCTAATGTCCAACTATTCCTTTCTAATTCATTTTTTTTTATAAATAAGAAGAGAAAAATAATTTACATGAATTTCACAAAGCTGACCAAATGATTCAAAAATGAATCCACCCCCCATGCCTAGCTGATGCAGTGTCCACATTGAGAAAGAGACATGAAAGAAAGAGTAGAGTATTAAAGATGTCACCTGAATATGAAGCTCGTGTCAGCTTTGTGTCATATGTACAACTACTGAGCTTAATGTCGTCAGCTAGGCGAAGTCCAGCCAAAGAAGTCACAGAATGGCTAGAGCAACCGTGTCTGAAATGGGTTCTGGAAGTGTACGGTTAATAACAGGCTTCAGACGTTGAGCATTGACTTTAAATGTGTTAACCGTCTTTGGGTCAGAAATCTGAATGGCTCCATTTGGAAAAATCTGGTCAATTATGAATGGGCCAGTCCATTTCGATCTAAGTTTGCCAAGAAAGAGCTTAAGTCTAGAATCGAATAACTAGACCTTCTAGTTCAGCTTAAAGCTCTTGCAGGAAATCAATTGATCATGTAGAGCTTTGGTCCGAGCCTTGTAGATCTTGGCATTCTTGTATGCATCATTTTTAAGCTCCTCCAACTCAGATAGTTGGAGTTTCCTAGTCTTCCCAGCTAAATTCAATTCTAAATTGCATTGTTTGATCGCCTAGAATGCCCTGTGTTCAATCTCTACTGGTAGATGGCATGCCTTTCCACACACCAAACGAAATGGAGACATGCCGATGGGCATTTTATACGCCGTATGGTAGGCCCAAAGAGAGTCCTCTTTTGAGTCTAGTCCTTACGATCAGGCCTAACCATTTTCTGCAGAATGTTCTTGATCTCCTGATTGGAGATCTCGGCTTGTCCATTCATCTGGGGATGGTAAGGTGTGGAAATTCGATGATTAACCCCGTATTTGGCCAACAAATTCTGGAATTGGGCATTAGTAAAATGAGTGCCACCATCACTGATGATGGCTCTCGGAATCCCGAACCTACTGAATATATTTTTCTTGACAAAATCGATGACCACCTTGTGGTCATTGGTTTGGGTGGGAATCGCCTCAATCCATTTGGACACATAATCAACAGCAACAAGAATGTACTAATGTCCAAATGAAGGGAGAAAGGGTCCCATGAAATCGATGCCCCAAACATCGAAAATTTCGATAGGAAAAATTGGGTTTAGGGGCGTCATATCTCTCTTAGTTATGCTCTCGAGTGCCTGACATCGAGAACATGACCTTGAGAAATCCTGGGCATCCTTAAATAAAGACGGCCAATAGAAGCCATATTGCAAGATTTTTGCAGCCATCTTTTTCCTGGAGAAATGTCCACCACATGCAGATGCATGGTAGAACTCGAGAATACTGTTGAATTCATTCTTCGGTACACATCAGCAAATAATCTGATTAAAGCTGATGCGGTACAGTTTAGGGTTCCCCCAGAAGTAGTATTTAGCCTCAGATTTGAGTCTATCCCGTTGTTGCTTGGTCCAATCTTGGGGGATTTGACCAATGGCCAAATAGTTAACAATGCCAGCAAACCATGGGGTTTGGACACCTGAAACTGTAAGGATAGCTTCGTCCGGAAAAGTGTCAACAATCGGGATGTCCAAATGAGAAGAATCACCTAGGAGTCTCGACAAATGATCTGCCACCACATTTTATACCCCAGTTTTATCCTTGATTTCAAGATCAAATTCTTGAAGCAGAAGAATCCAACAAATAAGCTGGGATTTGGCATCCTTTTTGGCCAAGAGATGTCTCAAGGTCGAGTGGTCGGTATAGATGATAACATGAGACCCTAAGAGATAAGTCCTGAATTTTTCCAAAGTGAACACTACAGCTAGTAATTCCTTCTTAGTAACAGTGTAATTCCTCTGGGCTTCATCCAGAGTTTTACTAGCGTAGTAGATGACAGAGGGCTTTCTATCAATTTTCTGACCCAAGACAGCCCCGACCACATAATCAAAAGCGTCGGTCATGATCTCAAAAGGGGTTGTCCAAATTGGTGGTTGAAATATTGGAGCAGAGGTGACTGCCATTTTCAGGAAATCAGATGCCTTTTGGCATGATTCGTCGAAAACAAACGGCGTTTCTTTGGCAAGAAGATTACTCAGGGGACGAACAACCTTCGAGAAATCCTTGATGAATCTTTGATAGAATCCCACATGACCAAGAAATGATCGGATTTGTTTAACAGATGTGAGAGGAGGAAGTTTAGTGATAGCATCAACCTTAGCTTTATCCACTTCGATTCCCCGTTCAGAGATTACATGACACAAGACGATGCCTTCTTGGGTCATGAAATGACTCTTTTCCCAGCTAAGGACCAATTGTGTTTTGATACATCGCTTAAGAATCATTTCCAAATTAGCCAAACAAGAGTCAAACAATTCTCCAAAAATAGAGAAATCGTCCATAAAGACTTCCATAAACTCTCCCACCATGTCAAAGAATATGGCTAACATACACCTTTGAAAAGTCGCAAGTGCATTGCATAAATCGAAAGGCATCCTATGGAAAGCAAAGGTTCCATAGGGACAGGTGAAAGTAGTTTTTATCTGATCCTCGGGATGGATAAGAACTTGGTTGTATCTCGAGTAGCCATCAAGAAAACAGAAATACTTGTACCCGGCTAATCTCTCCAAGATTTAATCAATGAAAGGTAGGGGAAAATGATCCTTTTAGTGGCTGTGTTCAGCTTCCTATAATCAATACAAACCCTCCAAGAGGAAGCTGAACAAGTTGTGACAGATTCTCCTCTCTCGTTAGTCACAACAGTAATCCCAGCTTTCTTCGGAACAATCTGCATGGGACTTCACCAGGGACTATCAGAGATTGGATAAATAATTCTTGCATCGAGCCACTTGATGATTTCCTTTTTGACAACTTCTCGCATATTTGGATTTAATCTCCTCTGCATCTGGTGAGAAGGGCGGGATCCATCTTCTAGGAATATTCTATGATTGCAGTAAGATGGCTCGATCCCCCTGAGGTCATGAATGGTCCAACCAATTGCCTCCTTGTGTTCCTTCAGGACCTTGATCAATTTAATCTCTTGATAATCATAGGAAACGTCTTCTGAGGTCCTAAAAATTGATATTTCAAATTCTCAGGCAATGGTTTCAGTTCAAGCTGGGGCGGGTTGATGATTGATGGTAAGGACGATGCTGAAGACTCAACAAGAGGAAGAGGTTGTGAGTGAACAAAATCAATAACCTCTTCAGAAGATGGCAGGTCTGCCATAGAGGGTTGCAGGTCGAATTCGTCATCAAAGGAGGAACTTTCAATTGAAGAAACCATCAAACAAGTTTCAATGTTTTCATTATCCTCCTCAAGCTCCTCAATAAATCCACAATCCTCAAGTTTATTAATCGCCTTAAAAATATCCAATTTCATTCGTTGATCCCCAAAGGCGATTTCCATGCTACCGCTTTCATAATTAATGTTGACCTTAGCGGTAGCCAGGAATGGATGCCCCAGAATGATGGGTGTATTCTTCAGATTTTCAGGTACATCCATGTTAAGGACAAGGAAATCTATGGGAAAATAGAAATCCTTGACTTTAACTATAACAACTTCAATAATGCCTTGCGAATTTGTGACCGAGCGGTCTGCTAACTGTAGCGTTATTGAAGTTGGCCAAAGTTCACCTAATCCAAACTTCTAGTAAAGAGAAGTCAGAATTAGGTTGATGGATGCACCCAGATCCAAAATTGCTCTATCAAATGTGTAATCTCCGATGACACAAAAAATCAACAGAGCACCTCGATCTCTCTTTTTCTGAGGGAGGTGGTGCAGGATAACAGAACTAACCTGCTCGAAGAGTACCACCTTCCTCGGAACAGATTCTCTCGTCTTACGCTTTTGTGTACATAAATCCTTTAAAAATATCGCATAAGCCAGTATGTGCTTGATAGCATCGAGGAGTGAGATATTGATCTCAACATTCTTAAATAGATTTAGAAGCTCCTCGTTGCTATCAACAAACTTCTTTGATTTGATCAAGGCTTCAGGAAAAGGAACATGAGTCAGATCTTTGGAATCAGGTTCCTGAGCCTTGATTTCTCCTTTAGAATTCTCCTCTCTCTCCTCAGGTTCTTCAGGATTCAGTAGATCAAAACAGTGTGGTTGTGGTTCCTGAGTCTTCTTACCACTCCTCAAGGTGACAGAATTTGCAGATGTATAAGAGTTTGGGTCTTGGGGAGGGTTAGGAAAGATTGGAGGGGCTTGATTAGCCAGAAATTGTTGATTTGCAGAAGAAGAAGAGGAGGAGGGACCTAGCTCAACCACTTGAGCATGTGAGTGTGGGTCCCTCTGATTTTCGTACCCATGGGCTTGGTTGCCTGGATTCAGAATATTTTGCAGGTTGGGTACGGGTTGGGATGGTAGAGATCCAGGTTGACGAGAGTTAGCAATGAGCTCAGTCTGCAAGTTGTCCAGCAAGGTTTTCATTTGCTACATGAGCTGGAGCATGGATCCTTGCATCTCTACCATTTGTCGGTTCAAATCAGCCTGCCCTGCGAGTTGACGGGCATTCCAAGCTGGTTGATTGACCTGATTTGGAGGCAACTGAGTATATGCATAACCCTAACCCATTGGTCATTGCGGAGCATAGTTGCCAGGTTGGAATTAGGTCTGTTGCCCCGTGTTTTTCCAAGAGAAGCTGGGGTGGTTTCTCCAACCCGGATTATAAGCATTAGAGTAAGGGTTGGATCTAACATTCTTGTGTACAGCACAGACATCCTCATAGGGTGAGGATGGAGAGAAAGAAAGGGAAGGATAAGAAAAACTGGGATCAAAGGCCCCAGTTTGGAACCCGTGGGGTTCTGAAAAATGCTGACTCACAAGTTGAGCCGCATCAAGTTGATTCACGAACTCCCGTCTAGAAGGAGCTCGTGAAGAATGGAATCCTGAATTTTGGGATTGAGTGGATCGAGAATTGTTCATAGAATTTTCAGCCATCCACTCTTCTATTCTCTTAGCAACCAAGTCCACCTTGTCAAGTTTGTTACAAATCAATTCCATATCAAATGAATGAGAGTCATGGACTTCATTAACATTTGATCTGGACTGCTGGGACCGATTAAATGTATCCATGGAGGCATGATTGATTGAATTCTCACTCATTTCCTCAAATAAATCATTTGCACTATCTGCGCCTTTATTGAGGAAATTGCCTCCGCAAGAAGCATCCACATGATTTCTGAGTTGCTCGGTCAACCCATGATAGAAGATTTGCATGAGTTGCCATTTCGGCACCTTGTGGTGTGGACACCTCCGCAATAGGTCTTGGAATCGCTCCCAGGCCACATGAAACTGCTCCCCCGGCTGTTGGGTAAAGGTAGTGATTGCTCGTCTCAAGGCATTGGTACATCCGACTAGGAAGAATTTCTTCAAAAAGGCCAATTTCAACTCATTCCAAGTTGCAATTGGTCTTCCTATTGTCCTGTACCAATGCACGGCCTTATCCCTAAGAGAGTGGGGGAAGAGCCTCATGATCATTTGCTCCTCGTTTACGTTTCGTGCCTTGGTGGTCTGGACCAAAGTGGTCAAATCCTCCAAGTGTTGAAATGGATCCTCGGAGCCAAGCCCATGATAATGTTTGATCAGGCTTAACACCTGGGACTTGATTTCTACGTCACCAGCTGGAATCTGGACACCGGGATGTTCCCCGTAATTTGAAGGATCATAAAAATCCTTCAAGGGCTAAGCGCCCTGCATTCTCTAGAACCATTCCTGCATTCTCTGTATTTGTTCCAGCTGCCTTCGGAATTCTTCCTATGGATCTCCAGGCAGAGGAGGCTGTTGGTCGGCCATGGAATCAATTTGACCAAAATCCAATTTGCACCTTCTAGAATACTCTAGTGGTCCTTTTAATCGGGGATTCAATGACCGTCTTCCCAGCATAAACTATTAGAAGGTCGGAAGGATTGGGGATAGGGACCCTGCAGCACAACAAAATAAGGCTGTCCTTAAGTGGGGTAGCCTAAGGATCTACTGACTCCCAAAACCTGCCTTAAGATTGTAAATGATTTACTCTACTTGTGTCTGCTCAATTCAACCAGTTAGAAGGAGGGATGGGGAGAAGGTTCTTCCTTTGGCTTTCACTTCCGGTTCCTAGTGTACCCCCTAGCCGCAGTCATTTGACGCTACTCCCCTAGCTAGACATCAGATTAATCAGTACAAGAAGGTTAATCAAAGACAATCTCAGACTAGGCCCTAAAGAGCGAATCAGACCTTAAGGCCAACGTCTACTCAATTTTATTAAGGCCTGGGATTGTGGTGCTTATGGAATGTCATTTGCCCTTAAAATGGGTTGTGCCCTTAATGATTGATTGAGAATTGTGTAAGTACGTGCACAACCAGGGTTTTCAAGAAAAGATTATTTGTGATGCGTGGATTTTAATGTTCAAATCTTGCTTAAGTAGCTTTTAGGGTTTCAAATTAGGTTCATTGAAATCAAGTTTTGAGGCAAACCAGGTTGTTAAACACAGTTTAAGATTGCTTTCCTTTAAAACCAGAAAGAAAGTGGAGTGCCTAGAATAGAGCTAGATTGAAAACCCTAAGGAGGAGCTACTTGATAAGTTGATTTTAAGTGAAATGGTGCAACCCAAACAACTCAAACAACTGGCCACGAATGCACCACTAAGTTAGGCACACAAAGATGGTTAACCTAGAATGATTTCTACTCTTTTATGTGTTGCTTTGTATGTACCGGTTCCACAGATCAGAACCTGATTGAGTAGAAACAAATCAATTAGGTTAAGTGCCTTGAATGTGGGTGTATGTGATGTGTTTGTCGAAAATTGGTCCACAAGATTATCTTTTTATTATTTTTTTTTTATAAACGAGGGTGAAATGAATGTGAGTGAGAATCCAAACAACCAAACTATTCCTAGGATTTATGCAAACACCTAGGTTAATTGGAATTTGGATTTAATATGGCAAATGAAATCTATGGAGGGGGAAGAATGGGGAGCACTTACAGTTGTCTTCAACTTCACTTTACTTCGGTCTACTGCTTGATGATTCCTTGATGGAGGTCTCTGCAAAACAATAGACACAAGAGAAAGCAAGTTAGAAAATAATAAAGTGCGTGAAATGCGAAAAGAAGATCGGAAATCGTTGCCTCCTCGGCAACAACGCAATATGTTGAAGCTTTGAGCTACTACGCTAACGTATTTGATTTTGAAAAACCTGTCATTGTAGTTTGAAAGCGAAGAACTCGTGTTCAACAAATAAAATTTATACTAGAATAGAAATCTCGGGTCGAACTCAAGGAGGCTACGTTGATCTATATTCAAAATTATATATATATTTTTAGAGTTTTTGTTGAAAAGCGAAGCGACGTAATTACAATGAAGCAATATTAACAGTCAAAATGAGAGAGAGAGAGTAAACATGCACTCAATATTTCAAAATATTTATACAATGAAACCAAAGAAGAATTACACTAGAAAGCGAGAAATCAGCTACACTAGAAAGCAGGAAAATTCTACTCTAGAAAGCTGTAAAGAAGAATGGGAGAGAGAAGTTATCCTCTTCGACGATCGCTTGGAGGACGAGCCAGACGAGATGCTGCCTGGACGAAGGAGGACAGAGCAGGAAGAAGGAGGTCGAGGCAGGAGGAACGAGAACGGGGCAGCATGTCGTCATCGTCGTGGGATCCGCTTCTGAAATGAGAGTGAAAATTTGACTTTATCTCACGACGAGCATCTCGAGTGTGGGACAAGCTTCTCTTGAGCTTTGGAGAGGTAGAGGAGAGAAGGAAGGGATGAAAATTTTGTATGGAGGGGGTCTCCTTTTATAGTTGCAAGGAATGAGAGCAATTTGGTCTTTTTAATCTCAAAACATTAAATAAGGGTTCATTAGTGATAGATAAAACCGTCGCTAAAGCCCCATCGTGGGCGACGTGTGCCGCCTGCCCATATTTCGTGCCGCCCACGTCCTTCAATTCTCAGCCATTCGATCACGAGATCGAAGAGCTGAGATGCGCCCTCGCCGTGCCTCTTCAAGCTGCAACACCCGCGTTTGATGGCGCGTCACACGGGGGTGTGCGATAGCACGTGGGCGCTATTGAGCGCTCGCGGCCACTCAATCGCAATCAGAGGGTCGCTATGCCCGCTCGCCCGTGCCTACCTCCTACGATTCAAACGCTCGCCTGTGCTTCGCTTAAGCGCTCTCACCCACTGCGCTACGTGTGCGGATGGGCAGGCGCTTAACTTAAGCGCGGGTGCATCCCAGCCGTTGGATCTTGATCCAATGGCAGGGAAACGTTGATGCGGAGGCCTTCAGCGGGTGCGTGCGGATGGTTGGGCAGCCGAGATGGCACGACATGGCACCATCTTGGCCGTCCATCTTCTAGTTGATGTAGATGGTGCCACGGTTGTCGGATTGAGTCGATTTTCACATTGTTAAGCTACGATCATCGATCCGAATCCATCCATGCGGTTGGATTTGTCGTTTGAAGTGAGGATTCACACCATCTTGGCCCTTGATCTTCTAAGGTTCCCCGATCTCTATCTGATGCTACAGATGTCTGATTAGGGCGATCTTGGAGTCGTTGAACTCCAATCGTCGCCCCGATCACATTTGTATGGTTGGATCTTCGATCCGAGGACCCGAGAAAAATTTTTCCCTATCCCTGAATATAAAAGGAGAAAATTAACCTCCATTTTATTCAAACTAATATAAATGCAAGATGATGCATGCTATGCAATATTTATAGTATGCAATGCAATTCTATGCTTAAGAACATGCATAAATAGACATCTTATGTAATGTAAACATGTTTACATCAGTAGGAAACTTCAGGGGCTTCACATACCCCCAAATAGTAGGTCAGAGGCCCTCAGTGAACCTCCACAGGTGCTCCTCCTCTGTACCCCGTCTGGACGAAGTGTGACAACTCCAGGAAACGTGTACGGTATGCGTTAACTGTCATCGCCCCTGGCAGAGAGTGTGGAACTCCTGCCTCCTCTGGTCCTGCCAGGTCTGTGGGAAGTACTACTTGTAGAAGAGCGCCACAAACTGATCCCACGATGGCTCTCTCTCCTCCTGGCCTCTGACTGCCCTGCACCACTCGTGGGCTACACTCTCCAACTGGTACATGGCAAAGGCCACGTGGCACTCTGCAGGAGAGTGGAGTATGTTGAAAACCTTCTCTATCTGCTCCAACCAATCCTCTGCTTCAAACGGGCTCTTGTTCCCCTTGAAGGAGGGGGGCTTCAGCTTTCAAAACTAAGAGAATAGCTCATGGTGAAGCTGCAATGGGGGAACAGGTGCGCCTCCAGGTAAGGAGGACTCGTGCTCAGAAGTGTCTAAGGGTAGTAGGGGTGGTGGAGGATCACCCCCTCCCCCTCCAGCTCGTCCAGTGCTGCGGCCGCTCCCCTGTCTCACAAAGGACTCTCCCTCCACATCCTTAGGGAGAGGTGGTGGAGGCGGAGGCTGCTGAATCTCCTCCTGCACTATGTCTCGAATCAACTGGGCAAGGTCCTGGGCCTGGTTGCCCGGAAGGAGGGGTGGATCGACTGCTGCCTCAAGTACGGCACATCTGTCCTCTCATCCACGCCCACGGCCTGCCCTATGAGCTCCTCGTCGAGTCATCTCTTACAAAGAGATGGAAGAAAAGGACAGGGACTGTCAACGATACCAAGTTACAGAAAGGATTAAGACTCGGAAGCGAAGATCAAGATAACACGTTGTGATGGCTATCCTAGCTACATGCACATGAGTGGTTACTTCCAAACCATTAGGTTCATTTCTTGGGATGACCTTGCTCTAATACCATCTTGTTATGACCCGGTCCCAACTCCCTATAGAACCCAAGATTGGCTCGCCTTGACTAAATCCCAAGACCTAGTCGTCCAACGAGAAATAACCAAATGCAGAAAACATTCCACAACCACACATGTAATGTAACTAAGTAAAATAGATAATAAGCAACAATGAAACTAGAATAGAATATCTCAAAGATATTACATGCCATAAGCGGAAAAGTACTGTTATAGACAAAGCCATCACAACTAGAACAGAGAGAATATAACAGAAACAGGTAATACATGCTAAAAGTACTCACTACTAACAAAAAGCCTCAGTAATGGAAAAGATAAAAACACTACAGTTGGGCTCGGCTGGGCCCAGCACCCTTTGCAACCAATGGCGCTAGTTGCTCAACTCCTTGACCTAAACACGATTATATAAATTTGTGGTCAGCTAACGTTGAGTAGAGTGGTGGTTAAGTCATTTACATGTAATTAAACACAAAGGAAACAAGCAGCTAATTAACCATAAAATTTTCAGTTATGTATTATTATTTGTTTCCGTTTAAACATTCATGCATTTCTGATTTAGTTTCTAGCAAGGGTCAACAACATTTCTTAAATCTACTTGTTCCCTAAGGGAACGATCTTGATGCGGTTTTCCCTGTGATGCAGAATGTACACATGGCACTCTCCTGGCTGGGAGAGCACCCCATGGTAGTCTTACACCCGATCTACCACCCCAGGGTCATGGCAGCGACGTAGCGGTGACTATGGCACACGCGATAAGCGCACGAGTAGCTATCCCACACTGACATACGGTCAGTCATTTCCGCTAACGGGTATGCCCAAACGTACAACACAGAACCGAACAGGGGCCACACCCCTCAACAGCCCGCATACTCTCACTCGGCTATCCCTGTTTGCCTAGTGGGCCTAACATGAGTCAGTGTGGGGGCCATTCCTAACCTCGGGTCCCAACCCAAGGGGTGGCTAGCTCCCCCCTACACGAAAGTGACAGTAGCTCTCCTCGGTATCGTGTACACGAGGGTCAGCTCACTTTTCACACCCAAGTCCATACAACCAACCAGCCCATAAGCAACATGTTTCCACACACATTAGATATCCATATCACAGTATTTGATTCCTTCTCTAGTTCCCCGTAGGGTTCGTGCACCAGTATTCGTCTTATTTCATGATATGTTGGATGTTTCCATTCACATTTCGATTCTCAATCGTAGGCAACTCGTGATTTAATAAATTAAGCAATCACCACATCACTTAACTATTCAGTTGCTAGCAGTAAAGACTTTAACATGTGTTTTAGAATATAACAGCGTGGCTCAAGTAATGTACATTCATCCTTTTCAGCCCTAGGGTTCATTTAATATCCTAGAGTTCAATCAGATCATTCTAATATAGCATGCACTTTCATCATTTAAACTATAATATTAAAGAAGACCATTCTACTAGGGTATTCGAGTGGAATGGGGGCTCAAACGGTAGATCTGTCGTCTTTGCAGGTCCCATATACACGATGAACTGGAGACTTATTGACGGAGATATTCTCGCTTAATAGAGATAGTCGTAATAAAATGATTCGTCGTTGTATTTTGTGTGGTTGAAAATCTCTCTATCAAAATTATAAAAACTAAACACAAGGATCAGGTCGTATCCACAGGGAGAGTTGTGCCTTATAAACTCACAAATATTTTCACATGAAATCTTATTGCAACAAGGGTAATTAGCAAGGTTATTCTTTTCCTGTTAATCAAATGTTAATCTCTTATTCATCAATTCATTCATTTTATAAAATAAGAGTGGAAGAGAAAGTTGGAGGGTATGCATGTAATTGTCACCTAATTATGTAAGACAGTAATATTGAAAATTTAACGTTAGTTAATACTCATTAAATAAATGGAAGGAATAATAAAGGGAGAAAGAGAGCACTTAGCAAGGAGAATAGAATAGAGTGCACGAGATAAATTAAGCAAACAAGAGGGCTACTCATGCAAATTTACTCATTAAACTATTCAATGATTTAAGTTCACAATGGCATTCAATGTAAAATGTAATTGGATGGAAAAAAGGGGATTCTCCCTCTCTCCTCCTTGCGCACGAGAGGGAGCACCGGAGGCCGTACTACACGTGGTGGAGGTCGGCTAGACCTTGGCTGTCACGTTGGTGGTGACATCAGGAATGGAGGCGGTCAGAGGTGTCACCAACGATGAGGAGGAGTAGCGGCAGAGGTGTCCTGTTGCCGCTGATGGAGCACGCGGATGGCGCGGATGAAGGTGTAGGCGTGCACGTGGTGTCGAGGAGAGGTCAACGACGTCGACAGAGTGGAGTGTGGTGGTCAGATGAGGCGGCTGTGCAGAGGGAGATGGCCGACGACTTTGGGTTCTTTTTGGAGAAGAAGAACTGTGTGTGAAGGTGGTGTCTCCCTATCGATGGCACGGTTAGCAAGAAGCGGAGGCACGGGCACATTGATGGTCAGTGGTCGCAGGAAGAGCGAGTGGTTGGAGGGTCGTTCGGAGGAGTAGCGGTGGGTGGTGGTTGTTGGGTTCACATGGCGGAGAAGAAATAGGGAAGAAAGGAGAGGTTGAAGATGAGGGAATGTGGGATGGAGGTGATGTTTGGTTTGAGAGGGAGAGGACGGGCTGCTGCTGTTTTGGTGGTGTTTGTGATCGTGGGGGAGGGGGCTACTTCAGCGAGGAGTTGGCGGTGGTGATGATGGTCGTGGTGGTTGGAGGGAGCAGCTAGAAGAGGGCGATGGGTCTCGGTGCGTGGGCTTGGGAAGCAAAGGAAGGTGAGGATGGTGGCACTCATGCTGTCACCACGAGTGCTCATGGAGGTGTGGTGAAGGGGAGTAGTGCACTTCAAGCCACCGTGTACGCTCTGGCCATAGTGTTTGCCCCGACCACAATGATGGAGAGGGAGGAGATCCTCGCATGTGGAAGGATGAGATGATAGCCTCCTGGATGACGATCCTCGTGTGACTTTATTCTCCTCCTTCGATTTTCCTTTGTCGGTGTAATTTAAGGGTCTTTAAATCCCTTACTAAAATTAGCATGGCCGCCGTTGGATGGTCAGTTGGAAGGAGATTTGACGATCGTGGGCCCTACATGGTTAAATTACAAATTTAATCCTCTCCTTGGCATGTATAAAATAAAAACTATAAAGATGGTGTAATCAAAGATGAATTGAGCATATAAATATAAATTAGTCATTTATGTAGGTTATATCAATTATCACCTAAGATATTGAAAATTAAGTACCAAGAAAGTATAATCGAAATATACTTTGGCCTATAATTAGTTCACTAAGGTGAACCCATCAAATACCCTCATGCCTAAGTTTTGTTAATCCCTAGCAAAAGAGAAAAATGATGAAAATGACCAAAAGATTTCTTCTTTCCTTATTCTAAGAATTTAGAGATCCAGACAATTGTGAAGTGATAGTAGCCTGTATAATGGATTAAAGTAAAAAGCCAACCTACATTTTAAACTCGTGCTTTACCCTTGATCAAAATTCTATCGGGATAGGCAACTTCTTCCCTCAGGGATAAAGCAGAAAATGATTTATAAGTTGACCTTGGCTTTTTGGCTTAGGTAGGAGATAGAGAGTAAAATGGATTTATATTTGGTGGCTTACACTCATCTGATGCTACATGTAGTTTAGTACTACAAATTCTCAATCTCTAGATTATCAAATGAGTCAACCCAGAGAGAGGCTAAAAACTATGCTCTCTTTGTGTTCCTTTGCGCTAACTCACCCACTCTTTTCCTTTTCTTTTTCTTTTTCTTCTTCCTTTTCTAAGATCACATATCTTACCCAATTTTGTAAATATACTCATTATTTGGTAGCCTCACATGGAATTTACACTTCAATTAAAGTCCTAATAACCCTACAACTAAGTTAGAGATTCTTAGAGATTCTCAGCCAGTATTCGAGGGATGAGAAATACTGAAAAATAGGTATGAGTCACATTTAGTGGATCGCAGTTGGTGTGTTTGTTGTTGCCTCAAAAACATTGATATAAAAAAAATGACATGAAGATAAAACTCCAAACTTGAACTCTTTTATTTTTCTCTTTTCTTTTTTATATTTTTCTAAATATAAATGTTTCTTCTTTTTTTTCTTTTGTTGCTATCTTTTTTTTTTCTACTACTAACACAAGATGACGCATACTTTTATTTATGAGGCATTATTAGGGATGATGACGGTCAAGAGGATATTGTGTGGCTTATTTAGTGGAAGTGCCTACTCTTGGCACTGGGAAAGAATGGATAGGATATTTATATTTTTGACCTTTAACACTATTGCCCTCCTTCAGCTGAGGACTCTATGAAGGATGGTCCTAACCATCCACCATAGTCAAAGTTTTATTAGGACTCAATCTCTGTGTATCTGCCTTATTTGGTGACTCTTAGGAATTCACACACTATTTGCACACAGGAACAACAAGCAAAAACTATGCCTAACTCTAAAGTATCATCCTCTAATTATCCAAAACTTAAAAGCCCTTGCATTAGACTTAGCGCACCAGTAGTTTCTCTACTTCCTCACAAATATTAGGTGGATCTAATAGAAGATAGTTTGCCTAACTCCCTATTAACTATCTAAGGGTTCAGTAGGTTAAAAATGTTTATTTATTTTCTTAAAAAGATCCATTACCCAGTCTACGTGCAAGTGAATGTACTAGATTCTAAACTTTGAAACAATTTAAGAAGAACTCTTCAATAACACCACCTTTATAACAATCTTCTGCTAGAGACTAACCAATTTAACTCAAGATTTTTTTTTTTTGTTTTTTTTACTAACCTAAATGCATGAATACTACCTAAAAATGCAAAA
Organism: Thalassia testudinum; assembly: GCA_037157565.1. Taxonomy (NCBI): domain Eukaryota; kingdom Viridiplantae; phylum Streptophyta; class Magnoliopsida; order Alismatales; family Hydrocharitaceae; genus Thalassia; species Thalassia testudinum. The sequence goes on along the minus strand of JAZHRO010000039.1, from coordinate 96,555,267 downwards.
TGCACCCTACCATGCCTAAATCCTACAATGTCCTCATTGTAAAATTAAAACAGGGGGAGAAAGGAAGGAAATCACCTAAAAAAGGCATTATTCTGGACATTGGGTTGCCTCCCAACAAGAGCTGCATTTTCTGTCGACAGCTAAACTTATAGGGAACCTGTAAGTCTGGTTCCAGACAGAAAGAGGTAGGCCCTAAAAATATGCGTAAAAGCACAGGACTTGAAAACAGGTAGCCACAAATGTTGGCAAACTGATGATGCAGCGTGATACCAAAGGCTCGCCAGCAGACATGAAAATAGAGAACCTCGTAGGCTACCTGGGGAGGTCTAGGAATAACAAAAGGAACATGAGAAGGGACCTCCCGAAATGGAATAAGTGGAGGATAACAAGGATCCTCCGAAGCAAGGAGGGGTTTAAAAGATATAAACATAATTATTTCAAACCCTTGAATGGCGAGACTAAAAGTAAAAGCATCAATCACACTCACCATTCTACCCGAGGATGTACTGGCCTGATATGCTCCCCAGAAAGAATGTACGTGAGCAGAGACCTGAGCCAAGGATTGGTTAGGGAGTGTAAGGGTTGTTTATAGTGTTGAGCGGTAATGATTAAGTCCAAAGAGGGCTTAGTCCGTGTCAAGTCCAGTTCCAATAACAATTCAAATTCTGTATTATTCTCTCTAATAGTTGTTGCGGCAAAATTCACATCACCCTACCTATCATTAATGATTTCCTCAAGAATCGGAGTCATATTTTCACCTTCCAGTATATGTGAACCAATGGTGGACTCCAAATCAAATTCCTTTGATGGTAGGGTCGAAAAAATAGAATCATTATCATTAATTTCATCCCCAGATTCTTTTGGTTCACTTAAGTTTTTGTCAGGGTGTATATGTGATTCACCAGTAAAGGGGGGTGTTGCTTTAGTATCCTCAATTATTTCTGAAGGAAGATCAATCTTAATGTTTTGGAGTAAGCCTCTATCACTCAATTCTTTGTTCTCCTCAGAGCATAAATCCTCAATTGATGCATATTGTCCCTGAGAGTCTCCCCTAGGCTTCTCACTATTGTGTTCGTCTTCCTCCAATATCAACTCCTGATTTTGCGGAGGATGATTTTCAAAATCAAAAGTAGGAAGGAATTCGGATTTTACCAAATCATTAATATCCTCGGGGGGTAAGTCCTCAAATAACACATAATCCCCTCGAAATTCACTCTAAACTCTCAGTCCATGTTCCTCCATTGGGTCATCCTTGTCCTCTAAAATTGACTCTTTATATCATTGAGACCAAAATTAATCTAATTCATCCTCAATTCCCTTAGGGTCACCTTTATTGGGCACATTTAAATCCTCAGAATGCTGAATGGTAGGTGTTGATTCCCTAAGTGAAGGGTCAGGATTAGGCTCACTAAGGGTAGAATGGGGTTCCACCACATGATTAATAGGGAAAGTGGCATGAACAATACGACCTTGACCTAAGTTATTAGGGGTAAGGAAAATACTGTCATCGGGGTCAAGGTCCTCAAGAGGTACCATCTTCCCTTTCTTTTGACTCAAATATAGCTCAGGTGGATAATCACTAGGATCATTCTCCTCTAGTGGTTGTGTCTCATGGGGAGAGTCTAAGTGATAGCTACTCAAAACAAGATCCTTATTGTCATTGGTTTCTTTAGAATTATTTTCATGATCATGGTTGTACAGGTAGGGATCAAAATCAATAGTAAGAGAGTAGCTAAGCTATCTAATTTCCTTGTTCAATTGTTGACTATTCCTCAACATCTCTCCCATAGACTCTATCATTTCTTTTTGTAGGTTTTGCATTTATATTATAAAAGAGGAGAGGCTACTATTATCAGATTGGGGAGGATAGTCAATTTCAAGCTCTGGTTGCCTAGGGGTATTGGTCTAACCTCGATAAGGAAGATCATGAAGGGTGGGAGGGTTGGGTGTTTGCAAACTAGAAAATTCCACTCCTAGGCTCCGCTCAAAAGTGGGAGTTATTGGGCTAGTACTCCCAAGATAGGAAAAGGATTGATCCCCTAAATTGTCATTGCATCCATCAAAGGATGGATATGCTCGGGACATGGGATCCTGATTAAAAGATGGGAAGTATTGGCTCTGATAATCTAAATGATAGGAGTAAGGGTGATCCATTTCTTTGAGCCAAGCAGATTTAACTCTCTTAGGACTTAGAAGAAATCTGAATGAAAGCAAAAACTTCCTAGAGAGTTCTATCCCTATCAAAACAAATGCAAACACAGTGGGATCTATTTTTAGTAGATTCTAGGTCTTAGAATTAAGTGTTCAATTGGTGTCCAAACAAGTTTTGCAAGAATTACGCTTCCTAGGCTGACCTTCGTTGGTGCCTACAATCTACTTGTAAGGGATGGACGTCTCGAATCGAGCCCACTCACGAGGAACCAAAGTAACTTGGTGGATAGGCTTGTTGATTTCCAACTAACTTCCCTTGTGGTGCAAGGAGGAGAGGTAGAAATTTATCTAGTGGCCTTATGTGTGATGTGTATAGTGTCTTAGGTGTGCAACACACATTTGTGTTTTGTATTTTGAAATCTGCAAGAAAGTCCTTTCGCATGCAATTAAAGTCATCGATTTTAAGGTCCAACCTCTTAGCAGTCCCAATTTCTTAAAGCAACCATTGAATTAATTAAATTCAGACACTTTAGTGGTCTTAGATTTAGGTCCAATGCAGATGCATGACAGGTAATTGATGCTCAAGAAAAGATGTACCTTACTCCAGCTTTCTTCAATTTAAGGACGTCTGCAATGCAATTAAGATAAGCTAGATGCTGCTCATTCAATCCTAGATGGTTGCCCTATAGATATGCAACTTCTAGTAGGCAGTTCGAATTTTTTTTTATTTTTTAATAAGCAAACAAGCCTAATTTAACTAAGTAACTAATATGCAATTCAAATAATTCAAATAAACCTATAATCTAAATAAAATGGGAACACGCTCCCGAAAAGACACTCCTGCATACAAGAGCGATAAGCAATAAAAAGTATTGGGGAAACGTTCCCAAAAATGCCCAACACAGGTTCACAAGATAGAAATTAAATGTCTAATGTCTATCTAGCCTGATCTAAGTCTAACGGAAATCAAATATGTCTCTGGTCGCCGATCCTTCCTCGACGCTCGTGGGATCAAGGCCTACAGGCTCCTATGATTATCTCTAAGGTGGTAGCAAGATCCACCAAGATGAGCGTCTGCTATGTCCGCCTTCTCCTTAGATGTACCTCACATAGGAAAAAGAAATATATCAATGAATATATAGCCCTAATTAGAAATTACTATGAAAAGGAAATACATGCGAGTTTAATTAAGATAGTCGTAATAAAATGATTTGTCATTGTATTTTGTGTGGTGAAAAATCTCTCTATCAAAATTATAAAAATCAAGCCACAAGGATTAGGTCGTATCCATAGGGAGGAGTTGTGCGTTATAAACTCACAAATATTTTCACATGAAATCTTGTTGCAAGAAAGGTAATTAGCAAGGTTATTCTTTTCCTGTTAATCAAATGTTAATCTCTTGTTCAATCAATCCATTCATTTTATAAAACAAGAGAGGAAGAGAAAGTTGGAGGGTATGCATGCACTTGTCACCTAACTAAGTAAGACAACTAATATTGAAAATTTAACCTTAGTTAATACTCTCATTAAATAAATGGAAGGAATTATAAAGGGAGAGAGAGAGCACTTAGCAAAGAGAATGGAATAGAGTGCATGAGATAAATTAAGCAAACATGAGGGCTACTCATGCAAATTTACTCATTAAACTATTCAATGATTTAAGTTCACAATGGCATTCAATGTAAAATGTAATTGGATGGAAAATAGGGGATTCTCTCTCTCTACTCCTTATCCATGAGAAGGAGCACTGGAGGCCGTACTGCGCGCGGTGGAGGTCGGCCAGACCTTGGCCATCGTGTTGGTGGTGACATCGAGAATGGAGGCGGTTGGAGCTTCCGCCAGCGACAAGGAGGAGCAGCGATGGTGGTGTCCTGTTGCCGTTGATGGAGCATGCGGATGGCACGGATGAAGGTGTAGGTGTGTACGTGGTGTCGAGGAGAGGTCAACGACGTCGACGGAGCGGAGTGTGGTGGTCGGATGAGGTGGCTGCGCGGAGGGGGATGGCCGATGACTTTGGGTTCTTCTTATAGAAGAAGAACAATGTGTGAAGGTGGTGTCTCCCTGTCGATGGCACAGTTAGCAAGTAGCGGAGACATGGGCACATTGATGGTTAGTGGTCGCAGGAAGAGCGAGTGGTTAGAGGGTCGTTCGGAGGAGTGGCGATGGGTGGTGGTTGTTGGGTTCACATGGTGGCGAAGAAACAGGGAAGAAAGGAGAGGTTGAAGATGAGGGAATGTGGGATGGTGGTGATGTTTGGTTTGAGAGGGAGAGGACGGGCTGCTGTGATTTTGGTGGTGTTTGTGACCGTGGGGGGGGGGGTGCTGCTTCAGCGAGGAGTTGGCGGTGGTGATGATGGTCGTGGTGGTTGGAGGGAGCGGCTGGAAGAGGGCGATGGGTCTTGGTGTGTGGGCTCGGGAAATAGAGGGTGAGGATGGTGGCGCTCATGCTGTCATCACGAGTGCTTACGGTGGTGCAGTGAAGGGGGGTAGTGCGCTTCAAGCCACCGTGTATGCTTTGGCCACAGTGTTTGCCCTGGCCACGATGATGGCGAGAGAGGAGATCCCTACAGGGGGAAGGATGAGATGATAGCCTCCTGGATGGCGATCCTTGTGCAACTTTATTCTCCCTCCTTCGATTTTCCTTCACCGGCGTAATTTAATGGACTTTAAATCCCTTACTAAAATTAGCATGGCCGCCGTTGGATGGTTAGTTGGAAGGAGATTTGACGATGCGTGGGCCCTACATGGTTAAATTACAAATGTAATCCTCTCCTTTGCATATATAAAATAAATACTATAAAGATGGTGTAATCAAAGGTGAATTGAGCATATAAATATAAATTAGTCATTTATGTAGGTTATATCAATTATCACCTAAGGTATTGAAAATTAAGTACCAAGAAAGTATAATCGAAATATACTTAGGCCTATAATCAGATCATTAAAGTGAACCCATCACCTATAACATTGACCAATCATGTCAAACGAGTCCAAAATCGCATAGGTGCGACACTAACATGTAGAGAATTCCGAACGGAAACCAACAATACTTCGTTTGCCTAAAATCGGCTTCTATTGGTCTCTGAACCAGCCAAAAACATGTGTACTAACCAAAATCAAACGTCTGGGGTGAGTCCAAGATGTCTTAAATGAACACAGTAGCTCACCTTGCTCTCCTACGCCTGTATCTATCATCTGCTACCCCATACAACCATGTGAGGGGGTCTCCAGACATATGACACTGCTCCCGATCGTTTAGAAGAGCTGTCAGATGTCTGACATGGTCTTCAGACGTCCTAAAGTGCCTTGAAGGGTGTCCCATGCGCCTTTCCAAAGCCTCATACCTGTGCATGCATGTGCAGGTTTAAACACGACACATAACCACCGACGTACATGCATGTAGGCTCATGCAGGGTACATAACTCACACTCTACATGCTATCAAACGTCCGGTGTCAGCTTCGGATGTCCTGCGGCTCCTCTAGACGTTTGGAGAGCGTCACAAACTTCTGATGCTGTGGAAAAATGACTCTGCAAAATGCCTCACGAAGCTCCTCCTCGCGAACTCCAGCTGCTGCAATCATAACAGTGGTGTCCTCCTCGCGTAGGTCTCCCCCTTGAGCGGCTTTTCCTCCCTCTTGAGCTCCTCTCCTTGCATGCACTGCCCCTCTCCTAAGCTCCTCCGAGCTCCTCTTGCTCCTTCCCTCACCCACGCTCTCCCTCTCCCTTGCCCACCCTCTCCCTCTCCTCCATGCTACTCCCCTCTCCTTCTCCCCCACTCACGACTGCAAGGGGATGGAGGAGAAGGTGCTCGTTGGTGGCAAGGTGGTGGAGAAGTGGAGGTGGAGGAGGTGGTGGTGGTGTGGAGATGGAGAGGGTAGAAGGGGTGTGGGGGTTTATAAAGGGAAGGGTTAGGGTTTAGGTGGGTCCGTGGGTTGTGGAAGAAGGAGAGGGTAAATTGTGGGGTTGCCCCCGCAAGGTTTTCTTCTTCCCCATATAGCCCACAACTAAAACCCAAGGAGTTTACAATTGCGCTTACACCCCTACCCTTTCGGGAAATTCTCGAACGACCCTTAGGAAGGGTCATTTCACTCATTACTTAATGGCTTGACAGTTCTGTTGCTTCCTTGTAGCCTTTGGTCGATTTGCTCGTCGAACACTCCCAAGCGTCGAGGCAGCGGTTCCTCTCAGCATTGGTCGCACTGTGGGGAGGAGAGGCCCGTGGAGTTGTGAGAACGAAGCCAATCCTCTTACTCCAAGGAGCCTAATGAAGAAGGTGGAGGGGAGCAAGGAGAAGGTGGAGACTGATGAGTCCATTTTAATGGACTATTATTACGCCTAAGTACTTCAATTCTAACATAGCATGTTTGTTAATAATCAAATTAAGTCATTAAATAAGTGCATGTGTCATTACTTAATTTTTTATCTATTTTATTGCATTTTATAGTATGTAATTATTTTATGTTTTGTTGCAGGAATAATATCGGGAAGAAGAGGGAGGAGGATCAAATGTGGAAAAGAATAGGGGGGTGGAAAGATATTTTCCCCCCACAAATATCTCCCAACAAAACCCAACAAGCGTCGGCTAAAATTAGGAGGGGATTTTGAAAATCCCTTGATTGGCGCGGGGGAGAGGAGTTAAGAGGAGGCGGAGCACAGGAGAGGAGGGTTATCTTCTTCCTCCCCCTTGAGGGGACAACCATCAATAGTGAAATTATGCTTGCATTGTGCACCAAGCCTTCCATCGCAAACGCCCTTCACCGGACAGCCAAGCCCTTCTTCGCCTGCCCTCAGCGCGCGCGCTCCACCGTCCATCGCTCCCTCCAACCCGCGCCCGCAAGCGTTGCACAGCTCTCCCACTACAGGCGCGCCCCCTACACTCCCGCCTGCAGTGTGCCCCCTCCAGTGCCACCTTCACTGCACCGCACCCACCAGCCGCACCAGCACCCACGGCTAGCAGACGTACCTGCTCCGGGCCCCGCAGGCATTGCACGCCAAGCACCCATAGGTGCTTGCCACCTTTCACCGCCCTCTACAGGCACTACAGACCAACAATCCTTCACTGCAGCACACTACCACTTGCAGCGTGCCCTCGCCACCAGTTCTCTCATCGCAGGCGCTCCCACGCCACCACCGCTCCGTGCAGGCGTGCACCCATGCGCACCTGCACCATCGCCCAGCGCCACACCCACCGTCCACCGCTTCCTCCAACCCGCGCCCGCAGGCACGGCACAGCAGGAAGCAGCGAGGCCGCACCTGCGAGCACCTACGCCAGCGCCCAGCATGCACGCACGCCTAGTGCACAGCCGCATGGGCTGCAGCAGCGGCCTCCTCCTCCAACAGGCCGACGGCTATCCTCCTCCGGCCGCCGCGTCACCGTTGTTGCATAGCCCTCGTCAAGGCGCACCTCCCCGTCGACTCTCGCGGCCAACCGTGCATGGCCGCACACGAGAGGAAGAGAGAGGAGAAATCCTCTGTTTTCTTCCCCATTAATAATTACATTCAATGCCATTGCCACCAAAATCAATTTTAATTTATGATTATTTTATTATGGTGAAATTGTGACTGCATACTCATACTTGCTGATAATTGCATGTTATTGATATTCACATGTTTAACATTGGTTTTGGGATTAAAATGTGCACCAATTTTCTCTAATACATGTCAATTGGAAATTACATAACATCGTTACATATTTATTGAATATTTCAGTGAGGAAAAATTTCACGTATACCCTTATATTTTTGAGTTATTGTGCATCTTCTTTCCATAGCATTTTATGTTGGATTTGATTATGGATTTCACACTTGATTGAAAGAATATGAAATAATCGAGATTTTATTGTATCATTGCCTCCCTGTGGACACGACTCGCTCTTCTGTGAGTGGTAATTCTAATTGTAATTATTTTGTTAAGCAGTTTTCCACCACTTTGTTACTAAACGACAGATCATCTTAATCACATTATTAGAAAGTGAGAACTGACTTATCAGAGACCCCTTTCAATCACCCAAAGAGGGGTCCAGTCAGTGTTCAGTCAACGCCTTCCGCTCGTGAGAGTTTGGATGAGGTTGAGGCAGAGGAAGCCCCAATGGATTCACTTACCACCTTAGGCCCTCCTGGATCTCCAGAAGGATGTGTTGTCCTCGATTCTCCACCCGTTGCTTCAACGGAGATGGCTCAGGAGGGTAGAGCGAGTGCATCCAGTGCCTTATCTAGATCAGCTAGTGAATTCTCTCAGTTAGTGCAGGAGGTGGCCATGGCTGGGGGCATCCTTAGTGGGAGTGTTTTTGCACAGTCGCACTATAGGCGGAGCTCGACGGAGGCAAGGATACTGGTGGACCCTTCCAGCAGATGGGAGCCTGAGCTAATAAGGCAGATGGTTGGATCTACTAAGGGATTCATTCTGGAAGCTGTTGGTGTAGGACCCACACTTAGTTGGGTAGTTTTGATCCCGGCAGGCAGTTCGGGCGGGTCAGGTGGTTCGGGCAGGGGGCTTAGCATGGAGAGGCAGGTCATCCAGCATTTGAAGGATGCCAAATTTTGTGTAGCCTCCCAGCCGAGAGGCATGAACCTTGATGATAATGTCATCATCAGCCATATCTAGCTTTAATTAGTCATAATCCATTGCTAAATACTCCTACATAACCTCCAAAGAGACGTAATTCACCGTAAATCCAGTCTGAGAGAATAATCACGGGGTTTCCTAGGATTAATTAAAGGTCAAATGGTTATAAATGTCTAATAAGTGGGTTCATGTAGACAAACGGATTTTCACGCATTTTGAAAAATTAAATGACATTTGAAACCCTAAAAATAGACATGCTTAAATAACTGAGATTTTGGTCAGGATAAAATTCATCCAAACCTTCTAAAAATCATAGAAAAATATTTCCTAAGGTTTGGTACCTTTGAATTGACCATCTGAACCTGATTTGACCTACAAAAGAGTCTCAAATGGACAATTACCTTAATTTGAGTTTTTACATAAATTACCCAGTCAAACTTGATCAAAATATAAATACAACTTCACCATCATATTCCTTGGGTCCAAATTAGGTTTGTACCAAAATTTGGGCCCAATCAGAGATCATCTTGACCTAGTTTGCATTTTGGTCCAATCTGACTCTTTCTCTTTCATTTATGCCCTTAACTTTCGAAATATTTGCATAAAGCCCCCGAACTTTGTCATCATCTTCACACAAAAGCCCCTGCCACCATTGAAGTCAAACCCAACCTCCAAGCAACATTGACTAACCTAAATCCTTCTCTAATGATAATCAAATCCCACCAAAATTGGTGGGATTGATGTTCACACGAAGATGAACAATCTGGGATCAATTTGGGCTCCCAAGTCTCCATGGATTTCTCGTGCGAACTCATGAGAATCATGGGTTCCTTTCCTTCAAGCCCAAGCCATGGAATCCCTGTTTCCTAATCCAAAGCTTCCCCTGAATCTCTATAAAGAGTCGGCGTGCACAAACTTCTCTCCTTAGCTTGTTTTGGACCAGATTCCTGCTTTCTTCCCCTCTCTCTGACCAAAATATCTGCAAGCTCTAGACCATAGCTGGCCGCTCTACCTTCCTCAAGTTCCTCCGCCACTCGCAATACCAGCGAGGGTCGTCTTCCCTTCTCTTCCTCGTCGTTCTCCCTCATCGAAGGTTTCTTCTTCCCCATGTCTGGCATACCACCGGCGTGGGCATTACCCCATTTAATTTGTTAGTTTATGGTTAGATTAGGTTTATTTAGATTTCTAGGTTAAATCCCTTTATCCAACACCCAAAACAACCCCTCGACCTCACTGCCATCCACCTTCGTCTCCACCTCCGACCGCATCTCCGACGAGGCTCTCTGCATGCTACACACATCCAACTGCCTCGCCACCTACTCCACAACCTTCGCCACAACACCACAAACAAAACCCCTTACCTATTCCACTCTCTCAACCATCCAAACATGCCCCCGAACAACCCACTATCTCATGTCCTACCCTGACTCCATTCGGCCACCATACACCCTCACATGGTACACCATCACCACCCACACATTCGCCGTGGTTCGGTGATACTCCTAAATGCTTTTGATTGGGCCGAAAGGCCATGTTCTTGCTTTTCAGGTTTTGCCCTTGGCCGCCATTAACGAAGGAGCTCCAAGATTTTCTTACGGTGCGAGCTCCAGGCTCCATCTCCAGGCTGTGCGGAATAGCCCTAGGACCACTTCCATGTGGTCAATTGAAGCCCCTGCCCTTAGCAGCTATGCCAATCAGAGGAATCTCTTTGCTACAGAAGCACGCAAAGAAGGGACGTGGTTTAGTCCGACATCGGAAAGTGAAGAGGCGTTGGCTGCGCATAAATTGAAGTGTCATCTGGACTTATTGCCACAGTACACCAGGGTGAGGTCCTGCTTACCCTTCACATACCCAACCTGCTTAACCTAACCCTTCACTCCTCGGCTGCGATTCACGCCCGCAGCCCTGGACCTAGGTATGCAACCCGCATACCTGATTTAGACCAGATATTTGAGAGAAGAGGAGAGGAGAGAGAGCAGGGGAGGGGTGGGTTTTGCTTCTGAAGGATTTGAGCGACACTTAGTCACTATGAGCAGAAGGCAGAAGCTAAGAAGAAGAAGAGGCCAAGGAAAGAAAAGAAGGAGAAGACCTAAAGAAAGATAAGAAGAGGAAGAGGTGAAGCAAGGCAGAAGAGAAGAGAGTTGTGCCTGAAGAAGAAGAAGAAAGAAGAAGACACTGTAGAAGGCGACAGTTAAGTCGTCTAATACACCTGCCATATGTCTGATTTGGGTTTAATGCTGGTACTATTGGAACATTTAACCACCTAAGTTGCACGGTTGAAACTACTGTAGCATCATTTGAATAATTAATATATGTGCTTAGACTAATAATTGGTGATCTAAATCACCATTATTTTATCTTAGTTATCTTTTTGGTCTTGAAATACATTGAGCTTCATTGAATACTTAATGTGACAGATTAATATTCATTGAAATATCATTATTGTGCTCATTTATACTTTAATTGAAGATTAGCATGTGAATTCCTATTTGCTCCTTGTGTTCAACCTCAGACTTCATTTCTAGATTTTCAAGCTCATAAATTTATTTGTTAAAGAGCTATTTCGGAACTTTACTACAATGATGATAACTTAATCTTAATCATCTCTAGATCCATTCAACACACCTGAACCATGTATTCTACAATTGCCTTCGAGCGATAAGCCTTGTCTTGTTTGCTCTTTACTTATCCTTTGGGGAGAAATTTTCTCCTTACACCCGCCCATGGTTCTGAGCAGTTCGAGCATCTCAGAACTACTTTTGTTCCATGTGGCGGTGCTCCCATCGATGTCGCTGGGCCTGGCGGGTCTTCTAGGGCGGTTGAGTTGACCGTAAAGTGGGCCGTGACAGCTATGACGGAGCAGCACGACTTTGTCCACCATTTGGAGGAGGTAGCTACCACTCGAGAGAAGGCGGAGAGGAGAGCAGAGGATGCCCTTCGCAAGCTGCAATTGCAGCAGTAGGTAGCCTGCCAAGTCTCCTTGCTAGAGGAGGAGCTGAGGAAGGCCCGCCAAGGTTTGAAGCGGATTGTCGCCCTTAGCGAGAATGGAAGAGAGTCTTATTGAAGCGCACAAGAGTGAAGTCGTGGCTCTGCAAGGCTTATCCAATCCCCTATAGATTTCTTGCACCAATGTCCTTTCCCTGAAGGAGGAGTTGCAAGTGTTAAAGGTTGTGCGCTCTTCAGACGTGGAGGACTATGATGTAGCTCTTCAGGAAGAGTGCCTTCGCTTGGGCATGGCCATTGGCAAACTTGCCGAGGTGTCGGCAGGTGAGGAGGTGCTAAAAGCTGATCTCAATAAGGCTTAGCAGCTCACGGAGGATTGAGGCAAGGTAGTGCTTGAGTTGGAGAAGGTGGGCCAGTCGGAGCTCAATCTTCACATGGTGATGGGGTTCTTCGCTACTGACTTGTCAATGGAAGAGAACCAGGAGGCCTTGTCAAGGGAGATAGGGAAGCACACCCTGGCAGTGGTACAAGCCCTACTTGAGGGCAAATGCACCTCGGTGGAGGAGCTGTGTGGATGGTCTATGGACCAGTTTTTGTTCGCGTATGATAGTCAAAAAGCTAATGGCCACATTGTGGACAAGGTTCCTATAAAATCGCCCGAAGAACAACCAGAGCCTGCGAGCTAGTTGGGAAGCCTAGCCCTTGAGGAGGAGGCGCCCAAGCCAGGTACGTCAGAGGCTACAAAATCACCAGTATAGCCGAGTGGTTCTCCTCATGTCGTCTCATTACTGCCCAAGACACCCGGAGCGGACATCTTCGAAGACTGGGAGTGAAGCCACTTAGCCTTCAAAGTGGTCTTGCTATCTTTTTTTTTTTCTTACCAGGAATGATGTAGTGGGCAATACTTTCAATGAAAGAAAAGCTTTTATTTCTATTTCATTTTCTTTTCATACATGTTACAAACGTAGGTTACTTGCATGTCAAGTATGAGGGATTGCTTCGCCGCCTAGGGTCTGTAATTTGTGAAAGTTGCCTACACTGTTCTTACAAATTTTGTAAGGCCCTTCCCAAGGGGCGTCTAGTTTTTTGCCCGAATTGCTTGTCATGGAGACTTCACACTTTCACAGGACTAAGTATCCTTCGGAGAATGCCCTTTTTCGGACCCACTTGTTCTAAGCGGTCGTGGTCGCTTCCTTGAATTTAAGGAATGCTTCCAAGGCTTCTTCACTTAGTTCGTCCATGAGGTCTAGGGTAAGGCAGATCTGATCATCATTGGTAGTAGGGTCGTAGAGTTGTGTCTGATAGGTGGGGAGGATAGTCTCAATGGGGTGTCGGGGGAAGTCCTCTGGTGTGTCCTATAGCCCCACAGTACGTCCGATAGCCCGTTGTCCCATCTCCCTTTGGTTGAATGGAGTCGATGTTTGAGCACTGAGATGATGGTGCGGTTGGTTACCTCCACCTATTCGTTCGCCTAGGGATGTCTCACGGATGTGAAGCATAGGCGAACATACCAGCTAGTGTAGAATTCCTCGAATTTTTTGCATGCGAACTGGTTGCCATCGTCCGTGACAATGTACTGAGGTATCCTATATCGAGCTATAATGTTTTTGCAGATGAAGGAGATAAACCTGTTAGCTATCGGGCTAGCCAGAGCCTCGGCTTCAACCCACTTGGAAAAGTAGTCAACTACCACTAGTATGAACCGCTTCTAAGTCGGTGCAGGAGGAAAAGGTCCAATGAAGTCCTTCCCCAATTTTGCAAGGGGATGGGTGACATTATAGGGACCAACTTTCCAGGCAGCAAGTGGTGTAGGGTAGCAAAGCAATGGTACTTATCACACCTATGGACGAAGCCTTTACACCGTTGTTTCATCTGGGGCTAGAAATACCCCGCTTGGAATAGCCAGGTGAAGAGGGCTTTATGCCCCTCGTGGTTGCCGCAAATACCACCATGAGCCTCTTAGAGGGCTTGAGATGCTTCTTCCTTTGTAAGGCAACACAACAAGGGGGTGGAGAAACCCTGCTTGTGCAATTTCCTGCCTATCAAGGTGTACCAAGAGGCCTTCAGGCAAAATGCCCTGGGGTGTGGTTCCCTTGGGGGTAGCTCACCAGTGTTCAAGTAGGTGACAATGGGAGCCATCCATGATGAGGATTGCTCTACTATGAATAGTCTGGGAGCAAGTGTTGTTGGCTCCTTCAAAGTTTGGAGGCAGATATCCTCCTCTTGGTCAAGTGGGGTAGCTGAAGCAAAGCGGGCCAAGGCATCTACTAGGGGGTTGTCAAATTGGGGTATCTAGTTGATTGAGATGGTTCTGAAGTCGAACAACTCCTTCCTTACCTTATCAATGTATAGGATAATGTTTGGATCCCTGGCTTGGTATTCACCATTGACCTGATTGGCAATCAGTTGAAAATCTGTGTAGAGCTCTAGTAAGGAGACACCTTTTGATTTGGCTACCCGGATGCCAGCTAACATGGCCTCATACTTCACCTGGTTATTGGATGCTAGAAAAATCAGCTTGATGGTGTACTTATGAGTAGCGCCATCTGGGGCGATCAAGGCTATGCTGGCCCCAAACCCGGCTGTCATTGACAAGATGTCTACATATAGTTTCCAGGGTAGAGTGTGGGAGGCGTCTGGGTTTGTGAATTCCTCCACGAAGTCTGCCAAGACTTTCCCCTTTATTGCCTTCCTCGGCCGGTACTAAATATCAAATTTGGCCAACTCCATAGCCCATTTTATCTGTCATGCTAACCCCGTTGGCTTATGTAACATCCACCACAGGGGGTAATCAAATAGAATGATTATGGTATGGGCTTGGACATATGGGTGTAGTTTTCTGGCGGTGTTTACCCAGGCTAGCCCGAGCCTGTTAATCACCATATACTTAGCTTCCACACCTTGATAGGCTTTTCTAATGAAGCATACATGCTATTGTGTCCCTTCTCACTCGCCGACTAGGATGGCGTTGACAATAGTTTGAGATGCCGCCAGGTACAAAGAAAGGGCTTCTTGCCTTAGGGGATAGGGGGGCTTCGGAGTGCCTCTTTGACATCCAGCAGGGCCTTTTAACAGTGAGGAGTCCAATGGGTGGTAGTATAACCTTTACCCTTCTTGACACACTCGAAGAATAGGAGGCACTTGTTAAAGGATAGAGACAAGAATCGACCTAAAGAGATGATTTGCTGACCAGTAACTGCATCCCTTTCAATGTGCTTGGTGGCTGAAGGTCCATGATCACCTGGATCTTGTCGGGGTTGGCTTCAATTCCTCTATTAGAGACTAGGAACCCCAAAAATTTATCGGTTGAGACCCCAAAACTACATTTCTTAGGGTTCAACCGAAGGTGGGTGTCCCTTAATATTTGAAACACCTTTGCCAAATATTCTAAGTGTTGAGGGAAGCTAAATCCTTTTACAAGCTTATTATCTATATACACTTCAAATGACTTTCTTAGTACTTTAGAGAAAATCAAAGTTACAAGATGCTGGTAAGTCACTCCAGCATTTTTCAAGATAAAGGGCATGACTCTATATTGAAACAGACCCCTATCAGTGATAAAGGAGGTGTGAGGTCAGTCGGCTGGAGCAAGGCTGATCTAGTGATAGCTACTGTAGGTGTCTAAGAAGGACATGTGCAATTGTCCATTGTAAGAGTCCACCAGAGCGTCAACCCTTGGTAAGGGGAATTCATCCTTTGGACAAGCTTCATTGAGGTTGGTGAAGCCTACGCACATGCGTCAGTTGCCGTTAGCCTTCTTCACCATGACCACGTTTGATAGCCATGTTGAATATAAGGACTCTTCGATGAATCCAGCTTCAAATAGCTTTTGGACTTCGGCCTTTACCGCTTGCCATTTCTCGGCTGGTTTGTATAGGTGTGCCTGTTTGACGGTGCAGGTGCTCGTACAAACCAGCTTGGCTTACTGTATTCGACATCATAAATGTGTTGTACAAACCACCCTGATTAATTCAAGTATACAAACCACCCTGATTTTTTATCCATTTATATTCTTACTGGACAAGCCTGTTTCATCCATTTATCAAGCATTTCAAATGGTGCTAAATCAGGGACGAGTCTACTTCCGGCAGATCGTTGGCGGACCAAGCAAAAATATCTGTGTTGGTCCAGAGTAGGAGCAACGACTCCTGTACTTTGGAGGGATTAAGGTCTACTCTGACCTAGATGAGCTTGCTAGCATTGTCAGGATACATCTGTATAGCCATGGCTGAAGAGCCTGGCTGCCGTCCCGAAGTCGCTAGTGAATCAATAATCGACTTTCTGCGACATGTTAATCAATCAGTCCATAATAAAATGCTGTTGTCGAGTTTTTATCCCCGCAACGGCGCCAAAAATATGATGCGCGATCGACTACGGTTCATATAAAAATCGTCGTTGTTATTGTAGTATATGTCACAAATATAAATCGTTATCGCGTCAATTATATTTAATTACATATTTTTTACTGGTTTATTCAAGGTCGTTCACTGAGAGACAGTTATTGATATACATCACTCTCTAAGTCCAACATTATTCTTTAATTCCAAAAAGATTAATTTTATATACAATCACAAATGAATGAATTAATGAATGAAAAAATTAACTAATTTATGTATTGAAATGCTTGCAAACATAAATATAAAAAAAGCATCAAACACTATAATTAAATATTATATACTATCTATTTATAACTTATATTATTAATACTTATATATATCTATAATAATAAGTAATACTATATATTATACTAACTTAACTTAATCTATTAACAACTATAGTAACATATATAGTACATACAGCGACAGATATAAACATCGCTAAACCCCAGTAAAGTTATGTACAGAATCCAAGGTAAAAACTAGGGTCTATAGTGACACTTATTCTATCTACAGTGACAGATAATTCTGTCAGTAAAGCTATACTATTATTTATATACATATATAGGTCAAACATTACCTATACTATGTATACTTATTCTTTACAGTATACATATATATATACATATACACTATACGAATATACACTTTAACTCTTCTTTCTCTTTTTCTTTATCAGGTTCTTCTTCCAGGTTTAACTCTCTCTTCTCTATTTTCTCTTCTTCTAACACTTAGTTTCTTTTTCTTTCTTCTCTTCTTAACTTAGCCGCTACACTCTCTCTTAGTTAACTTAATCACCTTATTAGGCCTTAGTTTAAAAATTAGGTTTATTAGTCGGCAGGCGGCCTTTTCGAGGGATACATAGTACCCTCATGGGTAGGACCAGACCTCCACTAAAAGCCACCCTAATTCGTTAATTAGGCCTCTTAATTCTGATTTATTCTCAGTAATGGGCTTAATCAATCCCTCGCATAGTGCATGACTTCCAGCCACACACCGCACACATCATCACATCACAACACCATGCCAAAGCCATAGCCATACTCAGATCAGAGGAAGGGGTAAGGGGTTTGCTCGCATCTAGTGCGTGACGACTAGTAAGTCAATGGAAGAGAAACAATTTATAGCACTCTATGTGCTCTACAATGCACAATGTAGCACTTTAGTTAGCGCCTCTTAGCACTGAAATTCCAGCGCACTGTTCTGATTTCAGGTTTTTGGCCCTTATTTTAGGGTCATAATTAATTATAAATTAAAATTAAATTATGGAAAATTAAAGTATTTACATAGTACTACATAATTGTGCAATTAATTTATAAAATTAATTATATTTACTATACAAATAAATTAGGCAAAGTTTCCAATTTATACATGCTGCATTTTGGGTTTTATTTTTTAATTACGTATAAATTAGTTAATGTATGGTCTAATTGACCTTATATAGTATTAACATACATATTAAGGTATTTAATAAAGATTTTTATTTAATTTTGCAACATTTATTTTGATTTTATTCCCAATTAAATAGCTTATTTTGGGTTGTTTTATATATAAATTAGATATAACTAATATAATACATTATAAATATAGTTAAATTAGCTTAATTTACTTAAAATACATTAGTAAGAATATACAGTATAACTTAGTTCAGTTATAACTTAAATTAGTAATTTATTTTAATTTAATCTAATAACTTAGCTAGTAACTTAATAAATTAATTATTTATTCTATATATATAATTAAATCATGGTACATGGTTTATTATGTACATTATATATACATAAATACGTATGTATAGTATTATTAGTAAATATGTTTATTTACAAGGTTTTATTAATTTACTTAAAGTATAGTACATATAAGTTAATATAAATAATAGATAATTATGTAAATAAGTTATATGCAGTTTTAAGTTATTTTAAATATTTAAGTTACATTATATAATATATACATAAGTTTTATATATACATTATGTACATATTTTACATTATTTACATATATAGCTTAGTATATAACTTATATTTACAAATATATGCATAGTATATAAAGTGTTTTTGTGTATTTTTGTGATTTTTCTGATTTTTATGGGTTTTATGTGTTTTATAGAGATAGAGGGTGAGAAAGAAAGAAAGAGATGAGATAGAGAAAACATTTTTGGTGCTTTTGTATTAAGATGTTTTTATTAAGTTTTAAGGTAGACTGAACCGTCACTAGTATGTTCTACCAAGCTGAGGGTTCAGAATGTCTTAAAACTTGGCAAGTATGTAAAAATTTACCTAATCTTCACTAAGACAAGTTTATTTTATTTATTTTATATTTTTTTATAGGATTTTTATTTAATTACAAAGCTGGCATATTTTAGGGTCTTCAAAGTGTTTTAAAAGAGAACTTAAGACCCTAAACTCTAATGAGTAGTTGGGATGGCAATAAAGGGGGATTAGTTATGCTCAACATATGATATGGAAGGAGTACAAGCAGTTAAGCATGAAATTCAACTTAGATTTTCATTAATTTTGATTTTGGACAATTAGTCATGCAAGTAAGCTGACAAAGGAATTGAAATTCAAATTACAAGCCATTCAACTGTAATTTAAATTCCATTTCAGATACATGAAAGCTTGCACAATTACTACACAACATTGATAACATGTCAGCTAATTTAAACACTAAAACCTAAGCCTACTGTCCTACAGAATCTTCAGCCTACTGCACCAACAATTGAAGCAACTCTTGCAGCTGCTGAAATCAAGTAGCTCCGACAGTAGCAGCAACTGCAGCTTTAGCTGCAACACAATGATCAACAGTAGCAACCAATAGAATAGCCATAACACCTACAGCTGCTGAAATAACAGCTGTAAGGTCTGCTACTTCAATTGCACCTCACTTCTGAGCTTCTAAAAGAATTTTAGACATCCTAAATAAATTCCAAATAACTGCAGCAGTGTTTGAATTCTGATATCATTTGCTTACATCTATATTTCAATACATGAACACCCGAAAATCAGACTAATTAAGACTGATCTGGGGATGTTTATCCACTGAAATCAGATCAGATCCACTTCTTTAAAATCTCCATAAAGAATCATGCAAGTGAAAATAGGGGAGGAATAAAATGCCGCCCCATTTGGGCTTTTAATTTGGATCTTACATTGATTTCTCCACTTGATCTCCTTGAACACCATTGATGGATGTTCAAGGCAATCATATGGATAGATCAAGACCCGTTGGGTCCTTGTTCAACCTCAAATCAATCTTGCTAATCATCATTGGCCAAACTCTCCAACATAAGGGTTTACTTAGATACATGCTCATCCATATAATCAAAATAAAACTCCAAACCATTGGACTCCTTGCATATATCTAACCAACCCCATCCAATCTCAAAAAGCTCGATTAAATCCGATAAAATCCAAATGATTTTCAGATCACTGATCTAAATAGTAACACCATTTTAAATTAGATCGAGCAATTCAAGTTGGATAATTAAGATCGGGGGGGTCATTGTGGATTTGCGAAATGAGTGGGAGACTGCCCTAAAATGGTTGTCGGTGCTAATTTCAAATCTGAGACATGAATTCCTTAGATCTGAAATTTGATCTAATGGCTGGGTGATCAATGAAATTAAATTGAGGGAAAATAGAATGCGGAATGGAACTATGAAGGGGAAGAAATATGATCAATGGAAAGGGTGTGAATTCGTCTCCTCTAAACTGAAATGATCAAAGGAGGTGTAATGCGAACTCTATTCTAAATCTACTCCTAAACTACACTAGTGGTCATCAGATCAGCTCTAATTACTCCTACTCCTAGAACAAGTAAACTACACTAGGAAAGTAGTAAATCTATCTAAATGGAGGAAGATGTCTCAGGTCACCCACCGGTCGACTGATGATAACGAATGGGGAGAGGAGACCAGCAGTTGACGAAGATGTCCAAGGTCTGCCACCCAGTCGACTAGCAGCGAGTGAAATTGGGGAGGGAAACGCCAACTCTATCATAGCTGGTAGAGGAAAGTGGGGGTGAGAAGAGTTGCAGGTGTGGATGAAGGGATCGACTCAAAGGGAGAGAGTTGATAGTGCGCACGCGATCAGTGGAGGTGCTTAAGTAGAGTAAGAGAGTGAATCAAGTCACCTTGCGGGTGAAATTAGATGCTAAGTGACGAGTCGATTGGTCGCTTTAAAGTCGTTTGTATTTTTATGTGGTGGAAAAATAGACTAATCAATAATTAAAAAAAATAACCACTCGCAGAAGAGTAGGTCGTATCCACAGGGAGGCAATGACGTATTTAAATTCGCACCGGTTAAAAATGTTTGTTCATAGTTAGTTTAGACGAGAAACAAGCCAAATTTGCCTTCAGATTAAAGTTGAATCAAGAAATCATGCTGAAATAGCAATTCTTAATAACTAGAGGATATTTTTTTGCAATGCAGATTCAATAAAATATCATTTAAAAGATGACAATGGCAGAAAATGTAATTATTAATGGGATGAGTACTATAGCAAAACAGGGGATTTATTCCCCTTGGCCGTGCATGAAGAGGAGTGGACAGCCGGAGGCGGGAAGCTCGGAGGAAGTTCTTTGGACCGAAGGCTTCGCAGCGGTGGTGGCGGAGAGTCGTGCGGTGGTTGGAGTTGGCCGGATGGAGCTCCGGTGAAGGTGGCTGCCAACGGTGGTTGTTGGTGACGACTGCGAGGGAGGTGCACGACAAGGTGCTCACGGTAATGCGGACGATCTCCGGAAGGCGGTGTGGCCTGTCACACCACACGCCCACGGTGGTGGAGGCTCATTGCCGCGGTTGAGGTCGGCGGTGGTGAAGTGGACGAGATGGACTCTCTGCACAGTGTGGATAATTGGGGTGGAGGCCTCCTGAGCTCGACTGCCTCCTCCTCTCTTTTGAAATCAGCTGCCCGACCAGATCCAACACATCTGCTCCTCCTTGATTGGGTTCTTCACTGTAGCAGCTGGAGGAAGAAATGCAGCCGTTGCACGTAGAAGAAGAATAAAAAATAATGATTATTTATATACAAACCCTCAAATTTTATGTTAACCTAAATTAATGCATGCAACGTACCTAATTAGTTAACTAATGTAATTCTAAGTTAATTCTAAATGCATTTAAATATGAATAAGATGCATGAATTATGTAATTAAATTAGAAATATGAATTAATCTATTTACATCCTAATTTATGCTAAATAAATGTTAGAATTAACCTAATGTCTAGGCACTTAAATACTTAAATAGCTCACAAATATGGGCTAATCAAATACCCCCATGCCTAGTTTTTGCTAGTCCCTAGCAAAATAAAGCGAAACCTAGCACTCCAAGTAGACTAGTCAACCCAATTGGTCTTCCTTCAAAAACATATTAAGTTCAGACTCTAGACCCAAGGTTCCCAAGTAGTTACTAAGTTACAGACTAGGTCGGCTAAAGATGAGTTGCAGGCACAAGTTTCCCTGATTTCTGACTCTACCCTAAAGTTTATTGATCCCTGAGATTAAAGCATCCGTGCCTGTGCATTGGTCTGAGTTATTTGAGTTAAAGGAAAAAGTTTTTTTTTTTAGAATAATACCTCAGATCAGCTATCAACATGGTCTATGTCGGATTCATTGTCCCCATTACCATACCTCGAAGGGTGCATGGCTTTCGATGCTTCGAGATAGCACCGCCCATAACGACCCCAAGAACTCCTGGCAATCGACACTTCGAGATAGTATCGCCCATGGATTTCTTAAGCGAATTCAGGCCTATGGCAATCGGCACTTCGAGATAGGGTTGCCCATGGTACCTGAACCGCACAATGCGCTTACATGCCCCTAGTAGGATGGATATCCTAAGAGACAAGCGTCGAGGAGGTAATATGTTATCATCGCATCCTCAGAGTGAGTATATACTCCACCTCTCCTGCGGCGAGAACTCTTCCAATCAAAATGTGTTTTCAAGCCTCTCCTAAGTCAAAACTAACAGAACCAAATCTCTTTTCAGAAAGAAAGAAATTAAGTTAATTACCAGACCAAGTGTGTGAAATTTGGATGCTTGGGTTACAAGGACCCGTAAACCAAAAGGTAGAATAAGACTCTAGGTACTACCCCACCTTTTAACTCAAACCCTAGCTTCCCTTCCTCAACCTCTTGAGGAATGGTCCACAACTTAACTCCTACTTAAGTTTTTAAGTCCACAAAAGGTCTAAAGCTAGTAGCTCATTTAGCTTCTAAAGTTTGACCCTAGAATTAACTTAGTCTACCTTAGAGTTCTAATTTGCTTAAGACTGCAAGATCTAGCCAGTTAAGCTCAAAACTCTTTTTTTTTTATGCAAATGTATGCAATGAATGCACTATGCTATGTATATCCCCAAGTACACCCCCCATGCCTAAAATCTGCAATGTCCTCATTGCATAGAAGGATATTACCTGGGTCAGAGCTAGGCTGAATAGCCAAAGAACCTGCAAATCAGGTTTAAGAATTGCATAAATAGGCCCTAAAAATGAGCAAAGCAATGTTGGCCTAGAAAATAGGTAACCTAGGATGTTGGCGAGCTGATGATGAATCCCGATAGCAAATGCTCGCCCAACTAAAATGGGAATGAAATCTTCCCAGGTTATCAGAGGAGGTTCTAAAGGATAAACAGGTATAACAACCTCCAAAGGGGTAGGGGGAGGATGACAAGGATCCTCCAAAAGGTATGGGGAAGGAATGGTGCAAAGATAAACCCCCAGGGTAATGGACTCACTAAAGAAATCATCAATCCATACCCGATACTCCATTACAGAAAATATTGGTTTGTTAAGCCCCCCGGTCATAACAAAAGTGAGCAATTCTCTAAGGCAAGGATCGTCTAGGGTGTCCAAGTTACGAGGTTGCAGGATGGCCATAAGATCTAAGTTGGGTTTAATCAGCTCGGTGTCCAACCCTAACACTCTTTCTAAATCCTCAATTACATCCCTAGTATTCCTTGCACCATCACATGTATCTTCCTGCTCTTCATCAGGAGTCACAATTTCGCTTTCAGATATAAGCGAATCAGAGGGTGACTTCGAAATGAATGAAGGCAGGTTGGAAGCAACAGATCTAGGGATTATCCTATCAATGTCATCCCTGGGTTTTTATTTTTTACTCAAATCTTCCCCGGAGTCTATATGTGAATCCACATAAATCTTAGAAGTTGCTTCGAAATTTTCTATCATTTCATCATGAGGAGAAATATCATCAATGGTTGTGCTAAGGAAACCTAATTTGGTCAAATTTGTGACATCCTCAGGGGCTAACTCTTCAAATAAGACATAATCACCCTTAGTGTCACTCCAAATCTTGAATGTAGGTTCCTCATATAACTCATCTTTCTCCTCATCACACAATTCATCATATAACCGAGGCTTAGAATCATCTAATATCTCAGCAGATCCCCTAGGGTGCTTTATCTGAGGTAAATGGTTTACATTGGTAACATCAAACTCCTCAGATAGGTCAATTTCTTTAGGGTTAGGTTCCTTAAGGGTGGGCTTGAGTTCCATCTCGTGATCAGAAGGGAGGGTAGGACTAACAACTTGACTTTGACCCACTTCATCAAATGTCACGAAAATACTATCATCTGGGTCGAGGTCTTCCAATGGTACCATCATTCCCTTCGTTGGACTCCAATATAATTCAGGTGGATACTCAACCTTATCATCATCTTCCTCAGGTTGCCACCTTTCTTCATCCAATGCATAGCTACTTTCATGTGTATCTTCCTCCCACCTAAGGTGTGGATCTCTCAAGGAAGTGTCATCTAATGGGGAGGTTTCAAAATCGATCTTCGAAAAGTAGCTATTCTCCCTAGAATTTCCCTCCAACTTAAAGTGTAGCTCTCCCACGGGAGATGCATCTATCGTAGAGGGCTGTACGTTATCCTCAATGGGGTAGATTGGGTGGCTAATTTCATCTCTTTCTTGTTGGCCTGCTCTCGAAGATTCTCCTAACAATTCAATCATTTCGTTTTGCACTTTCTGTATTTCCATCTTCAAAGAGGAGAGGTCATTTCTATCATGAGAGAAGTCAGACTCAGGCTTATAGTACCCAAGAGTGTCTGTCCAACCATTATAATTTTTTAGGGAGGGTGGGTTGGGTATTTCTATGGTGTGTGGGATATTGGGAAAAGCAAATCCCGCTCCTAGGTTCTGCTCACTGATTTGGGGCTTAACCAGGCCAATACTCCTATAATAGGAGTAAAATGGATCCCAATGATTGTCATTATGTCCATCAAGGGATGGACCATCTCGGCGTCTGGGATTGAGGGATGCAGAGTGGGGGTGAGGGTGTGGGCAAGATGTGAAAGGATGATAATCAATGTGGTCCATTCTAACTCACACCTCAATCAAAATTCCCCAAGCAAAACACAATTCAAAAAGGACCTTTTAGGTCTTTCCCAATTTAGGCTTTTGATTTTAAGTCAGATTGTAGGTGACAATACAATTTGTTCAATCAATTTACGCGTCTATTGTTGACCTACGGCTCGCCTAAGAAGACCTAGTTGGAGCTTAGGTGTTCTTCCCTAAATCTCAAATGGTAGAGCAACTCCAAAGACGGAAGATCGAGGGATGCAAGTAGGCCTAAGCCTTCCTTTGAAGCTGTGCTTTCGCGGTGCTTCTCAACTACCCCCAAAAATCTGTGACAGGGTATCCCCCTCTTTGGATTTACAAAACCTTTGATCTCAAGTTCCGAACACTTCAGAATCCAACGATAGGAGGGCTCTTACCCTAGTATTTCCAAACCTAAGGAGTGTCTAAAAGCGTGCCGTGGTGCAAGCGAAATAAGTGTGCATACACCGCAAAAGATTTTGAATTTTGAATCGCACACCAAGTTTGAAAATCAAATCCTTGGTTTTTAAAATGTCCCTCCTTTAATTAGTCCTTTTTCTAGAAAATATGTGACCACTTGTTTAATTTATTCAATACAGATTAGGTGGTCTTCGCATTAAGTCCAAATGCAATGCGTGATCAAGAATAGGATGCAAAGTAAGAGAATGCGTACCTTGCTTCCAGCAATCAACGATGCGAGAATGCATGCAATGCAAAGAAATAAATCTAGAGGTCACTCATACAGACCTAAATGGTTCGTCGTAGGGGCAGGCAGCTTCTAGCAGGCAGCTTATTTTTTATTATTATTATTTTTTTTAACTACTTATGCACAAACAAATCAAGGTAAACAATCCACAAAATAAACTAAAAACCTAAATCTAAAGAAAAGGAAACAGGCTCCCAAAAATTACCCAACACGGGCCTAAAATAAAATCTAGGAATAAACTCCTCAAAATATACCCCAAAACAAGGTTTTCAAACCAAATGCAATGAAAAATTAAATCTAAAGTCTTAATTCTACTCTAATCAGATTAGCGACTAAATGTACAATGATGATCGTCACGTCTTCGTCCTTCTCCTCCTTTGCAAAGTAGCTCGACCTATTTCTCCTCTAGCGACGTCAAGGGTCGCCTCTCACGATGGTTGATTTTTTGCACAAAATTTCTCGCACAAGAAAGAAAATAATAAATGGTCAAATCACTGTGCAATTGAGAAATAATCAAAATAAAATCAGGTGAAATTATTGAGTCTATTGCCTCCCCGGCAACGGCGCCATTTTGACAAGTCGATTGTTCGCTTTAAAGTCGTTTGTAGTTTTATGTGGTGGAAAAATCGACTAATCAATAATTAAAAAAAACAACCACTCGCAGAAGAGCGGGTCGTATCCACAAGAAGGCAATAATGTATTTAAATTCGCAACGGTTAAAAATGTTTGTTCGTAGTTAATTTAGACGAGAATAGAGCCAAATTTGCCTTCAGATTAAGGTTGAATCAGGAAATCATGTTGAAATAGCAATTCTTAATAACTAGAGGATTTTTTCTTGCAATGCAGATTCAATAAAATATCATTTAAAAGATGACAATGGCAGAAAATGTAATTATTAATGGGATGAGTACTGTAGCAAAATAGGGGATTTATTCCCCTTGGCCGTGCGTGAAGAGGAGTGGATGGCTGGAGGCGGGAAGCTCGGAGGAAGTTCTTTGGATCGAGGGCTTCGCAGCGGTGGTGGCGGCAAGTCGCGTGGTGGTCGGAGTCGACTGGATGGAGCTTCGGCGAAGGTGGTTGCCAACGGTGGTTGTTGGTGACGACGGCGAGGGAGGTGCACGGCGAGGTGCTCACGGTAATGCGAACAATCTCCAGATGGCGGTGTGGCCTATCACACCACACGCCCACGGTGGTGGAGGCTCGTCGCCGAGGTTGAGGCCGGCAGTGGTGAAATGGACGAGATGGATTCTCTGCACAGTGTGGATAGTTGGGGTGGAGGCCTTTTGAGCTCAGCTGCCTCCTCCTCTCTTTTGAAATCAGCTGTCGAACCAGATCCAACACATCCGCTCCTCCTTGATTGGGTTCTTCACTGCGGCAGCTGGAGGAAGAAATGCAGCCATTGCACGTAGAAGAAGAATAAAAAAATAATAATAAAATATTATGATTATTTATATACAAACCTTCAACTTTTATGTTAACCTAAATTAATGCATGCAATGTACCTAATTAGTTAACTAATGTAATTCTAAGTTAATTCTAAATGCATTTAAATATGAATAAGATGCATGAATTATGTAATTAAATTAGAAATATGAATTAATCTATTTACATCCTAATTTATGCTAAATAAATGTTAGAATTAACCTAATGTCTAGGCACTTAAATACTTAAATAGCTCACAAATATGGGCTACTCACTAAGGGTGTGGGTGGTCTTGATTTAAGGAGAGGATCGTGCGTGAGATAATATCAAATAGCGGTCGTTGGATTAGATCTGGGAGGATAGGTGACCACATGTGTCGAATTGCGCGAAGGTTCGATTCAAATCGAGCCATAGATCAAGCGACCAAGAGGATGAACGGCCATGATGGCTTGAGTTCATCGCGTGAACAGTACACGCGAGCTGCAGGTGGCTAGGGGTTGTTCTAATGGTGAAATTGCGCTGGAATCCCCCACGCGAAGAGGTAGAAAAACTACACAGAAGTCCATAAGTGGTTAATAAACATTTCAGAGCAGTCCTTAAGGCTTACAAATAGGTCCCTGTAGCTTACAAATAAGTCCCTAGAGGTTTTCTAGTGAATGAAATGTAATGTACTAAGGACATAAATGTAAATCTTTAATTACAAGGCCCTAATGATGTCAAAATGCAGCCAAGTTTTTTTAGAAGCTTAATTGAACATTTGGGAAGTTAATTATACTTTTGATTTATACTTTTAAACACATTTTTGTGTTCAATTTGCACTTGGATCGCCATTTAACATTTATTAATAGAATATCCCATTTAATGACCTAATTATGCGTTTTTAACACAGAATTGATGTTTTAGGTCTTTTTCTCTATTTCCCACACTTAAACCTTTTTATGTGTTAATTTGAAATTGTTTAACCTAGTTTCTAGCTTAACTTAGGCAATTTAGCTATGATAAGTTGCAACTCATCAATCAACTAGATTTATCTCCTATTGGATTAACTGGACTTGGTTTCTCTTCTTCTTCCCCCATTTCCCTGGCTTGAGGGGCCTCAGCTCCATGAATCATTCTAGTTCAATCCTTAAGAGCTTGTGCTTGACTATTTGATCCTCGTGTACTATTCCTACTCGGTGAGGAGACTGGAAAAGCATGAATTGGAAGTATGAAGAGGGGATTAAGTGGAAGGCATGGGTGGTCGGGCAGTTGAGGATGCCGTCGAATGTTGCTGTCAATTCGGCCACCATGAACATAGCCATTGGTTGAGGTGCCTATCCTCATCGTAGATGGACATGAGGAGGCTGATCTCCCCTTTTGGCATCACCTTGTGGTTGCCGAAGCCTACAACCGGGTGAGTTGATGGGGAAAGATGCTCTTCTTTGAAGCCCAACCGCAATAGTGCTCTGGAGAAGAGGGCATCAATGGCACTGCCTTCGTCCACAAAGAGCTGGGGTTGCTGTTGTCCCTCTAGTAAGAGTGTTACCAACAACGGATCAGTGTGCTCTGTCAGGTTTGATAGAGAGGCAAACAATCTGGAGACTGCGTGCTTGACGATGCCTCTTTCACCCCACTGAAGAGTAGGGAACATGCTACGGGCCGCCTGCTCAGAGGGGGTGAGTTACTAATCCGAGGTGACGTTGTCCCTGAAAATCACTTCAACCTCCGCTCTTGAAGAGGGTGGGAGGTGAGCGTTTTAGGGTAATCCAGGCATAATCGCCAGAACCGGTCGATGATGCTCAGCCAGGGAGAGCAGGGGTGACATCGCCTGCTCGAGGTGGCAGGCTGAGGTGTCGTTGGGCCTGTGGCCTTTAATAAGGACCATGTTGACTTCATGAAACTGCTGAAGCTTTTCCTTGTAGTAGTCTTCTGGACCCTCCATGGGCCTATTGCCCTTATCCTGGCCCTTACTCTGCCTAACGAGCTGGGCAAGATTTCCATGCTGGATCTGGGACTCGATCTAGTCCCGTAAATCCTGACAGTCTTTGGTGGCGTGCCCCCAAGCCTTGTGGTATTTGCAATAGGACCCGAAGTCAGCCTTCTTTTTCAACGGCTTGGGTAGGGGTAGCAGGTCTTTGTTTGTTGACCATACTTTTGCCAACACGTCTGCTTGGTTCATAGCCAGGAGTGTATTCTTCAAAGTAATCCTACCTAGGCTAGTAAGGTCCACTGTTTCGACCTTTGGTTGGTTGATCATTTCTCCGCTCTAGGAAGCTAGCTTTGAACATGTTGAAGTAGCTACCTCGGCGGATGGAGATGGGGGCAGAATCTCTCGAGACCTTCTTCTCCTCGACTGGGCCAGCATCGTCTCCGTATCCCCCCACCAGCAGGCTGCAGGAGCAGAAATAATTGTCCTGCTCCGCGAACGTTATGGCTTTATCCCAGAGCTCCACCATACCTCTGGGTGGGAAATCATCGTTGTCATACCAAAACCTCTGAGTCAGGAGTCCTGACTTGAAGTATTGAATAGCAATGGCATCGTGAGGCCACTTGCATTTGAAATATTGTGCCTTAAACTTGTCCAGGTAAGACCAGAAAGATTCTCTCTTCTGTTGCCAAATCTCTGACAGCCTCTCAGGGTTGTCTCTGACCCTCTACTGCCTAGCAAAGTACTCCAGAACTTATCCACCAGTTCTTAGAAGCACGTGATTTGTCCGATCGGTAGTTCATTGAACCACTCATGGGCCATGCCAGATAGGTAGGACGAGAATACTCGATAGAGTACTCCGTTGGGGTAGCCATGAACCAGCATTATCTAACGGTAACTCCCAACGAAGCTATTGAGGTCCTTCGTTCCATCATATTGGGCCATGACGGGCTGCTTGAATTTTTTCGGTAGGGAGGCCGTCATCACCTCCTTAATGAAAGGGTAGGTGGTAACGTAAGCCCATGGGCGTATGCCACTCATTGCGCTAGTAACCTGGCGGAAGATCTCAGGGATCTAGCCTGCGCTGTTGGTTGCCAAGTGTTGAGCCCCTGAGTGCTATCCCGAAAAAGGTGGGCGGGCAACTTTAGGCGGATCGGGAGGAGCCTTCCCTCTCTGGCTACTAAGCTCTCATTTTAACGTTTCAAGCTATTCGTGCAGGCAGGTGTTCTCATCCTCCACTGTACAACGCCACCTTTGCTATTCATCTTCAAGGCTCGATCGATGGGGCTCCTCTGGCAGGATTTTGCCGAACTCTCGGATCTGTTTGATCTCCTGGAGTTTCTTGGTGATCAAAAACTCTTCAGCCCTAAGAGCTACCAACCTAGCCTGATACTATTCCTCCCTCGCCTGGATCTTCATGAGAGGGTCTCGCTTGGGGGCCTCTAGTAGTCGGTCGGGACTCCCTACTTCTCCTTGCTTGGCCCGACCGGCTGAGGGTGTTTCTTGGACACCGAGACACTAGATTCTGCCTGGGACAACACTTTCTCGAGGCTGACGCGAGAGGAGTTATGAGTCATAGGGGCCATTGGAAGGATTCAAGAGTTGGGAAACGTTATCAACTAATAATCGCTTCCCACAAATGATGCCAATTGATCGGACCTCCTAAGTGATCGGAGGGTCTGACTTAATAATTTAAAGATAAGCAATCATAACGAGATAGGAGGGTTGGTGACCCAGTTCCACCACGAAAGAGTGTACATATGGGGGGAAGGGCGATGTTCCCAGATATTCACCAGATGGAAATGATAATACAATCTCTCTTTTTCTCTCGGATTGCCTGAGAGAGGGCCTTGAGAGTCTCTCTTAGCTAGTTATAGTGCTGGGATTGGTCCTCTTGCACGATCTTCTGATTGGATACACCCGTTGCTAGGGATGTATGTTGTCAGGTTATTAATTGCGGTGGCCATGCTATCATTTATTGATGGCATGGCCATGTTGGACTTTTTCCACCATCTCCATATCACTGGATGGTGTCGGATCCTTAGGCAAGTCGGGTTTCCTGGACCCACCTATATTCGAGCCTTCCTAGGTGTAGGCAGGTTGGATCCACCTACCTCTTTCACTTTCGGGTGATCGGACCTCTTGTTGGGCTTTTCACGGAGTTTTAAGTCTAAGGGTACTTTTTGCCCCTCATCAAGAGGCGTGGAGGATACAATTGAAATCACTTCCCAAAATCCATGGGAGGTCCAGGTTGAAGTTAAGCATCTTAAGGTGGTTCCATAAAAGTACTCTATTCATCCTTCCGTAGGATGCATAAATGGAAGAGAATAGGAATATTTTGTTATCAATAGAGCATTTAAGTGACGAAGCTTGAGCACTGTAATCCACTAAAGAAATACGAAAGGAGTTCATCTAGAAGCACCCAATGTTAGGAGCTCAAGGATCCACCAAACAATCATGAAAGCAAAGCGTATCCCTAATCATATCTCTTGCAAAGGGGTCAACAAAGGGCCCCATAAGAAATATGAGGTCAAAACGAAACTTAGATATCAAGGATTTAAGGCGATTAAGTGTAGGGAAATTAAGGATACCCCTACAATTCTAAAAAAGTCTCTTCAATAAGATAAAGCAAGGGACGAGGATCTCAATAACTCCTAGTCATCCTAGTCGAGTTCCTAGAGGACTGATCGCCATGGGTTCCTCTGGTCTCATTGGGAGAGTGTAATGCATGTGCCAAGTTCTTGGAAGGCTGAGTATTAGGAAAACTAAGGCAACGTTTGGTTGTGGGTTAGGAGGGGGGATAGGAGTTAACATACGGGTTTGGTAGGGAATTTGGGAGAAGCGTCATGGATTCCGAGGGAGTGGGGTGAGGGGGGAAATCGAGGGGGTGGGCATGGGAGAGAGAGATAAAAAAAAGTCTTTTAATTTTTAAATTAAAAAAATAATAATAACTATCCCATCA
Organism: Thalassia testudinum; assembly: GCA_037157565.1. NCBI lineage: Eukaryota > Viridiplantae > Streptophyta > Magnoliopsida > Alismatales > Hydrocharitaceae > Thalassia > Thalassia testudinum. The sequence goes on along the minus strand of JAZHRO010000039.1, from coordinate 96,523,899 downwards.
AAATCCACTAATTCTCTCTCATCTCTCACAAAACCAACATACCAATCATTAACAATACCACCAATCATTACAATCCCACCAACCAAACACCTTCTACACTTATTCCATTCATATTCTATCCCGGTATATCACTATCCCCCTACCAAACGCAACCTAAAATCCGAAAACCTGGAGAGCTCAGCATCAGACCTCAATTGACTATCATTTGCATCATTGCTCGATTGAATAAGATCACCGTCAACAATCTTGTAAATCATTGGCGGGTCAAGGTCTGATCATAGTCGAGAGGCGAGGTCAGCATATGAAGGTAAATACCCTAATCGACATTTTTAGGTGTATTGATGGGAACACCATCATGAGCCCTAACTAGCTCATTTTGACCTAGAAAAGAGAACAAAAGCTCCTACATAACCAATTGAAGGGCCTAATTCAAGGAATAACTGTTCTAAGAAGAAAATAAGAAACAAAGGGTAAAACTGTAATTTTACCATTGCAGTGCAACAACAAGATTTCTCAGAGGTTAAACATGGGTCAATTGGTCTTAATAAGATGAAAAGTGGGATGGTTCAATCAGAAAAGGGTTATTGTGAGATTTGAAAATTAAATGACATTTTGTAACCCTAAAACAAATCTACTTAATACAACAAGGTTCTAGTCAGGATAAAACTCAACTAAACCCTCTAAAATTCATGGAGAAATAGCCTCTAGGGCTTAGAACCTTCAATTTGGCCTTTGGAACATATTTTGACCTAAATAGGGGTCCTAGCTAATTATTTGCCCTAGATTGGGTTTTTATGCAAAATGTTTAGTCAAACGTGGTCAAACCTAAAATCCAACTTCACCGTTGGATTCCTTAGGTCCAAATCTAATTTGGACCTAAGGGGAGGTCATTTTGACCTACTTTGCAAAACAGTCCACCCAATTACATTTTGACCCCTAGCTTTTGAAAATCATTGCGTAGACCCCCTATCTTCCTCGCCACTCTTTGCAATTAGGTCCCTCCATTACAGCGGAGGAGTCCTACTCCGGCGAGGATTTGAGGAGGATTTCTCCCTGATTCCTCAAAGATCTCTCAGATTTGGAAGGGAGATTCTCTGAGGAATTCCCTATCATCTGAATGCAATCTCCAGCCTTGATTCGCACCCAATCTCTCGTGCGAACGCTCGAGAGACATGGGTATCCTTCGCACATTCCTACTCCGGTGAGGATTCTTGTGCTTGGAAGCTTGCCTTCCAAGCACAAGGACCTCTGCTAGTAGCTATAAAAGGGCCCCCTGTCCTTGCTGCTTAGATTAAGCTTGATTTGGCAGTAGAAAACCCTAAAATTCTTCCTCTCCCATCTCCAGCCAATAGCCTAAGGCTCCGACGATCTCTCCTCCCTCTTCTCATCACTCTGCCACCATACCAATGGCAAAGTCTTCTCCGCCTTGCTCCTCCGCGTTGTGCCATACCTGCGTGTACTTCTTCAACCCTCCCGTCATCGCCGCCTCCTCATCTCAGGGCTTTCGTCTCTGACGACGGCAAACACGCGTCGCTCGCCCTCCATCTCCCCCCCTTCGTCCAAATATCCTCAGTTAAGTTTCTCTCTCCCTACCTTTCACTTTCCCCCTCTTTATTTCACAAAATCACCCTCGATAGCCACAGACCACCTCCATCTTCCTCATCTCTGGCAGACCACTGGCGAAGGCGCATCCACTGCTCCATGCACTCACACGCCTTGCCACCTACCGCAGAAGCCCCACCATCATCCACTGATCATCACTCGCCCCTTCACTCACTGCCACACGCACTCCACACTCTCCTCGAACACATGCACTTTCATGGCCATAGTCCGACCTAGGCACGCACGCCTAGGCTGTTCTACGCCACGCCACCCACTACATCACCTTCGTCGTGTCATGGAGAAGCTACCTACGTGTGCTTTAACAGGGTTGTGAGGCTGTATTAATGATTTGCAGGTTCGACCCCCTACCGCCATTGGAGCACGAGCAAAGCTTGCTCGCAAGCTTGCTCCAGGTCGCGTTGCTCTAGGAAGAAGAGTCCCAGGTGCGGGGAAACACTCCACGAACCTTTCGCACCCAGTAATCGAAGCCACACCGACCACAACTACAGCAATTGAGCAGGCATTCTCCCTACACGCATGCAAAGAAGTGGGTGGGACTTTAGTCCTACCTCGGTAGTTTTCAGCGCAGGTAAGTGGTTTATATTGTTTTTGTGTTTTAAGCTCTTCGCCTCAGATCACAGGGTGAGGTCCCCTCGCCCGCTCACCCGCCTTGTCCGTGACCCACGCTACGCGGACCTGGCTGCCTAACCCATTTACCCTGCACTCCTCGCACACCACCCATGTCGGTGTGCCTGGACCCAGGTGCGCTTGACCCGACCCGTATACCCGATTGGATCTGGGAGAGCGAACCCAAGAGAGAGAAAGAGAGAGAGTGTACGCGGGAGATGGTAGGGGTAGGTTTTGCACTCGTTTGTGCAAGGAAAGAAGGAAGGAGCTGCGGGAAGGAAAGAAGGCTAAGGGCAGGAGAGGCTAAGGAAGAAAGCTGAAGACTTGAAGGCAGAGGCTGAAGAAGAAGGAGCTTAAGGAAGGAAGGAGAAGGCACAGCTGAAGGAAAAGAAGAAGCTGAAGAAAGGAGCCGCAGAAAGAAAGAAGCAGAGGCAGGAGACAGAGAAAGAGAAAGGAGCCAAAGCCAAAGAGAGAAGGAGATCAAAGGTAGAATACAAGAAAGAAGAAGAGAAGGAAGGAGCCGCAGAGAGAAAAGAAGGTTGAAGACAAAGAAGGAAAGAAACAAGGCCAAAGACAAAGAAGAGAAGAAGACAGAAGAAAAAGTAGCCACAGAGAAAGGAAGAGGAATCAGAGGAAAAAGAAAAGAAAGAGAGAGAACAGACAGAGATCAATTCTATTTCTTTTTACATCTCTATTCTTCTCTTAATCATTTATATATATTGAACTTAATTCTTTTGCTTCATAATATTGTTGAACATCACATTTTATCAATTTGAGATTGTGTTCTTAGTTTTTGAAATTCCAATTTGCTCCCCGTATTTGACCTCGGATTCTAAATTTTTCGAGTAATAAATTCTTATTTGTTTACAAGGTGATTTCAACTATACTACGATGCAGTATATATTCTTTATAAACTGATCTCACCTTCTGGTAAACACATATCGAATTCTTCAACCCATCTTAGGGGAAAGCATGTTTGACTTTCATCAGTCAAAGGGACTTTAAATGGAGATCATGACAAGTTTGAAATATAAGACCCTTAAGAAGAAAACACATGAAATGGTTGCATGCATGTTGGATTCTGGCACGAAGTAATAATCTTTGGGAGTCACTAAATCGCAAAGCGAAAGTTTTCCAAACGATGAAAATCGAAAGCATTGTCTACCTCACTATCATTGGACGTTGTAAAACCTCAAAATCCATCGCAATGCAAGAAAAAATTAGTCAAAAACGGACAATACATAATGATGTCACTCATCACAGGATTACTATCGTCACCATAGTGATTAGAGGAAGAGAATCATTTTCACTTGTGCTAAGGAGGATGGGTCAAAGGTTGTTAGGCAAAAACCATCATTCCCAACAAGTTACCCTGTGTGGGAGGACTAGGGTCGCTTGCATCAGTGAAGATGATGACGGTGGGCACACCCCATCGGCAGACCTTCAACACCACATGACCCTCCCAGAGAAATAGAATAAGTTATACATGCTGGAATACTACAATCATAAGCCACACCAAGGTTTGCTAGTGGGGTATCTAGAGTAGAAACTTTCCCAAACGAAGGAGGATCTTCCTTCGTACCCCTTTTTGGAGGATCCTTGACCTCCTCACCATAGAGAGGGGGTGGATCTATCATTATTGGAGGAGGGGGAATCTCCTCCACGGGAGAGGGATCCTTTGGAGTTGCATTAGGTGAAGACCTCTCGATCTGGAGAGAAACCTTTAGGACCCACACTCAAAAGAAGTGAACAGGAAAATATGAAATGGCCAATCTTGAGACAATGAGCATAGCATAGAGTTCAAAAACAAGTCACTGCTTGATCTTATCTCCACCATTAAAAATCCACACGAAATTCGAACGCACAGTAAGTAAATCTATTTGAACACACACAGGGGGGAACCTAGGTTTGAAGCCCTAAACTGTGTTGGGATCAACACAAATCGGATTACCTAACTTGTAGGTAATTGACAGAAGGGCATTAGGGTGGACCAAATGAAGGTTAAGGCTTAGGAAGCACACCCACACAGGCACCCTAGTAACTGGGGCATCCATCCAAAAGGGGCCTACCGAATGAATTGCAAGCGAATGAGGTCAAGGATAACAGATTCACGCAAGAAAATCTTGCAGAAATCAACATAGGAATTGCAGCAAATCAATCAGTGGTGAAGGTCTTAAGAGACAATCGAAAGATTGGGCAAAACCTTCACCTTGTTAACAAGGAAATGCCTGAGGGACTGAAGGGAGGACTTCTGTCCCCAAGATTGCACCACAATAGACAAAGAGAAATCTTGGCTCAAGTCACGAACCTTGTTAGAGGAAAAGGAGGTACATCACAGGCCCTCCTGGACCTCCAGCAAGAGAACCTTCAAGGAAAGCTTAGTGACTGGAGGAGCAAACAAAGGATCTAGATCCGTTGCAACCGAAACATAAGACCTCTCTAGTAGCAAGGGCTCGGATGCCAAAGGGGTAACCTCCATGGCCATCAGAGTAGACCAGGAGGCTACCCATTAGTGAGAAACCCAAAAGAACACAACAACAAGAAAGCAACACACAATCAAGGAAACAAACAAGCAAATGCAAAGAGCACTCCTCTCAAACAAAAGAGGGTTGATAGAACCAACACAAACACAAAGGCAGCAACAGCGCAAAACCCCAGAGGACCCCACAACAAGGTGTACAAGCTTGTTGCAAGCCATAAAAGGGAAGGGAGAGGCTACACCCAAGCAGAGGGGGAATTCACACCAGAAAAGAAGGAAAAAAGCTCAAGTAGCACAACAACAAACAAACAATTGAGAAAAAGTAGGGAGCACACCTCCCAGAAAAGAATCAAACACGAAACAACGAAAAACAATAGTGATACAAAGAAACAACAAAGCAAAACCCCCAAAGTACCCCACAAAGGGGAAAGGCAAGGAGAGCTCTCCAAAAGCCCTAATGAGGGGAGGAGGAGACTCCGCCACAACAACAGGAAAGCATGCACAACAAAAAGAAAGAAGAAAAAAGAAAAAAAAAGTAGAAAAGCACAAATCAAAAACCCAAAAAGCCCTACCTAGCCCATAGTTGGGCCTCAGTATAAGGCCCTGCCATAGGTGAGGGGCTTCTCAACCCCCCTTCGAGGGGAGAGGAGAGGACAACACCAGAGACAAGGCAAGGGAACATCGCAAAAGGGGAGGGGAAAAGGGGAGAGAGAGCCAAGAGAGGGGAATGGAGGAGAGGAGCGAATGTGGCGATGGAGAGGAGAGGGGGAGAGATTGGGAATGCTTAGCCACAGACCATTGCATATTAGTCAGTTTTGTGGCTATTATATATACTAGTATTGAGCCTGCATATTGTTGCGAGAGTGCGAAAGTCAAAATCATACCAGAACTCTATTATTATTAAGAAAAATTATTACAATATGAGCGTGAGAGAGCTTAGATAGGGATAAATAAAAAAATAAATGAACAGTGGCATGACTAACATGCACAACATCTATTCAACAGGTATTTATATCATGTGCAAGGCAACCTCACTAAATAAATTAAATATATCATTGTATTTTAATTTTTAATCATTGTATTTTAGTTTTCCATCAAAAAATACCGATTGAAAAGCAAAATACACCAATTGAAATAAGTGATAACACGACATTTTGGGATAATAATTCTACTAATCGGGGTTTATCTTAAAGATAATATGAACAAATAGCACATCATAAATGGGCATGGGAGCATTACATGCATCGCACATTGAGATTGCTTATAAACCAGTGTTAATGGCCATTTGCACAAGTTCATGTCAAAACAGGCCTCAGATGAGCAATCGGACCGCATAAATGGATTTAGAACGACGAACGAAGTCCAATGAACTCAAAATCGACCAAATTCGACATCCAGAGCTCTCAAAACAAGCCTAAGAAGTTCTGGCCATTGATCTGATGATCAACGGCCCACGTGCAGCCACGGGGCACCATTACCGCGTGCCTCACTCGCACAGCATGCCCCAGCTTCAACACGTAAAGTGTTTTAAGCCGTCCGATCTTCGATCGGACGGCTGAAAGCGCAAAAGCCTCGCCCGCACCTCCCTAGCGCTCACGTGCCTTCGCAGCTCTAGCATCAAATCTCTACCATCGATTTTCCATCCAACGGCTACCAGCGCCCGCTCCATCGCAGCAACCGGGTGACGTAGCGCAGCGGGTAGCACCTCATCCGCGAAGGTAGCGGCGGTTGTTCGAAACTCCACGCGCTGCCAAATTAACTCCTTACACGGGCGCGGCTGACCAAGGCCGTAGATCCGGGCGCGAACAGCATGGATTGCATCCACGCGGCACCTCCACATGCAAGCAGACGCCGACGCCAAATTTCACGCATGCTTGAGGCGCGATCTGAGCATGCTACTGCGAGCAATCACGACTGTCTGATCTTTGATCGGACGGTCCATGACGTGCCTTCGTGCGTGTGTGTTAAGAGGTGTCGTTATAGTTACACTTGATACGTCGGTTTTAAAAGAAGTAAACGGAGGTGAGTCCGAGTGTCGATCTCAGGGAGGCGTGGAAATCGGATTTTGTTTACCACTTGTTGTCACGAAAAAGGCGGAGTTTTGCTTGCGAAAGAAATGGTTTTGAAAAGCGAGAGATAGAGAGAGTTTAGGGTTAGAAAGCTCTTTGGTTTTGATCATGCACTTTAAACAGAAATTAAAAAGGCAACTAAATGAAAAATAATTTCATTAAACATGCATTCATAGTTCATGGTTTACAATATTAAATACATGCTTCAACAAAAGTAAATGAAAGCTTAAAAGGGAGAGAGAGAGGTAGAGAGAGAGTGGAGAGCGACGAGGCAGCCACGGCGGTGGAGGAGGCTCCGTCGGCGGCTCGTCGTCTCCGGCGATTACAAGAGTGCCTAAGACTAGCTAGGAGAGGAGTGGAGTAGTTGCAAGTGGGAGAGGATGCCTTGAATGGTGGTAGAAGGGGGTTTAAATAGAGTTAAGGGCTTCCTAAAAGAAGAATGTGCTTTAGCGACATCCAGAACGTCGCTAAAACCGCTTCCATATACGTCGGTGAAGGTCTTCTGCCGCCGGTCAGCCGCCCGCCCCTCTCTCTCTTCAGGCGCGATCCGTGGACATCGAACGAGAGCCGTCCGATTGATGATCGGACGGCTGAGATCCTCCCGCGCCTGCGCTAGGATCGCACTTCGGGCGTGCGTGCGCGCGCGCGTTTCCGCCCGGCGTGCGCGCGCGCGTGGGAGGTGGGGCGCTGTCGTCGCGCCGCGTGGCACGATCCTAGCCACTCGCTTCTGATCGCGTGGCTTAATTTTGCCGCGCCCTTCGCCCGCAGATGATTTTCGCTCCGCGCGAATCGAACGCGCGTCGCCGCAACGCGGGCGTGCGCGCTAACCGTTGCGCCACGCCCGCGCTTTGTCGCGGCGACCGCGGGCGAGCGCGCGGATCTCGGCCGTTCGATCGAAGATCAACGGTCGAGATGCGTCTTTGGCTGGCTTGGGGGCGTGGCGACGGCGGGGGCGGGGCGACGTGGCACGTTCTGGGCCGTTGATCTCCAGATCAACGGTCAGGATTTCTTGGGCCCATTGTGGGAGCTCCGGATGTCGGATTTGGCCGATCTTGAGTCCGTTAGACTCCGTTCGTCGTTCTGAATCCATCCGTGCGGTCCGATTGCTCATCTGAGGCCTGCTTTGACAAATTCTTTACACAAATGGCCATTAATACAGTTTATAAGCAATCTTGGTACTTGATGCATGCAATGCTCCTATTCTACTTTATGTTGTGCCTTTTATTCTAAATATGGGCCATATTTAACCTAATTACTACCCCCTTGCGTGGTGTTATCATACCCCCATGCTTACTCCTTGCTAGTCCCTAGCAAGGTTTATTCTAGCCTTTATTTCTTTGGCGAATTCAAGAAGTAATTGCTCAGGCACTTCGTTACTTGTCAATAAGAGGAACTATACGAAGATCTTAATCTACAAAGACTAAGCAGTGCCCGGGTGTCTGCCAAAATACGAATCGCATGAATCCTTGCTTTGTATATATAACTATACTTATGTATACGTATATATCTATATATGTCTTTTTAGAATTTTTTGAATTCAGTGTGGGTTGGTAACTTTTTACGGCTACCCAACCCACCCAAAACTCGGTCAAAACCCTAAGTGCTAAGCATCTTGGTGTGAATGTTGTGATAGACTTACTTAACGGTAATTGAGACAGACTTCGAGTTTCTACGCCTCTAGGTGACTGGAAAAGAAAATAAATTTTTGCCTGAAGGTGTATTTGTTCGATTGGTAGCTTTCTCCCTACGTTCATTTTACTTAGGGTCAACACAAGGATTTCCAGTGTATATCTCCCCGGCTTGTATTACTTCCCCGCTTCTTCCTTAGGTGTTTTTGGTCTTCTTTTTTTGTGCAATTATTGAGCTGGGCTCTGGACAACCGACCAATGGGCTGTTACCCACGATCACTTGCCAGCCATACTTGTGCGATGAAGTGTGGTTTATTTTCTTTTCTTCTTTTTCCCCTTTTTTTTTTTTTAATTATTATTATTATTATTATTATTTTTACGTAGGTGGCTTCCCTAATCTCAAATGTACCTAGAGGCAGCGAAAAAGAAATGGCCTGTGGCTGGGTTCTGGACAACCTGCCAATAGGCTGTTACCCACGACAACTTGCCAGCCATACCACCCTAGAGAGTTCATTAGCTACCCAATTTCTGTCAAAATCTCCGAGAAGTGAGTCTGTGCAGAAATGTGTGTAGATGCTTAGACTCAAAGTTTTCCTGAGTTAGAGGATGAGTTGATAAGTCGTATACTTATCACCTTATTTAGTAGGTGGATTAGAATAGCTTAAAGTTGCCAGGACTCATCGCTAAATCTATATTTTAACGGACACCAGGGCTGATTAAGCCTGAAGGCCTGAAAAGTCTAAGTGTTTAAGTTCTTTTTGTATTATTTCCCACTATTGACAAGTTTCTAATACCTAAGTTTTTCTTCCTAAATTCAAAATTTTTTTTTTTTTTTTTCATTCAGACTGATTAATAAAGCTCAGGATTATGCAATTTACCATCCCCCCCATGCTTAAGTTGGACAATGTCCTCATTGGTAGATTCATGGATGCAGAAGGGTTTAAAAAGATAGTACCTGAGTGACGTAGACTACCAGATCAGTCTGAATCCGCTGGGTTGCCTCCCAGGAAGCGCTGAGTTTAACGCCTCCAGCTGGGCGGTGCACAAACAGGAATGACTTGGGTCAAGAAGGTATGTTCAAAATTAACCAGACCCAAAATCAGAAGTCCACAGATGCGGATAAGGTTGTGGTGGAGTCCCGTTCCTAAGGGGCGGGAATTCTGTAACAGATATATCATGCATGCCCGTGTCAGATCCTCTCTTAGTTTGTGGGCATGCAAACAAGTTGCTGTGGACGAACGCACCCCAAATATGACATGCCAAACACTAAAGATGTAGGTCTTATATTCAGCTTGTGTCCCCATAAAATTGTAATCCATCGAAAGTGTATCAATTCTAGTGCATTCGGGTTGCGGGATCTTTATTCTGGTAGGGCAAGTAACAAAGTCCAGAGTTTCATACTAAGCCCTACAACCAAGCATCAGTCTTCTCTTCAAAGACGAATCCATCTCTTCCGCAACTATGATTTCATTGCTCATTCCCTCCAAGCCCTTGATCTCAAGAATATTTTCTTCAACCTCCTTTGTATCAGATTCACTGTTTGGGGTTGCATTAGAGGTAGGGTCAATTTCATCCTCTAGATCATATTCTTTCTCTCGGCCCTCCTCCAAATTGGTGATGGGGATTCTAACCAATTCATAATCAATTTCTTTGAAATTGTAACTCCATTCTCTATTTCCGACGTTGGCTGCTACTCCCACTGGATTACTTGTCTTGAGCTGAGTAGATTCAGATTCCAAGGTCTCTCCCCTCACCTTCTCAGTTTCCTCCTGATGTTTGTTCTCAATGCTCCCCAAATTGTGCTCCAAGGAATCCTTACTTTCCTTATCCACTGAGCTATCCAACTCCTGAGGGGTATCAATGGTGGACTGAACCAAATCAGGATGACTAGGTGTAGTCCAATTGATCATGGTAGGTCCTTGCTTTATGAATTCCATGAATGGCGTTGTATGCAACAGCTTTCTTTGGCCTTCTTCCCCCAATTGTTGGAACAACTCCAACATGGCATGTTGCCCTTTAACCAATTCTTGATTCTGTCTGTGTAGTTCTAACTGGAGGTTATCAAGAATTGACATGGTGTCATTTGGTGTCCTTTGGATTTCCTCCTTGAAATCCAGGTTAAGAGAGTATGGTTGAGGTTGTGGATCAGAATCCATATTGGTGTTTAGGTTCTTGGGTGGGTCCTCTATTCTGTCATGTTCAGGGTCCAGTTCTTCAAGAGGAACCATTCTCTGTTTGGTCCTACTCCAGAATAGTTGAGGTTCTAAGTCTTCCTCCCAGTCAGATTCTTCATCAGGGGACCAAATCAGAGGTTGATGATCCTGGGCTTGCCTAGATTTCTGATCATTTTCTGATTTCCATTTGTCTAGAACTCCTTCTAATCCAAAGGTCAAGTAGGCAAGGTTGTTGAATTCAGATGACCTTTCTTGGTTATTATCTTGAGATGGGTAGGGTTCTTGGTGTTCTCCTAAAGTGTAGGTCCTATCACAGTAGAGCGGGTCGGACCTAAATGAGGAGGCATCGTGAGGACAATCGAGATATGGAGCCCCACAATTTGAATCGTACCCTTGGGTGGCTATGTTAGGTGTATCCCAATAAGAGGTTGGTGCGGTTTGGTCATAGTTGGGCCAAGAGGGATATTCCAAGTTGCATCCCCAACTTGGTGGTTGGTTAGCCCAAGTCGGCTGTGGGTATGGTCTACTTGGGTTAGCATACAAATCCTGTTGGGGGTAATTTGGGTAAGATGGATAGGCATTGAAATCCATGGAGGGATGCGGGAAGAACAGATGAGAGAGAGTTGTGCACTCAATCAAACAAACAAGACTAATCCTTATGGTGTATTCCTTAGGAGACCTAGAAATCTCACAAAGGTTGATTAAGTCCGTAAACACTGGACTCCCCTTCCCAAGGCTAATCTGGCCAGGTTGATTACGAGGGGATTGCAGGGAAGGTTCTTCCTTTGGCTTGCACCTCCGGTTCCATAGACCCCACAACCGCGGTCGTTTGACACTGCCCCGCAGCCTAGCCACCAGATTCTACCAAGGGAATGAAAGCCAAGTGCCTAGCGAACAAAACCTCACCTTTTGAGACTTAACTCAGTCCTGCCTAGGGCACGTCTACTCAGTTTTAACGGGTTAGGATAGTGCTTGTGCTTAGGGTAATGTGATGAGGCGTTGATTGGGGTGGTGCCTCTTAATTTTCCACTTTTCAAGGTGTGTGCTTCTATAAAACAGGGTTTTCAAGCAAGAATTTTTAGGGTGTGGTGTCTTTTAATGTTTCATCCTTACTTTAGTGTTTTTTAGGGTTGACGTGTCTTAATGCTTTCAGACAAGTTTCAATGGGCACGTCAAGTTCTGCACACAATTTGATGAAAGTAGATTTCCTTTTTCTTCTGTAGAGGCTCTAAAAACCCTAGTGTACTCATCCTAAAGATCGTGCAGCTTCTATTAGATGAGTTAGTTTTTAGGGTTGAGTGGTGCGGCCCAGGTCAACTCACGGTGGCTTCGCAAACACCACTCAAGAGAGAAAGAAAAGAACACTCCAAGAATTTGTCCAGTATATTAGAGTATACATTTTTTGTAGGGTGGTGTGTTAAGAATGTGGGTCAAGCAATCATTCGCCACGCCAATTTTTTTCAATTTTTATGATTTTTCTTTTTAGCTTTTTCACGCAAGCAAACAATGAGAGAGAGAGAGTACTCACTATCGGTCCTCGAGGCGTCTACTTCCTTGCTACCATAGTGGAATGCGTCGCTTCGCCGTCCATGCGCCGAATTCCTGCATCCGTCAAGTAAAAAGGAAAATAGGGCATTAGACGATATGAGAATGAAGGTGGAATGGAGGTGATAAAACAAATCCGTTGCCTCCCCGGCAACGGCGCCAAAAACTGACGTGCCTTCGTGCGTGTGTGTTAAGAGGTGTCGTTATAGTTGCACTTGATACGTCGGTTTTAAAAGAAGTAAACGGAGGTGAGTCCGAGTGTCGATCTCAGGGAGGCGTGGAAATCGGATTTTGTTTACCACTTGTTGTCACGAAAAAGGCGGAGTTTTGCTTGCGAAAGAAACGGTTTTGAAAAGCGAGAGATAGAGAGAGTTTAGGGTTAGAAAGCTCTTTGGTTTTGATCATGCACTTTAAACAGAAATTAAAAAGGCAACTAAATGAAAAATAATTTCATTAAACATGCATTCATAGTTCATGGTTTACAATATTAAATACATGCTTCAACAAAAGTAAATGAAAGCTTAAAAGAGAGAGAGAGAGGTAGAGAGAGAGTGGAGAGCGACGAGGCAGCCACGGCGGTGGAGGAGGCTCCGTCGGCGGCTCGTCGTCTCCGGCGATTACAAGAGTGCCTAAGACTAGCTAGGAGAGGAGTGGAGTAGTTGCAAGTGGGAGAGGATGCCTTGAATGGTGGTAGAAGGGGGTTTAAATAGAGTTAAGGGCTTCCTAAAAGAAGAATGTGCTTTAGCGACATCCAGAACGTCGCTAAAACCGCTTCCATATACGTCGGTGAAGGTCTTCTGCCGCCGGTCAGCCGCCCGCCCCTCTCTCTCTTCAGGCGCGATCCGTGGACGTCGAACGAGAGCCGTCCGATTGATGATCGGACGGCTGAGATCCTCCCGCGCCTGCGCTAGGATCGCGCTTCGGGCGTGCGTGCGCGCGCGCGTTTCCGCCCGGCGTGCGCGCGCGCGTGGGAGGTGGGGCACTGTCGTCGCGCCGCGTGGCACGATCCTAGCCGCTCGCTTCTGATCGCGCGGCTCAATTTTGCCGCGCCCTTCGCCCGCAGATGATTTTCGCTCCGCGCGAATCGAACGCGCGTCGCCGCAACGCTGGCGTGCGCGCTAACCGTTGCGCCACGCCCGCGCTTTGTCGCGGCGACCGCGGGCGAGCGCGCGGATCTCGGCCGTTCGATCGAAGATCAACGGCCGAGATGCGTCTTTGGCTGGCTTGGGGGCGTGGCGACGGCGGGGGCGGGGCGACGTGGCACGTTCTGGGCCGTTGATCTCCAGATCAACGGTCAGGATTTCTTGGGCCCATTGTGGGAGCTCCGGATGTCGGATTTGGCCGATCTTGAGTCCGTTAGACTCCGTTCGTCGTTCTGAATCCATCCGTGCGGTCCGATTGCTCATCTGAGGCCTGCTTTGACAAATGCTTTACACAAATGGCCATTAATACAGTTTATAAGCAATCTTGGTACTTGATGCATGCAATGCTCCTATTCTACTTTATGTTGTGCCTTTTATTCTAAATATGGGCCATATTTAACCTAATTACTACCCCCTTGCGTGGTGTTATCAGTCCACAGCAGGGTGCAATCTGAAGGCTAGCGCAGGTTGCGATCTGAAGGCATGCTCCGTGCACGATCTCAACCGTCCGATCTTCGATCGGACGGTCCTCGGTGGCCGCACACAGATTGTGAAGGAGAAGAAGAACGACGCATGCGTGAGACCAGCAAGCAGGGGGCTACACCGATGATTTTGGGATGGGTTTAGCTATGTTCCAGACGTCGCTAAAGCCTATACTTAAATTAGAAACCCCTTCTTCCTATATAAACTCCTTCCAACTACCCATGTAAATCATTCAAGATCCTTGCAAGTGTTCTACCCCACTCCTAGCCACCCTTAGCACTCTTTTGTAATCACCAGAGCCAACGAGCCATCGACGGAGCCCTCTTCCACTGTCGTGGCTACCTCGCCGTCTCCTTTCTCTTTCTCTCTCTCTCTAGCTTAGCTTTACTTTACTTGTGCTTAAGCATTTATCTAGTGTTGTAATTGTAAAACTCGAGTTGCATGTTAAATATAGTATTGATGTTGTTTTCCATCTTGATCTAAGTGAATGCCATGACTTAAAAGAACTCTAACCCTACTTCTCTCTCTCTTTCTCTCCTCTTACTTGCTTCTCTCTCATGTTTTCTTGCGCAAGTAAAAACCTGCCATTTCCGTGACAACTAAGTGACAGAAAAACCTGATTTCATGCCTCCCTGTGTACGACACTTGGACTCGAATCCGTTTCTTTATTTAAAATCGACGCTGTGAACGCAAGCTACAACGAGCGATTTATACACACGCGTTCGTAGCACGTTAGTTTTTGGCGACGTTGCTGGGGAGGCAATGGATTTATTTGTCACTTTCATTTTGCATCCATGCTCACATCGTTTAACACATTTTCTCCCTCTACTTGATTGATCGTAGGAACTCGACGCCTGGTCGGCGAAGGAGAGGGACTCATGATAGAGGAGATGGAGTGAGTGTAGCAAGGACCAGTTGTGAGTATCGCTCTACTCGTGGTTGTTTGCTTGCCTAAAAAATCTAAAAAGAGATTAAAATCAGAAAAAAAATCGGTGTGGTGAATGATTGCCTGATCCTCATCCTTAACTCATCACCCAACAAAAAGATATACACTCTAACATTCTCAAAGACCTAATCTTTTTGGAGTGTTCCATTTTCCTTTTGAGTGGTGTTTGCTAAGCCACCATAACTTGATTTGGGCCGCACCACTCACCGCTAAAATCGACTCATTTGGTAGAAATTGCATGAACATTAGGATGAGCACATTAGGATTCTAGAGCCTCATCATGCTAAAGGAAATTCACTCTTACCTGTTGTGTGCAAAACTTGGAGTGCCCACTTGAAACTTGCCTGAAAACGCTAAGACACGTCAACCCTAAAAGACACTAAAGTAAGGACAAATGTTAAAAGACACCACATCTTAAATCCTTGCTTGAAAACCATGTCTTGTTAGGTGCACACATAGCTGAATCAGGGAACTAAGAGGCACCACACCAATCAATGCCTCATCACATAACCAGAGCACAAGCACTGCCCTAGCCCCATTAAAACAGAGTAGACGTGTCCTAGGTAGGATTGGGTTAAGTCTTAAGAGGCATGGTTTTGTTTGCTGGGCACTTGGCCTTCATTCCCTTAGTAGAATCTGGTGACTAGGCTGCAGGGAAGTGTCAAACGACCGCGGTTGTGGGGTCTACGGAACCGGTGGCACAAGCCAAAGGAAGAACCTTCCCTACAATCCCCTAATAATCAACCTGGCTAGATTACCTTTGGGAAGGGTGATCTCGTGCTCACGGACTTTATCGTTCCTTTAGAGATTTCTAGGTCCCCTAAGGAATACACTGTAAAGACTAGGCTTGTCTGCTTGATTGTACACACATGCTTCTCACATTGGTCTCTCTCCACATCCCTCTCCGTTCTTCTCTAGTGTATGCACGGGAGACGATCACTGCATCCCGAGCTATTTGTTTTGGGATAGGAAACTAGGAAACTTAATCTTACTAGAGATATGGTCGAACCTAAAGTAGATTAGGTTGAGGACCAACCTCCACCAGATACGATGGCCATCATCCAGGCCCAGATCAATGCAAACCACTGGCTGCAGTAGCAACAGATCCACACTATTATGCAAGCCATACACCAGCTGCAGAATCCGCAGGGGCAACCACCACTTGATCCACCACAATTCCAGGGCCAACCTAAGCCCCTCCGCTACTTCTACAATACTTCTACGATTCATATTGAACCGCACCTTAGGGTCGCCTAGGGGGAGATGATTTTGAGCTGAAACCAAACGTCCTGAGCCTGATTCAGAGCCACTTCCATGGGAGCTCAAATGAGGACCCCTTCCAACACCTAAAGGACCTTGATCAGATTGCCCGGATTGTAAAGCCTAGGAACATTAGCCTAGACATTGTTTTAATCAAGATGTTCCCCTTCTCGCTGAGAGACAAAGCGTCTCACTGGCTTAGGACTTTAGCAAGACCTATCTTCACCTGGGAAGAATTGAGGCATGCATTCCTAAAGAAATTCTTCCCCATAGGAAAGACCAATGCCCTCAGAAGAGCCATTACCACCTTTACACTCTAGGGCGGGGAACAGTTCCATGAGGTGTGGGAAAGATTTAACGAATTATTGAGGAAATGCCAACACCATGAAGTACCGAGGTGGCAATTGGCCCATATCTTCTACCATGGTCTGGACAGCAGCCTTCGGAACTTCGTCGATGCCTCATGTGAGGGAAACTTCCTAAACAAAGATGAGGAGAGCGCGCTTGAGCTCTTCGAGTCTATGAGCGAAAATTTGCTCAACAATGCCTCCATGATCCAGTTTAGTCGATCCAGTCAACCCTGTGGTGGGATCTATGAGGTACAAGCGAATTCTGGAATGGTTGACATGGATATCTTTGCTAAGAAATTAGATTAAGTGGAATTGGTAGATAAGAAAATAGATGAACTGCTGAACCAAACCAGGAACCTGCTACAGACTCTCTCCCTAGCAAAGGGAGTTCACAATGTAGACCTGGTCTAGCCACTAGGCCAGATGCACCTAGAACAACCTCTGATCATGTTCCAAGGGAGGGACCTTTGCTCCCTCCACCCCTGATTATTCTCTTCCCTCCCCATCGACACCTTCTATCTTTGAAGATGTCTAGGCTATCCAAGGTTATTCCAAACCTGACCCCTTCTCCAACACCTACAACGCCGATGGGTGTAATCACCCAAACTTTGCTTGGACGAACCAGAAATCGCCTCAATTTCAGAACTAGCCCATTGGCCGGTTATCCAGATACCAACTCACTAAATGCACAAAAAGATCCAAAACACTTAAGGAAGAAGCGGGGAAGTAGAGCAATCCGAGGAGATATATACTGAAAACACCCTTGTGTTGACCCTAAATAAAATAAAAGTAGGGAGAAAGCTACCGATCGGACAGATACACCTTCAGGCAAATCACTTCTTTTTCGGTCACCTAGGGGCGTAGAAACCCGAAGTCTATCTGAATTACCGTTGAGTGAGTCTATCACGATCTTCACACCAAGATGCTTAACACTTAGAGTCTTTTACGAGTTATGGGTGGGTTGGGTAGTTGTAAAAAGTTACCAACACACTCTCAACTCCAAAATCCAAAAAAATAAGAGAAGATGAAAAGAAAAATATATATTTATGCCTTAAAGCAAGGATTCGGGCAATTCGTATTTTGGCAGACACCCGCTCGCTGTTTAGTCTCTATAGATCAGGATCTTAGTATATTTTCTCCTATTGACAAGTAATAAAATGTCTAAGTAATCAATTCTTGAATTCTGACTGAGAATAATGGCTAGGATGAACCTTGCTAGGGACTAGCAAGGAGTAAGCATGGGGGTATGATAACACTACATTTTGGGATAATAATTCTGCTAATCAGGATTTATCTTAAAGATAATATACACGAATAGAACATCATAAATGAGCATGGGAGCATTACATGCATCACACTTTGAGATTGCTTATAAACCAGTGTTAAAGGCCATTTGCACAAGTTCATGTCAAAACAAGCCTCAGATGAGCAATCAGACTGCACAGATGATTCAGAACGACGAACGGAGTCCAACGGACTCAAAATTGACCAAATCCGACATCCGAAGCTCTCGAAACAAGCTTAAGAAGTTCTGACCGTTGATTTAATGACCAACCACCCACACGCGGCCATGTGGCACCATCACCACCCGCCTCACTCGCACAACGTGCCCCGGCTTCAACACACAAAACATTTTAAGCCGTCCGATCTTTGATCGAACGGCTGAAAGTGCACGAGCCTCGCCAGCACCACCGCAGCGCTTACGTGCCTTCACAACTCTAGCATCAGATCTTGACCATCGATTTGCCTCCAACGACTGCCAGCGCCCGCTCGATCGCAACATCCGCATGACGTAGCGCAGCAAGTAGCACCTTGTCTGCGAAGGCAGCGGTGGGCGCTCGAAACCCAGCGCACTGCTAAATTAACTCCTCACGCGGGCGCGGCTAATTAAGGCCATAGATCTGGGTGTGAATGGCATGGATTGCATCCACGCGGCACCTCCACATGCAAGCAGACGTCGACACCGAATTTCACGCATGCTTGAGGTGCGATCTGAGCGCGCGGCCACAAGCAATCTCGACCGTCTGATCTTTGATCGAACGGTCTACAGCAGGGCATTATCTGAAGGCGAGCGCAGGGTGCGATCTGAAGGTGCGCTCCATGCGCGATCTCAACCATCTGATCTTCGATCAGACGGTTCTCAGCGGCCGCACACGGATCACAAAGGAGAAGAACAGTACGAGCGTGAGACCGGTAGGCAGGGGCCTACACCGATGGTTTTGGCATGGGTTTAGCGATGTTCCGAACGTCGCTAGAGCCCATACTTAAATTAGAAGAACCTTCTTCCTATATAAACACCTTCCAACTACCCATGTAAAGCATTCAAGATCCTTGCAAGTGTTCTACCCCACTCCTAGCCACCTTTAGTACTCTTTTGTAATCACCGGAGTCGATGAGCCGCCGATGGAGCCCTCCTCCGCCACTGTGGCCGCCTCGCCGTATCCTTTCTCTTTCTCTCTCTCTAGCTTAGCTTTACTTTACTTGTGCTTAAGCATTTATCTAGTGTTGTAATTGTAAAACTCGAGTTGCATGTTAAATATAATATTGATGTTGTTTCCCATCTTGATCTAAGTGAATGTCATGACTAAAAAGAACTCTAACTCTACTCTGTCTCTCTCTCTTTCTCTCCTCTTACTTGCTTCTCTCCCGCGTTTTCTCGCGCAAGCAAAATCCCGCCATTTCCATGACAACTAAGTGACAGAAAAACCTAATTTCACGCCTCCCTGTGTACGACACTTGGACTCGAATATGTTTCTTTATTTAAAATCGACGTTGTGAACGCGAGCTACAACGACCAATTTATACACACACGCCCGTAGCACGTCAGTTTTTGGCGACATTGCCGGGGAGGCAACAGATTTATTTTGTCACTTTCATTTTGCATCCATGCTTACATTGTCTAACACATTTTCTCCCTCTACTTGATTGATCATAGGAACTCAGTGCCTGGTCGGCGAAGGAGAGCGACTTGTGACGGCGGAGATGGAGTGAGCGTAGCAAGGATTGGTTGTGAGTATCGCTCTACCTGTGGTTGTTTGCTTGCGTAAAAATATCTAAAAAAGATTAAAATCAGAAAAAAATCGACGTGGTGAATGATTGCTCGATCCTCATCCTTAACTCATCACCCGACAAAAGAATATACACTCTAACATTCTCAAAGACCTAATCTTTTTGGAGTGTTCCATTTTCCTTTTGAGTAGTGTTTGCTAAGCCACCATAACTTGATTTGGGCTGCACCACTCACCCCTAAAATCGACTCATTTGGTAGAAATTGCATGAACATTAGGATGAGCACATTAGGATTCTAGAGCCTCATCATGCTAAAGGAAATTCACTCTTACCTGTTGTGTGCAAAACTTGGAGTGCCCACTTGAAACTTGCCTGAAAACACTAAGACACGTCAACCCTAAAAGACACTAAAGTAAGGACAAATGTTAAAAGACACCACATCTTAAATCCTTGCTTGAAAATCATGTCTTGTTAGGTGCACACGCATCTGAATTAGAGAACTAAAAGGCACCACCCCAATCAATGCCTCATCACATAACCAGAGCACAAGCACTGCCTTAGCCCCATTAAAATAGAGTAGACGTGCCCTAGGCAAGACTAGGTTATGTCTTAAGAGGCGTGGTTTTGTTTGCTGGGCACTTGACCTTCATTCCCTTAGTAGAATCTGGTGACTAGGCTGCAGGGAAGTATCAAACGACCGCGGTTGTGGGGTCTACGGAACCAGCGATGCAAGCTAAAGAAAGAACCTTCCCTACAATCCCCTCGTAATCAACCTGGCTAGATTACCTTTGGGAAGGGCGGTCCTGTGCTCACAGACTTGATCGTTCCTTTAGAGATTTTTAGGTCCCCTAAGTAATATACTGTAAGGACTACGCTTGTCTGCTTGGTTGTACACATGCTTCTCGCATTGGTCTCTCTCCGCATCCCTCTCCGTTCTTCTCTAGTGTATGCATGGGTGATGATCACTTCATCTCGAGCAGTTTGTTTTGGGACGAGAAACTAGGAGACTTAATCTTGCTAGAGATATGGCCGAACCTAAAGTGGATGAGGTTGAGGACCAACCTCCACCGGATATGATGGCCATCATCCAGGCCCAGATCAATGCAAACCACCGGCTTCAGCAGCAACAGATCTGCGCGGCCACGTGGCACTACATTTTGGGGTAATAATTCTGCTAATCAGGGTTTATCTTAAAGATAATATGCACGAATAGCACATCATAAATGGGCATGGGAGCATTACATGCATCGCACATTGAGATTTCTTATAAACTAGTGTTAATGGCCATTTGCACAAAGTCATGCCAAAACAGGCCTTAGATGAGCAATCAGAACGCACAGATGGATTTAGAACGATGAATAGAGTCCAACAGACTCCAAATCGACCAAATCCGACATCTAGAGCTCTCAGAACAAACCCAAGAAGTTTTAGCCATTGATCTGATGATCAATGACCCACGCACGATCACGTGGCGCCATCACCGTGCGTGTCACTCACACAGCATGCCCCGACTTCAACACGCAAAGCATTTTAAGCCGTCCGATCTTCGATCGAACGAATGAAAGCGCACGAGCCTTGCCCGCACATCCGCAGTGCTCACACACCTTCTCAGGTCTAGCATTAGATCTTGACCGTCGATTTGCCATCCAACGGCTACCAGCGCCCACTCAATTACAACATCCACACGACGTAGCGCAACGGGTAACGCCTCATCCGCAAAGGCAGCGACGGGCATTCAAAACCCTACGCGTCGCCAAATTAACTCCTCACGCGGGCGCGGCTGATCAAGGCCGTAGATCCAGGCGCAAATGGCATGGATTGCATCCATGTGGCACCTCCACACGCAAGCAGACGCCGACGTCGAATCCCATGCGTGCTTGAGGCACGAGCAATCTCAACTGTCCGATCGAATGCAATATGAAGGCGAGCGCAAGGCACGATCTGAAGGCACGCTCCGCGCATGATCTCAACCGTTTGTTCTTCGATCGGACGATCCTCAGCGGCCGCACACGGATGGTGAAGGAGAAGAAGAATGGCTCGCACGTGAGACCGACGGGCAGGGGACTACACCGACGGTTTTGGCATGGGTTTAGTGACGTTCCGGACGTCGCTAAAGCCCATACTTAAATCAGAAACCCCTTCTTCCTATATAAACCCCTTCTAATTACCCATGTAAAGCATTCAAGATCCTTGCAAGTGTTCTACCCTACTCCTAGACACCCTTAGCACTTTTTTGTAATCATCGGAGCCAACGAGCCGCCAACGGAGCCCTCCTCCACCGCCGTAGCCACCTCGCTGTCTCCTTTCTCTTTCTCTCTCTCTCTCTGGCTTAACTTTACTTTACTTGTGCTTAAGCATTTATCTAGTGTTGTAATTGTAAAACTCGAGTTGCATGTTAAATATGGTATTGATGTTGTTTTCCATCTTAATCTAAGTGAATGCCATGACTTAAAAGAACTCTAACCCTACTCTCTCTCTCTCTTTCTCCCTCTCTTACTCGCTTCTCTCCCACATTTCTCACGCAAGCAAAAACCCACCATTTCCGTGACAACTAAGTGATAGAAAAATCCGATTTCACGCCTCCCTGTGTACGACACTCGGGCTCAAATACGTTTCTTTATTTAAAAATGACGCTGCGAATGCGAGCTACAACGACCGATTTATACACACGCACCCGTAGCGCATCAGTAAGAATCCTCAATCAACAAAATACACCATTGCATTTTGATCTTCAACTAATATACTTTCATTTTCTATCAGAACACATCAATTTAAAATTAAAATACATCAATGTATTTTAGTTCTCTACCAAAATATACCGGTTGAAAATCAAAATATGATGATTGAAATCAAAATACACCGATATATTTTTATTTTCAACCAATGTGTTTGAAATCAAAACATAACATGCGATGTATTTTGATTTTCAATCGGTATATTAGATTAGATTTATACAACCTGACTTTGTAAATGCATTATTTCACATTCAAGCGAAACATACTTAATATTGATCTCTAATGAAATAACATCAGACAAGAAGGTCGTTGGTGAAAACGTAATTCAAAATGGACATACATAGCAAAGAGTGTGTAAAAAAATGAAATAAAAGAAAAATAAAAAAAATAAGAAAGAGAGAGCCTAAGAGAGAAAAATAAACATTAAAATAAAACCAATGCAAAGATCACATATATTTATTGAGCCAACAAAAGTAATAAATAAATAAATAATACCCAAACTAATGAGTACATTCCCCTCTCAATGCCAGTTATATTTATAAATAATGTAGGTTAGGAAGTATAAAAGTTGACGTAAAAGTTGATGTGTAGTACTGAAATGTGATCCCAACCTGTGTCTCTTCTTTTTATGCAAAAAAAATGATACACATGTGGGATCTACCACTATTGTAATTAATAATAAATTACTTTGGTACGAGCGCAAACTACTCAAATTACCTTTGAAATCACATTGCACTGGTTTAAAATCACTTTACACGGGTGTAATCTTATTTTGCACCTGTGCAAAACCACTTTGCACCTTCAAAATAATTTTGCACGGGTGCAAAATAAGATTACATCAGTGTAAAATTAAATTTCAAGTGTTTCCTCACCTATGACAAGTGATTTTACACTTGAAAGGTGATTTTTCACCTTAGGGTTTAGGGTTTAGCCTTTAGTATTTAGGGTTTAACGAAAATCCTAAACCCTAAGGTGGAAAATCACCTTTCAAGTGAAAAATAATTTCTCATACGTGAAATTATTTTCCATAAACCTAAACCCTAAATCCTAAATCCTAAATTCATAGGTCAAAATCACTTTGCATAGGTGCAAAATTACTTTAGACAAGTGAGACTACCCTTTGAATAATTTATCACAGGTGCAAAATAATATTGCATCGTGCAAAGATACCTTAGAATAATTTAGCACCGGTGTAAAATAATTTATCACAGGTGTAAAGTTATTTATCACCTATGCATTTTAGGTTAAAGTGGTGTGGTGATTTTTTTTAATGTGATGGGGACCACTATATAATAAACCTTACGTTCTTTTGTTTCTTTACATTAAATATCAATTATCAAATGGATCTATGTTCTCAATGCTATGTGAAATACAAAAATATCATCCTACGTCACATTTTGCATCAGAACCTACATTTCTCCACTTTTTGGCATATAAAAGATTGTGACCCTCTCTTAAGTCAAGAGGAATTTCGGGGTAATTGCTCCTATATCTGGATGATTAGAACTAGGAATCAATACTACTTTGAGACATTATACAAAGATTTTCGTGGAGAGTTCCAATCGGAAATTTTGAATTAGATTAATTACATAAAGTGATAAAATTAGAAACAAAGGTAATGCTTTCTCTTGTATGGTAATTAATTTTTAACTCTGTGTATTGTTACAAGAGTGTAAAAGTTAATTACTATAGAAGTGCAAAAGTTAATCATATGAAAGTCTAATATAATTTTTAATTAATGCATCTTAATTTTTTATTAGTAAAAAATAAATACACCACACATACTAAATTGTATTGTCCGGTGTATCTTTGTTTTTTATTTGTGGAAAAATAGAGATATCGATCAAAAATTAAAATACACCGCATATTGGAAAATATATTTGTCAATGTATTTCTATTTTCATTCGATGTCTTAGAGGTTTATATTATTTAGCTTTGTATATATATTAGTTCGTATTCTTATAAAAATATACACAATATTAATCTCGAATGAAAGAACACAAAACGAGGAAGTCCATGATAAAGATGAAATTTAAAATAGATTAAATGTTAAATAGAATGTAAACAAAAAATAAAATAAAAGAAAAAAAATGATAGAAAAAGGAGAGAGAGAGAGGAATGGAACCGAAAGAATAAAAAACAAAAAAGTTAAGACGCAGACACAAGATCCACGGTAGAGAAAAAAAATATAAAAAGATAAGAAAAAATAAAATAGCAGTAGCAGCGAACGCCATGCACGGTCACTCTCGAAAATTGGATCCATCCATAAATGCCAAACGGTGGTTCCAACAGAATGAAAAAGACAAATCTTTAAATTAGCGAAAAGCGCTTATGAGTATTGCAATGCTATGCATTCAAAGCAATGTTAAGAGTCACCGAGTAATTGGACT
This sequence comes from Thalassia testudinum, assembly GCA_037157565.1. Taxonomy (NCBI): domain Eukaryota; kingdom Viridiplantae; phylum Streptophyta; class Magnoliopsida; order Alismatales; family Hydrocharitaceae; genus Thalassia; species Thalassia testudinum. The sequence continues at coordinate 96,499,460 of JAZHRO010000039.1, read as the reverse complement.
TTGACTACACCTCCAAGTAAATTGGAATCAAATCCTAAATTCTCTGTTCATACGTAGCTATTTGCAAATGGTAAATATCGCAGGTATGTAACAAACACAGTCATAAAAAATCATTTTTGCTACCAAAGAATGTCTAGTCTAGATAGTTTGCTTCTAAAATAATGAATTAATCATTTTAGATACCATCAAAGAATTTCAAGGGTTAATTTACTTGACGAATTTATACGTTAAAAGATGAGTTAATCCTTATTTACTTAAGGAGCTAACATGTACCACTACTTAAAAAGGTGTAATTCGCAACCGTTTTAAGGCGACGATTTGAAAATCATGGCCAATACTAATTATTGGCAATTATTATTTTTTAAACCATTGCCAACAAGTTTATTAGGACGTCAACATTTTGGAAACTCTCTTTAATAATAGCGACCGTTCTTTAAATCATCGCTAAAAATATATTAAAGTCAATCATTTTAGTGCCATCGTAAAAAATGAAAAAGAAGTAGGCATGAAATCCCACCTTTACGTGCCATTCCCCTGCCCTCAAAATGCAAAACCCTTCTTCGACCTTTCTTCAACCTCATCTCCAACTTCCACCGCCGTCCCTTCACCCCTACACCCCCATCCCCCCTCAGACCCCCCTCTGCCCCTCCCACCCGACCCGTCACTAAAGCCCTAACAGGGCATTGCCACCCTTTGCCCGCTCCCCCATGCCCCCAGCAGTGATGACTTCCACCACCACCACCCCTCCTTCGACTTGTCTACCTCCTCGCCGTCTACATTATCATCGTTGTTTGCCTCCTCGAGCACGTCCCCTTCTCCACCACGACTTCGCCACCCTCCTTTGCAAGCTTGATGGTGACCACAATCCACCACCCCCGTCAAGAGGGTTGCCCTCCAACTTCCACAACCACCCCTTCACCCCCACCCCCCCATTCCCCCTCAGACCCCCCTCCTCCACCCCTCCTACCAACCCCCTCACCAAAGCCTTAACAGGGCCATCACCACCCTCCACACCCCTACGTTCCCGATGGCAACTCCTCCCACCACCACCCCTCCTCCGACCCAACTACCTCCTTGCCATCCGCATCACCTTCCTCGAGTGCTTGCCCTTCTCCACCATCAACTCTGTCGCCCTCCTCTGTAAGGTCGAGGGTGACCACTCCTCCACCACCCCTGTCAAGAGGGCCTCCCTTGTCAAGCTCGACAGTGAGGATGACCTGTCTCCGTCATCGAGCTTGCCCTTTGCTGCATCGCCAATTCTCCAAGGGAAAGGGGAGCACCCATCTCATCTTCAATGCATTCAACCTGCAAGCCTCCAGGTTCATCCAATAGTACCTCACGATCCTCAAAGGTTTGCATCTCCAACATGGTGTCCTAGTTGAAATTGTTATCTTTTAGCCTCAAGATGTTTTCCGCCATCTCGTTGCCCTCTTGTGTGAGTTCTACCATATTTAAACGTGTGGGGTGCATTTGCAACTGCATCACTAATTTCTTGTCACTTTGCAATTTGCTGAAGAAACTTTTGCAAGTTAAAAAGTCATGGATGGACCTTATTTTTTGCATAACATGGTTATCTAGCTTAACTTTTATGTGCAAGTTAATATATTCATGTTGTTTGAATTAGTTGTCTAGTTTGAACAATTAATGTGATAATGACGATACCAATGTGCCTTTCCTTCTAGCAGAAAGTTTCATTTTTCCTTAAAGAATCTTTTTAAAAAAAATCCTTGAAGTTGCTATATCTTATCAAATAGATATAGACAGTATAAAGCCCCAAAATATGCAATGTAGCCTATGTGAACCCTTACATTCCAATCTTTTCTCATCCATCCTAGTAATAATTGAAGCTAAAAATAATGTAAGTAAACAGTCCAAAGGATATCTCATGGAAACTAAATCACGATAATAGGAAATGCAAATGAAAAGAAATAGTATCTGATAATTAAGTCAAGTCCTACAATGTAAAGTTAGACATCAATCTTGCTACTGAAACCATTTAATGCTATTGCAAATCTATTTGATTGATGCTGATTAGGATGCCATTTTGGTTATGTATCAATTGCAAATTCTAAATGCTATGTATTACGCACTTAATATGTGTATGTATCAATGTACATCTCAATTCTATGGTATATGTATTGGTGTGTATTTGTGAGCAATGCATATACATATTTTCAGTTGGATTTGTTAAGGTTACTATAGTAAAGAATACTCCATAAGTTTTTATATTGATGATTCATGCATCCCTTTCAATTGGTAACAAAATTTAGTGGATATTCGCAATATGGATTTAGGATAAGGAATCATGTCTTTGTTTCAAGTGTTAAATGGTAGTCAAGCTACATACAAAAGTAACTACCACAGTGAATCATTGTCCTTGCTTTTGAGTTGAAAAGAATAACTTCCATAAACAATGTCATTTATTTCTTTTTGTATTATTCACATTCATCCTACTTTAGGTTTCATCATTATTTTAAAATATTTAAAATTGATAATACCATTCTTATTTTCTTTTAATTTGTTTAATTTTACAGTGATGTTAAAAAGTGACTTTTTCCAAAAAATCTAAATATACTTCATAATGTTGTAATTAGTCTCCATTATCCCTAAAAAAAATGTCTTTGTTGAAAATAAACACAACCATTAACTTCTTTTGAACAAGAAAAATTGGGATTTTGGAGGCCAATTGGTGGTGCACGAAGGTGGTAGATTGTAGATTTAGATCGAAGGACAAGGAGTTGGGGATGGTGGTGGCAGTGGGTTTGGTATGCAAGGGATGGGAGGATGGCAACGGAGGGCAGGGCAGTGGATTTGGTACACAGTGGATGAGGAACTGCATGTGCTTCGTATTATCACTGAATAATAATATCCAAAAAGTTCTTTTCACAATTCGCTTTGTCTTTATCAAACTTTCCAGATTTTCTTATTGCTTAGAGCCATGTCTTGAGTGGTGGTCTCTAGTATATAAAGGGCCATCTACTTGGTATCATATTAGGATGAATGAATGGAGGGTACAATGATTAGCACGCTTCTCCAATTGAGTAGGATACCATTCTTAATGTGGGGAACTCTTCCTTGGAATTCTGAAAATTAAGTATCAAGTAGTGAATTTTCTTTTGTAATTTGTTATTTTTTCTCCCTGTTTATGCATAATATGGGTCAGTCTATATTTGTGCGATTTTGTTGACATTGTAAATGTAGTTTATTCCAATGCTATTGTCCAACATTTCTACAGAAAGTGTCTTGTCTAGGGTAAAGTTCCTTGAGAAACTTAGAATAGGGCTTGACTCCATATTTGATGCAAGATTCTAGTATTTGTGATTTTTCCCTTGTTTCCCTAAGTTTACCAATACCTCTTTTGCAAGCTACATTTTTTCGAGCTGTTGTTGATAGGAAAGAAGTTTGGATTTAATGGTAGAACATCAATTGCTTCTTAACATACATAAAGATCCCTTATTACTAGCATTGTTTGAATGTTTTTAGAAATTTGTGGAACTTATAATGAAATATAAACTGATGATTGCCTCTTATAAGGCATATAGTATCATATTTCTCACTAATATTGCATCATATTACTGGTGGTGGGTCTTTTGTTGTGAACCTTAAGTTTTGTCTTTTGCAATTGCAATAGGTGGTGGCATCCATGGATTGGTCGGGTATTGCAAAGTATTAGTGCTTGGTATCTACTCGAGCTCACAGACAAGATAATAAGTATCTTTTGAACACAACTATTGATTCTCATGTCAAAGTTGCTCCTAGCGGAAAGATATGGCAAGTACTTAGTTGCTTTTCTCCTAATGAGGAAGCTTTCATTTCTAACTTGTTATTTCACTTTCATTTCTTTCTATGAACTAAACAAATAGATGAAGTTGGATCGTGTAAATTATCTTTTCAGATTAATAGATAGAGAGATAAAAGTTCTTGAGTCTATTGTATTTAATTTCTCTTGAAACTTGTGCAGTGGTTTTTACATGACCAAGAGAATTGGATTGATCATGATTTCAGCGGGTTTTTGCTGCATGTTGGAATTATGTTACGCACAAGGGGTATTGGGAGTTAATTGATGGCTTCCTGTTGTTGGATTGATGTGAACCCAAAAAGGGAATTCTCATGAGGTTTATTTAATTTTATTCCTATGGATAGAAAGGCTTATCTTTTAATCTTGGAATCCTTCTCTTCCATGCTTATGTTTAGCTAAGAGTTTGGGATCTATGCTTGAATAGCTATTGCCTTAACTCCTTGGACAAGTTGTGGATAATGTGAGGCATAATATTACTTAGCCCATGCTCATAGTTTGGAATCTTTGGCTGACGTTGAGATGTCTCAACCAAGACCTTGAGTAAATCTTAATGTGCAACAAGTGTAGGCTTTTCATATCGAATACGGGCTTTAACCTATACGCTTTTGTGGCTATATCATATTTTTGTGGGGTGTACCCACTTTTCTATTTAATATAATATTGTGGTGGTGATTGTATAAAGGTTGTGGGGTGTGCCCACTTTATATTGTATTGTATTGCAGGTGATTTCTATTTATAGGAACAAATTTGGGAAAACCACAATAAAGCAGGGGAAATTCTGTCCAATTTTCAACGGAATTTTACCCATAAGAGGATAGATGATCTCAACTCTGATTTTAATATATATAGGAGAGTGATCTAACATAAACTATCATAGCCATTGATTAGTGAGAAATATAATCTCAACCATTTATCCAAGAGAAATATGTCTACCATATGATTCTGGTTGTAGGTTCCCTACTACCAGGAGGGGTGACGTAATAAAATTGCGGAATTGAAATATAAAGCAATCTCACAAAAATCAATCGCACAATGTACACAGGTATTTTTAGGTGGAAACCCAAACTGGGTGAAAATCACCACCTAACCCTCTCGAGTTAGGATTTTCCGATCAACCAAGTTGATCAAAATCCACTAAACGAATCACTTTGAACGAGGGTGATTCAACCTCAGTACAACCACGCTACAAGTACGAGGGTAGCGTTCCTCAACCCCTTCTCTCCACGAGAAGGATTTTGTCCCACGAAGGAGACGGGAATTCGCAAAGCGAATACCCAACCAAAATACAAAGATAAAATAAAACAACAGTCCTATAGAGCCAACAAAATTAAACCTAGCTTCTATAGGAAATAGGAAACTCCCCTTTGCAAGGAGTGCGTCGACGATGATGCGGTGCGTGTGCCACGCGATGGCGCTACGTCGCTCTCGTTATCTATGGCGGGAGAGCGGGTGCGCAACGGTTGAATGCTCTCAAGAAAATGGAGCTTGAGCTTGGAGAGCAAGAGAGTCTTTTCTTTGGACACAAAAGGTTTGAAAGTGTATTGCAAGGTGTGTGTCTTGTTTTTCTAAGTGTGTCTCTTATTTTTTTGTGTTACAAAGGTTCCCCTCTATTTATAGAGGCCTTAGGAAGGCTTTAGAAGGCTTAGGAAAGGTTCTATAGCCGTTGGGAACAAAGTCCAAGAGAATCAGCCCGAAATCAGGAACAATCATTGTTCTGACAGGCTTATCAGACGTCTAATTCTATCATCAGACGTCTGAAAGTTCACTATAAGACGTCTGATTAGAAGATCAGACGTCTGATTCTATGCGGGTTTCTCCCTGACTTGAATCAGATCTAAACAGGGTTTTTGTGCAAGTCCATCAGACGACATACAGGACATCTGGCACTAAGTCTGGACGTCTGGAAACCTACTTTTACCGTGGGAATTGATTTCCAAATGTTGCAACGGCTAGAAAATCTCTGAGAAGAGATTTTGGGTCAGCCGAGGCAAAACGGTCATTTATCAGACGTCTGGGAAGACCTATGGACGTCTGATAAGGCTCTAACGGTCATATACTGCCGTGCTTGCTAAGTTAGCCAACGGTCCACTATCTGGACGTCTGGCAAATCCATCAGACGTCTTCTAAGACGTCTGGTCTAAGGTCTGGACGTCTGATTTCATCAGACAGAAAACTAAGTCCAGCCTAACAGTTATCAGACGTCTGAAACTACAGTCAGACGTCTTAAAATTCTTTATCAGACGTCTGATTTTGGGATTAGACGTCTGTAAATGCTGTTTGAGCCCTATATTGGTTTTCTAGGTATTCTACAGAAAACCTAAGTATCCTAGGGTTGTGCAGGTGTTCCTAGGACTACTTTTAGGGTACTTTGAGGCTCTTTAACATAATGTTCTAAGGAATCAAAAAGAGCAAGAAAATAAATACAAGAGATACATGAAAGGATAAAAGGAATCTATCCTATTCTTCTTGTCTTCCATCTCCCATCTTTCGCTCCACGCGAACCTCCTGTGTTTTCCGTCAAGCTCCTCCAATCCGTCCTGGATGCGAGCTCGAATTCCATCTAAACACGTCCTCATTTGCAATTGACCTGAAATCTAGGACTCAAATTGCAAATGTTAAATAACACGTGTTTTGTTATCATCAAAACAAATGATCGTGGTGCTCTAGCACCAACACTGGTCACCAGAAGCTTTAGATTATTGATTTATAAATGTTGCAACTGATGACATTTGGCTCGTGGTTTGTTGGAAATCCACATGCATGGTGGCTAAGGGCTTAGAATGGGTGAAGCTTAGAATTAATGGCCATGGAAATAACTTTTATCATTCCTAAGTAATCTACTCTAATTAATCCTACAATAAAAGCCTTGTTTAGTTATGAGAATCATTTTCTTCTTGATAATATATGGTTCTTACCTACATCCTTTTGTTGCATTTTTAGAGTCCCAGGATTTCTCATCAGGAGGCATGCCAATTTGTTATGGTAGACATTAGAACTCAACTATGCCTCAAGATTGTTCAATTGGCTAGGACTTCCCTCAGAAGCTCTTCAATTGGAGAAGGTAAGATTTGTAATCCCCTAAGGGAGGGGGTGAGATTTTCGTGATGCGAAAAATAAGCAGAAATAAAACAGACAATCTCACAAAAACCACAATCACACAAATGCACAAGGATTTTTAGATGGAAACCCAACCCGGGTAAAAACCACCACCTAAGTCTCTTGACTTAGGATTTCCTGATCAACCTAGTCGATTAAATCCATTAACCGAACTACTTAAACAAGGGTAGTTCAACCTCTTACAACCATGCTACTTTGAACCCGAAGGTAGCATAACCTCAAACCCCTCCTCTTCACGAGGAGTATTTAGTCTCACGATGAAGATAGGAATTCACAAAGCGAATACCAAACCAAAGATAAATAAAACAACAATTCTATAGAGCCACAAAGATTTTAACCTAGCTATTATAGGAGTTAGGAAACTTCCCTTTGGTGGAAGTGTGTCAGCTTGACGCAGATGCATGAACCACGCAATGGCACAATGGTGCTCTCGTATGCAAAAGTGGGAGAATGGGTGCACGGCTGGGATGTCGCTCTCAAGATGTAGACTAAGGCTTGTGAGAGCTAGTACTTCTACTTCTCTTGGATACAAAATATGCGGAAATGCTAATGCTTGGTGTATCTTTGTAAGGCAAGGGTACTCCTCTATTTATAGAAGGCCTTGAAACGCTTAAGAAGGCTTTAGAAGCCTTAGGTAGCCATTGGGAATTATCCCAAGGCAAATCAAGTTGCAATTAGAATCATTAATGATTCTGACAAGGTTATCAGATGTCTGGGAAAAGTATCAGACGTCTGGAAGTCACTTATAAGACTTCTGGGCCTAATATCAGACGTTTACTTCCAGGCGGGTTTCCTTCCTGACTTGAGTCAGACCTAAACAAGTTCTAGCGTAGGTGGGTCAGACGATAGGTTGGACATTTGGGACTAGGTTCGGACGTTTGAAAACCTAATTAACTGCAGGAATGGATTTCCCAAGGCACAAACTACTAGATCTCTCAAGAGAAGTGATTTTGGCTTTGATCGAGGCTAACATTCACTTATCAAATGTCTGAGGTTGTCTATGGACGTGTGATAGAACAGTAAAGGTCATTTCTCAACGATCAGATTCTTAAGCCAACATTCCACTAATTGGACGTCTGGCAACTTCATCAGACATCTGCTAAGACGTTTGGACTAAGGGATGGTCATCTGAAATCAATAGATAGAAGGTACTAAGTCCAGCCTAAGTGTCTGGACGTCTGATTCAACATTCAAACATCTTAAAGTTCAATATCAGACGTCTGATTTTCAGAGTAGACATTTGATAAGGTTGTTTGAAGCCAATTTAGGTTTTCTAAGTCTACGAAAAACCTAAGTATCCTAGGGTTGTGCAAGTGTTCCTAGGAATACTATTAGGAAACTCTGAGGCTCTTTAACATATATCTAGACATAAAAAATAAAGTACAAAAGAATTACAAAAGAATACATGAATAGAGTGTATATCCTATTCTTCATCTCCTTCCTTCTTTAAGTTTTCACTCCGAGCGAAGCTCCTTCTCCTCCAACGAGCTCCTCCAATCCACCATGGACTCAAGCACTGAGGTCCTTCATATTTGTAACCATTTGCATTTTCCTGAAATCTAAAACTCAAATGCAAATGTTAAAACACAAGTGTTTCGTTATTATCGAAATTGACGATTGTGGTGCCCTTGCACCAACAAGATTTGCAGCCATTATAGTTGCATTCTATGCGGTCTTTCCTTAAATCATCCAGATAGAACCATAGAGTTATTTTTGTCTTTGTGAATTCAGATCTCCCAGGATTGTATAGATTATGTTGTGCTATTGAATATCATAACTTATTTGTTTATCGTATCACATTGTATAAGAGTTGTGTAACTCTAGGATTTTTTTGATTACATGTTTCATCTCTAAGTGACGTCTGATGTCCTAGTCCCCAAGTTGTTGTCTCCATTTGCAACTATTGGGGAAAGCACAGCTAACTTAAAGTTATATGGTGGTATAGAAAGTGTACAAAGGTATCCTCGGATTTCTCCATATGGGGAGATAAAGATGTGTGCCTTGAAGGCACATGTCTTAGCAATTAGCATTTCTTAGTTTCTTTGGTAATGATAGGCAACTGAGGATTCTTTTAGAACTTCAGATAGAATTATGAGGTTTCAATTTGGTTCATCTCATGAGAGATCCTCTCCCACTATTTAAGTATCCTTTCTTCTCTCCTTTCCTAGCATGACATTACTTTTTCCTACTACTCATCTATGTAAAATTATCAATTTTGAAGAGTAGAAGAAACTCTTTTAATTCATATTTATCATGATCAATAATTTTGAAATCCCAAAAATAGAATAGCAACTAATTATTTTTTTAAAATATTTATATATCTACACCAATAGTTTTACTGACAAATAGATCTGTCGTTGTTTGTATAGATTGTTATTGTGAAAACTCTTCTTTAGTGACGGTTATGTAATAACAGTTGGAAAATGGTTTTAGTGACGGTTTATAAACAATGATGCTTTGAATTTTTTTTACAATCTTTTAGTGACGGTTATACAACTGTTGCCAATTAGTTTTAGTGATGTTGAGTCGCTTTCGTCAAGTTTTAGGAGATGCGTGTTGTAGCACAGTCAATAAAAGCAATTCAACACTTAGATTTGTAAAGTGCTCGAAAGCAAGGAATTGAGTCCGAAGTCATTCGCAGGGAGCAAATGTGGAATTCATGCATTAATCGCAATTAGAAATAATTAGCACAATCAATTAAACACAAGAAAGATATTCAATGAATAATAACCTACTCAAAGTGATATTCAATAATAACAAATGTATCTCAACAAATAATAGGATAAAAAGAATAGAAGAGCTCAAAACAATGGTGGTTTAAATCACCAATAAGATCCTTAATTTTAGCATATATTCCTCAACTCAAATTTTGCTACAGTGGTTAGAACCACTAATGGCTCAATATCCACGTCAGGATAGAGATGAAATATGTCCACAGTGTTAGAATTCCAAGCCAAATTAGACATCGGACCAGAGAGCCAAACGACTTAACCGTTCAAAGCTTAGAACAGGCACAAGGGTGCTAAGCCTCAGAGATATAAGTGTTAAGTGGGCACGCACGCATCTCGAGGCATGAACAGTGCAAAACCTACCCCTACCCTCCTCAAATCTCTTTCTCTTTCTTCTTGAATCAGGTATTTAATCGGGAAATCAGGTTTGTATAGTCCCAGGAAAGGGACCAGACCCACGTGGCATGTATCGCGGGCGAGGTGTGAGTAAGCGCATGGGTGAGCGCATGCATAGGGGACCTCATCCCCCATTTTAGTTGAGGTGATAAAGCAATGGCAAGAATTCCTTATATGTGTCACTTTCAACTTTCTCCCATACAATGTGGGACTAAGAAATGTTGCCTTCTTTGTCGTCTTCGCTTGCTGTGGCTGAAGGAAGGCATCATCAATTGAATCAGCTGCAATGCTTTATTCTCTAATTGTCGCTTCAGGTACCTTCGCGAAGTAGTTCCAAGGCTTCAGGAGTTGGAGTTGAGTAGCAGGATGGTCGGAACTCTTCAGACGAAGTCAGAGATGAAAGCTTCACCGGCATGAACCTAACATACATGAAAACGGCCATACGGCCTAATTAAATGGTTCATGATGGTCGCCGGGGCATTAGGAACACGATGGTGGTGTTGGTTGAATGGTTGGTGTAGCGAGGTGGTCGAACGTGTTCGTGCTAGAGCAGCACGATCATTTGTTTTGATGATAACAAAACACGTGTCATTTAACATTTGCACTTGGAGTCTTAGATTTCAAGTCAAATTGCAAATGAAGACACGATTAGACGGAGTTCGAGCTCGCATCCAGGACGGATTGGAGGAGCTTGATGGAGAACAGAGGAGATTCGCGAGGAGCGATAGATTGAAGATGGAAGGACAAGAATAGGATAAAATTCTGTTTATTTCTTTCATGTACTCTTGTCTTTATTTTTCTTGCTCTTTATTTCCTTAGAACATTATGTTAAAGAGCCTCAAAGTATTCTAACAGTAGTCCTAGGAACACCAGCATAACCTTAGGATACTTATGTTTTCTGTAGAGAGCTTAGAAAACCAATATAGGGTTCAAACAGCATTTCCAGACGTCTAATTCCAAGATCAGACGTCTGATAATGTGTTTTAATACGTCTGACTGTTGATTCAAACGTCTGATAACAATTAGCCTGGACTTAGAAGTTCTGTCTGATGAAAATCATACGTCCAGACCTTAGACCAGACGTCTTAGAAGACGTCTGATGACATTGCCAGACGTCCAATTAGTAGACCGTTGGCTGGCTTTGCAAACACTCAAGGATATGACCGTTAGAGCCTTATCAGACGTCCTTAGGCCTTTCCAGACGTCTGATAGATGACCGTTTTGCCTCGGCTGACCCAAAATCTCTTCTCAGAGATTTCCTAGCCGTTGCACTCTCTTGGAAATCCATTCCCACGAAAAAGTAGGTTTCTAGACGTCCAGACTTAATTCCAGATGTCCTGTATGTCGTCTGATGGACTTGCACTAGAACCCTGTTTAGATCTGATTCAAGTCAGGAAGAGACCCGCCCAAAATCAGACGTCTGACCTTATTTTCAGACGTCTTAAAGTGGTCTTCCAGACTTCTGATGCTAGAATTAGACGTCTGATAAGCCTGTCAGTGTAATGATTGTTCCTGATTGCGGGCTGATTTACTTGGGCTTTGCACCAAAAGCCTTCCAAAGCCTTCCTAAGGCCTCTATAAATAGAGGGGAGCCTTTACACACCAAAAAGACACTAAGAGAAACCTAGACACACCTAAGCAACATACTTCCACTCTTTTGTATCCAACAAGAGAAGCCCTTGTTCTCCAAGCTCATAGCTCTACATCTAGAGAGCATCAAGCCTTCGCGCACCCGCTCTCCCGTTGTAGTTCACGAGAGCGACATTGCGCCGTCGCGTGACTCACGCACCCGCATCATCGATTCGGCGCGCTCCTTGCAAAGGGGAGTTTCCTAATTCCTATAGAAGCTAGGCTTATTACTTTGTTGGCTCTATAGGATTGCTGTTTATTTTATCTTTGTTATTTGGTTGGGTATTCGCTTTGCGAATTCCCGTCTCCTTCGTTGGACAAAATCCTTCTCGTGAAGAGAAGGGGTTGAGGTACGTTACCCTCGTTTAAGTAGCGTGGTTGTAATTGAGGTTGAATCACCCCCATTTAAAGTGATTCGTTTAATGGATTTGATCAACTTGGTTGATCGGAAAATCCTAACTCGAGAGGGTTAGGTGGTGGTTTTCACCTGGTTTGGGTTTCCACCTAAAAATAATTGTGTACCTTGTGCGATTGATTTTTGTGAGATTGTTTATATTTTATTTCCACAATTATTACGTCACCCCTCCGAGTAGGGAACCCACAATTGGTATCAGAGCAGGTTCTTGCGAGATCGGAGTAACACCCAGCAAGAAGATCATGAAGGGGAGCATATCCGCAATCAAAATCTCCGAAGGGCAGTCCACCGTTCGACCTCCCTATTTCGACGGGAGGGACTTCGGATATTGGAAGTTGAGGATGAAGACGCGGCTCCAAGCCACTGAGTTCAAGATATGGGGATGTTGCGAAACCCCATACGAGATCCCGAAGCGACCCCAAGGAGGCTACTCGCAGCTGCAGATTCGAGAGCTTTCACTCAACGCAAAGGCAATGAATGCCCTGTATTGCGCGTTGAGTCCGAAAGAGTTCGAGAAAATCCAAGAGTGCACTACCGCCCATGAGATATGGAGGAAGTTAGAAGACACTCATGAGGAGACGAGCTCGGAAGAAGATCTCGGGGAGAAGGAAACCGCGTGCCTTGGTTTCATGGCAATCGGAGAAAGCGACAACGACAGCGACGACAGCGACAATGAGGTAAATTCGGATTTACAAGATGCTTTTAATGAGTTGTATGAGCTTAGTAAATCACTAAAAATAGAAAACAAAAGTATGAAAAAAAATCTTAGTTTTCTTAAATCTGAAAATGATAGGTTAGAAATAAAACTGAAGGATCTAGAAGCTAGTCCTAAAAATGATAACCTATTATTAGAAAATCATAACCTCATCAATGAAAATAATAAATTAATTGAGGAAAATGTTAGTCTAAAATTAGAAATTTCTGATTTAAAGACTAAGATGCATATTATAGAAAAAGAAATTGCATATCTTAGGGAAAACTCCAACAAATTAATCAACAAACTAGATAATTTTTATAACCCTAAGGTTGAGAAAGCATCTCCGTCAAGGAGACCTGCTAACAGATCCGAATCCAAGCCCACTTGGATACCGAAGAAAGAATTGGAATCTTGTTTTGTAGGTTTCAGGGACAACTACAACACGAATGACTGGACCTACAAGCTCAAGGCTGGTCAACTCGAGTTGGGGGAACCAAGGAGTAGACCAAGGAGGAGAACAAGAAGACCGACGAGATGGTGAACAAACGATGGACCCGCCGCACGTCGACCACCAGACTGGAGACCGGCGCCGATGCCCGGGCCTCCAAGCTATGGATGGGAGCCCCATCCGATGTGGCATCCACCACCACCATTTGGGCCATTTTATTGGCCATGGTAGGTGAGGTAAAACCATTTACCCTATCTTTTTATCATTAGCATTTAGATAGGGGGACTTAAAAAATTTATAAGCTAATTGTCAATTTTTAAGGGGGAGTTGCAAGTTAGCTAAATTTCCTTTAGTAAGGGAGAGAAACATAATAGCTATCTTGTTGTTACAAGAAAAAAAGGGGGAGGACATTACTCTTGTTAAAGAAATTCATAGAAGAGCATGTTTTAAGGGGGAGTTATAGGAAATTTAAAATCTATCAAACCTTTTTGATAATGTCAAAAGGGGGAGGATTTTTTTTGCATTATTATTTATGGTTTTGTCATCATCAAAAAGGGGGAGATTGTTGGTGTTAGAGCACCACGATCATTTGTTTTGATGATAACAAAACATGTGTCATTTAACATTTGCACTTGGAGTCTTAGATTTCAGGTCAAATTGCAAATGGAGACGCGATTAGACGGAGTTCGAGCTCGCATCCAGGACGAATTGGAGGAGCTTGATGGAGAACAAAGGAGATTCACGAGGAGTGATAGATTGAAGTTGGAAGGACAAGAAGAATAGGATAGAATTCTGTTTATTTCTTTCATGTACTCTTGTCTTTATTTTTCTTGCTCTTTATTTCCTTAGAACATTATGTTAAAGAGCCTCAAAGTATCCTAACAGTAGTCCTAGGAACACCAGCACAACCCTAGGATACTTAGGTTTTCTGTAGAGAACTTAGAAAACTAATAAAGGGTTCAAACAGCATTTCCAGACGTCTAATTCCAAGATCAGACGTCTGATAATGTGTTTTAAGACGTTTGACTGTTGATTCAAACGTCTGACAACAATTAGCCAGGACTTAGAAGTTCTATCTGATGAAAATCATACGTCCAGACCTTAGACCAGACGTCTTAAAAGACGTCTGATGACTTTGCCAGACGTCCAATTAGTAGACCGTTGGCTGGCTTTGCAAACACTCAAGGATATGACCGTTAGAGCCTTATCAGACGTCATTAGGCCTTTCTAGACGTTTGATAGATGACCGTTTTGCCTCGGCTGACCCAAAATCTCTTCTCAGAGATTTCCTAGCCGTTGCACTCTCTTGGAAATCCATTCCCACGAAAAAGTAGGTTTCCAGACGTCCTGTATGTCGTCTGATGGACTTGCACTAGAACCCTGTTTAGATCTGATTCAAGTCAGGAAGAGACTCGCCCAAAATCAGACGTCTGACCTTATTTTCAGACGTCTTAAAGTGGTCTTCCAGACGTCTGATGCCAGAATTAGACGTCTGATAAGCCTGTTAGTGCAATGATTGTTCCTGATTTCGGGCTGATTCACTTGGACTTTGCACCAAACGGCTATGGAAGCTTTTCTAAGCCTTCCAAAGCCTTCCTAAGGCCTCTATAAATAGAGGGGAGACTTTACACACCAAAAAGACACTAAGAGAAACCTAGACACACCTAAGCAACATACTTCCACTCTTTTGTATCCAAGAAGAGAAGCCCTTGCTCTCCAAGCTCATAACTCTACATCTAGAGAGCATCAAGCCTTCGCGCACCCGCTCTCCCGCCGTAGTTCACGAGAGCGACGTTGCGTCGTCGCGTGGCTCACGCACCCGCGTCATCGATTCGACGCGCTCCTTGAAAAGGAGGGTTTCCTAATTCCTATAGAAGCTAGGCTTATTACTTTGTTGGCTCTATAGGATTGTTATTTATTTTATCTTTGTTATTTGGTTGGGTATTCGCTTTGCGAATTCCCGTCTCCTTCGTTGGACAAAATCCTTCTCGTGAAGAGAAGGGGTTGAGGTACGCTACCCTCGTTTAAGTAGCGTGGTTGTAATTGAGGTTGAATCACCCTCGTTTAAAGTGATTCGTTTAATAGATTTGATCAACTTGGTTGATCGGAAAATCCTAACTCGAGAGGGTTAGGTGGTGGCTTTCACCTGGTTTGGGTTTCCACCTAAAATAATTGTGTACCTTGTGCGATTGATTTTTGTGAGATTGTTTATATTTTATTTCCGCAATTATTACATCACCCCTCTGAGTAGGGAACCCACAATTGGTATCAGAGCAGGTTCTTGCGAGATCGGAGTAACGCCGGCAAGAAGATCATGGAGGGGAGCATATCCGCAATCAAAATCTCCGAAGGGCAGTCCACCGTTCGACCTCCCTATTTCGACGGGAGGGACTTCGGATATTGGAAGTTGAGGATGAAGATGCGGCTCCAAGCCACTGAGTTCGAGATATGGGGATGTTGTGAAACCCCATACGAGATCCCGAAGCGTCCCCAAGGAGGCTACTCGCAGCTGCAGATTCGAGAACTTTCACTCAACGCAAAGGCAATGAATGCCCTGTATTGCGCGTTGAGTCTGAAAGAGTTCGAGAAAATCCAAGAGTGCACTACCGCCCATGAGATATGGAGGAAGTTAGAAGACACTCATGAGGAGACGAGCTCGGAAGAAGATCTCGGAGAGAAGGAAACCGCGTGCCTTGGTTTCATGGCAATCGGAGAAAGCGACAACGACAGCGATGACAGCGACAATGAGGTAAAATCGGATTTACAAGATGCTTTTAATGAGTTGTATGAGCTTAGTAAATCACTAAAAATAGAAAACAAAAGCATGAAAAAAAATCTTAGTTTTCTTAAATCTGAAAATGATAGGTTAGAAATAAAACTGAAGGATCTAGACGCTAGTCCTAAAAATGATAACCTCATCAATGAAAATAATAAATTAATTGAGAAAAATGTTAGTCTAAAAATAGAAATTTCTTATTTAAAAACTAAGATGCATATTATAGAAAAAGAAATTACATGTCTTAGGGAAAACTCCAACAAATTAATCAATAATCTAGATAATTTTTATAGCCCTAAGGTTGAGAAAGGATCTCCGTCAAGGAGACCCGCTAACAGATCCGAATCCAAGCCCACTTGGATACCGAAGAAAGAATTGGAATCTTATTT
This sequence comes from Thalassia testudinum, assembly GCA_037157565.1. Taxonomy (NCBI): domain Eukaryota; kingdom Viridiplantae; phylum Streptophyta; class Magnoliopsida; order Alismatales; family Hydrocharitaceae; genus Thalassia; species Thalassia testudinum. The sequence continues at coordinate 96,483,065 of JAZHRO010000039.1, read as the reverse complement.
TGTAGGTTTCAGGGACAACTACAACACGAATGACTGGACCTACAAGCTCAAGGCTGGTCAACTCGAGTTGGGGGAACCAAGGAGTAGACCAAGGAGGAGAACAAGAAGACCGACGAGACGGCGAACAAACGATGGACCCGTCGCACGTCGACCACCAGACTGGAGACCGGCGCCGATGCCCGGGCCTCCAAGCTACGGATGGGAGCCCCATCCGATGTGGCATCCACCACCACCATTTGGGCTATTTTATTGGCCATGGTAGGTGAGGTAAAACCATTTACCCTATCTTTTTATCATTAGCATTTAGATAGGGGGAGTTAAAAAATTTATAAGCTAATTGTCAATTTTTAAGGGGGAGTTGCAAGTTAGCTAAATTTCCTTTAGTAAGGGGGAGAAACATAATAGCTATCTTGTTGTTACAAGAAAAAAAGGGGGAGGGCATTACTCTTGTTAAAGAAATTCATAGAAGAGCATATTTTAACGGGGAGTTATAGGAAATTTAAAATCTATCAAACATTTTTGATAATGTCAAAAGGGGGAGGATTTTTTTTGCATTATTATTTATGATTTTGTCATCATCAAAAAGGGGGAGATTGTTGGTGCTAGAGTACCACGATCATTTATTTTGATGATAATAAAACACGTGTCATTTAACATTTGCACTTGGAGTCTTAGATTTCAGGTCAAATTGCAAATGGAGACGCGATTAGACGGAGTTCGAGCTCGCATCCAGGACGGATTGGAGGAGCTTGATGGAGAACAAAGGAGATTCGCGAGGAGTGATAGATTGAAGATGGAAGGACAAGAAGAATAGGATAGAATTCTGTTTATTTCTTTCATGTACTTTTGTCTTTATTTTTCTTGCTCTTTATTTCCTTAGAACATTATGTTAAAGAGCCTCAAAGTACCCTAACAGTAGTCCTAGGAACACCAGCACAACCCTAGGATACTTAGGTTTTCTGTAGAGAACTTAGAAAACCAATATAGGGTTCAAACAGCATTTCTTGACGTCTAATTCCAAGATCAGACGTCTGATAATGTGTTTTAGGACGTCTGACTATTGATTCAAACGTCTGATAACAATTAGCCTGGACTTAGAAGTTCTGTCTAATGAAAATCATACGTCCAGACCTTAGACCAGACGTCTTAGAAGACGTCTGATGACTTTGCCAGACGTCCAATTAGTAGACCGTTGGCTTTCTTTGCAAACACTCAAGGATATGATCGTTAGAGCCTTATCAGACGTCATTAGGCCTTTCTAGACGTTTGATAGATGACCGTTTTGCCTCGGCTGACCCAAAATCTCTTCTCAGAGATTTCCTAGCCGTTGCACTCTCTTGGAAATCCATTCCCACGAAAAAGTAGGTTTCCAGACGTCCTGTATGTCGTCTGATGGACTTGCACTAGAACCCTGTTTAGATCTGATTCAAGTCAGGAAGAGACTCGCCCAAAATCAGACGTCTGACCTTATTTTCAGACGTCTTAAAGTGGTCTTCCAGATGTCTGATGCCAGAATTAGACGTCTGATAAGCCTGTCTGTGCAATGATTGTTCCTGATTTCGGGCTGATTCACTTGAACTTTGCACCAAACGGCCATGGAAGCTTTTCTAAGCCTTCCAAAGCCTTCCTAAGGCCTCTATAAATAGAGGGGAGACTTTACACACCAAAAAGACACTAAGAGAAACCTAGACACACCTAAGCAACATACTTCCACTCTTTTGTATCCAAGAAGAGAAGCCCTTGCTCTCCAAGCTCATAGCTCTACATCTAGAGAGCATCAAGCCTTCGCGCACCCGCTCTCCCGCCGTAGTTCACGAGAGCGACGTTGCACCGTCGCGTGGCTCACGCACCCGCATCATCGATTCGACGCGCTCCTTGCAAAGGAGGGTTTCCTAATTCCTATAGAACCTAGGCTTATTACTTTGTTGGCTCTATAGGATTGTTATTTATTTTATCTTTGTTATTTGGTTGGGTATTCGCTTTGCGAATTCCTGTCTCCTTCGTGGGACAAAATCCTTCTCGTGAAGAGAAGGGGTTGAGGTATGCTACCCTCGTTTAAGTAGTGTGGTTGTAATTGAGGTTGAATCACCCTCGTTTAAAGTGATTCGTTTAGTGGATTTGACCAACTTGGTTGATCGGAAAATCCTATCTCGAGAGGGTTAGGTGGTGGTTTTCACCCGGTTTGGGTTTCCACCTAAAAATAATTGTGTACCTTGTGCGATTGATTTTTGTGAGATTGTTTATATTTTATTTCCGCAATTGTTACGTCACCCCTCCGAGTAGGGAACCCATAGAATGGTGACGGCAGAGGTGGCTGTGAGTGGGTGAGTCCGGCCAGATGGAAAGTAGGTCAAATCTCTCAATTAGTTGAGGGATTTTGTCCTACTTAATGAGGGGAATCTTATGGTGGCAGTGGCTGTGTGTTTGGTGGATGGTAGTGGTCGAGTGGCTTCACTGGAGCCATCACTGGCCTTGAAGAAGACAAGGGGGAGGAGATGATATGTCGGTTGAAGTAGGAGGAAAAGGGGTTGGATCTAACCTACAGGAGAAGAGGAAGAAGAGAGACCTAGCTAGCAGATGAAAGGGAGGGAGTGTCGTCGACTGTGATTGGCTGACACTGGAGATGGTGAATTCTACGGTGGGAGACACAACGAGGAAGAAAAGGTTGGGTAGCTTCTACTGTGACTAGCGAGAAGAGGACGAGATCAAGGAAGAAGTTCCCTCTGCCTATTGTACGTAGCAGAGGGAAACAATGGAGATTTGAGGGGCTCGTCAGAGTCGCGAAGGAGGTGGTCAGAGAGAGAGAAGGATGAAGAATTTTGGCCTAGATCGGACTAAGGAGGATGCTGGGACCATCATGAGCTTTTATGGAGCTCATAGCCAAGCTCTAAATGAAGGAGGCTTGATTGAGACTCGATTTGAATCAAAGAATCCCATGAATTTCATGAGTTAGCATGCTCTTCTTACCTCGAATCAAGGTCTAAAATTGCATTCCATGAATCTGCAATGTGTGAACACTAATCCCACCAAATTTAGTGGGATTTGGAGGTGATTTGATGAGGTTTCTAATTGGTTAAAGGTTGGTTGTGTAGGATTTGACCCAACAATGGCGGCAAGGGCATAACTGTGAAGAAGATGAAGAAGTTAGGGACTTGATTGCAAGAATATTGAAAGTTAGGGGCTTAAGTGTAGGAAACATAGATTTAAGGGACTAAATTGTAAACTAGGTTAAGATGGACTCTGATTAGGCCTAAATTTTTACCTTAACCTAATTTGAACCGAAGAAATATAATGTTGAAGTTGGATTTTAGTTTCTACCATGCTTGATTGGGAAATTTGCACAGAAGCTCAAATTAGGGTAGAATTCCATCTGAAACTATTCTAGGTGAAAATGGGTTTGGATGGTCAAACCAATGGTGTTAAACCTCTTAGAATATTTTTATATGAATTTTAGGAGGTTTAAATGAATTTTATCCTAACTAGAATCTCTTCAATTTAAGCGGGTCTGAAATTAGGATTTTTTGTGCACTGCGGTTCTCGAAATGTGTGAAATCCCATTTCTGTCAGTGTGGATCCACTCTTTGGACTTTAATGCTCATTTAATCTTCAATTAACCCCTGGGTGACCCCATGGTTACTTTTCATTTATGATGTGATATTTAAAACTGCAAAATTAACTCTTTTTATTATTTTCTTCTCAAAATGGATTTGAGTAGAATTGCTATCCTCAGGCAATTATTCAGGAACATTTGTCACTTGATTCTGACTAATTTAAGCTAGTTATGATGAATGATGGTGTTGCCATCAAGGATAACTCTTACAAAACCATCATTAAATGTTTTTTGCAGCAGTTAAAAAACGTTGGAAAAAGGTCAATTGTTAGGTGGTGAGGGAATGGACAATTAATGACAGTTGTGTTTGAACACCGTCGCCAAAAAATTATTGCGACGCAACTTTTCGCGATGCTTTTTGGCAACGATTTTTACGATATTGGAGGCGATTTATAACTGTCACCAAAAACCTATCTTCTTTTAGTGTACGGTGAAAACCCAAGTTATACCTTAACACTAGTTTTGCTAACACTAATTTTAAAGGGTGTTAGCAAAACAAGTATTAGCATTGTAACTCTCCCACACCCAAATCCTATTCCTAAAAAATTGATGTTAACACCAGTTTCAGTAAAGACCACAAAAGTTAACACCATAACATAACACTAATTCAAATAAATAAAAACTAATGTTAATATTATTTTATAAATAAATAAAAATGAAAGCTAATATCAATTTCATATTTTTTAATACCAATTTCCAAACCCTCAAATATGCTAGCTCTAAAAAATTGTCATTGCTATAATTCAGAAAAAAAAAAAAAAATCACACACTCAACACACAAGTATCATAGAAATCAGAGTAAGAAAGTAGGCAACCAAACTACGTGGACTTAATTTGCACTTATCTAATGTGTTTAACTTCTCATCAATTCCATCACGTGGGGTATTAAGTGAGAGAAGCATGATATCCAACAATATTTAGAAAAGAAATATGGAGTCACAAAATTTTTAAGAAGGAACGAGAGTTCTCTAGATGAAGCGGCAACCTTTCCACACAGTGATCTTCCAACGACCTTTCACTTATCTATAACCCAAAAATTTTGCTTGTTTGTCCTAAATGAAGGAGATAAATGACACCTTTGAAAAAGGTGTCGAGTGTTGTTCTTTTAATCGTGAAATTACATCAGCGTCTTTGTGAAAGCAACCCGTGTGACTTTTATCTCCTAAATAAAATACACAACTGCATGCCCAACTTCAGTTAAAAAAAAAGAAACACTTGAAAACTAACTTTTTTTTTTTTTATTAACTATTTTCATTACAAGGAAGAACATGTTACAAGCTGACGTAGAGAAAGATAAAAAATTCTCACCTATCAAGGAATAAAATACACTATAAAAAATAAAGAAAAAAAAAATAAAATATGTCATCAGATTAGGAATCAAATGAACTCTCGAAAAAAGTCGACCTCATACTCGTAATTCCTGCAAGCGTCAACGAGACGTATCTCGAATATCACACTAAAGAGATAGTTAAAATAATCAACCTAAAAATCAAATTCTACTAAGAAAAAATACCAGAAACTCACAAATGATAATACAATATCACACGTGACCTCCAACAATCAAATTACACTAAAACAAATAAAAAAATGACCAAACAACTCCTTTAAAAGAAAGCAATCCCACAATTTACGGACAATGATCTGCAGCCACCACCATCCATGCCTTGGACTCCGCAATCAGCCACAAAATCACAACAAGCCAAAAAAAGAATCTTCAAGCCCACCGATCGCGTCGTGCCTCAATCACGCCAACTGTCCACCCCCGCCCTGCCTAGCCACGACCACCAGCCGACGGCCGATGTGAGAATGAATGGCGAGCTCGCAAGATCAGCATTGGATCACCACTGAGGTCGCCACCGTCGCAAGCCCTCCTCCGACGAGATCGCAACAAGAGCGTGAATAGCACCCAACGGGCAATGACCGACTTCGCCACCGACCATGATCGAGATCCATGAACGCTGGTCAGGGAGCGAGAAGAGCAAACAGCCATCGATGAACGACGACCACACGCGGCGAGCTGTGCCCAAAATCGATGTACGGCTACCTCAGCAAGGAGCAACGAACGCCAACGGCCGTGCATGTCAGTGGGAAGCTTCTATCGATGAAGCTAATGGTCCGTGGGTGGGGAGGAGTAGAATCCGGAGAAAGGGGGAGGGCCCCGATCAGCCGCCATTGGCCGATCGGGGGGCCCCATCGTTTAAGGTTACGGCCGCACTCGAGAGAGGAGAGGAGGGTTATAGCTGCTCTCGGGAAAACACTTGACAACTTGACAAACTAAACTTTGCTATAACTTAGAGAAATATGGTGGTACTTTCGAAGTACCTGAAGTTTACGTTATTCTCACGGCTACTATTTCTGAACGACTCCTATGTCATGCAGCTTATGCTCACTCCATTCACTTAGCCTCGTTAATCCCCGAAATTTAGTGGTAACTCATCTATGATTGTACAAGAGTAAACGTGCCTATGTCACCCACACACACACACCCCCACCCCCCCACCCCCCACACACACATGTTGCTGAATGCTGAAACTAAATCTGAAGTGAACGCTTGAGCATCCTTAATGTACTTGAAGCAGCGTGAAGGTAGAAATGTTGTCACTGTAGCAATATTTCATTAGGTCACCGATAGCAAATCGTGATTTATGTGCGAAATTCCATCAAAATAGTGAAACAAGTGTGGAGAAGGCAAGGATCCTTATCCGTGCACGGGGATTTGCCACTTGGTTGTGCCGTACCTATAACGGTAACACCTGCCACTTAAAACCAGATAATTAGTGGATTTACCATCTATAAAAGAGTGCATAGTCGATTCTTTCATGGTGTAACGTAACTTTCTTTCCTATCATTTATATTAATATATGAATAGTTGTTGTTATCGTACTGCGTATATTAATTCGATCATTATTTATTTATTTTTTCTCAAGTCAAAATTGTGATTCCAACATAGTGCACCGTATCTACCTATTATCGATTTTTAAGTTTTTCCATCATTCAATAGTGGTGTTCACACTTGGTCAATTCCTTTCTCTCTCTCCTACCTTACTTCCTAATTTTTCTTTTCACCGGTTAAATAGATGATATCACTTATGATATATCACCGATGAATAGGTGTAAAATGACATTTTGCACCTCATTTTACTCCTTTGCTTTAATTTTAAATTATTTTACACTTATGTAATTTGATTTTACATTGATGCAAATAGTTCAGATGCAATTTAGTTCTAAATCATTTTGTACTTATACAATTTAGTTTCACGCCGGTGCAATTTGATTTTACACTAATGCAAATAATTCAAAACCTATGCAATTTAGTTCTAAACCATTTTGTACCTATACAATTTAGTTTCATATCGGTGTAATTTAGTTTTTGACATTTTACATTGCTTCAATTTGGTTCTGAGTAGGTAATTGGGTTTTAAACCATTTTGCATCGATGCACAATGACTCAACTAAATTATTTAGGTACAATTTTGATTTGAAAAAAAAATTGCATATTTTGTAATTAAAAAATTACATTTTAGAATCATTTTACACCAATGGAAAATGATTCACTTTGAATATTTATGAAGTGGGAGCATAAAAAATTTTATCCAACTATAGGTATGTATTAGCACTTTACTTTTAAAATCTTTTAAAATAATATGTAATGTATTGAGATGCTTACTCGCACAAGATGCGAATGGGCTCACGCTAGTTGTTATTGATGCCTGGACATTCCATTACTTCTACATAGAGGTGCTACAAGATCCTTATTTTGAGTTTTTGCAAAAATGTGGTTGGACTGTGCAAGGTTCTCAATAGAGAATATGAAGAATTAACAAGGTATTACAACTTCTTATTCAAATTTGGATGTATCATCCTCTCATGAGTTAGTGAAGTGGAGGGTTGCCTCGCGCTTTCGTGTTTTTTCCCCTTTTTTTGACAAGTGGAAAGGAAGGCTACGCAATGAAAGGAGATTATGGCTTGTCATGCCCATAGTCTCTCGTTGCATTAATAACATTAGTATAAGTGGATGCCAAAAAATATTCCACCATCCAATTCTCATTATAATCATGACATCATAGCACATCTTATATTTGAGTAGCTTTTAAGAGCCTTTGAGCCTCCCATGCAGAGCCATCTATGATTATTGACTAGTTGATCATGTAGTTGGGAATTCCCCTTGATCACCAAATTTGCTAGCTAGCCATTATGGTTATAACTAGCTTTGTTCAGAGCTTGAAATCAATTGAATTCTCTATGATTTCAATTATTCATTCCTCAAATATCTATCAAAAAATATTTCTACAAGTTTGTAGAGCTTAAACTATGCAAGAATTCTCATGAAATTTGACAATAGAAAGCATGAACAATATTTCTCTTCAAATGACAAAATGCAAATAAATTTGTTTCCATCAAGCAAAAGGCAAGGTAGATGCCAATAAGACAACTCTTAGAGTTGTTAAGAGACCCATGAGCCACTTGAGAGTCTCTTCATAAGTCCCGAATACATTTGGGAAGAATTGAAACCTAATTCCAAACACAAACCCAAAATGAATATCTGATTGTTGAGCAAATAATACTTCTCACCTTTAATCACTAACATTGAGGATAAATTCCAATAAAGTGGCTACATTGCAAGTTCTAAAATGTTACCAAGAGTTCCTCAATCCACCTCACAAAAATGCAGATTCATGGGGAACTTGAACTTGGCCCTTCTTACTTGCAACAAAAATCATTCGATTTTGGATGTGTTTCTTGTTGTTCAAACCTCATGAACTATTCTATCTCCTTTACCTAGCCAGCTTTGCTTAAATTATGGCTATCAAGATGACAATTTGCATTAAATCATGTCCCAGAGTGGATTTACGCCACATTTAGGTAAACTCCATGTGAAATTACATTTATCTCATCACACTTGTTTTTATCATCAAATTTGCATGAGAAGGTGCTTGTTACAATAGTAGCTTTCTATCATATCTGGCTACTCAAGTTGGCAATGGCAATTTAGAGTCTATTGAAGTGTGCAATCCACTGTTGATTCCTTATAGTTGACTTCAAATAACAAATCAATACTTCAACGCCATCATCTTATGCAAACTTGTAGATTTGGCTCATTTATGTTCTATCTCTCGTAATAAGTGAAGACTGAGGACCATTCTTTCGATTTTAAGGATATTAAAAAAGGTGGAAGAAGTGAACGAGAGTCATTGGATGTTCTTATTCTAAGGATGATATGATGGGAAATCATTTAGTGAGGTTTGTTCGAGAAAGCAGACATCTACGTCCATATATGTGCAAGCATTGAAAGCATCCAAAACCAAAGTAGAGATCCTCATGGCAGGAAAAGCACTTTTATATTTTGCACAAGGTTGTTGGTGGTGACAAGTAGAAATGAGAGTGGAAGGCAATTATTAGGGGTGTCAATAACAACCTAGCATGTGTAGTGATAGTTATGGTATGTAAACTTCCCCCACAAACTCTTTTACAACGGCCACACCCAAACGTATTTAGCAAATTCTTGCATATCTTTTTCATGCTTTTGTCCCTACCATCTTTTCCTAAAAAAGAAATGAAATATCAAATTTATTTAATTAGTTACTTCTTCAATTAATTAAAGATATTTTTACATAAATATCCTTATAATATTTTCACTTTACATGCATATAAAGGATTTGAATATATGCACACAAATACATTGTAAGTGAGATGTAAGTAATGTGAAATAAAATAAAATTGGCATAAAAACAAATCCATGAGAAATTGCACGGCTATATATAGTGGTTCCCCACTTTCTTGATTACTTCACTACCTATGCCTCATAGCTTAGAATTTTCATCCAATTCCCTCAACCTCGATGAAACTAATTTACTAACTAAGATAATTATCGGGTTATCTCAACTCAACTACAACAAATAGGTTATTACTACCCAAGCAATGAGCTACAAGCTCAATACAAATTAAGTAATGGTGTAAGAAAGATAAATCTTACAACAATTCACCTAAGCCTCTCAACAACAATTAAAATAGAGTTTACCAATTTAGAAGCCTAAACACTTTGATGTGCAATGAATCGAGCATGAATCCAAGCACTTTAGAGAGCTTGTCTAAAGAATGAGCATTAAGAAATTGTAGAGACAATAGGCTTATTTTTTGCTACAGAAATGGTGTAAAAACTCTCTTTCAAGCACAAATGATTTCTCATATTTTTCTTATGTGCAAACTACGGGTTCAAAGGCGTAGTTATAGAGTTAGGACCTTAGAAATTTGAATACTATCATTAGTAATTAAATCTCAATGTTTATATCTTCAAATTCAATATTTTAGTCATTTAGATTTGACCCAATGGATAGTTGGTACTAGTACTAAAGTATAGGTACTCATACTAATGACTTAATGTTTTATATTTTAAACGAATATGTTACAGATAGTACCTAAGGGGTACTGATACTAAACATGAGTATCGGTACTTATTGTTTTCAAATATGGGTTTTAAACACTTAACACCAATATATAACTCATTAGTACCAGTATTAATTATGAGTATCGATACTTGTTGCTTTTAGTACTTGTACTAATCATAAATATCGGTACTCGTTGATTACATGTTTAATTCTTTGAAAAGGATACCTAAACATGTAACTCATATTTATTGATACTAATATTTAGCATTAGTAATTGTAGGTTAACATGTACCTTTATTAATAATTAATTTGTTAAACCTCTTTGAAAATATTTTTAACTTTGAAAATCGATCTTTCGAGGAACTCTTAATTCAAAATTTTTCGAGCAGACATGGATAAGTATCCTAAATTATCTCGAATTAATTTTACAATCTATTTAATTTTCAAGTTGAGAGAGGCATACATTTTAAAAATAAAACAACCTATTCTATTTGACTTAACAACTTGATATCTTGGATTTGTCTTGAAGATGATCTCCATCTTCTTATCATCCATCTTTTGCCTTGACTTTTGCAATCTTCATCAAAGTCTAAAATATGAAATAATACACAAATGTTAATATAAAATAATTTTGTTAATACGAAAACAAGATGTGGAGCATGGTTCGAACAACGTATCCCTTGGTTCTTATAGATTACATAAATACCCTTGAAATCTTGTCTCTCTGTTAACAAATATGCAGCTCTATTAGTTTTAACTTTAGTAGGCATTAACTGTGGGTGAAAGATTTTACATACATACCCATGTAATATTTTGACATTCTATATATACATCCTTAGGTTCTCGGATATTATATAAATTCCCTTGAAATCTTTTTCTCATTTACATGAGATACTCTTGAGTTAACTTTCGTTAGTTTTAACCTTAATAACCATTAACTTTGGTTAAATTAACATTTTTTCCCTTAAAAGGGAATACATGACGATATGACCAGAGGGAGCTCTAATGGTGCGATGCGTGGTAGTGTGATGAGAGTAGTGATGATGACTCTACTTGAATCACTAATGGCATGATGCACAGTGGTGCTATGGAGGAGTCATCGACTGTTGTTGACTAACAAGATGGAGAGTTATGGTTTGTTTTTCTCAATTAGGGCTATGAGAGGGGCATTAAGAGGGGATGGCAGGCGTAGCTTGAAATGTATGCAGAGTTGATGGATGACTCAGATTTTTCTTGCATTCCTATATAACATATCAACCATTAACGTTAACTAAAGGCTACGATACCACAGTTAAGTCCAGAGAAACTTTGATTAGTTGCTAACGACACACTAGCGAAAAGTCATATCTATTAATTGAGACAAGAATTAAGGGGCATTTATGTAATATCTAAGAACTCACGGTTAATGGTCATTAAGGTTAAAACTAATTGGTGTTCACTCAAGGGTATTTCCATGTAAATGAGGATAAGATTTTAGTGATATTTATATAAAATCTTAGAACGTATGGATATATATGTACTATTAAAAGATTACTTTGACCACCTTTAATGTTAAAACTAGCAAAACGGCATAGCTGTTAACAAAGATAAGATTTCAAATTTGATTTCTCTCTGCTGTAAACGTTTCAAAATGGTAAAGCAGGATTCCATCTGGACCCCTGGGACAGCGGAATAGAGAGGAGGAGAGATTGGGTTGGTATTTTGAACCTCACATTCGCTGGGAAAGCTCCGACCGCAAGAAGAAACGTTACGACTCGTCTGGTGGTCAAAGAACCAACCCTTTTCTCGATTAGCATATAGTTGACCCACTACTTCCATTTGAGCCAAACAAAATTGGTAACATTGTTGGTGAATATATGGTTGGCCAAAAAAATTAGTAATATTATTATTCATGAATATATAGCGGGTCCACTCCACTTGAACCTAGTGGGTGTTCTAGATGGAAATCACGCGGTACTCTTGTCAACAAAGGCCCTCTGCGGTTCCTACCCTTTTAAAAGCACACACTGATGCATAGCACCATGCACGCCACGTATCTTCCACTCCTCTCCCCAACAACCCCCCTTCTATCATTCTATCTCCTCTCCATCACCTCTGCTTTGCCCCCATGGCCGGTAACCTAATGCGAGCTGTCTCTAAAAGAAGGTACAAACAGCTACATACTCTAAACCCCACAACCCGTATTATCTCCCCAGCTACAAACAGCTGGCCGCCTAGATTTCTGATTACCACTAATCCCCTAATAGAGTGCTATCGGACTCCAGAGTAGCAACAACTCGTAGAGCAAGAAGGTCAATCGTACTAGAAGCAGGAATTACATACTCTAAAAGACCAAACCTTGTAACCATACCTGTCACCGTATAGACTGATGCTATGATGTCTCCGTGAGTCACGACGTCGCGACACTCCTCGGTACTGGAAGTGGACAAAACAGGTAGGCCCGGGGCGGAGCTAGTGACAACGGGCCGATATCCTCCTCGGGGCGGCTGTCCTCCTCCTCGCGCCTGGAACCTGCGGCCTCCTGTACGCCCTCTGGTGCTCGACACGGGAAGCATTTGCTGACCTCCTACCCTAGACGGGCAGTCCCTCCTGTTGTGGCCCGGCTGACCACACTGGTAGCAGAGGGGAACCCGACTCCCGCCCTCAGTGGGTCCCTGCTGGTGCCTGGGCGAGGGTCTGGTGCTAGCAGCTGGTCCCTGTCGAGGGTCCCCAAAGGCCACTGATGGCCCCGTAAAATGTGACGGCTCTCCTGCAGGCGCCTCGTGCCTCCATTGAGCTCTCCTAACCCGCCTAGTGTGACGGCGGAAATCTCGTTCCATGACAAACTCCCCTGTCGTACCCTCGAAAGGGAGATGAGGGGGCGGTGAAGTGGGCGGAAGCTGAAATTCTTCTCGAACCACCTCTCGAATTAGATGGACGAGGTCCGGAGACGGTATGCTCAGGAGAAGAGAAGGGGTAGCATGTACTCCAAGCTCAACACATCTGGCCCTCGGGCCTCGACCTCGGCCGTGCCCACGGCCCACCCTCCTAGTTCCACGACGAGGCATCTCCTGCAAGGAGACGTGAAAATAGAACGGAAATGCGTCAATATGAAATGATGTCTAACGAAGAAGTCTAAGAGCTTATGTTAAGAGAAACGTTGTGGTGGCTACTCTAGTTACAGACACGTGAATTGGTTATTTTCCAGTCAGTTGGTTCACTTCTCGGGACGACCTTGCACTGATACCATCTTGTTACGACCCGATTCCCGAATCCTTACGAGACACGATAATCGAACCGACTCGACTGATCCCAAGACCCAGTCGTCCAACGAGAAAGTAACCAAAAGAGTAGCAAAATAAACCACATTCACCATGCATATAACTAGCAGTAACAAAATACAGCAGTAAAGAAAAACTACAGTATACACCACTACAACAGTAAAGAAGTAAACAGATACATAAACATGAAGCTTACAGTAAAAGAGTACAGTGGTAACAGAAAATACTTACTACAACAGAAGAAGTACAGTGGGTACTACACAAGTAAAACTACTTGGCTCTACTAGGCCCAGCACCCTCTGCAACCGCCGGCTCTGGTTGCTCAACACCTGGTCCTGAAAAAAGGTGACACGTCAGCGAAACGCTGAGTAGAGTGGCAACCAAAAGCTAAGAAAAATAGTAAGGTGGACAGTAGCTATTATATTTTTAATCTCTTTCTTTATTTTTCCACCTATTCATTATTGAATTATTTCTCAGATCTTTCTCTTGATCTTGAATGCTCATCGTGGGAACGATCTTGATTACAGTCTTTTCCAAAAAGTAGAAGTAACACGTGGTGCTCTCCTGATCGGGAGAGTCCCCCGTGGTGGTTCTACCCTCAGTCAACCACCCCAAGGTCACTGACAGACGTAACGGTGACTACGACACATGTGATAAACGCACAGGTAGCTACCCCGCACTGGCACGCGGTCAGTCGTTTCCGTTAACGGGTGCGCCCAAAGCACAGCACAGAACCAGTATAGGGCAGAGCCCTCTCAGTAACAGGGGTCCAGCCCCTCCACAGTGGCCAAACAGGGGTCTTGCCCCTCCACAGTCCGTGCACCCTCTCCTGACTACCCTGGTTTGCCCAGTGGGCTTAACAAGTCGGTGTAGGAGGGCTAGCAGAACCCTGGGGCCCGTGGGGTGGCTAGCTCCCTCCCTACACTAGTAGCTCTCCCCGGTACGGTGTACGCGAGGGCCAAGAGTCGGTACAAAGTGGCCACACCTAACCCCGGGTCCCTAGGGTGACTGGCTCTCCTCTACACTAAGAGGTAATAGGTGCTTTCCCTGGTACTACATACCCAAGAGACAACAAACTTTCCCATTCACCTTTCCAGTTCCATCCCATTTATTTCCAGGAGTTCTACCCCTAATTCCCCGTAGGGTTCATGCTCATGTTTCTCAGGCCAAGCCATACTAGGTTCATCATTTCAGGTTTATTCGCATATAGTACATGTTCCAACATTCAACTTCTTTTTCTTTCCAATTTGTATACAAGCAACTCATATTTAATTTCAACTAACAGAAATTACATGCAACAGTTATTAGTAACAGCACTCTACATTTCACAGGCAGCTGTTATCCAATTACAGGCAATTATCATTATTTTATCCGCTTATCCAAGACTGCAATTCAGGCATTCAAGACATTTGTTTCTATGTTTTATGTTCCTAGGATTCGTACCACACCCTAGGATCTATCATTCAATCTAGTTTTCAGGTCCTAGGATTCATGCCATACCCTAGGATCTATCATTCAGTCTAGTTTTCAAATCCTAGGATTCATGCCATACCCTAGGATCTATCATTTAATTCAGATATGCATTAATGTTTGTATTTAACTACGGGAAGCCACTCTACCTGCAAAACCGGGAGTAACGGGGGCGTGATCGGCAAGCCCGCGCGCCTCCGCAACCCCTAGAGCCGCAACGGAACGGGGTCCTAACACAATGATCAAATACAAGGAGCTACTCAGAATAGCATAAAATTACTGTAAACAGGTAGAGGAACTAAATCTGAGAAGAACGAAACTTGAAACTCGAAAAATGGACTCCGAACGGATCCTAAACGGGTCAAAAACGACAAGTTCGCCCAAAATTAGACGTCTGGAACTTCTTCCAGACGTCTTAAATGATAGCTCAGGTCATACCTTGATCTGCGCGATCCCTCAGACATCCAGAAGCCCGCTGAACCATCTGGACTTAGTTTCCAGACGTCCGACTGTCACTTCGGACATCTGGAGACCCTCTTCATCGTCTGGTGCTATGCCTAGACGTCCGATCTGTGTGGGATGGCGTGCCCTTGCGCCTTCCCGAATAAGTCCTGCACACACACGCACCCGTTTTCGAGGAGCTTCTATTTAGATAGCAAAAGTGGTGAAATAAGGGTTTGTTTGGCAAAGACATAACTAAGGGGCCTCCGAGGAAGATTTGGGTACTATTTATGAGGGATGAAAATAAATACCTACTAATATCACATCAATATAGTAATTATTTTATCGTATCACTTATTCTACCAGTTAAACAAATATTATTCTTCACTTATCATAACCCTACAATATTTTATTACATCGCCAAATGGAGCCTAAGAGTTAGAACCTACGGGATTAATAAGAGTGTATTTTCTATTTACTTTTTCGAGGGGACGTCGCGGTGGTGTGGGTAAGGGAGGGGGGAATAAGACTAACGATCCATGCATTTACAACAAGAATCTTAACAGGAGAAAGACTCATCTACATCATTTTCACTACCATTCTGGATGTCTCTAGGCCTAGAAGACAAGAATGTTGCATACTGAAGGTTGCGAAAATTGATACTCCGTATTTAGTCAAATAATTTTGGGGTTTACAGTTTGAGGGAAAGTAATCAAGAGATAAACTTTTTAGTATTTAAACTTGAAAATAGTTAATTTTGTACAATCATCTTCTCTTATAACTAAATGAGAGTACGTGATTAGGGAGGTAAGTTTTGATAAATTCGACTCGAAAAGAATAAGTAAAATCCAATTCGAATTCGACAAGGTTTGAGTATGGGCTTTATCAAAAAAATCTGACTGAGTATGAGTATAGGTATATGTATAGATCTATATCTGATTACCCGATCTGAATATCTGAATAAAATTCTCATTTACCCAAGATATATAAGTCAAACCTTAAGTCTCATTTCCTTAGCTTTATCTCCCTCATGATTCCTTCCATGATTTTAAAGGTTGGAAGTGCTTTTTAAACTTTCATTGAATATTTATTTCTAGGATAAGGATTTTTTATTTAAAATATACTTGTATTTCATCTTTATTTATATTTTTTATTTTTGATATATTTTCCTTAAAGCTCTTTTTTACATGGAGATCACTAAAATTGAAGTAGCTTGAGTTAATATATTTTAGGTTCGTTAAAAATAAATAATTAATAAATTATGTTATACATAATATATTTTAGGTTCGTTAAAAATAAATAATTAATAAATTATGTTATATATCTTTTTTCTTCTTTAACTTTAATTTTGACATAATTTAACTATAAGATTAATTTATAAATAATTACCTTATGAAAAATTAGGTATCCCATAAGTAAATAAGTATGGATATAGATTTAAATTTTTATATCCTATAAATAAATAAATAATATATAAATATAAATTTATAAATAAATATAGGCAGAAATTTAGCCGAATTAAACCCAACAGTTTGCATCCTATGTGTGACCTCTCATGACTCCACGTCGCCCCCTCCCCACCCCCTCATCACCCCCATCCCCACGTCTCCCACGTGACACGTCACTTCCCCTCTTTCTTAGGCTATTTATATTACTGGTGGACACCATCTCTTGCATTATTGAAGCAGCGTGGGGGGTGGTGTTGTCGGTGGTGGTGGCAGGATTCGTCATTTACTTTTTTGTTCTTAATTATTTTTTATATTATTAAAGCAACGTGTGAGGGGAGCAGTCACAGGATATTGTTTCTTAACGTGTTTACTTTTTTTTTTTGTTTAATTATGTATCCTACAACGCGTCGGATTCGTCATTTGCTCTCTCTTTTTTTTTCTCTCTCTCCCTTCTTTCCTCTCTCTTTTTTATTTTATTTTATTTATTTTATTTTTCTTATACACCATCACATATATGATCTTGAATTTTATCTTGATTATCGATCTTCTCATCTTATATTTTTAATTAAAAACTCATATCAAATGTATTTTTTCAAGAGTGAAATAATATCGTATCAATGTAAGACATCAAATATAAATAAAAATATATCAGATAATATAATTTGTAATGTATAATATATTTTAGTTTTTATTGATATTTTTATTTTTTTATTAATTAAAAATTATAATATATCAACTCTGATTTTCCAAAATTATGACACACAAATTCTGATTTTCCAAATAAATTATTATGTCAATTCTTTTTTTAACCTTCCCCAATCAAAATCGACTTTTTCATCGCCGCAACAACGGGTGGACTAAAAACTATTACATAACTTAAGCAGCATGGGAGAACAAGTCACGGGACTACTGTTCCCCATATTATTCAATTATTTTTGTTTTTCATTTTTTCTTTTGCTACAGTACACACCTGCACTTTTTTTCCGTTGCACGTTAGCGGCTCTCCCGCTTCCTCTCTCACTCCGTTACTTTTTTATTCTTTTTATTTTATTTTTTTTTACATTATTTAACATATTCTTCCATTTAAAATTCTATTTGTATAGTTGACATCCTTAACTTGTACTTTTTAATTAGAGATCAATATTTAATATATATTTACAAGAATATAAAATAATATACTTATAAAATTAGGTAATATAAACTTAATCTAAGATAATATGTTTTGCAACGTACAGTGTATTTTGATTTTCGATCAGTGTTTATTTTTTTTCACTGGTCGAAAATTAAGATACACCATACAATGTATTTTGCAATGTGTGGTATATTGATTTTCTATTTATCGAAAGCTAAGACGTATTGATTGAAATCATGTTCGATTCCATATGATTGACTTTTACACTGACAATGATTGACTTTTCTACTCCTTCAGCAATGTACAGGTTAAAAGTTAATGTATATGTAAGTGTTAATGAGTTTTCTTTCTTGGAGGTTTAGGATATTGATGCGAAACTTATATTTAAACTTATGCATTAAGCTGGATACTCAACTGACTCATAGATATGAATGAAAATGGATCTAATATTTGTTAATCATATCCAAATATGATCAGACAAATGAAAATAGATTTGATATTTATTTATTGTATCCAAATATGATCATATTTAAATATTTACGTTTGGATGTTTGTCAAATTTATCATAGATTTAGATAATAAATTTAAAATTTTATGATATAAATTTAGCTGTCATGTGTCAAAAATTGAATAGGATTTAAATTTGGATATTAGGTGGATTAAACTTATATGATGTGTTTCCCTACGCCTCAAAATTAAACCTCTTCCTCAAATCTCCACTTCCCCAACTATACCCACACCCACATGATCCAATGAAAAAAAAATCAAAATAAATATCCTGATCCCACCCATATGATTCATTGTT
This sequence comes from Thalassia testudinum, assembly GCA_037157565.1. NCBI lineage: Eukaryota > Viridiplantae > Streptophyta > Magnoliopsida > Alismatales > Hydrocharitaceae > Thalassia > Thalassia testudinum. Next base: position 96,464,513 of record JAZHRO010000039.1, on the reverse strand, counting down.
AAAAAAAATCAAAATAAGGACCTTATGAAAAAATCTCCACTTTTTTCTTACTATTTAAAAAATTTTATCTATAGCGATAAAAAAATCACATGAAAAAATTTATTTACGCTCAAAACAAATTCTATGAAAAAATCATCAATTTTTCCTCAAAATAAATCTCTCGGGAGACTCCACCCTTATATATTTCTACTCTAAAATTAACTGCATGATTGTCAATTAAGAAAAATCATGTGAAACTCTTACATTCTTGATAAAATTTCTACATTAGGCCCTATAGTTTATATTATTACTAATCATCAAATTCCATACAAATAAAAGTTCGAATATATCTCAAATTCTATTAGAGTGACTTTTTAGATATTTAGTCAAATCTAATATTATAGTTAGGTATATTAAAATTTCACAAACTCCCACAATGAAGTACGGGTACTACCACGAGCATCAATAAAAGTAGTGACAAGATCATAAGACACACTATTATGTAAAACTCATGCCAAACAAGTAACATTAGCAATAAAGAAATAAAAATTGGATTTATTTTCATATTGAAGAATACCGTCACAAAAATCTCCATGTGATTGTTGGTCGAGTAACTAGGCAATAGGCAAGTTACTCAGGTTGGCACTATAACCATGAATCTCTTGGGGTTAGTTTACTTAGAGGGCTAAGAAAGTGGTATTAAGAAATGTGAAATTAGTGTTAACTTTAAATTATATTTACTTGCAGAGTGACGTTAACATCAATTTATGCTTACTTGAATTGGTGATTAGTTGAAGTGTTATCCTTTATGACGTTTACTTAGTAGTGATGTTAAAAATTTAAATCAGAGATCATGTGAGCATAACAAAAATCGTGAGACTTAAACATGGATTTGCTTAAAACCAGTAACAACCGGTGTTAGACAAACCAGTGTTAAGGGTTCTTAATCCGTGTTAATTAAAAAGGGGTTAACCCTCCAAGTAACAAGGGCTAATCCCTTAAAAAAGAGGTTAACCGCTCAAATAAACTAGCCCTTAAAGTTTGAATATGGATTTGTCTTGCTTCGACATGCTTTAAATGTTATTGGTTTATAAAAGAGTTTAATTTTCTATGCAATTTCATTGTGTTTTTAAGTTTTTACATGATTATTCGTAACAAATCTTAATATGTTTATAGAACTTGATATGGTTTGTTTCTTGCTAGGTTCACTTTGTGAGTTGTGGAGTACATACTGCTCCCTCCTTTTCACAATAATGTTGATTGATGATTGAATGAGCTACTAAAGAGGTCGATAAACATTTGTCCTTACAATTATAAAGGGATTGACATCTTGATCTGGCACATTATCCGTGTTAACTAACTGACAATGTTCTTAATTTTTTAAAAAGAAAATTAGTTCTTTCTTGAAGATTTAGTGCTACAAATGCAAATGTACTTTAAATTAGCTAATTTCAATTAAATATAGAGATTAAATGGAATAAGTAGCTAACGGATGGGGTTATCCGTACCATCCCATATTTGAATATTAATTAAGTGAACCTCAATGTTAGCAAGAGATTGAGACTTGTTATGATTCTTTGGCATCACAGTGGAGATGTTGATGAGAAGAAGGGAAGTATGTGATGTAATCATCCAAGCCTGAATCCGACTCTAATCAAGAAAAGTTGGCCTCGATAATTTATTGGGTATGAGTTTTATAAATGCAAGCAACCACCTAAAATGTTTAAATTCAAGATATTAAGTAGTAATTCTCAATCCTTATATTACATCATTTACTTTTATGAGTTTATGACGGGAGACTAGTTTTGAGGTGTTACAATCTCCCTCACTTAAAATCCTGATGTCCTCGTGAAGATTCGATACTATAAATAGTAGTGGTTGTTTCGCCTTATGACACACTCTTTAGCAGTCCTAAGGATAGCTATTTCCTCAACTACAAGGAATTTAGCTCTGATATCATTTGTAACGACCTGAACCTAAATTCGAGACTAATCGAGGAAACTAACCTTGACAATTTATTGAATATAGGTCCCATTAACCTACGCAATCACTAAAAATACTTAAGTCTAAGTTATTAAGTAGTAATTCTCAATCCTTATAATCCACTACTCACTTTTATGAGTTTACGATGTGGAACTATTTTTGAGGTGTTATATGTGAAGAGTTTTTAATTGATGTAAACAAAATGATCAGGGACTGCCTTTCTTGGCTTGACTCGATTAATGCTTGCTGGACATATCCAACATCTCTCATCTCGCCCTAGGTCTTGGTGAGGCAAAGGGGTGCATCCACAGGAGAGGAAACAACAATTAGCTTGTTTGGCAGGCTTTTGCTTGGAGTAGGATTGCTGCTGGCATGTGGTCAAGGATGGCCTAAGAGAGGAAGCAGTAGCAACCAAGGCCTATCATACATGCACCCAAGACAGCTGTAGGACCAAACTAAATTCTAGTTCATGACAAACTTGATAAGGAAACAGCTTTGGATTTTGAAAGACCAGTGTCAATAAACCATTCCTAAGAAAGTGTCACAACACAAAAATTGTCCGTAGTAAATACAAATCTATCGTTAATCTCAATTAGTCATAGAATCTAAGAAAATTAAGCAATCTCCAAGGTCAAACTCTAGTTTGTTGAGTTTTCGTTTTTAATAACATTGTAACAATGACATTCACCTTTGTATATATATATATATATATATATATATATATATATATATATATATATGATCATAGCAATGACACTGGCTTATGGATTGTTTTGCAGCGGCAGGCAAATTATTCATTACTTCGTCCTCTAGAAACCTTTCCAGAGTACATTTGTTTTTGCTGGTCGTTATTTTAGATGTTTAAATAATCTCTTCAAGCAGCCGTGGCTTATAATTGTTACGGCTGCAACTCAAAGGCAAAACCAAATAAGCCCTCATGAGTATTTTCTTATTATCGACGTATGCATTTAGCCTCCCAAGAAAAAAAGTTAAGGTATACATTCCTTTAATTCCTTGTTGGAGCATTTTAAATTTTACTCTCGTTGAGGAGGTACTTATAGCATTATCTTATAATATGACAACTGTAATTTAATAACTATTATAGCTCCAGCCCTCTTGTTTATTAATCGACGCCATTGTAGGTTTCCACTTGCCTTATGTTATATGTAATGTAATAATCACTGCATCTTTGTTTCTCTATTTTCTTTTGTCGTTGAAGGCTATGAAGGTGAACTACCAGTTGTGGTTGGTAAAGTTAGGTCGAGGGATGACCAAAAACTTCAATTCATCACTCTATCCATTCATTTAAAACTCATCTATCCGATATTGATGACTTAGACACATGAGGTTACATAAAGTTGCACCACTGTAGTAGTAGCAAAGAATAACGCTGCTATGGTGCTTTCTTTTTTTTTTAATTAAACTTCCCTTTTTGTTTCACATTGCAGCATGCAGAGGTACCAATTCCTTCACCAAAAAAAGATGAGATTCTTTTGAAGGTGGAAGCTGCAAGTATAAATCCTCTTGATTGGAAAATTCAGGACGGATCGTTGCGACCATTTTTACCCAGAAAGTTCCCATTCATCCCAGGTCTTTTTTATTTCTATTTTTCAAATATATATAATTTTTATTTTTTACTTTTTATTTTTGTAATGCAAGTTAATGTTAAAGATATTAATATTATTGTCTACAAGAGTAATGCTATTTGAGATTCTAGTTCTACGTGTGGCCTTCAAAGTACATTGAGGAAATTCTTCAAGAGAAAAAGTAGCAAAAATGGTGTGGCAGAGAAAGAAAATGGTGTAACATGTCACGTAGATTAGTTGAATTAATTGATTGAAAATACTTTTATTCATTGCTAATGGACAATCTTATTTCGAATTTGTAATGGTCTTTAGACTCTTTTCTTTATTTCGTGAGGGAAGGAAGATTTCATACTTTGTTTCCTCTTTTACATATATACCCCGTGTAGTCCAAATATATTTGGGTAAAATAGCTAATATACACAGTAGCTGAAATGAAAACTAAACATGAGGAATACTTAAATCATTTCTCTGATGAATAACATTTTGGTAGCACAGTTTCTGATGTAGCTAGGGGGTAGTTTCTGTTGGTCCTGGTGTGATCACATTCAAAGAAGGTGACAAAGCATTAGCCTGCCTTCCAGCTGGTGTAAGTGCTCCATTCTACTCATTTATCATGGTTTTTTCCCCCAATTGTTTTTGCAAGATGTTACTGAGGCGTTGTCGGAGTACTAATTTGAAAGTTATCCAAAATTGTTAAATGTTTAAGTCACAATTGTGGAGACGGTAACAATGGGAGCATTATGATGAAGTATCAGTCATCTTCCGGAGAAAATGCCAATGTGCTTGCGAATGCAATTGAAGAATAAGAGAATATATAGCATGTGAATTTAAAATGGATTGCGTATTCTCAAAAGCTTTTAATGGAATATGCTTATGTGACAACAAATGGGAACCAAACACTTCATATATATCATGATGTTTGATGCAACAGATCCACGGGAAACTTCTAGCTAAGGCAATCTATCAACCTTTATTATGTCCAAAATGAAAAGGGAGGCTTATCCCGATCTATACCGAAGCAGTTGGAACATAGCTTGCCACTGAAATAGTGAAGATTGCCTACTCAAGAAGTACATAATATTTTTGGAAAGTAAGATCTACACATAATATGTTGTGGGAAGATGAAGGTACGTTTATATGAAGGATGTGGATATAAACATGTAAAAATTAATGTATTTTGTAACATTTTTTTTTAAAGGATATTTTGCAACATGTTGATGTGACGTATCAATGTAAAATTACTCAAAATTACTTTTTATCATTATAAAATCACTCTATGGTCATTTTAATCAATATAAAATCACCATGAATCATGTAGTACTAAATGTAAAATCATCCAAAATAACTTTACACTGATTCAAAATCACTTTATTATTATTTTGTATCAGTGTAAATTAAATCACCTATAATTATTTTATACCGATGTAAAATTACTTTACACTGATGTACCACGTTAGCATGTTACTAAATACATTGTATGATACATTTTTCTATATTTTGACTTATAAGAAAAGGTTTAATACTAACCCGAACAGGTAAGATGTTTAAAATATATATGTTCAGATAATCACCTGGTGTCATTTTACTCTCACAAAAAGAAAGAAAGAAAGAAAGATAAAGAAAGAACATGGAGTCATCTTGCATGGTCCATTTTTAAGAGTAGATTTTGGATTCTAATTAATAGATTTCCCAAGACACATGAACCTTTTTTTGTTCACTAGTCTTGCATGCAAGGAACCATTTTATGCATAAACTCATTACTTATGCGTGAACCAATTTAATTACAGTGAAATTCACGACTTGTAATCGGCATTAATTTGCTGCAATTTGCAGACTGGAGGTGGCCTTGCCGAGTATGTTGTGGCACCTGTAAACTCGACCGGGCAGAGCCCACCTGAACTCCCTGCAGCCGAGAGCAGTGGGTTGTGCGTAGCCGGCATGACTGCCCTTCAATCCCTCCAAGCTATCGGAACAAAGTTTGATGGTAGCGGCAAGCCAGCGAATGTGCTGATCACTACAGCCTCTGGTGGGGTTGGACACTACGCCGTCCAACTAGCAAAGCTTGGGAATCTCCACGTGACTGCTACCTGTGGAGCCCGTAATATAGGGCTGGTCAAGAGCCTTGGAGCTGACGAGGTGCTCGACTACAAGACTCACGAGGGTGCAACCTTGAAGAGCCCCTCGGGGAAGAAGTATGATGGGGTGATTCATTGCGCCACTGGTATCTCTTGGTCAACCTTCGAGCCTAATCTTGCACCAGCAGGTAAGGTGATAGACATAACACCAACTGTAGCGTCCATGCTCACGTCTGCAATCAAGAAGCTCACGTTCTCGAAGAAGCAGCTGGTGCCCTTGGTCGTGTCGGTCAACAGGGAAGATCTAGAGTTCCTTGCTGGGTTGGCGAAGGATGGGAAGATCAAGACGGTGATCGATTCGTGGCACCCTCTGAGCAAGGCTGAGGAAGCTTGGACGAGGATCATGAAGGGGCATGCAACTGGCAAAGTGGTCGTCGAGATGAACAGAAATGAATAGAGTGTTCCCTGCATGGGTTAGTTTATATATATATATATATAGGTTGGGAAAAATAACAGATTCGATAGCGTATGAGATGTTTGTTATGTGGAAAGTGCATGGCAAAAGCTATTGGTTGACTATGTTTAGCTTGGACTTGTGCTTGGCGTGTTGCGTATAATGCATGGTTTTCTTTATTTGTATTATTTCAATTATATGCAGATGCGTCTGGTTCTCAGTTACATCGTTTCAAGGTATTTTCATATGCTTATTGTGACATCCCATTTTCGTTTCTCTAATTCATTTAATGTTCTTTTGGTCATTGTTTGGATGTGAGGTAAGTAGGTAGAGTGTGACATGGGTAAAACGAATAGTAACGACATCATGTTTACAGTGAATTACGATATATATAAGAATAGCTATTCAAGTGGGATAAAATTTACCCTATATTTAAATAAATCTCTTCTATCATACAAATTATACTATTTAGGTGGGATAAAATTTACCCCCACATTCAATCGTGTTATTCCTCATCTTTTTAGATAGTCCTTTTTGCATCCTCCTCCCTCAAAAATAGAGACGGCAAAAATTTCCAGGAAACAATGGCAAGGAAAATAGCGCTCGCCCCGACCTACCTTAAAATTCCAAAGAGGCCTTGAAAGAAATGTCCACAATAACACCTTCCAGCTTGAGAATGAAGAACATTCGAGTAAAAGAAAATTGCATTTCATCCTAAATACGTCAGAACATTATATCAAGTATCAACTGCAAGTAATACCACACAGCCTCCCAAATCAAAATCAAACTCACTGCAGACCATGAGAAGACCCCAACTTCCCTGGTCTAAAAGGTAAGCTGCAAGGGTGTCATAAAAAAAAAAAAGAAAAAGGGTGTCATAAAATCCTCCTAAATAGGTTACCTCTAGAGTATGGTTGGATGTGATCCAGATCGATATTGTTGGTTGTTTGGTTTAATATGGAGGTTTCAAGAGATACAAAATTAAGATTTTTATATGAATGTCATTTAAATTCCTCTTCTGATACCTGAACAACATGTCTCACTTATATATATCAATGCCACTCGATTGTTGAAAATGTTGGAATTGGCTCAATGTTAAATTTTTTCATATTTAAGATCCGATGGATTTATTTCCTCCCTCCCTCATTTCCTTCCTCCAAGAAGCAAGTAAACACATCAAGCGAACTAATGCATTCATTAAATAGAGAATTGAAGCACATACATAATAATCACAAAAATTCATAATTGTGGCCCAATAAAGTGAAATGAGAGAGTAGAGAATCAAATTCCTAGAGTTGTCCCCAATAGTCTCTTGTCCCTCGCGTGTGTTACAGCCATTGTGGGAATTGTAGAGCAAGATCGGTGTGTTTCCACGTGTTTGATGGGGGTGGTGCAAACTTTTTAAGGAATCAAACACGTGCTCACTGTCAAGAAAAATCTAATTTTATAGGGAATTCCAAAGTTTTAGGTGTTGGTGAAAATGGTGGACCTACTAAAAAATAGAAGGGTTGGGACCCGAATGCTTTGATCACCAATTTCTCGTGACATCCTAGAAGCTTAAAAATATAGGCATTTAAAAAATAGAGGATTGACAAATACGTATATGTCTCTATTATTTTTTATTTATGTATATACCATTTATATTTACGTATATCCCTAAAAAATGTTGATATATTGTCTTTTATATCTTTTTTGAAATAAGAAACTAAAAAATTAAAGAATTTTTATACAAAACCCTTTAACATCCTTCTCCCTTCTTCAAAAACCCCCCTCCACCACTGTTCATCCTTCTTGACTTCCTCTTCCCTCTAAATCCTCTCCTTCCCTATCTTTTCCTTCACCACCATGAGGTCGATGTCCGATGGTAGCAGGTCGCACTCCTGGATCCGACTCGTAACTAGCCCTATCAAGCAGGAGGAACTGAGGGTGTTGCTCCTACTGATCGTGCTGGCAGAGTCCGCCGGCTCCTTGTCGTCCTCGATGTTGCTGCCATAGTTGGATAAGGAGCTAGAGGAGAAGGATGAGGAGAGGGAGAAGGCAGGGGAGAAGTCATAGGAGAGGAGCTCCTCCTCAATGTCATTGGCGCGAGAGGTGAGGATGTGGGAGAGCTTGTCCTTAAGGCGATCCATGGCAAGCTAGAGGGTGGTGCACCTTCGGGAGCTTTCAACCATGCATATCTGACAAACTTTGTTGATCGACCTTGCCAAGGTAGTGCTTGACATCCTCGTCGACTTACAAGATGGGGAGGAATGAGGGAGGTGTGTGGCGATGGAGAATGATAAGCGAGAAATTCGTGCGAGAAAAAATGATTTAGGGTCGTTGCGTTGCAGAAAATCCATTATCAAATAACTTAACCGAAACTCTAGTAAGTTCCAGGTCGAACACGAGGAAGCTTCATTCGATTTTTGAAATCCACATTGATTTATTTATTTTTGGTGATTTTTTTTTGCTTTTGTAATTTCTTTTTGTATTTTCTATCTAGCAAGAAATCAAATCAAAATATTTCTAACTACTCTACTCTATTCTACTTGTAGAAAAATAAAGAGAGAGAGAGAGACAGAGAGAAATTACTTCTATATAAATCTAATCAAATGTTTATTACAAACTATTTGCTACAAAACTACTGTGGGAAATTGAAATCCAAAATAAAAAGTAGTAAAGAGATAGGGGAAGAGAAGTTATCCTCCTTGACGGTTACTTAGAGGATGAGCCAATTGGAAGACGAGGAATAGAGACGAAGGAAGAAGGACGAAGCCGGATGAATTAGAGATGGGGTAAGACGTCATCGTTGCAGGATCCACTTTCGGAATGAGAGGTGAGAGGACAGCTGGTGGGAGCTCCATGAAGGGGATGAGAAATAGGGATTATAAAATTTTTGTTTTATATCTAGCGGAGCAACCCGTAGCTTGGGAGCACTAGAATGAGCTTGAGAACAATTGTTCTTAGCTCTTAGGAGAAGTGAGAAGAGGAAGGGATGAAGAACATGGAGGGGGTGTAGGGGTCCTTTTATAGTGATGGAAAAAGTGAAATTTGGTCATGGATTTAATGGCTATGGATTTAATGTCGCATGCATCTGTTGGTAAAGGCAAATGTAGCTATTTGTGTGAAGAGGAAGGAGAGTCCTTGAATCTTGATCACACAACCACAGATCGTGCAACTGCTAATTGCGTGAAGACCACTTCACATTGCACTTCAACCATTTCAGATCACGCGCAATGGACGGCTGAGATCGTGAATGGATAACTTAACTACATCTCTGCTTCCCGCGTGTCAGATTATGAGTGGGATCCCATGTGATCGCGCACATATGTGCATTGCACGAATCTAGCACATCACGTGTCGAAGCTGGTGCCGTTCGATGAGGATTCGACGACCCAATTTAGGGTGCACTCCTGCATGGTGAATTAGAGAGGCGTGCAAGGTTTCGAACCCGCGACCTCCCTTGGAGATAAGGTGCTCCACCAATGCGCCAAGGCTCCTTCTTTGTCAAAAATACAACCCCATGATGGGGTGATGTGGTTGTTCTGTGGTCGTTTGATTTCGATCCAACAGGCCTGATTGCATGAGGACCTCCCCTTTGGATGTGAAGGCAATGCCCTTGGCTCTTCTCAGCCGTTGGATGCAAATCCAACGATTGAGATTGGTTGCTCAACTGAAGAGGGAAGGCTTTGGGCGTGGTTGGGCATCCATAGGGGGCTGTGATGGTGCCACATGGCGCCACACAACCGTTCATCTTCAATTGCTCGCAAAGGATGTTACGAGTATCTGATCGGATCGATTTTTGCACCGTTGGGCTATGGTCGTCGATTCAGATCCATCTGTACGATTGAATTCTTCATATGAAGCCCCGAAATATAATGCCTTGTGCCCTAGCCATTAAAATAGAAGAATTAGTATACATTTTATACAATCTACTCTAAATGTATGATGATGCATATTATGCAATATTTACATTGTTAAATGCAATTGTAAGCCTAAGAACTTATATAAATAAGCATGTTAAGCTAGATATATGTATTTACATCACACCCCCATGCCTATTTTTAGCTAGTCCCTAGAAAAATTAAACTAAATGCTAGTTATAGACAAGAATTAAGATCTGATTACTTAGGCACTTTTATTTAACAACCATAAGAAATTTCAACTAAGGACCTAAACTTCAAAGACTCAATAGTGCCTGGGTGCCTGCCAAAATGCAGACCGCCCAAGTCATTGCCTTCTTTCAAAAGCAAAAACATTTTTTTTCTTTGTTTTCTTCTTTTCTAATTTTTTTGGATTTTTGAGTTGGGAGTTTCAGGGTAGCTTTCTGCGGCTACCCAACCCACCCAAGACTCGAAAGGAACTCTAAATAGTAAGCATCTTATTGTTAAAATTATGATAGACTCACTAAACGACAAGTAGAATGGACTTCAGGTTTTTACGAGCCTAAGTGACTCGAAAAAATTTTTACCTAAAGGTGTATTTATTTGACCGATAGCTTTCTCTGTACTTTTTTTGTGTGGGGTCAACACAAGGGCGACATAGTGTATATCTCTCTGGATTATTTTACTTCCTTTCTTCTTCCTTAAGTGTGTGGGAATTTTTTTTTGTGCATTTTGTGAGCTGGACTTTGGACAATTGGCCAATGGGGTGTCAAACCCACAACAACTTGCTAGCCATACTCGTGCGGTGAAGTGTGGCTTATTTTTTTATTTTTTTCTATCTTTTTTTTTTCCTTTTTTTTGAGTAGGTGGCTTCCTGATCTAAGATTTACCAAAAGGCAATGGTCAAAGAGAATGGGTTGCGTGGTTGGGTTTTGGACAATCGGCCAATGGGACATCAAACCCACGACAACTTACCAACCAAACCACCCTAGAAAGTTCATTAATTACCTAATTTCTATTAGAACCATCGAGAAGTGAGTCATTGAAAATAATGTGCAGATGCTTAGACTATGAGTCCTCTCAAATTAGAGGGTGGGTTGATAAGTCGCATACTTATCGCCCCAATTTATTTAACCAATTAAAATAAACTTAGAGTGGTGAGAACTCGAGAAACAGGTCCACATTTTAGTGGACATCCGGGCTGATTAAGCCAAAAGACCTGAAGAGTCTAAGTATTCAGGTCTTATTGTATCATTTCTTAAGGTTGAAAAACTCCTAATACCTAATTAGGATCTCTTTTCCTAATTGTCAATTTTTTTAAAAAAAATAAAAGTAATCTACAGAGTTGACAAAATAATTCAGAAATGAATCCACCCCCCCATGCCTAGCTTATGCAATGTCCTCATTATAAAATAAAGGCATGACAAAGGGCAAAATAAGCAAAATATCACCTGCATTCCATGATGCTCTGGTTAGCTCTGAGATAGATTATACAAATGCTGAGTTTATTGTCGTCACCTAGGCGAGGTTCAACTAAAAACAATCAGATCAAGGTCAAGATAACCTTATCTGAGACGGGTTCAGGAAGAACACGATCAACATAAGGTTTGAGACGTTGTCCGTTGAGCTTAAAATAGTTACCCATCTTTGGGTTAGAAATCTCAATAGCTCTATTTGGAAATATCCGATCAATAATGAACGAGTCGTTCCACTTGGACCTAAGCTTGTCGGGAAAGAGCTTAAGTCGAGAATCAAAGAAAAGCTCTTACGGAAAATCATCTGGTCATGATGAACTTTGGTCCTTGCCTTATAGATCTTGCCATTCTTGTAGACATCATTTCTAACCTACTCCAACTCAAATAGTTGGAGTTTCCTAGTCTTCCCAGGTAAGTCTAGGTCAAAAGTACATTTCTTAATTGCCTAGAATACTCGATGTTCAGCTTCTACAGGGATGGCACGCCTTACCATACACCAAATGGAATAGAGACATGTTGATAGGCATCTTATATGCCATACGGTAGGCCCAAAATGCATCATCAAGCTTCTGAGTCTAGTCTTTCCTATCAAGCCTAACCATTTTCTGAAGGATATTCTTGATCTCTCGATTTAAGACCTCGACTTGTCCATTCGTCTGGGGGTGATAAAGTGTAGAAACCCAATGATTCACCTTGTATTTTGCCAACAAATTCCTAAACTAGGCATTTGTGAAGTGAGTGCCACCATCACTGATGATGGTTCTTGGGATCCCAAACCAACTAAAAATATTCTTCTTTACAAAGTCAATGACCACCTTGTGGTCGTTGGTTCGGGTGGGAATAGTCTTAATCCATTTGGAAACATAATCAACAGCAACTAGAATATACTGGTATCCAAATGAAGGGAGGAAGGGTCCCATGAAGCCGATGCCCCAAATGTCAAAAAATTCGACAGGAATGATTGGGTTTAGGGGCATCATATCTCTCTTGGCTATACTCCCAAGTGCCTGGCATCGGGAACATAACCTCGAGAAGCTAACCGGGTGGTTAAGAAGTGGAGGATATACTCAACCTGTGACAAACCTGGAGCTGGTAAACAGCTCTGATCACGCCCGTTGGGGACTGATTCCACTATGAACTTTGTCTTCCGCTATGAACTTCAAAAACCCGGGACTCAAAGCAGAGCAGTAGGTATTAACCCTAATTGGCATCCCTAACTCATTCCCCATGGATGATTGATGAATTATCCTGACTTGAAATCCTACGAAGTGAAGCTTTGAATAGCTTCCTGGGCATTTTTGAATAAAGATGGCCAATAAAATCCAAACCGTAGAATCTTTGCGGCTGTCTTCTTTCCGGAAAAATGTCCAACACACACAGATGGTTGACAGAACTCAAGTATACTTTGAAACTCATTTTCCGAAACACATCGGGGAATAATCTGTTCACAGCCAATGCGGTATAGCTCGGGATCATCCCAAAAATAGTATTTGGCCTCTGATATAAGTGATTGCACAGCAATCATGGGTCCTAATCAACCTAAATAATGCCCGAACCTAACTTAATTTGTGGATATTGCACTCATATCTTGCATATCATGCATTTCATCAGTTTATCTAGAATAAGATGAGATATCCTACTATTTAATGATTTTTATTGCTATTTGCATATAATAAAGTGATCCAAGATGCAGAAGATAGTGGAATAAAGCAATAAAGGAAGAAGAAGACTGATTTAGACAAGAGGAGTGAGGAGGATAGACTTATCCCTACCCTTAGAAACCCTAGGACTGCCTTCCTAAACCCAAAACCACCTCCATTAGGACACCTTAGCCTCAAAACCCAAACATGGATAGCTCTATCCATGTTCTTATCCACCCTATCCCTCTCCCAAACACTTAGGAACCAAAACCCACCCTAGAAAACCTAAAACCCACTCTCAGCACGTTTTAGGATGTCTAGACATCTGGCTGGACGTCTGATTTCTGCAGAATCTCAATCCAAGAAGCCAAAACTCGTATTGACACAGAATTGGACGTCCAATTTACTATCTAGACATCTAATTTTGGAGTATAAGACATCTGACCACTCTTCTGGATGTCTGATACTGTTCTCTGGTTCCTGATTTTGGAGTTAGAAGCATGATCTTTCCTATTTTGACCTAGAAACCCCACTAGACACCCTAGGAACCTAATTAGAGACCTTTTAAGCCTACTTGTTGAACGCACGGGTTGCTACGCTAACGTATTTGATTTTGAAAACCTGTTGTCGTAGTATCAAAGCGAAGAACTCATGTTCAACAAATAAAATTTATACCGGAATGAAAATCCTGGGTCGAACTCAGGGAGGTGGACGTTTGATTTAAAAACACGCGTTCGTTTTATTTGTCACGAAGTAGAATAATTGATTAGAAACTTACTATTTACAATAAATGGAAGAGAGAGAGAGAGAATAAGAGAGAGAGAGAATATTACAAACAAAAATCAAAAAGAGATGTGGAATGAACATGGAATTCATTATCAGAAGGATTGTTCATTACACTAAACTTTACGACTAGAAAGCGGGAAAATGATTACACTAGAAAGCAGTAAATCTACTCTAGAAAGCAATAAAAAGAATGGGGAGAGAGATATCCTCCTCGACGGTCGCTTGGAGGATGAGCCGGATGGGACGACTCCTGGAAGATGGGGAACGGAGCAGGACGAAGGAGGACGAAGCGAGAAGAACGAGAACGGGGTAGCACGCCGTCGTTGTCACAGGATCCGCCTCCGAAAGGGGGACAAAAATTTGACTTTATCTCGCGAGAAGCATCCCGGGTGTGAGACAAGCTTCTCTTGAGCTTTGGAGAGGGAGAGAAGAGAAGGAAGGGATGACAATTTTGTGTGGAGGGGGTCTCCTTTTATAGTTGCAAGGAGTGAGGTCAATTTGGTCATTTTAATTTGAACAACATTAAATCAAAGGCCTTTAGTGACGGATAAAACCGTCGCTAAAGCCCCATCGTGGGCATAGTGGGGCATCGCTCGATCGGCTGCTCGCCTCCTTGTGCATAACGCATGCTCACGTTCTGTCGATATCAGCCATTTGATCGTGAGATCGGATGACTTATCTCGTGCCTCCGCCCGCCTCCTCTACGTGCTTGCCCGTGTGCGATCCTGCGTCACGCGCGGGCGTGCGATACGGCATGAAATGGATTGAGTGCCCGCTACTGTTTGATCGCGATCGAGTGATTGCGGAGCCCGCTCTCCCGCGCCCCAGCAGCTGCTCACCATGATTCGAACGCGCGTCGCTCGCTCGCATAAATGCTTTGGCCCATTGCGTTGTGGAGAGAGATGGTCGCGCGGGTGAGTTGAGGAGCGGCTGTCCATGGCCGTTGGATCGCGATCGTGCAGTCCAGATCTAACGTGCGGTGGTCTTCAAGATCAGCTGGGCTGGTTTGGGCGGTCAAGATGGCGCGGCCAAGATGGCACCACGTGGCGCCATCTTGGCCGTCCATCTTCTGGATGATGTAGATGGTGCCATGGTTGTCGGATTGAGTCAATTTTCGTGCCATTAGGCTACGATCGTCGATCCGAATCCATCTGTGTGGTTGGATTTGTCGTTTGAAGTGCGGATTCACACCATCTTGGCCCTTGGTCTTCTAGGGTTCCCTGGTCTCTATTTGATGCTACAGATGTCTGATTGGGGCGATCTTGGAGTCGTTGAACTCCAATCGTCACCCTGATCACATCTGTACGATTGGATTCTCGATCCGAAGCTCCGATAAAAAGTTTACTCTATCCATGAACATAAAAGGAGACAATTAACCTCCATTTTATTCAAACTAATTTAAATGCAAGATGATGCATGTTATGCAATATTTATAGTATGCAATGCAATTATATGCTTAAGAACATGCAAAAATAGACATCTTAAGTAGTGTAAACATGTTTACATCATACCCCCATGCCTATCTTTTGCTAGTCCCTAGCAAAAACTATATGCTATTTATAAAAGAATTAGGTTGGATTATTTAGGCTTGAGATATTTTCAATCATTAAGAAAATATTTACTTAAGATTTGAACTTTCAAAGACACAACAATGCCCAAGTATCTGCCAAAATACAGACTGTCTCAAGCCCTCGCCTTATTCAAAGAAAGAAATTTCTTTTTCTCTTTTTCTTCTTTTCTAATTTTTTTGGATTTTTGAATTTTAGGGTTTAGGAGTGGCTTTCTACGGCCATTCAACTCACCCAAGATTTGATGAGAATCCTACGTTCTAAGCATCTTATTGTGAATGTGATAGACTTGTTGACCGGCAGTAAAAACAGACTTCGGATTTCTACACCTCTAGGTGAACTTAAAAAGAGAATTCTGCCTAAAGGTGTATCTTTACAACTGGTAGCTTTCTCACTATTTTTATTTTTACGGGGTCAACACAAGGGTGAATTCAGTGTATATCTCCTCGATTTATTCTACTTCTCCGCTTCTTCCTAAGTGTTTTGGAAATTTTCAGTGCATTTATTAAGCTGGATTCTGGACAACCGGTCGATGAGCTGTTACCATTGACAACTTGCCAGCCATACTCGTGTGGCGAAGTGTGGTTTATTTTTTTTTTTTTCTTTTCTCCCTTTTTTTTTGACTTTCTTTCCTCTTTTTTTAAGTAGGTGGCTTCCCTAGTCTAAGATTTACCTAAAGGCAGCAAAAAAGAGAAAGGTCCAATGATTGGGCTCTAGACAACCTACCTATGGGCTGTTATCCACGATAACTTGTCAGCCATATCACCCTAGAAGGTTCATTAGTTACCTAATTTCCATTAGAATCATCAAACAACGAGTCAGTGATAAGGTAGTGTGTAGATGGTTTAGTCAGAGGGCAGGTTGATAAGTCATGTACTTATCACCCAAACTTATTTACTCCAATTAAAATAAAATTCAGGTTGGCAAGGACTCGGAAAATAAATTCACATTTTAGTGGATACACGGGCTGATTAAGTCCAAAGACCTGAAGGGTCTTTATGTTCAGATCATAATGTAGTATTTCCTAAGATTGAAAATTTTCTTAAACCCAAGTTCTCTTTCCTAATTCCAATTTTTTTTAAATATAAATAAAAGAAAAAATAAAACAAATCTACAGAGCTGACGAATAAATTCAGAGATGAAAATCCACCCCCCATGCCTATCTAATGCAATGTCCTCATTGTATTAAAAAGACATAAAACAGAGTGGAATATAGTAGAAAGCACCTGAATTGCGTGAATGTCAGGTCCGCTCCGAGATAGAAACTAAAAAGAACTGCATATGTGCTGAATTTAGTGTCTTCAGCTAGGTACACTATATAAAGAAGAGAAATAAAGAATTCGCAAGTGCAGGTCAGAATCAGAATAAACATAAGAAACCTCTAACCTACCAGTAGATGTCCACAAATGTGGACCAGATTGTGGTGCAGACCTATACCCCATAATCGAGAATATCTCAGGTTTTGGATAAAAATTACCCAAAACCTAAAATCAGTATGCAAGCGAGGTTGGGCCTGCGATTTATGAGGATGCAACCCAAGACCAAAAAGTTGGGTTACAAAGAAATCAAGCTCAAAAGGATAATCATTGAATGTGTGCTTAGGTTCGACATCCTCAGAACAAATGTCGTAAGGGTCTTGGTTTGATGGTTTCAGCTTAATAGGAACCCTTTGACTCAGTCTTCTACTTCCTCCGGAACTTGCTTCCCAAATCAAAATTTCCTGACTCCTATCCTCATCAGTATGTCAAATTCCAGGACCTCTTGCATATTAATCACCCCGTCTGAAATCTCCAAGTCTAAATGATGTGGCTGAATCAGAATTGACTTGGGTCAAATTATCTCAGAAATAGAATCATCGATAAGCTCAATGGGGTGTAACTGACAATCAGGGCATTGAATTGAATCCTCCAGAAAATGCGATTCTGGATCCGTAATGTGAGCCCCAATAAAATCAGTTTCCTCAATTATTGGGCTATCAAATGATCTATCAGATTCCTCAGGCCTAATCGTCTCACAGAAATCGTGTTCTGTAAACTTGCGTGAGACTTTGCAACTTGAATCTTCACCATCAGAATCAAAGAAATCAAGATCCATATTAATGTATGTCCTAAAATCATCTGTCACTTTCTGTTCCAAGGAGACATACGTTTCCTCATACCCTGGCTCAAGGATCTCAGGTGAAGAAATCAGATCATCCTTAATTGGTTGCTCTAATTCAATCTGGTCAGCCTCGTAACACGTGTTCCCCCCAACAGGTGCCTGAGCAGGTTCTGACATTGGCTCGCCTGAAGGGGGTTCATCTGGGGAATCATCCCATGATTGAACTAAAGCAACCACAAATCTCATCCTCAATTTCGCTAACTTCCCAAGTAGAAACTCATTCGGGTTCTTATCCTTAATATCCTAGAGCCAATCCAACAAATACTTATTCAAATCATCAATCATCTCAATTAAGGGTTCCAATTTTTCAATGCAAGGTGTTGGCTGAACTTTTAAAGTTTGTATAATATTCCTCAAGTTAGATAGAAACTTATCTTGAACTTGGTTACCTTGAACAAAATGAGTTGGTTTAGGGTTGGGCGGGTTTGGGATCAGTGCAGAGGAGTTAACGAATTGAGATTCGTTATACCCTTCCTGATAATAGGTCATTTCGGATTGTTCAAAAGGTGGTGATGACCTAAAGGCAATGTAATCAGAGGATGGGTAAGAATCAATGTATCCTTCTTGATTGTAGATCAAATTAGGTTGTCCATGAAAGGTTGATGATATATAATCGATGTGGCTCTGAGAAGGATAGAAATCACAATCATAGTGTTCAGGGTTAGACCCTAAACACGGAGGTCCGGAATTGTATCCCCAATTTGAGTTATCCCAACTAACTGATGGTTGATTACAGTGCAAGTCGGAATAATTGTCATGTTGCGGATAATTCAAAACAGGAGGGAAAGAGCGGGAATGCATGTAATATGTGGAAGGATTCATGAGAGACAGGAGGAAGAAAGGCACCCTGTAATATAAGCAATCAAACCTGTCCTTAAGTGGGTTAGCCTAAAGACCTACAGATTCCCACAACCTGTCTTGAGATAAAGGAACGATTTGATCTACTTCTGTCTGTTCAATCCAACCAGTTAGAAGGAGGGACTGGGGAGAAGGTTCTTCCTTCAACTTGCGCCTCTGGTTCCTAGTGTATCCCCCAACCACGATCGTTTGATTCTGCTCCCCTAGCTAGACATCAGATTGAACAGTAGAAATAGACTAATTGAAAATAATCTCGTTCTGGGCTCTGAAGAGAGAGTCGAATCCTTAAGGCCAACGTCTACTCTGTTTTATTTAGGGCTAGGTTTGAATGTGCTTTGGAATGTGATGGGCCCTTTATTTGGATTGTGCCCTTAATGATTGATTGATTTGTGTGTGCGTGCACAACCAGTGGTTTTCAAGCAAGATTATTTTTGATGTGGTGAATTTTAGGGTTCAAATCTTGCTTAGTAGCTTTTAGGATTCAACTTTAGGTGTTTTCAAACAAGTTTTGTTGGCACACCAGGTTTTGAAAGCACAGGTGAAGATATTTTCCTTTAAAACTTAAAAGAATGTGGAGTGCCTGGTAAATTCCTAAGAGTTGAACCTATGTGGTAGCTATTTGATGAGTTGATTTTAATTGAAGTGGTGCGGCTCAATCAACTCAAACAATCGGCCTGTTGCACCACTTAATTAGGCACACAAATGATTACCTAATTTGATTTCTACTCAATTATGTGTTTGGATGTGTGTACTGGCTCTAAAGATCGGTTTACCGGTTGAGTTTGAAAATCAGATGAGGTTGTGTACCTCTGTGAGAAACTTTTTTTTTTTAATTTTTCTTTTTAAATGTGGAGGTTGGGGTGGGTGTAGGTGTCAAACAATAAACAATCTAACCTTAGAGTTTATAAGAACACCTAGGTTGATTGATGTTTGTGTTATTATGTGGTGGAATGAAAACTAATGGGTGGGAGGTGGGGGATAACTTACAGAACCTTCAACAGCACTTTACTCCAATCTACTAGGTGTCAAACAACAAACAATCTAACCTTAGAGTTTATAAGAACACCTAGGTTGATTGATGTTTGTGTTATTATGTGGTGGAATGAAAACTAATGGGTGGGAGGTGGGGGATAACTTACAGAACCTTCAACAGCACTTTACTCCAATCTACCACTTTTGCTCGTCTCAAAAGAGTACCTGCAATCACAATAAGAAAGGAGAGAAGTGAAGTAAATGATTCATAAGTTGGAAAATGCGAAAAAAATCAAAGAGTGTCGCTTCCCCGGCAACGGCGCCAAAATGTTGAATGCACGGGTTGCTACGCTAACGTGTTTGGTTTTGAAAACCTGTCGTTGTAGTATGAAAGCAAAGAACTCGTGCTCAACAAATAAAATTTATACCGGAATGGAAATCCCAGGTCGAACTCAGGGAGGCAGATGTTTGATTTAAAAGTAGGTGTTTGTTTTATTTGCCATGAAGTAGAATAATTGATTAAAAACTATCTAACTATTTACAATAAATAGAAGAGAGAGAGAATAAGAGAGAGAATATTACAAACAAAAATAAAAAAGAGATGTGGAATGAACATGGAATTCATTATCAGAAGGATTGTTTATTACACTAAACATTACGACTAGAAAGTGGGAAAATGATTACACTAAAAAGCAGTAAATCTATTCTAGAAAGCAATAAATCTACTCTAGAAAGCAGTAAAAAGAATGGGAAGAGAGATATCCTCCTCGACAGTCGCTTGGAGGACGAGCCGGACGGGACGATGCTTGGAAGACAGGGAACGGAGCAGGACGAAGGAGGACGAAGCGAGAAGAACGGGAATGGGGCAGCATGTTGTCGTCGTCGTGGGATCTGCTTCCGAAAGGGGGACAAAAATTTGACTTTATCTCGTGAGAAGCATCCCGGGTGTGGGACAAGCTTCTCTTGAGCTTTGGAGAGGGAGAGAAGAGAAGGGATGAGAATTTCGTGTGGAGGGGGTCTCCTTTGATAGTTGCAAGGAGTGAGGGTAATTTGGTCATTTTAATTTGGAAAACATTAAATCAGGGGTTTTTAGTGATGGATAAAACCATCGCTAAAGCACCATCGTGGGCGTAGTGGGGCGCCGCCTGCGCATCCACTCGCCTCCTCACACGTAACACGCGCTCACGTTCTGCCGATGATCGGACGGCTTATTGCGTGCCTCTGCCTGCCTCCTTTGCGTGCTCGCCCGCGTGCGATCCTGCGTCACGCGCAGGCGTACGATACGACGTGAAATGGATTGAGCACCCGCAGCAGCTCGATCGCGATTGAGCGATCACGGAGCCCGCTCTCCCACGCCCTAGCAGCCTCTCACCGCGATTGGAACATGCACTGCTCACTTGCGTAAACGCTTTCGCCCACTACGTTATGGAGGAGAGATGGTCGTGCGGATGAGTTGAGGAGCGACTGTCCATGGCCGTTGGATCGTAATCGTGCAGTCCAAATCTAACGTGCGGTGGTCTTCAAGATCAACTGGGTCGGTTTGTGCGATTAAGATGGTGCCACGTGGTGCCATTTTGGCCATCCATCTTCTGGATGATGTAGATGGTGCCACGGTTGTCGGATTGAGTCGATTTTCACGCCATTAGGCTGCGATCATCGATCTGAATCCATCCGTGTAGTCGGATTTGTCATTTAAAGTGTGAATTCACACAATCTTGGCCCTTGATCTTCTAGGGTTCCCCGATCTCTATCTGATGCTACAGATGTCTGATTAGGGCGATCTTGGAGTCGTTGAACTCTAATCGTCGCCCTAATCACATCTGTACGGTTGGATCCTCGATCCGAGGCCCTGATAAAAAGTTTGCCTTGTCCATGAACATAAAAGGAGACAATTAACCTCAATTTTATTCAAACTAATCTAAATGCAAGATGATGCATGTTATGTAATTTTTATAGTATGCAATGCAATTCTATGCTTAAGAACATGCATAAATAGACATCTTAAGTAGTGTAAACATGTTTACATCACTACTCCACTATCCATAGCCCTACTTATCCTATCCCTAACCCAGTTGAACCATCTCATACCTAATTGGGTGCATCTACAGTTGATTGGGTGCACCTGAACCCAATTAGATCCACCCAGGATCTAATTGACTCATACCTATTAGGTTTACCTAAGCCTAAACACATACACATATCCAATTAGACTTAACCTAGACCCAATTAGGTTCACTCCTATCCAATTTGACTCACCTAAGCCTAATTAGGTCTACACCCACTTAACGTAGGTTAACCCAACCTAGATTTGCCAAAACCCACAACCCTACTCTACGGAATTTGAACCACACACACTAGCACTTTCCTAAACTACCCTCCTAACCTAGATCCACAATCCATGGGCGTCAACACCAAAAGTGGCACATGCTATTTTTGGGAAGAAGCCAACTTGCGACCACCAAGGTTGGCCTTCCCATAAAAGCCAAAAATCAAGACCACGCCCATTCATTGATTCCATGCATTCTCTCCATTCCACACTTGCGACACCCTCCCCTCCAATCCCTAGGGCCGTCCACCACTCCCTCCTCTAAGGGGTCCTCCTCCTCCAAGGCTACTCCATGGATGGCTAGGAAGAAGCTCTCCTCCAAGCTTCTTCAAGGGTGGCTAGAAGAAGGAGAGCACAAAGGGTGCAACACCCTCTTATCCTCTCTTCACTTGGGCGTGTCCTCTCTTCTCCATAGAGTGGATGCCCCCCTCTATTTCTTCTTTATATTGGTCGGTCATAAAGTTTCCCATACCTTGTTTGGCCATCCTCTCTTGTTGGTAGGCGTGTAGACGGGTTTGCATACCTAAGGTCTAGCCTGCACCCTCACACAAAGCCGATGGCCCTAGTGCCACTTTCCGACGTGAGAGATTTTCTCTATTTATATGCTTTCTAGTGTAGATATGTTGATAGTTTTTATGCATAAATAATATTATGTGATCATCGTTCTATGATTGATTGTCTTTATCTTCATGCTATTTAGGTTTATCACACCATGCACAGCCACCATGGCCCCACTTAGATCCACGCAGTCACTTAGGTTTTTGCTAGCATATCTAGATCTAAGTTTCATTTCACTTTCAAAATAAAAATAAAAAAACACAAAAGAATCATAAAATACAAAAAGACCAAAAATATTAGGTTATATTAGATTTAGGTTAGAAAGGTCGATCCAAATCTCGACTTGTTTTCACGTCTCCCAGAGACGAACGACCGAGACTCAAGTTCTAAAAATAAAAGAAATCTATGCGAGTTTTGTTATTATAAATATTTTTGTCAAGGGGATTTCGTGACCATACTACAATTTCCAACGATTTCAAAATGCACGATTTCCACGCTTGTCAAATGGCGCCGTTGCCAGGGAGGTAACGCATGAGTTTGGATTTGAATTTGCTTAACTTTGGTTTGTTTGATTGTAAGTCAAGAACGAAGAGGATCCGCGCATACATCGTCCCGTGGTGAAGACCACAGGTATTGTTCTTCATCCTCCATTTTTCTTTTTTTGCTTTCTTAGGTTAAAAAAGAAATTCAATTTCAAATTTTTGTATTTGAATTTATAAATTTTTTTTTTCCTTGGTGTATACTTTAACTTGGAAACCATTTAAACACACTGAAGTCAGATTTAGAAATCTGGCCAAGCAAATATTGACGATTTTCAAAAATTTATTTCTGTCAAAATAGGAATCCAAAATCTTGGGATTCAGTCTGATCTTAGGGTTTCAAACCAACTTTCCAACACCACCATTTATTTTTCAAATTCGCACTGTGCGAATTTGAAAAATTCGTGCAGTGGAAGGGGGTTAGAACAGTCTGCACCTTGATTTTATATAACTTTAAACATTAATTCTGACCTCTACATAAATCATATCTCTTTGAAATTTATGGGGTTGGAAAGCCACTGAAACCTAGTTGTTTCTATAAATTTTCAAGAATTTTTCTATTTCCTTTGATACTATTTCAAACTGAATTACTCGCAGAGGGTCCATCTGGCCTATTTGACCCCCAGACACAAACAAATTCTTGAAAAATTATGTGAAATAGTAAAAATATTATAAAAATACTCCCTAAAAACCTTGTTGAAAAAGAAGATATCTATCAAATTTCATTTTATTTTGCTTCAGTTATTGATTTGGGGAGTGATTTCAAGTCAGACTAAGGTCTGACTGCTGATTTTTAGAAGAAGCACAAACCCTATGTGATTCACATTAGGGTTTAAATTTAGAGACCCAAAACAAACCTATTTGAGCCTGATTTGGGTGTGATTTTATGAGAGGGGATTTGCTGTGATTGGTTGTCCACCCCCTCACCCACTTGGATTGAAATTGATCTACATTTCAACTTAGGCAACCACTTAGGTCTATTTCACTTAGTAGTGGTGCATTAGGACCATTGTTTTCTCTAATTAGGTCGCATCACTTCTACCTTATTGTATTTAAAAGCATCAATTTGACCTATCTGATATTAGGGTTTCCACACTAGGGTAGAGCACATTTACATGTCATACTTAAAGGAAATTCATATAACAATTGGGACTTGCAAAACCTGTTGCATGCTCCACTACAACCTTGTTTGAATTGACTTAAACAAGGAAACCCTAAAAGAAATTAATACAAGCACTTGAACCATAAAAGCCACTACACCAATTAAAGCTTGTCTTGCAAACCTTTTGTTTGTGCACTTCACACTCTAAATCCAATTTTAAGGGCAACACCCCCAAAACGCCTAATCACATTCCAAGAGCACTCTAAGCCCAAGCCTA
The DNA here is from genome assembly GCA_037157565.1 of Thalassia testudinum. Taxonomy (NCBI): domain Eukaryota; kingdom Viridiplantae; phylum Streptophyta; class Magnoliopsida; order Alismatales; family Hydrocharitaceae; genus Thalassia; species Thalassia testudinum. The sequence continues at coordinate 96,440,312 of JAZHRO010000039.1, read as the reverse complement.
AAACTTAGTAGACATGCCCTAGGCATGACTAATTTACTTGGTAATTGAAATTTAATTAGGTGAAAATCGAGGCCTTGCTTATTTGGACTAACTGGTGACAAGAATGGTTGATGCAGTAACTGCGTTAACCTCTAGTGGTGTCCCACCGTGCGGGGTGTCCTAGGGGGTCCCACGCTTCTGGCCAACCAAGTAATTCAAGGGTTGGTTTAACCCAGTTCCATTTCAGGATACCAGGTTTAGATCCAATTAGGGTATATAATTTAGGGCTAGCTTGTTTGCTTGATTTGGGGCTCTCTCTCATCTTTCTTCCTAGGCCTTTGCTTTATTTCCACCAACCCCTTGTAGCTGGTTGAGTCTTCCTGAGGAAGACCATCTCTTATCTCTATTCACTTCTTTTCTCAAATAGCCATGAACCCATATCATTCTTTTGACCCTCAGGGTTCTCCATCTCCCAATCCAACCATGATTTCGACTCCTCTTGATTGGGAGACTCATCCTTAGTAGCTGGGATATGATTATCCTTATCCCTCAGTTGATTTAGAACTTGAACTTCATGGATCTGACCCTTATCTAGATCAGAACCAATTGAAAGCCATAGTTGCTGAATTCCAGGAGTATAATAAGGACTATACAGATCAATGTGCCAAGCTCCTGGAGCAAATTAGACAATCCCCGACATAATCTCAATCTTATCACTCCTCGGAACAAGAGACCTGGAATAACTAGCTTAGTGGGTCTAGTGACCCATATTTTGGATCCACTAGCTACTCTACTGACTCTTGCTACACTGGGGAGGCACGCTGGACTCAGCCAACCCAGAAGGCACCTTTGGACCTAATTCATGATTTGGGTAGATCATTTGAGGAATGCACCATTTCCGATACACCTGTACCTGATAACATATCATTAAAGAATTGGAATAATGGATCACAAGTACAGGACCACACATCAGGTTCTCAATCAACTCCCTCTATAGTTAGCCCCACTCAGGGTGATGCACACTCTGATTCATATCCAGATTCATATAACCCTAAGTGGAGAGACAATATTGATCTTTCATGGCCACCATAGGGACCGACTCAGACTCAAGATCAATCTAGGCCAGCCTAGTACTCCACTCAATCCACTTTAGGGCAACCATCTAGTCCAACCCAACCCACAACCACCATTGATGATATCATGAACATTTTGTTGAACTTTGATAAGAAAAATGAAGAAAGGCTGACTAAGCTGGAAAATCAAGTGAAATCTCAAGGGGATCAAATCAAGAGACTTCAAGAATCATTCTATCCCCGAATGCACACTCCTCTTCATTCCTATTCTCCACCTATTCTTCCGACCCCTCCTCCAATCTATCATATGTGCCAGTGTGCAAGGACCAACTCTTTGGCCTCTAAAAGGAAGAGGAAAGCTAGGAGCCCACCCAAATGATCTGATTCATGCTCAACCAAAAATCATAAGATCAAACCTGCATCCAACTTTGACTCAGACTCTAGGAACAAAAAGAAGAAAAAGGTCTTTGAAGTTGATTTGACCTGTTTACCCTTTCTTGGGGCCTTAAAGAAAGAGTCACAAGAGAAGAAAAAGACTTGCACACCAAAACAGGTGGTTTTATCTACTAACATAAGTGCGTTTGTTTTTGGCACTCTACTACCCAAAAAGATCGACCCTAGAAATCCTTTCATATCTTATGCCATCAAGGGATTCACCTTCAATAGAGTCCTTATGGATCTAAGGTCTTCCATCAGCTTGACTCCTACTACCCTTTTTGACCACACCAGACTTGGAGATTTGCACCACACACCTGTCACCTTTAGAATGGCAGATGGCTCCATCAAAACACCTAAGGGAGTAGTTCAAGATGTGATCATTAAAGAGCAAGGTCTTAGCTTTCTGGTTGTTTTGGACATGGATATATCGAAAAAGCTAAGTGATTCACTCGTCATTTTGGGTCGCCCTTTCTTGGCTACAGCCAATGTAGGAATTGACTATTACTTAGGATGTATGGAAATGAGTAGTGGCAATGAGAAAATTCACTTTGATATTTATGCAGCCGCTAATAAAACAAAGTCAGGGTATTTTTTGGATGATACAGAAAGTGATTCGGAGGGTAATTCAGAAGAAACCATGGCAATTGACACCTGGGTAGAACCACATGACCTTAATCAACAATCCACTAGATCACATAAGTCACCCTTAATACTGGATCAAATAAGTGATAATATGGTTGACTATCTTGACTGACCTAGCCCAGTTCAAACCCCTACCCCTTGCAATGAATCCTAGATTACTCAATTGATCAAAATGATTCATGAAATAAAAGAAGCTAGTGCAAGAGAATATGATGATACAAGAAAAGAGCTTCATAGAATCTGGGACGAGCAACAAAAATCAGAAATGTTTGAATTTGGGTCTGGTATGCCACAACAGATTTACGATTCGGTGGTGGTCATGCAGGCTTCTATTGATCAAACACCTGAGGTGGATGATTTTGAATTTCCTATAGAAGTAGAGGAAGGAGATTTATTCGAGAATCTCGATCTTGATTTAGGGCCTGAATACCAATCATTTCATTTTGAGGAACCAAGCATTAAGGGATCTGAATACGATTTTGTTGAATTTGAGAATACCCATGGAGGCATTGATGAATTAACTCAAATGATCACATACACGGAGTAACAAACTCAAAAAGACTTTAACAACTCCTCAATCAATGATTTACCCCATTCCACTTTCATGGAGGGACTCACTACTGAATCTAATGCCCAATTTCATTTAATTGAGAAGGCAGATATATCCCCTTATGAAAAGGATATTCAAGAAATTGAAAGACTATTGGGGATTTCATATGATGAGCTATCGGAGGAAGCTAAAAATTTTGCTGAATCATGTGATAATTGGGAATTGGCATTGAAAAATTTGGAAGAGATGAAAGAAGAAGATGATACCTAAACATCTCTGGTAGAGATAGAAACTGATTACTAGAATTTGATTTTCAGATCTGACCACATCACTTGGGTAATGCCTCCCATTCATCACCATTATCAAGAACCATATGACTTTACCCCACATGACTCCACCCATACCCCTACCACCCACATTCTCCATCACCTCTTCGGGATGCGTTCATATTCATTTCTTCTAGGCACCCGTATTTATCTGACTTTCTTCTGTAGCATCTGGCTGCAGATTTTCCCAAGCCTCATCTACATATTTTCTCGATTATTTGGGCTCGGAATTCATGGACAGCTGGTCTGCATTTGCAGCCTGCTGTTAGCGAATGAGACTAAAAGTCTTAGCATTTTACTCGCCATTCTCAATACTATATTGACATATCCTTTTTGAGTTTACGCCCAACTGGAGGGGTTAATCTCAGCACATATATATAGCATATTTTATTTGGCATATTCTCCTACATATTTATTTTACTTAGGTGTTGGAATAAGCAGAATGAAAAATTCAGAAGCTATTCCAGGTGATCTCTACCCATTTACTCCCTGCTGTATTTATTTTCTTTTATATTCATGCATGAGGACATGCAAGAACTTAGGCATGGGGGGGTAGATATACAGCAAAACTGAAAAAAAAATTTATGCTAACACTTAGAAAACCTCGAAGCAACATGTCAAATGTACTTTAGGATCCTAGATATAAGAACAACCGACTCCACCTCCAATGTTCACATTGGAGTTAGAAATCATCCGCAACAATCATTTTTGACTCACTCGCTCACCCTTTTGTTCTAAATTTAGGATCATGCTGAATGTAACCCGATAAGGGAATTTATGAAGTACAAATGAAAGAGGTTACTTGTTTATAGCATATATACATAGTGCATTCATGAATAAGATTATTTTTATTAAGAGAACACATTAGGGATTTTATCCTCTAGTTGATCCCTGTAATCTGGAATCCAGTGCAATTTTCACACCCACACGTAGAATTTGTAATGGATTCACGGTGAAGACTGATAAATGTCTTTAGTCTGTCGAGAAGTAGTGCTTCTTTTCCTGAACCCCTGGACAGTGTTTTGGGAGTCAGGTAGATTTTCTTCTAAAAATCCACCAAATAGTGTGAGATGAGAGTAGAGTGTACTGGTGCTCTAAGATTAGTGCAAGAAAGCTAGAATCCTAGATAATTAGGTAATGATACTTAGAGATTAGGCATAGTTTTCACTCTCGGATCCTACGTATACATTTTGTGTGAAATTTTGAGAGCCACCAATCAAGGCAAATACACAGAGAGTGAGTTTTCATAAAACTAGGGCTAAGGTGGATGGTTACGACCATTCTTTACGGAATCCTTGGCTGAAGGAGGGTACTGATGTCAAGGTCAAGAATACACTTACCTATCCATCTTTCCCGATGCCGAGAGTAGGCACTTCCACCAAATAAACTACCCAATGTCTTTTGAGTGCCACCAATCCCTAATAATACCTCCTAATAAAATTCATGAATGTGTTGCTAGATTGTGTTGTGTTAGAAAAATTATATATGAAAAAAAATGAAAAAAAATTTGAGAAAAAGAAAAAGACAAGAAAAAAAAGAAAAAAAATATAGAAAAAAAGCAGAAAAGGAGTCATAAATGTCTAGTGTTTATTTTATTTATATTGAGGCAATACCACCAAATAAAGTTGAGATCCACCAAATATGGCTTTAACCCACTTTTTCTGTGTTTCTGACCGCCTGAATACTAGCCAAGGAATTTTGACTTAGTGTTAGTGTTATGTGAACTCAATTAAAGTGTTAACGCCAAGTGAGACTGCTAAATACAGATCGTATGTGTGAATCTGGTGAGATTGTGAGCTCTAAGAAAAAAAAACAGAGAGAAAGAGAGAATGAATACAAAGGAACCAAAAGAGAGCATAGTTTACTCGTCTTTCTCTAAGTTGAGTTGCTTAATAATTCGAGAACCTAGATTTTGTAGTACTAATCTCTAAGTAGCACCAAATGAGTGAGCTACCAAATAAATAACCATTTCCCTCTGACATCCTCTACCTAAGCTTAAAGTCGGGGTGGAACTCACAAAATATCTTGGATACCCCGAGGGAAAAAGATTGCCTATCCTACTAGAATTTTACTAGGGGTTAAGTACAGGCTTTAGAGGTAAATTAGGTTTTTCACTCGAGTCTGTTGCAAAAGCTACATAGTTGCACTTTTATGTATCTAGATTTCTAGATTTTTGGATGAAACAAAAGGAGAGAAATCTTTAGTCAAACTCTTTGATAAAACGAATAAGCAGTCATTTAGGGACCGAACTTATAAATAACTTAGTCATGCATTTGCTAGGGACTAGCAATGTTTAGGCATGGGGGTATGATTGCACAGCAATCATGGATCCTAATCAACCTAAATAATGTCTAAACCTAGCTTAATTTATGGATATTGCACTTATATCTTGCATATCATGCATTGCATCAGTTTATCTAGAATAAGATGAGATATCCTACTATTTAATGGTTTTTATTGCTATTTGTAGATAATAAAGTGATATAGGATGTAGGAGATAGTGGAATAAAGCACTAAAGGAAGAAGAAAACTAATTTAGACAAGAGAAGTGAGGAGGATAGACTTATCCCTACCCTTAGAAATCCTAGGACAACCTTCCTAAACCCAAAACCACCTCCATTAGGACACCTTAGCCTCAAAACAAAAACATGGATAGCACTGTCCATGTTCTTATCCACCCTATCCCTCTCCCAAACACTTAAAAACCAAAACCCACCTTAGAAAACCTAAAACCCACTCTCAGCACCTTTTAGGATGTCTAGACATCTAGCTAGACGTCTAATTTCTGCAGAATATCAATCTAGGAAGCCAAAACTTGTACTGACACATAATTGGACATCTAATTTACTGCCCAAACATCTAATTTTGGAGTATAAGACGTCTGACCAATCTTCTGGACATCTGATATTGTTCTCTGGTTCCTAATTTTGGTGCTAGAAGCCTGATCTTACCTATTTTGACCTAGAAACCGCACCAGACACCTTAGGAAACCTAATTAGAGACCTCCTAAGCCTACTCCACTATCCATAGCCCTACTTATCCTATCCCTAACCCAATTGAACCATCTCATGCCTAATTGGGTGCATCTACAGTTGATTGGGTGCACCTGAACCCAATTAGATCCACCCAGGATCTAATTGACTCATACCTATTAGGTTTGCTTAAGCCTAAACACACACATATCCAATTAGTCCTAACCTAGACCCAATTAGGTTAGCTCCAATCCAATTAGACTCACCTAAGACTAATTAGGTCCAACCCACTCAATGTAGGTTAACCCAACCTAAATTTGCCAAAACCCACAACCCTACTTTACGAAATTTGAACCACACACACTAGAACTTTCCTAAACTACCCTCGTAACCTAGATCCACAATCCATGGGCGTCAAACCTAAGAGCCACCAAAAGTGGCGCATGGTATTTTTGGGAAGAAGACAACTTGCGACCACCAAGGTTGGCCTTCCCATAAAAGCCAAAAATCAAGAGCACACCCATTCATTGATTCCATGCATTCTCTCCATTCCACACTTACGACACCCTCCCCTCCAACCCTAAGATCCTCCAATCCCTAGGGCCATCCACCACTCCCTCATTTAAGGGGTCCTCCTCCTCGAAGGCTCCTACATGGACGACTAGGAAGAAGCACTTCTCCAAGCTTCTTCAAGGGTGGCTAGAAGAAGGAGAGCACAAAGGGTGCAACACCCTCTTCTCCTCTCTTCACTTGGGCATGTCCTCTCTTCTCCATAGAGTGGATGCCTCCCTCTCTTTCTTCTTTATCTTGGTCGGCCACAAAGTTTCCCATACCTTGTTTGGTCATCCTCTCTTGTTGGCAGGCGTGTAGACGGGTTTACATATCCAAGGTCTAGCCTACACCCTCACACAAGGCCGATGGCCCTAGTGGCACTTTTCAGCATGAGGGATTTTCTCTATTTATTTGCTTTTTATTGTAGATGTATTGACAGTTTTTATGCATAAATAATATTATGTGATCATCGTTCTATGATTGATTGTCTTTATCTTCATGCTATTTAGGTTTGTCACACCATGCACGCCCACCATGGACTTACTTAGATCCACGCAGTCACTTAGGTTTTCGCTAGCATATCTAGATCTAGGTTTCATTTCGCTTTCAAAATAAAAATCAAAAGCACAAGAAAAAGCGCAAAATACAAAAAGACCAAAAATATTAGGTTAGATTAGATTTAGGTCAGAAAGGTCGATCCAAATCTAGACTCGTTTTCACGCTTCCCAGAGATGAACGACCGGGACTCAAGTTCTAAAAAGAAAAGAAATCTATGCAAGTTTAGTTATTATAAATATTTTTGTTGAGGGGATTTCGTGACTATAATACAATTTTCGATGATTTTAAAATGCACGATTTCCACTCTTGTCAATAAGTCTATCACATTGTTGCTTGGTCCAATCCTGCGGGACTTCACCTATAGCCAAATAATTGATAATGTCTGCAAACTAGGGGGTTCGGACACCTGAGACTGTAAGATAGTCTCATATGAAAAAGTGTCAGTAATTGGGATATCCAAATGAGGAGAATCAATTAGGATTCTCGAGAGATGATCTGCCACTACATTTTGTGCCCCTGCTTTGTCATTAATTTCAAGATCAAATTCTTGAAGCAATAAAATCCATCGAATGAGTCGAGGCTTGGCATACTTTTTTTCCAAGAGATGTTTCAAGGCTGAGTGGTTGATGTAAATTATAATATGAGATCCTAAGAGATAAGCCATGAATTTCTTTAGAGCAAAAACTACAACTAGCAATTCCTTTTTTGTAATAGTATAATTCCTCTGACCCTCGTCCAGATTCTTGCTAACATAGTAGATAACAGAGGACATTCTATCAATCTTTTGACCCAAGACAACCCCGACTGCGAAATCAGAAGCATCAGTCATAATCTCAAATGGGGTTGTCTAGACTGGTGATTGCAACACCGGGGCATAGGTGACTACCGTTTTCAGTAAATCAAATGTCGTGCGCCATGATTCGTCAAACTTGAACGGTTTGTCTTTAGCCAGAAGGTTACTCAAGGGTCCAGCAACCTTTGAGAAGTCCTTGATGAACCTTCGATAGAAACCCACATGACCAAGGAATGATCGTATTTGCATAACAGATGTGGGTGGGGGAAGTTTGGAGATAGCATCCACCTTAGCTCTATCAACTTCAATGCCCTGGTTATAGATTACATGACCTAAAACGATGCCTTCTTATGTCATGAAGTAACTCTTTTCCCAGCTAAGAACCAATCGCATTCAGGTGCATCTCTTAAGGATCAATTCCAAGTTAGCCAAGCATGACTCGAAAGAATCTTCAAACACGGAGAAATCATCCATAATTACCTCAAGACAATCTTCTACTATGATGGTAACACCATCATTCATCGTAACTAACTTGAATTAGTCAGAATCAAGTGATAAACGCTCCTTAGTGATCATCTGAGGATTGTAATTCCGTGCTGAACTAATTTGAGAAGATAGGAAAATGGGTTAATTCTACTATTTTAACATCCAATCGCTAATTCAGATTAACTAAGGAGTTGATCAAGGGTTAATTCAAGGTCAAATGAACTTAAAAGACCAAGAAGTGGGCTCAGAAGAATTGGATCAGGGTTTCATGCATTTTAAGTATTAAAATATTATAGAAAACCCTATTTATAAGTCTCACTTAAATTGAAAGGGTTTTGGTAGAGATAAATTCAATCTAAACCTTTTAAAAATCATTGAAAATTATTCTAAGAGGTTTAGTGATTAGAACACTATCATGAACCCTAACTAGCTCATTTTGACCCAATGAAGAGAATAAAAGTTCCTACATAACCAACTGAAAGTCCAAATTCACTCCACAACCTTTCTGAGAGAAAAATAAGAAAATGGGGGTAAAATCGTAATTTTACCAATATAGTACAACAATAGATTTTCTCAAGGGCTAAACAAAGGTCAAATGATCTTAACAAGATTATAAGTGGGTTGGATCAGAAAGAAAAGGGTTTGTGTGTATCATGTGAATTAAATGACTTCTTGAAATCCTAAAACAAACCTACTTGATTAACCAAGGTTTTGATTAGGATAAAATTCACTTAAATCCTCTAAAAATCATATAAAAATATTCTCTATGGTTTAGAACCTTCAATTTGGCCATTGGAACCCATCTTGACCTAGAATGGGGTCTCATATAGATATTTGCCCTAAATTAGATTTTTGCATAAATTTTCCAGTCAAACGTGGTCAAACCCAAAATCCAACATCACCATTGGATTTCTTAGGTCCAAATTAGGTTTATACCAAAATTGGACCCAAGTTGAGTTTGCCTTGACCTAGTTTGCAAAAAGGTCCAGCCTAATTACATTTGTAGCCTTATCTTTCAAAAACCCTTACAAACAACCCCCTAGCTTCTTCATCATTTTTGCAATTGGGTCCCTCCACCATTATAGTGGAGGAATCCTACTCTGGAAAGCTTTGGAAGGAGAGTTCTCCCTGATTGCTTAGAGGATCTCCTCCAAAATTGGAAGGGAGATTCTCTGAGAAATTCCCTCTCGTTTGAATCCATCTTTGATCCTAGATTCTTTCCCTCGCATGAGCGACATGGGTATCCTAACGGCTTCCAACTCTGGCGACCCTACCTTGCTTGGAAGCTTGGTTTCCAAGCACAAATCCCTCTCCAAATGACCTATAAAAGGAGCCCCATATCCAACCGCATTCTCCAAGCTTGAAATTAGGTCGGTTCTCCCTATATTCCTCTCTCCCTCGTCGGCCACAATCTCCACAAGCTCCAGCGGTTTCTCCCTCACTCACTCGTCACCCAACCACAATACTAGTGGTCGGGCTGTCTTCCTTTCCATCCTCCGCATCGCGCAACACTGGCCAATGACGCCTCTACCCTGTCTTCGCCGTCACCTCATTTACGAAGCTTCGTCTTCCCTACAGTCGACAGCCATACCAGCGTGGGTCCCCTGTCCCTTTCATCCCTTAAAAGTAGGTCTTTTTACTCTCTCTCTCTCTCACTTTCTTCCCCTCTCTTTATTTCTCAAAAACACCCACCGACGCCACTGACCATCGTCACCTTCTCCACCTTCGGCGAAACCTCCGATGAGGTGCTCCCGTTGCTCCGCACCTCCATCACCTCGCCAACCACCCTACGACCTTTGCCTTGACTCCCTGATCACATCCCCTCAGTCCAATCTCTCCATCGATCACCCAAGCGCCCCACCAAACATACCCACACATACGCCCACAGTTAGCCCTAGATACGCCACCACAACCACCGACATTCCACGAAACCATGCCCATCACATCTGCCATGGTCCGGCGAACATCTCTGAGCTATTTGACATGGCCACAAGGCCGTGCTATTGATTTCAGGTTCAGGATGCTTTCCGCCATTGTTGCTGAGCTTGAAGCAAGCTTCAAGCTGCTCTAGGTCACTCTCTGCTCCAGGAGAGACCCCCTGGCGGTGTGGATTTGAGGTGCACACGCATTCAGGCTTTTGATTGGTGTCGAAGGACTCTACAGCCTTGCCAATTGAGGAAACCATCTGCTGCCGCGCGCGCGAACGAAAAAGGAAGGAGAAGACAGAGAAAAGGCAGAAGTCAGAGAAAGAGAAGAAGGAAGAAGCTGAAGAAGAAGAGAAGGTCAAGCAGAAGAGAAAGAAGAAGGCATGTAGAGAAAGCTAAGGAAAGAAGAAGCTAAAGGAAGAAGAGAAGAAGAAGAATCAGAGAAAGAGAAATTAGAAGAGAAGCAAGACACTGTAGCACAAGACTTTTAAGACGTTTGATTGCAAAATCAGACGTCCGATTTTCATATGCTCTTTATTATTTTGCCTACAACTCTTTTTATTCTTCATATACTCATACTCTACATTCCTAATTAGATTTTCTGTGTTCAAATTGCATTTACTATTGAGACTATTATGTGAATTCCATTTGTTCCTTGTGTTCGACCTCGGAATATATTCGAGTAATAAAATTGTATTTGTTTTGAACACTATTTCAGCTATACTACAACTCAATATCTTAAATACCGATTCAACGCTCTCAACATTTTAGCGTCGTTGCGGGGGAGCAACGCGCAATTCACCACTATTCTCTGCATTATTTGATTATATTTGAACACTAACTTGCCCTATTTGCTTTATTGTGATTTTCCAAGGTGCTTCATGAGGAGATCTTTCGTGCAAATCAACCACTCCAGGGCAGGAAGCAGATGCAAAGAAAAAACATTTGCACATCAAACACGGCAGGGGCAGGTAATTTCTAATTACTTTCTCTCTTAAGCCCCTCATTCTAAAAAGGAAAAAAGGATAAAATCAATTAGGGCCACTTGCTTTACATTTTTAGCTAATTCATCAAGTTGCCTGATTTGATTTCAACAACAAATCTGATTTGTGCACCCACTTAAGGTAACTAGGGCTATCACATTCTTATTTGAGCCCTAGATACCACACTTGGAAAATTAAATTGGACCAAAATTAGAGCCAATTAAGGATTTCAATTTAGGGTTTTAGAGACACACTTTCATAAGCAAGAATCAACTCTCCAAAATGATGTGTGCCTAAGCCTTGGTTGAAGTGATTTATTCAAGCAAACCCTAAAATTCAGGCTCTTAATCTCACTTGAATCTTAAAAGAAGGGACCTAAAACTTCTCAAAGGACAAATAGGTGAAGTTGACCCACCTTGTTGGGTCAACCAACCTTGAAATTAGGTCACTTGGTACACTCAATACATCTAAAGTTCAAGTAAAATCTTAAGCACCCTTGCTCTCAATTAAAACTGGTAGACTTAAGAAGTCAAGTCTCCATTTTGGTCTACTTAGAACATCAGTGACAAGAGAGGTCGGGTGGGGGAAACCTTGTAACCTATGGGGGCACTCTACCGTGTAGGGGTCTTTGCAGGACTCTCCCTCTCTGGCTACCCAGGTATTTCTTAGGTGGATGGCTTTCTGACTAAGGGGTATCATCCGCCCCGAACCTCTATAGTCATCCAAATTTTTTTGGGTGTCTTGATTGGGTCCATCACATTCTAGTCTCATCCAAACCATCAATGCATGTTCGGTAGGAGGTCCTTAAGACCATCCTTGAGGCCTCCTTTAGTCATTCACTCCCGTCAAGCCAAGCCTCGACTTCCATTTTTGTGCAGCAACCCCATCACATAGACATCTCTGATTTGTCTGAACCCAATTCTCCTTCTTCCATCATCATGGCACAACCCGCAGAAGAAGAGAGTAACCTTGCGAACCAACTTCAGTGCCTTAATGATTTATTCCAAGCCTTTGTGAATCCACTGCAACGTCCTATGATGCGAGATCATTACAATCCCACTACGGTGGCGATCGAACCTCGAGTCCAAATTCCGATTGGAGGTCTTGATTCTAAACTCAAGCCCAACATGATTCATGCTATTCCAAAGTTTCATGGTGTTACGAACGCGCGCTTCAGACGTCTTTTAAGACGTCTAAGCTGTGGCCCAGACGTCTGACCAGACGTTTGTAACCCCTTCCAGACGTCTGGGATTCATTTTTTTTCGACACAACGGTTTCGTCTGCGCGCCTAAGCGCGCAGACCTGCGAGCATGAGCGTGCAGACCTGCGAGCGCATCTCTCTCTCTCTCTTTTTCCCTCTCTCCTGCAGCCACAGGCTGCACCCTCAGCCTGCTCTCTCTCCTCCCCGCGCGGCATTAAAAAGCCTCACCCTCTCCCTCACTCTCACCACCTCTGCTTCTCCTCCTTCCAGCCGGTGCGCGAGTGCGAGCGCGAGTGAGCGAGCGGCGGCGGTGGCAGCCGCGGCGAGTGCTGGGGGGGAGGTGCTGCGCGAGAAGAGGAGGCGTTGGCCGTGAGGGCTCGAGCCTGCCGGGGCAGCGGGAGCCGGCCGATGGGGGCGTAGCGGACGTGGGGTGATGCGGGAGGCCTGCTATAGCTCGAGCAGCAGGCGGACGAGGTGCGGCGCGTCCGGGCGTCGTGAGAGGAGGGCGAGTCGCTCCCTGGTTCTGGAAACTTTTCCAGAATCAGACGTCTGGGCTTCTAGCCAGACGGCGAGGGCGACGTCTGGAAGACCGACCAGACGTCCGAAAGGTGAGTTATTTTTGGCTTTCCTCCTTTTCTTCGACTGACCGTACTGAGAAAGAGGAAATGGGTACGCGCAGGGTCTGAGATTCGCATCCAACGCGAATCAGACGTCTGGCTGAAGTACCAGACGACAGAAACGACTTCCAGACGTCCGGAGTGACTATCAGACGTCTGGAAACCAGGCCAGATGCCCCCGCAGGCTTCTGGATGTTTGAGAGACCACGCAGAGCAAGGTAATCCCTGATCCACCTTTTTAAGACGTCTGGAAGAAGTTCCAGACGTCTGATTTTGCACTGTTTCGTCGTTTTCGACCCGTTTAGGGCCCGTTCGGAGTCCGTTTTCCGCATTTCGAGTTGCGTGCTTTTCAGAATTTAATCCTCTACCCGTCTACAGTAGCTATATACTATTTTGAGAAACTCCTTGTGTTTGATCCTTGTGATAGGACCCCGTACCGTTGCAGTCTCGGGGGTTGCGGAGGCACGCGGGATTCCCGACCACGCCCCCAGTTCACCTGTTGTAACTGGTACAGTGGCTTTAAGTATAACCTGTTAAAATTATGGAACCATAAATAGAACCTAGGACATTGCATGAATCCTAGGAATGAGAAATAGATTGAATGGTAGATCCTAGGTGTTGCATGAATCGTAGGGATGGAAAACTAGATTGTATGATAGATTCTAGAATATGGCATGAATCCTAGGACGGGAGAACTAGTGGAATATATGAATACTGCAGTCATGGAAAATGTGGAAAGGAAATAATAGCTACCTGTAAATTGGTTTAACAGCTGCCTGTTATGAATAAATGAGCATGTCTGAGAATATGGGATGTATGAACGTGAAACTGGAAAGGTGAAACCTGGATGTTTGAGAGCTGGAACCCTACGGGGAATTAGGAGTGGAACTCCTGGAAAGAGAAAGGAATGGAACTGAGAAAGAAAGATGTAGTTGTGTGCTGTCTCTTGGGTACGTAGTACCAAGGGAAGTACCTGTACCTGTTTAGTGCAGAGCGGAGCCAGTCGCCCCAGGGACCCGGGGTTAGGACTGGCCACTTTGTACCAACTTGCTGGCCCTCGTGTACGTAGTACCGAGGAGAGCTACTAGTGTAGGGAGGTACTAGCTACCCCACAGGCCCCGGGGTTCTGCTAGCCTCCTACACCGACTTGTTAGGCCCACTGGGGCAAACCAGGGTAGTCAGGCGAGGGTGCGCGGACTGTGGAGGGGCAAGGCCCCTGTTTGGTTATTGTGGAGGGGTTGGACCCCTGTTACTGAGAGGGCTCTGCCCTATACTGGCTCCGTGCTGTGCTTTGGGCGCACCCGTTAACAGAAACGACTGACCGCGTGCCAGTGCGGGTTAGCTACCCGTGCATTTATCGCGCGTGCCGTAGTCACCGTTACGTCTATCAGTGACCTTGGGGTGGTTGACTGAGAAGGTAGGACCACCACGGGGGACTCTCCCGGCCAGGAGAGCACCACGTGTTACTTCTACTTTTCGGAAAAGACTGCAATCAAGATCGTTCCCATGAGGAACATTCGAGATCAAGTAAAGGATCTGAGAATTAGACAATGGAGAAACAATAGAAAGACGTAAATAAAGAAAGAAAGAAAATAAAATAGCTACTGTACACTCTACTATTTCTTTTGTTTTAGTTGCCACTCTACTCAGCATTTTACTGACGTGTTACACTCGTTACCTTTCAGGACCAGGTGTTGAGCAGCCAGGGTCAGCGGCTGCAGAGGACGCTGGGCCGAGTAGGGTCCAGTAGAGTTACCACTGTTCTCTTATACTTCCTTTTGTTTCCGCTGTAGTGAGTAGTTCTTGTTACCACTGTACTTTCTTTACATGCAGTTCATATTATGTTAAGAATGTTGTTCTACTGTTGTGGTGGTATATATTGTAGTGGTTTCTTTCCTTACTGCTATATTTTCTTACTGTTAGTTATATTCATGCTGAATGTGGTTTATTTTACTGCTCTCTTGGTTACTTCCTCGTTGGACGACTAGGTCTTAGGATTAGTCGAGTCGGTCCGGTTCTCGTGTCTCGTAGGGATTCGGGAATCGGGTAGTTACACATGGGCTCAATTCCGAGGATCCTTTCCAGTACATTAAACAACTCAAGAATCTAGCCCAGACCTTTAGGTCAGATGTCCAAAATCAGGATATCCTTCTCATGAAGATGTTCTCCTTCTCTCTCATGGACAAAGCAGCTCACTGGTACCAGACTCAAACGCGTCCTATCAACACATGGGTTGAACTAAAATCTGAGTTTCTGAAAAGTTCTTCCCAGTTGGTCGGACGAATGCTTTACGACACCAGATCATGCACTTCACATAGTAGCCTAGAGAACCACTTCACGAAGCATGGGATCATTTACTGGATCTCATGTGGAAGTGCCCCCATCATGGAGTTCCTAAATGGGAACAAGTCCAGTCTTTTTACCAAGGACTCCGGGAAGATATCCGTTTATTCGTCAATGCAACTTGTGGAGGAAATATCATGGGTCAACACGAAGACACTGTGTGGGAGATTCTCGAGAATATGTGTGAGAACTCCATCAATAATGACTCCATGGGCTTATTTGACCAGACGAATGTCCGCGCATCGATGAATCCAAGGGGAGCACATGAGACGCAAGGCCTATCTGCATCTGTCGACTTGGAATTGATGGCCAGTGATTCGGACAAGGTCTCTATCATTGAGAAGAAGGTGGTGAGCTAACTCGACATCTACAGCAAGCCACCTCTACACAAAACCCGTTTGCACAACCGCCATTTGGGAGGGAAGCTGTGCATAACATCTATCATCGATCTCCTCAGGGGATGGATCCGTATCCACCCCATCTGACTCTAGGACCAAAGGAAACTTCGATCCTGCATACTCTAGTTGGGGGAACTTTGAACCCTCATACTCTGATTTTTTCAAGGTTCCTCAGACCTGCGAGGACCTCAACACCATCCAGAATGACCCATTCTCTAATACCTATAACCTTGGATGGCGGAATCATCCCAATTTCTTGTGGGTGGGAAATAATCAGAATCAGAGACCACCATATCAACTCCATCCACAACCTCCTCGTCCATTTCAGCCCCACCTATCAATCTGGGCCAACTCAGGCAGATCAGATGACCCTCATCCTCCAAACTCTGGCTGGCATTCAAAAGATGAATGCGCTATGTAGAAACAACACAAAGACGAGATCACAGAGGTTTGCAATCAACTCACCCAGATGGAGAATTCCCGCTAACCTGGCACACTCCCTTCGCAACCTCTACCGAATCCGAATAACGTGCCGAACTAGAGGCGTGTTATGAACCCAAATTTGGGCCAATCCCACATGATTTATCAGGCCCCTTTTGCTCCATCGCCCAACGGGATGGAAGCTTCGACATCATATTCGGGATTTCAACAGCAGCCACCTATTTTACCAACACCAAACCAGAACCAGGCAAGAATAAATTCAGTAACAATCCGTGATGGCAAAGCAACACAAGACCCACCTTACCCAAGCCACTTTTAGCCTGGTAGTAACCCAAATCCTAGGATAGTTATCGAGGATACCCCTATCCCTGATCAAGAACGTGGAACTATTCTAGAGGAACCTTCTAAGGTTCCATTTCTCTAGGCCTTGACCAAGGGAAAGAGGACAACCAAACCTGTGGCACCTGAGGAGGATCTGGTCAAGCTCTTTGAACAGGTCCATATAAACATCTCCTTGATAGATGCAATTCGCCACGTACCGACTTATGCATGATTCCTGGAAGACGTGTGTACACCTAAGCGTAAGTTGCGAACCAAAAGTGGGAGCCCAATCATATTGTCAGAGCAAGCCAGCTCTGTAATTTTAAACAAACTCCCACCTAAGGCAAAAGACCCAGGTACTCCCCTGATTTCATGTACAATTGGTGCTATCCAATTTGATAGAGCATTATTGGATCTAGGAGCCTCCATAAACCTAATGCCTACATCCCTACTTGACCATCTTGAGGAATCTGAGCTGAAACTGACAGAGGTGACATTACAGTTGGCAGATCGATCTATTAAGTCACCTAAAGGAGTTCTTGAGGATGTCATTGTTAGGGTTAGGGATTTCTATTTCCCGGTAGACTTCGTAGTCTTGGATATGGATGCTCTAGAAAACCCAAGGAACACATCAATCATATTAGGGAGACACTTTCTGGCCACTGCTAGGGCCAACATAAATTGTGAGGAGGGCCAAATTGAACTGAAATTTAGGAAATAGATATTAAAGATTGACATCTTTAAGGCCCAACAAGGGATTAATTACGGTGTTATAGAACAAATATGTGATATCAAGGCTGTGGTTGACAGTCCATATATTGAGGAAAACCTGACTACTCTTGATCAACCACAAGCGAATCAAAACCCACAATCAGAGGAGTCTGAACTTGACCTAGACACACTCATAACTCCCTCCCTTGCTCCTAACACACACCCTAAACCACCCGCTGCTGCTGATAACCCTGTCTTGGAACTCAAGCCTCTTCCCGAGCAACTGAAGTACGTCTTTTTAGTTCCAATCAGATGTTTCCTATGATTATCAACTCCAGACTCACACCTGATCAGGAATCTCGTCTGATAACTACTCTCTAGCAACATCAAAGAGCCATTGGATGGACTCTCGATGATTTGAATGGTATCAACCCCTCTTATTGCACACACCGCATCTATACTGAAGAGGGCACATGACCTTCCCGTGAAATGCAGAGACGTCTGAATCCTAATTTGCAGGAGGTCTTGAAAAAGGAGATCGTTAAGTGGTGAGATGCTAGGATCATCTACCCGATCTCCGACAGTCGGTGGGTGAGTCCAATCCAGGTTGTGCCTAAAAAGGCAGGACTCAATGTGATCATGATTGAAACTGGAGAAATCATATTGACCCATGTGGCGAATTCACGGAGAGTCTGCATTGATTACAGAAGATTCAATACCTCCACAAAGAAGGATCATTTCCCACTACCGTTTATTAATCAGATCCTTGAGAAACTAGTGAGAAATAGGTTATTCTACTTTTTGGATGGGTACTCCGGTTATACCAGGTTGCAATCCATCCTGAGGACCAAGAAAAGACCACTTTCACCTGCCCCTTCGGGACGTACGCGTTCTGAAGGATGCCGTTTGGTCTTTTCAATGCACCCGCTACTTTTCAGCAATGCATGCTTGCCATATTCTCAGATATGGTAGGTGATTATTTGGAAGTCTTCATGGATGACTTTTCAGTATTTGGCAAATCATTTGATGATTGTCTCCTGCACTTGGTCCAAATCCTCAGGCGGTGCATTGACGTGAATCTGGTTCTTTCTTAGGAAAAGAGCCATTTCATGGTGCCTGAAGGAATTGTCCTCGGACATCTTATATCAGAAAAAGGCATCCAGGTCGATCAAGCCATGGTGAATCTAATTTCCAAACTCCCTATGCCTAGCTCGACCAAGGACATCCGATCTTTTCTAGGGCATGTCGGTTTTTACCGTTGATTCATTCCTAATTTCTCAAAGATCGCGCACCCCCTGACTACTCTACTATCTAAGGATGTTCCTTTTGAAATCTCTAAGGAATGCACTCAAGCATTTGAGATCCTCCGTGATCGAGTTACCCAAGCCCAGATGCTACAATCCCCTGATTGGTCTCAACCTTTTGAGATCATGTGCGATGCATCTGATTTCACTGTAGGGACGATACTTAGGCAGAAAATTGACGGGAAACCTGTGGTCATCTACTACGCTAGCAAGACACTTGACGAGGCTCAGCGTAACTACACAGTTACTAAGAAAGAGCTGCTAGCCGTAGTATTTGCCCTGGAAAAGTTTAGATCATATCTTCTGGGTTCCCATGTTATTATTTACTCTGATCACACAACTGTGAGGCATCTCCTTGCGAAGAAGGATGCATAACCTCGACTAATCCAATGGATCTTGCTGTTGCAAGAATTTGACCTCGAGATTCGCGACAAGGCGAGAAAATAGAATGTGGTAGCTGAATACTTATCCCGCCTTCCTTTTGATATTATCAACCCTTCCGGACCCATTAGGGAACATTTTCTTGATGAGCACCTCTTGACTATCAGTACAGGGCTTCCATGGTTTATTGATCTAGTAAACTACCTGGCATCACATCAGATCCCGTCCGATTGGCCGAAGGCCAAGAAGGACAAATTTCTTTCCGATTCCAAATACTACTTTTGGGAAGACCCGTATCTTTTTCGCATTGGTGCTGATCAAATCATTCGATGATGTGTCTCAGAAGAAAAAATTTAGGACATCTTGTCCTTCTGCCATGACCAGGCGTGCGATGGACACTTCTCAGGTCATAAAACCATAGTGAAAGTCCTCCAGTGCAGCTTCTATTGGCCCACGATTTTCAAAGACGCATACAATCACTGTAGGGCATGCACTCGTTGTTAGACCTTATGCAACATGAGCCATCGTGATATGATGCCCTTATAGCCGATTCTCGTATGCGAAATCTTCGACGTCTGGGGGATTGATTTTATAGGACCCTTTCCTATTTCGAATGGCTTCGAGTACATTCTACTCGCTGTTGACTATGTGTCCAAATGGATCGAAGCCATTCCGACCCGAACCAATGATCATAAGGTGGTTATCAAATTCATTCATCAGAACATCTTTTCGCGGTTCGGGATTCCACATACTATAATCTCTGATGGAGGGACCCATTTCACTAATGCTCAGTTTAAGTCACTGATGACTAAATACAGGGTGTTACACCAAATCTCTACTCCTTATCACCCCCAAACTAATGGTCTAGCTGAGCTATCAAATCGGGAGATCAAGAAAATCCTCTAGGTTACTGTTTGACCTGACAGGAAAGATTGGTCATCCCGACTTCTAGAAGCTTTATGGCCTTATAGGACCGCCCACAAAACCCAATTAGGTATGTCTCCCTTCAGATTGGTGTACAAGAAGGCATGTCACCTCCCCCATCGAATTGGAGCACAAAGCCTATTGGCCAGTATGAAATTGCAATCTAGATCTTTCTAAGGCTGGAACCCACAGAAAGCTTCAAATGGGGAGATCGATGAATTACGCCATGATGAGTATGAGAACTCGCGAATTTACAAAGAGCGGGTTAAGGCGTTTCACGACAAGCACATATTCAGAAAGATCTTTCACCCTGGTGAAAAAGTCCTACTCTTTGATGCCAAGCTCAAACTATTCCCAGGAAAACTAAGATCAAAATGGATCGAACCTTACCTCGTCCGACGAATCTTTGGAAATGGAGCCATCGAGATCAGTCCACTCAGCCATGATTCAGAACCTTTCGTCGTGAATGGTCAGAGACTCAAACCGTTCATTGACCTTACTAATGCAAATTTGGCTGAGACATCCTTTACCTCCATTCTCCCTGAGCTCATTGTGCCCAGCCGATGGCGTAAAACTCAGTGCTTAATGAGAGGCAACCCGTCATTTTTGAAAAACTCGAAACCTTTATTGGCATTCCTATACTGAATTCATATTGCACTTTAGGGCTCATCCATTAGAATAGCCGACCCCACCTCAGGTACTTGTACCCGAGCTTGAAATCGTTCGCAACAGTCACCTCGACCAGTTTGCCCACCCAGAACCTATTCTAATGAATGATCTAAGCTGAACTTGAACCCTCCTAATTTACAATGGGGACATTACAAATCATAGGCATGGAGGGGTATGAAAGTGCAAAACATCGTGAAAATCATCTCACAAGAAAAGGTTTCATAAAAAAATCACATATTCCAAAAATACCAAAAAAAAAATTCTTGAGAACGAACACAAAATTTGAGAGAAAATTTTGAGGACATACAAATCTTGAGGAGAAAAAGGGGAAAAGTGAAAAATGTCAAAAAGGAGCACAAGTTGAAAAGAAAAAGAAAAGAGATAGTCATTAGTAAGAAATTAAGGAATTAACTGAGTTCTAAACCAAATCAAGAAAAAGAAAATGAAAGGAAAAAAAGTGCTAATGAAACACAGAAGAGGTTAGTAGGAACGCTGATTTTAGTCCTCTTGGGCTATACTCCTAGGCTTAAAAATTCAAGTATCCACGAAGATCTGGATAGTCTTCAAGAGGTTGGGGAAAATGCGAAGCTTAAGTATTAGGTCTAAAGCTTAGGGAGTATTCAGCCTCATTAACTGACCTTTGGTTTGCGGGACTCGGTAACCTAAGCACCCCAATCCACACATAGTCTGGTTCAGTCCACATAAGTATCAAAATCATGCAAATGAGTTTAAATTGTTCTAAAAAAGTCACCTGGATTAGGAGCAGCTGATCAACACAAGTTGATTTGGATGAGTTCCCAGCGTGGAGAGGTGGGAAATTCTCCTCAAAGATGTGCAATAACATATCGTCTCCTCGGTGCTTGTCTCCTAGGATATCTACATATCCTACTAGGGGCATGTAAACACCCTGTGCTAGTTCAGATGCCATGGGCGGCATTATCACAAAATGTCGATTGCCAGGGTCTGGATTTAGCTACAGAATGCCATGGGCAGGATTATCTCGAAATCTCGAAAGCTAGGGTTCTAAGGTTTGCCATGGGTAGTGCTATCTCGAAGTATCGATTGCCAGAGACCCTTCGAGGATTAATAATGGGGACTAGGAATCCGATACAGACCGTGTTGAGAAACTAATCTGAAGCTAGAAATAAAAAGAAAAGAGAGAAAACTCTTCAAACAAAGAAAATTCCTCTGTCACTCTCTTACAAAAAAATACACTGCAAACTGAATCAAGGCTAAAATATGTTACAAGCACGGGTGCTTTAATCGCAGAGTCCAACGAACCTTAGGAAAGTTCCTATGGGCCTTAAAAACCTTTGCGATAGATTGAGGCCAGAGCTGGTTAGGTCTGGATCTTGGTTGATACTTGAGTACCTCTAGGCCTACTATCGGCATTCTAACCTAATCAACAGAAGAAAGCACACGTCATAGTTTTGAGCAACAAAAAGATTACATGGTCTAGAACCAAAGTTAAAACCTTAAAATTTTGCTAAGGGACTAGCAAAAGTTAGACATGGGGGTATGATGGGAACACCATCATGAGCCCTAACTAGCTCATTTTGACCTAATGAAGAGAATAAAAGCTCCTACATAACCAATTGAAGGTCCTAATTCACTCCACAACCTTTCTGAGAGAAAAATAAGAAACTAGGGATAAAACTGTAATTTTACCAATACAGTACAACAACAAGTTTTCTCAAGGGCTACACAAAGGTTAAATGGTCTTAACAAGATTATAAACGGGTTGGATCAGACAGAAAAGGGTTTGTGTGTATCCTGTGAATTAAATGACTTCTTGAAACCCTAAAACAGACCCACTTGATTAACCAAGGTTCTGTTCAGGATAAAATTCACTTAAACTCTCTAAAAATCATAGAAAAATATTATCTAGGGTTTAGAACCTTCAATTTAGCCATTGGAACCCATCTTGACCTAGAATGGGGTCTCAGATAGATATTTGTCCTAAATTAGGTTTTTGCATAAATTTTGAAGTCAAACGTGGTAAAAATTAAAATCCAACTTTACCATTGGATTCCTTAGGTCCAAATTAGGTTTGTATCAAAATTTGGACCCAAGTTGAGTTTGCCTTGACCTAGTTTGCAAAAAGGTCCAGCCTAATTACATTTGTACCCCTATCTTTCAAAAGCCCCTACAAACAGCCTCCTAACTTCATCATTTTTGCAATTAAGTCCCTTTGCCATTATAGCGGAAGAATCCTACTCCGGCAAGCTTTGGAAGGAGTGTTCTCCTTGATTGCTCAGAGGATCTCCTCCAAAATTGGAAGGGAAATTCTTTGAGAAATTTTCTCTCGTTTGAACCCATCTTTGATCCCAGATTCTTTCCCAATCTCTCATGTGAATGCATGAGAAACATGGGTATCTTAAGGGCTTCCAACTCCAGCGACCCTACCTTGCTTGGAAGCTTGGTTTCCAAGCACAAATCCCTATCCAAATGACCTATAAAAGGAGCCCCAGATCCAACCGCATTCTCCAAGCTTGAAATTGGGCTGGTTCTCCCTATATTCCTCTCTCCCTCGCCAGCCACAATCTCCGCAAGCTTCGACGGTTTCTCCCTCACTCACTCGTCGCCCAACCACAATACCAGTGGTCGGGCTATCTTCCTTTCCGTCCTTCACGTCGAGCAACACCGGTCGACGTTGCCTCTGCCCTGTCTTCACCGTTGCCTCATCTATGGAGCTTCGTCTTCCCCATGACCGGCAGCCATACCAGCGTGGGTCCCCTATCCCTTTCGTTCCTTAAAAGTATCTCTTTCGGCTCTCTCTCTCTCCCACTTTCTTTCCCTCTCTTTATTTCTCAAAAACACCCATCGATGCCACTGACCACCGTCACCTTCTCCACCTCCAGCGAGGTGGTCCCATCGGTCCGCACCTCCATCCACCTTGCCAACCACCCTATGACCTTCGCCTCGACTCCCTGATCACATCCCCTCACTCCAATCTCTCCATCAATCACCCAAGCGCCCCACCAAATGCACCCACACATACGCCCACAGTCAGCCCTAGATAAACCACCACAACCACCCACATGCCACGAAACCATGCCCACCACATCTACCGTGGTTCGGTGAACCTCTTTGAGTGATTTGATGTGGCCACGAGGCTGTGCTATTGATTTCAGGTTTACGACGCCTTCGCCATTGTCGCTGAGCTTGAAGCAAGCTTCAAGCTGCTCCAGGTCACGCTCTGCTCTAGAAGAGACCCCCAAGCGGTGCGGATTTGAGGTGCACACGCATCCAGGCTTTTGATTGGTGTCGAAGGACTCTGCAGCCTCGCCAATTGAGGAAACCATCTACTGCTGCTGCGCGTGAACGAAGGTGGGACATTTAGTCCCACCTCGGAAGTGGAAAGTCACCTGCACACGCATAAAGGGAAAAAGTGTTAGAGGCTTATCGCCTCCAACATTGAGGGTAAGGTCCTCCTCCCCACCTCTCACGAACTCGTCCGTGATATACCCCACGGACCTGGCCACGACCTGATTACCTAACCTCTTCACTCCTTGCTCACCACACACGCTGGTGAGCCTAGACCCAGGTTTCCGTTAGGTCCGATTACTTGACCGGCTAAAGGCTCTGGGAGAGCGATTCTGAAATAGAAAAGAGAGAAAGAGAAAGGAGAGCTATGCAGGGAAAGGGGGTTTTGCTCTGAAGAGATTGCCCCAACACTTAGCCAATTCAAAGAAGAAGAAAGAGAGGAGCACTGTAGGAGGTTAGGCAGAAAAGGAAGGAGAAGACAGAGAAAAGGCAGAAGTCAGAGAAAGAAAAGAAGGAAGAAGAAGAAGAAGAGAAAGAAGAAGGCAGAGAAAGCTAAGGAAAGAAGAAGCCAAAGGAAGAAGAGAATAAGAAGAAGAATCAGAGAAAGAGAAATCAGAAGAGAAGCAAGACACTGTAGCACAAGACTTTTAAGACGTCTAATTGCAAAATCAGACGTTCGATTTTCATATGCTCTTTATTATTTTGCCTACAACTCTTTTTATTCTTCATATATTCATGCTCTACATTCCTAATTAGATTTTGAGTAGTATTATGTGTTCAAATTGCATTTATTATTGAGACTATTGTGTGAATTCCATTTGCTCCCTATGTTCAACCTTAGAATATATTCGAGTAATAAAATTGTATTTTTTTTAACATTATTTTGGCTATACTACAACGCAATATCTTAAATACCGATTCAGCACTCTCAACATTTAATATCTTCATTTTGACCATCGGAACCCATTTTAACCAAAAATAGAGATTCGGATGGGAATTTGCCTTGTTTTGGGCTTTTGTGAAATTTACCTAGTCATACGTGGTCAAAACCCAAATCTAAGTTCACCATTGGATTTCTTGGATCTAAATTAGGTTAACACCAAAATTTGGGTCCAATCAAAATCCATCTTGACCTAGTTTGCATTTAAGTTCCCAACTCTCTATTCTTTTCAATCAAACCCTCAACTTCTACATTTTCCTTGCATTTTTACCCCTAACTTCTCATCACTTTCACAAGTAGGTCTCTGCTGCCATTAGTTTCTTAAATCACGAACAGCAAACCTAACCCACCTTTGACCGACATTCAATTAAGGAGTTCTCCTTGATTTGTCAATCAAATCCCTTCAAAATTTGAGGAATTGATGAACAAAAGATCCTCTTCCATCTGGTACAGATTTTGTGTTCTAATTTTAAGAGGAGAGCACCAGTGATCTTGAGGAAATTTGGGATTTTTAGTTGCCAAATCTATAAAGTAAACATGCGAAGTTCGCACAATTCAAGGCCAAATCGAGCTCTATATAAGCTCTAGGACATTCTCAGATCAAAACTAGCCAGGTTTTAGGCCAAGAACCCTCTTCTTCTCTTCCTCCGGTCACCTCCGACCTTGGCTCTAACGACTCCACTCAATCTCCTTCCTCTAGCCGTCCAACGGCCAAATTGGATAGGCCATTATCTTCTCTTTCTTCCACTTCTCACGTGCCAAAGCAGAGGCTTCCAACCCATCGTCGTTGCCGTTCTTCTGCACTAGAGAACTTAGTCCGCTTCATGTTCAATGATGAGACACTCATCATGATCTCTAATTACCCCTAATTAACTAGTCTTCCTAGTTAATTAGCTAAGGTTATGAACATATAAGGGTTAATTATAGAATAAGGGATATTTAGTCAAGGACCTTAAAATAAGTTAAAAATGGCATTTTATCATTCAATTAACATTATTAATAATTTAGATAATAATTGGACTCGAAATCCTATTAATCATTTGTTTAATTAATAAGATAAGTAACTTAAACTTAATGTATACCTAAGTATGTAATAACTTAAGTGATTTTACTTAATCTAGTAAATTAACCTAAAAAGGTCAAAAATGTAAATTCAAGGTGTAAACATAATATTTACCTTATTTGCTAACATATATAAAAAGTTGAAAAAGATTTAAGTTAAAATAAACCTTCAAAACTTGGGTTTACATTTTAGTCCTTAAAATTCATTACAGTCGGGTCCTTATTTCTCACACAGGTCCTTAAGTTTTATTACTTTTATGTCCCTCTTCGTCTTCTTCTTCTTCTTCAGCCGAATGAACGGCTGGCGGTAGAGAGTCACCCCATCGCGCGATCACCGCCCTGCTGACATCATTCCTCTTTGTCCAAGCTCTTGCAGCATGCGCTCACCACCTCCACTTGATCCACCAGTCTAGATTAACCAAGAATCCTATTTTTTAGTGGGAGATAACCTCGTCGTCGTCGGAGACGACGACAGAGGTTAAGCTCCTCGAGCTCCTTCTTCGGCCAGACCCCCCACTCTCTTCACCGCAAATTGCTATAAATACCCCCTCACACCTCTGATTTTATTAAAGTTGGCTCCCTTCCCTCTTCTAACACTGCAGCCAACCCAATAGTCTATTTGTCCAAAACTCCGACGACTTCCCATTCCATTTTCCGACTTCCTCCATCCATCTTAAGCAGCCGAGAGAGATCTGTTGTTGTCTTCTGCACCTTTGACACAGGCATCGACCCAAGGATTCCTCCGCTCCACCTCAAATCTACCCGCCGAAGATCTTTGTTTAACCCTCTGATTTCGTCGTCCTCCATGAGACTTCGGTGGATCCCTATTGACCCCTTCGTCCAGGTAACAGTAGATTAGGATTAGGAGTAGGAGTAGGAGTAGGCTAGCTTAGTTAGTTAGTTTAGTTAGTTAGATTAGAGTAATGTCAGAATTTAGTTTCATCTCCTCCGACTCTGGCGAGTTCCTTGAGCTTGCCAGAGCTTTAATTTTGTCTTTTAACTCACTGTACACCTTCCTGTATCTTCCATGATCACTTCTAAATCATTTAATTGGCTAACTAAATCACCTAATCGCCTAATTCATATCTCACCTTCACCGACTACTGACACTATCTATGGTGACAGTATTCGAGATAATTTCACCTTCATTGGGTTCTTTCATCATCTATCACCACTAATGAACCCTAATCGACACTATAATACATATTATTATCATCTGTAATTAAACGCCCAAAATTTAATTTAGCTCCTGAGATCGCTGTCCATGGTGGCTCAGGAACAGTTCAAACTATAAATTAAATATATATTTATGAATATTAACATCTGTTGACTTGATTTAACCTCTCAATCGAGTGGTTAAACAAGTCCTGAGCTTTAACCACTCAGATCTTTAAGAAACAAACTTACTGTCAAATCTTATATTTTAATGAACAAATGAGGAATTAAATGTGATACTGAGGTTCCTTGCAACCTCAGGATCCTTTTTAAATAAAAAATGGCTAGTTTTATCAATCTGTACAAACTTTTTATATTTTCTGGACTCACCGGAGCTCCGGTGAGCTCCGGCGAGCCAAAATTATGTTTCAGCCTCTAAAACTTACTGAGTAGCTCCAGAATAGTATAATAAGGATCACTGATTGTTTTGAAGATATTTGTTTGAGGATTTAGCCACTAGAGCTATAGATTTGACTTCATCTTCCCTAACTCCGACGGAGTTGGAGAAGTCTATTAGAAAAGATTTGAAGAGCATTTAATGAACTTAGAAGCTTTAGTGCGATGCACTGAAGCTATTTAAACCCTCAGAACACTGTAACAACTTCTGAATAATTCTGTCGAACAAACATGTTTTCAAGTTCAGGCGGCGAGCCTGTAACCCTAGGAATCAAGGTTAGGACAACTTCCTAAGGATCTGAATAAGTTCTGGATGATGAGAAGACTCTATTTGAGGCATTGATTTCTTGGGAGGAAGCTTTGAACAGAAAGTCAATTTTCAAGCTTCCATAGTCAAACATGAGTTTGTTAATAGAGTTCTGAGCTTGAATTGAGATTCTGAGGAAGTGAAAATTGTTTCTGGGATCTTATTTGATGATCTGAGAGTGATTAAAGTAAGCTCAGATGAATTTTTATTTGAGAATTTAGTTTTTGTTAATTTGGGTTACTTTCGAACCCAAACCAACAGGAGAGGTATTTTGATGAAATTTAAATTTAAAACCTACTCATATTGATCTGTTATAACCCTTAGAATTAATCTAAATTGATTAGAAACACTTTAAAGTGTCTGTTGCACATATTGATGTCTGAAAAATCAAACTTTGAAGCTTTCAGAGAAGTGAAGAGCTACTCTGCAGGTCCTGAAAGTCTTAAGAACTTAAAACCTATTCTAACATATGCGAAATCACTTATAAAACATGTATAGACTTTTAAATAAAAGAGAGAAATCCATCTGAGGACTCTCCTGACTTAATTTCACTTCCAGGCTAGTAAAAACCTCGTAGGAACCCTTGATTTCATCTTTTAAATTGAAAAGGAAAACATCATTAAAACATTAAATTGACCCTGCAATTGTGTAAATTACCCTTAGAGCTTTCCAACAAACTTGAAATTACTCAATTTGGAGCTCTGGGTAGAAAGTTATGAACATTTGAATTCGGGTCTGGAAGGGGTAGGATAGTCCCACCTCGGTTGTTCATAAGCTCATGCCTGGGGATAAAAGTAATTCGTTTCTCTGGCTATGTAGTCGTCAGCGCTCGGCGCACTGGTTACCGATTCCATCTGATCTGAGCATTGCATGTGTGTGTGTGTGCGGGATTATGCTTGCGGGTGTGCACCCTTGGGGGCGTGTGAATGAGATTGTGCCCTAGGAGGGCGAGAGAGGCCTAGGAGGCTGGGTTGAGCCGAAATGGCTCAAGACTGTGAACCGATAAACAAATGAACCGAAAACGAACCTAATTGAGATTAGGCGAGGACTGAGCAGGGTCTGGTCTTACCCTGGTCTCAAGGTGTTGTGTATCCTCGAAAGGACCTCACCGTAAATAAAATAACTTTTGGTTAAAAAAATAAAAAAACCTAGTTCAACTTAAGGAAAAGAGAAGCCGCTGAAAGATGTTAAGTTAAAAGCTAAGTGTTGAAGCCGAAAGGTTAAGGAAAGAAAAAGCACAGGTACTAAGAAAGGAGAAGAGACTAAGGAACTAGTAGGAGAAGACTAAGGGAAGAGGACAAGAGACAGGAAGAAAAGAAGAAAGGTAAGAAAATAGTTCGAGAGATAGAGAAGAAAATAAAAGAAAGAAAGAAGAAGATGAGAGGCTGAAGAGATAAATGCAAATAAATGAATTTTTCTTGCATTACTTTTTGTTCTTAATTGTAAAAAGGCATGTTTTAATAGAATAATTTTTAATTGCCTTAATTTCTTGGAATGAAATAAAATTGAAAAACTAGCATATTTATTTGTTAATAAAGTAGATCATTTTGAGTAAATATGTTTTGCATATGGAATTTTGTATATCCTTTATAGTTTAAATATTTTGACAAAATTCATGTTTTGAAAATCAAACTAGCTATACCTCCTAAACTTATAGAGATAAAAGAAAGTTGGTGAATTTGGACAAAATTATTATACCTCCTAGTGAACGACCTAGACTCAACCAGTAAAAAAAATTTCTAAAATGTTAGGTTAATTCGACCCTATACTACACAATCAACACAACTTCGAGTTAACCTAAGTGATTTCTTCTACTCTTAATTAAGTAAAATTAACTTAATTACTGAGTTGAGTGAACGCATGCATCATTTGACAAGCCACATCGGCACGAAATCTCCCCTTTGCCATCCATAACTTAGGTTCCCTTCTTCCCCTCCATCTTTAGATCAATTTTAGACCTTTAGGGCTTCGCTTCAACCACTCAATCATGCTCTCCCCTTTCATCTTCTTAGCCTCTGGCAAAGGCTTCGGCGAGCCCGCACCATTACCCCAGTCCACCAAACACAAAACCACCACCACCACACCCTTCATCTCCTTCTAGCAACTAAAAGCCCTAATCTAATTAGGTGCTTCGATTACCCCTTCGCCACACCAAACAAACCCATCAACCATGGTCCACTCCAATGTCCTATCATCTCCACACACCTCGAAACACCTTACGATCACCACCATCACATTCCTTGCATCACGGCGAACCTAATGAACCTTCTAATTAGGGCATTTAGCTTGTATTATTCATTTCAGGGTTTTGCTAGATCTCTACCTTATGCCGCCACCATCCGTCGCCGATCGCCGTCCACTACCCTTATTTCCAACTCCAAGAGCTACGATTTGACATTAGGAGGCCACCTGGGACCTCAATTGCAGAAGACTAGGCTGCAGCAGCTCTGATTAGAAGAAGTCTTCACATGTAGCAGCTAAGAAAGGATGTGACCAAGATAGCGCCACATTGAAGATTTTTGAAAACAAAGTTGATACTTAATGTTTTACTCTCATAGGCAGGTTGCCTTAGAACCACGGGGTCAGGCCCCATTGATCCACAAGCCTACGCATGCCGGCTCAGCTTGCCCACGCCTTGCGAGCTGAATCGATTTCCCCTCCCCTGCGCTTGAACTGGTCTGGGTCTAAGAGAGGATTTCTGAGGGAAGGAGAGGAGGGGTTTTGCACTATGGAGATAATGAAATATCACCTAAGACATCTAAGGCTTTGTCAAGACATCTGAAGAGGAGTTGATTTGGCTAAGATCTTGACTTGAGATTTGACTAAGTGTTGAAAGTTTGAGAAGGGAAGAGGAGAGTTTGATATTGAGTTGAGAAAGGAGCCAAAGTATTAAGTGATTAATTGGTGGTTCCAACCACCGTTCTTTTTGCCTTTTCTCTATTACATTTTTTCTCTGACTCTTGATATAAATTTGGAATTCATTGAGCATATTTTATATATATATTGAGTTTTATTTTAAATATTGGATTGGGGATTGAATTGCGATTATATTTTCTCCTTACGAATGACTTCAGAACCTAACATTTTTTCGAGCTTTATAAATTTCAAGTGTTGAATCATTTTCTGTTGCTATACTATGACGTATTTCTATAAATTTTAAGTTTATTCCTAAAGACCAATTTGGTTCCTATCATGGTCTGGGAATTAGGTTTTGGAACAAGTTCCCATACTTGGTTTCTTTTGAATTGATTCAGCACATCTTCCATAGCAATAATCCAACAATTGTTTGAAAAGGCTTTCTTAACATTTTTGGGTTCTAACTAAGAAGCAAAGGTTGTGAAAGCTAAGGTATTGGTGGAAGATCTAGTTTGAACTCCTTTAGACAGTTCTCCAATAACCAATTCTTTTGGATGATTGACGGGCGCGGGACATGGTTATTTAATTATGTCGTTATAGCATGTGTTTGCGATGTCGATTTTAATTAAAGATTGGATTTGGTGAGTCCAAGTGTCGAACACGAGGAGGTGTGAAATCAGATTACTTTGTTGCTTTTGGTTGTCACAGGAAGTTTAGTTTGCTTGCGAGAAAATGAGAAAGAGAGAGAGAGTAGGGTTAGAGTTTGTCATTAAATCACGACATTCATTCTAACAAGATGGGAGCTATATAAGAAACAACATCACCATTAACATTAGCATGCAACTTGAGTTTGTTTGCAAATACAACAATAGCTAAAAGCTTAAACAAAAGCAATATAAAACTAGGGTAAAGAGAGAGAGAGAGAGGAGGAGGCAAGACGGCCATAGCGGTGGAGGAGGGCTCCATCGGCAGCTTGACAACTCCAAGGTGTATGTGGAATGCTTGGTGGAGCTAGGAAAAGGCTAGTGTTGTATGGAGAGGGTGTGTGAATTGAATGCCTTTGATTGGGGTGGTTAAAGGGGTTTAAATAGGAGAAAAGGGCTTCTAAATGAGGAAAAAGGGGTTTAGCAATGTCTAGGACGTCGCTAAACCCCTTCCAAAAATGTCGCTGAAGCCCTCTGGCCACCTGTCTAACGAAGGCATGCATGCTTCTTCTTCTCAAGCCTTGCCCACAATCCGTGTGCTCTCGCTGTAAGCCGTTCGATAGAAGATCGGACGGTTGAGATTTTGCGTGGGTGCACATTGTGGATTACGCACATTCTAGCCCAGGTGCATCCGTTGCATTGCGTGGCGCGATCCTTGCCGTCAGCTTTTGCATCAGCAGTCGAATTTCATCCATGCGGGCTCCTACTGTCAATTTGAGTCCCGCCGCGGCTTGAACAGGCTTTCTTTGCTCGCGGATGAGGTGCAGACCGCTGCGTTGCCTCAGCTGGTTGTGCGGAAGTGAGGTCGGGTGCAGGGAAGTGTCAACCATTAGATGGAAGTGCAACGGACAGGATCTACAGCTGAGGCTGCAGGGGCACGTGGGTGAAGGGTGCTTGTGGGCGAAGGTTGTGAATTCTCAGCCGTTCAATCGGCGGATCGGATGGCTTAAAGTTGCTGAGTGCGATGCAGAGGTGGTGAGGCTGCGGGTGAGGGCACGTTGGATGCTGCCACGTGGCCGCTTGTGGGTTGTTATCATAAGATCAATGACCAAAACTTCTTGGGCTAGTTGGGGGAGGAGCTCCGGATGTCTCATTTGAGCAATTTTGAGTTCGTTGGACTCTATTCGTCGATCTGAGTCCATCCTTGTGGTCCGATTGCTCATCTGACGTTTGTTTCAATATGCACTTGTACATATGGCCATTAAACATTGATTCATAAGCAATTTTAACTTGGAATGCATGCTGTGCTCCTATGCCTATCATGACATGTTATTAGTGCACATATATTCTCAAAACTAACCCCAGTTGATGGAATTATCATCATTAGATGTAGAGTTATCATACCCCCATGCTCATCCCTTTCTAGTCCGTAGCAAGGTTTATCCTAGCCATTATTTCAGTCAGATTTAGGAATTGATTACTTAGACATTTGTTGCTTGTCAACGGGAGGAAATATACTAAGAGCCTAATCTAAAGAGACTAAACAGCACCCGTGTGTCTGCCAAAATGCTAACTGCCTAAATCCTCACTTTACAGATACATATATATATATATTTTCTTTTTCATCTTTTCCCATTTTTTTGGATTTTTTTGGAGTTGAGAGTGAGTCGGTAACTTTTTACGGCTACCCAACCCACCCATAACTCGAAAAAGACTCTAAGTGCTAAGTATCTTGGTGTGAAGATTGTGATAGACTCACTCAACGATAATCAAAATAGACTTCGGGTTTCTACGCCCCTAGGTGACCAGAAAAGAGAATGCTTGCCTGAAGGTGTATCTATCCATTCGGTAGCTTTCTCCCTACTTTTATTTTGAGTGGGGTCAACACAAGGGTGTTTCCAGTGTATATCTCCCCAAATTGCTCTACTTCCCTGCTTCTTCCTTAAGTGTTTTGGGCTTTTTCGTGCATTTAGTGAGCTAAGTTCTGGACAACAAGCCAATGGGCTGTTACCCATGACCACTTGCCAGCCATACTCGTGTGGTGAAGTGTGGCTTTTTTTTTTCTTCTTTTTCTATATATATATATTTTTTTTTTCTTTTTCTCTTTTTCTTACTTTTTTTTCTTTTGTTATTTCAGTAGGTGGCTTCCCAGATCCAAGATTTACCTAGAGGCAATAAAAGAGAGTGGTCCTGTGGCTGGGCTCTAGACAACCGGTCAATGGGCTGTTACCTATGACAACTTGTCAGCCATACCACCCTAGAAGGTTGATTAGCTACCCAATTTCTGTTAGAATATTCGAGGAGTGAGTCAGTGCAAAAATGTGTGCAGATACTTAGACTAAAAGTCCCTCCGAGTTAGAGGGTGGGTTGATAAGTCGTATACTTATCACCTTTCTTTATTGATCAGATTAATGTAAATTAAGGTTGCGAGGATTCGAGGCTAAATCCACATTTTAGTGGACACCAAGGCTGATTAAGACTGAAGGCTTGAAAAGTCTAGGTGTTTCAGGTTCTTCTCGTATTATTTCCCATAGTTGACAAGCTCCTAGTGCCTAAGTTTTCCTAATTTTTTTTTATTATTATTATTCAGGTTGATAATATAAACTCTAAGAATGTAAATTACCACCCCTCATGCTTAAGTTGGACAATGTTCTCATTGGCAAATAAATGTATGCAAAGGGGGTAAAAAAGAAATCACCTGAGTGTCACAGTTTACCTAATTAGTATGAATCTTCTGGGTTGCCTCCCAGGAAGCTCTAAGTTTAGTGCCTTCAGCTGGGCATAATGCACAAACAAGAATGGTCAAACAAGAATGGTCTGGGTCAAGAAGGTGCAGACAAAATCAGCAGACCCAAAATCAAAAGTCCGCAGATGCAAACTAGGTTGTGGTGGAGCCCCGTCCCGAAGGGACGGGAACTCTGCAATAGATGTAACATGCATGCCCGTGTTTGTTCCTCTCTTAGTCTGCGGGCATGCAGAGAAGTTGATGTGGATGAGCGCACCCCGAATCTAAAATGCAAGATACTGAAGGTGTAGGTTTTATACTCAGCTTGTGTCCCTATAAAATTGTAATCCCTCAAAGGTGTATCAATTCTAGTGCATTTGGGTTGCAGGATTTCTATTTTGGTAGGGCATGTAACAAAATCAAGAGTTTCAAAATGAGCCCTAAAATCAAGCATGAGGTCTCTCTCCAAAGAAAAATCCATCTCTTCTTCAACTAGGGTTTCATGGCTTATTCCCTCCAAGACTTTGACCCCAAGAGTATTCTTTGCAACCTCTTTCATATCAGACTCAATGTTCGAGGTTGCTTTATAGGTAGGGCTATTTTCATCCACTAGCTCAGATTCCTTCTCTTGGCCCTCCTCTAAACTTGTGATGGGGGTTTCAATTGATTCAAAATCGATTGTTTCAAGATTACAATCCCATTCCCCATCTCCAATGTTGGATGTCTTTTCCACCAAATCACTTTCCTCAGGGAGAATAGATTTGGCTTCCACGACATCGCTCCCCAAATTCTTAGTTTCCTCTTGATGTATGTCCTCAACTCTCCCCAAATCATGTTCTGAGGAATCCTTAATGAATCTTCTATGGAGTTTTCCAACTCCTGGGGAGTATCAATGGTGGACTGAACCAATTTTGGGTAAATAGGTGTAGTCCAATTGATCACGGCAAGGCCTTGCTTCACAAATTCCATAAACAGAGTTATTTCCAATAGTTTTCTTTGGCCCTCTTCCTCCAGTTGTTAGAACATATCTATCCATCATGGCCTGTTGCCCTTTAATCAATTCTTGATTTTGTCTGTGTAACTCTAACTGGAGGTTATCAAGAATTGACAGGGTGTCATTCGGTTTCCCTTGGATGTCCTCCTTCCAATCAAGGTTGGGAAGGTGTGGTTGAGGGTGTGTACTTGAATCCGTACTGGGGTTTAAGTTCTTGGGTGAGTCCTCTATCCTATCATTTTCAGGGTCCAATTCTTCAAGAGGAACCATTCTCTGTTTAGTCCTACTCCAAAATAATTGAGGTTCTAAGTCCTCCCAATCATATTTTTCATCAAGGGACCAAATCAAAGGTTGATCATTCTTGATTTGCCTAGGTTTCTAATCATCCTTTGATTTCCATTTGTCTAGAAGCCCTTCCAATCTAAAGGTCAAGTAAAAGAGATTCTTGAATTAGGATGACCATTCTTGGTTATAGTCCTGGGAAGGGTAGGGGTCATGTTGTTCTCCTAGAGTGTAGGTCCCATCAAAGTGGTTAGTGAGTGGGAGGGACCTAACTAGAGAGTTGTCTTGAGGTGAATCAAGATAAGGATCCCCAAGGTTTGGATCATACCCCAGGGTGGGTATGTTGGATGTATCCCAATAAGAGGTTGGTTGGTCATAATTGGGATAGTTGGGACAAGAGGGATATTCTGGGTTGTACCCCTGTTGGGAGAAAATCATAGCTCGCATTTTTGATAAAGGCGTCGTAGTATAGTTGTGAAATACGATCCAACAAAGATATTGTTTTGTAAAAATAACGAGACTTTGAGTCCCGGTCGTTCGTCTCTGGGAGGCGTTGCTTTTACTTTTGAAATCGATCTTATCCAGCTCTACTTTATTTAGAATCGCATATCGGTTCGTGATTATTACGTATTTAAGTACGACATGCTTAGTTGCAGAATGGATAGACAATTAAGACAGGCAACTTGAATCACGCAAATATGATAGCAATCAATAAGCTCATTGTGATTTCATAACATGGAGACAGATATATATGTATATATATAACATTTTTTTTATTCATTCAGTTAGAGAGTTGTTTGCAACAGAACTATAGATGAAAGCTTATACATAAATGCTTGAAACGGAAATCTAGCTACCAGAAAATGACTGCATATAAGAATCAATGGGGGGATTTCGCATGCATCATTGGGGGAGAAGTTAAGGCTACGCTACTAAGCAGTAATAAAAGCAGTAAATATAAGAAAAGCTAAGCTACTAATCTAGCAGAAGGAAGGGCATTCAGAGGTGGTCTCCGATGGCCTTTGAGTGGTTGAGAGGAGGGGCGGCCAATGAGCTTAGACCAGCCCTTAGAGAGAGGTTGGGGAGCTGATCCAGCTTCTTGGCATGGAGATGGTGGCCTCCATAGTGGTGCTCAACTCGTGGAGGTGGAGTGGAGATGGAAGTGGCTAGCCTAAGTGGAATGAATGACAAGGAAGTGAATGAATGCAAATGGCCACCCATTGGGTCTTTTTATAGACCTAAGGGAAGCTCTCTAGAGAATTATGGAATTCTCTAGAGAGGCCTATGGTGGGAGCTCGTGGGAGAGTGAGAGAGAGAGAGGGTGGATGGTGGTTTTTAGATCCACCAATTGTGGATCTAAAAATTGAATGGCTCTTGGTTGCTATTTTTGGCAACCAAGGCAACCACACATGGTAGAGAGTTCTAGAGAACTCTAGGCTAGGTATTTTCGTGTGTATGGTGTGTGTGAGTGTGTGTGGGTGTGTGTGGGTCGAAGCTTAGGTGGCTAGGTTGATTAGGTTAGGTTCTAGTGCTTTTAGGTCAAGGTATGTCTTAAATTAGGGTTATAAACCCTAATTCACTAAGGTAAAGTGCAATTAAACTTAATACAAGTTTAATTGGGTGTATGGAAACTTAATTGAGAGTAAAACAACTCAATTAATTTAGGTCTAGGTCAAATGGACTCTCATTGAGTCCAATTGGACAGTGTGTGCTGAGATCAGGGCTCAATTGGACTCAATGAGTCCAATTGAATAGGCTGATGGAATTGCCTAAGATCGAAGTCAATTAGGTTTAGTGAGGACCTAATTAGGTCCTTAGGGAGGTCTAGAAGTGATGTACCAGGGTTAGGTCACCTTAATTTAGGTTCCTATGAGGTTGGAATTGGGTTTAGGGATCTAGAGATCCAAGATCAAGGCTTAAATCTCAAAACAGGAATTGGAGAGCAGTATCAGACGTCTTATACTCAACAATCAGAAGTCCAGACTTGTTGTCTGGACATCCAATCAGAGTCAGGAAGGATTTTGGGTTCTGTTTTGGGTATTCTGCAGAAATTGGATGTCTGACAAAGTGCCTGGACGTCTAATAACACTGCAGGAGTGGGTTTGAAGTGTGCGGGAGATGGCTAGGGGCCCTGGATGTCCTATAACTTATCTGGACGTCCAGATAAGGGCTGGAACTAGGGTTTTAGGGCTTCCTAGGGTGTTGTGACCTAATCTAAGGGTGGCTAATGCTTGGGGAGGTCTCTAGGCTATCCTAGGGCTAGGATGGACCTAAGTTCTTCACATTTTACTGCTTTATTTCTACTTAATAGAATAGCAAACTTTTAACCCCCTTACATTATTATTCCTACATCTGCAATCAACATAATGCACTTAATCAGCACATTATAACATTTTTTCATGCATAGCTAAAGAAGGCCAATAAAGATGCAGATAATGCGTATGTATGCATGAATAGCCCTAACTTATGCTAAGTTATAGCCTAATCTAGGTCAATTAAGACCTATGATTGCTGTGCAATCATACCCCCAAGCCTAAATCTTGCTAGTCCCTAGCAAATGCAAGACTAAATTATTTACAGCAAGGGTCCCTAAGGGACTGATTATTTTATCAAGTGTATGCATAGAGATTTTTCTCCTTTTTGTTTTCATCCTATGCTCTAGAAATCCAAACAATCGTGAAAGTGCGACTATGTAGATTTTGCAACGGATTCGAGTCAAAACTAATACACTTCTAAAGCCTGTACTTGACCCCTAGTAAAAATTCTAGTGTGATAGGCGGACTTCTTCCCTCGGGGTATTCAAGATATTCTATGAATTTCACCCCGGCTTTGGGCTTAGGTGAAGAATCTTTGAGGGAAGGGATTATATATTTGGTGGCTCATTCTCACTTGGTGCTACATAGAGACTAGTACTACAGAATCCAGATTCCTGGATTACTAAGTAACTCAACTTAGAGAAAGACGAGAAAAACTATGCTCTCTTTGATTCCTTTGTATCTATTCTCTCTTACTCTTTTTCTTTTCCTCTTCTTTTCTTTAAAGCTCACAACCTCACCAGATTTACACATAGGATCTGTATTTGGTGGTCTCACTAGGCATTAACACTTTAATTGAGTTCTCATAACCCTAACACTAAGTCGGAATTCTTCAGCCAGTGTTCGGGCGGTCAGAAACACAAGAAAAATAGGTTAAGGCCATATTTGGTGGAGCTCAAATTTATTTGGTGGTATTGCCTCGATGAAATAAACACTAAATATTCATTCTTTTCTTCTTTTTTTTATTTTTCTTTTTTTCTTTTTTTTTTCTTTTTTTTTTTTCAACATCACACAACTAGCATACATCCATGAACTTTATTGAGGAGGCATTATTAGGGATTGTTGGTACTCAAGAGACATTGGGTGGCTTATTTGGTGGAAGTGCCTACTCACTGCACCGAGAAAGACGGATAGGACGGTGTATTTCTGACCTTGAAATCAATACCCTCCTTCAACCGAGGATTCCTAAAGAATGGTTGTAACCATCCACCTTAGCCCTAGTTTTATGAAAACTCGATCTCCGCTTATTTGCCTTATTTGGTGGCTCTCAAAATTCACTCAAAATGTATACGCAGGAACCGAGAGCGAAAACTATGCCTAATCTCTGAGTATCATCTCCTAATTATCTAGGACTCCAGATTCCTTGCACCAATCTTAGAGCACCAGTATACTCTACTCTCATCTCACACTATTTGGTAGATTTTTGGAGGAAAATCTGCCTAACTCCCAAAACACTGTCCAGGGGTTCAGGAAAAGAAGAACTACTTCTTCTCGACAGATTGAAGACGTTTATCAGCTTCAGCATGAATCCATTGCAAATTCTACGTGTGTGTGAAAACTTGTACTGGATTCCAGATTACAGGAATCAACTAAAGGATAAAATCCCTAATGCATTCTCTTAATAAAATAATCTTATTCATGAATGCAATATGTAACCTCATATAATTTGTACTTCATGAAATTCCCATATCGGGTTACAATCAGCTTGACCCTAAATTTAGAACAAAAGGTGAGCGGGTGAGTCGGAAGTGGCTGTTGCGAACGATTTCTAGCTCCAATGCGAGCACTGGAGGTGGAGTCGATTGTTCTTTTATTTAAGGTCCTAAAGTACGTTTTACATGCAGCTCTGAGGTTTTCCTAAGTATTGGCATAAAATTTTTCAGTTTTTCTGTATCTACCACCCCATGCCTAAGTTCTTGCATGTCCTCATGCATGAATGTAAAAGAAAATAAATACTGCAGGGAGAGAATGGGTAGAAATCACCTGTAATTGCTCCTGAAATTATATTCAGCTCCGGCCAACCTGTCAGCATGCACTATGCAAAGGAAATATGCTAAAGGAAAAATAACCTATGTATAAAAATGGTTATATATAAATGATGGTGGAATCTGGGGCGAATGGTATCT
This sequence comes from Thalassia testudinum, assembly GCA_037157565.1. Classification (NCBI taxonomy): domain Eukaryota; kingdom Viridiplantae; phylum Streptophyta; class Magnoliopsida; order Alismatales; family Hydrocharitaceae; genus Thalassia; species Thalassia testudinum. The sequence goes on along the minus strand of JAZHRO010000039.1, from coordinate 96,400,596 downwards.
ATATGTGCTGAGTTTAACACCTCCAGCTGGGCGAAAACTCAATCAGATGTGTCATTTCTAGCATAGGAGCCGGCTAAGATTAAGAGAAAGATATGCTCGTATGCTCCCAGAATCAGTGGTCTGGAGATGTGAACCAGCTGATTGTGCACCCCTACTCCAAAAAGTCTAGCTATAAGAAAGTGTGGAGTGGTGGTGGAAAATAGAGGATAATCAGAGGGGGGATCATGATGTTGATTCAGTTGATTTATCATGTCCCACAAATCAGCAGGAAGTTGCTGAGGGAGTAGATCAAAATGTACCTTAGAACCAGAATCTGAGTCGTAGGGATCCTCATAATGATAATTGACATCAAAGATCATGCCCTCTCCAGGCTCTGGGTCATACGGGGGTATTCGTGAAAGTAGAAAATCTGTGGGGAGGTCACTGAAATCCTCGTCAGAAATTAATTCGTCCTCATTGGTACTCATCTCTGATTCATCAGAGGCTGTCTCTTCAGGCTCGGGGTCGAGCCATTGACTAGGATGGTAGGTGCGTCCCCAGCTCATTCTACTCAAAGCTTCACCCTCATATGCATTGGGCTCCTCAGTAATTCCTGCCTCAGGTAGCATATTTATTTCTTCATTCAAGTTATCCAGAGCTACTTCTAGTTTTCAGATGTCTGGATCAGGGATAGAAAGTGTCATCTCAGAATCTCTAACATCCGAATTAGGGATGTAGGTGAAAGAAGAAGAGTGCAGATCAAAAGATGTTGGCTCCAGCACAGATTCACCTACAATGGGAAGTGGCTTAAGCTGATCAGTAGTGTCGCATGTAATGTTTGCCTCAAGATCCATATCCTCAATTGGATCTACTTCCCTTGTCTCGATCGGGTTATCTAACTCGAGAGGTGTCTCCCAAGATTTAGGATAATCTGATTACGGCTCAGTCCTAGAGATATCAGTCTTTTCCTCCTCAATTTCAAATGAACCCATTCGGCATACTTCTCGCTCCTATCTCATGTCCATGCTAGATTCTTTTTCTCCTGAGTGATCTTCCAGTATCTGCTCTCGAGAATCTTCTGTGTGTCCTTCCAGCGTAATCGTTTCGGATTCCTCGAGGTCTTCAAGGCTATTTTGCACTTGATATCTCAAAAGTACTAGTTCTTGAGTTTCCCGATTTTGTCTCATTAGCCTTGTTATCTCTGTTGTTCCCAAAGAAGCTCCATCACAACTTGTTGATGCGGAATCTAGCTTTGTCTTTGGTTCGGCTCAATGATAGCCTGGATTTCGTGTAGATAGGATGCGACCTTTTCCTTAGCGCTCGCTATAGCTCTCTGTATTCTATAATGCAGCCGCATATGCACCGGTAGCTCTTCAGGGGTTCCAGGGGGTCAATCAGGTCTACCCATGTTCCATGGGTGAGAAGTAGGAGTATGAAATCCATATCCTGGGTTATGAGATGTGGTCCTTTGAGGGACTGACTGGTATGGGTCATAATATCCAGGGTTAGGATATGGGTTAACCATTTCGGTAACCCTAGGAGAAGGATCAGGCGAAGTGAAAAGTCACCTTCGCCACCTTGGGTTATGATCCCAAGGTTGAGCTGATTCAGTGACCCGAACTCTCAGATAAGCTCGTGAGTCCAGCTCTTCTGGATCTTGATTAGGCCAGATCCAGTGTAAGCCATCGTGGCTAAGCAGATAGAAGTGACTCGCCTCCTTGGGAGCGACTCCCAAGGTCCAATCAGTCGAGGTCTGAGTGACCTCCTTCCTTGCATACACCACCCAACCCCTGGGTTGGTGTAGCCAAGCAGGACAAGGCTAAGGCCCTGTCAATCAAATGGTCCTTATAGATCAGGTGTCCAGATTTTTCGTTAGGGATTTGAATTCCTGAAGATAAGTTCGTCGTACAATCGACTGAAAGTGAATCTTGCCTCTCAAGCTAACCCAGCCAGTCTGGTTACGAGGGGACTAAGGGGAAGGTTCTTCCTTTGTCTTACACCTCCGATTTCGTTGACCCCCGAGCCGCGGTCATTTGACACTACCCCGCAGACTTAGTCACCAGGTTCGGTAAGAGAGATTAAAATCACCCAGTAGTACGACAACGAACTCAGGTTGATTTCGTGCTTTAAAATTTATTTTTAACCCGTTTTCTTCAGTGGGGTTTGTGGTGAGTGGCCCACAAGGTGACCAAGCTCACTGGCTAACTAGACTTGACTAAGTCTAAGTTAGCCCAATGTGTGGTCTCTAGTTGTAACCCTAAGGGTTTAACCTAAGTTGCATGCACTTCTAGGGTTTTTCTCTATTTCAGCAGACCACAAAAATATTGTTGATTCTCTCATAATAATTGGAATCAAATTAATTTGAAATTTTGCGACTAAATTCCTTTTTCAATTAGTTTTTCAGAGAATATCTTTTCGGAATTTTTACTATTTCAATCGAATTTTTACGGAATTTTGAATGTCAGGGGGTCAGATCTGGAATTTTGATCCCTGGTCGATTTTTCACTTTGAAATAGTATCAAATGATCTTCAAAAATTTGGAAAAAAATATGGAAAATAAAGCTAATGAGATCTACTTTCAAACCCCACCATTTTCAGTCAAAACAGATTCACGGATTGCTTGGAATCGCTTTTTGAAATTTGAAAAATTTTGAATTTGGGTCAGTTTGACCCCCATGCACTTCACAACTTTTTAAAAATTTTATACTTGAAATTTTTTCAAACTAATGGTGGCGTTTGAAAGATGGTTTGAAAATGAAGGTTTAGCCCGAATTTCATAATTTTTCGCTTACTATTTTTTGGGAAATCGAATTTTTAAGTCAAGCCTGAAATCTGGCCGAAAATCAGGAGATGGTGGAAAAGCTTTTTAAAGAGGTTTGAATTTGAAATTCAAGCCTTCCACCAAAAAGATTTTTTTTTTCCTTTTCAAAACTTTTGCACTTTTTTTTTCAAAAAGAATTTTTCAAAAGATTAATAGAAATTATCTATTTTTTTTCAAAGTAACCTAGATTCGAAAGGAAACCTAATCTAGATTTTTTTCAAAATTTTTCTTTTTGATTTTTTTTCTTTTTCATGAATATGAGAAAAAAAATTTTTTTTTTTCACAAAGAATTTTTCAAAAGAAATTGCAGCAAGTAAATCTACTCCTTGGGTTCAGAAAAAGAAACCTAATCTAAGATAGATGATGTGCACCTTAGTTTTTATTTACCATGCTCGGTGTGTGCACAGATCCCGTTTTCATTTCGTGTTGTCCTGCACATCAAAAATGAAGTAGAGGCAGATTTGTCAGTGATAAATTAAAAGATCAAAATAAAAAAAAATGACGTTGCCTCCCCAGCAACGGTGCCATTTTGTTGGGAGAAAATCGTAGCTTGCGTTTTTGATAAAAGCGTCGTAGTATAGTTGCGAAATACGATCCAACAAAGATATTATTTTGTAAAAATAATGAGACTTTGAGTCCCGGTCGTTCGTCTCTGGGAGGTGTTGCTTTTACTTTTGAAATCGATTTTATCCAGCTCTACTTTATTTAGAATCGCATATCGGTTCGTGATTATTATGTATTTATGTACGACATGCTTAGTTGCAGAATGGATAGACAATTAAGACAGGCAACTTGAATCACGCAAATATGATAGCAATCAATAAGCTCATTGTGATTTCATAACATGGAGACAGATATATATATATATATATAACATTTTTTTTATTCATTCAGTTAGAGAGTTGTTTGCAATAGAACTATAGATGAAAGCTTATACATAAATGCTTGAAACAGAAATCTAGCTACCAGAAAATGACTGCATACAAGAATCAATGGGGGGATTTCGCATGCATCATTGGGGGAGAAGTTAAGACTACGCTACTAAGCAGTAATAAAAGCAATAAATATACAAAAAGCTAAGCTACTAATCTAGCAGAAGGAAGGGCATTCGGAGGTGGTCTCCGATGGCCTTTGAGTGGCTGAGAGAAGGAGGGGCATCAAATGGAGCTTAGGTCGGCCCTTGGAGAGAGGTTGGGGAGCTGATCCAGCTTCCTGACGTGGAGATGGTGGCCTCCATGGTGGTGCTCAACTTGTGGAGGTGGAGTGGAGATGGAAGTGGCTAGCCTAAGTGGAATGAATGCCAAGGAAGTGAATGGGTGCAAATGGGCACCCATTGGGTCTTTTTATAGACCTAAGGGAAGCTCTCTAGAGAATTATGGAATTCTCTAGAGAGGCCTATGGTGGGAGCTCGTGGGAGAGTGAGATAGAGAGAGGGTGGATGGTGGTTTTTAGATCCACCAAATGTGGATCTAAAAATTGAATGGCTCTTGGTTGCTATTTTTGGCAACCAAGGCAACCACACATGGTAGAGAGTTCTAGAGAACTCTAGGCTAGGTATTTTCGTGTGGATGGTGTGTGTGAGTGTGTGTGGGTCGAAACTTAGGTGGCTAGGTTGATTAGGTTAGGTTCTAGTGGGTTTAGGTCAAGGTATGTCTCAAATTAGGGTTATAAACCCTAATTCACTAAGGTAAAGTGTAATTAAGCTTAATACAAGTTTAATTGGGTGTGTGGAAACTTAATTGAAAGTAAAAAAACTCAATTAATTTAGGTCTAGGTCAATTGGACTCTCACTGAGTACAATTGGACAGTGTGTGCTGAGATCATGGCTCAATTGGACTCAATGCATCCAATTGAATAGGCTGATTGAATTGACTAAGATCCAAGTCAATTAGGTTTAGTGAGGACCTAATTAGGTCCTTAGGGAGGTCTAGAGGTGATGTACTTGGGTTAGGGCACCTTAATTTAGGTTCTTATGGGGTTGGAATTGGGTTTAGGGACCTAGAGATCCAAGATCAAGGCTTAAATCTCAAAACAGGAATTGGAGAGCAGTATCAGATGTCTAATAATAGTGTCAGATGTCTTATACTCAAAAGTCAGATGTCCGGACTTATTGTTTGGATGTCCAATCAGAGTCAGGAAGGATTTCGGGTTCTTTTTTGGGTATTTTGCAGAAATTGGACGTCTGACAAAGTGTTTGGACGTCTAATAACAATGCAGAAGTGGGTTTGAAGTGTGCGGGAGATGGCTAAGGGTCCTGGACATTCTATAACTTATCTAGACGTCCAGATAAGGGTTGGAACTAGGGTTTTAGGACTTCCTAGGGTGTTGTGACCTAATCTAAGGGTGGCTAAGGCTTGGGGAGGTCTCTAGTCTATCCTAGGACTAGGATGGACCTAAGCTCTTCACATTTTACTGCTTTATTTCTACTTAATAGAATAGCAAACTTTTAACCCCCTTACATTATTATTCCTACATCTAATCTAAGCCTTCTGCTCCAGCTCTACTGCAACTCTCGTTATTCTAGATCCAACTTCAGATCCTGCTCCAGATCCAGCTTCAGATCTGCTTATTTCCTGCAATCAACATAATGCACTTAATCAGCACATTATAACATTATTTCATGCATAGCTAAAGAAGGCCAACAAGATGCAGATAATGCGCATATATGCATGAATAGCCCTAACTTATGCTAAGTTCTAGCCTAATCTAGGTCAATTAAGACCTATGATTGCTGCGCAATCAACCCCCAACTCGGTGGTTGGTTATCCCAAGTAAGTTGTGGATATGGTCTACTTGGGTTAGCATACAAATCATGTTATGGTTCGGAAGAAATGAAGGGGTGAGAGAGAAGAACAGATGAAAGAATTGTGCGTGCACAATCAAGCAAACAAATCTAGTCCTTATAGTGTATACCTAGGTGACCTGGAAGCCTCAAAGGGAATTATTAAAATCTGCAAGCACTTAACCACCCTTCTCGATGTTAATCTGGCCAGGTTGATTACGAGGGGATTAATGGGAAGGTTCTTCCTTTGGTTTGTGCCTCTAGTTCGATAGACCCCACAACCGCGGTCGTTTGATACTTCCCTGCAGCCTAGACAACAAGATGGGAGCTATTTAAGAAACAACATCAACATTAACATTAGCATGCAACTTGAGTTTGTTTGCAAATACAACAATAGCTAAAAGCTTAAACAAAAGCAATATAAAACTAGGGTAAAGAGAGAGAGAGGAGGAGGCAAGGTGGCCACGGTAGTGGAGGAGGGCTCCGTCGGGGCTTGACAACTCCAAGGTGTATGTGGAATGATTGGTGGAGCTAGAAAAAGGCTAGTGTTGTATGGAGAGGGTGTGTGAATTGAATGCCTTTAAATGGGGTGGTTGAAGGGGTTTAAATAGGAGAAAAGGGCTTCTAAATGAGGTAAAGGGGGTTTAGCAACGTCCAGGATGTTGCTAAACCCCTTCCAAAAATGTCGCTGAAGCCCTCTAGCCCCCTGTCTGATGAAGGCATGCGTGCTTCTTCTTCTCAAGCCTCGCCCATGATCCGTGTGCTCACGTTGTGAGTTGTCTGATCGAAGAACAGAGGGTTGAGATTTCGCGTGGGCGCACTCTGTGGATCGGGCACATTCTCGCTCGGGCTCATCCACACGCATCCATTGCACCGTGTGGCGTAATCCTCACCGTCGACTTCTGCATCAACGGTCGAATTTTTTCTGCGTGCGCTCCTACTATCAATTCAAATAGGCGCTCTTTGCTCGCGGATGAGGTGCAGACCGCTGCGCTGCCTCCACTGGTTGTGCGAAAGCGAGGTCGGGCACGAGGAAGTGTCGACTGTTGGATGGAAATCCAATGATTAGGATCTAAAGCTGAGGCCGCGGGGGGGTGCAGGTGAAGCGTGCGTGCGGGCAAAGGTTGTGAATTCTCAGCCATCCGATCGGGGGATTGGATGGCTTAAAGTTGCTGAGCGCGATGAAGAGGTGGTGCACTATGGGTGAGGGCACGTTGGATGCTGCCACGTGGCCGCCTGTGGGCTGTTGATCATTAGATAAACAGCTAGAACTTCTTGGGCTAGTTGAGGGAGCTCTGGATGTCGGATTTGAGAGATTTTGAGTCCGTTGGACTCTGTTCGTCGATCTTAGTCCATCCGTACAGTCCGATTGCTCATCTGAGGTTTGTTTCAATACACACTTATACATATGGCCATTATACATTGATTCATAAGCAATCTTAACTTGGAATGCATGCGTGCTCCTATGCCTATCATGACATGTTATTAGTGCGCATATATCCTCAAAACTAACCCTAGTTGATGAAATTATCATCATTAGATGTAGAGTGTTGGGAGCGGAAAACTACACGATCGAAGTTGGATTTGAAAAACCTATCGTTGTAGTCCGATTTGTGAAGAACTCCATCAACAGATAAATTTATACCGAAACTCTAAGAATTCCAGGTCGAACACAGGGAGGCAGACGTTTGATTCAAAATCGCATTTATTAAATTGTCACAAAGCAAATTAGTTAATCGAATTGAATCTAAATTAGCTATTTACTTAAAGAATAAATAATAGAACACAGGGATTTCATTATCAAATGCAGTTCATTACATTAATCATTACAATTAGAAAATAGGAAATCTATGCTAGAAAGCAGTAAATCTACTCTAGAAAGTAGTAAAAAGAATGGAGAGAGAAGTATCCTCCTCGACGATTGCTTGGAGGACGAGCTAAATGAGGCGATGCCTAGAAGATGGAGGATGGAGGGGGAAGGAGGATGAAGCAGGAACAAGGCAGCACATCGTCGTCATCACGGGATCCACTTTTGGAACGAGGGCGAGAAAACTTGGATTTGGCTCTAGAGTAGCATCTCAGGTGTGGGACAAGCTTCTCTTGAGCTTTGGAGAGGGAGAGAGGTGAAAGAAGGGATGAGATTTTCGTAGGGTAGGGGTCTCCCTTTATAGTTGCAAGGATAGGGGGCAATTTAGTCATTACATATTCAAAAGCATTAAAATCAGGTCTTTAGTGACGGATTTATATGTCACTAAAGGTCTGATTGTGGGCGACATGCACGCGCCGCACGCGCCTCCTCCTCTCCAGCACCTTAATGACAAGCGCACGTCCAATGGATCTCAGTCGTCCGATTGCGACATCAGACGGCTCAGATCGCTTCTTGCCCGCTTCAGCCGCGCACGCTTGCCCATGCGATCGGGTGTGAGGCAGTGCATTTGATCATGCATGTGCCCGATTGGATGATCTGGGCTGTCCGTAGCTAATCACGCGGTCGGGATAAAACACATGCGCCCATCTGATCGTGAGTTGAACCTGCGCCCCGCACTCGTGCAAAGCTGCTCGACCTCTGCGCTGCCTCCTCTTTTTCGCGCTTACATTTTAAGCACAAGAGCTCACGGCCGTTGAATCAAGATCCAACGGCCCAGATTCGATCGTGAATGCGATGGAGAGAGAGAGAGGGCACGCGATGGTTGAGCAGCAGGCGTTGATCTCAGCCATTGGATCAAGATCCAACCGCTAAGATTAATCGATTCGTTGAAGAGAGAAAGGCAAAGGTGATTCCTTGGGCTGATTGGGCGGCTGGGATGGCACCACGTGGCGCCATCTTGGCCGTCCATCTTCTGTAACATATAGAAGGTACCACGGATGTCGGATTGAGTCAATTTTCATGCTGTTAGGCTGCGATCATCGATCCGAATCCATCCATGTGGTCAGATTTGTCATCTGAAGTGTGGTTTGGCACTATCTTGGCCCTTGATCTCTAGACTTCCTTGAACTATATCTGGTGCTACGGATTTCCGATCAGGGCGATTTTGGAGTCGTTGAACTCCAATTGTCGCCTTGATCAGATCCGTACAGTTGGATCTTCGATAATAGGCCCCGATTAAAAGTTGCCCTTTTCCTAGCCATACAAGGAGACAATTACTATACAATTTATACAATTTGACCTAAATGCATGATTATGCATGTTATGCAATATTTACAATGCATGATGCTAATATGACACTAAGAACATGCATTAATAGACATTTTTGGCTATTTAGATGTATGCACATCATAGAGTTATCAATGATCTTTCATATAGGAAATATCTTTGGCTAGTTCATCTGAAATGTTTGATGGGTCATCTATTAGGTCATCATCATCATTTGCAGAAGATTTAGGTTGAGATAGTGTTTCATCGAATGCTACATGCATAGTCTCCTCAACAACTGAATTCTTCTTATTAAAAACTCTATAGGCTTTTCTTCTGGTTGAGTAACCTAAGAAAATTCCTTCTAAGTTCTTAGCATCAAACTTATCAAGATTGTCTTTGATGGTAAGTATAGCACATCTACAGCTAAATATTTTGTAGTAAATTCTATGTGTTCTTCCATGATAGAGTTCAAAAGGTGTTTTGTTTAGGATTGGTCTAATTAGGGATCTATTTTGAATGTAGCAAGTAGTGTTTACCACCTCTACCAAAAAATATCGAGGTAGCTTTGACTTGGACAGCATTGTGTGGGCACACTCTTGAAGGGTCATATTTTTCCTTTTAACTATACCATTCTGAGGTGCTACTCTAGGGAAAGCAAATTCGTGTTTTATCCCATATTGATAACAGAAATTACAAAAAGATTCATTCTCAAATTCTCCTCCATGATCACTTCTAATCCTAATTAATTCAGATCCTTTTTCATTCTGTAGTCTTCTTAAGCTTGCTAAAAACATCAATAGTTAAATCCTTACTTCTTAAGAAGGATACCTAGGTAAATATAGAGAAATCATCGATTATGACTAAATAGTATTTGCACCCGCTTAGGCTTTCAGATTTGCTTGGTCCGAATAAGTCTAAGTGAAGTAGCTCCAGGGGTCGAGAGGTGCTAACCATCCTTTTTGGTTTGAAAGGATTTTTGGTTTGTTTACCAACTTGACAAGAATCATAGACTTTGCTTTTCTTGAAGTTGATCTTTGGCAGACTTTTGACAAGTTCATGTTTCACAAGTAACTAATGTTTCCCATGTGAACATGACCTAGTCATCTGTACTAAATTGTTGCCTCTTCGTCAGTTGTGACAAGACATTCAAGACTGTCACATTTGTCGAAGTTGACGGTATAGTTATCTTTATGCCCATTTCCTTTAAGGATAGTTTGTTTTGTTTCCTTATCCTGTATTTTAAATCCATTCGAAGTAAAAGTGATTTTATATCATTTATCACATATTTGCCTTACACTAAAAAGATTATGTTTTAGTCCACTAACTAAATGTACATTATCAAAAGATGTGGAGGAATTACCAATTTGGCCAGTACCAACTATATGACCCTTGTGGTTGTTCCCAAATGTGAACATACCACCTTCCTGGTGGTGGAGTTGCAGGAATAGGTCTTCCTCTCTAGTCATATGCTTGGAACATCCATTGTCCATGATCCACCTTCTTTCTTCTTGATCCTATCATTGGTTTGCGTTTGAGAGGTCTTAGTTTGGTTGATCTATAGAGAGGCTTGAGAGTTCCATTGTTCTTGATATGTCCACTTCTTATAGTCTACTTGGCCTACAAAATAGGATTGTAAAAGTCCTTTTGGTACCCATTTTTGTTTAGGTCCACGGTGGTTAGCTTGTGATGCTTGTTTAGGCAAGCTACCTTTCTTCTTGTTTTGGCTAGAACTAGATGCTTCATGATTATTTTTAGGTATGTATCCTAACCCAAACTTTGTGGTGCTCTGGATTTGTGTTCCTAATAGCTTATGCAAATTTTTACTACCTTTAGTGAATTTAGCCAAGTCATTCAAGAGAATAGCAGAATTTTCCTTTAGCTTATCTATATCTACTTTTAGATTGTCTATATGTGACTTTAGTGAAGTAATTTCAACAGATAATTCTTTGTTTTGTAAGGTAAGCATATCTTTTTGTGCTCTTTCTTCCCCTAATGCTTTTACTAGGTTTTTATTTTCTACTTTTAGCGATTTAGTGATGCGAAGAATGTGTGATTTGTTACAATTAGGGTTTAAGTCATTACAACACGCAATTTCACAATCACTTTTAAAATTTCTAAACCTAGATAGTGGTAGTGTCTAGGATCATCGAAGGAGGCAACTTTCTTTTTAAGTCTTTAAATATAAGATTTTTTTTGTATTTTGAAGTAACAGGTGATGTAAACACATTTACACTATTTAAAATGTCTATTTATGCATGTTCTTAAGCATAAGATTGCATTTCATGATATAAATAGTGCATTACATGCATCATCTTGCATTTAGAGTAGTTTGAATAAAATGGAGGTTAATTGTCTCCTTTTATGTGCTTGGACAGGGCAAATATTTTATCGGGGCCTCGGATCAAAGATCCAACCGTATGGATATGATCAGGGCGACGATTGGAGTTCAACGACTCCAAGATCGCCCTAATCAGGCATCCGTAGCATCAGATAGAGACCGGGGAACCCTAGAAGATCAAGGGCCAGAATGGTGTAAATCCGCACTTCAGATGGAAAATCCGACCACACGGATGAATTCGGATCGACGATCGCAGCCGAACGACACAAAAATCAAGTCAATCCGACATCCGTGGCACCATCTACAACTTCCAGAAGATGGACGGCCAAGATAGCGCCACGTGGCGCCATCCCAGCCGCCCAATCGGCCGCAGGAGTCCTGTGAAGACCACGCAACGTCTCCTCTCCGCCGTTGGATCTCGATCCAACGGCTGCGGTCGCGCGCGTTTAAAAACGTCCGCGCGACCATTTCGCCGCGTAGCGCAGCGGCTACGCAGCTGCGGGCGAAGCGGAGGTCGCGGGTTCGAGCCGCGGGGAGGGGGGTCGAAGGCGCGGGCGAGCGGGCGCGCACGAGCGTCGGATGAAGATCCAACGGCCGCGCGCGCCCGATAGCGCCGACGCGCAATTGGACGCCCTGGTGGGCGCGCGATCGCACGCGGACGGCGCGCTACGCAGCGGGCGCGGGCGCGATCTAAGCCGTCCGATCTCGCGATCGGACGGCTGAGACGACGCGGACGTGCGTCTGCGTTACGCGCGCAGGTAGCCGAGCGGGCGCGCGTGGCGCGGCGGCGACGGCGACGGCGGGGCTTTAGCGACGGTTTTATCCGTCACTAAAGACCCCTTATTTATTATTTTGAAGATGTAATGTCCATTTTGCCCCCACTCCTTGCAACTATAAAAGGAGACCCCCTCCATACGAAATTTTCATCCCTTCCTTCTCCTCTCTACCTCTCCAAAGCTCAAGAGAAGCTTGTCCCACACCCGGGATGCTTCTCACGAGATAAAGTCCAAATTTTCGTCCCCCTTCGGAAGTGGATCCCGCGACGACGACGGCGTGCTGCTTCGTTCCCGTTCTTCTGCTTCGTCCTCCTTCGTCCCGCCTCGTTCTCCTTCGTCCAGGCGTCGTCCCGTCCGGCTCGTCCTCCAAGCGACCGTCGAGGAGGATTCTCTCTCCCTATTCTTTTTACTGCTTTCTAGTATATATTTACTGCTTTCTAGAATAGACTATTCGTCCTCCGAGCGATCGTCGAGGAGGACATTTCTCCCTCCATTCTTTTAATGCTTTCTAGAGTAATTATTTTATATTTTCTAGTTGTAACGAATGAACTCTTTTATGATTAATGTCTTGTCTATTCTACATCTCATTTTAATTTCCATGTGTAGTATTCTTTCTCTCTCTCTTACTCCCTCTCTCTCTTTTATTTGTTGTAGATACTTAGATAGTTTAAATTGAATTTCTTGGTGACAAAATAAAAAGAAACGCGGAGTTTTTAAATCAAACGTTCGCCTCCCTGTGTTCGACCCGGAATTCTTATTTCGGTATAAATTTTATTTGTTGAACACGAATCCTTCGCTTTCGAACTACAACGACGGGTTTTTCCAAAAACCAAACACGTTAGCGTAGATTCTCGCGCTCAACATTTTGGCGCCGTTGCCGGGGAGGCAACGCTCTTTGATTTCTCTTCGCGTTTTGTAACTTACAAATCATTTACCTCACTTTTCTCCTTTCTTATTGTAATTGCAGGTACTCTTTCGAGACAGGCAAAAGCGGTAGATCGGAGTAAAGTGCTGTGGAAGGTTTTGTAAGTTACCCCCCACCTCCCACCCATTAGATTTCATTTCATCACATAATAATTCAAACATCAATCAACCTAGGTGTTCTTATAAACTCTAAGGTTAGATTGTTTGTTGTTTGACATCCATACTCACTCCAACCCCCACATTAAAAAAAGAAAAAAATAAAAAAAATCTCACAGAGGTACACAACCTCATCTGATTTTCTAACTCAACCGGTAAACCAATCTTAGGAGCCGGTACACACATCCAAACACATAATTGAGTAAGAAATCAGATTAGGTAATCATTTGTGTGCCTAATTAGGTGGTGCATCAGGCCAGTTGTTTGAGTTGTTTGGGCCGCACCACTTCAAATAAAATCAACTCATCTAGTAGCTGCCAATTAGGTTCAACTCTTAGGGATCTGCCAGGCACTCCACATTCTTTTTAAACTTTAAAGGAAAATATCTTCACCTGTGCTTGCAAAACCTGGTGTGCCAATGAAACTTGATTGAAAACACCTGAAGTTGAATCCTAAAAGCTACTAAGCAAGATTTGAACCTTAAAATTCACCACATCAAAAATAATCTTGCTTGAAAACCACTGGTTGTGCACGCACACACAAAGCAATCAATCATTAAGGGCACAACCCATTTAAAGGGCCCATCACATTCCAAAGCACATTCAAACCTAGCCCTAAATAAAACAGAGTAGACGTTGGCCTTAAGGATTGGACTCGCTCTTCAGAACTCAGAACGAGATTATTTTCGATTAGTCTGTTTCTATTGTTCAATCTGATGTCTAGCTAGGGGAGCAGAGTCAAACGATCGCGGCTGGGGGGTACACTAGGAACCGGAGGCGCAAGCCGAAGGAAGAACCTTCTCCCCAGTCCCTCCTTCTAACTGGTTGGATTGAACAGACAGAAGTAGATCAAATCGTTCCTTTATCTCAAGACGGGTTTTGAGAGTCTGTAGGTCTGTAGGCTAACCCATTTAAGGACAGGTTTGATTGTTTGTATTGCAGGGCACCTTTCTTCCTCCCGTATCTCATGAATCCTTCCACATATTTCACGCATTCCCGCTCTTTCCCTCCTGTTGTAAATTATCCTCAACATGACGATTATCCCAACTCGTATTGTAATCGACCATCAGTTAGTTGGGATAATTTGGATTGGGGATACAATTCCGGACCCCCGTGTTTAGGGTCTAACCCTGAACACTTTGATTCTCAATTCTATCCTTCTCAGAGTTGCATCGATTATAGATCGTCCTCCTTTCATGAACAACCTAATGCGATCTACAATAAAGAAGGATACACTGATCCTTACCCATCCTCTGATTTCACTACCTTTAGGTCATCTCCATCTTTTGAACAATCTGAAATGACCTATTATCAGGATGGGTATAACGAATCTCAATTCGTTAATTCCTCTACATTGATGTCAAACCCGCCCAACCCTGAACCAACTCATTTGGTTCAGGTTAATCAGGTTCAAGATAAGGTTCTGGCTAACTTGAGGAATATCATTCAATCTTTAGAAGTTCAGCCAATACCTTGCATTGAGAGATTGGAGCCCCTGATTGAAATGATTGATGATTTAAACAAGTCTTTGTTGGATTGGCTCCAGGATGTTAAGGATAAGAACCCGGGTGAGTTTCTACTTGGGAAATTAGCGAAATTGAGGATGAGATTCGTGGTTGCTTTGATTCAATCTTGGAATAATTCCCAGGATGAACTCTCTTCAGGAAAGCCAATGACAGAACCCGCTCAGGCACCTGTTGGGGGGGACACGTGTTACGAAGCTGACCAGATTGAATTAAAGCAACCAATTAAGGATGATCTGATTTCTTCACCTGAAATCCCTGAGCCGGGTTATGAGGAAACGTATGTCTCCTTGGAACGCAAAGTGACAAATGATTTTGGGACATACATTGATACGGATCCTGATGGTGAAGATTCAAGTTGCAAAGTCTCACACGAGTTTTCAGATCACGATTTTTGTGAGACGATTGGGCCTGAGGAATCTGATAGATCATTTGATAGCCCAATAACTGAGGAAACTGATCTTATTAGGGCACACGATACGGATCCAGAATCGCATTTTCTAGAGGAATTAATTCAATGCCCTGATTATCAGTTACACCCTGTTGAGCTTATTGATGATTCTAATTCTGAGATAATTAGACCCAAGTCAATTTTGATTTTTCCACATCATCTAGACTTGGAGATTTCAGACAGGGTGATGAATATACAAGAGGTCATGGAATTTGATATGCCGAATGAGGAGGATAGGAGCTGGGAAATTCTGATTTGGGAAGTCAATTTTGGAGGAAATGGAAGATTGAGTCGAAGGGTTCCTTTTAAACTGAAACCATCAAATCAGAACCCTTACGACATTTGTTTCGAGGATGTCAAACTCAAGCACACATTTAACGATTATCCTTTTGAGCTTCAATTCTCTGTAACCCGACATTTTGGCCTTGGGTTGCATCCTCACAAATCGCAGGCCCGACCCCGCTTGCATTCTGATTTTAGGTTTTGGGTAATTTTTATCCAGAACCTAAGGTATTCTCGATTATGGGGTGTGGGTCTGCACCACAATCTGGTCCACATCTGTGGACCTCTGCTGACAGGTCAGAGGATTCTTCTGTTTATTCTAATTCTGACCTGCTCATGTGAATTCTTCATTTCTTTTCTTTGTATAGTGTGCCTAGCTGAAGGCACTAAACTCAGCACATATACAGTTCTTTTTCATTTTCATCTCGGAGCGGACCCGATATCCACGTAATTCAGGTGCTTTCTACGCTTTTCCACTCTGTTTTATGTCTTTTCAATACAATGAGGACATTGCATTAGATAGGCATGGGGGGGTGGATATTTATCTTTGAATTCATTCGTCAGCTCCGTAGATTTGTTTTATTATTAAAAAAAAAAAAAAAAAAAATCGAAATTAGGAAAGAGAATTTGGGTTTAAGAAAATTTTCGATCTTAAGAAATACTATATTATGGTTTGAACACAAAGACCCTTCAGGTCTTTGGACTTAATCAGCCTATGTATCCACTAAAATGTGGATTTGTTTTTCGAGTTCTCGCCAACCTGAATTTTATTATAATTGGAGTAAATAAGTTTGGGTGATAAGTACACGACTTATCAACCCGCCCTCTGATGTGAGGGAATTTTGAGTCTTAAGCATCTACACACTTTCTTTGCACTGACTCGTTGTTTGGCGATTTTAACGGAAATTGGGTAGCTAATGAACCTTCTAGGGTGATATGGCTGGCAAGTTATCGTGGGTAACAGCCCATAGGTAGGTTGTCCAGAGCCCAGTCACTGGACCTTTCTCTTTTTGCTGCCTTTAGGTAAATCTTAGACCAGGGAAGCCACCAACTTAAAAAAAAAAAAAAAAAAAAAAAAAAAAAGGAGAAAAGAACAAAAAGAAATAAGCCACACTTCGCCGCACGAGTATGGCTGGCAAGTTGTCGGTGGTAACAGCTCATCGACCGGTTGTCCAGAACCCAGCTCAGAAAATGCACTAAAAATTCCCAAAACACTTAGGAAGAAGCGGAGAAGTAGAATAAACCGGGGAGATATACACTGGATTCACCCTTGTGTTGACCCCGTTAAAAAATAAAAGTAGGGAGAAAGCTACCGGTTGTAAAGATACACCTTTAGGCAGAATTCTTTTTGAGGTCACCTAGAGGCGTAGAAATCCGAAGTCCGTTTTAATTGCCGGTCAACGAGTCTATCACATCACAATAAGATGCTTAAAACTTAGGGTTCTCATCAAATCTTGGGTGAGTTGAATGGCCGTAGAAAGCCACTCTTAAACCCTAAAATTTGAAAATCTAAAAAAAAAAGAGTAAAAACAGAAAAAGAAATTTTTCTTTGAATAAGGCGAGGCTTGAGGCGGTCTGCATTTTGGCTGATACCCGGGCACTGTTGTGTCTTTGAAAGTTCAGTTCTTAAGTAGACAATTTCTTAATGATTGAAAATAACTCAGGTCCAAATAATCTAACCTAATTCTTTTATAAATAGCATATAGTTTTTGCTAGGGACTAGCAAAAGATAGGCATGGGGGTATGATGTAAACACATTTACACTATTTAAAATGTCTATTTATGCATGTTCTTAAGCATAAGATTGCATTTCATGATATAAATAGTGCATTACATGCATCATCTTGCATTTAGAGTAGTTTGAATAAAATGGAGGTTAATTGTCTCCTTTTATGTGCTTGGACAGGGCAAATATTTTATCGGGGCCTCGGATCAAAGATCCAACCGTATGGATATGATCAGGGCGACGATTGGAGTTCAACGACTCCAAGATCGCCCTAATCAGGCATCCGTAGCATCAGATAGAGACCGGGGAACCCTAGAAGATCAAGGGCCAGGATGGTGTAAATCCGCACTTCAGATGGAAAATCCGACCACACGGATGAATTCGGATCGACGATCGCAGCCGAACGACACAAAAATCAAGTCAATCCGACATCCGTGGCACCATCTACAACTTCCAGAAGATGGACGGCCAAGATAGCGCCACGTGGCGCCATCCCAGCCGCCCAATCGGCCGCAGGAGTCCTGTGAAGACCACGCAACGTCTCCTCTCCGCCGTTGGATCTCGATCCAACGGCTGCGGTCGCGCGCGTTTAAAAACGTCCGCGCGACCATTTCGCCGCGTAGCGCAGCGGCTACGCAGCTGCGGGCGAAGCGGAGGTCGCGGGTTCGAGCCGCGGGGAGGGGGGTCGAAGGCGCGGGCGAGCGGGCGCGCACGAGCGTCGGATGAAGATCCAACGGCCGCGCGCGCCCGATAGCGCCGACGCGCAATTGGACGCCCTGGTGGGCGCGCGATCGCACGCGGACGGCGCGCTACGCAGCGGGCGCGGGCGCGATCTAAGCCGTCCGATCTCGCGATCGGACGGCTGAGACGACGCGGACGTGCGTCTGCGTTACGCGCGCAGGTAGCCGAGCGGGCGCGCGTGGCGCGGCGGCGACGGCGACGGCGGGGCTTTAGCGACGGTTTTATCCGTCACTAAAGACCCCTTATTTATTATTTTGAAGATGTAATGTCCATTTTGCCCCCACTCCTTGCAACTATAAAAGGAGACCCCCTCCATACGAAATTTTCATCCCTTCCTTCTCCTCTCTACCTCTCCAAAGCTCAAGAGAAGCTTGTCCCACACCCGGGATGCTTCTCACGAGATAAAGTCCAAATTTTCGTCCCCCTTCGGAAGTGGATCCCGCGACGACGACGGCGTGCTGCTTCGTTCCCGTTCTTCTGCTTCGTCCTCCTTCGTCCCGCCTCGTTCTCCTTCGTCCAGGCGTCGTCCCGTCCGGCTCGTCCTCCAAGCGACCGTCGAGGAGGATTCTCTCTCCCTATTCTTTTTACTGCTTTCTAGTATATATTTACTGCTTTCTAGAATAGACTATTCGTCCTCCGAGCGATCGTCGAGGAGGACATTTCTCCCTCCATTCTTTTAATGCTTTCTAGAGTAATTATTTTATATTTTCTAGTTGTAACGAATGAACTCTTTTATGATTAATGTCTTGTCTATTCTACATCTCATTTTAATTTCCATGTGTAGTATTCTTTCTCTCTCTCTTACTCCCTCTCTCTCTTTTATTTGTTGTAGATACTTAGATAGTTTAAATTGAATTTCTTGGTGACAAAATAAAAAGAAACGCGGAGTTTTTAAATCAAACGTTCGCCTCCCTGTGTTCGACCCGGAATTCTTATTTCGGTATAAATTTTATTTGTTGAACACGAATCCTTCGCTTTCGAACTACAACGACGGGTTTTTCCAAAAACCAAACACGTTAGCGTAGATTCTCGCGCTCAACAACAGGCAAATACACAATTGAAATGGGAAAATGAATACACTTAGATTGCTAATCCTAACACTAAAGTGACAAGCTAGTATTCTCTCTAAACTCATCCTAGGCACGTGGAAGCCTAGGGTAATTAGAGAGAGAGTGAAAGGTGCTAGGAACCACAAAGAAAGATGCAACACAAATTGAAGAAAGGCAACTTTAATTGAGGAGAAAAATTATTTTACAAAAGGTAAAAGTAGAGGAATGCTTCTACTCTAATAATTGAAAATAAAATAAAACAAAAATCCTCTTGTGATGATGTTGGTGAAGAGGAGAGAGAGGCTTTTTGCTCCATGCTCAGCTGCTCATGGGCTAGAAAAGAAGTTCTCCTTCTCCTTCCTTGAATAGCTCCTCCAAGATGGTGTCTTTCTTGGCAAGCCCTAGGGGGCGTACCTTTGCTCCTCCAAAGGTGGGTGATCCCCGCCCACAATCTCCTCCTAGGGTTGGGTGTACCACCCTCAAGACCTCCTCCTAAGGTCTTCTTTGCCTAGCTGCTCCTCTGGTTGGTGGTGGCACAAGAGAGAAGGGAAGAGGGGAGGGCACCAAGGGGACAGAGTGTCCCCTTAATCTTCTTCTTCTCCTTCTTCTCTTTGCCTACCATAAGGTGGAGTAATGGTGGAAATTATGAAGCCAAAGGATGAAGGAAATGGTGTTGGTTATGGGTGTTTTTATAGAGTAGGATGGGGGTTGTAGGTGGCTTTTAAGATGGATGGCTAGGATTGGTTTTTAGGGTAGTTAGTAGATCCTAGGGCTACTAAGAGTTGGCGCCAACTCAACGGTGGTGAATGGATGGCTATGATGGATCCTATGTGTTGGCGCCATTTAATGAAGGGTTGGGATGTGTTCAGTGGTGAATGGATGGCTAAGATGGAGGGAGAGGTTGGTGCCAAAAATCAAGGTGGTTGGGGGGGTTTTTGGCACCACCTTTTTGGTGGCTTTTGGAGGTGGTGGTGTAAAGAAGTGTGGAGGTTATGGTTGGCACAAAACTAGAGTAGGAGTAGGTGGTTAGCATATTTGGTGGACTAGCTAGGTGGTGAGGTAGGGTTAGGTTGTAGGTGGTGGATGGCCATAAGGAGCGAAGGCAGAGCTAAGATAGCTAAGCTAGCTTAGCTAGTAGTTGAGTAGAGGAGGAGGTGGCATGGAGCTAGGGTTTAGGGAAGAGGAGCTGAGGAAAGAATGTCTGGAGTTGAACTAGAGCTGGTAGCTGCTGAAGGGAGCTACAGGGAGCTACATTTGTTGGCTTAGCTAGCTAGTTCTTTGCTAGCTCCTAAGCCAAGCTAAAATGAGCTGGCTTCTGCTGAAATATGCTGAGGTGAGCTAGGTTTGTCATGACCCGATCCCAGATCCCTACAGGACCTGAGATCGGCTCACTTGGACTAATCCCAAGACCCAGTCGTCTAATAAGAAATAACCAAATAACATGCATCAATCCAAAACCACACAAGTAATGTAACTAAGCAGAAGAAATTGGCAACAAAAGGAGAAATAGAACAGTAATACTAAATTATTACATGCCTTCAAGAACAGAAATACAGCCATCACAATCAAAGACTAGTACATAGCTAATAGAGAATACAGCAGAAAAGTACTGGAAAGTGTAACTACAGAAACTCACTAGCAGCATAAACTACAGCTGGGCTAGACTAAGCTCAGCGTCCTCAGCAGTCGGTGACCTGAGCTGGTTAAATCCCTGACCTGTACGAGGTTATATATCTGGAGTCAGCTAACGTTGAGTAGAGTGATGGCTAAAACATAAAATGCATTTAACAAGTAGCTTAACATGTTACTTTCTGATTCCAATTATCTTATAACGATTTGCTGTGTAGAGATCTCTAATCAGGATCCATCACATTACTTAATCTTCTTGTTCCCTAAAGGAACGATCTTACTTGCAGTTTTTCCGTGATGTAGGATGCACACGTGGCACTCTCCTAGCCAGGAGAGTCCCTTCGTGGTAGTCCTACACTCGGTTTACCACCCCGAGGTCATGGTCGCGATGTAGCAGTGACTACGGCACACGTGATAAGAGTGCCGGTAGCTACCCCGCAATGGCACCCGACCCGTCGTTTCCGCTAGCGGGTACGCCTAAATGTACAGTACGGAATAACACAAGGCCTTGCCGTCTTAGAACAGAACAAAGGTCTCGCCCCTCCATAGTCCATGTACCTTCGTCTGACTATCCTGGTTTGCCCAACGGGCTAACAAGAGTCGGTGTAGGGTGGCTATGCCTAACCCCATGTCCCATGGGGTAGCTAGCTCCCCCCTACACTAAGTAGATCACCTCGGTACCACGTACGCGAGGGCCAACAGGAGTCAATGTAGAGTGACCAAACTCACCCCGGGTCTTAACCCAAGGGCAGCAAGCTCCGCTCTACACTACAAGGGATTGTTGCTCTCTTCAGTATTGCGTACATGAAGGTCAGCTCACTTCGCTTAACGGCCGCTCGTGGGCGGCAATTCCAGAACCATCTAATTCTCCGTGCTACGGTATTCTTGTCTCGTTCTATATTCCCCGTAGGGTTTGTACATGAATTTCCTTATATCCAGTTTGATATATATATATATATATATATATATAGAATAGGTAGCTTGTAACGACCCGATTCCCGAGTCCCTACGAGACACGAGAACCGGACCGACTCGACTAATCCCAAGACCCAGTCGTCCAACGAGGAAGTAACCAAAAGACAGTAAAATAAACCACATTCAGCATGAATATAACTAACAGTAAGAAAGTACAGCAGTAAGGAAAGAAACTACTACAGTAGGCACCACCACAACAGTAAAACAACAGTTATCATATAACAAAAACTGCAGGTAAAGAAGGTACAGCGGAAACAAAAACTACTCACTAGAACAGAAACAAAAAAAGGGGTACAAAGCTGGGGTAACTCTACTGGACCCTACTCGGCCCAGCGTCCTCTGCAGCCGCCGACCCTGGCTGCTCAACACCTGGTCCTGAAAAAGGTAACGAGTGTAACACGTCAGCAAAACGCTGAGTAGAGTGGCAAACTAACTAAAGGCAACAGTAGAGTGTACAGTAGCTATTATGTTCTATTACTTCCTTTATTTACATCTTTCAATTTTTCTCACTATTTCATTTATTTCTCAGATCCTTTACTTGATCTCGAATGTCCTCGTGGGACGATCTTGATTGCAGTCTTTTCCAAAAGTAGAAGTAGCACGTGGTGCTCTCCTGGCCGGGAGAGTCCCCCGTGGTGATCCTACCCTCAGTCAACCACCCCAAGGTCACTGACAGACGTAACGGTGACTACGGCACGCGCGATAAACGCACAGGTAGCTAGCCCGTACTGGCACGCGGTCAGTCGTTTCCGTTAACGGGTGCGCCCAAAGCACAGCACGGAACCAGGGCAGAGCCCTCTCAGTAACAGGGGTCCAACCCCTCCACAGTAACCAAACCGGGGCCTTGCCCCTCCACAGTCCGCGCACCCTCGCCTGACTACCCTGGTTTGCCCTAGTGGGCCTAACAGTCGGTGAAGGAGGCTAGCAGAACCCCGGGGCCCGTGGGGTAGCTAGTACTCTCCTAACACTACTAGCTCTCCTCGGTACTACGTACACGAGGGCCAACAAGTCGGTACAGAGCGGCCAAGCCTAACCCCGGGTCCCTGGGGCGGCTGGCCCCACTCTGCACTAAAACAGGTACAGGTACTTCCCTTGGTACTGCGTACCCAAGAGACAGTACAAACTACCTCTCAGTTCCATTCCTTTTCTTTCCAGGAGTCCCACTCCTAATTCCCCGTAGGGTTCCAGCTCTTTATCTCAGAACATCATATGTTTCACTTTCCAGATTCACGTTCTCAAATTCCATGATCTCAAACATGTTTCTTTATGCATAACAGGCAGCTGTTAATTAAATTTACAGGCAGCTTTATATATATTCCTTTCCATTTTTCCAAGACTGCAGTAATATACATTCCACTAGTTTTTCCATCCTAGGATTCATGCCATATCCTAGGATCTATCATACAATCTAGTTTTCCGGCCCTAGGATTCATGCAACACCTAGGAGCTATCATTCCATATATTTCTCATTCCTAGGATTCATGCAATGCCCTAGGTTCTAGTTATGGTTCCATACTTTAACAGATTTTATTAATACTTAAAGCCACTCTACCAGGTACAACGGGAGTAATGGGGGCGTGATCGGGAATCCCGCGCGCCTCCGCGACTCTCAAGACTGCAATCGAACGAGGTCCTATCACAAGGATCAAACACAAGGAGTGTCTCAAAACAGTGTATAGCTACTGTAGGCGGGTAGAGGAATAAATTCTGAAACGAACGCAACTCGAATCGCGGAAAACGGAGCCCAAACGGGCCCTAAACGGGTCGAGAAAGACAATACTGTGCAAAATCAGACGTCTGGAACTCCTTCCAGACGTCTTAAACGGTGGATCAGAGAATTACCTTTTCGGCTTGGTTCCCCGGACGTCCAGAAGTCTGTGGGGACGTCTCTCCTAGATCCCAGACGTCCGATGGTCACTCCGGACGTCTGGAGGTCACTCCCGCCGTCTGGTACAACTTCCAGACGTCTGATTCGCAAAGGATGATGAATCAGAACACCTGCGCACAGCCAACCCTCCTCCCTCAGTACGGTCAGTCGACAAAAAGAAGAAGAAAGCGGAAACTCACCTTTCAGACGTCTGTATGATCTCACAGACGTCGGCCTTGCCGTCTGGATATCAATCCAGACGTCTGATTCTGGAAATTTTTCCAGAATCAGAACCTTGCTCGGCCTCCGCTCGCGACGCCGCCCGCGTCGCACCTCGCGCGTCCGCTGCTCCGCCCGCAGCAGGTCCCTCTCCGCGACGCTCTGCGCCCCCCTGCGCCCTCCGCCGGCCGGCCAAGCCGCTCCCGGCGAGCTCGCCCTCACGGCAGAGCCCCGCCCTCGCACGCCGCAGCTCCTCCGCGCCTACTGCGGCTGCCGCTGCCGCTGCGCCCTCGCGTCCGCTCGCTCTCGCACACAGGCAGGAGAAGAAGGAGGAAGATGGTGGAGACGGGAGGGGAGGCGCGCCCCCCCTTTTAATGCCGCGCGGAGAGGAGAGAGAAGGCGGTCGCAGTCGCCTGCAGCCGCAGAGAAAGAGGCAGGATCGCAGGTCTGCGCGCACAGGCGCGCAGACGAATATCCCGTGCGAGCATAACTGTTCGCCAGACGTCTGTAAAATATCCCGGACGTCTGGTCAGACGTCTGGATGTGATCCCAGACGTCTTGACAGACGTCTGGGCCACCTCCCAGACGTCTTAAAAGGCGTCTGGGGCACGCGCTCGTTACATAGCTTAATCATAGTACAGGTTTGTTTATAATGTGGTCCATTCCAGATAATATAGACTGCTCATTGTTTACTCAATCATTCACATGTTTTTTTCTCTAGACCTAGTGTTTATGTCAAAACCTAGGGTTCAGTTGAATAGATATATTCTAGAGCATACGTTTATTTCTTCCTAGGGTTCATCTCACATCTTAGGCTTAACTAATTACATGCATTTTATTAATCTTGGGGATTTATAGTCAGAACCACTCTACCAGGATAACCGGGTGGAATGGGGGCTCGCACAGCAGCTCCCGACGTCTCCGCAGGTCCCGTACACTCGACAGATTGGAGACCTAAGACATGGATTAACAGATTGAAATGGTTCAAAAAGCTATAGACAAGGTACCATTACATGGAGAGAAACGTATGGGAAACAATGGCGTTTCGTTTAAGGAAAACTGACATCGTTTGGGTCTTGTACGAGCCAAGAAAACACGAGGTCTGATAGAAATCAGGAGGTCTGACAGAAATCAGACGTCTAGGAGAGGTCCCAAATGTCTTAAACTAACTCGTAGGCATACCTCTCTCGGGGTGCCTCTATCGGACGTCTGGAACATAGTGCCAATGTCTGAGGGTTCTGTCAGATGTCTGAAATTGCCTCGACCCTCAATCCGATGCACCTCCCAACCTCTGACACATGCGCGTGCATTGTCAGGACTTGGCAAAGAGAAATATGGAAAAACAAATATCTACTAGACGTCTCATAATACCTTCAGACGTCCTCCTCAATGTCTGGAGGTCACTCCAGACGTCTGATTCTGCGAAAAAATGACTTCCGCATAACCATTCTGGGCTCTCCTCGCTGTAGAAGCTGTAGCAGAGCAGCTCGGTGCCCTCCGCATCTCCTCTCTGTCTCCGGCCCTCTACTCTCCGCTCGTTCTCTCCTATAGGATCCGTCAAGACAAAATTTACCAAGTCTAGTTATTTATCTCTAGCTTGTAAGTTTTGTAAACTAAAATTCTACCAACTCTCTATTTAATTAACTCTGAATATCTGGCTTTTTACTTAACTTTATGATAAAATCAAATTTTCAAAAATCAAAAGATTACTTAATCTAATTGATTAAAAGTTATAATTCAATTCCAAAACTTAAGTTTAAAATCTTAACATACTTAGTTTCTTAATTCAAGGTAAGAATATAAAAATAGATCTTTAAAAGATTCAAAAGATTCCTTAATTCAAATAAAATCTTATTTTAAAAATTTTAAACACAAAAGTGTGTTTTTACAAAATGTTTAAAGTAAAATCTAATTAAGAATTCAATGCTCGTAAATACTCTATATACTCTATATACATTTTAAACTTTTGACCTAAAAGAAAATTAAAGCTCTTAATTATAATATATACATTCTTCTTTTCTTCTTTATTAAAAATGAATATTCCCCTCTTATTATTTTTATGAATTTTCTTTCTAAATTTTTGTATTTATATATTTTTATTTTTTATGTATATAAGATTTTTAATTTTTATAATTTTTTAAAAAAATTTCTTCAAATTTTTATGAAATTTTTAAAATTTTAAAATTTTTATCATTTTTATTTTTTTCTATTTTTTTTAAATTTCGTGGATATTTGATTTTTATGTATTTTTTTTATTTTTAAACCAACACTTAAAGTGAAAATTTCACTTCAACACCCCCCAAGCCAAAATTTTACAATGTCCTCATTGTAAGAAGGATGAAAAATATTACACTTCATTTAGTATAGGGTGATGGAAGGAGTCGAAAAGAGGAGATTAAAAATCTCTGTGCGAACGATTTCAAGTCTGACCAAAGGTCAGAGTGGTCAATCGGACTAAATGAAAGTAATTAATATGATATGGAGTGAAATTTTAAAAGTAAGTGTATAAGAAAGTCAAAAAGGATGAAAACAGGAAACAGATATGTACAAGTGTGGTGGATGGATAGAAAACCCTAGTGGAGCCGGTAACATTCTCCAACAAGACCCAAGGGATGTGATTCCAAGAAAGGTTTAAGACGTTGACCATTGACTTTGAAGGGTTGATCCTTGTTGGGTTCGGTGATTTCGACAGCTCCGTTGTCGAAGACTCTAACTACAATAAATGGCCCTTGCCATTTAGACCTAAGTTTACCGGGAAGAGCTTCAAACGGGCATCAAATAACAACACCTTCTGACCAGGTGCAAAGGATTTGCGGGAAATGAATTTGTCATGGAAGGCTTTAAGTTTCTCCTTATATAGTTTTGAACTTTCATAGGAATCATGACGTAATTCCTCTAGTTTACTAAGCTGCAACCTACGATTTTCACCAGCCTTCAAGAGGTCTAAATTATAGGCTTTAATTGCCCAATAGGCCTTGTGTTTAATTTCTATGGGAAGATGACAGGGTTTCCCGTAAACAAGTCTGTATGGTGACATGCCTATTGGTGTTTTGTGGGCAGTCCTATAAGCCCACAAAGCCTCATCTAAACGGGAAGACCAATCCTTTCTATCGGGTCGGATTGTCATTTGAAGGATCTTTTTGATCTCCCAATTAGAGACCTCAGTTTGCCCATTAGTCTGGAGATGGTAAGGTGTAGAAATACGATGTGTAACCCCATATTTTCTAAGTAAAGTTTTAAACTGGGCGTTAATAAAATGGGAACCGCCGTCGGAAATAATATCACGAGGTACCTCAAAACGAGCGAAAATATGACTCTGTATAAAAGGAATGACAACTCGATGGTCATTTGTGCATGTGGGTATGGCTTCAATCCAACGAGAAACATAGTCTACAGCAAGTAAAATATAATCGAAGCCAAAAGATGACGAAAAAGGACCCATAAAATCTATGCCCCAAATGTCAAAGATTTCACAGACTAGAATCGGGTTCAAAGGCATCATATCTTTCCGAGACATGCCACCAAGTGTTTGGCAGTGACTGCATGCCTTACAATAAGTCTAAGAATCTGCAAATAACATGGGCCAATAAAACCCGCATTGCAAAACTTTTGTAGCGGTCTTTCTACCAGAAAAGTGACCACCACAGGCCTGGTCGTGACAAAAAGATAGGATAGAATCAATCTCAGAAGAGGTGACACAACGCCTGATGATTTGATCATTACAAAGTATAAAAAGATATGGATCTTCCCAAAAATAGTATTTGGCTTCTGCTTTAAGTCATGATTTGCGATTCCTGTCCCACTCTAGCGGGAATTGATGTGTAACCAAATAATTAACAATATCAGCATACCATGGAAGATCTGTGGATATAGTCAAAAGATGTTCATCAGGGAAGTGTTCTGTAATTGGTGGAGATGATTCGATTGTATCAGAAGGAAGACGGGATAGATGATCTGCAACAACATTTTGCCTACCCGCCTTATCAAGAATTTTTAGGTCAAATTCTTGCAAAAGCAAGATCCATCTGATTAACCTAGGTTTTGTGTCCTTCTTAGATAGAAGGTGTCGAATAGTTGAGTGATCAGAGTACACTATGATTTGAGATCCGAGTATGTAAGATCTGAATTTTTCTAATCCAAATACTATTGCTAGTAACTCTTCCTCTGTAACTGTGTAATTCCTTTGTGTCTCATTCAATGTTTTACTAGCATAGTAAATTACCACCGGATTCTTCTCAAATTTCTGTCCTAAAACAATTCCTATTACATAATCTGATGCATCACACATGATTTCAAATGGTAAATCCCAATTAGGTGGTTGCAAAATTGGAGCCTGTGTAACTTTGTCTCTCAAAGTTTTAAATGCTAGAATACACTCCTCATCCATCTCAAAAATCGCATCTTTTGTGAGGAGGTTTGTGAGTGGTTGGGCAATTTTTGAAAAATCAAGGATGAATCTTCTATAAAATCCAACATGCCCGAGAAACGATCTAATGCCTTTGATCGAGTCAGGGATTGGAAGATTTGCAATTTGATTGATCTTGGCTCGATCTACTTAGATACCTCGCTTAGATACGAGATGACTAAGTACTATGCCCTCAGGAATCATAAAATGGCTCTTCTCCCAACTAAGGACAAGGTTAACCTCAATGCATCTTTTTAGAACCTTCGACAAATTATCCAAGCAAATATCAAATGTCTCCCCGAAGACTGAAAAATCATCCATAAAAACCTCCATATATTCACCCACCATTTCGGTAAAAATGGCTAACATGCAACGCTGAAAAGTCGCAGGTGCGTTGCAAAGCCCAAATGGCATTCTTCGGAAAGCAAAGGTTCTGAAGGGGCAGGTGAAAGTCATTTTCTCTTGATCTTCGGGATAAATTGCAACCTGATTATATCCAGAGTAACCATCTAAAAAGCAGAAGAACCTATTACCAGCTAATCTCTCAAGGATTTGATCAATGAATGGTAAAGGAAAATGCTCCTTTGTAACAGAATTCAGTTTCCAATAATCTATACAAACCCGCCACGAATTCGCAATTCGTGTGGGAATGGTTTCTCCAGATTCATTTTTGATTATGGTGAGTCCTGCCTTTTTGGGTACCACTTGAATTGGACTTACCCAAGGGCTATCAGATATAGGATAAATGATATCAGCATCAAGCCACTTAATTATTTCTTTCTTAATGACCTCCTTTAGATTAGGATTTAGGCGTCTTTGAGCTTCTCTTGAAGGTCGTGCCCCATCTTCAATATAGATGCGATGAGTACAAAAATTGGGGCTAATCCCGGTGAGATCATGTAAAGTCCACCCAATTGCCTTCTTGTGATCTCGAAGTACTTTGATCAATTTGGATTCTTGTGATTTAGAGAGATGAGAATTTATTATTACAGGATATGTTTGATCAGATTCGAGATATACATATTTAAGATTATCAGGCAATGGTTTTAATTCAAGCATATGAGTTGAATCAACAGCAGGATTTGGGGCGGGATTCTCAATTGTGAAGAGTGATTCAAATTCAGAGTCAAATTCAGGATTGAGTAAATATTCCAATAATGTTTCATTGCTTTGAGGGTATAGGATATCAAAAGATGTGTCTTCTAAATCTAGAGAACTAATGTCATCCTCAAAAACTTCTATTGTTTTTATTTCCTCAATCCATTCACAATCAAATCCACTAGAAGCTCTAAATATATCTAACTTAATTATCTTCTCCCCAAATTTCAATTCAATCTTTCCTGATTCACAATCAATGTTGGCTTTTGCAGTAGCCAAAAAGGGTCTCCCTAAGATAATTGGGGTGTCTTTAATGTGTTCAGGTACTTCCATATCAAGAACAATAAAATCTACAGGAAAGTCAAAATCCCGAACTCTTACAATAACATCCTCCAACATTCCTTTTGGTGACTTAATAGATCTATCAGCTAATTGTAAAGTCACATTGGTAGACTTAAGGTTTTCTATTTGAAAATGTTTTACCAAAGAGAAAGGAATGAGGTTAATAGAAGCTCCTAAGTCTAGGAGGACTCTATTAAAACACTGACCCCCAATTATACAGGAAATAAATGGAGATCCTGGGTCTTTCTTTTTTAAAGGAAGCATACTTGAAATTATAGAGCTCACATGCTCTGAAAGTACAACGGTGCTTCCTTTCTTCGACTTACGATTAGGAGTACACAATTCCTTAAGAAATCTTACGTAAGTCGGAATGTGTTTGATAGCATCTAGGAGTGGGATATTAATATGTACCTGTTCAAAAATCTTAATCAAATCTTCATCTAATGTAACAGGTTGTTTTTGTTTCCTAGTCTTCTTCAAAGCTTCTGGGAATGGGACGTGGGTTTCCTGTTCTACTGAGGTATTTTCCTAATCTTGCAAATTAGTAGGAATTTCGGGATCGGGTTCTGCACCTCTTCCAGATGTAGAAACAGGGGTTAATCTAGATGTACTAGGGTCTTGGGATAGGTTCCTTGAAAAAACTGGTTCCCTAGTGGAAGTTCCACAGCGGGTTATAGCAGAGTTAATACCTGCATGAGAAGAAGATGCTTGTGAATTTTGGAAAGATAGATCATTAATTATTGGTTGATTTGCAACTGATTGCTGCTGATTTAGATATTCAAAATCAAGATTAGAAATAGGTGGATTCAGATTTTGATTTGAATTCAGGGGTAATTGATTAAGGAGATGGACATGTCCCTGATTTGGATTTTGAACTCCCGGGTGTTGTCTTTGTTGGATATTCCTAGGGTTTGGAATTGGCTGGGATGGAAGAGTCCCTAGCTGACGAGATTCAGCTAACTGCGTGATTTGACCCCTAAGATCAGCCAATTCTGTCGAACATTGTCGTTGGACTTCAGCAAGAGCTTCAGCATTTTGTCGCTGGCTCTCTGTCACAGCTCTTAAAATCTGGTCTAGCTGTGTATCTCTATTTGGCCCTATGGGGTTTTGCGAACCCGCATAAAATGGCCTCTCATTGTGTTGCTGAAATGACAATGTAGGCGGGTTTTGTCTGGTCTAAGTCGGATATGATGGTCTTTGTGTATGGTCAGACCAAGAAAAATTTGGGTGATTACGCCATCCAGGATTATAGGAATTTGAATATGGGTTTGATCTTGGTGTGTATCCTTGAATGGCATTTAAACTAAGAGGATATGGCATGTTTTCTGCAACAGTAAAGGGTGGGGAAAAGGGTGGGTAAGATTGTGGGAGAAAGGTCCCTCCTTGGGTTGGTGAAGGAGTAGATAGAAAACCCATGGGAGATGGATCTCTAGAATCCAGATTATTCACAAATTCCCCCCCCACGGGAATTTGCGAAACAGGTAGATACGTGGGATTCGTAGCAAGTAGAGGTGTAAGATTCTTCATTGTGTTTCTAACCTCGTCGAGATGCTTTGCTACGATGTCAACTTTGTCTAGTTTTTCTGCAATAATCTCTAAATCCTTTGAAATGAAAGGATTACCGATCTCGTGAATGCCCTTATGAGGATTTTGGTGATTCATATTCGCGCCCCGCAAAAATTGCGACATTGATGCATTGTTGATCGAGTTTTCCGCCAACCCTTCAAATAATTCTGAAGCGGATTCTGCGTCGCGATTTAGAAATTCCCTCCATAAGAGGCATCGACTAGATTGTGAATGCCCTCTTGTAAACCATAATAAAAGATATGCATGAGTTGCCAACGAGGGATGTCATGATGTGGGCATTTCCTTTGCAATTCATGAAAACGTTCCCATGCTTCATGAATTGGTTCTCCTTGATTTTGATTGAAAGTAGTAATAGCTCGCCTTAAAGTATTGGTTCGACCAATAGGAAAGAATTTCTTCAAAAATGCAGATTCAAGTTCAGCCCAAGTTGAGATTGGTCTTGCTATAGTTCTATATCAATAAGCTGCTTTATCTTTAAGGCTAAAAGAGAACATTTTCATTAGTAGGATTTTCCTATTTTGATTTCGAGGACCAAGAGTTTGAGATAGATTTTTAAGATCTTCAATGTGTTGAAATGGATCCTCGGATGCAAATCCGTGAAAGTGGGGGATTAAACTTATAATATTTGGCTTTAATTCTGGATCATTCTCCCCAATAGGAATCCTAACATTAGGCTCTACTTGTGCATTAGATGGGTTATAATAATCTCTAAGTAGAGGCCTTGGATGATTGATCGGTAAATCATGATTTTCAAAACCCACCTCAGGTCGAGGTGAAGAACGGGTTTGTAAAGTTTGTAAATTATTTAAGGCTGCTGTTAATAAATTGATTTGTCTTGTTTGCTCTAGCATCCTAAGATTCTGGTTCAGGAGCGCCTCATGAACATCAAAAGGCGACATCTCCCCCTGACCAGAAGAAGAAGGGATCTCAGGATGAAGATTCTGTATTGGATCCATAGAAGTAGATGGATCAGACGGGAAAACCATTGGTTACTTATCTGCAACCAGCTTAGGATCACCTGTCAACGGTGGTACAAGAGACGGATGCATGGATCGTCTCACGTTCATAAACGAAAAATAAATGTGCAAAGGCACACGCACACCACCGATACAAAAAACAGCGGCACAAAAAACCCGTAAAACAACGCAAAAGACGCGGGTTTTGCTCTTCTTTCAAAGGAAAGAAGAAATTCCTAAAGTACGCAAAGTAATTTGATGCAAACAAATAGAGTAATAGTATCAAAATACGCGTCCTAATTCGTGACTACGCAAGTGCGTACCTTAAAGCTCAAAGGTCTAAGGTCTAGGATCGAGACCTCTCACTACTGGCTCCCCGGGGCTCTAGTAGTAAGACAGACTTGTTGATCTTCGGCCAAAGCCCTAAGAGGTGCAAAGAGGAGAGATAGAAAAATAAACTCGTGTGACTCTTGTGATCGCGCTGTTTGCCCGAAAGCATGCAACAGACGATATCGATATAAAAACTCGCATGCATTCTGCAAACAGATTTAAGTCACCAATTTTACTTCCTCTTTTTAGTTAATATTTTTCAAAAATATATCAATTAAACTACAATGACCGCTTTTTATATCTTTTCAAACAAAAATATGTGGTCTTTTTAATTCTCAAAGACAGGGATCTACGCAGGTTTTGACGTGTTTTCCCGCTGATGCGAGAAAAATAGTTCAAAAATTTTCCAAGTCAGATCGTACTTAACACTAGCAGGAAATGCACTCCTAAGAGTGTATGCCTATGTTATGCTGCTGCTAGTCAGAAAAGATGTATTTTTGTATTTTTTTTATTTTTATTTTTTAAATGCAACAAACAAAAGAATAAGAAATACTTACAAAGAAATGAAAACAACAAAACTAAATCCCGCCTTCTCCTGAGATTACCCGCAAAGGTAAACCTGAAAAGAAGACAGAAAATAAAACAAAAACAAAACAAAACACACTAATTAAAACAAAAGTTAGTAAAAACAAAACTATTTACAAAATACCTCCTAATTAAACAATTAATCCTTTAAATTTTAGTGAGTCAAAATATTGCATCCCCAGCAATGGCACAATTAAAATGGTGACGTGCTTTTCACTCAACTCAGTAATTAAGTTAATTTCACTTAATTAAGAGTAGAAGAAATCACTTAGGTTAACTCGAAGTTGTGTCGATTGTGTAGTATAGGGTCGAATTGACCTAACATTTTAAAAATTTTTACTGGTTGAGTCCAGGTCGTTCACTGGGAGGCATAATAATTTTTCTCCAAATTCACCAATTTCTTTTATCTCTTTAAGTTTAGGAGGTAAAACTAGTTTAATTTTAAAAACATGAATTTTGTCAAAATATTTAACTATAAAGAACATACAAAATTCCATATGAAACATATTTACTCAAAATATTATACTGCTAGTTTTTCAATTTTATTCATTCTAAGAAATTAAGGCAAAAAGTTATCTAATTAAAGCATGCCTTTTACAATTAAGAACAAAAAGTAATTATGTAAGAGAAAATTCATTTATCTTTTCATCTCTATTCAGCCTTTAATCTTCTTTCTTTTCTTGTTTCTTGTTTCTCTCTTTTATTTTCTTCTCTGTCGAGCACTCTTTCTTCTTATGTTGTTCCTACCTTCTTATCTTCCTTTAATTTTTCTTTAACACTTTAATCTTCTCCTGCTTTCTCTTCTTCCCTTAGTTTTTTCTCCTTTGTTAGTTTTTCCTTAACACTAAGCATCTGCACTCCTTTCTTCCTTAGCCTTTGCATCCTTCAGCACTTAGCTTTCTCCAGCGGCTTCTCTTTGCTTAAGCTTTCAGCTGAACTGGGTTTTTCTACTTTTTAAACCAGAAGTTTTTGTATTTGCGGCGAGGTCCTTTTGAGGATACACATCACCCTGAGACCAGGGTGGGACCAGACCATACTCGGTCCTCTCCTAATCTCGGTTAGGTTTGTTTTGGTTCAATTTCATCAGTTCAGTCTCGAGCCGTATCGGCTCAACCGGCCTCCCAAGCCAAACACTCACCCTCCCAGGGCACATATTCACATCCGTACACCTGCAAGGGTGCACACACCTGCAGGCTAATGCCCACACTCAGATACAATGCTCAGATCCGATGCTCAGATGAAATCGATAACCGGTGCGCCGAGCGCCGACGACTGCATAGCCATAGGAACAAAATAGTTTATACCCAGGCGCACGCTCGTGATCTCACGATGTGGGACAAACATTCCCCTTCCAGACTCGAATTCAATCGATCATAACTTTCTGTCTAGAGCTCCAAATTGGATGATTTAAAGTTTGTTGGAAATCTCTAAGGGTAATCTATTCAATTTTAAGGTCAATTTAATGTTTTAATGATGTCTGGCTCTTCAATTTAAGGGATGAAATCAGGGGTTCTACAGGTTTTATAACAAGCCTGGAAATGTTTTTAACTCTGGGAAGTCCTCAGATGGACTTCTCTCATCTATTAGAAAGTCTGTATACATTATATAAGCAATTCCACTTCTGTTAGAGTGGATTTTAAGTTCTTAAGACCTACAGAACGTGCAGAGAAGCTTTTCTCTTCTCTGAAAACTTCAGAGATTGATTTACAGATTTCAATTTGTGCAACAGACACTTTAAAGTGTTCTTAATCTATTTAGATTAATTCTAAGGGTTTTAACTAATCAATCTTGGTACGTTTTACATTTGAATTTCATCTAAACAGTGCTTCTGCTGGTTTGGGTTCGAGAGTAACCCAAATTGGTAGGAACATAATTCTCACTAAATACAACATCTGAGCTTACTTTATTCTTTCTAAAAACATCAAACAGAATCTCAGAAGCAATTTCCACATCTCAATTCTTCAATTCAAGCTCAGAACACCAATATCAAACTCAGGTTTGATTGTAGAAGCTCAAAAATTGACTTTTTGTTTAAAGCTTCTCCCTGAGAAATTAATGCATTAATCAGAGTCTCTTCATCATCTGGAACTCACTCAGATCTTCAGATTTGAGTTCTAACCTTAATTTCTAGGGATTCAAGCTCGCCACCTGAACTAAAATAAGTGTTTGTTCGACAGAGTTGTTCAGTGTTTGCTACAATGTTTTGAGAGTTAAAATAGCTTCAGTGCATCGCACTGAAGCTTCTGAGCTCCTTAAATGTTGCTTAATTCCTTCATATCAGTTGATGAGAACCTCATCATGAGCCATAACTAGCTCATTTTGACCCAATACAAAGGATAAAAGCTCCTACATATCTCAAGGAAAGGCTTAACTCAGAGAATTCTGAGTTTGAGAAGAAAACCAGTCATAAGGGGGAAAAGTGCAATTTTACCAGAATAATCTGCATACAGGGTAATTCAGGGCCCAAACACAGGTCAAAACAGCTTAATAAGAATAAAAGTGGGATGAGATGATCTAGCAAGGGCTACAGCACTTCCAAGGAACCAAATGATAATCTGTAACCCTAAAACAACCCACTTCAATTCACAAGGTTCGAGGCAAAGTAAAAATAGAATAAACCCTCTAAAATTCATAGAAAAATAATCTCTAGGGTTTAGAACCTTCAATTTGGCCTTTAGAACCCATTTTGACCTACATTGAGAACCATGCCCAATTAATAACTTAATTTGGGTCTTTACGCAAATTGACCGGTCAAACAAGGTTTAATATGAAAATGAAATTTACCATCAGATTCCTTAGGTTCTAATTAGTCATGTATAAAAACTTGAGCCTAAGAAGAAACCTCCTTGACCGACTTTACACTTTGGTCCTCATATATTTACTCTTTGGCCCTCAACTTTTGAACCCTCGCATTTAGGCCCCTAACTCTCCTTCGTTCTTTGCAAACAGGTCCCTCCTGCAAAACCCTGCCAGCACCATGCTCCGGCGACCTTGCGCGGAGCATGGCGCCGCGCAGGGTGAGGTGGAGGACCTGGCATGTATACCGGGGGTGCCCTGCATCGTCAGCCGTCGCAGGAGCACCCCCATGGTCATTGTAGCCCCCCCATACCGGCCGTGCGAACGCACGGACGGTATGGGTTCGTATTCCGACCATTCTCCGGCGAGGGAGACACGTCGTCTCCCTCCGCCTTCCTCCCTGCTTCAACCCTATAAATACCCCCCGCCGCTCCACCGACCAAAGCAGCTCGGATCTGACGGAGAAAACCCCCAACTTTCCTCTCTTCTCACTCCGGCAGACGCCCACCAGCTCCGGCGGTTCTCCTTCCTCCTCCTCTTCGCTCTGCCGCAATACCAGCAGCAGAGACCTCTTCCCCTGCTCTTCCCGCGTCGCGCAATACCGGCGCGCGCTGCCTCTGCCCCGTCGTCACCGCCGTCCTTCCCCCACTGGGCATCGTCTTCTCCGGCGACAGTCGATACGACTGTCGCCCTGTTCCTCCCCCTTCGTCCCAGCAGTTAAGTTAGAACTACTCCCCTTCTTCTCCTCTTTCTTTCCCCGCTTTCAATTTAGTCAATTAAACCCTCGACCGCTCCTGTTCACCCTCATCCTCTCCGCCTCCGACCACCCTCCGGCGAGCCGCTCCCATCACCTCAGCGACCCACACGGCTCGCCGACCACCGCAGAACTTCCGCCTCCTCACCCTGATCCTCTTCCGCCCCTCCACTTCCCACCAAACACCCTCTGCAGATCCACCGAACACACCCACTCCCTCGCTCACAGTTTGACCTAGGACGACCTATTAGCTCCATCTCGCCCCCTGCAGACCCCCTGACCACCTTCGCCGTGCCACGGCGAAGGTCCCCCGCCTGTCTGATTTGGCCGAGAGGCCGTTCTATTGATTTCAGGTTCCAGGCCTTGACCGCCATTGGCGAGGAAGCTCGAAGCTTGCTTGAGGTTGCTCCAAGCCTAGATATCCCAGGTTGAAGAGCCACGGCCAGCGCGAAAGAGTCTTGCGCACACACCCTGGCCCTCAATTGAAGTTGCGCGCCTCAACAGCTGTTGCAATTGGAAGCACCATCCCTGCTGCAGGCGTGAGAGAAAAGGGGTGCGCGGATAGTCCCACCTCGGGAGTTTCTGAAGCCACACACCCACATAAATTGCAAAAGTGCCACCATCTGTTTGCCTCAGTTACCACGGGGTGAGGTCCCTCTCACCCGACCCGACCCGACTCGGCCTCGTCCGTGACCACGCTCCGCGGACCTGGCCCGACCCGATTAGACTGACCTGCACTCCTCGCCCACCACGCACGCCGGTGGGCCTGGACCCGGGCGTGACCCGAACCCGATTACCCGGTAGCGCTCTGGGAGAGCTTTCGAAGAGTGATTTCAGAGAGAGAGATACGCGGGGGAGGGGGGTAGAGTAGGTTTTTGCCTCTTGACGAAAAAAACTCTGAAGTGTGCAGGCCAAAGAAGAAGAAGCAGCTGCACTGTAGCAACTGCTCAGTTAAGTCGTCGAAGCACCGGGCCAGACGACGGACAGTCAGCAGCCAGAGCAACACAGAAGGCAGGCTGAAGAAGAAGGAAGGGAGACTTAGTAGCCGAAGGCAGAAGCACCACGATTGCAGAAGAAGAAATGAAGAGAAGCAAGAAGCAAGAAAAGAAGAAGAAGATCTGAAGAAAAAGAAAGAAAGAAAACAAGGAAGAACAGAAGAAGAAGAGCACGAGGGGAAGATCTGAAGAAAGCAGAAGAAGAAGAAGAAGAAGAAGAAGAAGAAGAACAGGAAGAACCAAAGACAAAGAGGAAGAAAGAAGAAAAGAAGAAGAAGCCAAATTTTCATCTCTCTCTCTCTCTCTCTCTTTATTTTTGTAATAGAACTTGTATATCTCTAGAATACAACTTGCTCCCTGAGTTCGACCTCGGGAACTCTTTTATTTTTCCGAGTAAAAAAATTTTATATGAAACGTTGGTAACAACCAGCTTTACTACAACGATATAACAGAACCGACGTTTCATCAGTCTTCTCCAACTCACCGGAGTTAGGGAAGATGAAGTTATATCTTTAGCTCCAGTGATTGAAACCTCAAGTAAATTTCTTAAAAATGATCAGTAATCCTTATACTAACATTTTGGAGCTACCTAGCAAGTATAAGAGGCTGCAGCTCAACTTTGGCTCGCCGGAGCTCGCCGGAGCTCCGGTGAGTCCAGAAAATATAAAATGCATGTACAGATTAACAAAATTGATTATTTTTTATCCAAAAATGATTCTGAGATTACAAGGAACCTCTTTATTACATTAAATTCCTCATTTGTTCATTGAAATAAAAGGTTTGACAGTAAGTTCATTTCTTAAGAATTTAAATGGTTTAAGCTCAGGACTTGATTTAACTGCTCGATTGAGAAGTTAAGTTGAGTCAACAGATGTTATTAATCATAAATATATATTTAATTTATAGTTTGAAATGTTCCTGAGCCGCCATGGACAGCAAACTTAGAAACTTAAATTAAATTTGGGCGTTTAATTATAGATGTTATTAATAGGTAATATAATGTCGATTAGGGTTCATTAGTGATGAAAGGTGATGAAAGAACCCAATGAAGGTGGAATTAGGCTGATTACTGTCACCATGGACAGTGAAGTGTCGGTGAAGGTGAGATTTGAATTAGGCATTTAGGTGATTCAATTAATCGATTAAGTGGATTAGAAATGAACATGGAAGTTAAAGGAAGGTGAATAGTGAGTTAAAAGACAAAATTAGGGTCCTTGGCGAGCTCAAGGAACTCGCCGGAGCTGGAAGAGATGAAGCTAAATTCTAAAATTACTCTAACCTAACTAACTAAACTAACTAACTAAGCTAGCCTACTCCTACTCCTACTCCTAGTCTACTGTTACCTAGACGAAGGGGTCAATAGGTTTCCGCCGAAGTCTCATGGCGGACGACGAAATCAGAGGGCTGAAGAAAGAGCTCCGGCGGGCGAATTTGAGGTGGAGCGGAGGAATCCTAGGGTCGGCACCTTTGTCAGAGGTGCGAAAGACCACGGTGAATTTCCTCAGCTACTTAAGGTGGACGGAGGAAGTCGAAAGATGAAATGGGGAATCGCCGGTGGTTTGGAAGAATAGCCTATCGAAGTCGGCTGCAGTATTAGAAGAGGGAAGGGAGCCAACTTGCTAAAATCGAAGGTGTGAGGGGGTATTTATAGCATTTTTCGGTGAAGAGAGGGGTGGGGTCTGGCCGAAGAAGAAGCTCGAGGAGCTTAACCTCCGTCGTCGTCTCCGACGACGGTGAGGTTAAATCCCACTGAGAAATAGGATTTTCGGTTAATCCAGACCGATGGATCAAGTGGAGGTGGTGAGCGCAAGCTGCAAGAGCTTGGGCAAAGAGGAATGATGTTGGCAGGGCGGTGATCATGTGGTGGGATGACTCTCTGCCGCCAGCCGTTCATTTGGCTGGAGAAGAAGAAGAAGAAGACGAAGAGGGATTTATATGTAATAAAACCTAAGGACCTATGTGATAAATAAGGACTCGACTGGAATGAATATTAAGGACTAAAATGTAAACCCAGGTTTTGAAGGTTTATTTTAATTTAGATCTTTTTCAACTTTTTATATATGTTAGTAAATAAGGTAAATATTATGTTTACACCTTGAATTTACATTTTTGACATTTTTAGGTTAATTTATTAGATTAAGTAAAATTACTTAAGTTATTACATACTTAGGTATACATTATATTTAAGTTACTTATCTTATTAATTAAGGAAATTATTAATAGGATTTCGAGTCCAATTATTATCTAAATTATTGATAATGTTATTTGAATGATAAAATGTCATTTTTAACTTATTTTAAGGTCCTTAACTAAATATCCCTTATTCTATAATTAACCCTTATATATTCATAACCCTAGCTAATTAACTAGGAAGACTAGTTAATTAGGGGTAATTAGAGATCATGATGAGTGTCTCATTAGTTGCAACAGCATGAGACGAAGAGGAGGAGGAAGGGGATTTATAAAGGGAGAGGAGGTGAAGAGAACGGCGTGGCGAGGGAGTGGTGCGGAGTGGGGAGGAGTGCGGGGGATGGCTATCGCAGGGAAGGAGTAATGAGGCGTGGGGTGAATGAAAAAGGCATGGCATGTGTATGGTACGCGTAGAAGAAAATAGTATTTTCAAACGTCCGGCGATCTCTCCAGACGTTTGGATAGACGTCTGGTGAGCATTCCAAATGTCTTAAACTACCAAAAGGGTGACGGGTCATTTCAGCATAATAAACTTAAAGGAAGTTTCATCCCGGAAACTTGAGTTAACTAGGGTGCGGAAAATAACGTAGCAGTGTATAACAAACTTAAAGAGGACTGAAGTAGGTCCGAAGAGCCATACCCTCGAAATGCTCTAGGTACTGCTCTCGCATTGTCGCTTCAGGCTCCCAAGTCACTTCCTCGTATCGCTGGCTTCTCCACAGGACTTTTACCAGGGGTAACTCCTTCCGTCTCAGACTCCGGATGGCTTTGTCTAGTATCTGTATCGACTTCTAGGGATAGGTTAGGTTGTCTCCCACCTCTATGCTCTCGTGGCTAAGGACATGGCTGGGATCGGTGATATATCTCTTGAGGTTGGAAACGTGAAATATGTCGTGCACTCTAGAGAGTTGGGGAGGAAGGGAAAGCCGATAAGCGACGGGT
This sequence comes from Thalassia testudinum, assembly GCA_037157565.1. Classification (NCBI taxonomy): domain Eukaryota; kingdom Viridiplantae; phylum Streptophyta; class Magnoliopsida; order Alismatales; family Hydrocharitaceae; genus Thalassia; species Thalassia testudinum. The sequence continues at coordinate 96,360,243 of JAZHRO010000039.1, read as the reverse complement.
CCTACCCGTTCTAAGACCTCAAAAGGCCCCACAAATCTCGATGCAAGCTTCCCTCTCACCCCAAACAGCTGCAAGCCCTTCATGGGAGAGACACGGAGGAAGACGTGATCCCCAACCTCAAATTATACCTCTCTACATTTCAGATCAGCGTAGCTCTTCTGCCTGCTCCTGACATTATGTAGTTGTCGATGGATCTGCTTGATTACCTCCTGACATTGGCGTATTAGCCGGGGACCAACCTCCCACTTGGTCCCTACCTCAACCCAACTCAAGGGAGCCGTACACTTCCTCCCGTACAGAGCCTCATATGGTGCCATGCCGATGCTCGAGTGATAATTGTTGTTGTATGCAAACTCAGCCAAGGCCAAATGCTCCTCCCAGGTGCGCATCTAGTCTAGTACACAGGCGCGTAGAAGATCCTCAAGGGTCTGAATGGTGCACTTTGACTGTCCATCTGTCTGGGGGTGATAAGCTGTACTGAACCTCAGACGAGTCCCCAAAGTCAGCTAAAACTCTGCTAAGAACTGGGAAGTGAAACAAGTGTCTCTATCTGAAATAATCTCGTGGGGGACCCCATGAAGGCACACCACGTCTCTGATGTATCGCTCCGCCAACTGTGCTAGTCCAAAAGTGACTCAAATCGGCAGAAGCATGCCGTCTTTGTCAATCTATCCACAACTACCCAGACTGCATCGTGTCCCTGCTGTGTCACAAGTAATCCCAATACTAGGTCCATAGTGACACTTTCCCACTTCCATTCTAGCACGGTAAGTGGCTGCAATGGCCCTACATGCCTCTGGTGCTCGGCCTTCACCTGCTGGCATATCAGACATTGCTGAACGAAAAGACCCACATCCTGCTTCATGCCCCTCCACCAGAAATCACGTCGTAGGTCGTGATACATCTTCATGTTCCAGGGATGTATGGTAAATTTGGATCTGTGTGCCTCAGTCAGGAGCTCCCTCAACAGCTCCTCGTCTCTAGGAACACACAAGCGTCCCCTCATATGCAGGACTCCGTCAGTGAATGAGAACACTCCTAGGCTCCCTGCCAATACTCGGTCTCGCTGTGTCCGTAGGTATGGGTCCGTCATCTGTCCAATCACGATGCGATCCATCATCTCTGGTCATGCTCGCCTTGCCACTGTCACTGCCCCGCAGTACCCCTGTGACTCCTGGGGTCACTAGCTGCTCATCTCCTCCATGAGTCTCGCACGGACGGGTTGGTCTCCTTGTAGGTCATGGCAGCCTCGACTACGTGGGAGAAGGTAGGAAGCTTCAAGGGCTTTACATACCCCCGAATGGCAGGTTGGAGGCCCTCGGTGAACCCCTATAGGCACTCCTCCTCAGTAGACGTGGCTATTGGGGCAAAGCGTGATAGCTCCAGGAAACGCATACGATACGTGCTAACCATCATCGACCCCTGACGAAGAGTATGAAACTCTCGCCTCCTCTGATCCTGCCAAGTCTGTGGGAAGTATTGCTCATAGAAGAGCATCACAAACCGATCCCACACCAGTTCTCCCTCCTCCTGTCCTCTGACTGCCCTCCACCACCTGTGAGCTGCACTCTTCAACTGATACGTGGTGAAGGCCACGCAGCATTTCGCAGGAGGATAGAGGGTGTCAAAGATCTTCTCCATCTGCTCTAGCCAATCCTCTGCCTCAGATGAAGAGCTCTCCTCCCCCTTGAAGGAAAGGGGCTTCAGCTTCCTGAACTGGCTAAAGACCTCGTGGTGCAGTCGCAACGGGGGAATGGGTGCACCTCCAAGCAAGGAGGACTCATGCCCTGAAGTGTCTGAAGGAGGTGTGGGTGGTGGAGGATTACCCCCTCCCCCTCCAGCTTGTCTAGCACCGTGGCGGCTCGCCTGCCCCATGGAGGACTCCCCCTCTGCATCCCCAGGAAGAGGAGGCTGATGGAGCTCCTCTCGTATGAACTCCCGAATCAGCTGGGCGAGGTCCACGGCCTGAATGCTCGGAAAGAGAGGTGGAGCGGCCCCATCCTCGGCCATCACTTGCCCTCCCCTGCGACCACACCCTTGGTCGCGACCACATCCACAGCCTACCTCAAGAGGTCCTTGGCGAGGCATCGCCTACACGGAGATCGAGAAGGAATGGGACTGTCGGTGACTGTTTGGTTATAGAGGAGACGTAAGACTCAAAAACAACAATCCAGATAGAACGTTGTGATGGCTATCCTAGCTACATGTACAAGTGTGGTGATTTTTGAACTATTTGGTTCATTTCTCAGGACAACCTTGCCCTGATACCATCCTATCACGACCTGATCCCAGATCCCTACAGGACCCGAGACTGGCTTGCCTCAACTAATCCCAAGACCCAGTCGTCCAACAAGAATAATTAAATAACATGCATCAATCCACAACCACACAAGTAATGTAATTAAGTAGAAGAAATTGGCAACAAAAGGAGAAACAGAACAGTAATACTAAATTATTACATGCCTTCAAGAACAGAAATACAGCCATCACAACCAAAGACTAGTACATAGCTGATAGAGAATACAGTGGAAAAGTATTGGAAAGTGTAACTACAAAAACTCACTAGCAATAGAAACTATAGCTGGGCTCGACTAGGCCCAGCGTCCTCAGCTTCTGGTGACCTGAGCTACTCAAATTCCTGGCCTATATGAGGTTATATATTTGGAGTCAGCTAACGCTAAGTAGAGTGGTGGCTAAAACATAAAATGCATTTAACAAGTAGCTTAACATGTTACTTTCCGATTCCAATTATCGTATAACGGTTTGCTGTGTAGAGATCTCTAATCAGGATCCATCACATTACTTAATCTTCTTGTTCCCTAAAGGATCGATCTTACTTGCAGTTTTCCCGTGATGTAGGATGCACACCTGGCACTCTCCTGGCCGGGAGAGTCCCTTCGTGGTAGTCTTACACCCGGTTTACCACCCCGAGGTCATGGTCGCGACGTAGCGGTGACTACAGCACACGTGATAAGCATGCAGGTAGCTACCTCGCACTAGCACGCCGTCAGTCGTTTTTGCTTGCGGGTACGCCCAAACGTACAGTATGGAACAGCACATGGCCTTGCCCTCTCAGAACAGAACAGGGGTCTTGCCCCTCCACAGTTCGCGTACCCTCATCCAACTATCCCAGTTTGCCTAATGGGCTAACAAGAGTCTGTGTAGGGTGGTTATGCCTAACCCCAGGCCCCCTGGGGCGGCTAGCTCTCCCCTACACTAAGTAGCTCACCTCGGTACCATATACGCGAGGGCCAACAGGAGTCGACGTAGAGTGGCCAAACTCACCCCGGGTCTGAACTCAAGGGCGGCAAGCTCCCCTCTACACTACAAGGGATAGTTGCTCTCTTCGGTACTGCGTACACGAAGGTTAGCTCACTTCCCTTAATGGCTACCCGTGGGTGGCAATTTCAGAACCATCTAGTTCTCCGTGCTACGGTATTCTTGTCTCATTCTATATTCCCCGTAGGGTTTGTACATGAATTTCCTTATATCCGATTTGATATATATATATATAGAATAGGCAGCTTAATCACAGTATAGGTTTGTTTATAATGTGGTCCATTCCAGATAATACAGATTGCTTATTGTTTACTCGATCATTCACATGTGTTTTTCTCTAGCCCTAGTGTTCATGTCAGAACCTAGGGTTCAGTTGAATAGATGTATTCTAGAGCATACGTTTATTTCTTCCTAGGGTTCATCTCACATCCTAGGTTTAACTAATTGCATGCATTTTATTAATCTTGGAGATTTATAGTCAAAACCACTCTACTAGGATAAACAATGGGGGCTCGCACAGCAGCTCCCAACGTCTCCACAGGTCCCATACGCTCGATGGATTGGAGACCTAAGACATGGATTGACAGATCGAAAGGGTTCAAAAAGCTAGACAAGGTACCATTACATGGAGAGAAACGTATGGGAAACAAAGATGTTTCGCTTACAAAAAATTGACATCGTTTGGGCCTTGTATGGGCCAAAAAACACAAGGTCTGACAGAAATCAGACATCTAGGAGAGGTCCCAAACATCTTAAACTAACTCGTAGGCATACCTGATGAGTCCATTTTAATGGACTAATGTTACGCCTAAGTACTTTAATTCTAACATAGCATGTTTGTTAATACTCACATTAGGTCATTAAACAAGTGCATGCATCATTACTTGAGTTTTTATCTATTTTATCGCATTCTATAACTTAGTATGTAATTATTTTATGTTTCATCATTGTATGAATAAATTGCAAGAGATGAGGGGGGTGAATTAAATTCTCCCCTCCCCCAACAGCCGTCGGTCTCAACTGAGTCTTCCTGCCGACCTCAACATCTCCCCAACAGCCGAAGGCCATATTTAGTAAGGGATTTTGAAAATCCCTTAACTGACGCGGGGAGAGGAGTTAAGAGGAGGCTGGGTACAGGAGAGGAGGGCGGTTCTTCTTCCTCCCCCTAGGGGGATATCCTTCTTCTCCACCTTCCCTACCATGGAGAGGGTGGACACTATGAAGACTACGTGCACTGTGCACCAACGCCACCCCCAGCCTGCCTTGCGTGCCCTTCCTCAGCGCTACACCAAAGCCTCACTGCCCTTGCATCCCTACAGGCGCTATCCCCACATCCCAACCGCGCGCACTGCAGCCCAAGTGCCTGCAGGTGCTGTACCAGCCCTCTCCTGCACCCACCGCACCTTGCACAGCCAGCACCTGCTCGCAGGTGCTGCACCCACCGCGCCCTGCAAGCACGCCTTGTAAGCACGTAGCGCACCTCACGCCATCGCCATCGCCCGCAGGTGCTGCACCCCAGCCACCCTGCATTCACGCTACTGTCCCCACCGCGCCCTGCAAGCCTCGCCTGCGGGCCCCCACGCTGCACCAGCGCTCGCAGGCAGCAGCAACCTACGCCATCGCCCTCGCGCCTTCCACCGCCTGCTCCACCCATCAGCACCCTCATCAGCCCTGCAAGTGCGCAGCGCCCCTCATGCCATCGCCATCGCCTGTAGGTGTTGCACCGCAGCCACCCACAGGTGACCGCAAACACCACAGTCGCGCCCTGCAGGCGCTGTAGGCAACTCCCGCGCCTTGCACAGCTAGCATGCCTTGCGCACGCGAGCCCAACGCCCAGTCGCGCGTGCTGCAACAGTCGCACCATCCTCTCATGCGCGGCCTCCTCCTCCAATAGGGCCAACAGGACGACAGTCATTCTCCTCCGTCCGGCCACCGTCGGCCACCTCCGGCCACCGCGTCACCACCGTTGCATAGCCTTCATCAAGGTGCACCACCCCGTCGACTCTCGCCGCCAATCGTGCACGGCCGTCCATGCGAGGAGGAGAGAGGAGAAATCCTCTATTTTCTTCTCAATTAATATTTACATCTGATGCCATTGCCATTTATATATTAATATTTTATTCAGGCCACATTGCATTGATGCACTCATAGTTTCCTGAAATTACTTCACTTGTGTTATGTGCATGATTTAACTTTGAATTTCAAATCAGATTTGCATGCAAGTTGAAATTATATGATAAGACATTACACATGCATCATATGCATATTTTTAGAGCTTAATTCTTGACGTGAAAATTGCATAAATAACCCTAAATTTTTAAAGAAATTGCAAGCTCCATTTAAAATAGAATATTCCTTGCATTAAAGTCGCGATAGTGTCTGCAAACAGTATATTCCTCGACTCGTGAATTTATTGGTCTATTCCTCCCTGTGGATGCGACATTTTATTGTGGTTAAATTTGATATTTAGTTTTGATTGAGAGATTTTCCACCACATAAAACACAACGACATATCATTCTATTGCTATCATAAATAAGCGAGAATCTCTCCGTCAATACCTCTCTCGGGGTGCCTCTATCGGACGTCTGGAACGTAGTGCTGACATCCGAGGGTTCCGTCAGACGTTTGAAACTGCCTCTACCCTCTCTCCGACGCGCCTCCCAACCTCTAATACATGCGCGTGCATTGTCAGGACTTGGTAGAGAGAAATACGGAAAAACAAATCTCTACTAGACGTCTCATAATACCTTCGGACGTCCTCCCCAACGTTTGGAGGTCACTCTGGATGTTTGATTCCACGGAAAAATGACTTCCACAGAACCGTTCTGGGCTCTCCTCGCTGCAGAAGTTGCAGCAGAGCAACACGGCGCCCTCCGCTTCTCCTCTCTATCTTTGACTCTTTACTCTCCACTCGCTCTCTCCCTCTCTAGCTCAGTTGCAACAGTGTGAGATGAAGACGAGGAGGGGGGTTTATAAAGGGAGAGGAGGTGAGGAGGACGGCGTGGCGAGGGAGTGGTGTAGAGTGGGGGGAGTGCGGAGGATGGCTGTCACAGGGGAAGGAGCGGTGAGGCACGGGGTGAGGGGAAAAGGCATGGCGTGCGTACGGTACGCACGGAAGAAAATAGTACTTTCAAACATCCGGTGATCTCTCTAGACGTTTGGACAGATGTCTGGTGAGCATTCCAAATGTCTTAAACTACCAGAAGGGTGACGGGTCATTTCAAGGTCTAATCTTCCCAGGGAGGACCTAGCTAACTGGAGTAGCTAAGGTAGCTTAGCTCAACTTAGTTGAGCTAAGTAGAGTCCCCAGGAGCTGAACTTGAGTTGGCCTAAGCTGTATGAAGTCATCTTCAGCTGACTTGAGTTGAGTGGAGCTGGAAGTAGCTGGTGCTGAGCTGAGGTGGACTCCTGTCAACTTAGTTGAGCTAGCTAGAGCTCCCAGGAGCTGATTAGAGCTAAGGTGAGCAAGACTCAACTAAGTAGAGTAGGATCTGAGTTGACTTGAGCTAGGGTGAACTAAGATGAGCTACCCTGAGCTACCATTCAACTAAGATGAGCTGAATGGAGTTTAATGGAGCTAACCCTAGCTCAAGTGAGCTGGTATCCAGCTATGATGAGATGGATTTGGCTGAGTCCCAGCTGAAATGAGCTTCCTCTTCACCAATTGCCTTCATGAGTGCTAGGATTTTAGGGTTCTATCAATCTGTTTGTCCCTAACACTCAAGCAAACATATTAAAAATACAATAAAAAATGCAATGCATGCCTAACCTAATTGATGCCTAAATGCAGCCCAAAAACCCATTTGCGAAGTTAAAATCCTAAGAGCTAGATTTATTTTAGGGCATTAGAATGATGATAAACTGACGTTTATCATTTAGCTAAGTCATGCATCTCAAAAAATGCTTCTAATAATTCATCTTGTGAAAAAGAGGTTACCTCGTCTTCTAGAGCCATAAGTCCTAGAAGAGCCTCTTCTCTGGAGGTTTCTTCTTCTTCTGAACTCAAATCTGATTCACCCCATGTTGTTGTGAATGCCTTTTTCTTCCCATCTTTTCTGGGAAATCTCCTCTTCTTTTTTGATTCCTTCTTGAAAATGAACAATCCTTCTTGATGTGTGCTTTTCTCTTGCAGTTGTAGCAGATAATGGCGTTTGCTTTGGATTCTTCTTTCTTCTTTCACCAGCTCCTCTTATTTTTGAGTAACTTTCTGAACTTTCTGGAGAAGAGGGCTATGTCTTCCTCTTCGTCTTCACTTGATGAATCTTCAGATTGTTGATTACCTTCAAGGGCTACGATCTTCTTCTTAACTCCTTCATCTTCATGTGTTGGAGATGGACCTCGTAAGCCATCAGACTTCCAATAAGATCATCCAGTTTCAAAGTGGACAGATCTTTGATTCTTGTATGGCTGCTATCTTTGTCTCCCAGTTGCTGGTGAGGGATCGAAGGATCTTCCTCACCAAAGTTTCATTCTTGATGTCCTGATCTAGATTTCGTAGGGAGTTTATGATGCCCATGAATCGTGTGAACATCTCTTTGATTGACTCCCCTTCATCCTGAAAAGCTCATAATTTTGAGTTAGTAGGTTAACTCTGGTTTCCTTTACTTTTGATGTTCTCTTGTGAGTGACTTCAAGGATGTTCCAGATCTCATAAGCTGTCTTGCAAGCAGAGATTCAGTTGAACTCCGCTTTGGAAAGCCTGCAGAAGATTATGTTCATGGCTTTTGCATTATGTGCTGCCATTTTCTTCTGATTCGAAGTAGCTGCCACACCCTCTTTAATCTCAGGGCGTGTGTACTTGGACACAATGACAACCCATACTTCAAAATCAATTGACTCAAGGAAGATCTGCATCCTGGTCTTCCAATAACCATAATTCGTTCCATCAAATAATGGAGGTTGAACTGCCGATTGACCCTCTACATACGTGTCAACAGTTGATTTTGACATCTTCTGGACAACCGAGCTCTGATACCAAATGAGGGTTGCCTATGGATCGAAATAGTATACTAGAGGGGAGGGGTGAATAGTATCGATCTAAAGAAATTTAAATCAAAAAATAAATTCACAACAGAATCAACCACATATTACACTTGGATTTATAGTGAAAACCCAAACTAGGTGAAAACCACTACCTAAGCCTCTCAACTTAGGATTTTCCTGACTAGTTGAGGCTAGTTAACCCACTATTGTACCACTTGAATGAGGGTGGCACAACCTCTTTACAAACCACTTCACCATTCAACCTGAAGAGAAGCACAGGAACAACAACAATGGATCTTCCCAAATAACTTAGGATCTGTTAATCAAAACAACAATGTAAATGAATAATATAGAACTATGGAACCTCAATAAAAGTCAACCGAATTTTTGTGGAGGTTCGAATCGACGTGCTTTGAAGGGCATGAAATCGAAGCGCAGAAGCATTTGAAGAAGCACGAGAAGCTCTATTCTTTTGGAGGATTTCTCTATTGAAAGTTAAATGAAAAAGGGCTGCGTACGACCTTTATTTATACTAAAAATTTGACCTGAAAAGGAAATGAAATTGGTCGATCAATTAATGTAGATTAGTCGATCAAAACGAGATTTGGTCGATCAATCTAGTTATTTGATCGATCACTGATTGGTCAATTAATTAGCTTAATTGGTCGATCAAAAGGGCATTAAATAGCTTCTTAAAATGAGTTGGTTTGATCGATTAACTAAGTTGGTTGGTTGATTAATAAATTTGGTTGATCAATTAGTCTTATTGGTCGATCAATTAACCCTAGAAATTGATTTTAGAGAAAAGCGCGAAAATCCGTTTGAGTTTTATTTTAAGGTTACTTACAACAATATCCTCGACTCAATGAAAGTAAAGACACAAATCAACATCCATCTGATCTTAATCCATGAGAGAAGCTCTGATCCGTGATAGCCCTGAAATATTAGTCTTGCAATAAACATAATTTTGGTGCATCAAAATAGAGGTGCTTACAATCCTATCTTTCCCTTTTGGCGCCAACTTCTAGAACCCATAGTTGGCACCAAAAGGAACCTAACCACACCTTAACTCCACTTCCTACACCCTTCCTCATGGCGCCACTTAATCTCCACCCTCCATCCTATAACCACCACTTCATAAGCCTATCCTAGCCCTCCATACTCCACGTCAACCACCAACCCTACTAACCTCCCATAGTTGGTGCCACTTTATGGTGCCTCTCCACCACCATAACCACCATCCACATGCCCCTTCCTTTGGCGCCAAAGAACCATAGCCTTAGGATCCATAACCACCTCCTATAAACCCATCCTAACCATCCATCCATCACCACGCCTAGCCCCCTTCCTACAACTCTATATATACCACCCACAACTACCTTAACTAGTCACCCTTGGCTACTTCATTTCATAGCATTCTTCCACCCATATTCCACCATTACCAACGACCAAGGAGAAGAGGAGAAGAAAAAGAAGATTAAGGGGTTGCTCTTGCCTTCTTGGTACCTTCAATTTCCTATCCTCTTCCACCTTCTGTCCATGCCAAGCTAAGGGGTTAGCTAGGAAAGGAGGATGTCTAGAAGGAGGAGCATAAATAAAAACTAATGTTAACATCATTTTATAAATAAATAAAAATGAAAGTTAATGTCAATTTTATATTTCTTAACATTAATTTTCAAATCCCCAAATATTCTAGCCCTAAGAAACTATTAGTACTATTTTTCAAAAAAAAAAAAAAACCACACACTCAACCCACAACAAGTATCATAGAAATTGGAGTAAGAAAGTTGGCAACCAAACTACGTGGACTTAATTTGCACTTATCTAAGGCGTTTAACTTCTCATCAATTCCATAATGTGGGGGTATTAAGTAAAAGAAGCATGATATCCAACAATATTTAGAAAAGGAATATGGAATCACAAAATTTTTAAGAAGAGACGAGAGATCTCTAGATCAGGGGGCAACCCTTACAGACGGTGACCTTCCAACGACCTTTTACTTGTCTATAATCCGAAAATTTCGCTTGCTTGTCGTAAACGAAGGAGATAAATGACGCCTTTGAAATAGGTGTCGAGTGTAATTCTTTAAATCGTGAAATTACATCAGCATCTTTCTGAAAGCAACCCGTGTGACTTTTATCTCCTAAATAAAATACACAAGCATGCCCAACTTCAGTTAAAAAAAAGAAACACTTGACAACTTTCTTTGTTTTTTTTTTTTCAACTATTTTCATTACAAGAAAAATTTGCTGCAAGTTGACATGGAGAAAGATCGGAAATCCTCATCCGTCAAGGGAAATACTCTCCGTCGAAATGGGAGAAATAAAAAAAATAAATATAGGATAAGAAATTAAAAAATCAGGAATCGGATGACCTTCCGAGGAGGTTGACCTCACACCCGTAAGTACGACAAACGTCAACGAGATGTATCTCGAAGATCGTGCTAAAGAGATAGTCGAAATAATCAACTCAAATGTCAAATTTAACTACTGAAAAATGTCAGAAACTCAGCCATAATAGCATGGGGTCACACATGGTCCTCGGCAAGCAAACTACACTAAAAAAATAGAAAAAAGTACCAAACATCTCCTTCAAACGAAAGCAACCCACAATATACAAACAACGATCCCGCAGCCACCACCATCCACGCCTTGGACTCTACAATCAGCCACAAAATCACAGCAAGCCAAAAATAGAATCACCAAACATTGTGTTGTGATCTCCAAGCCCACCGATTGCACCGTGCCTCAATCGTTTAACGGTGCTCTTCACACTTGATCACCAAATATGTTTAAATTTTTTCATCATTTAATGGTGCTCTTCACACTTGATCAACTCTTTTCTCTCTCCTCCTCTCCAATTTTTCTTTTCATGGGTGATATCACTTATGATATATCACCGGTGAATGAGTGCAAAATAATAATATTTTACACCTTTGCAATTTAATTTTAAATTACTTTACACTTATGTAATTTGGTTTTACACTTATGCAAATAATTCAGGTGTAATTTAATTCTAAATCATTTTGTATCCATACAATTAGTTTCATTTCGGTGCAATTTGGTTTTACGCTAGTGCAAATAGTTCATAACCTATGCAATTTATTTCTAAACTATTTTGTACCTATACAATTTAGTTTCACAACGGTGTAATTTGGTTTTTGACATTTTGCATTGCTTCAATTTGGCTTTGATTAGGTAATTGGGTTCTAAATCATTTTGCATCGGTGCACAATGACTCAACTAAATTATATAGGTACAATTTTGTTTTGAACAAAAAATCGCATACTTTATGAATAAAAAATTACACTTTAGAATCATTTTGCACCGGTGGAAAATGGTTCACTTTGAATATTTATGAAGTGGGAGCATAAAAAATTTTATCTAACTATAGATATGAATTAGCACTTTACTTTTAAAATCTTTTAAAATAATATGTAATGTATTGAGATGCTTACTCGCACAAGATGCGAATGGGCTCACGCTAGTTGTTATTGATGCCTAGACATTCCATTACTTCTACATAGAGGTGCTACAAGATCCTTATTTTGAGTTGTTGCAAAAATGTGGTTGGAATGTGCAAGGTTCTCAACAAAGAATATGAAGAATTAGCAAGGTATTGCAACTTCTTATTCAAATTTGGCTGTGTCATCCTCTCATGAGTCAGTGGAGTGGGGGGTTGCCTCACGCTTTGTCTCTAGTGTTTTTTCCCCTTTTTTGACAAGTGAAAAGGAAGTCTATGCAATGAAAGGAGGTTATGGCTTGTCATGCCCAAAGTCTCTCGTTGCATTAATAACATTAGTATAGGTGGATGCCAAAAAATACTCCACCATCCAATTCTCATTATAATCATGACTTCATAGCACATCTTATATTTGAGTAGCCTTTAAGAGCTTTCAAGCCTCCCATGCAGAGCCTCCCATCTATGATTATTGACTAGTTGATCATGTAGTTGGGAATTCCCCCTGATCACCAAGTTAGCTAGCTAGCCATTATGGTTATAACTAGCTTTATTCAGAGCTTGAAATCAATTGAATTCTCTATGATTTCAATTATTCATTCCTCAAATATCTATCAAAAAATATTTCTACAAGTTTGCAGAGCTTAAACTATGCAAGAAATCTCATGAAATTTGACAAGAGAAAGCATGAACAATATTTTCTCTTCAAATGACAAAATGCAAATAAATTTGTTTCCATCAAGCAAAAGGCAAGGTGGACGCCAATAAGACAACTCTTAGAGTTGTTAAGAAACCCATGAGCCACTTGAGAGTCTCTTCATAAGTCCCGAATACATTTGGGAAGAATTGAAACCTAATTCCAAACACAAACCCAAAATGAATATCTGATTGTTGAGCAAATAATACTTCTCACCTTTAATCACTAATGTTGAGGATAAATTCTAATGAAGTGGCTACATTGCAAGTTCTAAAATGTTACCAAGGGTTCCTCAATCCACCTCACAAAAATGGAGATTCACCAAGTTATTCACGGGGAACTTGAACTTGGCCCTTCTTACTTGCAACAAAAATCATTCGATTTTGGATGTGTTTCTTGTTGTTCAAATCTCATGAACTATTCTATCTCCTTTACCTAGCCTGCTACGCTTAAATTATGGCTATCAAGATGACAATTTGCATTAAATCGTGTCCCAGAGTGGATTTACACCACATTTAGGTAAACTTCATGTGAAATTACATTTATCTCATCACACTTGTTTTTATCATCAAATTTGCATGAGAAGGTGCTTGTTACAATAGTAGCTTTCTATCATATCTGGCTACTCAAGTTGGCAATGGCAGTTTAGAGTTTACTGAAGTGTGCAATCCACTGTTGATTCCTTATAGTTGACTTCAAATAACAAATCAATACTTCAATGCCATCATCTTATGCAAACTTGTAGATTTGGCTCATTTATGTTCTATCTCTCGTAATAAGTGAAGACTGAGGACAATTCTTTTGATTTAAGGATATTAAAAAAGGTGGAAGAAGTGAACGAGAGTCATTGGATGTTCTTGTTCTAAGGATGATAGGATGGGAAATCATTTAGTGAGGTTTGTTCGAGAAAGGGGACATCTAGGTCAATATATGTGCAAGCAGTGAAAGCATCCAAAACCAAAGTAGAGATCCTCATGGCAGGCAAAGCACTTTTATATTTGTTCAAGGTTGTTGGTGGTGATAAGTAGAAATGAGAGTGGAGGGTGATTGTTAGGGATGTCACTAACAACCCAGCATGTGTAGTGATAGTTATGGTATGTAAACTTCCCCACAACCTCTTTTACAATGGTCACGCCCAAACGTATTTAGAAAATTCTTACATATCTTTTTCATGCTTTAGTCCCTACCATCTTTTCCTAAAAAAGAAATGAAATATCAAAAGTACTTAATTAGTTACTTCTTCAATTAATTAAAGATATTTTTACATAAATATCCTTATAATATTTTCATTTTACGTGCATATGAAGGATCTGAATATATGCACACAAATACACTGTAAGTGAGATGTAAGTAATGTGAAACAAAATAAAATTGGCATAAAAACAAATCCACAAGAAATTGCACGGTTATGTATAGTGGTTCCCCACTTGACTACACTACCAATCCCTCATAGCTTAGAATTTTTAACCAATTTCCTCAACCCCGAGGAAACATATTTACTAACTGAGATAATTAATATATTATCTCAACTCAACTACAACAAATAGGTTATTACAACCCAAGCAACAAGCTACAAGCTCAATACAAATTAAGTAACGGTGTAAGAAAGATGAATTTTACAACAATTCACCTAAGACTCTCAACAACAATTAAAATAGAGTTTACCAATTTAGAAGCCTAAAAACTTTGATGTGCATTGAATCGAGCGTGAATCGAAGCACTTTAGAGAGCTTGTCTAAAGAATGGGCATTAAGAAATTGTAGAGACAATAGGCTTATTATTTGGTACAAAAATGATGTAAGAACTCTCTTTCAAGCACAAATGACTTCTCTTGTTTTTCTTATGTACAAACGAAGGGTTCAAAGGCATAGTTATAGAGTTAGGACCTTAGAAATTCGAATACTATCGTTAGTAATTAAATCTCAATGTTTATATCTTCAAATTCAATATTTTAGCCATTTAGATTTAACCCAACGGACAGTTGATATTAGTATTAAAGTATGGGTACCTATATTAATGACTTAATATTTTATATTTTAAACGAACATGTCACAGACATTACCTAAGGGGTATTGATACTAAACATGAGTATCAGTACTTGTTATTTTCAAATATGGGTTTTAAACACTTAACTCAAATCTATAACTCATTAGCACCAACACTAATTATGAGTACCGATACTTGTTGCTTTTAGTACTTGTACTAATCATAAGTATCGGTACTCATTGGGTACATGTTTGATTCTTTGAAAAGGATACTTAAACATATAACTCATATTTATCGATACTAATATTTAGTACTAGTACTTGTAGGTTAACACGTACCTTTATTAATAATTAATTTGTTAAACCTCTTTGAAAATATTTTTAACTTTGAAAATTGATCTTTTGAGTAATTCGTATTCGAAATCTTTCAAGCAGGCATGGATAAGTGTCCTAAATTATCTCTAATTAATTTTACAATCTATTTTAATTTTCAAGCTAGAGAGAGGCATACGTTCTAAAAATAAAACAACATATTCTATTTGACTTAAGTAACAACTTGATATCTTGGATTTGTCTTGAAGATGATCTCCATTAGCCTCTTCTTATCATACATCTTTTGCCTTGACTTTTGCAGTCTTCATCAAAGTTTAAAATATGAAATAATACACAAATGTTAATCTAAAATAATTTTGTTAATACAAAAACAAGATGTGAAGCATGGTTCGAACAACGTATCCCTTGGTTCTTATAGATTACATAAATACCCTTGAAATCTTGTCTCTGTTAACAGATATGCAGCTCTATTAGTTTTAACTTTAGTAGGCGTTAACTGTGGGTGAAAGATTTTACATACATACCCATGTAATATTTTGACATTCTATATATATATCCTTAGGTTCTTGGATATTACATAAATGCCCTTGAAATCTTTTTCTCATTTACATGAAATACTCTTGAGTTAACTTCCGTTAGTTTTAACCTTAACGACCATTAACTTTGGTTAAATTAACATTTTCCCTTAAAGGGCAATGCATGACGATGTGATCAGAGGGAGCTCTAATGGTGTGATGCGTGGTAGTGTGATGAGAGTAGTGGTGATGACTCTGCTCGAATCACTAATGGCATGATGCGCAGTGGTGCGATGGAGGAGTCATCGACTGTTGTTGACTAACGAGATGGAGAGTTATGGTTTGTTTTTCTCAATTAGGGTTGTGAGAGGGGCATTAAGAGGGGATGGCAGGCGTAGCTTGAAATGTATGCAGCGTTGATGGATGACTCAGATTTTTCTTGCATTCCTATATAACATATCGACCATTAAAGTTAACTAAAGGCCACGATACCACAGTTAAGTCTGGAGAAACTTTGATTAGTTGCTAACAACACACTAGCGAAAAGTCATATCTATTAATAGAGACAAAAATTAGGGGGTATTTATGTAATACCTAAGAACTCAAGGTTAATGGTCATTAAGGTTAAAACTAATGGGTGTTCACCCAAGGGTATTTCCATGTAAATGAGGATAAGATTTCAGTGATATTTATATAAAATTTAAGAACCTATGGATATATATGTACTATTAAAAGATTACTTTGACCACTGTTAATGTTAAAACTAGCAGAATAGCATAGTTGTTAACAAAGATAAGATTTCAAATTTGATTTCCCTCTGCCGTAAATGTTTCAAAATGGTAACACAGGATTCCATCTGGATCCCCGGGACAACGGAATAGAGAGAGATTGGGTTGGTATTTTGAACCTCACATTCGCTGGGAAAGCTCCAACCACGAGAAGAAGCGTTACAACGCGTCTGGTGGTCAAAGAACTAACCTCTTCTCATCTTGTATTCTTCCATTAAAAATTCATATTGAAGATATTTTTGTGAAAATATAAAATAATGCATACTTAGATTTGTATTTAGTTAATACAGAATCAGGTAAATCTAAGACATCGAATATAAATAAAAATATATCGAATAATATATTTTGTAACATACAATATATTTTTAATTTCTAATCGATATTTTTAATTTTTTGAACACAAAAAATCATGATACACCAGCTCTAATTTCTCAAAATCATGATACACTACGCTAATTTCCTAAAACCATGATACACAAACTCTAATTTCCTAAATAAACCCCTACATCAATTCTTTTTTTAACTTTCCCCATCAAAATCGACTTTTTATTGCCGTAAAAACGCGCGAACGAAAAACTAAGACATAACTTAAGCAACGTGGGAGATCAATCACGAGACTATTGCTCCCCATATTGTTCAATTATTTTCTTTCTTTTTCAATTTTTCTTCTGCTACAATACACATCCTCACTTTTTTTTCCCTTGCACGACAGCGACTCTCCCTTTTTCTCTCTCTCTCTCATAGATATGCTCAACATGTGAGCTTTAATTAAAGATCAATATTGAGTATATTTTTATAAGAATACAAAATAATACATGTAACAAACTAGGCAATATAAACTCAATCTAAGATAATACGCTTTGCAATGTATAGTGTATTTTAATTTTCAATCATTATTTATTTTTTTCCACTGGTCGAAAATCAAGATATAATGTACAATATATTTTGCAATGCACAGTATGTTGATTTTCTATTGATTGAAAGCTAATATGTACTAATTGAAAATCATGTTCGACTTTCATATGATTTATTTTTACACTCCTACAATTATTGACTTTTGCACTCCTTCAATAATACGCAGGTTAAAAATTAGTGTATATGTAAGTGTTAGTGAATTTTATTTCTTGAAGGTTTAGGATATTGATGAGAAATTTATATTTAAATTTATGCATTAAGCTGGGTACTCATTTGACTCGTAGATATGAATGGAAATGGATTTGATATTTGTTGATTGTATCTAAATATGATAAGATGAATAAAAATAGATTTGATATTTATTTATTATATCCAAATATGATAATATTTAAATATTTATATTTAGATGTTTGTCAAATTTGTCGTAGATTTGGATAATGAATTTAAAATTTTGTGATATAAATTTAGATGCTGCATGCCAAAGATTGGATAGGATTTAAATTTGGATATTCGATAAATTAAACTTGTATGATGTGTTGCCCTACACCTTGAAATCAAACCTCTTTCTCGAATCTCCACTTCCTAGACTATGCCCACACCCACATGACCCAGTGTTGAAATAAACATCAAAATAAATATCCTCATCCTACCCACCTGACCCATTGATAAAAAAAATCAAAATAAGGATCTTATGAAAAATCTCAACTTTTTTCTTACTATTTAAAACATTTTATCTATAGCGGTCAAAAAAATCACACGAAAAAATATATTTCCCCTCAAAATAAATCCCACGAAAAAAATCATCACTTTTTCCTCAAAATAAATCTTTCGGAAGACTCCACCGTTATATATTTCTACTTCAAAATCAACTACACTTAAGAAAAATCACATTAAACTCTTATATTCTTGATAAAATTTTGACATTAGCCCCCATAGTTTATATTATTATTAATCATCAAATTCCATACAAATAAAAGTTCGATTATAGATCAAATTTTATTAGAGTGAGCTTTTTAGGTTAGGTATATTAAAATTTCACAAACTCCTGCAACGAAGTACGAATACTACCACGAGAATCCATAAAAATAGTGACATGATCATAAGACACTATTATGTAAAACTCATGCCAAACAAGTAACATTAGCAATAAAAAAATAGAAATTGGATTTATTTTCATATTGAAGAAGACCGTCACAGATGCTGCTACTTAACGTGCCGAGAAATGGAGAATTGACTCCTGAATTTTATCTGTTCTTACAATATGAAGCACTGAGAATATCCAACTTGAACTTGAGAGAAGTCTTGTGAGTGTGTGGAGGAGTGAGGGTTCGAATGTCTTCTCAGGGTTCTTGTGGGGATTGATGTTTGATGGAAAGTTCCTAACTAGTTGAGAGATTCCTCGAGGTACCTCTCAGGTTTCTAGAGCTTTCGAGGAGCTTCTATTTAGATAGCAAAAGTGGTGAAATAAGGGTTTGTTTGGCAAAGAGATAAGTAAAGGCCCTCCGAGGAAGATTTGGATACTATTTATGAGGGATGAAAATAAATAGCTATTAATATCACATCAATATAGTAATTATTTTATCGTATCAATTATTCTACCAATTAAACAAATATTCTTCTTCACTTATCATAACTCTAAAATATTCTATCGCACTGCCAAATGGAACCTAAGAGTTAGAACCTACAGGATTAATAAGAGTGTGTATTTTCTATTTACTTTTCCGAGGGGGCGCCGCGGTGGTGTTGGTGAGGGAGGGGGGAATAAGACTACACGACCCATGCATTTACAACAAGAATCTTAATAGGAGAAAGACTCATCTACATCAGTTTCACTACCATTCTGGATGTCTCTAGGTCTAGAAGACAAGAATGTTGCATACTGAAGGTTGCGAAAATTGATACTCCGTATTTAGTCAAATAGTTTCGGGGTTTACAGTTTGAGGGAAAGTAATCAAGACAAACTTTTTAGTATTTAAACTTAAAAATAGTTAATTTTGTGCAAGCATCTTCTCTTATAACTAAATGAGAGTACATGATTAGGGATGTAAGTTTTGATAAATTCGATCAGAATCCGACTCGAAAAGAATAAGTAAAATCCAATTCGAATTTGACAAGGTTTGAGTATGGGCTTTATCTAAAAAATCCGACTGGGTATGAGTATGGATATATATATATATATAGATCTATATCTGATTACCCGATCTGAGTATCTGAATAAAATTCTCATTTACCTGAGATATATAAGTCAAACTTTAAGTCTCATTCCCTCAGCTTTATCTCCTTCATGATTCCCTCCATGATTTTAAAGGTTGGGAGTATTTTTTAAGCTTTCATTGAATATTTATTTTTGCGATAAGGATCTTTTATTTAAAATATACTTGTATTTTATCTTTATTTATATTTTTTATTTTTTATATATTCTCCTTAAAGTTCTTTTTTTACAATAATTTCAATGGAGATCACTAAAATTAAAATAACTTGAGTTAATATATGTTAGGTTCGTTAAAAATAAATAATTAATAAATTATGTTATACATTTTTTTCTTATTTAACTTTAATTTTGACACGATTTAATTGTAAAATTAATTTATAAATAATTACCTTATGAATAAATAGATATCCAATAGGTAAATAAGTATGGATATAGATTTAAATTTTTATATCTTATAAATAAATAAATAAAATATAATTTAAATTTATAAATAAATATAGGCATAAATTTAGCCAAATTAAACCCAACAGTTTGCATCCCATGTGTGTCCTCTCATGACTCCAGGTCGCCCCATCCCCATCCCCTCATCACCCCCATCCCCACCTCTCCCACGTGACAGGTCACTGCCCCTCTTTCTTAGGCTATTTATATTACTGGTGGACACCATCTCTTGCATTATAGAAGCAGCGTGGGGGGTGGTGGTGTTGGTGGTGGGGGCCGGACACAGGCAACGTGTTCAGATCCGTCATTTTCTTTTTTTTTTCTTAATTATTTTTTATATTATTAAAGCAATGTGTGAGGGGAGCAGTCAGAGGATGGTGTTCCTTATACTGTTTACTTTCTTTTTTTTTAATTATGTGTCCTACAACGCGTCGGATTCGTCGCTTGCTTTCTTTTTCTCTCTCTCTCTCTCCCCCTCTTTCCCCTCTCTTTCTTTTTTTATTTATTTCATTTATCTTATATACACCATTGATCACGTATATCGATCTCTCATCTTATATTTTTTTATCAAAGACTCATATTGAATGTATTTTTTCGAGAATATAAAATAATATATACTTAGATTTAGTTAAATTAAAATCAGATCAATTTAAGATATCAAATATAAATAAAAATATATCAAATAATATATTTTATAGTATGTAATGTGTTTTGATTTTTAATTAATATTTTTAATTTTTTATCAATAAAAATAATGATGCATCAGTTCTAATTTTCTAAAATCATAATATACAGAGTCTGATTTTTCCAATAAATGCTTACATCAATTCTTTTTTTAACTTTCCCGGATCAAAATTTACTTTTTCGTTGCTGCAACAATGATTGGACTAAGAACTAGCACATAACTTAAGCATCATGGGAGAACAAGTCACGGGACTACTGTTCCCCATATTATTCATTTTTTTTTTCATTTTTTCTTGTGCTACAATACACATCCTCACTTTTTTTTTCCCTTGCACATCAGCGGCTCTCCCCCTTCCTCTTTCACTCTCTTACCTTTTTATTTTTTTATCCCTATTTTATTTTTCTTATACATTATTTAGTATGTTCTTCCATTTAAAATTATATCTATATGATCGACATCCTTAACTTGTGCTCTTTAATTAGAGATCAATATTGAATATATTTCTACAAGAATATAAAATAATATACGTACAAAATTAGGTAATATAAACTCAATCTAAGATAGTATACTTTGCAATGTATAGTTTATTTCGATTTTCAATCGGTGTTTATTTTTTTCACCAATCGAAAATTAAGATACACTGTACAATATATTTTGCAATGTGTTGTATGTTGATTTTCTATTGATCGAAAGTTAAGATGCGTCGATTGAAAATCATGTTTAACTTTCATATGATTGGTTTTTACATTCCCACAGTGATTGACTTTTACACTACTTCAGCAATGTGCGTATTAAAAATTAGTGTATATGTAAGTGTTAATGAGTTTTATGTCTTGGAGGTTTAGGATATTGATCCAAAACTTATATTTAAATTTATGCATTATGCTGGGTACTCAATTGAACGATAGATATGAATGGAAATGGATTTGATATTTGTTGATTGTATCGAAATATGATTAGACGAATGAAAAGAGATTTGATATTTGTTTATTGTATCCAAATATGATCATATTCAAATATTTACATTTGTATGTTTGTCAAATTTGTCATAGATTTAGATAATAAATTTGAAATTTTATGATATAGATTTAGATGTGATATGCCAAAAATTGGATAGGATTTAAATTTGGATATTCGATGGATTAAACTTATGTGATGTGTTCCCTACTCCTCGAAATCAATCCTCATCCTCGAATCTCCGCTTCCCTGATTATGTCCACACCCACATGACCTAGTGAAAAAAAAATCAAAATAAATATCTTCATCCCACCCACTTGATTTATTGTTAAAAAAAAATCAAATTAAGGATCTTATGCAAAAATCTTCACTTTTTTCTTACTATTTAAAAAATTTTAATTGTAGTAACTAAAAAAATCACAAAAAAAAAAATTTCCCCCAGAATAAATCCCATGAAAAAAATTACCACTTTTTTCTCAAAATTAATCTCAAGTAAGACTACCGTTATATATTTCTACTCTAAAATCAATCACATGGTTGTTAATTAATGAAAATCACGTGAGACTCTTACATTCTTGATAAAATTTCCACATTAGCCCCTATGATTTATATTATTATTAATCATCAAATTCCATACAAATAAAAGTTTAATTATAGATCAAATTTTATTAAAGAGTGAGCTTTTTTGATATTTAGTCAAATCTAATATTATAGTTAGGTATATTAAAATTTTACAAACTCTCGCAACTAAGTACGGATATTACCACGAGCATCCATAAAAGTAGTGACAAGATCATAAGTCACTGTTATGTAAAACTCATGTCAAACAAGTAACATTAGCAATAAAGAAATAGAAATTAGATTTAATTTCATATTGAAGAAGACCGTCACAAAAATCTCCATGTGATTATTGGTCGAGTAACTAGGCAATAGGCAAGTTACTCAGGTTGGCACTGTAATCATGAATCTCTTGGAGTTAGTTTACGTAGAGGGTTAAGAAAGTGGTATTAAGAAATGTTAAACTGATGTTAACTCTAAACTATGTTTACTTGCAGAATGGTGTTAACATCAATTTGTGCTTACTTAAATTGGTGTTAAGTTGAAATGTTATCCATTTTGGTGTTTAATTACTAGTGGTGTTAACAATTTGAATTAGAGATCATGAGGGCACAACAAAAATCGTGAGATTTAAACACAGGTTTGTCTAATACCAGTAGCAATCGGTGTTAGACAAACCAGTGTTAAAAAACTCTCAACTCGTGTTAATAAAAAAGGAGTTAACCCTCCAAGTAACAAGAGCTAATCCCTCAAAAAGAGGTTAACCCCTCAAGTAAACTAACCCTTAAAGTTTAAATATGGATTTGTCTTACTTTGACATGCTTTATGTGTTATTGATTTACGGAAGAGTTTAATTTTCTATGCAATTTCATTGTGTTTTTAAGCTTTTACATGATTATTCGTAACAAATCTTAATATGTTTATAGAACTTGATATAGTTTGTTTCATGCTGGGTTCACTTTGTGAGTTGTGGAGTATATACTACTCCCTCCTTTGCACGATAACGTTGATTGTTGATCGAATGAACTACCGAAGAGGTCGATAAACATTTCTCCTTACAATTATAAAGGGATTGACATCTTGATCAGGCACATTATCCGTGTTAGCTAACCGACAATGTTCTTAATTTTTTAAAAAGAAAATTAGTTCTTTCTTGAAGATTTAGTGCTACAAATGCAAATGTACTTTAAATTAGCTAATTTCAGTTAAATATAGAGATTAAATGGAATAAGTAACTAATGGATGGGGTTATTCGTACCATCCCATATTTGAATATTAATTAAGTGAACTTCAGTGTTAGCAAGAGATTGAGACTTATTATGTTTCTTTGGCGTCATAGTGGAGATGTTGATGAGAAGAAGGGAAGTATGTGATGTAATCATCCAAGTCTGAATCCGACTCTACTCAAGAAAAATTGGCTTTGACAATTTATTGGATTTGAGTTTCATAAATTCAAGCAACCACCTAAAATATTTAAATTTAAGTTATTAAGTAGTAATTCTCGATTTTTATATTCCATCATTTACTTTCATGAGTTTACGATGGGAGACTAGTTTTGAGGTGTTATAATCTCCCTCACTTAAAATCCTGATGTCCTCGTAAGGATTCGATACTATAAATAGTAGTGGATGTTCCGTCTTATGACACACTCTTTGGCAGTTCCAAGGATAGCCATTTCCTCAACTATAAGGAGTTTAGCTCTGATACCATTTGTAACGACCTGAACCTAAATTCGAGACTAATCGAGAAAAACTAACCTTGACAATTTATTGAATATAAGTCCCATTAACTAAGCAATCACCAAAAGTGCTTAAGTCTAAGTTATTAAGTAGTAATTTTCAATCCTTATAATCTACTGCTCACTTTTATGAATTTATGATGTGGAACTATTTTTAAGGTGTTATATGTGAAGAGTTTTTAATTGAAGTAAGCAAAATAATCAAGGACTACCTTTCTTGGCTTGACTGGATTAATGCCTGCTGGAGATATCCAACATCTCTCTTCTCGCCCTAGGTCTTGGTGAGGCAGAGGGGTGCATCCACAGAAGAGGATACAACAATTGGCTTGTTCGGTAGGCCTTAGCTTGGAGTAGGATTGCTGCTAGCATGTGGTCGAGGATGGCCTAAGAGAGGAAGCAGTAGCAACCAACGCCTATCATGCATGCACCCAAGACAACTGTACGACCAAATTAAATTCTAATTTGTGACAAATTTGATAAGGAAACAGCTTTGGAATTTGGAAGACCAATGTCAATAAACCATTCCCAAGAAAGTGTCACAACACAAAAATTGTCGATAAGAAGTACAAATCTATTGTTAATCTCAATTAGTCAAAGAATCTAAGAAAATTAAGCAATCTCGAAGATCAAACTCTAGTTTGTTGATTTTTCCTTTTTAATAACATTGTAACAATTCAGTTAAAAAAAAAAAAAACATTGTAACAATGACATTCACCTATATATATATATATATAGCAATGACACTGGCTTATGGATTGTTGTGCAACGGCAGGCAAATTATCCGTTACTTCGTCCTCTAGGAAACATTCCGGAGTGCATTTGTTTTTGCTGGTCGTTATTTTAGATGTTTAAATAATCTCTTCAAGCAGCCGTGGCTTATAATTGTTACGGCTGCAACTCACAGGCAAAACCAAATAAGCCCTCATGAGGATTTTCTTATTATCGAGGTATGCGTTTAGCCTCCCAAAAAAAAAAGTTAAGGTATGCATTCCTTTAATTCCTTGTTGGAGCATTTTAAATTTTACTGTCGTTGAGGAGGTACTTATAGCATTATCTTTTAATATGACAACCGTAATTTAATAACTATTATAGCTATTTCCACTTGCCCTCTTGTTTATTAATCGACGCCACTGTAGGTTTCCACTTGCCTTATGTTATATATAATGTAATAACCACTGCATCTTTGTTTTTCTATTTTCTTTTATCGTAAAGACTATAAAGGTGAACTACAAGTTGTGGTTGGTAAAGTTATGTCGACGGATGACCAAAAACTTCGATTCATCACTCCATCCATCCTTTTAAAACTCATCTATCCGACATTGATGACTTAGACACGAGAGGTTACATAAAGTTGCACCACTGTAGTAGTAGCAAAGAATAACACTGCTGTGGTGTTTTTTTTTTAAAGAAAAAATTAACTTCCCTTTTTGTTTCACATTGCAGCATGCGGAGGTACCAATTCCTTCACCAAAAAAAGATGAGATTCTTTTGAAGGTGGAAGCTGCAAGTATAAATCCTCTTGGTTGGAAAATTCAGGACGGAACGTTGCGACCATTTTTACCCAGAAAGTTCCCATTCATCCCAGGTCTTTTTTATTTCTATTTTTCAAATATATATATTTTTTATTTTTTTACTTTTTATTTTTGTAATGCAACTTAATGTTAAAGATATTAATATTATTGTCTACAAGAGTAATGCTATTTGAGATTCTATTTCTATGTGTGACCTTCAAAGTACATTGAGGAAATTCTTCAAGAGAAAAAGTAGCAAAAATGGTGTGACAGAGAAAGAAAATGGTGTAACATGTTACGTAGATTATTAGTTGAATTAATTGATTGAAAATACTTTTATTCATTGCTAATGGACAATCTTATTTCGAATTTGTAATGGTCTTTAGACTCTTTTCTTTATTTCGTGAGGGAAGGAAGATTTCATACTTTGTTTCCTCTTTTACGTATATACCCCGTGTAGTCCAAATATATTTGGGTAAAATAGCTAATATATACAGTAGCTGAAATGAAAACTAAACATGAGGAATACTTAAATCATTTCTCTGATGAATAACATTTTGGTAGCACAGTTTCTGATGTAGCTGGGGAGGTAGTTTCTGTTGGTCCTGGTGTGATCACATTCAAAGAAGGTGACAAAGCATTAACCTGACTTCCAGCTGGTGTAAGTGCTCCATTCTACTCATTTATCATGGTTTTTTCCCCCAATTCTTTTTGCAAGATGTGACTGAGGCATTGTCGGAGTACTAATTTGAAAGTTATCCAAAATTGTTAAATGTTTGAGTCACAATTGTGGAGACGGTCACAATGGGAGCATTATGATGAAGTATCAGTCATCTTCCGGAGAAAATGCCAATATGCCTGTGAATGCAATTGAAGAATAAGAGAATATATAGCATGCGAATTTAAAATGGATTGCGTATTTTCAAAGCTTTTAATGGAATATGCTCATGTGACAACAAATGTGAACCAAACACTTCATATATGTCATGATGTTTGATGTGATAAGATGATGGATTTAAAATCATATAAAATCAAAATCAAAATATTTTCTATGAAATTTTAAGCACATTATATTTTCTATACCATCAATCAAAATAAAAATGGAAAAGAAAATGATGGATGAATACTTGAATCCATCGTAGCGGAAGTGAGGCGGAAATCGCGGAGATCTTCTCAGATCGTGGACTTGCTTCTTCAACTAGAGGCGGTGGCTATGGTGCTTCTAGAGGGTTAAGAGAGTGAAAAGACTTATGGGGGTGGTGATAGATGTGGTCGTTTTCAGGTCCCTCATTGGGCTCTATTTATAATTTTTCTATGATAGGATGTAGAAAATCGAATGCCTGTTTTGCCCTCACCTCTCTGGGGGCCATAACCGCTTAAAATAAAATGTCAATTCTACCCATTACAGAATTCCATTTTTCCAGAAGGTTTTTATGCATTAAATCTCATATCCTAATGAGATGCGAATGATTAATTTACATAATTAGATCACTTTAATAACCGTAAATGTAATGTCTAAACATATGTACATATTTAACGTATAATTCCGTATAATAATATATGTTGGTTCGTATTATAATTCTAATAATCTCCCATTTGAACCATATATATCATTCTTATAATCATACGTTCATATATACCTGAATGAGTTCATTAATACAACATCATAATAAATTGCATATCCACCAATCACGTCCATACTTTGTTAACATACGACAAAAGTTGATTTTCACCATTATAAAGTAGACTAGACCAAACAATGATCACATACACTAACACAAGTAATGACATAGATTTGATATAGGTACATAACATGAAAATTGCATGTTAATGTGATTTACACATGCCTATTTTTAATTGGTCTAAAACTTTATCATACAAGAGATCACATGGCAAGGACTAATGAGTTTAAGGAATGGAAAATTTTATTATTATGCGTATAATCCAAAATATATCTATACATGAAACACCAAAATAGAACAAACTCCTACTGAATTACTGTATTACAAAATAGATACAACACCCATATATACAACATACTCATGAAAAACCTTTGGCATTAACCCTTTAGTGAGCGGGTCTGCAACCATGAAGTTGGTTCCAATGTGCTCAATGGACACCTGTCCACTTTGAACTCTTTCCTTGACCGCTAAATATTTGATATCAATGTACTTCAACCTCGAATAACTTTTGTTGTTATTGGAGTACATCACTGCTGAATTATTGTCATAGTAAAGTCGAAGTGGTCTTTCGACACCATCAATGATCTGTAGTGCTATGACAAAATTTCTAAGCCATACTCCATGATTTGAGGCCTCAAAGCAAGCTATGAATTCTGCTTCCATAGTGGAGGTAGCTATCAAGGTTTGCTTTGCACTCCTCCACGAGATAGTCCCTCCAGCTAGCAGAAAAATGTATCCTGAAGTAGATCTTCGGGTATCCTGACATCCCGCAAAGTCAGAGTCAAAATATCCAAGGATCTCCAAATGATCTGATCTCCTGTATGTGAGCATGAAATCCTTTGTTCTTTGTAGGTAGCGCATAACCCGTTAGGCTGCCTTCCAGTGGTCAGGTTCAGGCTTATTTAAATATCTACCCAACATGTCAACAATGTATGCTAGGTCTGGCTATGTGCAGACTTGAGCATACATCAAACTTCCCATTGCCGATGCATAGGAAATATTTTCCATCTCTTTAGATTCAAACCATTCTTGGGACATTAGTTAAGAGAGAATTTATCTCCCTTAGCCACTGGAATATCTCATGGTTTGCAATTCTCCATGCCAAAATGCCTTAGAATGGTATCAATGTATCTTCTTTATGATAATCCAAGGATACCCCAAGAACGATCTCGTTGTATCTAGATTCCTAATACAAAAGAGGCTTCTCTAAGATCTTTCATTTCAAACTTGCCAGAGAGAAATGTCCTGGTTTCCTAAAGCAAATCATTATCTTTACAGGAAAGGAGGATGTCATCCACATACAAGATCAGGAAAATATATTTTCCCCTAGAAATTTGTGGTATATACAATTATCAACGGGATTTGTCTCAAAACCAAATGAGATAATTACTTGATGAAATTTATAATACCACTATCTTAAAGCTTGCTTTAGTCCATAAATGGCTTTCTTTAGTTTGCAAACCATTTTCTTTGAGTCTCCTAATGCAAAGTTTTATGGTTGCACCATGTAAATTGTTTCATTAATGTTTCCATTAAGAAACGCTGTCTTTACATCCATCTGATATAGCTCCAAGTCAAAATGAGCTACTAAAGCCATTATGGTTCTAAATGAATCCTTAGATGCAACTGGTGAAAATGTCTCTTTATAGTCTATGCCTTTCTTTTGAGTGAATCCCTTAGCAATAAGACGAGCCTTATATTTGTCTACATTACCTTGTGAATCCCGTTTGATTTTAAATATCCATTTACAACCAATAGGCTTTACACCTTCAGGTAATAGGACAATATCCCAAACCTCGTTGTTACTCATGGATTTTATCTCTTCATTCATGTCATTGATCTAGTCTTGATGATGGGAACTCCTCATGGCATGAGTGACCACAATGAGATCCATATCCATTTGGTCTACCTCTAGTTCCTGGAGAAAGATAACATAATCACTAGATATTGCACTTCTCTTTTCTCTACTGGATCTCCTAATGGATGCAAGATCTTGAATATTTTGAGGTTGTTCAGTTTGATTAATGGGAAGATTATCCACATTACTTTTCTCTCTTGATGTTGTTGGAACAACGTTTGAAACAAGAACTTAACCATGTTCAGTGATTTCCTTATGAACACGATTTGGTTCTTCAAATGTAATGTGGCGACTATCACCTTCCAAATCAACATCCTCAAAGAAGTGGGCATTCCTGGTCTCAAAAAATGAGCGAGTCATTGGGCCATAAAAGTTATAACCCTTTGACTTTTCAGAGTATCCTACAAAATAGCAGGTGATTGTCTTAGAGTCCAGTTTTCTTTCAGTAGGCCTGTATGGCCTAGCCTCAGTTGAACATCCCCAGATATGAAAATATTTTAGACTAGGTACCTTATCAGTCCACATTTCATATGGGGTTTTAGGTACTACTTTCGTTTTAACTCGATTGAGAATATATACAGCTATTTTCAATGCTTCTCTCCATAGGGACTCAGGTAGAGAAGTATGACTAATCATACTCCGTACCATATCCTTAAGAGTCCTATTGCGGCGTTCAGCAACATCATTCATGCTTGGTGTCCCAGGCATGGTGTACTGGGGCACTATGCCGCACTCATCTAGAAAAGAAGCAAATGCTCCTAGATGTTATTCTCCTGATCTATCATATCTGCCATAGTACTCACCACCACAGTTAGATCTGATGGCCTTAATCATCTTTCTAAGTTGGTTTTCCACCTTGATCTTCTAGGACTTGAATGCATCTAAAGACTGTGACTTTTCTTGAAGGAGAAATAGATACCTGTATCTAGAGTAATCGTCCATGAACGTAATAAAGTATTGTTGCCCATTCCAGGAAGCCGTAGGGAATGAACCACAGATATCCGTATGTATTAGTTCTAAAACTTCTATAGCTTTAGTGTTATCTACACCTCTCTTATTTGTTCTTTTCCCTTTTAAACAGTCTACACGATATCAAAATCCACGTAATTAAGGGAATCAAGAATTCCATTCGAAATAAGCCTATTAATTCTCTGTTTAGAGATATGGCCTAAACGCTTATGCCATAGTAAAGTAGAATTCTCTTAAGTTATTTTACACTTTGTACCACTCAAAGTTGTATTGAAGGTTTCTAAATTTGAGGAAAACGTATGCAGCATATATAATTTATCACCAACATATAAAAAATCAGAACCAACTAAATTTGAATTAAGAAACAACTGAAATTATATCTTCAAATGAACAAAAATAACCAAATTTGTCCAATAGATAAAAAGAAACTAAATTCCGTCTAAACTACAATACAACGAATGTTTCTTTCAAATCTAATTGATAACCGGTAATCAGTGATAGCCTAAAATCTGCAGTGGCTTCTACCTCCACCTTCTTGCTGTCGCCCACATAGATGTATCTTTCACCATCACTTAGCATTTGGCAACTTTGCACAGACACACTAATGTGAATAGTAGTTCCCGAATCTATCCTCCAAATGTCTGAGGGTACAGAAGCATAATTAACTTCTGAATAAACCAAAGAAAGTGATGTACTTTTCTTTCACACCAAGTGTGATATTTGGTACAATCCTTCTTCACATGTCCTTCTCCCTTGCAGAAGAAGCAGGATGCTTTAGGCTTCTTCTGACTCCCTTTGGAAGAGGATGAACTGGCAGCAGTTGTATCCTTAGTCGGCTTCTTTTTGGGCCCAAAAATCAGATGAGTACTTTCTGGTTTGTCCTGTTTGAGTCTCTCTTCCTCTTGCACACAATGAGAAATGAGCTCGTTAAGAATCCACTTCTCCCTTTGGCAGTTATAGCTGACCTTAAATTGTCCATATTGTGTAGGAAGGGAAAGCAAAATTAAGTGCATGAGGAGGTCATCTGACAACTCCATGTGCCTTTAGTTTTGAGGCTAAATTGGACATTTCCATAATATGCTCCCTTATGTTTCTAGTGCCCCTGTACTTAAGTGAGACAAGTTTGCTAGGGAGATTACTTGTCTCAGCTTTCTTACTCTTAGCAAATCTTTTCTCAATCTCATCAAGGAATTTCTTAGAATTTAATTCCTCTGAGATAGCACCCCTAAAGTTTTCTAGAATAGCACGTTTCATGATCATTAGACACATGCAATTTGATCGCTCCCACCTCTCAAAGTTCTTTATTTCCTTAGAAGAACTCTTATCCATAAGAGGGGAGGGAGGATTAACCCAAAATGCATAGTTTAGATCCATGCATCGTAGAATAATAAGGACACTTTCTTTTCAGAATATAAAATTAGATCCATTTAGTTCTGGAATAGAATTCAGGTTGGCAGTTTTGGCAGACATAGAGGAGTTAAATTGGAAAAACAAAGGAAATAAACCAAATACATGCTCAGAATTAGGTAACTCAACAATACAATTATTAATATTTAGTCTTTGGACAATAAACATTAATATTGTAAAGGACAGTCTTAAGAATGATAAATAGCTATTGAAAACAATCATGTAAGTAATTAAGCTATCTTTGGATAACTTAACTACCCACTTGAAATCTAATAATTCAATAGGATATTTATCATTAAATGTGTACATATGCATTCAGTCATGAGGTGGCTCACCTTTGGGTTAAGCTCCCTACACAGGAATACAACGTACATAGTCGCTTTAATGTTTCAAATAAATTGGCACAGGAAGTAACCTGCTTTGGCAAGAATTACTAAATGTGATAGAGTACTTAATACATTAAAACCATCTACTAATGTTTACACCAAAAATTTTTATGACAATTTTATCCCAAAATCACTCTAGTACCGATACTTAAGATTGGTATTGGTACTAGACTGAGTAGTACCGGTACTTCATGAGTACTGAACTGATCCTAAGATCATATCCAGTATCCTATATGTATCGGTACTCGTGATGAGTACCGGTACTCCACGATATTGGACCGGTCCTAGGTCGCAGTCAGTTTCACATGAGTAGCAGTACTCATATGATACCGGCAATGTCTCAGGACGTCACCAGTATCCCATATGTACCGGTACTCCTTCGATATTGATGGCGCTTCTTTAAGTTCAACCAATATCCAAAGTGTACTAATACTCATGATGAGTATCGGTACTCCATCGATACTGGTGGTGTACGGGGAGTCCCCGATGGGTACCCGTACCTTACCAGTATCGACACTCATCTTGAGTACCAGTACCGGACTGATCACGGCCTGATTCCAAGGTGGTGATCTGAAGTCGGGATTTGGGGAAAACACCCCAAATCACGATTTCAATCGAAAAACTCAACTTGATTATCAAACATGGGATATAAATGAACATGAAAACCTAAAAACAAACATTAGTGGGCATTGATTCATCAAGATGGGATTGAATCAATCCAAAAACTAATCGAAGAACAATCCCCCAAAAACAGAATGGAAAATTATTTTTCTTAAAATCCGATTCATTTAGGCAATGATATAGCGAATAGAAAGAGGTTCTGATACCACTTGACGGATTTAAAATAGTATAAAATCAAAATCGAAAGATTTTCTACGAAATCCCAAGAACATTCTATTCCTTATACCATCAACCAAATAAAAACGAAAAAGGAAATAATGGATGGATACCTGTAACGAGCGCGTGCCCCAGACGCCTTTTAAGACGTCTGGGAGGTGGCCCAGACGTCTGTCAAGACGTCTGGGATCACATCCAGACGTCTGACCAGACGTCCGGGATAGTTTACAGACATCTGGCAAACAGTTATGCTCGCACGGGATATTCGTCTGCGCGCCTGTGCGCGCAGACATGCGATTCTGCCCTTTTTCTCTGCGGCTGCAGGCGGCTGCGACCGCCTTCTCTCTCCTCTCCGCGCGGCGTTAAAAGGGGGGGTGCGCCTCCCCTCCCGTCTCCACCATCTTCCTCCTTCTTCTCCTGCCTGTGCGCGAGAGCGAGCGGACGCGAGGGCGCAGCGGCAGCGGCAGCCGCAGTGAGCGCGGAGGAGCTGCGGCGTGCGAAGGCGGGGCTCTGCCGTGAGGGCGAGCTCGCCAGGAGCGGCTTGGCCGGCCGGCGGAGGGCGCAGGGGGCGCAGAGCGTCACGGAGAGGGACCTGCTGCGGGCGGAGCAGCGTACGTGCGAGGTGCGACGCGGGCGGCGTCGCGAGCGGAGGCCGAGCAGGGCTCTGATTCTGGAAAAATTTCCAGAATCAGACGTCTAGATTGATATCCAGACGGCAAGGTCGACGTCTGTGAGATCATACAGACGTCTGAAAGGTGAGTTTCCGCTTTCTTCTTCGTTTTTGTCGACTGACCGTACTGAGGGAGGGGGGTTGGCTGTGCGCAGGTTCTCTGATTCGTCATCTTTGCGAATCAGACGTCTGGAAGTTGTACCAGACGGTGGGAGTGACCTCCAGACGTCCGGAGTGACCATCGGACGTCTAGGATCTAGGAAAGACATCCCTGCAGACTTCTGGACGTCCGGGGAACCAAGCCGAACAGGTAATTCTCTGATCCACCGTTTAAGACGTCTGGAAGGAGTTCCAGACGTCTGATTTTGCACAGTATCGTCTTTCTCGACCCGTTTAGGGCCCGTTTGGGCTCCGTTTTCCGCGATTCGAGTTGCGTTCGTTTCAGAATTAATTCCTCTACCCGCCTACAGTAGCTATACCCTGTTTTGAGACTCTCCTTGTGTTTGATCCTTGTGATAGGACCTCGTTCGGTTGCAGTCTTGAGAGTCACGGAGGCGCGCGGGATTCCCGATCACGCCCCCATTACTCCCGTTGTACCTGGTAGAGTGGCTTTAAGTATTAATAAAATCTGTTAAAGTATGGAACCATAACTAGAACCTAGGGCATTGCATGAATCCTAGGAATGAGAAACATATGGAATGATAGCTCCTAGGTGTTGCATGAATCCTAGAGCCGGAAAACTAGATTGTATGATAGATCCTAGGATATGGCATGAATCCTAGGGTGGAAAAACTAGTGGAATGTATATTACTGCAGTCTTGGAAAATTGGAAAGGAATATATAAAGCTGCCTGTAAAATTAATTAACAGCTGCCTGTTACGAATAAAGAAACATGTTTGAGATCATGGATTTTGAGAATGTGAATCTGGAAAGTGAAACATATGATGTTCTAAGATAAAGAGCTGGAACCCTACGGGGAATTAGGAGTGGAACTCCTGGAAAGAAAAAGGAATGGAACTGAGATGTAGTTTGTACTGTCTCTTGGGTACGCAGTACCAAGGGAAGTACCTGTACCTGTTTAGTGCAGAGTGGGGCCAGCCGCCCCAGGGACCCGGGGTTAGGATTGGCCGCTCTGTACCGACTTGTTGGCCCTCGTGTACGTAGTACCGAGGAGAGCTAGTAGTGTTAGGAGAGTACTAGCTACCCCACGGGCCCCGGGGTTCTGCTAGCCTCCTTCACCGACTTGTTAGGCCCACTAGGGCAAACCAGGGTAGTCAGGCGAGGGTGCGCGGACTGTGGAGGGGCAAGGCCCCGGTTTGGTTACTGTAGAGGGGTTGGACCCCTGTTTCTGAGAGGGCTCTGCCCTGGTTCCGTGCTGTGCTTTGGGCGCACCCGTTAACGGAAACGACTGACCGCGTGCCAGTGCGGGCTAGCTACCTGTGCGTTTATCGCGCGTGCCGTAGTCACCGTTACGTCTGTCAGTGACCTTGGGGTGGTTGACTGAGGGTAGGATCACCACGGGGGACTCTCCCGGCCAGGAGAGCACCACGTGCTACTTCTACTTTTGGAAAAGACTGCAATCAAGATCGTCCCACAAGGACATCCGAGATCAAGTAAAGGATCTGAGAAGTAAACGAAATAGTAAGAAAAATTGAAAGATGTAATTGAAGGAAGTAATAGAACATAACAGCTACTGTACACTCTACTGTTGCCTTTAGTTAGTTTGCCACTCTACTCAGCGTTTTGCTGACGTGTTACACTCGTTACCTTTTTCAGGACCAGGTGTTGAGCAGCCAGGGTCGGCGGCTGCAGAGGACGCTGGGCCGAGTAGGGTCCAGTAGAGTTACCACAGCTTTGCACCCCTTTTTGTTTCTGTTCTAGTGAGTAGTTTCTGTTTCCGCTGTACCTTCTTTACCTGCAGTTTTGTTATATGATAAATGTTGTTTTACTGTTGTGGTGGTGCCTACTGTAGTAGTTTCTTTCCTTACTGCTGTACTTTCTTACTGTTAGTTATATTCATACTGAATGTGGTTTATTTTACTGTCTTTTGGTTACTTCCTCGTTGGACGACTGGGTCTTGGGATTAGTCGAGTCGGTCCGGTTCTCGTGTCTCGTAGGGACTCGGGAATCGGGTCGTTACAATACCTGAGTCCATCGCAGCGGAAGCAAGACGTTGATCGCGGAGATCCTCTAGGACCGTAGGCTTCTTCTCCAACGAGAGGCGGTGGCTATGGTGCTTCCAGAGGGTTGAGAGAGCGAAAAGACTTATGGGGGTGGTGGTAGACGTGATTGTACTTGGGTTCCCTATTGGGTTCTATTTATAACTTTTCTACAATGGGATACAGAAAATTGAATGTCCGTTTTGCCCTCACCCC
The DNA here is from genome assembly GCA_037157565.1 of Thalassia testudinum. Classification (NCBI taxonomy): domain Eukaryota; kingdom Viridiplantae; phylum Streptophyta; class Magnoliopsida; order Alismatales; family Hydrocharitaceae; genus Thalassia; species Thalassia testudinum. The sequence continues at coordinate 96,325,002 of JAZHRO010000039.1, read as the reverse complement.
TTTAGGGATCATAGCCGCTTAAAATAAAATGTCAATTTCACCCATCATGGAATTCCATTTTTCTCATAAGATTTCTATGTATTAAATCTCATATACTAATGAGATGCGAATAATTAATTTACATAATTAGACCACTTTAATAATCGTAAATATGATGATTAAAAATATGTACATATTTAACGTATAATTCCGTATAATAATATAGGTTGATTCGTATTATGATTCTAACAACAGATCCACAGGAAACTTCTAGCTAAGGCAATCTATCAACCTTTATTATGTCCAAAATGAAAAGGGAGGCTTATCCCGATCTATACCGAAGCAGTTGGAACATAGCTTGCCACTGAAATAGTGAAGATTGCCTACTCAAGAAGTACATAATATTTTTGGAAAGTAAGATCTACACATAATATGTTGTGGGAAGATGAAGGTACGTTTATATGAAGGATGTGGATATAAACATGTAAAAATTAATGTATTTTGTAACATTTTTTTTTAAAGGATATTTTGCAACATGTTGATGTGATGTATCAATGTAAAATTACTCAAAATTACTTTTTATCATTATAAAATCACTCTATGGTCATTTTAATCAATATAAAATCACCATGAATCATGTACTACTAAATGTAAAATCATCCAAAATGACTTTACACTGATTCAAAATCACTTTATTATTATTTTGTATCAGTGTAAATTAAATCACCTATAATTATTTTATACCGATGTAAAATTACTTTACACTGATGTACCACGTTAGCATGTTACTAAATACATTGTATGATACATTTTTCTATATTTTGACTTATAAGAAAAGGTTTAATACTAACCCGAACAGGTAAGATGTTTAAAATATATATGTTCAGATAATCACCTGGTGTCATTTTACTCTCACAAAAAGAAAGAAAGAAAGAAAGATAAAGAAAGAACATGGAGTCATCTTGCATGGTCCATTTTTAAGAGTAGATTTTGGATTCTAATTAATAGATTTCCCAAGACACATGAACCTTTTTTTGTTCACTAGTCTTGCATGCAAGGAACCATTTTATGCATAAACTCATTACTTATGCGTGAACCAATTTAATTACAGTGAAATTCACGACTTGTAATCGGCATTAATTTGCTGCAATTTGCAGACTGGAGGTGGCCTTGCCGAGTATGTTGTGGCACCTGTAAACTCGACCGGGCAGAGCCCACCTGAACTCCCTGCAGCCGAGAGCAGTGGGTTGTGCGTAGCCGGCATGACTGCCCTTCAATCCCTCCAAGCTATCGGAACAAAGTTTGATGGTAGCGGCAAGCCAGCGAATGTGCTGATCACTACAGCCTCTGGTGGGGTTGGACACTACGCCGTCCAACTAGCAAAGCTTGGGAATCTCCACGTGACTGCTACCTGTGGAGCCCGTAATATAGGGCTGGTCAAGAGCCTTGGAGCTGACGAGGTGCTCGACTACAAGACTCACGAGGGTGCAACCTTGAAGAGCCCCTCGGGGAAGAAGTATGATGGGGTGATTCATTGCGCCACTGGTATCTCTTGGTCAACCTTCGAGCCTAATCTTGCACCAGCAGGTAAGGTGATAGACATAACACCAACTGTAGCGTCCATGCTCACGTCTGCAATCAAGAAGCTCACGTTCTCGAAGAAGCAGCTGGTGCCCTTGGTCGTGTCGGTCAACAGGGAAGATCTAGAGTTCCTTGCTGGGTTGGCGAAGGATGGGAAGATCAAGACGGTGATCGATTCGTGGCACCCTCTGAGCAAGGCTGAGGAAGCTTGGACGAGGATCATGAAGGGGCATGCAACTGGCAAAGTGGTCGTCGAGATGAACAGAAATGAATAGAGTGTTCCCTGCATGGGTTAGTTTATATATATATATATATAGGTTGGGAAAAATAACAGATTCGATAGCGTATGAGATGTTTGTTATGTGGAAAGTGCATGGCAAAAGCTATTGGTTGACTATGTTTAGCTTGGACTTGTGCTTGGCGTGTTGCGTATAATGCATGGTTTTCTTTATTTGTATTATTTCAATTATATGCAGATGCGTCTGGTTCTCAGTTACATCGTTTCAAGGTATTTTCATATGCTTATTGTGACATCCCATTTTCGTTTCTCTAATTCATTTAATGTTCTTTTGGTCATTGTTTGGATGTGAGGTAAGTAGGTAGAGTGTGACATGGGTAAAATGAGTAGTAACGACATCATGTTTATAGTGAATTACGATATATATAAGAATAGCTATTCAAGTGGGATAAAATTTACCCTATATTTAAATAAATCTCTTCTATCATACAAATTATACTATTTAGGTGGGATGAGGAAGCTTGGACGAGGATCATGAAGGGGCATGCAACTGGCAAAGTGGTCGTCGAGATGAACAGAGAAGAATAGAGTGTTCCAATTTGGTTCCCTGATTGGGTAAGTTTACCGGTATATATATAGCTAGGTTGGGAAAAATAAGAGATTCGATAGCGTATGAGATGTTTGGTTATGTGGAAAGTGCGTGGCAAAAGCTATTGCTTGACTATGTTTAGCTTGAACTTGTGCTTGGCGTGTTACGTATAATGCATGGTTTTCTTTATTTGTATTATTTCAATTATATGCAGATGCGTCTGGTTCTCAGTTACATCGTTTCAAGGTATTTTCAGATGCCTGTTGTGACATCCCATTTTCGTTTCTCTAATTCATTTAATGTTCTTTTAGGGGTTGTTTGAGTGGATATAGTTGACGTGTCATAGGTAAAATGAATAGTAATGAGATGTATTTGTAACGTAGGTTACAATATATACAAGATGGCCTAAGTGACGGTTGTATGGAGGTGAGTAAAGTGAATGTTAACGATACGAGTAATCAAAGTAAACTGTACAAGAATCTACGCATGTAGGATAAATCATTTTTATCCTACAAATTATGCTATTCAAGTGGGATAAAATTTACCTCACATTCAAATAAAGTCTTTCATTCCTATTATTCCTCCTTTTTTTTAGATAGCCCTTCTTCCTTTTGCATCCTACTCCCTCAGTAATAGAGACCGCAAAAAATTCCAGGAATCAATGGCAAGGAAAATAGCGCTGGCCTCGACCTACCTTAAAACTCCAAAGAGTCCTTGAAAGAAATGTCCACAATAACAACTTCCAGTTTGAGAATGAAGAACATTCGTGTAAAAGAAAATTGCATTTCATCCTAAATACGTCAGAACATTATATCAAATATCAACTGCAAGTAATACCACACAACCTCCCAAATCAAAACCAAACTCACTGCAGACCATGAGAAGACCACAACTTCCCTGGTCTAAAAGGTAAGCTGCAAGGGTGTCATAAAAAAAAAAAAAAAGAAAGAGAAAAAAAGGGTGTCATAAAATCCCCCTGAATAGGTTACCTCTAGAGTATGGTTGGATGTGAGCCAGATCGATATTGTTGCTTATTTCGTTTAATATGGAGGTTTCAAGAGATATCAAATCGAGATTTTTACATGAATGTCATTTAAATCCCACTTCTATACCTGAAAAACTTGTCTCACTCATATATATCAATGCCACTCGATTGTTGAAAATGTTGGAATTGGACTCAATATTAAATCTTTTTATATTTAAGATCCGATGGATTCATTTCCTTCCTCCCTCCATCATTTTCTTCCTCCAAGAAGCAAGTAAACACATCAAGCGAACTAATGCATTCATTAAATAGAGAATTGAAGTACATACATGATAATCACAAAAATTCATAATTGTGGCCCAATAAGGTGAAATGAGAGAGTAGAGAATCAAATTCATAGAGTTGTCCCCAATAGTCCCTTGTCCCTCGCGTGTCCAACAGCTATTGTGGGAATTGTAGAGCAAGATCGATGTGTTTCCACGTGTTTGATGGGGGTGGTGCAAACTTTTTAAGGTATCAAACACGTGCTCACTGTCAAGAAGAATCTAATTTAAAGGGAATTCCAAAGTTTGAGGTGTTGATGAAAATGGTGGACCTACTCAACAATAGAAGGTTCACCAATTTCTCGTGACATCGTGGAAGCTTAAAAGTATAGGCATTTAAAAAATAGAGGGTTGACAAATATGTATTTGTCTTCATTATTTTTGTATTTACATATATATCATTTATATTTAGGGATATTCCTAAAAATTGTTGATATATTATCATGTATACCTTTTCTAAAATAAGAAATTAAAAATTAAAGAATTTTTACACAAAACCCCTTAACATCTTTCTCCCTTCCTCCAAAACCCCCCTCCGCCACCATTCATCCTTCTTGACTTCCTCTTCCCTCTAAATCCTCTCCTTCCCTATCTCCTCCTTGACCACCATGAGGTCGGTGTCCAATGGTAGCAGGTCGCTCTCCTAGATCCAACTCGCAACCAGCCCTATCAAGGAGGAGGAATCGAGGGTGTTGCTCCTACCGATCACGGTGGCGGAGTCTGTTAGCTCCTTGTCGTCCTCGACGTTGCTGCGGCAGTTGGATAAGGAGCCAGAGGAGAAGGATGAGGAGAGGGAGAAGGCAAGGGAGGAGAATTCATAGGAGAGGAGCTCCTCCTCAATGACGTTGGCGCGAGAGGTGAGGATGTGGGAGAGCTCATCCTTGAGGCGATCCATAGCAAGCTAGAGGGAGGTGCACCTTCGGGAGCCTTTGACCACGCATATCTGACAAACTTTGTTGATCGACCTTGCCAAGGTAGCGCCTGACCTCCTTGTTGACCTACAAGATGGGGAGGAGAGAGGGAGAAGGTGTGTGGCGATGGAGAATGATAAGCGAGAAATTCGTGCGAGAAAAAATGATTTAGGGTCGTTGCGTTGAGAAAATCCGCTATCAAATAACTTAACCGAAACTCTGGTAAGTTCCAGGTCGAACACGAGGTGGCTTCGTTCGCTTTTTGAAATCCGCATTGATTTATTTATTTTGGTGATTTTTTTTGCTTTTGTAATTTCTTTTTGTATTTTCTATCTAGCAAGAAATCAGATCAGAATATTTCTAACTACTCTACTCGATTCTACTTGCAAAAAAATAAAGAGAGAGAGAGAGACAGAGAGAAATTACTTCTATATAAATCTAATCAAATGTTTATTACAAACTATTTGTTACAAAACTACTGTGGGAAATTGAAATCTAAACTAGAAAGCAGTAAAGAGATAGGGGAAGAGAAGTTATCCTCTTCGAAAGCTACTTGGAGGATGAGCCAGTCGAACGATGCCTGGAAGAAGAGGAACAGAGATGAAGGGAGACAAAGGAAGGAGGACGAAGCTGGATGAATCAAGGATGAGGCAAGACGTCATTGTCATGGGATCCACTTCCGGAATGAGGGGTCAGAGGATAGCTGGCGGGAGCTCCATGAAGGGGATGAGAAATAGGGATTACAAAATTTTTGTTTTATATCTAGTGGAGCAACCCGTAGCTTGGGAGTGCTAGAATGAGCTTGAGAACAGTTGTTCTTAGCTCTTAGGAGAAGTGAGATGAGAAGGAAGGGATGAAGAACATGGAGGGGGTGTAGGGGCCCTTTTATAGTGATGGAAAAAGTGAAATTTGGTCATGGATTTAATGTCGCATGCATCCGTTGGTAAAGGCAAATGCAGCTATTTGCGTGAAGAGGAAGGAGAGTCCTTGAATCTTGATCGCACGACCATAGATCGTGCAGCTGCTAATCGCGTGAAGACTGCTTCACATTGCGCTTCAACCGTTTCAGATTGCGCGTAGATGGACGGCTGAGATCGTGAATGGACAACTTAACTGCATCTCTGCTTCCCGCGTGTCAGATTACAAGTGGGATCCCACGTGATCATGCGCGTATGCGCATCGCGCGAATCCAACACACACGTGTTGAAGTTGGTGCTGTTCGATGAGGATCCGACGACCCAATTTAGGCTGCACTCCTGCACGGTGAATTAGAGAGGCGCGCAAGGTTTCGAACTCGCGACCTCCCTTGGAGATAAGGTGCTCCACCAATATGCCAAGGCTCCTTTGTCAAAAATACAACCCCATGATGGGGTGACGTGGTTGTTCCGTGGTCGGTCGATTTCGATCTGACAGGCCTGATTGCATGAGGACCTCCCCTTTGGATGTGAAGGCAATGCCCATGGCTCTTCTCAGTAGTGGGATGCAAATCCAACAACTGAGATTGGTTGCTCAGCTGAAGAGGGAAGGCTTTGGGCATGGCTGGGCATCCATAGAGGGCTGTGATGGTGCCACATGGCGCCATCACAGCCGTTCATCATCAATTGCTCGTAGAGGATGTTACGAGTATCTGATCGGATCGATTTTTGCACCGTTGGGCTACAATCGTCGATTTAGATCCATCTGTATGATTGAATTCTTCATATGAAGCCCCAAAAAATAATGCCTTGTGCCCTAGCCATTAAAATAGAAGAATTAGTATACATTTTATACAATCTACTCTAAATGCATGATGATGCATGTTATGCAATATTTACAATGTTAAATGCAACTGTAAGCCTAAGAACTTACATAAATAAGCATCTTAAGGTAGATATATGTGTTTACACCACACCCCTATGCCTATTTTTAGCTAGTCCCTAGCAAAATTAAACTAAATGCTAGTTATAGACAAGAATTAAGATCTGATTACTTAGGCACTTTTAGTTAACAACCATAAGAAATTTCAACTAAGGACTTAAACTTTAAAGACTCAATAATGCCCGGGTGCCTGCCAAAATGCAGACCGCCCAAGTCCTCGCCTTATTTCAAAAGCAAATACATCTTTTTCCTTTGTTTTCTTCTTTTCTAAGTTTTTTGGATTTTTGAGTTGGGAGTTTCAGGGTAGCTTTCTATGACTACCCAATCCACCCAAGACTCGAAAGGAACTGTAAATACTAAGCATCTTAGTGTTAAAATTATGATAGACTTACTAAATGACAAGTAGAACGGACTTCAGAAAAATTCTGCCTAAAGGTGAATTCATTTGACCGGTAGCTTTCTTCATACTTTTTTTATGTGGGGTCAACACAAGAGTGAACCCAGTATATATCTCCCTCGATTATTCTACTTCCTCTCTTCTTCCTTAAGTGTGTGGGAATTTTTTTTTGTGCATTTTGTGAGCTGGGCTCTGGACAATCGGCCAATGAGGTGTCAAACCTACAACTTTCAGTCATACTCGTGCGGCGAAGTGTGGCTTATTTATTTATTTTTTTCTACCTTTTTTTTCTTTTTTTTTGAGTAGGTGGCTCCTTAATCTAAGATTTACCTAAAGGCAACGATCAAAGAGAATGGGTCGCATGGTTGGGTTTTGGACAATCGGCTAATGGGGCGTCAAACCCACGACAACTTACAAGCCAAACCACTCTAGAAAGTTCATTAATTACGTAATTTCTGTTAGAACCATCGAGAAGTGAGTCATTGAAAATAATGTGCAGATGCTTAGACTATGAGTCCTCTCAAGTCAGAGGGCGGGTTGATAAGTCACATACTTATCACCTGTTGAACGTTACGAATCGCTACGCTAACTTGTTTGGTTTTGGAAAACCTGTCGTTGTAGCTCGAAAGCGAAGAATTCGTGTTCAACAAATAAAATTTATACCAAAATTGAAATTCTGGGTCGAACACAGGGAGGCGGACGTTTGATTTAAAAATTATGCGTTTCTTTTTATTTTTCACGAAGTAATTCAATTTAAAACTATCTAATTAGTTACAATAAATAGAAGAGAGAGAGGGTAAGAGAGAGAGACTATTACACATAGAAATCAAAATGAGATGTAGAATAAATAGAGAATTTATCATTAGGGGAATTTATTCATTACAACTAGAAAGCATAAAACAATTACACTAGAAAGCGATAAATTTACTCTAGAAAGCATTAAAAGAATGGAGGGAGAAATGTCCTCATCGACGATTGCTTGGAGGACGAGCAAAACTACACTAGAAAGCAGTAAATCTATATTAGAAAGCAGTAAAAAGAATAGGGAGAGAGAAATCCTCTTCAACGGTTGCTTGGAGGACGAGCCGGACGGGACGACGCCTAGACGAAGGAGAACGAAGCAGGACGAAGGAGGACGAAGCAGAAGAACGGGAACGGAGCAGCACGCCATCGTCGTCGCGGGATCCACTTCTGAAGGGGGATGAAAATTTGGACTTTATCTCACAAGAAGCATCCCGGGTGTGGGACAAGCTTCTCTTGAGCTTTGAAGGGGAAGAGAAGAGAAGGAAGGGATGAGAATTTCGTATGGAGGGGGTCTCCTTTAATAGTTGCAAGGAGTGGGGGGAAAATGGACATTACAACTTCAAAATAATAAATGAGGGGTCTTTAGTGACAGATAAATTCGTCACTAAAGCCCCCAACGTGGGCGTAGCTTCCACGCCCATGCACTCCCGCTCAGCTGCTCGCGCGTGCAACGCTTGCGCACGTTCAGCGATCCTCAGCCGTCCGATCGCGAGATCGGACGGCTTAAGTCGCGCCTTCACCCGCTGCGCTGCGCGCTTGCGCGCGCGTACGATCGCGCGTATTCGCCATGAGTGTAATAGCGCGTCAACGCTATCGGGCGTGCGCAGCCGTTGGATCGCAATCTGACGCTCCACGCGCCTGCTCGCTTGCGCCTGATTTGAGGCTCACGGGACTCGATCCCGCGACCTCTGCTTCGCCCGCAACTTCATCTCCGTTGCGCTACACGGTCGAAAAGGTCGCGCGGATGATTTTAAAGAGCCGTGTCCACAGCCGTTGGATCGAGATCCAACGGCGGAGAGGGGGCGGGTGTGTGGTCATCATAGAATGTAAGCGGCCATTTGGGCGGCCGAGATGGTGCCACATGGCGCCATCTTGGCCGTCCATCTTCTGGAAGTTGTAGATGGTGCCTCGGATGTCGGATTAACTCGAGTTTTGTGTCGTTGAGCTGCGATCGTCGATCCGAATTCATCCGTGCGGTCGGATTTGTCATTTGAAGTGCAGATTTGCACCATCCTGGCCCTTGATCTTCTAGGATTCCTCAGTCACTATCTGATGCTATGGATGCCTGATTAGGGCGATCTTGGAGTCGTTGAACACCAATCGTCGCCCTGATCACATCCATACAGTTGGATCTTTTATCCGAGGCCCCGATAAAATGTTTGCCCTATCCAAGCACATAAAATGAGACAATTAACCTCCATTTTATTCAAACTACTCTAAATGCAAGATAGTGCATGTTATGCAATATTTATATCATGAAATGCAATCCTATGCTTAAGAACATGCATAAATATACATTTTAAGTAGTGTAAATGTGTTTACATCATACCCCCATGCCTATCTTTTGCTAGTCCCTAGCAAAAACTATATGCTATTTATAAAAGAATTAGGTTGGATTATTTGGACCTGAGTTATTTTCAATCATTAAGAAATTGTCTACTTAGGAACTGAACTTTCAAAGACACAACAGTGCCCGGGTATCAGCCAAAATATAGACCGCCTCAAGCCCTCGCCTTATTAAAAGAAAAATTTCTTTTTCTCTTTTTCTCTTTTCTAATTTTTTTTTTTGGATTTTCAAATTTTAGGGTTTAAGAGTGGCTTTCTACGGCCATTCAACTCACCCAAGATTTGATGAGAACCCTAAGTTTTAAGCATCTTATTGTGATTGTGATAGATTCGTTGACTGGCAATTAAAACGGACTTCGGATTTCTACGCCTCTAGGTGACCTCAAAATGACTTATGCCTAAAGGTGTATCTTTACAACCGGTAGCTTTCTCCCTACTTTTATTTTTTTACGGGGTCAACACAAGGGTGAATCCAGTGTATATCTCCCCGGTTTATTCTATATCTCCACTTCTTCCTAAGTGTTTTGGAAATTTTTAGTGCATTTACTGAGCTGAGTTTTGGACAACCGGTCAATGAGCTGTTACCATTGACAACTTGCCAGCCATACTCGTGCGACGAAGTGTGGCTTATTTTTTTTTGTTCTTTTCTCCTTTTCTTTTTGATTTTTTTTTTCTTCTTGTTATTTTTTTTTTTTAAGTAGGTAGCTTCCCTGGTCTAAGATTTACCTAAGGGTAGGAAAATGAGAAAGGTCCAGTGACTGGGCTCTGGATAACCTACCTATGGGCTGTTACCCATGATAACTTGCCAACCATATCACCCTAGAAGGTTCATTAGCTACCCAAATTCCGTTAGAATTGCCGAACAACGAGTCAGTGCAAAGAAAGTGTGTAGATGCTTAAAACTCAGAAATTCCCTCAAATCAGAGGGTGGGTTGATAAGTCATGTACTTATCACCCAAACTTATTTATTCAAATTATAATAGAATTAAGATGGCGAGGACTCAAAGACAAATCCACATTTTAGTGGATACACAAGCTAATTAAGTCCAAAGACCTGAAGGGTCTTTGTGTTCAGATCTTAATGTAGTATTTCCTAAGATTGAAAATTTTCTTAAACCTAAATTCCCTTCCCTAATTCTGAATTTTTTTTTTAATAAAAGAAAATAAAACAAATCTGCGGAGCTGACGAATGAATTCATAGATAAATATCCACCTCCCCATGCCTATCTAATGTAATGTCCTCATTGTATTAAAAAGACATAAAACAGAATGAAAAAGCGAAGAAAGCACCTGAATTGTGTGATGTCAGGTCCGTTCCGAGATGAAAATTAAAAAGAACTGTATATGTGCTGAGTTTAGTGCCTTCAACTAGGCACACTATATAAAGAAAAGCAATGAAGAATTCACAAGTGTAGGTCAGAATTAGAATAAACAGAAGAATCTTTTGACCTAACAACAGTGGTCCACAGATGTGGACCAGATTGTGGTGCAGACCCATTCCCCATAATCGAGAATATCTTAGGTTCTGGATAAAAATTACCCAAAACCTAAAATCAGAATGCAAGCGGGGTCGGGCCTGCGATTTATGAGGATGCAACCCAAGACAAAAAAATCGGGTTACAGAGAATTGAAGCTCAAAAGGATAATCGTTGAATGTGTGCTTGAGTTGAACATCCTCGAAACAATTGTCGTAAGGGTTCTGATTTGATGATTTTAGCTTAAAAGGAACCCTTCGACACAATCTTCGATTTCCTCCAAAATTAACTTCCTAAATCAAAACTTCCCAGCTGCTATCCTCCTCATTCAGCATATCAAATTCCAGGACCTCTTGCATGTTAATCATCCCGTCTGAAATCTCCAAGTCTTAATGATGTGGCAGAATCAAAATTGACTTGGGTCTAATTATCTCAGAAACAGAATTATCGATAAGCTCAATGGGGTGTAACTGATAATCAGGGCATTGAATTGATTCATCCAGAAAATGTAATCCTGGATCTGTAATGTGTGCCCCAAGATCAGTTTCCTCAGTTATTGACCTATCAAATGATCTATCAGATTCCTCAGGCCCAATCGTCTCACAGAAATCGTGTTCAGAAAACTCGCGTGAGACTTCGCAATTTGAATCTTCACCATCAAAGAAATCAGTATCCGTATCAATGTATGTCCTAAAATCAGTTGTCACTTTCTGTTCCAAGGAGGCATACGTTTCCTCGTAACCCGGCTCAGGGATATCAGGTGAAGAAATCAGATCATCCTTAATTGGTTGCTTTAATTCAATCTGGTTAGCCTCATAACATGTGTCCCCCCCAACAGGTGCCTGAGTGGGTTCTGTCATTGGCTTTCCTGAAGAGGGTTCATCTTGGGAATTATCCCAAGATTAAATCAAAGCAACCACGAATCTCATCCTCAATTTCACTAATTTCCCAAGTAGAAACTCACTCGGGTTCTTATCCTTAACATCCTGGAGCCAATCCAACAAAGACTTGTTTAAATCATCAATCATTTCAATTAGGGGCTCCAATCTCTCAATGCAAGGTATTAGCTGAACTTCTAAAGATTGTATGATATTCCTCAAGTTAGCCAGAACCTTATCTTGAACCTGATTAACCTGAACCAAATGAGTTGGTTCAAGGTTGGGCGGGTTTGGGCTCAATGCAGGGGAATTAACAAATTGAGATTCGTTATACTCTTCCTAAAAATAGGTCATTTCAAATTGTTCAAAAGATGGTGATGACCTAAAGGCAGTGAAATCAGAGGATGGGTAAGGATCTATGTATCCTTCTTGATTGTAGATCGTATTAGGTTGTTCATGAAAGGAAGACGATCTATAATCAATGTAGCTCTGAGAAGGATAGAAATCAGAATTAAAGTGTTCAGGGTTAGACCCTAAACACGGGAGTCCAGAATTGTATCCCCAATCTGAATTATCCCAACTAACTGATGGTTGATTACAATACGAGTCAGGATAATCGCCATGTTGAGGATAATTCACAACAGGAGGGAAAGAGTGGGAATGCGTGAAATATGTGGAAGGATTCATGAGACACGGGAGGAAGAAAGGTGCTCTGCAATACAAACAATCAAACCTGTCCTTAAGTGGGTTAGCCTACAGACCTACAGACTCCCAAAACCTGTCTTGAGATAAAGGAACGATTTGATCTACTTTCGTCTGTTTAATCCAACCAGTTAGAAGGAGGGACTGGGGAGAAGGTTCTTCCTTCGGCTTCCGCCTCCGGTTCCTAGTGTACCCCCAGCCGCGATCGTTTGACTCTGCTCCCCTAGCTAGACATCAGATTGAACAGTAGAAATAGACTAATCGAAAATAATCTCATTCTGGGTTCTGGAGATCGAGTCCAATCCTTAAGGCCAACATCTACTCTGTTTTATTTAGGGCTAGGTTTGAATGTGCTTTGAAATGTGATGGGCCCTTTAAATGGGTTGTGCCCATAATGATTGATTGATTTGTGTGTGCGTGCACAACCAATTATTTTCAAGCAAGATTATTTTTGATGTGGTGAATTTTAAGGTTCAAATCTTGCTTAGTAGCTTTTAGGATTCAACTTAAGGTATTTTCAAACAGGTTTAGTTGGTACACCAGGTTTTGCAAGCACATGTGAAGATGTTTTCCTTTAAAGCTTAAAAAGAATGTGGAGTGCCTGGTAAATCCCTAAGAGTTGAACCTAAGTGGAAGCTACTTGATGAGTTTATTTTATTTGAAGTGGTGCGACCCAAACAACTCAAACAATTGGCCTGATGCATCACTTAATTAGGCACACAAATGATTACCTAATCTGATTTCTACTCAATTATGTGTTTGAATGTGTGTACCGATTCTTGAGGTCGGTTTACCGGTTGAGTTTGAAAATCAGATGAGGTTGTGTACCTCTTTGAGATTTTTTAATTTTTTAATGTGGGGGTTGGGGTGAGTATGGGTGTCAAACAACAAACAATCTAACCTTAGAGTTTATAAAAATACCTAGGTTGATTGATGTTTGAATTATTATGTTGCGGAATGAAATCTAATGGGTGGGGGGTGGGGGATAACTCACAGAACCTTCCACAGCACTTTACTCCGATCTACCGCTGTTGCCTGTCTCGAAAGAGTACCTGCAATTACAATAAGAAAGGAGAAAAAGTGAGGTAAATGATTTGTAAGTTACAAAACGCGAAGAGAAATCAAAGAGCGTTGCCTCCCCGGCAACGACGCCAAAATGTTGAACGTTACGAATCGCTACGCTAACATGTTCGATTTTGGAAAACCTGTCGTTGTAGCTCGAAGGCGAAGAATTCATGTTCAACAAATAAAATTTATACCGAAATTGAAATTCCAGGTCGAACACAGGGAGGCGGACGTTTGATTTAAAAACTACGCGTTTCTTTTTATTTGCCACGAAGTAATTCAATTTAAAACTATCTAATTAGTTACAATAAATAGAAGAGAGAGAGAGGGTAAGAGAGAGAGAGAGAATATTACACATAGAAATCAAAATGAGATGTAGAATAAACAGAGAATTTATCATTAGGGGGATTTGTTTATTACAACTAGAAAGCATAAAACAATTACACTAGAAAGCGATAAATTTACTCTAGAAAGCATTAAAAGAATGGAGGGAGAAATGTCCTCCTCGACGATTGCTTGGAGGACGAGCAAAACTACACTAGAAAGCAGTAAATCTATATTAGAAAGCAGTAAAAAGAATAGGGAGAGAGAAATCCTCCTCGACGGTTGCTTGGAGGACGAGCCGGACGGGATGACTCTTGGACGAAGGAGAACGAAGCAGGACGAAGGAGGACGAAGCAGAAGAACAGGAACGAAGCAGCACGCCGTCGTCATTGCAGGATCCACTTCTGAAGGGGGACGAAAATTTGGACTTTATCTCGCAAGAAGCATCCCGGGTGTGGGACAAGCTTCTCTTGAGCTTTGGAGGGGTAGAGAAGAGAAGGAAGGGATGAGAATTTCGTATGGAGGCGGTCTCCTTTTATAGTTGCAAGGAGTGGGGGCAAAATGGACATTACAACTTCAAAATAATAAATGAGGGGTCTTTAGTGACGGATAAATTCGTCACTAAAGCCCCCAATGTGGGCGTAGCTTTTGCGCCCACGCACGCCCACTTAGCTGCTCGTGCGCGCAACGCTTGCGCACGTTCAGCGATCCTCAGCCGTCCGATCGCGAGATCGGACGGCTTAAGTCGCGCCTTCACCCGCTGCGCTACACGCCCGCCTCGCGTACGATGGCGCGTATTTGCCATGCTTGTAATAGCGCGTCGGCGCTATCAGGCGCGCGCAATCGTTGGATCGCAATCTGATGCTCCACGCGCCTGCTCACTTGCGCCTGATTTGAGGCTTGCGGGACTCGATCCCGCGACCTCTGCTTCGCCCGTAGCTTCGTCTCCGCTGCGCTACGCGGTCGAAAAGGTCGCGCGGATGATTTTAAAGAGCCGCGTCCACAGTCGTTGGATCGAGATCCAACGGCGGAGAGGGGCCGGGTGCGCAGTCTTCATAAAATGTAAGCAGCCGTTTGGGCGACCTAGATGGCACCACGTGGCGCCATCTTGGCCGTCCATCTTCTGGAAGTTGTAGATGGTGTCACGGATGTCGGATTGACTCAATTTTTGTGTCGTTGAGCTGCGATCGTCGATCCGAATTCATCCGTGCGGTTGGATTTGTCATCTGAAGTGCGGATTTGCACCATCCTGGCCCTTGATCTTCTAGGGTTCCCCAGTCACTATCTGATGCTACGCATGCCTGATTAGGGCGATCTTGGAGTCGTTGAACTCCAATCGTTGCCCTAATCACATCCATACGGTTGGATCTTTGATCCGAGGCTCCGATAAAATGTTTTCCCTGTCCAAGCACATAAAAGGAGACAATTAACCTCCATTTTATTCAAATTACTCTAAATGCAAGATGATGCATGTTATGCAATATTTATATCATGAAATGCAATCCTATGCTTAAAAGCATGCATAAATAGACATTTTAAGTAGTGTAAATGTGTTTACATCATCACCCCAATTTATTTAACCAACTAAAATAAAGTTAGAGTGGTAAGAACTCGAGAAATAGGTCCACATTTTAGTGGACACCCGGGCTGATTAAGCCCAAAGACTTGAAGAGTCTAAGTATTCAGGTCTTATTGTATCATTTGCTAAGGTTGAAAAACTCCTAACGCCTAATTAGGTTCTCTTTCCCTAATTGTCAATTTTTTTAAAAAAGATAAAAGTAATCTACAGAGTAGACAAAATAATTCAGAAATGAATCCACCCACCCATGCCTAGCTTATGCAACGTCCACATTGTAAAATAAAGGCATGACAAAGGGAAAAATAAGCAAAATATCACCTGCATTCCATGATGCTTTGGTTAGCTCTGAGATAGATTATACAAATGCTGAGTTTATTGTCGTCAGCTAGGCGAGGTTCGACCAAAGACAGTCAAATCAAGGTCAAGGTAATCTTATCTGAGACGTGTTCAGGCAGAACATGGTCAACATAAGGTTTGAGACGTTGTCCGTTGAACTTAAAAGAGTTACTCGTCTTTGGGTTAGAAATCTCAATAGCTCTATTTGGAAATATCCGATCAATAATGAACGAGTCGTTCCATGTTGGGATGCTGAATTGGGTTTTAAAAAGTATTGCGTTGTAGTATAGCCGAATAAGCATTGAAAACAGATACAATTTTATTACTCGAATTTAAAGTTTGAGGTCGAACACAGGGAGCAAATTTGGTATTTAGAAATCAAGATCATAATTCAAAGTAAAAGGATTTGCAATAATAACAAGATCAAAGTGCAAAAACATGGGAGTAAACGTAGAGCACAAAATACTAAAGAACTCAATGTATATGAATTAAACTCAAATTGGACGTTTAATTTGTAAATCAGATGACTTAAACTGATGCTACAGTGCTCCTTCTGATTTCTTCCTTCTTCTACTACTCCTCTTCTTTCTCTTTGCCTTTGGCTTCTGTCTTCTTCTTCCTCTACGATGTTTCTCTACCTTTTGCCTTCTCTCTTCCTTTGCCTTTCTCTATCTTCTCCTCTTTCTCTGCTGCTGTCTCTTCTCTTTCTGTCTCTTCTTCTTTAGCCTCGGTCTTCCTTAGCTTCTCCTTCTTCTTCCTTCAGCTTCTTCCTTCTCTGCCTTTCTCTGCCGTGGCCCTTAGCTTCTCTTCATCCTTAGCTTCTCCTTCTTCTTCAACTTAGCTTCTCCTTTTCTTCAGCCTGCAGCAAAACCTACCCCTACCCGTGAGCACTCTCCTCTCTTTCTCTCTTAGGTTCCGCTCTCCCAGAGCCACACATATTCGGGTAATCAGGTCGGGTACGTACCCGGGACCAGGCCCATCGGCGTGCGGTGGTGGGCGAGGAGTGTAGGTCAGGTCGGGTCAGCCAGGTCCGTGTGGGTAGTGTCGCGGATGAGACTGGGTCGGTCGGGTGAGAGGGACCTGACGTGGGCGTGACGCGTTTGTTCAGAAGAGTCGTTATAGCTTGTGCTCGCAACGTCGATTTTAAAATGAAGAAACGGATGTGAGTTCCAGTGTCGATCTCAGGGAGGCGTGAAAATAAGATTTTTCTTGTCACTTAATGTCACGAAAATCGTAGGGTTTTGCTTGCGAAAAGGCGTGGGTGAAAAGCGAGTGAGAAAGAGAGAGAGAGAGAGAGAGAGAGAGAGGGAGAGAAGAGAGAGATTAGGGTTAGAATTGTTTCATTCGCAACATGCAACTTGAACATAAAATAGAGCAAACAATTGAATAGAAAACAACTTCATTTAACATGCAAATTTAGTTCATAATTACAACACTAGATAAATGCTTGAACGTAAGTAAAGGAAAGCTTAAGACAAAGAGGGAAAGAGGGAGAGATAGAGAAAATGGCGAGGCAACCACGGCGGTGGAGGGGGGCTTCGTCGGCGGCTTGTTGTCTCTGGCGATTACAAAAGAGCTTAATGGTAGCTAGGAGGGGGGTAGAACACTTGCAAGTGGAGTGAATGCCTTGAATGGGTGGTTGGAAGGGGTTTAAATAGGGAGAAGGTCTTTCCAAATGAAGAAGGGGTTTTAGCGATGTCCGGGACGTCGCTAAAACCCTTTCCAAATTGTCAATGAAGGTCCTTGCCCGTCGGTCGCTCACGCATGCCTTATGCTTCTTCGTGCCTAATCCGCATGCGCGCATCGTAAGCCGTCCGATCGAAGATCGGAGAACTGAGATCCCACGCGGGGACGCGCCTGGATCGCGCCCATGCCCCCCCGCATCATCGCGGGCATCGGCTTTGGACGCGCGAGATTGAGCCGCGTTGCGCCATCCACGCCGTCCGCTGCTGATCGGGCGGTCCAATTTCGCCCGTGCACGCCTTTGCCTCGCAATTTCCGCGCAGTGGGCTTTGAACCCACATCGCGTGAGCGCGGGTGAGCGCTTCGACCGCTGCGGTACGCTCGCTGCTTTATTGCGATGAGGGCGGGCGTGCGGGTGGCTCTCAGCCGTTCGATCGAAGATCGACGGCTGAGATTCACTTTTCGGTTGAAGGCGAGATCGGCGGTGGCGCAGATGCATTGTGGGAGTTCCACATGGCACGCTGTGGGCCATTGATCATCAGATCAACGGTCATAACTTCTTCGGTCCATTGCGGGAGCTTCGGATGTCGGATTTGGCCGATTTTGAGTCCGTTGGACTCTGTTCGTCACTCTAAATCCATCTGTGAGGTCCGATTGCTCATCTGAGGCCTGCTTTGACAAGTACTTATACAAATGGCCATTAATACTATTTTATAAGCAATCTTGATGTATGATGCATGCAATGCTCCCATTCTATTTATGATGTGTTATCTGTGTATTTTGTTCTTAAGATGGACCCCATTTAACAGAATTATCACCCCACGATGCAGTGTTATCATACCCCCATGCTTATTCCTTGCTAGTCCTTAGCAAGGTTTATTCTAGCCTTTATTTCCAGTCAGAATTTAAGAAGTAACTACTTAGACACTTCATTACTTGTCAATAGGAGGAAATATATTAAGATCTGAATCTACAAAGACTAAACAGCGTCCGGGTGTCTGCCAAAATACGAATCGCCTGAATCCTTGCTTTAATGTATGTAAATATATATATATATATATATATTTCTTATTTTTAGATTTTTTTGGAATTAAGAGTGTGTTGGTAACTTTTTACGGCTACCCAACCTACCCAAAACTCAAACAAAACTTTAAGTGCTAAGCATCTTAGTGTGAAGATTGTGATAGACTCACTCAACGGTAATTTAGACGAACTTCGGGTTTCTACGCCCCTAGGTGATCGGAAGTGGAAGTGTTTTGCCTGAAGGTGTATTTGTTTGATCGGTAGCTTTTTCCCTACGTTTGTTTTAATTGGGGTCAACACAAGGATTTTTCCAGTGTATATCTCCCCGGCTTGCTCTACTTCCCCGCTTCTTCCTTAATTGTTTTGGTTCTTTTGTGCAATTACTGAGCTGGGTTCTGGACAACCGACCAATGGGCTGTTACCCATGATCACTTGCCAGCCATACTCAT
This sequence comes from Thalassia testudinum, assembly GCA_037157565.1. NCBI lineage: Eukaryota > Viridiplantae > Streptophyta > Magnoliopsida > Alismatales > Hydrocharitaceae > Thalassia > Thalassia testudinum. The sequence continues at coordinate 96,306,258 of JAZHRO010000039.1, read as the reverse complement.
GCGGTGAAGTGTGGTTTATTTTATTTTCTTTTTTCTCCCTTTTTTTTATTTTTTTATTTGGTAGGTGGCTTCCCTGATCTTAAATTTACATAGAGGCAATGAAGAAGAGGTGATCCCATGGTTGGGCTCTGGACAACCTGCCAATGGGCTGTTACCCAAGACAACTTGCCAGCCATACCACCCTAGAGAGTTCATTAGCTACCCAATTTCTGTCAGAATCTCCGAAGAGTGAGTCTATGCAAAAATGTGTGCAGATGTTTAGACTAAAAGTCCTTCTGAGTTAGAGGGTGAGTTGATAAGTCGTATACTTATCACCTTATTTAGTTAGTGGATTAGAGTAGCTTAAGGTTGCAAGGATTTGAAGCTAAATCCATATTTTAACGGACACCAGGGCTGATTAAGCCTGAAGGCCTGAAAAGTCTAAGTGTTCAAGTTTTTTTAATATTATTTCCCACTATTGACAAATTTCTAATGTCTAAGTTTTTCTTCCTAAATTCATTCATTTTCATCATTTTTTTTTAATTCTATTCAAATTGATTAAATGAGCTCAGGATCATGCAATTTACCACCCCCTCATGCTTAAGTTGGACAATGTCCTCATTGGCAAATACATGGATGCAACAGGGGTTCGAAAAGATATTACCTGAGTGACGTAGAATACCTGATCAGTCTGAATCCTCTGGGTTGCCTCCTAGGAAGCGTTGAGTTTAACGCCTCCAGCTGGGCGGTGCTTCGTGTCATCCCTCAATGAGGGTGACACTCTCCTTTGGGGAAACCTGGGCTAGGAAGTGTTTCAATCTTTGGCCATTAACTATAAAAGTATGGCCAGTGTTTGGGTTAGCAATTTCAACCGCCCCATTAGAGTGGGGCTTGACCACCTTAAATGGTCCTATCCACTTGGACCTGAGCTTCCCTGGAAAGAGTTTTAGGCAGGCATTGAAAAGCCAGACTTGCTGGTTAGGCTCAAAGGTCTTTCTATGGATGAGTCGATCATGGATGGCTTTCATTTTCTCCTTATATAGTCGACTATTCTCAAAGGCGTCCCGACGAATTTCTTCAAGCTCAGAAAGTTGGAGCGTCCTCTACGCACTGGCTAACTGGGAATCCATGTTACACTGCTTGACAACCCAGTAAGCTCGGTGTTCCAATTTGACAGGAAGATGGTAGGCTTTGCCAAAGACCAGGCGATAAGGTGACATGCCTATCGGGGTCTTGAAAGCGGTCCTATATGCCCACAGGACATCATCTAGTCGTGTAGACCAGTCTTTCCTGTCAGGTCTCACAGTCTTCTGTAAAGTGTTCTTGATTTGTCTATTTGAGACCTCAGTCTGCCCATTTGTTTGCGGATGATACGGGGTAGCGATGCAATTGTTAACCCCGTATTTTCTAAGTAGGGCACGGAACTGGGAGTGAATAAAATGACTTCCACCATCACTGATCATGGCCTTTGGTATTCCAAATCGGGAAAAGATGTTCTGCTTAACAAAGTCCATGACAGTCTTATGATCGCATCAGCGGGTGGCGATGGCTTCAATCCATTTAGAAACATAGTCTACTGAGACTAGGATGTAATCAAAGTCGTGGGATGGTGGAAAGGGGCCCATAAAATCGATACCCCAAACGTTGAAGATTTCGACAATCAAAATGGGCTGGAGGGGCATCATATCTTTTCTGGTCATGGTCCCCAGTGTTTGGTAGCGCAAGCAAGTCTTGGAAAAGTTGTGTGCATCCTTAAATAAGGAAGGCCAGTAAAATCCGGACTGCAGAACCTTCGCAGTTGTTTTCTTTCTAGAGAAGTGGCCACCACAAGCTTGGTCATGACAAAAAGATAGCACACTTTGAACTTCGTTCTCGGGGATACACCTCCTGATGATCTGGTCGGCACAGAGGCGAAATAGTATGGGCTCATCCTAGAAATAGTGCTTAGCCTCGGCCAAGAACCTGTCCCGTTGCTATCTAGACCAGCTGTGCGGGGTCTGTCCTTCAACCAAGTTATTGACATAGTCAGCATGCCAAGGTAGTTTCTTGTCTTGCACAGCCAGAATGTGTTCATTGGGGAAGGTGTTAGATAAAGGCAGGGAGGGTCCAATGTGATCTGGGTGAAGTCTGGATAAGTGGTCAGCCACCACATTCTTTGATCTGGCTCTGTTGCGGATTTCCAGGTCAAATTCCTGCAAGAGCAGGATCCATCTGATGAGCCTGGGTTTCGCGTCCTTTTTAGCCAACAGGTGCTGGATGGCTGAATGGTCAGTATAGATGGTCATGTGGGATCCCAGCAGGTAAGGTCGAAACTTCTCAAGACCAAAAACTACAGCGAGCAATTCTTTCTCTGTGACTGTATAATTTCGTTGGGCTTCGTCCAACATTTTGCTCACATAGTAGATCACCACGGGTTTCTTATTTTGTCTTTGTCCCAGGACAATGCCTATGGCAAAATCTGATGCATCACACATAATCTCAAAGTCCTAGGACCAATCCGGGGGCTGAAATACAGGTGCTGTGGAAACTAAGTCCCGGAGGGTGTGGTAAGCCTGGATGCAATCAGAGGTCAGGTGAAATATGGCGTCATTGGCCAGAAGGTCGGTTAAGGGTTTGGGAAGCTTGGAGAAGTCTTTGATGAACCTTCGGTAGAAGACAACATGTCCCAGGAATGAACGGATCTACCGGACCGAGCTAGGTGGAGGAAGTTTGGAAATCAAATCAACCTTAGCCCAATTCACCTCAATACCCCTATGCGATACGATGTAACCGAGGACGATTCCTTCTTGAACCATAAAATAGCTCTTTTCCCAACTTAACACTAAATTAACCTCGATACATCGTTTCAGGATTTTCTCCAAGTTGCTCAAACAGTGGTTGAATGAATTCCCAAATACAGAGAAATCATCCATAAAGACCTCCAGGTATTCACCCACCATTTCTGAAAAAATGGCTAGCATGCAACGCTGAAAGGTAGCAGGTGCGTTGCATAACTCGAACGGCATTCGACGGAATGCAAACGTGCCGTACGGGCAAGTGAATGTGGTCTTCTCTTGATCTTCAGGAGCAATTGCAACTTAGTTATATCTTGAATATCCATTCAGGAAGCAAAAATACTTTTGCCCTGCCAATCTTTCAAGGATCTGGTCAATGAATGGCAAGGAGAAATGATCCTTCTTAGTTGATTCATTGAGTTTCCTGTAATCAATACACACCCGCCATGAGGTGTTGGTGCGGGTGGGGATGGATTCGCCATGCTCATTGGTGACAACGGTGAGCCTAGGTTTCTTTGGAACCACTTGAGTGGGGCTCACCCAGGGGCTATCAGAGATGGGATAGATGATGGCAGCCTCAAGCAACTTGATAATTTCTTTCTTAACGACCTCTCGCATATTTGGGTTTAACTGTCTCTACATTTGGCAGGAGGTCATGCCCTGTTGAAAAACGTGTGGTCGGGCCCGGACAGGTTGTGTTAATATGGTGATTTTATCGTTGAAATGAGTATAGTGGTTAACCTAAATCGAGCCTAACCATCTCTTTACAAAATTTTTTTACCTGGCCTATTTGATTTTATCTTGGTCACTTTTAGACCCAGGGTCGAACTCAGGGAAGTGGGATTAGAAGTGAATGAGTTTCTATACCTTTCTTACAATGAATCTCTTCTGTTCGTTTATTATGTTTTTGGTGTTTTTTCTATTTAAAATTTTTTTCTGATAATTTTTGTCCTTGAGGTACACCCTCAAAAGCAGGTTCTTGGCTTTGAGCCAAATTAGGGTTCCCAAAACTGGTCTTGCTATTCGCAAGATTGAGTACCTGCAAGTCAAGGATTATCTTTTCTCTTTTGTCTATATTTCTTTTATCTTTTTACTGGTAGGAAAGAGAAGCAGAGATAAAGTAAATATAGTATATATTATATATATGTATATATTATATATGTATAAAGGGGTGGGGGTGGAGGTGAAGATGGCGTGTAGCACGATGTCGAGTCGGTTGTCGTCTAGGAAGACGCAACCAACAGGACCAAGTGACGCATGGAGTGTAAGGTGGGTTGGTGGAAGATTAATGCGAACATGCTTTCTGTACGTGTATATCGAGGAATATCAGCAACTGGTGCAGATATTCCCGCGATAAAACGTATGGTAAGTGATATGAAAAAAAAAAAAAATATATATATATGTATATATGTAAATGTATATCTATATGTATATATATATAAATGTATGTATGTAGATATATGTAGATAGATATATATAGGTATATGTGTATATATATATATATCTATCTACATATATCTACATACATACATACATATATATATATATGTATAAGTATATGTGTATATATATGTATATAGTAGAGTATAGGTGTGTGTATGAGAGTGTGAGTGTGTGTATGTATGTGTGTGCAGAGAGTGTGAGAGAGTGCTGCGAGAGAGAGAGAGAGCGCCTGCTGTGAAGAAAAGGCGAGTTAAGCCGTCTGATGCTTCAGGGCCGACGTCTGGTGTCCATGCGCAGGAGCGTAGGCACGTGAAGAGGTACGCTGGAGGGAGTGAGCGCGAGGGAGAAGGATCGCAGCGCACCGCGCTGCGTGAAGAAGCGAATGCGGAAGTGGACGGGCATACGCAGGCCGGTGCGGGCGTTGGCAGATGTGGGTGCACGCAGACACGTGGGCGGGCACTGGAGTGGGCTCGGGGTGGGACGCAGGCGCGGGCTAGCGCAGGTTGCGGCGCGTCGGGTGACCGGTGGCCTGTTAAGCTTCAAAGCTTGAAGCTCCTGTGGCAATGGCAGGGTTGGCTTGAACGATGAAACAGAGAAGAGAACTACCACGCCCACTGATGAGAACCTCATCATGAGCCATAACTAGCTCATTTTGACCCAATACAAAGGATAAAAGCTCCTACATAACTCAAGGAAAGGCTTAACTCAGAGAATTCTGAGTTTAAGGAGAAAACAAGTCATAAGGGGTAAAAATGCAATTTTACCAGTATAATCTGCATACAGGGTAATTCAGGGCCCAAACACAGGTCAAAGAAACTTAATAAGAATAAAAGTGGGATGAAATGATCTAGCAAGGGCTACAGCAATTCCAAGAAACTAAATGATAATCTGTAACCCTAAAACAACCCACTTCAATTCACGAGGTTCAAGGCAGAGTAAAAATAGAATAAACCCTCTAAAATTCATATAAAAATAATCTCTAGGGTTTAGAACCTTCAATTTGGCCTTCAGAACCCATTTTGACCTACATTGAGAACCATGCCCAATTAATAACTTAATTTGGGTTTTCGCATAAATTGACCGGTCAAACAAGGTTTAATATATAAATGAAATTCACCATCAGATTCTTTAGGTCCTAATCAGTCATGTATAAAAACTTGAGCCTAAGAAGAAACCTCCTTGACCAACTTTACACTTTGGCCCTCAACTTTTGAACCCTCGCATTTTGGCCCCTAACTCTCCTTCGTTCTTTGCGATCAGGTCCCCCCTGCAAAACCTGCCACCACCATGCTCCGGCGACCTTGCGCGGAGCATGGCGCCGCGCAGGGTGAGGTGGGGGACCTGGCAAGTAAACCGGGGGTGCCCTGCGTCGTCAGCCGTCGCAGGGACACCCCCTTGGTCGTTGTAACCCACCATACCGGCCGTGCGAACGCACGGACGGTATGGGTTTTTGTTTCCGGCCATCCTCCGGCGAGGGAGACACGTCGTCTCCCTCCGCCTTCCTCCCTGTTTGATCCCTATAAATACCCCCCGTTGCTCCACCAACCGGGGCAGCTCGGGTCTGACGGAGAAAACCCCCAACTTTCTTCTCCTCTCCCTCCGGCAGACGCCCACCAGCTCCGGCGGTTCCTCCTCCTCCTCCTCTTTGCTCTGCCGCAATACCAGCAGTAGAGACCTCCTCCCCTACTCTTCCTGCGCCACGCCGTACCCAGCTGGCGCCTCTCCAGCCCTCTGCTCGCCGCTGCCCTTTCCCCTGGGCATCTTCTTCTCCGGCGACAGTCGATACGACTGTCGCCCTGCCCCGGCCCCTTTCGTCTCCGTAGCTAGGTCAGAACTCCTCCCCATCTCCCCCTCTTTCTTTTCCTCACTGTCTTTTATTTGATTAAACCCTCGACCGCTCCTGTTCACCCTCACCTTCTCCGCCTCCGCCCATCCTCCGGCGAGCCGCTCCCATCACCTCAGCAACCCACATGGCTCGCCGACCACCGCAGGACCTCCGCCTCCTCACCCTGATCAACCCCCGCCCTGCCACTTCCCCCACATCACCCTCTGCAACCCCACCGAACAAACCCATCCTCCGACCCACAGTCCGACCTAGGGCAGCCCTTGCACGCCGCCCCACGCCTCGCCACCACCCACACGAGCTTCGCCGCACCCTGGCGAAGCTCCCGGCACTTTCTGATTAGGCCGAGAGGCCATTTTTCTGTGAACAGGCCACCCGACCTCCGCCGCCATTGCCGTGCAGAAGGAGCTGCTTCCGCCTGCAGCTACAGGCGCGCCACGCTCAGCGCCACGCCCAGATTCGACTCCCAGGCTTTGCGAGGCGTTTCGACAAAACACCAGGCTCGCAGCTAAGGCAGAAGGCTTCGCGTGACGCCGCTGCTTTCCCCGCTGCGGGCGCGCAATTGAGGTGGGACATTTAGTCCCACCTCGGAAAAGCCTGAAGAGGCGCAGCGATATAAGATGCAAAAGTGCTGGAGGCTTACTGCCTCAGCACACGGGGTGAGGTCCCCTTCACCCGCCCGGTTACCCGATCTCGTCCGCGCTCACGCCCCGCGGACCTGACCCGACCCGACCCGACTTAAGACTGACCTGCACTCCTCGCCCACCACGCACGCCGGTGGCCCTGGACCCGGGCCTGACCCGAACCCGATTACCTGGCAGCTCTGGGAGAGCTTTCCCAAGAGTAGTTTCAGAGAGAGAGAGAGAGACGCGGGGGGAGAGGGTAGAGTAGGTTTTGTTCTCTGACGTAAGCTCTGAAGTGTGCAGGCACAGGTGAAGAAGAAGAACCGCGGAAGAAGAAGGAAGCTGAGGGAGACACTGTAGCAACAGGCAGTTTAAGTCGTCTGATTTGGAAATCAGACGACAGCCTGAAGGGAAAAGAAGAAAGAAGGAGGGGTGACGTCCCTGGCTGAAAAAGAAAAGAAGGAAGAAGGAGATCTGAAGAAAGAAAGAAGAGCATCACCTCTGCAGAACAAAGAAGAAGAAGGAGATCTGAAGAAAGAAAGAAAGAAGAGCATCACCTCTGCAGAACAAAGAAGAAGAAGGAGATCTGAAGAAAGAAAGAAAGAATAGCATCACCTCTGCAGAAGAAGAAAAAGAGAAGGAGATCTGAAGAAAGAAAGAAGAGCATCACCTCTGCAGAACAAAGAAGAAGAAGGAGATCTGAAGAAAGAAAGAAAGAAGAACATCACGAGGAGAAAACAAAGAGAAAAGAAGACAACAAATTCTTTCCCTCTCTCTTTCTTTATTTTTTGTAAAAGAAACATGTATATCTCTAGAATATAACTTGCTCCCTGAGTTCGACCTCGGGAACTCTTTTATTTTCCGAGTAAAAAATTTATATATTTGAAATGTTGGTAATAACTGGCTATACTACAACGTTATAACAATAAAACCCGGTTGTCCCAACGTCTTCATTTTGGCGCCGCTGCCGGGGAGCAACGGCTATTCTAGAGGTAAACATTCCTGTTTCTTTTTTTTTTAATTTCTGATAATCTCCTCTCTTTTGTGCAGCTACAGGAACTCAAGAAGACAAGCAACCACACGACAACCACTCCGAAGACAGGTAAATTTTTCCTCTCACTATTAACCCCTAAACTCTAAAGAGGAAGAAAAGAAAAGAACAGGCAATATAGAGCTAACCTGTCTTCCATTCTTAGTAACCATAAAAGTTGCATGTTTTCAACTCATTATTCCTGCACACTATTAAGGGTATTTAAGGGCTAACACATTCTTGCTTGAGCCCTAATTACCCAACAAAGAACTAACTGGACCAAGTAGAGCCAACATAAGATTCAACATTAGGGTTTTAGAGACACACTACTTAAATCAAGAATGGAGAAAATCCAAAAGAAGTGTGCCTAAACCATTGATTGAAAATACCTATTCAAAAGAAAACCTAAAACAATTGGCTCTCTAAACACTTGAACCCTAAAAGACAAGACCTAAAAGCTCTCAAAGAAAACAAGAGGTAAAGTTGACCCCTTGGGTCAACCAACCTTAAATTAGGTCACTCTTTGCACTTAAAAGACTAAAGTTCAAGTGAAACCTTAAGCACCCTGATCTTAAAATTGGTAGACTTAAGAGGTCAAGATCCCCATTCTGGTCTACCTGGAACCGCAGTGATAAGAGAGGTCGGGTGGGGGAAACCCTGTAACCCGTGGGGACGCTCTACCGTGTAGGGGTCTTCGCGGGACTCTCCCTCTCTGGCTGCCCAGGTAATTCTCAGGTGGACGATCTTTCTGATCAAGGGGTCCATCTGCCCCGAACCTCTATAGTCACCCAACAATTTTTGGGTGTCTTGATTGGGTCCAGCACCTGCTTATCTCATCCAGCCCTTCAGTATTTTTCAGGAGGTCCTTGAAACCTCCTATAGAAATTCACTCTCCCCGAGGCTAAGCCTCGGCTCCCTTGTTTTTGCAGAAATCATTCACATAGCCCCTCTTTCCTCTGATTCTGAACAAAGTCCCCTTCTTCCATTAATTCAAACTTCTGATTCTATCTTGATTCCACCACCTGATTCGAAGATGCAGCCTAATTACCTAGCAAGACTACAATGTAAAAAACATGAATATCTGAGATCCATGAAATATAAGATGATTGAGGATGCCCTTGAAATCTATGAAATCAAATTTAAACCCTCAACACCAATAGGAAACATTCAGGTTGATGTTCCAACAACCACAGCTTTCATCATAAACTGTGCCCAAATTCTATTGACTGAAATTTCAAAAGGATCAACCCGAGATATGCTCATGACAGGATACATTGAGATGAAAAAATTACACCAATCTGAATACCTTCAATGCTTGACAAATCCTGTACTTTGGGAACAACACCAAGATGCCCTTATGAAACGGGTAGAAATGATGAAATCAGTAGAACAAATTATCAACCAGAAATACCCGTATATACCAGAAACAGAGGATGAACCATCTTGGAACAGTATTAAGGAACAATCCAGTTTCCCAGATCTCGGGATTGAGGCACAAAGTGGTTGTAAAATCCCAACCCAGATAGAAGACAATGTTGAATTAGGTTGGGATATTGCAGGAGAACACAATGATGAGCCAAACTTAGACCATGAATTGTCAAGCCTAGAATTTCAAAACTCCTGCAATAATGAGATCAGAACTGAACCTTCTGAGGGTATAAATTCCGCCCCTTATTTTGATAAGGTGGCCCTCGAAGGATATTCGGACTTAGGTTCTAATAATTCTACCCACATCCTAAGCCTAGAACCTAGATCTGAAACTTATTGGGAAGATTATGAGGCCCCTTATGAGAAAGATCAAAATTTTACAGAATATGATTCCGGGCCTCTATTTGATGAATATCCCTCTCCAACATCTTCAGAAAATCTGATCGATTTTCCAGAGAACATGCCAATTTATGATACAGACACTGAGGAGTTGGACGAGTTGGATTTTAATTGGGTCTATCCTACCAGCTTGGAGCTTGAGCCTAGACAGAATACCTTTTCGAGCCCAGAATTCACATATAGGCTAGACCCCAATCAGGCTGCTGATTCCACATCTGATGATTTTTGCTGTGGTGGAATTCATGATCATGAATCTCATTTTCGCCAACTCTCCGACAATTTCAGATCTGACTATAATTGCGGAGAGATTCCCCTTCCTGAACACGCCAGGCCTATCTACGACCTCAGTTCACATGACTCTGACTCCGACTCTGAGGTCCTGATTCCCGAGATCACTGATAACACAGAATCATTCCTTTTCGATCCTCAGGAACCAAAAACAGAAAATGCCAAGAGTGATTACAACCAAGAATCCAAATTTTTTCTCGAATCCGATTCCTTTCATCCTACAGACACTCTTCCGGCATTTGATAGTTACCCAGAGGACTCTCTACAGAAAACCACCTATCATCTGTTTCTAGAAGAGCCCTCGTACACAATGGCCACCTCGTCCGCACACACAGAACGGATCAAAACCTCTCCCAAACCCCGACCCGCAACCGGACTCAATTTCTATGCAGATTCACCTCTCACCGAGCCGATTGCATTTCCACATCGGGTTTCGAACATTGATCAGACTACATACCATGCTCTATCATTCTCTGATCACCCCTGTAGGGTTCCTGCATCAACCACTGATTATCCTACGGGTCCCTACTCTGACCAGGCTGATTCGGCTCAGCCAAACCCTGCGTTTACACTTCCACATCCATCTGAGCTTCATAGTTTATGGTGGGCTCCACACCTTTTTATCCACATCTATCAACCCACCAGATTGATTGGGTTTGGGCTGCATCATCAGCCTGTTGATCTGAACAAGCACTTGGTTGGACCAACCAGGCTCTTAATCAAGGTGCTTGATGAGAACCTCATCATGAGCCATAACTAGCTCATTTTGACCCAATACAAAGGATAAAAGCTCCTACATAACTCAAGGAAAGGCTTAACTCAGAGAATTCTGAGTTTGAGAAGAAAACAAGTCATAAGGGGTAAAAGTGCAATTTTACCAGTATAATCTGCATACAGGGTAATTCAGGGCCCAAACATAGGTCAAAGCAGCTTAATAAGAATAAAAGTGGGATGAAATGATCTAGCAAGGGCTACAGCACCTCCAAGAAACCAAATGATAATCTGTAACCCTAAAACAACCCACTTCAATTCACAAGGTTCGAAGCAAAGTAAAAATAGAGTAAACCCTCTAAAATTCATAGAAAAATAATCTCTAGGGTTTAGAACCTTCAATTTGGCCTTTAGAACCCATTTTGACCTACATTGAGAACCATGCCCAATTAATAACTTAATTTGGGTTTTTGCGCAAATTGACCGGTCAAACAAGGTTTAATATGGAAATGAAATTCACCATCAGATTCCTTAGGTCCTAATTAGTCATGTATAAAAACTTGAGCCTAAGAAGAAACCTCCTTGACCGACTTTACACTTTGGTCCTCATATATTTACTCTTTGGCCCTCAACTTTTGAACCCTCGCATTTTGGCCCCTAACTCTCCTTCGTTCTTTGCAACCAGGTCCCTCCTGCAAAACCTGCCAGCACCATGCTCCGGCGACCTTGCGCGGAGCATGGCGCCGCGCAGGGTGAGGTGGGGGACCTGGCAAGTAAACCGGGGGTGCCCTGCGTCGTCAGCCGTCGCAGGGACACCCCCCTGGTCATCGTAACCCACCATACCGGCCGTGCGAACGCACGGACGGTATGGGTTCTTGTTTCCGACCATCCTCCGGCGAGGGAGACACGTCGTCTCCCTCCGCCTTCCTCCCTGTTTGCTCCCTATAAATACCCCCCGCTGCTCCACCGACCAGGGCAGCCTGGATCTGACGGAGAAAATCCCCAACTTTCTTCTCTTCTTCCTCCGGCAGACGCTCACTAGCTCCGGCGGTTTCCTCCCCCTCCACCTCTTCGCTCTGCCGCAATACCAGCAGCAGAGACTTCCTCCCCTGCTCTTCCCGCGCCACGCCGCACCCAGCTGGCGCCTCTCCGGCTCTCTGCTCGCCGCCGCCCCTTTCCCTGAGCATCGTCTTCTCCGGCGACAGTCGATACGACTGTCGCCCTGTTCCTCCCCCTTCGTCCCTGCAAGTAAGCTAGAGCTACTCCCCTTCTCCTCCTCTTTCTTTCCCCGCTTTCAATTTATTCAATTAAGCCCTCTACCGACCCTGACCACCTTCACCCCCTTCGCCTCCGACCACCCTCCGGCGAGCCGCTCCCATCACCTCAGCAACCCACACGGCTCGCCGACCCTCACCGAACCTCCGCCTCATCACACTGAGCACCCCCCACCCCTCCACTGCCACTCCACACCTCCGTAACACTCCCCCGAACAAACCCATTCCTCCGGTTGCAGTCCGACCCAGGGCTGCCGCCAGACACCTCCTTGCGGCCTGCCGCGCAGCTCCTCACCTTCGCCGTGCCACGGCGAAGGTTCCCCAGTGGTTTGATCAGGCCGCAAGGCCATATTCGTGTCCGACAGGTTTTGAGGTTCGACCGCCATTGACGCACATTGAAGCAGCTTCTCCCGCGCTCCAGGCTTGAGGACTCCAGGTCTCCAGCTGCTGCGGAGTACAGGGAGTCTTGCGAAGGTAGCCAGCCAGCAACTTATGCAAATAGAAGCCGCAGCTGCAGAAGCCAGGCCGCGGTCTCCCAGCAGGCGCACGCGAGGAACGGTCTGCGTTTAGTCCCACATCGGCACAGGCGAAGAAGAAGACCCGCGGAAGAAGAAGGAGCTGCACTGTAGCAAATGCATAGTTAAGTCGTCTAAGCACCAGGTCAGACGACGGAAGGTCAGCAGCCAGAGCAGGAAAGAAGGCAGGCTGAAGAAGAAGGAAGAGCAACGGCCAAAGCAGAAGAAGAAGAAAGGAAGACTTAGTAGCTGAAGGCAGAAGCTCTGCAGCCATAAAGAAGAAAAGGGAAAAGAAAAAGGGTCACCACAATTGCAGAAGAAGAAGAAGAGAGGTCAAGGCAGAAACCAAGGAAGAAGTAGAAAGAGATCTGAAGAGGAGCATCACCTCTGCAGAACGAAGAAGAAGAACAAGGAGCTCTGAAGAAAGAAGAAAACCACCAAAGCAGGAACAGCAGGAAGAAGAAGAAGAGCATCACCATTGCAAAAGAAGAGCATCCCCTCTGCAGAACAGAGAGAAAGAAGGAGATCTAAAGAAAGAGAGAAAGAAGAGCATCCCCTCTGCAGAACAAAGAGAAAACAACAAATTCTTTCCCTCTCTCTTCCTTTTTGTAAAAGAAACATGTATATCTCTAGAATACAACTTGCTCCCTGAGTTCGACCTCGGGAACTCTTTTATTTTCCGAGTAAAAATTTTTTATATTTGAAGTATTGGTAATAACCGGCTTTACTACAACGTTATAACAAACTAAAACCCGGTTGAGACGAACCGCCGACTTCAGTGCTTGTCTTACAAAACTCCGCTGATTTGACCATCCCCTCTCCATCGCATTTCCCGCTTGGCTGAAGGCATCAAATTTAGCGCTTAACGGGAGGCAGCCCGTCATTCTCTTTGAAAACCTGAAACTTGTTCTGACACCTTTTTGCACTTGAAGTTCACACTTTAAGACAGCCGACTCCACCTCAGGTGCGTGCATCTGAGATTAGAAATCGTCCGCAACAGTCACCCCGACCCATTCACTCATCCAAATTTCTGTCTTAAGGAATGAACTAAGTTAAATAAAAACCCCCTAGGTTACAATGAGGACATTGCAAATCTTAGGCATGGGGGGGGTATGAAAGTGCAAAACTTGTAAGAAAAGGTTTCAAACAAAAAAAATTCACATATGCCAAAAATACCATAAAAAATTGAAAAAAATTTTCGAAAAAGAAAAAGAGGAAAAGAGGAGAAGGAAATTTTCTGAAGGAGAAGGAGAAGAGAAACAAAATGAAAAAGGAGCACAAAATTATAAAAAAGGTGATAGTCATTAGTAAGGAACTAAGGAATTAACCTAAGTTCTAGACCTCATTCAAGAAAATAACTGAAAAGTGCACAATGAGATTAGTAAGAATGCAAACCTTAGGCATTCTTGAATAGACTCGTAGTACCCATTAAGATCTGGACACTCCTCAAGAGGTTGAGGAAAATGAAAAGCTGAAGTATTAGGTCTAAGGCTTAGGGAGTATTCGGCCTCGTTAACTAATTTTTGGTTTACGGGACTCAGTAACCTAAGCACCCTAATCTCACACACAGCCTGGTTCAGTAAGCATAAAAATCAGAATCACGCAGAAGCGTCACAAAATTCTGAAAAGAACACCTAGAATAGGAGCGGCCGATCAACACAAGTTGATTTGGACGAGTTCCCAGCGCGGAGAGGCGGGAAATCCCCTCGAAGATGCGTAGCAAAATATCATCTCCTCGGTGCTTGTCTCCTAGGATATTTACATATCCTACTGGGGGCATGTAAGCACTCTGCTGGTTCAGATTCCATGGATGGCATTATCTCGAATTGTCAATTGCCAGGGTCTGGATTCGGCCACGGAACACCATGGATGGGATTATCTCGAAATCTCAATAGCCAGGGTTCCGGGGGTTGCCATGGGCGGTGCTATCTCGAAGCATCGATCGCCAGGAACCCTTGAGGATTGATGATGGGAGCAAGGAATCTGATACAGACCGTGTTGAAAAGCCAATCCTAGGCTAGAACTAAAAAGAAAAAGAGAGAGAAAACTCTCCAAACAGAAAAACTTTCTATCTCTCTCTTACAAAACGCACTGCGAACTGAGCCAGGGCTAAAATCATTTCAACCACGGGTGCTTTAACCACGAAGTCCAATAAACCTTAGGTTAGTTCTTGTGGGCCTTAAAAACCTTTGCTAAAAGACTGAGGCTAAGGCTAGACAGATTTGGATCTTAATTTGTACTAGAGTACCTTTTAGGCCTATGGTCAGCATTCTAACCTAATCTATGCTCAAATAAAAAAGGCACTTATCTACAACTATTAAAAACTTCATGGTCTAGAACAAGGGTTGAAACCTTAAGTTTTTGCTAAGGGACTAGCAAAAGCTAGGCATGGGGGTATGATGAGAACCTCATCATGAGCCATAACTAGCTCATTTTGACCCAATACAAAGGATAAAAGCTCCTACATAACTCAAGGAAAGGCTTAACTCAGAGAATTCTGAGTTTAAGGAGAAAACAAGTCATAAGGGGTAAAAATGCAATTTTACCAGTATAATCTGCATACAGGGTAATTCAGGGCCCAAACACAGGTCAAAGAAACTTAATAAGAATAAAAGTGGGATGAAATGATCTAGCAAGGGCTACAGCAATTCCAAGAAACTAAATGATAATCTGTAACCCTAAAACAACCCACTTCAATTCACGAGGTTCAAGGCAGAGTAAAAATAGAATAAACCCTCTAAAATTCATAGAAAAATAATCTCTAGGGTTTAAAACCTTCAATTTGGCCTTCAAAACCCATTTTGACCTACATTGAGAACCATGCCCAATTAATAACTTAATTTGGGTTTTCGCATAAATTGACCGGTCAAACAAGGTTTAATATAGAAATGAAATTCACCATCAGATTCCTTAGGTCCTAATCAGTCATGTATAAAAACTTGAGCCTAAGAAGAAACCTCCTTGACCAACTTTACACTTTGGCCCTCAACTTTTGAACCCTCGCATTTTGGACCCTAACTCTCCTTCGTTCTTTGCGATCAGGTCCCCCCTGCAAAACCTGCCACCACCATGCTCCTGCGACCTTGCGCGGAGCATGGCACCGCGCAGGGTGAGGTGGGGGACCTGGCAAGTAAACCGGGGGTGCCCTGCGTCGTCAGCCGTCGCAGGGACACCCCCTTGGTCGTTGTAACCCACCATACCGGCCGTGCGAACGCACGGACGGTATGGGTTTTTGTTTCCGGCCATCCTCCGGCGAGGGAGACACGTCGTCTCCCTCCGCCTTCCTCCCTGTTTGATCCCTATAAATACCCCCCGTTGCTCCACCAACCGGGGCAGCTCGGGTCTGACGGAGAAAACCCCCAACTTTCTTCTCCTCTCCCTCCGGCAGACGCCCACCAGCTCCGGCGGTTCCTCCTCCTCCTCCTCTTCGCTCTACCGCAATACCAGCAGCAGAGACCTCCTCCCCTGCTCTTCCTGCGCCACGCCGTACCCAGCTGGCGCCTCTCCAGCCCTCTGCTCGCCGCCGCCCTTTCCCCTAGGCATCTTCTTCTCCGGCGACAGTCGATACGACTGTCGCCCTGCCCCGGCCCCTTTCGTCTCCGTAGCTAGGTCAGAACTCCTCCCCATCTCCCCCTCTTTCTTTTCCTCACTGTCTTTTATTTGATTAAACCCTCGACCGCTCCTGTTCACCCTCACCTTCTCCGCCTCCGCCCATCCTCCGGCGAGCCGCTCCCATCACCTCAGCAACCCACATGGCTCGCCGACCACCGCAGGACCTCCGCCTCCTCACCCTGATCAACCCCCGCCCTGCCACTTCCCCCACATCACCCTCTGCAACCCCACCGAACAAACCCATCCTCCGACCCACAGTCCGACCTAGGGCAGCCCTTGCACGCCGCCCCACGCCTCGCCACCACCCACACGAGCTTCGCCGCACCCTGGCGAAGCTCCCGGCACTTTCTGATTAGGCCGAGAGGCCGTTTTTCTGTGAACAGGCCACCCGACCTCCGCCGCCATTGCCGTGCAGAAGGAGCTGCTTCCGCCTGCAGCTACAGGCGCGCCATGCTCAGCGCCACGCCCAGATTCGACTCCCAGGCTTTGCGAGGCGTTTCGACAAAACACCAGGCTCGCAGCTAAGGCAGAAGGCTTCGCGTGACGCCGCTGCTTTCCCC
This sequence comes from Thalassia testudinum, assembly GCA_037157565.1. NCBI lineage: Eukaryota > Viridiplantae > Streptophyta > Magnoliopsida > Alismatales > Hydrocharitaceae > Thalassia > Thalassia testudinum. The sequence continues at coordinate 96,289,779 of JAZHRO010000039.1, read as the reverse complement.
GCTGCGGGCGCGCAATTGAGGTGGGACATTTAGTCCCACCTCGGAAAAGCCTGAAGAGGCGCAGCGATATAAGATGCAAAAGTGCTGGAGGCTTACTGCCTCAACACACGGGGTGAGGTCCCCTTCACCCGCCCGGTTACCCGGTCTCGTCCGCGCTCACGCCCCGCGGACCTGACCCGACCCGACCCGACTTAAGACTGACCTGCACTCCTCGCCCACCACGCACGCCGGTGGGCCTGGACCCGGGCCTGACCCGAACCCGATTACCCGGCAGCTTTGGGAGAGCTTTCCCAAGAGTGGTTTCAGAGAGAGAGAGAGAGACGCGGGGGGAGAGGGTAGAGTAGGTTTTGTTCTCTGACGTAAGCTCTGAAGTGTGCAGGCACAGGTGAAGAAGAAGAACCGCGGAAGAAGAAGGAAGCTGAGGGAGACACTGTAGCAACAGGCAGTTTAAGTCGTCTGATTTGGAAATCAGACGACAACCTGAAGGGAAAAGAAGAAAGAAGGAGGGGTGACGTCCCTGGCTGAAAAAGAAAAGAAGGAAGAAGGAGATCTGAAGAAAGAAAGAAGAGCATCACCTCTGCAGAACGAAGAAAAAGAGAAGGAGATCTGAAGAAAGAAAGAAAGAAGAGCATCACCTCTGCAGAACAAAGAAGAAGAAGGAGATCTGAAGAAAGAAAGAAAGAAGAGCATCACCTCTGCAGAACAAAGAAGAAGAAGGAGATCTGAAGAAAGAAAGAAAGAAGAGCGTCACCTCTGCAGAAGAAGAAAAAGAGAAGGAGATCTGAAGAAAGAAAGAAGAGCATCACCTCTGCAGAACAAAGAAGAAGAAGGAGATCTGAAGAAAGAAAGAAAGAAGAACATCACGAGGAGAAAACAAAGAGAAAAGAAGACAACAAATTCTTTCCCTCTCTCTTTCTTTATTTTTTGTAAAAGAAACATGTATATCTCTAGAATACAACTTGCTCCCTGAGTTCGACCTCGGGAACTCTTTTATTTTCCGAGTAAAAAATTTATATATTTGAAATGTTGGTAATAACTAGCTATACTACAACGTTATAACAATAAAACCCGGTTGTCCCAACGTCTTCACCCACCAGCTCTTTGATGAGTTGGGCAGTGGTGGACTCACGGTGGTGGTTGTGCACCATAGTAAGGTACTCCTGCCTGCAGAGTGGCTCCTTAGAAGAGGAGAGGCTGCGTATAGAGGGAGAGGGGATGAGACGGCCTGGAAGGGAAGGAAGGTGCTGTGTTTTGGCGTTGGACTAGGCTCAGCTTTGCAAAGAAGCAAGCCGTGCCCTTTTAAAGAGGAAGAAGCCATGCACAGCCATGCCCTGGCTGTGCAGGGCAAGCCTTTGCAGGGAATGGCGCGAGGAGGAAGCTGTCATGCCTTGCAGCTGCGGAGAAGAATTCAAAGTCAAATAAAATAAAAATAAAGATGGAAATTTTGTGAGGCAGCACTTGAAGAATTTGTTAATTACACGGTCATTTATTTCACTCTCCTCCCCTCTCAAATAAATGCATCCATGCGTGTATTTTTACAAATGTGACTATGTCTACCTAATATGCACTGGCAATGCTTGGAAATAGCACAAGATGGTACAATTATCGGTGTAGTTTTGCTGTGCAATCATACCCCCATGCTTATCTTTTGCTAGTCCCTAGCAAAACTTTTTTTTTTTGTATTGTATTTAGAAATGATCTTAAGCTGAAGATTTTCTTCTGAGGTGACATAGGTGTGTTTAATGTTACTTTAAGTCTCACATGACATAGATCATCTCTTGACTAACCAGGACTCTTAATATTTAAACCTTAAGTACGATTTCCAGGACCCAGGAGCTTTTTGCCGTACTTGAGAGCTCAAGAGATTATGGCTTGTGCATAGTGAAGGATCAAGACTGACCAGATGAACATTAAGACTCAAGCCCAGGGTTTCACGAATTTTTAAGTAAAGGTTGGTCCCAGTTTCAGCTCGTATCTTCGGATTGACCCTTAAAAAGATGACGGAAAACTCAACTCCCATTTTCTGATATTCGTGGCTCAAAAAAAAATAGGGTATTTGCCCTGAAGAACTTTTTTGTAGGAAGATTTTACAGACATTTGTGAGATATACTGACTTATTTGCATCTTTTTTTTTTTTTTTTTGAAACACGTGTCAGTATATGCCTTACAACATTATTGGAGGAGCACACTTTTCTTTTTGGTGGGAGAGTTCCTTTTTGGTGGAAAGAGTCTCTCCTAAACACAAGACTAAAGCTTGGGATAAAAAGTCTACCTGCGCGCACAGGTAAGGACTCCACCTTCCCTAATGAACACTAGGGTTGGATCTTATGTTCACCTAGTCTTTCTTGATATGTGTAGTGTGAACCAAGATTACTTAGGCTCTCAAGTAGAAGCAAACCAACGAATCTTATACTGGTGTCTCAGGTACAAGAATACGTCCTTAATTAAGAGAGATTCCGATCTATCTTGTCAATGCTCAAGTGAATTAAGCCAAGCCTGAGCGAATCAAGCTTCTGTGGCCTGGAAAGTCTTCAAAACAGTGGTTGGATATCCATAAACACTTATTTGTATTTTTGTTTCAGCCTTTAGATCATTACTAAACACCTTTTTTTTTTGTATATATATATATATAGATAGATGGAAATTGCATGATACCCTAAAATACCCAGATCCTATGGACGCCTATCTACCCCCCCATGCCAAATGATGCTATGTCCTCATATGCATGCAGGGAAGGGTAGAGAAAGGATGAAAGATCGGGTAACGAGAGCTAAGGTGTATGGTACACAGCAGGGTGGTAGGGTGGGTGGATGGTGGGTGGTGAAGTGAAAAGTGAAGCGATCGTGACAGTGGCGTGAAAAGTGATGGTGGATGGTGAGTGTTGTTGGGGTGCCTCCCAACGAGCGCTGAATTTAACGTCCCCAGATAAACTCAGAATGAGGCACAAACTTAGTTACCTCCAGTAGGGCAACAGTTTCTCGAACGGGGGCAGGTTCATGAGTAAGATAGGGTTTCAAATGCTACCCGTTGACCGTAAATTTATGCCCAGATTTGGGATCTTCAATCTCAACAGCCCCTTTAGGAAATGGTCTTGAGACCAGGAAAGGACCAGTCCATTTGGACTTCAATTTCCTAGGAAAGAATTTGAACCGGGCATTGTAGAGCTAAACTTGCTGAGATGGCTCAAATTCCTTCCGCCGAATACAGTTGTCGTGAAAAGCCTTAGTGCGTTGCTTGAAAGTTAAAGCAGAATCATAGGCTTCACGACGGAGCTCTTCCAGCTCCTGGAGTTGGAGTTTCCTTTCTCAACCACACAGGTCTGGGTCGAGGTTACATTGGCGAACTGCCCAATAAGTGCGGTGTTCCAACTCCACGGGCAAATGGCAAGGCTTCCCGTAAACGATTCTATAAGGAGACATACCAAGGGGAGCCTTGAAGGCGGTTCAATAAGCCCAAAGTGTGTCAATCAGCTTGTCGGACCAGTCCTTACGGTCATGCCGAACCGTTTTCTGGAGAATTTGCTTGATTTACCGGTTTGACATCTCTGCCTGGCCGTTCGTCTGAGGATGATACGGAGATGCGATACGATGGTGGACTCCGTATTTCCTTAGAAGTGCCCGAAAAGAAGCATGGGTAAAGTGGCTTCCTCCATCCGAGATAATGGCTCGAGGGATCCCAAAGCGCGCAAAGATGTGGTCTTTGACAAATCGATTGGATATAACATGGTCAGCACAGCACGTGGGAATAGCCTTGATCCATTTCGAAACATAGTCAACAACCACGAGGATGAATTCGAAGCCGTTGGAAGGAGGAAAGGGACCCATGAAATCAATTCCCCAAATGTCAAAGATTTCCGCAACTAGGATGGGTTGCAAGGGCATCATGTCACGATGTGACATTGATCCTAACGATTGGTACCTAGTGCAATGCTTGGCATAATTGTGTGCATCCTAGTGAAGGGAGGGCCAAAAGAAACCGCTCTGCAACACCTTGGCTGCAGTTTTTCTCCCAGAGAAATGGCCTCCGCAAGCCTGATTGTGGCAGAAGGATAGCACACTGGGGAATTTGCTGTCAGGAGCACAGCGACGGATGATTTGATCAGCACCTATCCGAAAAAGAAATGGATTATCCCAGAAATAATACTTTGGTTCTGCCATGAGACGCTCGCGCTGGTTTTTAGGCCAGCCACGTGGAAGGGATCCAGAAGCAAGGTAATTAGCAATGTCGGCATACCAAGGTCCACTTGCCACATTAATTGCCAATAGGTGCTCATCAGGAAAAATCTTATTGATCGATAGAGTAAGTCCAATATGGTCAGGGTCCAATCTAGAAAGATGATCAGCCACAACATTTTTGGGCTCCGACTTTATCACGGATCTCAATGTCAAATTCTTGGAGCAGAAGGATCCAACGAATCAGTCTAGGCTTGGCATCCTTCTTGTGCATGAGATGGTGAATGGCCTCGTGATCGGTTAAAACAATAACATGTGAGCCCAGAAGGTAAGAGTGGAATTTCTCCAGCCCAAAGATGACCGCCAGTAGTTCTTTCTCAGTGGTAGTATAATTATGCTGGGCCTCGTCCAACGTCTTACCAGCGTAGTACACCACGAAGGGGTGTCCATCATGTCTTTGTCCCAGGATGGCTTCGACTGCAAGGTCAGAAGCGTCACACATCAGTTCAAAGTCGAGGGACCAATCAGGTGGTTGGAGAACAGGGGCCTTGGTGATAGCATTACGTAGCTGCATGAATGCTCGTATGCAGTCGGGGCCCATATCGAAGGGTACGTCAGTCGATAGGAGCAGAGTTAAAGGTCAAGAAATCTTGGAGAAATCTTTGATAAATCTCCTATAGAAACCGACGTGTCCTAGGAAGGAGCGGATTTGTTTGACAGAGCCAAGCACAGGTAAATCAGCAATTACATCAAGCTTAGCTCTGTCAACCTCGATACCCCTATCGAAGATGATATGTCCGAGACCAATTCCCTCGTGCACCATAAAATGACTTTTTTCCCAAGAAAGCACGAGGTTTACATCAATACATCTCCTAAGGATACGAGTCAGGTTGGCAAGACAGTCATCAAAAGATGGTCCAAAGATCGAAAAGTCATCCATGAAGACCTCGAGAAAGTCACCCACCATGTCATGAAATATCGCCAGCATACATCTCTGGAACCTTGCTGGCACATTACAAAGTCCAAACGGCATCCTTCTAAATGCAAAGGTGCTGAAGGGGTAGGTAAAAGTGGTTTTCTCTTGGTCCCGGCGGTCAATTGCCACTTGGTTATATCCTGAGAATCCATCCAGGAAACATAAAAATTTATTTCCCACTAACCGCTTCAGGATTTGGTCAATGAAAGGTAGCGGAAAGTGATCTTTCTTAGTTGCAACATTGAGTTTCCTGTAATCTACACACACTCTCCAGGATGTAGGAGTGTGTGTAGGGATGGATTCTCCCCTGTCATTGACACGGATGGTGAGTCCTGCCTTTTTGGGCACAATGTGAATCGGACTCACCCAGGGGCTATCGCTGATTGGTAGATTATACCCGCATCCAGCCACTTAATAATTTCCTGCTTAACGACCTCCCGCATGTTAGGGTTGAGACGTCGCTGCATCTTGCGGGAAGGTCGAGCCTCCTCCTCTGTATATATAGGGTGAGTGCAGTAGGAGGGGCTAATAAAGACCATCCAATGGCTGCCTTGTGTTCCATAAGGACCTTCGTTAGTTTGCACTCTTGCTCCTTGGTCAATTTTGAACTAATGATTATGGGGAGCATTTCATTTGGTCCCAACAAAACATACTTGAGTGTACTGGGCAGCTCTTTCAGCTCGAGAGTGGATGGTGAAAGATCTGCCATTTCTTGGGACGAGAGTGTCTCAGGCGGATCAGAAAACAAGTCAGGAGGAAGAAGTTGGCCCTCAGATTGGCCAAGAATAGGGGCTTCTTGGATAGATGGATCCAAAAAGGAATAGCCCCAGTGAGAAGTATATGGGCTCAAGGTCCTAGTGTGGAGTTGCAAATCTACCTGATTTGGCAGGTAAGAAAGGGCAATCTGATCTTCAAGAGTGTGGACCGGCGGTGAGCGGCCTGGATATGACTCAGACCATGAGGTATGAGAAGCGAAGAAAACCTCATCAGAAGTCTGGTCAGGAGAAGGTACGGGACAAGGGAGGGATGGGGGAATGTCACAATATGTGTCGGTCAGGCAATCGTCAGTGTTTAAAGGTAATCTGCAGCAGTCAGAATAGGTCCCAATGAGTCCGATACACGCGCTGACGGCCATGTCCTCGTCAGACGTGTCATCCTCGATGTAATCGCAATCAAAGTTCTTGGCTGCCTTGAAGATGTTAAGCTTGAGCTTCTCAGATCCAACGGCAATCTCAATACAGCCTGACTCGTAGTCGACATGGGCATGGGCTGTGGCCAAGAAAGGTCAACTAAGGATGATCGGACAATCAGAAAGTGAGCTAGGAACTTCCATATCTAAAACAAGAAAGTCAACAGAAAAACAGAGACTGTTGACCCTAACCACCATGTCTTCCACCACACCCTTTGGGATTTTGACAGAACGATCTGTCAATTGTAATGTGACAGGGGTGGGTTTCAGATTTCCCAAGGAAAATTTTTCGAGCATGATGGTTGGTATAAGATTGATGGAAGGTCCTAGATCAAGTAGGGCACGGTTAAAATTGCAGCCTTGGATGCTACAGGAAATAAGCGGTGTGCCCGGATCTTTCTGCTTCAGTGGTAGATTTGACAGTATAGCACAACTCGCATGAGGCAAGAGAACCACTGGATTCTTAGTTTTCTTTGACTGTCGCCTGTGTGTTGTGTAGTCTTTGAAAAATCGGGCGACAGTAGGTATGTGGTTGATAGCCTCGAGTAGGGGTACCTTGATTTCAACATCCCTGAACAAATTACGCAGGTTATCAAAGGCCTGCATATCCTTCTTCTTGCCTTTTGGCTCCCTCAGTAGAGCCTCAGGGAATGGGACTGATTCTAGCACCAATTTGGGTGTATCGTCCTCTTGCGAATGCGGTGCTCATCCCGAATGAGAGGGCGATGAAGAAGACGGGCCAGGATCAGGTCGAGGCGGATCGACAGTCTACTTACCGCTCCTTATAGTGATCGCATTGGACAATGCGGGTCCAGTGGGATCATAAGGCGGAGGGGGGTTCGCAATGGGGACATAAGAGTGAGGTGCTGCAGCGGGATTAGCCTGAAATCTCGGTGGAATGCTCGGAGCTTGCAGAATCTGATGAACCTACCCCTGAGAAGGTTGTACTTGTGGTTGAGGACCACGGGGTATGAAATTTCGTAGGTTTGGAATAGGTTGGGCGGGAAGAGTGCCCTGAGATCGAGTCGCCATGCGTAGTTGACTGATCTCAGCATTCTGCTGCGCCAATTGGTGCTGAAGAGAGGTCATGTTCTCTTCATGACGCTTTGACATTTCCGTCATCATTTGCATCAATTTATCAAGAGGACTTGATGCGTGTTCTATTTGCGGTACGCAAGGACCCGATGGCGGATTTGCTACAGGATTAGACTGGGTCCTTGGGATAACGAGTGCGGACGGTCGCATTGGTCCACCCATGGGGTTTTGGCGCTGCGGGTTGTTGGACCATGCAAAGTTTGGATGATTTCGCCACCCTGGGTTATAAGTGGCAGAGAACGGGTTGTTTCCCAGGGTGCAAGCGTCTTCTATGCCAGAAGACGTGTCCGCATGTAAATACGCATCCGAGCACACGGAGGCTTGGTCCTCCGTGTCAAAATACTGGCTTGCAGAAGCCAGATCTACATGACTTACCGAGTCGCTCGGTGCGACACTCAGTAAGGAAGGTCTTACGGGGTTTCTCGAGATAAGCCTGGTGTTAGAAGAATTGGGATTGTGACGAAGTGGTGAGGTGGGGGTGTTTGCCATAGAATGGGCGGGGTTGGCCAGAAGCTCATCCAGCTTCTTGTGCACGACGGAGACTTCATCCAATTTCTACGCGATAAGGCTGAGATCTGTGGATGAATGAGAGGGTCCCATGTCAACTTCGTGGACATTACGGGGTAGGCTGGTACGATTAAAGGCAACAATGGAAGCATTGTTCCTTGAGTTTTCACTCATATTTTCAAATAATTCGAATGCTCCATTCTCATCTTTATTCATGAAATTTCCTTTGTAGGAAGCGTCTGCAATCTGCTTCAAAGTCTCATTTAGCCCATAGTAGAAAATCTGGGCTGTATGCCACTTAGGCAGACCATGGTGCGGACACTTCCTGAGGAGGTCATTATACCTCTCACATGCCTCATGAAATTGTTCGCCGTTTTGTTGCGTAAATGAAGTGATAGCACGGCGAAGGGCATTGGTTTGCCTGATTGGGAAGAACTTCTTGAGAAACGCTGTTCGTATCTCTTCCCAAGAGTGGATAGTTCTCCCAAGGGTGCGTAACCACTGCGATGCTTTATCCTGCAATGAAAATGGGAACATTTTCATGAGGACTATAGGTAACTCGATATTTCTTGGTTTAACAGTTTCAGCCAATCAGGTTAGGTCTTCTAAGTGGAGAAAAGGATCTTCACTTGCAAGACCATGGAAGTGAAAATTAATTAGGCCAATTATGTTGGGTTTCAATTCAAGGTCGTCCCCGCCCATGGGGACCCGAATTTGTCCTATGGTCTTTGTAGCAGCGGGATTCTGATAAGAGCTAAGAGACCTAGGCTCCTCCCGTTTGGGAGGGTTCTGCATTTCCTCCAATGTTTCCCTAATGGCTTCAATTTGTTCATTATACATTTCCATTTGGGCTTGGAGGCGGGTTATGGGGTCCAAGGCTCCACCACCTGGTGGGTTTTGAGGGCAGTTTCCTCCCTCGGGATTTGGGGGTGGGCGTGCAGCCATGTTTGTGGAGGAGGAGGACGATTCGGCTTCTTTTCTAAAATTATCAGGCAATTCACACAGTTCAGGATTTTGTGACCTCCTCCCAAACATGCACTACCGCAGGAAGAATTGGGGGGATAAGAAGGGAAAAGGAGATGAGAGAAATGATGCCGCAAAGGTACACTTGATGACAAATCAATATAATTAAATTCCTAACCTCTACAGTGTGCCCTTAGACCTAAAGATCTAAGTTACCTACTATCACGACCTACGGAACCGAATGCGAGCACCGCAGAACCACTAGGCCAGATTGAAAGGCCGTTTGCCCCAGTCTTAGACACCCGATAGCATGCAGGAACCCTCACCAGCACGTAAGCGCTACACGCAGATAGTTAGACCTCCAATCCTTAATAAGGGTCAAGTTGCTACCAGTTTTAGTTAGAGGCTTAGGATCAAGTGCTTCTGGAATGTGAAGGGCGTTATTTATGGGTAATGCCCAAGTGATTGATTTTTAGAGTGTGTAAACTAAGCATGCAACGGGAAATTCTCCCCGAATTGAAGTTTTAATTGGTGAATGATTTTTAGAATTCAGCTTTATGTAGTATGGATTTTAGGATTTCTCTGAATTGCCAATTCAACCAATCTTCGGGTTTTGAGAGAATACAAGTTTTCTTCTAAGCCCAACAAACCCTTCTTCAATGTCAGTTGGTTAATGCATGCTAAAATGCAATGGGCTTCCCTAGATGGAGATTTCTATGTGTGGATGCATGAATCAGTTTTAGATTAATGTGAAAGGGAGCCAAAGCACTTCAATTCAAGTGCTCCGAATCACCAAAATGATTTCCACACACAAGGCTCAACCATAAGATAAGGAAAATCAAATTGTTGGGGTTGAAGTATTCGGGATCGAATCTTAGGCACATGAAAGGTCGTGGTGGGGTTGGAATCAACTCAATTCCAAGTCTCCCCACCAAAAAAAGTGATCCTGAATTTGCAAATAAATGAGGCAAAGAGAGATGGCAATCAATCTTTTTATTTTTTCCTCAAAGAATACTTCACATGGCGAAAGATTCAAGAATCAAGATTCTTGGATCTTCCCTATGCGAAGTTTGGCGAGAAATCCCAGGGTGGTGGGAGTGATGACAAATAAGAAAACAAGTGATGACAAACTTCGTCTGCCTGCCTTCTCCTTGCAATAGGTTTACCAGCACAGCAACAAACAAAAACACCCATGAAGAGAAGGGTGTGTGAAGAGAAAAATTAAAGGAATGGAGTAAAACTTACTTGAATACGCACTTCCCTGGCAACGGCACCATGAAAAGATTATGGTGCAAACTCAGATAGGTTGTGTTAATATGGTGATTTTATCGTTGAAATGTGTATAGTGGTTAACCTAAATCGAGCCTAACCATCTCTTTACAAAATTTTTTTACCTGGCCTACTTAATTTTATCTTGGTCACTTTTAGGCCCAGGGTCGAACTCAGGGAAGTGGGATTAGAAGAAGTTTCTACGCCTTTCCTATAACGAATCTCTTCCATTCGTTTATTGTGTTTTTGGTGTTTTTCTATTTAAAATTTTTTTTCTGATAATTCTTGTCCTTGAGGCACACCCTCAAAATCAGGTTCTTGGCTTTGAGCCAAATTAGGGTTCTAAAACTGGTCTTGCTATTTGCAAGACTGAGTACCTGCAAGTCAAGGATTATCTTTTCTCTTTTATATATTTTTTTCATCTTTTTTTTTAATTGCAGAAAAGAGAAATAGAAATAAAGTAAATATAGTATGTATATATATATATGTATATATTATATATGTATAAAGGGGTGGGGGTGGAGGCGGAGATGGAGTGTAGCACGGTGTTGAGTCGGTCGTCGTCTAGAAAGATGCAACCAACAGGACGAAGTGCCGTGTGGAGTGTAAGGTGGATTGGTGGAAGATGTGTGCGAACACGCTTTCTGTATGCGTATATCGGGGAATATCAGCAACTGGTGCAGATATTCCCACGATACAACATATGGTAAGTGATATGAAAATATATATATATATGTATATATGCAAATATATATATATATATAGGTATGTAAATATATGTATAGATATATATATATATCTATGTATGTATGTATAACTATATAGATGTATATATATATATATATAGTAATATATGTATGTAGATATATGTAGATATATATATATATATATATATACATATATATATATATATTTATATATTTATACGTATATAAATATATGTATATATGTAAATATCTATGTGTATATATATATATATAAGTATATAGATGTGTATATATATATATATGTATTTATATAGACTAATACATAGTTATATAAGTACTAATATATGTATAGATATATGTATATAAATATATATATGTACGAATATATATGTGTATATAGTAGAGTATAGGTGTGTGTACGAGAGTGTGAGTGTGTATATGTATGTGTGTGCAGAGAGTGTGAGAGAGTGCTGTGAGAGAGAGAGAGAGCGCCTGCTGTGAAGAAAAGGCAAGTTAAGCCGTCTGATGCTTCAGGGCCGACGTCTGGTGTCCACGCGCAGGCGCAGGCGCGTAGGCACACGAAGAGGCACTCTGGAGGGAGTGAGCGCGAGGGAGAAGGACCGCAGCGCACCGGGCGAAGGGAGCGGGCGAAGACGAGGGCGGGTGTGGGCGCTGGCAGACATGGGCGCACGTAGATGCGTGGGCGGGCACTGGAGCAGGCTCGGGGCAGGACGCAGGTGCGGGCTAGCGCAGGTTGCGGCGCGCTGGGTGATCGGTGGCCTGTTAAGCTTCAAAGCTTGAAGCTTCTATGGCAATGGCAGGGTTGGCTTGAACGGCGAAACAGAGAAGAGAACCACCACGCCCGTCGGCTCTTTGATGAGCTGGGCGGTGGTGGACTCATGGTGGTGGTTGTGCACCACAGTGAGGTACTCCTACCCGAAGAGTGGCTCCTCAGAAGAGGAGAGGCTGCATATGGAGGGAGAGGGGATGAGACGTCCTAGAAGGGAAGGAAGGTGCTGTGTTTTGGCGTTGGACCAGGCTCAGCTTTGCAAAGAAGCAAGCCATGACCTTTTAAAGAGGAAGAAGGCATGCATAGCCATGCCCTGGCTATGCATGGCTATGCATGGCTCAGCATGGCTGTGCAGGGCAAGCCTCTGCAGGGAATGGCGCGAGGAGGCTGCCATGCCTTGCAGCTGCGGAGAAGAATTCAAAGTCAAATAAAATAAAAATAAAGATGCAAATTTTGCGAGGCAGCACTTGAAGATTTTGTTAATTACACAGCCATTTATTTCACTCTCCTCCCCTCTCAAATAAATGCATGCGTGTATTTTTACAAATGCGACTATGTCTACCTAATATGCACTGGCAATGCTTGGAAATAGCACAAGATGGCACAATTATTAGTGTATTTTTGCTGTGCAATCACCCATCTTCCAGGTAAATCTTATGAGTGCAATAGGCGGGGTTAATTCCTCTCAAGTCTGAAATGGTCCATCCAATGGCGGCCCGATGTTCTGAAAGGGTTGCGGTCAACCTGAGTTCCTGATCCTTAGTTAGATGAGAGTTAATAATCACAAGGAAAGTCTGGTCAGGTCCCAGGAAGACATACTTGAGATTCTCAGGTAGTGGTTTTAGTTTGGGTGTGGGTGGAACAACAGTCGACGGGAAAGGGAAAGGCGGGGGTTGATTAACATCAATCTCCTCAAATGGTGTTGTTTGATGGTAATCAGCCCTATAGAGGTCCATGGGCAGCGATGGTGACGGGTCATAACAGTCATTATAGGATTGGTGGTCTGAGACAGAACTAAGGGTGAGGCATTCCTCGACCAAAGGTTCCACGGGATCATGCTCGTCAACACAATCGTAATCAAAAGACTTGGTCGCCCGGAAGATATCCAACAGCATTTTCTTATCTCTGAAGGTGATTTCCATACATCCCGTGTCACAATCGATGTTTGCCTTAGCCGTAGCTAAGAAAGGTCTGCCTAAAATTATGGGTGCGTTCTGTAGTTTTTTAGGGACTTCCATGTCGAGCACCAAGAAGTCGATTGGAAAATAGAAGTCCTTGACCCAGACAATCACGTCCTCGACAACCCCCTTTGGGGCCTTCACAGATCTATCAGCCAGCTGAATGGTGACAGGTGTGGGTGTCAACTCCTCGAAACCAAATTGGTGGTATAGGGTTGTTGGAATCAGATTGATAGAAGAACCTAAGTCTAGGAGCACTCTATCAAATGTCATGTCCCCGATATTGCAGGATATCAGGGGTGCTCCTGGGTCAGTTCGCTTGAGTGGAAGGTTGCTTGATATTACGAAACTTGCTTGCTCGGAGAGCACAACATTCCTAGGTGCTTGAGGTGTTGGCTTACATTTGGGTGTACAGGCATCCTTTAAAAACTTGGCGTAAGCCGGGATGTGGTTAACGGCTTTGAGGAGCGGAATATTAATCTGTACCTACTTAAAGATTTCCAAAAGCTCCTCAGTTTCTACAACACTTTTCTTCTTCTTGATTGTCTCCAAGGCCTCAGGGTAGGGTGTCTGAATATGGATAGGATCTATTTCTGGTCCTTGGGTTTTTCTAGTGCCTCTTCTGAGTCGGGTATTTCAGCTGGTGAAGTCTTGGGAAGAGTTGGCCATTTGGGATCCTGGGTTTTGGTGCCGCTTCTCAAGGTTATCGCATTCGCAGAGGCATTGGGACCATGGGTTGATCCTTGAGAAGACGAGGACGAAGAAGCACTAAACCCAGGGGGTGTTTGTGGGGCTGGCTGGACCATGTGAGCCTACCTGGGATTGCCCTAGAACCCTTGCGAATTGGAGCCTCTGTTAATCATGTTTCGCGGGTTCGGTTGTGGCTGGGAAGGTAGGGATCCTTGTTGTTTATAGTTCAAAAGTTGGCTTAACTATCCCTTTACTAAGGCCATTTCCTCCTGATGTTTCTGGTTCATTTCAGCCATCATCTTTATCAGGGTGTCCATTTGGTTCTGCATGGGAGGGGCTGCCCTATTTGGATTATATGGGGGTCTAACTGGTGATCCTTGCTGATAGGGGGCAAGTTTGGCTGCTGGTTTGGCCTGGTCTGGTTCTGGAATTGAGGTGGTTTCTGGTTTGTCCAACCAAAGTTGGGGTGATTATGCCAGCCAGTGTTGTAAGTGTTGGAGAAAGGGTTAGGTTTAGCTTAACCTTGGACAGCTTGCACATCTTCAAGGAGAGCAAATTTCGATGGGGAGGGAAGAGAGTAATCAAGGTTTGAGGGAGCAAAGGTGCCTCCCTGGAACATGGTCAGGGGTTGTTCCAGGTTCAGTTGGCTTAAGGACTGGACCAGGTCAACATTGTGAGCTCCCTTTGCTAGGGAGAAGGTCTGTAATGGGTTCCTAGTCTGGTTCAGTAGCTCATCAATCTTTTTATCCACCAATTCCACTCGATCTAATTTCTTGGCAATGATGTCCATGTCAACCATTCCAGAATTTGCTTGTACCTCATAAATCCCACCACGGGGTTGACTGGATCGGTTAAACTGGGTCATAGGGGCATTGTTGAGCGAATTTTCTCTCATAGACTCAAAGAGCTCAAACGTGCTCTCCTCATCTTTGTTCAGGAAGTTCCCCCCGCATGAGGCATCGACGAAGTTCCGTAGGTTGCTATCCAGACCGTGGTAGAAGATCTGGGTCAATTGCCACCTTGGTACTTTGTGGTGTAGGCATTTCCTCAAGAGTTCATTAAATCTCTCCTACGCCTCATGGAACTGTTCCCTACCCTGGAGTGTAAAGGCAGTAACGGCTCTTCTGAGGGCATTGGTCTTTCCTATGGGGAAGAATTTCTTTAAGAATGCGTGCCTCAGTTCTTCCCAGGTGGTGATGGGTCTGCCTAGGGTTCTAAGCCAGTGAGATGCCTTGTCTCTCAATGAGAAGGGGAACATCTTAATCAAAACAATGTCAAGGCTAATGTTTCTAGGTTTCACAGTTCGGGCTATCCGGTCAAGATCCTCTAGGTGCTGGAAGGGGTCCTCATTTGAGCTTCCATGGAAGTGGCTCTGAATTAGACTTAAGACATTTAATTTTAGCTCAAAATCATCTCCCCCTTCGGGGATCCTAAGGTGTGGCTCGACTCTAATAGTGGAAGGATTATAGAAATCGCGGAGGGGCCTCGGTTGATCCGGGAATGGTGGTAGATCAGGTGGCGGTTGCCCTTGTGGGCCTTGGAATGGTGGTGGTGGTTGCCCTTGTGGGTTCTGCAACCGGTGTATGGCCTGCATGATAGTGTGGATCTATTGCTGCTGAAGCCGGTGGTTTGCATTAATCTGGGCTTGGATGATGGCCATTATGTCTGGTGGGGGTTGGTCCTCAACCTCATCTACCCTAGGTTCGGCCATGTTTCTAGCAGAATCAAGTCGTCTGGATTCCCGTCCCAAAACAAACAACTCGGGATGCAGTGGGCATCTCCCGTGCATACACTAGAGAAGAACAGGAGGGGATGCGGAGAGCGACAGATGCAAGAAGTGTGTGTTCAACCAAGCAAACAAGCCTAGTCCTTATGGGGTATTCCTTGGGGGATCTAGAAATCTCCAAAAGGGTGATTAAGTCCATAAGCACTGGACTCCCCTTCCCAAAGCTAATCTGGCCAGGTTGATTACGAGGGGATTGCAGGGAAGGTTCTTCCTTTGGTTTGCGCCGCTGGTTCCATAAACCCCACAACCGCAGTCGTTTGACATTGCCCTGCAGCCTAGTCACCAAATTCTACTAAGGGAATGAAAGCCAAGTGCCCAGCGAACGAAACCCCGCCTCTCGAGACTTAACCCAGGCCTACCTAGGGCACGTCTACTCAATTTTAAAAGGGCTAGGATAGTGTTTGTGCTAGAGTCATGTGATGAGGCGTTGATTGGGGTAGTGCCTCTTAATTTTCTGATTTCAGTGTGTGTGCTTCTATCAAAACAGGGTTTTCAAGCAAGGATTTTTTTTTAAGATGTGGTATTTTTTAATGTTTCATCCTTACTTTTGTATCTTTTAGGATTGACGTGTCTTAATGTTTTCAGACAAGTTTCAGTGGGCACGTCAAGTTTTGCACACAATTTGGTGAAAGTAGATTTCCTTTTATTGTGTAGAGGCTCTAAAACCCTAATGTACTCATCCTAATGATCATGTAGCTTCTATTAGATTAGTCATTTTTAGGGTTGAGTGGTGTGGCCCAAGTCAATTCAAGGTGACTTCGCAAACACCACTCAAAAAAAGAAAAGTAGAAGTGACAAGTCGAATTCCTGCAACCATCAAGTAGAAGAAGACAAGTCGTTAGACAATGTAAGCATGGATGTAAAATGGAAGTGACAAAACAAATCTGTTGCCTCCCTGGCAACGGCTCTAAAAACTGACATGGGCGTGACGCGTTTGTTCAGAAGAGTTGTTATAGCTTACGCTTGCAACGTCGATTTTAAAATGAAGAAATGGATGTGAGTCCGAGTGTCGATCTTAGGGAGGTGTGAAAATCAGATTTTTCTTGTCACTTAATGTCACGAAAATCGCGGGGTTTTGCTTGCGAAAAGGTGTGGGTGAAAAGCGAGTAAGAGAGAGAGAGAGAGAAGAGAGAGAGTAGGGTTAGAATTGTTTCATTCGCAACATGCAACTTGAACATAAAATAGAGCAAGCAATTGAATAGAAAACAACTTCATTTAACATGAAAATTTAGTTCATAATTACAACACTAGATAAATGCTTGAACATATGTAAAGGAAAGCTTAAGACAAAGAGGAAAAGAGGGAGAGAGAGAGAAAACGGCGAGGCAGCCACGGCGGTGGAGGGGGGCTCCGTCGGCGGCTCGTCATCTCCGACAATTACAAAAGGGCTTAATGGTAGCTAGGAGGGGGGTAGAACACTTGCAAGTGGAGTGAATGCCTTCAATAGGTGGTTGGAAGGGGTTTAAATAGGGAGAAGGTCTTTCCAAATGAAGGGGTTTTAGCGATGTCCGGGATGTCGCTAAAACCCTTCCCAAATCATCGGTGAAGGCCCCTACCCGCTGGTCGCTCACACGCACCTTGTGCTTCTTCACGCCTGATCCACGTGCGCCCATCGTAAGTCGTCTGATCAAAGATCGGACGGCTGAGATCCCGCGTGGGGCGCGCACTTGGATCGAGCCCGCGCCCCCACGTCATCGCAGGTGTCGGCTTTGGACGTGCTAGATTGCATCGCGTCGCTCCATCCACACCGTCCGCTGCTGATCGGGCGGTCCAATTTCGCCCACGCACGCCTTCGCCTCGCAATTTCCACGCAGCGCGCTTCAAACCTGCGTCGAGTGAGCGCGGGTGAGCGCTTCGACCATTGCGCTACGCCCGCTGCTTTGTCGCGGCGAGGGCGGGCGTGCGAGCGGCTCTCAGCCGTTTGATTGAAGATCGACAGCTGAGATTCACCCTCCGGTTGAAGGTGAGATTGGCCGGTGGTGCGGGTGTGTTGTGGGAGCGCCACATGGCGTGCTATGGGCCATTGATCATCAGATCAACGGTCAGAACTTCTTGGGCCCATTGCGGGAGTTCCAGATGTCGGATTTGGCTGATTTTGAGTCCGTTGGACTCCGTTCGTCGCTCTGACCGATTGCTCATCTGAGGCCTGCTTTGACAAGTACTTATACAAATGGCCATTGATACTATTTTATAAGCAATCTTGATGTATGATGCATGCAATGCTCCCATTCTATTTATGATGTGTTATCTGTGCATTTTGTTCTTAGGATGGACCCCATTTAATAGAATTATCACCCCACGATGCAGTGTTATCAGGACCTCACCCCATGGTTTGGAGGCGAACAGCTACAGGCACAAATTTAACTTATGCCGGTGCGTGGCCTCAGAGTTTTCCGAGGTGGGACTATCCGCGCACCCTTCTTCTCGCACGCCCGCAGTAGAGGTGGTCCTCCAATTGCAGTAGCTGCTATGGCCTTCGCCTGGAATTGAGTGCCTGGAGTCGTGCGTGAGGGTGTTCCGCGTAGCCTGGGACAGGAACCTGGAGCTGGCAAGGCCTGGAGCTTGCTTCAAGCTCTACGCCAATGGCAGATGACGCCTACTACCTGAAATCACAAAGATAGCCTCGCGCCATGTTAAATCGCTCAGGAAGCTTCGTCGAGGCACGACGAATGTGTTGTGGTGGTTGGCATGTTGTAGGGATGCCTGTACGAGCGTGCCTAGGGTACATTGTGTGCAAAGGTGTGGGTGTGTTCGGTGAGGTGCATGAGTGAGTGGAGTGGTGTGTGAAGTGGGGGGAAATGTTCAGTGGAGTGAGGGGATGCTTATGGACTTATCGGCAAGGGATGGGATGGCCTGAGGAGGTGGAGCGGCCTTGCTGGAGGTGGTGGCCGGAGATGGAGATGAGGGCGTTGGAGGTCGGCAGTGGTCGATTTAGGGAAATAGAGAGTGGAGAAGAAAGTAGAGGGGGAAGGGAACTTAGCTAGGGTGTTAGGAGATGAAGAGAGGCAGAGGTGGCGTCGATTAAGGTGTAGTCGACGCCAGAGACGAAGGAGCTCAAAGAGAGACAGTCGGCGAGGATGATGAGGAGACAAGGGCGTCAGCGGGTGCTGCGCGACGCGGACGAAAGCAAGGAGGAAGAGCCTACCACTGGTTTTGTGGTCAGATGATGAGGGAGATTAGGGAATGTGGCCGGATCTTGACGAGCGAGTCGGCCGGAGGAGGAGAGAAGAAATTGAGAGGGTCTTCGGTTAAATTCAAGCTTGCAGGAGTCGGGGCAAACTGGGCTCCATGGAATAGAGCCCTGGAGGTTAGTTAGGGTTGGCTCGCCGGAGTTGGAATCTGTTGGGATATCCAAGTCTCTCATGCGTTCGTATGAGAGATTGAGAAAGAATCTTGGATCATGGATGGGTTCAGATTGGAGGGATTTTCTCAGATAATCTCTCTTCCAATTTTGGAGGAGATCCTCTGATCAATCAGGGAGAAACCACTTTCCAAAGCTCGTCGGAGTAGGATTCCTCCGCTATAATGGTGGAGGGACCTAATTGCGAAAATGATGAAGAAGCTAGGGGGCCTTTTGTAAAGGTTTTTGAAAGATAGGGGTATAAATGTAATCAGGCTGGACCTTTTTGCAGACTAGGTCAAGGCAAACTCAAATTGGATCCAAATTTTGGTACAAACCTAATTTGGACCTAAGGAATCCAATGGTGAAGTTGAATTTTGGGTTTTACCACGATTGATTGGGAAATTTATGCGAAAACCCAATTTAGGGTAAATATTTGTGTGAGACCCCATTCTAGGTCAAGATGGGTTCCAATGGCCAAATTGAAAGTTCTAAACCCTAGAAAATATTTTTCTATGATTTTTAAAGGGTTTAGGTGAATTTTATTCTGACCAGAGCCTTGGTTAACCAAGTGGGTCTGTTTTAGGGTTTCAAGAAGTCATTTAATTCACAGAACTCACACAAACCCTTTTCTATTTGATCCAACCCACTTATCATCTTATTAAGATCCTTTGACCTTTATTTAGACCTTGAGAAAACCCATGGTTGTACTGCAATGGTAAAATTACAGTTTTACCCCTAGTTTCTTATTTTTCTCTCAGAAAGGTTATGCAGTGAATTAGGACCTTCAGTTGGTTATGTAGGAGCATTTATTCTCTTCATTGGGTCAAAATGAGCTAGTTAGAGCTCATGATGGTGTTCCCATCATACCCCCATGCCTAGCTTTTGCTAGTCCCTTAGCAAAATTTTAAGGTTTTAACTTTGATTCCAGACCATGTAATCTTTTTGATCCTCAAAATTGTGATGTGTGCTTTCTTCTGTGGATTAGGTTAGAATGCTGATAGTAGGCCTAGAGGTACTCAAGTACCAACCATCATCTGGACCTGACTAGCTCTAGCCTCAGTCCGCCGTAAAGGTTTTTAAGGCCCCACAGGAACTATCCTAAGGTTCGTTGGGCTCCACGGTTAAAGAACCCGTGCTTGTAACATATTTTAGCCTTGATTCAGTTTGCAGTGCATTTCAGTAAGAGAGAGACAGAGGAATTTTCTTTATTTGGAGAGTTTTCTCTCTCTTTTGTTTTTTATTTCTAGCTTCGGATTGGCTTCTCAACATGGTCTGTATCGGATTCCTAGTCCCCATCATCAATCCTCGAAGGATCCCTGGCAATCGATGCTTCGGGATAGCACCGCCCATGGCAACCCCTAGAACCTTGGCTTTCGAGATTTCGATATAATCTCGCCCATGGTGTTCTGTAGCTAAATCCAGATCCTCGCAATCGACATTTCGTGCTAATGCCACCCATGGCATCTGAACTAACACAGGGTGCTTACATGCCCCCGATAGGTATGTAGATATCCCAAGAGACAAGCACCAAGGAGACGATATGTTATTGCGCATCTTCAAGGGAAATTGCCCCCCTCTCTGCATCGAGAACTCGTCCAAATCAACTTGTGTTGATCAGCCGCTCCTAATCTAGGCGACTTTTTCAGGACAATTTAAACTCATTTGCATGATTTTGATACTTATGCACACTGAACCAGATTGCGTGTGGATTGGGGTGCTTAGGTTAGCGAGTCCCGCAAACCAGAGGTCAGTTAACGAGGTCGAATATTCCCTAAGCCATAGACCTAATACTTAAGGTTCGCATTTTCCCCAACCTCTTGAGGACTATCCAGATCTTAGTGGATACTTGAATTTATAAGCCTAGGAGTTTATTCCAAGAGGCCTAAAATCAGCGTTCCTACTAATCTCTTCTGTGTTTTATTAGCATTTCTTTCATTTTCTTTTTCTTGATATGGTCTAGAACTCAGTTAATTCTTTAATTTCTTACTAATGACTATATCTTTTCTTTTTAATTTGTGCTCCTTTTTTTTTGACATTTTTCACTTTTCCCCTTTTTCTCCTCAAGATTTGTATGGCCTCAAAATTTTCTCTCCCCTCAAAATTTTTTTTGTTCTTTTTCAAGAATTTTTTCATTTTTTTGGTCTTTTTGGAATATGTGATTTTTTTTTGATGAAACCTTTTCTTGTGAGATGATTTTCACGGCATTTTGCACTTTCATACCCCCCATGCCTATGATTTGCAATGTCCCCATTGTAAATTAGGTGGGTTCGAGTTCAGCTTAGATCATTCATTAGAATAGGTTCTGGGTGGGCGAACGGGTCGAGGTGACTGTTGCAAACGATTTTAAGCTCGGGTACGGGTACCTGAGATGAGGTCAGCTATTCTAATGGATGAACCCTAAAGTGCAATATGAATTCAGCATAGGAATGTCAAGAAAGGTTTCAGGTTTTTCAAAAGTGACAGGTTGCCTCCCGTTAAGCTCTGAGTTTTATGCCATTGACTAGGCGTAATGAGCTCAGGGAGAATGGAGGGTAAAGGATGTCTCAGCCAAATTTGTATCGGTAAGGTCAATGAACAGTTTGAGTCTCTGACTGTTCACGATGAAAGGTTCTGAATCGTGGTTGAGTTGATTGACCTCGACAGCTTCATTTCCAAAGATTCGTCTGACGAGGTAAGGTCTGATCCATTTCGATCTGAGTTTTCCTGGGAACAGTTTGAGCTTAGCATCAAAGAGTAGGACTTTTTGACCAGGGTAAAAGATCTTTTTGGATATGTGCTTGTCATGAAAGGCCTTAACCCGCTCTTTGTAAATTCGTGAGTTCTCATACGCGTTGTGGCGTAATTCATCGATCTTGCTCATTTAAAGATTTCTGTGGGTTCCAGCCTTAGAAAGATCTAGGTTGCAGGTCCGTACTGCCCAATAGGTTTTGTGCTCCAATTCGATGGGGAGGTGACATGCCTTCCCGTATACCAATCTGAAGAGAGACATACCTAATTGTGTTTTGTGGGTGGTCCTATAAGCCCATAAAGTTTCCGGAAGTCGGGATGACAAGTCTTTCCTATCAGGTCAAATAGTAACCTAGAGGATTTTTTTGATCTCCCGATTTGATAGCTCAGCTAAACCATTAGTTTGGGGGTGATAGGGAGTAGAGATTCGATGTGATACCCTGTATTTGGTCATTAGTGACCTGAACTGAGCATTAATGAAATGAGTCCCTCCATCAGAGAGTATAGCACATGGAATCCCGAACAGCGAAAAGATGTTCTAATGAATTAATTTGATAACCACATTATGATCGTTAGTTTAGGTCGGAACGTCTTCGATCCATTTGGACCCGTAGTCAACAATGAGTGGAATGTACTCGAAGCCGTCCGAAATATGAAAGGGTCAAATAAAATCAATCCCCCAGATGTCGAAGATTTCACATACGAGAATCGGCTGTAAGGGCATCATATCACGATGGCTCATGTTTGCTAAGGTCTGGCGACAAGTGCATGCCCTACAGTGATTGTATGCGTCTTTGAAAATCATGGGCCAATAGAAGCTGCACTAGAGGACTTTCATTGCGATTTTCTGACCTGAGAAGTGTCCACCGCATGCCTGGTCACGGCAGAAGGACAATATGTCCTGAATTTCCGCTCCCGAGACACATCGTCGAATGATTTGATCAGTATTGATGTGGAAAAGATACAGGTCTTCCCAGAAGTAATAGTTGGCATCGGAAAGCAATTTGTCCTTCTTGGCTTTCGGTCAATCGGACGGAATCTGATGTGATGCCAGGTAGTTTACTAGATCAGTAAACCATGGAAGCCTTGGACTGATAGTCAGGAGGTGCTCATCAGGAAAATGTTTTGTGATGGGTCCGGAAGGGTCGATAATATCAGAAGAAAGGTGGGACAAGTGATCAGCTACCACGTTTTGTTTTCTCGCTTTGTCACAAATCTCGAGGTCAAACTCTTGCAACAGCAAGATCCAGCGGATTAATTGAGGTTTTGCATCCTTCCTCGCAAGGAGATGCCTCGTAGTTGTGTGATCAGAGTAGATGATAACATGGGAACCCAGAAGATATGATCTGAATTTTTTCAGGGTAAATACTACGGCTAGCAGCTCTTTCTCCGTAACTGTGTAGTTATGCTAAGCCTCGTCAAGTGTCTTGCTAGCGTAGTAGATGACCACGGGTTTCCTGTCAATGTTTTGCCCAAGTACCTCTCCTACATCGAAATCAGATGCATCGCACATAATTTCAAAGGGTTGAGACCAATCAGGGGACTGTAGGATCGGAGCTTAGGTAACTCGATCACGAAGGGTTTCAAATGCTTGAGTGCATTCCTTGGAGATTTCAAAAGGAACATCCTTAGATAGTAGAGTGGTCAGGGGTGCGCGATCTTTGAGAAATCAGGAATGAATTGACGGTAAAAATCGACGTGCCCCAGAAAAGATTGGATGCCCTTGATCGAGATAGGCATAGGGAGTTTCAAAGTCAGATTCATTTTGGCTCGATCAACCTGGATGCCTTTTTCTGATATGAGATGTCCTAAGACAATTTCTTCAGTCACCATGAAATGGCTCTTTTCTTAGGAAAGAACCAGATTCACGTCAATGCACTGCCTGAGGATCTGGACCAAGTGCAAGAGGCAATCATCGAATGATTCACCAAATACTGAAAAGTCATCCATGAAGACTTCCAAATAATCACCTACCATATCTGAGAATATGGCAAGCATGCACCGTTGAAAAGTAGTGGGTGCATTGCAGAGAACGAACAGCATCCTTCGGAATGCATATGTCTCGAAGGGGCAGGTGAAAGTGGTCTTTCTTGGTCTTCAGGATGGATTGCAACCTGGTTATAACCAGAGTACCCGTCCAAAAAGCAGAAGAACCTATTTCTCCCTAGTTTCTTAAGGATCTGATCAATAAACGGTAGTGGGAAATGATCCTTCTTTGTGGAGGTATTGAGTCTTCTGTAATCAATGAAGACTCTCCACGAATTCACCACACAGGTCGGTATAATTTCTCCGATTTCAGTCATGATCACGGTGAGTCCTACCTTCTTAGGCACAACTTGGATTGGACTCACCCACTGACTGTTGGAGATCGGGTAGATGATCCCAGCATCTAACCACTTGATGATCTCCTTTTTCACGACCTCCTGCAGATTAGGATTCAAACGTCTCTGCATTTCATGGGAAGGTCGTGTGCCCTCTTCAGTATAGATGCGGTGTGTGCAGTAAGGGGAGCTGATGCCAGTCAAAACATCGAGAGTCCATCCAATGGCTCTTCGATGTTTCTGGAGAACAGTAATCAGACAGGATTCCTAGTCAGGTGTGAGTCTGGAGTTGATAATCATAGGAAATGTCTGATTGGAACCCAAAAAGATGTACTTAAGATGATCGAGAAGAGGCTTTAGTTCCAAAACAGGGTTATCAGCAGCAGCAGGTGGTTCAGGGTGTGTGTCAGGAGTAAGGGAAGGAGTGATGGGTGTGTCCAGGTCAAGTTCGGACTCCTCTGGTTGCGGGTTTTGATCTTCTTGTGGTTGATCAGAAGTAGTCAAGTTTTCCTAAATATATGTATCGTCAACCACAGCCTTGATATCACATATTTGTTCTATAACATCGTAATTAATCCCTTGTTGGGCCTTAAAGATGTCAATCTTTAATGTTTGGTTCCCAAATTTTAGTTCAATTTGACCCTCCTCACAATTTATGTTGGCCCTAGCAGTGGCCAGAAAGGGTCTCCCTAGTATGATTGGTGTGTTCCTCAGGTTCTCTGGAGAATCCATATCCAAGACTACGAAGTCTACCAGGAAATAGAAATCCCAAACCCTAACAATGACATCTTTAAGAACTTTTTTAGGTGACTTAATAGATCGATCATCCAACTGTAATGTCACCTCTGTCAGTTTGAGCTCAGATTCCTCAAGATGGTTGAGTAGGGATGTAGGTATTAGGTTTATGGAGGCTCCTAGGTCCAATAAAGCTCTATCAAATTGGGTATTACCAATTGTAAAGGAAATCAAGGGAGTACCTGAGTCTTTTGCCTTAGGTGGGAGCTTGCTTAAAATTACAGAGCTGGCTTACTCTGACAATACGATTGGGCTCCCACTTTTGGTTCGCAGCTTACGTTTAGATGTACACAAGTCTTTCAGAAATCGTGCGTAAGCCGGTATGTGGCGGATCGCATCCATCAAGGGGATGTTTATTTGGACCTGTTCAAAGAGCTTGACTAGGTCCTCCTCAGGTGCCACGGGTTTGGTTGTCCTCTTTCCCTTGGTCAAGGCCTCGAGAAATGGAACCTTAGAAGGTTCCTCTAGAATAGGTCCAGGTTCTTGATCAGGGACAGGGGCATCCTGGATAACTATCCTAGGGTTTGGGTTACTACCAGGCTGAAAGTGGCTTGGGTAAGGTGGGTCTTGTGTTGCTTTGCCACTACGAGTTGTAACTGAATTTAGTCCTACCTAGTTTTGGTTTGGTGTTGGTAAAATAGGTGCCTGCTGCTGAAATCCCGAGTATGATGTTGAAACTTCCATCCCATCAGGTGATGGAGCAGAAGGGGCCTGATAAATCATGTGGGCTTGGCTCGGATTTGGGTTCATAATGCGCCTCTATTTCAACACGTTATTCAGATTCGGTAGAGGTTGCGAAGGGAGTGTGCTAGGTTGGCGAGAATTTTCCATCTGGGCGAGTTGATTGCGAACCTCTGTGATCTCGTCTTTATGCTATTTTGCATAGCCGCATTCGTCTTCTGAATGTCAGCCAGAGTCTGAAGGATGAGAGTCATTTGATCTGTCTAAGTTGGCCCAGATTGATAGGTGAGGTTGGGCCGAGGCTGAGGTGGCTGATATGGACTAGGAGCTTGTGGACGAGGTTGATACAGTGGTCTTTGATTCTGATTATTTCCCGCCCACAGGAAATTGGGATGATTCCGCCATCCAGGGTTATAAGTATTAGAGAATGGGTCATTCTGGATGGCGTTGAGGTCCTCGCAGGCCTGAGGAACCTCAGAGAAATCAGAGTATGAGGGTTCAGAGTTCCCCCAACTAGAGTAAGCAGGATTGGAGTTTCCTCCGGTCCTAGAGTCAGACGGGGGTGGATACGGGTCCATCCCTTGAGAAGATCGGTGATAGATGTTATGCACAGCTTCCTTCCTAGAGGGCAGCTGTGTGAATGGGTTTTGCGCAGAGGTGGCTCGCTGTAGATGTCGAGTTAGCTCATCCACCTTCTTCTCAATGATAGAGACCTTGTCCAACCGACTAGCCATCAATTCCAAGTCGACGGATGCGGACAGACCCTGCATCTTATGTGCTCCCCTTGGATTCGTCAATGCATGGGCATTCGTCCGGTCGAATAAGCCCATGGAATCATTATTGATGGAGTTCTCGCACATATTCTCGAGAATCTCCCACACAATGTCTTCGTGTTGACCCATGATATTTCCTCCGCAAGTTGCATTAACGAATAAGCAGATATCTTCACGGAGTTCCTAGTAAAAAGACTGGACTTGTTCCCATTTAGGATCTCCATGATGGGGGCACTTTCGCATGAGATCCAGGAAACAGTCCCATGCTTCATGAAGTGGCTCTCTAGGCTGTTGTGTGAAGTGTGTGATCTGGTGTCGTAAAGCATTCGTCCGACTAACTGGGAAGAACTTTTTCAGAAACTCGGATTGTAGTTCAACCCATGTGTTGATTGGACACGTTTGAGTCTGATACCAGTGAGCTGCTTTGTCCATGAGAGAGAAGGAGAACATCTTCATGAGAAGAATATCCCGATTTTGGACATCTGACCCGAAGGTCTGGGCCAGATGCTTGAGTTGTTTGATGTGCTGGAAGGGATCCTCGGAATTGAGCCTATGGAATTTTGGAATAGCATGAATCATGTTGGACTTGAATTCAGAATTAGGACCTCCAACCGGGATATGGACTCAAGGTTCGATCGCCACCGCAGTGAAATTGTAGTGATTTCGCATCATAGGATGCTGCGGTGGATTCACAGAGGCTTGGAATAAATCATTAAGGCGTTGAAGTTGGTTCTCAAGGTTGTTCTCTTCTTTTGCGGGTTGTGCCATGATGATGGAAGAAGGAGAATTGGATTCAGATGAGGAGATGTCTATGTGATGGGGTTGCTGCATAAACATGAAAATCGAGGCCTGGCCTCGACGGGAGTGAATAACTAAAGGAGGTCTCAAGGATGGTCTTAAGGACCTCCTACCGAACATGCACCGATGGTCTGGATGAGAGTAGAATGTGATGGACCCAATCAAGACACTCAAAAATTTGGATGACTATAGAGGTTCGGGGCGGATGATACCCCTGAGTCAAAAAGCCGTCCACCTGAGAAATACTTGGGCAGCCAGAGAGGGAGAGTCTCGTAAAGACCCCTACACAGTAGAGCGCCCCCACGAGTTACAAGGTTTCCTCCACCCGACCTCTCTTGTCACTGATGTTCCAGGTAGACTAGAATGGGGACTTGACCTCTTAAGTCTGCCAATTTTATTAAAGAGCAAGGGTGCTTTAAGATTTCCACTTGAACTTTAGATGTATTGAGTGCAAAAAGTGACCTAATTTCAAGGTTGGTTGACCCAACAAGGTGGGTCAACTGCACTTATTTGTCCTTTGAGAAATTTTAGGTCCCTTCTTTTAGGATTTAAGTTAGATTAAGAGCCTAAATTTTAGGGTTTTGCTTGAATAAATCGCTTCAACCATGGCTGAGGCACACATCTTTTTGGAGAGTTGATTCTTTGCTTATGAAGGTGTGTCTCTAAAATCCTAAATTGAAATCCTTAATTTGGCTCTAATCTTGGTCCAATTTAGTTTGCCAAATGTGGTATCTAGGGCTCAAACAAGAATGTGGTAGCCTTAGTTACCTTAAATGGGTGCACAAATCAATTTTGTCGTTGAAAGCAAATCAGGCAACTTGATTGATTAGCTAAGAATGGAAAGCAAGTAGCCCTAATTGATTTTGCCTTTTTTCTTTTTTCTTTTTTTTAGAATGAGGGGCTTAAGAGAAAGTAATAAGAAATTACCTACCCTTGGCATGTTTGATGTGTGGCTATCTTTCTTTTAATCTTCTCCCCTGAAACAACCATAACAAAGAGATATAGCAAGTTAGTACCAAATCAAGAATTGTAATCAAGAATTCTAAATCGCCTGTTGCTTCCCGGCAATAGCATCAAAATGTTTGGGACGCTGAATCGGGTTTTAAAAGGTATTGCGTTGTAGTATAGCTGAAAAAGTGTTCAAAATAGATATAATTTTATTACTCGAATTTGAAGTTCGAGATTGAACACAGGGAGCAAATTTGGTATTTAGAAATCAAGATCACAATTAAAAGTAAAAGGATTTGCAATAATAACAAGATCAAAGTGCAAAAATATAAGAGTAAATGTAGAGCACAAAATACTAAAGAACTCAATGTATATGAATTAAACTCAAATTGGACGTCTGATTTATGATTTGTAAATCAGACGACTTAAACTGATGCTACAGTGCTCCTTCTGATTTCTTCCTTCTTCTGCTTCTACTCTTCTTTCTCTTTGCCTTTGGCTTCTGTCTTCTTCCTCTACGATCTTTCTCTACCTTTTGCCTTTCTCTATCTTCTCCTCTTTCTCTGCTGCTTCCTCTTCTCTTTCTTTCTCTTCTTCTTTGGCCTCGGTCTTCCCTAGCTTCTCCTTCTTCCATTAGCTTCTTCCTTCCCTACCTTTCTCTGCCGTGGCCCTTAGTTTCTCTTCATCCTTAGCTTCTCCTTCTTCTTCTTTAGCTTAGCTTCTCCTTCTCTTCAGCCTGCAACAAAACCTACCCCTACCCATGTGCACTCTTTTCTCTTTCTCTCTTAGGTTCCGTCTCCCAGAGCCACACATATTCGGGTAATCGGGTCGGGTACATACCCAGGACCAAGCCCACTGGTGTGCGGTGGTGGGCTAGGAGTGCAAGTCGGGTCAAGCCAGCCAGGTTCGCGTGGGCAGTGCCGCGGACGAGATCAGGTCGGTCGAGTGAGAGGGACCTCACGTCGTGGTTTGGAGGCGAACAACTACAGGCACAAATTCAACTTATGCGGGTGCGGGGCCTTAGAGTTTTCTGATGTGGGACTATCTGCGCACCCTTCTTCTTGCGCGCCCGTAGCAGAGGTGGTCCTCCAATTGCAGTAGCTGCTATGGCCTTTGACTGGAATTGAGCGCCTGGAGTCGTGCACGAGGGTGTTTCGCACAGCCTGGGACAGGAACCTGGAGCTGGCAAGGCCTAGAGCTTGCTTTAAGCTTGCTTCAAGCTCTACGCCAATGGCAGATGATGCTTGCTACCTGAAATCACAAAGACGGCCTCGCAGCCACGTTAAATCGCTCAAGAAGCTTCGTCGAGGCATGGCGAATGTGCTACGGTGGTTGGCGTGTCGTGGGGACGCCTGTGCGAGCGTGCCTAGGGCACACTGTGTGCGAAGGTGTGGGTGTGTTTGGTGAGGTGCGTGAGTGAGTGGAGTGGTGTGTGAAGTGGGGTGAAATGTTCAGTGGAGTGAGGGGATGCTTATGGACTTATCGGCGAGGGATGGGATGGCCTGAGGAGGTGGAGCGGCCTCGCCGGAGGTGGTGGCCGGAGATGAAGGAGATGAGGGCGTTGGAGGTCAGCAGTGGTCGATTTAGGGAAATAGAGAGTGGAGAAGAAAGTAAAGGGGGAAGGGAACTTAGCTAGGGTGTTAGGAGACGAAGGGAGGCAGAGGTGACATCGATCGAGGTGTAGCCAACGTCGGAGACGAAGGCGCTCAGAGAGAGACAGTAGGCGAGGATGAAGGGGAGACAAGGGCATCAGTAGGTGCTGCGTGACACGGACGAAAGCAAGGAGGAAGAGCCTACCACTGGTATTGTCGTCAGACGACGAGGGAGAGTAGGGAAGGTTGTCGGAGCTTGACGAGCGAGTCGGCTGGAGGAGAGAAGAAATTGAGAGGGTCTCCGGTCAAATTCAAGCTTGTAGGAGTCGGGGCGAACTGGGCTCCTTTAAATAGTGCCCTGGAGGTCAGTTAGGGCTTGAGAAGCAAGCTTCCCAAGAAAGGAAGGCTCGTCGGAGTTGGAATCCATTGGGATACCAAAGTGATTGGGAAAGAATCTTGGATCATGGATGGGTTCAGATTGGAGGGATTTTCTCAGATAATCTCCCTTCCAATTTTGGAGGAGATCCTCTGAGCAATCAGGGAGAAACCACCTTTCAAAGCTCGTCGGAGTAGGATTCCTCCGCTATAATGGTGGAGGGACCTAATTGCAAAAATGATGAAGAAGATAGGGGGCCTTTTGCAAAGGTTTTTGAAAGATATGGGTACAAATGAAATCAGGTTGGACCTTTTGCAGACTAGGTCAAGGCAAACTCAAATTGGATGCAAATTTTGGTACAAACCTAATTTGGACTTAAGGAATCCAATGGTTTAGGGTTTGACCACGTTTGACTGAGAAATTTATGCAAAAGCCCAATTTAGGGTAAATATTTGTTTGAGACCCCATTCTAGGTCAAGATGGGTTCCAATAGTCAAATTGAAAGTTCTAAACCATAGAGAATACTTTTCTATGATTTTTAGAGGATTTTGGTGAATTTTATCCTAACCAGAACCATGGTTAACCAAGTGGGTCTATTTTAGGGTTTCAAGAAGTCATTTAATTCACAGAACTTACACAAATCCTTTTCTATCTGATCCAACCCACTTATCATCTTATTAAGACCCTTTGACCTTTGTTTAGTGCTTGAGAAAACCCATGGTTGTATTTCAATGCAAAATTACAGTTTTACCCCTAGTTTCTTATTTTTCTCTCAGAAAGGTTATGCAGTGAATCAGGACCTTCAGTTGGTTATGTAGGAGCATTTATTCTCTTCATTGGGTCAAAATGAGCTAGTTAGGGCTCATGATGGTGTTCCCATCATTTCACTTGGACCTATGCTTGTCGGGAAAGAGCTTAAGTCGAGAATCAAAGAGCCAAACCTTCTGGTTTGGCTCAAAGCTCTGTGGAAAATCATCTGGTCATGAAGAACTTTGGTACTTGCCTTATAGATCTTGGCATTCTTGTAGGCATCATTTCTAAGCTACTCCAACTTAGATAGTTGGAGTTTCTTGGTCTTCTCAGGTAAGTCTAGGTCAAAAGTACATTTCTTAATTGCCTAGAATGCTTGATGTTCAGCTTCTACAGGAAGATGGCATGCCTTACCATACACCAGACGGAACGGAGACATGCTGATAGGCGTCTTATATGCATACGGTAGGCCCAAAGAGCGTCATCAAGCTTTTGAGTCTAGTCTTTCCTATCAAGCCTAACCATTTTCTGAAGGATATTCTTGATCTCTCAATTCGAGACCTCTACTTGTCCATTCGTCTGGGGGTGATAAGGTCTAGAAACCTAATGATTCACCTTGTATTTTGTCAGCAAATTCCTAAATTGGGCATTTGTGAAGTGAGTGCCACCATCACTGATGATGGTTCTCGGGATCCCGAATTAACTAAAGATATCCTTCTTTACAAAGTCGATGACCACCTTGTGGTCGTTGGTTCGGGTGGGAATAGTCTTAATCCATTTGGAAACATAATAAACAGCAACTAGAATATACCATTGTCCGAATGAAGGGAGGAAGGGTCTCATGAAGTTGATGCCCCAAATGTTGAAAAATTCGATAGGAAGGATTGGGTTTAGGGGCATCATATCTCTCTTGGCTATACTCTCAAGTGCCTGGCATCGGGAACATAACCTCGAGAATTCTTGGGCATTTTTGAATAAAGATGGCCAATAAAATCCAAACCGTAGAATCTTTGCGCTCGTCTTCTTTCCGGAAAAATGTCCAACGCACACAGATGCTTGATAGAACTCAAGTATACTTTGAAACTCATTTTTCAGAACACATTGGCGAATAATCTGGTCACTGATAAATCCACTTTCGTGGACCATTATTTGGCCTAAGTGCTTTTTAATTATTTGTTTTTAGTTGATATTTGATTAGGAATTAAGTGGGAATTCAACATAGTCTACATATCATATTATGCACCAATTTATGTTTAATAGCATATGATATGTTATGATAATCATTTAATGGATGCAGGCTCAGCATAAGACACCTGAAGGTACCATTCAAATGGTCAAAATCACTCTACAAGATGTCTGGAGTTCAATTTGGATGTCTGAAGAATTACCATCATAGATCCCTTAAGGTCTGCATATTTTAAGACATCTGAAGAATCACTCAAACGTCTGATGAAAGCTACCAGCATTTATCCTTCTGTTCCAACCACTCGCAACTCTCGCCGAGTGGTTGGAGTAGATGGCGGCCGCAGAGAAATAGATGGGGGAATTGTTTTCAAAAAGAGCTATTCCAACCCACCACCGGAGGCGGTACACTCGCTCTCCACCATGACCCTCTCACCTACACCGTGGAAGCCGCTTGCACTGTAGCCCTCTCAATGTGCACCGTGGTGCCACCGCGAACTCCTCGTTGATCAGCAGTGCGGTGATAGCACACTGCCCCACCGTAGCAACCACCTGCGCATGCCCAGCACACCACGTGAAGTCTTTCTTCCTTGCACGCGGCAGCAGTCACCGCCTTCACCGCCCCCCTCCAGCGGCCACGCTCAAGCTCCGCCTTCATGTGCACAACCGCACCCTTCAAGCGCAGTTCTTCACTTGAGTGCACGCCCACGCGCGCCACAGCCTACTCCTCCTCCTTCCCACGTCTCCCCTGTTTTCCAGCAAAAGACCCAAACTTGCAACCACCTACCCCTCGGCCAACAGCCACCACCGACCTCCAACCTTGACTCCAAGCACCGCCAGCACACCCTCGTCGATCTCAGAGACCACGCGTGGCCACGCGTGGCTAGGGCGCCACCCCTGCAGACCACAGTAGCAACTCGCCACCACCGCCGTGGTTGACCACCTCCACTTGTGGGCGCCGTCTCCGTCCACCTCTCGTAGTTTCGTCGCCATCATCGTGATCCCCACGCGTCGGTCAACCTTCTCTATAGTAGCTCCGTTGCCGGTGCCCCATCTCTCACGCGAGGAGGAGAGAGAGTGAAAGCTCTATTTTCCCTTCAATTAGATATTACATGTGCTGCCATTGCCAAAACTTGATTTTTATTTATTATTTTATTAATTGAATGAATTTACAGCCAAACCCCTTTAGTCTACTCTAATTACTTGGCTTATCAAATTGCATGATTATCTTCCCCCATCTATTAGCTTCACATTAAATGGTGATATTATGTTTTACATTGGATGCCATTGAATATTTGGGGTTGATTGACTCTATAGGAGTATTCTAGTAAAAGAAAATTTGCGTGATTGGTCCATCTCTTTTCAGAAATTAGAGATTGATTATTTGATTCATCTATTAATGTTCTTTCTTTGGGATTAGGATGAATGAATGAAATTACTTTTAAGTAAACAAGAGGTAAATTTATTGTGATTTTATTTGGCTCGTTCCTCCCTGTGGATACAACATTTTTACTGTGGTTTAAATTAATATTTGTTTAATCTTTGATTGAGAGATTTTCCACCACCTTTTGTGCTACAACGACCAAGTATCTTAATATTAATTGTTGAAAGTGAAAATTGCTCTATCAGTCACGGCCAATGCGGTACAACTTGGGATCGTCCAAAAAAATAGTATTTTGACTTTGATATAAGTGATTGCACAGTAATTATGGGTCCTAATCAACAAAAGTAATGTCTAAACCTAACTTAATTTGTGGATATTGCACTCATATCTGGTATATCATGCATTGCATCAGTTTATCTAGAATAAGATGAGATATCCTGCTATTTAATGGTTTTTATTGCTATTTGCAAATAATAAATTGATCCAGCATGCAGGAGATAGTGGAATAAAGTAATAAAGGAAGAAGAAGACTGATTCAGACAAGAGGAGTAAGGAGGATAGCCATATCTCTACCCTTAGAAACCCTAGGACAACCTTCCTAAACCCAAAACCACCTCCATTAGGAAACCTTAGCCTCAAAACCCAAACATGGATAGCACTATCCATGTTCATATCCATCCTATCCCTCTCCTAAACACTTAGGAACCAAAACCCACCTTAGAAAACCTAAAACCCACTCTCAGCACCTTTTAGGACGTCCAGACATCTGGCTGGACATCTGATTTTTGCAGAATATCAATCCAGGAAGCCAAAACTTGTATTGACACAAAATTGGATGTCTAATTTACTACCCAGACATCTAATTTTGGAGTATAAGACATTTGACCACTCTTCTAGACGTCTGATACTATTCTCTGGTTCCTGATCTTGCTTATTTTCACCTAGAAACCCCACCAGGCACCATAGGAAACCTAATTAGAGACCTCCTAAGCCTACTCCACTATCCATAGCCCTACCTATTCTATCCCTAACCCAATTGAAACATCTCATACCTAATTTGGTGCATCTACAGTTGATTGGGTGCACCTGAACCCAATTAGATCCACCCATGATCTAATTGACTCATACCTATTAGGTTTACCTAAGCCTAAACACATACACATATCCAATTAGACTTAACCTAGACCCAATTAGGTTTGCTCCTATCCAATTAGACTCACCTAAGCCTAATTAGGTCCACACCCACTTAATGTAGGTTAACCCAACCTAGATTTACCAAAACCCACAACCCTACTCTACGGAATTTGAACCACACACACTACCACTTTCCTAAACTACCCTCCTAACCTAGATCCACAATCCATGGGCATCAAACCTAAGAGCCACCAAAAGTGGCGCATGCTATTTTTGGGAAGAAGCCAACTTGCGACCACCAAGGTTGGCCTTCCCATAGCCAAAAATCAAGAGCACGCCCATTCATTGATTCCATGCATTCTCTCCATTCCACACGTGTGACACCCTCCCCTCCAATCCCTAGGGTTGTCCACCACTCCCTCCTCTAAGGGGTCCTCCTCCTCCAAGGCTCCTCCATGGACGGCTAGGAAGAAGCTCTCCTCCAAGCTTCTTCAAGGGCGGCTAGAAGAAGGAGAGCACAAAGGGTGCAACACCCACTTCTCCTCTCTTCACTTGGGCGTGTCCTCTCTTCTCCATAGAGTGGACGCCCCTCTCTCTTTATTCTTTATATTGGTCGGTCACAAAGTTTCCCATACCTTGTTTGGCCGTCCTCTCTTGTTGGTAGGCGTGTAGATAGGTTTGCATACCCAAGGTCTAGCCTACATCCTCACAAGGCCGATGGCCCTAGTGGCACTTTTTGACGTGAGGGATTTTCTTTATTTATATGCTTTCTAGTGTAGATGTGTTGACAGATTTTATGCATAAATAATATTGTGTGATCATCGTTCTATGATTGATTGTCTTTACCTTCATGCTATTTAGGTTTGTCACATCATGTACGGCCACCATGGCCCCACTTAGATCCATGCAATCACTTAGGTTTTCGCTAGCATATCTAGATCTAGGTTTCATTTTTCTTTCAAAATAAAAATCAAAAACACAAAAAAAAGCGCAAAATACAAAAAGACCAAAAATATTAGGTTAGATTAGATTTTGGTCAGAAAGGTCGATCCAAATCTCGACTCATTTTCATGCCTCCCAAAGATGAATGACCGTGACTCAAGTTCTAAAAAAAAAAAGAAATCTATGCGAGTTTCGTTATTATAAATATTTTTGTCAAGGGAATTTCGCAACCATACTATGATTTCCGACGATTTCAAAATGCGCGATTTCCACATTTGTTAAATGGCGCTGTTGCCATGGAGGCAACGCATGAGTTTGGATTTGGATTTGCTTAACTTTGGTTTGTTTTGATTGTAGGTCAAGAATGAAGAGGATCCGCGCACACATGAACCCGTGGTGAAGACCATAGGTATTGTTCTTTAGCCTCCACTTTTTTTTTTGCTTTCTTAGGTTAAAAAAAAAAATTCAATTTCAAATTTTCGTAATTGAATTTATAATTTTTTTTTCCTTGGTGTGTACTTTAACTTGGAAACCATTTAAACACACCAAAGTCAAATTTAAAAATTCGGCCAGGCAAATATTGATGATTTTCAAAAATTTATTTCCGTCAAAATAGGAATCCAAAAATCTTATGATTTGGTATGATCTTAGGGTTTCAAACCAACTTTCCAATGCCACCTTTTATTTGAAAAAATTCATACAGTGGAAAGGGGGTCAGAGTAGTCTGCACTATGATTTTATATAACTTTAAACATTAATTTTGACCTTTACATAAATCGGATCTCTTTGAAATTTGTGGGGTTAGAAAACCACTAAAATTTAGTTGTTTTTATAAATTTTCAAGAATTTTTATATTTCTTTTGATGCTGTTTCAAACTGAATTACTTGCAGAGGGTCCATCTGGCCTATTTGATCCCCTGACATAAAAAATTTCTTGAAAAATTGTATGAAATAGTAAAAATATTATAAAATTTTCCCTAAAAGCCTTGTTGAAAAAGGAAGATCTCTATCAAATTTCATCTTATTTTGCTTCAGTTACTGATTTGGGGAGTGATTTCAAGTCAGACTAAGGACTAACTACTGATTTTTAGAAGAAGCACAAACCCTATGGGATTCACATTATGGTTTAAATTTAGAGACCCAAAACAAACCTATTTGAGCCTGATTTGGGTGTGATTGCATGAGAGGGGATTTACTGTGATTGGTTGTCCACTCCTCACCCACTTGAATTGAAATTGATCTACATTTCAACTTAGGCAATCACTTAGTTCTATTTCACTTAGTAGTGGTGTATTAGGACTATTGTTTTCTCTGATTGGGTCGCACCGCTTCTATCTTATTGGACTTAAAAGCATCATATAGACCTATCTGATATTAGGGTTTCCACACTAGGGTAGAGCACATTTACATGCCATACTTAAAGGAAATTCATATAACAATTGGGACTTGCAAAACCTGTTACGTGCTCCACTACAACCTTGTTTGAATTGACTTAAACAAGGAAACCCTAAAAGAAATTAAAACAAGCACTTGAACCATAAAAGCCACTACACCAATTAAAGCTTGTATTGCAAATCTTTTGTCTGTACACTTCACACTCTAAATCCAATTTTAAGGGCAACACCCCAAAAATGCCCAATCACATTCCAAGAGCACTCTAAGCCCAAGCCTAAAACTAAGTAGACACGCCCTAGGCAAGCTAATTTACTTGGTAATTAAAAGTTAATTGGGTGAAAATCAAGGCCTTGTTTATTTGGACCAACTGGTGATATGAAAGGTCGGTGCGGTAGCCACGTTAACCTCTAGTGGTGTCCCACTGTGCGGGGTGTCCTAGGGGGTTCCACCCTTCTGGCCAGCCAAGTAATTCAAGGGTTGGTTTAACCTAGTTTCATTTTAGGATACCAGGTTTAGATCCAATTAGGGTATACAATTTAGGGCTAGCTTGTTTGCTTGATTTAGGGCTCTCTCTCATCTTTCTTCCTAGGCCTTTGCCTTATTTCCACCAGCCAATTGTAGCTGGTTGAGTCTTCCTGAGGAAGACTATCTCTTATCTCCATTCGCTTCTTTTCTCAAAGAGCCACGAACCCATATCATTCTTTTGACCCTCAGGGTTCTCCATCTCCCAATCCAACCATGATTTCGACTCCTCCTGGTTAGGAGACTCATCCTCAGTAGCTGGGATATGATTATCCTTATCCCTCAATTGATTTATAACCTAAATTTCATGGATTTGACCCTTATCTAGATCAGAACCAGTTGAAAGCCATAGTTGCTAAATTTCGAGAGCATAATAAGGACTATACAGATCAATGTGCCAAGCTTCTGGAGTAAATTAGACAATCCTAGGCACAATCTCAATCTTATCACTCCTCCCAGGAACAAGCGACCTGGAATAACCAGTCTAGTGGGTCTAGTGACCCATATTTTGGATCCACTAGCTACTCTACTGACTCTTGCTACACTGGGGAGGCACCTTGGACTCAGCCAACACAGAAGGTACCTTTGGACCTAATTCTTGATTTGGGTAGATCATTTGAGGAATGCATCATTTCCGATACACCTGTACTTGATAATATATCATTAAAGAATTGGAATAATGGATCACAAGTACAGGACCACACATCAGGTTCTCAATCAACTCCCTCTATAGTCAGCCCCACTCAGGGTGATACACCTTTTGATTCATATCCAGATTCGTATAACCCTTAGTGGAGAGACAATCCTGATCTTTCATGGCCACCACAGAGACCGACTCAGACTCAAGATCAATCTAGGCTAGCCCAGTACTCCACTCAATCCACTTTAGGGCAACCATGTAGTCCAACCCAACCCACAACCACCCTTGAGGATATCATGAACATTTTGTTGAACTTTGACAAGAAAAATGAAGAAAGGTTGACTAAGCTAGAAAATCAAGTGAAATCTCAAGGGGATCAAATCAAGAGACTTCAAGAATCATTCTATCCCCGAATGCACACTCCTCTTCATTCCTATTCTCCACTTATTCTTCCAACCCCTCCTCCAATCTATCATATGTGCCAGTATGCAAGGGCCAACTCTTTGGCCTTTAAAAGGAAGAGGAAAGCTAGGAGCCCACCCAAACGATCTGATTCGGGCTCAACCAAAAATCATAAGACCAAACCTACATCCAACTTTGACTCAGACTCTAGCAACAAAAAGAAGAAAAAGGTCCCTGAAGTTGATTTGAATTATTTATCCTTTCTTGGGGCCTTAAAGAAAGAGTCACAAGAGAAGAAAAAGACTTGCACACCTAAAGAGGTGGTTTTATCTACTAACATAAGTGCATTGGTTTCTGGAAATCTACCACCCAAAAAGATAGACCCTGGAAAACTTTTCATATCTTGTGTCATCAAGGGATTCACCTTCAATAGATCCCTTGTGGATCTAGGGTCTTCCATTAGCTTGATTCCTACTACCCTTTTTGACCGCCCCAGACTTGGAGATCTGCACCACACACCTGTCACCATTAGAATGGTAGATGGCTCCATCAAAACACCTAAGGGGGTAGTTCGAGATGTGATCATTAAAGTGCAAGGTCTTAGCTTTCTGGTTGTTTTGGACATGGATATATCGGAAAAGCTAAGTGATTCATCCATCATTCTGGGTCGCCATTTCTTGGCTACTACCAATGCACAAATTGATTTTTACTCAAGATGTATGGAAATGAGCAGTAGCAACGAGAAAATTCACTTTGATATTTATGCAGCCGCTAAGAAAACGAAGTCAGGGTATTTTTTGGATGATACGGAAAGTGATTCGGAGGGTAATTTGGAAGAAACCATGGCAATTGACACCTGGGTAGAACCACATGACCCGAATCAACAATCCACTAGATCACTTAAGTCACCCTTAATATCGGATCAAATTAGTGATAATATGGTTGACTATCTTGACTGACCTAGCCTAGTTCAAACCCCTGCCCCTTGCAATGAATCCCATATTACTCAATTGATCAAAATGATTCATGAAATAAAAGAAGCTAGTGCAAGAGAATATGATGATATAAGAAAAGAGCTTCATAGAATCTAGGATGAGCAACAAAAATTAGAAATGTTTGAATTTGGGTCTGGTATGCCATAACAGATTTGCAATTCGGTGGTGGTCATGCAGGAATCTGTTGATCAAACACCTAAGGTGGATGATTTTGAAGTTCCTATAGAAGTAGAGGAAGGAGATTTATTCGAGAATCTCGATCTTGATTTAGGACCTGATTACCAATCATTTCATTTTGAGGAACCAAGCATTAAGGAACCTGAATACGATTTTGTTGTATTTGAGAATACCCATGGAGACATTGATGAATTAACTCAAATGATCACATACACGGAGCAACAAACTCAAAAAGACTTTAACGACTCCTCAATCAATGATTCAGCCCATTCCACTTTCATGGGGGGACTCACTACTAAATCTAATGCCCAATTTCATTTAAGTGAGAAGGTGGATATATCCCCCTATGAAAAGGATATTCAAGAAATTGAAAGACTATTGGGGATTTCATATGATGAGTTATCTGAGGAAGCTAAAAATTTTGCAGAATCATGTGATAATTGGGAATTGGCATTGAAAATTTTGGAAGAGATGAAAGAAGAAGATGATACCCAAACATCTCTAGTAAAGGTAGAAACTGATCACTGGACTTTGATTTCCACATCTGACCACATCACTTGGGTCATGCCTCCCATTCATCACCATTATCAAGACCCATATGACTTTACCCCACACGACTCCACCCATACCCCTAGCACCCACATTGTCCATCACCTCTTTGAGATGCCTTCATATTCATTTCTTCCAGGCACCTGTATTTATTTGACTTTTTTCTTGTAGCATCCGGCTGCAGATTTTCCCAAGCCTCATCTACATATTTTCTCCATTATTTGGGCTCAGAATTCATGGACAGTTGGTCTGCATTTACGGCCCGCTATTAGCGAATGAGACAAATTCTTATCATTTTACTCGCCATTCTCAATACTGTATTGACATATCCTTTTTGAGTTTATGCCCAACTGAAGGCGTTAATCTCAGCACATATATATAGCATATTTTATTTGGTATATTCTCCTGCATATTTATTTTACTTCTTAGGTGTTGGAATAAGCAGAACGAAAAATTTAGGAGCTTTTCTAGGTGATCTCTACCCACTTACTCCCTACTGTATTTATTTTCTTTTATATTCATGCATGAGGACATGCAAGAACTTAGGCAAGGGGGGGTATATATACAACAAAATTGAAAAAAAAATTTATGCCAACACTTAGAAAACCTTGGAGCAGCATGTCAAACGTACTTTAGGATCCTAGATATAAGAACAACCGACTCCACTTCCAATGCTCGCATTGGAGCTAGAAATCACCCGCAACAGCCATTTTCGACTCACCCGCTCACCCTTTTGTTCTAAATTTAGGATCAAGTTGAATGTAACCCGATAAGGGAATTTATGAAGTACAAATGAAAGAGGTTACTTGTTTTTAGCATATGTACATAGTGCATTCATGAATAAGATTATTTTTATTAAGAGAATGCATTAGGGATTTTATCCTTTAGTTGATCCCTGTAATATGGAATCCAGTACAATTTTCACACCCACACGTAGAATTTGCAATGGGTTCAAGGTGAAGACTGATAAACGTCTTTAGTCTGTCGAGAAGAAGCAGTGCTTCTTTTCCTGAACCCTAGGACAGTGTTTTGGGAGTCAAGCAAATTTTCTTCTAAAAATCCACCAAATAGCATGAGATGAGACTAGAGTGTACTGGTGCTCTAAGATTAGTGCAAGGAAGTTGAAATTTTAGATAATTAGGTAATGATACTCAGAGATTAGGCGTAGTTTTCGCTCTTGGATCCTGCGTATACATTTTGTGTGTAATTTTGAGAGCCACAAATCAAGGCAAATATGCAGAGAGTGAGTTTTCATAAAACTAGGGCTAAGATGGATGGTTACGACCATTCTTTATGAAATCCTCGGCTGAAGGAGGGTACTGGTATCAAGGTCAGGAATACACCATCCTATCCATCTTTCTCGGTGTCGAGAGTAGGCACTTCCACCAAATAAGCTACCCAATGTTTCTTGAGTGCCACTAATCCCTAATAATGCCTCCTTAATAAAATTCATGAATGTGTTGCTAGATTGTGTTGTGTTAGAAAAATTATATATGAAAAAAAAGGAAAAAAAATTTGTGAAAATGAGAAAAAGAAAAAGACAAGAAAAGAAAAAATAAAAAAAAGTGAAAAAAATATAGAAAAAAAAGCAGAAAAGGAGTCATAAGTGTCTAGTGTTTATTTTGTTTACATTGAGTCAATACAACCAAATAAAGTTGAGATCCACCAAATATGGCCTTAACCCACTTTTATATGTTTCTGACCACCTGAATACTAGCTGAGGAATTCTGACTTAGTGTTAGGGTTATGGGAAGTCAATTAAAGTGTTAATGCCAAGTGAGACCACCAAATACAGATCGTATGTGTGAATCTGGTGAGACTGTGAGCTCTAAGAAAAAAAACAGAGAGAGAGAGAGAATGAATACAAAGGAACCAAAAGAGAGCATAGTTTTCTTGTCTTTCTCTAAGTTGAGTTACTTAATAATCTGAGAACCTAGATTCTGTAGTACTAATCTCTAGGTAGCACCAAATGAGTGAGCTACCAAATAAACAACCATTTCCCTCTTACATCCTCTACCTAAGCTTAAAGCCGGGGTGGAACTCATAGACTATCTTGGATACCCCGAGGGAAAAAGTTTGCCTATCCTGCTAAAATTTTACTAGGAGTTAAGTACAGCCTTTAGAGGTAAATCAGGTTTTTCACTCGAGTCCGTTGCAAAAGCTACATAATTGCACTTTCACGTATCTGGATTTCTAGATTTCTGGATGAAACAAAAGGAGAGAAATCTTTAGTCAAACTCTTTGATAAAAGGAATAAGCAGTCCTTCAGGGGCCAAGCTTATAAATACTTAGTCATGCATTTGCTAAGGACTAGCAAAGTTTAGGCATAGGGGTATGATTGCACAGCAATCATGGGTCCTAATCAACATAAATAATGTCTGAACCTAGTTTAATTTGTGAATATTGCACTCATATCTTGCATATCATGCATTGCATCAGTTTATCTAGAATATGATGAGATATCCTACTATTTAATGATTTTTATTGCTATTTGCAGATAATAAAATGATCTAGGATGTAGGAGATAGTGGAATAAAGCAATAAAGGAAGAAGAAAACTGATTCAGACAAGAGAAGTGAGGAGGGTAGATTTATCCCTACCCTTGAAACCCTAGGACAGCCTTCCCAAACCCAAAATCATCTCCATTAGGACACCTTAGCTTCAA
Source organism: Thalassia testudinum (assembly GCA_037157565.1). Classification (NCBI taxonomy): domain Eukaryota; kingdom Viridiplantae; phylum Streptophyta; class Magnoliopsida; order Alismatales; family Hydrocharitaceae; genus Thalassia; species Thalassia testudinum. Next base: position 96,247,366 of record JAZHRO010000039.1, on the reverse strand, counting down.
AACCCAAACATGGATAGCACTATCCATGATCTTATCCACCCTATCCCTCTCCCAAACACGTAGGAACGAAATCCGACCTTAGAAAACCTAAAACCCACTCTTAGCACCTTTTAAGACGTACAGACATTTGCCTAGATGTTTGATTTGTGCAGAATATCAATCTAGGAAGCCAAAACTCGTACTGACACAGAATTGGACATCCAATTTACTGTCTAGACATCTAATTTTGGAGTATAAGATGTATGACCACTCTTTTGGACATTTGATACTATTCTCTGGTTCCAGATTTTGGGGCTAGAAGCCTGATCTTGCCTATTTTCACCTAGAAACCCCACCAGACACCCTAGGAAACCTAATTAGAGACCTCCTAAGCCTACTCCACTATCCATAGCCCTATTTATCCTATCCCTAACCCAATTGAACCATCTCATACCTAATTGAGTGCATCTACAGTTGATGGGTGCACCTAAACCCAATTAGATCCACCTAGGATCTAATTGACTCAAACCTATTAGGTTTACCTAAGCCTAAACACACACACATATCCAATTAGACCTAAGCTTGACCCAATTAGGTTCACTCCTATCCAATTAGACTCACCTAAGCCTAATTAGGTCCACACCCACTTAATGTAGGTTAACCCAACCTAGATTTGCCAAAACCCATAACCCTACTCTATGAAATTTAAACCACACACACTAGCACTTTCCTAAACTACCCTCCTAACCCAGATCCACAATCCATGGGCATCAAACCTAAGAGCCACCAAAAGTGGTGCATGCTATTTTTGGGAAGAAGACAACTTGTGACCACCAAGGTTGGCCTTCCCATAAAAGCCAAAAATCAAGAGCATGCCCATTCATTGATTCCATGCATTCTCTCCATTCCACACTTGCGACACCCTCCCCTCCAACCCTAAGAGCTGCCACCTCCAATCCTTAGGGCCGTCCACCACTCCCTCCTCTAAGGGGTCCTCCTCTAAGGCTCCTCCATGGACGGCTAGGAAGAAGCTCTCCTCCAAGCTTCTTCAATGGAGGCTAGAAGAAGGAGAGCACAAAGGGTACAACACCCTCTTCTCCTCTTTCACTTGGGCTTGTCCTCTCTTCTTCATAGAGTGGACGCCTCCCTCTCTTTCTTCTTTATCTTGGTCGGCCACAAAGTTTCCCATACCTTGTTTGGTTGTCCTCTCTTGTTGGTAGGCGTGTAGATGGGTTTTCATACCCAAGGTCTAGCCTACACCCTCACACAAGGCCGATGGCCCTAGTGGCACTTTCCGACGTGAGGGATTTTCTTTATTTATATGCTTTCTAGTGTAGATGTGTTGACAGTTTTTATGCATAAATAATATTGTGTGATCATTGTTCTATGATTGATTGTCTTTATCTTCATGCTATTTAGGTTTGTCACACCATGCACAGCCACCATGGCCCCACTTAGATCCACGCAATTACTTAGGTTTTCGCTAGCATATCTAGATCTAGGTTTCATTTCACTTTCAAAATAAAAATAAAAAACACAAAAAAAAGCACAAAATACAAAAAGACCAAAAATATTAGGTTAGATTAGATTTTGGTCAGAAAGGCAGATCCAAATCACGACTCGTTTTCACGCCTCCCAAAGATAAACAATAGGGACTCAAGTTCTAAAAAGAAAAGAAATCTATGCGAATTTCGTTATTATAAATATTTTTGTCAAGGGGATTTCACAACTATACTACGATTTCCGAAAATTTCAAAATGCACGATTTCCACGCTTGTCAATAAGTCTATCCTGTTGTTGCTTGGTCTAATCCTGCGGGACTTCACTTACGGCCAAATAATTGACAATGTCCGCAAACTAAGGGGTTCGGACACCTGAGATTGTAAGGATAGTCTCATCTGAAAAAGTGTCAGTAATTGGGATATTCGAATGAGTTGTTAAGACCGTGACATCAATACACTTTAAGACGTCTGGGAGTTGGTCCAGACATCAGATAAGACATCTGATGCCTTCCCAGATGTCTGGAAATTAATTTTTACGTGCGTACGACCGTAAGTCTACGCGCGTGTCGTGCACAGACTGAAACCTGCCGCCCTCTTCTTTTTCTCTCCCCTCGCCGACCTACAGAAACCTTCTCCCAATGCCTACAAATACCCTCCTCCTGTCCCTCACGCCACCCACATCCACCCGTCTTCTCCTTCCTCCAGTGTGAGAGCGAGAGTGAGAGCGAGCCGCCGCTGCTGCCGAGTGCAGTGGAGGAGAGGAGAGTTGCAATGAAAGGGAAGAAGAGAAAGAGAGAGCTCGCCAGAGCAGCTTGAGGCCGACCAACGTGCGCGTGGAGGAGCATTGTGCTGGGGAGGTTTCCCCGATGCTGCTGCAGCTCGGGTAGCGGGCGGATGAGCGCGGCGCGGCCGCACGCAACGGGAAGAAGGCAAACGAGGTTCTGATTCTAGGATTTTTTTTCCCAGAATCTGACGTATGGACCTACATCCAGACGACATGGACGACGTTTGGAGGGAGCTCCAGACGACTGAAAGGTACGTATTTCCTCCTTTGTTTCCTTCTGCGGATACGACCATGCAGGCTGTTCCGCTGAAGCTCTGTCGCGTGCCTTGCAGAGGGAGTTTTTGCGTGTGCGTGCAGGTTTAGCTTCGGAAAGGCACGAGACATGCCCTCCCACGCGGTTCAGATGTCTGGGCGAGTCACCAGACGGCGGAGAGTGTCTCCAAACGTCCGGAGAGGTGGTCGGATGTCTGGAGCTGGGTCCAGACGGTTCAGCAAGACCTCTGGACATTTAAGGAGCAGCGTAGAGTGAGGTATGACCTGGACCCCTTTTTAAGACGTTTGGAAGATGTTCCAGACGTCTGATTTGAGTCAGAGTTGTTGCTTTTGACCCGTTTAGGGTCCGTTAGAGGTTCGATTTTCACGTTTAAGATTCCGTTCTTCTCAGAATTAGTTCCTCTACTTGTTTGAAATACTTTTATCCTATTCTGAGTGGTTCCTTGTGTTTGATCCTTGTGTTAGGACCTCATTCTGTTGCAGCTTTGGGGGTTGCGGAGGCACGTGGACCTACCGATCACGCCCTCATTACTCCCGGTTTTGCAGGTAGAGTGGCTTCCCTTAGTTACTTACAAACATTAATGCATATCTGAAATAAATGATAGATCCTAGGGTATGTCATGAATCCTAGGGCCTGAAAACTAGATTGAATGATAGATCCTAGGGTATGGCATGAATCCTAGGACCTAAAAACTATATTGAATGATAGATCCTAGGGTGTGGCATGAATCCTAGGAACAGAAACACTAAAACGAATGTCTTGAATGCCTGAATTGCAGTCTTGGATAAGTAGATAGAATAATGATAATTGCCTGTAATTGGATAACAGCTGCCTGTGAAATGTAGAGTACTGTTGCTAGTAACTGTTACATGTAATTTCTGTTGGTTGAAATTAAATATGAGCTGCTTGTATATAAATTGGAAAGGAAAAGAAGTTTGAATGTTGGAAACACGTACTATATGTGAATAAATCCGAAATGATGAAACCTAGTATGGCTTGGCCTGATGGGGAATTAGGAGTAGAACTCCTGGAAATAAATGGAATGGAACTAGAAAAGTAAATGGAAAAGCGTGTTGTCTCTTGGGTACATAGTACCAAGGGAAGCACATGTTACCTTTTAGTGCAGAGTGGAGCCAGCCGCCCTAGGGACCCAGGGTTAGGTCTGGCCACTTTGTACCGACTTTTGGCCCTCGCATACACCGTACCGGGGAGAGCTACTAGTGTAGGGAGGGAGCTAGCCACCCCACGGGGCCCGGGGTTCAGCTAGCCGTCCTACACCGACTTGTTAGGCCCACTGGGCAAACCAGGGTAGTTAGGCGAGGGTGCGCGGACTGTGGAGGGGCAAGACCCCTGTTTGGTTACTGTGGAGGGGCTAGACCCCTGTTACTGTGAGGGCTCTGCCCTATACTGGTTCTGTGCTGTGCTTTGGGTGCACCCGTTAACGAAAACGACTGACTGCGAGCCAGTATGGGGCAGCTACCCGTGCATCTATCGCGCGCGCTATAGTCACCATTACGTCTGTCAGCGACCTTGGGGTGGTTTGACTGAGGGTAGGACCACCACGGGAGACTCTCTCGGCCAGGAGAGCACCACGTGCTACTTCTACTTTTCGGAAAAGACTGTAATCAAGATCATTCCCATGAGGAACATTCGAGATCAAGAGAAAAACCTAAGAAATAAACCAAGAAAGAGTAAATAGACAAATAAAGAAAGAAATTAAAAACAACAGCTACTTGTCCACCTTTACTATTTTTCTTAGGTAGCTGGTTGCCACTCTACTCAGCGTTCCGCTGATGTGTCATACTTGTCACCTTTTCAGGACCAGGTGTTGAGCAGCTAGAGCCTACGGCTGCGGAGGGTGTGGGCCTAGTAGAGCCTAGTAGTTGTACTTTTGTTGTACCCATTTTTCTGTAGTAATGAGTATTCTCTTACACCTTTGTACTCTTTTATTATAAACTTCATATTTCTGTAACTGTTTTTAATTCTCTACTATTGTGGTGGTGTGTACTGTAGTAGTTCTTTTCCTTACTACTATACTTTTGTTACTGTTAGTTACTTGCATAATGAATGTGGTTTATTTTACTGCTTTTTGGTTACTTTCTCGTTGGATGACTGGGTCTTGGGATCAGTCGAGTCGGTCCGATTCTCGTGCCCTGTAGGGATTCAGGAACCGGGTCGTAATAGGAGAATCAATTAGGATTCTCTAGAGATGATCTGCCACTACATTTTGTGCCCCTACCTTGTCATTAATTTCAAGATCAAATTCTTGAAGCCATAAAATCCATCGAATGAGTCAAGGCTTGGCATACTTTTTTCCCAAGAGATGTCTCAAGGTTGAGTGGTTGACGTAAATTATAATATGAGATCCTAAGAGATAAGTCATGAATTTCTTTAGAGCAAAAACTACAACTAGCAATTCCTTTTTTGTAATAGTATAATTCCTCTGACCCTCGTCCAGTGTCTTGCTAACATAGTAGATAACAGAGGACTTTCTATCAATCTTCTGACCTAAGACAATCCTGACTGCGTAATCAGAAGCGTCAGTCATAATCTCAAATGGGGTTGTCTAGACTGGTGGTTGCAACACTGGGGCACAGGTGAACGCCATTTTAAGTAAATCAAATGTCGTGCGGCATGATTCGTCAAACTTGAATGGTTTGTCTTTGGCTAGAGGGTTACTCAAGGGTCGAGCAACCTTTGAGAAGTCCGTGATGAACCTCCGGTAGAAACCCACATGACTAAGGAATGATCGTATTTGCTTAACAGATGTGGGTGGGGGAAGTTTGGAGATAGCATCCACCTTAGCTCTCTCAACTTCAATGCCCTGGTTATAGATTACATGACCTAATACGATGCCTTCTTATGTCATGAAGTGACTCTTTTCCCAGCTAAGGACCAATCGCGTTCAGATGCATCTCTTAAGGATCAATTCCAAGTTAGACATGCATGACTTGAAAGAATCTTCAAACACGGAGAAATCATCCATAAATACCTCAAGACAATCTTCTACTATGATGGCAACACCATCATTCATCGTAACTAACTTGAATTAGTCAGAATAAAGTGATAAATGCTCCTTAATGATCGTTTGAGGATTGTAATTCCGTGCTGAACTGATTTGAGAAGAAGATAGGAAAATGGGTTAATTCTACTGTTTTAACATCCAATCACTAATTCAGATTAACTAAGGGGTTGATCAAGGGCTAATTCAAGGTCAAATGAACTTAAAAGACCAAGAAGTGGGTTCAGAATAACTGAATCAGGGTTTCATGCATTTTAAGTATTAAAATATTATAGAAAACCCTATTTATAAGCCTCACTTAAATTGAAAGGGTTCTGGTAGAGATAAATTCAATCTAAACCTCCTAAAAATCATTGAAAGTTATTCTAAGAGGTTTAGTATCTTCACTTTGGCCATCGGAACCCATTTTAACTAAAAACAGAGATTCAGATGGGAATATGCCTTAATTTGAACTTTTGTGAAATTTACCTAGTCAAACATGGTCAAAACCCAAATCTACATTCACCATTAGATTTCTTGGGTCCAAATTAGGTTAACACCAAAATTTGGGCGCAATCAAAATCCATCTTGACCTAGTTTGCATTTAAGTCCCCAACTCTCTATTCTTTTCAATCATACCCTCAACTTCTACATTTTCCTTGCATTTATGGCCCTAACTCCTCGTCACTTTCACAAGTAGGTCTCTGCTGCCATTAGTTTCCTAAATCACGAACAACAAACCTAACCCACCTTTGACCGACATTCAATTAAGGAGTTCTCCTTGATTTGTCAATCAAATCCCTTCAAAATTTGAGAATTGATGAACACAAGATCCTCTTCCATCTGGTACAGATTTTGTGTTCTAATTTGAAGAGGAGAGCATCAGTGAACTTGAGGAAATTTGGGATTTTAAGTTGCCAAATCTGTAAAGTAAACATGCGAAGTTCACACAATTCAAGGCCAAATCGAGCTCTATATAAGCACTAGGACATTCTCAGATCAAAACTAGCTAGGTTTTAGGCCAAGAACCCTCTTCTTCTCTTCCTTCGGCCACCTTCGACCTTGGCTCTGACGACTCCACTCGATCTCCTTCGTCCAACCGTCCAACGGCCAAATTGGACGGCCCATTATCTTCTCTTTCTTCCACTTCTCACGTGCCAAAGCAGAGGCTTCCAACCCCATCGTCGTCGTCATTCTTCTTCACTGAAGAACTTCGTCCGCTTCATGTCCGACAAGCCACATCAGCACAAATTCTCCCCCCTTGCCATCCATAAATTAGGTTCCCTTCTTCCCCTCCTTTAGATCAATTTTAGACCTTTAGGGCTTCGCTTCAAACACTCAATGATGCTCTCCCACTTCATCTTCTTAGCCTCTGGCAAAGGCTTAGGTGAGCCACGCCATTACCCCAGTCCACCAAACACAAAACCACCACCACCACACCCTTCATCTCCTTCTAGCAACCAAAAGCCCTAATCTAATTAGGTGCTTCGATTACCCCTTCACCACACCAAAAAAACTGATCAACACGGTTCACTCCAACGTCCCATCATCTCCACACACCTCGAAACACCTTACGATCACCACCATCACATTCCTTGCATCACGGCGAACCTAATGAACCTTCTAATTGGGGCATTTAGCTCAAATTTTTGATTTCAGGGTTTTGCTAGATCTCTGCCTTATGCTGCCACCATCCCTCGCCAATCACCGTCCACTACACTTAATTCCAACTTCAGGAGCTGTGATTTGACATCAGGAGGCCACCTGGGACCTCAATTGCAGAAGAAGTAGGCGGTAGCATCTCTGATTAGAAGAAGTTTTCACTTGCAGCAGCTGAGAAAGGAAGTGACCAAGATAGTGCCACATTGAAGATTTTTGAAAAAAAAGTTGATACTTAATGTTTTACTCTCATAGGCAGGTCACCTTAGAACCACGGGGTCAGGTCCCACTGATCCACGAGCCAACGCACGTCGGCTTAGCTCGCCCACACCTTGTGAGCTGAATCGGTTTCCCCTCCCTTGTGCTTGAACTGGTCTGGGTTTGAGAGAGGATTTCTGAGGGAAGGAGAGGAGGGATTTTTCACTATGGAGATATTGAAATATCACTTAAGACGTCTGAGGCTTTGTCAAGATGTCTGAAGAGGAGTTGATTTGGCTAAGAGCTTGACTTGAGATTTGACTAAGTGTTGAAAGTTTGAGAAGAGAAGAGGAGAGTTTGATATTGAGTTGAGAAAGGAGCCAAAGTATTAAGTGATTAATTGGTGGTTCCAACCACCATTCTTTTTGCCTTTTCTCTCTTACATTTTTTCTTTGACTCTTGATATAAATTTGGAATTCATTGAGCATATTTTATATATATATTGAGTTTTATTTTAAATATTGGATTGGGGATTGAATTGCGATTATATTTGCTTCTTGCAAACGACTTTGAAACTCAACATTTTTTCGAGCTTTATACATTTTAAGTGTTGAAACGTTTTCCGTTGCTATACTATGACTTATTTCTATAATTCGATGTATTTCTATAAATTTTAAGTTTATTCCTAAAGACCCATTTGGTTCCTATCATGGTCTGGGAGTCAAGTTTTGGAACAAGTTCCCATACTTGGCTTCTTTTGAATTGATTTAGCTCATCTTCCATAACAATAATCCAACAATTGTCTGAAAAGCCTTCCTTAACATTTTTGGGTTCTAACTAAGAAACAAAGGTTGTGAAAGCTAAGGTGTTGGTGGAAGATCTAGTTTGAACTCCTTTAGACAGTTCTCCTATCACCAATTCTTTTGGATGATCTTTCATATAGGAAACATATTTGGTTAGTTCATCTGAAATGTTCTCTTCTGGAATGTTTGATGGGTCATCTATTAGGTCATCATCATCATTTGCAGAAGATTTAGGTTGAGATAGTGTTTCATCGAATGCTACATGCATAGTCTCCTCAACAACTGAATTCTTCTTGTTAAAAACTCTATAGGCTTTACTTCTGGTTGAGTAACTTAAGAAAATTCCTTTTGAGTTCTTAGCATCAAACCTATCAAGATTGTCTTTGATGTTAAGTATAAAACATCTACAATCAAATATTTTGAAGTAGGAAATTCTAGGTGTTCTTCCATGATAGAGTTCAAAAGGTGTTTTGTTTAGGATTGGTCTAATTAGGGATCTATTTTGAATGTAGCAAGTAGTGTTTACCACCTCTGCCCAAAAATATATAGGTAGCTTTGACTCACACAGCATTGTGTAGGCACACTCTTGCAGGGTCCTATTTTTCCTTTCAACTACACCATTCTAAGGTGCGGCTCTAGGAAAGCAAATTCATGTTTTATCCCATATTGATAATAGAAATTACAAAAAGATTCATTCTCAAATTCTCCTCCGTGATCACTTATAATCCTAATTAATTCAAATCCTTTTTTATTTTGTAGTCTTCTTACAAGCTTGCTAAAAACAACAATAGTTAAATCCTTACTTCTTAAGAAGGATACCCAGGTAAATCTAGAAAAATCATCGATTATGAGTAAAAAATATCTGCACCTGCTTAGGCTTTCGGATTTGCTTGGTCCGAATAAGTCTAAGTGAAGTAGCTCTAAGGGTCAAGAGGTGCTAGCCATCCTTTTTGGTTTGAAAGGATATTTGGTTTGTTTACCAATTTGACAAGAATCATAGACTTTGCTTTTCTTGAATTTGATCTTTGGCAGACTTTTGACAAGTTCATGTATCACAAGTAACTAATGTTTCCCATGTGAACATGACCTAGTCATCTGTGCTAAATTGTTGCCTCTTCATTAGATGCCACAAGACATTTAAGATTGTCACATTTGTCGAAGTTGACAGTATAGATATCTTTATGTCCATTTCCTTTAAGGATAGTTTGTTTTGTTTCCTTATCATGTATTTAAAATTCATTCAAAGTGAAAGTGATTTTATATCATTTATCACATATTTGCCTTACACTAAAAAGATTATATTTTAGTCCACTAACTAAATGTACATTATCAAAAGATGTGGAGGAATTACCAATTTGCCCAGCACCAACTATACGACCCTTGTGGTTGTTCCCAAATGTGAACATACCACCTTCCTGGTTGTGGAGTTGCAGGAATAGGTCTTCCTATCTAGTCATATGCTTGGAACATCGGTTGTCCATGATCCATCTTATTTCTTCTTGATCTTGTCATTAGTTTGCATTTGTGAGGTCTTGGTTTGGTTGATCTATAGAGAGGCTTGAGAGTTCCATTGTTTCTTGATATGTCCACTTCTTATAGTCTACTTGACGTGCAAAATAGGATTGCAAAAGTGCTTTTGGTACCCATTTTTGTTTGGGTCCACGGTGGATAGCTTGTGCTGCCTGTTTAGGCAAGCTACCTTTCTTCTTGTTTTGGCTAGAACTAGATGCTTCATGATTATTTTAGGTATCTATCCTAACCTAAACTTTGTGGTGCTCTGGTTTGTGTTCCTAATAGCTTATGCAAATTTTTACTACCTGTAGTGAATTGAGCCAAGTCATTCAAGAGAATAGCAGAATTTTCTTTTAGCTTATCCATATCTACTTTTAGATTGTCTATATGTGACTTTAATGAAGTAATTCCAGTAGATAATTCTTTGTTTTGTAAGGTAAGCATATCTTTTTGTGCTCTTTCTTCCCCTAATGCTTTTACTAGGTTTTTATTTTCTACTTTTAGTGATTTAGTGATACGGAGAATGCATGATTTGTTACAATTAGGGTTTAAGTCATTACAACACGTAATTTCGCAATCAATTTTAAAATTTCTAAACCTAGATAATGGTAGTATCTAGGGTCATCCAAGGAGGCAAGTTTGCACTTTTAAAACTCTTGCTTGAAAAGAGGAAATCAACTTTCTTTTTAAGTCTTTAAATATAAGATTTTTTTGTATTTTGAAGTAACTGGAAGATATGTAATTGAAATGGGAAAATGAATACACTTAGATTGCTAATCCTAACACTAAAGTGACAAGCTAGTATTCTCTGTAAACTCATCCTAGGAACGTGGAAGCCTAGGGTAATTAGAGAGAGAGTGAAAGGTGCTAGGAACCACAAGGAAAGATGCAACACAAATTGAAGAAAGGCAACTTTAATTAAGGAGAAAAATTATTTTACAAAAGGGAAAAGTAGAGGAATGCTTCTACTCTAGCAATTGAAAATAAAAGAAAACAAAAATCTTCCTGTGATGATGTTGGTGAAGAGGAGAGAGAGGCTTCTTGCTCCATGCTCAGCTACTCCTGGGCTTGAAAAGAAGTTCTCCTTCTTCTCCTTCCTTGAATAGCTCCTCCAAGATGGTGTCTTCCTTGGCAAGGCCTAGGGGGGTGTACCTGATAACACTGTATTGTACAATGCTAACTTTTCCAAAAGGGGAGGGTCTTAAAGGTAAAATGCACAGAGGATATATCATAAATAGGAATAGGAGCATCGCATGCACTGCACAACAAGACTGCTTATACTACATTATTAACGGCCATGTGTACAAGTACATGTCAAAACAGGCCTCAGATGAGCAATCAGACTGCACGGATGGATCCAGAGTGACGAACGGAGTCCAACAGACTCGAAATTAGCCAAATCTGACATCCTGAGCGCCCACAATTGGCCCAAGAAGTTTTGACCGTTGATCTGATGATCAACAGTCATGAAGCTATCACGTGCCAGCATCCTTATGCTCCTCAACCACAGCGTAGCACCAGCACTTCCACCGCAGGATGAATCTAAGCCATCCGATCTTCGATCGGACGGCTGAGAGGAACTCTCCTCGCGCCCCACAGCCTCAGCACCTCATGGCCACAGCAGCTCACGACCGTTGGATCTTCATCCAACGGTTGCCCGCACCTCTCCACCTCCACATCCTCGCGACACAACGACGAGCCTAGCGCATCGGTTGCGCCCTCACAACTCACCTGCAAGGCGCGGGTTCAAATCGCCCTCCGCAGTGCAAATTCGAGGCAGGCGTGGCACGTGCGATTTCGGCTGTCGATGCGCGTTTGAGCGGTTGGCAATGGGTGACGTGGTGCAATCACGTGCATCCAAGGTAGACGCTCGCGATGACACGCGGGGCGCGAGCGCAGCGAGCGCGATCCAAGCGCGTGCCCCATGAGTGATCTAGACCGTTCGATGCGCGATTGGACGGCCCACAGCACGCGTGCACGGATCACACGTGAAGAGGCACAGTGCGAGCACGAACTATAACGACCCTTTTAAACAAACACGTCTTTCGTGCGTCAGTACCTTTGCTCCTCCAAAGGTGGGTGATCCCCACCCACAATCTCCTGCTAGGGTAGCATGTACCACCCTCAAGACCTCCTCCTAAGGTCTTCCTTGCCTAGCTGCTCCTCTAGCTGGTGGTGGCACAAGAGAGAAGGGAAGAGGGGAAGTCACCAATGGGATAGAGTGTCCCCTTAATCTTCTTCTTCTCCTTCTTCTCTTGACCTACTATAAGGTGGAGTAATGGAGGAAATTATGAAGCCAAGGGAAGAAGGAAATGGTGGTGGTTATGGGTCTTTTTATATAGTAGGATGGGGTTGTAGGTGGCTTTTAGGATGGATGGTTAGGATGGGTTTTTAGGGTAGTTAGTGGTTCCTAGGGCTACTAAGAGTTGAAGCCAACTCAAAGGAGGTGATTACCACCCTTGGTGCCTTTTGAGTTGGTGCCAAAATGGGGGTTCTAGAAGGTTATGGGTTGATGCCATATAATGGAGGGTTGGGATGTGTTTGGTGGTGAATGGATGGCTAAGATGAGGGAGAAGTTGGCACCAGAAATCAAGGTGGTTGGGGGGGGTTTTTGGCCCCACCTTTTTGGTGGCTTTTGGAGGTGGTGGTGTAAAGAGGTGTGGAGGTTATGGTTGGCGCGAAACTAAAGTACTAGTAGGTGTAGGTGGTTAGCTTATTTGGTGGACTAGCTAGGTGGTGAGGTAGGGTTAGGTTGTAGGTTGTGGATGGCCATTAGGAGCTAAGGTATAGCTAAGCTAGCTTAACTAGTAGTTGAGTAGAAGAGGAGGTGGGATGGAGCTAGGGTTTAGGGAAGAGGAGCTGAGGAAAGAATGTCTGGAGCTGAACTGGAGCTGCTAGCTGTTGAAGGGAGTTGCAGGGAGCTAATTTAGCTGGCTTAGCTTGCTAGTTCTTTGTTAGCTGTTAAGCCAAGCTAAAGTGAGCTGGCTTCTACTGAAATATACTGAGGTGAGCTAGGCCAGATCTTCGCAGGGAGGACCTAACTAGCTGGAGTAGCTAAGATAGCTTAGCTCAACTTAGTTAAGCTAAGTAGAGTTCCCAGGAGTTGGACTTGAGTTGGCCTAAGTTGTATGAAGTCATCTTTAGCTAACTTGAGTTGAGTGGAACTTGAAGTAGCTGGTGCTGAGCTAAGGTGAACTCCTGTCAACTTAGTTGAGCTAGCTAGAGCTCCCAGAAGCTGATTGGAGCTAAGGTGAGCTAGACTCAACTAAGTTGAGTAGGATTTGAGTTGACGTGAGCTAGGGTGAATTAAGATGAGCTACCCTGAGCTACCATTCAGCTAAGATGAGCTGAATGGAGCTTAATGGAGCTAACCCTAGCTCAAGTAAGCTGGTATCCAACTCTGATGAGATGGATTTGGCTGAGTCCCAACTGAAATGAGCTTCCTCCTCACTAATTGCTTTCATGAGTGCTCGTGTTTTAGGGTTCTGCCAATCTGTTTGTCCCTAACACTCAAACAAACGTATTAAAAATACAATAAAAAAATGCAATGCATGCCTAACCTAATTGATGCCTAAATGCAACCCAAAAACCCATTTGCGAAGTTAAAATCCTAAGATCTAGGTTTGTTTTAGGGCATAGGAATGATTATAAACTGGCGTTTACCATTTAGCTAAGTCATGCATCTCAAAAAATGCTTCTAATAATTCATCTTATGAAAAAGAGGTTACCTTGTCTTCTAGAGCCATAAGTCCTAGAAGAGCCTCTTCTTCGGAGGTTTCTTCTTCTTTTGGACTCGAATCTAATTCACCCCATGTTGTTGTGAATGCCTTTTTCTTTCCATCTTTTTTGGGAAAGCTCCTCTTCTTTTTTGATTCCTTCTTGAAAAGTGGATAATCCTTCTTGATGTGTCCTTTTCTTTTGCAGTTGTAGCAGATAATGGCGTCTGCTTTGGATTCTTCTTTCTTCTTTCACCAGCTCCTCTTATTTTTGAGGAACTTTATGAACTTTCTGGAGAAGAGGGCTATGTCTTCCTCTTCATCTTCCCTTGATGAATCTTCAAATTGTTGACTAGCTTCAAGGGCTATGATCTTCTTCTTGACTCCATCTTCATGCTCCTTCATGTGTTGGAGTTGGACCTCGTAAGCCATCAGTGTAAAGACTCGTTCCACTTTTAGCCTTTTAAGATGTCTGGAGTGTCAGTCAGATGTCTGGCCAGACATCTGGACCCCTTCCCGGACATCTGGAAATCAAAAATCTGTATGCACTCCATGTTCTGTGCGTAGGCGACGCGCAGACTCTCCTCTCTCCTTCCTTCTTCCTTTTTCCCCTGCCGAACCCTAACCCCTCAGCTATAAAAAGCCAACCCCCCCTTCCTCTCCTCTCCACTCCACCACTACCACCACACCCCACTTCCACTGCCGGAGCGGCGGGAGGAGGTGAGTGAGAGAGAGAGCGTGAGAGCGAGGAGGAGGAGAGTGCGTAAGAAGGAGGAGGAGGCAGAGGTCGAGAGCTTCGTGGAAGCTCATTGGAGCTCACACAGCCATTGCGACGTGTGCGGGAGGAGGAGGGCGTTGGAGCATCATCCTCGACCACCTGCAGCAGTTGGAGCTGTGGCAGAGCGAGGGGAGATGCAGAGGAGTGCGGCGAGGAGCGCTGGAAGCACGGTTTAATACTGGAATTTTTCCAGTATCAGGCGTCTGGAGTGCGGTTCGGACGACTGGCTACGCGTCTGGACGTCTGGCGTCAACACCAGACGTTTGAAGGCATCTGTATCGTGGAGGTACATCCTCTTTGCGGTTACGACCACACAGGCTACACCGCAGACAATCTGGTTTGGCTAAAAATGGGGTGGCTGCTCTGTCGTGCGTAGGAGCAGCCTTGGGAAGGTGCACGGAATGCCTTTCCACGCACTTTCGGATGTCTGAATAAGTCATCAGACGACCAGAGGGCTGGTCAGACGTCTGGAACAGTTTTCAGATGATCGCGGGGGAGTCCTAGATGTTTGAGGTCACTGCAGGAGCTTAAGGTGAGTCTCTGTGACTTTTAAGATGTCTGGACTTGTTTCCAAACGTCTCATTTTGGTCTGCAGACATGTTTTTGCCCCGTTTAGGCTCCGATAGGGATTCGTTTTACGCAAAAGAAGTATCTGTGGTTTCCTTGTAAGTTTCTCTACATATTAGAAACCTTTATACACTATTCTGAATCTTCCTTTGTGATGTGTTCCTTGGTTTATGGTTTCGACCTGCTGCATGTCTAGGACTTGTAGAGACGCCTGGGTCTACGGTTCAAGCCTCCAGTACCCCCAAATTATCTGGTAGAGTGGTCTACTTGTGTTAATAATATTAAATAAGAATAATATTGTGGAATCAGCCAAATGGAACCTTAGGATGTGGCATGAACCCTAGGATAGAGAAATGAATGAACCATTTGTACTGCATGATTGTATTTGTATACATGATTAAGTTAAACTGCTAGCAATTGCCTGTGATATAATTGTGAGCTGCCTATTAGAATATGAGTTGCCTGAGATAAATGAACAATTACCTGTGAAATCATTAGTTGCATGTATTGAATTATGGAAACACGAGCTACCTGTATATAATAAGAACTAAATTGTGAATGGTGGGATCTGGATCGGAATAAATAAGGTGAACATGAGCATGAACCCTATGGGGAATTAGGAGTGGAGCTCCAGTGGTTAGATGGAAATTTGGAATGTAGATGGGAAGTGTGCTGGTCCTTGTGTACGTGGTACCAGGGAAGGCAACTGTTCCTTTTTAGTGTAGAGCGGAGCTAGCCTCCCTTGGGTTGTGACCCAGGGTTAGGATTGGCCACTCTACACCAACTCTTGTCGACCCTCATGTACGCGGTACCGAGGCAAGCTACTAGTGTAGGGAGAGAGCTAGCCACCCCACGAGGCCTAGGGTTCAGCTAGCCACCCTACACCGACTTGTTAGGCCCTCTGGGCAAACTGAGGTAGTTGGACGAGGGTGCGCGGACTGTGGAGGGGCGAGACCCCTGTTTGGCTCTGAGGGGCAAGATCCCTATTTCTGAGAGGGCTAGGCCCTGTACTATTCTGTGCTGTACTTTGGGCGTACCTGTTGGCGGAAACGACTAGCCACGTGTCAATGCGGGGTAGCTACCCATGCGCTTATCACACATGCCGTAGTCATCGCTACGTCTTGATAGTGACCTTGGGGTGGTTGACTGGGTGTAGGACTACCACAGGGGACTCTCCCAGCCAGGAGAGCACCATGTGTAGCTTCTACTCTTTGGAAAAGACTGCAATCAAGATCATTCCCACGAGGAACATGCGAGATCAAGAAAAATCTGAAAGTTGATGAAAAGGGGTGAAAAGGAATTACATGTAAATAAAATAATGAGAAAAGAGAATTAAACCTATTACTTTTACTACTTTAGATAGTATAGATACCACTCTACTCAGCATTCGCTAACTCTGTCTTTCCTTACCATTGTTCAGGACAAGGAGTTGAGCAGCCAGAGCTTTCGGCTGTGGAGGGTGCTGGGCCCAGTCGAGCCCAGCCGTAGTTTCTGCAGTCTTTGTTGTACCCTCTTTACTGTTGTAGTGAGTTTCAGACTTTTTAGTTCCTGCTGTTGTTACTGTTGCTTCAGTTTCAGTTATTCTTGTTGTGGTGGTGGAATGTACTGGAATAGCAGCTTTTACTTTCCTTTACTGCTTGTACGTTTTTACTGCTTAGTTACATTGAATATGTGAATGTGATTTATTTTCCTACTTTTCGGTTATTTCTTGTTGGACGACTGGGTATTGGAATTAGTCGAGGCGAGCCGGTCTCAGGTCCTATAGGGATTCGGGAATCGGGTCATAACAAGATGGTATCAGAGCAAGGTCGTCCCGAGAAATGAACCAACTGGCTTGAGAATAACCCTTCACATGCATATAACTAGGGTAGCCACCACAACGTATCACTGTCATATCTGTTCTGAGTCCTTTCTCATAGAAATTCGATAGTGTTGACCCTTTTGTTCTATTTTCCCACATCTCCTTACAGGAGATGTCTCGTCGGAGGGTTCCCGAGGCAGGCCGTGGATGTTGCCGTGGACGAGGTTGGAGGGGCAAACGTGTCGGGCTTGGGATCAGTGCTGCCTGTTGATGTTGGTTTCCAACATCAGTTTGATTTAATTTTATTACTCGAAAAATGTTCTGAGGTCGAACTCAGGGAGCAAACTTGATTTTAGGAGCATAAAATTCACAATTTAAAATAATGTACTATTTTACAAAAAAAAACTAGAGAGAGTAAATAAAATTTTTCTTCTCTTTTCTTTAATTCTCTCTTTCATCTTTGTTCTTCTTTCTCTTCTTCTCTCTGTCTTCAAACGCCTGATTCTATGAATCAGATGCCTTAAATGGCATTTGCTACAGTGCACGCCTTCTTCTTCTTCCTTCCTTCCTTTGTCTACTACTGCTCTTCTTCTTCTCCTTGGCTTTTTCTTCTTCTCTTCTCTTTCCTCTTTTCTTCTCTTTGGTTGCAGCTCCCTTCTTCTCCTTTCTTCTCTGGCTCTTTCTTCCTCTTCAGCTCCTACTTCTGCACTGTGCTTCTTCCTCATCTCTTCTTCTGCTTCAGCTCCTGCTCCTTGGTGCAGCTAAGTCCTTAGCTGCTTCCTTTTCTCTTCTTTTGCTTCCACTTCCTCCTTCTTCAGCTTCCCTGCATAGGCATGGTTAGGCAAAAACCTACACCTACCCTCCCCGCGTCTCTCTCTCTCTCTCTCTATTTCTCTCTTGGGTTCGCTCTCGCAGGGCCTGCTTGGGTATACAGGTTGGGTTAACGTGCCTGGGACCAGGCCCACCAGCATGCGGTGGTGGGCGACGTGTGCACAGGTATCGGGTCAGGCAGCCAGATCCGCGGAGGAGTGAGCGCGGATGAGGTGGTGAGTAGGTGAGGGGACCTCACCCCATGTGACTGAGGCGATAAGCCTCTGTCACTTTTTCAATTTATGTACTGCGGGGCACTAAAAAATGCCCGAGGTGGGACTAAAATTCTCACCTTCCTGTTGCTCGCCCAGCAGCAAGAAGCGCGAGCAATTGCTGCTTCAACAAAGGCTTCTGATGCCAATTGAAGACCTAGAGTTGTGCGCGGAAGTATTCCGCGCCACCTGGGACTGCTGGCCTGGAGTTGGGAGGTCTGGACGAACCTTCAAGTAAGCTTCGTGCAACTGCGCCAATGGCGGGAGGGGCCGTGGACCTGAAATTACAAACACAGCCTTGCGGCCCTGTCAGAACTTCAGCAAGCTTCACCTGAGCACGACGAAGGTGGCTCAGGGGTAGGCGTGGCATGAAGACGCCTGTGTGAGTGTGCCTAGGGAACACTGTGTGTGTGCAGGTGGGTTTGTTTAGGGGAAGGAGACAGTGGGTATGGTGGTCAGTGGAAGGTCACAAGATGGTCAGTGTACTGTGGAAGAGGCGGTGAGGTAGCTGGCGAGGTGTGTGGAGGTGTGGAGCGGTGGTGGCACCTCGCCGGTGGGTGGCTAGAGATGGAGATGGTGATGGTGAACAGTGGAGTTGAGGGGTCGAAAGATTGAATTGCCAGAGGGGAAATAAAGAAAGGAGTAAAGGCAACTTATCTACGAGTCCAGAGTGAAGTGGGGGATGTGGAGGTAGCGAGCGGCTGGTACTACCGTCGCCAGAGACAAAGGTGCTAGGGGGAGAGAACGGCGACGAGGAAGAGGGGTTGGAGGGCGCTCGCTAGTACAGTGCGGCGCGGCGGAAGACAACGGAGGTAGCTCTGCCACTGGTACTATGGCAGAGCGACGAGGGAGGAGAGGGAGAGTCGCCAGAAGCTCTGGCAATTGGCCGGAGTTGGGAGGAGACGAATTGGAGGGAGGATCTCAAGCCAATCTAGGCCTGAAGGATATGGTAGAGTGTGCCACTCCTTAAATAGGTGAAGGCCGGTCGGGAGGCGCGCGATAGTAGTAGGAAAATTCTCGCCGGAGGTATGGCAGACGGAGACCCATACCTCTCGCACGTTCACATGAGAGGTATGGTGGTCTTCAAGGCATGGGGGGCTCCGCAGATTCAGTGGTGGCAGGTATGGTTATCGTTTCCGATAGATTAGTATACGTACTTTTTGATTCCGGCACCACACACTCTTTTGTTGCTGTAAGTTTTGCTATCAGTTTGGGACAGGACAATGTACTGTTAGAGGATCTGTTTGTGATCAGAGGCCCAGATGGCCAGTTGTTTATAGTTGAGGAGGTCTACACGGACTGTGAGGTCAGTATAGGGGGACACAGCCTCCCTGCTGACCTGATTGTGATACAGATGGAGGATTTTGACGTGATTCTAGGGATGGACTGACTGTCCGCCTACCACGCCTTGGTGGACTGTTTCAGGAGGAAGATCGTCTTCTCCATACCGGAGTTGCCTTCCTTTGAGTTTCACGGACAGCCGATGGACGGAGGTTTCAGGTGCATATCTGCGCTTCGGCCAGGGAGACTTTTAAGCCAAGGGTGTGAGGGCTTTCTAGCCAACGTAATGGCAGAGCCTAGCCTCGTGGCTGACTTTCAAAGTATTCCGGTGGTTTGTGAGTACTCCGACGTGTTTCCAAAGGAGCTGCCAGGACTACTGCCTGAGCATAAGATCGAGTTTGAGATCTCACTATTGCTGGTGACTAGCTCCATTTCTACTGCATCGTACCGGATGGCACCACTTGAGCTGTGAGAGCTCAAGTCACAGCTACAGGACCTGTTGGAGAAGGGCTTTGTGAGGCCCAGTGCGTCCCCGTGGGGAGCCCCTGTGTTGTTTGTGAAGAAGAAGAATGGTACCCTGCGACTTTGTGTTGACTACAGACAACTGAATAAGGTGACCATCAAAAACAAGTATCCGCTACCGAGGATTGATGACCTTTTTGACCAATTGCGAGGTGTCACAGTGTTCTCCAAGATAGATTTAAGGTCATACTACCACCAGTTGAGGATCAGGGAGACCGATGTCTTCAAGACAGCTTTCCGTAGTTGGTATGGGCACTATGAGTTCTTGGTCATGCCGTTTGGGCTGACCAATTCCCCCGCTGCTTTTATGGATTTGATGAATCTGGTTTTAGACCGTACTTGGATCAGTTTGTGGTGGTATTCATCAATAATGTACTCGTTTACTCGCGAGATCAGGCACAGCATGGACAGCATCTACGGATGATTTTGGACATTTTGAGACGACGCAGGCTGTATGCCAAGTACAGCAAGTGCGAGTTTGGTTGAGGCAGGTGACTTTCTTGGGCCACATGATCTCAGGGGATGGTTTGGCTGTGGATCCAGCCAAGGTGAGGCCACGTATGGTGACAGAGATACGCAGCCTTTTAGGATTGGTAGGCTACTATCGGCGATTTATCAGGGGATTCTCGCAGATTGCGCGTCCTATGACCTGGTTGACTTGGAAGGACGTACCCTTTACCTAGACAGATGCATGTGAGGCATGTTTTCAGAAGTTGAATGGGAGACTGACTTCAGCTCCTGTGCTCACCATCCCGGACAGCAGTGGCGATTTTGTGGTCTACATAGATGCTTCGTTGCAAGGGTTAGGGGGTGTGCTCATGTAGCGGGGTCATGTTTTCGCCTACGTTTCGCGGCAACTGAAGCCCCATGAGCATAGCTACCCTACCCATGACTTGGAGTTGGAAGCTGTTGTCTTCACGCTGAAGACATGGAGGCACTACCTTTATGGTGAGACCTTTGAGATTTTCATAGATCATAAGAGCCTCAGGTACTTGTTTGACTAGAAGAAGATTAACATGAGATAGAGACGTTGGTTAGAGCTCCTGAAGGACTATGACTGCAGCATCTCCTACCATCCAGGGAAGGTCAATGTGGTGGCTGACGCCTTGAGCCAGAAGGTGCCCGCCCACTTGGCTAGTCTACAGGTGCAGAGTTGGAGACTCATGGAGGAGTTGGGTAGTTGGCAACCTCGGGAGTCGTAGGGGTATTGTGAGGCAGTGACAGTGACACGACAGATGCGACCAGAGCTGATAGACCGCATCACTGTAGGGCAAATGGCAGATCCGCACTTATAGGCGTTGCGAGACAGAATGCTGCCAGGGGACCCAGGGGACTTTTCTTTTACAGATGAGGTGCTACGCATGAGGGGACGCTTGTGCGTTCCTAGGGACGATGAGTTGTTGAGAGAGCTCCTGATGGAGTCACATGGGTCCAGGTTCACCATACATCCCAGGAACACAAAGATGTATCATGATCTAAGATGCGACTTTTGGTGGAGAGGGATGAAGCGGGATGTGGGTCAGTTCGTGCAGCAGGTGAAGGCCGAGCACCAGAGACCTGCTGGGCTGTTGCAACCACTTTCTGTGCTAGAGTGGAAGTGGGAGGACATCACCATGGACTTGGTGGTGGGCCTACCTGTTACCCAACGAGGACACGATGCAGTCTGGGTGATAGTGGACAGGTTGACGAAGACGGCGCGTTTCCTGCCAATCCGAGTCACCTTGGGACCAGCACAGTTGGTAGAGAGGTACATTCGCGATGTGGTACACCTGCATGGAGTTTCGCGTGAGATTGTATCCGACAGGGGTACCTATTTTACTTCCCAGTTTTGGGCTAAGTTTCAGCAGGCTTTGGGGACGCGGTTGAGGTTCAGTACCGCATACCACCCCCATACAGACGGACAGTCAGAGCGCAACATACAGACGCTTGAGGACCTTTTGCGCGCCTGTGTTCTGGACTGGAGAGGCTCCTAGGAGGACCATTTACCCCTGGCAGAGTTTGCATATAATAACAGTTATCACTCGAGCATCGGCATGGCACCTTACAAGGCTCTGTACGGACGGAGGTGTACTGCACCCTTGAGTTGGGTTGAGGTGGGGACCAAGTAGGAGGTTGGCCCCAGGCTGATCCGACAGAGTCAGGAGGTGATAGAGCAGATCCACAGACGACTCCGCACTATCAGGAGCAGGCAGAAGAGCTATGTTGATCGGAAACGCGGAGAGTGCAGTTCAAGGTTGGGGATCATGTCTTTCTCCGCGTTTCGCCTATGAAGGGCCTGCAACGTTTCAGGGTGAAGGGGAAGCTTGGGTCGAGGTTTGTGGGGCCCTTTGAGGTCCTGAAGCGGGTAGAACCCGTTGCTTACCGGCTTGCCTTTCCTTCCCAACTTTCTGGAGTGCACGATGTGTTCCACGTGTCCAACCTTAGGAAGTACATTGCCGATCCCAGTTACGTTCTGAGCCATGAGAGTGTCATGGTGGGTGACGACCTGACCTACCCCGAGAGACCAGAGCAGATACTAGACAGTGCCGTCCAGAGTCTGAGATGGAAACAGGTACCCCTGGTGAAGGTTTTGTGGAGAAGCCAACGGTACGAGGAGGCTACTTGGGAGCCTGAGGCGGCGATGCAAGAGCGGTACCCGGAGCTTTTTGAGGGTACATCTTTTTAGACCTACTTCGGTCCTCTTTAAGTTTGTTATGCGTTTTATGTTCCTTTTTCCGCACCCTAGTTAGTTCAAGTTTTGGGGATGAAACTTCCTTTAAGTTTTTTATGATGTAACGACCCATTCCACTTTTAGCCTTTTAAGACTTCTGGAGTGTCAATCAGACGTTTGGCCAGATGTCTGGACCCCTTCCCGGATGTCTGGAAATCAAAAATCTGTATGCACTCTGTGTTCTGCTTTTAGGCGACGTGCAGACTCTCCATCTCTCTCCTTCCTTCTTCCTTTTTCCCCCTTGCCAAACCCTAACCCCTCAGTTATAAAGAGCCAACCCCCCTTCCTCTCCTCTCCACTCCACCACTACCACCACACCCTACTTCCACTGCCGGAGCGACGAGAGGAGGTGAGCGAGAGAGAGAGAGCGTGAGAGCGAGGAGGAGGAGAGTGCGTGAGGAGGAGGAGGCCGAGGTCGAGAGCTTTGTGGAAGCTCGTCAGAGCTCTCATGGCCACCGCGGCGCGTGCGGGAGGAGGAGGGCGTTAGAGTGTCGTCCTCGACCACCTACAGCAGCTGGAGCTGCGGCGGAGCGAGGGAAGACTTAGAGGAGCGTGGCAAGGAGCGCTGGAAGCGCTTTTCCAATATCAGACATTTAGAGTGCGGTTCGAACGACTGGCTGCGCGTCTGGACATCTGGCGTCAACACCAGAGGTCTGAAGGCATCTGTATCATGGAGGTACGTGCTCTTCGCTGTTACGACCACGCAGGCCGCACCGCAGACGATCTGGTTTGGCTAAAAATGGGGTGGTTACTCTGTCGTGCGCAGGAGCAGCCTTGGGAAGGTGTGCGGAATGCCTTTCTACGCACTTTCGGACGTCTGAATAAGTCATCAGATGACCGGAGGCGTTTCCAGACAACCGGAGGACTAGTCAGACATCTGGAACTGTTTTCAAGAGGTCACAGGGGAGTCCTGGATGTCTGAGGTCACTACAGGAGCTTGAGATGAGTCTCTGTGACTTTTAAGACATCTGGACTTGTTTCGAGATGTCTGATTTTGGTCTGCAGACACGTTTTTGACCCGTTTAGGATCCGATTGGGATCCATTTTATGCAAACGAAGTATCTGTAGTTTCCTTGTAAGTTTCTCTACGTATTAGAAACCTTCATACACTGTTCTGAATCTTCCTTTGTGATTTGTTCCTTGGTTTAGGATTTCGACCTGCTGCGTGTCTGGGGCTCGCAAAGATGCCTGGGTTTGCGGTTCAAGTCCCCAGTACCCCCAGATTATCTGGTAGAGTGGTCTAGTTCTGTTAATAATATTAAATAAGAATGAGCTTGTGGAATCAGCCAAATGGAACCTTAGGATGTGGTATGAACCCTAGGACAGAGAAATGAATGAACCATTTGTACTGCACGATTGTATTTGTATGCATGATTAAGTTAAACTGCTAGCAATTGCCTATGATATAATTGTGAGTTGCCTGTTAGAATATGAGTTGCTTGAGATAAATGAGCAATTACCTATGGAATCATTAGTTGCATGTATTGAATTATGGAAACACGAGCTACCTGTATATAATAAGAACTGAATTGTGAACGGTAGGATTTGGATCGGAATAAATAAGGTGAACATGAGCATGCACCCTATGGGGAATTAGGAGTGGAGCTCCTATAGTTAGATGGAAATCTGGAATGCAGACGGGAAGTGTACTGGTCCTTGTGTACATGGTACTAGGGAAAGCAACTGTCCCCTTTTAGTGTAGAGCGGAGCTAGCCTCCCTTGGGTTGTGACCAAGGATTAGGATTGGCCACTCTACACCGACTCCTGTCGACCCTCGTGTACGCGGTACTGAGGCAAGCTACTAGTGTAGGGAGAGAGCTAGCCACCCCATGGGGCCCGGGGTTCAGCTAGCTACCCTACACCGACTTGTTAGGCCCTCTAGGCAAATCAGGGTAGTCGGACGAGGGTGTGCGGACTGTGGAGGGGCGAGACCCCTATTTGGTTCTGAGGGGCGAGACCCCTATTTTTGAGAGGGCTAGGCCCTATACTGTTCCGTGCTGTACTTTGGGCATACCCATTGGCAGAAACGACTGACAGCGTATCAGTGCGGGGTAGCTACTCGTGCGCTTATCATGCATGCCATAGTCACCGCTACGTCTTGATAGTGACCTCGGGGTGGTTGACTGGGCGTAGGACTACCATGGGAGACTCTCCCAGCCAGGAGAGCACCATGTGTAGCTTCTACTCTTCGGAAAAGACTGCAATCAAAATCGTTCCTACGAGGAACATGCGTGATCAAGAAAAATCTGAAAGTTAACGACAAGGGGTGAAAAGGAATTACATGTAAATAAAATAATGAGAAAAGATAATTAAACCTGTTACTTTTACTGCTTTGGATAGTATAGATACCACTCTACTTAGCGTTCGCTGACTCTGTCTTTCCTTACCACTGTTCAGGATAAGTAGCCAGAGCTTCCGGCTGCGGATGGTGTTGGGCTCAGTTGAGCCCAGCCGTAGTTTCTGCACTCTTTATTGTACCCTTTACTGTTGTAGTAAGTTTCAGACTTTTTAATTCCTGCTGTTGTTACTGTTGCTTTCGTTTCAGTTGTTGTTGTTGTGGTGGTGGTATGCATTGGAATAGTAGCTTTTACTGCTTGTACGTTTTTACTACTTAATTACATTGCATATGTGAATGTGGTTTATTTTCCTACTTTTCGATTATTTCTTGTTGGACTACTGGGTCTTGGGATTAGTCGAGACTAGCCGGTCTCGGGACTTGTAGGGATTTGGGAACCGGGTCATAACAATTAGACTTCCAATAAGATCATCCAGTTTCAAAGTGGACAGATCTTTTGATTCTTGTATGGCTGCTATCTTTGTCTCTCAATCACTGGTGAGGGATTAAAGGATCTTCCTCACCAGAGCTTCATTCTTGATGTCCTGATCTAGATTCCATAGGGAGTTTATGATGTTCATGAATCGTGTGAACATCTCTTTGATTGACTCCCCTTCATCCTGAAAAGCTCATAATTTTAAGTTAGTAGGCTAACTCAAGTTTCCTTTACTTTCAATGTTCTCTCGTGAGTGACTTCAAGGATGTTCCAGATCTCATGGGCTGTCTTGCAGGCAGAGATTCGGTTGAACTCCGCTCTGGAAAGCCAGTAGAAGATTGCATTCATGGCTTTTGCATTATGCATCGTTATTTTCTTTTGATCCGGAGTAGCTGCCACACCCTCTTTAATCTTAGGGAGTGTGTACTTGGATGCAATGACATCCCATACTTCAAAATCAATTAACTCAAGAAAGATCTGCATCTTAGTCTTCCAATAACCGTAGTTCGTTCTATCGAATAATGGAGGTTGAATTGCCGATTGACCCTCTACATACGTGTCAACAGTTGATTTTGACATCTTCTCGACAACCGAGCTTTGATACCAAATGAGGGTTGCCTGTGGATTGAAATAATATACTAGAGAGGAGGGATGAATAGTATCGATCTAAAGAAATTTAAATCAAAAAATAAATTCACAACAGAATCAACCATAGATTACACTTGGATTTATAGTGAAAATCCAAACCAGGTGAAAACCACTACCTAAGCCTTTCAGCTTAGGATTTTCTCGACTAGTCGAGGCTAGTCAACCTACTATTGTACCACTTGAATGATGGTGGCACAACTTCTTTACAAACCACTTCACTATTCAACCTGAAGAGAAGCACAACAACAACAACAATGGATCTTCCCAAATAACTTAGGATCTGTTAATGAAAACAACAATATAAATGAATAATATAGAACTATGGAACCTCAATAAAAGTTAAATCGAATTTTTGTGGAGGTTCGAATCGACGTGCTTTGAAGGGTGTGAAAATCAAAGTGCAGAGGCACTTGAAGAAGCACAAGAAGCTCTATTCTTTTAGAGGATTTCTCTATTGAAAGTTATATGAAAAAGGGCTGCGTACGACATCTATTTATACTAAAACTTCGACCAGAAAAGGAAATATAATTGGTCGATCAAAATGAGATTTGGTCGATCAATCTAGTTATTTGTTCGATCACTGATTAGTCTATTAATTAGCTTAATTGGTCGATCAAAAGGGTGTTAAATAGCTTCCCAAAATGGACTAGTTTGATCGATTAACTAAGTTGGTTGGTTGATCAATAAATTTGGTCAATCAATTAGTCTTATTGATCGATCAATTAACCCTAGAAGCTGATTTTAGAGAAAAATGCGAAAATCCGTTTGAGTTTTATTTTGAGGTTTCTTATAACAATATCCTAGACTTAATGAAAGTAAAAGACATAGATCAGCATCCATTTGATCTTAATCCATGAGAGAAGCTCTGATCCGTGATAGTCTTAAAATATTAGTCTTGCAATAAACATAATTTTGGTACATCAAAATAGAGGTGCTTACAATCCTAGCCTTCCCTTTTGGTGCCAACTTCTAGAATCCATAGTTGGTGCCAAAAGGAACCTAACCACACCTTAACTCCACTTCCTACACCCTTCCACATGGCGCCACTTAATCTCCACCCTCCATCCTATAACCACCACTTCATAAGCCTATCCTAGCCCTCCATACTCCACGTCAACCACCAACCCTACTAACCTCCCATAGTTGGAGCCACTTTATGGTGCCTCTCCACCACCATAACCACCATCCACATGCCCCTTCCTTTGGCACCAAAGAACCTTAGCCTTAGGATCCATAACCACCTCCTAAAAATCCATCATAACCTTCCATGCATCACCACACCTAGCCCCCTTCCTACAACTCTATATACACCACCCATAACTACCTTAACTAGTCACCCTTGGCTACTTCATTTCATAGCATTCTTCCACCCATATTCTACCATTACTAACGACCAAGGAGAAGAAGAAGAAAATTAAGGGGTTGCCCCTACCCTCTTGGTGCCTTCAACTTCCTATCATCTTCCACGTTTTGTCCACGCCAAACCAAGGGGTTAGCCAGGAAAGGAGGATGTCTAAGAGGAGGAGCATAAATAAAAACTAATATTAACGTCACTTTATAAATAAATAAAAATGAGAGCTAATACCAATTACATATTACTTAACATTTAAAAAAAAAAAAAAAACCACACACTCAACGCACAAGTATCATATATATTAGAGTAAGAAAGTTGGCAACCAAACTACCTGGACTTAATTTGCACTTATCTAAGGCGTTTAACTTCTCATCAATTCCATCATGTGGGGTATTAAGTAAAAGAAGCATGATATCCAACAATATTTAGAAAAGGAATATGGAATCAAAAAATTTTTAAGAAGGGACGAGAGATCTCTAGATGAAGGGGCAGCCCTTACAGACAGTGACCTTCCAACGACCTTTTACTTATGTATAACCCGAAAATTTTGCTTGCTTGTCGCAAACGAAGGAGATAAATGACACCTTTGAAAACGGTGTCGAGTGTTGTTCTTTAAATCGTGAAATTACATCAGTATCTTTCCGAAAGAAACCCGTGTGACTTTTATCTCCTAAATAAAATACACAGCCGCAAGCCCAACTTCAGTTAAAAAAAAGAAACGCTTGACAACTTATTTTCATTACAGGAGAGAACAAGCTGACGCGGAGAAAGATAGGAAATCCTCATCCAGTAAGGGAAAATACCCTCCATTGAAATGAGAGAATTAAAAAAAATAAATACATGATAAGAAATAAAGAAAAAAGAAAAGTACACCACCAGATTAGGAATTGAACGACCTCCTGAAGGAGGTCGATCCTATGCTCTTCTGTATGACAAGTGCCAACGAGACGTATCTCGAAGATCGCGTTAAAGAGATAGTTGAAATAATCAGCCCAATCGTCGAATTCGACTACTGACAAATGTTAGCAACTCAGTCGTGATAACACGGGGTCACACATGATCCTCGACAAGCAAACTACACTAAAAAAAATAGAAAAAAATACTAAACAACTTCAAACGAAAGCAACCCACAATATACAGACAACGATTCTGCAGCCACCACCATCCACGCCTTGGACTCCGCAATCAGCCACAAAATCACAGCAAGCCAAAAAAAGAAGCACCAAACATTGTGTTGCGATCTCCAAGCCCACCAATCGCACCGTGCCTCAATCACACCAATCGTCCACCCTCACCCTGCCTAGCCATGGTCTCAGGTCGACGACTAAAGTAAGAATGAACGACAAACTCGCGAGATCAACATCAGACCGCCACCAAGGTCACCATCGCCTGCCACTGCCACAAGCCTACCTCTGACGAGATCGCAATGAGAGCATGAACAGCACCCAACGTGCAACAACCAACTGCCACCGACCATGATCGAGATCCGAGAATGCCGATCAGGAGCAATATTTCTTAAGGTAACCCGTAGCAAATTGGGATTTATGTGTGAAAATTTCATCAACATAATTAGTTTAGTGTGGAGAAGGCAAGGATCCTTATCCGTGCATGGGGATTTGCCACTTGATTGTGCCTTACCTATAACGGTAACACCTGCCACTTCAAACCATATAATTAGTGGATTTACCATCTATAAAAGAGTGCATGGTCGATTCTTTCATGGTGTAACGTAACTTTCTGTCCTATCATTTATATTAATATATGAATAGTTGTTGTATGGTACAGCGTAAATTAATGTCGATCATTATTTATTTACTTTTTTTAAAATCAAAATTGTGATTTCGACGTAGTGCACCGTATCTACCAATTATTGATTTTTAAATTTTTCCATCGTTCAATGGTACTCTTTACATTTGATCAACTCTTTTCTCTCTCTTATCTTTTTCCATAATTTTTTTCCACCCGTGATATCACTTGTGATATATCACCGATCCATGAGTGTAAAATAATATTTTACACCTTTTTAATTTAATTTTAAATTATTTTATACTTATGTAATTTGATTTTACATTGACGCAAATAATTCAGATGCAATTTAATTTTAAATTATTTTAGATCAATACAATTTGATTTTACACTAATGTAAATAGTTCATAACCTATGCAATTTAGTTTTAAACTATTTTGTACCTATATAATTTAGTTTCATATGGGTGTGATTTGGTTTTTGACATTTTGCATTGCTTCAATTTGGTTTTGAGTAGGTAATTGGGTTCTAAACTATTTTGCATGGGTGTACAGTGACTCAACTAAATTATATAGGTACAATTTTGTTTTGAACTAAAAATCGCATACTTTATAATTAAAAAATTATGTTTTAGAATTATTTTGCACCAGTGGAAATTGGTTCACTTTAAATATTTATGAAGTGGGAGCAAAAAAATTTTTATCCAACTATAGATATATATTAGCACTTTACTTTTAAAATCTTTTAAAATAATATGTAATGTATTGAGATGCTTACTCGCGCAAGATGCGAATGGGTTCACGCTAGTTGTTATTGATGCCTAGACATTCCATTACTTCTACATAAAGGTGCTACAAGATCCTTATTTTGAGTTGTTGCAAAAATGTGGTTGGAATGTGCAAGGTTCTCAGCAAAGAATATGAAGAATTAGCAAGGTATTGCAACTTCTTATTCAAATTTGGCTATGTCATCCTCTCATGAGTTAGTGGAGTGGGGGGTTGCCTTACGTTTTGTCTCTAGTGTTTTTTCCCCTTTTTTTGACAAGTGGAAAGGAAGTCTATGCAATGAAAGGAGATTATGGCTTGTCATGCCCATAGTCGCTCGTTGCATTAATAACATTACTATAGGTGGATGCCAAAAAATATTCCACCATCCAATTCTCATTATAATCATGACTTCATAGCACATCTTATATTTGAGTAGCCTTTAAGAGCCTTCGAGCCTCCCATGTAGAGCCATCTATGATTATTGACTAGTTGATCATGTAGGTGGGAATTCCCCCTGATCACCAAGTTAGCTAGCTAGCCATTATGGTTATAACTAGCTTTGTTCAGAGCTTGAAATCAATTGAATTCTCTATGATTTCAATTATTCATGTCTCAAATATCTATCAAAAAATATTTCTACAAGTTTGTAGAGCTTAAACTATGCAAGAAATCTCATGAAATTTGACAATAGAAAGCATGGACAATATTTTCTCTTCAAATGACAAAATGCAAATAAATTTGTTTCCATCAAGCAAAAGGCAAGGTAGACGCCAATAAGACAACTCTTAGAGTTGTTAAGAGACCCATGAGCCACTTGAGAGTCTCTTCATAAGTCCTGAATACATTTGGGAAGAATTGAAACCTAATTCCAAACACAAACCCACAATGAATATTTGATTGTTGAGCAAATAATACTTCTCACCTTTAATCACTAACGTTGAGGATAAATTCCAATGAAGTGGCTACATTGCAAATTCTAAAATGTTACCAAGAGTTCCTCAATCCACCTCACAAAAATGGAGATTCACCAAGTTATTCACAGGGAACTTGAACTTGGCCGTTCTTACTTGCAACAAAAATCATTCGATTTTGGATGTGTTTCTTGTTGTTCAAACCTCATGAACTATTCTATCTCCTTTACCTAGCCAGCTTTGCTTAAATTATGGCCATCAAGATGACAATTTGCATTAAATTGTGTCCCAGAGTGGATTTACGCCACATTTAGGTAAACTCCATGTGAAATGACATTTATCTCATCACACTTGTTTTTATCATCAAATTTGCATGAGAAGGTGCTTGTTACACTGTAGCTTTCTATCATATCTGGCTACTCAAGTTGGTAATGGCAGTTTAGAGTCTATTGAAGTGTGCAATCCACTATTGATTCCTTATAATTGACTTCAAATAACAAATCAATACTTCAAGGCCATCATCTTATGCAAACTTGTAGATTTGTCTCATTTATGTTCTGTCTCTAGTAATAAGTGAAGATTGAGGACAATTCTTTCGATTTTAAGGATATTAAAAAAGGTGGAAGAAGTGAACAAGAGTCATTAGATGTTCTTGTTCTAAGGATGATAGGATGGGAAATCATTTAGTGAGGTTTGTTCGAGAAAGGGGACATCTAGGTCAATATATGTGCAAACATTGAAAGCATCCAAAACCAAAGTAGAGATCCTCATGGCAGGTAAAGCACTTTTATATTTGTTCAAGGTTGTTGGTGGTGAGAAGTAGAAATGAGAGTGGAGGGCGATTGTTAGGGATGTTACTAACAACCTAGCATGTGTAGTGATAGTTATGATATGTAAACTTCCCCCACAAACTCTTTTACAACGGTCACGCCCAAATGTATTTAGAAAATGCTTGCATATCTTTTTCATGCTTTAGTCCCTACCATCTTTTCCTAAAAAAGAAATGAAATATCAAAAGTACTTAATTAGTTACTTCTTCAATTAATTAAAGATATTTTTACATAAATATTCTTATAATATTTTCATTTTACATGCATATGAAGGATCTAAATATATGCACACAAATACATTGTAAGTGAGATGTAAGTAATGTGAAATAAAATAAAATTGGCGTAAAAACAAATTCACAAGAAATTGTACGATTATGTACGGTGGTTCCCCACTTCCTTGACTACTTCACTACCAATGCCTCATAGCTTAGAATTTTTATCCAATTCCCTTAACTCCGAGGAAATCAATTTACTAACTGAGATATTAACGGGTTATTTCAACTCAACTATAACAAATAAGTTATTACAACCCAAGCAACGAGCTACAAGCTCAATACAAATTAAGTAATGGTGTAAGAAAGATAAATCTTACTACAATTCACCTAAGCCTCTCAACAATAATTAAGATAGGCTTAGGTGAATCCAAGCACTTTAGAGAGCTTGTCTAAAGAATGGGCATTAAGAAATTGTATAGACAATAGGCTTATTTTTTGGTACAGAAATGGTGTAAAAACTCTCTTTCAAGCACAAATGATTTCTCTTGTTTTTCTTATGTACAAACTAAGGGTTCAAAGGCCTAGTTATAGAGTTAGGACCTTAGAAATTTGAATACTGTCGTTAGTAATTAAATCTCAATGTTTATATCTTCAAATTCAATATTTTAGTTGTTTAGATTTGGCCCAAGGGACAGTTGGTACTAGTACTACAGTATGGGTACCTATACTAATGACTTAATGTTTTATATTTTAAACGAACATGTCACAGATAGTACTTAAGGGGTAATGATACTAAACATGAGTACTAGTACTTGTTTTCAAATATGGGTTTTAAACACTTAACTCAAATCTATAACTCATTAGTACTGACACTAATTATGAGTATCGATACTTGTTGCTTTTAGTACTTGTATTAATCATAAGTATCGATACTCGTTGGGTACATGTTTGATTCTTTGAAAATGATACCTAAACATGTAACTCATATTTATCCATACTAATATTTAGTATAATTACTTATAGGTTAACACGTACCTTTATTAATAATTAATTTGTTAAACCACTTTGAAAATATTTTTAACTTTGAAAATTGATCTTTTGAGTAATTTGTATTCGAAATCTTTCAAGCGGGCATGGATAAGTATCCTAAACTATCTCTAATTAATTTTACAATCTATTTTAACTTTCAAGTTGAGAGAGGCATACGTTCTAAAAATAAAATAACCTATTCTATTTGACTTAAGTAACAACTTGATATCTTGGATTTGTCTTGAAGATGATCTCCACCAACCTCTTCTTATCATACATCTTTTGCCTTGACTTTTGTAATTTTCATCAAAGTCTAAAATATGAAATAATACACAAATGTTAATCTAAAATAATTTTGTTAATATAAAAACAAAATGTGGAGCATGGTTCGAACAATGTATCCCTTGGTTCTTATAGATTACATAAATACCCTTGAAATCTTGTTTCTGTTAACAGATATGTAGTTCTATTAGTTTTAACTTTAGTAGGCGTTAACTGTGGGTGAAAGATTTTACATACATACCCATGTAATATTTTGACATTCTATATATATATATCCTTAGGTTCTCAGATATTACGTAAATGCCCTTGAAATCTTGTTCTCATTTACATGAGATACTCTTGAGTTAACTTCCGTTAATTTTAACCTTAATGACCATTAACTTTGGTTAAATTAACATTTTTTCCCTTAAAGGGCAATGCATGACAATGTGATTTGAGGGAGCTCTAATGGTGCGATGCGTGGTAGTGTGATGAGAGTAGTGGTGATGACTCTGCTCGAATCACTAATGTCATGATGCACAGTGGTGCGATGGAGGAGTCGTCGACTGTTGTTGACTAACAACATGGAGAGTTATGATTTGTTTTTCTCAATTAGGACTATGAGAGGGGCATTAAGAGGGGATGGCAGGCATAGCTTGAAATGCATGCGGATTTTTCTTGCATTCTTATATAACATATCGACCATTAAAGTTAACTAAAAGCCATGATACCATAGTTAAGTCCGAAGAAACTTTGATTAGTTGCTAACAACACACTAGCGGAAAGTCATATCTATTAGTCGAGACAAGAATTAAGGGATATTTATGTAATATCTAAAAATTCACGATTAATGGTCATTAAGGTTAAAACTATTGGGTGTTCACGCAAGGGTATTTCCATGTAAATGAGGATAAGATTTTAGTGATATTTATATAAAATCTAAGAACCTATGGATATATATGTACTATTAAAAGATTACTTTGACCACCGTTAATGTTAAAACTAGCAGAACGGCATAGCTGTTAACAAAGATAAGATTTCAAATTTGATTTCTCTCTGCTGTAAATGTTTCAAAATGGTGAAGCAGGATTCCATCTGGACCCCCAGGACAGCGGAATAGAGAGGAGAGATTGGGTTGGTATTTGGAACCTCATATTCGCTGGGAAAGCTTCGACCGCAAGAAGAAGCGTTACAACGCGTCTGGTGGTCAAAGAACCAACCCTTTTCTCGGTCGGCGTATAGTTGACCCACTACTTCGATTTGAGCTAGACAAAATTAGTAACATTGTTGGTGAATCTATGGTTGGCCGAAAAAATTAGTAATATTATTATTCATGAATATATAGCGGGTCCACTCCACTTGAACCTAGCAGGTGTTCTGGATGGAAATCAGGCGGTACTCTTGTCAACAAAGGCCAAAGGCCCTCTGCTGTTCCTACCCTTTTAAAAGCACACACCGATGCCTCTCCCCATCAACCCCCCTTCTATCATTCCATCTCCTCTCCATCACCTCTGCTCTGCCCCCATGGCCAGTAACCTAATGCGAGCCGTCCTCTACAACCACTACGGTGGTGGCACCACCTCTCTCAAGGTACGTAACAGGAGGAAGTGCTACCTCACGATCCCTCCTCCCATTTCTACTTTCCACCATTTTAGCTTGTTGGTTCTTCTGGATAACTTTTCTTGTCTGGGCTTCTTGGTGTTTGATAGAGTTATGATTCAGTTTCTACTCATTCCTTGCGATGATATGTGTTAGACAGATAATAATATTGTAATTAAGTTAGGATGCCTATGTGGTATTTTCGTAAATACAAGGGAATTTTCTTGTCCATATCCTTGCCTTTCATTTCAGTTGGAACAGCCTGAGCAGAGGACTGCTCTACATGATACTGATGCTGCTACTTAATGTGTCGAGAAATGGATAAGTCCCTACGTCAATTTTTTTTTTAACTTCCCCCCATCAAAATCGACTTTTTATTGCCGCAGCAACGCGTGAACTAAACACTAGTACATAACTTAAGCAACGTGGGAGATCAGTCACGAGACTATTGTTCCCCATATTGTTCAATTATTTTCTTTTTTTTTCATTTTTGCTTCCGCTGCAATACACATTCTCACTTTTTTTTTTTACCTTGCTCTTCAGCGGGTTTCTCTCTCTGTTTCTCTCTCTCTCTCTATGTATATATACAGGTTCAACATGTATTCTTCTATTAAAGATCAATATTAAATATATTTTTATAAGAATATAAAATAATATACATATAAAATTAGATAATATAAACTCAATGTAAGATAATATGCTTTAAAATTTATGGTGTATTTTAATTTTTTATCAATATTTATTTTTTTCTTAATTATTTTTTATATTATTAAATCAACGTGTGAGGAGAGCAGTCACAGGATATTGTTTCTTGTACTGTTTACTTTTTTTTGTTTAATTATGTATCCTACAACGTGGCGGATTCGTCAATTTCTCTCTTTTTTTTCTCTCTCTCTCTCCCCTCTTTCTTCTCTTTTTTTTAATTTAATTTATTTTATTTATACAATGTTGATCACGTATATCTATTTTGAGTTCTACCTTCATCGATCTTCTCATCTTATATTCTTTAATTAAAAATTTATATTAAATATATTTTTTTGAGAGTGAAATAATGTATACTTAGATTTGTATTTAGTTAATATAAAATTGGATAAATCTAAGACATCGAATATAAATAAAAATATATTAGATAATATATTTTATAATCCGTAACGTATTTTAATTTTTAATTGATATTTTTATTTTTTATTAATAAAAATTATGATATAGCAACTTTAATTTTTCAAAATCATAATACACGAACTCTAATTCCCCAAAAAAAATGCTTACGTCAATTTTTTTAAAACCTTCACCGATCAAAATCGACTTTTTCGTCGCCCCAACAACGGGTGGACTAAAAACAGTAACATAACTTGGCAGCATGCGAGAACACGTCACGGGACTTCTGTACCCCATGTTGTTCATTTTTTCTTCTGCTACAGTACACACCCGCACTTTTTTTTTTCCGTTGCACGTCAGCGGCTCTCTCCCTTCCTCTCTCACTCTCTTACATTTTTATTTTTTCTCTTATTTTATTTTATTTTTACATTATTTAACATATTCTTTCGTTTAAAATTCTATTTATATCATTGACATCCGTATCTTATACTATTTAATTATAGATCAATATTGAATATATTTTTACAAGAATATAAATAATATACGTACAAAATTAGGTAATATAAATTCAATCTAAGGTAATACGTTTTGTAACGTATTGATTTTCGATTGATGTTTATTTTTTTTCATTGGTCGAAAATTAAGATACACTATATAATGTATTTTACAATGTACGGTATGTTGATTTTATATTTATCGAAAGTTAAGATGTATTAATTGAAAATTATGTTCGACTCCATATGATTAATTTTTACACTCCTACAGTGATTGACTTTTACACTCCTTCAACAATACACGAGTTAAAAGTTAATGTATGTGTAAGTGTTGATATGTTTTCTTTCTTGAAGGTTTAGGATATTGATACAAAACTTATTTTTAAATTTATGCATTAAGCTGGATACCCAACTGACTCATTAATATAAATGAAAATGAATCTCATATTTGTTAATCGTATCCAAATGTGATCAGATGAATGAAAATACATTTGATATTTGTTTATTGTATCCAAATATGATCATATTCAAATATTTACGTTTTGATGTTTGTCAAATATATCATAGATTTGGATAATAAATTTGAAATTTTATGATATAAATTTAGATGTCGTATGCCAAAAATTGGATAGGATTTAAATTTGGATATTGGATGGATTAAACTTATACGATGTGTTCCCCTTCGCTTCGAAATTAAACCTCTTCCTGGAATCTCCACTACCCCGATTGTACCCACACCCACATGACCGAATGAAAAAAAATCAAAATAAATATCCTCATCCTACCCATCTGATTCATTATTAAAAAAAATCAAAATAAGGACCTTACGAAAAAATTTTCACATTTTTCTTTCTATTTAAAAAGTTTTATGTAGAGCAGCCAAAAAATCACACAAAAAAAAAGACTCGACTGTTATATATTTCTATTCCAAAATCAACTACATAATTATCCACGGAGAAAAATCATGTGAAACTCTTACATTCTTGATAAAATTTTTACATTAGTCCTATAATTTATATTATTATTAATCATCAAATTCCATACAAATAAAAGTCCAAATATCGATCAAATTTTATTAGAATGACTTTTTAGATATTTAGTCGAATCTAATATTATAGTTAGGTATATTAAAATTTCACAAACTTCCACAACGAAATATGAGTACTACCACGGCATCAATAAAAGTAGTGATAAGATCATAAGACACACTATTATGTAAAATTCATGCCAAACAAGTAACATTAGTAATAAAGAAATAGAAATTGGATTTATTTTCATATTGAAGAAGAACGTCACCAAAATCTCCATGTGATTGTTGGTCGAGTAACTAGGCAATAGGCAAGTTACTCAGGTTGGCACTATAATCATGAATCTCTTGGGGTTAGTTTACTTGGAGGATTAAGAAAGTAATATTAAGAAATGTGAAACTAGTATCAACTCTAAATTATATTTACTTGCAGAGTGATGTTAACATCAATTTATACTTACTTGAATTGGTTATAAGTTGAAGTGTTATCCCTTATGGTGTTTACTTATTAGTGGTGTTAATAATTTAAATCAGAGATCAGGAGGGCATAACAAAAATTGTGGGACTTAAACATGGGTTTTCCTAATACCAATAACAACCGATGTTAGATAAACCAGTGTTAAGGGCTCTTAATCCATGTTAATCAAAAAGGGGTTAACCCTCCAAGTAACAAGGGCTAATCCCTTAAAAAAGAGGTTAACCACTCAAGTAAACTAATCCTTAAAGTTTGAATGTGAATTTGTAATGCTTTGACATGCTTTATATGTTATTGGTTTATGAAAGAGTTTAATTTTCTATGCAATTTCATTGTGTTTTTAAGTTTTTACATGATTATTCGTAACAAATCTTAATATGTTTATAGAACTTGATATGGTTTTTTTCTTGCTGGGTTCACTTTGTGAGTTGTGGAGTACATGGTGCTCCCTCCTTTTCACGATAACGTTGATTGATGATCGAATGAGCTACCGAAGAGGTCGATAAACATTTGCCCTTACAATTACAAAGGGATTGACATCTTGCTCAGGCACATTATCCGTGTTAACTAACTGACAATGTTCTTAATTTTTAAAAAGAAAATTAGTTCTCTCGTGAAGATTTAGTGCTACAAATGCAAATGTACTTTAAATTAGCTAATTTCAGTTAAATATAGAAATTAAATGGAATAAGTAGCTAATGGATGGGGTTATTCGTACCATCCCGTATTTGAATATTAATTAAGTGAACTTCAGTGTTAGCAAGAGATTGAGACTTGTTATGATTCTTTGGCATCATAGTTGAGATGTTGATGAGAAGAAGGGAAGTATGTGATGTAATCATCCAAGCTTGAATCCGACTCTAATCAAGAAAAGTTGGCATGGATAATTTATTGGGTATGAGTTTTATAAACTCAAGCAATCACCTAAAATGTTTAAATTCAAGTTATTAAGTAATAATTCTCAATCCTTATATTACATCATTTACTTTCATGAGTTTACGATGGGAGACTGGTTTTGAGGTGTTACAATCTTCCTCACTTAAAATCCTGATGTCCTCGTCAGGATTCAATACTATAAATAGTAGTGGTTGTTTCACCTCATGACACTTTTTGGCAGTCCCAAGGATAGCCATTTTCTCTAACTACAAGGAGTTTAACTCTGATACCATTTGTAATGACCTGACCTAATACGAGACTAATCGAGAAAAACTAACCTTGACAATTTATTGAATATAGATCCCATTAACCTAAGCAATTACAAAAAATGTTTAAGTTCAAGTTATTAAGTAATAATTCTAAATTCTTATAATCCACTACTCAATTTTATGAGTTTACAATGTAAAATTATTTTTAAAGTATTATATGTGAAGGGCTTTTAATTGATGTTGGCTTGACTCGATTAATGCCTACCGGAGATATCCAACGTCTCTCTTCTCGCCCTAGGTCTTGGTGAGGCAGGGGGGTGCATCCACAGAAGAGGAAACAGCAAATGACTTGTTCGGCAGGCCTTAGCTTGGAGTTCGATTGTTGCTAGTTGATAAGGAAACAGCTTTGGAATTTGCAAGACCAATGTCAATAAACCATTCCTAAGAAAGTGTCACAACAAAAAAATTGTCGGTAGGAAATGCAAATCTATTGTTAATCTCAATTAGTCAAAGAATCTAAGAAAATTCAGCAATCTCGAAGGTCAAACTCTAGTTTGTTGATTTTTCCTTTTTAATAACATTGTAACAATGACATTCACCTATATATGGTCATAGCAATGACACTGACTTATGGATTACTTCGGCCTCTAGAAAACTTTCCAGAGTGCATTTGTTTTTGCTGGTCGTTATTTTAGGTGTTTAAATAATCTCTTCAAGCAGCCGTGGCTTATAATTGTTACGGCTGCAACTCAAAGGCAAAACCAAATAAGCCCTTACGAGGATTTTCTTATTATCGAGGTATGCATTTAGCCTCCCAAAAAAAAAAGTTAAGGTATGCATTCCTTTAATTCCTTGTTGGAGCATTTTAAATTTTACTCTCGTTGAGGAGGTACTTATAGCATTTTCTTATAATATGACAACTGTAATTTAATAACTATTATAGCTCCAGCCCTCTTGTTTTTTATTAATCGACGCCATTGTTGCTTTCCACTTGCCTTATGTTATATGTATTGTAATAATCACCACTTGCCTTATGTTATATGTATTGTAATAATCACCACTTGCCTTATGTTATATGTATTGTAATAATCACTGCATCTTTGTTTCTCTATTTTCTTTTGTCGTTGAAGGCTATAAAGGTGAACTACAAGTTGTGGTTGGTAAAGTTAGGTCGAGGGATGACCAAAAACTTCGATTCATCACTCTATCCATTCTTTTAAAACTCATCTATCCGATATTGATGACTTAGACACATGAGGTTACATAAAGTTGCACCACTGTAGTAGTAGCAAAGAATAACGCTGCTATGGTGTTTTTTTTTTTAAATTAAACTTCCCTTTTTGTTTCACATTGCAGCATGCAGAGGTACCAATTCCTTCACCAAAAAATGATGAGATTCTTTTGAAGGTGGAAGCTGCAAGTATAAATCCTCTTGATTGGAAAATTCAGGACGGAACGTTGCGACCATTTTTACCCAGAAAGTTCCCATTCATCCCAGGTCTTTTTTATTTCTATTTTTCAAATATATATATATTTTTTTTATTTTTTTACTTTTTATTTTTGTAATGCAACTTAATGTTAAAGATATTAATATTATTGTCTACGAGAGTAATGCTATTTGAGATTCTAGTTCTATGTGTGACCTTCAAAGTACATTGAGGAAATTCTTCAAGAGAAAAAGTAGCAAAAATGGTGTGGCGGAGAAAGAAAATGGTGTAACATGTTACGTAGATTAGTTGAATTAATTGATTGAAAATACTTTTATTTATTGCTAATGGACAATTTATTTCTTTATTTCGTGAGGGAAGGAAGATTTCATATTTTGTTTCCTCTTTTACATATATACCCCGTGTAGTCCAAATATATTTGGGTAAAATAGCTAATATATACGGTAGCTCAAATGAAAATTAAACATGAGGAATACTTAAATCATTTCTCTGATGAATAACATTTTGGTAGCACAGTTTCTGATGTAGCTGGGGAGGTAGTTTCTGTTGGTCCTGGTGTGATCACATTCAAAGAAGGTGACAAAGCATTAGCCTGCCTTCCAGCTGGTGTAAGTGCTCCATTCTACTCATTTATCATGGTTTTTTCCCCAATTCTTTTTGCAAGATGTGACTGAGGCATTGTTGGAGTACTAATTTGAAAGTTATCCAGAATTGTTAAATGTTGGAGTCACAATTGTGGAGACGGTCACAATGGGAGCATTATGATGAAGTATCAGTCATCTTCTGTAGAAAATGCCAATATGGCTGTGAATGCAATTGAAGAATAAGAGAATATATAGCATGCGAATTTAAAATGGATTGCGTATTTTCAAAAGCTTTTAATGGAATATGCTTATGCGACAATAAATGTGAACCAAACACTTCATATATATCATGATGTTTGATGTAACAGATGATGGGTTTAAAATCGTATAAAATCAAAATCAAAAGATTTTCTATCAAATTTCAAGAACATTTTATTTCCTATACCATCAATTAAAATGAAAATGGAAAAGCAAATGATGGATAGATACTTGAGTCCATTGCAGCGGAAGCGAGGTGGAGATCACGGAGATTTTATGAGATCGTGGGCTTACTTCTCCAACGAGAGACAGTAGCTATGGTGCTTCTAGAGGGTTAAGAGAGTAAGAAGACTTATGGAAGTGGTGGTAGACGTGGTCGTCTTTGGGTCTCTCATTGGGCTCTATTTATAACTTTTTTACGATGGGATGTAGAAAATCGAATGCCCGTTTTGCCCTCACCCTTTCGGGGACCACAACCGCTTAAAATAAAATGTTAATTCCACCCATCACGGAATTTCATTTTTCGTAGAAGGTTTCTATGCATTAAATCTCATATCCCAATGAGATGCGAATAATTAATTTACATAATTATATCAATTTAATAACCGTAAATGTGATGTCTAAACATATATACATATTTAACGTATAATTCCGTATAATAATATATGTTGGTTCGTATTATGATTCTAATAATTTCCCACTCGAATCATATATATCATTATTATAATCGTACGTTCATATATACCTGATGAGCTCATTAATACAACATTACAATAAACTGCATATCCACCAATCACGTTGATACATTGTTAACATACGACAAAAGTTGATTTTCGCCATTATGAAGTCGACTAGACCAAACAATGATCACATACAT
Source organism: Thalassia testudinum (assembly GCA_037157565.1). Taxonomy (NCBI): domain Eukaryota; kingdom Viridiplantae; phylum Streptophyta; class Magnoliopsida; order Alismatales; family Hydrocharitaceae; genus Thalassia; species Thalassia testudinum. Next base: position 96,205,660 of record JAZHRO010000039.1, on the reverse strand, counting down.
TAACACAAGTAATGATATAGATCTGATATAGGTACATAGCATGAAAATTGTATGTTAATGTAATCTACGCATGCCTATTGTTAACTGGTCCAAAGCCTTATCATACAAGAGATTACATGGCAAGGACTAATGAGTTCAAGGAATGGAAAACTTTATTAATACGCACATAATCCAAAATATGTCTACACATGAAACGCCAAAATAGAACAAACTCCCAATGAATTACTGTATTACAAAATAGATACAATACTTATACAGACAACATACTCATGAAAAACCTTTGGCATTAGCCCTTTAGTGAGCGGGTTTGCAACCATGGAGTTGGTCCCAATGTGGTCAATGGACACTTGTCCACTTTGAACTCTTTCCTTGACTGCTAAATACTTGATATTAATGTGCTTCAACCTCGAAGAACTTTTTTTGCTATTGGAGTACATCACTGTTGAATTATTGTCATAGTAAAATTGAAGTGATCTTTTGACACCATCAATGATCTGTAGTGCTGTGACAAAATTCTTAAGCCATACTCCATGATTTGAGGCCTCGAAGCACGCTATGAATTATGCTTCCAAAGTGAAGGTAGCTATCAAGGTTTGCTTTGCACTCCTCCACGAGATAGCCCCTCCAGCTAGCAGAAAAATGTATCCCGAAGTAGATCTTCGGGTATCCTGACATCCCACAAAGTCAGAGTCAGAATATCTAAAGATCTCCAAATGATCTGATCTCCTGTATGTGAGCATGAAATCCTTTGTTCTTTGTAGGTAGTGCATAACCCGTTAGGTTGCCTTCCAGTGGTTGGGTTCAGGCTTACTTAAATATCTGCCCAACATTCCAACAATGTATGCTAGGTCTGATCGCGTGCAGACTTGAGCATACATCAAACTTCCCACTGCCGATGCATAGGGAATATTTTCCATCTCTTTAGCTTCAAACTCATTCTTGGGACATTGGTTAAGAGAGAATTTATCTCCCTTAGCCACTGGAGTATCTCATGGTTTGCAATTCTCCATGCCAAAATGCCTTAGAATGGTGTCAATGTTTCTCCTTTGTGATAATCCAACGTTATATCAGGATTCCTAATACAAAAGAGGCTTCTCCAAGATCTTTCATTTCAAACTTATCAGAGAGAAATGTCTTGGTTTCATAAAGCAAACAATTATCATTACAGGAAAGGAGGATGTCGTCAACATACAAGACCAGGAAAATATATTTTCCCCTAGAAATTTGTGGTATACACAATCATCAACGGGATTTGTCTCAAAATCAAATGAGACAATTACTTGATGAAATTTATAATACCACTGTCTTGAAGCTTGCTTTAGTCTATAAATGACTTTCTTTAGTTTGCAAATAATTTTCTTTGCGTCTCCTAATGCAAAGTTTTCTGGTTGCACCATGTAAATTATTTCATTAATGTTTCCATTAAGAAACGCTATTTTTACATCCATCTAATGTAGCTCCAAGTCAAAATGAGCTACTAAAGCCATTATGGTTTTAAATGAATCCTTAGATGAAATTGACGAAAATGTCTCTTTATAGTCTATGCCTTCCTTTTGAGTAATCCCTTAGCAATAAGACGAGCTTTATATTTGTCTACATTACCTTGTGAATCCCGTTTGATTTTAAATATCCATTTACAACCAATAGGCTTTACACCTTCAAGTAATGGGACAATATCCCAATCCTTGTTGTTACTCATGGATTTTATCTCTTCATTCATGGCATTGATCTAGTCTTGATGATGGGAACTCCTCATGGCATGAGTGACCAAAATGAGATCCATATCCATTTGGTTTACCTCTAGTTTCTGGAGAAAGATAACATAATCACTAGATGTTGCACTTCTCTTTTCTGTACTGGATCTCCTAATGGATGCAAGATCTTGAATATTTTGAGGTTGTTCGATTTGATTAATGGGAAGATTATCCACATTACTTTCTTCTCTTGATGTTGTTGGAACAACGTTTGAAACAAGAACTTGACCCTGTTTAGTGATTTCCTTATGAACAGGATTTGGTTTTTCAAATGTAATGTGGCGACTATCACCTTCCAAATCAACATCCTCAAAGAAGTGGGCATTCCTGGTCTCAAAAAATGAGTGAGTCGTTGGGTCATAAAACTTATAACCCTTCGACTTTTCAGAGTATCCTACAAAGAAGCAAGTGATCGTCTTAGAGTCTAGTTTTCTTTCAGCAGGCCTGTATGGCCTAGCATAAGTTGAATACCCTCAGATATGAAAATGTTTTAGACTAGGTACCTTATCAGTCCACATTTCATATGGGTTTAAGGTACTACTTTAGTTGGTACTCGATTGAGAATATATACAGCTGTTTTCAATGCTTCTCCTCATAGGGACTCAGGTAGAGAAGTATGACTAATCATACTCCGTACCATATCCTTAAGAGTCCTATTGCGGTGTTCAGCAACACCATTCATGCTTGGTATTCTAGGCATGGTGTATTGGGGCACTATGCCGCACTCATCTAGAAAAGAAGCAAATGGTTTTAGATGTTGTTCTCCTGATCCATCATATCTGCCATAGTACTCACTACCACGGTTAGATCTGATGGCCTTAATCATCTTTTCGAGTTGGTTTTCCACCTCGGTCTTCTAGGACTTGAATGCATCCAAAGATTGTGACTTTTCGTGAAGGAGAAATATATACCCGTATCTAGAGTAATCGTCTATGAACATAATAAAGTACTGTTGCCCATTCCAGGAAGCCGTAGGGAATGGATCACAGATATCCGTATGTATTAATTCTAAGACTTCTGTAGCTCTAGGGGCATCTACACCTCTCTTATTTGTTCTTTTCCCTTTTAAATAGTCTACATGATATCCAAACCTGCGTAATTAAGGGAATCAAGAATTCCATTCGAAATAAGCCAATTAATTCTCTGTTTAGAGATATGGCTTAAACGCTTATGCCATAGTAAAGCAGAATTCTCTTGAGTTATTTTACTCTTTGTACAACTCAAAGTTGCATTGAAGCTTTCTAAATTTGAGGAAAACGTATGCAGCATATATAATTTATCACCAACATATAAAGAACCAGAACCAACTAAATTTGAATTAAGAAACAACTGAAATTATATCTTCAAGTGAGCAAGAATAACCAAATTTATCGAACAGATAAAAAGAAACTAAATTCCGTCTAAACTACAGTATAACGAATGTTTCTTTCAAATCTAACTAGTAACCGGTAGTTAGTGATAGCCTGAAATCTGCAATGGCTTCTACCTCCACCTTCTTGCTGTCACCCACATAGATGTATCTTTCACCATCACTTGGCATTCGGTAGCTTAGGCAACTTTGCACAGACACATTAATGTGAATAGTAGTTCCCGAATATATCCTCCAAATGTCTGAGGGTATAGAAGCATAATTAACTTCTGAACAAACCAAAGAAAGTGATGTACCTTTCTTTTCACACCAAGCGTGACATTTGGTACAATCTTTCTTCACATGTCCTTATCCCTTATAGAAGAAGCATGATGCTTTAGGCTTCTTCTGACTCCCTTTGGAGGAGGATGAACTGGCAGCAGTTGTATCTTTAGCTGGCTTCTTTTTAGGCCCAGAAACCAGATGAGTATTTTCTGGTTTGTCCTGTTTGAGTCTCTCTTTCTCTTGCACACAATGAGAAATGAGCTTATTAAGAGTCCACTTCTCCCTTTGGCAGTTATAGCTAACCTTAAACTGTCCATATTGTGTAGGAAGGGAAATCAAAACTAAGTGCACGAGAAGGTCATCTGACAACTCCAACTTAAGTGCCTTTAGTTTCAACGCTAAATTGGACATTTCCATAATATGCTCCCTTATGTTTCCAGTGCCCCTGTACTTAAGTGAGACAAGTTTGCTAAGGAGATTACTTATCTTAGCTTTCTTACTCTTAGCAAATCTTTTCTCAATCTCATCAAGGAATTTCTTAGAATTTAATTCCTCTGAGATAGCACCCCTAAAGTTTTCTGGAATAGTACGTTTCATGATCATTAGACACATGCGATTTGATCGTTCCCACCTCTCAGAGTTCTTTATTTCCTTAGAAGGACTCTTATCCGTAAGAGGGGAGGGAGGATAACCCGAAATGCATAGTCTAGATCCATGCATCGCAGAATAATAAGGACACTTTTTTTTCTGAATTTAAAATTAGATCCATTTAGTTTTGGAATAAAATTCAGGTTGGCATTTTTGGCAGATACAGAAGAGTTAACTGGAAAAACAAAGGAAATAAACCAAATACATGCTCAGAATGAAGTAACTCAACAATATAATTATTAATATTTAGTCTTTGGACAATAAACATTAATATTGTAAAGGGTAGTCTTAAGAATGATAAATAGCTATTGAAAACAATCATGTAAGTAATTAAGCCATCTTTGGATAACTTAACTACCCACTTGAAATCTAATAATTCAATAAGATATTTACCATTAAATGTGTACATATGCATTCAGTCATGAGGTGGCTCACCTTTGGGTTAAGCTCCCTACATAGAAATACAATGTACATAGTCGCTTTAATGTTTCAAATAAACTGGCACAGGAAGTAACCTGCTTTGGCAATAATTACTAAATGTGATAAAGTACTTAATACATAAAAACCACCTACTAATGTTTGCACCAAAAATTTCTATGACAATTTTATCCCAAAATATCACTCTAGTATTGGTACTCAAGATTGGTATCAGTACCAAACTGAGTAGTATCGGTACTAATCTTAGGTACCAGTACTTCATGAGTACTGGACCGATCCTAAGACCATGTCCAGTATCCTACATGTATTGGTAGTCATGATGAGTACCAGTACTCCATCGATATTGGACCGATCCTAGTTCGCAATCAATATCACATGAGTACCGGTACTCATATGATACCGGCAATGCCTTAAGACGTCACCAGTATCCCATATGTACCAGTACTCATCATGAGTATCGATACTCCTTTGATATTGGTGGCGCTTCTTTAAGCCCAACCAGTATCCAAAATGTACCGATACTCATGATGAGTATCGGCACTCCATCGATACTGGTGGTGTACGAGAAGCTCCCGACGGGTATTCGTACCTTACCAGTACCGATACTCATTTTGAATACCAGTACCGAACCAATCACAGCACTGGTGCATAATTACTTTTCACTAATGTGCCACGTCAACGTGTTACAAAATACATCGTAGGATATATTTTTGTATATTTTAACTTATAAGAAAAGGTTTAATACTAACCTGGAGTTTATAATATATATATTCAGATAATCACTTGGTGTTATTTTACTCTCACAAAAAAAAAAAAAAGAAAGAAAGAAAGAAAGAAAGATAAAGAAAAAACATGGAGTCATCTTGCATGGTCCATTTTTAAGAGTAGATTTTGGATTCTAATTAATAGATTTCCCAAGACACATGAACCTTTTTTTGTTCACTAGTCTTGCATGCAAGGAACCATTTTATGCATAAACTCATTACTTATGCGTGAACCAATTTAATTACAGTGAAATTCACGACTTGTAATCGGCATTAATTTGCTGCAATTTGCAGACTGGAGGTGGCCTTGCCGAGTATGTTGTGGCACCTGTAAACTCGACCGGGCAGAGCCCACCTGAACTCCCTGCAGCCGAGAGCAGTGGGTTGTGCGTAGCCGGCATGACTGCCCTTCAATCCCTCCAAGCTATCGGAACAAAGTTTGATGGTAGCGGCAAGCCAGCGAATGTGCTGATCACTGCAGCCTCTGGTGGCGTTGGACATTACGCCGTCCAACTGGCAAAGCTTGGGAATCTCAACGTGACTGCTACGTGTGGAGCCCGAAATATAGGACTGGTCAAGAGCCTTGGAGCTGACGAGGTGCTCGACTACAAGACTCCCGAGGGTGCAACCTTGAAGAGCCCCTCGGGGAAGAAGTATGATGGGGTGATTCATTGCGCCACTGGTATCTCTTGGTCAACCTTCGAGCCTAATCTTGCACCAGCAGGTAAGGTGATAGACATAACACCAACTGTAGTGTCCATGCTCACGTCTGCAATCAAGAAGCTCACGTTCTCGAAGAAGCAGCTGGTGCCCTTGGTCGTGTCGGTCAACAGGGAAGATCTAGAATTCCTTGCTGGGTTGGCGAAGGATGGGAAGATCAAGACGGTGATCGATTCGAGGCACCCTCTGAGCAAGGCTGAGGAAGCTTGGACGAGGATCATGAAGGGGCATGCAACTGGCAAAGTGGTCGTCGAGATGAACAGATATGAATAGTGTTCCAATTTGGTTCCCTGATTGGGTAAGTTTACCGGTATATATATAGCTAGGTTGGGAAAAATAAGAGAGTCGATAGCGTATGAGATGTTTGGTTATGTGGAAAGTGCGTGGCAAAAGCTATTGCTTGACTATGTTTAGCTTGAACTTGTGCTTGGCGTGTTACGTATAATGCATGGTTTTCTTTATTTGTATTATTTCAATTATATGCAGATGCGTCTGGTTCTCAGTTACATCGTTTCAAGGTATTTTCAGATGCCTGTTGTGACATCCCATTTTCGTTTCTCTAATTCATTTAATATTCTTTTAGGGGTTGTTTGGATGCACGGTAAGTGGATATAGTTGACGTGTCATACATAAAATGAATAGTAATGAGATCTTGTTTACAGTGGATTACAATGTATACAAGATGATCTAAGTGACAGTTGTATGGAGTTGAATATGGTGAACGTTAATAATATGAGTAATCAAATCAAATTGCACAAGAATCTACGTATATACGATAAATCTTTTTTATCCTACAAATTACGCTATTCAGGTGGGATAAAATTCAGCTCACGTTCAAACAAAGACTTTCATTCATGTTATTCCCCCTCTCTTTAGATAGTCTTTCTTCCTTTTGCATCCTACTCCCTCAAAAATAGAGACCTCAAAAAATTCCAGGAAACAATGGCAAGGAAAAATTCGAAAGAGGCCTCGAAAGAAATGTCCACAATAACAACTTCCAGTTTGAGAATGAAGAACATTCGAGTAGAAGAAAATTGCATTTCATCCTAAATACGTCAGAACATTATATCAAGTATCAACTGCAAGTAATGCCACACAACCTCCCAAATCAAAACCAAACTCACTGCAGACCATGAGAAGACCACAACTTCCCTGGTCTAAAAGGTAAGCTGCAAGGGTGCCATAAAATAAAAAAAAAAGGGTGTCGTAAAATCCCCCTAAATAGGTTACCTCTAGAGTATGGTTGGATGCGAGTCAGATCAATATTGTTGCTTATTTGGTTTAATATGGAGATTTCAAGAGATACGAAATTGAGATTTTTGCATGAATGTCATTTAAATCCCACTTCTGATGCCTGAAAACATGTCTCACTTATATATATCATTGCCACTCGATTGTTGAAAATGTTGGAATTAGACTCAATATTAAATTTTTTCATATTTAAGATCCGATGGATTCATTTCCTTCCTCCCTCCCTCATTTTCTTCCTCCAAGAAGCAAGTAAACACATCAAGCGAACTAATGCATTCATTAAATAGAGAATTGAAGTACATACATGATAATCACAAAAATTCATAATTGTGGCCCAATAAAGTGAAATGAGAGAGTAGAGAATCAAATTCCTAGAGTTGTCCCCAATGGTCTCTTGTCCCTCGCGTGTCTAACAGCCATTGTGGGAATTGTAGAGCAAGATCGATGTGTTTCCACGTGTTTGATGGGGGTGGTGCAAACTTTTTAAGGTATCAAACACGTGCTCACGGTCAAGAAGAATATAATTTTATAGGGAATTCCAAAGTTTGAGGTGTTGATGAAAATGGTGGACCTACTCAACTATAGAAGGTTCACCAATTTCTCATGACATCGTAGAAGCTTAAAAATATAGGCATTTAAACAATAGATCGACAAACATGCATATGTCTCTATTATTTTTGTATTTACATATATATCATTTATATTTATGTATATCTCGAAAAAATGTTGATATATTGTCCGGTATACCTTTTCTGAAATAAGAAATTAAAAATTAAAGAATTTTTACACAAAATCCCTTAACATCTTTCTCCCTTCTTCAAAAACCCCCCTCCACCACTGTTCATCCTTCTTGACTTCCTCTTCTCTCTAAATCCTCTCCTTCCCTATCTCCTCCTTCACCACTATGAGGTTGGTGTCCGATGGTAGCAGGTCGCTCTCCTAGATTCGACTCGCAACCAGCCCTATTAAGGAGGAGGAACTGAGGGTGTCGCTCCTATCGATCGCAGTGGCGGAATCCACCAGCTCCTTGTCGTCCTCAACGTTGCTGCCGCAGTTGGATAAGGAGCCAAAGGAGAAGGATGAGGAGAGGGAGAAGGAAGGGGAGAAGTCATAGGAGAGGAGCTCCTCCTCAATGTCATTGGCGTGGGAGGTGAGGATGTGGGAGAGCTCATCCTTGAGGTGATCCATGGCAAGCTAGAGGGAGGTGCACCTTCGGGAGCCTTCAACCACACATATCTGACAAACTTTATTGATCGACCTTGCCAAGGTAGCGTCTGACCTCCTCGTCGACCTACAAGATGGGGAGGAGAGAGGGAGAAGGTGTGTGGTGATGGAGAATGACAAGTGAGAAATTCGTGCGAGAAAAAATAATTTAGGGTCGTTGCATTGCAGAAAATTCGCTATCAAATAACTTAACCGAAACTCTAGTAAGTTCCAGGTAAAACACGAAGAGGCTTCGTTTGATTTTTGAAATCCGCATTGATTTATTTATTTTTTGTGATTCTTTTTGCTTTTGTAATTTCTTTCTGTATTTTCTATCTAGCAAGAAATCAGATTAGAATGTTTTTAACTACTCTACTCTATTCTACTTGCAGAAAAATAAAGAGAGAGAGGGAGACAGAGAGAAATTACTTCTATATAAATCTAATCAAATGTTTATTACAAACTATTTGCTACAAAGCTACTGTAGGCAAATTAAAATCTAAAGAAAGCAGTAAAGAGATAGGGGAAGAGAAGTTATCTTCCTCGACAGCTACTTGGAGGATGAGCCAGTCGAACGATGCCTGGAAGACGAGGAGCAGAGACTAAGGAAGGAGGATGAAGCTGGATGAATCAGGGATGAGGCAAGACATCGTCGCAAGGGGATCTACTTCCGAAACGAGGGGCAAGAGGATAGCTGGCGGGAGCTCCGTGAAGGGGATGAGAAATAGGGATTACAAAATTTTTGTTTTATATCTAGTGGAGCAACTGTAGCTTGGGAGTGCTAGAATGAGATTGAGAACAGTTGTTCTTAGCTCTTAGGAGAAGTGAGATGAGAAGGAAGGGATGAAGAACATGGAGGGGGTGTAGGGGCCCTTTTATAGTGATGGAAAAAGTGAAATTTGGTCATGGATTTAATGGCTATGGATTTAATGTCGCATGCATCCATTGGTAAAGGCAAATGTAGATGTTTGTGTGAAGAGGAAGGAGAGTCCTTGAATCTTGATCACACGACCATAGATCGTGCAGCTACTAATTGCGCGAAGATCACTTCACATTACGCTTCAACCGTTTCAGATTGCGCGTAGATGGACGGCTGAGATCATGAATGGACAACTTAACTGCATCTCTACTTCCCGCGTGTCTGATTATGAGTGGGATCCCACGTGATCGCACACGTATGCACATCGCGCGAATCCAGCACATCACGTGTCGAAGTTGGTGCCGTTCGATGAGGATCTGACGACCCATTTTAGGGTGCACTCCTACACGGTGAATTAGAGAGGCATGAAAGGTTTCGAACCTGCAACCTCCCTTGGAGATAAAGTGCTCCACCAATGTGCCAAAGCTCCTTCTTTGTCAAAAATACAACCTCATGATGTGGTGACGTGGTTGTCCCGTGGTCGTTCGATTTCGATCCAATAGGCCTGATTGCATGAGGACCTCCCCTTTGGATGTGAAGGAATGCCCTTGGCTCTTCTCAGCCATTGGATGCAAATCCAACGACCGAGATTGGTTGCTCAGCTGAAGAAGGAAGGCTTTGGGCGTGGCTAGGCATCCATAGAGGGCTGTGGTGGCTCCACATGGTGCCATCACAGTCGTTCATCTTCAATTGCTTGCTAAGGACGCTATGAGTATCTGATCGGATCGATTTTTGCACCGTTCGGCTACGATCGTCAATTCGGATCCATCTGTACGATCAAATTCTTCATATGAAGCCCCGAAATATAATGCCTTGTGCCCTAGACATTAAAATAGAAGAATTAGTATACATTTTATACAATCTACTCTAAATGCATGATTATGTATGTTATGTAATATTTACAATGTTAAATGCAACTGTAAGCCTAAGAACTTACATAAATAAGCATGTTAAGCTAGATATATGTGTTTACATCACACCCCCATGCCTATTTTTAGCTAGTCCCTAGCAAAATTAAACTAAATACTAGTTACAGACAAGAATTAAGATCTGATTATTTAGGCACTTTTATTTAACAACCATAAGAAATTTCAACTAATGACCTAAACTTCAAAGACTTAATAGTGCCTGGGTGCCTGCCAAAATGTAGACCGCTCAAGTCCTCGCCTTATTTCAAAAGCGAATACATTTTTTTCTTTGTTTTCTTCTTTTCTAATTTTTTTTGATTTTTGAGTTGTGAGTTTCAGGGTAGCTTTTTACAGCTACCCAACCCACCCAAGACTCGAAAGGAACTCTAAGTACTAAGTATCTTATTGTTAAGATTATGATAGACTCATTAAACGACAAGTAGAACGGACTTCAGGTTTTTACGAGCCTAGGTGACTTGAAAAAAATTTTGCCTAAAGGTGTATTTATTTGACTGGTAGCATTCTTTGTACTTTTTTTGTGTGGGGTCAACACAAGGGCGAACCCACTGTATATCTCCCTGGATTATTCTACTTCCTCACTTCTTCCTTAAGTGTGTGGGAATTTTTTTTTGTGCATTTTGTGAGCTGGACTCTGGACAATTGGTCAATGGGGTGTCAAACCCACAACAACTTGCTAGCCATACTCGTGCTGTGAAGTGTGGCCTATTTATTTATTTTTTTCTATCTTTTTTTTTCTTTTTTATTGAGTAGGTGGCTTCTTGATCTAAGATTTACCTAAAGGCAACAGTTAAAGAGAATGGGTTGCGTGGCTGGATTCTGGACAATCGGCTAATGAGGCGTCAAACCTGATGAGTCCATTTTAATGGACTAATATTACACCTAAGTAACTTTAATTGTACATTTTAGGTTTGTTAATAACTACACTAAGTTATAGAATAATTGTATGCATCATGATTTAATTTTATAACATTCTATAATTTATTGTGTAATGATTATGTTTCTTTTATGTGCAGGAAAAATAAATGGCAAAAGAATGAGGGGGAAAGGGTAAATTACCCTTTCAACTAACCGGAGGCTCTCTTCCCATTCCTTCCGCCATCCTCAACAGCCGCCATCCTGAAGAACTCTCCCCAACAGCCTCTTGCCAAGAATAGAAAAGGGATTTGAAAATCCCTTGATTGGCCCACGCTGGGAGAGAGAGAGAAGTTAAAAGAGAGGAGGCGGGGTGCACGGCAGAAAAATCATCTTCCCCCTTGCGGGGAACAACTGCAGCGTGCACTGTGGATTCGGTGTGCACCATGGCTTGAGCAAGCTTCACCGGCATCCTTCCCCTGCCGCGGTGTGTGCAGAGATAGTGCGCACACCGCCTACAGCACCATCCACCTTCCGCACCTTGCAGGCGCCCCTCTCTAGCGCCCGCAGGCACTCGCTGCCACCTTAAGCACTTCCTCCTTGCAGCGTCTACCGCTCTGCCTTCAAGCACCGTAGGCACTCTCATCACCGCGCGCCCCACCCGCAGGCGTGCACCCCTCTCAAGCCTTGCAAGTGCCTGCTTTGCCTTCACCATCACCCGCACAGCGCCTCCTTGCAGGCACCCGTAGGCGCTCCACCTCATCGGCCTTGCAACACCAAGCGCCTACCGCTCCGCCTTCAAGCACCTGCAGGCGCTGCGTCCGCCCCTGCCAACAGCACGCCTCTCCCTTGCTGCAGGCGCTCACCAACTGCTCGCACCACACACTAGTGCACCCTACCACCCCCTGCTCACCACACCTGCACGCCCTATAGCTTTCTGCCCACAGCGCCATCTGCACTCAACCATGTGCCCCACTGCCTGCTAGCGCGCACACCGCTCATCTGCAACTGCCATCAGCTTGCCCGCGCACTAGCGCGCGCACGCCTCAGCCCGCGCCACCAGCCGCAAGCACTGCAGCAGCTACACCTTCTTTGTCAACAGGCCGGAGCTCCGGCCACCTCCGTCACCGCCGCTGCCACATCGGAGAGCTCTCGACCTTGCCATCCTCTTGAGCCTCGCATCAACCCCCACGGTTCTCTCTCTCTCTCTCTCGCGAGGAGGAGAGAGGAAGAAAGCCCTGTTTTCCTCTCAATTAAAATTTACATTCAATGCCATTGCCACCAATTTGATTTTTTTTATTATTCTTATATTGTGGTAGAATTGCGTTCAAACACTCATAGTTCTTTATAATTACATGGTATTGATATTAACTAGTTTAAAGATTGATTTTGGGCTTAACTTAAGTACTAATTGTCTTTAGTACACATCACGTGAAAACTGCATGAATTCATCCTAAATTTATTGAGGATTTCTATGAGGGAAAACTGCACTTATACCCTTATCTTTTCAAGTTATTGCAAATCTACTTTCCTTCACATTTTAAGTCAGATTTGAACAAGGATTTCGCACTACCCGAGATAACATTAAATAATTAAGTATTGATTGCATCATTGCCTCCCTGTGGACACGACCCGCTCTTCTGCGAGTGGTTATTTTCATTGTTTTTGATTAGTCAATTTTTCCACCACTTAAATACTATAACGCAAAATGAAAAGTCATCTATCAAAACCCATGACAACTTTTACCAGCCAAACCACCCTAGAAAGTTCATTAATTACCTAATTCTGTTAGAACCGTCGAGAAGTGAGTCATTGGAAATAATGTGCAGATGCTTGACTATGTGTCCTCTCAAATCAGAGGGTGGGTTGATAAGTCGCATACTTATCACCCAATTTATTTGACCAATTAAAATAAACTTAGAGTGGCGAGAACTCGAGAAATAGGTCCACATTTTAGTGGACACCCAAGTTGATTAAGCTCAAAGACTTGAAGAGTCTAAGTATTCAGGTCTTATTGTATCATTTCCTAAGGTTGAAAAACTCATAATGCCTAATTAGGTTCTCTTTTCCTAATTGTCAATTTTTTTAAGAAAAATAAAAGTAATTTGCAGAGCTAACAAAATAATTCAGAAATGAATCCTCTCCCCCATGCCTAGCTTATGCAATGTCATTATAAAATAAAGCCATGACAAAGGGAAAAATAAGCAAAATATCACCTGCATTCCATGATGCTCTGGTTAGCTATGAGATAGACTATACAAATGCTAAGTTTATTGTCATCAGCTAGGCGAGGTTCGACAAAAAGTAGTCAGATCAATGTCAAGGTAACCTTATCTGAGACAGGTTTAGGAAGAACACAGTCAACATAAGGTTTGAGACGTTATCCATTGAGCTTAAAAGAGTTACCCATCTTTGGGTTAGAAATCTCAATGGCTCTATTTGGAAATATCTGATCAATAATGAACGAGTTGTTCCACTTGGGCCTAAGCTTGTCAGGAAAGAGCTTAAGTCGAGAATCAAAGAGCCAAACCTTTTGGTTTGGCTCAAAAATCATGCGAAAAATCATCTGGTCATGAAGAACTTTGGTCCTTGCCTTATAAATCTTGGTATTCTTGTAGGCATCATTTCTAAGCTACTCCAATTCAGATAGTTGGAGTTTCCTGGTAAGTCTATGTCAAAAGTACATTTCTTAATTGCTTAGAATGCTCGATGTTCAGCTTCTACAGGAAGATGACATGCCTTACCATACACCAGACGGAATGGAGACATGCTAATAGGCATCTTATACGCTATACAGTAGGCCCAAAGAGTGTCATCAAGCTTCTGAGTCTAGTCTTTCCTATCAAGCCTAACCATTTTCTAAAGGATATACTTGATCTCCCGATTCGAGACCTCCGCTTGTCTATTTGTCTGGGGTGATAAGGTGTAGAAACCCAATGATTCACCTTGTATTTTGCCAGTAAATTCCTAAACTGGCCATTTGTGAAGCGAGTGCCTCCATCACTAATGATGGTTCTCGAGATCCTGAACCAACTAGAGATATTCTTCTTTACAAAGTCGATGACTACCTTGTGGTTATTAGTTCGGGTGGGAATAGTCTTAATCCATTTGGAAACATAATCAACAACAACTAGAATATACCGATGTCCAAATGGAGGAGGGGTCCCATGAAGCCGATGCCCCAAATGTCGAAAAATTCGATAGGAAAGATTGGGTCTAGGGGCATCATATCTCTCTTGGCTATACTCCCAAGTGCTTGACATCGGGAACATAACCTCGAGAATTCCTAGGCATCTTTGAATAAAGATGGCCAATAAAATCCAAACTGTAGAATCTTTGCGGCCATCTTCTTTCCGAAAAAATGTCCAACGCATGCAGATGCATGACAGAACTCAAGTATACTTTGAAACTCATTTTCCAGAACACATTGGTGAATAATCTGGTCATAGCCAATGCGGTATAGCTTGGGATCGTCCCAAAAATAGTATTTGGCCTCTGATGTAAGTCTATCCGGTTGTTGCTTGGTCCAATCCTGCAAGACTTCACCTACGGCCAAATAATTGACAATGTCTGCAAACTAGGGGATTCAGACACCTGAGACTGTAAGGATAGTCTCATCTAAAAAAGTTTTAGTAATTAGGATTTCCGAATGAGGTGAATCAATTAGGATTCTCAAGAGATGATCTGCCACTACATTTTGTGCCCCTCTTTGTCATTAATTTCAAGATTAAATTCTTGAAGAAATAAAATCCATCGAATGAGTGGGGGCTTGGCATGCTTTTTTTCCAAGAGATGTTTCAAGGCTGATGGTTGATGTAATTTATAACATGAGATCCTAAGAGATAAGCCATGAATTTCTCTAGAGCAAAAACTACAGCTAACAATTCCTTTTTTGTAATAGTATAATTCCTCTGAGACTCGTCCAGAGTCTTGCTAGCATAGTAGATAACAGAGAACTTTCTATCAATCTTCTAACCCAAGACAACCTCGATTGCATAATTAGAAGCATCAATCATAATCTTAATTGGGGTTGTCCAGACTAGTGGTTACAACACCGAGGCATAGGTGACTGTCGTTTTAAGTAAATCAAATGTCGTGCGACATTATTTGTCAAACTCGAACAATTTGTCTTTGGCCAGAAGGTTACTCAACGGTCGAGCAACCTTTGAGAAGTCCTTGATGAACCTCCGATAGAAACCCACATGACCAAGGAATGATCGTATTTGCTTAACAGATGTGGGTGGGGGATGTTTGGAGATATCATCCACCTTAGCTCTATCAACTTCAATGCCCTGGTTATAAATTACATGACCTAAGATGATGCCTTCTTATGTCATGAAGTGACTTTTTTCCTAGCTAAGGACCAATCGCGTTCAGATGCATCTCTTAAGGATCAATTCCAAGTTAGCCAGGCATGACTCGAAAGAATCTTCAAACATGGAGAAATCATCCATAAATACCTCAAGAAAATCTTCTACTATGATGGTAACACCATAATTCGTCGTAACCAATTTGAATTAGTTAGAATCAAGTGATAAATGCTCCTTAATGATTGTCTGAGGATTGTAATTCCGTGCTGAACTGATTTGAGAAGATAGGAAAATGGGTTAATTCTACTATTTTAACATCCAATCACTAATGCAGATTAACTAAGGGGTTGATCAAGGGTTAATTCAAGGTCAAATGAACTTAAAAGACTAAGAAGTGGGCTTAGAATAATTGAATCAGGGTTTCATGCATTTTAAGTATTAAAATATTATAGAAAACCCTATTTATATGCCTCACTTAAATTGAAAGAGTATGGTAGAGATAAATTCAATCTAAACCTCCTACAAATTATTTAAAAATATTCTAAGAGGTTTGGTATCTTCACTTTGATCATCGGAACCCATTTTAACCAAAAACAGAGATTCAGATGGGATTTTGCCTTGATTTGGGCTTTTCTGAAATTTACCTAGTCAAACGTGGTCAAAACCCAAATCTAAGTCCACCGTTAGATTTCTTGGGTCCAAATTAGGTTCAAACCAAAATTTGGGCCCAATCAAAATCTATCTTGACCTAGTTTGCATTTAAGTCCCCAATTCTCTATTCTTTTCAATTAAATACTCAACTTCTACATTTTCCTTACATTTATGCCGTAACTCCTTGTCACTTTCACAAGTAGGTCTCTGATGCCATTAGTTTCCTAAATCACAAATAGCAAACCTAATCCACCTTTGACTGACATTCAATTAAGGAGTTCTCCTTGATTTGTCAATCAAATCCCTTTAAAATTGGAGGGATTGATGCACAGAAGATCCTCTTTCATCTAGTACAGATTTTGTGTTCTAATTTGAAGAGGAGAGCACCAGCGAACTTGAGGAAATTTGGGATTTTTAGTTGCCAAATCTGTAAAGTAAACATGCAAAGTTCGCACAATTCAAGGCCAAATCGAGCTCTATATAAGCTCTAGGACATTCCCACAACAAAACTAGCCAAGTTTTAGGTTAAGAACCCTCTTCTTCTCTTCCTCTGGCCACCTCTGACCTTGGCTCCGACGACTCCACTCGATCTCCTTTCTCCAGCCATCCAACGACCAAATTGGATGGCCCATTATTTTCTCTTTCTTTCGCTTCTCACGTGCCAAAGCAGAGGCTTCCAACCCCATCGTCGTCGCCATTCTTCTTCATTGGAGAACTTCATCCGCTTCATGTCCGACAAGCCACATCGGCATGAAATTTCCCCCCTTGCCATCCATAACTTAGGTTCCCTTCTTCCCCTCCATCTTTAGATCAATTTTAAACCTTTAGGGCTTCGCTTCAACCACTCAATCATGCTCTCCCCCTTCATCTTCTTTGCAGAAGAAGGAGGCAGTAGCAGCTCTGATTAGAAGAATTCTTCACATGTAGCAGCTGAGAAAGGAAGTGACCAAGATAGAGCCACATTGAAGATTTTTGAAAAAAAAGTTGATACTTAATGTTTTACTCTCATAGGGAGGTCACCTTAGAACCACGGGGTCAGGTCCTACTGATCCACTTGCCTACGCACACTAGCTCAGCTCGCCCATGCCTTGTGAGCTGAATTGATCTTCCCTCCCCTGCGCTTGAACCGGTTTGGGTCTGAGAGAGGATTTCTAAGGGAAGGAGAGGAGGGGTTTTGCACTATGGAGATATTGAAATATCACTTAAGACGTTTGAGGCTTTGTCAATACGTCTGAAGAGGAGTTGATTTGGCTAAGAGCTTGACTCGAGATTTGACTAAGTGTTGAAAGTTTAAGAAGAGAAGAGGAGAGTTTGATATTGAGTTGAGAAAGGAGCCAAAGGTATTAAGTGATTAATTGGTGGTTCCAACCACCATTCTTTTTGCCTTTTCTCTCTTACATTTTTTCTTTGATTCTTGATATAAATTTGGAATTCATTGAGCATATTTTATATATATATTGAGTTTTATTTTAAATATTGGATTGGGGATTGAATTGCAATTATATTTGCTTCTTGCAAACGACTTCGAAACTCAACATTTTTTCGAGCTTTATAAATTTTAAGTGTTGAAATGTTTTCCATTGCTATACTATGACGTATTTCTATAATTCGACGTATTTCTATAAATTTTAAGTTTATTCCTAAAGACCCATTTAGTTTCTATCATGGTCTGGGAGTCAGGTTTTGGAACAGGTTCCCATACTTGGTTTCTTTTGAATTGATTCAGCTCATCTTCCATAGTAATAATCCAACAATTGTCTAAAAAGGCTTCCTTAACATTTTTCGGTTCTAACTAAGAAACAAAGGTTGTGAAAGCTAAGGTGTTGGTGGAAGATCTGGTTTGAACTCCTTTAGACAGTTCTCCTATCACCAATTCTTTTGGATGATCTTTCATATAGGAAATATCTTTGGGTAGTTCATCTGAAATGTTCTCTTTTGGAATGTTTGATGGGTCATCTATTAGGTCATCATCATCATTTGCAGAAGATTTAGGTTGAGATAGTGTTTCATCGAATGCTACATGCATAGTCTCCTCAACAACTGAATTCTTCTTGTTAAAAACTCTATAGGCTTTACTTCTGGTTGAGTAACCTAAGAAAATTCCTTCTGAACTCTTAGCATCAAACTTATCAAGATTGTCTCTGATGTTAAGTATAAAACATCTACAACCAAATATTTTGAAGTAGGAAATTCTAGGTGTTCTTCCATGATAGAGTTCAAAGGGTGTTTTGTTTAGGATTGGTCTAATTAGGGATCTATTTTGAATGTAGCAAGTAATGTTTACTGCCTTTGCACAAAAATATCGAGGTAGCTTTGAATCGTACAACATTGTGCGAGTACACTCTTGCAGGGTCTTATTTTTCCTTTCGACTACACCATTCTGAGGTGCGGCTCTAGCAAAAGCAAATTTGTGTTTTATTCCATATTGATCACAGAAAATAGAAAAAGATTCATTATCAAATTCTCCTCCATGATCACTTTTAATCCTAATTAATTCAGATCCTTTTTCATTCTGTAGTCTTCTTACAAGCTTGCTAAAAACATCAATAGTTAAATCCTTACTTCTTAAGAAAGATACCTAGGTAAGTCTAGAGAAATCATCGATTATGACTAAGCAGTATCTGCACCCGCTTAGGCTTTCGGATTTGGTTGGTCCGAATAAGTCTAAGTGAAGTAGCTCTAGGGGTCGAGAGGTGCTAACCATCCTTTTTGGTTTGAAAGGATTTTTGGTTTGTTCACTAATTTGACAAGAATCACAAACTTTGCTTTTCTTGAAGTTGATCTTTGGCAGACCTTTGACAAGTTCATGTTTCATAAGTAACTAATGTTTCCCATGTAAACATGACCTAGTCGTTTGTGCCAAATTGTTGCCTCTTTAACAGATGCGACAAGACATTCAAGACTGTCATATTTGTCGAAGTTGATAGTATAGATATCTTTATGTCTATTTCCTTTAAGGATAGTTTGTTTTGTTTCCTTATCCCACATTTTAAATCCATTCGAAGTGAAAGTGATTTTATATCATTTATCACATATTTGCCTTACACTAAGAAGATTATGTTTTAGTCTACTAACTAAATGTACATTATCAAAAGATGTGGAGGAATTACCAATTTGGCCAGTATCAACTATACGACCCTTGTGGTTGTTCCCAGATGTGACTATACCACCTTCCCGGCGGTGGAGTTGTAGGAATAGGTCTTCCTCTTCGGTTATATGCCTGGAACATGCGTTGTCCATGATCCATCTTCTTTCTTCTTGATCTTGTCCTTAGTTTGCGTTTGTGAGGTCTTGGTTTGGTTGATCTATAGAGAGGCTTCAGAGTTCCATTGGTTTCTTGCTATGTCCACTTCTTATAGTCTACTTGACCTACAAAACAGGATTGCAAAAGTGCTTTTGGTACCCATTTTTGTTTGTGTCCACGGTGGTTAGCTTGTGCTCCTGTTTAGGCAAGCTACCTTTCTTTTTGTTTTAGCTAGAACTAGATGCTTCATGATTATTTTTAGGTATGTATACTAAGCCAAACTTTATGGTGCTTTGGGTTTGTGTTCCTAATAGCTTATGCAAACTTTTACTACCTTTAGTGAATTTAGCCAAGTCATTCAAGAGAAAAGCAGAATTTTCTTTTAGCTTATCTATATCTACTTTTAGATTGTCTATATGTGACTTTAGTGAAGTAATTTCAGTAGATAATTCTTTGTTTTGTAAGGTAAGCATATCTTTTTGTGCTCTTTCTTCCCGTAATGCTTTTACTAGGTTTTTATTTTCTACTTTTAGTGATTTAGTGATGCGAAGAATGCGTGATTTGTTAAAATTAGGGTTTAAGTCATTGCAACACGCAAGTTCATAATTGCTTTTAAAATTTTTAAACCTAGATAGTGGTAGTATCTAGGGTCATCCAAGGAGGCAAGTTTGCACTTTAAAAACTCTCACTTTAAAAAGGGGAAATCAATATTCTTTCTAAGTCTTTAAATATAAGATTTTTTTTGTATTTTGAAGTAACGGGAAATACGCAATTGAAACGGGAAAACGAATACACTTAGATTGCTAATCCTAACACTACAGTGACAAGCTAATATTCTCTCTAAACTCATCCTAGGCACGTGGAAGCCTAGGGTAATTAGAGAGAGTGAAAGGTGCTAGGAACCACAAAGAAAGATGCAACACAAATTGAAGAAAGGCAACTTTAGTTAAGGAGAAAAATTATTTTACAAAAGGGAAAAGTAAAGGAATGCTTCTACTCTAATAATTGAAGATAAAAGAAAACAAAAATCCTCCTATGATGATGTTGGTGAAGATTCGAGAGAGGCTTCTTGCTCCATGCTCAGCTACTCCTGGGCTTGAAAAGAAGTTCTCCTTCTCCTTCCTTGAATAACTCCTCCAAGATGGTGTCTTCCTTGGCAAGCCCTAGGAGGGCGTGCCTTTGCTCCTCCAAAGTTGGGTGATCCCCACCCACAATATCCTCCTAGGGTAGCATGTACCACCCTCAAGACCTCCTTCTAAGGTCTTCAATGCCTGACTGCTCCTCTGGCTGGTAGTGGCACAAGAGAGAAGGGAAGAGGGGAAGGCACCAAGGGGACAGAGTGTGCCCTTAATCTTCTTCTTCTCCTTCTCTTGGCCTACTATAAGGTGGAGTAATGGTGGAAATTATGAAGCCAAAGGATGAAGGAAATGGTGGTGGTTATGGGTGTTTTTATAGAGTAGGATGGGGGTTGTAGGTGGTTTTAGGATGGATGGCTAGGATGGATTTTTAGGGCAGTTAGTGGATCCTAGGGCTACGAAGAGTTGGCGCCAACTCAACGGTGGTGATTACCACCCTTGGTGCCTCTTGAGTTGGCCCCAAAATGGGGGTTCTAGAAGGGTATGGGTTGGCGCCATTTAATGGAGGGTTGGGATGTGTTTAGTGGTGAATCAATGGCTAAGATGGAGGGAGAGGTTGGCGGCAAAAATCAAGGTGGTTGGGGGGGTTTTTGGCGCCACCTTTTTGGTGGATTTTGGAGGTGGTGGTGTGAAGAGGTGTGGAGGTTATGGTAGGTGCGAAACTAGAGTAGGAGTAGGTGTAGGTGGTTAGCTTATTTGGTGGACTAGTTAGGTGGTGAGGTAGGGTTAGGTTGTAGGTGGTGGATGGCCATTAGGAGCTAAGGTATAGCTAAGCTAGCTAAGCTAGCTTAGCTAGTAGTTGAGTAGAGGAGGAGGTGGGATGGAGCTAGGGTTTAGGGAAGAGGAGCTGAGGAAAGAATGTCTGGAGCTGAACTAGAGCTAGTAGCTGCTGAAGGGAGCTGCAGGGAGCTACTTTAGCTGGCTTAGCTTGCTAGTTCTCTGCTAGCTGCTAAGCCAAGCTAAAGTAAGCTGGTTTTTGCTGAAATATGTTGAGGTGAGTTGGGTTTGATCTTCCCAGGGGGGACTTAGCTAGCTGGAGTAGCTAAGGTAGCTTAGCTCAACTAAGTTGAGCTAAGTAGAGTCTCCGGGAGCTGGACTTGAGCTGGCCTAAGCTGAATGAAGTCATCTTCAGCTGACTTGAGTTGAGTGGAGCTGGAAGTAGTTGGTGCTGAGCTGAGGTGGACTCCTGTAAACTTGAGCTAGCTAGAGCTCCCAGGAGTTGATTGGAGCTAAGGTGAGCTAGACTCAACTAAGTTGAGCAGGATCTGAGCTGACTTGAGCTAGGGTGAACTAAGATGAGCTACCTTGAGCTACCATTCAGCTAAGATGAGCTGAATGGAGCTAACCTAGTTCAAGTGAGCTAGTATCCAGCTATGATGAGCTAGATTTGGCTAAGTCCCAGCTGAAATGAGCTTCCCCATCACCAATTGCCTTCATGAGTGCTAGGTTTTTAGGGTTCTGTCAATCTGTTTGTCCCTAACACTCAAACAAACATATTAAAAATATAATAAAAAATGCAATGCATGCCTAACCTAATTGATGCCTAAATGTAGCCCAAAAATCCATTTACGAAGTTAAAATCCTAAGAGCTAGGTTTGTTTTAGGGCATAAGAATGATGATAAATTGGTGTTTATCATTTAGCTAAGTCATGCATCTCAAAAAATGCTTCTAATAAGTCATCTTGTACAAAAGAAGTTACCTCTTCTTCTAGAGCCATAAGTCCTAGAAGAGCCTCTTCTCTGGAGGTTTCTTCTTCTTCTGAACTCGAATCTGATTCAACCCATGTTGCTGTGAATGACTTTTTCTTCCCATCTTTTCTGGGAAATCTCCTCTTCTTTTTTGATTACTTCTTGAAAAGTGGACAATCCTTCTTGATGTGTCCTTTTCTCTTGTAGTTGTAGCAGATAATGGTGTCTGCTTTGGATTCTTCTTTCTTCTTTCACCAGCTCTTATTTTTGAGGAACTTTCTGAACTTTCTGGAGAAGAGGGCTATGTCTTCATCTTCGTCTTCGCTTGATGAATCTTTAGATTGTTGATTAGCTTCGAGGGCTACTGTCTTCTTCTTGACTCCTTCATCTTCATGCTCCTTCATGTGTTGGAGCCAGACCTCGTAAGACATCAGACTTCCAATAAGATCATCCAGTTTCAA
Organism: Thalassia testudinum; assembly: GCA_037157565.1. NCBI lineage: Eukaryota > Viridiplantae > Streptophyta > Magnoliopsida > Alismatales > Hydrocharitaceae > Thalassia > Thalassia testudinum. The sequence continues at coordinate 96,183,058 of JAZHRO010000039.1, read as the reverse complement.
AGTGGATAGATCTTTTGATTCTTGTATGGCTGCTATCTTTGTCTCCCAGTCATTGGTGAGGATCGAAGGATCTTCCTCACCAGAGCTTCATTCTTAATGTCCTGATCTAGATTCCATAGGGAGTTTATGATGTCCATAAATTGTGTGAACATCTCTTTGATTGACTCCCCTTCTTCAACCTAAAAAGCTCATAATTTTGAGTTGGTAGGTTAACTCTGGTTTCCTTTACTTTCGATGTTCTCTCGTGAGTGACTTCAAGGATGTTCTAGATCTCATAGGTTGTATTGCAAGCAGAGATTCAATTGAACTCCGCTCTGGAAAGCCTGTAGAAGATTGCGTTCATGGCTTTCGCATTATGCTTCGCCATTTTCTTCTGATCCAGAGTAGCTGCCACACCCTCTTTAATCTCAGGTGTGTGTACTTGGAGGTAATGACATCCCATACTTCAAAATCCGTTGACTCCAGGAAGATCTGCATCTTGGTCTTCCAATAACCATAGTTCGTTCCATCGAATATGGAGGTCGAACTGTTGTTTGACCTTCTACATACGTGTCAACAGCTGATTTTGACATCTTCTGGACAACCGAGCTCTGATACCAAATGAGGGTTACCTGTGGATTGAAATAGTATACTAGAGGGGAGGGGTGAATAGTATCGATCTAAAGAGATTTAAATCAAAAAATAAATTCACAACAGAATCAACTGCAGATTACACTTGGATTTATAGTGAAAACCCAAACCAGGTGAAAATCACTACCTAAGCCTTTCAGCTTAGGATTTTCCCGACTAGTCAAGGCTAGTCAACCCACTATTGTACCACTTGAATGAGGGTGGCACAACCTCTTTACAGACACTTCTCTATTCAACTTGAAGAGAAGTACAACAACAACAACAACAACAACAATGGATCTTCCTCAATAACTTAGGATCCGTTAATCAAAACAACAATGTAAAAGAACAATATAGAACTATGGAACCTCAATAAAAGTCAAATTGAATTTTTGTGGAGGTTCGAAGCGACGTGCTTTGAAGGGTGTGAAAATTGAAGCGCACAAGCACTCAAAGAAGCATGAGAAGCTCTATTCTTTTGGAGGATTTCTCTATTGAAAGTTATATGAAAAGGGCCACGTACGACCTCTATTTATACTAAAAATTCGACCTGAAAAGGAAATGAAATTGGTCGATCAGTTAATGTAGATTAGTTGATCAAAACGAGATTTGATCAATCAGTCAAGTTATTTGATCAATCACTGATTGGTCGATTAACTAGCTTAATTGGTCGATCAAAAGGGTATTAAACAGCTTCCTAAAATGGGTTGGTTTGATTGATTAACTAAGTTGGTTGGTCAATTAATAAATTTGGTCGATCAATTAGTCTTATTGGTCAATCAATTAACCCTAGAAACTGATTTTAGAGAAAAGCATGAAAATCCATTTGAGTTTTATTTTGAGGTTCCTTACAACAATATCCTAGACTCAATGAAAGTAAAAGACACAGATCAACATCCATCTAATCTTGATCTATGAGAGAAGCTCTGATCCGTGATAGTCCTAAAATATTAGTCTTGCAATAAACATAATTTTGGTGCATCAAAATAAAGGTGCTTACAATCCTAGCCTTCCCTTTTGGCACCAACTTCTAAAACCCATAGTTGGTGCCAAAAGTAACCTAACCACACCTTAACTCCACTTCCTACACCCTTCCACATGGTGCCACTTAATCTCCACCCTCCATCCTATAATCACCACTTCATAAGCCTATCCTAGCCCTCCATACTCCACGTCAACCACCAACCCTACTAACCTCCCATAGTTGGCGCCAGTTTATGGTGACTCTCCACCACCATAACCACCATCCACATGCCCCTTCCTTTGGCACCAAAGAACCCTAGTCTTAGGATCCATAACCACCTCCTAAAAACCCATCCTAACCATCCATCCATCACCACACCTACCCCCCTTCCTACAACTCTATATATACCACCCATAACTACCTTAACCAGTCACCCTTGGCTACTTCATTTCATAGAATTCTTCCACCCATATTCCACCATTACCAAGGACCAAGGAGAAGAGGAGAAGAAGAAGATTAAGGGGTTGCTCTTGCCCTCTTGGTGCCTTCACCTTCCTATTCTCTTCTACATTCTGTCCATGCCAAGCCAAGGGGTTAACCAAGCAAGGAGGATGTCTAGGAGGATGAGCATATAGGGGTGGTTCACGTCCACCCTAAGGAGGAGATTTGGGAGTGAAATTCTTCCACTCAAGGAGGAGCCAGTCACACCTCACCTAGGGCTTGCGAAGAGGAGATCTAGGAGCAAGCTTCCTTTGATTTTGGGGCAACCAAAATTGGAGTGGGAGTTCTATAGCAGCATCATTTTCTTCATAAGCTTTCCTCTACCTTTTTTGTATTTTTGCATGATAGTGTAGTGTTTGCATTTGTGTTGGAGATTACAAGTGAGAATCCCTCTCGCTTGTGAGTTCTCCAACCCTGTTTGTAAAATAACTTTTATTTTAAGAAGCATTCATCTACCATTCTTTTAATTAGCTTGTGTTGATGAAAAATGAATTCCTTAAGGGAGGGGACTTAAGGAAATGAAGGCGATGGAAGGAGATCTTAGAGTGACAGGAGGGAGAAGCTGTGATGCTGCTAGATGGACAACTTGGAGGTCTAGGGCTTGGAGACGGAGGGAAAGAAGAGGATTCATGGAGGTTGGTAGATGGGAGGCGGACATGGGAAGGGCGAACATGGGTAGATCTTGGGGCAATAAGGAGATTGTCTGCTTTAGATGTCGACGGCGAGGACATATGGCGGCGGTGTGCCACCATCCCATTGTATGTCTTGCGTGTGGGGGGCATGGTCATAAGCGGGACTCTTGCGTGGCCAATAGAGGGTAGGAGAAGGGAGGGACCACTATGCACCCTGGAGTAACTACTGTGAGAGTGTAGCCACCACCGCCACCACCTCCCCCTACCTATGGGGGTCATATTATTGATGTTGAAATCCCTATGACAGAGGATATCAAAATGGCCGAATTGGTGCTAAGAGGGATGCTAATCGGAGAGGTGATGATTGGCAACCCCTCACCGGAAAAGCTCCAACAGTTGGTAAGTTCTTTATCCCTGTCGACCGATGGTTGGAAGATCGTGTTCCTCACCCCCATGCATTTTGTGCTTTTTGGTTTGGGGATGATGGACGTGGAACACCTGCACTTTCAATCGAGTGCCTTTGAAGGGTTGTTGGTGATTTGGAGATTAGTCTCCTCTTTCGATGGGTCTCTACCTGATAGATCGCCCCAGAGGGCAGGCTCTAGATCGGGGAGATTGGTGATCAGAGGTCTGCCGCTTCATCTAAGAGCAAGAGAGGTGGTGTCGGCATGATATCAGGCTTTGCTATGCTGGCTGAGGATGCTGAGGTTGGTCTAATGGAGGGAGATGGACGGGTTATAAATGTCTTGGTGGATGTTTTCAAGGCAGGGTCAGTCCCAGAGAGGTTAATCCTCCGGTACGGGGGAAGCTAGTGGCTGCTGGTCTTAAGCTTTACAGTGGATGTTACAGTTGGGGAGAAGGGTCAGGATAAGATGTCTTATGTGCAGGCTACCAATGAGGAGACTGATGTACAATTGATGGGCAGGTTGACTCTCGAAGAGGCACCGGTGCCCAAGAAATGTAAGGACCACCACCTTGGGGAGGAGGAATCGGTGGATACGGTTGTGGTGGAGACAACCATGGTTGAGGAAGAGACAACCATGATTGAGGTAGTGGCAGTAGCTCAGCCATCGACTGACATAACTAAAGAACAAGTCCTGAAAGAGATCTTGAATAATCCTTTGCGACTCCAATCCAATTTATAGTATATGGAATGTCTGAAGTTTGGAGCTAGATCAGCTACCAAGGATGGGTTGGGCAAATCGCCTTACAGGCTTAGGCAGAGGTAGCTGGCCAAAGATTTGAAACTTGATGAAAACGCTGTGGCTGCTATTATGCAGGTTGGCAAGGTCTAGAACTCAAAGAGGGGGTACCTAAAGAGGACGATGAGAATCCTTACATGGAATGTGCGTGGGCTATGCGACAAGAGCCTGAGGGCTTCTCTCTTGAGATACCTGAGAGAGTGGGAGAATGATTGTGAGATAATACAAGAGACACACATTGAGAATGAGGATGATAGGGTCTGGAATGAAATGAAGAATGCGGGGGTGGCTGAGTGTGTGATGCTCAACGCACATGGCAGATCTGGTGGCATTGCTTTGTGGTGGAAAAAGGCATGGTTACATCTGCTAGAAGTGCATAGAGCTCGGCATCTGGAGACTTGTAAATTCCAAAGGTGTCAGGGGCAGGGAGCTTTTTATATTACTGGTGTTTATGGACAGTGTGTCGCATCGATGAGGCATGAACTATGGGAGGACTGGGCTGCAACCGCAGAGCTTATACAAGGAGATGCCTGGTTAGTGGGTGGGGATTTTAACTGTGTATTGATAGGGAGTGACAGGCCAAATGGTGCAGTGGATAGTGCATCACTTGGTTTCCAGCTAGTGGTTCAAGCTCTTGGTTTGAACAAATATCCAGCTTCAGGAGTTGAGTTTACTTGGAGAAATGGCAGCGGCCTTATGTCAAAGATTGATAGATTTTTTTGGAATGCCACTCTTCTAGACACGTTTCAGTTATCTACTATCTTTGGGTTGGACCGCCCCTTCTCAGACCACACCCCCTTGGTTTGGGACAATGGAGAACAGGTGCATGTAGGATCTTATTTCAAGTTTAGAAGGTCATGGCTGAGAGAACCTAGGTTCTGTGAGATGATTGAGATGTGGTGGAGAACCAAACATGTGGAGGGTTCATCCATTGTCAAGCTTGCCCTGACCGCTCTACGCATAGTGCTGAAGGAATATGGGGCTGCAGTGTCTGCTTAAGGCAGCAAAGGCGTCTTGAGGCTCTGAATGAAATCCAAGTATTGGATGCTAAGGAGGCAGCAGGCCCCTTATCTGATGATGAGATTGATGCTAGAAAAATGTGGCAGGGAGTGGTGGCGGAGGAGGACTTAAAATAAGAGATGGATTGGAGGGAACAATCAAGACAACTTTGGCTAAAGGAGGGGGATGCCAACACAAAATTCTTCCATCTCACAACCAGCTCTCACAGATAGGTTAACATAATTTCATCCATACTCAAGGATGGTCAAAGATTATCCTCTATACAAGAGATTAGATTGGAGGCTATCAAATATTATAGGGACTCTTCAAGGGCAGCTGAAAGAGGTATATGGAGGATGACAACGTGTGATTCTCCTAAAGTCTCTGATGAACAGGCCTCTAATCTGACGACTCCCATCACTCAGAAAGAAATTGTGGATGCAATAAAAGACTTAAACAATGAAGGATCTCCTGGACCTAACGACTTTCAAGTTTTCTTTTATAAGGAAATGTGGAGTGTGCTTGGCAGTGAGGTGATGGTTGTTATCAAAGAGTTTGAGAGAGGTAATTCTGGCTTTGATAAGATCAACAGATCTTTTCTCTTCCTACTGCCAAAGGTACAAGGTGTAGAAAAATTTCCTGATTTCTAACCGATCGTTCTTTCGAATTCCATTTACTTGGTGGTGAGCAAGATACTGGCAAATAGATTGAGGCTTATACTGCAGAACCTGATCCACCCTGTTCAATTAGCCTTCTCTCCCAATAGATCTCTTTAGGAATCATTTATTATGGCTTAAGAGATGGTGTGTGGTTGGCATAGAAGGAAATGTAAAGCTTTTATGTGGAAAGTGGATTTCCGAAAGGCCTATGACTCTGTCTCATGGCCCTATCTCTGGGAGGTGTTTAAAAGAAGAGGTTTTCCTCCCCTCTAGTTCCATTGGATGAAGCGGTGCATTACAACCACCTCCTTCTCTCCATTGATCAATGCGAAACCGTGTGGAGCTTGGATTCAGCCACAGTGCGGTGTTAGGTAAGGTTGTCTGCTAGCCCCATTGGTTTTTAATCTTGCAGTGGATGGTCTTGCTAGATATGCCTACAAACATTCTGAGGCAGGTGTTTTAAGAGGATATTCATTATCCACTAGGAGAGCTATGGCCCCTATTCAACAGTATGCGGACGACACTGTCTTCTTTGTTGAGGGGACAACTGCTGAAGCTCGAGCACTAGGACACATGGTCAAGATCTTTGGAGACATGCCTGGTCTGAAATTGAACAAGGAGAAGTCTACCTTGATATGTTTTGGTCTTAGTGAGTAGGAGCAAGAAGCACTTTCAACTATGTTGGGAACCCCTCGTTCCAATTTGCCAATTAGATACTTGGGGCTACCATTGAGATGCTCAAAACTGAGGAAGAGCAATTGGAATTTACTTTTTGACAAGATTTCCGTTAAGTTGGAAGGATGGAGCAGTAAGTTCTTATCTAAAGGAGGAAGACTGATCTTGTTAAATTCAGTTCTTACCTCTATCCCAGTCTTCTATTTTTCCCTCTTCAGAGCTCTGAAGTCTATTTGGAAATGCGTGGATGTGCTGCGAAAGAAATTTTTTTGGAATGGGGCACGACTTGAGGGGAGATTCATGCAGCCTTTGACATGGGAGAATCTATGTCGTCCCAAAGAAGAAGGTGGATTGGGGATTAAAGTGCTTAAAGAATTCAACGAGGCTCTTCTGATTAAGTGGGCGATTAAAATTCTTATTGGTGAGAGAAAGCTATGGATTGAACTTGTTAAAGATGGCTATGGATGCTCTAACAGTGCACTAAATAGATTATGCCTTGTCAGACCTTCCCTGTTTTGGTAATCGGTTACTCAGGCCATCAAGAATAACTGGCACTTGGTGCAGCTGGTGCTTGGAGATGGCACGGATTTTAACTTTTGGAGGGAAAGGTGGTCACCGTTGGGCATCTTGAAAGAGTCTTACCCAAGGGTATATTTGGCTGTAGTTGATAAAGACAATCCAATTAGCAACTTCTGGTCTGAGACATGCGGAGGCTGGAGTATTTCTGAATTTGAAACCAGCAAGCAGGGAACTAGATTGGGGGAGGAAAGGCAAAACTTGATTTCAGACTTACAAAGCTTTAGACCAAGGTCTGGCGTGAGGACACATATGCTTGGGATGGCATCTACACAGCCCAACATGCCTATGGTAAAATCATATCTTCTGGCAATGGTATGGGGAGTGATCATATTGATAAGAAAATTTGGTTATTGAAGGTCCCCCTCAAGGTGCAAATCTTTCTTTGGTTGTGTAGAAGGGAAGGTTTGATCATTGGGGACCTTAGACACAAGAGGATGGGGATAGAATTACACGAATGTCACCTATATGGACTGCAAATTGATAGTCTAACTCACATTTTCTCTTCATGCTTGATCACGGATACGATCTGGAGAAAAACTTGCCAGGAGCCGCTCCCATCATGGGATTCCTTATGGCAGAGTTTTGTGACATCGGGGAGACCACATCTATGCATGGCTGTGAACCTTTGGTGTGTGTGGAGGGCGAGGAATGAGAGATTATTTCAGGAGAGACCAATGTTCTGTGAGCAAATTGTAAATGAGTGCTAGTCCCTCATACATAGATGGGGATTTGATTTGTAGTTCTCCTTGTTTTTCTTTCATAATATTGAATAAAAAGCCCTCTGGATCGCTATCGTAATATGATAGCTTTCCTTTTAGTCTCAAAAAAAGAAAAAAAGCTTGTGTTGATCTTTTGCTATGTGTTGTTCCTCCATTACTCCAAGCCTCCTGTGCTTGGAGTGAGTTGGAGAAACAACACACCTGTTGCTCCATTTTTAGTACTTATAATTCCTATCTTCTCTACATTCACTTTCGCCCATATTAAAAAGAAAAACCTAAAAATTATATATTTCAAAACACAAAAAGAAAGTTTATTTCTGTCTTGTCAAGTGAATCTTGACTCCTTGGATGACCCTAGATACCACCACTATCTAGGATTACAAATTTAAAAGCAATTGAGAAATTGCATGTTGCAACAACTCAAAAACCTAATTTTATCAAATGACACTTTTCGACATCAAAGATGCATCAACACATGTTTGAAAAAATGGCCAGCATGCACCTTTGAAAAGTTGTGGGTGCATTGCAAAGCCCAAACAACATTCTATGGAATGCAAATCCGTAGGGATAGGTGAAAGTCATCTTTTCCTAGTATTTGGGATGGATAGGGACTTGGTTATATCCCGAATAACCATCCAGGAAATAAAAATACTTCTGCCTGGCTACCCTTTCAAGGATTGGTCAATGAAAGGTAAAGGGAAATGGTCCTTTTTGGTGGCTATATTTAGCTTCCTGTAATCAATACAGACTCTCCAAAAGGAAGTTGAACGAGTGTTAAAGGATTCCCCTTTCTCATTAGTCACTACAGTTATCCTCACTTTCTTGGGCACAATCTATAAGGGGCTAACCCAAGGACTATCAGAGATTGTGTAGATAATGCTTGCATCGAGCCACTTGATGATTTCCTTCTTGACCACTTCTTGCATATTAGGATTTAGTCTCCTCTGCATCTTGCGAGAAGGGAGAAATCCATCTTCCATGAAAATAAGATGGCTCGATCCTCCTAAGGTCATGGATGGTCCAACCAATTGCCTCTTTATGCGTCTTAAGGACCTTAATCAATTTCAACTCTTGCTCCTTAGTTAATTTTGCACTGATAATCACAGAGAGCATCTTCTTAGGTCCTAAGAACTTGTATTTCAAACTTTCAGGCAATGGTTTTAACTCAAGTTGGTGCAGGCTGAAAATAGAGGGTAGGGAGGATGTTGATGAAGACTCATCAGGATGGTCCAGAGGAAGAGGTTGGGAATGAATAAAATTAACAAACTCTTCGGGGTGTGGTGGGTTTGCCACAGAGGGTTGTGGGTCAAGCTCATTGGAGCAGGTAGAATCCTAGAGAACAGTGATAGCCATACATGTCTCACTATCATGATTAATATCCTCAAGTTTCTCGATATATCCATAATCCTCAAACTTATTAATCACCTTAAAAATATGAAGTGTTAGCTTCCTATCTCCAAAGGTGATCTCCATACTACCACTCTCATAGTTTATATTGCCTTATGATGTAAACATGTTTATATTACATAAAATGTCTATTTATGCATGTTCTTAAACATAGAACTGCATTACATACTATAAATATTGCATATCATGCATCATCTTACATTTAGATTAGTCTGAATAAAATAGAGGTTAATTATCTCCTTTTATGGTCAAGGAGAGGGCGACTTTTTATCGGGGCCTTGGATCGAAGATCCAACCATACGGATCTGATTAGGGTGACGATTGAAGTTCAACGGCTCCAAGATCGCCCTATTCGAATATCTGTAGCATCAGATAGAGATCGAGGAACCCTAGAAGATCAAGGGCCAAGATAGTGTTAATCCACACTTCAGAAGACAAATCCAACTGCATGGATGGATTCGAATTGACGATCGTAGCCTAACAACGTGAAAATCGACTCAATCCGATACCCGTGGCACCATCTACATCACCCAAAAGATGGACAGCCAAAATGGTGCCACGTGGCGCTATCTCGACCACCCAACCGGCCGCACGCACCGCTGAAGCCCTTAGCGCTAACGCTTCTCCGCCGTTGGATCAAGATCCATTGGCTATGAAGCGCATGAGCTTAAGTTAAGTGCTCGACACAAACGCACCTGCAGTGCGTTGGTCGAGCGCGTTAACAAGGCAAAGGAGACGCGGGATAGAGTGGCGGGGTGCCTCAATTGGAGCGGGTGAGCAGGTGCAATTGACCGCACAATGGAGATCGAGCGGCTATGCGTGCCCAATCTGCTGAACGTGCCATCTGACGCGACGAGGTGATGCGGGATCTTACGCATTGAGGCGCACAGATGAGGCAAGCGAGGAGCACTCTCAGCCGTTCAATCTCACGATCGAACGGTTGAGATTGGAAGAACGTGGACGTACGTTAAGGTGGGGGGAAGTGAGCAGGCGCATGTGAGCCGCCCATCAAGGCCACGTTCAGGCCTTTAGTGACGGATTTATCCGTCACTAAAGCTCCTGAATTAATGATTTTCAACATGTAATGACCAAATTGCCCTCACTCCTTGTAACTATAAAAGGAGACCCCCTCCATACGAAATTCTCATCCCTTCTCTCCTTTCCCTCTCCAAAGCTCAAGAGAAGCTTGTACTACACCTGGGATGCTCCTCAAGAGATAAAGTAAAATTTTTGCCTCCATTTCGGAAGCGGATCCCACGACGATGATGATGTGCTGCCCGTTCTCGTTCTTCCTACCTCGACCTCCTTCCCACTTCGTTCTTCGTCTTCCAGGCGTCGACCCGTCTGGCTCGTCCTCCAAGCGATCGTCGAGGAGGATAACTTCTCTCTCCCATTCCTTTTTCCTACTTTCCAGAGTAGAATTTTTCTGCTTTCTAGTGTAATAGTTTTCCTGCTTTCTAGTGTAATTTCTCACTTGCTTAATTGTATAAGCATTCTGAAGTATTAAGTGAATGTTTTCGCTCTCTCTCTCTTATTTTGATTATTTATAGTGCTTTGTTGTAATTACTCCTCTTTTTAACAAAAACATGAAAAAAAATATAATTGCGAATTTAGATCAACGTAGCCTCCCTGAGTTTGACCTGAGATTTCTATTCTGGTATAAATTTTATTTGTTGAACTGAGTTCTTCGCTATTCAAACTACAACGAAAGGTTTTCAAAACCAAATCAGATAACGTAGTAACTTGTCGCTTCAATATTTTGGCGCTGTTGCTGGGGAGGCAACGATTTCTGATCTTTTCGCATTTCACGCACTTTATTGTCTTCTAACTTACTTTCTCTTGTGTATATTGTTTTGCAAAGACCTCCATCAGGGAATCGTCAAGTGGTAGACTGGAGTAAAGTGCAGTTAAAGACGACTGTAAGTGCTCCCCATTCTTCCCCCTCCATAGATTTCATTCGTCACATTAAATTCAAATTCCAATTAACCTAGGTGTTTGCATAAATCCTAGGATTAGTTTGGTTGTTTGGATTTTCACTCACTCACATGTCACCCTTGCTTATAAAAAAGAAAACAGAAAGATAATTTTCTGGGGTAATTTTCAATAGACACACAACATACACCCACATTCAAGGCACTTAACTTACTTGATTTGCTTCTACTCAACCGGGTTCTGATATGTGGAACTGGTACACACAAATCAACATATAAAAGAGTAGAAATCATTCTAGGTTAACCATTTCTGTGTGCCTAACATAGTGGTGAAGTTGTAGCCAGTTGTTTGAGTTGTTCGGGCCGCACTACTCAACCTAAAATCAACTCATCAAGTAGCTTCTTCTTAGGATTTTCAATCGAGGTTCATACCAAGCACTCCACTTTATTTCTGGTTTTAAAGGAAAGAAATCTTCACCCGTGCTTGAAAACCTGGTTTGCCTCAAACTTGATTGAAATCAACCTAATTGTAAACCCTAAAAGCTACTTAAGCAAGATTTGAACATTAAAATCTACACATCACAAATAATCTTGCTTGAAAACCCTGGTTGTGCATGCACTTACACAATACTCAATCATTCATTAAGGGCACAACCTATTTTAAGGGCCCATCACATTTCATAAGCACTACAATCCCAGGCCTCAATAAAATCGAGTAGACGTTGTCCTTAAGGACTGATTCGCTCTTCGGGGCCTAGTCTGAGATTGTTCATGATTAATCTACTTGTATTGATTAATCTGATGTCTAGCTAGGGGAGTAGTGTCAAACGACCGTGGATGGGGGATACACTAGGAATCGGAGGCACAAGCCGAAGGAAGAACCTTCTCCCCAATCCCTCCTTCTAACTGGTTGGATTGAGCAGACACAAGTAGAGTAAATCATTTATAATTTTAAGGCAGGTTTTGGGAGTCTGTAGATCCTTAGGCTACCCCACTTAAGGACAGGCTTGTTTTGTTGTGCTGCAGGGTCCTTATCCTCAGTCTTTCTGACCTTTTCCTAGTTTATGCTGGGAAGACAGTCATTGAATCTCTGATTTGAAGGACCACTAGAGTATTCTAGGAGGCGTAAATTGGATTTTGGTCAAATTGATCGCATGGTCGATCAACAGCCTCCTCTGCCTCGGGATCCATAGGAGGAATTCCGAAGGCAGCTGGAACAAATATAGAGAATGCAGGGCGCTCAGCCCTTGAAGGATTTTTATGATCCTTCAAATTACGGGGAACGTCCCGACATCCAGATTCCAGCCGGAGACATAGAAATCAAGCCCCAGGTGTTAAGCCTGATCAAACATTACCATGGGCTTGGTTTCGAAGACCCGTTTCAGCACTTGGAGGACATGGCCACTTTGGTCCAGATCACCAAAGCACGAAACGTGAATGAGGAGCAAATGATCATGAGGCTCTTCCCCCACTCTCTTAGGGATAAAGCCGCTCATTGGTACAAGACTATAGGAAGACCAATTACAACTTGGGATGAGTTGAAATCGGCCTTTCTGAAGAAATTCTTCCCTGTCGGATGTACCAATGCTTTGAGGTGGGCAATCACTGACTTTACCTAGTGGTCGGGGGAGCAGTTTCATGTGCCCTGGGAGCGATTCTAGGACCTATTGCGGAGGTGTCCACACCAAGAGGTGTCGAAATGGCAACTCGTGTAGATCTTCTACCACGGGTTGACTGAGCAACTCAGAAATCACGTGGATGCTTCTTGCAGAGGCAATTTCCTCAACAAGAACGCAGATAGTGCACACGATTTGTTTGAGGAAATGAGCGAGAATTCAATCAATCATGCCTCCATGGATACTTTTAACCGGTCCCAGCAACCCAGATCAAATGTTAATGAAGTCCATGATTCCCATTCATTTGATATGGAATTGATTTGTAACAAACTTGATAAGGTGGAGTTGGTTGCTAAGAGAATGGAAGAGTGGATGGCTGAAAATTCTATGAACAACTCTCGATCCACTCAATCCCAAAATTCGGGATTCCATTCGTCGTGACCTCCTTCTGGACAGGAGTTCGTGAATCAACTCGACGCGGCTCAACCTGCGAGTCAGCATTATTTGGAACCCCACAGGTTCCAAACTAGGGCCTTTGATCCCAGTTTTTCTAACCCTTCCCTTTCTTTCTCTCCATCCTCACCCTATGAGGATGTCTGTGCTATACAGGAGAACATTAGATCCAATCCCTACTCTAATGCTTATAATCCGGGTCGGAGAAACCACCCTAACTTTTGGAAAAACCTGGGGCAACAAATCCAATTTCGACCTAGCAACTATGCTCTGCAACGACCAATGGGTCAGGGTCATGTGTATACTCAGTTGCCCCCAAATCAGGTCAATCAGCCAGCTTGGAATTCCCGTCAACCCGTAGGGCAGGCTGATTTGCATCGACAAATGGTAGAGATGCAAGGATCCATGCTCCAGCTCATGTAGCAAATGAAAACTTTGCTGGGCAACTTGTAAACTGGGCTCATAGCTAACTCTCGTCAACCTGGATCCCAACCCGTACCCAACCCATGAAATATCCTGAATCCGGGCAACCAAGCCCATGGGTGCAGAAATCAGAGGGACCCACACGCACATGCTTAGGTGATTGAGCAAGGTCCTTCTTCTTCTTCTTCTGCACATCAACAATTTTTGGCTAATCAAGCTCCTCCAATCTTTCCTAACCCTCCCCAAGATCCAAACTCTTATGCATTCGCAAATTCTGTTACCTTGAGGAGTGGTAAACAAACTCAGGATCCATAACCACACTGTTCTGATTTATCGAATCTTGAAGAACTTGAGGAGAGGGAGGAGAATTCTGGAGAAGAAATCAAGGCTCAGGAACTTGATTCCAAAGATCTTACTCATGTTCCTTTTCCAGCCTTGATCAAATCAAAGAAGAAGAAGTCTGTTGATAGCAATGAGGAGCTTCTGAAATTTTTTAAGAATGTTGAGATCAATATCCCGCTCCTCGATGCTATCAAGCATATACCTGTTTACTCAAGATTTTTAAAGGATTTGTGTACACAAAAGCATAAGTGATGTAAACACAATTACACTACTTAAAAGGTCTATTTTTGCATGTTCTTAAGCATAGGATTGCATTTCATGATATAAATATTGCGTTACATGCATCATCTTGCATTTAGAATAGTTTGAATAAAATGGAGGTTAATTGTCTCCTTTTATGTGCTTGGACAGGGCAAATATTTTATCAGGGCCTCGGATCAAAGATCCAACCGTATGGATGTGATCAGGGTGACTATTGGAGTTCAACGACTCCAAGATCGCCCTAATCAGGCATCTGTAGCATCAGATAAGTGACCCGGGAACCCTAGAAGATCAAGGGCCAGGATGGTGTAAATCCTCACTTCAGATGATAAATCCGACCGCACGGATGAATTCGGATCGACGATCGCAGCCTAACGACATAAAAATCGAGTCAATCCGACATCCGTGGCACCATCTACAACTTCTAGAAGATGGACGGCCAAGATGGCGCCATGTGGTGCCATCTCAGCCGCCCAAACGGCCGCATGCATCTTGTGAAGACCGCGCACCCGTCTCCTCTCCGCCGATCCAACGGCTGCGGTCGCTCGCGCTTAAAAGCGTCCGTGCGACCATTTCGTCCGCGTAGCGCAGCGGCGACGCAGCTGCGGGCGAAGCAGAGGTCACGGGTTCGAGCCGCGGTGAGGGGGTGGAAGGTGCGGGCGAGCGGGCGCGGACGAGCGTCAGATGAAGATCCAACGGCTGCGCGCGCTCAATCAGGATGACGCGCGATTGGATGTCGGGTGTAACGTGCGATCGCACGCGGGCGGGCGCGCTACGCAGCGGGCGCGGACGCGATCTAAGCCGTCTGATCTCGCAATCGGACGGCTGAGACTTCGCGGACGTGCGTAGGCGTTACGCGCGCGGGCAGCAGAGCGGGCGCGCGTGGGCTCGGCGGCGACGGCCACGTCGGGGCTTTAGCGACGGTTTTATCCGTCACTAAAGACCCCTTATTTATTATTTTGAAGATGTAATGTCCATTTTGCCCCCACTCCTTGCAACTATAAAAGGAGACCCCCTCCATACGAAATTTTCATCCCTTCCTTCTCCTCTCTACCTCTCCAAAGCTCAAGAGAAGCTTGTCCCACACCCGATCTGCTCCTCGCGAGATAAAGTCTAAATTTTCGTCCTCCTTCGGAAGTGGATCCCGTGACAATGACGGCGTGCTGCTTCGTTCCCGTTCTTCTGCTTCGTCCTCCTTCGTCCCTCTTCGTTCTCCTTCGTCCAGGCGTCGTCCCGTCCGGCTCGTCCTCCGAGCAACCGTCGAGGAGGATTTCTCTCTCCCTATACTTTTTACTACATTTTAGTATAGATTTACTGCTTTCTAGATTAATCTACTCGTCCTCCAAGCAATCGTTGAGGAGGACATTTCTCCCTCCATTCTTTTAATGCTTTCTAGAGTAAATTTATCGCTTTCTAGAGTAATTATTTTATGCTTTCTAGTTGTAATGAACAATCACTTTAATGCAAAAATTCCTTGTTTATTCTACATCTCATTTTGATTTCTCTGTGTAATATTCTCTTTCTCTCTTACTCTCTCTCTCTTCTATTTATTGTAAATAATTAGATGGTTCTAAATTGAATTATTCTGTAAGAAATAAAAAGAAACGCGTAGTTTTTAAATCAAACGTCTGCCTCCCTGTGTTCGACTCGGAATTTTAATTTCGGTATAAATTTTATTTGTTGAAAATGAATTCTTCGCTTTCGAACTATAATGACAGGTTTTCCAAAAGCGAACACGTTAGCGTAGGTTCGTAATCGTTCAACATTTTGGCGCCGTTGCCGGGGAGGCAACGCTCTTTGATTTCTCTTCGCGTTTTGTAACTTATAAATCATTTACCTCACTTTTCTCCTTTCTTATTGTAATTGCAGGTACTCTTTCGAGACAGGCAAAAGCGGTAGATCGGAGTAAAGTGCTGTGGAAGGTTTTGTAAGTTATCCCCCACCTCCCACCCATTAGATTTCATTTCATAACATAATAATTCAAACATTAATCAACCTAGGTGTTTTTATAAACTCTAAGGTTAGATTGTTTGTTGTTTGACACCCATACTCACTCCAACCCCGACATTAAAAAAAAAAAAAAAATCTCACAGAGGTACACAACCTCATCTGATTTTCAAACTCAACCGGTAATCCAATCTTAGGAGCCGGTACACACATCCAAACACATAATTGAGTAGAAATCAGATTAGGTAATCATTTGTGTGCCTAATTAAGTGGTGCAACAGGCCAATTGTTTGAGTTGATTGGGCCGCACCACTTCAAATAAAATCAACTCATCAAGTAGCTGCTAATTAGGTTCAACTCTTAGGGATTTACCAGACACTCCACATTCTTTTTAAACTTTAAAGGAAAACATCTTCACCTGTGCTTGTAAAACTTGGTGTGCCAACGAAACTTGATTGAAAACACCTAAAGTTGAATCCTAAAAGCTACTAAGCAAGATTTGAATCTTAAAATTCACCACATCAAAAACAATCTTGCTTGAAAATCACTGGCTGTGCACTCACACACAAATCAATCAATCATTAAGGGCACAACCCATTTAAAGGGCCCATCACATTCCAAAGCACATTCAAACCTAGCCCTAAATAAAACAAAGTAGACGTTGGCCTTAAGGATTGGACTCGGTCTTCAGAACCCAGAACGAGATTATTTTCGATTAGTCTGTTTCTACTGTTCAATCTGATGTCTAGCTAGGGGAGCAGAGTCAAACGATCGTGGCTGGGGGGTACACTAGGAACCGGAGGCATAAGCCGAAGGAAGAACCTTCTCCCCAGTCCCTCCTTCTAACTGGTTGGATTGAATAGACGGGAGTAGATCAAATCGTTCCTTTATCTCAAGACGGGTTTTGAGAGTCTGTAGGTCTTTAGGCTAACATATTTAAGGACAGGTTTGATTGTTTGTATTGCAGGGCACCTTTCTTCCTCCCGTGTATCATGAATCCTTCCACATATTTCACGCATTCCCGCTCTTTCCCTCCTGTTGTAAATTATCCTCAACATGACGATTATCCCAACTCGTATTGTAATCGACCATCAGTTAGTTGGGATAATTCGGATTGGGGATACAATTCCGGACCCCCGTGTTTAGGGTCTAACCCTGAACACTTTGATTCTCAATTCTATCCTTCTCAAAGTTGCATCGATTATAGATCGTCCTCCTTTCATGAACAACCTAATGCGATCTACAATCAAGAAGGATACACTGATCCTTACCCATCCTCTGATTTCACTGCCTTTAGGTCATCACCATCTTTTGAACAATCTGAAATGACCTATTATCAGGATGGGTATAACGAATCTCAATTCGTTAATTCCTCTACATTGATGTCAAACCCGCCCAACCCTGAACCAACTCATTTGGTTCAGGTTAATCAGGTTCAAGATAAGGTTCTGGCTAACTTAAGGAATATCATTCAATCTTTAGAAGTTCAGCCAATACCTTGCATTGAGAGATTGGAGCCCCTGATTGAAATGATTGATGATTTAAATAAGTCTTTGTTGGATTGGCTCCAGGATGTTAAGGATAAGAACCCGGGTGAGTTTCTACTTGGGAAATTAGCGAAATTGAGGATGAGATTTGTGGTTGCTTTGATTCAATCTTGGAATAATTCCCAGGATGAACTCTCTTCAGGAAAGCCAATGACAGAACCCACTCAGGCACCTGTTGGGGGGGACACGTGTTACGAAGCTGACCAGATTGAATTAAAACAACTAATTAAGGATGATCTGATTTCTTCACCTGAAATCCCTGAGCCGGGTTACGAGGAAACGTATGTCTCCTTGGAACGCAAAGTGACAAATGATTTTGGGACATACATTGATACGAATCTTGATGGTGAAGATTCAAGTTGCGAAGTCTCACGCGAGTTTTCAGATCACGATTTTTGTGAGACGATTGGGCCTGAGGAATCTTATAGATCATTTGATAGCCCAATTACTGAGGAAACTGATCTTATTAGGGCACACATTACGGATCCAGAATTGCATTTTCTGGAAGAATCAATTCAATGCCCTGATTATCAGTTACACCCTGTTAAGCTTATTGATGATTCTAATTCTGAGATAATTAGACCCAAGTCAATTTTGATTCTGCCACATCATTTAGACTTGGAGATTTCAGACGGGGTGATGAATATACAAGAGGTCCTAGAATTTGATACACTTAATGAGGAGGATAGGAGTGGGGAAGTTCTGATTTGGGAAGTTAATTTTGGAGGAAATGGAAGATTGAGTCGAAGGGTTCCTTTTAAGCTGAAACCATCAAATTAGAACCCTTACGACATTTGTTTCGAGGATGTTCAACTTAAGCACACATTCAACGATTATCCTTTTGAGCTTCAATTTTCTGTAACCCGACTTTTTGGTCTTGGGTTGCATCCTCAGAAATCGCAGGCCCGATCCCGCTTACATTCTGATTTTAGGTTTTGGGTAATTTTTATCCAGAACCTAAGATATTCTCGATTATGGGGTGTGGGTCTGCACCACAATCTGGTCCACATCTATGGACCTCTGCTGACAGGTCAGAGGATTCTTCTGTTCATTCTAATTTTGACCTGCACATGTGAATTCTTCATTTCTTTTCTTTGTATAGTGTGCCTAGCTGAAGGCACTAAACTCAGCACTTATACAGTTCTTTTTTGTTTTCATCTTGGAGCAGACCTGATATTCACGCAATTCAGGTGCTTTCTACACTTTTCCACTCTGTTTTATGTCTTTTTAATACAATGAGGACATTGCATTAGATAGGCATGGGGGGGTGGATATTCATCTCTGAATTCATTCGTCAGCTCCGTAGATTTGTTTATTTTCTTTTATAAAAAAAAATAAATAAAAATTTTAGAATTAGGAAAGAGAATTTGGGTTTAAGAAAATTTTCAATCTTAGGAAATACTACATTAGGATCTGAACACAAAGACCCCTCAGGTCTTTGGACTTAATTAGCCTATGTATCCACTAAAATGTGGATTTGTCTTTGAGTCCTCGCCATCTTAATTCTATTATAATTGGAATAAATAAGTTTGGGTGATAAGTACACGACTTATCAACCCGCCCTCTAATTTGAGGGAATTTCGAGTCTTAAGCATCTACACACTTTCTTTGCACTGACTCGTTGTTCGGCGATTTTTACGGAAATTGGATAGCTAATGAACCTTCTAGGGTGATATGGCTGGCAAGTTATCGTGGGTAACAGCCCATAGGTAGGTTGTCCAGAGCCCAGTCACTGGACCTTTCTCTTTTTGCTGCATTTAGGTAAATCTTAGACCAGGGAAGCCACCTACTTAAAAAAAAAAAAAAAAAAGAAAAAATCAAAAAGGAGAAAAGAACAAAAAGAAATAAGCCACACTTCGCGGCACGAGTTTGGCTGGCAAGTTGTCGGTGGTAACAGCTCATCGACCGGTTGTCCAGAACCCAGCTCAGAAAATGCACTAAAAATTCCCAAAACACTTAGGAAGGAGCGGAGAAGTAGAATAAATCGGGGAGATATACACTAGATTCACCCTTGTGTTGACCCCATTAAAAAATAAAAGTAGGGAGAAAGCTACCGGTTGTAAAGATACACCTTTAGGTAGAATTCTTTTTGAGGTCACCTAGAGGCGTAGAAATCCGAAGTCCGTTCTAATTGCCGGTCAACGAGTCTATCACAATCACAATAAGATGCTTAAAACTTAGGATTCTCATCAAATCTTGGGTGAGTTGAATGGTCGTAGAAAGCCACTCTTGAACCCTAAAATTTGAAAATCCAAAAAAAAATTAGAAAAGAGTAAAAAGAGAAAAAGAAATTTTTCTTTGAATAAGGCGAGGGCTTGAGGCGGTCTGCATTTTGGCTGATACCCGGGCACTGTTGTGTCTTTGAAAGTTCAGTTCCTAAGTAGACAATTTCTTAATGATTGAAAGTGACTCAGGTCCAAATAATCCAACCTAATTCTTTTATAAATAGCATATAGTTTTTGCTAGGGACTAGCAAAAGATAGGCATGGGGGTATGATGTAAACACAATTACACTACTTAAAAGGTTTATTTTTGCATGTTCTTAAGCATAGGATTGCATTTCATGATATAAATATTGCATTACATGCATCATCTTGCATTTAGAATAGTTTGAATAAAATGGAGGTTAATTGTCTCCTTTTATGTGCTTGGACAGGGCAAATATTTTATCAGGGCCTCGGATAAAAGATCCAACCGTATGGATGTGATCAGGGCAACTATTGGAGTTCAACGACTCCAAGATCGCCCTAATCAGGCATCCGTAGCATCAGATAAGTGACCCGGGAACCCTAGAAGATCAAGGGCAAGGATGGTGTAAATCCGCACTTCAGATGATAAATCCGACCGCACGGATGAATTCGGATCGACGATCGCAGCCTAACGACATAAAAATCGAGTCAATCCGACATCCGTGGCACCATCTACAACTTCCAGAAGATGGACGAGCAAGATGGCGCCACGTGGCGCCATCTCAGCCGCCCAAATGGCTGCATGCATCTTGTGAAGACCGCGCACCCGTCTCCTCTCCGCCGATCCAACGGCTGCGGTCGCTCGCGCTTAAAAGCGTCCGCGCGACCATTTCGTCCGCGTAGCGCAGCGGCGACGCAGCTGCGGGCGAAGCAGAGGTCGCGGGTTCGAGCCGCGGTGAGGGGGTGGAAGGCGCTGGCGAGCGGGCGCGGACGAGCGTCAGATGAAGATCCAACGGCTGCACGCGCTTAATCAGGACGATGCGCGATTGGACGCCGGGCGTAATGCGCGATTGCACGCGGGCGGGCACGCTATGCAACGGGCGCGGACGCGATCTAAGCCGTCCGATCTCGCGATCGGACGGCTGAGACTTCGCGGACGTGCGTAGGCGTTAATCCCGTGGGCAGCCGAGCGGGCGCGCGTGGGCGCGGCGGCGACGGCCACGTCGGGGCTTTAGCGACGGTTTTATCCGTCACTAAAGACCCCTTATTTATTATTTTGAAGATGTAATGTCCATTTTGCCCCCACTCCTTGCAACTATAAAAGGAGACCCCCTCCATACGAAATTTTCATCCCTTCCTTCTCCTCTCTACCTCTCCAAAGCTCAAGAGAAGCTTGTCCCACACCCGGGATGCTCCTCGCGAGATAAAGTCTAAATTTTCGTCCTCCTTCGAAAGTGGATCCCGCGACGACGACGGCGTGCTGCTTCGTTCCCGTTCTTCTGCTTCGTCCTCCTTCATCCCTCTTCGTTCTCCTTCGTCCAGGCGTCGTCCCGTCCGGCTCGTCCTCCGAGCAACCGTCGAGGAGGATTTCTCTCTCCCTATTCTTTTTACCGCTTTTTAGTATAGATTTACTGCTTTCTAGATTAATCTACTCGTCCTCCAAGCAATCGTCGAGGAGGACATTTCTCCCTCCATTCTTTTAATGCTTTCTAGAGTAAATTTATCGCTTTCTAGAGTAATTATTTTATGCTTTCTAGTTGTAATGAACAATCACTTAAATGCAAAAATTCCTTGTTTATTCTACATCTCATTTTGATTTCTCTGTGTAATATTCTCTTTCTCTCTTACTCTCTCTCTCTTCTATTTATTGTAAATAATTAGATGGTTCTAAATTGAATTATTCTGTAAGAAATAAAAAGAAACGTGTAGTTCTTAAATCAAACGTCTGCCTCCCTGTGTTCGACCCGGAATTTTAATTTCGGTATAAATTTTATTTGTTGAACATGAATTCTTCGCTTTCGAACTACAACGACAGGTTTTCCAAAAGCGAACACGTTAGCGTAGGTTCGTAATCGTTCAACAATAAGTCGAGAGAATCTATTCTGAGGAAGGTGGTACTCTTTGAGCAGACTAGTTCTGTTATCCTGCACCACCTCCCTCAGAAAAAGAGAGATCCAGGTGCTCCATTGATTTCTTGTGTCATCGGAGATTACACTTTTGATAGAGCCCTTCTGGATCTGGGTGCATCTATCAACCTAATTCCGACTTCTCTTTACGAGAAGTTTGGATTAGGTGAACTTCGGCTGACTTTAGTAACGCTGCAGTTAGCAAACCCTTCGATCACAAATCCACAAGGTGTTATTGAAGATGTTATAGTTAAGGTCAAGGATTTCTATTTTCCTGTAGATTTCCTTATCCTTGACATGGATGTACCAGAAAATCTGAGGAACACGCCCATCATTCTAGGGCGTCCATTCCTGGCTACCACTAAGGCCAACATTAACTGTGAAAGCGATAGCATGGAAATCGCCTTTGGGGATCAACGAATGAAATTGGATATTTTTAAGGAGATTAATAAATTTGAGGATTGTGGATTTATTAAGGAACTTGAGGAGGATAATGTGAACATTGAAACATGTTTGATGGTTTCTGCAATTGAAAGTTCCTCCTTTGATGATGAATCGGACCTGCAACACTCTATGGCAAACCTGCCATCTTCTAAAGAGGTTATTGATTTTGTTCACTCTCAACCTCTTCCTCTTGATGAGTCATCAGCATCTTCCTTACCTTCAATCATCAACCTGTCCCAACTTGAACTGAAACCATTGCCTGAGAATTTGAAATATCAATTTTTAGGACCACAGAAGATGCTCCCTGTAATTATCAGTGCTAAATTAACAAAGGAGCAGGAGATTAAATTGATCAAGGTCCTGAAGGAACATAAGGAGGCAATTGGTTGGACCATTCATGACCTTAGGTGGATCGAGCCATCTTACTGCAATTATAGAATATTCTTGGAAGATGGATCCCGCTCTTCTCGCTAGATGCAGAGGAGATTAAATCCAAATATGCGAGAAGTGGTCAAAAAGGAAATCATTAAGTGGCTTGATGTAGGAATTATTTATCCAATCTCTGATAGTCCCTTGGTAAGTCCCATGCTGATTATTCCCAAGAAAGCCGGGATTGTTGGTGCTAGAGCACCACGATCATTTGTTTTGATGATAACAAAACACGTGTCATTTAATATTTGCACTTTGAGTCCTAGATTTCAGGTCAATCGCAAATGGATACGTGATTAGACGGAGTTCAAGCTCGCATCCAGGACGGATTGGAGGAGCTCGATGGAGAGCAGAAGAGATTTGCGAGGAGCGATATATTGAAGAAGGAAGGAGATGAAGAATAGGATAGATTTCCTTCTCTTGTACTCATTGTATTTTTTGTTTCTTTTGTTGCTCTTTATTTTTGTTACTTAGATTTCTGTTAAAGAGCCTCAAAGTACCCTAACAGTAGTCCTAGGAACACCTGCACAACCCTAGGATACTTAGGTTTTCTGTAGAGAACTTAGAAAACCAATATAGGGTTTAAATAGCATTTCCAGACGTCTAATTCCCAAATCAGACGTCTGATAAAGTATTTTAAGACGTCTGACTGTTGTTTCAGATGTCTGATAACTATTAGGCTGGACTTTGTATTCTGTCTGATGAAATCAGACGTCTAGACCTTAGACCAGACGTCTTAGGAGACATCTGATGACTTTACCAGACGTCCAATTAGTGGACCGTTGGCTGGCTTAGCAGACACTCAAGAATATGACCGTTAGAGCCTTATCAGACGTCCTTAGGCCTTTCCAGACGTCTGATAAATGACCGTTTTGCCTCGGCTGACCCAAAATCTCTTCTCAGAGATTTTCTAGCCGTTGCAATGTTTGGAAAATCCATTCCCACAGTAAAAGTAGGTTTCCAGACGTCCAGACATAGTGCCAGATGTCCTATATGTCGTCTGATGGACTTGCACTAGAACCCTGTTTAGATCTGATCCAAGTCAGGAAGAGACCCGCCCAAAATCAGACGTCTTAAAGTGAACTTCCAGACGTCTGATGCTAGAATTAGACGTCTGATAATCCTGTCAGAGCAATGATTGTTCCTGATTTCGGGCTGATTCTCTTGGGCTTTGCACCCAACGGCTATGGAACCTTTCTTAAGCCTTCCAAAGCCTTCCTAAGGCCTCTATAAATAGAGGGGAACCTTTGCAACACAAACACACACCTAGAGACACCAACATACAAAAGATACACACTAAGAGAAACAAGAGACACACCTAAGCAACTTAGTTCCACCCTTTTGTGTCCAAGAGAAGCCCTTGCTCTCCAAGCTCCTGTTCCATTTATCTTGAGAGCATCAAGCTTCGCGCACCTGCTCTCCCACCGTAGTTCACGAGAGCGAAGTTGCGCTGTCGCGTGGCTCACGCACCGCGTCATCAACTCGACGCACTCCTTGCAAAGGGGAGTTTCCTAATTCCTATAGAAGCTAGGTTTAAAATTACTTTGTTGGGTCTATAGGATTACTTGTTTATTTTATCTTTGTTATTTGGTTGGGTATTCGCTTTGCGAATTCCCGTCTCCTTTGTGAGACAAAATCCTTCTCATGGAGAGAAGGGGTTGAGGTACGCTACCCTCGTCTAAGTAGCGTGGTTGTAATTGAGGTTGAATCACCCTCGTTTTAAAGTGATTCGGTTTAGTGGATTTTGATCAACTTGGTTGATCGGAAAATCCTAACTCGAGAGGGTTAGGTGGTGGTTTTCACCCGGTTTGGGTTTCCACCTAAAAATTCTTGTGTACTTGTGTGATTGCTATTTTGTGAAGAATATTTATATTTATTTCCGCATTTTATTACGTCACCCCCTCCTAGTAGGGAGAAACCCTCAGGGATTACCGTTGTAATTAACAAGAGAGGAGAATCTGTCACAACTCGTTCAGCTTCCTCTTGGAGGGTTTGTATTGATTACAGGAAGCTGAACACGGCCACGAAAAAGGATCATTTCCCTCTACCTTTCATTGATCAAATCTTGGAAAGATTAGCCGGGCAGAAGTACTTCTGTTTTCTTGATGGCTACTTGGGATACAACCAAGTTCCTATCGATCCCAAGGATCATGGAAAAACTCCTTTCACTTGTCCCTATGAAACCTTTGCTTTCCGTAGGATGCCTTTCGGTTTATGCAATGCACCTATGAATTTTCAAAGGCGTATGTTAGCCATATTCTCAGACATGGTGGGAGAGTTTGTGGAAGTCTTCATGGATGATTTCTCGGTTTTTGGAGAATCGTTTGACTCTTGTCTAGCTAATCTAGAAATAATTCTTAAATGATGCATCAAAACATGATTGGTCCTTAGCTGGGAAAAGAGTCATTTCATGACACAAGAAGGCATCATCTTGGGTCATGTAATCTCTTAAAGGGGAATTGAAGTGGATAAAGCTAAGGTTGATGCTATCGCAAAACTTCCTCCTCCCACATCTGTTAAACAAATTCAATCATTTCTTAGTCATGTGGGATTCTACAGAAGATTCATCAAGGATTTCTCGAAGGTTGCTCGTCCTCTGAGCAATCTTCTCGCCAAAGAAACGCCATTTGTTTTCGATGAATCATGTCGTAAGGCATTTGATTTCCTGAAAACAGCAGTCACTTGTGCTCCGGTGTTGCAACCATCGGTTTCAATAACCCCTTTTGAGATCATGACCGATGCTTCTGATTATACGGTCGGGGCTATTTTGGGTTAGAAAGTTGATAGGAAGCCCTCTGTCATCTACTACGCTAGTAAAACTTTGGATGAAGCCTAGAGGAATTACACTATTACTGAAAAGGAATTACTAGCCGTAGTATTTACTTTGGAAAAATTCAGGGCTTATCTCTTAGGGTCACATGTCATCATTTATACCGACCACTCGGTCTTGAGACATCTCTTGGACAAAAAGGATGCCAAACCCCGGCTTATTCATTGGATTCTTCTGCTTCAAGAATTTGATCTTGAAATCAAGGATAAATCCGGGGTACAAAATGTGGTGGCGGATTATTTGTCGAGACTTCTACATGATTCTTCTCATCCGGATGTCCCGATTGCTGATAATTTTCTGGACGAAACTATCCTTGCAGTTTCAGGTGTCCAAACCTCGTGGTTTGCTGACATTGTCAATTATTTGGCCGTTGGTCAAATCCCCTAGGATTGGACCAAGCAACAACGGGATAGACTCAAGTCTGAGGCCAAATACTACTTCTGGGAGGACCTTGAACTGTGCTGCATTGGCTTTGATCAGATTATTCGTCGATGTGTTCCGGAGAATGAATTCAACAGTATACTCGAGTTCTTCCATGCATCTGCATGTGGTGGACATTTCTCCAAGAAAAAGATGGCGGCAAAGATTTTACAATCTGGCTTCTATTGGCTGTCTTTATTCAAGGATGCATCTTGTAACGACCCGGTTCCCGAGTCCCTACGAGACACGAGAACCGGACCGACTCGACTAATCCCAAGACCCAGTCGTCCAACGAGGAAGTAACCAAAAGACAGTAAAATAAACCACATTCAGCATGAATATAACTAACAGTAAAAAAGTACAGCAGTAAGGAAAGAAACTACTACAGTAGGCACCACCACAACAGTAAAACAACATTTATCATATAACAAAAACTGCAGGTAAGGAAGGTACAGCGGAAACAAAACTACTCACTAGAACAGAAACAAAAGAAGGTACAAAGCTGTGGCAACTCTATTGGACCCTACTCGGCCCAGCGTCCTCTGCAGCCGCCGACCCTGGCTGCTCAACACCTGGTCCTGAAAAAGGTAACGAGTGTAACACGTCAGCAAAACGCTGAGTAGAGTGGCAAACTAACTAAAGGCAACAGTAGAGTGTACAGTAGCTGTTATGTTCTATTACTTCCTTTATTTACATCTTTCAATTTTTCTCACTATTTCATTTACTTCTCAGATCCTTTACTTGATCTCGAATGTCCTCGTGGGACGATCTTGATTGCAGTCTTTTCCAACAGTAGAAGTAGCACGTGGTGCTCTCCTGGCCGGGAGAGTCCCCCGTGGTGATCCTACCCTCAGTCAACCACCCCAAGGTCACTGACAGACGTAACGGTGACTACGGCACGCGCGATAAACGCACAGGTAGCTAGCCCGTACTGGCACGCGGTCAGTCGTTTCCGTTAACGGGTGCGCCCAAAGCACAGCACGGAACCAGGGCAGAGCCCTCTCAGTAACAGGGGTCCAGCCCCTCCACAGTAACCAAACCGGGGCCTTGCCCCTCCACAGTCCGCGCACCCTCGTCTGACTACCCTGGTTTGCCCTAGTGGGCCTAACAAGTCGGTGAAGGAGGCTAGCAGAACCCCGGGGCCCGTGGGGTAGCTAGTACTCTCCTAACACTACTAGCTCTCCTCGGTACTACGTACACGAGGGCCAACAAGTCGGTACAGAGCGGCCAAGCCTAACCCCGGGTCCCTGGGGCGGCCGGCCCCACTCTGCACTAAAACAGGTACAGGTACTTCCCTTGGTACTGCGTACCCAAGAGACAGTACAAACTACATCTCAGTTCCATTCCTTTTCTTTCCAGGAGTTCCACTCCTAATTCCCCGTAGGGTTCCAGCTCTTTATCTCAGAACATCATATGTTTCACTTTCCAGATTCACGTTCTCACATTCCATGATCTCAACATGATTCTCTATGCATAACAGGCAGCTGTTAATTAAATTTACAGGCAGCTTTATATATTCCTTTCCATTTTTCCAAGACTGCAGTAATGTACATTCCACTAGTTTTTCCATCCTAGGATTCATGCCATATCCTAGGATCTATCATACAATCTAGTTTTCCGGCCCTAGGATTCATGCAACACCTAGGAGCTATCATTCCATATATTTCTCATTCCTAGGATTCATGCAATGCCCTAGGTTCTAGTTATGGTTCCATACTTTAACAGATTTTATTAATACATAAAACCACTCTACCAGGTACAACGGAAGTAATGGGGGCGTGGTCGGGAATCCCGCGCGCCTCCGTGACTCTCAAGACAGCAACCGAACGAGGTCCTATCACAAGGATCAAACACAAGGAGTGTCTCAAAACAGTGTATAGCTACTGTAGGCGGGTAGAGGAATAAATTCTGAATCGAACGCAACTCGAATCGTGGAAGACGGAGCCCAAACGGGCCCTAAACGGGTCGAGAAAGACAATACTGTGCAAAATCAGACGTCTGGAACTCCTTCCAGACGTCTTAAACGGTGGATCAGAGAATTACCTGTTCGGCGTGGTTCCCCGGACGTCCAGAAGTCTGTGGCGACGTCTCTCCTAGATCCCAGACGTCCGATGGTCTCTCCGGACGTCTGGAGGTCACTCCCGCCGTCTGGTCCAACTTCCAGACGTCGGATTCGCAAAGGATGACGAATCCGAACACCTGCGCACAGCCAACCCTCCTCCTTCAGTACGGCCAGTCGACAAAAGAAGAAGGAGAAAGCGGAACTCACCTTTCAGACGTCTGTATGATCACACAGACGTCGACCTTGCTGTCTGGATATCAGTCCAGACGTCTGATTCTGGAGATTTTTCCAGAATCAGAACCTCGCTCGGCCTCCGCTCGCGACGCCGCCCGCGTCGCACCTCGCGCGTCCGCTGCTCCGCCCGCAGCAGGTCCCTCTTCGCGACGCTCTGCGCCCCCTGCGCCCTCCGCCGGTCGGCCAAGCCGCTCCCGGCGAGCTCGCCCTCACGGCAGAGCCCTGCCCTCGCACGCCGCAGCTCCTCCGCGCCTTCTGCTGCGCCGCTGCCGCTGCGCCCTCGCGTCCGCTCGCTCCGCCCGCAGCAGGAGAGGAGGAAGATGGTGGAGACGGGAGGGGAGGCGCGCCCCCTCCCCCTTTTAACGCCGCGCGGAGAGGAGAGAGAGACGGCCGCAGTCGCCTGCAGCCGCAGAGAAGATGCGGATCGCAGGTCTGCGCGCACAGGCGCGCAGACGAATATCCCGTGCGAGTATAACTGTTCGTCAGACGTCTGTAAACTATCCCGGACGTCTGGTCAGACGTCTGGATGTGATCCCAGACGTCTTTACAGACGTCTGGGCCACCTCCCAGACGTCTTAAAAGACGTCTGGGGTACGCGCTCGTTACACCCAGGATTTCTCAAGGTTGTGTTCCTGATGTCAGGCACTCGGGAGCATAACTAAGAGAGATATCATGCCCCCAAACCTAATTCTTCCTGTTGAAATCTTCGATGTTTGGGACATTGATTTCATGGGACCCGTTCTCCCTTCATTTGGACATCAGTACATTTTTGTCGCTGTTGATTATGTGTCCAAATGGATTGAGGCGATACCCGCCCGAACCAATGACCACAAGGTGGTCATCGATTTTGTCAAGAAACACATCTTCAGTAGGTTCGGAATTCCGAGGGCCATCATCAGTGATGGTGGCACTCATTTTACTAATACCCAGTTCCATAATTTGCTGGCCAAATACGGGGTTAATCATCATATCTACACACCTTACCATCCCCAGATGAATGGACAGGCCAAGATCTCCAATCAAGAGATTAAGAATATTTTACAAAAAATAGTTAGGCCTGATCGCAAGGACTGGACTCAAAAGCTTGAGGACGCTCTTTGGGCCTACCATACGGCATATAAAATGCACATCAGCATGTCTCCGTTTCGTTTGATGTATGGAAAGGCGTGTCATTTACCCGTAGAGATTGAACATAGGGCATTCTGGGCAATCAAGTAATGCAATTTAGATTTGAATTTAGCTAGGAAGACCAGGAAACTCCAACTATTTGAGTTGGAAGAGCTTTGAAATGATGCATATGAGAATGCAAGATCTATAAGGCTTGGACCAAAGCTCTACATGACCAATTGATTTCCTGCAAGTGCTTTGAGCCGAACCAGAAGGTCTAGTTATTTGATTCTTGACTTAAGCTCTTTCCTGGAAAACTTAGATCTAAATGGAACGACCCGTTCATTATCGATCAGATTTTTCCAAATGGTGCCGTTTAGATCTCTGACCCAAAGACGGATAACACATTTAAAGTCAACGGTCAACGTCTGAAGCCTGTTATTGACTGTACTCTTCTAGAACCCGTCTCTGACATGGTTGTGCTAGCCATATTGTGACTTCTTTGGCTGGACTTCGCCTAGCTGACGACATTAAACTCAGCAGTTGTACATATGACACAAAGCTGACCCGAGCTTCATATACAGGTGATATCTTTTATACTCTACCCTTTCTTTCATGTCTCTTTTTCTCAATGTGGACATTGCATCAGCTAGGCATGGGGGGTGGATTCATTTTTGAATCATTTTGTCAGCTTTGTGAAATTCTTGTAAATTATATTTCTCTTCTTGTATATACATTAAAAAAAAATTGAATTAGGAAGGAATACTTAGACATTAGGACTTTTCAATCTTAGGAAATATTATATTAGGATCTGAACACAAAGACCCTTCAGGTCTTTGGACTTAATCGGCCCGTGTATCCGCTAAAATATGGATTTCTTTTTCGAGTCCTTGCCATCTTAATTCTATTGTAATTTGATTAAATAAGTTGGGGTGATAAGTACGCGACTTATCAACCCACCCTCTGATTTAAGGGAACTTTAGGTCTAAAGCATCTACACACTTTCTTTTCACTGACTTGTTGATCAACGATTTTAACAGAAATTGGGTAGCTAATGAACCTTCTAGGGTGATATGGCTGGCAAGTTATCATGGATAACAGCCCATAGGTAGGTTGTCCAGAGCCCAGTCACTGGACCATTCTCTTCTTGCTGCCTTTAGGTAAATCTTAGACCAGGGAAGCCACCTACTTAAAAAAAAAATAAAAAAAAAGAAAAAGAAGGTCAAAAAGAAAAGAAAAAGAAAAGGAGAAAAGGAAAAGAAAACAAAAGAAATAAGCCACACTTCGCCGCATGAGTATGGCTGGTAAGTTGTCGGTGGTAACAGCTCATCAACTGGTTGTCCAGAACCCAGACCAAGAAATGCACTGAAAATTCCCAAAACACTTAGGAAGAAGCGGAGAAGTAGAATAAATTGAGGAGATATACACTAGATTCACCCTTGTGTTGACCCCATAAAAATAAAAGTAGGGAGAAAGCTACCAGTTGTAAAGATACACCTTTAGGCAGAACTCTCTTTTTAAGGTCACCTAGAGGCATAGAAACCTGAAGTCTATTCTAATTGTCGATCAACGAGTCTATCATATTCACAATAAGATGCTTAGAACTTAGGGTTTGCACCAAATCTGGGGTGAGTTGAATGGCTGTAGAAAGTCACTTTTTAACCCTAAACTCAAAAATCCAAAAAAATTAGAAAAGAAGGAAAAGAGAAAAAGAAATTTTTCTTTGAATAAGGCGAGGACTTGAGGTGGTCTGCATTTTGGCAGATACCCGGGCGCTGTTGTGTCTTTAAAAGTTTAGATCCTAAGTAAAAAATTTCTTAATGTTGAAAATAACTTATGCCCAAATAATCTAACCTAATTCTTTTATAAATAGCATGTAGTTTTTACTAGGGACTAGCAAAAGATATGCATGGGGGTGTGATGTAAACATGTTTATATTACATAAAATGTCTATTTATGCATGTTCTTAGGCATAGAATTGCATTACATACTATAAATATTGCATAGCATGAATCATCTTGCATTTAGATTAGTCTGAATAAAATGAAGGTTAATTGTTTCCTTTTATGGTCAGGGATAGGGTGACTTTTTATCGAGGCCTCGGATCGAAGATCCAACCATACAGATCTGATCAGGGCGACGATTGGAGTTCAACGACTCCAAGATTGCCCTAATTGGATATCCGTAGCATCAGATAGAGACCGAGGAACCCTAGAAGATCATGGGCCAAGATGGTGTTAATCTACACTTCAGACGACAAATTCGATCACACGGATGGATTCCGATCGACGATCGTAGCCTAACAGCACGAAAATCGATTCAATCTGATACTCGTGGCACCATCTTCATCACCTACAAGATGGACGGCCAAAATGGTGCCACGTGGCACCATCTCGGTCGGCCAACCGGCCGCATGCACCGCTGAAGCCCTTAGAGCCAATGCTTCTTTGCCGTTGGATCAAGATCCAACAGCTGTGAAGCGTGCGCGCTTAAGTTAATCGCTCGACATAAATGCATCCGTAGCATGTTGGTTGAGCACCTTAACAAGGTGAAGGAGATGCGGGATCGAGCTGCGAGGCACCTCAATTGGAATGGGCGAGCGGGTGTAATCGACCGCATAATGGAGATCGAGCGACTGTTTGTGTCCAATCGGCTGAACATGCCATCTGACGCGGTGAGGTGACGCGGGATCTTACGCGTTGAGGCGCGTGGATGAGGTGGGCGAGGAGCACTCTCAGCCGTTCGATCTCACGATTGAACGACTGAGATTAGAAGAACGTGGGCATGCGTTAAGGTGGGGGGAAGCGAGCAGGCACGTGCGAGTTGCCCACGAAGGCCACGTTCAGGCCTTTAGTGACAGATTTATCCATCACTAAAGGTCCTGAATTAATGATTTTCAATATGTAATGACCAAATTACCCTCACTCTTTGCAACTATAAAAGGATACCCCCTCCATACGAAATTCTTATCCCTTCCTTCTCTCCTCTCCCTCTCCAAAGCTCAAGAGAAGCTTGTCCTACACCCGGGATGCTCCTCAAGAGATAAAGTAAATTTTTTGCCCCCATTTCGAAAGCGGATCCCGCGACGACGATGATGTGCTGCCCCATTCTCGTTCTTCCTGCCTCTACCTCCATCTTCCCACTTCATTCTTCATCTTCCAGGCGTCGTCTTGTCCGGCTCATCCTCCAAGCGATCGTCGAGGAGGATAACTTCTCTCTCCCATTCCTTTTTCCTGCTTTCTAGAGTAGAATTTTCCTGCTTTCTAGTGTAATAGTTTTCCTGCTTTCTAGTATAATTTCTCGCTTGCTTAATTGTATAAACATTTTGAAGTATCAAGTGAATATTTTCTCTCTCTCTCTCTTATTCTGATTGTTTATAGTGCTTCATTGTAATTACTCCACTTTTTAACAAAAACACGAAAAAAAAATTACGAATTTAGATCAACGTAGCCTCCCTGAGTTCGACCCGGGATTTCTATTCCGTTATAAATTTTATTTGTTGAACTGAGTTCTTCGCTATTCAAACTACAATGACAGGTTTTCAAAACCAAATTCAATAGTGTAGTAACCCGTCGCTTCAACACCTTAGTGGTAGCTAGGAATGGACACCCCAGAAAGAAGGGCATGTTCCTTAATTCTTCTGGTAAACATGTTAAGAATGAGGAAATCTATAGGAAAATGGAAATCCTTGACGTTGATGATAACATCCTCAATAAAACCTTTCGTGGTGGTGACCAAACGGTATGCTGACCTCAGTGCTACTGAGGTTGGCCTAAGTTCACCTAACTTGAACTTTTCATACAGGGAAGTTGGGATTAGGTTGATGGATGCACCTAGATCCAAGAGTGCCCGATCAAAAGTGTAATCCCCAATGACACATGAAATCAAGGGGGCACCTGGATCTCTCTTTTTCTGAGGTAGGTGATGCAAGATAACTGTTCAGGGCATTTATCGTGTAAGATGAGCGCGTTGTAGTATAGCGTGAAATATGCCTCGAGCAAATAAATTAATAGAACTGGTGAGTCCCGGTTGATCACAGGGAGGCAAGAAGCACTTTTGATTTCATGCGTTTGTTCCAAATATAATTACTAAACGGCATAGACAAAATATCATAGTATATATATCAATAAGAGAGTTTGAACATGAATTGCATACATTTAACTAACAAATTCTAACATAAACATAAACTACTCATGTAGTAGAACAAGGACACCAAGGGTGGTTCGTGGTGGCCTTCTGGAGAGGTTGGGAAGAGCAGCAACGATTCGTCGGGGTGGCCCAATGAACGCTTCAAACAGAGATGCAGAGACGGAGGCAGAGAAGATGGGAAGAAGGGAGAGAAGTTGTAGGAGGAAGAAGAAGAAAATATGGAATGGTTTTCAAAGGGGACCCTTAGACCTCTTTTTATAGCTTTTGTGAAGGGCATTTAGGGCATTGGAGACCTTAATTCCGTGCAAAGGCTCCAGATTAATCAGATCCGTTGATCGGGAGATCATTGGTTCTGATTAAGCCTTCCAAATCCTTCTTCCATTCACGATTTGATCTGGTGCTGACACGTGGTGCATTGTGTCTCCTTGGATTTGCATCTGATGACCTCCACTCGCCCGTCACTAGTCACTTCGTCCGCACACCCACCGCTCCGCGCTTAAATGCACCTCAAATCCTAAGCTTTATCAGTCGTCCGATCTCTTGATCAGATGGCTTAAAGAGTGTACGCAATGCTCGGTCAACTCCTAAGGTGCGCGTCTTCATCTGACGCTCTTGCGCCTGCCATGCGTCCGCGGTTCCACCGCCCGATGAAGATCTTGCAGTCAATTGCACCTGCGCTCGCCGCTCTTCCTGATTTCACACCGGGCGCTCCTGGAACCCATGTTGGTTGCTTAGGCGCGAAGGCGCTAACCAATGCACTACAGATCACTTTGCATCTTCTTTCCAAATCTTTGCACCATCGTTCTCAGCCGTTGGATGGATATCCAATAGTCGAGATCACGTCCTTATTTGATGAAGTGGCTGGAGGCCGGTGGCATGGATGCATCGCGGCCATTGGATGACAATCCAATGGCCCACGTCTTTCCTTCCAGATTGGGGCGCAGTAAGGAGCGGCTGCGATGGTGCCATGTGGTGCCATCATGGCCTTCTATCTTCTTATATCTGATGATGTAGGCCTCTGATTGAGTTGATTTCTGCATCGTTGGATTGTGAACATCGATTCGGATCCATCCATGCAGTTGGATTTGTCATCTAAGGGTCAAATATTATTCAATTTGCCCCTTGGCTCCTGCTTCTTCTGTGGACTCCCTAGGGTGCTATGGGAGTTTGATTGATGTGATCTTGGAAGCATTAGACTTCCGTCGTCCTTTTAAATAGATCCATAAGGTTGGATCGGTCACCTGCAGTCCTGGATTGCCTACAATTATTAATATCTCTCAAATAGCACATTATTATGTATAAAACATATAAATCATCTAGGATGCAAAGTAGGATGTGTATGCATGAAGAATGCCCATGTTAAGCTAGGTTCTACCTTAATTCAGGCGAATTAGGACCTATGATTGCTACACAATCAATACATAACTAGCCTACTCAGAGAATATCACCTTCCTCGAGGTAGGTTCTTTGGACTTACACTTTTGACTGCATAGATCTTTCAAGAACTTAGCATAAGCCGGGATATGCTTAATAGCATCGAGGAGCGGGATATTGATCTCTACACTCTTGAATATATTCAGGAGCTCATCATTGCTGTCTATTGGTTTCTTCTTCCTGGATTTCAATAAGGCATCAGGGAATGGGATGTGGGTAGGATCATTAGTTTCAGGTTTCCAAGCCTTATTCTCTTCTTTAGCTTATTCCATTTCTTCCTCAGGCTCACCAGGGTTTTGTTTGCTAGATGAAGGTAATTCTAGGTGCTGGGTTTGCCTTCCACTCCTTAAGGTAATAGAATTTGCAGATGCATATGGTTCGAGTCTTGGGGAGGGATAGGAAAGATTGGAGGGCCTTGACTAGCTAGATATCCAGGAATAGAAGAGAAAGGACCATACTCAACTACCTGAGCATGTGCATGTGGGCCCCTCTGATTCCTATACCCTTGAGCTCTATTGCCCTGATTTTGTACATTTTGCGAGTTGGGTACAGGATGAGATGGTAAAGATCCAGGTTGTCGAGTATTAGTAATGAGCTCGGATGGCAAGTTATTCAGCGATGTTTTCATTTGCTACATAAGCTGGAGCATGGATCCTTGCATCTCTACCATCTACCGATTCAGATCAGCTTGCACTGTGGGTTGTTGGGCATTCCAAGTTGGCTGATTGACCTAGCTTGGGGTAGCTGGGTGTATACATGACCCTGACCCATTGGTCTTTGAGGTGCATAATTGCTGGGTCGCATTTGGGTTTGCTACCCCTAGTTTTTCCAAGAGTAGGTAGGGTGGTTCCTCCAACTTGAGTTATAAGTGTTAGAATATGGGTTGGATCTAACATTCTCCTATACAGCATACACATCCTCATAGGGTGAGGATGGCAAGAAGGAAGAAGAATCAGAGAAACTGGGATCAAAGGCCCCAGTTTAGAACTCGTAGGGTTCCGAGAAGTGCTGGCTCATAGGTTGAGCCATCTCAAGTTGATTTACAAACTCCTATCCTGTGGGAGCTCTTGAAGAATAGAATTCCAAATTCTGGGATTGAGTGGATATAAAAGTGTTTCCAAAATTTCCAACCATCCACTCCTCCATCCTTTTAGCAACCTGGTCCACCTTATCAAGTTTATTACAAATCAATTTCATATCAGATGAATGACAGTCATGGATCTCATTAACATTTGATCTAGGTTGTTGGGATTGGTTGAAGGTTTCCATGGAGGCATGATTTATCGAATTCTCACTCATTTCCTTGAACAAGTCATATGCACTGTTTGCATCCTTGTTGAGGAAATTGCTTCCGCAAGAAGCGTCCATGTGATTACGGGGTGAATCCATCAACCTGTGATAGAAATCTGCACAAGTTGTCATTTCGGCACCTCGTGGTGTGGACACTTCTGTAGTAGATATATCCTGGAATTGCTCCCAAGCACCATGAAGAGGTTCCCCTAGCTGTTGGACGAAAGTAGTAATTGCCCGCCGTAGAGCATTGGTATGCCTAACAAGAAAGAACTTCTTCAAGAAGGCTGATTTAATATCATTCCATGTATCTATTGACCTCCCAACCTTTCTATACTAATGTGTGGTCTTATCCCTGAGAGAGTGGGGGAAAAGCTCATGATCATCTGCTCCTCGTCAACATTTCGCACTTTAGTGGTCTGGACCAAAGTGGTCAAGTCCAAATGTTAAAATGTGTCCTCGGAGCCAAGCCCAAGAAAATGTTTGATTAAGATTAATACATGGGGCTTGATTTCTATGTCTCTGGCAGGAATCAGAACACCGGGATGTTTTCCAAAATTTGAAGGATCATAAAAATCCTTTGATAAGCAAGAAAATCGTTGCGAAAAGTTTTGAGTTTGGAAAACCCAAGTCCTTGCAAGTTTGCAAGAAAATCTGCTACCAAATAATATTATAACTGAAACTCTGGTGAGTCTTGGGTTGAAAATAGGGAGGTTACATCGATTCTAAATCTGCAATTATTTTTTTGTAATTTTTTTATAAAAGAAACATTCATAATGGCTATCAATAGCTAATCTACTTACAGTATAAACAAGAGAGAGAAAGAGAGAGAGAGAGAAAATAACTTTATAACTAAGATAATATCAATTACAACTATTTGCTACAACTACAACGCTAAAAATCTACTCTAGAAAGCAATAAAAAGATAGGGAGTGAGAGATTATCCTCCTCGACGAATGCTTAGAGGATGAGCTGGACGGATGACGCCTGGAAGAAGGAGAGCAAATTTGGAAGAATCGGGGATGAGGCAAGGCGTCGACGTCATGAGATCCACTTTCGGAATGGGGTCGAGGGACGGCTGGCGAGAGCTCCATGAAAGGGGGTGAGAAGTGGAAAATTTTGATTTTTAACTCTAGCGGAGCTTCTTGTAGCTTAGGTGCACTAGAGTGAGCATGAGAACGTTGTTCTTAGCTCTTTGGGAGGTTGAGAGATAAAGGAAGGGATTATTTGATGAATGGGTATGAGGTCTCTTTTATAGTTGAAGATGTGGGGGCAAAAGAGGCACTTTTAGTACAAGTCTTTAAACTTTTAATACAGGTCTTTAGTGACGGATAAGTGTGTTGCTATAGTCGTACATTGCTGAAGCCGCACGTGGGATCTTGACCGTGCATCGCTGATCCAAGCACCTACATTGCGCCATGTCACCATCACCTCTTTAGCCATTTACATGCACGCACCTCGAGCGATCTCAACCATCCGATCGTACGATTAGACGGCTTAAATGCTGCGAGCACTTCCTCTTCAGCCATTGTGCGCACACGCGTATGATGGCACGTCATTGCAAGCGTGCAGCGCATTCGTTCATCCGGCGCACGAGAGTGCACCACGTGTCACCGTTGCTGCCGCTTGATCCAGCATCCATGGCTAAATTTCGTAGCAACCTTTCG
Source organism: Thalassia testudinum (assembly GCA_037157565.1). NCBI lineage: Eukaryota > Viridiplantae > Streptophyta > Magnoliopsida > Alismatales > Hydrocharitaceae > Thalassia > Thalassia testudinum. The sequence goes on along the minus strand of JAZHRO010000039.1, from coordinate 96,145,211 downwards.
CGCTCTTGATTTGAGTCGACGCGGGGCTCGAACTTGCATTGCTCTTTAGCGAATGCAGTGTGCAACCACTGCGCTATGAACATTGATTGTTGTGCTTTTGGTTTTATGGTCATCGCGCTCTCAGCCGTTGGATGAGAATCCAACGGCTGAGATCACATGTGCCTTGGCCTTCAAAGAGTGGAAGTGCCAGGTTTGGAGCGACGTGGCTAGATTTGGGTCATTGGATGGCGATTCAACGGCTCAGATCAATGGTTACGGCTAAGAAGTGCGGACGGCTGATTTAGAAGGCTATGATTGTGCCACGTGGTGCCATCATAGCTGTCCATCTTCCTTTACTTTTAGGGGATGCCATGGATGTCGGATTGGATCAATTTTCACGTCGTTGAGTTGCAATCGTCGATCTGGACCCATCTGTGCAGTTGGATTCTTCATCTGAGGTCTGGATTTTTGCAACCTTGCCCCTAATCATAAAACGAGATGAATTACTATACAATTTGTACAAATTAACCTAAATGCATGATGATGCATGTTATGCAATATTTATAATGCATGATGCTTCTATGACATTACGAATATGCATAAATTGACATTTTAAGCCAATTAAATGTGCGCACATCATCCTTTAAGGATAAAACACCTTGAGAATTCATACGCAGGAACCATTCTTGCATCTGCTACAATTGTTCCAGTTGCCTCTGAATTAACTCTTGTTGGTTGAGAGGTCGAGGAGGTGGTTGTGGGTCAACCATGGGATCTGCTTGGCTAAAACTCAACCTACGCCTACTTGAATGGTTTAACGGTCCTTTCAGTTGGGGGTTCAATGGCCTCCTTCCATGCATACACAGGAAGGAAGTCGGAAGGACGGGAAAATGGAGCTCTGTAACATCAAAATATAGGCTTGTCCTTAAGTTGGGTAGCCTAAGGACCTATGCTCCAAGGTACACTCTAACCACAACACAAATTTTGTGTTGTCCTTAATCCAGAAGCTGGTTAAGTTGGGCCGATGAAGTAGGGGGAGTGTGTCCCGAAGGCTACTAATTATGCCAAACCCCTATTACTTAAGTTGTTTGACAATTAGGCCCCCCAACTTTGCACCTTTTGAAAAAAGTAGACATCATAAATTCTAGTTATGGTTCGAAGGTGTACCCTAAAATGAACTCGATGAATCCTAGGGCGAATGTCTACTGAATTTTAAGTTAAGGCCTGGGATAATAATGCTTTTGAAATATGATGGGCCCTTAAAATGGGTTGTGCCTGTAATGATTGATCAAATATGTGTGTGTGTGTGAACAACCAGGGATTTCAAGCAAGATTATTTAGGATGAGGTGAATTTTAAGGTTCAAGTCTTACTTAGTGGTCATGCATTTCTCAACACAGTTAATTAAGGTTATTAGTCTTAATTAATTGTGTAAAGTATATGCTTAGGTTAACTCGCTTAATTAATTTGTCATTGTTAATTGTAATAAAGGAGCTAGTTAACCTAACATTTTAGAGTTGTTCTTTTTAACTGGTTGACTCCAGATCGTTTACTGGGAGACATATTAGCATATTTTTTCACCATTTTTATTCTAAGCTACTTTTATTATTAATTACTTATGTTAATTACTACTATACTTAGTCATTTACTAACTAATTACTATTACTTAATTAATAGCTTATATTACTTTATACTTTAAGTTACCATACTACTATATACTTAACTAAGCTACTTTACTTAATTAGTGGTTTAATTAACTAATAATTACTACATATGTTAACCACATGAACAATTGCATAAAATTTGAACAATTAAACTTGGTAATCATTTCATAGATGAAAAAAATATACATTAAGAATGATATTACAATTGAAAACAAGAAAAGAATTACAACAAAATGTTATTACAAGTATATAAATAGGCATTTAAAAATAATTTATTACAACTAATTACAAAATGCCTTTCTCTTTCCTTCATCAATACTTAACCAATTTACCTTCCTCTCTTCAGCCTTCAGTCTATCATTCTCAACACTTAGCAAAATTTTTAAGCCCATTCTTCTCTCTCACTTAGCAAAATTTAGTTATTTAGTGGGCAGGCTCGGTCCGTTCGTAGGTTCAACAGCCCTAATGGGCCAGACCAATCACTACTAGCAACTTGGCCCTAGTTATTTTTAAGTCTAATTGGGTATAGTTTTGTGCCAAACTAAGCCCACGATATAACATGGCTCCCAACTCACAGACGTGCCCACAGACACGCACACGCCCAACCTATATGCCATAAGATGCGCCCTGTGCTGACGACCAATTCGGCAGTGAGCGCAAATCATTTTATAGGTGTGCCGGTGTCCACCATTCCACAATGTAGGGCTATCTTTGCTTCTTCAGTGCGAAGCAACTCTAGGTAGAACCTTCATCGGCTGATTACATGAAGCCCAGAGCTCCAAATCGAGCAAGTAGTAGCTCGATGAAAAGCTCTAGAGGTTCTTTTTCGATTGAAAGAACCAATGTGAGGAATGGATCACAGTTGATCCGTACAATCGATGGATGAACATGGTGCATTCAGCATGTGTTTTATGTGCTGTATAGGATGTAATCAGGTCGATTGACCTACAAATCTCAGTTAGTCCTCTTAATTGAGGATTCATATAACTTCAGAGAGACATTCTGCATATGTTGGAAGAAGAACAGAGGTCTGAGGAGCTGAAGAAGCTCCAAAAGCTTTTTAGTTTCAAGCTCGAAAACATAAAACTCTGATTTAAGAGTGAAATATCCCAACAGGTAGAATTTAGCAACATGAATTGATTTAAATTGATTCAGAAGGTGAAACACAACTATTCTGGGCTAAAATTGGATTGAAATTTCACCAAAAAGCCTATGAACAGCTTCAAGTTTCAGAGGTAATCCAAATTGTACAGAATATGAAATCCTTCTTAAATCTCAATAAGAATCACTCAAATTAGTTCCAAAGGATTCTCATACACATCAGGAACTCAAATAACCCATTAATACTAAGATTCAACCTCTAAGTTCCCATAATTGAGTTAGAGGTGACCTCAAGGGCCTAAAAGTTGACTTTCCAAATTAGAGAATTCTATATCAAATGAAAGGCTTGATTAGACTATTTCCAACATGAGGAATTGATTGAGCACATCAAAACATAGTTTTGAGCACTATTTAGATGTCTCCGAGCTCATCGTCGGAGATGCGATCGGAATTTGATCGTTAAAAGAATCCAAAAGTTGTTAGACTCAATTAAAGCCTAGAATACATTCTTGAAGGTTTTCTTATGCTTTAGGATCCATTTCCAGGAAAGAATAAGTCTCCTTAGCTCTCCTAGATTTGAGGAAGACGATGATGCTCATGAAGAAAGAATCATTAAAGCTTAATTCCAATTAGTGTTTTATGATCCTAAGATCACATAGAATCAATCTGGAGCTTCACAAGAAGTTTCGAACTATGTAGCTTCCAATCAAGGTTGCTGGAGCTCCGGTGAAGGCTGAAGTTCATAGTCGAAGAGCAAATCTCCATGAAACAGACTGAAGAAGGTCTTAAAATGTTCCTGAGCTTGTAACAAACCTCAAGAACCTTTCAATTGATGCAATTGATGATTTAACACAAGGATTCATCAAAGAATTCATAAAATAAATGTCTTGAGTTCGAACAAACTCAAGAAGTGATTTTCCACTCAATTGAGTGAGGGAAATCACTCAGGAGGATGAGGAGAAGGTGTATGTGTGTTGAATTAGGTGGATAGACTCTTTTGAACCACCATGGATAGCAAGCTCAGAAGTTGAGTGTAATTTAGGCGTTTTGCATATAATGCGTAATTGATCAATGGGGCCCTTAAGTGATGAAGAAGCGATGTAGGGCCTTAATTAAGTGTGCTAAGTGCTTTGAGACCTCCGCCATAGACAGCGGAGGTGTTAGGTGCATGTGAGGTGGATTAGGCATTTAGATGATCAAATTAGTGATTGAGAAGGTGGAAGATGATCGTGAGAGAGTGAAGAAGGTGATCATGTGGTGGAAATCATGAAACAAAGTCCAACAAGGTCAGAAGTGACCTCACCGGAGACGGAGAAGAGGAAGGAAGATTGAGCTAATTACATCTACTCCTACGATTACTTAATTACTAGCTGATGGTAACACCATCATTAGCCATAACTAGCTTTAATAATCAAAATCAAGAGACAAATGCTCTTGAATAGTCGCCTGAAAGTAGTAATTTCATTCAAACCCATTTTGAGAAGAAAACATTAAAATAGGATTAAATGTGCAATTTTAACATCACATCATAAATGAAAAGTAACCACGGGGTCACCCAAGGGTTAATTGAAGGTCAAACGAGCATTAAAGTCCAATAAGTGGGTCCACACAGACAGAAATAAGGTTTCACACATTCAGAGAACCAAAACAAAATACAAAACACTAATTTCAGACCTGCTTAAATTAAAGAGGTCTTGGTCAGAATAAAATTCATCTAAACTCATAAAATTCATAGAAAAATATTCTAAGAGGTTTGATACCCCTTAGTTTGCTCATCAAACCCATTTTGACCTTGGACAAAGCTTTAGACAGGATTTTACCCTAATTTAGGCTTCTGTGCAAATTGCCCAGTAAAACATGGTCAAAACTGAAATCCAACTTTACCATTAGATTCCTTAGGTCCAAATTAGGTTGGTACCAAAATTTGGGCCCAATCAATGTCCATCTTGACCTAGTTTGCACTTCAGTCCCTAAAACCCCTATTTCTTATGCTTAGACCCCTAACTTTCGAAATTCCTTTCAAACAGATCCCTAACTTCTTCATATTCTTCACAAAAATACCCCTAATGCCTTTGATAGGTCAACCAACCTATAGACGTGCTTTGATCAGCTCAAATCCTCATAAAATCACTTCCAAATCCTACCAAATTTGGTGGGATTGAGTTCACATATTGGAGATTCATGTGAACGCAATTCTTGACGTTGATTCATGGTTGAAAGCTCATGTGAACCCACGTAATTCGTGGAATTCTTTGTTTCCAAATCACAATCCAATCAGGTTCCTTTCCTGATTTTGAGCTCAGAATTGAGCTCTATAAAGGTCCCTCTTGCTCAGGCCATCCTCTTTAGCTAAGTTTATGCTGGAATTCCCCCTCTTCCCTCCTCTCCGGCTACGAACTCCACCAGCTCCAGTGACCTTCTCAACCCCTCTCTTCAGGACCTCCGACGAACAAATTGGGTGTCCTCCTTTGATCCTCATCTTCTTCTGCTCCTCACTGTACTTGGTAGGAGCTCTATCCTCCATCGTTGTTGTTGCTTCTCATCATTGGAGACTTCATCGTCCACGACGTCGGTGAAGAAGCCACTGTGGATTTCCTCCCCCTTTTGTCTAGTGAAGTAGTTCACTCCCTCCCTCTATCTCCCTAAGTTAGTTCTAGCCCCTTAACACCTCGATTCAATCACCGTAACACCTTCTCCCCCTCTGTCTTCTCCACGGCCGGTGACGCCTTCGGCGAAGCTGCATCACCGCTACATGCCTCGACTTCACTAATGAAAGCCCAAACTTTATTAGGTTTCCATCCACCAAAACCCCCCGACGAATGAACCCACCACCAGACTCCATCGCCGACTTCGTTCGGCCGCTACACGCCTCCGCTCATAGAAATAACACCACCATCTCCTTCGCCACTCCACGGTGAAGCTTTTAAGCTCTTTAATCAGGGCTTTTAGTCCATATTCGTTCTTACAGGTGTCCGTTGTCGCCGGTCATCATCTCCATTGCTGTCAGCCACCGTCTGGCCATCAACAACCAAGACTTAGCTCTCTTTGCGCGTGGACCTCTTCCACGCACTTGGTTGCAGCTCCAATTTGAAGAAGCAACAACATGAGCAATTGGAATTAAAAAGGAGCATGACCTGCTACAAATGAGAGAAGAGAGTAGGATTTAGTACCACATAGGGCGTGGATGAATTCTTCTCCGTGCATAAATTGATTTTCTACCATTGCTTTATCGCCTCTTCACCGGGGTGAGGTCCCCGCACCATACCCTTTACTCACTCCTCACCCGCAATTCATTGCCCGCGAGTCTAGACCCTACCCATATCCGATTACCTGCCTATATACCCAATTACTCGATCTGAAGGAGGAAGGAACATTCGAGGAGGGTGGGGACCGGTTTGCCTCGGTATGCATGCAATGTGCCAAACACTTGGCTATTCTGAGATGGCTATATGTTGAAGCCTTGTACTAAGGCTTAACCCTTGAGGTCCCTAAGGCCTTGTGTTGAGGATTGGTGACTTTAAGTTGTCTGGATTACTTGGTTGATGTCTAATACTGTGCAATTATTTGAGATTGGTATTGGCATGGAATTAGGAGATTAGTGGTTCAAAGATAACTCTTGGAATATCTGGCTTATTTGATTACATTGAGCATGCGCTTAAACATGGGGATTTAAGTGGTGATCTAAATCACCATTGTTTTGCACTCTTCTATCTTTTTACCCCTCTATTTCTTGAGATACATTGGTTTATCATTGAATATATTTTTGAGTAGATTATTCATTGAATATCTTTAATTGTTATTCATTGATTGCGCTCATTATTTTTGAATGCGATTAGTGTTGTGAATTCCATATTTACTCCCTGTGAACGACCTCGGACTCACATCGATTTCGAGTTTATAAATTTAAGTGTTTGTTGCATTTTTGTTGAGTGTACTACAATGTGCATCTTTTAACACTCGACGAATCCCTACCAACACTAGCTAAAAATTATGCCTAAGCATCTAATCTACTTACCTGATGAACGAGGTGAGGGGTCTCACCGTTGGTAGGGTAGGAACGGGATTGAAATCAGACGAGGTGAGAAAGAAAACTCTGATCGATCGAAGCAGGAGAATCCAAAGCTGTGGCACACTCCAACACTGTTGGTAGGGCGAAGAAGAGGAAGAGGGGGTGAGAGAGGCAATGCTCCTCAACGGTAGCGCTCGAGAATGTGAGGATGAAGACATCGGAGCTTGGATGAAAACCTACTGAACAACCTCAGTTTTAGTAGGGAGTTGCTTACCTAGATCGGAGGAGTGGAGGACTATTTATAGGTGATGGCGGATGTGTAGGGGGATGAATCTGAACGGATTCGTGACTAGGTTGACAGGAACCACTGGCATCGTCTCCGACATCGAAGATCTTAGTCACCTAGGAAAAATAGGTTTTAATGATCATTCGAAATGATGGATGAAAAGGTGGAGGTAAGCAGAGCTTGTACATGAGCTCTGAAGGTCATTCATCGTAGGATAGGCAGTGATTGTGAGGTGAGGACACTGGATGTCATTGACCGTTCAAAACGAAGGAGAAGAAGGGATGTGTACGCAAGGATGTAAATGCAACTAGTGAAGGACCTGATCATAATAAAAAGGATTCGATTGAAATGTAAATTAAGGGCATAAATATAAACCATGAGTTTTAAAGCTTATTTTAATTTATTTATTTTTCAACTTTTTATATATAATTATAAATAATGTAAATAACACATTTGTGCCTTGAAATTATATTTTTTCCCATTTTAGCTATATTTATTAAAGTGGTTAACTTAAGTAGTTAAGTTAATTAATAACTTAGGTCATTAATTAGTATAACTTATATTAAATACTTTATATAGCTAAATAATATTGATTTGAGTCCTATTTACTAATTAAACTTATATTAACATTAACTATACCTTAATTAAGTTATTTTAACACATTTTCTAGGTCCATACTATTTTACTTATATATTATAATTAACCCTGCATTTATGGTATTCTTTGATAATTAGCTAGGGAAACTAACTAATTAGTGTTAATTAGGAGCCATAATGAGCCTCTCATCACCTAGTAGCTTTTATGGTTTAAATTTAGGTTGATTCAAATAAGTTTAGCAGGCACACCAAATCTTGAAATCATTGATAATGACATATTCCTTTAAAATTCAAAATAATGGTGAGTACCTGTATTTGACCTAAAAATTTAACCATAAGGGGCAAGTTACTGGATGAATGAATTTTATAATTAAGTGATGCAGCCCAAACAGCTCAAACAATTAACCCTAATGTACCACTAATTAAGGCACACAGAAGTGTTTAACCTAGTGTGATTTCTAGGTTATGCGCCTCAAGTGGGTGCATATAGTGTGTATTTTTGGATTACGTTCCACAATCAGATTAGGATATTTTTTATAAATAAAAGAAATCTACAGAGTCGACAAAATAATTCAGACATGAATCCATCGAGCCAAAATGATAAGTGAGAAATTCATGTGAGAAAAAATGATTTAGTGTCGTTGCATTATAGAAAATTTACTATCAAATAATTTAATCGAAACTCTGGTGAGTCTCAGGTTGAACATGGGGATGCTTCGTTCGATTTTTGAAATCCGCGTTGATTTTTTTTTTGGTGATTTTTTTATTTCTTTTATGCAGAGGGGTGAGGTGAGTGGAGGTGACAAACATGACAAATAAATCTAACTTAGGGTTTATGTGAACACCTAAGTGGATTTGGAACTTAGATATTAATGTGGTGAAGCGAAATCTAGTGGGTGGGAAATGGGGGAAAACTTACAGAATCTTCAAACTGCACTTTTCTCCAATCTACTGCTTTCGCCTGCATCAGATGATTATCTGCAATCACAATAAATTGAAGAAAAGTGAGATGAAAGTCGAGTTAGTGCGGAAAATGAAGTAAAATTCAAAGACCATTGCTTCCCTAGCAATGGCACGAAAATGATAAGCGAAAAATTCATGTGAGCAAAAATAATTTAAGGTCATTGCTTTGTAGAAAATCCACTATCAAATAATTTAACCAAAACTTTGGTGAGTCCTGGGTCGAATATGGGGAGGTTTCAATCGATTTTTGAAATCTGCATTAATTTATTTATTTTTGGTGATTTTTTTTCTTTTGGAATTTTGTTTGTATTTTCTATCTAGCAAGAAATTGGGTCATAATATTTCTAACTACTATATTCTATTATACTTGTAGAAAGATAAAGAGAGAGAAACTACTTCTATATAAATCTAATCAAATGTTTATTACAAACTATTTGCTATAGAACTACTGTAGGAAATTGAAATCTAAATTAGAAAGAAATAAAGAGATAGGGGAAGAGAAGTTATTCTCCTCAACGGCTGCTTGGAGGACAAGCTGGTCGAACAACTCTTGGAAGATGAGGAATGGAGACGGAGGACGAAGCTGGATGAATTGGGGATGAGGTAGGACATTGTCGTCATGGGACCCACTACTGGAACAGGGAGAGAGATGATAGTTGGCAGGAGCTCTGTGAAGGGGATGAAAAGCAGGGATTACAAAATTTATCTTTTATATCTAGGGAGTAACTCATAGCTTGGGAGCACTAAAACGAGCTTGAGAACACTTATTCTTAGCACTTAGGGAGGGGAGAAGAGAAGGAAGGGATGAAGAACATGAAGGGGATGAAGGGGCCCTTTTATAGTGGTGCAAAAGGTGAAATTTGGTCATGGATTTAATCTCTATGGGTTTAATGTCGTATGCATCCGTTGGTAAAGGAAAATGTAGTCGTTTGCATGAAAAGGGAGAGTCCTTGGATCTTGATCGCACATCGACAGATCACGCAGCTACTAATCGGGCGAAGATCACCTCACATCATGCTTCAGCCATTTCAGATCGTGCACAGATGAACGGTTGAGATCTCGAATGAACGGCTTAACTGCATCTCCACATACTGCATGTCAGATCACACGTGGGATCTCGTGTGATAGCGTATGTATGAGCATCTCATGAATCCAGCATGCCACATGTCGAAGTTGACACCGTTCGATGAGGATCTGACAACCCAATTTAGGGTGCACCCCTACGTAGTGAATTAAAGAGGTGCGCAAGGTTTCGAACTCGCGACCTCCCTTAGAGATAAGGTGCTCCACCACTATGCCAAGGCTCCTTCTTTGTCAAAAATACAACCCCATGATGGGGCGATGTGATCGTTCCATGGCTGTTGGATTTTGATCCAACTACCCTGATTGCATAAGGACCTCCCCTTTGGATGTGAAGGCAATGCTCTTGGCTCTTCTCAACCATTGGATGCAAATCCAATAGCTGAGATTGGCTGCTCGCTGAAGAGGGAAGGCTGTGGGTGTGGCTGGGTGTCCATGGAAGGTTGTGATGGCGCCACATGACGCCATCATAGCCGTTGATCTTCAATTGCTTGCAGAGGATGCTACGAGTATTTGATTGGATCGATTTTCAAGCCATTGGGCTACGATCGTCAATTCGGATCCATCCGTATGGTTGAATTGTTCATCTGAAGACCTAAAATATATCGCTCTGTGCCCTAGTGATTAAAATAGAAGAATTAGTATACATGTTATACAATTACTCAAAATGCATGATGATGCATGTTATGGAATATTTACAATGTTAAATGCAATTGTAAGCTTATGAACCTACATAAATAAGCATTTAAGCTAGATAGATGTGTTTGCATCAGAGAATAGAGCACGACTGTGGTGAGAGCTAGGTCCACTTGTTTCTAAGGGATCTTGTTTGGAGGAGGGTTGTCGTGTGTGTGGCTAATGGGATGAGGACGCGTGTAGGGCTGTTAGTCCTCGAAGGAGAGGAGGCTGAGGGAGGAGGAACATGAGGAGAGGTGAGAGGGTTGGAGAATAGGAGGCCTGATGGGAACACCATCATGAGCCCTGACTAGCTCATTTTGGCCTAAAAAAGAGAATAGAAGCTCCTACATAACCAAGTGAAGGGCCTAACTCAAGGAATAACTAGTTTGAAAGAAAAGTAAGAGACAAAGGGTAAAACTATAATTTTACCATTGCAGTACAACAATAGGATTTCTCAGGGGTTAAACAAGGGTCAATTAGTCTTAAAAAGATTAAAAGTGGGTTGGTTCAATCAGAAAAGGGTTAATGTGAGATCTGTGAATTAAATGACTTCTTGTAATCCTAAAATAGACCCACTTAATTTAACAAGGTTCTGGTAGGAATAAAATTCAACTAAACACTCTAAAATTCATTAAAAAATATCCTCTAGGGTTTAGAACCTTCAATTTATCCTTTAAAACCTATTTTGACCTAAATAGGGGTCCTAGTCAAACATTTGCCCTAAATTGGGTCTTTGTGCAAAATGACTAGTTAAACGCGGTCAAACCTAAAATCCAACTTCACCATTGGATTCCTTGGATCCAAATTAGTTTTATACTAAAATTTGGACCTAAGGGGAGTTCACCTTACCTATTTTGCAAAATAATCCAACCCAATTACATTTATGCCCCTAGCTTTTGAAAATCCTTGCAGATACCCCCTATCTTCCTCATCGTTCTTTGCAATTGGGTCCCTCCACCATTACAGCAGAGGAATCCTACTCTGGTGAGGATTCAAGAGGGATATCTCCTTGATTCCTCAGAGAATCCTTCTCAAATTTGAAAGGGAGATTCTCTGAGGAATTCCCAATCGTGTGAACCAAATCTCAAGCTCTGATTGCCATCCAATCTCTCATGAGAATGCATGAGAGATTTGGGTATCTCTCGACCTTCTAGGTCCGGTGAGGTTGCCGTGCTTGGAAGCTTGCCTTCCAAGCACAAGGCCCTCTGCCTGCGACTACAAAAGAGGCCCCAGATCCCCCCGGTGAATTCAACCTTATTTTGGCCTAAGATTCCCTTAAAATTCCTCCTTTCCTCTGGCCAAAAAGCCTGTCAAGCTCCGGTGACTCCTCCTTCCTCTCCTCGTCGCTCTGCCACCACACCAGTGGCAGAGTTACCTCCTCCTCCTTCCGCGTCGTGCCATACCTGTGCCCGTGCCTATCTCCCTATCGTCGTCGCTGCCTCTCTATCTTAAGGTCTTTGTCTCCAGCGATGGCATATAGGCGTCATCTGCCCCTCTGCTCCCCCTTCGTCCAACCACTCACAGATAAGTTTCCTTCTCCTACTCTTTCTTTTCCCCTTATCAATTTCTACTTTCACACCCCGACAACCACAGACCACCACCACCTTCTCCACCTCCGGCAGACCACTGGCGAGGTGCATCCACCACTCCACGCACCCACACGCCTTGCCAACTACCTCGGAAGCATCGCCTCATCCCACTCATCATCTTCCCCCTCTCCGTTAACTGCCACAACCTCCATTCACTCCCCTCGAACACACCCAACTCCATGTCCACAGAATGACCTAGGCATGCATTCCCAGGCAGTGCTGCACCACACCAGCACTCGAGCCACCTTTACCGTGTCACGACAAAGCTTTTTGAGTGATTTGACAGGGTTGTGAGGCCGTATTCGTGTTGACAGGTACAAGGCCCTATCCGCCATTGAAGCAAGCTTGCAGAAGCTTGCTACCTTCGCAGCAGCCTCCAAGTGCCAGGAAACCAAGTCTCAGGTGTGCGATTCCTCTTTACAAACCAGGTTAGCCCCTCAATTGAAGGCCCAAGCGTCTGTAGCTTTAGCAATCAGAAGAAAACCTGCTACGGGTGTGCGCAAGAAGCGGGTGGGACATTTAGTCCCACCTCGGAAACTTTGGAGCGAGCGGCGTGGGATAAATTGAAAAAGTGTCAGGGGCTTATCGCCTCCTAACATGGGGTGAGGTCCCACTCGCCCACTCATGCCTCATCTGCGACCCCACGCTACGTGGACCTGGTATCTGACCTGACTACCCATGCACTCCTCGCCCACTACACACGTCAGTGGGCCTGGTCACGGGTGAGCTGACCCGACTCGTATACCCAAGCAGGCTCTAGGAGAGCAAGCCTAAGAGAGAAGAAAGAGAGGAGAGTCTGCGGGGAGGGTAGGGGTTAGGTTTTACTCCCCCGGAGGGTGAAGCCAAGGAAGAAGAGGAAGAAAGAAGCCTCAGCAGCGGCTAAGAGGTGAAGTCACCAAGGAAGAAGGAAGAAGGAAGGAGAGGGAAGCTTTAGCAAGCAAAGCAAAGGAAGAAGAAGGCTCGAAGCAAAGAAAGAGAAATCAGAAAAAATGAGAACCCAAGCTTCAACAAGAAGAGGAAAGGAAGAAGAAGAGTAGAAGAAGAAAGAAAGAGAAGCTAAGGCCTGTAATCAGAGAGATAGAAGAAGAGACGAATCAGAAGAATCAGAGAAAGAAGAAAGAAGAAGAAGAGAAAGCCCAAGCCAGAAGCAAAGAAGAAAGAATTATCTGATTTTTACGTCTATCTTCATATTTTTTGAGCTTCTATATACATTGAAACCCTTTTTATTGCTTCATAATTTGATTGATTATTACGTTTTTATCAAGTTGAAAGTTGTGTTCTTAGTTTTCGAATCTCTATTTGCTCCCTGTGTTCAACCTCGGATTCATATTTTTTGAGTAATAAACTTTCCTTTGTTTTTGAAGCGATTTTAACTATACTGCGACGCATTTATTTTACAAACCCGATTTCGCTTTCGATGAACATTTTGGCGCCATTGCCAGGGAGCAATGGGCAATTTAGAAACTTTGATCACAACTTCTGATTCAATACTAACTTGATCTATTTCTTCTGTTGTGATTGTTTCAGGGGAAGAAAAGAAGATAGCCACACAACAACCACACCAGGAGTAGGTACTTTCTTATTAGCCCTCTCTCTTAATCCTCTCAATTCTGAAAAGGAAAACAAAGGGAAAATCAATTTAGGGCTACCTGTTTTCCATATCTAGTAATTCACCAAAGTTGCCTGATTTTAATTTCTACACATTTTGAATTGTGTATTCATTTAAGGTAATTAGGGCTAGCACCTTCTTGATTGAGCCCTAGATACCATCCTTGTGGCAACTAAATTGGACCAAGTAGAGCCAACTTAAGGATTCCAATTTAGGGTTTTTAGAGACACATCTTCTCTAAGTAAGAATCAAAATTTTCAAAAAGAGGTGTGCCTAAGCCTTGATTGAAGAGATTTATCCAAGAGAAACCCTAAAAAAATCAAGCTCTTAAGTCACTTGAACCCTAAAAGAAAGGACCTAAAAGCTCTCAAAGGACAAAGAGGTGAAGTTGACCCCTTGGGTCAACCAACCTTGAAATTAGGTCACTTTTTGCACTCAAAATATCTAAAGTTCAAGTGGAACCCTAAACACCTTGATCTTGATTAAAAGTGGTAGACTTAAGAGGTCAAGGTCCCCATTCTGGTCTACCTGAAATCTCAGTGACAAGAGAGGTTGGGTGGGGGAAACCCTGTAACTCGTGGGGACGCTCTACTGTGTAGGGGTCTTTGCGGGACTCTCCCTCTCTAGTTGCCCAGGTATTTCTCAAGTGGATGGCTTTTTCTGACTAAGGGGTATCATCCACCCCGAACCTCTATAGTCATCCAAATTTTTTGGGTGTCTCGATTGGGTCCAGCACATTCTAATCTCATCTAAACCTTCGGTGCATGTTTGGTAGGAGGTCCTTAAGACCATCCTTAAGACCTCTTTTAGAAATCCACTCCCACCGAGGCCAAGCCTCGATGCCCGTGTTTGTGTAGCAACCCCACCACATAGATCTCTCCTCTGATTCATCAGAACCAAGTTCTCCTTCTTCCATCATGGCACAACCAATTGAAGAAGAGAACCTTGAACACCAACTTCAGCGCTTGAATGATCTATTCCAAAACTTTGTAAACCCATCGCAGCATCCTATGATGCGAGATCACTATAATCCCTCTGCGGTGGAAATCGAGCCTCGAGTCTAAATCCCAGCTGGAGGTCCTGATTCTGAACTCAAGCCCAACATGATTCATGCCATTCCAAAATTCTATGGGCTTAACTCTGAGGATCCCTTCCAGCACAACAAACAACTCAAACATCTGGCCCAGACCTTCGGGTCAGTGTACAAAATCGGGATATTCTGCTCATGAAGATGTTTTCCTTCTCCCTCATGGACAAGGCTGCTCATTGGTATCGGACTCAAACACGTCCGATCAACACATGGGTTGAACTCAGTCCGAATTTTTGAAAAAGTTCTTCCCTGTTGGCCGGACGAATGCCTTGCGCCACCAGATCACTCACTTCACTCAACAATCAGGAGAACCACTTCATGAGGCATGGGACCGATTCTTGGATCTCATGCGAAAGTGCCCCCATCACAGAGTTCCTAAATGGGAACAAGTCCAGTCTTTTTACCAGGGACTCCGTGAAGGCATTCGATTGTTTGTCAATGCAAACTGTGGAGGAAACATCATGGGTCAACACGAGGACCCATCAATAATGACTCCATGGGCTTATTCGACAGGATGAATGCCCGCACATCGACGAATCCTAGGGGAGCACATGAGCGCAGGGCCTGTCCACATCCGTCGACTTGGAATTGATGGCCAGTCAGTTGGACAAGGTCTCTATCATAGAGAAGAAGGTGGACGAGATGACTCGTCATCTATAGCGAGCCACCTTTGCGCAAAACTCATTTGCACAGCCACCTCTTGCTAGGGAAACTGTGCAGAACATCTATCACCGATCTTAGAGGATGGACCCATATCCACCCCCATTTGACTCCAGGATTGGAGGGACCTCCGATCCACTCTATTCTAGTTGGGGGAACTCTGAACCCTCATACTTTGATTTTCCTGAGGCTCCTCAGACCTGCGAGGACCTCAACGCCATCTAGAATGACCCATTCTCCAATACCTATAACCCTAGATGGCGGAATCATCCCAACTTCCTATGGGCGGAAAATTCTCAGAATCAAAGACCACCTTATCAACCCCGTTCACAAGCTCCTCATCCATATCAGCCGCCTCAGCCTTGGCCCAACCCCACCTATCAATCTGGGCCAAACCAAGTAGATCAAATGACTCTTATCCTTCAAACCCTGGCTGACATTCAGAACGAATGTGGCAATACAAAAGCAGCATAAGGACAAGATCACAGAGGTTCGCAATCAACTCACCCAGATGGCAAATTCCCGCCAACCTGGCACACTCCCTTCGCAACCTTTGCTGAATCCAAATAACGTGCCGACCCAGAGGCACGTTATGAACCCAAATCCAGGCCACGCCCACATGATTTATCAGGCCCCTTCTGTTCCATCACTCGGCTGGATGGAAGCTTCAACATCTTACACTGGATTTCAATAGCAACCACCTATTTTACCAACACCAAACCAAAACCAGGCAAGACTAAACTCCGTAACAACCCGTAGTGGTAAAGCAACTCAAGACCCACCTTTTCCAAACCACTCCAAGCCTGATGGTAACCCAAGCCCTAGGATAGTTATCCAGGATACCCCTATCCCAGATCAAGAACCTAGACCTATTCTAGAGGAACCAACCAAGGTTCCATTTCCTGAGGCCTTGACCAAGGGAAAGAGGATAACCAAACCTGTGGCTCTTGAGGACGATCTGGTCAAGCTCTTTGAACAGGTCCATATAAACATCTCCTTGATGGATGCAATCCGCCACGTATCGGCTTACACACGATTTCTAAAAGACGTGTGTACACCCAAGCGTAAGCCGTGAACCAAAAGTGGGAGTTCGATCGTACTGTCAAAGCAAACTAGCTCTGTAATCTTGAGCAAACTCCCACCTAAGGCTAGAGACCCAGGTACCCCCTTGATTTCATGTACTATTGCTGATACCCAACTTGACAAAGCCTTATTAGATCTATGTGCCTCCATAAACCTAATACCTACATCCCTCCTTGACCACCTTGAAGAATCTAAGCTTAAACCAACAGAGGTGACGTTGCAGTTAGTCTATTGATCCATCAAGTCACCTAAAGGAGTACTCAAGAATGTCATCGTGAGGGTACGGGATTTCTACTTCTTGGTGGATTTTATAGTCTTGGATATGGATGCACCTGAAAATCCAAGGGATACACTGAGTATACTAGGGAGACCTTTTCTGGCCACTGCTAGGGCTAATATAAACTGTGAGGAGGGCCAAATAGAACTGAAATTCGGGAACCAAACACTGAAGATTGACATTTTTAAGGCTCAACAAGGGATTAATTGCGGTGTTATAGAACAAATATGTGATATCAAAGCCATGGTTGATGAACAGTATATCGTGGAAAACTTAATTATTCTCGATCAACCACTAGAAGATCAAAACCCGCAAACAGAGGAGTTTGACCTTAATCTAGATACACCCATAACCCCTTCCCTTGCTCCTGACACACACCCTGAACTGCTCGCTGCTGCTGATAACCTCGTTTTGGAACTTAAGCCTCTTCTCAACCATCTGAAATACGTCTTTTTGGGTTCCAATCAGATGTTTCCTGTGATTATCAACTCCAGACTCACACCTGACTAGGAATCTCGTCTGATTACTGTTCTCTAGCAACATCGTAGAGCTATTGGATGGACTCTCGATGATTTAACTGGCATTAGTCCCTCTTATTGCACACATCGAATCTACATCGAAGAGGGCACATGACCTTCGCGAGAAATGTAGAGACATTTGAATCCTAATCTGCAGGAGGTCATGAAAAAGGAGATCATTAAGTGGTTAAATGCAGGGATCATCTACCTGATCTCCGACAGTCAGTGGGTGAGTCCAATCCAGGTTGTGCCTAAGAAGGCAGGACTCACAGTCATTACGACTGAAACTGGAGAGGTCATACTGACCCGTATGGCTAACTCGTTGAGAGTCTGCATTGATTATAGAAGACTCAATTCCTCCACGAAGAATGACCATTTCCCACTACTATTTATTGATCAGATCCTTGAGAAACTGGCGGGAAATAGTTTCTTTTGCTTTCTAGACGGGTACTTCGGTTATAACCAAGTGGCAATCCATCCTGAGGACCAAGAAAAGACCACCTTCACCTGCCCCTTGGGGACATACGCGTTCCGAAGGATGCCGTTCGGCCTCTGCAATGCACCCGCGACTTTTCAGCGGTGCATGCTTGCCATATTCTTAGATATGGTAGTGATTATCTAGAAGTCTTCATGGATGACTTTTCAGTATTTGGAGCATCATTTGACGATTGCCTCCTGCACTTGGTCCCAATCCTCAGGTGGTGCATTGAAGTGAATCTGGTTCTTTCCTGGGAAAAGAGCCATTTCATGGTGCCTGAAGGAATTATCCTGGGACATATGATTTTTGAGAAAGGCATCCAAGTCGATCGAGCCAAGATGAACTTGATTTCCAAACTCCCTATGCCTAGCTCGATCAAGGACATCCGATCTTTTCTGGGGCACGTCGATTTTTACCATCGATTTATCCCAAAATTTTCAAAAATCGCACGCCCCTTGACCACTCTTCTCTCCAAGGATGTACCTTTCGAAATCTCCAAGGAATGCACTCAAGCATTTGAGATCCTTCGTGATCGAGTTACCCAAGCCCCTATCCTATAGTCCCATGATTGGTCTCAACCCTTTGAGATCATGTGCGATGCATCTGATTTCGCTGTAGGAGCGGTATTGGGGCAGAAAATTGACGAGAAACCCGTGGTCATTTACTACGCTAGCAAAACACTTGACGAGGCTCAGCGTAACTACACAGTTACTAAGAAAGAGCTGCTAGCCATAGTATTTGCCCTAAAAAAATTCAGATCTTATCTCCTGGGTTCTCGTGTTGTCATCTACTCGGATCACACATCTGTGAGGCATCTCCTTGCAAAGAAGGATACGAAACCTCGATTAATCTATTGGATCTTGCTGTTGCAAGAATTTTACCTCGAGATTCGCGACAAAGCAGGAAAATAGAATGTGGTAGCTGATCACTGGTACTGCCTTCCTTCTGAGATCATCGACCCTTCCGGACCCATCACGAAACATTTTCCTGATGAGCACCTCCTGACTATCAGTACAGGGCTTCCATGGTTTGCTGAGATAGTAAACTACTTGGCATCACATCAGATCCTGTCTGATTGGCTGAAGGCCAAGAAGGACAAATTGCTTTCCGATGCCAAGTATTACTTTTGGGAAGACCCGTATCTTTTCCATATCGGTGTTGATCAAATAATTCGACGATGTGTCACGAAAGAGGAAATCCAAGACATACTCTCTTTATGCCATGACCAGGCATGCGGTGGACACATTTTAAGACATAAAACCGCAGCAAAAGTCCTCCAGTGCAGCTTCTATTGGCCCACAATTTTCAAGGATGCATACAATCACTGTAAGGCATGTACCTGTTGCCCGACCTTGGGCAACATGAGCTATCGAGATATGATGCCTTTACAGTCGATTCTGGTATGCGAAATTTTGACATTTGGGGGATTGATTTTATGGGACCCTTCCTATCTTGGACAGCTTCGAGTACATTTTACTCGCTGTTAACTATGTGTCCAAATGAATTGAAGCCATTCCGACCCGAACCAAAGATCATAAAGTTGTTATCAAATTCATTCACCAGAACATCTTCTCAAGGTTCAGGATTCCACGTGTGATAATTTCCGACGGAGGGACCCATTTCACAAACGCTCAATTCAAGTTACTGATGACCAAATACGGGATGTCACATCGAATCTCTACTCCTTACCACCCCCAAATTAATGGTCTAGCTGAGCTATCAAACTGGGAAATCAAGAAAATCCTCTAGATTACTATTTGACCTAACAGGAAGGATTGGTCAGCCCGACTTCCGAAAGCTTTGTGGGCTTATAGAATAGCCCACAAGACCCAATTAGGCATGTCACCTCCCCGTCGAATTGGAGCATAAAGCCTATTGGGCAGTACGGAACTGCAACCTAGATCTTTCTAAGGCTAGAACCCATAGCAAGCTTCAAATGAGCAAGATCGATGAATTACGCCACGACGCGTATGAGAACTCATGAATTTACAAAGAGCAGGTTAAAGCCTTTCATGAAAAGCACATATCTAGAAGGATCTTTCATCTTGGTCAAAAGGTCCTACTCTTCGATGCCAGACTCAAATTGTTCCCAGGAAAATTGTGATCAAAATGGATTGGACCCTACTTGGTCTAACGAATCTTTGGAAATGGAGCCGTTGAAATCATTCTACTCAGCCATGATTTCGAACCCTTCGTCGTGAACGGTCAGAGACTCAAACCATTCATCGACGTGACTGATACAAATTTGGCTGAGATATCCTTTACCCTTCATTCTCCCTGAGCTCATTGCGCCCAACCGATGGCATAAAACTTAGCACTTAACGGGAGGCAACTTGTCACTCTAGAAAAACCTGAAACCTTTCTTGACATTCTTATGTTGTATTCATATTACACTTTAGGGTTCATCCATTAGAACGACCGACTCCACCTTAGGTACCTATACCCGAGTCTAGAAATCATTCGCAACAGTCACCTCAACTCGTTCTCCCACCCAAAACCTGTCCTAATGAATGAACTAAGCTGAATTTGAACCCACTTAATTTAAAATGGGGACATTGCAAATTGTAGGTATGGGGGGTATGAAAGTGTAAAACTTCATGAAAACTCATCTCACAAGAAAAGGTTTCAACAAAAAAATCAGATATCACAAAAAACACCAAAAAATGGAGCACATCAAGGAAAATGACACATCAAGAGAGTAAAAGAGAATTTTTAAGGCCATACAAACCATAAGGGGGAAAAGAGTAAAATGGCAAAAAAGGAGCACAAAATGAAAAAGAAAAAGAGATAGTCATTAGTAAGAGATTAAGGGATTAACCGAAGTTCTAGACCACATCAAGGAAAAGAGAAAAATATAGGAAAAAAAGTGCTAATGAGACACAAAGAGAGATTAGTAGGAACGCTGATCTTAGGCCTTTTGGGCTAGACTCTTAGGCTTAAAAATTCAGGTACCCGCTAAGGTCTGGATAATCCTCAAGAGGTTGGGGAAAATGCGAAGCTTAAGTATTAGGTCTAAGGCTTAGGGAGTATTCGGCCTCGTTAACTGACCTTCAATTTGCGGGACTCGGTAACCTAAGCACCCCAATCCACACACAGTTTGGTTCAGTGCGCATAACTATCAAAATCATGCAAAAGCGTTTAAATGTTTTGAAAAAGGTTGCCTAGATTAGGAGAGGCCGATCAACACAAGTTGATTTGGATGAGTTTCCGATACGAAGAGGCTGGAAATTCCCCTCGAAGATGCATAACAACGTATCGTCTCCTCGGTGCTTGTCTCCTAGGATATTTACATATCATACCAGGGGCACGTAAGCACCCTATTAGTTCAGATGCCATGGGCAGCATTATCATAAAATGTCGATTGCTAAGGTCTAGATTTGGCTACAGAATGCCATGGGTGGGATTATCTCGAAATCTCAAAAGCCAGGGTTCTGGGGGTTGCCATGGGCGGTGCTATCATGAAGCATTGATTGCCAGGGACCTTTGAGGATTGATGATGGAGACGAGGAATCCGATATAGACCGTGTTGAGAAGCTAATCTGAAGCTAGAAATAAAAAGAAAAGAGAGAGAAAACTCTCTAAAAAAATAAATCCTTGTCTCTCTTACAAAAAATGCACTGCAAACTGAACCGAGGCTAAAATATGTCTCAAGCACGGGTGCTTTAACCGCGGAGTCCAACGAACCTTAGGATAGTTCCTGTGGGCCTTAAAAGCCTTCACGGAGGATCGAGGCTAGAGCTGGTCAGGTCCAGATCTTGGTTGGTACTTGAGTACCTCTAGGCCTACTGTCGGCATTCTAATGTAATCAAAAAGAAAAAGAAAAAGCACTCATCATAAATTGTAAAGAAACTCATGGTCTAGAATAGAAGTTAAAACCTTAAAATTTTGCTAAGGGACTAGCAAAAGTTAGGCATGGGGGTATGATGGGAACACCATCATGAGCCTTAACTAGCTCATTTTGACCTAGAAAAGAGAACAAAAGTTCCTACATAACCAAGTGAAGGGCATAACTCAAGGAATAACTAGTTTGAAAGAAAAGTAAGAGACAAACGGTAAAATTGCAATTTTAACATTGCAGTACAACAACAGGATTTCTTAGGGGTTAAACATGGGTCAATTGGTCTTAACAAGATAAAAAGTGGGCTGGTTCAATCAGAAAAGGGTTAATGTGAGATCTGGGAATTAAATGATTTCTTGTAAAACTAAAATAGACCCACTTAATTTAACAAGGTTTTGGTCAGGATAAAATTCAACTAAATCCTCTAAAATTCATGAAAAAATATCATCTAGGGTTTAGAACCTTCAATTTGGCCTTTAGAGCATATTTTGACCTAAATAGGGGTCCTAGTTAAACATTTACCCTAAATTAGGTTTTTATGCAAAATGCCCAATCAAACGTAGTCAAACCTAAAATCCAACTTCACCATTGGATTCCTTGGATCCAAATTACGTTTATACCAGAATTTGGACCTAAGGGGAGTTCACCTTAACTTTGCAAAACAATCCAACCCAATTACATTTATGCCCCTAGCTTTTGAAAACCCTTGCACACACCCCCTATATTCCTCTTCATTCTTTGCAATTAGGTCCCTCCACCATTACAGCAGAGGAATCCTACTCTGGCAAGGATTCAAGAGGGATATCTCCTTGATTCCTTAGAGAATTCCTCTCAAATTTGAAAGGGAGATTCTCTGAGGAATTCCCGATCATGTGAACCAAATCTCAAGCTCTGATTGCCACCCAATCTCTCATGCGAATGCATGAGAGATTTGGGTATCTCTCGACCTTCCAAGTCCGGCGAGGTTGCCATGCTTGGAAGCTTGCCTTCCAAGCACAAGGCCCTCTACCTACAACTATAAAATAGGCCCCAGATCTCCTCGGTGAATTCAAGCTTGTTTTGGCCTAAGATTCCCTTAAAATTCCTCTGTTCCTCCTCCGGCCAAAAAGGCCGTCAAGCTCCGGTGAGTCCTCCTCCCTCTTCTCATCGCTCTGCAACCATGCCAGTGGCAGAGTTACCTCTGCCTCCTTCCGCGTCGCGCCATACCTACCCCCGCGCCGATCTCCCTATTGTCATTGCCGCCTCTCTATCTCAAGGTCTTCGTCTCCATCAATGGCATATAGGCATCGTCTACCCCTTTGCTCCCCCTTCATCCAGCCACTCACAGATAAGTCTCCTTCACCTACTCTTTCTTTTCCCCTTATCAATTTCTACTTTCACACCCCGACAACCACAGACCACCACCACCTTCTCCACCTCTGGCAGACCACCAGCGAGGTGCATCCACCACTCCACGCACCCACACGCCTCACCAACTACCTCGGAAGCTTCGCCTCATCCCACTGATCATCTTCCCCCTCTCCGTTAATCGCCACAACCTCCGTCCACTCCCCCCGAACACACCCAACTCCACGGCCACAGAACGACCTAGGCACACACGCCTAGGCCGTCCCGCACCACACCAGTGACGGAAATGCCATTTTTGGGAATGTGAAATTCGTCGGAATAATAGTATAGTTGCACAAAAATGTTCGTCAAAAATACGTTTGTAAAAATTATGAGACTTGAGTCTCGATTGTTCATGTCTGGGAGGCATTTGTTTTACTTTTGAATACGATCTTTTACCGCTCTACTTTTTTTAGAATCACACACCGATTTATGATTATTACGTATTAAAGTACGACATGCTTAGTTGCAAATATATCAGGAATTAAAAACAGGCAACATTAATTACTCAAAAGATATTGCAATAAGCTCATGGTGATTCTCAACACAGACATATATATAAAAATATATCTTCTATTCATTCAAGAGAGTGTTTACAACATGGAAGGTAGAAGAAAGCTTGTACATGAATGCTTAAAAATGTAAATCTAGCTACCAAGAAATGATCACATGCAAGAATCTATGGGAGGATTTTGCATGCATCATTGGGGGACAATTAGAACTACACTACTAAGCAATACTAGAAAGCAGTAAAATTATGAAGAGATTAAGCTACTAATCTAGATCTAACAGAACAAAAGGGCATTCGAAGGTGGTCTCTGATGGCCTTAGAGTGGTCGGGAGGAGAATGAGGGGTGGCCAATGGAGCTTAGGCCGACCCTTGGAGAGAGAGAGGAGTGATCCAGCATCCTGGCATGGTGTCCTTTATGGTGGTGGTGAACTCGTGGAGATGGAGTGGCTAGCCTAAGTGGAGGCGGATATGAATGGAGCCAAGGAAGTGAATGGGTGTGTGTGTGTTTGTGTGTGGTCGTGCTCTATGTGGCTAGGTGGTTTAGGTTAGGTCCTAAGGGGTTTAGGTAGGTGTATGTCTTGAATTAGGGTTACAAACCCTAATTGCTAAGGGGAATTTGCAATTAAACTCAACCCAAGTTTAATTGAATGAGTGTGAACCTAATTGAGAGTGAAATAACTCAATTAGGTTGGGTTTAGGTCAATTGGACTCTCACTAAGTCCAATTGAACTTGTGTGGGTTGAGATCTAAGCTCAATTGGACTCAATGAGTCCAATTGACTTAGGTGAAGGTAATTGACTTTGATCTAAGACAATTGGGTTTGGTGAGGACCTAATTAGGTCCTTAGGTAGGTCTAGAGGTGATGTACTAGGGTTAAGACACCTTAATTTAGGTTCGTATGGGGTTGGGATTAGGTCTAGGGAGCTAGAGATCCAAGATCAAGGCTTGAATCTCAAAACAGGGACTGGAGACCAGTACTAGACATCCAAAAATGTGATCAGATGACTTATACTAAAAAATCAGAAGTCCAGACTTCAGTTCTGGACGTCCAATCTGAGTTAAGGGGAAATCTAGGTTCTGTTTTGGGTATTCAGCAGAAATTGGACGTCTGACAAAGTGTCTGGACGTCCAATAACACTGCAGAAGTGGATTTGAGGTGTGCGGGAGTTGGCTAAGGATCCTGGATGTCCGAAAACTTATCTGGACATCCAGAGAAGGGTTGGAACTAGAGTTTTAGGGCTTCCTAGGGTGCTGTGACCTAATCTAAGAGTGGCTAAGGCTTGGGGAAGTCTCTAGGCTATCCTAGGGCTAGGATAAACCTAAGCTCTTCATATTTTACTGCTTTATTCCTACTTAATAGAATAGTAAACCTTAACTCTCTTACATCATTATTCCTACATCTAATTTGAGCCTTCTGCTCCAGCTCTGCTGCAACACCCGTTATTCCTGATCCAACTTCAGATCCTGCTCCAGATCCATTTCCTGATCAGCTTATTGCTTGCAATCGACATAATGCACTTAATCAACAGATTATAACATTATTTCATGCATAGCTAAAGTAAAACAATGGAGATGCAAATAATTCTTATGCATGCATGAATTACCCTAACTTATGCTAAGTCCTAGCCTAATTTAGGTCAATTAAGGCCTATGATTGCTGCGTAATCATACCCTCATGCCTAAATCTTGCTAGTCTCTAGCAAATGCAAGACTAAATTATTTACAGCAAGGGTACCTAAGGGCCTGATTATTTTATCAAGTGTATGCCTAGAAAATTTTTTCCTTTTTGTTTTCATCCTATGCTCTAGAAATCCAGACAATCGTGAAAGTGCAGCTATGTAGCTTTTGCAATGGATTCGAGTGAAAAACTAATACACCTCTAAAGCATGTCCTTGACTCCTAGTAAAAATTCTAGCGGGATAGGCGGACTTCTTCCCTCAGGGTACTCAAGATATCCTATGAATTTCACCCCAGCTTTAGTTTTAGGTAGAGAATCTCTGAGGGAAAAGATTATATATTTGGTGGCTCACTCTCACTTGGTGCTACATAGAGACTAGTACTGCAGAATCTAGACTCTCGGAATACTAAGTGACTCAACCCAGAGAAAGACGAGAAAAACTATGCTCTCTTCTGATTCCTTTGTATTCATTCTCATTCTCTTTTTCTTTTTCTCAGAGCTCACAATCTCACCAGATTCACACATATGATCTGTATTTGGTGGTCTCATTGGGCATTAACACTTTAATTGAGTTTCCATAACCCTAACACTAAGTCGGAATTCCTTAGCCAGTATTCAAGCGGTCAGAAACACAAGAAAGGTGGGTTAAGGCCATATTTGGTGGATCTCAAATTTTTTTGGTGGTATTGCCTCAATGCAACTGAACTAAATATTCACTCTTTTTTTCTTTGCTTTTTCTAATTTTCTTTTCTTTTCATCATCATTATTTTTCCTTTTTTTTTCAACATAACACAACTAGCACATATCCATGAACTTTATTGAGGAGGCATTATTAGGGATTGGTGGTACTCAAGAGACATTGGGTGGCCTATTTGGTGGAAGTGCCTACTTACGACACCGAGAGAGTCGGAGAGGACGGTGTATTTCTGACCTTGGCATCAATACCCTCCTTCAGCTGAGGATTCCGTAAAAAATGGTAGTAACCATCCACCTTAGCCCTAGTTTTATGAGAAGCTCACTCTCCGCGTATTTGCCTTATTTGGTGGCTCTCATAATTCGCACAAATGTATACGTAGGAACCGAGAGCGAAAACTATGCCTAATCTCTGATTGTCATCACCTAATTATCTAGGACTCCAGATTCCTTACACTAATCTTAGAACACCAGTACACTCTACTATCATCTCACTTATTTGGTGGATTTTTGGAAGAAAATCTGCATGACTCCCAAAACACTGTCCGGGGGTTCAGGAAAAGAAGCACTGCTTCTTCTCGATAGACTAAAGACATTTATCAGCCTTCACCTTGAATCCATTGCAAATTCTACGTGTGTGTGAAAAGTTGTACTGGATTTCAGATTACAGGAATCAACTAGAGGATAAAATCCCTAATGCATTCTCCTAATAAAATGATCTTATTCAAGAGTGCAATATGTATATATTCTATAAACAAGTAACCTCTTATGTTTGTACTTTATGGAATTCCCGTATCGGGTTACATTCAGCTTGACCCTAAATTTAGAACAAAAGGTGAGCGAGTGAGTCGGAAATGGTTGTTGCGAATGATTTCTAGCTCCAATGCGAGCATTGGAGGTGGAGTCGATTGTTCTTTTATTTAGGGTCCTAAAGTATGTTTTACATGTAGCTCTGAGGTTTTCCTAAATGTTGGCATAAAAAATTTTCAGTTTTGTTGTATCTACCCCCCCATGCCTAAGTTCTTGCATGTCCTCATGCATGAATATAATAGAAAATAAGTACTGCAGGGAGAGAATGGGTAGAAATCACCTGTAATTGCTCCTGAAATTATCTATTTAGCACCGGCCAACCTGCAATATGCAATATGCAATATGCTAAAAGAAAAAATATGCTATATATAAAAATGGTTATGTATAAATGACGGTGAAATGTGGGATATATGCTATCTATATGTGCTGAGTTTAACGCCTCCAGCTAGGTGAGCAATCAATCACACGTCCTCAATAAGATGAACAATCTCGTCAGGTGGAGGAGGTTCCTGGGACAAAAATGGCTTGAGGCACTGGCCATTTACCGTGGATATATGCCTAGATTTTGGGTCCTTGATCTAGACTACCCCATTAGGATATGGATGAATCACAATATACGAGCTAGTCCATTTGGACTTGAGCTTCCCTGCGAACAGTTTTAATCGTGAATCAAACAACCAGACTCGCTGGTTGGGCATGAATGCTTTCCTCCGAATGTGGCAGTCATGAAAGGCCTTGGTCTTGTCCTTGTATATCAATGCGTTCTCATAGGCCTCCCGCTAGATCTCTTTTAATTCGCTGAGTTGGAGTTTCTATTCTTGACCTCCTGCATCGAGGTGAAGGTTGCATTTTCGCACCGCCCAAAAGGCGTGGTGTTCCAGCTCTACAGGAAGGTGACAAGCCTTGCCATACACCATGCGATATGGTGACATTCTGAGTGGGGCCTTGTATGCGGTCCAATATGCCCAGAGTGCATCAACTAATTTATCAGACCAGTCCTTCCTGTCTGGTCTAATCATCTTCTGGAGAATTAGCTTGATCTGACGGTTAGACACTTCAGCCTGCCCATTGGTCTGCGGGTGATACGAGGTGGCTATACGGTGATGTACCTCGTATTTATTTAATAATGGCCTGAAATGGGCATGAATGAAGTGGTTTCCCTCGTCGCTAATTAGAGCGCGGAGTATTTCGAATCTCGTGAAGATGTTCTGCCGTATGAAAGAAATGATAGTCTTATGGTCAGCCCGTCTCGCTGGGATGGCCTTGACCCACTTTGAGACATAGTCAACGGCTAGCAATATGTACTCGAAGCCATGCGAGTTTGGAAAAGGGCCCATAAAATCAATGCCCCAGACGTTGAACACTTCTACGACCATGATGGGTTGGAGTGGCATCATGTCTCTCATGGTCATAGAACCGACCGACTGGCATCGTTTGCAATGTTTGGCATATTCGTGTGTATCTCTGAAGATGGTTGGCCAGAAAAATCCCAACTACAAAATTTTTGCAGCGATTTTCCATCTCGAGAAATGGCCTCCACAAGCATCGTTGTGGCAAAAAGATAACACACTAGGGATCTCAAAATTTCGGATGCATCTCCGAATAATTTGGTCCGCTCCAATGCGGAAGAGCAGTGGGTCATCCTAAAGGTAGTATTTGGCCTCTGCAGTGAATTTGAGTTTCTGGTCCTTGGATAGGTTCACGGGAATTTTTCCTGCGGCAAGGTAGTTGGTGATATCCGCGTACTAGGGAAACTCAACGGAATGAACTGCCAAAAGAGATTCATCCGGAAATTGCTCGTGGATAGGTAGGGAGTAAGGAATGTGATCTGGGTCCAATCTAGATAGGCGATCCGCCACAACATTCTGCTTTCCAGCTTTGTCACGGATTTCGATGTCAAATTCCTGCAATAGAAGGATCCATCTAATGAGTCGTGGTTTGGCATCCTTCTTTGCCAACAAATGCTAGAGGGCGGAGTGCTTAGTGAAAATGATGACCTTGGACCCTACTAAGTACAATCTGAATTTCTCCAACCCAAATACTACTGCTAGCAGTTCTTTTTTGATGACAGTGTAACTGCACTGAGCCTCATTCAGCGTCTTGCTAGCATAGTATATGACGAAGGGTTATTTCTTCTGACGCTAGCCTAAAACGGCACCGACGGCAAAGTCAGAAGCGTCGCACATCATTTTGAAATCAAGCGACCAGATGGGTGGTTGGAGAATCGGGGAGTCAGAGACAGCGCTTCATAAAGTCTCGAAGGCGTTGAGACACGAGGTATCAAATGCAAATGGGACATCGGAAACCAGGAGATTCGTCAAGGGCCGTGCAATTTTCGAGCAATCACGTATAAATCTCGGATAGAAGCCAACGTGACCCAAGAATGATCTGATCTGCTTGACCGAGCTAGGTGGCGGTAAGTGGAAAATAATCTCAGATTTAGCTCGATCGACCTCGAGTCCATTTTTGGAGATCCTGTGCCCTAGTACTATGCTATCCCTCACCATGAAATACTTTTCTCCCATGATAGTACTAAGTTTACCTCAATACACCACTTCAGGATCTTGGTGAGGTTATCAAGACAAGATTTGAAATCATCTCCGAAAATGGAGAAGTCATCCATGAATACCTCCACATAGTCCCCAATCATGTCAGAGAAGATGGCCATCATACAACGCTGAAATGTCGCTGGTGTGTTGCAGAGGCCAAAGGGCATCCGCTTGAAAGCGAATGTTCCAAAGGGGCATGTGAATGTAATCTTGTCTTGATCTTCCGAGCTAATCGCTACTTGATTATACCCGTAGTATCCATCCAGAAAGCAGAAGAAACTGCATCCGGCTAACCGTTCCAAGATCTGATCAATGAATGGCAAAGGAAAGTGATCCTTCTGGGTAGCTGTGTTCTGTTTCCTGTAGTCAATGCAGACTTGCCAAGATGTCGTAGTGCGGGTCGGGATGGATTCACCCTTATCATTCTTTATTACGGTGAGTCCTGCTTTCTTGGGCACTATCTGGATCGGACTCTCCCACTGGCTGTCAGAGATTGGGTATATAATACCTGCATCCAACCATTTGATGATCTCCTTCTTAACAACCTCTAGCATATTCGAGTTAAGCCATCTTTGAGGTTGTCTCGAAGGTTTCACCCCCTCATCCATGTAAATGTGATGAGTGCAATACGAGGGGCGAATACCGCGGAGATCAGCAATACTCCACCCGATAGCAGCCCTCTGGTCATGCAGCGTAGAAATCAATTGATGCTCCTATTCCTGGGTTAAGTGGGCATTGCTAATGACTGGGTATGTCTCACTTTCGCCTAAGAACACATACTTAAGTGAGTCAGGTAAGGGCTTCAATTCAATCACGGGTGGATCAGAGTCAAAATGAGAGTGGGAGGAGCAGAATCGAGGGTGGGAATCTGCTGATCCATGTGGTTAAGTGGGCATTGCTAATGACTAGATATGTCTCACTTTTGCCCAAGAACACATACTTAATTGAGTCAGGTAAGGGCTTCAATTCAATCACAGGTGGGTCAGAGTCAAAAATGAGAGTGGGAGGAGCAGAATCGAGGGTGGGAATCTGCTAATCCATGTGCACGTGAATTCCCGCTGAGTCGCTCCCTGTGAAATAATCGGTTGTGACTGCGTTAATGGGAAACCCGTTGGCTGTAGTCATGTCTTCCTACAACAACAGGGGCGATTCAGTAATGTGTGGATCAGGATAACTGGATTCGGGGGTGCTGTGGTCAGAAGCACACCCTAAACAGTTAGATCCTCGGGGAGATATGTGTAGTGCAGTGGTCTCAGTCCCGTGTGGATCGAGGTCGAAGAACCTGGATAGTGTAGACGAATGAGACACTGGGTCATCACAAAGGATCCCAATGTTGCCACAGTATGCTGAATCTTTGTCTTCACCATCCTCCTCTATTCGATCACAGTCGAAATTCTTTGCTGCCCTAAATATGTCAAGTCGAAGTCGCTCATTGCCTAGGGCTATCTCCATACACCCGGATGCACAATTAATGTTCGCTCGGGCTATTGCTAGAAATGGGCAACCCAAAATAATTGGTGCATCTCAGAGATTAGGAGGAACTTCCATATTGAGAACGAAAAAATCTGCGGGAAAGTAGAACCCGTGGACTTTCACAATCACGTTCTCAACCACCCCCCTCGATGTTTTGACTGATCTATCAGCCAGCTGAATCGTGACCGAGGTGGGCTTCAACTCCCTAAATCAGAATCGATCAAATATGGCAGTAGGAGTTAGGTTGATGGACGAACCCAAATCTAGAAGGGCCCGATCAAATGGAGAATCCTGCAAGAAGCAGGATATGAGTGGGATACCAGGGTCTTTCTTCTTCGACGGTAAGTCAGCTAGAATCACAGAGCTAGCCTCTTTTGATAATACCACTTGTCGTCTAATTCTCGGCTGTCGCTTTGGGGTACAATAGTCCTTGAAGAACCTAGCGACATCGAGAATGTGATCGATTGCCTTGAGGAGGGGGATCTGAATATGTACTTCCTTGAACATCGATTTCAGGTCCTCAAAATTTCGTGTGTCCTTTTTCCGTACTGCATTTCATATGAGAGCCTCGAGAAAAGGGATGGGAATCTCGGGGTCAAGTGGCCTCTTACCCTTATCTATCGCAAGTGCTCCTGAGATGAAGAAGGAGTTGAACCTGATAGCGATTTCACGCGGTTTGTTAAAATACGTCGTTGTAACGCGTAAAATCGATCAACTCTTAAATTTATTTTCCTAGATAGGGGAGTATCTAGGGTCGTACAAGGAGGCAATATGGTTGCAAAATTGATTCTCTTGCTTGGAATATATCTCAACTTTCTTTTTGGTAATTTTCAATATACCATTTTTCTTTATTTTTGAACTAAGGCAACATGCGAACTGATGGCGGGAAAAGTGTTTACATTTCCAATTAAGTAAACAACTCTAAAGTAGCAAGTAGAGCCTCTCCCTAAGCTCACTCTAGGCAAGTGGAGACCTAGAAT
This sequence comes from Thalassia testudinum, assembly GCA_037157565.1. Taxonomy (NCBI): domain Eukaryota; kingdom Viridiplantae; phylum Streptophyta; class Magnoliopsida; order Alismatales; family Hydrocharitaceae; genus Thalassia; species Thalassia testudinum. Next base: position 96,113,634 of record JAZHRO010000039.1, on the reverse strand, counting down.
AATTAGGGAGAGGAAGTGAAGAATGCTGAAAATAAGCAAAAAGAAATGCAAACAAGATATGCGAAGAAGGCAACTAGATAATTGATAAAGTGTTTAACAAAAATGCCTAGTAGAGGAATGCTTCTACTACTAGATAATTGAAGTAAAAGAAAACACAAATCCTCTAAATAGATGGTGAAGAAGAGGGCTTCTTGCTCCAAGGTTGGTGGCTCCCAAGCTTGAAAAGAATCCTTCAACTCCTTCCTTCCAGAACTCCGCCAAGATGATGACCTCCAAGGCAAGCCCTAAGGGGGCGTGCCCTAAGTTTCTCTCCAAGGGTGGACGTCCACCCTAGGTCCTTCTCCCTTGCCTGGCCGTCCTCCTTGAAGTGGAAGAGTCCTCCTCCTTGGCGTGGCCCAAGTTGAAGAGAGTGGGGAGAAGAAGGCACCAAAAGGGCTGGTGGTGTGCCCCTTTAATCTCCTTCTCTACTCCTTCTTCTTGGGCGTAGGTATAGGTGAATGTAGGTAGAAAATACACTAAGGGAGGATGCCCCAAAATGGTGGTAGGTGGTGGCTTTTTATAGAATAGGAAGGGGGCTATGGTGACCTTTGAAATGGATGGCCAAGATGAGTTGATGGAGGTGGTTGGAGATCCCACGGCCAAGGAGAGTTGGTGCCACCTTAAGGGACACCAACGGGGTAGTTATGGGTGTTGACACCCCTTAGTGTTGGCGCCAAAATGGGCTTTCTAGAAGGCTATTAGGTGGCGCCACCATAAGGTTCTAGAAGGGGGGTATGTGGATGGCTAGGATGTGTTATATGGGTAGGTGTAGGGTGGATGAAGAGGCTGAAAGTTGGCGCCAAAATGGGGGTGGTTAGGGGTGGTTTCTGGCGCCAACTTGAAGTGTCTTTTGGTGGAGATAATGGGGTGAAGGGGTGGCTAGGTGGTGGCGCCAACTTAAGTAGGGTAGCTAGCTTAGGTAGGCTTGAGTTGGTGGAGCTAGCTAGGGTTGATTTTTAAGGTAATGGATGGCCAAGGAGCTGGTTGTTAGCTAAGCTAAGCTAAGATAAGCTAAGCTAGCTTAGCTAAAGGTGGAACAGAGGAGAAGGTGTTGGAGCTAGGGTTTGGAGGAAGGAGCTGAGGAGGAGAAGTCTAGAGCTGGAGTTGGCTGCTGCTGAAGAGGCTGGCATGGGGCTACTCTAGCTGGCTTAGCTTGCTAGTTCTTTGCTAGTTGCTAAGCCAAGCTAAAGTGAGCTGGCTTCTACCAAAATGAGCTGAGGTGAGCTAGGTCTGGTGCTCCCGGGGAGAATCAAGCTGGTTGAGGCAGCTATGATAGCTTAGCTCAACTGAGATGAGCTAAGTTGAGTCCCCGGGAGCTAGACTTGAGCTTCCTGAGCTGAGATGAATTCTTCTTCAGCTGGCTGGAGTTGAGTGGAGCTGAATGTAGCTGGATCTGAGCTGGGGTGAACTCCTGTCAACTCAGCTGAGCTAGCTAGAGCTCCCTGTGAACTAGTGGGAGCTGAGATGAGCTAGACTCAACTAAGTTGAGCTGGATCTGAGCTGACTTGAGCTAGGGTGAGCTAAGGTGAACTCTCTTGAGCTGCCATCCAGCTGAGACTAGCTGAATGGAGCTGGGATGAGCTAACCCTAGTTCAAGTAAGCTAGGTTCCAGCTGTGGTGAGCTGGATCAAGCTGGGTTCCAGCTAGTCTGGGCTTCTCCTTCACCATTTGCCTTCTTGAGTGCTAGGGTTTTAGGGATCTGTGCATCTGTACATCCCTAACACTCACAAAAACACATTAAAATGACAATAAAAAATGCAATGCATGCCTATCCTAATTTATGCCTAAATGCAGCCCAAAAACCCATAGGACCCGCCTGCCTATGTGGTGGGTCGAATGTCTTCCTTCCTCTCCTCAAAGAGATAGCATGTGCATCTGCTTGCTGTCCATGAGGTGGTGGGGGGGCAGAAGGGGTAGAGTATGCGGGGTTCTGCAAAGGCGGCTGGCCTTGCGCATAACCGGGTGGTGCAGGAGGCACCTATAGTATGGCGTGTGCCTATCCCGGCGGTGCTTGAAACCTAGGCGGGGCACCCTGGTTCTGCACATATCGAGGATTCGGGACGGGTTGGGAGGGCAAGGCTCCCTAAGTCCTATGCTCCTGCAACAGCTGGTTCTATGTGTTCTGTATGGATGTGGCTGTGGGCGGGGTGGTAGGGGCGGACATACTAAATCTGAGGCAGCAGCCGACCCACCCCTCCTTCCGGCCATCTAGGCCCAGGACCTCACCCAGCTGATTTGGGACATAGTGCAGGAGGAGCTCCAGCAACCTCCTCCTTAGCCTCCCCTCCTTGAGGACGTGGAGGGAGAGTCCTCTGTGAGGCAGGGGAGTTGTCGTAGCGCTAGATGAGCTGGAGGGGGAGGGGGTGATCCTCCACCACCCCCACCACCCTTAGACACTTCTGAGCATGAGCTCTCCTTGCTTGGAGGCATGCCTGTTCCCTGTTGTAGCTCCACCACAAGCTATTTGGCCAGTTTCGGAAGCTAAAGCCCCCTTCTTCAAGGGGGATGAGAGCTTGACTGAGGCAGAGGACTGGCTGGAGCAGATAGAGAAGATTTTTGACACAGTCCGCCCTCCTGTAGAGTACCGCGTGGCCTTTGCCACGTACTAGTTGGAGAGTATAGCCCACCGGTGGTGGTGGGTAGTTAGGGACAAGAGGAGAGAGAGCTATCGTGGGACCGGTTCGTGGCACTCTTCTGCGAGTAGTACTTCCCACAGACCTGGCAAGACCAGAGAAGACGGTAGTTCCACACTCTCCTGGAGATGTGACGCTTCACCCCGACGGCTGCGTCTACAGAGGAGTGCCTGTGGAGGTTTACTGAGGAACTCTGGCATACTATTCGGGGGTATGTGAAACCCCTGAAGTTACCTACTTTCACTCGTGTGGTGAAGGTGGCCATGACCTATGAGGATACCAACTCGACCATGCGAGACACTGACGGAGGATGGAATAGGCCCTACCAGCCTGAGTACTCACAGGGTCATTAGGAAAGGAGGAACATGGTGCTTGCAGGGGAGTCATCTCACTTTGTGGGGCCACCAGTACTGGACCCCCACTCAGTCACTACAAGGACCAACTGAGAGAGGAGGTCATGCCCCTCTCTGTTACCAATATGGCCAATCAGGCCACATAAGGAGGGACTGCCCATCTAGGGCTGGAGCACAGCAGTTGTTCCCAGCACCGAGCACTAGAGGCCGATCTAGCGACTGCAGTTATCAGGCACGAGGAGGAGGATAGCAGTCATGAGGAGGGTACCGGCCAGCTACTACTCGCCTGACCCAGAGCATGGCCGCTTCTTCTGCACCTAGGGCTGAGGGCTGCATCAACGCCTTGACTCATAGAGACGTAAGAGCTTCAAGCTCCGTGGTGGCAGGTAAGGTTCCAGTTTCCGGCAGACTTGTTTACATACTTTTTGATTCTGGTGCCACACATTCTTTTATCGCCACAAGTTTTGTCGTCAGTTTGGGCCTGAGTAGCGTACTGTTAGAGGTTCCATTCCTGATTAGAGGCCCAGGTGGACAGTTGTTTGTCGCAGAGGAGGTCTTCACATACTACGAGGTCGTTATAGGGGGACACAGTCTTCCTGCTGACATGATCATGATCCCGATGGAGGACTTTGGCATGATTCTAGGGATGGACTCGCTGTTTGCCTGATATAGACACCTATTTAGTTTAAAATGCCTAATCATGCATGTTCCTAAGCTTAGATTTGCATTTCATGCTATAAATATTTCATACCATGCATCACTTTGCATTTAGAGTAGTTGTGTATATTTTAGGTTAATTAGGTCCTTTTATGGTCAGGAGAGAAGAGGATTTATTTCAAGGCCTCGGATCGACGATTAGACCGTACAGATCTGATCAGGACGAAGATCGGAGTCTAACGCCTCCGAAATCATCTCCGACCATGCGGATGGATCCAGAGCGACTATTGCAATCCAGCAACGTGGGAATCGTCTCGATTTGGGCACCGTGGCACCCTCTACAACAGACAGAAGATGGACGACCCAGATGGCACCATGTGGTGCCATCCAAGCCACCCAATATCGACCATGCCCATGAGCTGAAGGAGAGCTACGCCAAATTGCAACTGTTGGATCTCCATCCAACGATCAAGAGCTCGAGCCATCTGATCGCTCCGCTTAACAATCCACCGCCTCAATAAAGCGGGTGGAGTTCCCTCTCCCATCCAAGGAGCGCGCGTTCGAAGCCCAGCCGCTGTGAACAATTTCACAAGCACAGGTGCAATTCAATTGACCTCAATTTCGCAAGCCCGTTGGATGCCATCAAGTGGCGAAAGCTTTGCCACGTGGTGCTGCTCGATGCACACGGTTCGTGCATGATTGCATAGCAATCGTAGGTCTTAATTGACCTAAATTAGGCTAGGACTCAACATAAGTTTGGGTAATTCATGCATGCATAAGCATTATCTGCATCTTTACTGCTTTCCTTTAGCTATGCACAAAATAATGTTATAATGTGCTGATTAAGTGCATTATGTCAATTACAGGTAATAAGCTAGATCTGAAGTTGGATCTGAGCTGGATTAGGAATAATGGGTGTTACAGCAAAGCTGGAGCAGAAGACTTAGATTAGATGTAGTAGATAATAATGTAAGGGAGTTAAGGTATGCTACTCTATTAACTAGGAATAAAGCAGTAAAATATGAAGAGCTTAGGTCCATCCTAGCCCTAGGATAGCCTAGAGACTTCCCTAAGCCTTAGCCACCCTTAGATTAGGTCACCGCACCCTAAGAAACCTTAAAACCCTAATTCCAACCTTTATCTGGATGTCCAGGTGAATTATAGGATATCCAGAACCCTTAGCCAACTCCTGCACACCTTCAGCCCACTTTTACAGTATTATTGGATGTTGAGACACTTGGTCAGACATCCAATTTCTGCAGAATACCCAAGACAGAACCTTGAATCCTTCCTGACTCTGATTGGACATCCAGACAACAAGTCTGGACTTTTGATTTTTGAGTATAAGATGTCTGACACTTTTATTGGACGTCTGGAACTGCTCTCCAGTTCCTGTTTTGGGATTCAAGCCTTGATCTTGGATCTCTAGCTCCCTAAACCCAATTCTAACCCCATAAGAACCTAAATTAAGGTACCCTAACCCTAGTACATTACCTCTAGACCTCCCTAAGGACCTAATTAGGTCCTCACTAAACCTAATTGACTTGGATCTTAGTCAATTCCATCAGACCATTCAATTGGACTCATTGAGTCCAATTGAGCCCAGATCTCAGCACACACCATCTAATTGGACTCAGTGAGAGTCCAATTGGCCTAGACCTAACTTAATTAGGTTATTTTACTCTCAATTAAGTTTTCACACACACAATTAAACTTGTATTAAATTTAATTGCACTTTACCTTAGTGAATTAGGGTTTACAACCCTAATTTGAGACCTACCTTGACCTAAACCCACTAGAACCTAACCTAATCAACCTAGCCACCTAAGTTTCGACCCACACACACCATCCACACGAAAATATCTAGCCTAGAGTTTTCTAGAACTCTCTACCATGTGTTGTTACCTTGGTTGCTAAAATTAGCAACCAAGAGCCATTCAATTTTTAGATCCACATTTGGTGGATCTAAAAACCACCATCCACCCTCTCTCTCTCTCACTCTCCCACGAGCTCCCACCATAGGCCTCTCTAGAGAATTCCATAATTCTCTAGAGAGCTTCCCTTAGGTCTATAAAAAGACCAAAGGGGTGGCCATTTGCATCCATCCCATTCTTGGCACTCATCCATCTTGGTTAGCTACATCTCCACCTCCACGAGGAGCACCACCATGGAAGCCACCATCTCCACGCCAGGATGCTGGATCACCTCTCCAACCTCTCTCCAAGGGTCGGCCTAAGCACCATTGGCCGCCCTTCCTCCTCTCAACCACTCAAAGGCCATCGGAGCCCACCTCCGAATGCCCTTCTTTTCTGCTAGATTAGTAGCTTAGCTCTTCATTGTTTTACTGCTTTCATTTACTACTTAGTAGTGTAGCTCTTATTCTTCCCTAATGATGCATGCAAAATCCCCCCATAGATTCCTATATGCAATCATTTTCTGCTAGCTAGATTATTGTTTTTCAAGCTTTCCTTTACAAGCTTTCCTCTACATTGCATGTTGCGAACACTCTCTTGAATGAATGAAAGAAATTTTTCTATATATATATGTCTATGTGTTGAGAATCACCATGAGCTTATTGCAATATTTTTTGTGTGATTAAAGTTGCCTATTTTTAATTCCTGATATTCTTGCAACTAAGCATGTCGTACTTAAATACGTAATAATCATAAACCGCCATGCGACTTGTAAATAAGTAGAGCGATAAAAGATCGATTTCAGATTTGAACAAATGCCTCCTAGAGACGAACGACCGGGACTCAAAGTCTTGTTATCTTTTTATAAATATTTTTTGTTAGATCGTATTGTGCACTATACTATGACGCCTTTTCTTATCAAATACGTGCTCTATGACTACCAAATAGTGCACACAAGATTTGACGCGATGATGGAAGCACGATCGCACGTGCCAGGGGCAAGAACTCAAGCGGGAGATCTGGAGTGTCCACCAAAGATCCAATGGTCATGCTTCATCCATGCACATGCCATCAACTGTGAGCGGGCGGGTGCTTGGTTGGCGTCGACCTTTAGCGACAGCCTGCAGAGCCTTTAGTGACGCTTGTAGCTGTCACTAATGGCCTGTGCTATGTGCATGCTAGCAAAGGAATTGAATGGTGCGATTATCAGCAACAGTTGAGCAGATCTTCAGTGACGATTACAGCCGTAACTAATTGCCCATGGACGATTTTGTCTCTCCACTATAAAAGGACCTACCCCCCTCCATTCCAAACGATCTCTTCCTTTCTTCCTCTCACCACCTCCAAGGCTCTAGAGAGAGCTTGTCCCAAGCCTGGGATGCTCCTCTAGAGTAGAAAATCAAAGAGTTTTCCCTCCCCTCATCCCTATTCGTGGAGCATCCCGTGGCCATCCTCTCACCGCCCTTCGGGAAGAAGGTCCTCGCCGCGATGTCGTCCTGCCCCATCCTCCGTCCTCCTGCTCTGTCCTCCTTTGTCCTGCTCCTTACCACCTTTATTCAGGAAACGTCTGAGTAAGTCGTCCTCCGAGCAATCATCGAGGGGGATTCTATCACCTCTTTCTCCTTTTTCACTTTCGTAGTGTAATCTTTCCTGCTTTCGTAGTTGTAATAAACATTTGATCAGAAATCCATGATTGTTTCTCACTCTCTTATATTTTCGCAAGTAGATTAGCTAGATAAGTAATTGTTAATCTGATCTCTTGCTTTCTAAAAAAGATTCCAAAAAAATTATAAAAGATAAAAATGACAAAACAAATAAAAGCGAAACAGGGATTTTTCAAAACCAAACGTTCGCCTCGTCATGTTCGACCCGGGACTCACTTTTCGAGTTTCAGTTATAAATTTTATTTAATAGACATGTTTTGCGAGCTACGACGACGGGTCCTCCGAACCCTAATTTTAATACGTGAAACACGCCTAATCATTTTGGAGCCGTTGCCGGGGAGGCAACGCTCTTTGGTTTTTTTTTTCCCCATGTTTTTTTGCCTTACCTAACTTTTATCTCACTTTTTCTCTGATCTTACTGTGATTGCAGGTACTCATCTGAGGTAGGCCAAAGTGATTAGATCAGAGAGAAGTGCGGATGAAGGTTTTGTAAGTGTACCCCCACCACTCCCACCCTAGTTTTCATTCCATAACCTAATAAGTCAAGCCCAGATCAACTTAGGTGCTTGCACAAACTCTATGTAGATTTTGGTTATTTGATTGTCACTCCACTCACCTTACCCACCTGCATATATAAAAAATAAAAAAAATATTTTTCTCTTGTGGGATTTAACTGAAAGCTACACACTTGACACCCACAACTTCTTATCCTAAGGCACACAATCACTTTCATTCTACCACTTAACTGGGATCTGACCTGTGGACCCGGTACACTTCAACTCAATACACAAAAGTGAGTAGAAATCTGGATAGGTTAAACATTCTTGTGTGCCTTAACTAAGTGGTGCAACAGGCCAATTGATTGAGCTGTTTAGGCTGCATCACTCAATTTAAAACTGATCCATCAAGTAGCTTGCCTCTTAAGGTTGATTTTTAGGGCTGAACCAAGCACTCCACATTTTTTTCCTGATTTCTAAAGGAATATATCATCACCAATGCTTTCAAAACTTGAAGTGTTCTACTGAACCTTGATTGAATACACCTAAAGATTAAACCCTAAAAGCTAGTAAACAAGGTTGAACCCTAAAAGATACATCATCAAATAACCTTGTTTACAAACCCTAGTTGTGCACGCACACACATTTGAATCAATCATTAAGGGCACAACCCATCTAAAGGGCCCATCACATTCCAAGAGCACAATCATCACAAGCCTAATTAAAACTGAGTAGACGTTGACCTTAAGGATTGATTTGCTGTTCGAGGCTCAAATTGAGATTTTTTTTGATTAATCTACTTCTGTTGATCCATCTAATGTCTAGCTAGGGGAGTAGCATCCAACGACCGCGGCTACGGGGTACACTAGGAACCAGAGGCGTAGGCCAAAGGAAGAACCTTCTCCCCAGTCCCTACTTCTAACTGGTTGGATTAACCGGATAAAAGTAGACCAAATCGTTTATAATCTCAAGATAGGTCCTGGGAGTCTATAGGTCTTTAGGCTAACCCACCTAAGGACAAGGTTGATTGCTTTTATTGTAGGCTCCTTTCTCTCTTCTAATTTCCCTCCTATTCTACCATGTATCCTTCCACATCCAACATACATTTCACAACCTATCCTCCTACCACCACTTATCCCCAAGATGATTACTATCCTGACTTGACTTGTAATTACCCATCCACTAGTCGGGATAACTTTGATTGGGGATATAAATCCGGACCTTAGTGTCCAGGGCTTGACCCTGGACAACAAGACTATGATTATTATCCTTCCCAGGGTTACAATGATTATAGATCTTCATCCTTTGATCACCAAACCAACCCGATCTACAACCAGGAAGGATATAATGATTATAACACCTATCCTCCCTAGTATTCCACTGAATATAGGTCGCCACCATCCTTTAAACAACCTGAAATGACCTACTATCAAGGAGGGACCCGAGAACCTCAATATCTTGGCTCCCCTAGATTTAACTTAAACCCAACCAACCCTGAACTGAACCAGTCGGTTCAGGTGAACCAGATCCAAGATAGGGTGTTAGCTAATTTGAGGAATACTATACAATCTTTAGAAGCTCAACCAACACCATGCACTGAAGCATTGGATACTATGATCAAAATGATTGATGAACTTAATAGTTCTCTATTGGACTTGCTCCAAAATGTTAGGGATAGGGACCTGGGTGAGTTTCTTCTTGGGAAATTATCAAGGTTGAGGATGAAATTCGTGGTTGCCTTAGTCCAATCTTGGGATGATTCCCAGCATGAACCCCCTTCAGGAGAGCCAATGTCTGAACCTGCTCAGATGCCTATCAGGGGGGATACATTTTCTGAGACCGGCGATGACTAGGTTGGGCTAGAGCAACCCATTGAGGATGAATCGATTGATTCACTTGAGATCCCCGAGCCAAGGAGTGAGGAAAAATATGTCTCTTTGAACAAGGAAAGGACAATCGATTTTAAGACATATATAAATGAGGATCATGAATTCTTTGACTCTCAGGGTGAAGAATCTCTTAGTGAAGTCTCACTAGAGCGTAAGGAAGATGATTTTAGTGAGACAAATGGGCTTGAGGAATCTGATGAACCATTTGATAGCCCAATTATTGAAGATTTGGATTTGGTTGGGGCTAACTTGGAGGATTCGAACCCTCATTTACTAGAAGAATCAATCAATAGCCCCATTCCTCAACCACACCCCAAAGGGATTGATTTTGATTTGGAAATCATTGTACCCAAGTCAATTCAGACTCAGTCACAATTTCTGGACTTGGGTAAATCATATGGGGCGAATGATATGCTAGAGGTCCCAGAGCCCGAACAATTGATGTTGGAGGATAGGAATTTGGAAGTGAGGATCTAGGAAGTTCATTTCAGGGAAAGCAGGAGTTTGGATTTAAGGGTTCCTGTTGACCTAAAACCACCTATGTTTTACCATGACCCTTATGGTATCTTCCACGTGCAACCCAAGCTTGAAATAACTGATTATATTTCTGAGCTAAACTTTAAGAGGACATCCGAACTTATTGAACCATCTTTACCCATTGTCCGACACTTTGGTCTTGGGTTGCACACCACCAAATTACAGGCCTGACCTCGTAAATACAATAATCTTCGGTTCTGGGTGATTTTCATCCAGAACCTTAGAACCACTCGACCCTGGGGCATGGGTCTACACCATAATCTGGTCCACGTCTGTGGACATCTTCTACTGACAGGTCTGAGGATTAATCTTTTGATTTTGATTCTGACCTGCACTTGTGAATTCACAATTTCTTCCTTATATGTACGTTATGCCTAACTGAAGGCATTAAATTTAACACGTGTTTATATTCCATGTTCTCTGTGGAGCTGACTGGATTTTCACGTTATTCAAGTGATGTTCTATTTACTCTGCCCTTTTCATGTCTTTATTTTTACAATGAGGACATTGCATCATTTAGGCATGGGGGGTGGATACTTTATCCTGAAATCATTTTGTTAACTCCAGAGAATTCGTTTAGTTTTTTATAAAAAAAATTAAAATTTCAAAAAAATAAAGAATTAGGAGAAAAGAACTTAGGTATTTGGAAGTTAGTAACTTTAGGAAATGATACGATAGGACTTGAACACTTAGACTCCTCAGGTCTTCAGGCTTAATTAGCCTGGGTGTCCATTCGAATGTGGACTTAGTCTCAAGTCCTAACCAATTCAAATTCATCTTTAATCTAGTAAATAAATTGGGATGATAAGTACACGACTTATCAACCCACCCTCTGATTTGAGGGGACTTTAAGCCTAAGCATCTACACACTTTTTTGCACTGACTCACTTTTCAGCGGTTTCTTCGAAAATTGGTAGCTAATGAACTATCTAGGGTGTTATGGCTAGCAAGTTGTCGGTGGTAACAGCTCACCGGTCGGTTGTCCAGAGCCTAGCCACAAGACCATTTTCGTCGTACTACCTTTAGGTAAATCTTAGATCAGGGAAGTCACCTACTTAAAAGAAAGAAAGAAAATAAAAAAAATAAAAAAAGGAGAAAATAAAAAATAATAAAATCACACTTCACCGCACGAGTATGGTTGGCAAGTTGTCGTGGGTAACAGCCCATTGGCCGGTTGTCTAGAGCCTAGCTCATAAAAATGCACAATAATTCCCAAAACACTTAGGGAAGTAGTGGGAAAGTAGAATAAATCGGGAAGATATACACTTGATTTTCCCTTGTGTTGACCCCATAAATAAAAGTAGGGAGAAAGCTACCGTTAGAAAAGATAAACCTCTAGGCAAGGTCACCTAGAGTCGTAGAAACCTGAAGTCCATTTTAACGGCTGCCTAGTGAGTCTTTCACTCTTTTCACTAGATGCTTCGTACTTAGAGTCCTTTTAGAGTTTTGGGTGAGTCAGGTAGCCGTAAAAGGTTATCACAGAACTCTCAAACTCCAAAAGGATAAGAAAATTAGAAAAGAAGAAACGCAAAAAAAATGTATCTTCCCTTTTCAAATAAGGCGAGGACTTAGGTGGTCTACATTCTGGCAGACACCCGGGTATTGTTGAGTCTTCGTAGTTTAGGACCTTAGTTGATAATTTCTATTGTTAATAAATAACATAGGCCTAAGCGATCGAATCCTAATTCTGTTTTTATACATAGCATGTAGTTTAATTTTGCTAGGGACTAGCAAAAGATAGGTATAGGGGTATGATATATACACGTCTATTTAGTTTAAAATGCCTAATCATGCATGCTCCTAGGCTTAGATTTGCATTTCGTGCTATAAATATTTCATAGCATGCATCATTCTGCATTTAGAGTAGTATATATTTTAGGTTAATTAGGTCCTTTCTTTGGTCAAGAGAGAAGAGGATTTATTTTAGGGCCTCGAATGGATGATCGGACCATACGGATCTGATCAGGACGACAATCGGGGTCTAACGCCTCTAAAATCGTCTAGATCGGAGTTTTGTAGCATCATATGAAGTCCAAGGAAGATCAACAGCCAGGAGGGTAATGCGACATCCTTACAGGCTTCATATGAAAAATCCAACCATGCGAATGGATCAGAAGTGACGATCGCAGTCCGGTAACGCTGGAATAGTCTCGATCTGAGCACCGTGGCACCCTCTGCAACAAATAAAAGATGGATGGCCTAGATGGCGCCACATGGCACCATCCAATCCACCCAATATCGACTGCGCCCATGAACTGAAGGAGAGCCATGCCAAATCGCAACCGTTGGATCTCCATCCAATAGTCAAGAGCTCGAGCCATCTGATCGCTTCGCTCGACAATCCACTGCCTCAGTACAGTAGGTTGACTTCCCTCTCCCATCCAAGGTGTGCACGTTCGAAGCCCGACCGCTGCGCTCAATTTTGCTAGCACGGGCGTGATTCAATTGCGCCCATTGGATGCCATCAAGCGGCAGAAGCTTCGCCATGTGGCGCTGCTTGATGCATGCGGTTCGTGCACGCAAGATTTGACGCGATGACGGATGCACGATCGCACACGCCGAGGACGTGAACTCAAGCATGGGATCTGGAGCATCCATCAAAGATCCAACGGTCATGCTTCATCCATGCGCGCTCCAGCAGCTGTGAGCGGGTAGGTGCTTGGTTGGCGCCAACCTTTAGTGATAGCCTGGCGGGCCTTTAGTGACGCTTGTAGCTGTCACTAATGGCCTGCGCTATGCACGCGCCAGCAAAGGAATTGAAGGGCGCGATTTTCAACGATAGTTGGGCGGATCTTTAGCGATGAATATAGCCGTCACTAATTGCCAATGGACGATTTTGTCTCTCCTCCACTATAAAAGGACCAAACCCCCTCCATTCCGAACCATCTCTTCCTTTCTTCGTCTCACCACCTCTAAGGCTCTAGAGAGAGCTTGTCCCAAGCTCGGGATGCTCCTCTAGAGTAGAAAATCAAATAGTTTTCCCTCCTCTCATCCCCATTCGTGGAGCATCCCGTGGACGTCCTCTCACCGCCCTTTGTGAAGAAGATCCTCACCGCGACGCTGTCCTATGCCATCCTCCAGCTCCATCCTTTGTCCTGCTCCTCACCACCTTCCTCCAGGCGACGTCAGAGTGAGTTGTCCTCTGAGCAATTGTCGAGGGGGATTGTCCACCTCTTTCTATCTTTTTCACTTTCGTAGTGTAATCCTTCCCGCTTTCGTAGTTGTAATAAACATTTGATTAGAAATCCATGATTGTTTCTCTCTCTCTCTTATATTTTCGTAAGTAGATTAGCTAGATAAGCAATTGTCGATCTGATCTCTTTTCTTCTAAAAAAAATTCCAAAAAAATTATAAAAGATAAAAATGACAAAAACAAATAAAAGCAAAATGCGGATTTTTCAAAACCAAACGTTCGCCTCCCCGTGTTCGACTCGGGACTCACTTTTCGAGTTTCGGTTATAAATTTTATCTGATAGACACATTTTGTGAGCTCGACGATGGGTCCTCCGAACCCTAATTTTAATACACAAAACATGCCTAATCTCTGCCTATCACGCCCTAGTGGATGATAAACACCAGTTTATAATCATTCTTATGCATTAAAACAAACCTAGCTCTTAGGATTTTTCTCCGCAAATAGGTTTTTTGGCTGCATTTAGGCATTAATTAGGCTAGGCAAGCATTGCACTTTTTGTAGTATTTTTAATGTGTTTTTGTGAGTGTTATGGATTTACAGATTGCCAAATCCCTAGAACCCTAGCACTCAGGAAGGCAACTGGTGAAGGAGAAGCTCTCACCAGCTGGAACTCAGCTTGATCTAGCTCCCCATAGCTTGAATTCAGCTCACCTGAACAAGGATTAGCTCATCCTAGCTCCATTTAGCTCATCTCAACTGAATGGTAGCTCAAGAGAGCTCATCTTAGCTCACCCTAGCTCAAGTCAGCTCAGATCTAGCTCGACTTAGCTGAGACTAGCTCATCTCAGCTCCCATTAGTCTATAGAGTGCTCTAGCTAGCTCAGCTGAGTTGACTAGAGTTCACCCCAGCTCAGCTCCAGCTACATCCAGCTCCACTCAACTCCAGCTAGCTGAAGATGACTTTATTTCAGCTCAGGAAGCTCAAGTCCAGCTCTTGGGGATTCAGCTTAGCTCAACTTAATTGAGCTAAGCTACCTTAGCTACCCCAACCAGCTTGATCTTAAATGGGAGTACTAGACCAAGCTCACCTCAGCTCATTATGGTAGAAGCCAGCTCACTTTAGCTTGGCTTAGCAGCTAGCAAAGAGCTAGCAAGCTAAGCCAACTAGAGTAGCTCCATGCCATCCTCTTCAGCTGTTGCTAACTCCAACTCAAGCTCCAAACTTCTCCTCTTCAGCTTTTATTCTCAAACCCTAGCTCCAATTCCTCCTCCTCTACTCCACTACTAGCTAAGCTAGCTTAGCTTAGCTTAGCTTAGCCTAACTAGGCTCCAGCTCCCATGGCAATTCACCACCTGAAAGCCCTTCCTATCTAGCTCCACCAACTCAACCCTACCTAAGCTCACCTAAGCTAGCTCCACCCTACTCCAAGTTGGCGCCACCACCATCACCAACTTTCACCCCTCAACCATCACCAAAGGGCACCAACAAGGTGGCGCCAAAACCACCATAACCACCCCCATGTTGGTGCCACTTTTTCCCTCCAAAATCCCCTTCATCTCCACCATACACCTCTCCCTAAAATCATGTCCACCATCCACCTCACCTACCTTGTAGAAACCCCATAATTGGCACCAACCATTGGTGCCTCTTCATGGCCATAACCACCCCATGCCACCCCCTTGGCTGGCACCAACCAACCTTTGCCCTAGGATCAACCTAACTACCCATAGCCACCACCTAAATACATCCTAGCCATCCACCTAACCCATGCCTACTACCCCCCTCTCCATCTCTATAAATACCCATCATATTCCACCAAAAAAATCCACCCTTGGCTACAATTTTTCTCCCTATATTTCCACCTACATAGAAGGTCAAGAGAGGAAGAAGAAGAAGATTAAGGGGATATTCTGTCCCCTTGGTGCCTTCCCCTCTTCTCTTCTCTCTTGTGCCCATGCTAGCCAAGGAAGGAAGCCAGGCATTGGAGGACAACCTAGGGTACATGCCTACTCTAGGAAGTGGAGGATTTGAGGGTGGTACACTGCCACCCTTGGAGGAGGAATCAAAGGTGGTCCATGCCACCTTAGGAGGAGCCTTTGAAGGTGGAAATCCATCCACCTTGGAGGAGTTATGCACTCCCCCCCTTGGGCTTGCTAGGAGGAGACTATCTCTGGTTCAAGAAAAAGAGAAGGAGGATCCTTTTTAACTGTGGGAGTAGCCACAGTTGGAGCAAGGAGCATTCCCTCTTCACCATCATCATCATCCAAGATTTGTGTTTTAATTTTTTGTAGTTTTACTTTTTGTAGTAGAAGCTTTCCTCTACTTTTGTAAAATAGAAATCCGCTTAATATTAAGTTGCCTTTTCTACTTGGTGTAGCCTCTTCTTACTTTAGTTTTTAGCACTTTCACTCCCTCTTCTCAATTATCCTAGGCCTTCACATGCCTAGGGTGAGCTTCAGAAGAGGGCTTTCTTGCCACCTAGTAGTTAAATTAAATTTAGTCTTTTTTCTACCACCATCTTGCGATTGCCCCACTATTTCAAAAACCTAAAAAAATACATATTTGTAAAGACAAAAAAGAAAGGTGATTTCTGCATTTCAAAGAAAGAGATTGATTTATCAAATATTGCCTCCTTGGATGACCCTAGATACTCCCTTATCTAGGTATTACAAATTTTAAAAGCGAATCCATTTTTTGTGTATTGCAACAACTTAAAATCCTAATTTAACAAATCGTGCAAAAAACGCGATCACTTTTTGGAGCCATTGCCAGGGAGGCACGTCTTTGCTTAATCAATTTTTCTCTTGCTTGAAGTGGATCTCATCCCCTTCTATCTTTTTCAATCGTGTGTGCAAGCATTGCGAGAAGCAAGCGAGATTATGAGACGATTGCAATATCTTGTCATCCCTTGGATTTTCAGGTTGGTTCCCTTTTCTGGTCATATAATTCGCTAAAAACTACCAACAACACACTAAACATGGCTTTCAGGACCTTAATGAACTTAATTAAGTGGAGTGGTGAAATTTAAAATTCATTGTTTGCTTGTATGCTTCATTAAACACCACTCCAATTCAAGTATTGGTATTCTACTTTTCGGGTCCAGATTTCAGTCTAGACTAGAAAAAAATCAATTTTTGACACCACAAGCCTCCTAAAATCTTGAAATTTCACCCATGGATTCCAAATCAAGTAGGGAACATCTGTTCTAAATTGCAAATAAATTGACTTTGTATTTAATTTTTAAAAATTCGTGGACTACAGAAGGGTCACACCCTTCATTCTTCCTATTCTGTTACTGTCCTCGAATTTTTAGATTTTTTCTACTTAGCCAATTTTTAATGAAATTTATCTTTCTAGAGTTCTTGTGAAATTCCACACATCATATAAAATCACAAAAATTGTTTGAGGCTAGTGGAGGTACAGAAAGTCCAAAATACCCATAGGTATCATTTGTGGACTTTGACACCAGCACAAATAAAAATTCAAAACAATTATCAAACAAATTTCTAAAATCTTAAAAAAATCTTTTCTGGAATCCTTGTTTTATTTTCTTCATAGTAGTGGTGTTGTTTACATTGTTTAGACCACTACTTAATACAGAAAGCCTAAAAACAACTCATTGGTAGTAATTTTCTACCTTAGGATCAAATTGCATTAGGGTTTTCCTTTGTATTTCTAGAAAATCACTTTTAAAGGAAATTGACCATCACCAATACAACTTGTTTTCCTTTTATTGTGGAAGTTTCAAACTTGTTTGAACATTTAAAAAGTGAAATCCTAAAAAACATTAAATTAAATTGAATCCTAAAAGACAGAAATACAAAAATTGTGTGACAGCTTGTTTTTCATTGGAATCAACTTCCAATTCTTGCACACACAAAAAAAATTGAAATAACAGTACAATACCCAAGTCAATGCCCTCCACGTTTCGTGTGCACATTAGTATCCTAGACCTAATTAAAATTTGTAGTAATTTGATCTCTAAGGTTTCATCAACTTAGGCTTGCTATCTAGATCTTAAGTTCTCTTTAGTTGATATCAATTCTGTCATCTTTATTTGATGTTCAGGCTGAGGGGCCATGTCAAACGACTAGGCGTGGGTTTGTACAAGCACCTGGGATTTTCTTAGGAAACGCTTAGGCCCAAACCTCCCTTTAAACAACTTGGCTAGATTTGTTGACAGAACATGTATTCACTAGTGATTACTTATTTCCTAGATAGATCAAGTATTAGGTTAATTTTCTAGGGAGTCACACTTAAGTTAGGTCTAGAATTGTTTGTTTGAATTGCACACTTCCTCTCATCCCCATCTCTTCTCCTCCCCTCCAGTTCTTCCAGAAAAGTGCATGCGCGAGCGAAGGTCCCAAAAACCACATCTTGAGGGACCATCTGATTTTGCCCCCTGCACCAGAAAATCTTTGTTTTCTTCTCCTTCCTCTTCTAAAAATATGGAAAACCCAAAAAATTGACAAAAAAATTATGCTTCTGCTTTTAACCCATCAGTCGACCCACAAGCTGACTTCCCCATCCCTAACCTCCCTCATCTGGAGCAACCAGAATTCCTGCAGGGCCAGGTGGCCCTCAAATCTAAACTAAAAATACAAACCCCTTTGCCTTTATGGTTGACCATTTGGTTCGGCTACAACAAAATCAAGCGAATTTGGCTAGGACTGTGACGAAGCTAGCTAACCAAGGGCAAAACCCACCACCCCGCCAGCAGCCTGTTGTTCCTCTTAAGGATTTCTATGATCCTTCCAACTATGAGAAAAGACCTGGGGTGGTCATACCACAAGGGGATTTTGAGATCAAACCAGCTATTCTCAACCTGATCAAGCATTTTCATGGTCTTCCAAGAGAGGACCCTTTTTGTCATCTCGAGGAATTAACTGTCCTTGCTCAAACCACTCATTCCCGCAATGTGCAGGAAGATGTATGGTTAATGAGACTTTTTCCTCTCTCTCTCTAAAGGATAAAGCTTCACATTGGTTTAGAACAGTTGGGTGCCCAATCACCACCTGACCCTAATTAAAGAGCATTTTTCTAAAGAAATTTTTTCCGATCAGTCAAACTAACGCTTTAAGAAGATCCATAACGACCTTTCAACAAAAAATTGGTGAACCCCTCCATGAAGCCTAGGAAAGATTCCAAGAACTTTTAAGAAGTTGTACCCACCATGAAATTCCACAATGGCAGTTAGTGCAGATCTTCTATCATGGATTAGAAGATCAATTGAAGCGATTTGTGGATGCTGAAAGTGCCTATCTCCTCTTTGAAGAAATGAGTGAAAACTCATTTAATATGACTTCAATGGACACTTTTGGTAGAACACAAAACCCCAGACACAGAGTCAATGAAATTGACTCCAAATCCACCTCTGTTCCAGTCACTCAAGATGATCTATATATGTTAGCTCAACAACTGGACCAGATACAAATTCACTAGAAAAAAAAGAAGAAAAGCTCACAACAAACAAGCTCCACACCTTACTGCTCCACACTTTAACTCTCCACACACTAACACTCCACAACTTCTCCGAAGAGAAAATTTGCACAATATCAATGCCACACCTGCCGGTCAGCAATTTCCAACTGATTTTCCACAAGATTTGATTGGGAATTTTGATTATTTGAATCAAAATATTCTTGATCCCACCACGGAAAATATTTATGCTCTCCAAGAGCAATTTAGAAACCCTTCCAGCACTTACAATCAAAACTGGAGGACCAACCCGAATCACTCTTGGAAAAATCCAAACCCGATTCCTTTTCCCAAACAAAATCATTTTAAGAATTATGGGTAACCTGCATATCAACCTGGATGATCCCAGGAAGATATTAATACTCAGGTCATGAAAACTCTGTAAGGTATGCAGAATCAAATGACAAAAGTAACCCGCATGATTACCAACTTTCAACACCAAGTTAAGGTTACTCCTGATCATCGACCTGTTGGGAATTTACCTTCCCAACCCATGCCCAACTTGAATAATCAATGGAATCAGTTCCAAGGTGGATATCCCAGTCAATACATTCAACCAGCACCTCAGCATCCCTTGGGTTTCAATAACAGTCAGGCTTCCCGCCCTCATCCTAGAAACAATCAAACTACAAATGCAGTTACTTTGAGGAATGGGAAAACCACTCATGACCCCTTGCCTGTTAAAAGAAACTCATTTCAATGAAAAATAGATCACCTCTTCCCCATCTTCCTCTAACACTGTTCAGGAACCTAATAATGCAAAACAGGGAAACCCTGCACCATTTCCATAAGCCCTCCATTCTTCACAAAATAAGAAATAGAAGAAATCTGAGCCCACTGGTAAGGAATTAATGGATTTATTTGGGCAAGTTGAAATTAACATCCCTCTCCTAGATGCCATAAAATACATCCTTGCCTATGCAAAATTTCTAAAAGATTTGTGTACCCTAAAGAGGCAGCCCAGAAATTTAGGAAAGGTGATCCTTCCTGAGACAGTTAGCTCAGTTGTGTAGAGCCAACTGCCTCTTAAGAGAAAAGATCCAGGTGCCTACCTGATTCAAGTTATCATTAATGATACTTACTTTGATTGTGCCTTGTTGGATCTCGGTGCCTCAATTAATCTTATCCCCATAATTATTTTTGAGGAATTTAAGATCGAAGAATTAAAGCCTGTTGAGGTTACTCTTCAATTAGCAGACCGACCTACAATTAAACCAAGGGAAATTGTTGAGGATGTCCTCATTCGGGTCAAAAATTATCTATTTGCAGTAGACCTTTTAGTCCTGGACATATAGGTACCGGAAGCATTAAAGTTTGTCCCTATAATTCTTGGAAGACCATTCTTAGCCACCACCCGCGCAAATATTGATTGTAATTATGGTAAAATGAAGATCATGTGTGGTGGTGAATTTGTAACCCTAGATATTTTCCAAGCTTCTAAGAGGTTCCAAGAACCTGATTTCTTTGATGACTCGGATTCAGAAATGGAAACTGTAGTGGAGGAAACTTTGTAGATTTCACATTTAGGTTCCTGTTTTACCATTAACACAATTCCTGAACAATCCACTTCCTCTCACCCTTCCACCCTAACCACACATTCAGCTAACACTCCAGCTGACCCTTTCACTCTTACTTCACCACTAACACAAAAAGCAGAAATTCTTTCGAAGTCTGGCCCACAACTAGAATTAAAACCCTTGCCCGACTCCCTTAAATATGTTTTCCTGGGTCCCAATCAGACCCTACCCCTGATTATAAATTCTGGACTTATTAGGGCACAAGAACACAAACTTCTCCAGGTTTTGAGTAAATATAGAAAAGCTATCGGCTGGACACTTTCTGATCTTAAGGGTATTCATCAGTCCTATTGT
The DNA here is from genome assembly GCA_037157565.1 of Thalassia testudinum. Taxonomy (NCBI): domain Eukaryota; kingdom Viridiplantae; phylum Streptophyta; class Magnoliopsida; order Alismatales; family Hydrocharitaceae; genus Thalassia; species Thalassia testudinum. Next base: position 96,092,966 of record JAZHRO010000039.1, on the reverse strand, counting down.
ACACATCGTATATATTTAGAGGATGATTCTCGCCCCTCCCGCCAACCACAAAGGTGCTTGAACCCTAATATGCAGGAGGTGGTAAAAAAGGAGATTATTAATTGGCTTGATGCCAATATCATCTACCTCATTTCTGACAGCTCCTGGGTTAGTCCAACACAAGTTGTGCCCAAAAAGGTTGGACTAACAGTTGTCACCAATGACAATGGGGAGAATATAGCCACTCGAACCACCTCTTCTTGGCACGTATGTATGGATTGCAGAAAATTAAACACCGCCACCAAGAAGGACCATTTTCCGCTCCCTTTATTGATAAAATCTTGGAACGGTTAGCCGGATGGGATTTTTACTATTTTCTAGATGGTTATTTCGGCTATAATTAGGTAGCGGTTCATCCTGAGGACCAAGATAAAACAACTTTCACCTGCCCCTTCAGTACCTTTGCTTTCCGAAGAATGGCCTTCAGTCTTTGCAATGCATCTGCGACTTTTCAAATGTGTATGCTTGTAATATTTTCGAACCTGGTAGGTGAATAATTAGAAGTCTTTATGGACGACTTCTCTATTTTTGGAGATTCTTTTGACCATTGTCTCAAGAACCTTGAAATAACTCTCCAAAAATGCATAGAAGTCAATCTGGTCCTCAATTGGGAAAAAAGTCATTTCATGGTCCAGGAAGGTATTGTCCTGGGCCATGTTATTTCAAAACAAGGAATTGTGGTAGATAAAGCAAAAATAATTGCTATATCTAAGCTCCCACCGCCCACTACTGTAAAACAGATTAGATCCTTTTTGGGTCATGTGGGTTTCTACCGTAGATTCATACAAAATTTTTCCCAAATCTCCAAACCCTTAAGTCAGCTTCTTACTAAAGACCAGCCATTCGATTTTAATGATAAATGCCTAGAGAGTTTTTTGAGATTGAAGAAGGAAGTTGACGAGGCACCAATTTTGCAGGGACCTGATTGGAATAGTCCCTTTGAATTAGTGACAGATGCCTCAGATTTTGCTGTGGGGACCATTCTAGGGCAAAGAACTGGCAAGAAGCCCATTGTAATCTATTATGCTAGAAAAACTCTTGATGATGCACAATGGAATTACACGGTTACTGAGAAAGAACTTCTTGCCATTGTATTTGCCTCAGAAAAATTTAGATCTTATCTTTTGGGGTCACATGTCACTGTATACACCGACCACTCAGCACTTAAATATTTGCTAACAAAAAAAGATGCGAAAGCCCACCTTATCCATTGGATCCTGCTACTCCAGGAATTTGACCTGGAAATCAAGGACAAGGTGGGCTCGCAAAATGTAGTGGTCGACCATCTCTCTCGTCTTATGACAAATGACATAATGGCCCCCCCTGATCAATTCCCTGATGAAAGCATTTTAGCTACCACCACCCTCCCTTGGTTTGCACCCATCGCAAACTATTTAGCAACAGAATGAATCCCCGCTAATTGGCTATAAACAAAAAGGGATAATTTCTTTGCTGACATTAAATACTATTTTTGGGAGGAGCCCGACCTTTTCCGCATTTGTTCCGATCAGGTCATTAGACGATGTGTCCATGATCCTGAAATCCATGATATTCTGACATATTGTCATTCAATGGCTTGTGGTGGACATTTTTCGGGCAAGAAAACTGCAGCTAAAATCCCTAATGCAGGATTCTTTTGGCCTAGCTTGCACAAAGATGCTCATAATTTTGTTCGGTCCTGTGTGTGTTGCCAAAGCATCAGCAACATGACTCGGAAGGATATGATGCCCCTTAATCCTATTTTAGAGGTTGAAATTTTTGATGTATGGGACATTGACTTCATGGGACCGTTCATCAACTCTGTTGGGTATTTATATATAATAGTCGCAGTCGACTATGTTTCTAAATGGATAGAACAAATACCCACCAGCACTAATGATCACCATGTGGTTGTCGAATTTCTTAAGAATATTTTCTCAAGATTCGGCATTTCAAAAGCCATTATCAGTGACAGAGGCTCACATTTCACTCATTCACAATTCCGTCACCTTCTTTCTAAATATGGGGTTAATCACAAAATTTTCACACTTTATCACTCCCAAACAAATGGCCAGGCAGAAGTTTATAACTAGGAAATCGAAAATATTTTACAAAAGACGGTTAGACCCGACTGTAAAGACTGGTCCACCAAATTGGACGAGACTTTATGGGCCTACCGTACCACTTTTAAAACCTCGCTCAGCATGTCTCCCTTCCATTTGATTTTTGGGAAGGCATGTCATCTCCTAGTAGAACTAGAACATAGGGCTTTTTGGGTAATAAAATAATTAAACATAGATTTATCTGACGCCGGTATCCACAGAAAACTACAATTAACTGAATTAGAAGAATTACGTAATTTTTCATATGAAATTGCGTAGATTTATAAAGATCGAACAAAGAAATTTCATGATAAATACATTGTTCGGAAACACTTTGATGTTAATCAACATGTTTGGCTTTTTGATGCTAGATTACATATTTTTCCTGGCAAATTAAAATCCAAATGGACCGGCCCCTATATTTTCCTCAAAACTTATCCGTACGGCACTGTTGATCTTTTTGATCCTAAAACTAATATGACATTTCAAGTCAACGGCCAACGTTTAAAGCCCTATTTTGATCATACCCCGAATCTTCCATTTGAATCCTTTAATTTCACCGAACCAACCACAGTTGATCACTTATGCACACTACTCCTGACTGAATGGCGTAAAAGATACCATTGGATGGGAGGTAACCCATCATTTTCTTTCTGCTTCTTTTTCTTTCTTTTCCCCAGGTTTTGACTATCCTAAATCCGACTGCCTTATACTACAATAATCCCTCTTTCCCTCCTATTGCATGAGGACATTGCATATCTTATGCATGGGGGGGTGTTTTTAAAATTTTGACGATCGAATGAGGATTTTCAAAACCTAAAAGCATGCATTTTTTTAGTTATCTTTATTTTCTGGCATGTATACCCAAAAAAAGTAAATATTGAAAACTTTTTGAGGAAAAATTTTGAAATCAGGACTATGGTTTAAAAAATCACTTTTGGTACAATGGGATTTAATCTTTAACAAACTAGGGATGAAGACATGGATTTGATCATTAGAATCTTAGGGTTTATTTTTAGACTAGATCAGATATCCTTCTCCAAAATTTCCCCTGAACTCATGATAGTTCAGGTGACTTGATCCTCTTTTGTAATATGGAAAGTATCTAGCTTAGTTTCTGATTAAAAAGCTTGCATTTCTTGCAAAACTTCCTGTGTCAAATTTCACACACAAGCCAACACGTAAAAATCACTAAAAATTAGAAACAAGCCCCTTGTTTAGACTTAGTAAAAGTCAGAAGCAGATCATTGGTTTGAGTTCCCACCGCCAAGAAGGAGGAAAATACCTCCTTTTAGGACGCGATGTCAATGTGTTACCACCTCAGCGCTGCTCCATATCTATATTTCATATCTTTAGACGGAGCATTAAAGCACATTTTAGCAGATTAAGTGTCTTGGACGGTGCTCTACCTATAGTATCAAAGCAAGAGCTTGAGTTTGCTTGGAGCGCCCCATTACACCGCATTGTATTTTTGGGTTGTGAACTCCTAGGTGGTGTCATGGACAGTGCTATCTTGAAGTACTGGCACCAGAGCTCCCTCGAGGATTGGTAACAGGAATGATAATCCTGACACATCAGTTGTAAGACTAAGCTAGAAATAAGCATAGGGGGCATAAAAAAAAAGGTTTTAAACCAAAAACACGCCTTATAAATGTTGGCTTTCCACAAGCATGGACACAAGTGATGTAAACACATTTATTGACGGTAAAATGCTTATTTATGCATATTCCTAGGCTTAGATTTGCATTTAATATTATAAATATTGCATAGCATGCATCATTCTGCATTTAGAGTAGTTGTATATAATTTAGGTTAATTGCATCCTTTTTCTAGTTAGGAGAGAGGGATATTTATTTTGGAGCCTTGAATTGACGATCCGACCGTACGGATCTGATCAAGACGACGATCGAAGTCCAACGCCTCTGAAATCGCCTCGATCGGAGTCCCGTAGCACCATATGTAATCCGAGGAAGATCAACGGCCAAGGGACTAGGAATATAATTTAGAGCTTCAAATGATAAATCCAACCATGTGGATGGATTCGGGTTGACGATCGCAACCTAATGACGCGAAAATCGACTCAATCCTACCACTGTAGTAGCCCCTACAACAAGAAGAAGATGGACGGCCCAGACTGCGCCACATGGCGCAGCCTAAGCCGCCAGCGCATGCATGCAGCACCGCACGCGCGTAGCAGTGCAAGTGTGAGCCCATGCAGGCGTGCATGCGCACAACGCAGCGTTAGCGCGTCGGCAGCTCCAGCTATGCATGGGTTAGACCTACAACGATGCATGAGCTGAACTTACAGTGACACTTACAACCATCGGTAATTCATCGCATGCCAGCAAATCTAGCTGTGGGTGCCAGCAGGCATGAGCTGCCTACAACGACGTTTCCAGCGACGGCTTGGATGTCACTAATGATCCCATACCTATTGTTGCCTCTTCTCCTCCACTATAAAGGGACCTACACCCCCTCCCTTCCAAGCCATCTCTACCTACTCTACTCCCACCTACTCCCAAGCTCTAGTAAGCCTACCAACACTCCATCAGAGCTTGTTGTCAAGCACCCAAGGCGCCTATTAGTGTAGCGAACCTCTGCCCCACCAAATACTCCTCCAACTTCCCATCTCCCTTCATAGGTCGCCTTGGAGCTATCCTCCCACCTCCATATCGGTAGCAAATCATCTCCGTCTTCTCACCTCCATTACGGAGCCACGCCGAAGCTTTCCTCAACATGACGTCCTTCTGCATCTCACCTCTGTCGTCCCACTCCTCACCTCCTTCGTCCGAGCTTCCGCCAGGCGCCGTCGTCTCGCCGAGCAGCCGATTCGGGAGATTTCCTCTCACCTCCCTCGCTTTTTATGCTTTTATAGTTCATTGTAATCGACATTGAATTGATATATATATCATATTTGTTCCTTTTCTATCTTGTGATTCATTCTGCTTGTTTTTTATTTCAAAAACACAAAAAAAAATATCAAAATCCTAAAATACCAAAAAGAGACAAAACGAAGCGCGGTTTTCACGCAAAGTAAACGTCACCTCCCTGTGTTCGACCCAGGACTCCCTTGGAGTTTCGGTATAAATTTTATCTAATCGACGTGTTTTGCAACTACTACGACAGGTTACTTGTAACCTCGATTTCTAACATGCAAAACACGCCCGACCATTTTGGCGTCGTTGCCATGGAGGTAACGGAATTTACTTTATTGTTTATGCATTTCTTTGCATTTACATAGCACTAACCCTACTTGTCTTTGATCTACTGTCTTGCAGGTACCCTAGCATGGAGATCCAAATGTGGTAGACCAGAGTAAAGTATGGGTAGAGTGTTTTGTAAGTGTTGCCCACACCACCCCCATCTTAGTTTTCATTCCATAACCTAATAACTCAAACCCAAATCAACTTAGGTGCTTTTTATAAACCCTAGGATAGATTTAGTTGTTTGTTTGCCACCTCCACTCACCTCGCCATCCACATAAATTAAAAAAAAAATAAGTGTTATCTGATTGTGAGATTTTTTGAAAGCTACACACTTAACACCCACAACTTATCCTAAGGCACACAATCACTTTGATTCTACCACTTAACCAGGATTTGACCTGTGGACCCTGTATACTTCAACTAAATACACATAAGTGAGTAGAAATCTGAATAGGTCAAACATTTCTGTGTGTCTTAACTAAGTGGTGCAATAGGAAAATTGATTGAGCTGTTTGGGCCGCACCACTCAATCTAAAACTAATCCATCAAGTAGCTTGCCACTTAGGTTGATTCTTAGGGCTGAACCAGGCACTCCACATTATTTTTGATTTTTAAAGGAACATATCATCACCCGTGCTTTCAAAACTTGGAGTGTTCTACTAAACCTTGATTGAACCAACCTAAGAATTAAACCCTAAAAGCTACTAAAAAAGGTTAAATCCTAAAAGGCACATCATCAAATAACCTTGTTTGAGAACCCTGGTTGTGCACGCACACACATTTTAACAGATCATTAAGGGCACAACCCATCTAAAGGGCCCATCACATTCCTGAAGCACCATTGTCCCAAGCCTAACTAAAATTGATTAGACATTGGCCCTAAGGACTAGTTCGCTCGTCAGGATCCTGATTGAGATTGTTCATGATTAACCTACTTATACTAGTCAATCTGATATCTAGCTAGGGGAGTAGCATCAAACGACCGTAGCTGGGGGGTACACTAGGAACCGAAGGCGCAAACGAAAGAAAGAACCTTCTCCCTAGTCCCTCCTTCTAACTGGTTGGATTGCCTGGACATAAGTAGAGCAAATCGTCTATAATCTTAGGATGGATTCTAAGAGTCGATAGCCTTTAGGCTACCCAAATGAAGGACAGGCTTGTATTTTTGTATTGCAGGGCTCCTTTCTCTTCTGATTTCCCTCCTTCATCATGTACCCTTCCACATCCTACACACATTTCACATCCTATCCTCCTACCACCACTTATCCCAAAGATGATTACTATCTCGACTTGACTTGTAATTACCCATCCACTAGCCGGGATGACTTTGATTGGGGATATTAATCGAGTTATTTCGCAGTTTCAAAGATATGCATTGTAGTATACCGCGAAAAACGATTATCAAATTTTTATTACTCGAAATTTGAAAATATTCCGAAGTCGAACTCAGGGAGAAAATTGGTATTTAAAAGCAAAAGATCACAATTCTCAACAATAATGTAGTGTTTATAAAAGCTAGAGAGTAAAAAGAAATAGATTTCTCTTTTTTTCTTCCTTCTTCTCTTCTCTTTTTTTTTCATTGCTTTTCTTTCTTCTCTTCTTTCTCTATCTTTTCTTTCTTAGACGTCTGATTCTTTGAATCAGATGCCTTAACTGGTGATCTGCTACAGTGCTTCTTCAAGCTTCTTCCTCTTTCTTCTCTGCTGCAGTTCCTTCCTCTTTACGGCAGCTCCTTCCTTCTCTTTTCTTCTTTTCCTCTTTGGCTTCTTCTTCTCTCTTGAGCTGCTGCGTCTCCTCCTTCTTCCTTTCCTTAGGCATCTTCAGCTTCTCCTTCCTTGGCCTTTGCAGACCTCTTCTTCTTCCTTGGCTCCTTCCTCTGCCTTCTTCTTCTTCTCTTCGTGGCTAGGTCTTCAGCTTCTCCTTCCTTCAGCTGCTCCTCTTCTTCTTCTCTTCTTCTTCCCCACAGCTGCTTCCTCTTCCTCCTCCTTCCCTGCACAGCACAGAGAAGCAAAACCTACCCCCTACCCTCCCAGCGTCTCTCTCTCTCTATTTTGCTCTTTGCTCTCTCAGAGCCAGCCGGGTAATTAGGTCGGGTATGCATGCCCAGGACCAGGCCCACCGACGTGCGATGGTGGGCGAGGTGTGCATGGGTAGTTGGGTCAGGCCAGGTCTGCGGAGGCGTGGGTCGTGGACGAGACCAGGTCGGGTGAGTGGGACCTCACCCCGTGATTTGGAGGAGATAAGGTGAGAACACTTTTTCAACCCGCTTGTTAGCTTCCGAGGTGGGACTAAATGTCCCACCTTCTTCTTGCGTGCAGCTACAACAGATGTTGCGCTCTATTGTAGCTACAGCTACGATCCTCGACACCAATTGAAGGCCTGGAGATGTTCGTGAAAGCTCTCCGTGCGACCTGGGACTGTGCCATGGAGTGGGTACGACCTGGAGCAGCTTGCAAGGAAGCTTCGAGCTGTGAGTCAATGGCAGCGAGCCCCTGGAACCTGAAAGCACCAAAATGGCCTTGCTGCCACATTAAAAAGCTTAGGGAGCTTCGCCAAGGTGCGGCGAATGTGAAGAGGTGGTTGGCGAGGCGTGGAAATGCCTGTGGGAGTGTGCTTAGGGCATACTGTGGCCGTGTGTGTGGGTGTGTTCAGGGATGTGTTTGGCTGAGTGGAGTGCTGGTATGAGTGAGGGAAATGTTGAGTGGAGTGAGGGGATGCTTATGGACTTGTCGGCGAGGGGTGATACGGCCTGTGGAGGTGGAGCGGCCTCGCCGGAGTTGGTGACCGGAGGTGAAGATGATGGTGGTGGTCTCTGGCAGTCGGTGCGCGATTTGTGAAATTAATAAAGGGGAAAATGAAGAGGGAAGAAAGAGGACTTAACTGAGGTGTTTAAAGTGAATGGGGGAGGCGGAGGGAGAGCGGCGGGTGTTTGCCGTCGTTGGGGACAAAGGCCCTGTGGGGGAAGAATCGACGACGAGGAAGAGAGGTGGAGGGCATGCGCTGGTACGACATGTCGTGGAGGAGTACGGCGGAGATGGCTCTGCCATTAGTGTTGTGGCAGAGCGACGAGAAGAGGGAGGGAGAGTCGCCGGAAGCTGTGGCCAGTTGGTCGAATTGAGGAGACGAGATTAGGGGGTAAGCTTCGACTAAATCAGGCTTGAAGGAAGCGGAGGGGTTTGGGCTTCCTTAAATAAGCAAGGGTAGAGGGAGGAGTCACGAGGAGACAGCGAGAACACCATGTCGGAGGTAAGGTCGGAGGGAGACCCATACCTCTCGAGCATTTGCACGAGGGGAATGCTCAAGAGGTATGGGGCGTTTCAGGGCATGGGGAGTTGCCCATGCGGTAGGGGGCTTCGCAGGGAGCTCACCTTTCAAATCTGGGGGCGGCTCCTCATGAAATTGAGGAGAAAACCTCCGCATAAAGTCGTCGGAGGTATGGTCCCTTCTGCAATGGTAAAGGGACCGAAATTAAGAAAGAGACGAGAAAATTGAGGGGGTAATTAAGAGGGTTTTCAAAAGTTAAGGGCCAAAAAGTAATTAGGTGGACCAAATTGCAAAGTAGGTCAAGATGACCTTCCCTTTGGTCCAAATTTTGGTATAAACCTAATTTGGACTTAAGGAATCCAATGGTGAAGTTGGATCTTAGGTTTGACCATGTTTGACTAGACATTTTGTACAAAAAATCAAATTAGGTTAAATATTAGGCATGGACCCCAATCTAAGTCAAAACAGGTTCCAAAGGCCAAATTGAAGGTTCTAAACCCTAGAGGATATTTTTCCATGAATTTTAGAGGATTTAGTTGATTTTTATCTTACCTGTAACCTTGTGAATTTAAGTGGGTTTATTTTAGGGTTACAGAATGTCATTTAATTCATAGATTTGACAATAACCCTTTTCTGACTGAACCATCCCACTTTTTCTCTTATTAAGTCTAATTAACTTATGTCTAGACCCTTAGAAATTCCATTGATGCACTGCAATGGTAAAATTACAGTTTTACCCCTTATTTTATATTCTCTTCCCAGATTAGTAATCTCCTGAGTTAGGCCTTCCTTTAGGTTATGTAGGAGCTTTTGTTCATTTTATTAGATCAAAGTAAGCTAGTTAGGGTTCATGATGAGGTTCTCATCATACTCCCATGCCTAGCTTTTGCTAGTCCCATAGCAAAATCTTAAGATTTTAACTTCTGTTCTAAACCATGAATTTCTTTCACCAGTTATGATAAGTGCATTTTCTTCTTTGATTAGGTCAAAATGCCAACAATGGGCCTAAAGGTACTCTACTACCAACCAAGATCCGGACCTATCCAGCTTTAACCTCGGTCCTCTGCGAAGGTTTTTAGGGCCCGCAGGAACTACCTTAAGGTTTATTGGACTCCGTGGTTAAAACACCCGGGCTTGAGACATATTTTAGCCTTGGTTTAGTTTGCAGTGCATTTCTGTAAGAGAGAGACAGAGGATTTATTTGTTTGGAGAGTTTTCTCTCTCTTTTCTTTTTAATTCTAGCTTTAAATTGGCTTCTCAACACGGTCTGTATTGGATTCCTCATCCCCATCATCAATCCTTAAAGGTTCCTAGCAATCGATGCTTCGTGATAGCACCGCCCATGGTAACCCCCAGAACCCTGATTTTCGAGATTTCGAGATAATCCCGCCCATGGCGTTTCGTGGCCAAATCCAGACCCTGGCTATTGACATTTCGTGATAATGCCATCCATGGTATCTGAACCAGCAGAGTGCTTACATGCCCCCGGTAGGATATTTAAATATCCTAAGAGACAAGCACCGAGGAGACGATATGTTGTTACGCATCTTCGAGGGGAATTTCACACCTCTCCGCATCGGGAACTCGTCCAAATCAACTTGTGTTGATCGACCGCTCCTAATCTAAGCAACATTTTTAGAAAATTAAAATGCTTCTACGTGATTTTAGTAGTTATGCTCACTGAACCAGACAGTGTGTGAATTGGGGTGCTTAGGTTACCGAGTCTTGCAAATCGAAGGTCAGTTAATGAGGCTGAATACTCCCTAAGCCTTAGACCTGATACTTAGGCTTTGCATATTCCTCAACCTCTTGAGGAATATCCAGATCTTAACGGGTACTAAGAGTCTGGCCAAAAAGGCCTAAGGTCAGCGTTCCTACTAATCTCTTTGTGTCTCTTTAGCACTTTTTTTTCTTTACTTTTCTTAATGTGATCTAGAACTTCGATTAATTCCTTAATCTCTTACTTGGTTATCACTTTCTTTTTCATTTTGTGCTCCTTTTTAGCATTTTGCTCTTTTTCTCCTCCTATTTTGTATAGCCCAAAAATTTTCTCTCCTCTTCTCAGTTTTTTTTTAGATTATATGTGAATTTTTTTTTTGTTGAAACATTTTCCTAATATGAGTTTTCATACATTTTGCACTTTCATACCCCCCCATGCTTAAGATTTGCAATGCCCCCATTGTAAATTAGGTGGGTTTGTATTCAGTTTGGTTCATTCATTAGGAAAGGTGTTGGGTGAGTAGACGGGTCGAGGTGACTGTTGTGGACGATTTTTAATCTCAGGTACAGGTACCTGAGGTGGATTCGGCTGTCCTAAAGGATGAACCCTAAAGTGCAAAGAAATGTCAGGAAAGGTTTCGGATTTTTGAAAGAATGACGGGTTGCCTCCCGTTAAGCACTGAGTTTTACGCCATCGGCTGGGTGTAATGAGCTCAGGGAGAATGGAGGATAAAAGATGACTCAGCCAAATCTATATTGGTCATGTCAATGAATGATTTGAGTCTCTGACCGTTCACGATAAAGGGTTCAGAATCGTGGCTGAGTGGACTGATCTCAAAAGCTCCATTTCCAAAGATTTGTCAAACTAAGTATGGTCCGATCCACTTGGAACCCAGCTTTCCTGGGAACAGTTTGAGTCAGGTATCAAAGAGTAGGACCTTTTCACCAGGATAGAAGATCTTTCTAGATATGTGCTTGTCATGAAAGGCTTTAACCCATTCTTTGTAGATTCACGAGTTTTCATATGCATCGAGGCGTAATTCATCAATCTCGCTTATCTGAAGCTTTCTGTGGGTTCTAGCCTTAGAAAGTTCTAAGTTGCAGTTCCGTACTGCCCAATAGGCTTTATGCTCTAATTCGACGGGGAGATGACACACCTTCCCGTAAACTAGTCTGAAAGGAGACATGCCTAATTGGGTCTTGTGGGCGATCCTATAAGCCCACCAAGCTTCTGGAAGCTGGGATGACCAGTCCTTCTTGTCAGGTCGAACAGTAACCTGAAGGATTTTCTTGATCTTTTGATTTAATGGCTCAGCTAGACCATTAGTTTGGGGGTGGTAGGGAGTAGAGATTCGGTGTGACACCCCGTATTTGATCATCAGTGACCTGAACTGAGCATTTTTGAAATGAGTCTCTTCATCAGAAATGATCGCTCGAGGAATCCCGAACAGTGAGAAGATGTTTTGGTGAATGAATTTGATAATGACTTTGTGATCATTGGTTCAGGTCGGAATAGCTTCAATCCATTTAGACACGTAGTCAACAGTGAGTAAAATGTATTCGAAGCCGTCCGAGATAGGGAAGGGTCCCATAAAATCAATCCACCCAAATGTCAAAAATCTCGCATACCAGAATTGGCTGTAAAGGAATCATGTCATGATGGTTCATGTTGCCCAAAGTCTGGCAACGGTTGCATGCCTTATAGTGATTGCATGCATCCTTGAAGATTGCTGGCCAGTAAAAGCCACACTGGAGGACTTTAGATGCGATTTTGTGCCCAGAGAAATGGCCACCACATGCCTGGTCATGGCAGAAAGAGAGTATGTCTTTGATTTCAACTTTCGGGACACATCGTCGGATAATTTGGTCAACACCTATGCGGAATAAATATGGGTCTTCCCAAATGTAATACTTGGCATTGGCATGCAATTTGTCTTTCTTGGTCTTCGGCCAATCAGACGAGATCTGATGTGATGCCAAGTAGTTTACTATATTAGCAAACCATGGAAGCCTTGTATCAATAGTTAGGAGGTGCTCATCAGGAAAATGCTCCGTGATGGGTCCGGAAGGGTCGATGATCTCAGAAGGAAGGCGGGACAAGTGGTCAGCTACCACATTTTGTCTTCCCGCTTTGTCACGAATCTCGAGGTCAAATTCTTGCAATAGTAAGATCCATCGAATTAATCGAGGTTTCGCATCCTTCTTCGCAAGGAAATGCCTCACAGCTATGTGATGCAAGTAAATAATAACACGGGAACCCAGAAGATAGGAGCTGAACTTTTCAAGGGCAAATACTACGGCTAATAGCTCTTTCTCAGTAACAGTGTAGTTACGCTGAGCCTCGTCAAGTGTTTTGCTAGCATAATAGATGACCACGAGTTTCCCGTCAATTTTCTGCCCCAAAATCGCTCCTACAGTGAAGTCAGATGCATCGCACATGATCTCAAAGGGTTGAGACCAATTAGGAGACTGTAGGATCGGGGCTTGAGTAACTCAGTCACGAAGGATCTCAAATGCTTGAGTGCATTCCTTGGAATTTTCAAAAGGTACATCCTTGGAGAGAAGAGTGGTCAAGGGGCACGTGATTTTTGAGAAATCAAGGATGAATCAACAGTAAAAACCGACGTGCCTCAGAAAAGATCGGATGTCCCTGATCGAGCTAGGCATAGGGAGTTTGGAAATCAAGTTAACCTTGGCTCAATCAACTTGGATGCCTCTCTAAAAAATCAGATGTCCCAGGATGATCCCCTCAGGCACCATGAAGTGGCTCTTTTCCCAGAAAAGAACTAGATTCACATCAATGCACCGCCTGAGTATTTGAACGAAGTGCTGGAGGCAATCGTCAAATGATGCCCCAAATACTGAGAAGTCATCCATGAAGACTTCCAGATAATCACCTACCATATCAGAGAATATGGCAAGATGTACCGCTAAAAAGTCGCTGGTGCATTGTAGAGGCCTAAAGGCATCCTTTGGAACGAGTACGTCCCGAAGGGGTAGGTGAACGTGGTCTTCTCTTAGTCCTCTGGATGAATCGCCACTTGGTTATAACCGGAGTACCCGTCAAGAAAGCAGAAGAATCTATTTCCCGCTAGTTTTTCGAGGATCTGATCAATAAACGGTAGTGGGAAATGATCCTTCTTCGTGGAGGAATTGAGTCTTCTATAATCTATGCAGACTCTCCACGAGTTGGCTATACGGGTCAGTATGACCTCTTCAGTTTCAGTCGTGATGGTGGTGAGCCTTGCCTTCTTAGGCACAACCTGGATTGGGCTCACCCAATGACTGTCAGAGATCGGGTAGATGATCCCTGCATCTAACCACTTAATGATCTCCTTTTTCATGACCTCCTGCAGATTAGGGTTTACACGTCTCTGCATCTCACGCGAAGGTCATGCGCCCTCTTCGGAATAGATGTGGTGTGTGCAATAAGAGGGGCTTATTCCAGTCAAATCATTGAGAGTCCATCCAATGTCTCTACGATGTTGCTGGAGAACAATAATCAGATGGGATTCCTGATCAGGTGTGAGTCTGGAATTTATAATCACAGGAAACATCTGATTGGAACCCAAAAAGACGTATTTCAGATGATTGGGAAGGGGCTTGGGTTCCAAGACAGGATTATCAGCAGCAGCAAGTGGTTTAGAGTGTGTGTGAGGAACAATGGTAGGAGTTATGGGTGTATCTAGATCGGGTTCAGACTTCTCTAATTGCAGGTTTTGATCTTCTTGTGGTTGATCGGGGTTAATCAGGTTGTCCTCAATATGCGATTCATCAACCACGGCTTTGATATCACATATTTGCTCTACAACCCTGCAATTAATCCCTTGTTGGGACTTAAAGATGTCAATCTTAAGAGTTTGATTCCCAAATTTCAACTTTATTTGGCTCTCCTCACAGCTTATGTTGGACCTAGCAGTGGCCAGAAAAGGTCTCCCTAGTATAATTGGTGTATCCCTTGGGTTCTCAGGTGCATCCATATCTAGAACTATGAAATCCACTGAGAAATAAAAATCCCGTACCCTAACAATAACATCCTCGAGAACTCCCTTAGGTGACTTAATGGATCGATCAGCTAACTACAATGTCACCTCAGTTGGTTTAAGCTCGGATTCTTCCAAATGGTTAAGTAAGGATGTGGGTATTAGGTTTGTGGAGGCACCAAGGTCTAGCAATGCTCTATCGAATTAGGTTTCACCAATTTTACATGAAATCAGGGGAGTGCCTGGGTCTTTTTCCTTGGGTGGGAGTTTACTCAATATTACAGAGCTAGCTTGCTCTGACAGTACGATCGGACTCCCACTCCTGGTTCGCAGCTTACGCTGGGGTGTAACACATTCTTCAAGAATCGTACGTAAGCCGGTACGTGGCGGATTGCATCCTGTTCAAAGAGCTTGATCAGGTCCTCCTCAGGAGTCACAGGTTTGGTTGTCCTTTTTCCCTTGGTCAAGGCCTCGAGAAGTGGAACCTTGGTTGGTTCCTCTAGAATAGGTCCAGGTTTTTGATCTGGGACAGGGACATCCTGGATAACTATCCTAGGGCTTGGGTCACTACCAGGCTTGGAGTGGTCCGGAAAGGTGGGACTTGGGTTGCTTTACCACTATAGGTTGTTACAGAGTTTAATCCTGCTTGGGTCTGGTTAGGGGTTGGTAAAATGGGTTGCTACTATTGATAACCTGCGTAAGATGTTGAAGCTTCCATCCCGTCAAGTGATGGAACAGAAGGGGCCTGATAAATCATGTGTGCGTGGCCTGGATTTGGGTTCATAATGCACCTCAGGGTCAGCATGTTATTTGGGTTTGGCAGAGGTTGTGAAGGAAGTGTGCTCGGTTGGTGAGAATTCGTCATCTGGGCGAGTTGGTTGTGGACTTCTATGATCTCATCCTTGTGTTGTTTTTGGATTGCTGCATTCATTCTCTGAATGTTAGCCAGTGTTTGGAGGATAAGAGACATTTAGTCTTGGTTTGGCCCAGATTGATAAGTGGGGTTGGGCCGAGGCTGAGGCAGCTAATAAGAACGAGGGGCTTGTGGACGGGGTTGATAAGGTGGTTTTTGAGTCTAAGAATTTCCCACCCACTGGAAATTGGGATGATTGCGCCATCCAGGATTATAGGTGTTGGAAAATGGGTCATTCTGGATGGCATTGAGGTCCTCGCAGGTCTGAGGAGCCTCAGGAAAGTTATAGTATGGGGGATCAGAGTTCCCCTGACAAGAATAGAGAGGATTGGAGATCCCTCCGGTCCTGGAGTCAGATGGGGGTGGATACGGGTCCATCCTCGGAGAAGATCGGTGGAAGGTGTTTTGCACAGTTTCCCTCATGGGAGGTGGCTGTGCAAAGGAGTTCTGCGCAGAGGTGGCTCGCTACAAATGCCGAGTCAGCTCGTCCACCTTCTTCTCAATGATAGAGACCTTGTCCAACCAACTAACCATCAGTTCCAAGTCGACTGATGTGGATAGGCCCTGCGTCTCTTGGGCTCCCCTAAGATTCGTCGATGTGCGGGTATTCGTCCGGTTGAATAAACCCATGGAGTCATTGTTGATGGAGTTCTCGCACATATTTTCGAGAATCTCTCATACTGTGTCCTCATGCTGACCCATGATATTTCCTTCACAAGTTGCATTGACGAATAATCTAATGTCCTCACGGGGTCCCTGGTAAAAAGACTGGACTTGTTCCCATTTAGGAACTCCGTGATGGGGGCACTTCCACATGAGATCCAAAAATCAGTCCCATGCCTCATGAAGAGGTTCTCCCATTTGCTGGGTGAAATGAGTAATCTGATGGTGCAAGGCGTTTGTCCGACCAACGGGAAAGAACTTTTTCAAAAATTTGGACTGAAGTTCATCCCAGGTGTTGATCGGACAAGTCTGAGTCTGATACCAATGAGCGACCTTGTCCATGAGGGAGAAAGAAAACATCTTCATGAGTAGAATATCCTAGTTTTATGCATCTGACCCTAAGGTCTGTGCCAGATTCTTGAGTTGTTTGATATGCTGGAATGGATCTTCGGAGTTAAGCCCATAGAATTTTGATATGGCATGAATCATATTGGGCTTCAGTTCAGAATTAGGTCCTCCAGCTGGGATTCGGACTCGAGGTTCGATTGCCACCGCAGTGGGATTATAGTGATCTCGCATCATGGGGTGCTGCGGTGGGTTCATGAAGTTCTGGAAGAGGTCATTTAGACGCTGAAGCTGGTGCTCAAGATTGTTCTCTTCTTCAACAGGCTGTGCCATGATGGAAGAAGGAGAACTAGGTTCTGAATCAGAGGAAAGGTCAATGTGGAGGGGTTGTTGCACAAACAAGGGCACCGAGGCTTGGCCTCGGGGAGAGTGGATTTCTAAAGGAGTTTTCAAGGACCTCCTACCAAGCATGCACTGAAGGACTGGATGAGATTAGAATGTGCTGGACCCAATTGAGACACCTAAAATATGTTGGGTGACTATAGAGGTTCGGGGCTAATGATACCCCTTAGTTAGAAAGGTCGTCCACCTGAGAATTACCTAGGTAGCCAGAGAGGGAGAGTCCCAAGAAGACCCCTACACGATAGAGCATCCCCACGGGTTACAGGGTTTCCCCCACCCGACCTCTCTTGTCACTGATATTCCAGGTAGACCAGAATGGGGACCTTAACCTCTTAAGTCTACCGCTTTTAGTTAAGATCAAGGTGTTTAGGGTTCCACTTGAACTTTAAGTCTTTTGTGTGCAAAGTGACCTAATTTAAAGGTTGGTTGACCCAAATGATCAACTTCACCTTGTTTCTTTGAGAGCTTCTTAGGTCCTTTCTTTTAGGGTTCAAGTAGATTAAGAGCCTGATTTTCTTAGGGTTTCTCTTGGATAGGTGTTTTCAAACAAGGCTTAGGCACACCTCTTTTTGGAATTTTTGATTCTTAGTTTAGAAGATGTGTCTCTAAAACCCTAGCTTGAAATCCTTAGGTTGGCTCTAGTTGGTCCAATTTAGTTGCCTAAGAAATCGCTATCTAGGGCTCAATTAAGAAGGTTTTAGCCCTAGTTACCTTAAGTGAATATGCAATTAAAATGTGTTGAAAGTAAAAAACTGGCGACTCTTATGGATTACTAAAATATGGAAAACAGGTAGCCATAGATTGATTTTTCTCTTTGTTTCTCCTTTTCAGATTTTGAGGGGATTAGGAGAGAGGTTTCATAAAAGGTTACCTGTTCCCTGGTGTGGCTGTTGTGCGGCTGCTTTTTTCTCCTCAGATTTTCCTGAAACAAACACAATAAAAGAGAGAAATTAAGTCAGTAATGAATTAGAAATTGTGATAAATGCTTCTAAAATGCCCGTTGCTCCCTTGCAATGACGCTAAAAATAATCGGGTTATTTCGTAGTTTCATAGATATGCATTGTAGTATACCGTGAAAAACGATTATCAAATTTTTATTACTCGAAATTTGAAAATATTTCGAGGTCAAATTCAGGGAGCAAATTTGTATTTAGAAGCAAAAGATCACAATTCTCAACAATAATGTAGTGTTTATAAAAGCTAAAGAGTAAAAAGAAATAGATTTTTCTTTTTTTCTTCCTTCTTCTCTTCTCTTTTTCTTTTTCTTTGCTTTTCTTTCTTCTCTTCTTTCTCTGTCTTTTCTCTCTCAGACGTCTGATTCTTCGAATCAGACGCCTTAATTGGTGATCTGCTACAGTGCTTCTTCAGGTTTCTTCTTTCTCTTTCTTCTCTGCTGCAGTTCCTTCCTCTTTGCGGTAGCTCCTTCCTTCTCTTTTCTTCTTTTCCTCTTTGGCTTCTTCTTCTTCTCTCTTGAGCTACTACGCCTCCTCCTTCTTCCTTTCCTTAGGCATCTTTAGCTTCTCCTTCCTTGGCCTCTGCAGACCTCTTCTTCTTTGGCTCCTTCCTCTGCCTTCTTCTTCTTTTCGCAGCTAAGTCTTCAGCTTCTCCTTCCTTCAGTTGCTCGTCTTCTTCTTCTCTTCTTCCCTGCAGCTGCTTCCTCTTCCTCCTCCTTCCCTGCATAGCACAGAGAAGCAAAACCTACCCCCTACCCTCCCTGCGTCTCTTTCTCTCTATTTCGATCTTCGCTCTCTCAGAGCCAACTGGGTAATCGGGTCGGGTATGCGTGCCTGAGACTAGGCCCACCAGCATGCGGTGGTGGTGAGGTGTGCGTGGGTAGTGGACGAGACCGGGTCGGGTGAGTGGGACCTCACCCCGTGATTTGGAGGCAATAAGGTGAGAACACTTTTTCAATTTATTTCACCTCACCCACTTGTCAGCTTCCGAGGTGGGAATAAACGTCCCACCTTCTTGCGCGCGGCTGCAGCAGATGTTGTTCTCGATTGCAGCTGCAGCTACGGTCCTCGACACCAATTGAAGGCCTAGAGATGTTCGCGAAAGCTCTCTGCACGACCTGGGACTGTGCTCTGGAGTGGGCATAGCCTGGAGAAGCTTGCAAGGAAGCTTTGAGCTGTGCGTCAATGGCGGCGAGCCCCTGGAACCTGAAAGCACCAAAATGACCACGTGGCCACGTTAAAAAGCTCTGGGAGCTTTGCCAAGGTGCGGCGAATGTGCAGAGGTTGTCGGTGAGGCGTGGAAATGCCTGTGGGAGTGTGCCTAAGGCACACTGTGGCTGTGTGTGTGTGGTGTGTTCGGGGATGTGTTTGGCTGAGTGGAGTGGTGGTATGAGAGAGGGGAAATGTTGAGTGGAGTGAGGGGATGGTTATGGACTTGTCAACGAGGGGTGATACGGCCTGTGGAGGTGGAGCCACCTCGCTGGAGTTGGTGACCGGAGGTGAAGATGATGGAGGTGGTCTGTGGCAGTCGGTGTGCGATTTGCGAAATTAATAAAGGGGAAAATGGAGAGGGAAGAAAGAGGACTTAATTGAGGTGTTTAGAGTGAAGGGGGGAGGCAGAGGGCGAGTGGCGGGTGTCTGCTGTCGCCGGAGATGAAGGTCCTGTGGGGGAAGAAGTGGCGACGAGGAAGAGAGGCGGAGGGTGCGTGTTGGTATGGTGCGTCGCGGAGGAGTACGACGAAGATGGCTCTGCCACTGGTACTGTGGCAGAGTGACGAGAAGAGGGAGGGAGAGTCGCCGGAAGCCGCAGCCAGTTGGTCGGAGTGAGGAGACGAGATTGGGGGGTAATCTTCGACCAAATTAGGCTTGAAGGAAGCGAAGGGGTCTAGGCTTCATTAAATAGGCAAGGGAAGTGGGAGGAGTCGCGAGGAGACGGCGGGAACACCACACTGGAGGTAAGGCCGGAGGGAGACCCATACCTCTTGAGCGTTTGCACGAGAGGTATGGGGCATTTTAGGGCATGGGGAGCTGCCCATGAGGTAGGGGGCTTCACAGGGAGCTCACCTTTCACATCTGGGGGCGGCTCCTCATGAAATCGAGGAGAAAACCTCCGCGCAAAGTCGCCGGAGGTATGGTCCCTTCTACAATGGCAGAGGGACCGAAATGAAGAAAGAGATGAGAAAATTGAGGGGGTAATTGCGAGGGTTTTCAAAAGTTAAAGGCCAAAAAGTAATTAGGTGGACCAAATTACAAAGTAAGTCAAGATGACCTTCCCTTAGGCATGGACCCCAATCTGGGTCAAAATAGGTTCCAAAGGCCAAATTGAAGGTTCTAAACCCTAAAGGATATTTTTCCATGAATTTTAGAGGATTTAGTTGATTTTTATCTTATGTGGAACCTTGTGAATTTAAGTGGGTTTGTTTTAGGGTTACAGAAAGTCATTTAATTCATAGATTTCACAATAACCCTTTTCTGACTGAACCATCCCACTTTTTCTCTTATTAAGTCCAATTGACCTATGTATATACCCTTAGAAATCCTGTTGATGCACTGCAATGGTAAAATTACAGTTTTACCCCTTATTTTATATTCTCTTCCCAGATTAGTAATCCCCTGAATTAGGCCTTCCTTTAGGTTATGTAGGAGCTTTTGTTCATTTTATTAGATTAAAGTAAGCTAGTTAGGGTTCATGATGAGGTTCTCATCGGATACGAATCCGGACCTCAGTGTCCAGGGCCTAACCCTGGACAACAAGACTATGATTATTATTCTTCCCAGAGCTATAATGATTATGGATCTCCATCCTTTGATGACCAAACCAACCCGATCTATAATCAGGAAGGATATCATGATTATAACACTCGAGAACCTCAACATCTTGACTCCCCTAGATTCAACCCAAACCCACCCAAACTTGAATCGAACCAGTCGGTTCAGGTGAACCAGATCCAAGATAGAGTGTTGGCTAATTTGAGGAACACCATACAATCTTTAGAAGCCCAGCCAACACCATATATTGAAGGACTAGAGCCAATGATCAAAATGATTGATGAACTTAATAGTTCTCTATTGGATTTGCTCCAAAGTGTTAGGGATAGGGACCTGGGTGAGTTTCTACTTGGGAAGTTGTCGAGGTTAAGGATGAAATTTGTGG
This sequence comes from Thalassia testudinum, assembly GCA_037157565.1. NCBI lineage: Eukaryota > Viridiplantae > Streptophyta > Magnoliopsida > Alismatales > Hydrocharitaceae > Thalassia > Thalassia testudinum. Next base: position 96,072,244 of record JAZHRO010000039.1, on the reverse strand, counting down.
TTGCCCTAGTCAAATCTTGGGATGATTCTCAAGATGAACCCCCTTCAGGAGAGACAATGTCTGAACCCGCTCAGGCACCTATCGAGGGGGATACATTTTCTGAGACCGAGGATGACCAGGTTGGGCTAGAGCATCCATTTGAGGATGAACCGATTGATTCACCTGAGATCCCCAAGTTAGGAAACGAAGAAAATTATGTCTCCTTGGATCATGAAATAATTTATGATTTTGAGACATATATAAATGAGGATCATCAATTCTTTGACTCTAAGGGTGAAGAATCTTTAGGTGAAGTCTCACTTGAACATAAGGAAAATGATTTTAGTGAGACAAACGAGCATGAGGAATCTGATGAACCATTTGATAGCTCGTTCATTGAAGATTTGGATTCGGTTGGGGTTAACTTGGAGGATCTGAATCTTGATGATTCAATCAGTGACCCCAGTCCTCATCTGCACCCCGAAGAGCTGACTTCTAAGATCTTTGTGCCCAAGTCAATCTTGATTTAGCCACAATTTTTGGACTTGGGAGAATCATATGGGGTCAATAATATGTTAGAGGTCCCAAAGCCTAAGCCCTTGATGTTGCAGGATAGAATTGTTGAAATAAAAATTTGGGAGGCTAATTCTAAGGGAAGTTTGATTTTGGATATAAGGGTACCTATTGACCTGAAACCACCTATCTTTATGGACCCTTATGATATCTTTCACGAGCGACCCAGGCCTGGAATAACTGATTATTTTTATGAGCTGAATGTTAAGTGAACATCTAAAACTAATGAACCAGATCTACTTATTGTCCGCCATTTTGGTCTTGGGTTGCACACCACTAAACCACAGGCCCGGCCCCGTAAACACAGCAACCTTCGGTTCTAGGTGATTTTCATCCAAAACCTTAGAACCGCTCGACCTTGGGGCATGGGTCTGCACCATAATCTCATCCACATCTGTGGACATCTTCTGTGGACGGTTTCAGGATCAATATTTTGATTTTAATTCTGAACCCCACTTGTGAATTCTCAATTTTTTCTTTCTATGTATGTTATGCCTAGCTGAAGACATTAAACTTAGCGCATGTGTATACACTCTTCTCTCTGCAGAGCTGATCAGATTTTCACGACACTCAGGTGATTCTGTGTACTCCACCCTTTTCATGTCTGTATTTTTACAATGAGGACATTGCATCATTTAGGCATGGGGGGATGGATAATTGATTCCTAAAATCATTATGTTAACTCCGTAGAATTTCTTTTAGTTTCTTATAAAATTAAAAAAAATTAAAATTTTGAAAAAAGATAAAAAAAAGAAATTAGGAAAAGAGAACTTAGGCATTTGGAAGTTATTAACTTTAGGAAATGTTACGAGAGGACCTAAATACTTAGACTCTTCAAGTCTTCGAGCTTAATTAGCCCGGGTGTCCCCTCGAATGTGGATTTAGTCTCGAGTCCTCGCCAATTAAAATTTATTTTAATTTGGTAAATAATTTGGGATGATAAGTATGCGACTTATCAACCTGCCCTATGATTTGGGGGGACTTTAAGCCTAAGCATCAAAACACATTTTTTGCACTGACTCACTTTCTAGCGGTTTTTATGAAATTGGGTAGCTAATGGACTGACTTGGGTGGTATGGCAGGCAAGTTGTCAATGGTAACAACTCATCGGCTGGTTGTCCAGAGCCCAGCCACAAGACCATTTTCATTATACTGCCTTTAGGCAAATCTTAAATCAGGAAAGTCACCTACTTAAAAAAAAAAGAAAAAAAAAGAAGAAAAAAAGAAAAAATAGAAAAGGAGAAAATAAAAAAATAAATAAAACCACACTTCATCGCAAGAGTATGGCTGGCAAGTTGTCGATGGTAACAGCTCATCGACCGGTTGTCCAGAACCCAGGTCACAAAAAAAAAAATGCACAATAATTCCTAAAACACTTAAGCAAGAAGCAGGGAAGTAGAATAAACCGGGGAGATATACACTGGGTTCGCCCTTGTGTTGACCCCATCTAAAAGAAAGTTGGGAGAAAGCTACCGATTGTAAAGATAAACCTTTAGGCAAGGTCACCTAGCGTCGTAGAAACCCGAAGTCCGTTTTAACGGTTATCTAGTGAGTCTTTCACTATTTTCAAAAGATGCTTAGTACTTAGAGTCCTTTTCGAGTCTTGGGCGGGTCGGGTAGCCGTAAAAAGTTATCTCAGAACTCTCAAACTCCAAAAGTACAAAAAAATTAGGAAAGAAGAATAATAAAAAAAATACATCTTCCCTTTTCAAATAAGGCGAGGACTTGGGCGGTCTGCATTCTGGCAGGCACCCGGGTACTGTTGAATTTTTGTAGTTTAGGACCTTAGTTGAAATTTTCTATTGTTAATAAATGACTTAGGCTTAAGCGATCTAATCCTAATTCTACTTTTATACATAGCATATAGCTTAATTTTGCTAGGGACTAGTAAAAGATAGGTATGGGGGTATGATGTAAACACATTTATTGAGGGTAAAATGTCTATTCATGCATGTTCCTAGGCATAGATTTGCATTTAATGTTATAAATATTGCATAGCATGCATCATTTAGAGTAGTTGTATATAATTTAGGTTAATTGCATCCTTTTTATGGTTAGGAGAGAAGGATATTTATTTCAGAGCTTCGGATTGACGATCCGACCGTACAGATCTGATCAAGACAACGATTGAAGTCCAACGCTTCTGAAATTGCCTTGATAGGAGTCCCACAGCACCATATGTAGTCCAAGGAAGATCAACGACCAAGGGACCAGGAGACATAATTCGAAGCTTCAAATGATAAATCCGACCATGCAGATGGATTCGAGTCGACGATCGCAGCCTAACGGTGCAAAAATCAACTCAATCCGATATCTGTAGTAAGCATGAGCTGCCTATAGTGACGTTTCTAGCAACGGCCTGGATGTCACTAATGGTCCCATACCTATTTTTGCCTGTTCTCCTCCACTATAAAAGGTCCTACACCCCCTCCCATCCAAGCCATCTCTACCTACTCTACTCCCACCTACTTCAAAGCTCTAGCAAGCCTACCAACACTCCATTAGAGCTTGTTCTCAACCACCCAAGGTGCCTATTAGTGTAGCGAACCTCTGCCCCACCACATACTCCTCCAACTTCCCATCTCCCTTCATAAGTCGCCTTGGAGCTATCCTCCTACCTCCATTCCGGTTGTAGATCATCTCCGTCTTCTCACCCCCATTCCGGAGCCATGCCGAAGCTTTCCTTAACACGACGTCCTCCTGCATCTCACCTCTGTCGTCTCGCTCCTCACCTCCATCCGAGCTTCTGCTAGGCAACGTCGTCTCGCCGAGCAGCCGATTCAGGAAATTTCCTCTCACCTCCCTCTCTTTTTATGCTTTTATAGTTCATTGTAATCGACATTGAATTGATATATATATCATCTTTGTTCCTTTTCTATCTTGTGCTTCATTCTGCTTGTCTTTTATTTCAAAAACACACAAAAAAATATCTAAACCCTAAAATACCAAAAAGAAACAAAACCAAGTGCGGTTTTCACGTAAAGTAAGCGTTGCCTCCCTGTGTTTGACCTGGGACTCCCTTGGAGTTTCGGTATAAATTTTATCTGATCGAAGTGTTTTGCAACTACGACGATGGGTTACTTGTAACCTCTATTTTTAACACGCGAAACATGCCCGACCAACAAGGTTTTAAAGGTTATTACAAGTTGCAAATCAGATTCAAGAGCCAGAAAAATCCTAAAAACAGAAATTCCAAGTCATCTGAATTAACAAGGGGTTAATCTGTTAATTTTCTGGAGGATATATTGATCCCCTTTTGTCTAATTTTTGGATCCAAAAACAAATCCCGATGTTTATCTTTAACAAATCCTATACCTCCTGTGTTTAAACTAACCAAGGTTCCATAATCTTTTTCTCCTCAAAAGTAAAAAAAAATTAGATGTCCCAAAAATTCCATTTTGTAAAAATTAAAGTTTTGCTAAAAGACTAGCAAAAGATAAGCACGGGGGTGTGATAAGCACCAGTTTATCATCATTCTTATGCATTAAAACAAACCTACCTCTTAGGATTTTGCTCCGCAAATGGGTTTTTTGGCTACATTTAGGCATTAATTAGGTTAGGAATGTGGTAAGGGACTCAATCTGATTTGCTTTTATTACTCGAATACAAAAATTCTCTGAGGTCGAACTCAGTTAGCAAGCTTGATTCTAGAAGCGTAGAAAATCATAATTTACAACAGTGTACTGATTTACAAAAGAAAAACTAGAGAGAGGAAATAAAAATGTTTCTTCTCTTTTCTTCTCTCTTTCTTCTTTGTCCTTCTTTCTCTTCTTCTTTACGTCTTCAGATGTTTGATTTCATGAATCAAGTGCTTTAAGTATCGTTCTGCACGTCTCCTTCTTCTTCTTCTTTTCTCTGCTGCTACTACTGCTTCTTCTCCTTGGCTTCTTCTTCTTCTCTCCTTCTCCTCCCTGCTTGGCCTTCCTCTTTGCAACAGCTTCTTCTTCCTTCCTTCCTCAGTTGGCTTCTCCCCTTCCTCTTCTTCTGCTTCAGCCTATGTCTTCTTCTTTCTCTTCCTTTTCCTTTGCTTCTGCTCCTGAGCCTTTTTCTTCTCTTTACTTCGGCTGCAGCTGCTTTTGCAGCTAATTCCTCAGCCGCTTTTTCTCCTGCTTCCTCTTCCTTCTCCTTCTTCTTTAGTTTCCCTCCACATGCATGGTTAGGAAAAACCTAACCCCTACCCTGCCCGTGTCTCTCTCTCTCTGTTTCACTCCAGGATTCGCTCTCCCAGAGCCTATTCGGGCATGTGGGTCGGGTGACGCACCCGGGACCAGGCCCACCGGTGTGTGGTGGTGGGCGAGGTGTGCAAGGCTTAGGTAAACAGTCGGGCTAGGTCCGCGGGGGGTGGTCACGAACGAGGCCGGGTGAGCAGGTGAGAGGGACCTCACCCCGTGTGACTGAGGCGATAAGCCTTAGTCACTTTTTCAATTTATGCGTTGTGGGGTGCTCACAAATGCTTGAGGTGGGACTAAAGTTCCCACCTCCTTGTCGCGTGCCTGGCGGCAGGAAGCATGAGCAATTGCCACTCCAGTAAAGGCTTCAGATGCCAATTGAGGACCTGGAGCTATGCACAGAAGTCTTCCACGCAACCTGGGCTCGTCTCCTGGAGCTGGAAGGGCCTAGAGCTGCTTGCTAGCTTGCTCCAAGCTCGGTGTCAATGGCGGCGAAAGCTCGGGACCTGAAACCACGAATACGACCTTGCGGCCCTATCAGAACACTCGGCAAGCTTCGCCAGAGCGTGGTGAAGATATTGTGGGGGTTGTCATGGCTCAGAGCGACCTAGGCGTGCATGCCTAGGTCGGTCTGAGTCTATGTGAGTGGGTCTGTTCGAGGGGAGACGACAGTGAGTGGCACGATCAGTGGAGGGTTGTAGGATGATCCGTGGGTGGAGGTGATGCTCAGGGACCGGTTGGCGAGGGGTGGAGCTGTTTGTGGTGGTGAAATGGCCTTGCCGGAGTGGGTGGTCAGAGGTGGAGATGGTGAGGGTGAACAGTGGTGTAGAGGGGTCGAAACAACAAATTGACATAGGGGAATTAAAGGGAAGAGTAAGAGAAACTTATCTTTGAGTCCAAAGTGAAGGAGGGATGCGGAGGTGGCGAGCGGCCGGTGCTGCCGTCGCCGGAGATGAAGGTGCCAGAGGGAGAGGACGGCGATGAGGAAGAAGGGCTGGAGGACGCCTGTTGGTACGGCGTGGCGTGGTAGAGGATGGCGGAGTTAACCTTGCCATTGGTATGGTGGCAGGGCGACGAGAGAGGAGAAGGGATGTCACTGGAAGCTTTGGCAGTTGGCCGGAATTGGAGGAAGACGAATAGGAGGGGAGGATCTTAGTCCAAACGAAGCTTGAAGGATACGGTAGAGGGTGTCGCTCCTTAAATAGGCAAGGGCATGCCGGCAGGTGCGCGAGAGCGGTAGGAAAAGCCTCGCTAGAGGTATGGTAAACGGAGACCCATACCCCTCACGTGTTCGCACGAGAGGTATGGCGGTCAACAGGGCATGGGGATCGGCCCATGCGGTAGGGGACATCTCAGAGAGTCTCCCTTTCAAATCTGGGGCTAGCTCCCCATGCTTGCGCGACGCCATCCTCCTCGCAAAGTCGCCGGAGGTATGGCCTGCGCAGCGGGTGGCAGAAGGACCTATTTGAAGAAAATGATATGAATGTTGAAGGGGTAATTGCAAGGTTTCAAAAAGTTAAGGGTCAAAAAGTAATTATTGTGGACCATTTTGTAAAGTGGGTCAAGACGACCTTCCCTTAGGTCTAAATTTTGGTATAAACCTAATTTGGACCTAAGGAATCCAATGGTGTAGTTGGATTTTAGGTTTAACCATGTTTGACTAGATTTTTTGCATAAAAATTCAAATTAGGTCAAAAATTGGGTATAGACCCCAATCTAGGTCAAAACAGGTTCCGATGGCCAAATTGAAGGTTCTAAACCTTAGGGGATATTTTTCCATGATTTTTAGAGGGTTTAATTGATTTTTATCTTGCCTAGAACCTTATGAATTAAAGTGGGTTTGTTTTAGGGTTAGAGAATGTCATTTAATTCCCAGATTTTATCATAACCCTTTTCTAACCAAACCATCCCACTTTTTCCTTTATTAGGTTCACTTGACCTATGTCTAGACCCTTAGAAATCCCGTTCATGCACTGTAATGGTAAAATTACAGTTTTACGCCTTGTATATTATTTTATTCTCTAATTAACAATTCCTTGAATTAGGCCTTCCCTTAGGTTATGTAGGGGCTTTTGTTTACTTTATCAGGTTAAAATGTGGCAGTTATGGCTCATGATGAGGTTCTCATCATACTCCCATGCCTAGCTTTTACTAGTCCCTTAGAAAAATATTAAGGCTTTAACCTCTATTCTAGACCATGAATTCTTGTCACCAATTTTGATAAGTGCTTTTTCTTATCTCTTTGATTAGGTCCGAATGTCAATCATGGGCCTAAAGGTACTCTAGTACCAATCAAGATCCAGATTTGTCTAGGTTTTAGCCTCAGTCCTTAGCAAAGGTTTTTAAGGCCCGCAGGAACTACCCTAAGGTTTATTGGACTCTGTGGTTAAAGCACCCATGCTTGAGACATTTTTAGCCTTGGTTCAGTTTGCAGTGCATTTTCTAAGAGAAAGACAGAGGGTTTATTTGTTTGGAGAGTTTTCTCTCTCTTTTCTTTTTAATTCTAGCTTTGGATTGGCTTCTCAACACGGTCTGTATCGGATTCCTCGTCCCCATCATCAATCCTCAAAGGTCCCTGGCAGTCGATGCTTCGAGATAGCACTGCCCATGGTAACCCCAGAACCCTGGTTTTTGAGATTTTGAGATAATCCCGCCCATGGCGTTCCGTGGCCGAATTCAGACCCTGGCAATTAACATTTCGTGATAATGCCATCCATGGTATCTGAACCAGCAGAGTGCTTACATGCCCCCAGTAGGATATGTAAATATCCTAAGAGACAAGCACCGAGGAGACGATATGTTGTTACGCATCTTCGAGGGGAATTTTCCACCTCTCCGCACTGGGAACTCGTCTAAATCAACTTGTGTTGATTGGCCGCTCCTAATCTAGGTAACATTTTTAGAACATTAGAAATACTTCTGTGTGATTTTGATATTTGTGCTTATTGAACCAGACTGTGTGTTAATTGGGGTGCTTAGGCTACCGAGTCCCATAAATCGAAGGTCAGTTAACGAGGCCGAATACTCCCAAAGCCTTAGACCTAATACTTTAGCTTTTCATTTTCCTCAACCTCTTGAAGAATATCTAGATCTTAACGGGTACTAAGAGTCTTAGCCAAGAAGGCCTAAGTTTAGTGTTCTTACTAATCTCTTTGTGTTTCTGTAGCACTTTCACTTTACTTTTCTTTAATGTGGTCTAGAACTTTGGTTAATTCCTTAATTTCTTTCTAATGACTATCCCTTTTCTTTTTCATTTTGTGCTCCTTTTTAGCATTTAGCTTTTTCCTCCTCCTTTCATAAAAAATTTCTTCCCTCCTCTCATTTTTTGTTCTTTTTCATTTTTTTTTTTGACATATGCTATTTTTTTGTTGAAACCTTTTCTTGTTATGAGTTTTATTGCACTTTCATACCCCACCAAGCCTAAGGTTTGCAATGTCCTCATTGTACATTAGGTGGGTTTTTATTTAGCTTGGTTCGTGTATTAGGACAGGTATTTGGTGAGTGGATGGGTCGAGGTGACTATTGCGGACGATTTCTAATGTCAGGTATGAGTACCTGAGGTGAAGTCAGCTGTCCTAAGGAATGAACTTAAAGTGCAAAGAAAAGGTTTCGGTTTTTCAAAACGAATGACGGGCTGCCTCCCGTTAAGTGCTGAGTTTTACGCCATCGACTGGGTGCAATGAGTTCAGGGAGAACGGAGGTTAAATGATGACCCAGCCAAATCTATATTGGTCACGTCAAAGAATGGTTTGAGTCTCTAACCATTCACGACGAAGGGTTCGGAATTGTGGCTGAGTGGGTTTGTTCGAGGGGAGACGACAGTGAGTGGTGCTGTCAGTGGAGGGTCATAGGATGATCAATGGGTGGAGGTGATGCTCAGGGGTGATTGGCGAGGGGTGGAGCTGTCTATGGTGGTGAAATGGCCTCGTCGGAGTAGGTGGTCGAAGGTGGAGATGGTGAGGGTGAACAGTGATGTAGAGGGGTCTAAACAACAAATTGACAGAGGGGAATTAAAGGGAAGAGTAAGAGAAACTTATCTACGAGTCCAGAGTGAAGGAGGGATGCGGAGGTGGCGAGCGGCTGGTCCTGCCGTCGCCAGAGATGAAGGTGCCAAGGGGAGAGGACGGCGACGAGGAAGAAGGGCTGGAGGGTGCCCGCTGGTACGGCGTGGCATGGTAGAGGATGGCGAAGTTAACCCTGCCACTGATATGGTGGCAGGGCGACGAGAGAGGAGAGGGGATGTCGTCGGAAGCTCTGGCAATTGGCCGGAGTTGGAGGAAGACAAATAGGAGGGGAGGAGCTCAGGCCAAACGAAGCTTGAAGGATGCAGTAGAGGGTCCGCTGCTTAAATAGGCAAGGGCAGGCTGGCAGGTGCGCGAGAGTGACGAGAAAAGCTTCGTCGGAGGTATGGCAGATGGAGAGCCATACCTCTCGCGCTTTCGCACGAGAGGTATGGTGGTCAACAGGGCATGGGGACCAGCCCATGCGGTAGGGGACATCGCAGAGAGTCTCCCTTTCAAATCTGGGGCCGGCTCCCCATGCATGCGGGCACCATCCTCCGTGTAAAGTCGCCGAAGGTATGGCTTGCGCAGCGGGTGGCAGAAGGACCTATTTGAAGAAAATGATTGGAAAGTTGAGGGGGTAATTGCAAGGTTTCAAAAAATTAAGGGTCAAAAAGTAATTATTGAGGATCATTTTGTAAAGTGGGTCAAGACGACCTTCCCTTAGGTCCAAATTTTGGTATAAACCTAATTTGGGCCTAAGGAATCCAATGGTGCAGTTGGATTTTAGGTTTGACCACGTTTGATCAGACATTTTGCATAAAAACTCAAATTAGGTCAAAAATTGGGTATGGACCCCCAATCTAGGTCAAAACAGGTTCCGAAGGCCAAATTGAAGATTCTAAACCCTAGGAGATATTTTTTCATGATTTTTAGAAGATTTAGTTGATTTTAATCTTTCCTGGAACCTTATGAATTAAAGTGTGTTTGTTTTAGGGTTACAGAATGTTATTTAATTCCCAAATTTTATCATAACCCTTTTTTGACCAAACCATCCCACTTTTTCCTTTATTAGGTTCACTTGACCTATGTCTAGACCCTTAGAAATCTCGTTCATGCACTGCAATGGTAAAATTACAATTTTACCCCTTGTATAATGTTTTATTCTCTGATTAACAATTCCTTGAATTAGGCCTTCCCTTAGGTTATGTAGAAGATTTTGTTTTCTTTATCAAGTTAAAATGTTCTAGTTAGGATTCATGATGAGGTTTTCATCAGAATGCATTGCACTTTTTATTGTATTTTTAATGCATTTTTGTGAGTGTTAAGCATTTACAAATTGCCATATCGCTAGAACCCTAGCACTCAGGAAGGCAACTGGTGAAGGTGAAGATCTCACCATCTGGAACTCAATTTGATCCAGCTCACCATAGCTGGAATTCAGCTCACCTGAATTAGGGTTAGCTCATCTTAGCTCCATTCAGCTCATCTCGGTTGAATGGCAACTCAAGAGAGCTCATCTTAGCTCACCCTAGCTCAGGTTAGCTCAGATCCAGCTCAACTTAGCTGAGTCTAGATCATCTCAGCTCCCATTAGTCTACAGGGAGCTCTAGCTAGCTCAGCTGAGTTGACTGAAGTTCACCCCAGCTCAGGTCCAGCTTCATCCAGCTCCACTCAACTCCAGCCAGTTGAAGATGACTTCATTTCAGCTCAGGAAGCTCAAGTCCAACTCCTGGGGATTCAGCTTAGCTCAACTCAATTGAGCTAAGCTACCTTAGCTACCCCAACCAGCTTGATCCTCCCTAAGAGTACCAGACCCAACTCACCTCAACTCATTATGGTAGAAGCCAGCTCACTTTAGCTTGGCTTAGTAGCTAGCAAAGAACTACCAAGCTAAGCCAGCTAGAGTAGCTCCATGCCACCCTCTTCCGCTGCTGCCAGCTCCAGACTTCTCCTCAGCTCCTATCCTCAAACCCTAGCTCCAATTCCTCCTCCTCTACTCCACTACTAGCTAAGCTAGCTTAGCTTAGCTTAGCTAGGCTTCAGCTCCCTTGGCAATCCACCACCTAAAAGCCCTTCCTATATAGCTCCACCAACTCAACCCTACCAAAGCTCACCTAAGCTAGCTCCACCCTACTCCAAGTTGGCGCCACCACCATCACCACCTTTCACCCTTCAACCACCACTAAAGGGCACCAATAAGGTGGCACCAAAACCACCATAACCACCCCCATGTTGGCGCCACTTTTTCCCTCCAAAATCCCCTTCATCTCCACCATACACCTCTCCCTAAAATCATCTCCACCATCCACCTCACCTACCTTCTAGAAACCCCATAATTGGCGCCAACCATAGGTGCCTCTTCATGGCCATAACCACCCCATGCCACCCCCTTGGTTGGTGCCAACCAACCTTAGCCCTAGGATCAACCTAGCTACCCATAATCACCACCTAAATACATCCTAGCCATCCACCTAACCCACGCCTACTACACCCCCCCTCCACCTCTATAAATACCCATCATATTCCACCAAAAAAATCCACCCTTGGCTACAATTTTTCTACCTATATTTCCACCTACCTAGAAGGTCAAGAGAGGAAGAAGAAGAGGATTAAGGGGATATTATGTCCCCTTGGTGCCTTCCCCTCTTCTCTTCTCTCTTTTGCCCACGCTAGCCAAGGAAGGAAGCTAGGCATTGGAGGACAACCAAGGGTACACGCCTACCTTAGGAAGTGGAGGATTTGAGGATGGTACACTACCACCCTTGGATGAGGAATCAAAGGTGGTACATGCCACCTTAGGAGGAGCCTTTGAAGGTGGAAATCCATCCACCTTGGCAGAGTTAAGCACGCCCCCCCTTGGGCTTGCTAGGAGGAGACTATCTCTAGTTCAAGAAAAGCAGGAGGATCCTTTTTAACTATGGGAGCAGTTGCAGTTGGAGCAAGGAGCATTCCCTCTTCACCATCATCAGCATCCAGGATTTGTGTTTTAATTTTTTGTAGTTTTACTTTTTGTAGTAGAAGCTTTCCTCTACTTTTGTAAAATAGAAATCCACTTAATATTAAGTTTCCTTTTCTACTTGGTGTAGCCTCTTCTTACTTTAGTTTTTAGCACTTTCACTCCCTCTTCTCAATTATCCTAGGCCTTCACATGCCTAGGGTGAGCTTAAGAAGAGGTCCTTCTTGTCACCTAGTAGTTAAATTAGATTTAGTCTTTTTTCTACCACCATCTTGCGATTGCCCCTTTATTTCAAAAACCTAAAAAAATACATATTTGAAAAGACCAAAAAGAAAGGTGATTTCCGCATTTCCAAGCAAGAGATTGATTTATCAAATATTGCCTCCTTGGACAACCCTAGATACTCCCCTATCTAGGTCTTACAAATTTTAAAAGCGAATCCTTTTTGGTGCATTGCAACGACTTAAAACCCTAATTTAACAAATCGTGCAAAAATGCGATCAATGGACTGTTTTAGGAGGAAGATCGTCTTCTCCATACCAGAGTTACCTCACTTTGAGTTTCATGGCCAGCCGATAGACGAAGGTTTCAAGTGCATCTCTGCTATTCGGGCAGCGGAGCTCCTAACTCAGGGGTGTGAGGACTTCCTAGCTTGTGTTGTAGTAAAGCCTAGCCCAGTGGCCGACTTACAGAGTATCCCAGTGGTCTGCGAGTACCCCAACATCTTCCTAGAGGAGCTTCTAGGACTATCACCTGAGCATGAGATCGAGTTTGAGATCTCACTAGTACCGGGGACCAGCTCCATCTCTACTGCACCATATAGGATGGTCCCACTTGAGCTGTGAGGGCTCAAGTCTCAGTTACAAGATCTGTTGGAGAAGGGCTTTGTGAGGCCCAATGCATCCCTGTGGGGAGCCCCTGTGCTATTCGTGAAGAAAAGGATGGTACCCTTCGGCTTTGTGTCGACTATAGGCAGTTGAATTGGGTCACCTTCTAGAGCAAGTATCCACTGCCTCATATCGATGACCTCTTCGACCAGATGAGATACGCAATGGTGTTCCCTAAGATAGATCTAAGGTCAGGTTACCATCAGCTGAGGATCAGGGAGACCGACATCTCCAAGACAGCCTTCCATACTTGGTACGGACACTACAAGTTCTTAGTCATGCCATTGGGCTAACCAACACCCCCGCTGCTTTCATGGATCTGATGAACCATGTTTTTAGGCCATACCTAGACCAGTTTGTGGTGGTATTCATCGATGACATACTAATCTACTCTCAGGATCAGGCACAGCATGGACAGCATCTACGTATGGTCCTAGATACATTGAGACAACGCAGCTGTACACCAAGTACAGCAAGTGTGAGTTCTAGTTGAGACAGGTGACCTTCTTGAGCCACGTGATTTCAGGAGATAGATTGGCTGTGGATCCAGCCAAGGTCAAGGCCATACTCAGGTGGGAGAGGCCACGCACAGTGATAGAGATATGTAGCTTTCTGCTATTGGCAGGCTACTATCAGTGATTTATTAGAGGGTTCTCTCAAATTACACATCCTATGACCCATTGACCTGGAAGGACGTGCCATTCATCTGGACAGACGAGTGTGAGTCGTGCTTTCGAGAGTTGAAGGAAAGACTATCTTCAGCTCTTGTACTCATCATCCCAGATGACAGTGGCGGGTTTGTGGTTTACACTGATGCCTCGTTGTAGGGGTTGGGTGGTGTGCTCATGCAGTAGGGCTACATTGTCACTTACACTTCGCGGCCACTAAAGTCCCATGAGCACAACTACCCCACCCATGACTTGGAGCTGGCAGCAGTTGTCTTCTTGCTGAAAACATGGAGGCACTACCTATATGGTGTGACATTCGAGATCTTCATGGATCATAAGAGCCTCAGGTACCTGTTTGACCAGAAGGAGCTCAACATGAGACAGAGACATTGGTTAGAGCTCCTGAAGGACTATGACTACAACATCTCCTACCACTGAGGGAAGGCCAATGGGGTGGCCGACTCCTTGAGCCGGAAGGTGCCCACCCACTTGGCCAACTTACAAGCACAAAGTTGGAGACTCATGGAGGAGGCGGGCAGTTGGTGACCCCAGGGCTCAGAGGGTACTGTGGGGCAGTGACAGTGATGCGGCAGGCACGACCAGAGCTGATAGACCGTATCATTACAAGGCAGATGGTGGATCCATATTTGTAGACATTACGAGACAGGGATTGAAAGGGACCCAGGAGATTTTTCCTTCCTTGACGAGATACTGCGTATGAGGGGACATCTGTGCATTCCTAAAGATGAGGAGCTATTGAGAGAGCTCCTAACTGAGGCACACAGGTCCAAGTTCACCATACATCCCAAGAACACAAAGATGTAATACGATCTGCGACACAACTTCTGGTGGAGGGGAATGAAGCGAGATGTTGGTGAGTTCATCCAGCAGTGCTTGGTATGCCAGCAGGTGAAGACCGAGCACCAAAGGCCTGCAGGGCCACTACAACCACTTCCTATGCTAGAGTGGACCATGGATCTAGTAGTGGGGCTATCGATTACACAGCAAGGACACAATGTAGTTTGGGTGATAGTAGACAGGTTGACGAAGACGACGCGATTCTTGCCAATCGGAGTCACCTTTGGACCAGCACAATTAGCAAAGCAATACATCAGAGATGTGGTGCGCCTTCACAGAGTCCCTCATGAGATCGTATCCGACATGGATACTCGTTTCACTTCCCAGTTCTAGGTAGAGTTTCAGCAGGCCTTGGGGAATCATCTGAGGTTCAGTATCGCCTACCACCCCCAGACTAATGAGCAGTCAGAGCGCACCATGCAGACACTCAAGGACCTCCTACGCGCTTGTGCTCTAGAATGGAGAGACTCCTGGGAGGAGCATTTGCCCTTGCTAGAATTTTCATACAATAACAGCTACCATTCGAGCATCAGCATGGCACCTTACGAATCTCTGTATGGGAGGAAGTGTATTGCACCCTTGAGTTGGGTCGAGGTGGGGACTAAGTGGGAGCTTGGTCCTAGACTGATCAGTTAGAGTCAGGAGGTGATAGAGTAGATTCACAAACGACTCCGTACTATTAGGAGCAGGCAGAAGAGTTATGCTGATAGGAAGTGTAGAGAGGTGTAGTTCAAGGTTGGGGATCACGTCTTCCTCCGTGTTTCGCCCATGAATTGCTTGCAGTGTTTTGGGGTGAAAGGGAAGCTTACATCGAGGTTTGTGGGGCCCTTTGAGGTCTAGGAGTAGGTAGGACCCACTGCTTACCAGCTTGCCCTACCTCCCCAGCTTTCTGGAGTGCACGATGTATTCCATGTATCCAACCTCAAGAGGTGCGTCGCCGATCCCAGCCATGTTCTGAGCCATGAGAGCATCGAGGTGGGAGACTACTTGACCTATCCTTAGAGGCCAGTGCAGATACTAGACAGAGCCATCCAGAGTTTGAGATGGAAGGAGGTACCACTGGTGAAGGTCCGATGGAGAAGCCAACGGTATGAGGAGGTGACTTGGGAACTCGAAGCGGCAATGAGAGAACAGTACCTGGAGATTTTTGAGGGTACGTCGCTTCTAACCTACTTTGATCCTCTTTAAGTTTGTTATGTGCTTTAACATTTATTTTCTCACCTTAGTTAGCTCAAGTTTCGGGGACAAAACTTCCTTTAAGTTTGTTATGTTGAAATGACCCTTCCCAAGGGTCGTTAGAGGTTTTTCCTGAAAGGGTAGGGGTGTAAGCGCAAATTTAAACCCCTTGGGTTTAAATCTTGGGCTATGCAAGGAAGGGGGGAACTTCACGAGGGAGATTTCACAATTTGTCCCTCTCTCTCTCTTTTCATACAACACACCCATGCATACATACCCCCCTCACAAACCCAAACCCTCT
Source organism: Thalassia testudinum (assembly GCA_037157565.1). Lineage (NCBI taxonomy): Eukaryota > Viridiplantae > Streptophyta > Magnoliopsida > Alismatales > Hydrocharitaceae > Thalassia > Thalassia testudinum. The sequence goes on along the minus strand of JAZHRO010000039.1, from coordinate 96,056,673 downwards.
CCCTATTTAATACCCCCTCCACCTTCACTCCTCCACCACCATTGTCGTCGGCGACCACCTCCTTCCCCATCCCCCTTGCAGCCACAAGTAGGGAAGAAGGAGGGAACCTCGAGATGGAGGAGGAGAGAAGGAGAGCATGGGGGAGGGAGAGGGAGAGCGTAGGAGAGGATCTACGACTGGAGAAGCTCAGGGGAGCGTGAAGGAGAGCGAGCGAAGGAGGCATGGTCGGAGGACGCCCTCCGTTCGTCTTGCAATCGCCCCTGCCATTCATCATTTATCTTTTCCTCCCTTCGCAGCTGCATGTGGGAGAAGAGGAGGGGAGAGTTGGCCAGAGGAGCTTGAGAGGGAGTAGAAGCAGCACAGGGGGGAGTAGAAGCAGCACAGGGTGTATTGCAAAATAATTTTTCCACAGCATCTGACGTTTGGGATGCTATCCAGATGTTTGGAGGAGCCTCAGAATGTCCAGAGTTGGTGTCGGACGTCTGTCAGTACGAAGGGGCCGAGGTACATAAGCCTTCTTTGCATGTACTAACCTTTTATGTGTCGCATTTAAACCTGCACGTTCATGCACAGGTACGAGATGTTGGAAAGGTGTGTGGAGCACCCTTCGAGGTGCTTTAGGACGTCTGGACATCTCTGTAGACGTATGGTGACCATCTCAGACATTCGGGTGCATTGACAGACATCTAGAAGGGCCCCAAGATAGCCATGAGGGGTTCTAGACATCCGAAATCAGCGTAGGAAAAGCAAGGTAAGCCTCTGTGGTCATTTAAGACATCTAGGGCAAGTCCCAGAAGTCTGATTTTAGTCAGAGTGCATGTTTTGGCACGTTCTAGGCCCAAACAAAGTCGATTTTACGCAAACTAAGTATCATTGGTTTCAGTTCGAAGTTCTCTACATGTTTGTGTCACTCGTATACTGTTTGAACTCGTTTGATGTGATTTGGTCAATTGTATAGGTCTCCAACCAGTAGCGTATACGGGACACATGGAGACGACAGGATCTGCGATTTGAGCCCCCTTTCCACCCATGGATCCCAATAGAGTGGTTTTGATTAATACTATGACTTAATTAATCACAATGCATGCTATCTTTGAATGACTTGATTGAACGCTAAGATATGGAATGAACCCTAGGGCAGAATTAAGTGAATGAACATTGCTTGAGCCACACGGTCTATTTTGAAATGCATGTTAGAATCCTTAATGCTAGCAAATGAATAGTTAAATGATGTGATACTTCTTTCAGTCATTAAATCACGAAATTCCTATTATATGGTTAAGAATCGAGAAGTGAACAACGAGATATGCATGTCGTGAAACGAAATGAAATGAATACAATGCATGAACCCTACAGGAAACTAGAAGAGGAACTCATGTATACGGAACGAATATCATATGTAGGAGGTATGTGAGCTAGCCCTCGAGTACACGGTACCGAGGAGAGCCACCTATATCGAGGAACTCACGTATACTCACGTCCTTGTTAGTTCTCTAGGTCCTTTCTTATATTCAAAACCTAAAAATAACCCCTCGACCTCACCACAAGCCACCTTCGTCTCCACCTCCGGCCATACCTCCGGCGAGGTCCATCTCACACCACACACCTCCAAATACCTCACCACCGCTCCTAAAACCTCCGCTGTGTGTCTTCAACCAAAACCCCTCTCCTATTCCACCCTATTGGCCACCCAAACTCTCCACTGAACAACCCCACATTCTTTGACCTTTTTCGCCTCTGTCTAGCCACCACGCACCTTCGCTCACTCAATCCACACCACCACCACCTTTGTCGTGCCTCAGAGAAGACTTCAAAGCTATGTAATTGGGGTGATAAGCCCATATTCGTAAAGTGTAGGCCCTCACTGCCACAGCCATTGATGACCATCTGCTCCAACCTCGAAGGTCATGTTCTAGCCATAGTCTTCGTGGCTACCACTTCCAGGTGACGCCGAAGTGCTCCAGGAAGGCCTCCAGGTCTTTAACGTGAAGAGATAGTAGCTATCCCTGCCTCAATTAACCATGCCATCCACATGCCACTCCTACCTGAACGCAAGGAAGAGATGTGGGAACATAGTCCCACATCGTAGAGGGAGGTATACTCAGCCACGCATGAAAGCAAAAAGTGCAATAGGCCCTTTGCCTAGTACATAGGGGTCGGGCCCCATTTACCCTCACTTGCCTGCATACCCACCTAAGCGCATGATGAGAAGCTCATCATGGTCTCTAATTACCCCTAATTAACTAGTCTTCCTAGTTAATTAGCTAGAAATATGTGAATATATGGGTTATTAAATAAGGGATAAATAGTAAAGGACCTTAAAATCAGTTTAAAATGCTATATTATCATCCAATTAATATTATTAATAATCTAATTAATAAGTGGACTCGAAATATTGTCAATCATTCATCAAATTAATGAGTTAACTAACTTAAGCATAATATTTATCTAAGTATGTAATAACTTAAGTAACATTAAATAAATTAATCTAAAAAGGCCAAAAATGTAAATTCAAGGTCTAAATATAATAATTGTCTTATTTACAATCATATATAAAATGTTGAAAAAGATCTAAATTAAAATAAACCTTGAAAACTTGAGTTTACATTTTGGTCCTTACAATTGATTCCAGTCGGGTGCTTATTTTCCACTTAGTTCCTTAGGTTTCACTGCAAATCGGTCCCTGGACTTCTTCTTCTTCTCTTCACCCAACTAAACGGCTGACGACTGAAGGTGCAGCCATCGTTTGATCATCGCCAATCCGACGTCATCTCTTCTTCTCCAAGCTCCTGGAGCTTGCGCTTACCATCCCATTTTCATCCATCGGTCTGGATAATGCCTATATCCTAATTTAGGGTTGGAGATAACCTCACCAGCATCGGAGAAGATGTCGGTGGTTATCCTCCTCCTAGCCACAATTGCATCCAAATTCCACCTCCTTCTCAATCGCCGTCGACTATAAATACCCCTTGATACCCCTGATTTCCAGTAAGTTGGCTCCCTTCCCTCTTCTTCACTGTAGCCGACTTTGATAGGCTATTCACTCTGCAACTCCGGTAAACTTCCACCACCTTATCCAACTTCATCCATTTTTATCAGCTCTGGAACTCCGCCGACATTAGCTGCATCTTCTGACAAGCGCTGACTAAGGAGCTTTCCTCTGCTTCACCTCACAACCGCCGCTGGAGATCTTTCGACAACCCTCTGATTTCCTCCTCCGTTATGAGCCGTCGACGGAGATCCTCTAACCCCTTCATCCAAGTAACAGTAGACTAGGAGTAGGAGTAGGAGTAGGTTAGTTTAGTTAGTTCGTTAGGTAGGTTAGATAGCCGTAATGTTAGATTTAGATTTCGTCTTCCTCAACTCTGGCGAGCTCCTTGAGCTTGTTAGGAGCATTAATTTTGTCTTTTTAAGTCATTGTCCACATTCTTCTATCTTCCACGATCATTTCTATCACCTTTAATTACTACTGTAATCATTAATTCGCCTAAATCACTTCCACCTCCACCGAATACTTCTGTTGTGCATGGCAACAGAAGTTGAGTTATGTTCCACCTTCATTGGGTCCTCCATCATCTTTTGATCACTAAACGATCTTAATCAACACTTTAATTCAAGTAAATGCCACATATAACATAAACGCCTAAATCTAATTAAGCTCCTGAGTTCACTGTCAATGGCGACTCAGGAGTAGTTGAAATCCTTAATTATCAATATATTTATGATCGCAAATATCTGTTGACTTGTTTTGACCACTCAATTGAGTGGGAAAATAATTCTTGAGCTCTAACCAGCTCAAATTCTTTAAGAATCAAATCTATTGGTAAATCTTTATTTTAATGAGTAATTGAAGAAATTAACTTGATCCTGAGGTTCCTTGTGGTCTCAGGAAACTTTTCAAATCGTTAATGGCATAAATTCTCATTCTGTATCATAAATTCACTTTTTTTGGACTCACTGGAGCTCCGACGAGCTCCAACGAGTCAAAACTGATCTTCAGCCTGTAGAACTTGGTGTGCAGCTCCAGATTGATGAATTGAGGTTCACTGATCATGTTGAGTTTGTTTATTTGAGATTTTGATGACTAGAGCTTGAGTTAGGCATTCATCTTCTCCAACTCCGGCAGAGTTGGAGAAGTCTCACAGATAGCTGTAAGTTGCGATTAACAGGCCTAAAAGCTTCAGTGCTATGCACTAAAGTCATTTCTATCCTTAAATTAGTGTAACAACCTCTGGGTTGTTCTGACGAACAAACCATTTCAAAAGCTCAGGCAACGATCTTAAAACCCTAGAATCTTCAGTTAAAACACCTATTTAAGGGTCTAAGCATGTTCCTAAGATGGAGGAGAAGATATTTTAGGTGTTAATTTCATTTGAAAAGGTTAAAATGAGAAAGTCAAAATTTGAGGCTTTCTAGTCAACTCTGAATTTGATTCTTCGATTCTAGATTAAATCTAATGCATTGATGAGTTTGATGTGATTCTGAGAAGTTTGTGAATGATTTTAAAGTGATTTGGGAGAGCTCTAATGTATAATTCGATTGGATTTCAATTTTTGCCAATTTGGGTTGCTTTTGAACCCAAACTGATGGCAATGAATTTCTGATGAGTTTTGAATGTAAATTCTGCTCAGATGAGTTTATAACAACCTCTAGAAGTTGTTTTGATCGATTAAACATGTCTTTAGTTGCTTGTTAGGTCATTTCTATGTATGAATCACACTTCCTGAAGCTTCCAGAGAAGCTTTAAGCTTATGACACTTCCTGAAGCTTCAGAGACCTCAAAGCATACACTTGTAACTACGGAATAATCCCTTGAACCCATTTAGAACATCAACTGGGAGTTAAAAGTCAGTCTGAGGACTTAGAGTAAAGAAAACCACTGTCCAAGCCATTTTATACCGTAGAAAACCTATAACTTCACCCTTCAAATCGAAGAGCAAGACTCCCATTCACATTAAATTGACACTTTAATCTTGTAGAGCAACTCAAGAGCTTTCCAACAGGCTTTTATTTTCTTGAAATGGAGCTCTAAGCTGTTCAGAATCATCACTTGATGTTTGCTCTAGGAGGGGAAATATTAGTCCCACATCGAATATCTCTGAACGGCCACCTAGGTATAAAACCATTTTGTTAAGTGGCTACTTCAGTCATCAGCGCTCGGCTCATGGTTACCGATTGAGCATGATTCTGAGCATAGTGTGTGTGTGGGTGCGTGTGTGCCTGCGAGTGTGTGCGCTTATGGCATGCGGATGTGTGGCTCTGGGAGGGCGTGTGCGAGGCCTGGGAGGCGTAAATCGATTTGGCTTGAAACTTTGAACCGGAAATAAACCAAACTATAATTGAATCAGGCTTGGACCTAGTAGGGTCTGGTCCCACCCTGAAAAGGGTGCTGTGTATCTCTGAATGGTCCAAGCCACCAATTAAATAACCTAATTTTTGGTTGAAGAACAAAAAAAAACCCAGTTCAGAACGAGAAGATAAAGAGAAGGCAATGTGAGAAGCTAAGGCTAAGTGATAAGGAAATGCTAAGGGAAGAAGGTAAGGGAAAATGCTAAGGCAAAACCAGAAGAAGGAGCAAAGGAAAGGAAGAGAAGGAAGGAGAAGGAAGATAGGAGAATTCGTAAGAGAAAGAAGAGAAGGCTAAATAGGCACTAAGAGACAAGGCAGAAAAGAGAAGAAAGAAGAGAAGAAAGAGGAAGAAGAAAGAGAGCTCGAGAAAATAAGAGAAAGAATAAAGAGAAAGAAAAGGAAAGGATTAAGAGAGGATTAACAAATAAGTAAAAGGAAAAAGAGAAGAAAGAATGGTAAAGGTAAAAGAAGAAGAAAGAGAGAGAGAGGCTGAAGATAAAAAGAAAAGAAATAGTTTAATTTCTTGCATTATTTTTTAATCTCTTCTTGATTTTAGATGTTGCAATAAGGCACATTTTAATTAGAAAAACTCTCGATTGCCTTAATTTCTTTGAAATAAATAGAAAATTAACATGTTTACTTGCTATTAAAGAAGATCATTGGTGTAAATATGTTTTCTTATGGAATTTTGCATATCTCTTAAATTTAAAATCATTAGGCAAAATTCATGTTGTTAAAATTAAATTAATTATACCTCCTATGAGTAGCTTAGACTTTGGTGAATTCTGAATAAGCTATATACCTCTCATCGAACGACCTAGACTCAACCAGTTAAAAGTAGTAAAATCTAAAATGTTAGGTTAACTTGATCCTATACTACTTAACCGACACAAATTCGAGTTAACTTAAGTTACTTTCTTCTACACATAATTAAGTATAATTAACTTAATTCCCTGGTATAATTTTGTAATAATCATTTTGGTGCCATAGGTGGTAACTGTAATTATATTCACCACTTTTACTATTTTTAGTGTTTTGTTTTAATTAGTTGTGTTTTTGTTTTGTTTTCTGTCTTCTATTCAGGTTTACCTTTGTGGGTAATATCAGGAAGAAGGCAGGTTTTTGTAGTTTTGTTTTTCATTATAAATACCATTGTAAGTATTTCTTTTCTTGGTCTTTAGTTTACCATTGTAAGTATTTCTTTTCTTGGTCTTTAGTTAGTTTGAATTGTCGCATTTAGTTAGATAAAAATTAAAAAATACAAAAATACATCTTTTCTGACTAGCAATAACATGATATAGGCATACACTCTTAGGAGTACATTTTATCTGCTAGTATTTTTCGATTTGACTAGGGAAATTTCTACTATTTTTCTCACATCAGCGGGAAAACACGCGAAAAATAAATCGCGTAGATCCTTTCCTGGAAATAATAACAAGACCACACATATTCTTTGAAAATACTAAAAAGCGGTCACTTTAATTCTTTCTATCATATTTTTGAAAAGATTAAGTAAAAAAGAGGAAAATAAAAATTGTGACTTAGTCTGTTTGCATAATGCATGCGGGTTTTATCGCAATCGTCTGTTGCATGCTATCACGCACACAACGCGATCACTAGAGTCACACGAGTCTTAATTTTCTATCTCTCCTCTTTGCACCTCTTAGGGCTTTGGCCGAAGATCAACAAGTCTGTCTCACTGCTAGAGCCCTGGGGAGCCAGTAGTGAGCGGTCTCGATCCTAGACTTTAGACCTTTGAGCCTTAAGGATATGCACTTGCGTAGACACGGGTTTAGGATGCGTATTTTGATACTGTTACTATACTTGTTTGCATCCAAAGTATTTTTGCGTATCTTAGGAATCTCTTCTTTCCTTTGAAAGAAAAGAAAAACCCACGTTTTTCATGCTATTTTGCGGGTTGTTGTGCCGCTGTTTTCTATGGTGTGAGTGTGCCTTTGCACATTCTTTTCATTTTATGGACGGGAGGCGATCCTTGCATCTACCTCTTGTAACTCCTTTGATAGGTGATCCTAGGCCAGTTGCAGATAAGCAACCCCCTATATTCCTGACTGATTCATCTATTCATATGGAGCAAATGCAAAATTAGAATCTCGAGATCCCTTCTTCTTCTAATCAGGGGGAGATGCCGCCTTTTAATGTTCATGAGGCACTCCTGAACCAGAATCTTAGGATGCTTGAGCAAAATAGACAAATTAATCGTTTAAATAATTTATAGAATCCTCAAACCTATCCTCCACCTCAACCTAAGGTAGGTTTTGATCTTCCTGATTTACTGATCCATCGTCCAAGGCCTCTACTCAGAGACTACTATAATCCATCTAATGCACAAGTAGAGACTAATGTTAATATTCCTATTGGGGAGAATGATCCAGAATTAAAGCCAAACATTATAGGTCTAATCCTTCATTTTCATGGATTCGCATCCGAGGATCCATTTCAACATATTGAAGATCTTAAGAATTTATCTTAAACTCTTGGACCTCGAAATCAAAATAGGGAAATCCTACTTATGAAAATGTTCTCTTTTATCCTTAAAGATAAAGTAGCATATTGGTATAGAACTATAGCAACACCAATCTCAACTTGGGCTAAACTCGAATCTGCATTCTTAAAGAAATTCTTTCCTATTGGTCGAACAAATGCTTTTAAGGCGAGCAATCACAACTTTCAATCAAAATCAAGGAGAACCAATTCATGAGGCATGGGAACGCTTTCATGAATTACAAAGGAAATGCCCACATCATGACATCCCTCGTTGTCAACTAATGCATATCTTCTACTATGGATTGCAAGAGGCCATTCACAATCTAGTCGATGCCTCTTGGGGAGGGAATTTTCTAAATCGCGATGCAAAATCCGCTTCAGAATTATTTAAAGGGATGGCGGAAAACTCAATCAACAATGCATCTATGTCGCAATTTACGCGGGGCATGAATACAACTCATCAAAATCTGCACAAGGGCATTCACAAGATCGGTAATCCATCCAATTCAAAGGATTTAGAAATTATTGCAGAGAAACTGGACAAAGTCGACATCGTAGCAAAGCATCTCGACGAGGTCCGAAATACGATGAAAACTCTTACACCTCTACTTGCTACGCAAAATCCCACGCTTTCACCTATTTCGTAAATTCCCACGGGGAGGGAATTTGTGAATAATCTGGATTCTAGAGATCCATCTTCCTTGGGTTATCTATCTAATCCTGCACCAACCCAAGGAGGAACCTTTGTCCCACAATCTTACCCACCCTTTTCCCCACCCTTTCCCGTTGCAGAAAACATGCCATATCTTTTTGGATTACATGCTATCTAGGAAAATATTCCAAGATCAAATCCTTATTCTAATTCCTATAATCCTGGATGGAGAAGCCACCCAAATTTCTCTTGGGCTGATCAAAGTCAAAATCAAAGACCACATTATCCAAATCAGACCCATCTAAGCCCACCTCCATTGCCTCCTTAGCAACCAAATGTAAGGCCTAATCCTATGGATATGCAGAATTACTCTAGGCCTTTTAGAGATACACAAATTGACCAAATTTTGAGAGCTGTGTCAAAGAGTCAGCAACAAAATGCTGAAGCTCTCGCTAAGATCCAAAGGCAATGTAAGGTAGAGTTGACTAATTTACAAAATCAGATCACGCTTTTGGCTGAGTCTCGTTAGCCAGGTACTCTTCCATCTCAGCCAATTCTGAATCCTAGGAATTTCCAAAACCCTAGGCAACATCAAGACCAAGTTCATTTCCTTAATCAGGCCTTTGATTCTAATCACAACCCATCCTCTATACTTCCTGAAAACAATCCACCAAACCCGAATCAACAGCCTTTATTGTATTGAAATGACCCACCTATTATTGAGAATCAAAATTGACTCTGCTGATCTTCTGAACTTGGTTGGAATCATTTCTTAAATTGCCTCAATCTTTAATATTCAACATCTCAACCAAAATCAAATCTGATCTTCACAAGATTCACTCTTATCTTTCTAAGATTTTTATACTAATCTGATTTTGGTTTTGTGAGATCTATTTTAGGCAATCTCAGGATGAGTTTTTACCAGGTGGTTTTATCTATTTTTTTTATTTTGAATCAATTCTTTCATAACTCCTTTGTCTTTGCCAAATATATTCTTTTTAGGAGTTCTTCACTAGGGTTTACGCCTAGCTGAAGGCGTAAAACTTGGCAATTTTGTACATAGTTGTTTCCTGCTTTTTACATTTTTGTTTCTTATACACCTTTTCTGATGTTTCACTTCATATTATACTGATTACCTTCATTTAATCTGACTGACCACTCTGACCTTTGGTTAGATTTGAAATCGTCCGCACAGAAATCTTTGATCTCCTCTATCCGACTCATTCCATCACCCTACACTAAATGAAGTGTAATATCTTTTCACCCTTCTTACAATGAGGACATTGTAAAATTTTAGCTTGGGGGTATGAAGTGAAATTTTTATTTCAAGTGTATAAATAAAAAAAACACATAAAAATTAAATATCTATGAAATTTAAAAAAATAGAAATACAAAAAATTATAAAAATTTCAAAATAAAAATTTCATAAAAATTTGAAAAATTTTGAAAAAAATTCATAAAAATTGGAAAATTTTATGAACATAAAAATAAAAATATATAAATACAAAAATTTGAAAATTAAAAATTATAAAAATAATAAAAGGGGTATATTCATTTAGAATAAAGAAGAAAAAAAGAAAAATATATATATTTATAATAATATTAAGAGCTTAATTTTTCTTTTAGGTCAGAAACTAAAAAATATATATTAAGAATACATATAGAGTATATTTAAGAGCATTAAATTCTTATTTAGACTTTTACTTATAACATTTTGTAAAAACACACTCTTGTTTTTAAAATTTTTTAAACAAGATTTTATTTGAATTAGAATCTTTAAACTTTTAAGCTTTGTTTTTCTATTCTTACCCTAAAACTAAGAAACTAAGGTGTATTTAGTTTTAAACTTAAGTTTTGGAATTAAATGGTAACTTTTTAATCAATTAGATTAAGTAATCCTTTTGCTTTTTAAATATTCGATTTTATCATAAAGATAAGTAAAAGGACAGATATTCAGAGTTAATTAAATAGAGAGTTAGTAGAATTTTAGTTTACAAGTCTTTCAGGCTACAGACATTTGACTAGACTTGGTAATTTTTGTCTTGACAAATCCTATAGGAGGAAACTAAGAATTTAAAGAACCTGAGAGTGAAGGGCCTTATTGTCCAAGCTCTGGTTTGAGAGCTAAGTAACTTAAACATCTAAAATTCATACACATAGAATTGTCTTATTGGCATCTGAGACCCCGAAAACACAAAGGTTAAGAGATCAATTCTGAATCCTCTTTAGTCCAAGGATTTCTACGGGGCAGTTCTTGAAAGGGTGAAGGATGTGCCACTCACCTAGAAAAAAGATTTGGAGAATAAAGTTAGTAAGAAAAATGAGAAGGGGGAGAAAAAAATTAAAAATAAAATAAAACACCCTGCAGTTAAGTGCCTTGTTACAAATGGGTACTTATGTAATTTTTCCACATAAAAATAAAGCATCTTCGTATAAATAGATGCTTCCCTTCCTTCCTTCAAATAAAAGAACACCTCGCTACATATGGGTGTTCTAACTTATAGAAAAAGTTGAAAAAAATATATGGAGATAAAAAATTAGGAATAAGAGACCCAGTGGTCCACCGGGAAGATATACACAAAAAGTGTTGACCTTGGGATAGAAAACTGGTGAGGAGAAAGCAACCAAACCTGAGTAAGGCCAAGTAAAGGCTTGAATTGGAATAATCTGGATTGGAAATTGATGTCTTAAGATCTGGATTTTTGCAAATTTGGATGCCTTTAGGACAACTCTCTTCACAAAGCACAGATGTTTTAAAATCATAGCTACTGAACCTTGGTATTGAACAATGAAGCCTAAGAAATCAGGTTTTAAGGATTTGCAGTTGAGACCTAAAGGAGAAGAATTGACAAAATCCTAGGTCTAGAAGTGTCCTTAGTGTTGTAGGCTAGTAGATTAAAGTTTTACTACTCTAAGTTTGATTAATAATGAGTATCTGGTTAATTTTCTTAAACTTATATTGATAAGAATCAAATATCATAAACAAAGGATTAACTTAAGTCTATTGAGTTTTTGAGTTAAAATTTAATTTCCAACTCTTAGGTTTTGTTTTCTTAAAACACTTTGTATTCTAAATTTTAAGGGTTAAGGATGGTTACAAAGAATAAGAGATTTTTGAGATTCTAATTTTTGATAAAATTCTTGTTAACAACACTATTTTTAAAGTGTGTTTTGAAAATGTTTTGAGTATGAGTCTAAGTAAGAAAATTTTCATAGAATGCTTTGTATATTAATTATTTATATTAAATCTAAAAAAATTTTCTGACCTAAGCTTTCCTCTACTTGGTTCTTATTTATATTAATTTAAACCCAAGTGCTTTAAATCATCATATTCTTAGTAAATTTTGCTAGGGCCTAGCAAAACTTTGGCTTGGGGGTATGATGAGAAGCTCATCATGGTCTCTAATTACCCCTAATTAACTAGACTTCCTAGTTAATTAGCTAGAAATATGTGAATATATGAGTTATTAAATAAGGGATAAATAGTAAAGGACCTTAAAATAATTTAAAAATACTATATTATCATCCAATTAATATTATTAATAATCTAATTAATAATTGGACTTGAAATATTATCAATCATTCATCTAATTAATGAGTTAACTAACTTAAGCATAATATATACCTAAGTATGTAATAACTTAAGTAACATTAAATAAATTAATCTAAAAAGGTCAAAAATGTAAATTCAAGGTCTAAATATAATAATTGTCTTATTTACAATCATATATAAAATGTTGAAAAAGATCTAAATTAAAATAAACCTTGAAAACCTGAGTATACATTTTGGTCCTTACATTTTATTCCAATCGGGTACTTATTTTCCACTTAGGTCCTTAGGTTTCACTACAAATCGGTCCCTATACTTCTTCTTCTCTTCTTCACCCGACTGAACGGCTGACGACTGAAGGTGCAGCCACCGTTTGATCACCGCCAATCCAATGTCATCTCTTCTTCTCCAAGCTCCTAGAGCTTGCGCTCACCATCCCATTTTCATCCACCGATCTAGATGATGCCTACATCCTAATTTAGGGTTGGAGATAACCTCACCGGCATCAGAGAAGATGTCGGTGGTTATCTTCCTCCTAGCCACAATTGCATCTAGATTCCACCTCCTTCTCAGTCACTGTCAATTATAAATACCCCTTGATACCCCTGATTTCCAGTAAGTTGGCTCCCTTCCCTCTTCTTCACTATAGCAAACTTTGATAGGCTATTCACTCTGCAACTCCGGGAAACTTCCACCACCTTATCTGACTTCCTCCATCCATTTTTATCAGCTCTGGAACTCCGCTGAAGTCAACCGCGTCTTCTGACAAACGCTGACTAAGGAGATTTCCTCTACTTCACCTCACAACCCCCACCAGAGATCTTTCGACAACCCTCTGATTTCCTCCTCCGTTATGAGCCGTCGATGGAGATCCTCTAACCCCTTTGTTTATCACGCTTGATCGGGTTTTAAAGAATAACACGTTGTAATATAGCCGAAAAAGCGTTCAAAACAAATAAAGAAATTTTTTACTCGAAAACCAGAGTATCCGAAGTCGAACATAGGGAGCAATCTAAGTACTTTTAAAAACTAAAGAATACAACTTTTAAATGAAAGACAATTGATTCAAAGAGAGATTTATAAAAAGTTGCTAAAAAATAACAGGATTAGACGTCTGATTTCTATATCAGACGTCTTAAATGTAGCTATTCTTCTTCCTATTTTGATTCTATTTTGGCCTTCACTACAGTCTTCCTCCTTACTTCTCTCTTCTACCTTCTTCTTTTGCGTAGGCTCTTCTTTTCTTTTGATCTACAGGTCTTCTTCTTCCTGCCTTTGCTTCTTTTCTCTTCTGTCTTCTTCTTCTTCTTCTTTGAATTCTCTTCTCTTTTCTTCTGCGAAGGCTTTCTCTTGGTCATTCTGCCTTGCCTTTTTTTTCTTCTTTCTTTCTGCCTTGCTCAGCCTTTTCCTCAGAGCTTCTTCTTCTTCAGTGCTCGACCTGCCTGCACACAACACAGCAAAACCTGCCCCCTTCCCTCTACCCGCACATCTCTCTCTCTCTTTGCAAATCACTCACAGGACGCTCTCCCAGAGCCGCAGGTAATCGGGTCGGGTTTCGTATCCGGGACCAGGCGCATCGGCGTGAGAGTGATGCGTGAGGTGTGCTCAGATAGGGTCGGGTCCTGCCAGATCCGCGAGGTGAAACCGCAGACGAGGCGAGCGTTAGGTGAGGGACCTCACCCCTGTGCGTTCGAAGGCGATAGGAGAATAAGACAAATTCAATTTAAACCGTACATGTGCCTTGTAGATTACCGATGTGGGACTATTAGTCCCACCCTGCTCTCGCGCGCGCCCGCAGAACGCTCTTCGTCGATTGCGAAAGCTGCGGACTTCGTTGCGTTGTTCACTGGGTCAGATAGCTTCGCAGTGCTTGCCCGAGTCAGCTGCACCTGATGCCTGGCCGTCCTGAAGCCTGGAGCTACTTCGCATCACCGTCAATGGAGGCAGGAGCTTGAAAACTGTCAGACACAAAACAAGCCTCTTGGCTTAATCAAATCACCGGAGGACCTTCACCATGGCACGACGAAGGTGGTGCAAGGTGCAGCAGGTCGTGGGATGGCCTAGGCGTGCGTGCCTAGGTCATCCTGTGACCGAAGATGTGGGTGTGTTCGGGGGAGCGTTGTGTGGGTGTAGAGTGGCAGTGGGTGGGCGGAGGATGTTCCTTGTGGTGAGGCGGAGCCTCTGAGTTTGTCGGCGAGTCGTGCGGAAGTGTGGAGCGACGGGAGCGATTCACCGGAGGTTGGCCGGAGGGATGGAAGGTGGCGGTGGTCAGGCGTGGTCGAGGGGTAATTAAATGAAATGCAAGGGGGAAAAGAGAGAGGGGAAGATGGGGAATGTATCTGGACTGTTCTGGAAGAGAAGGAGGCAGCGGAGTGGATGGCTCGTAGCTGCCGTCGTCGGAGAAGAAGCACCCTGAGGGAGGGAGCAGCGACGAGGAAGAGGTCGGGGGAATGCGTGCTTGGTACGGCGCGATGCGGGAGGAAGAGGCGAAGTGGACTCTGCTGCTGGTATGGCAGCAGAGCGACGAGAAGGAGGGGAGGAGGTCGCCGAAGCTTATGGGTTCCTTGGTCGGAGATAGAAGAGAAGAAAATTTGGGAGAATCTCTGCCAAGACAAGTCTGAATTTGAGCGGTCGGACTTGGGGATTCTTTTATAGGTGCTGGCCGAACTTTCTAGTGCGTGGAGGGCACGCAATCATCTCCGACGGCTCGCCGTAGAAGGAAAGTGGGTGGATACCCAAATCCCTCGTGCGTTCGCACAAGAGATTGGGATCAAATCAGGGATCATGACTGGCCTCAGATGGAAGGGAATTCCTTAGAGAATCTCCCTTCCATTTCTGGGAGGGGATCTCTGAGGAATCAGAGAGTATTCCCTCTCTAATCCTCGCCGGAGAAGGATTCTGCCCCAATAATGGCGGAAGGACCTGATTGCAAGGTTGGCGAGGAAGTTAGGGGCTCTCTGTGATGATTTTCAAAAGTTAGGGACCAAAATGTGATTTGGGTGTACTAAATTGCAAAGTAGGTCAAGATGACCTCCCCTTAGGTCCAAATTTTGGTAAAAACTTAATTTTGACCTAAGGAATCCAATGGTGAAGTTGGATTTTAGGTTTTACCACGTTTGAGTGGATATTTTACATACAAACCCAAATTAGGTTAATTGATGAACTAGGACCCTAATCTAGGTCAAACTGGGTTCCAAAGGCCAAATTGAATGTTCTAAACCCTAGAGAATATTTTCACATGAATTTTAGAGGGTTTACTTGATTTTTATCCTGACCAAAACCTTGTTGATTTAAGCGGATCTGTTTTAGGGTTACCAAATGTCATTTAATTCCTAGATTGCACATGAACCCATTTCTGATTAACTCAACCCACTTTTTATCTTATTTAGACCATTTGACCTATGTTTGCCTCTAGGAAATCCCGTTTATGTACTGCAATGGTGAAATTACAGTTTTAACCTTTATTTCATGTTTTCTTCTCAGAACACTTATTTCTCCAATTAAGCCCTCTTCTAGGTTATGTAGGAGCTTTTATTCTCTTTATTATGTCAAAATGAGCTAGTTATGGCTCATGATGAGGCCTCATCATACCCCCATGCCTAGCTTTTGCTAGTCCCTTAGCAAAGTTTCAAGGTTTTAACTTCTGTTCTAGACCCTGAGTGTAAGTGTTTTTCTTTTTCTTTTGTGATTAGGTAGGAATGCCGACAATAGGCCTAGAGGTATTCAAGTACCAACCAAAATTCAGACCTGTTCCGCTTTAGCCTCAGTCCTCCGCAAAGGTTTCTAAGGCCCACAGAAACTAACCTAGGGTTTGTTGGATTCCGCGGTTAAAGCACCCATGCTTGAGACATTCTTAGCCTAAGTTCAGTTTGCAGTGCATTTTTGTAAGAGAGATAGAGGATTTATTTGTTTGGAGAACTTTTCTCTCTCTTTTCTTTTTATTTCTAGCTTCGGATTAGCTTCTCAACACGGTCTGTATCGGATTCCTCATCCCCATCATCAATCCTCAAGGGTCCCTAGCTTTCGAGATTTCGAGATAATCCCGCCCATGGCATTCTGTGGCCGAATTCAGACCCTGGCGATCAACATTTCATGATAATGCTGCCCATGGTATCTGAATCAGCAGAGTGCTTACATGCCCCCAGTAGGATATTTAAATATCCTAAGAGACAAGCACCAAGGAGACGATATGTTGTTACGCATCTTCGAGGGGAATTTCCCACCTCTCCACGCCAGGAACTCATCCAAATCAACTTATGTTGATTGGCCACTCCTAATCTAGGTGACTTTTTCAGAACATTAAATGCTTTTGCGTGATTTTGATATTTATGCGCACTGAACCAGACTGTGTGAATTTGGGGTGCTTAGGTTACCGAATCCAGCAAACCGGAGGTCAGTAAACGAGGCCAAATACTTCCTAAGCCTTAGACCTAATACTTAAGCTTCGCATTTTCCCCAACCTCTTGAGGATTATCCAGATTTTAGTAGATACATGAATTTTTAAGCTAACGAATCTAGCCCAAGAGGCCTAAGACCAGCGCTCCCGCTAATCTCTTGTTATGTCTCCTTAGCACTTTTCTTTTATTTCTTTTCTTGATCTGGTCTAGAACTTCAGTTAATTCCTTAATCTTTCACCAATGACTATTTCTTTTTCTTTTTTTATTTTGTGCTCCTTTTGTCATTTTTGCTCTTTTTCTCCTCCTTATGAATATGTGGCTTACAAAATTTCCCCCCTCCCCCTTTTTTGTTCTTTTTCATAATTTTTCAATTTTTTTGTGTTTTTGACATATATGTATGCACTTTATCACCCCCCCATGCCTAAGTTTTGCAATGTCCTCATTGTAAACGAAGGGTGTGAAATAGTGTTGAGGTCAGGGACTTAGAACATGATACATCGTGTGGGTGAATGAGTCGAAAATGACTGATGCGGATGATTTCAAGCTCTGATACGTGTACTAGAGGTGGGATCAATTGTCTAAGGCAGAACTCAAGGTGCAATGGATGTGGAGTACAGACGGATAATCAGACGAGTCTCCGTTTTTGGGATGACGGGTTGCCTCCCATTAAGCGCTAAATTTAATGCCTTCAGCCAAGCGGAAAATGGGGTGGAGAGGGAGTGGTCAAAGCAGCAGAATTTTGTAAAACAAGCACCTTGATTAAGAGCCTGGTCGATCCAACCAGGTGCTTGTTAAGATCAGTCGACTGATGATGCAGCCCAAACCCAATAAGTCTGGTGGGTTGATAGATGTAGATCAACAGATGCGGAACCCACCATATGTATTCAAGTTCTAATGGATATGGAAGTGAAAACTCGGGTTTAGGCTGAGTCGACTCGGCCCAGTCAGAGTAGGGTTCCGAAAAATAGTCAATGTAAGGTGTGGAATCCCTACAGGGGTGATCACAGAATGTTGGCTCATGTTTTTTCGGTCTGATCAATGCCCGATACCCAATATAGATATGGAGTTGAATCATCTGCAAGCGGCTCAGTGAGAGGTGAATCGGAATAGAAATTGAGTTCGGTTGCTGGTCGGGGTAGAGAACAGGTTTTGATTGGTTCTGTATATGTGGAGCAGGTGGCTTCAAAGAAAATTGGCTTATTATAATCAGGAAGTAGATTTTCTCCGATGTTATGGTCAGATTCGAAATTGTCGGAGAGTTTGCGAAAATTAAAATTTGAATGAGATTCCAGATCGTGAGTTTCACCACCATAGAATAAATCATATGTTGTAGATTCAGCAGCTTGACTGGGGTCTAGCCTAAATGTTAATTCTGAGCTTAAAAGTGTGTTCCTATTTGGTAAAGGCTCAGGTTCTAAGCTAGTAGGGCAGACCCAATTGAAACCCCACTCGTCCAACTCCTCGATTTCTCTGTCGTAGATTGGCATGACTTCCGAAAAATCGATTCATTCCTCTGAGGAGGTTGGCGAGGGATATTCATCAAATAAAGGCCCAAAATCGTATTCTTCATTAAAAGATTGATCTTCTTCATATGGGGCCTTGAAATATTCAAAATAGGTTTCAGATCTAGATTCTAGGTTTCGGATGTGGGTTGAATTACTAGAATCTAGGTCCGAATAACCTTCGAGGGTCACCTTTTCAGGATAAGGGACGGAATTTACACCCTTGAGAGGTTCAGCTCTACTCTCATTATTGCAGGAGTTTCGGGATTCTAAAATGGGCTCAACATTGTATTTTCCTGCATTTGGAGCTTCCCAACCTTCTTCAATATCAGGCACATTATACTCCATCTGGGTTGGGAATCCACAACCATTTTATGCCTCGAACCCGAGATTAGATTGATCCTCGATGTTGTCCCAAGATGGTTCATCCTCTGTTTGTGGTATATACGGGTACTTCTGGTCAATAACTTGTTTTACTAATCTCATTATCTCTTCCCATTTTTCAAGACTATCTTGGTGTTGCTTCCAAAGTCGAGGATTTGTCATACATTGAAGGTATTCAATATTGTGTAGTTTTTCTATCTCAATGTATGCAGTAATGAGCAAGTCATGGGTTGATCCTTTTGTGGCTTCTGCTAATAGTACTTGGGCACAAGTTATGATAAAGGTTGTGGTTGTTGGGACATCAACCTGAATGTTTCCTAATGGTGTTGAGGTTTCTTCATTTTCATAGAATTTCATGGCATCCTCAATCATTTTATCTCTCATGGATCTCTGATATTCAGGTTTCTTGAATGGTAGTCCTAAGTGGTTTGGCTGCATATTTGGATCAGGTGGTGGAATCTAGATGTAGAATTAGAGTTTGAATCAAGATGTAGAATCAAGTTATGAAGCGATCAGATCCGAATAACGAGTCCCACTAAAAATGTGTGCGTGTGCTCTAAAGAGAAAAGATGAGGGACTGGAGATGTTTTTGACCCAATCAAGACACCCAAAGACGTTTGGATGACTATGGAGTTTCGGGGTGGATGGACCCCTGGATCAGAAAGTCGTCCACCTGAGAATTACCTGGGCAGCCAGAGAGGGAGAGTCCCTCAAAGGCCCCTACACGGTAAAGCGTCCCCACGGGTTACAGGGTTTCCCCCACCTGACCTCTCTTGTCACTGCGATTCCAGGTAGACCAGAATGGGGACCTTGACCTCTTAAGTCTACCTTTTTTTACTTTAAGATCAAGGTGCTTAATGTTCCACTTGAACTTTTAGGTATTTTGAGTGAAAAAGTGACCTAATTTTAAGGTTGGTTGACCCAAGGGATCAACTTCACCTCTTGTTCCTTTGAGAGCTTTTAGGTCCTTTCTTTTAGGGTTTAAATGGATTAAAAGCCTGATTTGCTTAGGGTTCCTCTTGTATAGATATTTTCAAACAAGGTTTAAGCACACCTCTTTTTGGAAAAATTTGTTTCTTTGTTTAAGATAAGATATGTCTCTAAAAACCCTAGCTTTTTAATCCTTAACTTGGCTCTAGTGGGTCCAATTTAGTTGCCTCAGAATTTAGTACCTAGGGCTCAATCAAGAAAGTTTTATCCCTAGTTACCTTAGTTGGATGAGCAGATAAAAATGTGTTGAAATGAAAATCAGGCAACTTGATGAGTTACTAAATATGAAACAGGTAGCCCTAAGTTGATTGTTCTTTTTTTTCTTTTCAGATTTTGAGGGAGTTAAGAGAGAGGGCTTATGGAAATTACCTGTTCCTTAGAGAGTCTATTATGCAGCTGCTCCTCTTTCCTTTTTGCTTTCCCTGTAATAAGCACAACAAAAGAGAGGAGTTAGGTCAAATATTGGATCAAAAAGTTGTAATCAAAAGCTTTAAAAGTGCCCATTGCTCCCTGGTAACGGCGCCAAAATGTTTATCGCGCTTGATCGGGTTTTAAAGAATAACCATTGTAATATAGCCGAAAAAGCGTTCAAAACAAATAAAGAAATTTTTTACTCGAAAACCAGAGTATCCGAGGTCGAACACAGGGAGCAATCTAAGTACTTTTAAAAACTAAAGAATACAACTTTTAAATGAAAGACAATTGATTCAAAGAGAGATTTATAAAAAGTTGCTAAAAAATAACAGGATTGGACGTCTGATTTCTATATCAGACGTCTTAAATGTAGCTATTCTTCTTCCTGTTTTGATTCTATTTTGGCCTTCTCTGCAGTCTTCCTCCTTACTTCTCTCTTCTGCCTTTTTCTTCTGTGTAGGCTCTTCTTTTCTTTTCTTTTGATCTACAGGTCTTCTTCTTCCTACCTTTGCTTCTTTTCTCTTCTGTCTTCTTCTTCTTCTTCTTCTTTGGATTCTCTTCCCTTTTCTTCTGCGAAGGCTTTCTCTTAGTCTTTCTGCCTTACCTTTTTTTTCTTCTTTCTTTCTACCTTGCTCAGCCTTTTCTTCAGAGCTTCTTCTTCTTCAGTGCTCGGCCTGCCTGCACACAACACAGCAAAACCTACCCCCTTCCCTCTACCCGCATGTCTCTCTCTCTCTTTGCAAATCACTCACAGGATGCTCTCCCAGAGCCGCGGGTAATCGGGTCGAGATTCGTATCCGGGACCAGGCGCACCGACGTGAGAGTGATGCGCGAGGTGTGCTCAGATAGGGTCGGGTCCTACCAGATCCGCAAGGTGAAACCGCGGATGAGGCGAGCATTAGGTGAGGGACCTCACCCCTGTGCGTTCGGAGGCAATAGGAGAATAACACAAATTCAATTTAAACCGTACATGTGCCTCGTAGATTACCAATGTGGGACTATTAGTCCAACCCTGCTCTCGCGCACGCCCGCAGAACGCTCTTCGTTGATTGCCAAAGCTGCGGACTTCGTTTCGTTGTTCACTAGGTCAGATAGCTTCGCATTGCTTGCCTGAGTCAGCTGCACCTGAAGCTTGGCCGTCCTGAAGCCTGGAGCTACTTCGCATCACCGTCAATGGCGGCAGGGGCTTGAAAACTGTCAGACACAAAACAAGCCTCTCGGCTTAATCAGATCACCGGAGGACCTTCGCCGTGGCACGACGAAGGTGGTGCAAGGTGCAGCAGGTCGTGGGATGGCCTAGGCGTGCATGCCTAGGTCATCCTGTGACTGGAGATGTGGGTGTGTTCGGGGGAGCGCTGTGTGGGCGTAGAGCGGCAGTGGGTGGGAGGAGGGTGTTCCTTGTGGTGAGGCGGAGCCTCTGAGTTAGTCGGCGAGTCGTGCGGAAGTGTGGAGCGATGGGAGCGATTCGCTGGAGGTTGGTCGGAGGGATGGAAGGTGGCGGTGGTTAGGCGTGGTCGAGGGGTAATTAAATGAAATGCAAGGGGGAAAAGAGAGAGGGGAAGATGGGGAATGTATCTGGACTATTCTGGAAGAGAAGGAGGCAGCGGAGTGGATGGCTCGTAGCTGCCGTCTTCGGAGAAGAAGCACCCTGAGGGAGGGAGCGGCGACGAGGAAGAGGTCGGGGGAACGCGCGCTTGGTACGGTGCGACGCGGGAGGAAGAGGCGAAGTGGACTCTGCTGCTGGTATGGTAGCAGAGCAACGAGAAGGAGGGGAGGAGGTCGCTGGAGCTTGTGGGTTCCTTGGCTGGAGATAGAATAGAAGAAAATTTGGGAGAATCTCCGCCAAGACAAGTCTGAATTTGAGCGGTCGGACTTGGGGATTCTTTTATAGGTGCTGGCCGAACTTTCTAGTGTGTGGAGGGCGTGCAATCATCTCCAACAGCTCGCCGGAGAAGGAAAGTGGGTGGATACCCAAATCCCTCGTGCATTCGCACAAGAGATTGGGATCAAATCAGGGATCATGACTGGCCTCAGATGGAAGGGAATTCCTTAGAGAATCTCCCTTCCATTTCTGGGAGGGGATCTTTGCGGAATCAGAGAGTATTCCCTCTTTAATCCTCGTCGGAGAAGGATTCTGCCCCAATAATGGTGGATGGACCTGATTGCAAGGTTGGCGAGGAAGTTAGGGGGCTCTTTGTGATGATTTTCAAAAGTTAGGGACCAAAATGTGATTTGGGTGTACTAAATTGGAAAGTAGGTCAAGGTGACCTCTCCTTAGGTCCAAATTTTGGTACAAACTTAATTTTGTCCTAAGGAATCCAATGGTGAAATTGGATTTAGGTTTGACCACGTTTGACTGGATATTTTGCGTACAAACCCAAATTAGGTTAATTGATGAACTAGGACCCTAATCTAGGTCAAACTGGGTTCCAAAGGCCAAATTGAATGTTCTAAACCCTAGAGGATATTTTTACATGAATTTTAGAGGATTTAATTGATTTTTATCCTGACCGAAACCTTGTTGATTTAAGAGGGTCTATTTTAGGGTTACCAAATGTCATTTAATTCCTAGATTGCACATGAACTCATTTCTGATTGACTCAACCGACTTTTTATCTTATTTAGACCATTTGACCTATGTTTTGCCTCTGAGAAATCCCGTTTATGTACTACAATGGTAAAATTGCAGTTTTAACCTTTATTTCATGTTTTCTTCTCAGAACACTTATTTCTCCAATTAAGCCCTCTTCTAGGTTATGTAGGAGCTTTTATTCTCTTTATTATGCCAAAATGAGCTAGTTATGGCCCATGATGAGGCTCTCATCACCCTTCATCTTGGTAACAATAGACTAGGAGTAGGAGTAGGTTAGTTTAGTTAGTTAGTTAGGTAGGTTAGATAGTCGTAATGTTAGATTTAGATTTCGTCTTCCTCGACTCCGGCGAGCTCCTTGAGCTTGTCAGGAGCATTAATTTTGTATTTTTAAGTCATTGTCCACATTCTTCTATCTTCCACGATCATTTCTAACACCTTTAATTACTATTGTAATCATTAATTGGCATAAATCACATCCACCTCCACCGACTACTTCTGCTGTCCATGGCAACAGTAGTTGAGTTATGGTCCACCTTCATTGGGTCCTCCATCATCTTTTCATCACTAAAGGATCCTAATCAACACTTTAATTCAAGTAAATACCACATATAACTTAAATGCCTAAATCTAGTTAAGCTCTTGAGCTCGCTGTCAATGGTGGCTCAGGAGTAGTAGAAATCCTTAATTATCTATATATTTATGATCGCAAATATTTATTGACTTGTTTTTCCCACTCAATTGAGTGGGAAAACAAGTCTTGAGCTCTAACCAACTTAAATTCTTTAAGAATCGAATCTATTGTTAAATCTTTATTTTAATGAGCAATTGAAGAAATTAACTTGATCCTGAGGTTCCTTGTGATCTTAGGAAACTTTTCAAATTGTTAATGGCATAAATTCTCATTCTGTATCATAAATTCACTTTTTCTGGACTCACCAGAGCTCCAGCGAGTCAAAACTGATCTTTAGCCTGTAGAACTTGGTGTGAAGCTCCAGATTGATGAATTGAGGTTCACTGATCATGTTGAGTTTGTTTATTTGAGATTTTGATGACTGGAGCTTGAGTTAGCTATTCATCTTCTCCGACTCAGGCAGAGTTGGAGAAGTCTCACAGATAGTTGTAAGTTGTGATTAATAAGTCTAAAAGCTTCAGTGCTATGCATTGAAGTCATTTCTATCCTTAAATCAGTGTAACAACCTCTGGGTTGTTCTGACGAACAAACCACTTCAGAAGCTCAGGAGACGATCTTAAAACCCTAGAATCTTCAATTAAAACACCTATTTAAGGGTCTGAGCATGTTCCTGAGATTGAGGAGAAGATATATTAGGTGTTAATTTCATTTGAAAAGGTTAAAATGAGAAAGTCAAAATTTGAGGCTTTCTAGTCAACTTTGAATTTGATTCTTCGATTCTAGATTCAATCTAATGCCTTGATGAGTATGAAGTGATTCTGAGATGTTTGTGAATGATTTTAAAGTGATTTGGGTGAGCTCTATTGTATAATTCGACTGGATTTCAATTTCTGCCAGTTTGGGTTATTTTTTAACCCAATCTAGTGGCAGTGAATTTTTGATGAGTTTTGAATGTAAATTCTGCTTAGATGAGTTTATAACAACCTCTAGAAGTTGTTTTGATCGATTAAACATGTCTTTAGTTGTCTGTTAGGTCATTTCTATGTCTGAATCACACTTCCTGAAGCTTCCAGAGAAGCTTTAAGCTTCTGAACACTTCCTCAAGCTCCAGAGACCTCAAAGCATACACTTGTAACTACGGAATCATCCCTTGAACCCATTTAGAACATCAACTAGGAGTTAAAAGTCAGTCTGAGGACTTAGAGTAAAGAAAACCACTATCCGAGCCATTTTATACCGTAGAAAACCTGTAACTTGGCCCTTCAAATTGAAGAACAAGACTCCCATTCACATTAAATTGACACTTTAATCTTGTAGAGAAACTCAAGAGATTTCCAACAAGCTTTTATTTGCTTGAAATGGAGCTCTAAGCTGTTCAGAATCATCACTTGATGTTTGCTCTAGGAGGGGAAATATTAGTCCCACATCGAATATCTCTGAACGGCTGCCTAGGTATAAAACCATTTTGTTAAGTGGCTACTTCAGTCATCAACGCTCGGCTCATGGTTACCGATTGAGCATGATTCTGAGCATAGTGTGTGTGTGGGTGCGTGTGTGCCTGCGAGTGTGTGCGCCTATGGCATGCGGATGTGTGGCTCTGGGAGGGCGTGTGCGAGGCCTGGGAGGCGTAAATCGATTTGGCTTGAAACTTTGAATCGGAAATAAATCGAAATATAACTGAATCAGGCTTGGACCTAGTAGGGTCTGGTCCCACCCTGAAAAGGGTGCTGTGTATCTCTGAATGGTCCAAGCCACCAATTAAATAACCTAATTTTTGGTTGAAGAAAAAAAAAAACCCAGTTCAGAAGAAGACAAAGAGAAGGCAATGTGAGAAGCTAAGGCTAAGTGATAAGGAAATGCTAAGGGAAGAAGGTAAGGAAAAATGCTAAGGCAAAAGTAGAAGAAGGAGCAAAGGAAAGGAAGAGAAGGAAGGAGAAGGAAGACAGGAGAATTCATAAGAGAAAGAAGAGAAGGCTAAATAGGCACTAAGAGACAAGGCAGAAAAGAGAAGAAAGAAGAGAAGAAAGAGGAAGAAGAAAGAGAGCTCGAGAAAAGAAGAGAAAGAATAAAGAGAAAGAAAAGGAAAGGATTAAGAGAGGATTAACAAATAAGTAAAAGGAAAAAGAGAAGAAAGAATGGTAAAGGTAAAAGAAGAAGAAAGAGAGAGAGAGAGAGGCTGAAGATAAAAAGAAAAGAAATAGTTTAATTTCTTGCATTATTGTTTAATCTCTTCTTGATTTTAGATGTTGTAATAAGGCACATTTTAATTAAAAAAACTCTCGATTGCCTTAATTTCTTTGAAATAAATAGAAAATTAACATGTTTACTTGCTATTAAAGAAGATCATTTGTGTAAATATGTTTTCTTATGGAATTTTGCATATCTCGTAAATTTAAAATCATTAGGCAAAATTCATGTTGTTAAAATTAAATTAATTATACCTCCTATGAGTAGCTTAGACTTTGGTGAATTCTGAATAAGCTATATACCTCCCAGCGAACGACCTAGACTCAACCAGTTAAAAGTAGTAAAATCTAAAATGTTAGGTTAACTTGATCCTATACTACTTAACCGACACAAATTCAAGTTAACCTAAGTTACTTTCTTCTACACATAATTAAATATAATTAACTTAATTAACTGTGTGGAGGAGAGAACCCATCAGCGCACACCTCGCTTACGACACCACGACCGCAAGCTTGGTCAATCGGATCCTCGAATACCTAATTATATGCCCGATTTGTCTGAAAGAGGAAGAGGAGGAAAGAAAGAGAGAAGGTGGGGAGGGGGGTTTTTCTCTCTTGTTTGTGCGACCAACAATTAGCCGCTGGAGGGATTTCATCCTTGTGCTATGAAGGAAAGAAGAAGAGAGAAGGGAAGCTCTGAAAGAAGAAGAAAAGAAGAGAAGAAGAAGAAGAACTGAAGAGGAGAGGCCTGGAGAGCCTTGCGTTGTGCCGTGAAGGCGACGTTTAAGTCATTTGATATTGAGAAAGCGACATCTGAATGGCTAAAGCAGGGTTCTGACATTGTGGAAATATTGAAGATTAAGTGATTCAAACCACTGTTCATTTATCTCATATCTTGAGTAATTAATATATATGTATCTAAACAAATAATTGGTGATTCAAATCACCATTATTTTATCTTAGATATCTTTTTATCCTCTTTAACTCTTGAAATACATTGAGAATCATTGAATATCTAATGTGACAGATTAATATTCATTGAATATCATTATTGCACTTATTTTTATGCTCATTTATATAAAGATTAACGTGAGAATTCCTATTTGCTCCTTGTGTTTGACCTTGAACTTCACTTTTAGATATTCGAGTTATAAATTTTGTTTGTTTTCGAGCGATTTCGACCTATACTGCAACGCATCTTTTAAAACCCAATTTCGTACGATAAACATTTTGGCGCCGTTGCCGAGGTGCAACGCATAATTCACCTCTATTCTTTGCTTTATTTTATTATATCTGAGCACTAACTTACCCTGTTTGATTTCTAGTGATTTTGCGAGGTACATCACAAGGCAATCTTCTGTGCAAATCAGCCACTCCCAGGGTAGGTAATCTCTCTTCTTCCCTAATCTCCTAATCCTTGTGAATTAGGAATCACCTGCCTTATTTTCATAGCAATCATCATTTAAAAAGGCAAGTTTTCCTAATTTGCGAAAAATTTTCATATCTGATTGATGTTTGAAACAATTTTATTTATGAATTCCCTACCCAAATTGCCTGTACCTATTAGGGACTACGCTGAATTTCTAAAATCATCTAGGGCTAACACATTTCTTACTTGAAGCCCAAGGTGAACATTTTGAGATTTAATTGGACTTAAAAATAGAGCCAATTAGGATTTCAACATTAGGGTTTGAAGTATTAGTACACATTTACCTGCATTAAAATTAATCCTCCCGAATTTGTATGCTACCCAAGTTGATGATAACGTCATCATCGGCCATATCTAGCTTTAATTAGTCACAATTCATTAATAAATGCTCCTACATAACCACCAAAGACCATAATTCACTACATATCCATTCTGAGAGTTTAACATGAACCAGGGTTAAAACTATAATTTTACCATCATATTATGAATGCAAAACAACCACAGGTTTTCTTAGGGGTTTGTTAAAGGTTAAATATGCATTAAAGTCTAACAAAAGGATCTGTACGGACAGAAGTGGGTTTTCACGCATTACGAGAATTAAATGACATCTGAAATCATAAAAAAAGACTCGCTTAATTAACTGAGGTTCTGATCAGGATAAAATTTACCTAAAACCTCTGAAAATCATAGAAAAATATTCTCTAGGGTTTGGCATCCTTGATTTGACCATTGGAATCCAATTTGGCCTAAAATAGAGTCTTAGACAGACAATTGCCTTAATTTGGATTTCTAGATAATTTACCTAGTCAAACTTGGTCAAAACATAAATTCAACTTTACCATCAAATTCCTTGGATCTAAATTAAGTTTGTACCAAAATTTGGGCCCAATCAAAGACCACCTTGACCTAGTTTACATTTTAGTCCTGTGTGACTCTTTTCTCTCACACTTATGCGCTTAACTTTTGAAATAATTACAAAATGCCCCCAGATTTGTCTTCGTTCTTTACAAATTGGTCCCACTGCCATTATTGCAGAGGAACTCCTACTCCAGCAACCTTCAATTAGAGATTTCTCTCTGATTTCTTGATGAATCTCTCCCAAAATAGAAAGCGAGATCCCTATTCCATTTGAGCCAGGCATTGAGCTCTGAATCCTACTCAAAACCTAATGTGAAGCTTTCAAAGGTTTGAGTCTCCTTGTCGAGCAAGAACCACGTTCTTCCAAGCTTGGAATGCCATTCTAAGCCCTATATAAGATCCTATGAAGCTTCACCGATCTCCTTAGCTAAGTTTGGCCTCAAAAATCTTCCTCCTCCAACTTAGGCCTCTTCCGACCTATGCTCTGGCGAACCTTCTCGACCTCTCTCCTCCGCCCCTCCAATAGCCAAATTGGAAGTGCAGTGACCTTCCCCATCTTCATCCGCATCTCACCAGCCACCACGAGAGTGTTCTCCCTCTCTCTTCGCCGTCGCTCACCTCACTGGAGGGTTCATCTTCCCCACATCCGGCAAGTACACCGGTGTGGGAATCTCCCTGATTGCGTCCATAATTTTAGGTGTCCTCGATCCCTCTTCTCTTCTACTCCCTTTTCCTCTCCTTAACACCTCAATTCGACTGCTATTCCACCGTCTCCCCCTCCATCTTCCTTTGCTTCGGCCAAGCTCCAGCTAGGCTGAGAGCTCACTACACACCACCAAACATGACCACTCCACCTCCAAAACCTCCACCATACTTCCCCCATCAAAATCCCTCTCCTATTTTGCTCCATCACTCGCCCTAGCTCCCCACCGAACAAACCCATTACCATCCACCTTCACCGACTTTGACGCACCACCTCATGCATTCTCACACCATCAAACCACCACCATCGCACTCCACAACCTCCAGTGATGCTTAGGAGCTTGCTTAATGTGGTCGAGAGGCCGTGTTCTTGATTTTCAGGGTTTTCCATCCTCTGCCATCACCTTGTTCTTCGTGTTCCTGGCCACGCAAGCCCCAGCTACTGCTCCAGGTGTCATGGAGTGATCCCCAGCACACGTTCAGGTCTTCAATTGAGGACCTCAGCTCAAGCGATTGCATCAATTAGATGAAGGCTTCATCCGTAGCTGACACGCGAAGGAGGGTTGGTTTAGTCCCACATCGGTGGGAGAAAGACCAACAGCTACACATAAATTATATTTCTGAATAGAGCTGTTCACCTCGAGACACAAGGGATGTGGTCCCCACTCACTTGACCCAACCCGACCCAACCAAACCTACTCACTCCTCGCTCATCACCACTGCCGGTGAGCCTGGACTCGGGTGCACGTGATCCAATTACCTGGCCACCTAAGAGAGAAAGAGGAGAAGAAAAGAGAGAGAGCGTGGGGGAGGGGGGTTTTTGCTCTCTGAAAGAAGTGTCCCTGTTCGACACTTAGCCAAATTTGAAGGGTGCATAGCCCTTCTGCGTGAAGAGAGGAGAAGGTTTGAGAAGAAAAACAGAGGGCCTGTGCATGTTGAAGAAGGAAGAAGAAGGAAGAGAAGAATTGAAGAAGATGAACAATGCCCTTGCACTGTAGCATCTAAGTATTTGGCATCTGATTGAGCATTATCTATGTTACTGTTGAATTATTTAAGTACTATGGTTAAATTGAGATGCATGCTTGAATGAGGATCTAAAAGGTGATGTAAATCACCACATTTTAGGATCATTTCCATTCTTTTTCCTATATCAAACTCTTCATATACTCATGGTATATATTGATGATCAATTTTGAGTAATTATTCTTCATTGAATATCAGTCTTGCCTTAATTATTGTGCTCATTCCTATTTTAAATTGCAATAATTGCTCCTTGTGTTCGACCTTGAATTTCCATTCGAGTATAAATTGTATTTGTTTTCGCACTTTATCGGCTATACTACAACGTATCATTTTTAAACCTCGATCCAAAGCATTAAATACAAGCCCCTGTTTGAAAATATGTAATAAAGAATAACCCTAAATATCAGGCTCTAAATTCACTTGAACCCTAAAATCTTGGACCTAATAAACTGAGAGTCATTCAGGGTGATTTCTGGGTCTTGACCTAGATTTCATTCTGTCATCTTTAGGGCAAGTCAGGTGAAGTTGGTCTACTTTGTGGGCCAACCAACCTCCAAATTAGGTCACAAGTGAAATCAACTTCTAATCAAGTGAAATTCAAGTTACTAACTAGGCTAAAATTGGTAGACTTAAGGACTTAAGTTCGTACATTCCTGTCTACTTGGAACAGCAATGACAAGGAAGGTCAGGTGGGGGAAACCCTGTAACCCGTGAGGACGCTCTACCATGTAGGGGTCTTTGCTAGGCTCTCCCTTCTTAGCTGCCCAGGTACTTCTCGGGTGTGTGGATTTCTGATTCAGAGGTATCATCCGCCTCGAAACTGCCTTAGTCATCCAAAAATCTTTGGGTGCCTTGATTGGGTCTAAATAACATCC
The DNA here is from genome assembly GCA_037157565.1 of Thalassia testudinum. NCBI lineage: Eukaryota > Viridiplantae > Streptophyta > Magnoliopsida > Alismatales > Hydrocharitaceae > Thalassia > Thalassia testudinum. Next base: position 96,026,633 of record JAZHRO010000039.1, on the reverse strand, counting down.
AGTCCCTCATCTTTTCTCTAGAGCATACACACAGGAAGGTCGTTAGTTTTCTATTTTTTTTTAACCTAAGAGACCATATTAGATCTTCTTGGGAATCTCTTTTCATATCTGATCAACTTCAATCTATCCTGAGTTTGATTCTAATCTTGATTCCACCACCATATTCAAACATGCAACCTGGCATGTTAGGAAAAGTGATTAGGAAACTTGTGTCCTAAATGACCATTGACAAGTAGATTTTCCACTTTCGATTAAGTTTCGCAAATGAAATAACGCGTTGTTATAGTATTTAAGTGGTGGAAAAATCGACTAATCACCAATAAAAATAACCACTTACAGAAGAGCGGGTCATGTCCACAGGGAGGCAATGGTGCAATAAAATCTCGATTATTTCATATTCTTTCAATCAAGTGCGAAATCCTTAATCAAATCCGACATGAAATGCAATGGAAAGAAGATGCACAATAACTCAAAAATATAAGGGAATATGTGTAATTTTTCCTCACTGAAATCTTCAATAAATATGTGATGATTTTATGCAATTTTCAATTAACATATATTAAAGAAAATTTATGCACATTTTAATCCCAAAACTAATGTGAAACATGTGAATATCAATAACTGTGCAATTATCAGAAAGCATGAGTGTGCAGTCACAATTTTGCCATAATAAAATAATCATAAATTAAAATTGATTTTGGTGGCAATGACAGGAAATGTACTTTTTAATGGGGAAGAAAATAGAGGATTTCTCCTCTCTCTTCCTCGCGTGTGCGGCCATGCACGGTTGGTCGCGAGAGTTGACGGGGAGGTGCACCTTGACGAGGGCTACGCAACGGTAGTGACGTGGCAGCGAAGGTGGCCGGTGGCGGTCGGGCGGAGGAGGACGGTCGCCGGCCTGTTGGAGGAGGAGACAATCGCTGCTGCAACCCACACGACTATGCACTGGGTGTTGGCATAGGTGCGCGCGGGTGTGGCCTCGCTGCTTCTTGCTGTGTAGTGCCTGCAGGAGCGGGTTGGAGGAAGCGGTGGACGGTGGGTGCGGCACTGGGCGATGGAGCAGGTACGCGTAGATGCGCGCCTGCAGAGAGCGGTGGTGGTGAGGGCGTGCTGCAGTGTAGGGCACGCTGCAGGTGAGGGCACGCTGCAGGCGGTCTAGCAGGGCACTAGTGGCGAGGGCACGCTCCGGTGGAGGGCACACTATAGGCGGTAGCGTGCTGCAGGCGAGAGCACTGGTGGGGATGCGGGTACTTGCAAGTAGTCTTGCAGGGTGCTGGTGTAGGCGTAGTGAGAGCGGGCACGTAAGGTGGAGGCGCTGATGGCATGGCTTGCAAGGGTAGGCACAGCACCTGCAGAGCACTTGGCTGTGCTTGGTGCAGGCTGGTGTAGCGCTTGCAGTAGAGGCTGTGGCGGGTAGTGGGTGCACAGTGCAAGCCTTCAATGTTCGCAGTGCACGCAGTGGATATCCCCCCAAGGGGGAGGAAGAAGAAGCCCCTCTTCTTCTGTGCTCCGCCTCCTCTTAACTCCTCTCTTCTGCGCTAATCTAGGGATTTTCAAATCACTTCCTAATTTTAGCTGATGCCTGTTGGGTTTCGTTGGCCGTAGGTGGAGATATTTGTGGGGGGAAAATATCTTTCCACCCCCTATTCTTTTCCACATTTGATCCTCCTCCCTTTTCTTTCCGATTATTAGAGTAGATTAATTGAAGAGGATGAGTGTGCTATTGCAGGTCCCTGTATGAAATATAATTACACAATTAGCAATAGAAGAAATGTAAACTTAAATAATGATACACGCAATCATTTAATGAACAAATGTGATTATTAACCAACATACAATGTTAGAATTGAATTACTTAGGCATAATAATAGTCCATTAAAATGGACTCATCAACCATCAAAGACAAAATAATTGAGGATGCTTCCAAACATCATGAAGAGTATTCTAAATCCTCAAATCTATTCAGGGTGATTCAAGCTAATGACACATCAAAATTCATTTTTAACCATGATCAGATGATTTTTTCCCAAATGATACATGGTTCAACTCGGGATGATCTCTTACGAGAATATTTTAAATTGAGGACATTACATGACAATGAGTATTTACAATGTTGGTCAAACCCCATACCTTTAGAGAAACACTGAGATCTCATGAAGGCACATGGTATAGCACTAGATGCATTATATGAAGGCATTAATCAAAAATACCTGTCAAAGGATAATGAGACATCTTAGAGAAACACTAAAGATCAACATGTCCCAAATCCCAGGTTCGAGAATCAAGGTTATAGTGGATCCCCAATCCAAATGAATTCAGATTCAAATTTCATAACAATTGACATTCCTGATCTTAATGAGGGTAGGGAGGATCCAATTGCAGATGTTTCTGATTTCAAGACAGCCTTAGAAAATCAAGAGCCTGGTTCACCAAGCTTAGATTTCACAGACACCTGTGATGATGAGCTTAACACAGACATTCTCAGGAATGTAAATCCCGAGCTTTATCCTGTTAAGGTGATTCTCGAGAATGATTTTGACATCCCTATAGAGCCCAGCCTAGATTTTAGTGATCCAATCCTTACCCTTAACCTAAAATCTGGATTTGAGCCTACTTGGGATAATCATGAGGCCCAAAATGATGAAAATCAGATTTTAAATTTAAATTACGATTCTATGCCTGTATTTAATGAATACACCTCTCCAACTTCCTCTGAAATATAGATCGATTTTTCATAAGTCACGCCAATTTATGCTACAGAAATCGAAGAGTTGGGACTCGATTGGGTCTATCCTAGGAGCCAAGAACCTGAGCCCATGCCTAATAAGGATACCTTTTTAAGCTCATAATTTAAAACTAGGTTAGATCCAAGTCAGGTTGTTGATTCTACATATCTTGATCCTTTTTGTGGTGGAACCTCTGATCTGGAATCAAATTCAGAACATGATCTTCACAAGTTCTCCGATGATTTCAAATTCTACTCTGATTTTAGAGAACCTTTGTTTCCTGGAGATTATGAACCAATCTACGACCTCAGCATCCATGACCCATTCTTCGACTCTGACTTTGAGGTCCCTGATCCCGAGATCATTAATTCAAAATTAGGTTCCATTGAGATGGAATCATTCCTTTTTGATCATCAGGAATCAGAAACAGCAAGTGCCAAGAGTGTCTGCAATCCCGAGTCCAAATCTTTTCTTAACTCAGATTTCCATTATCCTATAAGCACTCTTCAGGCATTTACCTTTGATTTTTATGGACATTACGAGGACTCTCTAGATGAACCTACTTTTGCATCCTTTCTAAAGGAGCCCTCAACTCACATAATTCTCAAAGAAGACACCTCTTCTACACCACATACAAAACCTTCTCGAATCCGAACCCAACCCCGACCTGCAATCGGGATCAACTTCTACTCTGATTCTCCTCTCGATGATTCGGTTGCATATGATTCTCCTCCATCTTTTGATCGTGTTTCAAACTTTGATCAGACTACTAATCACGTCCCATCTTTCTTTGATCACTCTTGTAAGGTTCCTACATCCTCCATAGATCAATTCTCTTTTAAGGATCCCTACTCTAACTAGGCTGATTGTAATCAACCAAACCTGCGATTTTCACTTCCATATCTTTCTGAGATTCAAAGCACCTGGTGGGCACCACATCTACTAATTCGAATCCATCAACCCACCAGATTGATTGGATTTGGGCTGCATCATCAGCCTGTTGATTTGAACAAGCACCTGCTTGGACCAACCAGGCTTTTGATCAAGGTGCTTGTTCTACATAACTCATCTAATTTGACCACTCCTTCTCCATGACCATTTTCTGGTCGACTGAAGGCATTGAATTTAGTACTAAACGAGAGAACCCATTATTTAAAAACCCGAGATCCTTCTGATTATCCTTTTGAGCTTCACGTCTATTGCACTTCTAAGTTTAGTTTTAGAACAGCCGACTCCACCTCTGGTACTTGTACTAGAGCTTGAAATCGTCTGCAACAGTTATCCTGACCCATTCGCCCACCCTTTAAACCTATTCTAATCCTTGAACCAAACTGATTTCATATCCTCCGGTTTACAATGAGGACATTGCAAAACTTAGGCATGAGGGGATGTTAAAGTGCAAACACATAAAAATTCAAGTTTCTGAAAGATTCTCACAAAAAAGTTACTCATTCAAAAAAATCAAAAAAATAAAAAATAGGAAAAGAACAAAAATGGAAAAGGGGAGGAAATTTTGAGAGACTAATTGCATATCATTTCTTAGGAGGAAGAGAGGAGGTGTTTTAAATGTCAAAAAGGAGATACAATTTGAAACAAAAAGAAAAAAAAATAAGTCCTAGAATAACAGAGAGACAAAGAGATTAGTATGAGTGCTGATCTTAGGCCTCTTGGGCTTGTTTTAGGCTTAAACATTCAAGTATCCATTAAGATCTAGATAATCCTCAAGAGGTTGAGGAAAATGCGAAGCTTATGTATTAGTTCTAAGGCTTAGGGATTATTCGGCCTCATTAACTAACCTCTGGTTTGCAGAACTAGGTAACCTAAGCACCCTAGTCCACACACAGTCTAGTTCAGTGTGCTTAATAATCAAAATCACGCAAAAGTGTTTAAGTCTGTTATGAAAAAGCTACCTAGATTAGGAGTGGCTTATCAACACAAGTTGATTTGGACGAGTTCCCGACACAGAGAGGCGGGAAATTCCTCGCGAAGATGCAAAATAACATACTATCTCCTTGGTGCTTGTCTCCTAAGATATCTAAATATCCTATCAGGGGCATGTAAGCACCTTGTGCTAGTTCAGGTGCCATGGGGGGGATTATCTAAAAATGTCGATTGCCAAAGCCTCAATATAGCTACAGAACACCATAGGCAGCACTATCTCGAAGTGTCGAAAGCCAAGGTTCTGGGGGTTGCCATGGGCGGTGCTATCTCGAAGTATTGATTGCCAGGGACCCTGCGAGGATTGATGGCAGAAGCAAGGAATCCGATACAGACCATTTTTTTGAGCCAATCTGAAGCTAAAAATAAAGAAAAGAAAAAGAGAGAAAACTCTCCAAAAATGAAAAAATTCTTCTATTCCTCTCTCTTACAAAAACACACTGCAAACTGAACCGGGACTAACCATGTTACAAGCATGGGTGCTTTAATTGTGGGGTCCTACAAACCTTAGGATAGTTTTCTGTGGGCCCTAGAAATCTTCATGGCAGACTCAGGCTAAAGTTGGACAGGTTTGGATCTTGGTTGGTACTTGAGTACCTCTAGGCCTACTATTGGCATTCTGACCTAATTTCTAAAAAGAAGAATAAATCAAGACTTTGAGCTTCAAAGCATGGTTTAGAATCTAAGTTAATTTCATAAGATTTTGCTAATGGACTAACAAAAGTTAGGCATGGAGGTATGATGATAACGTCACCATCTGCTATATCTAGCTTTAATTAGTCATAATCAACAAATAAATGCTCCTACATAACCGCCAAAGAGCCATAATTCACTACACATCCTTTCAAAGAGATAAATATGAAAACAGGGGTAAATTTATAATTTTAACACAATATCCTAAATGCAGAACAATCACGGGGTTTCCCAGGGGTTTATTGAAAGTCAAATGGTCATAAATGTCTAATAAGGGGGTTCATATAGACAGAAATGGATTTTCACACGTTTTGAGAATTAATGGACTTCTGAAACCCTAAAAACAAGCCTGCTTAATTAACTGAGGTTCTGGTCAAGATAAAATTCACCTAAACCTTCTAAAAATCATATAAAAATATTTCCTAAGGTTTGGTACCATTGATTTGACCATTGGAATCCAATTTGATTTAAAACAGTCTCAGACAGACAATTGCCCTAATTTAGGTTTTTACATAAATTACCTATTCAAACTTGGTCAAAGCCTAAATCCGACTTCACCATCAAAGTCCCTGGGTCAAAATTAGGTTTGTACTAAATTTTAGGCCCAATCAAAGATCACCTTAACCAAGTTTGCATTTTGGTCCCGTTTAACTCTTTTCTCTCACATACATACCCCTAACTTTTGAAACCTTTGCAAAAACACCCCTAACTTCATTATCTTCTTCACCAACAGGTCCCCGCTACCTTCAACTCCTTAACCCACTTCATCGATGACCTTCAATCAAGGATTACTCCTTGATTTCGCTGCCAAACCCTTCCAAAATTAGAAAGAAGATTCATGAGAGGATCCTCTACGATTTGAACCTATTCTTGGGCTCTAAGTCCTTCCCAATCTCCCATGCGAATGCATGGGAGATGCGGGTATCCTACATGTTCGTAAGACCCAAGCTTTCAAGCTTGGTTTCCAAGCTTGAGAGGTCCTCCTATGGCCTATAAAAGGACCTACATCGCATCGCCGACCTCCTTAGCTTGGTTTGGAGGCCAGTTCTCCCTTCTTCCCTTCTCCCCAACCTCCACCTCCACCAACTTCGGCGAGCTTCTTCGTCTAGCCTCTTCGCTCACTGTCACAGACAATAACCGGCGAGTTTGTCTTCCCCAACTCTTTCGCTCCTCACTATACGTGTAGGAGCCCCTCAGACCCCTTCTTTCCTCGCAGTTCACCCCTCCAAGAGTTCTCCTTCCACGGCGCTGGCCAATCAAAGCCGGCACCTCTCCATCCCTTTTGTCCACTTAAAGTAGGTTAGTTAGGCCCTTGTTAGTTCTTTAGGTCCTTTCCTATATTCAAAACCTAAAAACAAGCCCTCGACCTCACCACAAGCCACCTTTGTCTCCACCTTCGGCCATACCTTTGGTGAGGTGCATCTCACACCACACACCTCCAAATACCTCACCACCACTCCCAAAACCTCCGCCTTGTGCCTTCAACCAAAATCTCTCTCCTATTCCACCCTATTGGCCACCTAAACTCTCCACCGAACAACCCCACATTCTCTGACCTTTTTTGCCTTCGTCCAGCCACCACGCACCTTCGCTCACTCAATCCGCACCGGCACCACCTTCACCGTGCCTCGACGAAGACTTTAGAGCTATTTAATTGGGGCGATAAGCCCATATTTGTTCAGTGCAGGTCCTCACTACCGCAGCCATTGATGACCATCTACTCCAACCTCGAAGGTCATGTTCTAGCCACATTCTTCGTGGCTGCCACTTCCAGCTCTACCATCAATGGGTTTAGCAAAAGCATTTAAAACACGGCCCAAATAAGCCTCACTCACTGGTATCTGAGCCATTTTTCCCGTTGCTTTTACAGAACTTCCTTCTTGTATCATCAAACCATCACCCATTAATACAACACCAACATTAGTGAGTCCAAATTCAGAGAATACCCCATGTACCCCCTCCCAATTGTACTAATTCACCTGCCATTACTTCCGAGCAGACCATGAATACGAGCAATGCCATCACCCACTTGATATACGGTACCAGTATTCACGACTTTGACTTTTCTATTATATTGTTCAATACGTTCACGAAGAATCTGACGAATTTCGTCGACTGCTACCATTAGTGTCTCTGAATTCTTTACAAGTTAGGCGCAAGTGCTCCAAGAAGGCTTCCAAGTCTTTGACGTGATGAGATAACAGCTATCCTTGCCTCAATTAACCATGCCATCCACATGCCGCTGCTGCCAGAACGTGAGAAAGAGATGTGGGAACATAGTCCCACATCGTAGAGGGAGGTGTACTCAGCCCTGCATAAAAGCAAAAAGTGCCATAGCCCCTTTGCCCAGTACACGGGGGTTGGGTCCCCATTTACCCTCACTTGCCCACCCACCTAAGCACACTCCTCACTTGCGACACCATGCCCACAACCCTGGTCAATCGGATCCCTGAATACCTGATTATATGCCCAATTTGTCTGAAAGAGGAAGAGGAGGAAAGAAAGAGAGAAGGTGGGGAGGTGGGTTTTACTCTCTTGTTCGTGCGACCAACAGTTAGCCGCTGGAGGGATTTCATCCTTATGCTATGAAGGAAAGAAGAAGAGAGAAGGGAAGCTCTGAAAGAAGAAGAAAAGAAGAGAAGAAGGAGAGCTGAAGAGGAGAGGCCTTGAGAGCCTTGTGCTATGCTGTGAAGGCGATGTTTAAGTCATCTGATATTGAGAAAATGACATCTGAATGGCTAAAGCAGGGTTCTGACATTGTGGAAATATTGAAGATTAAGTGATTCAGGCTACTGTTCATTTATCTCATATCTTGAGTAATTAATATATATGTATCTAAACTAATAATTGGTGACTTAAATCACCATTATTTTATCTTAGATATCATTTTATCCTCTTTAACTCTTGAAATACATAGAGAATCATTGAATATCTAATGTGACATATTAATATTCATTGAATATCATTATTACACTTATTTCTATGCTCATTTATATAAAGATTAGCGTGTGGATTCCTATTTGTTTCCTGTGTTCGACCTCAGACTTCACTTTTAAATATTCAAGTTATAAATTTTATTTATTTTCGAGCGATTTCGACCTATACTGCAACGCATCTTTTAAACCCCAATTTCGTGCAATAAACGGACCTCCCTTCTTCTTGGCAAGCAAATGATGCCCTTCGAGACAAGAATAATTGATCCTTGTCTGCAATGCAAACACTTCATGCCCTGCAACTTCCTCCACGATTCCCAAGGTGACAATTGACCCAAAATCAATTCCGCATGATGAAAGAACCACCCAGAGGATCATTATAGTAGCTAGATGACCAACATATGCATTGGTTGTTTGGCTACAATAGCCAATGTATCTCTAGGAACGTCAATCCTTGGCTCTATAGTAGCTTGCCTTCCAACAAACGTGTTGGTCGCTTGACTCCTATAGGCTACCTATTGCCAGGAACCTTCCCCCTTTAGTAGTTGGTCTTTCGATTGCTTGATTGGCCATTCAACTACTAAAGGGTTGGTCTTCCTCCCTTGCAATTGGATGTCTCGCTGAAGAGAACTCCTTTTCTCATGGCTAGCAGTTGTGGACTCTTCTTTATCGTGGATTGACAACTAATTATGATCAATTAGGGTCCCCAATAGGTTTAGGGAGATATTTATTAGATTCCAAACCTAATCCTAATATACTAGGAACCTTAGATCTCTATCTAATTAAGGGTTGGGATTTATTCTTGCTCAATTATTATAAGATTGGCCCATAACAACTTATAAGATATTTAAATCTAGTATCTAAATATTAATTAATTGCAATCCATCCCTTGAATTTTGTACCTAATCAAAGCAAGTGCAATTAATCACCAAATTAAATGTGATTTAACACCTTTAATCACATCAATCAATCCTATAAGTAGGAACCTACCAAAATCATCACGCCAATAATGAAGAATTTAGGATTAGTAAAATTATGGCGCTTCTTAAGTATTTCAAATACCTGTGAATCCTTTACACTAGACGACATATGTAACCCCTCTGATTAAATTTCAGATATCCATCCTATCATGAGTTACAAATTTTTCATCTTCACATTGTGTTCGACCTAACCCAAATCCATACAGGGGAATGGGTCGAGTCAAAGATCTCCTACCCACGAATCTAGTCGTCCAACAAATAATATACATAAGCCACAGCATACATATATGGTCCATAATCTTAATTGCAATAAAGAGAATATACACTTAAAGAAAGTAGTAAAGAGTGTCCACTACTGAAATGTAAAAGTAGCACTTAGCCATTATAAGAAACAAAGTCTGGAAAATAAAAGAGTTTCAATTCTAATACAATCTAGAAAGAGGAACTACAAAAGAGAACATAACTGGCCACAAAAATCATTTGATTTTGAATGTGTTTCTTGTTGTTCAAACGTCATGAGCTATTCTATCTCCTTTACCAAGCTAGCTTCACTTAAATTAAGGCTATCAAGATGACAATTTTCATTAAATCGTGTCTCAGAGTGGATTTACACCACACTAAGGTAAATACATGTGAAATTACATTTATCTCATCACACTTCCATGTTTTTGTCATCAAATTAGTATGAGAAAGTGTCCGTTATAATAGTACTCTTTTATAATAGTTGGCTACTCAAGTTGCCAATGGTGATCTAGAGTCTATTGAAGTGTGCAATCTACTCGCAATTCCTCATAGTTGACTTCAAATAAAAAATCAATATTTCAACTCTTCCTCCCATGCAAACTTGTATATTTCACTCATTTATGTTCTATCTTTCGCAATGAGTAAAGACTGAGGTCAACTCTTTTGATATTACTATATAAAAAGAGGTGGAAGAAGAGGATGAGAGTCATTGAATGTTCTTGTTGCAAGGATGATGGGATGAAAAATCATTTAGTCAGGTTTGCTCAAGAAGGGGACATCTAAGGTCAATATAAGTATATGCGTATAAGTATTGAAACTATCATCTAAAATCAAAATAGAGGCCATCATGGTAGGTGTAGCATTTTTATATTCTCCACAAGGTTGTTGGTGACAAGTAGAAATAAGAGTGGAAGGGGTGGTGTAAGTAACTCTTAGAACGACTGGCTTCCACCCCTTCCTGCGAGGCTGAAGTCCTAGTCCACGTTGGGCCCTCAATCAGTCTTCGGCTACCGATTGGGCTCCCCCTCACTGCTTCTTCGCTTATCTCGCCTCCCCCTTCCCCCCCCCCCCCCCCCCCCCCCCCCCCCACCCACCCATCCCTTTCTCCCTATTCATGCTGCAGTCCGCCCATCCACCTTGAACCCTTTGGCATCCTGCCTTCAAGCTTCACTTCTCCCGTTTGCAGGCACCAATGTGATCGAGCTCAGCCTCTGGTTCTACTCCCTCTCCATCTTTGCATCTGTAGGGAAGGGAAGGGGGGTTGGAGGGGATGGGATGATGTTACTTAGGGGCAGGTTGCTTGGGCTTCACCATTTACTCTCGTGGCCTTTTTGTATTGGAACCATTGCAGTGCTCGATTTTACACAGGATTGAGATTTTGCTGAATCTGCTTCGACTTCAGATTTCCTGGATCTCATTAATGTGGATCGTTGAAGCAACTTCTTCAATAACATCGTTGTCATCTACCTACGTAAGATATAGGATTGTTGTGATCGATTTATAAAGATGATTTTCTTTATAAATTTTATTTTATTTTCTTATTTTAATGTTGTCTATTTTGCCTCCTTGTTTGGAGTTTTCTCATCCCTCGGGATAAAGCGTAGTATCCCCATCTTTTCGACAGGTGATGTTCAGCTATCCATCTCCCTTTCCCGTCAAGATTTGCCATCCTTGTATCTGTCTCGATCATTTAATGAAATTTTTTTCTTAAAAGAAAAAAAACCAAGCATGTGCATTGGTGGTCGGAGTGCGTGGATTTCCCCACAACTCTTTTTCAAAGGCCAAGCCCAAACGTTTTTAGCAAATTTTTATGTATCTTTTTCTTGCTCTTTCTTCCTGCCATCTTTTACTAAAGAAAAAAATCAAATATCAAAAGTACTTGGTCTGTTACTTGAACTTCTCCAATTAATTAAATTCAGAAGAGGATTTCTGTTTTAAGTTCTCTCTGCAGTAAACGTTACTAAATGCAATAGTCGTATTTCGTCAGGACCAGCGGGACAGTGAAATGGATAGGAGAAATTGGCTCGTAAGTATTAAAAAAGTCCTATTTGCGGGAAAATCTTCGACTGCAAGCAAAAGTCTTGCCACTTGCACTGGGCTATGATCCTGTGGTCAAAGAGCCAACTTTTCTCCACGGTCGCATGGTTGGTCCCCTGCCTCTATTCGAGTCGACAAAATTAGTAATATTATTCGTGAAAGTATTCAACAATGTATATACAATTCAAAAAAGTGGGTCCTTTGTCTGCCAATGAAATCGTTCCGATCCATCCGCCAGGTTTGTTTTCCTATTTCATAAATGGATATTTCCCGTCACATTGATCACGAAGAGAGTCGGCCGAGCAGAGTGAGAGGTCAGTAGGGATGTAAATGGTTATTTTAAGTTAGATTTAGCTATATTTAGCTTCATATTTATTTACAAAATCTAAATCTATATCCTATCTATCTATTGAATACAAAAACTTAACTTAAATCCATATCTACACCTATCTATCTCTGGATGATAAAAAATTTTATATTTTAGTGTGAACTACATTCTCATCTTTAAATTTATAAAAAATTATGCTTATATTTCATTTTTCAAATAGTATTTTCAAATTTGTAAGTTGTAATTGTACTTTTCCTTAAACATAAAGAAGGTACGGAAAGAAATCACGTACTTGGAGGGGTTGCTTGATGCCCTGATTGGTTGCTATTGGCAATTGTGGTCGGTTGAAGGGGAGTGAGAGAAGTTGGAGGTGACATGCAAGGTTGGAGGGGAGTAAGTGAGCGAGGTCGGTCAATGGTGGTGGCCTCATGATGATGATTGATCAGAGTAAGGTTGTGCGGAGTTGCAGATTGCTACCACCACTGTTGTGGGAAGGACAAGAGGAGTTGGGGCTACAATAATGGGAGTCGAGTTAGGACTTTAGGGTTTAGGAAATGGGATAAATTGTAAGGTACTTAAGGTGGAACTTATATATCTCAGGTAGATTGATATTTTAGTCAGGTGCTTAAGTCGAGTACTCAGTTATAAATTCATACCCATACCCGAACCTGATCGGATTTCGATCAGATTTTACCCATTTTTTCAGATCAAGTTGGATTTACCAAAACTTGCACTCTTAGCTCTAGTGAAGTGGGAAATGTGATTGAGGTAGTTTTGAGAGGGCATCTAGTTCAGCTTCAATATAGTCGTATGTACATACACATATACGAACAGAGGAGGTGGATATGTAATGTAAGGGTGGATCTGGATGTAAGCATTGCGAAGCTTGTCGGGCGGGCACACATGCGCGTGCTCTCATCGAAGGGTGAGTGGATGCAGCCTTCCAGGGTTCCTAACACATACGTTACGATGCCCACTCGCTCCTCCACATTTCTTCCTCTTTGGTAGCGTTTGTGTTTGCAGGTTTGAGAGGTACAACCCCCACTCAGGAGAGTTGAACCTGCGATAGGGCAAAACCATATTAGAGGTTATAAACCTGTTATTATCCAATTCCGTGTGGTGGGGAGGGGGGTGAGATGGTTTCATCCCGTGCCTAATCCCACGGGGTTGGTGTTTTCGGATGGGGTTGGGATTGTCAGAGGGGGGATCTCAATGTGAGCATTGTCTCTCATTATTACACCTACTGGTACCTGGAGGAGATCTAGCAAAGTCATTGTGGTTGAGCACTGGAATGTCATGGGGCATGCTCTGTGCCTTAGCGAGAGCTGGCATAGGCTCCCTACTAGTGGATTCCTAATTTATTCATTGATCAATCACATGAGTCTATGTTTCATTGTGTAGTAATATCAAATAGTGTTTTGCAGTTACTTTATTGTGAACCATACTTGGCTTTTTCTGTGAGTCTATGTTGCATTGGAGCGAGGTGCACACACTGGGTTGCTTTATCATGAACCCCTACCATGTGCATTTTGTATTAAATCACTCAGACATTTTCCATCCTTCCTGATGGATGAATGAGACTTCTACCTGGTTGGCAAGTGCTTGGGTCTCTATATTGTCCTCTGATGAGTACCTCGAACTATTGTTTAAATGTGTCTAACATTACACCTGGAAGTTGGAAAAGATTAATAGGGAGGTCTCATAGTGGCTATATAAGGAATGGCGATCTAAGTTATTAGTTCATGCTTCCTATGCCCTTTTTATCTTTAATGAAAGGCAAGGAAGATAATGAGGACGAAACATCAAATCAGGAAGGTAATTAATAATGGCAAAGGTTAGATTCAATGGTTGCATTATTGGTAAGTTTCATAATATTGGATTTTCGTGAATATCGAATGCAGTTGCATTGAAAAGGAAGGCCTTTGTGTGGAGATTGTTGGAGCTCTATCTTTGTCATCTACATAGGAGGTACTCCTATCATTTAGAGTTTATTACGAATCTTCGTTGTTTATTTTTCCAAGTTCCGGGTTGACAAATCGGTGGGTTGTCCTTTTCCAACGGTGGGGAATGATATCCCACTCGTGTGTCCTCTTTTCCCACCGATGGAAAGTGATCATACATTGATGTGTTTTTGGAATCCACTGGTTGGGACATGAATACACCAGTGTATTCCTTCTTTCCAATGAGTAAAAAGAACAATCACATCAGTAGATTATGAAATTCTACTAGTTGAAAATGGGAAGCCATCGGTGTATTTTAAATTTCAACCGGTTGAAAGAAGAAACACACTGGTGGATTATTAAAGTCAACTGGTGGAGAATATAAACACACTAGTGTGTTTCATTCTCCACCGGTTGATTTTGGAAATCCACTCGTGTGTTTCATCTTTCAACCGATTAAAAATAAAAACACATTGATGTGTTTCCACTCTCCATCGATTGGTTTTTGAAAATCAATCAATGTGCTTCCTCTCTTCAACGGTTGAAAATGGAAATACACCAGTATCTTGCCATTCTCCACCAGTTGATTGTGGAAATTCCACTGGTGTTTTGCTCTCTCCACGGGTTGAAATTGGAAATACATTGATGTGTTGTCATTCTCTATCCATTGATTTTGGAAATTCCACCAGTGTGTTTCCTCTCTCCACATCTTGAAAATGAAAACATACCGACATGTTACCATTCTCTACCACTTGATTTTGGAAATTCTATGGAAATGTTTCCTCTCTCTAGTAGAAATACACTAATGTATTTTCATTGTCCATCTTTGAAAATTAATAGAAAGCTGTAGACGTGTGTATTTTTTTTTCCAACATGTGAGTTTCCCAACTCAACTGGTGTGTTCTGTAGAATTTAAGATATATTCTTCTTGGTACAAAACTAACGTGTGCTATTTCGAGAATGTTGACATGAATGCCTCTGTCACGTAGAAGATATATTGTATTGTTCGTGGCAAATAGAATTTAAGATACATGCTTATTTGTTGTAAGTAATTTGTAGAACATTTCTTAATTTACATGTAACGGGAAATAAATTTAGACATTGCTATGTTCCGAGTTAGTTCGGTAATTTAAATTATGTTGCTATGTTCTAATGAAAATGGAAATAGTAGCATATTTGATGGGCGTTGAAATTTGGTGAAAGGACGATCAGTAAAATAATCACAACAATTTCATATTGTTATGAGACTTGAATGTGGTATTGTTGATGGAAATAATTACGATGAGTTTTCTCGTACATGGCACAAGCCATTTGAGTTAGTATCCTCTCATTTTGAAGTTGTGTAAAAAAACCTTCCGTAGACACCATTGCCAATAGATGACGTAGTGATTGGCCATTCTCGTTTGGCTAACTACATTATTTGTAAGAATTCATCACTTTCCTTTATAGAATGTCATCATCTCAATCTTTATCCTCCGATAAGAAGGTAAGAAAATGGGATAATCAGACGAGAAATGAGTTACTAAAGATTTTGTTGAGGTACCATCCAAACGGACACTGGGAGAAGGGATCGTTCACGAAGACGATGTCGAATGACATCAATAAAGAGTTTGTTGTGGTGATGGGCTTCACATACAATCACAATCAAATACTCAATCGATGAAAGGAGCTCAAGAGAAAACACAATTTGTACCTATAACTCCTGAGCAAGAGTGGTTGGGGGATGGACCCTCTCACTGGTTGCCCTATAGCACCTCACCATTCATTTGGAACGAGGTAAAGAAGTCTTCACCCACCATAACTTCCTATAGAATTCTTTCTTTCCTTAGGTGAGAATAAATGTAACTATTTCAATGACATGTAACTCCCACTGAAACTTGCAAAATTGCATAATAAGTCTTTCATTTATTTTGTTGATGTACACACCATCGTCAGCAAAGATACAGCAACCGACGAGCATTCAATGTCCTCCAATGTTCATGAACAAGTAAATGAACCTATTAAAGAGCAAATCGAGGAGGTTAATGAGGATATTGTTGCTTTTGTTAGAACACCAAACACATTCAATGCTACTTCAGCAAATGGCTCCGTACCATTTGAGAACACATTTGGATGATATGTAGATCTTCCTCCAGACACCATACATGAGCCCTTCCTTATTTGACACCACCACAACCCCACAACACCTTCCAATAACCCTCCACAAATGTAGGGAAGTCCTCCTTTGCCTTCAATAGTTAAGCCACAAGGCTCAAAGCATGCTTTTGGAGGAGCTACAAATAGGGGGAAACATAGGAAGAAGTGGGCTCAACTGCAAGTGGTTCGGCATCTTCGATGCCAGATGAGTTTGCGGAGTTAATGACGTTAGTGTAGCATCATATAACCCTGACACCAATGGTAGACCATTCAGCTGATGAGATTCGCGATTGCATGTGGATTTTACACATGTAGGTGTCGAATATCACACCTGATGATCTACTTGCATTGCTAGAAGTTTTCACGCATTCCAGTTGGAGGATTATCTTCAAGGATCTCGTGCACTCCGACGCCAAGTTGAGGGCGTTCCTGCAGAGGCATGTTGAAAGTGATTATGACTTTGGATATTACGTACTCGTCCATCTCCTCGACGCGAAGATTTCATCACAGTTGACTTTTCCTCGTATCAACTTCTATTAATTATGATACTCATGCTAGCATTCATGGAACTAATATCGGTACCGTATCTAAGTTTGTGGTTATTGCATCGTTTACATTTCTGCTTTCCTGTAGAACATTATATTGGTATACGTACTCATGTGGAGAGTTTCACCTTTGTAGTACCTGCCATTTCGATATGTTTCATATTAAAGCATCTATAGTTAATTAACTTTGTATACACCACTTTGCAATTTGGAATTGTTACAATAGAAAAAGCAAGTATGAGTTTTGAAGACAACTAGTCCATGACCTTTGTGGATGAAGACATTGAGGAGAATCGTTTATCTCTGGTCGAAGTCACTATACCACTTGCATTCACATATTACTCGTGTGACAATTAGCATGTCTCGCTACAACGTCAAAATAATGGGGCATTGCAAGGGTACTACTAGGTTTGTGAGTTAATTGAGGGCCACCCGAGTCGCTAATAGAACGAGTTGAGGTTGAGCAAAGAGGCCTTCATTGCACTTTTGGAATATTTGAACACGACCGAACCTACACAATTCGCAAGGGGTTAACGTGGATGAGCAGTTAGCAATTTCCTGCATACTGCTGCTCATGCATTCTCAAATAGGTATCTCATTGAATGGTTTCAACACTCTGGGGAGACCATCTCTGGATACTTCAATAATGCTTTTCAAGTGTTGGTCTCTTTGAAGTGTAGGTTTATTTAGGTGCCAACCGTTCATACGGAGGTGCCAAAACATATTCAAGAGAATCGAAAATTCTTCCCATTTTTTCAGACACTTTATAATCTTAATGGCAATATGAAGTTTACGATAGATCGAAATCACACTGCATTGATTGCTCAAATGTTTTTATAAGGATGTCTTAGGAGCTATAGATGAATGCCACGTTTGCACCACGATTCCAACGACAAATTTGGCTTGTTTCTGGAATCATGAGGGTCGAACAAACCAAAATGTCATTGTTGTAGTTGACTACAACTTAGAATTTGTCTTTGTCAGGACCGAATGGAAAAGTTCTACCACAAACATGCAGGTCTTACTGTGAGTAGTTAGAAATAGCTTGAACGTCCCAAGTGGACGTAGGCTTCTTGTTGATCTTGGTTACGCCAACATTGCCTCATTTCTCGCACCATTTCAAGGAGTATCATATCACCTACAAGAGTATTGGAATCAAATGAATCAATATCAAAATTACAAGGAATTGTACAACCATTGTCATGCACAACTTCACAACATTATCGAGCGTGCTTTCAAAGTCTGCAAAAGGGATTTTAAGATTCTTGATTCTTGTCCATTCTACAATTTCAAGACCCAACACTTTATCGTTATGACATGTTGGATCATACACAACATGATAATGCTGGAACGTCGAAGATGAGCTCTTCTACACCACACTTGACGAGGAGGAAGATATATGGGATACGAAAGTATGAGATGTCGCGATGGATGAAAGTGCTGTCAGAGCTAGAGAATTGTTAAGGGATCAAATTGCCCATGCATTGTGTGCAGATCATCGAAGACATTGAGTTCCTTCCATCTTACAAATTTTCCATGTAATATGACCACAGCATAGCCAATGACATTGGTCCCTCATTATTGTCTTCTCTTTTTTTATTCGTACAAGCCTTTTCCTAATTATTGATGCTTGATCGGAGTCCTCTAAGTGAATAGCATGGTACCAAATATAAAGGTGTATTTCTTTCTTACCTTTTATTTGATGCAAATACTTTGGTATCTTATGTAACTTATCGATTGAAGTTGTGGTTTAAGATGACACTTGGACGTCGATGCAAATGTGATTTGTTGTGTACGCTTACGTTAGAACCCACTAAGAATCAAACCATAGACGTTATGGATCAATCACCTTATTTACACTTGTCCATGCGATGATGGGGTAAGAAACTTTCTTTCTCAACATCTATTTCCCAAATAGCATACTTATGTTGTCTTGAGGAACTTATAATTGTAGGGTTGCAAATACAGAAAACATGCAAGCGATCTACATCCAACATTTGAGTCGGCACGAGCGGAGTCATTTTTCATGTATCTAAAAATTCATGAAATGGAGCAACAATTGGTTTGTTTATCATGAAATGCATATGCAAATGATGATTATGTAGATTACCTTCATAGAGAATTGCATCTGTCCATTCTTGAAATGAATAGGTTGCTGGATAGAGTTCATGAACTTGAGTTGATGTTAGGATTGGGTAATCAAGAGAATTAGTGGGGTAATGAGCCCGACTAACATGATACTCGCTTATATATGTTTTTGCTTATGTTAAGCACTGATTACGTTGAACAAATTATGCATTGATTTTCTATTTTGGATGTTTGCCTAACACTATGTATATTACAATTTTGTTCATTATCGAGTGACAATTTCTTCATACTTGCTTGTTTTTTGATTTCTGTCAAATTTTCTCTATGTTATCGCAAAACACGGCAGATACAATAGAAGTATTGCGCATTGAAAAGAAACATGCAGGGTGTCGTAATTAATTATGTAGGCATGATGATAACATATTATTGCAAATAGAGCAACTTGATCGAGGGTCACATGTGTACGAAAACATAAATATGGCATGAGTTGATACTCATTTGATTAGATGGATACATTTTCTTGTAAGCAACCCCAGAGAGTTCGCTATGATTCTGCAAGCATGGTTTGGTTGGCACATAGCTAACCTTCCACATGGTAGCTTGTGAACATAATGCCTTCAGTTGTACATGCAAATGCTAATTGAGCCGAAAACGAAACCAACATTTACACGGTTACAAGTACGTGAACGTGTACACCTGGAGCTAAGGTGAGATTAATAAGTCCATACATGTACTTTTATTTTGTTACAATTTTTTTCCTATTTATCTTGTTTCTTGAATTGTTTCAAGGGAAGCGGTTGTATCATGAAGCTCTCAGTAGAAACTTAGTTCATGTAGTTTATTTTCTCTTGATGCCAATATCAATGTATTTACCCTAACGGGACATCTTATGTAATGAACATTACACGAAGATACAATGGCACTTATATATTCACATTTGCCGAACTTGAAATAAATTCATCTTAACTTCGATTCGTGAGTTTTGTTGTTACATTATTAAAGTACGTTGGATAGGTGGATTCTCATTTTAAATTGGTCAAATGCAATGTTATCAACGTCAACTTGAATACACCGATGCATTATTATTTGCCATCAGTGGATTTTAAAAAATATATTGGTAGATTATCATTTTCAACGAGAACACATAGTTGGATAATCATTTTTCATCGATGGATTTAAAATAACACGTTGGTCGATTATTTTCAACCAGAACATACAGGTGGATTATCAATTTCCACTAGTAAATAAAAAAAAATACACCAATGGATTATCATCTTCAATTGGAACTCACCGATGGATTATTATTATGAACCTTAATACATTAGGGGATTATCATTTTCCATCGATGTTAATAACAAACTGATGTGTACTCATTTTCCACTGGTGTATTTATGTAAATATATTGGTGGCTTCCATCTTCCCATCGTCAATGAGAAGCCATTTTGGATTGTAACTACAACAAACCATCATCAATGTAGAGGCCTAACCACGGAAATATGTATATCACAAAGAAGTCCACAACCATGACTATTTTACAAGGTAGACATCTCAAACATTACATAAAAGCATTCTCAACATGCTTAAATTAAAATCTATATGCGTGTTCCTATGCTTCAAAACCATAGCGACATACAAAGCTTTGTACTTGTGCACATCTTGCTCTTTGGTCACCACCATTGGATTCAAACAACGTAGCAAGTATTCAATCCATCATGCAACACAGATGCCACAGTCATTGCTCAAACTTTCTTGTTGTGGTGTGTCAATATAGTGGTACTCCTTCCAACCTTCATTCTCGATACCCCTTCTTTCCAACAATTGAGGCATCAATTCAAACTACCATTTAAATCAAATTACATCATTACTGATGTTATTAGGTAACAATCAATGACATGCATTAAAGTAAACAACACTTACAAGTACTAGTGCATCCTTGTGTGTCTTGTCAGGGTAGTAGTGCTTGTAGCTGTTGTATTAGGTCATTAACTTCTGATTAATATCAACGACCAAAAGTGTCAAATGCACGACTTCATGCGTGTTCACTGGTATCGCAATGTATTTACGACTA
Organism: Thalassia testudinum; assembly: GCA_037157565.1. Taxonomy (NCBI): domain Eukaryota; kingdom Viridiplantae; phylum Streptophyta; class Magnoliopsida; order Alismatales; family Hydrocharitaceae; genus Thalassia; species Thalassia testudinum. The sequence continues at coordinate 96,005,978 of JAZHRO010000039.1, read as the reverse complement.
CCCCATAGAGCACCAAAATTCTCAAAGTACACATCTATTTGTTTCATGTTCCTATACTTTACAAAACAAAAAGAGTTACCGTCAAAGACTAGTGTCCTTGTTCTTGTCCATCTACAAGCTTGTCCTTTATTACTTCAATGATTGCATCTACGATTTGCAAAATATGTACTGTCAAATGTTAGAGAGATACAACTAGATTACTATATTATGTCATTAACAATAAATGAATTCACAGCTGTACTTAGCTCGCCATCCGTGAAGCCACTCCTTGTAAGGAGATTGTGCATTGGCTTTCTCTCCACAGATTTAGGACCCATTCTCCACGAGACTTGATCTTGATCTTATCAAACCTCCATCAAGTGATCAATTCTAAATTTATGAGAATTCAACATGCACTTCAGAATTTCTTGATCTAGGTTCGTAATCTTCCTATATGCCCTTGACTTCTTTGGTTGGGTTAGTTTCTTTGGACACTTTTGTGTCACTTGCTTTCCAGGTCATCTTGGAATTACGACCTTTGGCACTTCCTCCTCAACATCTTCAATTTCTATAATTCTCTCCTCCTCAACTTGAACTGCCTCGACAAACCTATCATCCTACAACAAACTTAATCCTCATAATTGCTCGAACATAGTAGGAATCAACCGATGTGCTAAGAGATTCAACCAGTGAATTATGAGGATCAACTGGTGTATTTTGAAAATCAACCAATGGAGTATGACAGTATGACAATCAATTGGTTGATTCTCAAAATCAACCAATGAATTCTCATAATCAACCGGTTCATTTATAAATTTCATCGGTTGATTGTTGCAAAGAACTAGTATCTTATGAGAATACACTGGTTGAATTTGATAATCATCCGGTTGATGGTGATAACCAACTAGTTGATAATGGCAATCAACTAGGTTATAATCGTAATAATTTGGTTGATTCTCAAAATCAATTGGTGGGTACTCATAATCAGGTGGTTCATTAATAAATTTCACTAGTTAATTATTGCAAAGAACTAATACATTACAAGAAACACCAATTGAATTTGACAATCAACCGATTGATGGTGATAACCAATCGATTGATAATGGCCATCAACTAGTTTATAATCATAATCAATCGGTTGACTTCCCATTTATATTCAAAATTAAGAATCAAGCTATTCAAATGCACCTAAATGTTCACTTTTATATTCCTGCTTTGCCTCCTGTTGCATGTTCTCAGTTCTCTCCCCTTTATGCTGAACTAGTTCTTCTTGGCCTTTTTCGTCCTCCTGCTCGTCGTGCTGCACAGTGGCCTCTCTCTCCTCTCCAGGCTAAACCTCTTCTTCTTTGCATCTTTCTTCCACTCGCATCTCCATAGAATGATACTTGATGTAAACACATTTACACTACTTAAGATGTCTATTTATGCATGTTCTTAAGCATAGGATTGCATTTCATGATATAAATATTGCATAACATGCATCATCTTGCATTTGGAGTAGTTTGAATAAAATAGAGGTTAATTGTCTCTTATTATGTGCTTGGACAGGGCAAACATTTTATCGGGGCCTCGGATCAAAGATCCAACCGTATGGATGTGATCAGGGTGACGATTGGAGTTCAACGACTCCAAGATTGCCCTAATCAGACATCCGTAGCATCAGATAGTGATCGGGGAACCCTAGAAGATCAAGGGCCAGGATGGTATAAATCCGCACTTCAGATGACAAATCCGACCGCACGGATGAATTTGGATCGACGATCGCAGCCCAACGAAACAAAAATCGAGTTAATTTGACATCCGTGACACCATCTACAACTTCCAGAAGATGGACGGCCAAGATGGTGCCACGTGGTGCCATCTCAGCCGCTTAAACGGTCGCTTGCATTCTATGAAGACCACGCACCCGCCCCCTCTCCGTCGTTGGATCTCGATCCAACAGCTGTGGACGCGGCTCCCTAAAGTCATCCACGCGACCTTTTGGGCGAGGCAGCGCAGCAGTCCAACGTCTTATCGCGAGGCGCTGGCGCGCGTTCGAGCCCCGCCAGGCGATTTCTGAGGCGAGCGGGCACGCCTTCATCAACCGTCATATCGCAATCCAACGACCGCGTGCACCCGATAGCGTTCACGCGTTATTGCACGGGCGGCGTCACGCGCGATCGCACGCGCCAGGCGGGCGCAGCAGCGGGCGGAGATGCATCTTAAGCCGTTCGATCTCGCGATCGGACAGCTGAGAATCAATGAACGTGCGATGGCGTTGAGGAAGCGGGCAGCTGAGGAGGCGCGCGTGGGCGTGGGAGCTACCCCCACGTTGGGGCTTTAGTGACGGATTTATCCGTCACTAAAGACCCCTCATTTATTATTTTAAAGTTGTAATGTCCATTTGTCCCCCACTCCTGGCAACTATAAAAGGAGACTCCCGCCATACGAAATTCTCATCCCTTCCTTCTCTTCTCTACCCCTCCAAAGCTCAAGAGAAGCTTGTCCCACACCCGGGATGCTTCTCACGAGATAAAGTCCAAATTTTTGTCCCCCTTCGGAAGTGGATCCCGCGACGACGACGGCATGCTGCTCTGTTCCCGTTCTTCTGCTTCGTCCTCCTTTGTCTTGCTTCGTTCTCCTTCATCCAGGTGTCGTCCTGTCCGGATCGTCCTCCAAGCAACCGTCGAGGAGGATTTCCCTCTCCCTATTATTTTTACTGCTTTCTAGTATAGATTTACTGCTTTCTAGTGTAGTTTTGCTCGTCCTCCAAGAAATCGTCGAGGAGGACATTTCTCCCTCCATTCTGTTAATGCTTTCTAGAGTAAATTTATCACTTTCTAGAGTAATTGTTTTATGCTTTGTAGTTGTAAGAGTGAAATGAACAATCTCCTTAATGATAAATTCCTTGTTTATTCTACATCTTATTTTGATTTCTCTATGTAATATTCTCTTTCTCTCTTACTCTCTCTCTCTCTTCTATTTATTGTAAATAATTAGATAGTTTTAAATTGAATTATTCCGTGACAAATAAAAAGAAACGTGTAGTTTTTAAATTAAATGTCTGCCTCCCTGTGTTCGACCCGGAATTTCAATTTCGATATAAATTTTATTTGTTGAACACGAATCCTTTGCTTTCAAGCTACAACGACAAGTTTTCCAAAATCGAACACGTTAGCATAGCAATTCGCATGTTCAACATTTTGGCGCCGTTGCTGGGGAGGTAACGATCTTTGATTTCTCTTCGCGTTTTGTAACTTACAAATCATTTACCTCACTTTTTCTCCTTTATTATTGTAATTACTGGTACTCTTTCAAGACAGGCAAAAGCGGTAGATCGGAGTAAAATGCTGTGGAAGGTTCTGTGAGTTATCCCCCACCTCCCACCCATTAGATTTCATTCAACAACATAATAATTTAAACATCAATCAACGTAGGTGTTTTTATAAACTCTAATGTTATATTGTTTGTTGTTTGACACCCATACTCACCCCAACCCCCACATTAGAAAATTTTAAAAAAAATTAAAAAAAAAATCTCACAGAGGTACACAACCTCATCTGATTTTCTTACTCAACCGGTAAACCGATCTTAGGAGCCGGTACACACATTCAAATACGTAATTGAGTAGAAATTCGATCAGGTAATCATTTGTGTATCTAATTAAGTGGTGCATCAGGCCAATTGTTTGAGTTGATTGGGTCGCACCACTTCAAATAAAATCAACTCATCAAGTAGCTGCCAATTAGGTTCAACTTTTAGGGATTTACCAGGCACTCCACATTCTTTTCAAAACTTTAAAGGAAAACATCTTCACCCGTGCTTTCAAAATCTGGTGTGCCAATGAAACTTGTTTGAAAACACCTAAAGTTGAATCCTAAAAGCTACTAAGCAAGATTTGAACCTTAAAATTTATCGCATCAAAAATAATCTTGCTTGAAAGCAATTGGTTGTGCACGCACACACAAATCAATTAATCATTAAGGGCACAACCCATTTAAAGGGCCGATCACATTCTAAAACACATTCAAACCTAGCCCTAAATAAAACAGAGTAGACGTTGGCCTTAAGGATTAGACTCGCTCTTTAGAACTCAGAATGAGATTATTTTCGATTAGTCTATTTCTACTGTTCAATATGATGTCTAGCTAGGGGAGCAGAGTCAAACGATCGCGGCTGGGGGGTACACTAGGAACCGGAGGCACAAGCCGAAGGAAGAACCTTCTCCCCAGTCCCTCCTTCTAACTGGTTGGATTGAACAGACAGAAGTAGATCAAATCGTTCCTTTATCTCAAGACGGGTTTTGGGAGTCTGTAGGTCTGTAGGCTAACCCACTTAAGGACAGGTTTGATTGTTTGTATTGCAAGGCACCTTTCTTCCTCCCGTGTCTCATGAATCCTTCCACATATTTCACGCATTCCCGCTCTTTCCCTCCTGTTGCGAATTATCCTCAACATGACGATTATCCCAACTCGTATTGTAATCAACCATCAGTCAGTTGGGATAATTCGGATTGGGGATACAATTCTGGACCACCGTGTTTAGGGTCTAACCCTGAACACTTTGATTCTGATTTCTATCCTTCTCAGAGCTACATTGATTATAGATCATCTTCCTTTTATGAACAACCTAATACGATCTACAATTAAGAAGGATACATCGATCCTTACCCATCCTCTGATTTCACTGCCTTTAGGTCATCACCATCTTTTGAGCAATCTGAAATGACCTATTATCAGGAAGGGTAAAACGAATCTCAATTCGTTAATTCCTCTGCATTGATGTCAAACCCGCCCAATCCTGAACCAACTCATTTGGTTCAGGTTAACCAGGTTCAAGATAAGGTTCTGGCTAACTTGAGAAATATCATACAATCTTTAGAAGTTCAGCCAATACCTTGCATTGAGAGATTGGAGCCCTTGATTGAAATGATTGATGATTTAAACCAGTCTTTGTTGGATTGGCTCCAGGATGTTAAGGATAAGAACCCGGGTGAGTTTCTACTTGGGAAATTAGTGAAATTGAGGATGAGATTCGTGGTTTCTTTGATTCAATCTTGGAATAATTCCCATGATGAACCCTCTTCAGGAAAGCCAATGACAGAACCCGCTTAGGCACCTGTTGGGGGGGACACATGTTACGAGGCTGACCAGATTGAATTAAAGCAACCAATTAAGGAAGATCTGATTTCTTCACCTGAGATCCCTGAGCGGGGTTACGAGGAAACGTATATCTCCTTGGAACAGAAAGTGACAAATGATTTTGGGATATACATTGATACGGATCCTGATTTCTTCGATGGTGAAGATTCAAGTTGCAAAGTCTCACGCGAGTTTTCTGAACACAATTTCTGTGAGACGATTGGGCCTGAGGAATCTAATAGATCATTTGATAGCCCAATAATTGAGGAAACTGATCTTAGGGCACACATTACGGATCCAGAATTACATTTTCTGAAGGATTCAATTCAATGCCCTGATTGTCAGTTACACCCCGTTGAGCATATTGATGATTCTAATTCTGAGATAATTAGACCCAAGTCAATTTTAATTCTACCACATCATTTAGACTTGGAGATTTCAAACGGGGTGATTAATATACAAAAGGTCTTGGAATTTGATATGCTGAATGAGGAGGATAGGAGCTGGGAAGTTATGATTTAGGAAGTTAATTTTGGAGGAAATGGAAGATTGAGTCGAAGGGTTCCTTTTAAGCTGAAACCATCAAATCAGAACCCTTACGACATTTGTTTCGAGGATGTTCAACTCAAGCACACATTCAACGATTATCCTTTTGAGCTTCAATTCTCTGTAACCTGACTTTTTGGTCTTGGGTTGCATCCTCATAAATCGCAGGCCTGACCTCGCTTGCATTCTGATTTTAGGTTTTGGGTAATTTTTATCCAGAACCTAAGATATTCTCGATTATGGGGTGTGGGTCTGCACCACAATCTGGTCCACATCTATGGACCTCTGCTGATAGGTCAGAGGATTCTTCTGTTCATTCTGATTCTGACCTGCGCTTGTGAATTCTTCATTTCTTTTCTTTGTATAGTGTGCCTAGCTGAAGACACTAAACTCAGCACATATACAGTTCTTTTTCGTTTTCATCTCGGAGCGGACCTGACATTCACTCAATTCAGGTGCTTTCTACGCTTTTCCACTCTATTTTATGTCTTTTTAATACAATGAGGACATTGCATTAGATAGGCATGGGGGGGTGGATATTCATCTTTGAATTATTCGTCAGCTCCGTAGATTTGTTTTATTTTCTTTTAAAAAAAAATAATAAATTTGGAATTAGGAAAGGCAATTTGGGTTTAAGAAAAGTTTCAATCTTAGGAAATACTACATTATGATTTGAACACAAAGACTTGACGGAAAGCCATTTTCGTGCATTTGAAAGTCGTCGAAAATCGTAGTATAGTCGCACAAAAACGTTCGTCAAAAATATTGTTTTGTAAAATAACAAGACTTGAGTCCCGGTCGTTCGTCTCTGGGAGGCGTGTTTCTGTTTTTGAAATCGATCTTAAAGCCGCTCTACTTAGTATTCTAGTGCGCAATATATAGGCGGTTAAAGAACATGCACTTAAATCACACAAATAAAATAATCATTCAGCTCATGGTGATTTCAAACACATAAAGAGATATATATATATATAAATGCATTTTTCATTCATTCAGCAGGAGAGTCGTTTGCAACATAAAACGTAGAGGGAAGCTTGTACATAAATGCTTGAAAATTAAATCTAACTACCAGAAAATGATTGCATACAAGAATCGATGGGGGGATTTCGCATGCATCATTGGGAGAGAAATAAGACTACGCTACTAAGCAGTAAATAAAACCAGTAAATATACGAAGAGCATAATCTAAATCTAGCAGAATGGAAGGGCATTCAGGGGTGGTCCCCGATGGCCTTTGAGTGGTTGAGAGGAGGGGCGGCCAATGGAACTTAGGCCGACCCTTGGAGAGAGGTTGGGGAGCTGATCCAGCTTCCTGGCGTGGAGATGGTGGCCTCCATGGTGGTGCTCAACTTGTGGAGGTGGAGTGGAGATGGAAGTGGCTAGCCTAAGTGGAATGGATACCAAGGAAGTGAATGGGTGCCAATGGCCACCCATGGGGTCTTTTTATAGACCCAATGGAAGCTCTCTAGAGAATTATGGAATTCTCTAGAGAGGCCTATGGTGGGAGCTCGTGGGAGAGTGAGAGAGAGAGGGTGGATGGTGGTTTTTAGATCCATCAAATGTGGATCTAAAAATTGAATGGCTCTTGGTTGCTATTTTTGGCAACCAAGGCAACCACATATGGTAGAGAGTTCTAGAGAACTCTAGGCTAGATATTTTCGTGTGGATGGTGTGTGTGGGTCGAAACTTAGGTGGCTAGGTCGATTAGGTTGGGTTCTAGTGGGTTTAGGTCAAGGTAAGTCTCAAATTAGGGTTATAAACCCTAATTCACTAAGGTAAAGTGCAATTAAACTTAATACAAGTTTAATTGGGTGTGTGGAAACTTAATTGAGAGTAAAACAACTCAATTAAGTCAGGTCTAGGTCAATTGGACTCTCACTGAGTCCAATTGGACAGTGTGTGCTAAGATCAGGGCTCAATTGGACTCGATGAGTCCAATTGAATATGCTGATGGAATTGACTAAGATCCAAGTCAATTAGGTTTAGTGAGGACCTAATTAGGTCCTTAGGGAGGTCTAGAGGTGATGTAATAGGGTTAGTGCACCTTAATTTAGGTTCCTATGGGGTTGGAATTGGGTTTAGGAACCTAGAGATCCAAGATCAACGCTTAAATCTCAAAACAGGAATTGGAGAGCAGTATCGGACGTCTAATTATATAATCAGACGTCTTATACTCAAAAATCAGAAGTCCATACTTGTTGTCTGGACGTCCAATCAGAGTCAGGAAGGATTTTGGGTTCTGTTTTGGGTATTCTGCAGAAATTGGACGTCTGACAAAGTGTCTGGACGTCCAATAACACTGCAGAAGTGGGTTTGAAGTGTGCGGGAGTTGACTAAGGGTCCTGGACGTCTTAAAACTTATTTGGACATCCAGAGAAGGGTTGGAACTAGGGTTTTAGGGCTTCCTAGGGTGTTGTGACCTAATCTAAGGGTGGCCAAGGCTTGGGGAAGCCTCCAGGCTATCCTAGGGCTAGGATGGACCTAAGCTCTTCACATTTTACTGTTTTATTTCTACTTAATAAAATAGAAAACCTTTAACCCCCTTACATTATTATTCCTACATCTAAACTAGGCCTTCTGCTCCAGCTCTGCCACAACTCCCATTATTTCAGATCTAGCTTCAGATCCTGCTCCAGATCCAGCTCCAGATCTGCTTATTGCCTGCAATCGGCATAATACACTTAATCAGCACATTATAACATTACTTTATGCATGGCTAAAGGAAAGCAGTAAAGATGCAGATAATGCGTATGCATGCATGAATAACCCTAACTTATGCTAAGTCTTAGCTTAATTTAGGTCAATTAAGACCTATGATTGCTGCACAATCAAGACTCTTCAGGTCTTTGGACTTAATTAGCCCGTGTATCCACTAAAATGTGGATTTTTCTTTGAGTCCATGCCATCTTAATTCTATCGTAATTGGAATAAATAAGTTTAGGTGATAAGTACACGACTTATCAACCTGCCCTCTGATTTGAGGGAATTTTGAGTCTTAAGTATCTACACACTATCTTTGCACTGACTCGTTGTTCGGCGATTTTAATGGAAATTGGGTAGCTAATGAACCTTCTAGGGTGATATGGCTGGCAAGTTATCGTGGGTAACAGCCCATAGGTAGGTTGTCCAGAGCCCAGTCACTTGACCTTTCTCTTTTTCTTGCCCTTAGGTAAATCTTAGACCAGGGAAACCACCTACTTTAAAAGAAAAAGAAAAAAAATCAAAAAGAAAACGAGAAAAGAACAAAAAGAAATAAGCCACACTTCACTGCACGAGTATGGCTGGCAAGTTGTCGGTGGTAACAACTCATCGATCGGTTGTCCAGAACCCAGCTCAGTAAATGCACTAAAAATTTTCAAAACACTTAGGAAGAAGCGGAGAAGTAGAATAAACCGAGGAGATATACACTGGATTCACCCTTGTGTTGACCCCGTAAAAAAATAAAAGTAGGGTGAAAGCTACCGGATGTAAAGATACACCTTTAGGCAGAAGTCTTTTTGAGGTCACTTAGAGGCGTAGAAATCCGAAGTCATTTTTAACTACCGGTCAACGAGTCTATCATAATCACAATAAGATGCTTAAAGATTAGGGTTCTCATCAAATCTTGGGTGAGTTGAATGGCCGTAGAAAGCCTCTTAAACCCTAAAATTTCAAAATCCAAAAAAATTAGAAAAGAGTAAAAAGAGAGAAAGAAATTTTTCTTTGAATAAGGAGAGGCCTGAGGTGGTCTGCATTTTGGCTGATACCTGGGTACTGTTGTGTCTTTGAAAGTTCAGTTCCTAAGTAGACAATTTCTTAATGATTGAAAATAACTCAGGTCCAAATAATCCAACCTAATTTTTTTTATAAATAGCATATAGTTTTTGCTAGGGACTAGCAAAATATAGGCATGGGGGTATGATGTAAACACATTTACACTGCTTAAGATGTCTATTTATGCATGTTCTTAAGCATAGGATTGCATTTCATGATATAAATATTGCATAACATGCATCATCTTGCATTTAGAGTAGTTTGAATAAAATGGAGGTTAATTGTCTCCTTTTATGTGCTTGGATAGGATAAACATTTTATCAGGGCCTCTGATCAAAGACCCAACCATATGGATGTGATCAGGGCGACAATTGGAGTTCAACGACTCCAAGATCGCCCTAATCAGACATCCGTAGCATCAGATAGTGACCGGGGAATCCTAGAAGATTAAGGGCCATGATGGTGTAAATCCACACTTCAGATGACAAATCCGACCGCACGGATGAATTCAGATCGACGATCGCAGCCCAACGACACAAAAATCGAGTCAATTCGACATCCGTGGCACCTTCTACAACTTCTAGAAGATGGACGGCCAAGATGGCACCACGTGGCGCCATCTCAGTCGCCCAAACGGCCGCTTGCATTCTATGAAGACCACGCACCCACCCCCTCTCCGCCGTTGGATCTCGATCCAACGGCTGTGGACGCGGCTCTTTAAAGTCATTCGCACAACCTTTTGGGGGAGGCAGCGCAGCAGTCCAGCGCCTTATCGCGAGGCGCTGGCACGTGTTCGAGCCCCGCCAAGCGATTTCTGAGACGAGCGGGCACGCCTTCATCAGCCGTCAGATCGCAATCCAATGGCCGCACGCGTCTGATAGCATTCACGCGTTATTGCACGCACGGCGTCATGCGCGATCGCACGCACCAGGTGGGCGCAACAGCGGGCGAAGATGCGTCTTAAGCCGTCCGATCTCGCGATCGGACGACTGAGAATCAATGAACATGTGATGGCGTTGAGGAAGCGGGCAGTTGAGGAGGCGCGCGTGGGCGCGGGAGCTACGCCCACGTTGGGGCTTTAGTGACGGATTTATCCGTCACTAAAGATCCCTCATTTATTATTTTAAAGTTGTAATGTCATTTTGCCCCCACTCCTTGCAACTATAAAAGGAGACCCCCTCCATACGAAATTCTCATCCCTTCCTTCTCTTCTCTACCCCTCCAAAGCTCAAGAGAAGCTTGTCCCACACCTGGGATGCTTCTCGCGAGATAAAGTCCAAATTTTCGTCCCCCTTCAGAAGTGGATCCCGTGACGACGACGGCGTGCTGCTCCATTCCCGTTCTTCTGCTTCGTCCTCCTTCATCCTTCTTCGTTCTCCTTCATCCAGGCGTCATCCCGTCCGGTTCGTCCTCCAAGCAACCGTCGAGGAGGATTTCTCTCTCCCTATTCTTTTTACTGCTTTCTAGTATAGTTTTGCTCGTCCTCCAAGAAATCGTCGAGGAGGACATTTCTCCCTCCATTCCTTTAATGCTTTCTAGAGTAAATTTATCACTTTCTAGAGTAATTATTTTATGCTTTGTAGTTGTAAGAGTGAAATGAACAATCTCCTTAATGATAAATTCCTTGTTTATTCTACATCTCATTTTGATTTCTCTGTGTAATATTCTCTTTCTCTCTTACTCTCTCTCTCTTCTATTTATTGTAAATAATTAGATAGTTTTAAATTGAATTATTCCATGACAAATAAAAAGAAATGCATAGTTTTTAAATCAAACGTCCGCCTCCCTGTGTTCGACCTAGAATTTCAATTTTGGTATAAATTTTATTTGTTGAACACGAATTTTTCACTTTCAAGCTACAACGATAGGTTTTCCAAAATCGAACACGTTAGCGTAGCGATTCGCACGTTCAACAATGCTCGTCCTCCTCCTGCCCAACATTTTCAGCTCCCTCCTCTCCATGCTTAACTTCATCTTCTTCGCCTCTTTCTTCCTCCCACACCTCCACTGAATGATGCTCCTCCTTCTCCTACCTAACATTTTCCTCCCTCCCCTCTCCATGCAGAACCTCTCCATGGCTTTCATTCTCCTCTCCTTCCCCTATCGTGATCCTCTGCTCCTCACCTTGTTGCTATGTTCTTACAAGCAACCCAACAAGCCTTCGATCACCTCTCTCTTTCCTTGTAGTTCTTCTTTCTCCTCATTGATCTCCCTGACTACTCCTCTCAATCTAATATTCTCCTTCCTAAACTTCTTTAATTCTTTCTTTAAGTAATTCAAGTACCTTTCATCAACCAATATCATCTTCGCATCATTCTCTCTCTCCTCATCAGCCCTTTCTCTATTCTCCTCATTTGCTCTCTCCCCTCCTACTTCTATTGCTGCTAGCTGCTCCCCCTCCTCTTCTTCTCTTCTCTTTCTTGCTTCTCCTTCTGAGGTACCCAATGTAGAAGCATCTCGCTTCCTTTCTATTTGGTGATAGAGTTCACCAAATGGGGTTTCTCTCAGCTTTTCCTTTGTTGCTACCCTCAATTAAAGACCAATACTACTAGTTCGCTCTATGAAGGTTTTCTCTTGGTTGTATTTTTCAAGGATGAGTTTTGCTTCCTCATTCATTGGGTCCATACCCTTGAACATCTTAGTTTCCTACATTGGTAGTAGCATGATGCAACCTTTGAGATGGGCTTACTCTTTGACCTTGTTCTCTTAGAGCCCTTCATGGAGGAACTCATGAACCACTTCAACCCAGTTATAAGAATGCAACGATTCCAAATCTTCAACCATATCAAGGAGTAATGTGATGATGACTTAGTCTCCATAGGGTAATAGGAACAACCCAACTGTTATCAACACCAACAACTTTGCCTCTTTCTCCACTTGTTGCTTCCTTTCATCTTCTGTTTCCTTTTTTTTGTTTTTCCCTTCTTCCCATCATCATTCAAATGTTGTAATTTCTCAACCAAAATCCTCACCTTTGGCTTCACACTTGAGAAGTTCTCAGTCCATTTCTTTGGTCTCTCATTGGGATTTTTCTTCCCACCAATCAAACCCCGTTTCCTTCCTTCATTTCTCAACCTTATCATCTTCTCTATATGATCACAAGTTAGTTTCAGCCTTAGATCTCCTAGCTCGAACTCCTTGCTCTGTATATTGTAGGCCTGAATGAGCTCTCCAGATAATTCCATGTCCTTTAAATGAGGGAATAACTTTTCCTTCTCTACTTCAGCAAAAGGAGTTTTGCCAAACTCCTCCTTCACATCATCTCTAACTAGCTTAAGTGCTTTTTTGATGGACAGGAGGGTGGATTTATGGTCAACCTCCCTGCAAAATGAATAAGATGTCATAACTTTGTCAATTCACTAGTGGATTATCTACAATCAACCAGTGGATTGTTGTAATCTACAGGTGCATTCTCATAACCGATCACTACTAGGGCGAACGCCTTTCGCGATGATTGAAAACCATCGCCTTTTCAGTCAAAACTGTTATATTCTGTCGTCATGAAAGTGTGTGCCGCATTAGTGTATACATGACAATTTTGTATTCAAACCATTGTATTTTACACGACGGTTATAAAAATCGTTGTCTGTATTTATAAAAGATAGTTCTATTACAAATTATCGTTAAGTACCATTAAACGACAGTTTTGATGACCATCGTCTATGATACACTTGAACCATAGACGACGGTTTCAAAAATCGTCGTGTAATGCGATAAACAACCATTTTCATATAGCAGTTGTGTATATAAAAACAACGGCTATAAAAATAACCGTCGTGTATATGTGTATTTTTTTTCGCTATATAATGTAGGTTTAGGATTTACGTTTATATATAAACCAATATAAATCTTATAAAACGTAAATATAGGCAACATAGAAAACATACATAATATAAAATTTTATCAACATACAACATAAAACATAAAACTTTCAACATACAACAAATATATATATACCTAATGAAAAGAGTATGTCATAATGTCAAAATATACATAAGGAAAATACAAAACCTAACCAACGAAAAGATAAATAACCTAAACCTATGCCTCAACTCCTACCCTCTTTCTTGCTCCACCACCTCTGAGGTCATCGTCGTCATCTCTGCGAGGCGGGTAGTGATAGGAAGTGTCATCCTGACTGCTGCACCGTAATAATGCCATCATCTCTCTCATCTCCGCTCTCTACTGCTCCATCTCCTTCCTCTGTTCCTCCATGAATTTCTTGGCATCTTGCCAAGCTTGAGTTTGCTGGTGGAACTGCATGGTGACATTATGGAGCTATGTGGTGACATCATGGAGCTATGTTTGCATCTGCTAGACAACGGCTACTATCACTGACCTTTTCTGTTCATATTAACTGGAGATCGTCTGACTCCTCCCCCCACTACGAACGAAGCCTCCATGAATGTAAGTGACGTATACAAACACTTTCTATTGTCTATATAACATGATCATAAGTGTCGACGGGAAGTATTTTGACACGGTTGTCCCCTCCCAAAGCCCGTAACCTAGTGGTTAGAATACTTATTGTTTGGCCTCAAGTGCATGTAGATTTGTGCAAGTGTGTATATGTATAAATTCATTAAAATAATAACATCAAACAAATATAAAGTGGGTACATAAAAGAATCAAATTTAATTTGCTAAATCAATCAAACATACATAATAAAATCAAATAAATAGTTAAAAGAAAGTGGCTACACCACACAATCAAGAGTGAATTGAGAGATTATGCCCAATCGAGAGTTTGGGATTCAATTTGGTTTGAAACAGATTTAATTGAGTGAGTTGAGCTTTTATTCGCTTAATTGGTTGTATTGCGATGAATCTGAGGGGTTCTAATTGGAATTCTAGTCTTAGATGAGCATACGCCTAATTTGTTCCTTATTTTGGGCCAAGGAATCCCAGATGCATTGAGATGAGGCTTAGTAATGACCCATCTGGTTTTCTTAGAATCACCTTGAGTTCCTAAACACTAATTGTTAGTGTTTACAAGATCTAGGTGATCAAATCACCTTGGTAGATTCAAAGTAAAAGCCCAACCTAAGCGATATTGTGTCTCAATCCAAAAAGAGTTTAATCTGAAGATCGAAGGGTGATTGATGTTTGAATGGTTTAAATGAAGATTTAGAGATGGTTTTATAAAGAATTCAAGGCCTGATTTGAGCTCTCATATTCACGCTATCTATAGCATGATGTGAAAATCAAATTAGGGTTTTAGGGTTTACCAACCTCTAATTTGGTTTTTAGTGAGTTTCAGATTGTTCTTAGAGTGATTGTGATAAGTGAAATGTGGATTTAATTGGTTAATTTGCTAAATCAATCAAACATACATAATACAATCAAATAAACATTTAGAAGAAAGTGGGTATACCCCACGATCAATCAAATAAATTTAATTTACTAAATCAAGTGTGTACACCCCACAATCATAAAAACAATTCACATTCTAAATCTAAGTGGGTACACCCCACATTATAAACCTAAGTGGGCACACCCCATATTCTAAACATTGAAATTAAAGTGGGTACACCCCACATTCATGCATACAAATATAACATTATATATAATACAAAAATGCGTACATTCATACCTTATGAAACACATGAATCGACGTGCACGTGTCCAATGACAACTATATCCTAAATTAAATATCACAAATTAAATACAATAATTATTAATCTGTAATAAAAAATTAATTTAAAAAATTAAATGATGGGGATGAGAGTTTGGGGATGAGAGTGGGTTTTAGAGTGGGAGGAGGGAGGACGGATGGGGGGAGGCAGGGGGAGGAGGAAGTGGGGGGAGGTAGGGGGAGGAGGAAGTGGGGGGAGGAGGGGCAAATGGGGGTGATTTAGGGGGAGGAGATAGTGGGAGGAGGAGGGGCGGATGGGAGAGGCAGGAGGAGGGGCGAATGAAGGAGGACGTGGGCGGATGTGGGGAGGGAGTAGTGGGAGGAGGAGGGGTGGATGGGGGAGGAGGTGGGCGGATGGTGGACAAGGAGGAGGAGGAGGCAGCAGCTGCGTGTGGAAGAAGAGGTGGGCGGCTCCATGGGGATCGACAAGGAGGGGGCGGGGATTTCGTGTGGAGGAGGAGGTGGGACATGCCGTGGAAGGAGGAGGAGTGCGAGCAGGAGGAGGATGCCCATGGGAGGAGGAGGAGGATGACCATGGGAGGAGGAGCAATGCTCACCAAGGAAGAGGTAGCGATGTGGCTGGAGGTCGGATGTCGAGTTTGGGGAAGAAGAGAGCATGGAAATAGAGGGAAGGGTTCTAGGGATCAGGCTGTTAGTGCTAGAGCATCACGATTATTTATTTTGATGATAACAAAACACGTGTTATTTAACATTTGCACTTGAAGTCTTAGATTTCAGGTTAATTGCAAATGGAGATGTGTTTAGACGGAGGTCGAGCTCGCATCCATGGTGGATTGGAGGAGCTTGACGGAGAATAGAGGAGCTTCGCGAG
The DNA here is from genome assembly GCA_037157565.1 of Thalassia testudinum. Classification (NCBI taxonomy): domain Eukaryota; kingdom Viridiplantae; phylum Streptophyta; class Magnoliopsida; order Alismatales; family Hydrocharitaceae; genus Thalassia; species Thalassia testudinum. The sequence goes on along the minus strand of JAZHRO010000039.1, from coordinate 95,990,114 downwards.
GAGCAATAGCCTGAAGAAGCGTGAAGATAAGAATAGGATAGATTTCCTTTTATCTTGTTCTCTGTAATTTTGTTTCTTTGTTTTGCTCTTTATTTCTTTCGTAGATCTTATGTTAAAGAGCCTCAAAGAACCTTTAAAGTAGTCCTAGGAACACCTGCACAATCCTAAGATACTTAGGTTTTTTGTAGAGAACTTAGAAAACCAAAATATGGTTCTGACAGCCTAATCAGACGTCTAATCTGGAAATCAGATCTAAGATACTTAAGTTTTTTGTAGAGAACTTAGAAAACCAAAATATGGTTCTGACAGCCTAATCAGACGTCTAATCTGGAAATCAGATGTCTGATAGTGACTTTTAAGACGTCTGATTGTTGACTCAAATGTCCAATAACTTAGGCTAGACTTTGTTGCTTCTATCTGATGAAATCAGATGTCCAGACCTTAGTCCAAACATCTTAGAAGACGTCTGATGTTTGTACCAGACATCCAATTAGTGGAACGTTGGCTACCTAAGTATACGTTGAGGAAAATGACCGTTAGCCTTTTATCAGACGTCCGTAGAGGACCCCAGACATCTGATATGTGACCGTTTTGCCTCGATTGACCCAAAATCTCCTTTGTAAGATATTCTAGCCGTTAACCTATCTTAGGAATCTATTTCCGCAGAACAATAGGTTTCCAGACGTTCAGACCTAATGCCAAATGTCCTGTATGTCGCCTGATGGCCATACACTAGAACCCTGTTTAGGTCTGAACCAAGTCAGGAAAGACACTCGCCTAGAATCAGATGTCTAACTTAGTTCCCAGACGTCTTAAATAGGTTTTCCAGACATCTGATACCTAGACCAGACATCTGATGACTCTGTTAGAATCATGATTGATTCTAATTATGGCATGTTTTGCCTTGGGTTCAACCCCAACAGCTATGGAAGCTTTCTAAGGGCTTCTAAAGCCTTCCTAGGCCCTCTATAAATAGAGGAGGACCCTTGCCTTGTAGAGACACACCTTGCAAGACTACTTTCCACTCTTATTGTGTCACATTGATACTAAGAAGAAGTTCTAAGCTCTCCAATGCCCGTTTCCACACCTGAGAGCTTCATCTTTGTTTGCACACCCGCTCTCCCTCCGAGATTACAAGAGCGATCAAGCGCCGCCACGTGGTTCACGCACACGCGTCAAGCCAACGCACTTCCAAGAAAAGGGAAGTATCTTTACCTATAGCAGCTAGGTTAATCCTTGTTGGCTCAATAGGTTGTTTTGTAATCTTTCTTTGTTATTGGTTGGGTATTCGCGTTGCGAATTTTCGTCTCCTTCATGAGACAAATTCCTCCTTATGAAGAGGAGGGGTTGAGGAACGCTACCCTCTTACTCGTAGCGTGGTTGTAATTGAGGTTGTACTACCCTTGTTAAAGTTGTACGTTAGTGGATTTGATCAATTTTGTCGATCGAAAAATCCTAACTCGTGAGGGTTAGTTGGTGGTTTTCACCCGGTTTGAGTTTTCACCTAAAAATTCTTGTGCCATTTTATGTGATTACTCTTTTTGAGATTGTCTATTTTAATTCCACATTTTATATTACATCACGCATATCTCACCCCTTCCCGTAGGAAACTACAATTAGTATCAGAGCAGGTTCTTACTTATTTGACGTAACAACCAGCAAGAGATCTATGGAGTGGAGCAGTTCAGCAATCAGGATTGCTCTTCTAAAATTAATTTACTTTCACAAGAATTTGAATCATTTTCTATGAAGACTAACGAAACTTTGAGTGAGATGAACATTAGGTTCACTCTCATAGTAAATAATTTGAAAGCTTTAGGGAAGACCTTCATCAAGGGGGAGCTTCAAGGGAAGCTTCTTTGTTCTCTTGGATCGGAGTGGGAACAGAAGGTCACCGCCATCGAGGAGGCGAACGAGGTAGAGGAGCTCAACATGGAGGATCTCCTAGGCAATCTAATGACCTACGAGACAAAGCTGAAGCAGAAGAAGGATACACCAAAACCAAAACCAAAGAAGACCCTCACATTCAGAGCCGCGTCAGATAGCGAGGTAAGTTCCGATGACTAAGATTTTAAATTTTTACTTCGTTGTCACGGAAATGGCGGGATTTGCTTGCAAGAAAATGCAGGAGAAGAGAAACGAGTGAGGGGGAGAGAGAAAGTAAGGTTAGAATCTTTTGATCATGTCATTCATGCAACTCACGATAAGGAAAAAACTTGGTAAAAAAAAAAAGAGCGATAATACCTAGAAAAGAAACATCTTCATTTAACATGCAACTTAAGTTTTTGTAAATACAACCATAGACAAATATTTAAGCTAAAGTAAAGTAATGCTAAGATAATGAGAGAGAGAAATGAGACGGCGAGGCGGCCACGGCGGTGGAGGAGGGCTCCGTCGGTGCCCGTCGACTCTGGCAACTACAAAAGGGTGCTAAGGGTGGCTAGGAGTAGGGTAGAAGACTTGCAAGGGAATTGAATGCTTTACATGGGTACTTGGAAGGGGTTTATATAGGAGGAAGGCTTTCTAAATGAAGTAGGGGCTTTAGCAACGTCCGGGACATCGCTAAACCCATGCCAAAATCGTCGGTGTAGCCTCCTTGCCCGTCAATCCTCCGCACGCGCCGTGCTTCCTCCTCTTCGCAATCCAAGTGCGCGCCTTAAGTGCGAGCCTTAAGGGCCGTCCGATCTTCGATCGGACGGTCAAGATCATGCGCTGAGTGCTCTTTGGATCGTGCCTCACAAGCGCTGCTTCACAATCTCGCATCTGCAGCTGCCACATGTTGCAATCCCAGAAATCCGCGCACGCATCGACAATAGAATTCCAATCGCACGTGCCTTTTCCCCAGATTATTGCTTCGACGAGTTTCAAACCCTCTCCTCTCAGCACAAGGTCGAGGCGCGGACCACTGTGCTAAGAGTGCGGATTGTCGCGGAGACGATCTCCGTTCACTTGCTGTTGACCATTGGATGGAGATCCAACGGTCGAATCTTTGTTTGGATCCTCGACTCTGGTGGATGCTACGAATGGTGCACGACTCTCAACCGTCTGATCGAAGATCGCATGACTCAGATTTGTCTCTGCGATGATGGAAGATGCGGGGCGGTGGCCTAGACGCGCCGATCAGGCGCCACGTGGCACGCTGTGGACCATTGATCATCATATCAACGGCCAGAACTTCTTGAGCCAATTATGGGAGCTTCGGATGTCGGATTGGGTCGATTTTGAGTCCGTTGGACTCTGTTCGTTGTTCTGAATCCATCCGTGTGGTCCACTTGCTCATCTAAGGCCTGTTTTGACATGGACTTGTACAAATGGCTATTAACATTATATTACAAGTAATCTTGATGTGCAATGCATGTCATGCTCCCATGCCCATTTACGGTGTATTCTTTATACATATTATCCTTAAGATAAATCCTGATTGGCAGAATTGTCACCATAAAATGTAGCATTATCATACCCCCATGACTCCTTGCTAGTCCCTAGCAAGGTTCATCCTAGCCATTATTCTCAGTCAGAATTGAGGAATTGATCACTTAGACATTTTGTTACTTGTCAATAGGAGAAAATATACTGAGATCCTGATCTACAGAGACTAAACAACGCCCAGGTGTCTGCCAAAATGTGAATCACCCGAATCCTTGCTTTAAGGCATATATTCTTTTTTCTTTTTCATCTTTTCTCATTTTTTTGGATTTTTGGAGTTGAGAGTGTGTTGGTAAATTTTTACGGCTACCCAACCCACCAAAAACTCGAAAAAGACTCTAAGTGCTAACCATCTTGGTGTGAAAATAGTGATAGACTCACTCAATGGTAATTCAGATAGACTTCGGGTTTCTACACCCCTAGGTGACCGAAAAAGGAAGTGTTTGCCTGAAGGTGTATCTGTCCGATCGGTAGCTTTCTCCCTACTTTTATTTTATTTGGGGTCAACACAAGGGTGTTTCCAGTGTATATCTCCCCGGATTGCTCTACTTCCCCGCTTCTTCCTTAAGTGTTTGGATCTTTTTGTACATTTAGTGAGCTGAGCTTTGGACAACCAGCCAATGGGCTATTACCCACGACCACTTGCCAGCCATACTCGTGTGGTGAAGTGTGACTTATTTTGTTCTTTTTTCTTCTTTTCTCCCTTTTTTTTTAGTAGGTGGCTTCCCTAATCTCAAATTTACCTAGAGGCAATAAGAACAAAGTGGTCCTGTGGCTGGGATCTGGATAATCGGCCAATGGGTTGTTACATACGATAACTTGCCAGCCATATCACCCTAGAAGGTTCATTAGCTACTCAATTTCTATCAGAATCTCCAAGGAGTGAGTCAGTGCAAAAGTGTGTGCAGATGCTTAGACTAAAAGTCCCTCTGAGTCAAAGGGCGGGTTGATAAGTCGTATACTTATCACCATATTTTATTGATGGATTAAAATAAATTAAGGTTGTGAGAATTCGAAGCTAAATCCATACTTTAACGGACACTAGGGCTGATTAAGCCTGAAGGCCTGAAAAGTCTAAGTGTTCAAATTCTTTTTATATTATTTCCCACTGTTGACAAGTTCCTAATGCCTAAGTTTTTCTTCCTAAATTCATCAATTATTTTATTTTATTTTATTCAAACTGATAAAATGAACTAAGAACATGCAAATTACCACCTCCCATGCTTAAGTTGAACAATGTCCTCATTGACAAATAAATTGATAGAACGGGGGTTCAGAAAGAAATCACTTGAGTAATGTAGTAGACCTGATCAGTCTGAATCTTCTGGGTTGCCTCCCAAGAAGCGCTGAGTTTAACGCCTCCAGCTGGGCGATGCTTCGTGTCAACCCTCAATGAGGGTGACAACCTCCTTTAGGGGAACTTGGGTAAGGAAGTGCTTCAATCTTTGACAGTTTACTGTGAAACTGTGCCCAATGTTCAGATCTGCAATTTCAACTGCCCCATTAGAATAGGGTTTGACCACCATATACGGTCCTATCCACTTAGATCTGAACTTCTCGGGAAAGAGTTCGAGTCGGGTGTTGTTGAAACGACGGAGGACTACACTATTGGATTTGGTTTCAAAAACCTGTTGTAGTTTGAATAGCGAAGAACTCGAGTTCAACAAATAAAATTTATACTGAAATAGAAATCCCGGGTCGAACTCAGGAAGGTTACGTCAATTAAAATTTGCAATTATATTTTTTTTTTTGTTTAAAGAGCAGAGTAATTACAATGCAATGGAATCAATATAAACAATCAGAGAAAGAGATAGAGAGAAAACATCCACTTGAAGCTGCAAAATGTTTGTACATCTAAGAAAGCGAGAAATTACCTAGAAAGCAGGAAAACTATTACAACTAGAAAGTAGGAAAATTCTACTCTAAAAAGCAGGAAAAAGGAATGGGAGAGAGAAGTTATCCTCCTCGACGATCTCTTGGAGGACGAGCCGGACAAGACAATGCCTGGAAGGTGAGGAATGGAGCGGGAAGAAGGAGGTCGAAGAAGGAGGAATGGGAATGAGACAACACGTCGTTGTCATCGCCAGATCCGCTTCTGGAATGGGGGCAAAAAATTGATTTTAACTCTTGAGGAGCATCCCGGGTGTGAGACAAGCTTCTCTTGAGCTTTGGAGAGGGAGAGAAAAGAAGGAAGGGATGAGAAATTAATATGGAGGGGGTCTCCTTTTATAGTTACAAGGAGTGGGGGCATTTTGGTCATTACAATTTGAAAAACATTAATTCAGGACCTTTAGTAACGGATAAATCCATCACTAAAGGCCTGAACGTGGCCTTCATGTGCGCGCCTCGCGCGCCTCCTCGCCACCACGTCTCACAATGCACGTGCACGTTCGCACGCTTACAGCCGTCCGATCAAGGGATCAGACACTTAACCAATCCCAACTCGCACCGCGCACCCGCGTGTGATCTCGCGTTAGCGCCGCGCATATGATCGTGCGTGGGCGGTATCAGCCGCTCAGCATCGCACGATCTTCATCACACGGCTCCGCTACTCGTGCGCCTGCTCACCCACTCTCCAATTTGAAGCACTTGTGGCTTCGAACGCGCACCTTGCGTCTTCGATAGCGCGCTCGACCAACACGCTGTGGGTGCTTTTGAGTCGCGCGGAGAATTCGTGCGCGTGGTTTCGCGACCATTGAATGAGCATCCAACGATCGAGATTGAGCGGGCGGGTGAAGAAGGAAAGGCAGCTGTGGGTCCTTGGGGCCGGTTGGGCGGCTAAAATGGCACCACGTGGCGTCATCTTGGCCATCCATCTTCTGAGTATTGTGGATGGTGCCACGGGTGTCGGATTGGACCGATTTTCATGCCGTTAGGCTGCGATCATTGATCCAAATCCATCCGTGCGGTCAGATTTGTCGTCTGAGGTGCAGATTAACACCATCTTGGCACTTGATCTTTAGGGTTCCTTGATCTCTATCTGGTGCTACGGATGTCCGTCTGAGGTGCAGATCTCTATCTTGGAGTCATTAAACTCCAATCATCGCTCTAATCATATCCGTATTGTTGGATCTTCGATCCGAGGCTCCGATAAAAAGTCACCCTATCCCTGACCATAAAAAGGAGACAATTACTGTACAATTTATACAACTTGATCTAAATGCATGATTATGAATGTTATGCATTATTTAACCAATTCCACAAGCCCAATCATCTCATAGAAATCAAGTTCTGTAAACTCATGTGAGACTTCGCAAATTGAATCTTCACCATCAGAATCAAAGAAATCAAAATCCGTATTAATGTACGTCCCAAAATCATCCGTCACTTTCTGATCCATGGAGACAAACGTTTCCTCGTACCCCAGCTCAAGGATTTCAGGTGAAGAAATCGGATCATCCTTAATTGGTTGCTCTAATTCAATCTGGTCAGCCTCGTAACACGTGTCCCCCCAATAGGTGCCTGAGCGGGTTCTGACATTGGCTCTCCTGAAGGGGGTTTATCCTGGGAATCATCCCATGATTAAACTAAAGCAACCGCAAATCTCATTATCAATTTCGCTAACTTCCCAAGTAGAAACTCACCCGGGTTCTTATCGTTAACATCCTGGAGCCAATCCAACAAATACTTGTTCAGATCATCAATCATTTCAATCAGGGGCTCCAATTCTTCAATGCAAGGTATTGGCTAAACTTTTAAAGATTGTATGGTATTCCTCAAGTTATCCAAAATCTTATCTTGAACCAGGTTACCCTAAACCAAATGACTTGTTTCAGGGTTGAGCGGGTTTGGGATCAGTGCAGAGGAGTTAACAAATTGATATTCGTGATACCCTTCCTGATAATAGGTCATTTCGGATTGTTCAAAATGTGGTGATGACCTAAAGGCAGTGTATTCAGGGAATGGGTAAGGATCAGTGTATCCTCCTTGGTTGTAGATCATATTAGGTTGTCCATGAAATGGTGGAAATCTATAATCGATGTGGCTCTGAAAAGGATAGAAATCACAATCATAGTGTTCAGGGTTAGACCTTAAACACAGAGGTCCGGAACTGTATCCCCAATCCGAGTTGTCCCGACTAACCAATGGTTGGTTACAATACGAGTCGAGATAATTGTCATGTTGAGGATAACTCATAATAAGAGGGAAAGAGCGAGAATGCGTATAAAATGTGGAAGGATACATGATAGATGAGAGGAAGAAAGGCGTCCTACAATACAATCAAACCTGTCCTTAAGTGGGCTAGCCTAAAGACCTACAGACTCCTAGAACCCGTCTTGAGATAAAGAAATGATTTGATCTACTTCTATCTGTTCCATCCAACTAGTTAGAGGGAGGGACTGGGGAGAAGGTTCCTCCTTCAGCTTGCACCTCCGATTCCTAGTGTACCCCCCATTCCTAGTGTATCCCCCAACCGTGATCGTTTGATTCTGCCCCACTAGCTAGACATCAGATTGAACAGTAGAAATAAGACTAATCGAAAATAATCTCGTTCTGGGCTCCGAAGAGCGAGTCGAATCCTAAGGCCAACATCTACTATGTTTTATTTAGGGCTAGGTTTGAATGTGCTTTGGAATGTGATGGGCCCTTCATCTGGGTTGTGCCCTTAATAATTGATTGATATGTATGTGCGTGCACAACTAGTGATTTTCAAGCAAGATTATTTTAGATGCGGTGAATTTTAGGATTCAAATCTTGCTTAGTAGCTTTTAGGATTCAACTTTAGGTATTTTCAAACAAGTTTTGTTGGCACACCAGGTTTTGAAAGCACAGGTAAAGATGTTTTCCTTTGAAGCTTAAAAGAATGTGGAGTGCCTAGTAAATTCCCAAGAGTTGAACCTATATGGCAGCTACTTAATGAGTTGATTTTATGTTGAGTGGTGCGGCCCAAACAACTCAAACAATTGGCCACAGTTGCACCACTGAGTTAAGCACATAAAAATGATTAACCTATAATGATTTCTACTCTTTTATGTGTTGAATTGTGAAACATTTCCACAGATCAGAATCCGATTGAGTAGAAGAAAATCAATTAAGTTAAGTGCCTTGAATTTGGGTGTATGTTGTGTGTATGTCGAATTACCCCACAAAATTATCTTTTTGTTTTTTTATATAAGCGAGGGTGAAATGTGAGTGTGAGTAGAAATCCAAATAACCAAACTAATCATAGGATTTATGCAAACACCTAGGTTAATTGGAATTTGAATTTAATGTGACAAATGAAATCTATGGAGGGGGAAAAAATGGGGAGTACTTACAGTCGTCTTCAACTACACTTTACTCTGATCTATCGCTTGACGATTCCTTGATAGAGGTCTCTGCAAAACAACAAACACAAGAGAAAGCAAGTTAGAAGACAGTAAAGTGCGTAAAATGCGAAAAGATCGGAAGATCGTTGCCTCCCTGGCAACGGCGCCAAAATGTTGAAATGACGGAGGACTACGTTATCGGATTTGGTTTTGAAAACCTGTCGTTGTAGTTTGAATAACGAAGAACTCGGGTTCAACAAATAAAATTTATACCAAAATAGAAATCCCGGGTCGAACTCAAGGAGGCTACGTCGATCAAAATTCGCAATTATTTTTTTTTATTTTTGTTTAAAGAGCGGAGTAATTACAATTCAATGGAATCAATATAAACAATCAGAGAAAGAAGAGAGAGAGAGAGAGAGAAAACATCCACTTGAAGTTGCGAGAAATTACACTAGAAAGCAGGAAAACTATTACAACTAGAAAGCAGTAAAATTCTACTCTAGAAAGCAGGAAAAAGGAATGGGAGAGAGAAGTTATCCACCTCGACGATCACTTGGAGGACGAGCCGAACGAGACAACGCCTGGAAGACAAGGAACGGAGCGGGAAGAAGGAGGTCGAAGCAGGAGGAATGGGAATGAGGCAGCACGTCATCGTCGTCGCGGGATTCGCTTCCGGAATGAGGGCGAAAAATTGATTTTAACTCTTGAGGAGCATCCCGGGTGTGGGACAAGCTTCTCTTGAGCTTTGGAGTGGGAGAGAAGAGATGGAAGGGATGAGAAATTCGTATGGAGGGGGTCTCCTTTTATAGTTGCAAGGAGCGGGGGCATTTTGGTCATTATAATTTGAAAAACATTAATTCAGGACCTTTAGTGACGAATAAATCCGTCACTAAAGGCCTAAACGTGGCTTTCGTGTGCGCGTGTCATGCGCCTCCTTGCCTCCACATCGCGCAATGCATGTGCATGTTCACACACTTACAGCCGTCCAATCAAGTGATCGAACAGCTTATATAATCCCCGCTCACGCTGTGCGCCTGCGTGTGATCACACGTCAGCACGGCACATCTGATCGTGCGTGGGCACTATCTACCGCTTAGCGTCGCACGATCTTCAATGCGCAGCTCCGCTCCTCACGCGCCCGCTTGGCCTCTCTCCAATATTTAGTGCCTGTGGCTTCGAATGCGTGCCTTGCGTCTTCAATAGCGTGCTCGACCAACGCGCTACAAGTGCTTTTGAGTCACGCGGAGAATTCGTGCGCACGGTTTCACGACCGTTGGATGAGCATCCAATGGTCAAGATCGAGGAGTAGGTGAAGAAGGAAAGGCAGCTGCGGGTCCTTGGGGCCAGTTAGGTGGCTGAGATGGCGCCACGTGGCACCATCTTGGCTGTCCATCTTCTGAGTATTGTGGATGGTGCCACGGGTGTCGGATTGGGCCGATTTTCACACCGTTAGGCTGTGATCGTTGATTCAAATCCATCCGTGTGATCGGATTTGTCGTCTGAGGTGCAAATTAACACCATCATGGCCCTTGATCTTTAGGGTTCCTCGGTCTCTATCTAGTGCTACGGATGTCCGATTAGGGCAATCTTGGAGTCGTTGAACTCCAATCATCGCCTTGATCAAATCCGTACAGTTGGATCTTTGATCCAAGGCCCTAATAAAAAGTCACCCTATCCCTGACCATAAAATGGAGGCAATTACTATACAATTTATACAACTTGATCTAAATGCATGATTATGCATGTTATGCATTATTTACAATGTATGATGTTAATGTGATACTAAGAAAATGCATTAATGGACATTTTAGGTTAATCAAATGTATGCACATCAGGCGTCAAAAAGCCAGACTTACTGGTTGGGCTCGAAGGTCTTTCGATGGATGAGTCGGTCTTGGATGGCTTTCATCTTTTCCTTGTAAAGCTGACTGTTCTCAAAGGCATCCTGACAAATTTCCTCGAGCTCGGAGAGTTGAAGCATCCTCTGTGTACCGACTAACTAAGAATCCATGTTACATTGCTTAACGGCCCAGTAAACCCGGTGTTCCAACTCGACAGGAAGGTGGCAAGCTTTGCCAAAGACTAGGCAATAAGGCGACATGCCTATCAGGGTCTTGAAAGCGATCCTGTTTGCTCACAGGGCATCATCTAGTCGTGTGGACCAATCCTTCCTGTCAAGTCTCACGGTCTTTTGAAGAATATTCTTAATCTGCCTGTTGGAGACCTCAGTCTGCCCGTTGGTTTGCAGATGATATAGGGTAGCAATGCGGTGAGTAACCCCATATTTTCTGAGGAGGGCATGGAACTGGGTGTGGATAAAGTGACTTCCACCATCACTAATCATGGCCTTCGGTATTCCAAACCGAGAAAAGATGTTTTACTTAACAAAGTCCATGACAGCCTTATGATCACATCGACGGGTGGCGACGGCTTCAATCCATTTTGAGACATAGTCTACTGAGACTTAGATGTAGTCAAAGTCGTTAGATGGTGGAAAGGGGCCCATGAAATCAATTCCCCAAACATCAAAGATCTTCATGATCATAATGGGCTGGAGGGGAATCATGTCTTTTTTGGTCATGGTCCCCAAAGTCTGGTAGTAAGAGCAAGTCTTAGCAAAGTTGTGTGCATCCTTGAATAAGGAAGGCCAGTAAAATTTAGACTGTAAAACCTTTGCAGCCATCTTCTTCCCCGAAAAGTGGCCACCACAAGCTTGGTCATGACAAAAGGAGAGCACACTTTGAACTTATTCCTCCGAAATACACCTCCTGATAATTTGGTCGGCACAGAGGCAAAACAGCATGGGATCATCCCAGAAATAATGTTTGGCTTTAGCCAAGAACTTATCCAGTTGCTGTTTAGACCAACTGTGCAGGGTCTGTCCTACTACCAGATAGTTGACAAAGTCAGCATACCAAGGTAGTTTCCTTTCATGCACAGCCAGAATTTGTTCATCAGGAAAGGTATCAATCAAGGGCAAGGAGGGTCAAATGTGGTCTGGGTGGAGTCTGGACAGGTGATCGGCCACGACATTCTTGGACCCGGCTTTGTCGTGAATTTCTAGGTCGAATTCCTGCAAGAGCAGGACCTATCTGATGAGCCTGGGTTTAGTGTCCTTTTTGGCCAACAAATGCTAGATGAGCGAGTGATCCGTATAGATGGTCACGTGGGATCCCAGAAGGTAAGATCGAAACTTTTCAAGTCCAAAAACTACGGCAAGCAATTCTTTCTCTGTGACCGTATAATTCCATTGGGCCTCGTCCAATGTCTTGCTCACGTAGTAGATCACCACGGGTTTCTTGTCTTGTCTCTATCCTACGACTGCGCCAATGGCAAAGTCTGATGCATCGCACATGATCTCAAAATCCTAGGACCAGTCTGGGGGTTGTAACACAGGTGTGGTGGAGACTGATTCCCTGAGAGTGTGGTAAGCCTGGATGCAATCAGGTGTCATGTGAAAGAGGACGTCGTTGGCCAGAAGGTCGGTCAAGGGTTTTAAGAGTTTGGAGAAGTCTTTGATGAACCTTCTATAGAAGCCAACATGTCCGAGGAACGAGCGGGTTTACCAAACCGAGCTAGGTGGGGGAAGTTTGGAAATCAAATCAACTTTAGCTCGATCCACCTCAATGCCTTTTTGCGATACAATGTGACCAAGGACAATTCCTTCTTGAACCATGAAATGGCTCTTTTCCCAGCTTAACACCAAATTAACCTCGATACATCGTTTCAGGATTTTCTCCAAGTTGCTCAGACAATGGTCGAATGAGTTCCCAAATACTGAGAAATCATCCATAAAGACCTCCAGGTATTCACCTACCATCTCTAAAAAGATAGCTAGCATGCAATGCTGAAAGGTAGCGGGTGCGTTGCATAACCCAAATGGCTTATGACGGAATGCAAACATGCCATACGGGCAAGTGAATGTGGTCTTCTCTTGATCTTCAAGAGAAATTACGACTTGGTTGTATCCTGAATATCCATCCAAGAAATAAAAATATTTCTGCCATGCTAATTGCTCGAGAATCTGATCAATGAATGGTAAGGGGAAATGATCTTTCTTGGTCGCATCATGGAGCTTCCTATAATCAATGCACACCAGCCATGCAGTGGTGGTGCGGGTGGGGTGGGTTCGCCAAGCTCATTGGTGACAATGGTGAGCCCGACTTTCTTAGGGACCACTTGAGTGGGGCTCACCTAGGGGTTATCGGAGATTGGGTAAATGATGTCAATGTTAAGCCACTTAATAATTTTTTTCTTAATGACCTCTTGCATATTTGGGTTTAATCATCTCTGCATCTAACAAGAAGGTCGAGCCCCATCTTCCAAGTAAATCTTGTGGGTGCAATAGGTGGGGCTAATTCCTGTCAAATCTAAGATAGTCCATCCAATGGCGGCCCGATATTCTGATAGGGTCGCAGTCAACCTGAGTTCCTGATTCTTGGACAAGTGGGCATTGATAATCACTGGGAAGGTTTGGTCAGGTCCAAGGAAGACGTATTTGAGATTCCCGGGTAGCGGCTTCAGCTCGAGTGTGGGTGGAACCATGCTCGACGGGTAGGGGAAAGGTGGGAGTTGATCCACATCAAACTCCTCAAACGGTGGCTGCTAATGGTAATCAGCCCTACAGAGGTCAGTATGCACAATAGAGGATGGGTCAGAACAATCGTCACAGGGTTGGGTCTGATGGTCAGCTAAGGAACTAAGGGTAAGGCATTCCTCAACCAGAGGTTCCACGGGGTTGTGCTCCTCAATCCAGTCCCAATCAAAAGACTTGGTCTCCCTGAAGATATCCAATTGCATCTTTCTGTCTCTGAAGGCGATTTCCATGCATCTCGTGTCACAATCGATGTTCGCCTTAGCTGTAGCTAAGAAAGGTCTACCTAGGATGATGGGTGTGTTCTGTAGCTATTCAGGGACTTCCATGTCGAGCACCAAGAAGTCGACCGGGAAATAGAAGTCCTTGACCTGGACAATCACATCCTCAACAACCCCCTTCTGGGTCTTCACGGATCTATCAACCAACTAGATGGTCACAGGTGTAGGCATCAACTCTCCAAATCCAAATTAGTGATACAGGGTTGTCGGGATCGAATTGATTGAAGCACCTAAGGCCAGGAGCACTCTATCAAATGTCATTTCCCCGATATTGCAGGATATCAGGGGTGCTCCTAGGTCAATTCGTTTGAGCAGAAGGTTGCTAGAGATCACAGAACTGGCTTACTCTGAGAGCACAACCTTCCTAGGTGCTTGGGGTCGTGGCTTACACTTTGGCGTACAGGAGTCCTTTAAGAACTTAGCATAAGCCGGGATGTGCTTGACGGCGTCAAGGAGTGGGATATTAATTTGAACTTGCTTGAAGATTTCCAAGAGCTCCTTATTTTCCATAATAACTTTTTCTTTCTTTATCTTTTCCAAGGCCTCGGGATATGGTGTCTAAATGTGAATAGGATCTATTTCCAGGTCCTTGGGTCTTTCCTACTCGTCTTCAGAGTCAGGTATTTCAGGGGGTAAAGTCTCGGGAGGAGTTGGCCATTTGGGCTCCTGGGTTTTAGTGCCGCTTCTCAAGGTCACCGCATTTGCAGAGGCATTGGGACCATGAGTTGATCCTTGAGAAGAAGAGGAAGAAGAAGCACCTAACCCAAGGGGTGTTTGTGGGGCTGGCTAGACCATGTGGGCCTGCCTGGGATTGCCTTGGAACCCTTGCGAATTGGGGCCTCCTTAATTACGTTTCGCGGGTTTGGCTGTAGCTGAGAAGGAAGGGATCCTTGCTATTTACAATCTAACAGCTGGCTTAACTATCCCTTCACTAAGGCCATTTCCTCCTGGTGTTTTTGGTTCATGTCAGCCATCATCTTTATCAGGGTGTCCATTTGGTTTTATGGGGGAGGGGCCGCCCTATTCGGATTATAGGGGGGGTTTAACTGGTGGACCTTGCTGATAGGAGGGTGCATTTAGCTGTTGGTTTGGCCTGGGCTGGTTCTGAAATTGAGGCGGTTTCTGGTTCGTCCAAGCAATGTTTGGGTGATTACGCCAGCCAGCATTGTAGGTGTTGGAGAAGGGTTAGGTTTGGAATAACCTTGGATAGCCTGGACATCTTCAAAGATACAAGGTGTCAAGGGAGCAAAAGTCCCTCCCTAGAACATGGTCAGGGGTTGTTCCAGGTGCATCTGGCTTAGTGGCTGGACCAGGTCTACGTTGTGAGCTCCCTTTGCTAGGGAGACAGTCTGTAGCAGGTTCCTGGTTTGGCTCAACAGTTCATCTATTTTCTTATCTACCAATTCCACTCAATCCAATTTCTTAGCAATGATATCCATGTCAACCATTCCAGAATTTGCTTGTACCTCATAGATCTCACCACGGGGTTGACTAAATCGACTAAACTGGGTCATGGAGGCATTGTTGAGCGAATTTTCGCTCATAGACTCGAAGAGCTCAAACGCGCTCTCCTCGTCTTTGTTCAGGAAGTTCCCCCCACATGAGGCATCGACGAAGTTTTGAAGGTTGCTGTCCAGACCGTGGTAGAAGATCAGGGCCAATTGCTACCTAGGAACCTCATGGTGTGGGCATTTCCTCAATAATTCATTAAATCTCTCCCACGCCTCATGGAACTGTTCCCCGCCCTGGAGTGTAAAGGTGGTAATGGCTCTTCTGAGGGCATTGGTCTTTCCTATGGGGAAGAATTTCTTTAGGAATGCATGCCTCAGTTTTTCCCAGGTGGAGATAGGTCTTCCTAAAGTTCTAAGCCAGTGAGACGCTTTGTCTCTTAGAGAGAAGGGGAACATCTTGATCAAAACAATGTTTAGGCTGATGTTCCTGGGCTTTACAGTCCAGGTGATCCGGTCAAGGTCCTCTAGGTGTTGGAAGGGGTCCTCATTTGAGCTCCCATGGAAGTGGCTCTGAATCAAGCTCAGGACGTTTAGTTTCAGCTCAAAATTATCTCACCCCTCGGGGACCCTAAGGTGCGGTTCGATCCGAATCGCAGAAGGATTGTAGAAGTCTCGAAGGGGCCTAGGTTGGCCCTGGAATTGTGGGGGATCAGGTGGTGGTTGCCCCTGCGAGTTTTGTAAAGGTGGTGATGGTTGCCCCTACAGGTTCTGTATCCGGTGTATGGCTTGCATGATAGTGTGGATCTGTTGCTACTGAAGCTGGTGGTTTGCATTGATCTGGGCCTGGATGATGGCCATCATATCTGGTGGAGGTTGGTCCTCAACCTCATCTACTCTAGGTTTGGCCATATCTCTAGCAAGATCAAGTCTCCTAGTTTCCCGTCCCAAAACAAATAACTCGGGATGAAGTGATCGTCTCCCGTGCATACACTAGAGAAGAATGGGGGAGGGATGCAGAGAGAGACAGATGCAAGAAGCGTGTGTGCACAACCAAGCAGACAAGCCTAGTCCTTACAGGGTGTTCCTTAGGGGACCTAGAAATCTCCAAAGGAACAATCAAGTCTGTAGGCAAGAGACCGCCCTTCCCAAAGCTAATC
Organism: Thalassia testudinum; assembly: GCA_037157565.1. Lineage (NCBI taxonomy): Eukaryota > Viridiplantae > Streptophyta > Magnoliopsida > Alismatales > Hydrocharitaceae > Thalassia > Thalassia testudinum. The sequence continues at coordinate 95,973,953 of JAZHRO010000039.1, read as the reverse complement.
TAGCTAGGTTGATTACGAGGGGATTGTGGGGAAGGTTCTTCCTTTGGCTTGCACCGCCGGTTTCGTAGACCCCACAACCACAGTCGTTTGACACTTCCCTGCAGCCTAGTCACTAGATTCTACTAAGGGAATGAAGGCCAAGTGCTCAGCAAACAAAACCACGCCTCTTGAGACTTAACTCAGACTTGCCTAGGGCACGTCTACTCTGTTTTAGTGAGGCTAGGGAAGTGCTTGTGCTCGGGTTATGTGATGAGGCATTAATTGGGGTGGTGCCTCTTAGTTATCCAATTCAGATGTGTGTGCTCCTAATAAGACATGGTTTTCAAGCAAGGATTTAAGATGTGTCTTTTAACATTTGTCCTTACTTTAGTGTCATTTACGGTTGACGTGTCATAGTGTTTTTAGGCAAGTTTCAAGTGGGCATGCCAAGTTTTGCACACAACAGGTAAGAGTGAATTTCCTTTAGCGTGATGAGGCTCTAAAACCCTAATGTGCTCATCCTGGTGCTCATGCATTTCTACTAGATGAGTCGATTTTAAGGGTGAGTAGTGTGGCCCAAGTCAAACCACGGTGGCTTCGCAAACAACACTCAAGGAAAAAGAACACTCCAAAAAGATTAGGTCTTTAAGAATGTTAGAGTGTATTCTTTTTGTTAGGTGATGAGTTAAGGATGAGGATTAGGCAATCATTCACTACGTCGATTTTTTTCTAATTTCAAATTTTTTTTTATATTTTTTTAGGCAAGCAAACAACCACGGGGAAAGTAATACTCACAACTGGTCCTTATTGCGCTTACTCTATCCCTGCGTTGAGTTCTTGCGATCATCGCTAAACCCATGCCAAAATCATCGGTGTAGCCTCCTTGCCCGTCGGTCCTCCGCACGCGCCGTGCTTCCTCCTCTTCGCAATCCAAGTGTGTGCCTTGAGGGTCGTCCGATCGAAGATTGAACGGTCGAGATCATGCATTGAGCGTGCTTCGAATCGCACCTCACGAGCGCTGCTTCGCGATCTCGCATGTGCGGCTACCACGTAGCTTCAATCCCAACCATCCACATGCATCGACGGTCGAATTCCAGCCGTGCATGCCTTCACCCCATATTGCTGCTTCAACGCTTGTTGAACCCTTGCCTCTCAGCACGAGGTCGAGGCGTGGACCACTATGCTGAGAGCGCGGATTGTCGCGAAGACGATCTCCATTCGCCTCCATCCAACAGTCGGATCTTTGTTTGGATGCTCGGCTCTGGTGGATGCTACGAAGGGTGCACGACTCTCAACTGTCCGATCAAAGATCGGGTAGCTCAGATTTGTCTCTGCAATGATGGAAGAGGCAGGGCGGTGGCTTGGACGCGTCGATCAGGCGCCACGTGGCGCGCTGTGGACCGTTGATCATTAGATCAACGGCCAGAACTTCTTGAGCCAATTGTGGGAGCTCCGGATGTCGGATTGGGTCGATTTTGAGTCTGTTCGTCGTTCTGAATCCATTCGTGTGGTCTGATTGCTCATCTAAGGCTTGTTTTGACATGAACTTGTACAAATGGCTATTAACATTGAATTACAAGCAATCTTGATGTACGATGCATGTCATGCTCCCATATTCATTTACGGTATCCTTTGTGCATATTATCCTTAAGATAAATTCCGATTGGCAGAATTATCACCATAAAATGTAGCGTTATCACTACCCTCGTACTCGTAGCGTGATTGTAATTGAGGTTGTACTACCCTCGTTAAAGTAGTACGTTAGTGGATTTGATCGATTTTGTCGATAGGAAAATCCTAACTCGAGAGGGTTAGGTGGTGGTTTTCACCCGATTTAGGTTTCCACCTAAAAATTCTTGTGCCATTTTGTGTGATTGCACTTTTTGAGATTGTCTTTTTAATTCCACACTTTATATTACGTCACGCATATCTCACCCCCTCTCGTAGGAAACTACACAGGCGTTGTGGGATAATATGCACATTTAATGATGGATTTATACAAAACCATTATCTAAAGTCGGGTTAGGGTGCGAGATTTCATGCAGAAGGGAATTTTGGCAAATGATGTACACGGCGATTTTATATACATCAATGTGGGGACCTCCGCACATAAGACGGGGTATTGATGGTTAATATAAACGATAGTTTTAATTAAAATCGTCATCAATATCATCAATAAGATGATTTTAAAACTATCGTCTATATATTCTGCTATAGACGACAGTTTTAATAAAAATTGTTGCTACAAAAGCATCACGAAAGCCTATTTTTCTAATAGTGGATGGATTCTAGGAATCCACCTGTGCAATACCATTTCTCACTGGTGGGATACCTTAAGTCCACCAATGAATTATATCAATCCACCGATGTATTACCATTTTCCATCGATGGATAATTCAAATCCATTGGTGAATTGTACCAATCCACCGGTGGATTTTCAAAATCAGCCGATGGATTCTTGCATCCAATTGGTTGAATCTCCTACATGCCCCGTCAATGTCTACTAGTGCATCCTCATTCTCCACCGGTGGATTCTCTCAATAAAATTCTTATAGATAAGTACTAAAATGATTTCAACTCATGCCATTACCTCCTCATCAGTCTTTATCACTCTATCAATTGACAGCTTACCCTTTCCCAATCCCTGCAAAATAAACAGTGCAAAATAAACACTCCAACCATGCCATATGTAGGATTACACGTTATAATCAATGTAATTGTCACCTATTGATGAGGGGAGAAAAATCGCCTCACGAATCCGATCACATGAAGGATTCAGCTACCCGGTAGAGTATTAAGATCCAGCACTTCAAGGTAGATCCATTTACTGAGGTCCATATACGTGACCGTTAGGCGGGCTATGTCGGATCCAAGGAACATCCTACCGACGGGTTGACTGCGGTAATCAGAGAGAAATCATTCAAGTACAACACTAACATATTCTACATGGTCACCTAGCAATTACCTCATTAAATACTATTAATACCCAAGTCTTGAGATAACAAGAACAAAAATGAAGCCCGCAATAGGAGAAAGTTCACCCTATAAATACTTGGGGTGGATTAGCTTTTATTTTTTCACACAATTAAAGACAAAGGAGAATAACAGAGAGTTTGTACTACTAAATCATTAGTGAAGTTTGGGAGTATCATCCTCCCCCCAGACGTACACCCTCTTTCGTTGGAACTGGGTCATCAAATCCCTTGCATACATTCTTTGTGATTGTGTGTTTAAGTCGAGGTTCCTATTCTAAGGTTTCGATCAATTGGCGTCACTTGTGGGAAATGTACAATACTATGTTTCTCAACTTCATCCACCTTACAATGGCTCCCTCTATGCGTCACTCTTCTCTTGCTAATCCTGAGAAGCCTGGCCCCACAGAGTGTAGTGTCTTCGTGTCAAGGAAACGCCAGTAGCCCTCCATACCATGCAAGGGCAATGAGGTGCAGCCACCAAGTCTTCCACAGGAGCTTTCCCATCAAGAAAGCCCCCAGGGAGATGCTCTCCTTGATATACAAGGGAAGGAAGATGAATACGAGGCTAAGCTGGTGACCCTAAGGGCTGAGCAACAGCTGGTGGTGGAGCAATTGCAGGAGATCCGGCTGATGAGAGACCGAGCTAAAACCTGGCAAGAAGAACCCCAAAGTTCCAACCCCACCAATGACCAACTAAAGCTACATCGCATTGTGGAAGAAGAGAATGCTTGCCTACATGAACAGCTCGAAAAGATGAAGCACGAGCTTAGTAACAGGAAGGGCGAAGCCCCCCTGGTCCGCTAAAGGCCCCCCTCTCACCTTTGTGGGAGTCTAATGAGCAGTCGAGGGCTCATCCTCTGGTGACCAGTGGTGGAGGCTCGATTCCCGAGATTATCTGCCATGTCACCTGGGCAATGAGAGGTATGAGGCCTCGGGCATACGTAACCACATACCCCTTCACCGAGGATATGATGACCACCTCACTCCTCGAGAAGTTCAAACAGCTCATCCTGGCTCAATATGATGGGACATCAGACCTTAACAGCTTTGTAGGGAGCTACAAGCAAATGATGTTGGTCCACAAATGCCTGGATGGAGATCTCTACTGGGTATTCCGGTCTTATTTGTCCAGGATGGCCTATGAGTGGTTAATGAACTGTCAGTGGGCCAAATCACTTGCTTCCAATAGTTGGCCGATAAATTTTGTCTGTATTTTGTCGGCCAGTAGCGGATCAGAAATAATCTTCAGAGGCTGTCGGAAATCTGACAAAGAAAATAGGAGTCTTTCTGGTCCTATCTAGATCGATTCAAGACTCAATATTTCACATGCAAGCGACTGCATGATGCCATCGCTATCCAGTACTTTAAGTCAGGCTGACTGAGAGTCGCTCTGAAGCGGGTTTTAAAATCATCACGTTGTAATATAGCTCGAATCAATGCGAAAACATATAAAATTTATCACTCGAATTTGAAGTCTGAGGTCGAACACACGGAGCAAATAGGAATTCACACACTAATCTCAATAGATAATATAAATGAGCACAATTAATTATTCAAAAACTAATATGCAATGTATAACATGAGTATATAAAGAGATAAAAAGAATTCTAGACAAAATAATGGTGATTTGGATCACCAATTATTAGCCTAACACATATATAGTATTTACTGAATATAATCAAATGAAGGAACAAATAATCAGGCGACTTAAAGTGCATTGCTACAGTGCTCCTTCTTTCTTTTTCTTCTGTTGTTCTTCTGCTTCCTTCCTTTGGTTTCTTCTTCAGCCTCCTCTTCTTCTTACACACAGGGAGAACAACTTCTCAAACTGCTAAGTGTTAGCCATTACACAGCAGAGCGAAACCCCCCTGCCCCGCACTCTCTCTCCTTTCACTCTCTCTAGGATCCACCCTCTTAGGGCCACAATCAAGATAGTCGAGTTATCGAGTACACACGTACTCGAGACCAGGGCTGCCTGCAGTGGGTAGCAGCCAAGGTGTGAGGCTTAGGCAGGTAATCAGGTAAGAGCCAGGCCTGCGTGGAGATGTCACAAGCGAGACGTGAAGAGGTGCGAGGTACCTTACCCCTCAAGTGATTTCAGGCAATAAGCCTTATGTAGAAAAACAATTTAAGTCACCACAGGCGCTCTTCACGTTACGAGGTAGGACTAAATCCCACACTTCCTCTTCATGTACAGTTGCAGGTTCCTTCAATTGCTGCAGCTCACAAGGTCCAAGAGTCCAATTGACCACCTGGGGCAGTGCCTGAGGCGATTCCACACAGCCTGGGACTTCCACCTGGGGCTATCGAGACCTGGAGTGAGCTTGAAGCTTCCTTGAAGCTCTTCGATAATAGCGGCTATAGGTCCTGTTCCTGAAAACATAACACGGCCTCATGGCCACATCAGAAGTGCTCAGGAGCTTCGCTGGATGTCATGGAATGTAACTATGGTGGTGGCGTGTTGCGAGGATGTGTATAGGTGGCTGGTGAAGGTGGAATAGGTCGGAGATGATGGGTTTGTTCGGCAGAGGGTTCGGGTGGACAGGAAGGCGAATAGAAATAGGGGTTTTGTGCACGAAGGGATGGTGGTGCTTTGGGAGTTGTGGCAAGGCGTGTGGATGAGTGTACCGATGGGGGCACCTTGCCGGAGGGATTGCCGGAGACAGGGATGATGAGGGTGAACGGCGTAGTCGAGGGGTTGTTTTTGGTGTTTTGGGTAGGAAACTAACCTAAAAGAGCTAAGGATCTAATCTATCCCTAATCTAATAGACGAAGGGGAGAATGCCACCGGCTTTGATCGGCCGGTGTAGGGGAAGATGAACCCTCTGTTAGAGGGATGGCGGTGAGGAGAGGGGAAGATGGTGCCTGCTGTGACTGGCGAGATGCGGAGGAAGATGGGGAAGGTTGCTGCGCTACCAATTTGACCTTTGGAGGCACAGAGGAGAGAGATCGAGAAGGTCCATCGGAGATTAGGTTGGAGGTGGCCGGTGATAGAGAAAAGAAGAGATTTTTGGCCTTGAACCTAGTTGAAGAACACGGTCGTGCCCTAGGGATACTTTTATAAGCTCAAGAGGGGATTTTGAGCTTATAAGGCTCAGGAGGGGATTTTGAGCTTGGAAGCCAAGCTTCCAAGTTGAGGAAATGTCACCGGAGATGGAAGTTTTAAGGTACCCTAATCTCTCATGCGTTCGCATGAGAGATTGGGAAAGTTTTAGGGCACCTGGACGAATTCAATGGGAAGAGGACTCCTCAAGAAATCTCCCTTCCAATTTTGGAAGGGATTAATTGATCAGAGAAGTTCTTTCCAATCAAAGGTCGTCGGAGTCGTAGGAATAGGATTCATGACATTGGGGACCTTTCTGTGAAGAAGATAAAGAAGTTGGGGGGCTATTTGTAAGGAATTCAAAAGTTAAGGGTCTGAATGAGATAGAAAGAGTCTGACTGAACCAAGATGCAAACTTGGTCAAGATAATCTCAGATTGGCCCCAAATTGTGGTATAAACCTAATTTGGACTCAAGGAATCCAATGGTGAAGTTAGATTTAGGTTTTGACCTCGTTTCGTTGGGTAATTTATGCAAAAACCTAAATTAGGGCAAATGTCAGTTTGAGACTGTTTTGGGTCAAGATGGGTTTTGATGGTCAAATTGAAGGTACTAAACCCTAGAGAATATTTTTCTATGAATTTTAGAGGGTTTAGGTGAATTTTATCCTGACTAGAACCTCAGTTACTTAAGCAGGTCTATTTTTAGGATTTCAGAAGTCATTTAATTCTCAAAACACGCGAAAACCCTTTTCTGTCTATATTAACCCACTTGTTGGATATTTAAGACCATTTGACCCTTAATTACCCCCTAGGAAAACCCGTGATTGTACTGCATTCATGATATGATGGTAAAATTGTAGTTTTAGGCCTATTTTCTTGTCTTTCTCATAATGATTGTGTAATGAATTATAGTCCACTGGCGATTATGTAGGAGCATTTATTCCTTGATAATGACTAAATTGAGCTAGTTATGGCTCATGATGGTGTTCCCATCACTTACTGACCCAAAGGTTCTGGTACAACATTGATGATTTTCCTAGAGACATGGCGGAGCTTTGGGATCGTGCCATAAAGTTTGCAGAGCAAAATGACTCCTTTCGCTCCCGTAGTAGTGTGGCAAATGGACATTATGAAGACCGTGCCGCACCTGAGGAGAGGAAGATCCCAACCAAGGCGGCACCAATATTAGTCTGAAGCTGCCACCACCTCAATAGGTAGAAGGGAATTTCACATATCTCAGGGAATAGCTCAACGAGAACCGACCCAATGGTCCTTACCAACTCAAGCGGAACCTATATGAAGAATACACTCCCCTTGCCATGAATCAGGCAGACAGGTTAGTGGAGGTATGGCCTATTGATAAAGACTTCCCCCACCAAAGCCTCTAAAGAAGACAAAGAATGGGCCAAGGCACAAGGGCACGCCACAGAAGACTGCTGGGATTTGTGCAACTAGATCGAGTCTCAAATCTAACATAGCAATTTGGCCCATTTTGTTAAGTGAAATGGTGGCCAAGATAAATGCAAACAACCCATGAAGGGTCCCGAAGAGTATCACAGAGAGAAGCTTCAACAACTCTGAGGAGTCCACATAGTATCCCTTCTGAAGCGGTGGGCAGTAGAGATCACGGTCCTCATAGCCCAACAAGAGATTCCGATGGAGCTCCCACCTAAGGAGTATCACCGCCAGGTCATGGCAGTATTAAAGGCAGGGCATACGGGAGGTCACGCGGTTGGAGTCTTGTCTCCTTAGCCGGTGTTGTTTCCACAGCACTTGGCTAAAGAACAAATAGATGTAATCTTTGGCATCAACGCCGCTATCGTCTCAAAGGCCGCCCTTGCATCTATGGGGACCACCTGAGAGATGTACCCTACCTTGCAATGGGGTGAGAGGGGTTCCATCAAGCAGGTCACCTCGAGGCTCTTCTCCTCCCTTTCAAATCCGGCTAATCATACTGATCCCTTATTAATAACGCTCCTCCTAGCTAGGTGACAACAACCCCGTCTCCATGTAGACAAGGGTAGCACCGTGGATGGCCTTTTCCTTAAGACCCTCACATAGTTGGGTCTCAATGAGGAATATTTGTCCCCGCCAACCGTCCTAGTAGTGGGGTTTGGGAATTACAAGGTAATGCTGAGAGGAGAAATTAGCTTACCGGTGTCGATATGTGATGAAGACAAACACCTCAATAGGATGGGCACCTTTATAGTAGCAGGGCTGGTGGTGGCTTTTGATGGCATCATAGGTTGCCCCATGACCCAGCTTTCCAAGCAATCCCCTCCACATATTTCCAGTTCATACTCTTCCATTCCCCGCACGGAATTGAAATTGTCCATGGAGACCAGTCAGTCGGCCGAGAATTGTTGTGCATTAAGCTTGAGTGCCCAATGGAGAGGAGGCCCCCTACACCTCATAAATGGGGGAAGAAGAGAAGTTTGGTCCATGCCCTACGAGAGGACGAACCCCCTATCCAACCGCCTGCATAGGAACTGAAACCTGGTTCCTCAACCAAGGCTATCCTGTTCTACCCTGATGCAACTGACAAACTAGTCCATAGAGGAGTCAAGTTGCCCACATCCAAAGTCCACGAGTTACTCCTATAAGGGACAATGTGGACATTTTTACATGGTCAGCCAATGACCTACCGAGAGTGGATCCATCTCTGATTGAGCACCGATTCAATATCCAGCTGGGCTCTCAAGCAGTCAAGCAAGCCTGATGGCACAAGTCGGCTGAATAATGGCAGGTGGCCGCTACGAAAGTAGACAAGCTACTGGAGGCAAGCTTCATTGAGCAATCAGTCAACCCAGAATGGCTATTCAATATTGTGATGGTCAAGAAATTAAATGGAAAATGGAGGATGTGCATGGACTTCACAAATGTAAACTATGCATGCCCAAAGGATGAGTTTCCTCTACCAATGATCGATGCCCTCATGGACTCTTGTAGCAGGCAGTCACACGTCTTTTGTTGATGCTTATAGTGGTTATCACCAGATAAGCCTAACTCCAGCTGAAAGGTCACATACTTCGTTTGTAACTGATAGGGGTCTATTTCAGTCTAGAGTCATGCCCTTTGGCCTAAAAAACGCTGAAGCTACTTATCAGCATCTTGTAAATCTGGTGTTTGCTCATCTAATTGGAAAGTGATTTGAAGTGTATATTGATGATATGCTTGTTAAAGGATTAAGTTTCTCCCAACACTTGGGAAACTTAGCCCAGGTGTTCCAAGCTTAAGGGTGACATGACTCCATTTGAATCTCGAGAAGTATGTGTTTGGCGTATCTTCGGGAAAATTCCTAGGCTTCATGGTCTCTAACCGCAGGATAGAAGTCAACTTCAAGAAAATTCAAGCAATTATGGCTCTAACGCCCCTAGTTAATCTAAAGGGAATCCAGTCGTTAGTCGGCAAGATTGCGGCTCTAGGCTACTTCTTGTCTTTATCTTCTGACAAGTGTATCCCCTTTTTCAAATGTATCAAGGAGAAAGGCTACACGCTAGCACATTGGACCCCTCAATGCCATCAAGCCCTCAAACAAGTCAAGAAATCCCTTCAAAACACCCATCCTCATAGCTCCTAGTGATGGGGAAACCCTGTTCCTTTATCTGGTGACTTCCATGACTCCCATTAGCGCCGTCCTATTATGTGAGTGCGGAATGCAACAACCGGTGTATTTCGTGAATAAAACTAACCAATAGGCAGAAGCAAAGTACATCGTGGTCAAGAAACTTGGCCTCGCCCTAGTAGCTTTTGCCAGAAAGCTATGCCCATATTTCCAGGCTCACACAGTAGTTGTACTCACGAATTACGCCTTGCGCCAGATGCTTTACAAGCCAACCGGGTCAACTTGACAAATTAAATGGGCCATGGAGTTGGTGGACTTCGATGTTAAATATTATCCACGAAAGTCCATTAAAATCCAAGTCTTGGTGGATTTTGTGGCAGAGTTTACAGATCCAGGTCCACCCACCACTTTAGCATGGAAATTATACGTCGACGGGTCCTCCATGATGGCAGGGGCCAACGTTGAAATTGCTTTGACGACTCCCGATGGCACTACTCATAAGTATGCCATCAAGCTAACTTTTCTTATCTCCAACAACGTTGCGGAGTACGAGGCCTTGTTAGCCAGCCTCAAAGTGGCAAAGTCGCTGGGAGCCTCATGTCTAGAAGTCCACATGGACTTGCAATTGGTAACCAACCAAATTAATGGTGAATACCAGGATAAGGATCCTAATATGAGACTCTACATAGAGCAAGTAAAAGAGGAGTTGTTAAATTTCAAGACAACTCGCTGGCAGACGCCTTGGCCGGCCTGGCATCTGCCATCCGCGTAAGGCAAGAGAATGATATACTCTTGCAGGCATTAAGTAAACCTACAGTGCTCCCTCCACAAGCACTCATGATCGAGCCAAGTATCTTTTAGATGACTCCAATAATAACTTTCTTGAAAATAGCCAAGTTACCTCCCAGAGAGCCTCACCCAAAAGCTTTTCGATTGAAGGCCTGGCGCTACATATTAATAGGCAAGCAATTGTATAAGAGGGGCTATTCAACCCCCTTTATTATGTTGCCTCATCTCGGAAGAAACATCTTGAGCAATCCAAAAAGACCCACAGTGGTATTTATGGCAATCATGAATGATGTAGAACCCTGATAGCCTGCTTGTTTCAAACAGGTTATTTCTGGCCCTAGATGAAGCAACAGTGCCGACAGTTTGTGTGCAAATGTGATAAATGCTAGAGATTCACCCCAATCCATCATCTCCCGCCTGGAAAGATGGTGTCCATAATGTCTCCAATCCCCTTTGCCAAATAGGGAATGGATTTTGTTGGCCCTTTTCTACCAGCGCCAGCTCAAAAACATTTCACCTTGGTGGTAGTGGACTATTTTTCAAAATGGATATGAGATAGAGGCCATGGCCAGCTCAATAGCTGAGAGGGTCATAACATTTCTGCAAAAAAACATTATTGCTTATTATGGATGCCCAAGAACCATTGTTACCAATATTGGTACCCAATTTGCCTCAAAAAAAGTTTGAAGATTTTTGTACAAGCTGGGACATTCACTTGCATTTTACGTCTGTTGCCTACCTTCAAGCAAACGGACAAGCGGAGGTATCTAATCGTACGATTATCTCTGCACCTAAATGTTGGTTGGATTCTGCAAAAGGAAGATGGGCGGATGAATCGCCAGACATACTATGAGGGTATCTCACAAGTCAAAAGACCACAACTGGTCACACACCCTTCAGTTTAGTGTACAATATGGAGGCCTGGCTATCAGTTGAGACAATCCTCCCCACATGTCATCCCTAGTTGTATGACCCATTCACTAATGAAGACCAAGTCCACATGGCGTTAGGCTTGGTAAAGAAGGTCAAGGAGGAAGCATCGAAGGCAAAAAGAAAAGATGGCCGCTGCCCATGAAATGTGGGTCAAGAAGAGAAAATTTGTTGAAGGGGACTTGGTATTATGTCGCAGTGGGGCATCCCAACCAACAGAGTTAGGCAGTAAGTTGGATGCCAACTGGGAAGGACCTTACAAAATTTGTAAAGATAATGATGCTGATTATTATAAGTTGCAAACACTTGGGCCTAGTTTGGTAAGGGGGATAACCCATCAAAATAAGAGTTAACCTTGTTTGGTGGGAAGGATATTTTGACCCGGGTTAAGAGGACTTAACCCGTGATAAGTTATTTTGGGGTTGATATGGAATAAGCTTTTTTATGGGTTATCCCATGTGTTTTCACAGGTTAACCTAGAAACTTTCCAAATTGTCACAGGTTAACCCCCCAGGATAACCTTTATGACTTCCAAACAAAAATAGAGGATAGCATAGCTGCAAAAAAATTATCCCATAAAATCTATCCTTCCATCCAAACTAACCCTTAGCAACAGGTCAATCCCTCGCACATGGCACGCTATCTGCTTAAGGATGTATTGCAAGTAAATGTAATGTATAGAAAATTTCTTCTCTTTTCATTAATGGTTGGAAAGAGCTACATTAGCACAATTGTCTCTAGTGGTCTTTCTCATCAAATGACCCATAAAAAAAAAGTGAAAATTTTAAAAAAGGAGGAAAAACAACTTCACTATTTAGGTAGGGCTTCATTACATATCATCAAGATGGTTGACCTTGAGAGTCGGCGAAGTTGAGGTGGCCTCGTAGGCAAGACTGAGATGACCAGAGGGCTGATCACTGTCTCCGACAACATGCGAGGCTCTGGTGAGGTGATCATCGACTATCTATTTGAGATAAAAATGGTGTTTTAAGATGTCATTGTTGTAGTATGTTCATCACAATGCAAACAGATGTCGCGTCATTCTATTTAGTTACAATTTGCAATTGACGTCTATTTACATCCGTTAGTAGATGAATGGATTGAAACAATTATGGCATGATGGTGTTCAGACGTATGATGCAAAGAATAAAGAATTCTTTCAAATGTACGAGGCTTACTGTGGACCATTAATGACTTCCCAGCATATGCGAATCTTTCTGAATGGAATACTAAAGGGAAGTTTTCCTGTCCAATATGTGTGAAAAATACACATCACGTGCAACTACCTGAGAGTAATAAATGTGGATATTTAGGGCACTGCAGATTTCTTCTAATTGAGCACAGATGGCGGGGTGTACAGTTTAAGGATAGATTTAACGGTACAACTTGTCGATATTCCAACAGGAATCCGAGAAATAAGTTGTCAACAAATTCCATTCGATTGCAAGGGACTGAAGTAATGGCAAAATTACAAAAACTTGTCAACGTACAACTGGGTTGCCCTTTAAAGAAAGATTTGACAGCATTGAAGGACTCTAGTTTTAAGAAGAAAAGCATCTCCTTCATGGAGCTTCCATATTGGAAAGATCTTACAATACGTCATAATCTTAATGTCATGCATATTGAGAAAAATGTCATGGACAATATCTTAGACGTGTTGAATTTAATAGAGAATCGCCAAGACACATTAAGATCGAGAAATGACATGAAGAAACTGGGTATCCGTCCTGAGCTACATGTCACCAAAGGAGAAGAAATGCCACCAGCAATGTACAATCTATAACAAGGACAAATAAGATTTTCTCATTTTTGAAAGGAATTCGGGTTCCACATACGTTTTCTTCACAGCTCTCGTCTTGTGTGAATGAAGTTCAGAAGAAAATCAGTGGATTGAAAAGTCACGATTCATATGTTTACATGCAGATTTTGTTTCTGCTGGCTATTCATGAAGTGTTGGCAGATCCAGTGGTCGATTTATTTATGGAAATGAGGTGCTTTTTTAAAGTCATTTGCTCGAAGACTTTGAACTGTGAAAGTCTAAACTATTAGAACGATCAAATTGTAATTATATTATGCAAAATGGAACAAATTTTTCCCCCAGCTTTCTTCGACATCATAGTGCATCTAATGGTACATCTTGCAAACAAAGTAAGAGTTGGTGGGCATGTACAATATAGATGGATGTATTCAGCTGAGTGATTTCTGAAGAAGCTAAAAGATTATGTTTAAAATAAAGCTAAGCAGGGGGGGTTAATCGTCGAGGGTTACCTTTTAGAATAATGTATAAACTTCTGTGATATGTATATAGACAATGTTGACAACATATTTAATCAATTGGAGACGAATTTTGATGGGGGATAAAACAAAATAAATGATGATTCTCTAACAATTTTTGACATGAGGGGAAGTTCAACTGTTAAGACCCGAGGCACCAAGATCACTTTAAGACGTCTGGGAGTTGGTCCAGACGTCTGATCAGACGTCTGGAAGCCTTCCCAGATGTCTGGAAATTTATTTTTGCGTGCATACGAGAGCGAATCTACGCTCGTGCCACGTGCAGACTGAAACCCGCCGCCCTCTTCTCTTTCTTCCTTCCCTCGCCGACCTGCATATGCCTCCCCCACGCCTTCAAATACCCCTCCCCTCTCCCTCGTTCACCACCCCACTGTCTCCTCCTTCCAGTGTGAGCATGAGAGCAAGAGCGAGTGCAGCAGCTGCTACCGGGTGTGGTGCGGAGAGGAAGAGGTGCAGCGAGAGGGAAGAAGAGGGAGAGCACGCGAGAAAGAGAGAGAGAGACCGCCAGAGCAGCTCGAGGCCGGGCGGCGTGCGTGCGGAGGAGCGTCGTGTTGGGGAGATATCCCCTGGTGCTGCTGCAGCTCGAGCAGCGGACGAGCGGCTATGTGGCGAGCTCGCGCGCAGCAGGAAGAAGCCGAAGGAGCTTCTGGTTCTGGGATTTTTCCCAGAATTAGGCATCTGGACGTACGTCCAGACAACGCTGGAGACGTCTGGAGCGAGACCCAGAAGTCTGAAAGGTACAATATTTCGTTTCTTCTTCCTTTCACGTGTACAGCCATGCAGGCCGTTTCGCCGAAGAGTTCTGCCTCTTTGCCATGTTGAGATCGTTTGTGTATGCATGCAGGTTCGTTTCGAGAAGGCGCAAGGACACGCCCTCCCACACGGATCAAACGTCTGGGCACAGGACCAGATGGCGGAGAGGGTCTCCAAACGTCCTAAGTGATAGTCGGACGTCTGGAACTAGGTCCAGACGATTCAGCGAGATCCTGGACGTCTGAATGGCAGCGCAGAAGTGAGGTATAATCTGAACCATCGTTTAAGACGTCTGGAAGATGTTCCAAATGTCTGATTTTGGGCAGACTTATCGTTTTTGACCCGTTTAGGGTCCGTTCGAAGTCTATTTTCCGCATTTCAAGTTTCGTTCTTTTTAGAATTAGTTCCCCTACCTATTTACAGTAGTTGTACCCTATTCTGAGTAGTTTCTTGTGCTTGATCCTTGTGCTAGGACCTCATTCCGTTGCAGCTTTGGGGGTTGCGGAGGCACGTGGACCTGCCAATCACGCCCCCATTACTCCCGATTTTGCGGGTAGAGTGGCTTCCCTTAGTTAATTTCAAACATTAATGCATATCTGAATTAAATGATAGATCCTAGGGTATGGCATGAATCCTAGGACCTGAAAACTAGATTGAATGATAGATCCTAGGGTATGTCATGAATCCTAGGACCTGAGTACTAGATTGAATGATAGATCCTAGGGTGTGGCATGAATCCTAGGAACAGAAAACATTGAAACAAATGTCTTGAATGCCTGAATTGCAGTCTTGGATAAGTGGATAAAATAATGATAAATGCATGTAATTGGGTAACAGCTGCCTGTGAAATGTAGAGTATTGTTACTAGTAACTGTTATATGTAATTTCTATTGGTTGAGATTAAATATGAGCTGCTTGCGAATAAATTTGAAATGTGAATAGTAAAGTTGCATGTTACATGTGTAGAACTTGAGAAATGAAAATAGAATGATGAAACATAGTATGTCTTGGCCTGAGAAACATGAGCATGAACCCTACGGGGAATTAGGAGTAGAGCTCCTGGAAATAAATGGAATGGGATATGGAAACGTGAATGGGAAAGTGTGTTGTCTCCTGGGGTACATGGTACCGAGGGGAGCACATAGTACCTCTTAGTGTAGAGGGGAGCTTGCCGCCCTCGGGTCGAGACTCGGGGGTGGGTTTGGTCACCTTGCACCGACTCTTTGGCCCTCGTGTACACTATACCGGGGAGAGCTACTAGTGTAAGGTGAGAGCTAGCCACCCCACGGGGCCCGGGGTTCAGCTAGTCGCCTTACACCGACTTGTTAGGCCCTCTGGGCAAACTAGGGTAGTCAGGAGAGGATGCACGGACTGTGGAGGGGTGAGACCCCTGTTTGGTTACTGTGGAGGGACTGGACCCCTGTTACTGAGAGGGCCCTGCCCTATACTGGTTCCGTGCTGTGCTTTGGGCGCACCCGTTAACGGAAACGACTGACCGCATGCCAGTGCGGGGTAGCTACCCGTGCGTCTATCGCGCATGTTTTAGTCACTGTTACGTCTGTCAGTGACCCTGTGGTGGTTGACTGGGTGTAGGACGACCACGGGGGACTCTCCCGGCCAGGAGAGCACCACGTGCTACTTCTGCTCTTCGGAAAATACTGCAATCAAGATCGTTCCCATGAGGAACACTCGAGATCAAGAAAAAGACCTGATAAATAAACGAAATAATGAAAGAAAGAATAACTAGTTAAATAAAGAAAGAAATTAAAAACAGCAGCTACTTATCCATCTTTTACTATTTTTCTTAGCTAGCTGGTTACCACTCTACTCAGCGTTTCGCTGACGTGTCACCTTTGTCAACCTTTTCAGGATCACAGGTGTTGAGCAGCCAGAACCTGAGGCTGTGGAGGGTGCTGGGCCTAGTAGCGCCCAGTAGTTGTACCTTTGTACCGTTTGTAGTAGTGAGTTTCTGTTTCACCTTGTACTTTTTATTGTAAACTTCATATTCTATAACTGTTTTAAATTTCTCTACTGTTGTGGTGGTGTGTACTGTAGTAGTTCTTTCCTTTACTGCTGTACTTTTGTTACTGTTAGTTACTTGCATGGTGAAGGTGGTTTATTTTACTACTTTTTGGTTACTTTCTCATTGGACGACTAAGTCTTGGGATCAGTCGAGTCGGTCTGATTCTCGTGTCCTGTAGGGATTCGGGAATCGGGTCGTAATATCAACCCTGCACACAGAATACAGAATGGTCGATTTAATGGATTGACAATAAGCTCATATATATATCTTGAAACAGATTCCCGATGGCGATCCTTTTTTCGATGAATTTAAACACTCTTTACCTCATGCCATTCAAAAGTTACAGTTCCTTGATTGGTTTAAGCAATGTGTGTATCAGATGAAAGAAAACAAGGACCCACGTTAGGTGGATGACTTTGATATAATATGTGAGACTCCATTGAGTTATGAAGACTATTATTCTAGTTACATAATTAACAAATTCGGGTTCAGAATAAAGTCAATCGATGATGTGAAAGCATCACAACTGGCTAGAGTTCTTGTTAGTTGAGATATTGGAATGGGTTGTGATGGTTACTACGGGCAAATCATTGAAATCATGGAGAAAAGTTTCAAATATGACCGCAGGGTTGTTTTATCTAAGTGCGATTGGTTTGATATTTTCAAGGAAGAGATTAGTTTCAAAAAAGATAATAAGCATGATTTCGTCAGTTTAAATAAGAACCGTCGAATTCTTCAAACAGCTGAACCATTAACATTAGCCTACCAAGTATCACAAGTTTTTTATGTGGCCGATAATAGTAGGAATGAGTGGGTCATACCAGTAAGAATCGTGCCTCGTGATTTCTTCGATGAAAAAGAAGATAATGAAATTTCTGTTACATCTGAAGCATATCGCATATCAAGAAATTTCAGTGGAAGCAAAAATAGGTCTTGGTATAATTGATACTAATGTTTAAGGTATAAGAGCATTTATTCTCTAATGAACTTAAATTCAATTTAGTTATTTTT
Source organism: Thalassia testudinum (assembly GCA_037157565.1). Lineage (NCBI taxonomy): Eukaryota > Viridiplantae > Streptophyta > Magnoliopsida > Alismatales > Hydrocharitaceae > Thalassia > Thalassia testudinum. The sequence continues at coordinate 95,956,589 of JAZHRO010000039.1, read as the reverse complement.
TTAAAAATAATTGTTTACATTTTTTCCTTTTATTATTTAAATTTTCAATAAATGTTTATATAACTCTATTTTTATTTATGTACAAATGAGGCCATGGAGGAGGGGAGCTGCCAGGGGTAGATCACCACCTATGCATGAGGTTAGGGAGGAGGCACAGTCTCAGCCTTCTGTTTCCTAGCGTCCTCCTATTTCCCAACCTCCTCCCGATACCCATTATGCCAAGATTCCCTCCCACTATCTCCAATATCTCCCTCCACATATTTTAGCCCAGTACCATAACACTTTTCATAGAGGTCAGTTGTCAGCCCCAGATACCCATGATGTTGAGGTGAATCCTCAACTTGACACCCATCCGAAGGAGTTGCTAGGGTAGCAAGGGGTTGTGGATGAGGAGGTAGAGCAGTCGTTTCAGCAGCCAGATACTCAAGCTGGCACGTCATAGGAGCCAGATACTCAGCCTGGCACGTCGTAGCAGCCTGATACTCAGGTAGGCACCATTGCTGGTAAGAATTTAAAATAATTTCACTCAAAAGCTTACTATTTTTAATTTTACTTATTTAATATTTTATTATATGCTTATTCATGTTTTCAGCTAGGACAAACATGCAAGGTTCGACACAAAATGCGAACCTCAACAGACTACCCGAGGGCACTAGATTATAGTGTCCATTACTATAGCTAGGGAAGTGAAAAACTACCCCAGCTTTACGAGCCGATTAGCCTCGATTGTTAAAGCAACTGTGCACTTTCCTACTTCGACTAGAGGAGGGTCGCCAAGGAGTTAAGGGCATCCATTATTCAGGAGTTGCAGGTATAAATGTGAAATTCATTCATTCACATTTATAACAATTATAATTGATTTATATATTATTGAATACATGACACTTTTGATTGGGACGATAATTCCAATATGCCCAAGGCTATCCTGCAACATTCAAGTAGGATACATCGTGGATGGAGAGAGGAGATGAAGAGTACGGTATTAAATTATTTCAGATTCTAAATTTATTTAATTACTTATATATAATTAAAAAGTTCTAATAAAATTTTGTAAAATTATTTCAGTATTTTAAAAATCAGTCGTATGAGGAGTCATCGAGAAATGTGCCTCCTACGATTGTGCCTTTCATTTGGAGGGAGTGTTGCGAGTACTAGAGTGATCCAGTGGTAGAGATAAATAAATAGTCTCAAATTTTATTTCTATACTCAGTTTATAACGAATAATTACATAATCTGTTAGTAATAAAATTTATATTTCTTATAGGAGTAAATCAGGAAGAATAAGGCCAACAGGGCCTAAGCTCCTGAGGAGTGCGACGACCTCCTCCTGGTATGGTAGGAAAGGTTCCTCCTCGTTTGCCCTCGAAAACAGTATGCGCACCAAGCTTCAAACCTTACAGCGTCAAGATGTAGAGCGAAAGAGATGGTTGGAGGAGGTCACCACCTAGCTGCAGGCTGATACTCATAGGATGGAGCGCCAGGAGGAGTTGTTAGAGTGGCATAACGAGCAGTGCGAAGAGGTCTTGTCCTATCTTTGAGGGGTGGGTGGTGGTGGTGGACCTGATCATTCGTCGTTCCACATTTCGAGGCATGGCAACAACGATGATGGTGATTCTAGGGCTGGTGGCATAGGTGCCGTAGCATAATGTATATGTGTTTATATTTTTCCTATTCTTGTTATTGTTGTAATATTTGAATCTCGTTTATATATACATAGAAGTTAGTTTCATTGTATAATTGCTTTTATTGAATGTTTCAAAAAATTTGTCATTTTCATGCATTTCTGATTTCTTTTATGTAATTACATTAAAAAAAAAGTAAAACATTACTGGCAATGGTTTAATAACCGTTGCTAATTGATTAATAACTTGGTCTCACCTGACATTTGGCGATAGTTATTAAAACATCCCAATTGGGGATGGTTTTTTCAAGAACCGTCTCTAAAAGTACGAAAATTTTTGGCACATAAATTAGGTTCCCACTAAGAAAACTGGCAACAGCTAATTGAGAACTGTAACGAGCGCGTGCCCCAGACGTCTTTTAAGACGTCTGGGAGGTGGCCCAGACGTCTGTAAAGACGTCTGGGATCACATCCAGACGTCTGACCAGACGTTCGGGATAGTTTACAGACGTCTGGCGAACAGTTATGCTCGCACGGGATATTCGTCTGCGCGCCTGTGCGCGCAGACCTGCGATCCGCATCTTCTCTGCGGCTGCAGGCGACTGCGACCGTCTCTCCCTCCTCCCCGCGCGGCGTTAAAAGGGGGAGGGGGCGTGCCTCCCCTCCCGTCTCCACCATCTTCCTCCTCTCCTGCCGGTGCGCGAGAGCGAGCGGACACGAGGGCGCAGCGGCAGCGGCGCAGCAGAAGGCGCGGAGGAGCTGCGGCGTGCGAGGGCAGGGCTCTGCCGTGAGGGCGAGCTCGCCGGGAGCGGCTTGGCCGGCCGGCGGAGGGCGCAGGGGGCGCAGAGCGTCGCGGAGAGGGACCTGCTGCGGGCGGAGCAGCGGACGCGCGAGGTGCGACGCGGGCGGCGTCGCGAGCGGAGGCCGAGCGAGGTTCTGATTCTGGAAAAATCTCCAGAATCAGACGTCTGGACTGATATCCAGACGACAAGGTCGACGTCTGTGAGATCATACAGACGTCTGAAAGGTGAGTTCCGCTTTCTCCTTCTTTTTTTGTCGACTGACCGTACTGAGGGAGGAGGGTTGGCTGTGCGCAGGTGTTCGGATTCGTCATCCTTTGCGAATCCGACGTCTGGAAGTTGTACCAGACGGCGGGAATGACCTCCAGACGTCCGGAGAGACCATCGGACGTCTGGGATCTAGGAGAGACGTCGCCACAGACTTCTGGACGTCCGGGGAACCAAGCCGAACAGGTAATTCTCTGATCCACCGTTTAAGACGTCTGGAAGGAGTTCCAGACGTCTGATTTTGCACAGTATTGTCTTTCTCGACCCGTTTAGGGCCCGTTTGGGCTCCGTTTTCCGCGATTCGAGTTGCGTTCGTTTCAGAATTTATTCCTCTACCCGCCTACAGTAGCTATACACTGTTTTGAGACACTCCTTGTGTTTGATCCTTGTGATAGGACCTCGTTCGGTTGCCGTCTTGAGAGTCGCGGAGGCGCGCGGGATTCCCGACCACGCCCCCATTACTTCCGTTGTACCTGGTAGAGTGGTTTTATGTATTAATAAAATCTGTTAAAGTATGGAACCATAACTAGAACCTAGGGCATTGCATGAATCCTAGGAATGAGAAATATATGGAATGATAGCTCCTAGGTGTTGCATGAATCCTAGGGCCGGAAAACTAGATTGTATGATAGATCCTAGGATATGGCATGAATCCTAGGATGGAAAAACTAGTGGAATGTACATTACTGCAGTCTTGGAAAAATGGAAAGGAATATATAAAGCTGCCTGTAAATTTAATTAACAGCTGCCTGTTATGCATAGAGAATCATGTTGAGATCATGGAATGTGAGAACGTGAATCTGGAAAGTGAAACATATGATGTTCTGAGATAAAAAGCTGGAACCCTACGGGGAATTAGGAGTGGAACTCCTGGAAAGAAAAGGAATGGAACTGAGATGTAGTTTGTACTGTCTCTTGGGTACGCAGTACCAAGGGAAGTACCTGTACCTGTTTTAGTGCAGAGTGGGGCCAGCCGCCCCAGGGACCCGGGGTTAGGCTTGGCCGCTCTGTACCGACTTGTTGGCCCTCGTGTACGTAGTACCGAGGAGAGCTAGTAGTGTTAGGAGAGTACTAGCTACCCCACGGGCCCCGGGGTTCTGCTAGCCTCCTTCACCGACTTGTTAGGCCCACTAGGGCAAACCAGGGTAGTCAGGCGAGGGTGCGCGGACTGTGGAGGGGCAAGGCCCCGGTTTGGTTACTGTGGAGGGGCTGGACCCCTGTTACTGAGAGGGCTCTGCCCTGGTTCCGTGCTGTGCTTTGGGCGCACCCGTTAACGGAAACGACTGACCGCGTGCCAGTACGGGCTAGCTACCTGTGCGTTTATCGCGCGTGCCGTAGTCACCGTTACGTCTGTCAGTGACCTTGGGGTGGTTGACTGAGGGTAGGATCACCACGGGGGACTCTCCCGGCCAGGAGAGCACCACGTGCTACTTCTACTGTTGGAAAAGACTGCAATCAAGATCGTCCCACGAGGACATTCGAGATCAAGTAAAGGATCTGAGAAGTAAATGAAACAGTGAGAAAAATTGAAAGATGTAAATAAAGGAAGTAATAGAACATAACAGCTACTGTACACTCTACTGTTGCCTTTAGTTAGTTTGCCACTCTACTCAGCGTTTTGCTGACGTGTTACACTCGTTACCTTTTTCAGGACCAGGTGTTGAGCAGCCAGGGTCGGCGGCTGCAGAGGACGCTGGGCCGAGTAGGGTCCAGTAGAGTTGCCACAGCTTTGTACCTTCTTTTGTTTCTGTTCTAGTGAGTAGTTTTGTTTCCGCTGTACCTTCTTTACCTGCAGTTTTTGTTATATGATAAATGTTGTTTTACTGTTGTGGTGGTGCCTACTGTAGTAGTTTCTTTCCTTACTGCTGTACTTTTTACTGTTAGTTATATTCATGCTGAATGTGGTTTATTTTACTGTCTTTTGGTTACTTCCTCGTTGGACGACTGGGTCTTGGGATTAGTCGAGTCGGTCCGGTTCTCGTGTCTCGTAGGGACTCGGGAACCGGGTCGTTACAAGATGGTATCAGAGCAAGGTCGTCCCGAGAAGTGAATCAACTGACTGGAAAATAACCAATTCACATGTTTATAGCTAGAGTAGCCACCACAACATATCTCTTGACATGAGCTCTTAGAAGTGTTGTTAGGTACCGTCTGTTTTGACGTTTCCGTTTTGTTTCGCGTCTCCTTGCAGGAGATGCCTCGTCGTGGGACTGGCGAGACTGGCCGCGGGCGCGGTCGAGGGCGAGGTCGGCGAGGTGGACGTGCTGTCGTTGACGTCTCGGTGGACCAGCCACCACTCCCTGGCATCCAGGCCCAGGACCTCGCCAGACTGATACGGGATATTGTACGAGAGGAGCTCCACCCACCGCCCCGAGCACCTCCTCCTGGGGTTGCAGAGGGGGAGTCCTCTGTGGGACCACGCGACGGACGCGGCGCCGGACACGAGGGAGGGGATGGGCCCCTGCCGCCCCCACCTTCCTCCGACACTTCTGTACACGAGACACCTTCGCCTGGAGGTGCACCAGCACCTCCCCTACAGCACCACTTCGAGCTTTTCGGACAGTTCTGGAAGCTGAAGCCCCCCTCCTTCAAGGGGGATGAGGACCCGACCGAGGCAGAGGACTGGCTTGAGCAGCTGGAGAAGATCTTCGACACCCTTCGCCCCCCGGTGGAGTGCCGCGTGGCCTTTGCCACGTACCAGCTGGAGAGTGCGGCACACCGGTGGTGGAGGGCGGTCCGGGGACAGGGAGGGGACGAGCCGACGTGGGACCAGTTCGTCACCCTCTTCTGCGAGCAGTACTTTCCCCAGACGTGGCAGGACCAGAGGAGGCGGGAGTTCCACACTCTCCGCCAAGGGACGATGACCGTGAGCGCGTACCGCACGCGTTTCTTGGAGCTGTCCCGCTTTGCAGCGACAGCGGTAGCCACTGAGGAGGAGCGCCTTTGGAGGTTCACCGAGGGGCTCTGGCCTGCGATCCGGGGGTATGTCAAACCCCTGAAGCTGCCGACGTTTTCGAGAGTGGTAGAGGCAGCCATGACTTACGAGGAGACCAACCCGTCCGCGCGAGAGACCGACGGCGGGCGGAAGAGGCCCTTTCAGCCAGACTTCTCACAGGGCCGGCGAGAACGGAGACACGTGGCGTCCGCAGGAGAGCCGTCACGTTGTGCAGGGCCATCAGTGGCCTTTGGGGGCCCTCGACAGGGGCCAGTCGCCAGCACCGGACCCCCGCCTAGCCGACAGCAGGGACTCACTGAGGGCGGGAGTCGGGTTCCCCTCTGCTACCAGTGTGGCCAGCCGGGCCACGTCAGGAGGGACTGCCCATCTAGGGCAGGAGGTCAGCAGATACTTCCCGCGCAGAGCACTGGAGGGCGCGCAGGAGGCCGCGGTTTCCAGGCGCGAGGAGGAGGACCGCAGTCGCGAGGAGGGTACCGGCCAGCACCTACCCGTCCGACGCAGAGTGTGGCTGCTTCGTCCGCACCTAGAGCTGAGGGGCGTATCAACGCCCTAACACACAGGGACGCCAGAGCTTCGGGATCCGTGGTAGCAGGTATGGTTTCAGTTTCTGGCAGACTCGTTTACACGCTTTTCGATTCCGGCGCTACGCACTCGTTTGTCGCAGACAGTTTCGCAGTTAGTTTGGACCAGGATTATACATTGTTAGAGAACCCGTTCGTAATCAGAGGTCCGAGTGGTCAGCTGTTTGTAGCTGAGGAGGTGTACACGGGTTGCGGGGTCAGCATCGGGGGACACAGCCAGCCAGCTGACCTGATTATGATACAGATGGAGGACTTTGGGGTGATCCTGGGGATGGATTGGCTGTCCGCTTACCACGCATTGGTGGACTGCTTTGAGAGGAAGATTGTCTTCTCCATTCCGGAGTTGCCTTCCTTCGAGTTTCACGGGCAGCCAGTGGACGGAGGTTTCAGGTGCATTTCGGCACTTCGGGCGGCGAGACTTTTGAGCCAGGGGTGTGAGGGCTTCTTAGCTTGTGTGGTGGCAGAGCACAGCCCCGTGGCAGACTTCCAGAGCATCCCGGTGGTCAGAGAGTACCCCGACGTGTTTCCAGACGAGTTACCAGGACTACCGCCCGAGCGTGAGATCGAGTTTGAGATCTCACTAGTACCAGGGACCAACCCCATCTCCACCGCGCCATACAGGATGGCACCGCTTGAGCTGCGAGAGCTCAAGTCTCAGTTGCAGGACCTTTTGGAGAAGGGTTTCGTGAGGCCCAGTGCGTCTCCCTGGGGAGCCCCGGTACTGTTTGTGAAGAAGAAGGATGGGACCCTACGCCTTTGTGTGGACTACCGACAGCTGAATAGGGTCACCATCAAGAACAGATATCCGCTGCCAAGGATTGACGATTTGTTTGACCAGTTGCGGGGTGCCACGGTGTTTTCCAAGATCGACTTGAGGTCTGGATACCACCAGTTGAGGATCAGGGAGACCGACGTCTCCAAGACAGCTTTCCGCACCCGGTACGGACATTACGAGTTTTTGGTCATGCCGTTTGGGCTGACCAATGCCCCCGCTGCTTTCATGGACCTGATGAACCGGGTGTTCAGACCGTACTTGGACCAGTTTGTGGTGGTTTTCATAGATGATGTACTCATCTATTCTAGAGATCGGACGTAGCACGGACAGCACTTGCGGATGGTTCTGGACACTCTGAGACGACGCAGGCTGTACGCCAAATACAGCAAGTGTGAGTTCTGGTTGAGGGAGGTGACCTTTTTGGGTCATGTGATCTCTGGAGACGGCCTGGCGGTGGATCCCGCCAAGGTCGAGGCAGTGCTCAGGTGGGAGAGACCGCGTTCAGTCACTGAGATTCGCAGTTTCCTGGGACTGGCAGGTTACTACAGACGGTTCATCAGAGGGTTTTCGCAGATTGCACGTCCTATGACACAGTTGACTCGGAAGGATGTGCCTTTCACTTGGACAGACGCCTATGAGGCGTGTTTTCTGGAGCTGAAGGAGAGGTTGACCTCGGCTCCTGTGCTCACCATTCCTGACAGTAGTGGCGGGTTCGTTGTGTACACGGACGCATCCTTGCAGGGGTTAGGAGGTGTGCTCATGCAGAGGGGTCACGTGGTCTCTTACGCTTCGCGGCAACTGAAGCCCCATGAGCATACCTACCCTACCCACGACCTAGAGTTGGCAGCTGTTGTCTTCGCGCTGAAGACATGGAGGCATTACTTGTACGGTGAGACCTTCGAGATTTTTACAGATCACAAGAGCCTCAGATATCTTTTTGACCAGAAGGAGCTCAACATGAGACAGAGACGTTGGCTGGAGCTCCTGAAGGACTACGACTGCAGCATCTCCTACCACCCGGGAAAGGCCAATGTGGTGGCTGACGCCTTGAGCCGTAAGGCGCCCGCACGCTTGGCCAGTCTACAGTTACAGAGTTGGAGCCTTTTGGAGGAGGTGGGCAGTTGGCGACCTCTAGAGTTACGAGGGTACTGTGGGGCAGTGACGGTGATACGGCAGACCAGACCAGAGTTGATAGACCGCATCATCACGGGACAGATGGCCGATCCGTACTTGCAGTCTTTGCGCGACAGGGTACTGTCAGGGGACCCAGGGGACTTCTCTTTCACAGACCAGGTGTTACGCTTGAGGGGACGGCTGTGCGTCCCCAGAGACGAGGAGCTGTTGAGAGAGCTCCTGACTGAGGCACACGGTTCCAGATTCACCATACATCCCGGAAACACGAAAATGTACCATGACTTGAGACGCGAGTTCTGGTGGAGAGGGATGAAGCGGGATGTGGGTGAGTTCGTGCAGCAGTGCTTAGTGTGCCAGCAGGTGAAAGCCGAGCATCAGAGGCCTGCTGGGCCGCTTCAGCCGCTTCCAGTGCCAGAGTGGAAGTGGGAGAGCATCACCATGGACTTGGTGGTGGGTTTACCTATTACCCAGTGAGGACACGACGCGGTCTGGGTAATAGTGGATAGGTTGACGAAGACGGCACGATTCTTGCCGATCCGAGTCACTTTGGGACCAGCACAGTTGGCAGAGAGGTATATCCGTGATGTGGTGCGACTACACGGAGTTCCGCGGGAGATCGTATCCGACCGGGATACCCGCTTTACGTCCCAATTTTGGGCTGAGTTTCAGCAGGCTTTGGGGACGAGGTTGAGGTTTAGCACGGCTTACCACCCCCAGACGGACGGACAGTCGGAACGCACGATACAGACACTTGAGGATCTTTTGCGTGCCTGTGTACTAGACTGGAGGGGCTCTTGGGAGGAACACCTGCCCCTGGCAGAGTTTGCATACAACAACAGTTATCACTCGAGCATCGGCATGGCTCCCTACGAGGCTCTGTACGGACGGAAATGCACGGCACCCTTGAGTTGGGTTGAGGTGGGGACCAAGTGGGAGGTTGGCCCCAGGTTGATCCGGCAGAGTCAGGAGGTAGTTGAACAGATCCACAGACGACTCCGCACTGTCAGGAGCAGACAGAAGAGCTACGCAGATCGCAGACGCAGAGAGGTGCAGTTCGAGGTTGGGGACCACGTCTTTCTTCGTGTTTCGCCCATGAAGGGCTTACAGCGGTTTGGGGTGAGAGGGAAGCTCGCGCCGAGGTTCGTGGGGCCCTTCGAGGTCCTGGAGCGGGTTGGACCCGTTGCTTACAGACTTGCCCTTCCCCCGCAGCTTTCTGGTGTGCACGACGTGTTCCACGTGTCCAACCTCAGGAAGTACGTAGCCGATCCCAGCCACGTACTGAGTCACGAGAGCGTCGAGGTGAGCGACGACCTGACCTACCCCGAGCGGCCAGTGCAGATCCTAGACCGAGCCGTCCGCAGGTTGAGACGAAAGCAAGTACCCCAGGTAAAGGTTTTGTGGAGGAGCCAGCGGTACGAGGAGGCTACCTGGGAGCCTGAGGCGGCAATGCGGGAGCGGTACCCAGAGCTTTTCGCGGGTACGTCCTTTCGGACCGGCTTCGGTCCTCTTTGAGTTTGTTATGGTTATTTGGACATCCTTTTTCCGCACCTTAGTTGGCGCAAGTTTCGGGGACGAAACTTCCTTTGAGTTTGTTATATTGTAACGAGCGCGTGCCCCAGACGTCTTTTAAGACGTCTGGGAGGTGGCCCCAGACGTCTGTAAAGACGTCTGGGATCACATCCAGACGTCTGACCAGACGTCCGGGATAGTTTACAGACGTCTGGCGAACAGTTATGCTCGCACGGGATATTCGTCTGCGCGCCTGTGCGCGCAGACCTGCGATCCGCATCTTCTCTGCGGCTGCAGGCGACTGCGACCGTCTCTCCCTCCTCCCCGCGCGGCGTTAAAAGGGGGAGGGGGCGCTCCTCCCCTCCCATCTCCACCATCTTCCTCCTTCTCTCCTGCCGGTGCGCGAGAGCGAGCGGACGCGAGGGGCGCAGCGGCAGCGGCGCAGCAGAAGGCGCGGAGGAGCTGCGGCGTGCGAGGGCAGGGCTCTGCCGTGAGGGCGAGCTCGCCGGGAGCGGCTTGGCCGGCCGGCGGAGGGCGCAGGGGGCGCAGAGCGTCGCGGAGAGGGACCTGCTGCGGGCGGAGCAGCGGACGCGCGAGCTGCGACGCGGGCGGCGTCGCGAGCGGAGGCCGAGCGAGGTTCTGATTCTGGAAAAATCTCCAGAATCAGACGTCTGGACTGATATCCAGACGACAAGGTCGACGTCTGTGAGATCATACAGACGTCTGAAAGGTGAGTTCCGCTTTCTCCTTTTTTTGTCGACTGACCGTACTGAGGGAGGAGGGTTGGCTGTGCGCAGGTGTTCGGATTCGTCATCCTTTGCGAATCCGACGTCTGGAAGTTGTACCAGACGGCGGGAATGACCTCCAGACGTCCGGAGAGACCATTGGACGTCTGGGATCTAGGAGAGACGTCGCCACAGACTTCTGGACGTCCGGGGAACCAAGCCGAACAGGTAATTCTCTGATCCACCGTTTAAGACGTCTGGAAGGAGTTCCAGACGTCTGATTTTGCACAGTATTGTCTTTCTCGACCCGTTTAGGGCCCGTTTGGGCTCCGTTTTCCGCGATTCGAGTTGCGTTCGTTTCAGAATTTATTCCTCTACCCGCCTACAGTAGCTATACACTGTTTTGAGACACTCCTTGTGTTTGATCCTTGTGATAGGACCTCGTTCGGTTGCCGTCTTGAGAGTCGCGGAGGCGCGCGGGATTCCCGACCACGCCCCCATTACTTCCGTTGTACCTGGTAGAGTGGTTTTATGTATTAATAAAATCTGTTAAAGTATGGAACCATAACTAGAACCTAGGGCATTGCATGAATCCTAGGAATGAGAAATATATGGAATGATAGCTCCTAGGTGTTGCATGAATCCTAGGGCCGGAAAACTAGATTGTATGATAGATCCTAGGATATGGCATGAATCCTAGGATGGAAAAACTAGTGGAATGTACATTACTGCAGTCTTGGAAAAATGGAAAGGAATATATAAAGCTGCCTGTAAATTTAATTAACAGCTGCCTGTTATGCATAGAGAATCATGTTGAGATCATGGAATGTGAGAACGTGAATCTGGAAAGTGAAACATATGATGTTCTGAGATAAAAAGCTGGAACCCTACGGGGAATTAGGAGTGGAACTCCTGGAAAGAAAAGGAATGGAACTGAGATGTAGTTTGTACTGTCTCTTGGGTACGCAGTACCAAGGGAAGTACCTGTACCTGTTTTAGTGCAGAGTGGGGCCAGCCGCCCCAGGGACCCGGGGTTAGGCTTGGCCGCTCTGTACCGACTTGTTGGCCCTCGTGTACGTAGTACCGAGGAGAGCTAGTAGTGTTAGGAGAGTACTAGCTACCCCACGGGCCCCAGGGTTCTGCTAGCCTCCTTCACCGACTTGTTAGGCCCACTAGGGCAAACCAGGGTAGTCAGGCGAGGGGTGCGCGGACTGTGGAGGGGCAAGGCCCCGGTTTGGTTACTGTGGAGGGGCTGGACCCCTGTTACTGAGAGGGCTCTGCCCTGGTTCCGTGCTGTGCTTTGGGCGCACCCGTTAACGGAAACGACTGATCGCGTGCCAGTACGGGCTAGCTACCTGTGCGTTTATCGCGCGTGCCGTAGTCACCGTTACGTCTGTCAGTGACCTTGGGGTGGTTGACTGAGGGTAGGATCACCACGGGGGACTCTCCCGGCCAGGAGAGCACCACGTGCTACTTCTACTGTTGGAAAAGACTGCAATCAAGATCGTCCCACGAGGACATTCGAGATCAAGTAAAGGATCTGAGAAGTAAATGAAATAGTGAGAAAAATTGAAAGATGTAAATAAAGGAAGTAATAGAACATAACAGCTACTGTACACTCTACTGTTGCCTTTAGTTAGTTTGCCACTCTACTCAGCGTTTTGCTGACGTGTTACACTCGTTACCTTTTTCAGGACCAGGTGTTGAGCAGCCAGGGTCGGCGGCTGCAGAGGACGCTGGGCCGAGTAGGGTCCAGTAGAGTTGCCACAGCTTTGTACCTTCTTTTGTTTCTGTTCTAGTGAGTAGTTTTGTTTCCGCTGTACCTTCTTTACCTGCAGTTTTTGTTATATGATAAATGTTGTTTTACTGTTGTGGTGGTGCCTACTGTAGTAGTTTCTTTCCTTACTGCTGTACTTTTTACTGTTAGTTATATTCATGCTGAATGTGGTTTATTTTACTATCTTTTGGTTACTTCCTCATTGGACGACTGGGTCTTGGGATTAGTCGAGTCGGTCCGGTTCTCGTGTCTCGTAGGGACTCGGGAACCGGGTCGTTACAAGAACCATTACTAATTCATTTTAGCGACAGTTTGAAAACTGTCGTTAAATCCCACTTCCATGTTCACTCACGTGTGCTCAGAAGGCGACGATAAGGGATTGTAATCGTCACTAAAAGAAAATAGCGATGAGATATACTGCGATGGTGGGTGGTGACGGTTAATATGGTTTTGGCGACGGTTCTGAACCGTCGCAAAACCTACGTACTATTGTAGTGTATAGTTGGCTATCATGAGAGATGTTGGTAGCTGATGGCTACCTATAGTTAAGCTGAACCTATATAGTTCATGGTTATAGTGATAGGTTGGAAGCTAATCATTGAAGGAGGTATTTGGATCAACAGTCTGATGGAAATACTAGGGTACCTGAGGCTCGTTGCGATTGGTACAAGGACAGAAGCCCAGCTAGTGGTCGCAAGTGGTAGAAGGTGCTAGAGTACCAAAGGGATGATTGGATAAGATCTCTTCCAAGGCTGGATTGAGAAAGGCACACCTGGAGATTTCTACTCCTAATGGGAGCATTGGTATGGTCATAGCATTTGTCCTTCCCCAACACTAAAGATTCAGAATGATCAATAACCTATCTTTTATTAATGACTCTTCTAATTGATGTTACTAACATTCTCACAAATCGAGATAGGTATGCATCACTCTAGAATCACAAGTATGGGTGGTTGCTTCTCTAATCAAGAAGAAACTTCTCATACTGTGAGGTGTCAAGAGGAGGATATGTTCATATCACCTCCCATATGGAGGGATGATTCTGAATGTTTTAACCTGTAAGGCAAGTAAGAGAACATTACTTGGTTAGTAATTAAAATAGTCTCCGTTAATCATTGGGTCTGGATATTAGTTTAAGCTTGGGTTTATACACTTATAGACCACCTGATTCTCTTGTTGGTACACTTGGTTATGTTCCTACTGAGTTGCTTAGCTCATCCCTACTTGTGACCCAATTTTAGGACAAGATTTCTTGGAGCTACACCTTCTTAATGAGAAGGTTCAAGTGGGGGTTCCTAAAGAGAGCAAGGCAGCAATTTTACAGAGCCTCGTCACATTTGGATACGGTGATGGTAGAGCCTCGACTGTGAGGGTTGCAAGTAGACCTTTCCACTGAGTATTTGTGGGAGATAATCTCAGAGTTTATCATAGCTTCCTATCAGCTTCACCATGTCATTTGTGCAGTAGGTTATACACCTAGAAGTGAATAATGGGAATGTTTATGACTCTTGGTGTTTTTGTTTATTACTTTAATTGTTTTGTAGTCCATTGTGTTAACTCCTACGTATATTACGGTAGGACATTGCCAAGACTTGTAAACTTGTTAACTATGGCTACTACATAGCAATACATCAACGATAGTATCTAGCTTTCTGTAGTTTTTATGCTTTTATTTTCTATTGATGTGTCCTGTACCATGCTTTTCATGATTACATTTTAGTTTTTACTTGATGGAATTTCAAAGGTACTAAGAAAAGGACTATGGTAGATAAGGTACAACTCAGGAGGTGGCAACAACTAACTATGGTAGAGGAGACCCATGTTCGAGCCGTGACCTTGTATTACCAAGGGGTTGGTGTTGCAGGACCACCAATTCCATCAATTTACCTACAAGGATTCTAAGTTATCAACAACAAAAAAAACAAGACTACTAATCAACTCTAAACATCTTATTAACTGGGACCTAATTTAATTATATTTGTTAACCTAATTTTCAATTCATTGAAAGGTTGTAAAGCATGATAATTATGATCTTTTATCATACAAAATTTATTGTATGAAAGTGTTCCACCCTTACCTTCTTCCAATCACGTGAAATTTATATGCATGCTCAAAGAAAGAGTAATCCCTCGACATATGAAATTTATCTTCATATCCATTCCGTGAATTTTTTTTTTGAAAGGACCCATTCCGTGAATTTTAATAATAGATCATGCAAAATTTATGTGCATGACCTAAATAGATCATGATTCTCAACCTCTTAAGGAAGTTTTTTGGATTTCTAATTTGTGATTTAATATGTTGTTAATAATACCTTATCTTCATGTCAATTAAGAATTTCTTACATATTAATTGATAGTTGATATATTGTTGATAATATTAAATTACACTTTTCATATTGTGCTACCATCAATTATATTTATTCAATTGTCTTCTTATGTAGTTTATATAATATTACGTTTGATTGTGCTATTATTTTGGATTTTGCTACTTGTTATATGCTCTACAAATTGTGTTATTCTATTGTGTTAACGTACGTTATGTTGTTCAATTTGTGCTATTTGGACTACCACCAATAGTGTTATTTAGTTTTATCATTATTTAATTATGTAATACCATACTCCATTACATTACTATTCAAATTGTACTACTTGCTTTTGTTCTATTTAGACTATGCTACTCAATTTTCATTAAGTCACTTAATTATGTTATTTTTATTTTTTTATTTACATTGTGATACTTTCACTATATTATATCAGATAAATTATTTTAATTTGACTTACTTTGTATTATTGTTGTTGCTACAAAAGTGAAGCAGCAAAATGTGAAATGGTAAGGAGAGAGATTGTGCGATGGGTTAGAAGGGTGAGGGGAAGAGTTGAAGGTGACCTCAAAGGGGAGTTCAAATACCACCACCCTCCTTTTGAAAAAAATGTTGGATCCAATATGATGCAAGTGTTTATGCTCCCACTTTCTCCTCATTCTAATGGCTTCTTTAGAATCCATTTTGGAGTGTTAAAATGCATCTAGTGTATTGATAGCACTACATTTTATGGTGATAATTCTGCCAAACGGGGTTTATCTTAAGGATAACATGTACAAATAACACATCATAAATGGGCATGAGAGCATGACATGGATCGCACATTAAGATTGCTTATTAAACAGTATTAATGGCCATTTATATAAATTCATGTCAAAGCAGACCTCTTTTTCAGATGAGCAATCAGACCGCACGGATGGATTCAGAGCGACGAACGGAGTCCAACGGACTCAAAATCGACCAAATCCGACGTCCGGAGCTCTCGCAATTGGCCCAAAAATTTCTGACCATTGATCTGATGATCAACGACCACACAACTGCCACGTGGCGGCATCCGACATGCCCCTTGTTGCTCCTCATCGCACATCACTATAAGCCGTCCGATCCTCCGATCGGACGGCTGAGAACGCATCTGACATGCCTGCACATCCGCAGCGCTCGCGCCCCTTCACCGCTCCAGAATCAGATCTCAACCGTTGGATTACCATCCAACAGTCGACACGCCGCGCACCCAACTCCTCTTCGGGACCATGCACGAGCAACAGCACAGTAGTTGACGCTCTCACCCACGCACACTCGACGCGGGGTCGAAACGCACCGCGTAGCAAATCTGAGGCAAAGGCACGCATGGATGAAATTCGACTGTCGATGCATGAGCGGACAGTCAGATAGAGGTTACGTGGCACCCGCAGATGCAGCCGTGCAGGCGCACGCTCGTGAGGTGCGATCTAAAGGCGCACTCCGCATGTGATCTCAACCGTCCGATCTTCGATCGGACGGTCCACAGCAGGGCTCAATCTGAAGGCGCACTCCGCGTGCGCTCTCGACCGTCCGATCTTCGATCGAACGGTCCTCAGTGGCCACACACGGATTGCGAAGAAGAAGAACGGTGCGAGCAACTGGACCGATGGGCAGGGGGCTACACCGACACTTTAAGCATGGGTTTAGCAATGTCCTGGACGTCGCTAAAGCCCATACTTAAATTAGAAACCCCTTCTTCCTATATAAACCCCTTCCAACTACCCATGTAAAGCATTCAATACCCTTGCAAGTGTCCCACCCTACTTCTAGCTATCCCTAGCACACTTTTGTAATTACCAAAGTCGATGAGCCACCGACGGAGCCCTCCTCCACCGCCGTGGCCACCTCTCCGCCTCCTTTCTCTTTCTCTCTCTCTCTCTCTCTCTCTCTAGCTTAGCTTTACTTCACTTGTGCTTAAGCATTTATCTAGTGTTGTAATTGTAAAACTGGAGTGCATGTTAAATGAAGATGTTTCTTGTCTAGCTATTGTCGCTCTTTCTCTTCTTGTCAAGTTTTTTCCGTATCGTGAGTTGCATGAATGCCATGACTTAAAAGAACTCTAAACCTACTCTCTCTCTCTTTCTCTCTCTCTTACTCGCTTTTCTCCCACGTTTCCCACGCAAACAAAAAAAAATCCGCCATTTCCGTGGCACTAAGTGACAGAAAAACCCGATTTTCACACCTCCCTATGTTTGACACTCGGACTCACGTCTGTTTCTTTATTTAAAACTGACACAGCGAACGCGAACTGCAATGACCCTTTTAAACAAATGGGTCCGTAGCACGTCACTACTGTGTTCAACACTTGGACTCACGTCCATTTATTTATTTAAAACCAACGTAGCAAACGCGAACTACAACGACCCTTTTAAACAAATGCGTCCGTAGCACGTCAGTGACGCGCTACAGACCCATTTGTTTAAAAGGGTCGTTGCAGTTCGCGTTCACTGCGTTGGTTCTAAATAAAGAAATGGACGTAAGTCCGAGTGTAGAACATAGGGAGACGTGAAAATCAGGTTTTCTGTCACTTAGTGTTGAAATTGCACTAAAGGGGGGTAAATAGTGAAATTATATTATATTGTAATACAAAAAATTCAATCACAAAAGGTGGCACCAGATTTTTAGGTGGAAACCCAAGATGGGTGAAAACCACCACCTAAGCCAATCCCTTGACTTAGGATTTTCGATCACAAGGTGATCAATCCACTAACCACACTACTTAAACGAGGATAGTGTACCTTAATTACAAATTCCACCTCCAATCCCTAAACGGAGGTTTCTCCCTTCAAAATGAAGAGACGGGAACCCGACAGGCCGGATACCCAAAGTACAAAAATAAGAAGTAAAACAACACCTATAGAGCACCCCAATACTTTAATTACTTTCTTATCTACTAATCATAAAAAGAACTCCCTAAGGATTTGCAGAATGGAGTGAGCCAGGAGTATGGATTTGCCCTTTGATCAGAGTGTTGGCACAGCACAAGGGCAAGATGAAGCTTATAGTAGTGAGCAAGTGATTTTTCTATTGGAATTGAATCTCAAGAGGTGTGTTTTACCTAAAAGGGGTTGTAGTCTATTTATAGGCAAGTTTGGAACCTTCAAGAACACTTGGGAGAGTTCTCCTAGCCGTTGGAGACAAATCCAAAGAGATTGGGATGAAATCCATCACAAATCAGGATAATGATGAGTCTAACAGCAATATCAGACGTCTAATTTTAGGGTCAGATGTCTTATAGGACGTCTGAAAATACTTTGGTCATCTAATACTATAGGCCATCCTGAACAGACTCCATTGGATTGAAAGAAGGACGTCTGATATTTTCACATAAGACGTCTAATTAAGTTATTGGACGTCTAATAAGGGGTGAATTTGTTCCTGTTTTGATCAGATCCAAATAGGGTTCTAGATTTAAAGAATCAAACATCGTTGTGGACGTCTGAAGGAATTACCAGACGTCTGGAAATCAAAAAAGACTTCGCTACGACTTCTGACAAAAGATCTTATGTTCGTAATGAGATACGCACAGAAATACATGGGCAACGATCCAAAGGTAGACATCTGGAAGCATGTCCAGACATCTGAAAATGTATTTTTGCCCGTTATTTGTAGAACGAAGATAGGTGCTTAGTCTAACGATTACTCTGAGGACGTCCAAGTAAAGCATCAGATGTCTGGATGAGGTTATGGACATCTGATAGAGGAGTGCTTCAACTGATGTTCACGAAGACAGAAGCTGAAGGCAGAACTATTGGAAGTTAGATGTCTGAGACACTTGGTAGATGTCTTAAAGTTGAAAATCAGATGTCTAACAATTGTTTTGGATGTCTAATAAGAGTCTTAGTGTTAGGTTTTTGTTTCTAATTTATCCTAAGTGTAGAAAGCCTAAGTTAGCTATTTATAGGTTATGTTTTGGGGGCTCTTTACAACATTTCTAGACTCAAATAAAATGAAACTTACAACCTTTGAAAGTTTACATGAAAAATCCTATAGCCTAATACTTATGCTACTTAGTTTTCATGCTTTTAATCTCCCGTTTTGAAAAACTTTATAAAACCTGCAAATATGTTATTACAGAGAGAAATAATATGCTACGCTTATTTTTTATTTCATTTTTTTCATTTTGTAAAATCATCAAAATATTATATATGAGTAGTTGAACTAATAAGTGTCACGAAAATGGTGGGTTTTTTTTGCTTGCACGAGAAAACGTGGGAGAAAAGAGAGTAAGAGAGAGAGAAAGAGAGAGAGAGAGAGTAGGGTTAGAGTTCTTTTAAGTCATGGTATCCATGCAACTCACGATACGGAAAAAAACTTCACAAAGAGAGAAAGAGCGACAATAGCTAGAAAAGAAACATCTTCATTTAACATGCACTCCAGTTTTACAATTACAACACTAGATAAATGCTTAAGCACAAGTAAAGTAAAGCTAAGCTAGAGAGAGAGAGAAAGAAAGGAGACGGCGAGGTGGCCACGGCGGTGATGGAGGGCTCTGTCGGCAGCTCGTCGACTCCAACGATTACAAAAGTGTGCTAGGGATAGCTAGGAGTATGGTGGAACACTTGCAAGGGTATTGAATGCTTTACATGGGTAGTTGGAAGGGGTTTATATAGGAAGAAGGGGTTTCTAATTTACGTATAGGCTTTAGCGACATCTAGGATGTCGCTAAACCCATGCTTAAAGTGTCAGTGTAGCCCCTGCCCATCAGTCTAACCGCGCGCATTGTTCTTCTTCTTCGCAATCTGTGTGTGATTGCTGAGGACTGTCCGATCAAAGATCGGACTGTCGAGATCGCATGCAAAGCATGCCTTCAAATCGTGCTTCCGCTCGCCTTCAGATCACGCCCTGCTGTGGCTCGTCCGATCAACGATCAGACAGTTGAAATCGCGCACGAAGCGAGCCTTTAAATCATGCCTCACAAGCGCACGCCTGCGCAACTGCATCTGCGGGCGCCACGTAGCCTCTATCCAGCCGTTCGCTCGCACATTGATGGTCGTATTTCATTCGTGCACGCCTTTGCCTCAGATTTGCTATGCGTGAACACTAGGATGAGCACATTAGGGTTTTAGAGCCTCATCACGTTAAAGGAAATCCACTCCACTGGTTGTGTGCAAAACTTGGCACACCCACTTGAAACTTGCCTGAAAACATTAAGACACGTCAACCCTAAAAGACACGAAAGTAATGACAAACATTAAAAGATACCACATCTTAATTCCTTGCTTGAAGAAAATGTCTTGTTAGGAGCACACACACTTGAATTGGAGAACTAAGAGGCACCAGCCCAATCAACGCCTCATCACATAACCCGAGCACAAGCACTGTCCTAACCCCATTAAAATAAAGTAGACGTGCCCTAGGTAGGACTGGTTCAAGTCTCAAGAGGTGTGGTTTTGTTTGTTGGGCACTTGGCCTTCATTTCCTTAGTAGAATTCGGTAACTAGGCTGCGGGGAAGTGTCAAACGACCACGGTTGTGGGGTCTATGGAACCGATGGTGCAAGCCAAAGGAAGAACCTTCCCCACAATCCCCTCGTAATCAACTTGGCCAGATTAGCTTTGGGAAGGGCGGCCCATGCTTACAAACTTGATCGTTTGGAGATTTCTAGGTCCCCTAGGCAACCACCACCACCTTTGCAGGACCCACAAGGGCAACCACCACTTGATCCACCACCATTCTAGGGCCAACCTAGGCCCCTCTGCAACTTCTACAATCCTTCTGCAATTCGGATCGAACCGCACCTTATGGTCCTCGAGGGGGGAGATGATTTTAAGTTAAAACCAAACGTCCTGAGCCTGATTCAAAGCCACTTCCATGGGAGCTCAAATGAGGACCCCTTCCAACACCTAGAGGACCTTAACCGGGTCACCTGAACTATAAAACCCATGAACATTAGCCTAGACATTATTTTGATCAAGATGTTCCCCTTCTCACTGAGAGACAAAGTGTCTCACTGGCTTAGGACTTTAGGAAGACCTATCTCCACCTGGGAAGAACTGAGGCATGCATTTCTAAAGAAATTCTTCCCCATAGGCAAGACCAATGCCCTCAGAAGAGCCATTACCATCTTTACACTCCAGGGCGGGAAACAATTCCATGAGGCGTAGGAGAGATTTAATGAACTATTGAGGAAATTCCCATACCACAAAGTACCGAGGTGACAATTGGCCCAGATCTACCACGGTCTGGACAGCAACCTTCGAAACTTCGTCGATGCCTCATGCGGGGGAAACTTCCTAAACAAAGACGAGGAGAGCGCATTTGAGCTCTTTGAATCTATGAGTGAAAATTCATTCAACAATGCCTCCATGACCCAATTTAGTCAATCCAATCAACCCCGTGGTGGGATCTATCAGGTACAAGCGAATTATGGAACGGTTAACATGGATATCATTGCTAAGAAATTGGATCGAGTGGAATTGGTAGATAAGAAAATAGATGAACTGCTGAACCAAACTAGGAACCCGCTACAGACTCTCTCCCTAGCAAAGGGAGCTCACAACGTAGACCTGGTCCAGCCACTAAGCCAGATGCACCTAGAGCAAACCCTGACCATGTTCCAAGGAGGGACCTTTGCTCCCTCAACCCCTGATTATTCTCTTCCCTCCCCCTTGACACCTTCTATCTTTGAAGATGTCAGGCTATCCAAGGTTATTCCAAACCTAACCCCTTCTCCAACACCTACAACGTCGGCTGGCGTAATCACCCAAACTTTGCTTGGACAAACCAGAAATCGCCTCAATTTCAGAACCAGCCCATGCCAAACCAACAGCCAAACACGCCCTCCTATCAGCAAGGTCCACCAATTAGACCCCCCTATAATCCGAATAGGGCGGCCCCTCCCCCACAGAACCAAATGGACACCCTGATAAAGATGATGGCTGACATGAACCAAAAACACTAGGAGGAGATGGCCTTAGTGAAGGGATAGTTAAGCAAGCTATTAGATTGTAAACAGCAAGGATCCCTTCCTTCTCAACCACAGCCGAACCTGCAAAACGTAATTAACAGAGGCCCCAATTCGCAAGGGTTCCAAGGCAATCCCGAGCAGGCCCACATGGTCTAGCGAGCCCCACAAACACCCCCTGGGTTCGGTGCTTCTTCTTCCTCTTCTTCTCAAGGATCAACCCATGGTCCCAATACCTCTACGAATGTGGTGACCTTGAGAAGCGGCACCCAGACCCAGGATCCCAAGTGGCAGACCCATCCCGTGACTTCACCCCTTGAGATACCTGACTCTGAAGAGGCGCAGGAAAAACCCAAGGACCCGAAAACAGACCCTATTCACGTTCAGACACCATATCCCGAGGCCTTGGAGAAGATAAAGAAAAAGAAAATTATTGTGAAGAATGAGGAGCTTCTGGAGATTTTTAAGCAGGTTCATATTAATATCCTGCTCCTCAAGGCAGTCAAGCACATTCTAGCTTACGCCAAGTTTCTAAAGGATGCTTGTACGCCAAAGCGTAAGCCACGACCCCAAGCACCTAGGAAGGTTGTGCTCTCAAAGCAAGCGAGTTCCATAATATCGAGCAACCTTCCGCTCAAACGAACTGACCCAGGAGCACCCCTAATATCCTGCAATATCGGGGACATGATGATGAGAACCTCATCATGAGCCATAACTAGCTCATTTTGACTTAATACAAAGGATAAAAGCTCCTACATATCTCAAGGAAAGGCTTAACTCAGAGAATTCTGAGTTTGAGAAGAAAACAAGTCATAAGGGGTAAAAGTGCAATTTTACCAGTATAATCTGCATACAGGATAATTCAAGGCCCAAACATAGGTCAAAGCAGCTTAATAAGAATAAAAGTGGGATGAGATGATCTAGCAAGGACTACAGCACTTCCAAGAAACCAAATGATAATCTGTAACCCTAAAACAACCCACTTCAATTCACAAGGTTCGAGGCAAAGTAAAAATAGAATAAACCCTCTAAAATTCATAGAAAAATAATCTCTAGGGTTTAGAATCTTCAATTTGGCCTTTAGAACCCATTTTGACCTACATTGAGAACCATGCCCAATTAATAACTTAATTTGGGTTTTTGCGCAAATTGACCGGTCAAACAAGGTTTAATATGAAAATGAAATTCACCATCAGATTCCTTAGGTCCTAATTAGTCATGTATAAAAACTTGAGCCTAAGAAGAAACCTCCTTGACCGACTTTACACTTTGGTCCTCATATATTTACTCTTTGGCCCTCAACTTTTGAACCCTCGCATTTTGGCCCCTAACTCTCCTTCGTTCTTTGCAATCAGGTCCCTCCTGCAAAACCTGCCAGCACCATGCTCCGGCGACCTTGCGCGGAGCATGGCACCGCGCAGGGTGAGGTGGGGGACCTGGCAAGTAAACCGGGGGTGCCCTGCGTCGTCAGCCGTCGCAGGGACACCCCCCTGGTCGTTGTAGCCCACCATACCGGCCGTGCGAACGCACGGACGGTATGGGTTCTTGTTTCCGACCATCCTCCGGCGAGGGAGACACGTCGTCTCCCTCCGCCTTCCTCCCTGTTTGATCTCTATAAATACCCCCCGTTGCTCCACCGACCAGGGCAGCCTGGATCTGACGGAGAAAATCCCCAACTTTCTTCTCTTCTTCCTCCGGCAGATGCTCACCAGCTCCGACGGTTTCCTCCCCCTCCACCTCTTCGCTCTGCCGCAATACCAGCAGCAGAGACTTCCTCCATTGTTCTTCCTGCGCCACGCCGCACCCAGCTGGCGCCTCTCCGGCTCTCTGCTCGCCGCCGCCCCTTTCCCTGAGCATCGTCTTCTCCGGCGACAGTCGATACGACTGTCGCCCTGTTCCCCCCCTTCGTCCCTGCAAGTAAGCTAGAGCTACTCCCCTTCTCCTCCTCTTTCTTTCCCCGCTTTCAATTTATTCAATTAAGCCATCTACCGACCCTGACCACCTTCACCCCCTTCGCCTCCGACCACCCTCCGGCGAGCCGCTCCCATCACCTCAGCAACCCACACGGCTCGCCGACCCTCACCGAACCTCCGCCCCATCACACTGAGCACCCCCCACCCCTCCACTGCCACTCCACACCTCCGTAACACTCCCCCGAACAAACCCATTCCTCCGGTTGCAGTCCGACCCAGGGCTGCCGCCAGACACCTCCTTGCGGCTTGCCGCGCAGCTCCTCACCTTCGCCGTGCCACGGCGAAGGTTCCCCAGTGGTTTGATCAGGCCGCGAGGCCATATTCGTGTCCGACAGGTTTTGAGGTTCGACCGCCATTAACGCACATTGAAGCAGCTTCTCCCGCGCTCCAGGCTTGAGGACTCCAGGTCTCCAGCTGCTGCGGAGTACGGGGAGTCTTGCGAAGGCAGCCAGCCAGCAACCTATGCAAATAGAAGCCGCAGCTGCAGAAGCCAGGCCGCGGTCTCCCAGCAGGCGCACGCGAGGAACGGTCTGCGTTTAGTCCCACATCGGTAAGCCTCACACCCGTTCCACTGTTTAAATTGATTTCGTGCACTAGCCTTATTGCCTCAGTACACGGGGTGAGGTCCCCTTACACCCGCCCGGTTACCCGGTCTCGTCCGCGCTCACGCCCCGCGGACCGGACCCGACCCGACTTAGACTGACCTGCACTCCTCGCCCACCACGCACGCCGGTGGGCCTGGACCCGGGCGTGACCCGAACCCGATTACCCGGTAGCTCTGGGAGAGCTTTCCCAAGAGTGGTTTCAGAGAGAAAGAGAGACGCAGGGGAGGGGGGTAGAGTAGGTTTTGCCTCTGACGAAAAAACTTTGAAGTGTGCAGGCACAGGCGAAGAAGAAAACCCGCGGAAGAAGAAGGAGCTGCACTGTAGCAATTGCATATTTAAGTCGTCTAAGCACCGGGTCAGACGACGGAAGGTCAGCAGCCAGAGCAGGAAAGAAGGCAGGCTGAAGAAGAAAGAAGAGCAACGGCCAAAGCAGAAGAAGAAGAAAGGAAGACTTAGTAGCTGAAGGCAGAAGCTCTGCAGCCATAAAGAAGAAAAGGGAAAAGAGAAAGGGTCACCACAATTGCAGAAAAAGAAGAAGAGAGGCCAAGACAGAAACCAAGGAAGAAGAAGAAGAGCATCACCATTGCAGAAGAAGAACATCACCTCTGCAGAACAAAGAGAAAGAAGGAGATCTAAAGAAAGAGAGAAAGAAGAGCATCCCCTCTGCAGAACAAAGAGAAAACAACAAATTCTCTCCCTCTCTCTTTCTTTTTGTAAAAGAAACATGTATATCTCTAGAATACAACTTGCTCCCTGAGTTCGACCTCGGGAACTCTTTTATTTTTCGAGTAAAAAAATTATATTTGAAGTGTTGGTAATAACCGGCTTTACTACAACGTTATAACAAACTAAAACCCAGTTGAAACTAGCAAACTCCACATGACATTTGATAGAGTGCTCCTAGACTTAGGTGATTCAATCAATCAGATTCCGACGACCCTGTATCATCAATTTGGATTTGGAGAGTTGACGCCCACACCTGTTACCATCCAGTTGGTTGATAGATCTATGAAAACCCCGAAGGGGGTTGTCGAGGACGTGATTGTTCGAGTCAAGGACTTCTATTTTCTGGTCGACTTCTTGGTGCTCGACATGGAATCCCCTGAATAGCTACAGAACACACCCATCATCCTAGGAAGACCTTTCTTAGCTACGGCTAAGGCAAACATCGATTGTGACATGGGATGCATGGAAAATCCCTTCGGAGATAGAAAGATGCAGTTGGACATCTTCAGGGTGACCAAGTCTTTCGATTGCGACTAGATTGAGAAACAAGATCCCGTGGAGCCTCTAGTTGAGGAATGTCTCACACTTAGTTCTGTATCAGACCATCAGACCCAACCCTGGGACGACTGTTCTGACCCATCCCCATCTGTGCATGCTAACCTCTATAGAGCTGACTACCATAAGCAGCCACCGTTCGAGGAGATTGATGTTGATCAACTCCCACCTTTCCCCTTTCCATCGAATGTTGTTCCACCCACACCCGAGCTGAAGCCACTACCCGAGAACCTCAAATATGTCTTCCTTGGACCTGACCAGACCTTCCCAGTAATTATCAATGCCCACATATCCAAGGATCAGGAACTCAGGTTGACCGCGACCCTATTAGAACATCAAGCGGCCATTGGCTGGACTACTCAGGCTTGATAGAAATTAGCCCCACCTATTGCACCCACAAGATTTATCTGGAAGATGGGGATCGACCTTCCCGTCAGTTGCAGAGACGATTGAACCCAAATATGCGAGAGGTCGTTAAGAAGGAAATTATCAAATGGCTGGATGCTAACATCATCTACCCCATCTCCGATAACCCCTCGGTGAGCCCCACTCAAGTGGTTCCCAAGAAAGCTGGGCTCACCGTTGTCACCAAAGAGTGTGGCAAATCCATCCCCACCCGCACCACCACTGCATGGTGGGTGTGCATTGATTATAGGAAGCTCAATGATGCGACCAAGAAAGATCATTTCCCCCTGCCATTTATTGACCAGATTCTTGAGCGATTGGCAGGACAGAAATATTTTTGCTTCCTGGATGGATATTCAAGATACAACCAAGTCGCAATTGCTCCTGAAGATCAAGAGAAGACCACATTCACTTACCCGTATGGCACGTTCACATTCCATCGTATGCCATTCGGGTTATGCAACGCACCCACTACCTTTCAGCGTTGTATGCTAGCTGTCGAATATGGCCCATCTTAAGAATAAAAGTCTCAACATAAGAAGAATAGGAGCACTGCATGCATCATGTACCAAGATTGCTTATAAAATTGTATTAATGGCCATTTGTGTAAGCACTTGTCAAAGTAGGCTTCAGATGAGCAATCGAACCGCACGAATGGATTCAGAACGACGAACGGAATCTAACGGACTTGATGAGAACCTCATCATGAACCCTAACTAGCACAATCTAACCTAGATATGCAAGAAAAAGCTCCTACAAAGCTCAAAGAAAGGCTTAACTCAGAGAATTCTGAGTTCAAGAAGAAAACAAGTCATAAGGGGTAAAAAATGCATTTTCACCAACATAATTTGCAAACACGGTAATTAAGGGTCCAAACACATGTAAAACTAACCTAATAACAAGGAAAGTGGGATGATCTGATCCAACGAGGGTTGCAACAACTTCAAGAAATTAAAAGATATTCTGTAACCCTAAAACAAACCCACTTCAATACACGAGGTTCGAGGTAGGGTAAAAATCAACTAAACCCTCTAAAATTCATATAAAAATAATCTCTAGGGTTTAGAACCTTCAATTTGGCCTTAGAAACCCATTTTGACCAACATTGAGAACCATGCCCAATTAATGATTTAATTTGAGTTTTTACGTAAATTTGCCAGTCAAACATGGTCTAACCTAGAAACAAAATTCACCATTAAAATCCTTAAGTTCAAAATAGTCATGCATAAAAGCTTGAGCCTAAAGAGAGACCTCCTTGACCGACTTTGCAATTTGGTCCTCTTCATTTACTTTTTGACCCTTAACTTTCAAAATCCTTGCATTTTGTCCCCCAAATTTCTCATCATTCTTTGCAGAACGGTCCCTCCTGCAAAACTCTGCGCAGCACCATGCTCCGGCGACTGCGCGGAGCATGGCACCGCGCAGGGAGAGGGGATCGTCCTGCAAAATGTACGCGAAGTTCCCTGCGACGTCTTCTGTCGTAGGGACTCGACCATGCTACCTGACGACCCCCACACCTTCCGTGCGAATGCGCGGAAGGTACGGGTCTCGTCACCGACCACACTCTTGCGAGGCGCGCACATCGCCAGCCTGTGCCTCCCTCTTCGCCACCCCCTTTATAAGAACCAACACCCCATGCCGGTTCTTGTAGACTTGTCTTGGCGGAGAAACTCTCAAACATTCCTCTCTTCCCTCTCTGGTAGGAAACTCACAAGCTCTGGTGACCACTCCTCCTCCTTCTCGTCGCTCTACTGCCATACCTGCAGCAGAGCCAGCTTCGTCTCATCTTCCCGCGTCGCGCCGCACCAAGCTCTCGCCTCCCTGCCCACTTCCTCGTCGCCGCTCCCTCCCTCTGGGTATTTCTTCTCCAGCGACAGTCGATACGACTGCCCGCCTCTCCGGCCCCCCTCGTCCCTGCAGGTAGGTTACATTTACTCCCCTTATTCCCCTCTTTCCTTTTCCCACTCTATTCCACTTGATTGCCCCACGACCACGCCTGTCCACCATCACCTTCCTCGCCTCCGGCCACTCTCCGACGAGTTGCCCCTGTCGATCCGCAGCTCCACACAACTCGCCGACCGTCCCACAAGCTCCGCCTCATCACACTGAACGCCCTCCGCCGCTCCACAGTCCCTCCACACTCACTCAACACACCACCGAACACACCCACTTTTCCGGCCACAGGACGACCTAGGCACGCACGCCTAGGCCACCCTGCGGCCTGCTGCATAGCTCAGCACCTTCGCCATGCCACAACGAAGGTTCCCCAGTGGTTTGATTAGGCCGAGAGGCCCTTTTAGTACTTGACAGGTCTGCTGCCCCGGCCGCCATTGTCGACGATTCGAGAAGCTCCCAAGCGAGCTCCAGGCTTCAGAGCTCCAGGCTTCCAGCTGCTGCGGATTGGGGAGACTCCTGCGAAGGCAGCCAGCCAGCAATCGAAGGGAATCGAGGCTGCAGCTGAGGAGATTGCGAGGAGGTCTTCCTGCGGGCACGTGCGAGGAGAAGCAACCAATTAGTCCCACATCGTGAGTTCACGAAGCGCCGCACTGGTTTAAATTGATTTTGTGCATACAGCTAATCGCCTCCGAATCCACTGGGGTGAGGTCCCTCGCCCATCACACCCACCTCGTCCGCGGATTCACCTCGCGGACCTGGACGGATCCAACCTGACACCACGGAGCACACCTCGCGCACCATATCACGCCGGTGCACCTGGTCCCGGGTACGCAACCCGACCCGTTAACCCGGCTCTGGGAGAGCTTCCTGTGAGCGGTTTGCAAAGGGAGAAATACGTGCGGGTAGAGGGAAGGGTTAGGTTTTACTGTGCCTTGTGTGCAGGAAGGAGAAGGAAGAAGCTCTGAAGAGAGGCTGAGCAGAGGAAAAGGCAAGGCAGAGAAGAAGCAGAAGAAGAGAGGCCGTGCAGAAGAAAAGGGAAGGAAGGAAAAAGAGAACTCAGAAGAAGAAGGCTCACCAAAGAAGAAAGAAGAAGAAGAAGCAGCGAAGGAAGAAAGGAAGGAAAAGAGGAGAAGCATTGTAGCAGACTACAGTTAAGTCGTCTGATTGCTGTATCAGACGACGGATGAGCAGCCTTCAGAGGAGATAAAGCAGAGAAGAAGGAAAGAAGAAGGCTCTGTTGGTGCTAGAGCACCACGATCATTTGTTTTGATGATAACAAAACACGTGTTATTTAACATTTGCAATTTGAGTCCTAGATTTCAGGTCAATTGCAAATGTGGACGTGTTTAGATGGAGTTCGAGCTCGCATCCAGGACGGATTGGAGGAGCTTGACGGAATACAGAGGAGGTTCGCGTGGAGCAACAGATTGAAGATAGAGATCAAGAAGAATAGCTTTAGTGCTTCTATTTTTCTGTCTTTTATTCTAAGTTTGTATTAAGGGGCCTTGACCCCGTACTTAATACTTTTGGGAACAAATAGCTAGTCCATGCTTAAATATTTCTATTCCTAATCAATTTTCCTTAATGCCTTGTCATCTTTTAAATATGCAATTTTACTCATGCACTCTACTTTGTAGATATCACTCTTGTAGTTTGGATTTCAACTCCCTTTAACAACCCTTCATGATGATATTCAAAAAGGGGGAGAAGAATGCAGGTAAGAACTTAAGGAATAATATAAAAACTTCCTAAATAGATAAAGACTACCAAGTACAACCTTTAGGGGGAGGAAATAGGAACCTACAGCTATATTTTGAAAATCATCAAAAAGGGGGAGATTGTTAGTTCAACCACTCGATATAATATTTTGATGATTTTACAAAATGAAGAAAATGAAATAAAAAATAAAGCGTAGCATATTATTTTCTCTCTGTAATAACATATTTGCAGGATTTCAAAAAGCTTTCCAAGACGGGAGATTAAAAGCGTAAAGACGAGTAGCATAAGTATTAGGTCTTAGGATTTTTCATGTAAACTTTCAAAGGTTGTAATTTTTATTTTATTTGAGTCTAGAAATATTGTAAAGAGCCCCCGAACAAAACCTATAAATAGCTAACTTAGGCTCTCTACACTTAGGATAAATTAGAAACAAAAATCCAACACTTACTTTTATCAGACGTCCAGGACAAATGCCAGACGTCTGATTTTCCACTTTAAGACGTCTGACATGTGTATCAGACGTCTAATTTCAAAGATTTCTGCTTTGTTATCTCCACATAGACATCAGTCGAAGGACTTCACTTTCAGACGACGATAACCTTTCACATACGTCTGATTCTTTACCCAGACTTCCTCATACTAACCGTTAGAGCATGTGTAGGAAAAAGAATTTCCAAACGTCTGGAAACACTTACAGACGTCTGCCTTTGAACCGTTAGCCATGATTTTCTGTGCGTATCTCTCTA
Source organism: Thalassia testudinum (assembly GCA_037157565.1). Taxonomy (NCBI): domain Eukaryota; kingdom Viridiplantae; phylum Streptophyta; class Magnoliopsida; order Alismatales; family Hydrocharitaceae; genus Thalassia; species Thalassia testudinum. Next base: position 95,926,569 of record JAZHRO010000039.1, on the reverse strand, counting down.
CGGCCACATAATCTTTTGGCAGAAGGAGGAAGGAAGAGTATTTAGGTTTACAGACGTCTGTTAATATTATCAGACGTCCATAACGACATCCGATCCTCTAAACCTAGAACCATGTTTGGATCTGATGATAACAGGAACGAATGCATCATTCATTAGACGTCCAATGAAATAATCAGACGTCTTATGAGATAATATCAGACGTCCTTCTTTTAATCCAATAGAGTCAGTTAAGGATGTCCTGCAATATTAGACGACCATAGGAAAAATCAGACGTCCTATAAGACGTCTGATACTATAATTAGACGTCTGATGTTGCTGTCAGACTCATCATTACCCTGATTTTGTGTGGATTTCGTCCTAAACTCTTGGGATTTGTTTCCAACGGCTAGAAGAGCTCTCCCAAGTGTTCTTGAAGGTTCCAAACTTGCCTATAAATAGACTACAACTCCTCTTAGGCAAGACACACCTCTTGAGATACAATTCCATTAGAAAAATCTCTTGCTCACTACTCTAAGCTCCATCTTGCCCTTGTGCTGTGCTAATACTCTGATCAAAGGGCAAATCCATACTCTCGGCTCGCTCCGTTCTGCAAATCATCAGGGAGTTCTTTTCATGCTTAGTAGATAAGAAAGCAACTAAATTATTGGGGTGCTCTATAGGTGTTATTTTTACTTCTTAATTTCTGTATTTTGGGTATCCGGCCTGTCGGGTCCCCGTCTCTTCATTTTGAAGAGAGAAACCTCCGTTTAGGGATCGGAGGTGGGAATTGTAATTGAGGTACACTACCCTTGTTTAAATAGTGTGGTTAGTGGATTGATCACCTTGTGATCGAAAATCCTAAGTCAAGAGATTGGCTTAGGTGGTGGTTTTCACCCATCTTGGGTTTCCACCTAGAAATAATTGAGTATATTGTGTGATTGAATTTGTTGTATTACAATACTCTATAATTTCACTATTCACCCCCCCTCTAGTGCAATTTCATTTAGTTGTCAATTTTTAAGGGGGAGATGCAAGTTAGCTAAATTTCCTTTAGTAAGGGGGAGAAAAATAATAGCTATCTTGTTGTTACAAAAAGGGGAGAATATTACCTTTGTTAAAATAAATTCATAGAAGAGCATGTTTTAAGGGGGAGTTATAGGAAATTTAAAATCAATCAAACCTTTTTGATAATGTCAAAAAGGGGAGGATTTTTTGCATTATTATTTACGGTTTTGTCATCATCAAAAAGGGGGAGATTGTTGGTGCTAGAGCACCACGATCATTTGTTTTGATGATAACAAAACACGTGTTATTTAACATTTGCAATTTGAGTCCTAGATTTCAGGTCAATTGCAAATGTGGACATGTTTAGACGGAGTTCGAGCTCGCATCCAGGACAGATTGGAGGAGCTTGACGGAATACAGAGGAGGTTCGCGTGGAGCGACAGATTGAAGATAGAAGACAAGAAGAATATGATAGATTCTTTTTAATCCTTTCTTGTATCTCTTGTCTTTATTTTCTTGCTCTTATTTTCCTTAGAATATTATGTTAAAGAGCCTCAAAGTACCCTAACAGTAGTCCTAGGAACACCGGCACAACCCTAGGATACTTAGGTTTTCTGTAGAATACTTAGAAAACCAATATAGGGTTCAAACAGCACTTCCAGACGTCTAATTCCAAAATCAGACGTCTGATAAAGTATTTTAAGACGTCTGACTGTTGTTTCAGACGTCTGATAACTGTTAGGCTGGACATAGTTAGTTCTGTCTGATGAAATCAGACATCCAGACCTTAGACCAGACGTCTTAGAAGACATCTGATGTATTTGCCAGACGTCCAATTAGTGGACCATTGGCTGGCTTAGCAGACACTCAAGAATATGACCGTTAGAGCCTTATCAGACGTCCTTAGGCCTTTCCAGACGTCTGATAATTGACCGTTTTGCCTCGGCTGACCCAAAATCTCTTCTCAGAGATTTTCTAGCCGTTGCAACGTTTGGAAATCAATTCCCACAGTAAAAGTAGGTTTTCAGACGTCCAGACATAGTGCCAGACGTCCTACATGTCGTCTGATGGACTTGCACAAAAACCCTGTTTAGATCTGATTCAAGTCAGGAGGAAACCCACATAGAATCAGACGTCTGACCTTGAGATCAGACGTCTTAAAGTGGCCTTATAGACGTCTGATGCCATAGTTAGACGTCTGATAACCCTGTCAAGTGTAATCATTATCCTGATTTCGGCCTGATTCTCTTGGGCTTTGTTCCCAACGGCTATAGAACCTTTCTTAAGCCTTCCAAAGCCTTCCTAAGGCCTCTATAAATAGAGGGGAGCCTTTACACACCAATACACACCAAGAGAAACACAAGACACACACTTGGATACACTTAGCTACATACTTTCCACTCTTTTGTGTCCAGAAAAGATTTTGCTCTCTAAGCTCAATTTCCATCACCTTGAGAGCATCAAGCCTTCGCGCACCCGCTCTCCCGCCGTTGTTCACAAGAGCTACATTGCGCCGTTGCATGGCTCACGCACCCGCGTCATCGTCGACGCACTCCTTGCAAAGGGGAGTTTCCTAATTCCTATAGAAGCTTAGGTTTATTACTTTGTTGGCTCTATAGGACCTGTTGTTTTATTTTATCTTTGTCTTTTGGTTGGGTATTCGCTTTGCGAATTCCCGTCTCCTTCGTGGGACAAAATCCTTCTCGTGGAGAGAAGGGGTTGAGGAACGCCACCCTCGTACTTGTAGCGTAGTTGTACTGAGGTTGAATCACCCTCATTTTAAAGTGATTCGGTTAGTGGATTTGATCAACTAGGTTGATCGGAAAATCCTAACTCGAGAGGGTTAGGTGGTGGTTTTCACCCGGTTTGGGTTTCCACCTTAAAATCTTTGTGTACTTGTGCGATTGTTTGTTTATTCTGTGATATTATTTTATTTCCGCATTTTATTACGTCACCCCCTCCTAGTAGGGAAATTACAGGCTCTGCAGCTGAAGAAAAGAGAAGGAAGAAGAGAAGACTCTGCAGGTGAAGAGCAGAAGAAGAAGACAAGCAGCTAGGAAGAAAAAGAAAGAAGAAGACTTGGCGGCCAGAAAGAAAGAGATAAAGGCAAAGGAAGGAAAGAGAAAGAAGAGAAGAAGAAGACAGGAAGAGCAGAAGAAGAAAGAAGAGGGAAGAAGACAGGATCAGAGACAAAGCACAAAGAGAAGAAGAAGCCAAGACAAAAATCTATCTCTCTCTCTCTTATTTTTGTAATTCAATAGAGAAACTTTGTACTTCTAGAATTCCAGTAGCTCCCTGAGTTCGACCTCGGGAAAACAATTTCCGAGTAAAAAAATTTTATTGTAATGACAACCGTAGCTGTCTTGTCTTATACTATAACGACTGTACCATAATAAACATAAAGATGCAAAAACAGCCAAAGCGGTTGCCATTACCATTTTGGCGCTGTTGCCGCGGAGCAACGGCTATTCTAGAAGCTATAAAATTCTCTATTTAAGAGTTTCTAATAACCTCTTCTCTCTTGTGTGCAGGTACAGAAAAAAAAAATTAAGACGCAGCCACTCCAAGGACAGGTAACTTCTATCCTCTCACTATTAACCCCTAGATCTTAAAGAGGAAAAAAAAGAAAAGAATAAACAATATAGGTATAACCTGTCTTTCATACGTAGTAAACAGCTGCATATTTTCAAACTACTATTCCTCCACACACTGATAAGGGTATTTAAGGGCTAACACCTTCTTGCCTGAGCCCTAATTACCCAACAAGGAGTTAACTGGACCAAGTAGAGCCAATATAGGATTTAACATTAGGGTTTCAGAGACACACCCCTTAATCAAGAATTTAGAAAATCCAAAAGAAGTGTGCCTAAGCCATTGATTGAAAATACCTATTCAGAGAAACCCTAAGAAATTGGCTCTCTAAAAACACTTGAACCCTAAAAGACAAGACCTAATAAGTTCTCAAAGGAATCAATAGGTAAAGTTGATCCCTTAGAATCAACCAACACTCAAATTAGGTCACTTTTTCACTCAAAATACCTAAAAGTTCAAGTGGAACCTTAAGCACCTTGATCTTAAAGTAAAAAAGGTAGACTTAAGAGGTCAAGGTCCCCATTCTAGTCTACCTGGAACCGCAGTGACAAGAGAGATCGAGTGGGGGAAACCCTATAACTCGTGGGGACGCTCTACCATGTAGGGGTCTTCGCGGGACTCACCCTCTCTGGCTGCCAAGGTAATTCTCAGGTGGCCGATCTTTTGATCAAGGGGTCCATCTGCCCCGCACCTCTATAGTCACCCAACATTTTGGGTGTCTTGATTGGGTCCAGCACCTGCTAAACTCATCTTCTCCTTCAGTGTATGTTTGGTAGGAGGTCCTTGAAACCTCCTTTAGAAATTCACTCTCCCCGAGGCCGAGCCTCGGTGCCCTAGTTTGTGCAACCAATCATTCACACAGCCCTTTTCCTCTGATTCTTAACCAAGTCCCCCTTCTTCCATCTTGGTACAACTTGAGTCTACATCGAACTTTTGATTCTATATCTTGATTCCACCACCTGATTCAAAGATGCAGCCACACCATTTAAGACTACCATTCAAAAAACCTAAATATCAGAGATCCATGAAAGATAAGATGATTGAGGATGCCCTTGAATTCTATGAAATTAAATGTAAACCCTCAACACCGATAGAAAACATTCAGGTTGACGTCCCAACAACCACAGCTTTCATCATAAACTGTGCCCAAATTCTGTTGACAGAAATTACAAAAGGATCAACCCGAGACATACTCATGACAGGATACATTGAGATAGAAAAATTACACCAATCTGAATACCTTCAATGCTTGACAAATCCTGTACTTTGGAAACAACACCAAGATGCCCTTGTAAAACGAGTAGAAATGATGAGATCACTAGAACAAATTATCAACCAGAAATACCCGTATATACCAGAAATAGAGGATGAACCATCTTGAAACAGCATTAAGGATCAATCCAGTTTCCCAGATCTCGGAACTGAGGCACAAAGTGGTTGTAGATCCCCAAGCCAGATAGAAGACAACATTGAGTTAGGTTGGGAAGTTGCAGGGAAATACAATGATGAGTCAAACTTAGACCATGAATTGCCAAGCTTAGAATTCCAAAACTCCTGCAATAATGAGGTCAGAACTGAACCTCTTAAGGGTATAAATTCCGCCGCTTATTTTGATAAGGTGACCTTCAAAGGTTATTCGGATGTAGGTTCTAGTAATTCTACCCACATCCTAAGCCTAGAACCTAGATCTGAGACTTATTGGGAAGATTATGAGACCCCACATGGTAAAGATCAAATTTTTACAGAATATGATTCCGGGCCTCTATTCAATGAATATCCCTCGCCAACATCCTCAGGAAATCTGATCGATTTTTCAAAAGACATGCCAATTTCCAATACAAAAACTGAGGAGTTGGATGAGCAGGGTTTCAATTGGGTCTATCCTACCAGCTTGGAACTTGAGCCTAGACAGAATACCTTTTTAAGCCCAGAATTGACATATAGGCTAAACCCCAGTCAGGCTGCTAATTCCACATCTAATGATTTATGCTGCGGTGGAATTCATGATCATGAATCTCATTTTCGCAAACTCTCCGACAACTTCGGATCTGACTATAATTGCGGAGAGACTCTCCTTCCTGAACACACCAAGCCCATCTATGACTTCAATTCACATGACTCATTCTCTGACTTCGATTCTGAGGTCCTGGTTCCCAAGATCACTGATAACACTGAATCATTCCTTTTCAATCCTCAGGAACCAAAAACAGAAAATGCCAAGAGTGATTACAACCAAGAATTCAAATTTTTTCTCGAATCAGATTTCCTTCATCCTACAGACACTCTTCAGGCATTTAATAGTTACCCAGAGGACTCTCTACAGAAAACCACCTGTCATTCGTTTCTAGAAGAGCCCTCATACACAGTTACCACCTCGTTCGCACACACAGAACTGATCAAAACCTCTTCCCAACCCCAACCCGCAACCGGACTCAATTTCTATTCAGATTCACCTCTCACCGGGCCGATTGCATTTCCACATCGGGTTTGGAACACTGATCAGACTACATACCATGCTCCATCATTCTCTGATCACCCCTGTAGGGTTCCCGCGTCAATCACTCATTATTCTACGGATCTCTATTCTGACCAGGCTGATTCCACTCAGCCAAACCCTGTATTCACACTTCCACATCCATCTGAGCCACATTGCATATGGTGGGTTCCACACCTTTTGATCTACATCTATCAACCCACCAGATTGATTGGGTTTGGGCCGCATCATCAGCCTGTTGATCTTAACAAGCACCTGGTTGGACCAACCAGGCTCTTAATCAAGGTGCTTGTTATATTAAACTCTGCTGATTTGATCATCCTCTCTCCATCTCATTTCCCACTTGGCTGAAGGCATCAAATTTAATGCTCAACAGGAGGCAGCCCGTCATTCTCTTTGAAAACATAAACCTTTTTTTTTACACCTTTATGCACTTAAGGTTCACCCTTTAAGACAGCCGACTCCACCTCAGATGCTTGCATCTGAGATTAGAAATCGTTCGCAATAGCCACCCCGGCCCATTCACTCATCAAAACATTTGTCCTAAGGAATGAACTAAGTTGAATAAAAACCCCTTAAGTCACAATGAGGACATTGCAAATCTTAGGCATGGGAGGGTATGAAAGTGCAAAACTTGCAAGAAAAGGTTTTAAACAAAAAAAAATTCACATATGCCAAAAACACCATAAAAATTAAAAAAAAAATTCGAAAAAGAATAATAGAATAAGCGGAGAAAGAAAATTTTGTGGGAGAAGGAAATGAAACAAAATGAAAAAGGAGCACAAAAATGAGAGAAAAGTGATAGTCATTAGTAAGAAACTAAGGAATTACTTAAGTTCTAGACCTCATTTAAGAAAAGAACTGAAAAGTGCACAGTGAGATTAGTAAGAATGCAAACTTTAGGCATTCTTGGATAGATTCTTAGTACCTATTAAGATCTAGACATTCCTCAAGAGGTTGAGGAAAAATGAAAAGCTTAAGTATTAGGTCCAAGGCTTAGGGAGTATTTAGCATCGTTAACTAACTTCTGGTTTACGGGACTCAGTAACCTAAGCACCCTAACCCCACACACAGCCTGGTTCAGTAAGCGTAAAAATCAAAATCACGCAGAAGCGTCGCAAAATTCTGAAAATCACACCTAGAGTAGGAGCATCCGATCAACACAAGTTGATTTGGATGAGTTCCCAGCGCGGAGAGGTGGGAAATTCCCCTCGAAGATGCGTAACAAAATATCATCTCCTCGGTGCTTGTCTCTTAGGATATCTACATATCCTACTGGGGGCATGTAAGCACTCTGCTGGTTCAGATTCCATGGATGGCATTATCACGAAGTGTCAGTTGCCAGGGTCTGGATTCGGCCACGGAACACCATGGATGGGATTATCTCGAAATCTCAATAGCTAGGGTTCTGGGGGTTTCCATGGGCAGTGCTATCTCGAAGCATCGACTGCCAGGAACCCTTGAGGATTGATGATGGGGACAAGGAATCTGATACAGACCGTGTTGAGAAGCCAATCCTAAGCTAGAATTAAAAAGAAAAAGAGAGAAAACTCTCCAAACATATAAATCTTCTATCTCTCTTACAAAATGCACTGTGAACTGAGCCAGGGCTAAAATCATTTCAAGCACGGGTGCTTTAACCACAAAGTCCAATAAACCTTAGGTTAGTTCACGTAGGCCTTAAAACCCTTTGCTAAGGACTGAGGCTGAGGCTAGACAGATCTGGATCTTGGTTGGTACTAGAGTACCTTTTAGGCCTATAGTCAGCATTCTAACCTAATCTAGGTTCAAATGAAAATGCACTTATCTAAAATCATTAAGACCTTCATGGTCTAGAACAAGGGTTGAAACCTTAAGTTTTTTCTAAGGGACTAGCAAAAGCTAGGCATGGGGGTATGATGAGAACCTCATCATGAACCCTAACTAGCACAATATAACTTAGATATGCAAGAAAAAGCTCCTACATAGCTCAAAGAAAGGCTTAACTCAGAGAATTCTGAGTTGAAGAAGAAAACAAGTCATAAGGGGTAAAAAATTCAATTTCACCAACACAATTTGCAAACACGGTAATTAAGGGTCCAAACACATGTCAAACTAACCTAATAAGAAGGAAATGGGATGATCTGATCCAACGAGGGTTGCAGCAACTTCAAGAAATTAAATGACACACTGTAACCCTAAAACAAACCCACTTCAATATACAAGGTTTGAGGTAGGGTAAAAATTGAATAAACCCTCTAAAATTCATAGAAAAATAATCTCTAGGGTTTAGAACCTTCAATTTGACCTTAGAAATCCATTTTGACCTACATTGAGAACCATGCCCAATTAATGATTTAATTTGGGTTTTTATGTAAATTGGCCGGTCAAACGTGGTCTAACCTAGAAACAAAATTCACCATTAAAATCCTTAGGTTCAAAATAGTCATGCATAAAAGCTTGAGCCTAAGAAGAGACCTCCTTGACCGACTTTGCAATTTGGTTCTCTTCATTTACTTTTTGACCCTTAACTTTCGAAACCCTTGCATTTTGGCCCCCAACTTTCTCTTCATTCTTTGCAGAACGGTCCCTCTTGCAAAACTCTGTGCAGCACCATGCTCCGGCGACTACGCGGAGCATGGCGCCGCACAGGGAGAGGGGATCGTCCTGCAAAATGTACGCGGAGTTCCCTGCAACGTCTTCTGTCGCAAGGACTCGACCATGCTGCCTGACGACCCCCACACCTTCCATGCGAATGCGTGGAAGGTATGGGTCTCGTCTCCGACCACACTCCGGCGAGGCGCGCACGTCGCCAGCCTGTGCCTCCCTCTTCGCCACCCCCTTTATAAGAACCAACACCCCATGCCGGTTCTTGTAGACTTGTCTTGGCGGAGAAACTCTCAAACATTCCTCTCTTCCCTCTCTGGTAGGAAACTCACAAGCTCTGGTGACCACTCCTCCTCCTTCTCGTCGCTCTACTGCCATACCTGCAGCAGAGCCAGCTTCGTCTCATCTTCCCGCGTCGCGCCGCACCAAGCTCTCGCCTCCCTGCCCACTTCCTCGTCGCCGCTCCCTCCCTCTGGGTATTTCTTCTCCAGCGACAGTCGATACGACTGCCCGCCTCTCCGGCCCCCCTCGTCCCTGCAGGTAGGTTACATTTACTCCCCTTATTCCCCTCTTTCCTTTTCCCACTCTATTCCACTTGATTGCCCCACGACCACGCCTGTCCACCATCACCTTCCTCGCCTCCGGCCACTCTCCGACGAGTTGCCCCTGTCGATCCGCAGCTCCACACAACTCGCCGACCGTCCCACAAGCTCCGCCTCATCACACTGAACGCCCTCCGCCGCTCCACAGTCCCTCCACACTCACTCAACACACCACCGAACACACCCACTTTTCCGGCCACAGGACGACCTAGGCACGCACGCCTAGGCCACCCTGCGGCCTGCTGCATAGCTCAGCACCTTCGCCATGCCACAACGAAGGTTCCCCAGTGGTTTGATTAGGCCGAGAGGCCCTTTTAGTACTTGACAGGTCTGCTGCCCCGGCCGCCATTGTCGACGATTCGAGAAGCTCCCAAGCGAGCTCCAGGCTTCAGAGCTCCAGGCTTCCAGCTGCTGCGGATTGGGGAGACTCCTGCGAAGGCAGCCAGCCAGCAATCGAAGGGAATCGAGGCTGCAGCTGAGGAGATTGCGAGGAGGTCTTCCTGCGGGCACGTGCGAGGAGAAGCAACCAATTAGTCCCACATCGTGAGTTCACGAAGCGCCGCACTGGTTTAAATTGATTTTGTGCATACAGCTAATCGCCTCCGAATCCACTGGGGTGAGGTCCCTCGCCCATCACACCCACCTCGTCCGCGGATTCACCTCGCGGACCTGGACGGATCCAACCTGACACCACGGAGCACACCTCGCGCACCATATCACGCCGGTGCACCTGGTCCCGGGTACGCAACCCGACCCGTTAACCCGGCTCTGGGAGAGCTTCCTGTGAGCGGTTTGCAAAGGGAGAAATACGTGCGGGTAGAGGGAAGGGTTAGGTTTTACTGTGCCTTGTGTGCAGGAAGGAGAAGGAAGAAGCTCTGAAGAGAGGCTGAGCAGAGGAAAAGGCAAGGCAGAGAAGAAGCAGAAGAAGAGAGGCCGTGCAGAAGAAAAGGGAAGGAAGGAAAAAGAGAACTCAGAAGAAGAAGGCTCACCAAAGAAGAAAGAAGAAGAAGAAGCAGCGAAGGAAGAAAGGAAGGAAAAGAGGAGAAGCATTGTAGCAGACTACAGTTAAGTCGTCTGATTGCTGTATCAGACGACGGATGAGCAGCCTTCAGAGGAGATAAAGCAGAGAAGAAGGAAAGAAGAAGGCTCTGCAGCTGAAGAAAAGAGAAGAAGGAAGAAGAGAAGACTCTGCAGGTGAAGAGCAGAAGAAGAAGACAAGCAGCCAGGAAGAAAAAGAAAGAAGAAGACTTGGCCTCCAGAAAGAAAGAGAGAAAGGCAAAGGAAGAGAAGAGAAAGAAGAGAAGAAGAAGACAGGAAGAGCAGAAGAAGAAAGAAGAGGGAAGAAGACAGGATCAGAGAGAAAGCACAAAGAGAAGAAGAAGCCAAGACAAAAATCTATCTCTCTCTCTCTTATTTTTGTAATTCAATAGAGAAACTTTGTACTTCTAGAATTCCAGTAGCTCCCTGAGTTCGACCTCGGGAAAACTATTTCCGAGTAAAAAAATTTTATTCTAATGACAACCGTAGCTGTCTTGTCTTATACTATAATGACTGTACCATAATAAACATAAAGACGCAAAAACAGCCAAAGCGGTTGCCATTACCATTTTGGCGCCGTTGCCGCGGAGCAACGGCTATTCTAGAAGCTATAAAATTCTCTATTTAAGAGTTTCTAATAACCTCTTCTCTCTTGTGTGCAGGTACCGAAAAAAAAAATTAAGATGCAGCCGCACCACAGCCACTCCAAGGACAGGTAACTTCTATCCTCTCACTATTAACCCCTAGATCTTAAAGAGGAAAAAAAAGAAAAGAATAAACAATATAGGTATAACCTGTCTTTCATACCTAGTAAATAGCTGCATATTTTCAAACTACTATTCCTGCACACACTGATAAGGGTATTTAAGGGCTAACACCTTCTTGCCTGAGCCCTAATTACCCAACAAAGAGTTAACTGGACCAAGTAGAGCCAACATAGGATTTAACATTAGGGTTTCAAAGACACACCCCTTAATCAAGAATTGAGAAAATCCAAAAGAAGTGTGCCTAAGCCATTGATTGAAAATACCTATTCAGAGAAACCCGAAGCAATTGGCTCTCTAAAAACACTTGAACCCTAAAAGACAAGACCTAATAAGTTCTCAAAGGAATCAATAGGTAAAGTTGATCCCTTAGAATCAACCAACACTCAAATTAGGTCACTTTTTCACTCAAAATACCTAAAAGTTCAAGTGGAACCTTAAGCACCTTGATCTTAAAGTAAAAAAGGTAGACTTAAGAGGTCAAGGTCCCCATTCTGGTCTACCGGGAACCGCAGTGACAAGAGAGATCGGGTGGGGGAAACCCTGTAACTCGTGGGGACGCTCTACCATGTAGGGGTCTTCGCGGGACTCACCCTCTCTGGCTGCCCAGGTAATTCTCAGGTGGCCGATATTTTGATCAAGGGGTCCATCTGCCCCGCACCTCTATAGTCACCCAACATTTTGGGTGTCTTGATTGGGTCCAGCACCTGCTAAACTCATCTTCTCCTTCAGTGTATGTTTGGTAAGAGGTCCTTGAAACCTCCTTTAGAAATTCACTCTCCCCAAGGCCGAGCCTCGGTGCCCTAGTTTGTGCAACCAATCATTCACACAGCCCTTTTCCTCTGATTCTTAACCAAGTCCCCCTTCTTCCATCTTGGTACAACTTGATTCTACATCGAACTTTTGATTCTATATCTTGATTCCACCACCTGATTCAAAGATGCAGCCACACCATTTAAGGCTACCATTCAAAAAACCTAAATATCAGAGATCCATGAAAGATAAGATGATTGAGGATGCCCTTGAATTCTATGAAATTAAATGTAAACCCTCAACACCGATAGAAAACATTCAGGTTGATGTCCCAACAACCACAGCTTTCATCATAAACTGTGCCCAAATTCTGTTGACAGAAATTACAAAAGGATCAACCCGAGACATACTCATGACAGGATACATTGAGATAGAAAAATTACACCAATCTGAATACCTTCAATGCTTGACAAATCCTGTACTTTGGAAACAACACCAAGATGCCCTTGTAAAACGGATAGAAATGATGAGATCACTAGAACAAATTATCAACCAGAAATACCCGTATATACCAGAAACAGAGGATGAACCATCTTGAAACAGCATTAAGGATCAATCCAGTTTCCCAGATCTCGGGACTGAGGCACAAAGTGGTTGTGGATCCCCAACCCAGATAGAAGACAACATTGAGTTAGGTTGGGAAGTTGCAGGGAAATACAATGATGAGTCGAACTTAGACCATGAATTGCCAAGCTTAGAATTCCAAAACTCCTGCAATAATGAGGTCAGAACTGAACCTCTTGAGGGTATAAATTCCGCCGCTTATTTTGATAAGGTGACCTTCAAAGGTTATTCGGACGTAGGTTCTAGTAATTCTACCCACATCCTAAGCCTAGAACCTAGATCTGAGACTTATTGGGAAGATTATGAGACCCCACATGGTAAAGATCAAATTTTTACAGAATATGATTCCGGGCCTCTATTCAATGAATATCCCTCGCCAACATCCTCAGGAAATCTGATCGATTTTTCAAAAGACATGCCAATTTCCAATACAAAAACTGAGGAGTTGGATGAGCAGGGTTTCAATTGGGTCTATCCTACCAGCTTGGAACTTGAGCCTAGACAGAATACCTTTTTAAGCCCAGAATTGACATATAGGCTAAACCCCAGTCAGGCTGCTGATTCCACATCTAATGATTTATGCTGCGGTGGAATTCATGATCATGAATCTCATTTTCACAAACTCTTCGACAACTTCGGATCTGACTATAATTGCGGAGAGACTCTCCTTCCTGAACACACCAAGCCCATCTATGACTTCAATTCACATGACTCATTCTCTGACTTCGATTTTGAGGTCCTGGTTCCCGAGATCACTGATAACACTGAATCATTCCTTTTCAATCCTCAGGAACCAAAAACAGAAAATGCCAAGAGTGATTACAACCAAGAATTCAATTTTTTTCTCGAATCAGATTTCCTTCATCCTACAGACACTCTTCATGCATTTAATAGTTACCCAGAGGACTCTCTACAGAAAACCACCTATCATTCGTTTCTAGAAGAGCCCTCATACACAGTTACCACCTCGTCCACACACACAGAACTGATCAAAACCTCTTCCCAACCCCGACCCGCAACCGGACTCAATTTCTATTCAGATTCACCTCTCACCGAGCCGATTGCATTTCCACATCGGGTTTGGAACACTGATCAGACTACATACCATGCTCCATCATTCTCTGATCACCCCTGTAGGGTTCCCGCGTCAATCACTCATTATTCTACGAATCTCTATTCTGACCAGGCTGATTCGACTCAGCCAAACCCTGTATTCACACTTCCACATCCATCTGAGCCACATTGCATATGGTGGGTTCCACACCTTTTAATCTACATCTATCAACCCACCAGATTGATTGGGTTTGGGCTGCATCATCAGCCTGTTGATCTTAACAAGCACCTGGTTGGACCAACCAGGCTCTTAATCAAGGTGCTTGTTATATTAAACTCTGCTGATTTGACCATCCCTCTCCATCTCATTTCCCACTTGGCTGAAGGCATCAAATTTAATGCTCAACAGGAGGCAGCCCGTCATTCTCTTTGAAAACCTGAAACCTTTTTTTTTGACACCTTTGTGCACTTAAGGTTCACCCTTTAAGACAGCCGACTCCACCTCAGATGCTTGCATCTGAGATTAGAAATCGTCCGCAACAGCCACCCCGGCCCATTCACTCATCAAAACATTTGTCCTAAGGAATGAACTAAGTTGAATAAAAACCCCTTAAGTCACAATGAGGACATTGCAAATCTTAGGCATGGGAGGGTATGAAAGTGCAAAACTTGCAAGAAAAGGTTTTAAACAAAAAAAAATTCACATATGCCAAAAACACCATAAAAATTAAAAAAAAAATTCGAAAAAGAATAATAGAATAAGAGGAGAAAGAAAATTTTGTGGGAGAAGGAAATGAAACAAAATGAAAAAGGAGCACAAAAATGAGAGAAAAGTGATAGTCATTAGTAAGAAACTAAGGAATTAACCTAAGTTCTAGACCTCATTTAAGAAAAGAACTGAAAAGTGCACAGTGAGATTAGTAAGAACGCAAACTTTAGGCATTCTTGGATAGATTCTTAGTACCTATTAAGATCTAGACATTCCTCAAGAGGTTGAGGAAAAATGAAAAGCTTAAGTATTAGGTCCAAGGCTTAGGGAGTATTTGGCATCGTTAACTAAATTCTGGTTTACGGGACTCAGTAACCTAAGCACCCTAACCCCACACACAGCCTGGTTCAGTAAGCGTAAAAATCAAAATCACGCAGAAGCGTCGCAAAATTCTGAAAATCACACCTAGAGTAGGAGCATCCGATCAACACAAGTTGATTTGGATGAGTTCCCAGCGCGGAGAGGTGGGAAATTCCCCTCGAAGATGCGTAACAAAATATCATCTCCTCGGTGCTTGTCTCTTAGGATATCTACATATCCTACTGGGGGCATGTAAGCACTCTGCTGGTTCAGATTCCATGGATGGCATTATCACGAAGTGTCAGTTGCCAGGGTCTGGATTCGGCCACGGAACACCATGGATGGGATTATCTCGAAATCTCAATAGCTAGGGTTCTGGGGGTTTCCATGGGCAGTGCTATCTCGAAGCATCGACTGCCAGGAACCCTTGAGGATTGATGATGGGGACAAGGAATCTGATACAGACCGTGTTGAGAAGCCAATCCTAAGCTAGAATTAAAAAGAAAAAGAGAGAGAAAACTCTCCAAACATATAAATCTTCTATCTCTCTTTCTTACAAAATGCACTACGAACTGAGCCAGGGCTAAAATCATTTCAAGCACGGGTGCTTTAACCACAAAGTCCAATAAACCTTAGGTTAGTTCACGTAGGCCTTAAAACCCTTTGCTAAGGACTGAGGCTGAGGCTAGACAGATCTGGATCTTGGTTGGTACTAGAGTACCTTTTAGGCCTATAGTCAGCATTCTAACCTAATCTAGGTTCAAATGAAAATGCAGTTATCTAAAATCATTAAGACCTTCATGGTCTAGAACAAGAGTTGAAACCTTAAGTTTTTGCTAAGGGACTAGCAAAAGCTAGGCATGGGGGTATGATGAGAACCTCATCATGAACCCTAACTAGCACAATATAACTTAGATATGCAAGAAAAAGCTCCTACATAGCTCAAAGAAAGGCTTAACTCAGAGAATTCTGAGTTGAAGAAGAAAACAAGTCATAAGGGGTAAAAAATTCAATTTCACCAACACAATTTGCAAACACGGTAATTAAGGGTCCAAACACATGTCAAACTAACCTAATAAGAAGGAAATGGGATGATCTGATCCAACGAGGGTTGCAGCAACTTCAAGAAATTAAATGACACTCTGTAACCCTAAAACAAACCCACTTCAATATACAAGGTTCGAGGTAGGGTAAAAATCGAATAAACCCTCTAAAATTCATAGAAAAATAATCTCTAGGGTTTAGAACCTTCAATTTGACCTTAGAAATCCATTTTGACCTACATTGAGAACCATGCCCAATTAATGATTTAATTTGGGTTTTTATGTAAATTGGCCGGTCAAACGTGGTCTAACCTAGAAACAAAATTCACCATTAAAATCCTTAGGTTCAAAATAGTCATGCATAAAAGCTTGAGCCTAAGAAGAGACCTCCTTGACCGACTTTGCAATTTGGTTCTCTTCATTTACTTTTTGACCCTTAACTTTCGAAACCCTTGCATTTTGGCCCCCAACTTTCTCTTCATTCTTTGCAGAACGGTCCCTCTTGCAAAACTCTGTGCAGCACCATGCTCCGGCGACTACGCGGAGCATGGCGCCGCGCAGGGAGAGGGGATCGTCCTGCAAAATGTACGCGGAGTTCCCTGCGACGTCTTCTGTCGCAAGGACTCGACCATGCTGCCTGACGACCCCCACACCTTCCATGCGAATGCGTGGAAGGTATGGGTCTCGTCTCCGACCACACTCCGGCGAGGCGCGCACGTCGCCAGCCTGTGCCTCCCTCTTCGCCACCCCCTTTATAAGAACCAGCACCCCCTGCCGGTTCTTGTAGACTTGTCTTGGCGGAGAAACTCTCAAACATTCCTCTCTTCCCTCTCTGGCAGGAAACTCACAAGCTCTGGTGACCACTCCTCCTCCTTCTCGTCGCTCTGCTGCCATACCTGCAGCAGAGCCAGCTTCGTCTCATCTTCCCGCGTCGCGCCGCACCAAGCTCACGCCTCCCTGCCCACTTCCTCGTCGCCGCTCCCTCCCTCTGGGTATTTCTTCTCCAGCGACAGTCGATACGACTGCCCGCCTCTCCGGCCCCCCTCGTCCCTGCAGGTAGGTTACATTTACTCCCCTTCTTCCCCTCTTTCCTTTTCCCACTCTATTTCACTTGATTGCCCCACGACCACGCCTGTCCACCATCACCTTCCTCGCCTCCGGCCACTCTCCGACGAGTTGCCCCTGTCGATCCGCAGCTCCACACAACTCGCCGACCGTCCCACAAGCTCCGCCTCATCACACTGAACGCCCTCCGCCCCTCCACAGTCCCTCCACACTCACTCAACACGCCACCGAACACACCCACTTTTCCGGCCACAGGACGACCTAGGCACGCACGCCTAGGCCACCCTGCGGCCTGCTGCATAGCTCAGCACCTTCGCCGTGCCACAACGAAGGTTCCCCAGTGGTTTGATTAGGCCGAGAGGCCCTTTTAGTACTTGACAGGTCTGCTGCCCCGGCCGCCATTGTCGACGATTCGAGAAGCTCCCAAGCGAGCTCCAGGCTTCAGAGCTCCAGGCTTCCAGCTGCTGCGGATTGGGGAGACTCCTGCGAAGGCAGCCAGCCAGCAATCGAAGGGAATCGAGGCTGCAGCTGAGGAGATTGCGAGGAGGTCTTCCTGCAGGCACGTGCGAGGAGAAGCAACCAATTAGTCCCACATCGTAAGTTCACGAAGCGCCGCACTGGTTTAAATTGATTTTGTGCATACAGCTAATCGCCTCCGAATCCACTGGGGTGAGGTCCCTCGCCCATCACACCCACCTCGTCCGCGGATTCACCTCGCGGACCTGGACGGATCCAACCTGACACCACGGAGCACACCTCGCGCACCATATCACGCCGGTGCACCTGGTCCCGGGTACGCAACCCGACCCGTTAACCCGGCTCTGGGAGAGCTTCCTGTGAGCGGTTTGCAAAGGGAGAAATACGTGCGGGTAGAGGGAAGGGCTAGGTTTTACTGTGCCTTGTGTGCAGGAAGGAGAAGGAAGAAGCTCTGAAGAGAGGCTGAGCAGAGGAAAAGGCAAGGCAGAGAAGAAGCAGAAGAAGAGAGGCCGTGCAGAAGAAAAGGGAAGGAAGGAAAAAGAGAACTCAGAAGAAGAAGGCTCACCAAAGAAGAAAGAAGAAGAAGAAGCAGCGAAGGAAGAAAGGAAGGAAAAGAGGAGAAGACTGTAGCAGACTACAGTTAAGTCGTCTGATTGCTGTATCAGACGACGGATGAGCAACCTTCAGAGGAGATAAAGCAGAGAAGAAGGAAAGAAGAAGGCTCTGCAGCTGAAGAAAAGAGAAGACTCTGCAGGTGAAGAGCAGAAGAAGAAGACAAGCAGCCAGGAAGAAAAAGAAAGAAGAAGACTTGGCCGCCAGAAAGAAAGAGAGAAAGGCAAAGGGAGAAAAGAGAAAGAAGAGAAGAAGAAGACAGGAAGAGCAGAAGAAGAAAGAAGACGGAAGAAGACAGGATCAGAGAGAAAGCACAAAGAGAAGAAGAAGCCAAGACAAAAATCTCTCTCTCTCTCTCTTATTTTTGTAATTCAATAGAGAAACTTTGTACTTCTAGAATTCCAGTAGCTCCCTGAGTTCGACCTCGGGAAAACTATTTCCGAGTAAAAAAATTTTATTGTAATGACAACCGTAGCTGTCTTGTCTTATACTATAACGACTGTACCATAATAAACATAAAGACGCAAAAACAGCCAAAGCGGTTGCCATTACCAGGACTCAAGATCGGCCAAATCCGACATCCGGAGCTCCTACATTGGGCCCAAGAAGTTCTGACTGTTGATCTGGAGATCAACGGTCCATATTGCACCACGTCAGCCCCCCCCTCCACCGCACGACGCGCCTTCATCAAGTTGAGATCAAATCTCGGCCGTCGATCTTCGATCGAACAGCCGAGACTCGCACGCTCCACCGCAATTGCTGCGACGAAGCCCGGGGCGTGGTGCAGCGATGAAGCGCGCACACCAGCACACACAAGCACGGGTTTGAGCCGTGAGAGGAGAAGGCAATTGCAGACGGAGGTAGCGCGCAGCGAAATTGGGCCACCCAATCTGCAGCAGGTGGCTAAGATTTCGCCACGCGATGCAACCGCAGCTCACGGGCACCCATGCGGGCGCGCACACCGGGCGATGATGCCCGCGCACACGCGCACCCGAGGCGCGATCCCAGTGTAGCCGAGGGATCTCAGCCGTCCAATCTTCGATCGGACGACTCTCGTGCAGCAGCCGTGGATCGCACGAGAAGAAGAAACAAGGCGGGCGGCTGACCAACGGTTGGAGGGCTTCATCAACGCTTTTGGGAGTGGTTTTAGTGACTCTCTGGAAGTTGCTAAAGCCCCTTCTTCTTTTAGGAAGCCCTTAACCCTATTTAAACCCCCTCCAACCACTCATTCAAGGCATTCACTCCCCTTGCAACTACTCCACCCCTCTCTTAGCTAGCTTTAGGCTCTCTTGTAATCGTCGGAGATGACGAGCCGCCGACGAAGCTTCCTCCACCACCGTGGCTGCCTCGTCGCTCTCCACTCTCTCTCTCTCTCTCTCTAAGCTTTCCATTACTTTTGTTTGAAACATGTATTTAATGTTGTAAGCTATGAACTACAAGTGCATGATTAATGAAGTTATTTTCCGTTCAAGTTGCATGATCAAACAAAGAACTTTCTAACCCTAAACCCTCTCTCTCTACCTTTCTCTTGCTTTTCAAAATCGCATCTTTCGCAAGCAAAACTCCGCACTTTCCGTGACAACAAGTGATAAGCAACAATTCAATTCTATGCCTCCCTGAGACCGACACTCGGACTCACCTCTGTTTATTTACTTTAAAATCGGCGTTGCAAGTGTAACTATAGCGACACTTGTTAACACACATGCACTAGCACATGTCACTAGCCATCTTTTCAGAGATGGTGGGTGAATACCTAGAGGTCTTTATGGATGATTTCTCAGTGTTTGGGAACTCATTCGACCACTGTTTGAGCAACTTGGAGAAAATCGTGAAGCGATGTATCGAGGTTAACGTGGTGTTAAGCTGGGAAAAGAGCCATTTCATGATTCAGAAGGAATTGTCCTCGATCACATCGTATCGCATAGGGGCATTGAGATGGATCGAGCTAAAGTTGATTTAATTTCTAAACTTCCCCCACCTGGCTCGATCCGGCAAATCCGCTCGTTCCTTGGACACGTTGGCTTCTACAGAAGGTTCATCAAAGACTTCTCCAAGCTCTCGAAACCCTTGACTGACCTTCTGGCCAATGACGCCCTATTCCACATGACACCTGATTGCATCCAAGCTTACCACACTCTCAGAGAATCAGTCTCCACCGCACCTATGTTACAGCCCCCAAACTGGTCCCAGAATTTTGAGATCATGTGTGATGCATCAGACTTTGCCATCGGCGCAGTCCTAGGACAAAGACAAGACAAGAAACCCGTGGTGATCTACTACGCAAGCAAGACGTTAGACGAGGCCCAATGAAATTATACGGTCACGAAGAAAGAACTACTCATCGTAGTTTTTGGACTCGAAAAGTTCCGATCTTACCTTCTGGGATCCCAC
Organism: Thalassia testudinum; assembly: GCA_037157565.1. Taxonomy (NCBI): domain Eukaryota; kingdom Viridiplantae; phylum Streptophyta; class Magnoliopsida; order Alismatales; family Hydrocharitaceae; genus Thalassia; species Thalassia testudinum. Next base: position 95,906,422 of record JAZHRO010000039.1, on the reverse strand, counting down.
GTAACTATCTAAACAGACCACTCGACCATCTGACATTTGTTGGCCAAGAAAGACACTAAACCCAGGCTCATCAGATGGATCCTACTCTTGCAGGAATTTGACCTGGAAATTCGTGACAAAGCCGGGTCAAAGAATTTTGTGGCCGATCACCTGTCCAGACTCCACCTGGACCACATTGGGCCCTCCTTGTCCTTATCTGACACATTTCCCAATAAGCAAATACTGGCTGTGCAAGACAAGAAACTACCTTGGTATGCTGACTTCGTCAACTACCTGGTAGTAGGACAGACCTGCACAGCTAGTCCAGACAGCAACGGGATAAGTTCTTGGCTAAAGCCAAGCACTATTTCTGGGATGATCTCATGGTGTTTCGCCTCTGTGCTGACCAGATCATCAGGAGGTGTATTCCGGAGGATGAAGTTCAAAGTGTGCTATCCTTTTGTCGTGACCAAGCTTGTGGTGGCCACTTTTCAGGAAAGAAAACGGCTGTAAAGGTTTTGTAGTTCAGATTTTACTGGCCTTCCTTATTCAAGGATGCACACAGCTTTGCTAAGACTTGCTCTCGCTACTAGACTCTGGGGACCATGACCAAAAAAGACATGATGCCCCTCCAGCCCATTCTGATCGTTGAGATCTTCGACGTTTGGGGTATTGACCATCCAACGACTTTGAGTACATATTAGTCTCTGTAGACTATGTCTCCAAATGGATTGAAGCCGTCGCCACCCGTTGTTGCGATCGTAAGGCTATCATGGACTTTGTTAATCAAAACATCTTTTCTCAGTTTAGAATACCAAGGCCATGATCAATGATGGTGGAAGTCATTTTATCCACGCCTAATTCCGTGCCTTACTCAGAAAATACGGGGTTACGTATCGCATTGCTACTCCGTATCATCCACAAACGAATGGGCAAACTGAGGTCTCCAACAGATAAATTAAGAACATTCTACAGAAGATCGTGAGACCTGACAGGAAGGACTGGTTCACACAACTAGATGATGCCCTGTGGGCATACAAGATCGCTTTCAAGACCCCGATAGGCATGTCGCCTTATCGCCTGGTCTTTGGCAAGGCCTGCCACCTTCCTGTCGAGTTGGAACACCAGGCTTACTAGGCCATTAAGCAGTGCAACATGGATTCTCAGTTAGCCAGTGCATAAAGGACTCTCCAACTCTCCGAGCTCGAGGAAATTCGGCGGGACGCCTTTGAGAATAGTTGACTTTACAAGGAGAAGATGAAAGCCATCCACGACCGACTCATCCATAGAAAGACCTTCGAGCCTAACCAGCAAGTCTAGCTTTTTGACGCCTGACTCAAACTCTTTCCTGGGAAGCTCTGATTCAAGTGGACAGGACCGTATAGGGTGGTCAAACCCTATTCCAATGGGGCGGTCGAGATTGTAGATCCTAACACTGGGCACACTTTCACGGTAAATGGTCAGATACTGAAGCACATCCTTGCCCAGGTTCCCCCAAAGGAAGTTGTCACTCTCATTAAGAGTTGACACGAAGCATCACCCAGCCGAAGGCATTAAACTCAGCGCTTCCTGGGAGGCAACCCAGATGATTTAGACCGATCATGTACATTACTCAACTTAGGTGATCTCTTTCTGTACCCCTTTACATGCAATTGATTTGTCAATGAGGACATTGTCCAACTTAAGCATGGGAGGGTGGTAATGTGCATGTTCTAAGTTCATTTTATCAGTCTGAATAAAATAAAATAACAAAAAAGAAAAAAAATGATGAATTTAGGAAGAAAACTTAGGTATTAGGAACTTGTCAATAGTAGAAAATAATACGAAAAGAACCTGAACACTTAGACTTCTCAAGCCTTTAGGCTTAATTAGCCCTAGTGTCCGTTAAAATATGGATTTAGCTTCGAATCCTCGCAATCTTAATTTATTTTAATTCACCAATAAAATAGGGTGATAAGTATACGACTTATCAATCCGCCCTTTGACTTGGAGGGACTTTTAGTCTAAGCATCTACGCACATTTTTGCATTGACTCACTCCTTGGAGATTCTAACAGAAATTGGGTAGCTAATGAACCTCCTAGGGTGGTATGGCTGGCAAGTGGTCGTGGGTAACAGCCCATTGGCCGGCTATCCAAAGTGCAGCCATAGGACCACATTCCTCTTATTGCCTCTAGGTAAATTTGAGAATAGGGAAGCCACCTATTAAATAACAAAAGAAAAAAAAAGAAAGAGAAAAAATAATATTAATAATAGTAGAAAAGAAGAAAAAAGAGAATAAAATAAACCACACTTCACTACACGAGTATGGCTGGCAAGTGGTCATGAGTAACAACCCATTAGCCGGTTGTCCAAAACCCAGCTCACTAATGCACAAAAAGATCCAAAGCGCTTAAGGAAGAAGCAGGGAAGTAGAGCAATCCAGGGAGATATACACTAAAAACACCCTTGTGTTGACCCCAAATAAAATAAAAGTAGAGAGAAAACTACCGATCGGACAAATACACCTTCAAGCAAACAGTTCCTTTTCTGGTCACTTACGGGCATAGAAACCTGAAGTTTATCTGAATTACCATTGAGTGAGTCTATCACGATCTTCACACCAAGATGCTTAGCACTTAGAGTCTTTTTTGAGTTATGGGTGGGTTGGGTAGCCGTAAAAGTTACCAACACACTCTCAACTCCAAAAAAGTCCAAAAAATAAGAAAAGATGAAAAAGAAATATATATATATATATGCCTTAAAGCAAGGATTCGAGCAATTCGTATTTTGGCAGACACCTGGGTACTGTTTAGTCTTTGAAGATCGGGATCTTAGTATATTTCCTCCTGTTGACAAGTAACAAAATGTCTAAGTAATCAATTCCTGAATTCTGACTGAGAATAATAACTAGGATGAACCTTACTAGGAACTAGCAAGGAGTAAGCATGGGGGTATGATAACGCTACATTTTATGGTGATAATTCTACCAAATGGGGTTTATCTTAAGGGTAACATGCACAAATAACACATCATAAATGGGCATGGGAGCATAACATCCATCGCACATTGAGATTGCTTATTAAATAGTATTAATGACCATTTTTATAAGTTCATATCAAAGCAGGCCTCTTTTTCAGATGAGCAATCGGGCCACACAGATGGATTCAGAGCGACAAACGGAGTCCAACGGACTCAAAATCGACCAAATACGACATCCAGAGCTCCTGCCCAAGAAGTTCTGACCGTTGATCTAATGATCAACGGCCACACAGCCGCCACGTGGTGACATCCGACGTGCCCTTCGCTGCTTCTCACCGCGCATCACTATAAGTCATCCGATCCTCTGATCGGATGGCTGAGAACGCATCAGACATGCCCGCACATCCGCAGCGCTCGCGCCCCTTCGCCACTCCAGAATCAGATCTCGATTGTTGGATTACCATCCGCACACCTGACTCCTCTTCGCAACCATGTGCAAGCAACAGCACAGCGGTCGACGCTCTCACTCGCGCACACTCGACGTGGGGTCGAAACGCATCGTGCAGCAAATCTGAGGCAAAGGTGCGCATAGATGAAATTCGATCGTTGATGCGCGAGCGAACGATCAGATAGAGGCTACGTGGCACCCGCAGATGCAACCGTGCAGACGCGCGCTCATGAGGCGCAAGCTGAAAATGCGCTTCGCGTGCGATCTCAACCGTCCAATCTTCGATCGGACGATCCACAACAGGGCGCGATCTGAAGGAGTGCTCCACGCGCGATCTCGACCATCCGATCTTCGATTGGATGGTCCTCAACGGCCACACACGAATCACGAAGAAGATGAACGGCACGGGCAACTAGACCGATGGGCAAGGGGCTACACCGACACTTTAAGCATGGGTTTAGCGACGTCCTGGATGTCGCTAAAGCCCATACTTAAATTAGAAACTCCTTCTTCCTATATAAACCCCTTCCAACTACTCATGTAAAGCATTCAATACCCTTGCAAGTGTTCCACTCTACTCCTAGCTATCCCTAGCACACTTTTGTAATCGCCAGAGTCGACGAGCCGTCGACAAGCCATCGACGGAACCCTCCTCCACCGCCGTGGCCACCTCGTCGTCTCCTTTCTCTTTCTCTCTCTCTCTCTAGCTTAGCTTTACTTTATTTGTGCTTAAGCATTTATCTAGTGTTGTAATTGTAAAACTAGAGTGTATGTTAAATGAAGATGTTTCTTTTCTAGCTATTGTCGCTCTTTCTCTTCTTGTCAAGTTTTTTCCGTATCGTGAGTTGCATGAATGTCATGACTTAAAAGAACTCTAACCCTACTCTCTCTCTCTTACTCACTTTTCTCCCGCATTTTCCCGCGTAAGCAAAAAAACAAATCCACCATTTCCGTGACACTAAGTGACAGAAAACCTGATTTTCACGCCTCCCTATGTTTAACATTAGGACTCACGTCTGTTTCTTTATTAAAAATCGACGCAGTGAACGCGAACTACAACGATCCTTTTAAAAAACACGTCCTAGCGCATCATGTATCAATGCCATAATGTTGAGCTTATAACACCACACCATCACCTCCAATTGCATAACATCGATCTCCTTCCAAGTAAATGGATTTAGTTGCGTTAGAAGCTAACACCCATTCAAGTAAAGATAAACAGATGTAAACCCTGTACCCTAACACCACCAAGCAAATAACAACACATGTTATCATATCATTTCACATTTCAAATCTCAGGGTATCTAACATCCTAACTAAACTACCCTTTATGATTTTCCTCCTTTGAGTGTGATTAGGGGAAAGGGGGTTCTTATGGAGGTGTAGAAAACCACCATCCTCTGCACAACAACAACAACAAAACATTAAAGATTAAAATTGAATTATGACTTGGTTAAGCATAGTCAAGGAATGTTTTATACATTGTGTCACTTGTAATACCCTAAACTTTCACGTTAAAAAGTAAATACATATTTAAGAAGGCATAGAGATAGAATTTACCCAATTAAATACTAGAATGTGGGAAAAGTTTGGAAAATTTTATTATATTTTTAGGTTACTATTGGAATTCATATTCAGTCCTACTTGAACCTAATCGTAAGGTAACTCAAAACGAGGGAGAAGCGGTGCATATTGAATTTAGCAAAAAAAAAGAGTAAACAAACATACATTTGTAACGTATTTTAGAATTTACCCAATTAAATACTAGAATATGGGAAAAGTTTGGAAAATTTTATTATATGTTTGGGTTACTATTGGAATTCATATTCAGTCCGACTTGAATCTAACCATAAGGTAACTCAAAACGAGGGAGTAGCGGTGCATTTTGAATTTCTCAAAAAGGTAAACAATTGTACGTTTGCATCGTGTTTTATAATATATATTGCGAGAGTGGTGATTTTAATTAGTATATTTTAATATTTTATTGGTAAAATTTATTTTACATACATGAAAAATTATTTTGTAAGAGAAAAATTATTTTTCATTTGTGAAAAATTATATTATAAGTGAAAAATTACTTACCACTAATATAAAGGTAAAATACATCGATATATTTTTATTTTCAACTGGTTTTGATTTTCAACCAATTTTTTAATTTTAAACTGATGTAGTTTGATTTTCAACCAGTTGAAAATCATTTTCGACTTAGTGTATTTTTGTTCAAAACTATTTCCCACTGGTTGAAAATTATTTTCAATCGGCATATTTTAATCTGTTCACTTTTTAACATGTTGATTTTGATTTTCAAACGATTGACTCTGACATATATTGTAAAACGTATTGCAATATATGTTTCTGTACGTGCGTCCTTGAATTTATTTCTTCTTTGCTATCTACTACTCAAACAAGTTTTAACTATGGGATGGGAGTCAACCTTGAGAGGTGAACATTGGTTTTGAAAATATTTGATGATGTATAAGATTATTTGAGTTCTTACCTCTAATCATCCAAGATATTTTTATCCAAACAATTTAATTGGAAGCGAATTTAGAGCTAATTACTATTTCAGACTTGTTACCATTAGAGAAATAATTGCAGAATTTTGAAATAAAAATAAAAAATAATTCTTTTGATCGGAGTGCCAAACTCTATAGCCTGAGAACCCAGTCATTAACAATGTTGGACATCCGACAATTAAGAGCCATGAGCTCAAGGATCAACCCACATTTGATAGCTCGATTACAAGAAAAAAGATAATAATCAAGTACTTTTTAAGCTGGGATGGAGATGGATCACCTAGTTTTATGTATCAAAGTACTATTAACTCTTAATAGGCTTATAAGAGTTTTATTAAAGAGGATGCGTCCGGAGTAAACTCACAAGAGACTAACCAGCGTGGCACTCATTTGCAAAGTAAGCTTGCAAGAGACTTACTAATATGATGTTTACTCACAAAGTAAGCACGTAATTAAAGGCTTGCTCGGGATGTTTTATTCCCAAATAAGCTTGAAAAAGACTTACCCCAACGACATTGAGAATAGGTTGCAAGTGTATTACCTGAAAGAGAATCAGATCTAACGTAAATCCAAGTCCTCTTAGGGTATGGGAACTCTTATATTAACAAATTTCATGCACATTTCCTGGATAGTTGTTATGCGCATGTGTGTTCATTTTGACAATTCAAAAAGTTCAGTTGGTGAATTTCTTTTTCATTTTTTGAGTAAGGGATGATTTTTACTCAAAAAGGCCAACCGGCCATAAAACGGGGCGTATCACAGTACATCAGTATCCAACACTAAACAAGATGCTTGCAAAGCGCAATTATTGATGATTTCATATGCAAGAATGAAGGGAGGTTTATAGCAATTACCATGAACCATGTCATTCCATGCATTTCAGACATACCAAATGGTAGCAGGAAGGGGCATCCACAATTTCTCCTTGAGGTCCACATCCTCCCTAACCCTTTCCCGAGCTTCAAATGAGAGGTTGGTGTGCGTGAGGGGGAGATGAAAGCATGCCACACAGTTGTCCAAATCAATTGGGTGTAGTTGCAAGAGAAGAAGAGAAGGCAAGAGGATTCCTCATGCTCATTGCAAATGGGACATTTTGGGTCAATGTTAATTCCCCAATCCCTCGGTCGAGTCCTCACTAGTAAACATCCCCGAGCCACTAACTATGAAAAATAGATCCATTTTGGAGGGGAGTGAGAACCCCAAAGATAATTCCAAACTTCATGTGGTTCCCCTCTCAACCTAAAAGCATCCCAAAGATGGCTGAAGGAGATGGTTCCATTGGCCATGATCGGCCAAGGCCACTCCCCATCCTTGTGGAAGTTAGAAAGTAATCTTTCTCTATGACTGAGCAGGAGTGCACAATCTCTTATTTATAACATGAAGGTACACTCCACAAGCATTTCTCATCCATTTTGCCCAAATGGAGTCAACTCCATACGTGATCCTCAAAACCATCTTCCCACAGGCAGCTAGTTGTAAATCTTCATAGCAACAGAGCCCAAGCCCCCCCCCCCCCCCCCCCCAATCAAGGGGGCAACAAATCTCACCCTAAGCCACCAAATGAGTGCTATCCGCTCAAATAAAATTGAAGAGCCATTTTTTAATTCTAAGGAGAGTACCTCTAGCCACATAGGTGTTGCTAAGCCAAATTCTGAGTAGACATTCAATGCTCCATTTAGTCCACAATATCCTCCCCATTCTGCAGAGCAGTTTTTTCTTCCAACCTCCAATGAGTTCTTTAACACAACCCTCCTATCCCCTCAAATAAAATTGAAGAGCCATTTTTTAATTCTAAGGAGAGTACCTCTAGCCACATAGGTCTTGCTAAGCCAAAATCTGAGTAGACATTCAACGCTCCATTTAGTCCACAATATCCTCCCCATTCTGCAGAGTAGTTTTTTCTTCCAACCTCCAATGAGTTCTTTAACACAACCCTCCAACCTCTTAGGTGTGAAAGCAACTCTCTCAACTCCAAGATTGGCCCCAAGGTACCTATAGGGGAAACGACCTTCCAACATGCCCAAACCAAGGCAAATGGCCATCCCATGGCTGGTGTGCTCAAAAAGTAGAGTATACTCTTATTGCCATTAAGTCTTAGTCCTAAAATCAAGGCAAATGCATGGAGGGCATTACAGGCCCCTCAAGCCAATCTCTTGTCTACTATGCAACAAATGAAAGTATCATTGGCAAACAGTAGATGAGAAGGGAAGGGGGATCACATATCCTGGAGAGATGGGCCCTTCCTTTGCACACCTAAATATCCAGGAGAATGGAAAGAAAGTTCATCACTAGGGAGAATAAGAGAGGGGAAAGTGGATCCCCTTGCGTCAATCCCCTGGAGGTGGGAACAATACCAACTGGGACATCGTTCACTAAGGGGGAGTAGGTAGGGGCAACAATGCAAGAGTACACCCATTTAATCCATTTATCATTGAAGGCCATAGAATTCAACATAAGGATGATGAAGTCCCTCCTGACAATTTCAAAAGCTTTGGTGAGATCCACCTTAATGCACATTCAAGGAACACAACCTCTAGAGTTAAGACCACTCAAGAACTCCTGGGCAAGCAAAGCATAATCAGATATAGAGTGTCCCTTGACAAAGGCACCTTGTCTTTCATCAACTAGCTTGGGGAGAATGCAACTCAAGCGATTGAACAGGATTTTGGTGATGAGCATATACAAGGTATTATAGCATGCCATAGGCCTATAGTCTCTAAGAGAAGAGACATGAGCTTCCTTAGGAATGAGGGTAAGGAAGATGTGATTCACTTCACTAAACTACCATCCTCAAGGAAGTGCTTCACACCATGGATAACATCTCTTCCCACGATAGACCATGCCTTTCTAAAGAAGTAGCATTGAAACTATCTAGTCCTGAAAACTTGTTAGGCTAAATATCCCATAAGGCATCAACAATTTCCTGATCAGAAGGAATGGCAACAAGCATGTCATTATTAGAAGGACTAGTTAGGTGCAGGGGCGAAAGAATAAGCCTATCCAGGGGTTGATCTCTATCATCACAGGAAAAATGCTTCTTGTAGAAATCACGGGCCTCCTCACTAAGCTCCTTTTCTGAAATGACCCTTCCCAAGGGTCGATAGGCTTTTTCCAGAGACTATGGGGGGTTTCATGCAAATTTTAACCCCTTAAGTATTTGGTGGAAGGACTTGTGGGAGTTTGGGAATGTTGTGGGGCATTCTGTGCAATTTCCTAGGCCCCACACTACACCTTATTGGTGCTAGAGCACCGCGATTGTTTATTTTGATGATAACAAAACACGTGTCATTTAACATTTGCACTTAAAGTCTTAGATTTTAGGTTAAGTGCAAATGGAGACGTGTTTAGATAAATTTCGAGCTCACATCCATGGCGGATTGGAGGAGCTTGATGGAGAACAAAAGAGTTTTGCAAGGAGCGATAGCTTGAAGAAGGAAGGAGATAAAGAATATGATAGATTTCCTTTCCTTTGTACTATGTTTTTTTTTTCTTTTGTAGCTCTTTATTTTTATTTCTTAGATTTATGTTAAAGAGCCTCAAAGAACCCTCACAATAGTCCTAGAAACACTTGCACAACCTTAGGATACTTAGGTTTTCTATAAAAAACGTAGAAAATTAAAATAGGATTCAGACAGCCTTATCAGACGACTAATCTGAAAACCAGACGTCTGATAATGACTTTTAAGACATCTAATTGTTAACTCAGACATCCAATAACATCTAAGCTGGACCTAACAGGTTCTGTCCGTTTGAATCCGTCATCTAGACCTTAGCCCAGACGTCTTAGGAGACGTCTGATGCCTTTACCAGACGTCCAATTAGTGGACCGTTGGCTTCCTTAGCAAACATTGAGGAAATGACCGTTAACCTCGTATCAGACGTCCGTAGAGGACCCCAGATGTCTGATACATGATCATTTTTCCTTGGTTGACCCAAAATCTCTTCTCAGAGATTTTCTAGCCGTTGTACTCCCTTGGGAATCCATTTCCGTAGAAAAATAGGTTTCCAGACGTCCAGATATTATGCCAGACGTCCTGTGTGTCATTTGATGGACATACACTAGAACCTTGTTTAGATCTAATTCAAGTCAGGAAGAAAATCCGCCTAAAATCAGACGTCTGACTTAGTTCCCAGACGTCTTAAACGGGTTTTCCAGACATCTGATGCCAGGACCAGACGTCTGATGACCCTATCAGAATCATGATTAATTCTGACTTCGGCCTGATTCTCTCGAGCCTTGCACCCAACGACTATGGAAGCCTTCCAAGGCCTTCCAAAGCCTTCCTAGGGCCTCTATAGATAGAGGACCCCTTGGCTTGAAGACACACCAAGACACACTAAGCAAACCACTTTCCACATCTCTTGTGTCAAAAAGAAGTAGAAGATCAAATAGAAGAAGCTCTAGCTCTACAAGCACTCTCTTCACCTAAGAGCTTCATCCTGCTATGCACCCGCTCTCCCGCCGACGTTACGAGAGCGCTGTTGTGCCAAAGCATGGTTCACGCACCCGCATCGTCACTTCGACGCACTTCCACCAAAGGAAAGTTTCCTAACTCTTATAGAAGCTAGGATTAAATATTTGAGGCTCTATAGGATTGTTGTACTTTATATTATCTTTGGTTGGGTATTCTCTTTGCGAATTCCCGTCTCCTTCGCGAGACAAATTCCTTCTTGTGAAGAGAAGGGGTGTTGAGATACACTACCCTCGGTCTAAGTAGTATGGTTGTAATTAAGGTTTAGTCACCCTCGCTTAAGTGACTAGGTTTAGTGGATTTGATCGACTAGGTCGATTGGGAAATCCTAACTCGAGAGGGTTAGGTGGTGGTTTTGACCCGGTTTGGGTTTCCACCTAAAAATATTTATGCCTATTGTGTGTTTGTTCATTTTGTGAGATTGTCTATTTTAATTCCACTTTATATTACGTCACGCATATCTCACCCCCTCCAATCAGGAAATTACACACCTCACGCACACCACTCCCTCCCCCTAACCCTAATCCACACCTATAAAACTACCCATTTCTTGATTCCCTTGCCCTACACTAACACCCTCTCTCTCCCTACGGCACCATCTCAACCCCCCTTCCTCCCCCTTCTTCCCGTGTTCCCTCTGCCATGGAGCTGAGCTGCTAGAGCTCGAGCTCACGTGGAGTTGCTGGAGTTCAGCTGCGAGGAGTTCATGAGGAGCCACTATTGAAGCTCCTACACGAGGTGGGAGGGAGTTGTCACAAAGAGGAAGTCTGTTGCAAGGGGGAAAACCCTCGCAGACAATTCTGCGAAAGCATTTTTCCCCAGAATCGGACGTCTGAGATGAACCTCAAACATCTTATAGGACATCCGGAGCTGCATCCAAACATCTGACCCTACACAAAAATCAAAGGTAACACCCTACTCAAGGTCTGTACTTTTCGTATTGTCTCCCCTAACCCCACTATAAACCTAAGTGCGTTGAGGGTTGTGCATGTGTGACGCAAGGCAAGGGGAAGAGCCCCCGCGAGGGAAGGAGAGTTCGCGAAGGGTTCTGAGAGGAGTTTCTCCTCATATCAGACGTCTACACCACTAGGCAAACGTCTTACCGGACGTCTAGAGTTAGTATCAGACGTCCAAAGAGGCGATTTTCAAATGATAAAGTACTGACCCTGTGTGATTTATGCGTACGTTTTGTCGCAACGTGACCGTACGAGTCTGTGTGTGCCTATAGAGTCGTTGGGAAGAGGTGTAGGCGTAGCTTTCCATATGCTTTAGGACGTCTAGACACATCTATAGAAGTCTGATAGCTATTCCAGATGTCTAGGTGCGTTGAAAGAAGTCTAGAAGGACCCCAGGACGACCGTGAGGGGTTCTAGAAGTCTGGTATCAGCACAGAATGCAAAGTAAGCTTCCTATTGCCATTTAAGATGTTTGGGACCTCTCCCAGACGTCAGATTTTAGTCTGATTTGGTGGATTCACGCACCAGGCAGTCGGTTCAGCCAAACCAACCTACCTGATCTAGTTCAACTGAACCGGGAAAGGTGTTTGGGTCGATTCAGGGCCCAAACGAAGTCGATTTTTTTTTGTAAATAAGGTACTGTTGGGTTCCTATTGGAAATTCCCATGTGATGGAACCTTGTTCTAGCTATTTTGAACTCTTTTTCCTATCTCGAGAAATATTGAAATAGTTGGTCTGACCGTCTGTGTTAATAGGACGCCCGTCCTTGGTGTGCATGGGACCCATAGAGGCTACACGGTCCACCGTTCGTGCCCCCACACCTCCCGGTTACTCTGGTAGAGTGGTCTTTACTTTTCCTTGTTAATTAAATGATGAAAGTGCTTGTTATTTAAAACTAATTGGTTGAACCTTAGGATGTACAATGAACCCTAGGGCTGAGATAAAAAAATGAATAACTATACATGCCGTGAATGTTAAATTGTGATAATGTTTCCTGAATATGCTAAATTACAAGCTGCCTGTTTGCATTCGTTGAATCATGACTTGAACTGAAATACATGTTGTATCCTGTTTACCTTGATAGATAAGATAAGTGTCGAATTGTGAAACCATGAGCTGCCTGTTATACCCTAAATTTATCATGATATGAGTAGAGGCATGTGTACTATACGGAAATAAGAAATTCCTATGCATGAATCCTACGAGGAACTAGAAGAGGAACTCACGGGTACGGAATAAATATCGGATGTCGATGGAAAGTAGTTGGCCCTCGCGTACACGGTACTGAGGAGAGCTACTGTACTTAATGTAGGGGGGGAGCTAGCCTCCCCATGAGGCCCGGGGTTAGGACTGGCCCCCCTACACAAACTCTTGTTAGGCCTACTAGGCAAACCCGGATAGTCTAATGAGGGTACGCAGACTGTGGAGGGGCGAGACCCCTGTTCTGAGAGGGCAAGGCCCTGTGTTGTTCCGTGTTGTACTTTTAGGCACACCCGCTAGTGGAAACTACTGACCACTTGCAAGTGCAGGGTAGCTACCCGTGTGCTTATCGTGCGTGCCGAAGTCACCGCTACGTTGCGACCATGACCTCGGGGTGGTAGACTGGGCATAGGACTACCACGGGGTGCTCTCTCAGCCAGGAGAGTGCCATGTGTACATCCTACATCGAGGGAAAACTTCAATCATGTTCGTTCCTTTAGGGAACATGAAGATTGAGACACATTATGAACCTTTTGCTAGAAATCTGAATCGTGAACACTAGTTGTTAAATTAACTGTTGATTGGATAATTAGATAATTACATGTAAATCTGTGATTTTCTTTATTGTGTAAATGATATAACTATTATATATGCTACTATATTCAGCATAAGCTGACTTCCCATTATATATAACCATGTATAGGTCAGGGAGTCGAGCAGCCAGCACCACCAGCTGCAGAGGATGTTGGGTCCAGTCGAATCCAGCCTTACCCTCCAGTACTAGTTCTCTTTCAGTCTTTTCTACTGTAGTAAGTGATTCTATTTCATGTTGGATTCAATGGTGTGAACTTTTATTGTTGTGATGGCTAGTTTTGGATTATGTTTAATATCTTTTTGAGCTCCAGTTACTTTTGCTGCTTCGTTTAATTATTCTAGCTACTTGCATGCGTGGTTTGTGTTAGTTTTGTGCATATGGGTTAATTTCTCGTTGGACGATTGGGTCTTGGGGTTAGTCGAGGTGAGTCGTTTTCGGGTTCCCAAAAGGGCTGGATTCGAGTCGTGACAAGATGGTATTAGAGCAAGGTCGTCCCGAGAGATAACTCAACGGATTGAAAGTAACCACCCATGTGCGTGTAGCTAGGATAACCATCACAACGTGCCTTCTTGAATTACGGGTCTGAGTCTTATTTCGAACTTGTATCATTGACAATCTTTGTACATTTCTCTTCCATCTCCGTGTAGGAGATGCCTCGTCACGGAGTTCGTGGAACCGATCGTAGGCATGGCTGTGGACGCGGTCGCGGAGGCGGACGTGCAGGGCTTGGGGCAGGGACCGATCCACCCCTTCTTCCGAGCATCCAGGCTCAAGACCTTGCCCAGCTGATCCGCGACATCGTTCAGGAGGAGTTCCAACAACCTCCTCCCCAGCCCCCTCCTCTTGAGGATGTGAAGGAAGAGTCCTCTGTGAGACAGGGGAGCCGCCGCAGCGCTGGACGAGCTAGAGGGGGAGGGGGTGATCCTCCACCACCCTCAGACACTTCTAAGCACGAGTCCACCCTACCAGGAGGCGTACCTATACCCGTTTTGCAGCTCCACCACGACCTGTTCGCTCAATTCCGGAAGCTAAAGCCCCCCTCCTTCAAGGGGGAGGAGAGCCCATCTAAGGTAGAGGACTAGCTGGAGCAGATGGAGAAGATATTTGACACACTCCACCCTCCAGCAAAGTGCCGCGTGGCCTTCGCCACATATCAATTGGAGAGCAAAGCCCACAGGTGGTGGAGAGCAGTCAGAGGCCAGGAGGGAGGAGAGCCGACATGGGACCGGTTTGTGGCACTCTTCTATGAGCAATACTTTCCACAGACTTGGCAAGACCAAAGGAGGTGGGAGTTCCACACTCTTCACTAAGGGGCGATGACGGTCAGCGCATACCGTGCGTATTTTCTGAAGCTGTTACGTTTCACCCCGTTAGCAACCGCTACAGAGAAGCGCCTGTAGAGGTTCACTGAGGGCCACTGGCCTGCTATTCGGGGGTATGTGAAGCCCCTGAAGCTGCCCACCTTCTCCCACGTGGTCGAGGTGGCCATGACCTACGAAGAGACCAACCTGGCCTTGCGAGACACTGACGGAGGAGGATGGAAGAGGCCATACTAGCCTGAGCACTCTCAGGGCCGCCAGGAGAGGAGACACATGATGCCTGCGAGGTAGTCGACCCGCTCTGTGGGGCCACCAGTGGCCTTTAGGGGCCCCAGGCAAGGACCAGCTGCCAACACCAAACCCCCACCCAGCTACTAGCAGGGACAAATCGAGGGAGGAGGTCACACCCCTCTCTGCTACCAATGTGGCCAGCTGAGCCACATGAGGAGGGACTACACGTCTAGGGCTAGAGCACACCAGATGCTCCCCGCCCCGAGCACTGGAAGCCAATTCGGTGGCCATGGGTACCAGGCTCATTGGGGAGGATAGCAGCCACAGGGAGGATACCGGCCAGCTACTACCCGTCCAGTCCAAAGCATGGCAGCGTCTTCCACACCCAAAGCTGAGAAGCGTGTTAACTCCCTGACTCACAAAGACGCCAAAGCTTCAGGCTTCGTGGTGGCAGGTGTGGTTCCAGTTTCCAGCAGACTTATGTACTTTTTTATTCTGGTGCCACACACTCTTTCGTCTTCATGATCTTTGCTGTTAGTTTGGGGACGGGCAGCACTTTGTTAGAGAATCTATTCTTGATCAGAGGCCCAGGTGGGCAGTTTTTCGTGGCTAAGGAGGTTTACTTAGACTGTGAGGTCACCATAGGGGGGCACAGCCTTCCTGTTGACTTGATTGTGATTCAGATGGAGGATTTCGACGTGATTCTTGGGATGGACTGGCTATCCGCCTATCACGCCCTGGTGGACTGCTTCAGGAGGAAAATTTTATTCTCCATACCTGAACTGCCTCCCTTTAAGTTCCACGGTCAGCCAGTGGACAGAGGGTTCAGGTGTATCTCCGCGCGTTGGGCAGCGAAGCTACTAAGTCAAGGGTGTAAGAGTTTCTTAGCTTATGCTGTAGCAGAGTCCAGCCCAGCGACTGATTTACAGAGTGTTCTGATGGTCTGCGAGTACCTCGACGTCTTACCAGAGGAGTTACCAGGATTACCGCCAAAGCGTGAGATCGAGTTCGAGATCTCACTGGTACCGGGTACCAACCCCATCTCTACGACACCATACTGGATGGCCCTACTTGAGCTGTAAGAGCTCAAGTCCCAGTTGCAGGACCTGTTAGAGAAGGGCTTCGTGAGGCCCAGTACATCCCCATGGGGAGCCCTTATGCTTTTTGTGAAGAAAGACGGTACCTTCGGCTTTGTATCGACTATAAACAGCTAAACCGGGTCACCGTCAAGAATAAGTACATGCTACCTCGTATTGCTGACCTCTTTGACCAGCTAAAAGGAGCCACAGTATTCGCCAAGATAGACTTGAGGTTGGGTTACCATCAACTGAGGGTCAGGGAGATGGATGTCTCCAAGACTGTTTTTCGTACGCGGTATGGTCACTACGAGTTCCTGGTTATGCCGTTTGAGCTAACCAACGACCCTGCTGCTTTCATGGACTTGATACACCACGTCTTCAAACCATACCTGGATCAGTTTGTGGTGGTATTCATTAGCAATGTACTCGTTTACTCTCGGGATCAGGCACAGCATGAGCAGCATTTACATATGGTTCTGGATACCCTGAGACAACGCAGGCTGTACACTAAGTACAGCAAGTGCGAATTCTGGTTGAGATGGGTTCTTGGGCCATGTGATCTCAGGAGACGGATTGGCTGTGGATCCAGCCAAGGTTGAGGCAGTACTCAAGTGGGAGAGGCCACGTACCATGATAGAGATACGTAGCTTTTTGGGTCTGGTAGGCTACTACCGACGATTCATCAAGGGATTCTCTTAGATCGCGCGTCCTATGACCCAGCTGACCTGGAAGGAC
The DNA here is from genome assembly GCA_037157565.1 of Thalassia testudinum. Classification (NCBI taxonomy): domain Eukaryota; kingdom Viridiplantae; phylum Streptophyta; class Magnoliopsida; order Alismatales; family Hydrocharitaceae; genus Thalassia; species Thalassia testudinum. The sequence goes on along the minus strand of JAZHRO010000039.1, from coordinate 95,889,932 downwards.
GTGCCCTTCACCTGGATGGGCGAGTGTGAGTCGTGCTTTCAGGAGTTGGAGAGGTTGACTTTAGCTCTTGTACTCACCATCTCAAACAGCAGTGGCGGATTTGTGGTTTACACCGACTCCTCATTGCAGGGGTTAGGTGGTGTGCTCATGTAGTAGGACTACGTTATCGCTTATGCTTCGCGACAACTAAAGCCCCATAAGCATAGCTACCCCACCCATAACTTAGAGCTGACAGCAGTTGTCTTCACACTGAAGACATGGAGGCACTACCTGTACGGTGAGACTTTTAAGATCTTCACAGACCATAAAAGCCTCAAGTACCTGTTTGATCAGAAGGAGCTCAACATGAGACAGAGACGTTGGTTAGAGCTCCTGAAGGACTATGACTGCAGCATCTCCTACCACCCAGGGAAGGTTAATGTGGTGGCTAACGTCTTGAGCCAGAAGGCACCCACCCACTTGGCTAGTTTGCAGGCACAGAGTTGGAGACTCATGGAGGAGTTGGGTAGTTGGCGATCCCTAGAGCTGCGAGTGTACTACGGGGCTGTGACAGTGTCGAGACAGAAGCGACTAGAGCTATTGGATCGTATCATTGAGAGACAGATGGCTGACCCATACCTATGGGATATAGCGTTGATAGGGGACCCAGGAGACTTTACTTTCACTAACGGGTCCTGTGTATAAGGGGACGTTTATACGTTCCTAAAGATAAGGAGCTGTTGAGAGAGCTCCTGACCGAGGCACATGGGTCCAAATTCACCATACATCCTGGGAACACGAAAATGTACCACGACCTACGATGCGACTTCTAGTGGAGGGGGATGAAGCGGGATGTTGGTGGTTTTATGCAGTAGTGCTTGGTATGACAATAGGTGAAGGCCGAGCACCAGAGGCCTACAGGGCCGCTACAACCACTCCCCATGCCGGAGTGGAAGTGGGAGAGTATCACTATAGATCTGGTAGTGGGGTTGTCTGTTACACAGCGAGGACACGATACAGTCTGGGTGATAGTGGACAGATTGATGAAGACGGCACGATTTCTGCTGATCCAAGTCACTTTTGGACTAGCACAGTTGGCCAAGAGATACATCAAAGACATAGTGCGCCTTCACGGAGTCCCTTGTGAGATCATTTCAGACAGAGACACTCGTTTCACTTCCCATTTCTGGGTAGAGTTTCAGCAAGCTTTAGGGACTCGTTTGAGATTCAGTACCACCTACCACCCCCAGACTGACGGACAGTTGGAGCGCACCATCCAGACACTAGAGGATCTTCTACGTGCTTGCGTGTTGGACTGGAGAGGCTCCTGAGAGGAGCATTTACCGCTGGCACAGTTTGCATACAACAACAACTACCACTCGAGCATTGACATGACACCGTACGAGGCCCTGTACGGGAGGAGGTGTACGGCACCCCTGAGTTGGGTTGAGGTAGGGACCAAATGAGAGGTTGGTCTTAGGCTGATCCGTCAGAGTCAGGAGGTGATAAAGCAGATTCATAGACGACTCCGCACACTCAAGAGCAGACAGAAGAGCTACGCTGACCTAAAGCGTAGAGAGGTACAGTTCGAGGTTAGGGATCACATCTTTCTTCGCGTTTCACCCATGAAGGGCCTACAACGATTCGGGGTGAGAGGGAAGCTCGCGCCAAGATTTGTGGGACTTTTTGAGGTCTTGGAGTGGACTGGACCCGTTGCTTATCGACTTGCCCTTCCCCTCCAGCTTTCTGGAGTACACGACGTGTTCCATGTGTCCAACCTTAGGAAGTACATCGTCGATCCCAGCCACGTCTTGAGCCATGAGAGCATCGAGGTGGGTAATGACTTGACCTATCCTGAGAGACCCTTACTGATACTAGACAGAGTCATCTGAAGTCTGAGACGAAAGAAGGTGCCACCAGTGAAGGTCCTGTGGAGAAACCAGCGGCACGAGGAGGCGACTTGGGAGCCTGAGGCGGCGATACGAGAACGGTACCCAAAACGTTATGAGGGTATGTTATTTCTGACCTAGTTTGATCCTCTTTAAGTTTGTTATGCGCACTTTATCTATCTTTGCATCTCATTTTAGCCTAAGTTTCGAGGGTGAAACTTCTTTTAAGTTTGTTATGTTGAAATGACCCTTCCCAAGGGTAGGTAGGCTTTTTCCAGAGACTATGGGTAGTTTCATACAAATTTTAACCCCTTAAGTATTTGGTGGAAGGACTTGTGGGAGTTTGGGAATGTTGTGGGGCATTCTGTCCAATTTCCCGGGCCCCACACCTACACCCCACACACACCACTCCCTCCCCCTAACCCTAACCATAATCCACACCTATAAAACTACCCCATTTCTCGATTCACGTGCCCTACACTAACACCCTCCCTCTCCCTGTGGCACCATCTCAACCCCGCTTCCTCCCCCTTCTTCTCGTGCTCCCTCTGCCGTGGAGCTGAGCTGCTAAAGCTCGAGCTCGCGTGGAGGAGTTGCTGGAGTTCGGCTGCGAGGAGGAGTTCGTGAGGAGCCATTGTTGAAGCTTCTGCAGGAGGTCAGAGGGAGTTGTCACAAAGAAGAAGTCTGTTGCAAGGGGGAAAAACCTCGCAGACAGTTCTGCAGAAGCATTTTTCCCCAGAATCGGACGTCTGAGAGGAACCTCAGATGTCTTATAGGACGTTTAGAGCTGCATCCAGATGTCTGATCCTACACAAAAATCAAAGGTAACACCCTACTTGAGGTTTGTACTTTTTGTACCATCTCCCCTTACCCCGCTATAGACCTAAGTGCCTTGAGGGTTGTGCATGTGCGGTGCAGGGCAAGGGGAAGAGCCCCCGTAAGGGAAGGAGGGTTCGCGAAGAGTTTTAGGAGGAGTTTCTCTACATATCAGATGTCTGCAACGCCAGGAAAACGTCTTACCAGACATCTGGAGTTAGTATCAGATGTCCGAAGAGGCAATTTTCAAACGATAAAGTCCTGGCCCTATGTGATTTATGCATACGTTTTGTCGCCACATGATTGTACGAGTCTGTGTGCGCCTGCAGAGTCGTTGAGAAAAGGTGTAGGCGTAGCTTTCTAGATGCTTTAGGACGTCTGGGCGCATCTATAGACGTCTGATAGCTATCCCAGATGTCTGGGTGCGTGGACAGACATCTGAAAGAACCCAGGATGACCGTGAGGGGTTCCAGACATCCTATATCAGCACAGAACGCAAGGTGAGCTTCCTGTTGCAGTTTAAGACGTCTGGGGCCTCTCCCAGATGTCTGATTTTAGCCTGATTTGATGGGTTCAAGCACCAGGCGATCAGTCTAGCTGGACTAGCTGCCTGGTCTAGTTCAACTGAATTGAGAAGGGTGTTTGGGTCAATTCAGGACCCAAACGAAGTCGATTTTTTTCGTAAATAAGGCACCATTGGGTTCCTATTGAAAATTCCCATGTGATGGAGCCTTGTTCTAGTTATTTTGAACTCTTTTTTCCTATCTCGAGAAATATTGAAATGGTTGGTCTGACCGTCCGTGTTAATAGGATGCCCGTCTGTGGTGTGCATGGGACCCGCAGAAGCTACGCAGTTTGCCATTCGTGCCCCCACACCTCCTGGTTACTCTAGTAGAGTGGTCTTTACTTTTCCTTATTAATTAAATGATAAAAGTGCATGTTATTTAGAACTAATTAGTTGAACCCTAAGATGTATAATGAACCCTACGGATGAGATAGAAAAATGAATAATTATTTATGCTGTGAATGTTAAATTGTGGTAATGTTTCCTGAATATGCTAAATTACAAGCTGCCTATTTGCATTCGTTGAATCATGACTTGAACTGAAATACATGTTGTATCCTGTTTAGCTTGATTGATGAAATAAGTGTCGAATTGTGAAACCATGAGCTGCCTATTATACCCTAAATTTATCATAATATGAATAGAGACATGTGTATTGTATGGAAGTAAGAAATTCCTATGCACGAACCCTACGAGGAACTAGAAGAGGAACTCACGGGTACGAAATAAATATCGTATGTCAATGGAAAGTAGCTGGCCCTCGTGTACACGGTACCAAGGAAAGCTATTGTACTTAGTGTAGGGGAAACTAGCCGCCCCACGAGGCCCGAGGTTAGAACTGGCCCCCTACACCGACTCTTGTTAGGTCCATTGGGCAAACCGAGATAGTCGAATGAGGGTACGCGGACTATGGAGGGGTGAGACGCCTGTTCTGAGAGGGCAAGGCCCTATGCTATTCTGTGTTGTACTTTTGGGCATACCCGCTAGCGGAAATGACTAACCGTGTGCCAGTGTGGGGTAGCTACCCGTGTGCTTATCGCGCGTGTCGTAGTCACTGCTATGTTACGACCGTGACCTCGGGGTGGTAGACCGGGCGTAGGACTACCACATGGTGCTCTCCCGACCAAGAGAGTGACACGTGTACATCCTACATCGCGAGAAAACTGCAATCAAGATCATTCCCTTAGGGAACATGAAGATTGAGAGACATTGTGAACCTTTTGCTAGAAATCTGACTCGTGAACTGAAACGACCCGTTGCCTTTTTAGTCGGATAAGACGTCTGGACTGTCAGTCAAACGTCTGGACATATGCCCGGATGTCCAAAAGTAGGAGAATATTACATATTTTTTCGTTCTGCGCACAAGCGGCATGTAGAGTCCCGCTCTCTCTCCTTTACCCCCTCACCCGAACCCTAAACCCACTCTATATAAACCCCCTTTCTCTCCTTCTCACCTCCTCACACCACTCAAGCCACTACCACCTCCACCTTCTCCTATGACGACCACGCCCCCTCCCGTCTCTGCTGTAGCTGCGGCGAGGAAGGAGAGGAATCGGCGAGGGGAAAACAGGGAGGAGCGAAAGTGAGAGAGTGCGAGGGAGTGAGAGCGGGGGAGGAGGACGACGGTCGTAGGAGCTCGGTGGAGCTCGAGGAGGAGTCGTGGGAGAGAGGAGGATGCTGGCAAGGAGCTTCTCAAGCTCCTGCAGCTGCTGGAGCTGCCACTGCGGGCGGAGGGCGAGCGGGGCAAGTTGCGTGGAGTTTTGATATTGGAAGTTTCCAATATCAGACGTCTGGAGTGACACATAAAAAAGGACGTCCAGAGCTGAAGCCGGACGTTTGGAAACACATATTGCGTGAGGTACGTATCTTCTTACGCTACTTTTCCGCCATGCAGATAGTAGCGCGAGGGATGTCAACTAATTTTTGTGCCTGCGTTGTTCGTACGCAGGTGAAGGCTTTGGGAAGGTGAGCAGTGCGCTTTCCCAAGTACTTTTGGACGTCTGATCACGTCACCAGATGTCCGGAGATACTTCCAGATGACCGGAGACCTTGTCCGATGTCTGGAGCTGCCCCCAAACGGTCGCAGAGGGAGTCTGGATGTCTGAAGTAGCCACAGGAAGTGTAAGGTGAGTTCTGACGTCTTTTAAGACGTCTAGGACTAGTCTCAGATGTCTGATTTTGGTCAATAACTGCGTTTTTAGCCCGTTTAAAGACCAAACGGAATCAGATTTCTGCAAACAAAATACTGCTATTTCCACTCAAGTTCCTCTACGTGTTCATGTTAAGTATTTGCTGTTTTGACCTCGTCTAATGTAATTAGTCGCTGGTACAGGTTACCAGTCGGTGGTGTGTTCGGGGCCCGCGAAGACGACGAGATCTGCGGCATAAGCCCCCATTCCTCCCGTGATACCCGGTAGAGTGGTTTATTGCAATTATTAAGATATGAATAAAGAATATGTCTACTTAGATTAAATTGATTGAAACTCTAGGATGTGAAATGAATCCTAGGGTAGAAATGTATGAGCATGATATGAAACTACTCTGGTTTACTTGAGATGCATGTTAAAATACGAGCCGCCTGTATGTAATGAGAAATAGAACTGTAAAACCATAAGTTGCATGTTTATGATTGAGAATTGAATTATGAAAACACGAGCTACCTGTATATGGATGAGGAACGAGTTATGAAACATGAGATCTGAATATGGATAAATGAGATGAATATGAGCATGAACCTTACGGGGAATTAGGAGTAGAACTCCTGTGAATGAAAGGAATCTGGAATGTACATAGGAAGTGTGCTGGCCCTTGTGTACGCAGTACCAAGGAGCGCAACTGTCCCTTTTTAGTGTAGAGCAGAGCTAGCCTCCCTTGGGTTGAGACCCGGGGTTAGGATTAGCTGCTCTACACCGACTCCTGTTGGCCCTCGTGTACGTGGTACCGAGGTGAACTACTAATGTAGGGAGGGAACTAGCCACCCCACGAGGTCCGAGGTTCAGCTAGCCACCCTACACCGACTTGTTAGGCCCTTTGGATAAACCAGGGTAGTCGGACGAGGGTATGCGAACTGTGGAGGGGCGAGACCCCTGTTTGGTTCTGAGAGGCGAGACCCCTGTTCTGAGAGGGCAAGGCCCTATACTATTCCATGCTGTACTTTGGACGTACCTGCTAATGGAAACAACTGACCGCGTGTCAGTGCGGGGTAGCTACCCATGTGCTTATCACGCGTGCCGTAGTCATCGCTACGTCTCGACAGTGACCTCAGGGTGTTTGATTGTGTGTAGAACTACCACGGGGGACTCTCCCGGCCAGGAGAGCACCACGTGCACTTTCTACTCCACGAAAAAGACTGCAATCAAGATTGTTCCCATGAGAAACAAGCAAGATCAAGAAATACTTGGATACTTTGGGAAACAAATAAACCAAAAATACATAAATGAGATAAATAGAAATGAGAATAAAACCTACTTGTTGTTTTTACGTTACTTGTACATAGATAATATAAACACCACTCTACTCAGCGTTCGCTAACTCCGCCTTTTCGTAACTCTGTTCAGGATCAGGAGTTGAGCAACCCGAGTTTCTGGCTATAGAGGGAGATGGGCCCAGTTGAGCCCAGCCGTAGTTGTTTTTCTTTCTAGCTCTTTAGTTCTTATTATAGCTATGAGTACTGGACCCTTGAGCTACTGTTTTTGTTACTTTCTGTTTTTTTTCTGCTGTTGTGTTGTGGTGTTTTACTTTTGTTTACTGCTTCATTCTTTCCTTCTGCTTAGTTATATTGCATGTGTGAATGTGGTTTATTTTTCTGCTTTTGGTTATTTCTCATTGGACAACTAAGTCTTGGAATTAGTCGAGGCGAGCTGATCTCGGGTCCTGTAGGGATCCGGGAACCGGGTTGTAACATGAACACTAGTTGTTAAATTAACTGTTGATTGGATAATTAGATAATTACATGTAAATCTGTGATTTTCTTTATTGTGTAAATGATACAACTATTATATATGCCACTATACTCAGCATAAGTTGACTCCCCGTTATATATAACCATGTACAGATAAGGGAGTCGAGCAGCCAGCACCACCGGCTACAGAGGGTGCTGGGCCCAATCGAGCCCAGCCTTAGCCTCCAGTACTAGTTCTCTTTCATCCTTTTATACTGTAATGAGTGATTCTATTTCATGTTGGATTCAATGGTGTGAACTTTTATTGTCGTGATGGCTAGTTTTGGATTATGTTTAATGTCTTTTTGAGCTCCAGTTACTTTTGCTACTTCCTTTAATTATTCTAGCTACTTGCATGCATGGTTGTGTTGGTTTCGTGCATATGGGTTAATTTCTCATTGGATGACTAGGTCTTGGGGTTAGTCGAGGCGAGCCATTTCCGAGTTCCCAGAGGGACCAAATTCGGGTCGTAACATTTTATCCACCACAATACCATTCTCCATGAAGATCTTAGATAGGGAATTAGTATTTTTCCTAATCTTCATGGTTGCGGCAAAGAACCTCATGCTTTTGTCTCCCTTCTTTAACCAATCCAATTTGCTCCTTTGGATCCTATAATCCTCCTCGTCCCTGTGAAGAGTGTCCAATCGGGCCCTTATCTTCTCTTCTTGGTGTAACAAAGGATCAGAAGGTGAGAGAGCCAACAGGGCATGGACATCTTCCAAGGAGGGCATAGGTTAGCAATACGGGATGGCCTCAAGCAATCCTCCTTATTCCATTTTTTGAGAGCCTTCTTCACACTCTTGAGCTTCATGACACAGTGGAACATGGGATTCCCCTAAACATCCTCTCTCCTACCGTCCTCCACCAAAGCAAGGAAATTAGGTCTATCAACCCAGTAGTTAAGGAAGCGAAAAGGCCTCCTCTTCTTCGGAGACAGCATAAGACTAAGGAACATGCAAGCATGGTCACTCAGATCAAAGGGAAGATACTCTAATCTGGTGAGGAAAAATGTCTTCCCACAAAGGATTAGCAAGACCTCTATCAAGTTTGTAGGAGATACGCCCCTCTTCAATAGTCATGTTACTCAAGGCATTACCAGAAGAGGCAATCTCATAGAGACCATAATCTTCTATGCAACTATTAATGTAATGCCTCATTAATCCTCCCAACAAGTCAAGAATGGACAATTGGGTGTGCGGGTGGAAATGGACCCAGTTACCAAGCAATTAAGGTTAAGGATGTAATTCAAAATTTATTAGGTACATATGGGGGACGTAATTATTATTATTCATAGGGTTGAAATTTGCCTGTTTATGGGACTTTTCCTTAATACCTATACTTGCAACGAGAACTTATACATGCACACTATAATAATACAACGTGGGTACACCCCACCATCACCACAAGCAATGGAAACATGAAAAACCTTCGAAAAACCAATATTGAAGCATCAACATCATATAAGCATTTCCACTATAGTATCCACTGTCATATAAATTTACAAGAGTCCAACATAATTCCACAAGTTCTTTACATCAAAAAGTCATATCGTCTATAGTCAACCATTCACAACCACAATACATACTAGTGTTCACAGTTCATTTATAGGTACACATATATAAGTCTTTTTACATCAAAAACTGTCATGTATAATTGTACAAAAAGGGGCATAACCATAACTATCCTAATAAATACCCAACAAGAGAACAAAAAACGAAGAGCTGTAGGTGTCCACTAGCCATGCACATATCCCACCTTACATATTATCCAGTGTAGGAGGCAGGCCACGGTCGTCAGCTCGTGCAAAGCTTCCCACCACTCCTTAGTGGTGAGATCCAGTGTAGGACTAGGGCTTGAGGTTCCCCCATCCTAACCCCCACGCCCTACAAGGCCACGTAGAAACAGCACCTTGCCACCTCAAAAAAGACTCGCTTTGCTCCAGTCATTTGAAGTGTGCCTCTCCATGACATCAGGCCCTTAAAGTGGGTCACAAATATAAAGATAAGCCAAGCAACTCAGTAGGTACAAAATCACGTGTAAAGTCGAAATGAGAAGGGGGTAGTGAATGGGTTCCTATGCTACAAGCCATCTATCCACTAATTTTCCTCGCTTCCCCATGCTTAAACTATGCTTGATTATCTATCCATTAATTGTCCTCACTTCCCCATGCTTAAACTATGATTGATTATCATTTAATAAGTTCTCTCTCTTGCCTCTGGAGTCAGATGTTGTGAATCATCCCTCTCTACTAGAGGAAATTGAAATGTATCCTTTCCTCAGATCCCAACCTAAGCTAGCAGATCTGGTGATCCTCATGATAGGTGTATTCATTATCGACGTATCGAGAATGTTGCTAACCTTAGTCAGAAGAGTCAAGCCTCTTTAGAGCTACCCAGGACAATGCCTTGCGACAACAAAGAGCAAGCTCCATTTGCGTCTAGCAAGGTCTAGTTGTAGATCGTTCCATATCAACATTGTAAGGTTGGCTAGAATTATCGGGTCACACCAATGCTCCCACAAGGAGCATAGCATCCGAGTGTGCCCTCTCAGTCCGTCGTTGGACAAGATCTCAACCAAACCCATCACAGTATCCCGGTGACTTCTGCACATGCGCGCACCTAGTGAGCCTCTTGCTTGAGTACCTTCACATTGAGTTAGATTCGGGTAAATCCATGTACCTCATTTCAATGATAGCCTATGACCCGTCATCGTACCCGAGAACTATCCAAGTTTTGAGGCAGATCACAAGTAGCCTCTAGCCACCTCATCGTCTTGGGTCTCCAACCTAAGTAGTGAACCCATGGTTCACCAACTCTAGGAGTGCTCAACCTTACGACCTCACCTATTGAACCTAATTCTCTCTTTTTATCCTCTTTATTCAATATTAGGAAAGGAGCTCTAAGGACCTACTGGATCACCCGGGGTCTCATCTTAGATCTTAGGATCCAAGTTTTCCTCTTTTAGATCATAATAGATTTGACAAAATTTATCATGAAGGGTTTAATCCTCTTCTTAGCCATTTCATATCTTTTTTAGCCTGCTTAGAAAGCTTTGAGCTTAAATAGGACACTTTACACCCCTTTAGAGTTTTTATGCAAATTGTCCATTTCATCCTCCATTAGGGTGTCCATTATATCCTTAATTAGGTTTATGATCAATTTAGGTCACCCTCTAGGGTTTATAGGGTAAAGAACTCTAGATTTCACCCAACCTAGGGCTTAAGTGGCCCATCTAATGTTAGGTATTAGTAACCTAATGTTAAGGGACCTGCCAGCAACTACCTAACTTTAGGTACTGCTACAATGCCTAGCTAGACTATAGAAAGTTGAGCTTCTTGCTTCAAAACCCCCACTTTGCACCTCATATTACCATGACAATTTATCCACAAGTTAACTAACATATGTGGAGCACATTGCACAGCAAAATCCCCCATCAAAATCTAAGGTGTGACCCAACTAGAAAAATCTCACAACATAAATCATTGACATACAAAAGATAATGCTACCCCTAATGACATTCAAACCCACCTAAGAACAAGAAAAGAGAAGCAAAATAGTCCCTGCTTTGTTCTTGAGTAGCAATACCTTGAGCTTGAGGAGGTGGAGCTTCCTTCTTCCTTCCCTTCCCTTATCTCCATGCCAATGGTAGCAACAAGAGTAGCAGCAGCTCCAGTTGGGGCAGCAGTAGCCGTAGCAACTGTGGGAGGAAAGGAGGAAGAGAAATGTCATGGGAAGAGGAAGAGGAGGAATGAGTCAGTGGTAATGATGGTCTCCTCTCCTTCTCAATAGCACTCATGGTGGAAGAATGGGGAGGCAATGGCTTCCCTTGCAAGCCATTGCATCACTTATGTAGTTGGGGAAAAATTATGTGAAGAGCCCCTCTGCTCCAAAACTTAAGTCCCAAAAAAGACCCCCAACTAATGTTTCCCTCACAAGGCCCCTTCACCCATTCTATTAAGGCCAAAAGTAGGGGGTTTAATGCAATAGGGTTAATTTCGAGAGGATTTCAAGTTCTTAATTCATGGAATTGATAAGGGCTTGTACATTTGCAATGGCTATAAAAATTTCAAACCCTTACAGTCAAAGCCCCGCAAACTGGCTTGGAAAGAGTTTCCTGCAAAGTGAACTTAGTGATAAAATTGAAAATTGAAACTCTTACCTAGACCTGTTGAGGTGTAGGTAACGTTGTCACAAGAAGAGGCCGAATCATGAGGGAAAAATTAAGATTTGGTACTGTCCTTGCACAATCAATTTCTCCACCTCACCCAAAGGGGGTGCAGAGCAGTCCCCCACACCCTCTTTATCAGCGCAGATGGCAAAGTGGTTATCCTTGGACCCACCTTCTGCATTAATTATCGAAAGAGATGTGGGTAGCCCAAGAGTTGCGCTTTCCATGTTGGGGTCTAGAGGGTCGCACTTCTTGGGGGTCCTCCACGTTTCTTAACGAACAATTAAAAGCAAGGGATGCAACTTCTCAAGAGTAACTCCTTGTATGCTAATTCGCGTGGGACACGAAGGGATGCGACCCTTCACCTTCACGGGGCTCGAGCATGCAGTCGTCGCTCTAAGCCTCTTCTGTTGTGACATCACCACCAACTCCTCCATCTTCGGCAACAGCGAGTGGAAATCCCACCATAGCATGTCCAAACACACAACAAGCTACACCTCACGGAGGGATTCAATCATAGCGAAGCTTGACCAATCCACCACACCCGCCTTCACAGATGAACTCAACCTCTAAGGGTAGTTCCTTTGCCGCATCAACCTCAATGCAGACACACATATGATCAATGAAGTCATTTTCTAGGGTGCACCTATTATGTCCTAAGGGGAAGCTGATTGCACTTGTGAGTTTCTTGGAGCCAAGGTGGATACCAAGGTCTAAGAACCTCACACACACATTACAAGGTTCAACCTTCGCCATTTCCACATTCGGCGTCCATCTTTTAACCACAAGCCAAGCTCCATGTAGAAACCAAGGCCCTCTCTCAAGGACATTCTTGTAATCCTCTCTCTCCTTGAACTCGACAATAAAGAGCCCATGGTCTCTCGAGTGCAAGGAGGAAGGTCCTTTGGGTCTCCAAAACTTGGAAATGAAATTCTTAAGATTGACATAATAGGGTCGCTCAATTGGCTCGCCATCAAGAGGAGGAAAAAATTATAGTAGATCATCCAAGAGAGATGCGACATCAAGTCTAGAGGAGCTCCCTAGAGAGAGGGGGTCCTTCCCCCTATGGGGAGATCTCATCACTCCCCGCGCTTTGGATTTACTCTTTAGGTGTAAATGTAAGTTATGAAATGGATGCCCCATTTCATTACAATGATCTTTCTTGTTTAGCAATGAAGTTAGCTAGGTGCCATGTCATTATAAAAATATCTTTAAGTGTTAAAAAATTTTTACAAATGTAGAGAAAAAGAGAAGATTCACTACAATGGAAACTTATGTAGGGAGCTTTTGGAAACTTTTGCTTTAACCAGTCATTGGCCATATCAATAGAAGCATTTACTAGGCATCCAATAAATAGATAATCACCATGCGATCTATCTCTTTTAGCACATCTGTAATTTTTCTCCTTTTGACTCTCCATTTCCCTTGCTCCTGCAAGATTTTCCTTAAAAGAATTGTAGAGTTGCAATTCCATGATTAACTACTAGACGTAGATCCATTAACTACTAGGCATCCAAGATTAAATGTATGGATTTCTGTGATTAGATAGCGGGATTTCACCCATGAATACTAGGTTTTTGTACCATTTTGGTGGAAATCTTCATATAATCTCCCATGTCTTGATCTTAAGTTTCTTTTAAAGATCCATGGATCTGTCCTAGCAACCTAACCTACCTCATACAATTTGAGTGTATATGTAATGGGTCACCGGAAAACTTTTAAGTAATTTATATATAAGTGGATATTTCTATAAATCAGTCTTAAGTAGTGTGCTTTATTGGCAAATTGTATGGAAAGATTCCTTGCCTTCATGCTTAAGATTATTTATGACCCATAGAAAATATATTTTCTACGCTAGTGAACAAGGGCTATGGATTCAAAAGAATGCCCTAGAGATCTTTCTCCTAAAATCTGCACAAAAAATGTTAAGAATTTATCAATCCTCTCATACAATAAAGTGCTCTTTACAAGCAGAATTTGTTCTTTCTAATATAATGATTAGGGAAATGGGAGAATGAAAAAGGTATCTTTTTGAAAGGAGGGGACCAACCTCATAGTTATAGCTTTCAACAGAGGTTGTTTCACGTCACCGCCAATGAGTTCTAGACACCATCAATGTGTACCTTTGCAAAAGTATTTGAACACATATAAAGTTGGACTCATCGTTGACTAGATCTTACCTCAACTTGAAGTTTAAGCTATTTAATAGTATTCACGGGTCGATTCAAGTTGTTTGAGATTCTCTACCAGTAGAAGACAGTACAACAACTTGTAACTACAACAAAAGCTAAAAATGGTTGGCGTAGATCCAAAATATTGCCACCATAACTACAGAGACTTATTCTAACGATCAACTTTGGTATCTCTTAAGAGGTGTCACTTTAGACTATCCTAACAATTTGGGACAATTTTACCTACCTTAAGATAACTCGGAATCCTACTACAGTTATTCATATTTCTTTTCAAGAATTTGATAATTTTTTATAAACAATCTTATTTTCACACATAATGCCACTCCTTGTCATCTTAAAGGCCCCACAATCAGTCCTTAACATGTATAGCCTAAGCATCCTCCACCAACAACATAAAGGAAATACACTCATTATTAATAATTGCTTACACACATGTAGGGCAAATGGTGCCTAAAAGTTTGAATATACTAGTTCCCAAACCATTGATGTAGGTGCAATGATAATATTCTTGACATCACACCAATTTCATCCCTCATTTTACAATAGATGGTTGATGATAGTGAACCGTTTCTTTAGAATTTTCCACCTTTTCACCAATTCAGATAACGACAAGAAGACCTCGTTATCATCATTGAACGAATCACCCATTGCCTTCCATCGTTGTCTTGTCAACGCATGTTGCAACCATTCTCGTCTCGACTTCTGGTAGTATATCTTCGTCACCAGCATTGTATCTGCTGACTCATTCCACGAGTAAAATCCATTCCTCATCTTAATTTTTTAAAAAAAAAGAATGCATGACGGTTGAAACGATGAAATTCTTCAATGAGTGAGAAGTAGGATACATGCCACTAGTCACTACCAGTAAGTCCACTACACAACAGTAACATGAAAACTACTTTAAAAAATTACATAGCAAGCGTACAAACTACCAATGTTCATAACTAACAGACCACCAATTGAAACATAAACTGCTAACTAGGATGATAAACTAAGATAGGGGGGAAATTGACAATCGGATCAGAGCCTGTAATCTCCAACATTTCTACGGAAAGAAAATGCTATGTGCTCCTTATCCCTAATGACCTGCACGAGCACAACCTTCTGTGCTTTAGAAGTGAACAGGTTTGCCAATGTGACAAGGTCGTCAGGGGGGACACACGGAACAACTTCCTTTACCATTGCCAAACAAGATTTTATCTCTATAGATAAATCTATTTGCTTGGATTTGGAGATATTGTAGTCCACAATTCTTTTTCAACAAGGCATTAGCCTCAACCAACTATTCTGAACTAACTCTAAATGATGAACCTTTACGACATTTTCCTCGACTAGATATGCTATCATTGGAAGTTCTCTTCATTTGTGGAGATTAAAGAGGGGCAAGACTTGGGTCCTAGTTGTATATATTGTGACATGAAAAGGATTAGATAAACCCATGGAGGCATATGACTAGAAAGCCATACTTTGCATGTTGGGGTATGGAGATTGATAAGCATAGAAGTCACCAATATTTGGTGGAACCCCAAACATGTTATTACCAAACCCAAAGGCTTGATCAATTGAGGGAGGTGCAGGAGGTGGTAGAACATCTTGAAACAAGGGTTGTGTGATGAACAAAGACCTACGTGTCTCAGACTACGTGGCATTGTGAGTTGGGGTAGGAGGTGCTTCTTCCTCATTAGGTCATTCATTATCATCATTCAGATTCGAGGATGTGGGAAACTCCCCGATGGCTATGTCCCTTGCTACTATTGTGTCGCTATCATCATAGAAAGGGAATGGATGGTCCTTCAACTTTCAGAACTTGTCAGGTAACTACAAGACAATGGAGATAACAAATTTGAGACCACAAATGGTAACCTAAAAATCAAGGATCAAGGAAGAAGGGTAGGTTGTACCTCTCCCTATACAAAAGGATATAGGGCTTAAGGTACATTCAAAATTAGGTCCTGACCCCAACCACTCAAATTGAGCAGCTAGTGGTATTGATAGGGCTCCATCTTCGAAGTCTTCCATCCATGAAGGATCAGGTCATGGTTATAGTTAAGATGGGTTGCTACTCTAATCTCTTGGATGATCACTCTCCATGCATGTTTAGTGAAAAATACATCCTTCTAGTCCCCCTTATTGTAGTAGTCAAGCAGAATTCAAATAAGACTTGCGTCTTGTTCGAACTCCCACTTTTTAGCATGAAACTTTTCCATGCAAGCTTGGTTGGAGGTACCACTCATTCTACATTTTAGAAACACATGGCAGTCCAGGGTGTACATGGGTCGGGTTTAACATGAACCCAACACAACCCAATCCGAATGGGTTAGGTTGTGAGTTATAATGAGTTGGGTTGGGTTGAGATTTTTTCTAACCCAATAAAGAATGGGTTAGGTTGGATTTGAGGTTTAACTAACCTAACCCAACCCGCAACCTAATATAACCCGATATATATAGATATAAAGGAGCAAAACTTAAATGAATTAAATCTTTCCCAATTACAACCCAATCAACCACCAAAGTCCATCCACGCCCAAGCCCAATGTCCTAAATTCCCCCCCATGTTCCACCTCTCCCTCCCATGTCCCAAATTTGAAAATTGAAATTCCCACCCCTATCCCACAAATCCCACCTCTCCAAATTCCCCCACCCCTATCCGGTTGTCCCACAATCCCAAATTCCTTTCCCTACCCGACTCCCTTAATTTCCTAACCCTAGGGTACCTTACACTGACATGCACTGTCTCAAGACCCTTAAATCTCAAGGTCATTCGTCGACTCGCCGCCCCAATCTCACCTCACGGTCCCTCATCTCCCATGATCCCACCTCCTCGAGCAAGGCTCCCACGCACCCACAACCCTCCTCCCCAAGTAAGGCTCGCTAATCACAGGTTCGCCACGGTCCCACCTCCATCACCTAAGTTCTAGTGTTTCACGGTATTCAATTTTCTTTTTTGTAATGGCCTAATGACGCATGCTTCACAATTTCAGAAACAAAGAAGCACTTAATTATCATGTATAGCTTTATTTTTTCTTATTTACTTTTATACAACTATCAAGGTTCTTTTCACTTTTACTTATTTTATTCATTTTTTTAGAAGATAGAAGTTATTTATGAGTTTAAAATATTTTATTATTAAGAATTAAAGACATAGCAAATACGTAGGAGATAAGCATAAGTTTTGAGTCTTTTGCCTAGTCAACAACTCGCTCAACCTAACCAGATTTTTATGGGTTGAGTTTGCTTGAGTTGTAAAAATTTCAACTCAAAAACCATGGGTTAGGTTTCCGTTGAGTCCCAACTCGACCCACGTACACCCCTATGATGGTCAACCTCCATAATCTTATGAGATATTCTTCTTAATTATATAATCATATCTAACCATAGGTTGGGAGTTACAATTACTTAGGGTTTTTTTTTTTAAATTCAAATTTTGGTTTCAGTAGGTTAGTTGGATTATTTAACTTGATCAGGAGTTCATTCCACTAACACAATTAGGTTGGAAATGGACTTGCAACGAGCAATTAGTTCGTGGGCATCATATTTCATATCCATGGCACCGAAACATCTCAAAAACTGTATGCATGGCACAACAAGAAATATTTTCAGAAAAGTACGCCAACTCATTCCATCAATAACAACATTCCAGTCCACCAACATGGCCATAACGTGGAATAACATGGACCATAAACCAAACTTTTCAATTTCAAACAGAGTATGCAAGGACCATAATGTCGCCATAGCATGGAATAAATGTGTTAAATCGATGATACATTGTTAGGGACATGATTTCCATGAGGCATATATGAGAATGAAGGACAGACAGGAAGCCATATGTATTAGTATATTAACTAACGATTTACTCTTATTGCTTATTAGTCATTGATGATAGCACAACTACACAGCCCTCAAGCCCATATTAGCATATCCAAACCCAGATAGAGCAAGAAAACCCCAATCAGATCACATTAACTAAAACAGAGATGGAAGTATAAACGAGAAACTACAGCACAAAAACGTCACTAATAGATACATTCAAAACATCGGCATATTGGCGCACATTAGCAACGTTTCAAATAGGAACCATATGGCACACACTCACAATACATGTTTCAAACCAACAGTGGGTGGAAAAATTTGCATGTAAAGTTCTTACTTGGCTACTAGCACATCCGGACCTGCTCCAACAGCAGCACCACCTCTAGAGACTCGACACCACCTGCAAATTAAAATTGCAACATAGGATCAGCACCCATGGCCATATAAGAAGTGTAAAAACAAGAGAGGAAAAACTGGAATGACCGGGGTAATACCCTCTTCCTCCTCTATAGAGAGGAGCAGAACAACCCATAGATATGTCCTCATTATATATTGATTCGGTGGCCACAAGCAGAGCAAGGAGTGCCACGATCCATGCTCATGCAAAGCAACGAAGCCAAAGAAATGAAAGTTGTAGATATGGTTGAAAGCTAGGGGTTCACGGGTATCAATTGCACAATACTCAGTTTAGTAGGGGACTTTATGCATACCACCTGCCACGGTTCATGCCACATGGGATGGGAATCAACGGCTGTGTATGATGCACATCCGCGACATCAACCACGTGGGCAGCGATTACATGGACTGCTTGGGAAATCAACAGCTGCACGTTTTGGGTTAATAGGGGTGTTACATGAAAACGGAAAGATTACATTGGGTTTTGTAGTGGAAGATATGTGTTGTGTCCCTGTGATGTAAACGAGCTATCTTGAAAAGGCTCGAAGAAGAAAAGAGATAATGTCAGGTTATTAGGCCAAAAGAAAATCGATGGCTCTAAAACTGATTATTTGGGTAAGACGATGGACATTAGGGCCTAAATAAATCGATGGACCTTATTTCATCGTGACGAAGAAACAAAAGGTTATTAGGGGTAAGATGCATAAGAAGATCGGCAACACACAATGAATACAACGAAATCAATGGGTTCAGGATGGATTCGATTGGGTTCGCACACAGGAAAAATAATGGATTAGGGTGACTTGGAGAGATCGCACCTATTTCTACTCGCTCGACGGCCGCCACGCATGGAGGTCGTCCGGTATAGCAGCGATCGGCGCTCTGATGAGGAGCACCCACGACGGCAAAGGAAGGCATCGAACACCCCAGATGACAAGAATCAATCAACGGAGTATTGCTAACCGGGAGGAGACGGGTGAAGAGGAAAATTCCTCGTTAAGGTAATTAGAGATTAATTATCCTTAATTATCGTAATTTTTTTTTGTTATTATCAATACTAAGATCGTTATGTGAAGAGACGATTTTGCATTGGTATATTCTTTAGCTAAACTCAGTCTTTACTGCAAATGATTTTAGTTTCCGGCAAATGGACAACAGTTGCCAGAAGGATATTCTAAAAAAAAATCACGTTCATTGGTGGCGAGTTTTGAGAAAATCTAGTGACTTTATCATTTTTACAAAGGCAGGTGGAGGTGGCGAAATATGATAAAATCGTGTTTAATAGTCACGAGTTTGAGAAAAACTCGTGACCAGTGAATATGATTTTTTCACATTGTTTTTTGCGAAGGTAGCCAAGGGTGTTTTTTTATGAAAAATTTGTTATTAGAGATCACGAGTTTTGCTCAAACTTATTAATAGTAGACATAAGTTTAGTGTCTTTTGTTTTTTTTTTTTTGCACAACTATGATTAAAAGCAAGGCCATGTGATGGCAAATGCTATTAGAAAAATAGAGGAACTTTTTTTTTTGTGAAGGTGAAGGATGGCTGCTAGAGCTCAGTAGCCATTTGGTCCATTCAATCAAATCAAAAATAACTTGCAGTAGTTGCATCTATGAATCATACAAAACACACCTCTTTTTTACAATGTTTTCGACCCAAGGTCCTTCATCTCGAAAGATAGATATATTCGTTTAGAACCATATCGCCCATAGGCTTGCAATAATCTTAATTTAAGATAGGGATGTTGGGAAATTCCTTAAATCTTTAAGGATTTAACTGTAAATAAGCCACCTCTAATTTAGGATGGACCTATGCCACAACTTAATTCAACTGCACTCTATATTAGCTGGATACCAGTATTGGTAGACCAGTATCGGAATCATGAAGTTACAGTTATGAGTTCTATATCTAATGAGTACCAGTACTGATGTCAAATACCGGTACACATGGATTACAGTTTAGAACCCATGTCCAGATGAGCACTCATCCAGTACTCACTATGTACCGGTACTCGTGTTGAGTACTGATACTCATAGAGTATTAGTATCTCTCTGGGAAACAACTGGTCTCAACGAGTACCGGTACTCATGAAGAGTACCGGTACTAGTTAAGTACTGTATACGTCACCTATAGCCTACTAGTACCGGTACTTGGAAGCTACACGTTCTGGTAACTTCACGTCCAGAACCTAACCTGGGACTAATTGTTAGTTCGACTCCTCATAAATAATATTTTGATTATTTTACAAAATAAATAAAAAGAGATAAAACATAAGCATAGTATATTTTTCTCTATAATAACAAAATTGTAGGTTTCATCGAGTTTTCCAAGTCGGATGATAAAAGCTTGAAGACTAGATTAGTATAAGTCTTGTCATAGGTCTTAGGCTTTTCATGTAAACTTTCAAAGGTTGTTGTTACGACCCGATTCTCGAATCCCTACGAGACACGAGAATCGGACCGACTCGACTGATCCCAAGACCCAGTCGTCCAACGAGAAAGTAACCAAAAGAGCAGTAAAATAAACCACATTCATCATGCATGTAACTAACAGTAACAAAAGTACAGCAGTAAAGAAAAGAACTACTACAGTACACACCACCACAATAGTAGAAAATTTAAGCAGGTACATAAATATGATGCTTACAATAATAGAGTACAAGTGTAACAGGATATACTCACTACAACAAAAAAAATAGTACAGTAGGTACAACACAAGTAGAACTATTAGGCTCTACTAAGCCCAGCACACTCCGCAGCCGCATGCTCTAGTTGCTCAACACCTGGTCCTGAAAAGGTGACAAAGGTGACACGTTAGTGAAACACTGAGTAGAGTAGCAACCAACTAGCTAAGAAAAATAGTAAAGGTGTACAGGTAGCTGTTGTTTTCAATTTCTTTCTTTATTTAACTAATTATTCTTCCTTTCATCACTTGGTTTATTCATCAGGTCTTTTTCTTGATCTCGAATGTTTCTTGTGGGAACGATCTTGATTGCAGTCTTTTCCGAAGAGTAGAAGTAGCACGTGGTGCTCCCCTGGTCGGGAGAGTCCCCCATGGTCGTCCTACGCTCAGTCAACCACCCCAAGGTCACTGACAGACGTAACGATGACTACGGCACGCGCGATAAACGCACAGGTAGATACCCCGCACTGGCACGCGGTCAGTCGTTTCCGTTAATGGGTGCGCCCAAAGTACAGCACGGAACCAGTATAGGACAGAGCCCTCTCAGTAACAAGGGTCCAGCCCCTCCACAGTAACTAAACAGGGGTCTTGCCCCTCCACAGTCCGCGCACCCTCGCCTGACTACCCTGGTTTGCTCAGTGGGCCTAACAAGTCGGTGTAGGACGGCTAGCTGAACCCCGAGCCCCGTGGGGTGGCTAGCTCTCTCCTTACACTAGCAACTCTCCCCGGTACGGTGTACGCGAGGGCTAGAAAGTCGGTGCAAAGTGGCCAAACTCACCCCGGTCTCGACCTGAGGGCGGCAAGCTCCCCTCTGCACTAAGAGGTAATATGTGCTCTCTTTGGTACCACGTACCCAAGAGACAACACACTTTCCTGTTTTACTTTTCCAGTTCCATTCCATTTATTTCCAGGAGTTCTACTCCTAATTCCCCGTAGGGTTAGTGCTCATGTTTCCTCAGGCCAGCCACACTAGGTTTCATCATTTCAGGTTTATTCGCATATAGTGTGTATTTCCAACATTCAAACTTCTTTTCTTTTCCAATTTATATACAAGTAGCTCGTAATTAGTTTCCAAACAACAGTAATTACATGTAGCAGTTATTAACAACAGTAGTCTACATTTCATAGGCAGCTGTTATCCAATTACAGGCAATTATTATTATTCTGTCTACTTATCCAAGACTGCAATTCAGGCATTCAAGACAGTGTTTCTGTTCCTAGGATTCATGCCATACCCTAGGATCTATCATTCAATCTAGTTTTCCAGTCCTAGGATTCATGCCATACCCTAGGATCTATCATTCAATCTAGTCTTCCAGTCCTAGGATTCATGCCACACCTTAGGATCTATCATTTATTCCAGATATGCATTAGTGTTTGTAATTAACTAAGGAAAACCACTCTACCTGCAAAATCGGGAGTAATAGGGGCATGGTTGGCAGGTCCACGTGCCTCCGCAACCCCCAAAGCCGCAACAGAACGAGGTCCTAACATAAGGATCGAACACAAGGAACCACTCAGAACAGGATAAAAGTATTTCAGACGAGTAGAGGAACTTAAATGGAGAACAACGGAATCTTAATTGAGGAAATCGGACCTCAAACGGACCCTAAACGGGTCACAAATGACAACTTTGCCCTAAATCAGACATCTGGAACACCTTCCAGACGTCTTAAACGATGGTTCAGATCATACCTTGCTTCTGTATTGTTCTTCAGACGTCCAGGATCCTGCTGAACCATTTGGACTTAGTTCCAGACGTCCGTCTATCACTCTGGACGTCTGGAGACCCTCTCCGCCGTCTGGTGCTGTGCCCAGACATCCAATCTGTGTGGGAGGGCGTGCCCTTGCTCCTTCCCGAACGAACCCTGCACGCGTACGCAATCGATCTCAACACGGCAAAGAGGCAGAACCTTTGGCGGAACGGCCTGCTTGGCCGCATCCGCAGAAAGGAAGTAGCGAAATATTGTACCTTTCAGACGTCTGGATCTTCCTTCAGACGTCTCCCACGTCGTCTGGACGTAGGTCCAGACGTCTGATTCTGGGAAAATTTCCCAGAATCAGGACCTCTTCGTCCTCCGCCTGCTATGCACAGCCGCGCCGCACTGTGCTCGCTTGCTGCCTGAGCTGCACCAGCACCTCCCCAGCGCTATGCTCCTACTACGCGCACCAGTCGGCTGGCCCTGGGCAGCTCTGACGAGTTCGCCCTCTCTTCCTCACGCGCTCCTCCTCCTCTCCCTCTCGCTACACCTCCTCCTCCCCACGCGCACCCGGCAGCAGCTGCTGCCCTCGCTCTCTCACTCTCACGTTAACAGGAAGAAGGAGACGGTGGAGTGGTGGTGAGGGAGAGGGAAGGGAGGAAGGGAGGCTATTTGAAGGCCCCGGGGGAGAGAGAGAGGAAGAGAAAGAAGGCACTGCAGGATGGGGAGGGAAGAGAGAGAAGAAAAGAGGGCGGCGGGTTCAGTCTGCGCGTGCATGCGTGTAGACTCGCAATCGTACGTAGCAAAAATTAAATTCCAGATGTCTGGGAAGGCGTCCAGACGTCTTAAAAGACGTTTGATGTCGTGGGTCTTAACAGTTGTAATCTTTATTTTATTTGAGTCTAGAGTGTTGTAAAGAGCCCTCAAACATAACTCATAAATAACTAACTTAGACTCTCTACACTTAAGATAAACTAGAAACAAAAACCTAACACTAAGACACAAATCAGACGTCCAACAAAACTGTTAGACGTCTGATTTTCAACTTTAAGATGTCTCATAATTCTTTCAGATGTCTAATTGCCTATAGCCTTGCCTTTACATGCTCACCTCTTAGGCATCAGTCGAATCAACCTTATATCAGACGTCCTTAAACCAACCGTTGAACTCAAATGCCCATTTTTTCTCTGGTGTGTTAGTATAACAGGCAAATACACTTTTAGACTTCCGAACATATCACCAAACGTCCAACAATGGACCGGTGCCCATTTATTTTGCGCATACTTATCAAAAACCAAAGTTCGACTCTTAGATTACCAAGGCATGTCATTAATCTCTTTCCAAATGTCTAGAAAACCTAGTGTTGAGAGCGGAAAACTACATGATCGAAGTTGGATTTGAAAAACCCGTCATTGTAGTGCGATTTGCGAAGTAACCGTCAACAAATAAAATTTTACCGAAATTCGTAAAGAAATTCCGATTTGAACATAGGGAGACTACGTCGATCCTAAATCCACGATTATATTTTTTTGTATTTTTGTTTGAAAATGAGATAATTACAATGGAATTGATATAAACAATAAGAGAGAGAGAATAATCACTTGATAAAATAATACTATTTTTACAACTAGAAAGCGGAAAATTCTATTCGAGAAAGCGATTAAAAAGAAGGGAGAGAGATATTATCCTCCTCGACGAATGCTTGGAGGATGAGCCGGACGGAGCGACGCTTGGAAGACAGAGGATGGAGCGGGAAGGAGGACGAAGCAGGAAGAAGCGGGAACGAGGCAGCACGTCGTCATCGTCGTGGTATCCACTTCCGGAATGGGGGCGAGAAAACTTAGATTTGGTCTAGAGTAGCATCCCAGGTGTGGGACAAGCTTCTCTTGAGCTTTGGAGTGGGAGAGAGGTGAAAAAAGGGATGAGAATTTCGTAGGGTAGGGGTCTCCTTTTATAGTTGCATGGATAGGGGGCAATTTGGTCATTACATAGTTAAACCATTAAATGAGGGGGTCTTTAGTGACGGATTTAAGCATCACTAAAAACCCCATGTCGCCACAGCTTCGTGTGCACACTCGCCTCCTTACCTGTTGCATGCTCAATGCCTGCCCACGACCAAGAAATCTCGTGATCGGACGGCTCAGATCGCTCCTCGCCCGCTTCAGCTTGGCCTAACCGTGCGCCCGTGCGTGTGATGGGGCATGCAGAAGGGTGTCATCGTGCACATACGCGATCCAAAGCTCCTCCATGCGCCATGTCTCCACTCCTCGCCCGCCTGATCGCCATCTGACGGCTAAATTGCACCTGCTCCTAAGCCTGATTTGAGGCGTGCTGCATTTCAAACGCGCACCTCGCATCTCGCCCGCAACTGCATGACCGCTACGCTACAGGTGGCTTTTTTTCGCATTTAGGAATTAGGCACGCGCTTGATCCAATGGCCCAGATCGTCCATGCCTTCTGCCTTATGAAGATGAGAGCGGCGCATCTGAGTAATTCCTGGCTGTTGGATCAAGATCCAACGGCTAGGATTGCACGATGAAGAGCCTTTAGGGATGCAGTGGCGGGTCTTAGGGCTGATTGGGCGGCTGAGATGGCACCACGTGGCACCATCTTGGCCGTCTATCTTTTGTGTTATAGATGGTGCCACGGATGTCAGATTGGATCGATTTTCGCACGTTAGGCTACGATCGTCAATCTGAACCCATCCGTGCGGTCAGATTTGTTATCTGAAGTGCGGATTGACACCATCTTGGTCCTTGATCTCTGGGCTTCCTCGGACTATATCTGATGCTACGGATGTTCGATCAGGATGATCTTGGAGTCATTGAACTCCAATCGTTGCCCTAATCGGATCCGTATAGTTGAATTTTCAATCCGAGGCTCCGATTAAAAGTCACCATGTCCCTGGCCATAAAAGGAGATAATTACTATACAATTTATACAATTTGACCTAAATGCATGATTATGCGTGTTATGCAATATTTACAATGCATGATGCTAATATGGCACTAAGAACATGCATTAATAGACATTTTTGGCTATTTAGATGTATGCACATCACACCCCCATGCCTATCTTTTGCTAGTCCCTAACAAAAACTGCATGCTATTTATAAAAGAATTAGGATTGGATTACTCTGGGAGTTGGTCCAGACGTCTGGTCAGACGTTTGGACGCCTTCCCAGACGTCTGGAAATTACTTTTTGCGTGCGTACGAGAGCGAATCTGCACGCGTTCCGTGCGCAGACTGAAACCCGCCTCCCTCTTCTCTTTCTTCCTTCCCTCGTCGACCTGCAGACGCCTCCCCCACGCCTTCAAATACCCCTCCCCTCTCCCTCGTTCACCACCCCACCGTCTCCTTCTTCCAGCATGAGTGCGAGAGCGAGAGCGAGGGCAGTAGCTGCTGCCGGGTGTGGTGCGGAGAGGAAGAGGTGCAGCGAGAGGGAAGAAGAGGGAGAGCGCGTGAGAGAGAGAGAGAGAGAGCTCGTTGGAGCAGCTCGAGGCCGGCTGGCGTGTGCGCGAAGGAGCGTCGTGCTGGGGAGATATCCCCTGGTGCTGCTGCAACTCGAGCAGCGGACGAGCGGCTACATGGCAAGCTCACACGCAGTGGGAAGAAGCCGAAGGAGTTTTTGATTCTGGGATTTTTCCCAGAATCAGACGTCTGGACGTATATCTAGACGACGTGGGCGACGTCTAGAGGGAAATCCAGACGGCTGAGAGGTACGTTTTGTCTCCTGTACTTCTCCTTGCGGATGTGGTCGAAACTCTGTTGCGTGCCGTGTTTGAGAGAGTTTGCATACTCGTGCAGGTTTCGCTTCGGGAAGGCACAGGGCATGCCCTCCCACACAGATCGGACGTCTAGACACAGCACCAGACGGCGGAGAGGGTCTCCAGACGTTCGGAGTAACAGTCGAACGTCTGGAACTAAGTCCAGACGGTTTAGCAGGATTTTGGACATCTGAAGAACCGCGCAGAGAGAAGGTATGACCTGAACCATCGTTTAAGACGTCTGGAAGACGTTCCAGACGTCTGAATTTGGGCAGATTTATCGTTTTTGACCGTTTAGAGTCCGTTCGAAGTCCGTTTTCCACGTTTCAAGTCTCGTTCATCTTAGAATTAGTTCCCCTACCTGTTTACAGTAGTTGTACCCTATTCTGAGTAGTTCCTTGTGTTTGATCCTTATGTTAGGACCTCATTCCGTTGCGGCTTTGGGGGTTGCGGAGGCATGTGGACCTACCAATCACGCCCCCATTACTCCCGATTTTGCAGGTAGAGTGGCTTCCCTTAGTTAATTATAAACATTAATGCATATCTGCATTAAATGGTAGATCCTAGGGTGTGGCATGAATCCTAGGATTGAAAACTAGACTGAATGATGGATCCTAGGGCGAGGCATGAACCCTAGGACTGAAAACTAGATTGAATGATAGATCCTAGGGTGTGGCATGAATCCTAGGAACAGAAACACTAAAATGAATGCCTTGAATGCCTGATTTGCAGTCTTGGATAAGTAGACAGAATAATAATAACTGCCTGTAATTGGATAACAGCTGCCTGTAAAATGTAGAGTACTGTTGCTAGTAACTGCTACATGTAATTATTGTTGTTTGGAATCTAAGTACGAGCTGCCTGTATATGAATTGGAAATGGAAATATGAGCTGCTTGCGAATAAACTTGAAATGTGAATAGTAAAGTTGCATGTTACATGTGTAGAACTTGAGAAATGAAAATAGAATGATGAAACATAGTATGGCTTGGCCTGAGAAACATGAGCATGAACCCTACGGGGAATTAGGAGCAGAGATCCTGGAAATAAATGGAATGAGATATGGAAACGTGAATGGGAAAGTGTGTTGTCTCCTGGGGTACGTGGTACCGAGGGGAGCACATAGTACCTCTTAGTGTAGAGGGGAGCTTGCCGCCCTCGGGTCGAGACTCGGGGGTGGGTTTGGTCACCTTGCACCGACTCTTTGGCCCTCGTGTACACTGTACCGGGGAGAGCTACTAGTGTAAGGTGAGAGCTAGCCACCCCACGGGGCCCGGGGTTCAGCTAGCCGCCTTACACCGACTTGTTAGGCCCTCTGGGCAAACTAGGGTAGTCAGGCAAGGGTGCGCAGACTGTGGAGGGGCGAGACCCCTGTTTGGTTACTGTGGAGTGGCTGGAACCCTGTTACTGAGAAGGCCCTGCCCTATACTGGTTCCGTGCTGTGCTTTGGGCGCACCCGTTAACGAAAACGACTGACCTCGTGCCACTGCAGGGTAGTTACCCGTGCGTCTATCGCGCGTGCCGTAGTCACCGTTACATCTGTCAGTGACCTTAGGGTGGTTGACTGGGTGTAGGACGACCACGGAGGACTCTCCCAGCCAGGAGAGCACCACGTGCTACTTCTGCTCTTCGGAAAATACTGCAATCAAGATCGTTCCCACGAGGAACACTCGAGATCAAGAAAGAGACCTGATAAATAAACGAAGTGATGAAAGAAAGAATAACTAGTTAAATAAAGAAAGAAATTAAAAACAACTACTTGTCCACCTTTACTGTTTTCTTAGCTAGTTGGTTGCCACTCTACTCAGCGTTTCGCTGACGTGTCGTACTTACCACCTTTTTCAGGAAAAGGTATCGAACAGCTAGAGACTACGGCTGCAAAGGGTGCTGGGCCTAGTAGCGCCCAGTAGTTGTACTTTTGTTGTACCATTTTTTTGTAGTAGTGAGTATTTCTGTTTCACCTTGTACTCTTTTATTGTAAACTTCATATTCTGTAACTGTTTTAAAATTCTCTACTGTTGTGGTGGTGTGTACTGTAGTAGTTCTTTCCTTTACTGCTGTACTTTTGTTATTGTTAGTTACTTGCATGGTGAATGTGGTTTATTTTACTGCTTTTTGGTTACTTTCTCGTTGGACGACTGGGTCTTGGGATCAGTCGAGTTGGTCCAATTCTCGTGTCCTGTAGGGATTCAGGAACCGAGTCATAACATCTGCCAAAATGCAAACTGCCTCAAGCCCTTGCCTTATTCAAAGAAGGATCTCCTTTTCTCCTTTTTCTTCTTTTCTAATTTTTTTTAGATTTTTGAGTTTAAGGTTACAGAGCGGCTTTTTACGGCCACTCAACCCACCCAAGACTTAATGAGAACCCTAAGTTCTAAGCATCTTTTTGTGAATGTGATAGACTCGTTGATCGGCAATCAGAACGGGCTTCGGGTTTCTATGCCCCTAAGTGACCTTAAAAACAATTCTGCCTAAAGGTGCATATATACAACCGGTAGCTTTCTCCCTACTTTTCTTTTTATGGGGCCAACATAAGGGTGAATCCAGTGTATATCTCCCCGGCTTATTCTACTTCTCCGCTTCTTCCTAAGTATTTTAGGAATTAAACATTCATTTCTTGAGCTAGGATATGGACAATCTACCAATGGGCTACTACCCACGATAACTTGCCAGCCATACTCGTGTGGTGACGTGTGGCTTATTTCTTTTATTTTTCTTTGTTTCTTTTTCTCCTTTTCTTTTTCTTTTTCTTTTCTTTTTTTTCTTTTTGGACTTTCTTTTTCTTTTTTTAAGTAGGTGTCTTCCCTGGTCTAAGATTTACCTAAAGGCAGCAGGAAAAGAATGGTCCAGTGGCTGGGCCCTAGACAACCTTCTTATGGGTTGTTACCCACAATACTTGCCAGCCATACCACCCTAGAAGGTTCATTAGCTACCCAATTTCTATTAAAACCACCGAACAACGAGTCAGTGCGAAAGTGTGTAGATTCTTAGACTTAAAGTTCCCTCAAATCAGAGGGTGAGTTGATAAGTCGTGTATTTATCACCTAAACTTATTTAATAAAATTGAAATAGAATTTAGGATGGCGAGAACTCGATAAACAAATCCACATTTTAGTGGATACCTGGGCTGATTAAGCCCAAAGACCTGAAGGATCTTAGTGTTTAGATCCTACTGTAATATTTCTTAAGATTGAAAAGTCCTAATGCCCAAGTATTCTTTCCTAATTCAATTTTTTATTTTTTTTTAAGAAAAATAAGTAGAATTTACAAGAATTCCACAGAGCTGACAAAATGATTCAGAAATAAATTCACCCCCCATGCCTAGCTGATGCAATGTCGATATTAAGAATAAAAGACATGAAAGGAAGAGTAGAATGTAGAAGATATCACTTGAATATGATGCTCGGGTCAACTTTGAGTCAGACTGTATAACTACTGAGTTTAATACCATCAACTAGGCGAAGTCCAGCCAAAGAAATCATAACATGATGAGAGCAGCCGTGTCTGAGACGGGTTTTGGAATAATACGGTCAATAAAAGGCTTCAGACATTTACCGTTGACTTTAAATGAATTACCCGTCTTTGAGTTAGAAATCTGAGTAGCCCCATTTGGAAATATCTGGTCGATGATGAATGGGCCGTTCCATTTTAACCTAAGTTTGCCGGGAAAGAGCTTAAGTTGAGAATCAAAGAGCTAGGCCTTCTGGTTCGACTCAAAGCTCTTGCAGGATATCAATTGGTCATGAAGAGCTTTGGTTCGAGCCTTGTAGATCTTGGCATTCTCATATACATCGTTTCTAAGCTCCTCCAACTCAGATAGTTGGAGTTTCCTGGTCTTTCCGGCTAAACTTAAATCCAGATTACATTGTTTGATTGCCTAGAATGCCCTATGTTCAATTTCTACGGGTAAATGGCATGCCTTTCCATACACCAAACAAAATGGTGACATGCTGATAGGCATTTTGTACGCCGTACGGTAGGCCCACAGAACATCCTCAAGCTTTTGAGTCCAGTCTTTACAATCAGGCCTAACCATTTTCTGAAGAATATTCTTGATCTCCCGATTGGAGATCTCGGCTTGTCCATTCGTTTGGGGATGATAAGGTGTGGAGATAAAAGATGTGATTTACCTTGTATTTTGCCAGTAAATTACGGAACTGGGCATTAATGAAGTGAGAACCACCATCACTGATGATAGCCCTCAGAATCCTGAACCAACTGAAGATGTTCTTCTTGATGAAATCGATGATCACCTTGTGGTCATTGGTTCGGGTAGGAATGGCCTCGATACACTTGGACACATAATCAATAGCGACGAGAATGTACCGGTGTCCAAATGAAGGGAGGAAGGGTCCCATGAAATCGATGCTCCAAACATCGAAGATTTTGACAGGAAAAATCGGGTGGGAATGGCCTCTCTTGGTTATGCTCTCAAGTGCCTGGTGAAGAGCGTCGGTTTCAGTTATATCGTTGTAGTAAAGCTGGTTGTCACCAACGTTTCGTATAAAATTTTTTTACTCGGAAAAATAAAAGAGTTCCCGAGGTCGAACTCAGGGAGCAAGTTGTATTCTAGAGATATACAAGTTCTATTACAAAAAAAAAAGAGAGAGAGAGAGAGAGAGATGAAAATTTGGCTTCTTCTTCTTTTCTTCTTTCTTCCTCTTTGTCTTTGGTTCTTCCTGTTCTTCTTCTTCTTCTTCTTCTTTTTCTTCTTCTTCTTCTTCTTCTTCTGCTTTCTTCAGATCTTCCCCTCGTGCTCTTCTTCTTCTGTCTCCTGTTCTTCCTTGTTTTCTTTCTTTCTTTTTCTTCAGATCTTCTTCTGCAATCGTGGTGCTTCTGCCTTCGGCTACTAAGTCTCCCTTCCTTCTTCTTCAGCCTGCCTTCTGTGTTGCTCTGGCTGCTGACTGTCCGTCGTCTGGCCCGGTGCTTCGACGACTTAACTGAGCAGTTGCTACAGTGCAGCTGCTTCTTCTTCTGCAGTCCTTCACCTGTGCCTGCACGCTCAAGAGTTCATCAGAGGGCAAAAACCTACTCTACCCCCCTCCCCCGCGTATCTCTCTCTCTGAAATCACTCTTCGGAAGCTCTCCCAGAGCGCTACCGGGTAATCGGGTTCGGGTCAGGCCCGGGTCCAGGCCCACCGGCGTGCGTGGTGGGCGAGGAGTGCAGGTCAGTCTAATCGGGTCGGGCCAGGTCCGCGGAGCGTGGTCACGGACGAGGCCGAGTCGGGTCGGATCGGGTGAGAGGGACCTCACCCCGTGGTAACTGAGGCAAACAGATGGTGGCACTTTTGCAATTTATGTGGGTGTGTGGCTTCAGAAACTCCCGAGGTGGGACTATCCGCGCACCCTTTTTCTCTCACGCCTGCAGCAGGGATGGTGCTTCCAATTGCAACAGCTGTTGAGGCGCGCAACTTCAATTGAGGGCCAGGGTGTGTGCGCAAGACTCTTTCGCGCTGGCCGTGGCTCTTCAACCTGGGATATCTAGGCTTGGAGCAACCTCAAGCAAGCTTCGAGCTTCCTCGCCAATGGCGGTCAAGGCCTGGAACCTGAAATCAATAGAACGGCCTCTCGGCCAAATCAGACATGCGGGGGACCTTCGCCGTGGCACGGCGAAGGTGGTCAGGGGGTTTGCAGGGGGCGAGCTGGAGCTAATAGGTCGTCCTAGGTCAAACTGTGAGCGAGGGAGTGGGTGTGTTCGGTGGATCTGCAGAGGGTGTTTGGTGGGAAGTGGAGGGGCGGAAGAGGATCAGGGTGAGGAGGCGGAGGTTCTGCGGTGGTCGGCGAGCCGTGTGGGTCGCTGAGGTGATGGGAGCGGCTCGCCGGAGGGTGGTCGGAGGCGGAGAGGATGAGGGTGAACAGGGTCGGTAGAGGGCTTAATTGACTAAATCGAAAGCGGGGAAAGAAAGAGGAGGAGAAGGGGAGTAGGTCTAACTTAACTGCAGGGACGAAGGGGGAGGAACAGGGCGACAGTCGTATCGACTGTCGCCGGAGAAGACGATGCTCAGAGAGAGGGGCGGCGGCGAGCAGAGGGCTGGAGAGGCGCCAGCTGGGTGCGGCGTGGCGCGGGAAGAGCAGGGGAGCAAGTCTCTGCTGCTGGTAGTGCGGCAGAGCGAAGAGGTGGAGGGGGAGGAAGTCGCCGGAGCTGGTGAGCGTCTGCCGGAGGAAGAAGAGAAGAAAGCTGGGGGTTTTCTCCGTCAGATCCAGGCTGCCTTGGTCGGTGGAGCGGCGGGGGGTATTTATAGGGTGGAAGCAGGGAGGAAGGCGGAGGGAGACGACGTGTCTCCCTCGCCGGAGAATGGTCGGAATACGAACCCATACCGTCCGTGCGTTTGCACGGCCGGTATGGGGGGCTATAATGACCATGGGGGTGCTCCTGCGACGGCTGACGACGCAGGGCACCCCCGGTATACATGCCAGGTCCTCCACCTCACCCTGCGCGGCGCCATGCTCCGCGCAAGGTCGCCGGAGCATGGTGCTGGCAGGGTTTTGCAGGAGGGACCTGTTTGCAAAGAACGAAGGAGAGTTAGGGGCCTAAATGCGAGGGTTCAAAAGTTGAGGGCCAAAGAGTAAATATATGAGGACCAAAGTGTAAAGTCGGTCAAGGAGGTTTCTTCTTAGGCTCAAGTTTTTATACATGACGAATTAGAACCTAAGGAATCTGATGGTAAATTTCATTTTCATATTAAACCTTGTTTGACCGGTCAATTTGCGTAAAGACCCAAATTAAGTTATTAATTGGGCATGGTTCTCAATGTAGGTCAAAATGGGTTCTAAAGGCCAAATTGAAGGTTCTAAACCCTAGAGATTATTTTTCTATGAATTTTAGAGGGTTTATTCTATTTTTACTTTGCCTCGAACCTTGTGAATTGAAGTGGGTTGTTTTAGGGTTACAGATTATCATTTGGTTCCTTGGAAGTGCTGTAGCCCTTGCTAGATCATCTCATCCCACTTTTATTCTTATTAAGCTGTTTTGACCTGTGTTTGGGCCCTGAATTACCCTGTATGCAGATTATACTGGTAAAATTGCACTTTTACCCCTTATGACTGGTTTTCTTCTCAAACTCAGAATTCTCTGAGTTAAGCCTTTCCTTGAGATATGTAGGAGCTTTTATCCTTTGTATTGGGTCAAAATGAGCTAGTTATGGCTCATGATGAGGTTCTCATCATACCCCCATGCCTAGCTTTTGCTAGTCCCTTAGCAAAAAACTTAAGGTTTCAACCCTTGTTCTAGACCATGAAGTTTTCAATGGTTTTAGATAAGTGCCTTTTTTATTTGAGCATAGATTAGGTTAGAATGCTGACCATAGGCCTAAAAGGTACTCTAGTATCAATCAAGATCCAAATCTGTCTAGCCTTAGCCTTAGTCTTTCAGCAAAGGTTTTTAAGGCCCGCAAGAACTAACCTAAGGTTTATTGGACTTCGTGGTTAAAGCACCCGTGCTTGAAATGATTTTAGCCCTGGCCTAGTTCGCAGTGCGTTTTGTAAGAGAGAGATAGAAAGTTTTTTCTGTTTGGAGAGTTTTCTCTCTCTTTTTCTTTTTAGTTCTAGCCTAGGATTAGCTTTTCAACACGGTCTGTATCAGATTCCTTGCTCCCATCATCAATCCTCAAGGGTTCCTGGCGATCGATGCTTCGAGATAGCACCGCCCATGGCAACCCCCGGAACCCTGGCTATTGAGATTTTGAGATAATCCCATCCATGGTATTCCGTGGCCGAATCCAGACCCTGGCAATTGACACTTCGAGATAATGCCATCCATGGAATCTGAACCAGCAGAGTGCTTACATGCCCCCCGTAGGATATGTAAATATCCTAAGAGACAAGCACCGAGGAGATGATATTTTGTTTCGCATCTTCGAGGGGATTTCCCGCCTCTCCGCGCTGGGAACTCGTCCAAATCAACTTGTGTTGATCGGCCATTCCTATTCTAGGTGTTCTTTTCAGATTTTTGCGACGCTTCTGCGTGATTCTGATTTTTACGCTTACTGAACCAGGCTGTGTGTGAGATTAGGGTGCTTAGGTTACTGAGTCCCGTAAACCAAAAATTAGTTAACGAGGCCGAATACTCCCTAAGCCTTAGACCTAATACTTCAGCTTTTCATTTTCCTCAACCTCTTGAGGAGTGTCCAGATCTTAATGGGTACTAAGAGTCTATTCAAGAATGCCTAAGGTTTGCATTCTTACTAATCTCATTGTGCACTTTTCAGTTATTTTCTTGAATGAGGTCTAGAACTTAGGTTAATTCCTTAGTTCCTTACTAATGACTATCAACTTTTTTTATAATTTTGTGCTCCTTTTTCATTTTGTTTCTTCTCTCCTTCACAAAATTTTCCTTCTCCTCTTTTCCTCTTATTCTTTTTCGAATTTTTTTTTTTTTTTTTTTTTTTTATGGTATTTTTGGCATATGTGAATTTTTTGTTTGAAACCTTTTCTTACGAGTTTTTGCACTTTCATACCCCCCCATGCCTAAGATTTGCAATGTCCTCATTGTAACCTAGGGGGTCTTAGTTCAGGGTGAACTTCGAGTGCTGAAAGGTGTCAGAACAAGTTTCAGGTTTTCAAAGAGAATGACGGGCTGCCTCCCGTTAAGCGCTGAGTTTTACGCCATCGGCTGGGCGCAATAAGCTCAAGGGGAAAGGAGGATATAAGATGCCTCAGCCAAATCAGTAGAAGTTACATTAATGAACGGCTTGAGTCTTTGACCATTCACGATGAAAGGTTCAGAATCGTGGCTGAGTGGACTGATTTCGATTGCTCCATTTCCAAAAACCTGTCGGACCAAATATGGTCCGACCCACTTAGATCTCAATTTTCCTGGGAAGAGTTTGAGTCGGGCATCAAAGAGTAGGACCTTTTGACCAGGATGGAAGATCTTTCTTGAGATGTGTTTGTCGTGGAAGGCTTTAACCCGCTCCTTGTAGATTTGCGAGTTCTCGTACGCGTCTATGCGCAATTCATCGATCTCGCTGATTTGGAGTTTTCTGTGGGTCCCAGCCTTGGAAAGATCTAGATTACAGTTCCGTACTGCCCAATAGGCTTTATGCTCCAGTTCGACGGGAAGGTGGCATGCCTTTCCGTACACCAATCTAAAGGGAGACATGCCCAATTGGGTCTTGTGGGCGGTCCTATAGGCCCACAATGCTTCCGGAAGTCGGGACGACCAGTCCTTCCTGTCAGGTCGAACAGTGACCTGTAGGATTTTCTTGATCTCCCGATTCGACAGCTCAGCTAGACCATTAGTTTGGGGGTGGTAAGGAGTAGAGATTCGGTGAGACACCCCGTATTTGGTCATCAGTGACCTAAACTGAGCATTTGTGAAATGGGTTCCCCCATCAGAGATTATTGCACGAGGAAT
Organism: Thalassia testudinum; assembly: GCA_037157565.1. Classification (NCBI taxonomy): domain Eukaryota; kingdom Viridiplantae; phylum Streptophyta; class Magnoliopsida; order Alismatales; family Hydrocharitaceae; genus Thalassia; species Thalassia testudinum. The sequence goes on along the minus strand of JAZHRO010000039.1, from coordinate 95,854,672 downwards.
CCCGAACCTTGAGAAAATGTGTTGATGAATGAATTTGAGAACGATTTTGTGATCACAGGTTCGGGTCGGTATGGCTTCGATCCATTTGGACACGTAGTCCACAGCCAACAGAATGTATTCGAAACCATCCGAAACAGGAAAGGGGCCCATAAAATCAATCCCCCAAACATCAAAGATTTCGCATACTAGAATCGGTTGCATAGGCATCATGTCGCGATGGCTCATGTTGCCCAAAGTCTGGCAACGACTGCATGCCTTGCAATGACTGTATGCGTCTTTGAACAGTGTGGGCCAGTAGAAGCCGCACTGGAGGACTTTTGATGCGGTTTTATGCCCGGCAAAATGGCCACCGCATGCCTGGTTATGGCAGAAAGAGAGGATATTGTTGACTTCCCCTTCCGGGACACATCTCCGGATGATCTGATCGGCACCTATGCGGAAGAGGTACGGGTCCTCCCAAATGTAATACTTGGCATCGGAGCGTAATTTGTCTTTCTTGGCCTTCGGCCAATCGGACGGGGTCTGATGAGATGCCAAGTAATTTACAATATTAGCAAACCATGGAAGGCTAGTACCAATAGTCAGCAGGTGCTCATCGGGAAAATGCTCAGTGATGGGTCCGGAAGGGTCTATCATTTCAGAAGGAAGACGGGACAAGTGATCAGCTACCACGTTTTGTTTTCCCGCTTTATCGCGAATCTCGAGGTCAAATTCTTGCAACAGCAAGATCCATCGGATCAATCGAGGTTTCGCGTCCTTCTTTGCAAGGAGATGCCTCACAGCCGTGTGATCCGAGTATATGATGACATGGGAACCCAGAAGGTACGATCTGAACTTCTCTAGGGCAAATACTACAGCTAGCAGCTCTTTCTCAGTAACTGTATAGTTACGCTGAGCCTCATCGAGTGTTTTGCTGGCGTAGTAAATGACCACAGGTTTCTTGTCATTTTTCTGCCCCAAAACCGCTCCTACAGCGAAGTCGGATGCATCACACATGATCTCAAAGGGTTGAGACCAATCAGGGGACTGTAGGATCGGGGCTTGGGTGACTCAGTCACGCAGGATTTCAAATGCTTGAGTGCATTCCTTGGAGATTTCGAAGGGAACATCCTTGGAGAGAAGAGTGGTCAGGGGGCGTGCGATTTTTGAAAAATCAGGGATAAATCGTCGATAAAAACCGACATGCCCTAAAAAGGATCGGATGTCCCTGATCGAGCTAGGCATAGGAAGGTGAGAAATCAGATTAACCTTAGCTCGATCCACTTGGATACCTTTCTCCGAAATTGAGTGTCCCAGGACAATTCCCTCAGGCACCATGAAATGGCTCTTTTCCCAGGAAAGAACCAAATTCACGTCGATGCACCGCCTGAGTATCTGGACCAAGTGTTGGAGGCAATCGTCGAATGATGCTCCGAAAACTGAAAAGTCATCCATGAAGACTTCCAGATAATCACCTACCATATCTGAGAATATGGCAAGCATGCATCGCTGAAAAGTAGCGGGTGCATTGCAAAGACCGAAAGGCATCCTTCGGAAAGCGTATGTTCCGAAGGGGCAGGTGAATGTGGTCTTTTCTTGGTCCTCAGGATGGATTGCCACCTGGTTATAACCGGAGTACCCGTCAAGAAAGCAGAAGAACCTATTTCCCGCTAGTTTTTCGAGAATTTGATCAATGAAGGGTAGTGGGAAATGATCCTTCTTCGTGGAGGAATTGAGTCGACGGTAATCTATACAGACTCTCCACGAGTTGGCTAATCGGGTAGGAATGATTTCTCCGGTCTCAGTCGTTATAGTGGTGAGTCCTGCCTTCTTAGGCACGACCTGAATTGGGCTCACCCAACGACTATCGGAGATCGGGTAGATGATCCCGGCATCTAACCACTTGATGATCTCCTTTTTCACGACCTCCTGCAGATTGGGGTTTAAGCGTCTCTGCATTTCACGAGAAGGTCGTGTGCCCTCTTCTGAATAGATATGATGAGTACAATAAGAGGGACTTATTCCAGTCAAATCATCGAGGGTCCATCCGATGGCTCTGCGATGTTGCTGGAGGACAACAATCAGACGGGATTCCTGTTCAGGATTGAGGTTGGAATTGATGATCACAGGAAGGGTCTGATTAGAACCCAAAAAGATGTATTTCAAATGAGCAGGAAGGGGTTTCAGTTCGAGGATGGGGTTTTCAGCAGCAGCGGGTGGTTCAGTATAGATGTGAGGTTCAAGGGTGGGAGTTACTGGGTTTACATCTGGATTTGACTCCTCTATTTGCGGGTCAAGATCCTTCTGTGGTTGATGAGGCATACTCAAGTCATTCTGGGGGTGTGATTCATCAACCAAGGTCTTGATGTCACAAATTTGCTCGATGACGCCGAAATTAATTCCTTGTTGGGCCTTAAATATATCAATTTTCAGTGTTTGATCTCCAAACTTAAGCTCTATTTGGCCCTCCTCACAGCTGATGTTGGCTCTAGCAGTAGCCAAGAAAGGTCTCCCTAGAATGATTGGTGTATCCCTAGGGTTCTCAGGTGCATCCATGTCTAAGACTATAAAGTCTACTGGAAAATAGAAATCCCGCACTCTCACGATAACATCCTCGAGAATCCCTTTTGGTGACTTTATAGATCGATCTGCTAATTGTAATGTCACCTCAGTTGGTTTCAGCTCAGATTCTTCCAGATGGTCAAGTAAGGATGTGGGTATCAGATTTATAGATGCACCTAAGTCTAACAATGCTCTGTCAAATTGGGTACCACCTATCTTACAGGAGATCAGGGGAGTTCCAGGATCTTTTGCCTTGGGTGGGAGTCTACTAAGGATTACAGAGCTGGCTTGCTCTGACAGAACAATTGGGCTCCCTCCCTTGGTTCGCGGCTTACGCTGGGGTGTACATATATTCTTTAGAAATCGTGCGTAAGCTGGTACGTGGTGGATTGCATCCATCAAGGGGATGTTTATATGGACCTGCTCAAAGAGCTTGACCAGGTCCTCCTCAGGGGCCACGGGTTTGGTGGTCTTCTTTCCCTTGGTCAGGGCTTCGGGAAACGGGATCTTGGTTGGTTCCTCTAGGATAGGTCCTGGTTGTGGGTCTGGAACAGCGGTACCTTGGATAACTATCCTAGGGTCATGATTATCAGGCTGGGAGTGGTTTGGATAACGCGGGTCCTGAGTTGTCTTACCACTACGTGTTGTTACAGAATTTAATCCGGCCTGATTTTGGTTTGGATTTGGTAGGAGGGGTGGCTGCTGCTGAAATCCCGTACGAGAAGTAGAGGCTTCCATCTCGTCTGGAGATGGGGCAGTAGGGGCCTGATAAATCCATTGAGCGTGGCCTAAATTTGGATTCATAACGCGCTTCTGGGTTGGCACGTTATTTGGGTTAGGAAGGGGTTGGGAAGGGAGTGTGCCTGGCTGGCGAGAATTCGCCAACTGGGCCAGCTGAGTTTTAACTTCAGTAAGCTCGTCCTTGTGCTGTTTTTGAATGGCCGCATTCGATTTTTGAATGTCAGCCAGAGTCTGAAGGATTAAGGACATTTGATCTTGATTTGGCCCTGATGGATAAGTAGGGTTGGGCCGAGGCTGAGGCGGCTGGTAGTGATGAGAGGGCTGTGGGCGGGACTGAAAAGGTGGTCTTTGGGTTTGGGAATTTCCCGCCCACTGAAAATTGGGATGGTTTCGCCATCCAGGGTTGTAAGTGTTGGAGAATGGGTCATTCTGGATGGCGTTGAGGTCCTCGCAAGTCTGAGGAACCTCCTGAGAATCAGGGAAAGGGGGAATGGAGTTCCCCCGGCTGGTGAAGAAAGGATCGGATGATCTTCCAGTCCAAGAATCAGATGGGGATGGATATGGATCCATCCCAGGGGAGGATCGGTGGAGGATGTTTTGCACAGTCTCCTGTGTGGAAGGAGGTTGTGCAAAGGAGTTACGCGCAGAGGTGGCTCGCTGCAAGTGCTGAGTCAGCTCATCCACCTTCTTTTCAATAATTGAGACCTTGTCCAATCGACTGGCCATTAATTCCAGGTCGACTGATGCGGACAGGCCCTGCGTCTCATGTGCTCCCTTAAGATTCGTCGCTGCGCGGGTATTCGTCCTGTCGAATAATCCCATGGAGTCATTGTTGATGGAGTTCTCGCACATGTTTTCGAGAATCTCCCATACGGTGTCTTCATGTTGACCCATGATGTTTCCTCCGCAGGTTGCATTGACGAAAAGGCGGATGTCCTCACGGAGTCCCTGGTAAAAAGATTGGACTTGTTCCCATTTAGGAACTCCGTGATGGGGGCACTTCCTCATGAGATCCTGAAAACGATCCCATGCCTCATGGAGAGGTTCCCCTGATTGTTGAGTGAAGTGTGTAATCTGATGGCGCAAGGCGTTGGTCCGACCAACGGGAAAGAACTTTTTCAAAAACTCGGATTGAAGTTCTTCCCAAGTGTTGATCGGCCGGGTCTGAGTTTGATACCAATGGGCGGCCTTGTCCATAAGAGAAAAGGAGAACATCTTCATGAGAAGAATATCCCGATTTTGCGCATCTGATCCAAAAGTGTGGGCCAGATGCTTTAGCTGTTTGATGTGCTGGAAAGGATCTTCAGAATTAAGCCCATGGAATTTAGGTATAGCGTGAATCATGTTGGGCTTTAGTTCGGAATCAGGTCCTCCAATCGGGATTCTAACTCGAGGCTCAATGGCCACCGCAGCAGGATTGTAGTGGTCCCGCATCATAGGACGCTGTGGTGGGTGCACGAAGTTTTGGAAGAGGTCATTGAGTCGCTGGAGCTGGTGTTCCAGATTATTTTCTTCCTCAACTGGCTGAGCCATGATGGGGGAAGAAGAAGAACTTGGTTCTGAATCAGAAGAGAGAATAATGTGAGGGTGTTGCTGCACAAATACGGGCGTCGAGGCTTGGCCTTGACGAGAGTGAATTTCTAATGGAGGTCTTAAGGGTGGTCTTAGAGACCTCCTTCCGTACATGCACAGTTGGGAGAGGTAAGTTTAGAAGGTGCTGGACCCAATCAAGACACCCAAAAATGTGTTGGGTGACTATAGAGGTGCGGGGCAGATGGACCCCTTGATCAGAAAGATCGTCCACCTGAGAATTACCTGGGCAGCCAGAGAGGGAGAGTCCCGCGAAGACCCCTACACGGTAGAGCGTCCCCACGGGTTACAGGGTTTCCCCCACCCGACCTCTCTTGTCACTGCGGTTCCAGGTAGACCAGAATGGGGATCTTGACCTCTTAAGTCTACCAATTTTAAGATCAGGGTGCTTAAGGTTTCACTTGAACTTTAGTCTTTTTAAGTGCAAAGAGTGACCTAATTTAAGGTTGGTTAACCCAAAGGGGTCAACTTTACCTATTGTTTTCTTTAAGAGCTTTTAGGTCCTGTCTTTTAGGGTTCAAGTGTTTAGAGAGAGCCAATTGTTTAGGATTTTTCTTGTTAATTATTTTCAATCAATGGTTTGGGCACACCTCTTTTGGATTTTCTCCCTTCTTGAGTTAAGTAGTGTGTCTCTAAAACCCTAATGTTGAATCCTAGGTTGGCTCTACTTGGTCCAGTTAATTCTTTGTTGGGTAATTAGGGCTCAAGCAAGAATGTGTTAGCCCTTAAATACCCTTAATAGTGTGCAGGAATGATGAGTTGAAAACATGCAACTTTTTTATGGTTACTAAGTATGGAAGACAGGTTAACCCTATATTGCTTGTTCTTTTCTTTTCTTCCTCTTTAGAGTGTCGGGGTTAATAGTGAGAGAAAAGATTTTACCTGTCTTCGGAGTGGTTGTGTGGTTGCTTGTCTTCTTGAGTTCCTGTAGCTGCACAAAAGAGAGGAGATTATCAGAACTTAAAAGAAACAGGAATGTTTACCTCTAGAATAGCCGTTGCTCCCCGGCAGCGGCGCCAAAATGAAGAGCGTCGGTTTCAGTTATATCGTTGTAGTAAAGCTGGTTGTCACCAACGTTTCGTATAAAATTTTTTTACTCGGAAAAATAAAAGAGTTCCCGAGGTCGAACTCAGGGAGCAAGTTGTATTCTAGAGATATACAAGTTCTATTACAAAAAAAAAAGAGAGAGAGAGAGAGAGAGATGAAAATTTGGCTTCTTCTTCTTTTCTTCTTTCTTCCTCTTTGTCTTTGGTTCTTCCTGTTCTTCTTCTTCTTCTTCTTCTTTTTCTTCTTCTTCTTCTTCTTCTGCTTTCTTCAGATCTTCCCCTCGTGCTCTTCTTCTTCTGTCTCCTGTTCTTCCTTGTTTTCTTTCTTTCTTTTTCTTCAGATCTTCTTCTGCAATCGTGGTGCTTCTGCCTTCGGCTACTAAGTCTCCCTTCCTTCTTCTTCAGCCTGCCTTCTGTGTTGCTCTGGCTGCTGACTGTCCGTCGTCTGGCCCGGTGCTTCGACGACTTAACTGAGCAGTTGCTACAGTGCAGCTGCTTCTTCTTCTGCAGTCCTTCACCTGTGCCTGCACGCTCAAGAGTTCATCAGAGGGCAAAAACCTACTCTACCCCCCTCCCCCGCGTATCTCTCTCTCTGAAATCACTCTTCGGAAGCTCTCCCAGAGCGCTACCGGGTAATCGGGTTCGGGTCAGGCCCGGGTCCAGGCCCACCGGCGTGCGTGGTGGGCGAGGAGTGCAGGTCAGTCTAATCGGGTCGGGCCAGGTCCGCGGAGCGTGGTCACGGACGAGGCCGAGTCGGGTCGGATCGGGTGAGAGGGACCTCACCCCGTGGTAACTGAGGCAAACAGATGGTGGCACTTTTGCAATTTATGTGGGTGTGTGGCTTCAGAAACTCCCGAGGTGGGACTATCCGCGCACCCTTTTTCTCTCACGCCTGCAGCAGGGATGGTGCTTCCAATTGCAACAGCTGTTGAGGCGCGCAACTTCAATTGAGGGCTAGGGTGTGTGCGCAAGACTCTTTCGCGCTGGCCGTGGCTCTTCAACCTGGGATATCTAGGCTTGGAGCAACCTCAAGCAAGCTTCGAGCTTCCTCGCCAATGGCGGTCAAGGCCTGGAACCTGAAATCAATAGAACGGCCTCTCGGCCAAATCAGACAGGCGGGGGACCTTCGCCGTGGCACGGCGAAGGTGGTCAGGGGGTTTGCAGGGGGCGAGATGGAGCTAATAGGTCGTCCTAGGTCAAACTGTGAGCGAGGGAGTGGGTGTGTTCGGTGGATCTGCAGAGGGTGTTTGGTGGGAAGTGGAGGGGCGGAAGAGGATCAGGGTGAGGAGGCGGAGGTTCTGCGGTGGTCGGCGAGCCGTGTGGGTCGCTGAGGTGATGGGAGCGGCTCGCCGGAGGGTGGTCGGAGGCGGAGAGGATGAGGGTGAACAGGGTCGGTAGAGGGCTTAATTGACTAAATCGAAAGCGGGGAAAGAAAGAGGAGGAGAAGGGGAGTAGGTCTAACTTAACTGCAGGGACGAAGGGGGAGGAACAGGGCGACAGTCGTATCGACTGTCGCCGGAGAAGACGATGCTCAGAGAGAGGGGCGGCGGCGAGCAGAGGGCTGGAGAGGCGCCAGCTGGGTGCGGCGTGGCGCGGGAAGAGCAGGGGAGCAAGTCTCTGCTGCTGGTAGTGCGGCAGAGCGAAGAGGTGGAGGGGGAGGAAGTCGCCGGAGCTGGTGAGCGTCTGCCGGAGGAAGAAGAGAAGAAAGCTGGGGGTTTTCTCCGTCAGATCCAGGCTGCCTTGGTCGGTGGAGCGGCGGGGGGTATTTATAGGGTGGAAGCAGGGAGGAAGGCGGAGGGAGACGACGTGTCTCCCTCGCCGGAGAATGGTCGGAATACGAACCCATACCGTCCGTGCGTTCGCACGGCCGGTATGGGGGGCTATAATGACCATGGGGGTGCTCCTGCGACGGCTGACGACGCAGGGCACCCCCGGTATACATGCCAGGTCCTCCACCTCACCCTGCGCGGCGCCATGCTCCGCGCAAGGTCGCCGGAGCATGGTGCTGGCAGGGTTTTGCAGGAGGGACCTGTTTGCAAAGAACGAAGGAGAGTTAGGGGCCTAAATGCGAGGGTTCAAAAGTTGAGGGCCAAAGAGTAAATATATGAGGACCAAAGTGTAAAGTCGGTCAAGGAGGTTTCTTCTTAGGCTCAAGTTTTTATACATGACGAATTAGAACCTAAGGAATCTGATGGTAAATTTCATTTTCATATTAAACCTTGTTTGACCGGTCAATTTGCGTAAAGACCCAAATTAAGTTATTAATTGGGCATGGTTCTCAATGTAGGTCAAAATGGGTTCTAAAGGCCAAATTGAAGGTTCTAAACCCTAGAGATTATTTTTCTATGAATTTTAGAGGGTTTATTCTATTTTTACTTTGCCTCGAACCTTGTGAATTGAAGTGGGTTGTTTTAGGGTTACAGATTATCATTTGGTTCCTTGGAAGTGCTGTAGCCCTTGCTAGATCATCTCATCCCACTTTTATTCTTATTAAGCTGTTTTGACTTGTGTTTGGGCCCTGAATTACCCTGTATGCAGATTATACTGGTAAAATTGCACTTTTACCCCTTATGACTGGTTTTCTTCTCAAACTCAGAATTCTCTGAGTTAAGCCTTTCCTTGAGATATGTAGGAGCTTTTATCCTTTGTATTGGGTCAAAATGAGCTAGTTATGGCTCATGATGAGGTTCTCATCACCTGGCATCAGAAACACGACCTCGAGAATTCTTGGGCATCCTTGAATAAAATGGCCAATAGAGTCTAGATTGCAAAATCTTTGCAGCCGTCTTTTTCTTAGAGAAATGTCCACCACAAGCAAATGCATGGTAGAACTTGAGTATGCTTTTGAATTCATTCTCCAGAACACATCGGCGAATAATCTAATCAGAGCCAATGCGGTACAGTTCAGGGTCCTCCCAGAAGTAATATTTGGCGTCAGATTTAAGTCTATCTCATTGTTGCTTGGTCCAATCCTGAGGGATTTGACCAATGGCCAAATAATTTACAATGTCAGCAAACCACGGGGTTTGGACACCTGATACTGCAATGATAGTCTCGTCTGGAAAAGTATCAGCAACCTGAATATCCGGACGAGAAGAATCACTCAGTAGTCTCGAAAGATGATCCGCCACAACATTCTGTGCCCCAAATTTATCTTTGATTTCAAGATCGAATTCTTGAAGCAAAAGAATCCATTGAATGAGCTGGGGTTTGGCATCCTTTTTGGCCAAGAGATATCTTAAGGCCAAGTGGTCGATATATATTATGACATGAGACCCTAAGAGATAAGCCCTAAATTTCTCCAAAGCAAATACTACAGCTAGCAATTCCTTCTCAGTAACCGTGTAATTCCTCTGGGCCTCGTTTAGAGTTTTGCTAGCATAGTAAATGATAGAGGGCTTCCTATCAATCTTCTGACCCAAAACAGCCCCAACTGCGTAATCAAAAGAGTCAGTCATGATCTCAAATGGGGCTGTCCAAACCGGTGGTTGCAACATCGGAGCACAAGTGACTGCCGTTTTAAGAAAATCAAATGCCTTACAGCATGATTCGTTGAAATCAAACGGAGTATCTTTGGCGAGAAGGTTGCTCAACCTTTAAGCAACCTTAGAGAAGTCCTTGATGAACCTCCTATAGAATCTCACACGACCAAGAAATGATCGGATTTGTTTGACAGATGTGGGAGGAGGAAGTTCAGAGATAGCATCAACCTTAGCTTTGTCAACTTCAATTCCCCATTTAGAGATTACATGACCCAAGACGATGTCTTCTTGTGTCATGAAATGACTCTTGTAACGACCCGATTCTTGAGTCCCTACGAGACACGAGAACCGGACTGACTCGACTAATCCCAAGACCCAGTCGTCCAACGAGGAAGTAACCAAAAGAGCAGTAAAATAAACCACATTCAGCATGAATATAAGTAGCAGTAAGAAAAATACAACAGTTAGGAAAGAAACTACTACAGCACATACCACCACAACAGTAGAACAACATTCATAACATAATATGAACTGCAGGTAAAGAAAAGTACGGCGGTAACAAGAACTACTCACTACAGTGGAACAAAAAGAGGTACAAAGTGACAGTGGTAACTCTACTGGACCCTACTCGGCCCAGCGTCCTCTACAGCTGCTGACCCTGGCTGCTCAACACCTGGTCCTGAAAGGTAACGACTGTAACACGTTAGCAAAACACTGAGTAGAGTGGCAGCTAAAACTAAAGAAACAGTAGAGTGTACAGTAGCTGTTATGTTCTGTTACTTTCTTTTTTTACGTCTTTCAATTGTCTCACGATTTCATTTATTTCTCAGATCCTTTACTTGATCTCGAATGTTCCTCGTGGGAACGATCTTGATTGCAGTCTTTTCCAAAAAGTAGAAGTAGCACGTGGTGCTCTCCTGGCTGGGAGAGTCCCCCGTGGTGATCCTACCCTCAATCAACCACCCCAAGGTCACGGACAGACGTAGTGGTGACTACGGCACGCGCGATAAACGCACAGGTAGCTAACCCGCACTGGCACGCGGTCAGTCGTTTCCGTTAACGGGTGCGCCCAAAGCACAGAACGGAACCAGTCCAGGGCAGAGCCCTCTCAGTAACAGGGGTCCAACCCCTCCACAGTAACCAAACAGGAACCTTGCCCCTCCACAGTCCGCGCACCCTCGCCTGACTACCCTGGTTTGCCCCAGTGGGCCTAACAAGTCGGTGTAGGAGGCTAGCAGAACCTCGGGGCCCGTGGGGTAGCTAGTGCCCTCCCTACACTAGTAGCTCTCCCCGGCACTACGTACACGAGGGCCAGCAAGTCGGTACAAAGTGGCCAGTCCTAACCCCAGGTCCCTAGGGCGGCTGGTCCCGCTCTGCACTAAACAGGTACAGGTACTTCCCTTGGTACTACGTACCCAAGAGACAGCACACTACTACGTCTTTCTTTCTCAGTTCCATTCCTTTCTCTTTCCAGGAGTTCCACTCCTAATTCCCCGTAGGGTTCCAGCTCTTTTAACTCAGAACATCTAGATTTCCCTTTTCAGTTTCACGTTCTTACAATCCATGTTCCCAATCATGTTTATCTATTCATAACAGGCAGCTGTTAATTCAATTTACAGGCAGCTATTTGTTCCTTTCCATTTTTTTCCAAGACTGCAGTATTCATATATTCCACTAGTTTTCTCGTCCTAGGATTCATGCCATATCCTAGGATCTATCATACAATCTAGTTTTCCAGACCTAGGATTCATGCAGCACCTAGGATCTATCATTCAATCTATTTCTCATTCCTAGGATTCATGCAATTTCCTAGGTTCTATTTATGATTCCATGATTTAACAGATTATACTTAAAGCCACTCTACCGGTTACAACAGGAGAACTGGGGATGTGGTCGGGAATCCTGCGTGCCTCTGCAACCCCCGGGATTGCAACGGAACGGGATCCTATCACAATGATCAAACACAAGGAGTGTCTCAAAATAGTGTATAGCTACTATAGATGGGTAGAGGATTTAATTCCGAAAAGAACGCAACTCGAAACGCGGAAAACGGAACCCTAACGGGCCTTAAACGGGTCGAAAACGACGAAACAGTGCAAAATCAGACGTCTGGAACTTCTTCCAGACGTCTTCAAAAGTGGATCAGGGAATTACCTTGCTCTGCGTGGGCTCTCAGACGTCCAGAAGCCTGCGGGGGCATCTGGCCTAGTTCCCAGACGTCCGATGGTCACCCCGGACGTCTGGACGTCGCTCCCGTCGTCTGGTACTACAGCCAGACGTCTGATTCGCATTGGATGGCGAATCACCGAACCTGCGCGTACCCATTTCTCTCTCTCAATATGGTCAGTCGAAAGGAAGGAGAAAAGATGGAAAAGCTCACCTTTCAGACGTCTGGACAGTCTTCCCGACGTCTCCCCCGCTGTCTGGCTAGAATCCCAGACGTCTGATTCTGGAAAAGTTTCCAGAACCAGGGCGCGACTCGCCCTCCGCTCGCGACGCCCGGCCGCGCCGTGCCTCGTCCGCCTGCTGCTCGAGCCGCAGCAGTCGCCCCCGCGTCGCTCCGCACCCGCTGCAGCCCCCGCCGACCGGCCCTAGCAGCCCCGGCTAGCTCACCCTCATGGCCAAGCGCTGCTACCACGCGTAGCACCTCCTCCCACGCTCACCGCGGCTCGGCTGTCGCTGCCACCGCTCTCTCGCGCTCGCTCTCGCGCATCGTCTGGAAGGAGAAGAGGAAGGGGGCAGAGGTGACGGGAGTGAGGGAGAGGGCGTGGCCTTTTAAGGCCGCGTGAGGAGGAGAGAGAGGGCAGGACAGAGGGAGTCTGTGACCACAGGAGAGAGGGAAAAAGAGAGGGAGAGAGAGAGTACGCAGGTCTGCGCACTCAGGCGCGCAGACGAAACACGCGTGCAAAAAATAACCGATTTCTAGATGTCTGGAGGGGATTCCAGATGTCTGGTCCGACGTCTGGAAGCAATTCCAGACATCTTGTCTGACGTCTGGGCCACCTCCCGGACGTCTTAAAAGACGTCTGAAGTGGCTCATTCGTAACAACTCTTTTCCCAGCTAAGGACTAGTCTTGTTTTGATGCATCTTTTAAGGATCATTTCAAGATTAGCCAGGCAAAAATCAAATAATTCTTCGAAAATAGAGAAATCGTCCATGAAGACTTCCATAAACTCTCCCACCATGTCAAAGAATATGGCTAGCATACACCTTTGAAAAGTCGCGTGTGCATTGCATAAGCCAAATGGCATCCTACGGAAAGCAAAGGTTCCGTAAGGATAGATGAAAGTCATTTTTTCCTGATCCTCGGGATGGATAGGGTCTTGATTGTATCCCGAGTAATCATTTAAGAAATAGAAGTACTTTTGCCTGGCTAGTCTTTAAGGATTTGATCGATAAAGGAAAAGGGAAATGATCCTTTTTCGTGGCTGTGTTCAGCTTCCTGTAATCAATACAAACCCTCCAAGAGGAAGCTAAACGAGTTGTGACAGATTCTCCTTTCTCGTTAGTCACAATGGTAATCCCAGCTTTCTTGGGAACAATTTGCATAGGACTTACCCAAGGACTATCAAAGATTGGATAAATGATTCCTGCATCGAGCCACTTGATAATTTCCTTCTTAACCACTTCTCGCATATTAGGGTTTAATCTCCTCTGCATTTGGCGAGAAGGGCGGGATCCATCTTTCAAGAATATTCTATGACTGCAGTAAGATGGCTCGATCCCCTTAAGGTCATGAATGATCCAACCAATTGCCTCCTTGTGTTCCTTTAGGACCTTGATCAGTTTAATCTCATGCTCCTTAGTTAATCTGGCAATGATAATCACAGGGAGCATCTTTTAATGTCCCAAAAATTGATATTTCAAATTCTCAGGCAATGGTTTCAGTTCGAGTTTGGGCGGGTTTTGGATTGATGGTAAAGATGATGCTGAAGAAGATTCATCAAGAGGAAGAGGTTGAAAGTGAATAAAATCAATAACCTTTTTAAAATGTGACGGGTTTGCCACAAAGGGTTGCGGGTCAGATCCATCACAACAGGAGAAACTTTCAATTGCAGAAACTGCCATACAAGTTTCAATGTTCAAGTTGTCTTCCTCAAGTTCCTCTATTAATCCACAATCCTTGAATTTGTCAATCACCTTAAAAATATCCAATTTCAATTTTTGATCCCCAAAGGCGATTTCCATGCTACCACTCTCATAGTTGATATTGGCTTAGCGGTAGCTAGGAATAGATGCCCTAGAATGATGGGCATGTTCCTTAAATTTTCAGGTACATCCATATCAAGGACAAGGGAATCTACAGGAAAATAGAAATCCTTAACCTTAATAATAACATCTTCAATAACGCCTCGCGGATTTGTGACCAGACGGTCCGCTAACTGCAGCGTTACTAAAGTCGGCCGAAGTTCACCTAATCCAAACTTCTCGTAAAGAGAAGTTGGAATTAGGTTAATAGATGCACCTTGATCCAGAAGTGCTCTATCAAAGGAGTAATCTCCAATGACACAAGAAATCAAAGGAGCACCTGGATCTCTCTTTTTCTGAGGAAGGTGATGCAGGATAACAGAACTAGCCTACTCGGAGAGTACCACCTTCCTCAAAACAGATTCCCTCGACTTACGCTTCTATGTGCATAAATCCTTTAAAAAATTAGCATAAGCTAGTATGTGTTTGATAGCATCGAGGAGCAGAATATTAATCTCGACATTCTTGAATATATTCAAGAGCTCCTCGTTATTATCAACAGGCTTCTTCTTCCTAGGTTTAATCAAGGCCTCAGGAAAAGGAACATGAGTTAGATCTTTGGAATCAGGTTCCTGAACTTTGATTTCTTCTCCAAAGTTCTCCTTTCTCTCCTCAGGCTCTTTAGGATTTGATAGATCAAAACAGTGTAGTTGTGGATCCTGAGTTTGTTTTCCACTCCCCAAGGTAACTGAATTAGCAGATGCATATGGGTTTAGGTCTTGGGAAGGGTTAGGAAAGATTGGAGGGGCTTCATTAGCCAAAAACCTTTGATTTGAAGAAGAAGCAGGAGAGGAAGGACCTTGCTCAACCACCTGAGCATGTGCGTGCGGGTCTATCTGATTCCTGTACCATTGGACTTGGTTGCTCGGATTCTAGATATTACGCGGGTTGGGTACGGGTTGAGATGGCAGAGATCCAGGTTGACGAGAATTAGCCATGAACCCGGTTTGCAAGTTGTCCAGCGAAGTTTTCATTTGCTGCATAAGCTAGAGCATAGATCCTTGCATTTCTACCATTTGTCGGTTCAAATCAGCCTGCCCTACGGGTTAACGGGCATTCCAAGCTGGCTAATTGACCTAATTCGGGGGCAGCTGGGTGTAAACATGACCCTGACCCATTGGTCTTTGTGGAGAATAGTTGATGGGCCAAAATTGGGTTTGCTGCCTCGAGTTTTCCCAGGAGAGGTTAGGGTGGTTCCTCCAACCCAGATTATAAGCATTGGAGTAAGGGTTGGACCTAACATTCTCCTGTACAGCATAGACATCTTCATAGGGTGAGGATGGAGAGAAAGAAAGGGAGGGATTAGAGAAACTGGGATCAAAGGTCCTAATTTGGAACCCGTGGGATTCTGTATAATGCTGACTCACAGGTTGAGCCGCATCAAGTTGATTCACGAACTCCCATCCAGAAGGAGCTCGCGACGAATGGAATCCAGAATTCTGGGATTGAGTGGATCGATAATTGTTCATTGAGTTTTCAGCCATCCACTACTCCATCCTTTTAGTAACCAAGTTCACCTTATCTAGTTTATTGCAAATCAGTTCCATATCGAATGAATGAGAGTCGTGGACTTCATTAACATTCGATCTGGATTGTTGGGACCGGTTAAATGTATCCATGGAGGCATGATTTATTGAATTTTCACTCATCTCCTCAAATAAATCGTGCGCACTCTTTGCATCTTTGTTGAGAAAATTGCCTCCGCAAGAAACATCCATGTGATTTCTGAGTTGCTCAGTCAACCCATGGTAGAAGATCTGCACGAGCTGCCATTTCAGCACCTCGTGGTGTGGACACCTCCGCAATAAGTCCTGGAATAGCTCCCAGGCAACATGAAACTGCTCCCCCGGTCACTGGTGAAGGTAGTAATCACCCGTCTCAGAGCATTGGTACGTCCAACAGGGAAGAATTTCTTCAGAAAAGCCAATTTCAGATCATTCCATGTTGCAATTGGCCTTCCTATGGTACCAATGAGCAGCTTTATCCCTAAGAGAGTGGGGAAAGAGCCTCATGATCATCTGCTCTTCATTCACGTTTCGTGCTTTGGTGGTCTGGACCAAAGTGGTCAAGTCCTCCAAGTGCTGAAATGGGTCTTCAGAGCCAAGCCCATGAAAGTGTTTGATCATGCTTAACACCTAGGGCTTGATTTCTACGTGTCCAGCAGGAATCTGGACGTCGGGACATTCCTCGTAATTTGAAGGATCATAAAAATCCTTCAAGGGCTGAGCACCCTGCATTCTATAGAACCATTCTTGCATTCTCTGCATTTGTTCCAGCTGCCTTTGAAATACCTCCTGTGGATTCTGAGGCAGAGGAGGTTGTTGATCAGCCATGGGATCAATTTGGCCAAAATCCAATCTACACCTCCTAGAATACTCTAGTGGTCCTTCCAATCGGGGATTCATTACCTCCTTCCTAGCATAAACTAGGAAGAGGTCGGAAGGACTAGAGATAAGAACCCTGCAACGTAACAAAATAAGCTTGTCCTTAAGTGGGGTAGCCTAAGGATCTACAGAATCTCAGAATCCGCCTTAAGATTATAGACGATTTACTCTACTTGCGTCCAATCAATCCAACCAGTTAGAAGGAGGGACTGGGGAGAAGGTTCTTCCTTCGGCTTATGCCTCTGGTTCCTAGTGTACCCCCTAGCCACGGTCATTTGACACTACTCCCCTAGCTAGACATCAGATTGTTTGGTACAAGCAGGTTAATCGTAAATAATCTCAGACTAGGCCCCCAAGAGCGAATCAGTCCTTAAGGCCAACGTCGACTTGATTTTATTCAGGCCTGGGATTGTAGTGCTTATGGAATGTGGTGGGCCCTTAAGATGGGTTATGCCTTTAATGATTGATTGAATATGTGTGAGTGCGTGCACAACCAGGGTTTTCAAGCAAAATTATTTTTGATGAGTGGATTTTAAGATTCAAATCTTGCTTAAGTAGCTTTTAGGGTTTGGAATTAGGTTAATTCAATCAAGTTTTGAGGCAAACCAGATTTTCAAGTGCTGGTGAAGATCTTTTTCCTTTTGAAAACAAAAAGTAAAGTGGAGTGCCTGGTATTGACCTAAATTGAAAATCCTAAGGGGAAGCTACTTGGTGAGTTGATTTTAGGTTAAGTGGTGTGGCCCAAACAACTCAAATAATTGGTCAAAATGGCACCACTGAGTTAAGCACACAAAATAATTGACCTAGACTGATTTCTACTCTTTTATATGTTGATTTGCATGTACCGATTTCATAGATCAGAATCCGATTGAGTAGATAAAAATCAATTAGGTTATGTGCCTTGATGTAAACACGTTTACACTACTTAAGATGTCTATTTATGCATGTTCTTAAGCATAGGATTGAATTGCATGCTATAAATATTGCATAACATGCATCATCTTGCATTTAGAGTAGTTTGAATAAAATGGAGGTTAATTGTCTCCTTTTATGTTTATGGACAGGGCAAACTTTTTATCAGGGCCTCAGATCAAAGATCCAACCATACAGATGTGATCAAGGCAACGATTGAAGTTCAATGCTCCAAGATCGCCCTAACCAGACATCTGTAGCATCAGATAGAGACCGGGGAACCCTAGAAGTTCAAGGGCCAAGATGGTGCAAATCTGCACTTCAAACGACAAATCTGACCACACGGATGGATTTGGATCAACGATTGCAGCCTAACGGTGTGAAAATCGACTCAATCTGACACCCGTGGCACCATCTACATCATTCAGAAGATGGACGGCCAAGATGGCACCACGTGGTGCCATCTCAACCGTCCAACTGGCCCTCAAGACTGCCATTGCTTTTCCAAAGAGGATTCAACGCGCGATCTGGGTCGTTGGATCTTGATCCAACGGCTGTGGATGGGCGTGCCTTAACTCATCCTCGCGACCATCTCCCCTCCATAGCGTAGTGGGCGAAGGCTTTATCACGAGCAGGCGGCGCACGATCGAAGCGCGCTAGAGGGCGAGCAGTACGGGCGAGCGGGCGCAGGCAAGCATCGGATCACGATCGAGCAGCTGCGGGCCCTCGATAGTGCTCACACGCTATCGCACGCCCGCACCTCACACAAGATCGTACGCGAGCGGGCGCACACTGAGGAGCGGATGAAGGCGTGACTTAAGCCGTCCGATCTCGCGATCGGACGGTTGAGATTCAGTGAACGTGAGCGTGCGTTGAGCGCACGAGCAGGCGAGCGGCCGCGCGGGCGGCGCCCCACTACGCCCACAATGGGGCTTTAGCGACGGTTTTATCCGTCACTAAAGACCCCTTATTTAATGTTTTGATATTTAAATGACCAAATTGCCCTCACTCCTTGCAACCATAAAAGGAGACCCCCTCCATATGAAATTCTCATCCCGTCCTTCTCTTCTCTCCCTCTCTAAAGCTCAAGAGAAGCTTGTCCCACACCCGGGATGCTTCTCATGAGATAAAGTCAATTTTTTGTCCCCTTTCAGAAGCGGATCCCGTGATGACGACGTGCTGCCCCGTTCCTGTTCTTCCACTTCGTCCTCCTTCGTCCTGCTCTGTCTTCCTTCGTCTAGGCGTCGTCCTATTCGGCTCATCCTCCAAGCGATCGTCGAGGAGGATATTTCTCTCTCTTCTTTTTACTGCTTTCTAGAGTAGATTTACTGCTTTCTAGTTTTATCATTTTTCCCGCTTTCTAGTGTAATGAACAATCATTCTGATGATGAAATTCTATGTTTATTCTACATCTCGTTTTGGTTTTTATTTGTAATATTCTCTCTCTCTCTTCTATTTATTGTAAACAGTTAGATAGTTCTAATCAATTGAATTACTTTGTGACAAATAAAACAAACGCATGTTTTTTTAAATCAAATGTCCACCTCCCTGTGTTCAACCCAGGATTTTCAATTCTGGTATAAATTTTATTTGTTGAACACGAGTTCTTCGCTTTCATACTACGACGACAGGTTTTCAAAACCAAACACGTTAGCGTAGCAACCCGACGTTCAACATTTTGTCGCCGTTGCTGGGGAGGCGACGCTCTTTGATTTTTCTTCACATTTTTACAACTTACAAATCGTTTACCTCACTTCTCTTCTTTCTTATTGTGATTGCAAGTACTCTTTTGAGACGAGCAAACGCGGTAGATCGGAGAAAAGTGCTGTTAAAGGTTCTGTGAGTTATCCCCCACTTTCCACTCATTAGATTTCATTCCACAACATAATAACATAAACATCAATCAACCTAGGTGTTCTTATAAACTCTAAGGTTAGATTGTTTGTTGTTTGACACCAATACTCACCCCAACCTCCACATTAAAAAAATAAAATTAAAAAAAAAAACATTTCACATAGGTACACAACCTCATCTGATTTTCAAACTCAACCGGTAAACCGATCTTTGGAGTCGGTACACACATCCAAACACATAATTGAGTAGAAATCAGATTAGGTAATCACTTGTGTGCCTAATTAAGTGGTGCAACAGGCCAATTGTTTGAGTTGATTGGGTCGCACCACTTCAATTAAAATCAACTCATCAAGTAGCTACCACATAGGTTCAACTCTTAGGGATTTACCAGGCACTCCACATTCTTTTTAAGCTTTAAAGGAAAACATCTTCACCTGTGCTTGCAAAATCTGGTGTGCCAACAAAACTTTGTTTTAAAACACCTAAAGTTGAATCCTAAAAGCTACTAAGCAAGATTTGAACTCTAAAATTCACCACATCAAAAATAATCTTGCTTGAAAATCACTGGTTGTACACGCACACACAAATTAATCAATCATTAAGGGCACAACCCATATAAAGGGCCCATCACATTCCAAAGCACATTCAAACCTAGCCCTAAATAAAATAGAGTAGATGTTGGCCTTAAGGATTCGACTTGCTCTTCAGAGCCCAGAACGAGATTATTTTCGATTAGTCTGTTTCTACTGTTCAATCTGATGTCTAGCTAGGGGAGCAGAATCAAACGATCGCAGCTGGGGGGTACACTAGGAACCGGAGGCGCAAGCCGAAGGAAGAACCTTCTCCCCAGTCCCTCCTTCTAATTGGTTGGATTGAACAGACAGAAGTAAATCAAATCGTTCCTTTATCTCAAGACGGGTTTTGGGAGTCTATAGGTCTTTAGGCTAGCCCACTTAAGGACAGGTTTGATTGTTTGTATTGCAAGGCGCTTTTCTTCCTCCTGTTTCTCATGAATCCTTTCACATATTACACGCATTCCTGCTCTTTCCCTCCTGTTTTGAATTATCCTCAATATGACGATTATTCCAACTCGTACTGTAATCAACCATCAATTAGTTGGGATAACTCGGATTGGGGATACAGTTCCGGACCTCCGTGTGATTTCTATCCTTCTTAGAGTCACATCAATTATAGATCGTCATCCTTTCATGAACAACCTAATACGATCTACAATCAAGAAGGATACACTGATCCTTACCCATCCTCTGATTACACTGCCTTTAGGTCATCACCATCTTTTGAACAATCTGAAATGACCTATTATCAGGAAGGGTATAACGAATCTCAATTTGTTAATTCCCCTGCATTGATCCCAAACCCGGCCAACCCTGAATCAACTCATTTGATTCAGAGTAACCAGGTTCAAAATAAGGTTCTGGCTAACTTGAGAAATATCATTCAATCTTTAGAAGTTCAGCCAATACCTCGCATTGAGAGATTGGAGCTCCTGATTCAGATGATTGATGATTTGAATATGTATTTGTTGGATTGGTTCCAGGATGTTAAGGATAAGAACCCAGGTGAGTTTCTACTTGGGAAGTTAGCGAAATTAAGAATGAGATTTGTGGTCGCTTTGATTCAATCATGGGATGATTCCCAGGATGAACCCTCTTCAGGAGAGCCAATTTCAAAACCCGTTCAGGCACCTGTTGGGGGGACACGTGTCACAAGGCTGACCAGATTGAATTAGACCAACCAATTAAGGAAGATCTGATTTCTTCACCTGAGATCCTTGAGCCGGGGTACGAGGAAATGTATGTCTCCTTGGAACAGAAAGTGACAGATGATTTTGAGACATACATTAATACGGATCTTGATTTGTTTGATTCTGATGGTGAAGATTCAATTTGCGAAGTCTCACGCGAGTTTACAGAACATGATTTCTGTGAGACGATTGGGCCTAAGGAATCTGATAGATCATTTGATAGCCTAATAATTGAGGAAACTGATCTTATTAGGGCTCACATTATGGCTCCAGAATCGCATTTTCTGGAGGATTCAATCAAATGCCCTGAATGTTAGTTACACCCCATTGAGCTTATTGATGATTCTGTTTCTAAGATAATTAGATCCAAGTTAATTCTGATTCAGCCACATCATTTAGACTTGGAGATTTCAGATGGGGTGATTAATATGCAAGAGGTCTTGGAATTTGACATGTTGAATGAGGAGGATAGGGAAATTTTGATTTGGGAAGCAAGTTCTAGCAGAAGTAGAAGATTGAGTCAAAGGGTTCCTATTAAGCTGAAACCATCAAACCAGGACCCTTACGACATTTGTTCTGAGGATGTCAAACCGAAGCACACATTCAATGATTATCCTTTTGAGTTTGAATTCTCTATAACCCGACCTTTTGGTCTTGGGTTGCATCCTCATAAATCGCAAGCCCGACCCCGCTTGCATTCTGATTTTAGGTTTTGGGTAATTTTTATCCAAAACCTGAGATATTCTCGATTATGGGGTATGGGTCTGCACCACAATCTGGTCCACATCTGTGGACCTATGCTGACAGGTCAGAGGTTTCTTCTGTTTATTCTGATTCTGACCTGCACCTGTGAATTCTTTATTTCTCTTCTTTATATAGGGTGCCTAGCTAAAAGCACTAAATTCAGCATGTATATAGTTCTTTTTAGTTTTCATCTCGGAGCGGACCTGACATTCACGCAATTCAGGTGCTTTCTACTCTATTCCACTCTGTTTTATGTCTTTTTAATACAATGAGGACATTGCATTAGATAGGCATGGGGGGTGGATATTCATCTCTGAATTTATTCATCAGCTCCGTAGATTTATTTTATTTTATTAAAAAAAAAATTGAATTAGGAAATACTACATTATGATCTGAACACAAAGACCCTTCAAGTCTTTGGACTTAATCAACCTGTGTATCCATTAAAATGTGGATTTGTTTTTCGAGTCCTCGCCAACTTGAATTCTATTTTAATTGGAGTAAATAAGTTTGGGTGATAAGTACATGACTTATCAACCGTCCTCTGATTTGAGGGAATTTTGAGTTTTAAGCATCTACACACTATTTTGTCACTGACCGTTGTTCGATAATTGTAACGGAAATTGGGTAGCTAATGAACCTTTTAGGATGATATGCCTGGCAAGTTATCGTGGGTAATAGCCCATAGGTAGGTTGTCCAGAGCCCAGTCACTGGATCTTTCTCTTTTTATTGCCTTTAGGTAAATCTTAAACCAGGGAAGCCACCTACCTAAAAAAGAGAAAAAGAAAATCAAAAAGAAAAGAAAAAAAAAGGAGAAAAGAAAAAAAGAAATAAGCCACATTTCGCCGCACGAGTTAGCTGGCAAGTTGTCGGTGGTAACAGCTCATCGACCGGTTGTCCAGAACCCAGCTCAATAAATGCACTGAAAATTCCCAAAACACTTACGAAGAAGCAGAGGAGTAGAATAAACCAGGGAGATATACACTGGATTCACCCTTGTGTTGAACCCGTAAAAAAATAAAAGTAGGGCGAAAGCTACCGGTTGTAAAGATACACCTTTAGGCAGAATTCTTTTTCTTTTTTTTTTTTGGGTCACCTAGAGGCATAGAAATTCGAAGTCTGTTTTAACTGCCGATCAACGAGTCTATCACATTCACAATAAGATGCTTAGAACTTAGGGTTCTCATCAAATCTTGGGTGAGCTGAATAGCCTTAGAAAGCTACTCTTAAATCCTAAAACTTGAAAATCCAAAAAAATTAGAAAAGAGGAAAAAAGAGAAAAAGAAAACTTTCTTTGAATAAGGCGAGGGCTTGAGGCGATCTACATTTTGGCAGATACTCAGCCACTGTTGTGTCTTTGAAAGTTCAGATCCTAAGTAGGCATTTTCTTAATGACTGAAAATAAACTCAAGCCCAAATAATCGAACCTGATTCTTTTATAAATAGCATATAGTTTTTGCTAGGGACTAGCAAAAGATAGGCATGGGGGTATGATGTAAACACATTTACACTACTTAAGATGTCTATTTATGCATGTTCTTAAGCATAGGATTGAATTGCATGCTATAAATATTGCATAACATGCATCATCTTACATTTAGAGTAGTTTGAATAAATGGAGGTTAATTGTCTCCTTTTATGTTCATGGACAGGAAAAACTTTTTATCAGGGCCTCGGATCGAAGATCCAACCGTACAGATGTGATCAGGGCGACGATTGGAGTTCAACGACTCCAAGATCGCCTTAATCAGACATTTGTAGCATCAGATAGAGATCGGGGAATCCTAGAAGTTCAAGGGCCAAGATGGTGTGAATCCACACTTCAAACAAAAAATCCGACCGCACGGATGGATTCAGATCAACGATTGCAGCCTAACGGTACAAAAATCGACTCAATCCGACACCCGTGGCACCATCTACATCATCCAGAAGATGGACAGCCAAGATGGCACCACGTGGTGCCATCTCAGCCGTCCAACCGGCCCTCAAGATCGCCGCTGCTTTTCCAAAGATGATTCAACGTGCGATCTAGGTCGTTGGATCTTGATCCAACGGCTGTGGATGCATGCGCCTTAACTCATCCTCACGACCATCTCCCCTCCGTAGTGTAGTGGGCGAAGGCTTTATCGCGAGCAGGCGGCGTGCGATTGAAGCGCACGAGAGGGCGAGCGGTGCGGGTGAGCGGGCGAGCATCGGATCATGATCTAGCGGCTACGAGTGCTTGATAGCGCCCACGCGCTATCGCACGCCCGCGCCTCACGCAAGATCGTATGCGGGCGCGCGCACGCTGAGGAGCGGGCGAAGGCGTGACTTAAGCCGTCCAATCGCGAGATTCAGTGAACGTGAGCGTATGTTGAGCGCTCGAGCAGGCAAGCGGCCACGCAGGCGGTGCCCCACTACGCCCACGATGGGGCTTTAGTGACGATTTTATCCGTCACTAAAGACCCCTTATTTAATGTTTTGAGATTTAAATAACCAAATTGCCCTCACTCCTTGCAACTATAAAAGGAGACCCCCTCCATACAAAATTCTCATCCCTTCTCTTCTCTCCCTCTCCAAAGCTCAAGAGAAGCTTGTCCCACACCTGGGATGCTTCTTGCAAGATAAAGTCAATTTTTCATCCCCTTTCGGAAGCGGATCCTACGACGACGAAGACGTGTTGCCCTGTTCTCGTTCTTCCGTTTCATCCTCCTTCGTCCTACTCCGTCTTCCTTCATCCAGGCGTCGTCCCGTTCGACTCATCCTCCAAGCGACCGTCAAGGAGGATATTTCTCTCTCTTCTTTTTAATGCTTTCTAGAGTAGATTTACTGCTTTCTAGTTTTATCATTTTTCCCTCTTTCTAGTGTAATGAACAATCGTTCTGATGATGAAATTCCATGTTTATTATACATCTCGTTTTGATTTTTGTTTATAATATTCTTTCTCTCTCTCTTACTCTCTCTCTCTTCTATTTATTGTAAATAGTTAGATAGTTCTAATCAATTGAATTACTTCGTGACAAATAAAACAAACGCGTGTTTTTTTAAATCAAACGTCCGCCTCCCTGTGTTCGACACGGGACTTTCAATTCTGGTATAAATTTTATTTGTTGAACACGAGTTTTTCACTTTCATATTACGATGATAGGTTTTCAAAACCAAACACATTAGCGTAGCAACCCAACGTTCAACATGCCTTGAATGTGGGTGTATGTATTGTGTATGTTGATTTACCCCATAAGAAATATCTTTTTGTTGATTTTTTTATATATGAGGGTGAGATGAATGTGAGTGGAAATCCAAGCAACCAAACTAACCCTAGGATTTATGCAAACACCTAGGTTAATTGTGGTTTGAATTAATGTTGTGAAATGGAATCTATGGAGGGGGAAGAATGGGGAGCACTTACAGTTGTCTTCAACTGCACTTTACTCTGATCTACCGCTTGAAGAATCCCTGTTAAGGTACCTGCAAAACAATAGATGAGAAATAAAGTAAGTTAGAAAATAATAAAGTGAGCAAAATGTGGAAAGAAAATCGAAAATCATTGCCTCCACGACAACAGTGCCAAAATGTTGAGAGCGGAAAACTACACGATCAAAGTTGGATTTGAAAAACTCGTCGTTGTAGTGCAATTTGCGAAGTAATCCATCAACAGATAAAATTTTATTGAAATTCGTAAAGAAATTCCGGGTCATACATAGGGAGGCTACATTGATCTTAAATCCGTGATTATATTTTTTTATATTTTTATTTGAAAATGAGATAATTATAATGGAATTGATATAAACAATAACAGAGAGAGAACAATCACTTGATAAAATAATATTATTTTTACAACTAGAAAGCGGGAAATTATTACAACTAGAAAGTGGGAAATTCTATTCTAAAAAGTGATTAAAAAGAAGGGAGAGAGATGTTATCCTCCTCGATGAATGCTTGGAGGACGAGTCGGACGAAGCGACTCCTGGAAAATGGAGGACAGAGCGGGAAGAAGGAGGACGAAGTAGGAAGAAGCGGGAATGAGGTAGCACGTCGTCGTCACGGGATCCACTTCCGGAACAGAGGCGAGAAAATTGGCTCTAGAGTAACATCCCGGGTATGGGACAAGCTTCTCTTGAGCTTTGGAGATGGAGAGAGGTGAAGGAAGGGATGAGAATTTCATGGAGTAGGGATCTCCTTTTATAATTGCAAGGATAGGGGGCAATTTGGTCATTACATAGTTAAAACATTAAATGAGGGGGTCTTTAGTGACAGATTTAAGCGTCACTAAAGACCCCACGTCACCGTAGCTTCACGCACACGCTCGCCTCCTTGCCTACTACACGCTCAACGCCTGCCCACGTCCAAGAAATCTCAACCGTCCGATCACAAGATTGGACGGTTCAGATCACTCCTCACCTGCTTCAGCTTCGCCTAACCGCGTGCTCGTGCATGCGATGGGGCGTGTAGAAGCGCATCATCGTGCGCATATGCGATCCAAAGCTCCACGCGCCACGTCTCCGCTCCTCGCTCGCCCGATCGCCATCTGACGGCTGAATTATGCCCTCTTCTACGCTTGCACCTGATTTGAGGCACGCTACGTTTCAAACACGTGCCTCGCGTCTCGCCAGCAACTGCATGACCACTGCGGTACAAGTGGCTTCTTGTCGCGTTTAGGAATTAGGCACACGCACCTGTGGTTGTTGGATCAAGATCCAATGGCCCAAATCGTCCGCGCCTTATGCCTTGTGAAGATGAGAGCGGCGCATCTGAGGATTGTGCGATGAAGAGCCCTTGGAGATGCAGCGGCGGGCCTTAGGGCTGATTAGGTAGCTGAGATGGCGCCACGTGGCGCCATCTTGGCCATCCATCTTCTGTGTGTTGTAGATGGTGCCACGGATGTCGGATTGGACCGATTTTTGTGCCGTTAGGCTGCTATCGTCGATCCGAACCCATCCGTGCAGTCGAATTTATCATCTAAAGTGAGGATTGACATCATTTTGGCCCTTGATCTCTAAGATTCCTCAAACTATATCTGATGCTACGGATGTCCGATCAGGGCGATCTTGGAGTCGTTGAACTCCAATCGTCGCCCTGATCAGATCCGTATGGTTGGATTTTCGATCCAAGGCCCCAATTACAAGTCGCCCTATCCCTGACCATAAAAGGAGACAATTACTATACAATTTATACAATTTGACCTAAATGCATGATTATGTATGTTATGCAATATTTACAACGCATGATGCTAATATGACATTAAGAACATGCATTAATAGACATGTTTAGCTATTTAGATGTATGTACATCACCTGGCAAACATCCAGACTGATGTTTGTTGTTTAAAATCTTCAATCCTATTTGGATCTGGTCAAAACAGGAACGAACTCACTTATAATTAAACATCCAATATTTGTATCAAATGTCTTATATGAATATATCAGACATCCCTATTTCAATCTAATGAAAACAGTAAGCCTAACTAATAGAATCAGATATCCATAAGTGTACTCAGATGTCTTACAAGACGTCTGACCCAACAATCAGACGTTTGACATTGCTGTCAGAATCATAATTGCCTTGATTTGTGTTGGATTTCGTCCTAATCTCTTGGGACTTGCCTCCAACGACTAAGAGACCTCTCCCAAGCCTTCTTGAAGGTTCTAAACTTGCCTATAAATAGACTACCACCCCTCTTAGGCAACATACACCTCTTGAAATACAATTTCCCTAGAAAATCACTTGCTCACTACTCCTTGCTTCCTATTGCCCTTGTGCTGTGCCAACACTCTGATCAAAGGGCAAATCAACACTCCCGATGCACTTCATTCTACTGATCCTCAGGGAGTTCTTTTTATGCGTAATAGATAAGGAAGTCATTAATATTTTGGGGTGTTCTATAGGTGTTGTTTCATTTTTATTCTATTATTATAGTTTGGGTATCCGGCTTGTCGGGTCCCCATCTCTTCATTGTGAAGGGAGAAACCTCTATTTAGGGATCAGAGGTAAGATTTGTAATTGAGGTACATTACTCTCATTTAAGTAGTATGATTAGTGGATTGATCACTTTGTGATCGAAAATCCTAAGTCAAGGGATTGGCTTAGGTGGTGGTTTTCACCCGGTTTGGGTTTTCACCTAAAAATCTTATGCCGCTTTTTGTGATTGTATTTTTGTCTTGCAATATTTTTTAAATTCACTATTCACCCCCCTCTAGTGCAATTTCATTTGGTATCAGAGTAGGTTTTCCACTTTTAGGAGTAACATCCACGAAAAGATCACATAGAGGGGAGAGTCATTTCCACTGGCAGATCTGAGGGGTAATCCACCACCCGATCACCACTCTTCAAAGGGACAAACTACACCTATTGGAAGCTGAGAACGAAGATGTGGCTTCAAGCCAACGATTTCTCTATTTGAAAGAAATGCGAATCTGCATATGTCATTCCTGAGAAACCAGAAACAGGATACACGGTGGAGCAGATTCATCACCTTGGACTGAATGCTAAGGCGATGAACTCACTCTACTACGCACTCAGCTCGGAGGAGTTCAACCACATTAGCCAATGAACAACCACCCCCAAGATATGGAGAACCTTAGAGGTAACTCACGAAGGTATGGCTAGAGTTAAATCCTCTAAGATTAACATGTTATTACAGGAATTCGAAGCCTTCTCTATGAAGGAAAATGAGAGACTTTGGGACATGTACACCCGATTCACATTAATCGTGAATAACCTCAAGTCTCTAGGAAAGATATTTATAAAGGGGGAGCTTCAAGGTAAGCTCCTTCGCTCCTTTGGACCTGAGTGGGAGCAAAGGTCACGACAATAGAAGAACCCAACCAAATAGAGGATCTAGACATGGAGAATCTACTTAGGAATCTAATGGCTTATGAATAAAAAATGGACCAAAAGAAGAAATCTACCACACCGGAGCCAAAGAAGAAGACTTTAGCCTTCAAAGCTACACTGGATGATGAGGTAAGTATCGATGACAAAGAATTCATTTTATTAGCTAAAAAGTTTAAAAAGTTTCTCAGAAATAGAAAAGAAATCAAGGGAAAGAAAAGGGTGGAAGAACCTCTAGTTTGCTATAATTGCAAGAAGAGAGGTCACATAAGGAAGGAGTGGCCCTTACTCAAAAGGGATGATGAGAAGAAATACAAGAAGCCTTCCGACTACAAGAAGTTCTCCAAGCCCAAGGGACTCAAGAAGAAGGCATTCCAAGCAACTTTGGATGACTCCACCTCCGAAGAAGAAGAGGAGGAAACAAATGAAGAAACAGTATGCTTGGGACTAATGGCAACGAAAGATGCTTTCGAATCTAAATCTGAAGAGCTTAAGGTAAACTCCTATTCTCTAGATGAATTACAAGATGCTTTTGATTCATTATATCTAGATCTTAAGGAAATAAAGACTAAAAGCAGAGCTCTAAAAGAAGAAAACTTAGAGAGTAAGAAATTAATCAATGATCTTAAAGAGAAAAATCTAATTCTTACTAAAGAAACCACTACCTTGAATATGCAAATAGGAAACCTAATGATTGAAAAAGAATCATTAACAAATGATTTGTATACGGCCGTGAATGAGCAAAAATTTCTAGATAGAGAAGAATTACTCGACAAAATCCATGTGCTTGAAAAATCAAACTCCTTTAAAAAGGATGAGAATAGCTTACTTAGAGTGGAGATTAGAGGACTAGAAGATAAACTAGACATAATGAAAATAGAGATAAATCACCTTAAAGAAAAATCAAATCAACTTCCTGAGGACTTACCCAAATTTACAAAGAGGAAAGATAACTTGGACAAGCTCATTGCCCATCAAAAACCTTCCTCGAGTAAATTTGGACTAGGCTTTTATGAACCTAGTCAAAGTGAGCCGAAAAAGGATCCTCCTCTAAAGGGGACTACTAACAAATACGGATCCACATTACAATGGATACTGAAAAGATAGCTTTTACTTTGTTTTGTAGGGTTCATAGGACATTATAATGTCAAAAATTAGATATACAAAATGAACGATGGACGACTCAAATTAGATTGACCTAAAGAAACATCAAGTCACCAAATGAGATCTTTTGTAGGAGCAAAGGGATCTACAAGAAAGAAGACAAGGAGATCACCGCCATCAAGGAGGCTGATGAACGATGGACTCTGGGTGTTCCAAACACATGATGGGAGACAAGCACCTATTTTTGGACCTCCAACCTATGGATGGAGGAACGGTTACATTTGGCAACAACCACAAGAGCCATATTATTGGACTTGGTAAAATAGGTAACCCTCTCTCTCCTACCTCAAATGTCTCTCTAGTTAAAGGACTAAAACATAATCTTTTAAGTGTTAGTCAAATTTGTGATAAGGGATTTAAGGTGGCATTTACTTCAAAAATAATTGAAATTATGCATGCATCAACTAATGAAACCCTTCTTAAGGGAACAATATTTGAAGACATTTATATTGTAGAATTTGATAAAGATAGCACTTATGAGTTAAGTGTATGGCATAGAAGACTAGGACATGTTCATATGAAGCTAGTTAGAAAACTAGCCAAACATGAACTAGTTCGAGGTCTTCCTAAAGGAAAATTTTTAAATGAGCTTATCTGTGATTCATGTAAATGAAGTAAAATTATGAAATCTAGTTTTAAAAATAAAAAAGTTATATCCACATCAAGACTATTAGAACTACTTCACCTGGATCTGTTTGGACCAACAAAATATAAGAGCCTTAGTGGATGCAAATATTACCTTGTGATTATAGATGATTTTTCAAGGTTTTCACAGATCTCCTTCTTGAGATCCAAAGAAGGACTATTTTCCATCTTTTGTATTTTTTGTAGGAAGGTTCAAACTAAAAAAGGCTACCAAATCACTTGTATTCGTAGTGATCAAGGGGGCGAGTTTGAAAATTCCTTGTTTGATGATTTTTGTTAAGAGCATGATATTGCTCATGAGTTTTCTTTTCCCCGAACACCTCAACAAAATGGGGTAGTTGAGAGAAAGAACTGTACTCTTCAAAAGTGTGCTCAAACATTGCTCATAGACCTCGGGTTACCGAAGTACTTTTGGGTCGAAGCGGTTAACATTGCTTGTTACGTGTTAAATAGCACCTTAATTCGATCCGAGTTGCGAAAAACTTATTTTGAATTATATTATGGGAAAATACCCAAAATCAGTTATTTTGAAGTTTTCGGATGCCGATGATTTTTTTTGGATACCTGCTCTAATTTAGATAAATTTGATGCCAAAGGTGAAGAAGCCATCTTCATTGGTTATTCTTCACGTAGTAAGGCATATCGGGTTTTTAACAAGACCACATTAATAGTTAAGGAAACCCTTCATGTTTCCTTTGATGAATCTCCTCATGCTTCCTCTATTAATCGAGTTGGAAGATGAAGATGATTCTTCTATTGATGTATCTAACATCCTAGACTCTAAGATCCATAATCTTCCAAAAGATTGGATATATCAAAGGGATCATCCCGAAAGTCAAGTCATTGGAAGTGTTTCCAATGGCGTTAAAATCTGATCTCGTTTTAGTTGCTCTTTTAGTCTCTCCGCCTTTGTATCTCAAGTTGAACCGAAGAGTGTTGAGGAAGCATGCTCCAAAGAATCTTGGATGATGGCCATGCAAGAGGAACTCAACCAATTCCAAAGGAGTGAAGTTTGGAATCTAGTACCTAATCCTAAAGGGAAAACGATAATAGGAACCAAATGGGTATTTCGGAACAAGTTGAATGAATCCGGTATAATCATTCGGCACAAGGCTCGTTTGGTCGCACAAGGGTAAAACCAAGAAGAAGGAATTGATTTTGACAAGACCTATGCTCCCGTAGCTTGACTCGAATCAATTCGCATGCTTCTTGTTTATGCCGCCTTCCTTGGCTTTAAACTCTTTCAAATGGATGTTAAGAGCGCATTTCTTAACAGATTCATTAAGGAGAAAGCTTTTGTAAAATGTCTCGATTTTGAGTCTCATGATAAGCCTAATTTCGTCTATAAATTAAACAAGGCACTATATGGTTTAAAGCAAGCTCCTAGAGCTTGGTATGAGAGGCTCAAAGACTATTTGTTAAGTGTAAACCTTTCTATAGGGGAAGCTGATTCCACATTATTCATTAAAATAAAAGGAAAAGACATTTTATTAGTTCAAATATATGTAGATAATATTCTCTTTGGTGCTACTAATGAATTTATGTGTAGAAAGTTCTCAAAGATTATGTAGGAAGAATTTGAAATGAGTTTGATGGGTGAACTCAAGTTCTTCTTGGGTTTACAAATCACTCAACTCGAATTAGGGACCTTTGTGTGTCAATCAAAATATATAAAGGAGATGCTGAAAAAATTTGAAATGGGGAAAAGTAAAGGGAAGAACACTCCTATGAGTGTCACAACTTTCCTAGACTTGGACGAATCAGGTACGCCCACAGATCAAAAGCGCTATCATAGCATGATTGGATCTTTACTGTATTTAACTTCCAGTAGACCTGACATTTTATTTAGTACCTGCTTATGTGCTAGGTGTTGCTTGCTCGAAATTAGGTTTTAAATCATTGCATTGTAGTATAGTTGAAATCTCGCAAAAAATAGATAAAATTTATACTCGAGAAAAGTCCGAGGTCATTTACTGGGAGCAAATAGGAATTTAGTTCTCAAAATTGCAATTTAAAATAATAGAGATACGAAATTGTAATCAGAAATTGATTCAGAGTAATATAGCAATAAGATCAAGTATCAGACTGCAAAAAGAATGGAGTAAAATGGTGATTTGATTCACCAATTACTCCCTACAATAATGGCAAATAGAACTCAATAGTTATATATGAAATGATCTCAACCATCTAAATATTCAATCAGACGTCTTAAACGCCTGATCTGATTTCTTCTTCTGCTTCTTCTTTCTTCCTTCTTCCTTCTTCTTTCTCTGCTCTTCTGTTCTTCTTCTTTTTTCTTTTGCTTCTCTACTTTTCTTCTTGTGCGGCTCCTCTTCTTTTCTTCTTCTTCTTTCTTTGCTCTTCTTCCTATGCTTCTATTCTTCTTCTTCACATAGAGGGGGAAGGATCCTTAATTTTGGCTCAGTGTCAGCCAATCTTCTCAGAGCAAAACCCCCTATCCCCGTGCACGATCCTCTCTTTCTCTCCTTAGGTTACGCTCTCCCAGAGCCTCCAACATTTTCGGGTTATCGGGTTTTCAGACCTAAAGCGCACTCGGGTCTAGGGCTACAGGCGTGGGTCGCAGCTAAGGAGTGTAAGGCATAGGCGGGTTATCGAGTTACGGCCAGATCTGTAGGGTCAAAGTCGCAGACGAGGCTAAGTGAGGGTGCAGGGAACCTCACCCCCCAAGTGATTCGAGGCGATAAGCCTCTATCATAAATTCAATTTAAGCGTGTGCAGCGCTTCGTCAGCTACCGAGGTGGGACTAAAGTCCCACCTTTCTTTGTGCGTCTACAGCTACAATAAAGAAGGCTAGAATTGAGGTAGTAGCAAGTGCTGGTGACTTCAATTGTCACCCTGAAATCCTTCCTGGAAGTGTTCCGCTCGACTTGGGCGCAGCTCCTGAAGCTGAAGACGTAAGAATAGCACCTGGAGGTCTTCGAAGAAGCTTCGCCAATGGAGCTGTGGCTCGAGACCTGAAAGAGATGAATACGGGATAAATGCCCCAGTCAGTACGCTCAGGAGTTTCTCCTTGATGAGGCAAATGCAATGGTGGTGTCCATGAGGGGTGAACGTATGTGAAGTGGCCTGTCGACATCAGAAAATGAAGTGCGTAGGTGAGGTGTTTGGCGTAGCGAGTGTGGGACCAAATCCCTCAATTTCTTGTGGGGTTTTGGTCTGTGGAGCATGGTGGAGTTGATGGAGGTGACAGCAACAAGTTTCGAGTAGTGTGGCAGTGTGTAGGCATCACCAGAGCTTCGCTGGAGGTGGAGAAGATGAAGTGCGGGAGGCGGCGGTTGGCGGTTGTGTGTGTTTGCGAGGGTGGAAAAATGAAATAGAAAGAGAGAGAGAGCAAGAGAGGGACTTAGTGAGGTGGTTGAGAGGCGGAGGGCTCCGGTGTTGTTCGACCAGAGTCGGAGGAGGAAGAAGTGGTGAGGTGGCAACGGCGATGCAGATGGGGGAACACCCTCTCTTTGGCTGGGGAGGGTTGCGACGAAGAGAGGAAGAGTTTAGGTCATCCAATTTGATGGTTGGACAGCCGGAGGAGGGAGATCCAGAGAGGTCACCAGAGCAGGGTTTTTTGGTGGCCGGAGGAGAGAGATTAAGGTGATTTGGCTCCCAAAAACTTGCTGAAAAGCACGGTCGTGCGATGGTGTTTCCTTTATAGGCCATAGGAAGCCCTTCTAAGCTTCGAAAGAAGCTTTCAAGCTTGGAAGGTATCTGTGAAATAGGATACCTGAACCTTTAAAAGGTTTGCATGGCCTTTTGGAAAGACTTAGAGCCCAAGCAATGGCTCAAATGGAAGGTAACTTCCTAAGGAATCCTCGTATCAATTTTAGGAAAGATTGATTGAGAATCGAGCGAGAAATCCTCGCCCGAAACTCGATGGTGAAGGCTTAACCTTCCAAAAATGGCATGAGGACCTACTTGTGAAGAAGACAAAGAAGTTGGGCGGGTATTTGTAAGAGAATTCAAAAGTTAAGGGTCTGAATGAGATAGAAAGAGTCTGACTAGACCAAAATGTAAACTTGGTCAACATGATCTCAGATTGGGCCCAAATTTTGGTACAAACCTAATTTGGGCCCAAGGAATCTAATGGTGAAGTTAGATTTAGGTTTTGATAAAGTTTGACTGGATAATTTATGCAAAAACCTAAATTAGGGTAAATGTCTGTTTGAGACTCTATTTTGGGTTGAGACGAGTTCTGATGGTCAAATTGAAGGTTCCAAACCCTAGAGAATATTTTTCTATGAATTTTAGAGGGTTTAGGTGAATTTTATCCTGACCAAAACCTCAGTTAATTGAGTGGATCAGTTTTTAGGATTTCAAAAGTCAATTAATTCTTAAAACACATGCAAACCCTTTTCTATCTGTTCTAACCCACTTGTTAGCCTTTTAGGATCATTTGACCCTTAATTACCCCCTAGGAAAACCTGTGATTGTACTACATTCATGATATGATGGTAAAACTGTAGTTTTAATCATGTTTTCTTATCTTTCCCTCATAATGACTTTGCAATGAAATATGGCTCTCTGGCAGTTATATAGGAGCATTTACTAACTTAATTAGATCAAATGAGCAAGTTATAGCTCATGATAGTGTTCCCATCACTAGGTTTCAATCAAACCCTAAACGATCACACTTAAATGCTATAAAACGAATATTTAGATATCTAGTTGACAATCTGATTATGGCTTATTCTACCCTAGGAGTCCACAATTCAACTTAGTCACATATAGCAATGCAGACTACGTAGGTAGCCACACCGATAGGAAGAGTACTAGTGGGACATGCCAATTCTTGGGCGAATCACTAGTCTCTTAGTTCTCAAAGAAAAAATCTAGTGTAGCCCTATCAACCACGGAGTTTGAATACATAGCCGCCGCTCTAACATGTTCCCAAGTGCTATGGATGAAAATTACTTTGAAGGATTTTAATTTGATATTTAATAAGATAAAAATATTATGTGATAATACTAGTGTTATCAACCTCTCGAAAATCCCGTACATCACTCCTGTACAAAGCATATTGATGTTCGACATCATTTTTTAAGGGATAATGTACTTAAGGGAGAAATCGAGGTTGAATTTATTTGTATTGCATTGCAATTGGCTGATATTTTCACTAAACCGTTAAATTATGATCGTTTTAATTACATACGTAGGAAACTAGGCATATGTAAGCTAAGTGATATTTGAAGAATTTATTGACTTAGTAGAATTTTGTTTGTCATGAACATAGAAGGAGCCTTGACTTTATCAAGTTAAGAACCTTCAAACACAGTTCAAACATCAAAATGCACATTCTGTGCAATATCAGACGTCTTATACTTAAAAATTCAACATCTAGATATGTGGAACATACGTTGATTTTATTTAGTCGTATCTGAGTAGAGTTGAGAAAGTGCTATTCCAGATGTCCGTTATCACCCACCGACGTCTGGATAGTTGTCCAGGTTTGTTGACAGACGTCTATTTAGCATCAGGATCTGAATCAAGAAGTCTGGATTCAGACATTTGAGGCTTTATTCAGATGTCGTATAAGTCGTCTGATACCAAAATCAGATGAAAACCTGTAGCTTTGGGGTGAGATCAAGGAAGGACTGATTTCAGAGATCAGACGTCTAATTTTCATTTTAGACATCAGTTCGATCGTCTGATACAAAAATCAGACGACAACCTGGAGCATAAACCATTTTTCAGGAAGGTATGTCTACAGAAGTGAGACATCTAAATTATTAATTAGACATCCTATTAGTCATCTGATCTTAAACTCAAACAATGCGATCAAAAGGGTTAAAATCCCAAATGGCCAATCCCGACGTCTGGCGACATTACCGGACATTCGATATGGGCAAAATCTGCCTTTTCACGCCTGTTCTCTGGGTGGTTTTGCAATGAAATTAACCCCAACTTCAGGGGGAGACTTGCTTAACCCTATGGGGTATAAAAAAACCACTCGTTGAGGTCCCACTTCCCCCACCCTCAAAATCCCTAAATCCTCAAAACCCTCTTCCACCAGACGACCGCCGGCTGCAAGTTGGTGCTGCCCATCTCGCCGTTAGACGATCGCTTTGCCTCCTCGACGACTGACGGTGCAGCTGCTCTCCTGCGCGCGTGCCCCACTCTTCCTCCTCATGTCTAGAGACCCTCCTCTGTGGGTATAACCTCTTAAACCCTTAGGGTATCTCCTTGCATGATCGTTTAAGAGGCATTGATCGAGTCCTTTTAAAGTTCCTGACCTGTTTTTCCTTTGATATACAACTCATATAAGCTTTCCTCTTCTATCATGCTTCTTTTGCCCTAGGAGCTAAATCCCTAGAACAAAACCTAAGGCATGGAACTTATTTTTTTTTCATAGCTTGTACTTTTGGATGTTAATGGCAAGGATATTACCTCAAGTGATTCAAGCCGACGTCTTAGTGGCTTGAGTCCAAAGGTATATTGCCACAACATTATGGCAGGTTGTATTGCCTCAAGGCATACTGCCACACAATTTTTTTTTTCTTTCGTTGGTTTCTGTTGTGTGGCACTATATTGCCTCATGTATGAAAAATTGGTTGAATGACTGGTGTGGCATTGTTTTTGCAGGTGTCCTATCCTAAAACACCAAACCCCACCCTCTAAAACCAACCCACCCAACCTACCCAAAATGCCTCCCTGTAGGAAGCAAGTTGAGGGCTCTTCCGCCTCCTCCACCTATTTGGCTAGCCAACTGTGTAGCGACATCGCTCGATAGTGATTCCATCGCTTCGCAAGTGCCAAAGTCAAGAGTCCTTGCTTTATTGCATGGAATGACTTTACCCATCTCAACCATAGGGAACATTTTGAAACCCTTCATCTATTTCATTATTTTGACCAACAGTTCCACTATGGCGTTGAAACTATTGGCGTGTTTCCTAAACTTGTCTGCCTTTTTTAAGCCAACATTGTTGAAGACTACAGCAACGATGAACTTGAGTTACAGACCTATTTATTTGGGTGTGAAATTCATATCACCTCTGATTCTATTTCTGCCCTTCTTGCCATCTCTAATGAGAGAAATGATTTCAATGACATTCTAAGGTAATATGACTCAAAAGTCATCAATCAAGAATTAGTCCTACTTGAAAGATATGTAGAAAATCTTGGTACCCTACCATGCAAGAACCTCAAACCTCTTCCCCGATTACTCTCTCACATTTTTGGGTGGGACCTTCTAAATAAATCGAGAGGATTTGACTATATCTCGCGCCAACACAAGGCGCTCCTTTTTGCCGCCATACATCACATTCCTTTCAACTATTGCCGCCTCATTGTTTGTGTTATGAATGAGGACCATGGGACGTCTCTATCATTTGGGTCCATTTTGTCCAAGATTTTTGCAAGTCATCGAATTTCCTTCGATGACCAGGAGGTAGATAAAAAGATTGAGCCCTACAACCGAGCCATAGCTTCCAAGATGCACATTCTTAGAGAGCATTTTGAGCCAGCCAAAGAGCCTACTGAAGAAGAACCCCTTCCACCCTTTTCAGATCACCATGAAGAGTGTCCTCTTCAAATAGAAACTCCTTGATCGAGCTTTGATGAGACATGGGATCCCGACACGGATTCCATCTCCTCGGGCATCTCTCTCTTGTTGCAGTGAACCGGTGAGATGTACACTTATATGGGAGGTATGCGCCACAACATCAACGAACTTCATACTGACGTTCGCAATCTGCAGATGGGTCAAGGACCCGTTCGCCACCACCGCTACCACGATCAAGAAGACTAGTTTAGTTCTTTTGTTTTCTTTTTTCTGTCTTTCCATGTTGGCTTGTATTAAGGGGCTTTGACCCCATACTTATATATATATATATATATATATATTGTGGGAACAATAGCTAGTTTGTGCTTAGGGCATGTACATTTTTTTCCTAGTTAGTTTACTTTAATGCCCTGTCACTTTGATTAAGCATGCAACTTCTTATATTCATGATTTCTATTCTGCTTTAAATATGACACTTGTAGCTCAAACATGTTCACTAAAAACACTTGTAGCTCACTTAAGCTTTAACATGTTTGCTTAATAAAAACTCTTAAGTTAGGATTCAACCCTTTTCAAAACCCTTCATGATGATATTCAAAAAGGGGGAGAAGAACTTAGGAAAGAACTTAGGAAATGACATGAAAAGATCTTAGGAAATGACATACAAAGAACTTAGGACATGGCATGCAAACTTACGACAAATCTTTTCAAAATTGGTATAGATTTCTAAGTACAACTTTCATGAGGAGAAAATAAGAACCTAAAGATATATTTTGAAAATCATCAAAAAGGGGGAGATTGTTAATTAAACCCCTCATAAATAATATTTTGATTATTTTACAAAATAAAGAAAATGAGATAAAACATAGACATAGCATATTTTTCTCTGTAATAATAAAATTACAGGTTTCATGGAGTTTTCCAAGTCGGATGATTAAAAGCATGAAGACTAGATTAGTATAAGTCTTGTCATAGGTCTTAGGCTTTTCATGTAAACTTTCAAAGGTTGTAATCTTTATTTTATTTAAGTCTAGAGATGTTGTAAAAAGCCCCCAAATATAACTTATAAATAGCTAACTTAGGCTCTCTACACTTAGGATAAATTAGAAACAAAAACCTAACACTAAGACACAAATCAGACGTCCAACATAACTGTCAAACGTCTGATTTTCAACTTTAAGACATCTGATAATTTTTTTAGACGTCTAATTGCTTATAGCCTTGCCTTTACATGCTCACCTCTTAGGCACTAGTCGAAGCAACCTTATATCAGACGTCCATAGCCTTATCCAGACGTCCAACACATAGCCTAGACGTCCTTAAACCAACCATTAGACTCAAATGCCCATTTTTTCTTTGGTGTGTTAGTATAATGGGCAAATACACTTTTAGACGTCTGGACATATCACCAGACATCTAACAATGGACCGTTGCCCATTTATTTTGTGCACACTTATCAGAAACCAAAGTTCGACTCTTAAATTACTAAGGCATGTCATTAATCTCTTTCCAAACGTCTAGAAAATCTGGCAGACGTCCAAACTGACATCTATTGTTTAAAATCTAAAACCCTATTTAGATATGGTCAAAACAAGAACGAACCCACTTATAATTAGACGTCCAATATTTGTACCAAAGGTCATATATGAATATATCAGACGTCCCTATTTCGATCCAATGAAAACAGTAAGCCTAACTAATAGAATCAGACGTCCATAAGTGTACTTAGACGTCTTACAAGACGTCTGATATTGCTATCAGAATCATAATTGCCTTGATTTGTGTTGCCTTAAGTACCACACTTTCTCTTTTGCATTTCGTACCCATATTAAATTAATATCATTAGCTGATCACTTTACAAATGGGTATGAATTAATGACAGTCCTTAAATTGTATGTTGTATGATTATATTTATATGTTCATATACAAGTCCATATATATATATTAGATCAAAATCTAACAATCTCTCACTTGGACTGTATATGTAACTTGTTAATCAAACAACATTGCAAAAACTAAAGTTTGAGTTCACTTTGCTGTCGTAACTGGAATGCATATCTTTAAACTATCTAATCTACCAATCATACTAGTAATAGAATCAAGGTAGCTTTTGTTACAATTACTGTAACTAAACCAACATTGATCACAATCACTAGTGTAAATAGTAACCAGAAAATGTGTGAATGTGCAGCATGCAAATTACGTGCAATGTGATCAGTAACATGTCTATTTCCAACTGGTCCTCTGAATTGAGATCACTTACAAAATACCAAAATCATAACCATAGATTCAGAATGGACATATGAATAAACTGATAAGTTTTGTTATTTCCACAGAAATGAAGCTTTATAAAACTTTATACATAACCAAAGAACCAAATAACTGAAGTACTAAAATATTGAAGTTTGTCTATTACAATGAGCTTTAAACAAAACTCCAACTAAAGTTGAAATTTCTGTAAGGAAATTACACCCATAGAAATTGTGTGTTTTTGAAACATCATAGGTGAAATTCCTTTGGTAAGCAGATCCGTAATCATAGAGCCTGTGCCAATATGCTCAATGGACAACTATCCATTCTAAATTCTTTCTTTAACAACCAGGAGCTTGATCTTAATATGCTTCGATAGAAGGAGCTCCTGTTGTTAGTAGAGTATAGAACTACGGATTGGTTATCACAATACATTCTAAGTGCCCTACCAATGCCATCAATAATGCACAACCCGGTGACAAAATTCCGCAACCATACACTATGGTTAAATGCCTCATAACATGCAATAAATTCTACTGCCATGGTGGAAGAGACGATAAGAGACTGTTTCACACTCTTTCAAGAAACTGCACCATTAGCTAGCGAAAAAACATAACTCAAAGTAGACTCTGCTATTCTGGTATCCAGCAAAATTGGAGTCGGTATATCCGATAACCTCAAGACAATACGATCTCCGATAGGTAAGTATGCAATCCTTTATTTTTTGTAAATATCTAAATATGCTCTTGGCTGCTCTCCAATGTTCTCTACCTAGATTACTTAAATACCTTCCTAACATCCCAGTAATGTATGCCAAGTCTAGACGAGTACAGACTTGGGCATACATTATGCTCCTAACAACTAATGCATAAGGTACTGATTGCATCTCCTGTTTTCCAAAATCATTGTTAGGGCATTGTTGGAGACTAAACTTGTCTCCCTTTGCCACTCGAGTGTCTAATGGTCTGCAATCCTGCATCCTAAATCTTTTAAGTATCTTCTCTACATAGTTTCTTTGGGATAAACCTAGAATATGATGAGAACGATCTCGACATATTTCAATTCCTAACACAAATGAAGCATCTCCAAAATCTTTAATGTAAAATGTTTGGCAAGAAATTTCTTAGTTTCATGAAGAATACTTATATCATTAGTGGCAAGAAGAATATCATCCACATAAAAAATCAAGAAGATATATTTGCTCCCACTGAACTTATGGTAAATACATTCATCGGCTAAATTTGCCTCAAAATCAAATGAGACAATTGTTTGATGAAATTTGAAATACCATTGTCTGGAGACTTGTTTGAGTCCATAAATGGATTTTCCTAATTTGCATACCATTCCTTTTGGATCACCCATCACAAAGTGCTCGGGTTGAACCGTATAAATGGTCGCCTCAATATCTCCATCGAGAAAAGCAATCTTAACATCCATTTGATGTAACTCAAGATCAAAATGTGCCACTAATGCTAAAATTATTCTAAGTGAATCCTTAGAGGAAATAGGAGAAAAAGTCTCCTTATAGTCAATTCCTTCCCTTTGGGTAAAACCTTTCACAGCAAGGCGAGCTTTGTACCATTCCACGTTTCCTTTCGAATCCCATTTGGTTTTAAAAATTCATTTGCAACCAATGGGTTTGCACCTTTAGGAAGAGGAACAATATCCCATACCCCATTATTAGACATTGACTTAATTTCCTCTTTGATAGCATCAGTCCACTTTCGAGCATTTACACTTTCCATTACTTGATGGACGGTAACTGGGTCATCTTCCATCACACCAATGTCTACTTCATGCTCTTAAAGAAATACAATATAATCATCTGAAATTGCATTTCTTCTTACTCTAGTGGATCTCCTCAAAGGCACATTATTTTGAGAGATATGAGGTTGTTCTTCAGAAGCTACATCCAAATTATTGTCTTCCTCAGAGATATTTTGAGGTTCATGAGTGAGAGGATCCTCAATCATTGGAATATCTCTCATAGGAACATTTACATGTTCCTCCTCAATGACAAAGTCTTTAGTTCTAATTTCTTTAACAACTTTAATATTTTCAAAGAACTTAGCATTTCCAGATTCAAAAATAACCTTATTAGTGGAATCATAAAATTTATATCATCTTGACCTTTTCGAGTAACCTATAAACTAGTAACTAATAGTCCTACAGTCCAGTTTCTTTTCGTTAGGCCTATAAGGCCTTGGCTCAGCTGGACATCCCCACATATGAAAATGCTTAAGACTGGGCTTCCACCCAGTCCATAGCTCATATGGGGTTTTATTAGTTACTTTAGTGGGACTCAGTTCAGAATATATGTTGTAGTCTTAAGTGCCTCACCCCTCAGAGAATCTGGTAAGGTAGAATGAGCAATCATACTCCTTACCATATCCTTAAGCGTTCTGTTTCGTCTCTCAGCTACACCATTCATAGTAGGTGACCCTGGCATGGTATACTGAGGGACGATACCGCATTCCATGGTATATTGAGCGATGATACCGCATTCTTCTAGGAATTTGGCAAAAGGCCCTGGACGTTGTTCACCGGATCCATCATATCTATCGTAGTATTCACCACCACAGATAGATCTAATGGATTTAATCTTTCTGTCAAGTTGATTTTCAACTTCAGCTTTGTAATTCTTGAACATGTCCAATGATTGAGCCTTTTCATGAATTAGATAAATGAAGTCATATCTAGAATGGTCATCTGTGAAAGTGATAAAGTAATGTCGTCCATTCCACGCAGGAGTAGGAAATGGCCCACAGACATATGTATGTATCAAATCTAATACGCCTAAGGACCTTTTGGCTTCAAATTTTCTAAAATTGGTTTATTTCCCTTTAATGCATTCTTTGCACAAATTAAAATTTGTGAAATCTAAGGGGACCAAAATCTCATTTGACACAAACTGTTCCAATCTCTGTATAGAGATGTGTCCTAATCGTTTATGCCACAAATTAGCATAGTTCTCATTCATGTGTTTTCTTTTCACATCGCATATACAAATAAG
Source organism: Thalassia testudinum (assembly GCA_037157565.1). Lineage (NCBI taxonomy): Eukaryota > Viridiplantae > Streptophyta > Magnoliopsida > Alismatales > Hydrocharitaceae > Thalassia > Thalassia testudinum. The sequence goes on along the minus strand of JAZHRO010000039.1, from coordinate 95,811,971 downwards.
GGAGGTTTTATGAAATGAAGCAATAGTATCTAAACAATATAGATTATCATGAACTAAAATAAAATTAGAACATAGAAAATGTTTACTTTTCTACCTCCAAAATTACACAAATAACCTAGTTTATCGAGAACAAAAATTGAAACTAAATTACGTCTGAAGGATGGTACAACAAAAGTATTTTCTAAGTTCAAATACAATCTAATTTTCATTAGTAATTGATGAGAGGCTCATCATAGCTTCTAATTACCCCTAACTAACTAGTTTTCCTAGTTAATTAGCTAGGAATATAAATATATTGGGGTTAATTATGTAATAAGGGATAAACCATTAAATGACCTAAAAATAAGTTAAAAATGCCTAATTATCAGTCAATTAATATTATTAATAACTTAATTAATAAATGGGCTTGAAATACTATTAATTAGTTACTTGATTAATATCTTATTTAACTTAAGAATAACTTAAGACCTAAGTCTTTAATAACTTAAGTAAGTAAATAAATTTAATAAATATAAATAAATGCATAAAAAATGTGATTACATGGCTTTAATATAATATTTAGCTAATTTACAAATATATATAAAAAGTTAGAAAAGAAAAGAATTTAAATTAACCTTAAAAGCCTTTATTTGCATTTTGGTCCCTATATTTTATTTCACTTGAGTCCTTCTCTTCCCAAAAAGGTCCTTAGTTTTTCTTGCATTCTGGTCCCTATGAACACTTCTTTTCTTCTTCACATGCTTCGACGGCTTATGATTGGCAGTGCGTTTACCTCACGATCACTGTCCATCCTCCGTCAGAACACCTTTGCCAAGCTTCCAAAGCTTGCGCTCACCACCCCAACTCCATCCACTGGTCCGGATTTACCCTAAATCCTAATTAGGTCACAGCGTTAACTTCACCAGCGTCGGAGTCGACGCCAGAGGTTAAGCTGCGCCTAGACACAAACCCGTCCAGAATCTTCCCCCTTCACAGCTATCGAACCCTATAAATAGGCTTGAACCCCTCCAATTTTAGCTTGATCAGCTCCCTTCCCCTCTCCACCTCACCGTAGCTAGTCAATAGGTTCTTCCGCAACTCCAGCATCTCCGTTCTCCTTCTCAAGCGTGGTCGCCGAGGACGCGCTACCTCTCTCACCTCCTGTTCCTCTCTATCGCTTGCCAATGGCGACTGAGTGCCCCACTCTCCCTCTGATCTTCGCTTCATTCGGTTGGAGCTTCTCTTCTAACCCAATCTAGATTTCAATCTCGTTCTCACCCTACCAATGGCGAGATCCCTCACCTCCTTCATCAAGTAAGCAGTCTTAACTCTTAGGAGTAGGTTTAGCTAGGTAATTGGATAGAATTAGCTTAGTTTAGTTAGCTTCAGTAGTTTCTTCTCCGACTCCGGCGAGGTCAAATCTGATCTCACTGGACATCAATTCACCCTTGCTTCCATCCTATCACTTATCTCTACTTTCCAAGATCATCCTCCACTTCTTTCCTCCCTATTTTATCAATTGAATCTCCTAGATCACTTCCACCTTCACCGGAGACCTCCGCTGTCCATGGCGGAGGCCTCCTAGCTTAGAACACACTCATTGGGGCCCTCCATCGCCTTATCATCACTTAAGGGCCCCGTTCGACTTATCAATTAGATAAATAATTGCCTATATTCAAAACACCTATATTCATAGCAACCTCTGAGCCACTGTCCATGGCGAGCTTAGAGGGGTTAATCCACCAAGTCATCCATCTATGAATCATCGTTGTACGCTAAATATCATTTCCCCTTACTCAATTGAGTGAGAGGGACAGCTGTGAGTTCTAGCGAACTCAGTTCTATTTCTTTTTGCAATTCGAAGATAATTCAAGTTTTAATCTAGTATGGGAGTTAATTGTGGTCTTCTTGAGGTTTAGAATGGCTTCAGGAAGCTTTTGAGACTGTTCATGGTTTGAATTAATGAGCTTTTCACTCCATTCTTTCAGAATCGGATTTACCGGAGCTCCGGTGAGCTCCGACGAGTCAAAGCCACGTTTCAGCTCTTGATAGATTTTGTGAAGCTCCAGAATGCCTAATTGAGACCTATGGATCATGATTTGATGTTTATTTTGTTATTTTATCTTCTGGAGCTTGGTGTATACCTCTGTCTTCTCCAACTTCGGTGGAGTTGGGGAGATTTTTCTGTTAGGTTTCAGGCCTAGGTTTTAGGTCCAAAAGCAAGTGCGCAACCAACTGATGTTCTGTGCACTCTCTGATTTCTTTGAGAGTTGCTATTTTGTTTTGACGAACAAACCCACTTTGGAGCTCAGGTGATGAAGCTTGAGACCTTAACAAATTCCATCAAAATTAGTTTTTGAGGTTCTGAATCAATTCCTGAGATAGAATGGAGTCGATTTAGGATTTGAATTTGATCTGAGGGAGTTCATTTTGGAAAGTCAACTCCAGGGTGGTTTTAGTCAACTCTAGGTCTGAATTGATGATTGAATGGTTGGTTTAGGGTTTTGATGAGCTAGAATCACTTCTGGGTTATTATAGAGCATAACCGAATCAAATTGAGTAAGTTTTATTATGGAAGTGGGCCAATTTAGCTGCTGCTCAGTTTGGGTTCTTTTGAATCCAATATTGAGTTTCCTTTGTTCTTGGCGAATTTTGGATGCCATTGCTACCCAGATTAGATCATAATAACCTGCAGAAGTTGTTCGGTCTGTTCTGAGAAGTTGTTAGCTCTCCACTGACCTATTCAAAGCTCAATTCCAAGCTTTAGAGCTTTAGTATGAAGCTCTGAAGCCTATCTTTCTTCCTGAAGCTATTTAAAGCCCCCTTCTTCATTCTTTAGGAGTGGAATTCTATCCTGAAGAAGTCTAGAACCTCTTTTGGTGGTTAAATGCATGTCTACAGGTCATATGACCTGAAGCTGCTCCTAAAAGCCATGAATGGCCGTGTGAACCCTTCTTCTTCGTCCTTCAAATTGAGAGGCCAAGATTCCTCTTAGCATCAAATTGATGCTGATTTCTGAAAGAGCACACTTACTGCTTTGGATCGAGCCTTTGCTCGATCGAAGCTATGAGCCATAGAGGCTGGAATCTTCATCGGAAGATTGGCCTGAACCTGGGAAACTTACTCCCACATCGATAGTCCATGGCGCCGTGCCATGGTATATTACGAATTTGTGCAGACGACATTTCGGTTGTTAGTGCAAGGCGTAAGTATTAAGCATATGGCTGTGGGTGCGTGCGTGTGCACGTGCTTGTGCATGGGTGTGTGTGTGCACCTATGGCCATGAGGGCAAGAGTGGGCGTGGGCCTGGGAGCTCAGTACTGTGCATTGGTGAAAATATACAAAAATCCACCTAATTAAAACTAGGTCGGATCTCTAGTAGGGTCTGGTCTTACCCCACGGGGTGCTGTGTATCCCCAAAAGAGATCCGACCGCCCATTAATAAGATAATTTTTATAATTGAAGGCAAAAAAATGGGTTTAAGTGTTCACACAAATGGCTAAGTGTGGAAGGTTATATGCACAGTATGAGAAGAATTAAAGAAGAAGAGATGAAGAGAAGAGAGCTTAAAAGCTTAAGTGTTGAGAGAGGCTTGAGGAAAGACTTAGGAGATTAGCTAAAGAAGGCTTATGATAAGAGAAGGGAATGAAGCTAAGGAAGAGAGTAAAGGAAAAGAGAGAGTGAGAGAGAGAGCAATGATAGAGCAGTAGTAAAGTATAAAAGAGAAGAAGAAGAAGAAAGGGCTTAAGATTAAATGCTAAAGAAGAAAGGAAATGGAAATATCAGACGTCCATTTTTGTAATTTGAAATCCAATCTTTCTTTTTAAGTCGTCCAACATTTATCATCAGACGTCTGATTTGATCTTATATTACAATTTTATGTTCTTTTATTGTTGTTTTGAGTATCAAATGTTGTAAAAGGCAAATATATTCCTTGTATATCATTTTCTTACCTTAATCTCTTGTAATTAGACATAATTGATGTAATAAACATGTTTACATGATTTTTAATGCTAGATTTCATGTGTTAATGTGTTTCTTTCTAATGAAATGTTGCATGTGTTAATTTGATCTATCTCTTGTGCAATTATTCATGTGCTTAAATATTGTAATGATAATCTGATTAATTAATTGATTCTTAATTATGCTTAGGAATTAAATGGTGAATTAAGTTTACCATTATGCCTCCTAGTGAACGACCTGGATTTAACCAATTAAAAAGAAATAAAAATCTAAAATATTAGGTTAACTTGATCCTGTACTACACTCACGACATTAATTCGAGTTAACCTAAGTTACTTTCTCATGCAATTAATTAAACCTAAATAACTTAATTAACTGTGTTAAGGAATCTAACCATCAGTAGTCTAAAAGTTCCTATGGCTTCAACTTGTACTGGATCCTCGTCCCCCACGTAAATGAACTACTCAGCTTCATTTGGCTTTCGGTAGTTTAGGCAGCCCTGCAAGGGCACACTAATGTGAGTAGTTGCACCTGAATCTACCAACCAAGTGTGACTTGGTATTGAAACCAAATTACTCTCTATATAAACCAAACTGTGAAGCGTACCTTTCTTCGCACGCCAAGCGTGGTAATTGGTACAATGCTTCTTCTGGTGCCCCTCAGCCCCATAGAAGAAACATACTGATTTAGAAGACTCAGTAGTCTTCTCTTTCTGCTTCTTTAGGGAGGCTGTATTTTCAGCATCTGGTTTCCTCTTTTTCTCCTTGCCTTTGTTACTTAAGGAAGAGGCAACATGTGCACTTTCAACCATATTATGCTTCATTCTCTCTTCCTCTTGCATGCAGTGTGAGATGAGCTCACTCAGAGACTAGATCTCTTTTTGGCAATTATAGCTCACCTTAAACTGGTTGAATGAGGGTGGAAGAGAGATCAATACCAAATGCACTAGCAAGTCCTCTGAGAGGTCAAGCTTTAGTGCTTTCAATTTTGAAGCTATGTGGGACATTTCCATTATGTACTCATGAATTCTACATTTCCCCTTATACTTCATTGAAATGGGATTTGCCGAAAGTGTACTAATTTCTGCCTTTTCGTTCTTGGCAAATCAATTTTCAATATCGGCAAGGAACTCCTTAGCCGTAACAATGTCATCTGACATTGTGCCCCTAAATGCCTCAGGGATTGCCGGTTTCATAATCATGATACTAATACAATTAGACCTATCCCATCGCTCCTTTTCCTTCCTTTGATCAGAAGTACTTGTTTCAGTAATAGCAAAGGAATCAGTTCTAATTGCCAAATCCAAGTCCATTACTCCAAGAACTATCAATAAGTTCTCTTTCTAGGTCTTGAAATTGGAGCCATTGAGCATAGGAATTGAATTCAAGGTAGCAGTAATATTAGTAGAGGACAATCTGAAAAATTTACAGAAATAACAAAAGATCAGTTACTATAGGCATGAAGTTGTCTAAATATTTTAATATTTAAACCCATCACATGTCTTAGTTAATTCCATCAAAAAATCTCATCTTTAGACAAGAGATTGACTTGTAATTAAAGACATGGTGTGGTGAGTAATGATTGTTGGTTCAACTCCAAGTCAGTCATGAACCTTCCTTTGAGCCGATTCAATGACTACCCAGAAAACGTAATAACCAACACATCATTACTCCCACTCAAATGAATGAAAGTTTAATGAGTGTGCACTTTCCTTTGGGCCAGTGAACACCCACCTACTAATACCCATTCAACGTTTTACTATTCTTGGATAATCCCAGTATTCATAGGAGAGCTCACTTTGGTGAGATGCCACTTCAATCGGGTTACCAAAGAACAATATACCTTATTAATCAAACTGGAATTAACTATACTAAGTAGAGAGTGGGTTGGCTCTGATACCACTTGTTGGGAAATTTCTTAAACCCTTAAGGGCTTAACTGTAAATAATCCACCTCTAACTTAGGATGGACCTATGTCGTAACTTAATTCAACTGGACTTTATATTAGCTGGGTACTGGTACTGGTAGACTAGCATCAATATCATGAAGTTACAGCTATGAGTTATGTATCCAATGAGTACCAATACTGATGCTGAGTACCGGTACACATTGGTTATAGTTTAAAACCTATGTCCAGATGAGTACTCATCTAGTACTCATTATGTACTGGTACTCGTGTTGAGTACCGATACTCATAGAGTACTGGTATCTCTCCAGGAAACAACTGGTCTCAACGAGTATCGGTACTTAGAAGCTATAGGTTCTTGTGACTTCAAGTCCAAAACCTGACCTGGGACTAATGTGTACCGATACTCATGATGAGTACTGATACATGTAAGTCACAGTTTTGGACTTAGGACAACCTGGAGCTAATCTGTAGCTTGCATGTACCGATACTCATGAAGAGTACCGGTACTAGCAACTTATAGTACACATAATGGCCCAAGACAGTATTGCATATGTACTGGTACTCAACATAAGTACCGATACTTACGACGGTTACAGAATGTATTTCAAGTTTTCTGAGAATATGAAACATCCCCTTTTGATCTTTAAACCTGCGATTCCAATGGTTGATACATATGCCCATTTGAATTGCATATAAACATGAAAATAACATGACATGCAAACTCTAGAACGGATCTAATATATAAAACTTACATGAACATGTTCTAGCAAAACATGCGATATTCACATATGTAAAAGAATCTATCCACGTTTTGAATACATACCTGCACTCATCATGATTGAAAAACAACCTGGGCTGCTATATGGATCTTCCAAGGGATCCCACTTTCACCTTTCTGGATTGAGAGAAGCTATTGAGGAGAGCAGAACTCCACACATGGTTTAGTCTCACTTTTCTCTCTACTCCTCTAGGTCAAGATGGGTGTTGAACCTTAGAGAATAATATTTTTGTGGTTCCCTTAGGGACCATAACCCCCATAGTAAATAGCAATTATCCCACTAATTGGAAAAAGGGTAATTAGCATATCTTCCCATCAAGGAAATTCTAATTATAATTAGGTCTCTGCACATATAATTTTAATTACCACACTTTCTTTTTTGCATTTCATACCCATATTAAATTAATATCATTAGCTGATCAGTTTACAAATGGGTATGAATTAATGACAGTCTTTAAACTGTATGTTGTATGATTATATTTATATGTTCATATACAAGTCCATATATATATATATATTAGACCATAATCCAAGGGAATCAATCTAAATGCCACTTAAAAATAGCCACGGATATACTTGATCCCTTTTTTATCTAAAAATTCTAGCACAACAAAAAATTTGCCAAGGAAAGTGATCAATCTAGCTTATTTTAGCTCATTTCCAGATCTCCGAAACACATGGTAGTAAAAAAAAGAGATGAGAGAAATCCACCATCCCCCTAATACAAAGGGAATACGTGGCATTTGAATTAGGAGTAAACTTCGTGTGATACACCTTTGCCATAATCCATTCTCTACAAGATAGCCAAGTGAAGAGTTACACATTTAATGGAACCATCACCATCACCATCACCATCCAAATCAAATCACAATGAACTTCCATCATATTATGTCTTACCAACCTAAAGTAGCTTATACGCTGATTCTACAAAAAAAAAAATCCTCTTCATGTCCAAGCCCATCCCTTTCCCCTATCCCAGGCTGAAGATGTGCCAACTCTTATAAGTAATGAGAAATCCTCCCTTTGTTTATTGGATTTGAGAGCCTAATTACATTAATTGGGATGAGATTGATATAGGGTGACGTATGAATTTATGTTGAAATTAGTGAGATTTGGTAGAGATTTTTAGTCGTATACTGGAAGTGAACAAATCTTTTAGTGGGTGTAAAAGGCTTCTACCTTCCATGGCTTATGTAGTAAAGAGTAAGAGGTGGGGCTGGGGACCATGCACGTGCGTGTGCCTTTCCCCTTCTTGGCCCGGCTTGAGCTCAAGTTTGGGCTTGGGTGAGAATCAATTTGAAACTTGGAATTTAGACTTTTTTGCTACGGATTTTTAATCTCATGATTTTGACCTGGTTTGGTTGATCGAAAGGTAAAAATTAAGTTTGATCGATCAATTGATTTTGATCAATCAATGGGACTAAATTGGTCGATCAATTGTTATATTTTCATAAAACGGGAATTTCTATAAACGTTTTGTCGTGGGCTCTATATAAGGGCCACGAGATGGCTCTCATTTGACATAGAACAAAAGCATAAAAGATCTCTTTGCTCTCTCTCCCCATCTCTTGTTCTTATCTCTCTTTCTTGATGCATTCATTTCACATGAGATTGGTTGAAAAATCTCCGATTAGTTTTGTCAATCTTGCACAAGGAGATTAAGGGATCCACGAGAAGTTTTTGATTAATAAAACCATTATATTGGTAGATCAATCGGGAATTTGGTTGATAAACTAAATTGTCTCGACTTTGTTCTCCTGAGGTGGTTTTCGAGGACATCTAAGATTGGAGTGTACCGAATTTTGGAGGTGGATCGTCGTATCTTGGGAGGAGTTCGTTAGACTCCAATGCAGCGGTATTGTGGGGAGCGATACCTTCTCTATGGGAAGTCCTTAATAAGTGCTTTGATCGGAGTAAAATCTAATCATTACTCATTTTGTTTATTTTGTTATTACATGTTTTTTATTCTTTATTTTATTATGGATCTTGCAAAATAATGTGACTTGCTTCATTTAATATTTTTGATTTATGTAAAAACTTTAGAAATGCATATATTTTTATATATTTATTTCCTATATGTGTTGATTTCAACAATCTTAGAGAAGGTATCTGATAGGTAGTGGAGCCTGGATGGGCGAGATGGAATCGTTTAATTTGTTGTTGTAGTTTATCTTTTGCACCTAATTAAGTCCACTAATCATTAACGAGACCACTAGTTGAATTTTGATGTTAGATTTGGTGAGTCCTAATCGAATCCTCAAGCAGGCAATTTTAATCTCAACAATACTACAAACTAAACCTTTTTGGTCCTTTGCTTGTTTTATTTTTTGTCATTTTGGAATAAGAACTAACGAAACAATATGAGAAGATGAGATTAAACTCGTAACTTTTATTGAATAAACATAAAAAGAAAGCATATAAGAAAGGAAAATAACAATCAACGAGATAATCAAGGTTGCCTTGGACTTATGGAATTGAAAAGACAATAAGAAAGAAAAAGAAACAAGGCCTTAAGTAATGATTCCTAGGTCGATTTATATAGAGCAAAAAGAAAACAAAGGGAGGGAATGTATGTATGTTGGTGGTGATTGGGGGTGGCGTGTGATGGTGTATGTGAGAGTGTATATTACCAACTACTAAGTAAGATAAAAAGCTCAAAAGCAAGTAAGGAAATGCTTGAAAAGAAAGAGCTATTCTACTAAGCAAGTATTGAAACTAATTTACTAAGTGAAAAGAGAATTGGGGTAGAGAGAATTAGGTGGCCTCTCCAATGTGGGCACTAGGCCTATTGGGAGGGGAGGAGAATCCTTGGCACTAGGCCTGTCTCCTCTTCACCTAGAGACTCCAAAGCTAAGTGGGCACAAGTTGCCGTTAGCCATGGTTGTGGCACTTTTAAGGTAGAAGCTCATGGAGGGGATGAAGGTGGGGAGCATGGAGAGAATGGGAAGGAAAGGGTGCTGCTCAAGAGAGAATGGGGGGGGGGGGGGGGGGCGTGGGTTTTGGCTATGGGGGTGAGCTTTTATAGATGTTAGACTGAGGTGTAGTGCACCTAAGGGGTAGGCTAAGACATAAGATAAGGGGTACAACTTAAGGAAAGAAGAACATTCAAGAGGGGGCTAGAATGGGTGTGCACCTAATGTCGGATTAGGGATAGGTTAAGGTAGTGTGGGGGGCTAAGTGTGGGTTTAGGTGGTGTGGGATATTTTAGAGTTTAGGCTAGGTAAGTAGGTGATGTGGTAGGCTTTAAGGTGGATGGGCTTGTGTGGTGTGTAGGTATGGGCCTAAATAAAAAAAGAAAATAATACCATATAGTAAGTTACTACTAGGCCAACATAGGCTTAAATAAAAATAAGGAGAAAATGTATATGGCTATTATAATTGCTCACAAGTGTATACATGTGTGTAATTGTGTGGCAAGTAATGCATGCACATGTAATTGCATTTTTATGTGAATGTGCACAAGTGTATGTGTGTGTAAGATGTGTGAATAGGTGCATTTGGATGTGGGTAAGGGCTTGCATGAGGTTGTCTTGACTGAAGTAGGCTTGTGTTGAGGTTGCATGTGCTTGTCTCCTGCTCTCTTACTGGCTACTTCTCCTTGTCTTTAAATTGTAGAGATGACTTCTCTGCATCCTTCAATCCCAACTATTGCTTCTAATTTATGATCTACATACATAAAATCTCAATATTATCCAATTGACCATAAAATGACATAATTAAAGTTAAGAATATACAAGTATACATGCAATGCATGTAATGGATACACTATTTACATAATGTAGACTAAATTATTTACTTAATTTAATTAAATTAGGTCCTAGATTGTTATGCAATCGGTATCGCTTAGATCTAATGTCGAAAATAACTTTTAACTTATATATAGATTTATCCGATCAGTGCAAGAAAAAATGCATTTAGCGACGATTTTTTGACGACAATTTTTAAATCATTGCTAAAACCAACATCTGTGACAATGTTGTTTAAAATTGTCGCCAATAAATTCTTGAAAACCGTCGCTAAAACAATTGCAAAAGAAAGAGCGCGCTTACTCGATTCCCTACACTCACTCCCGCTACTTCCCTCGCACCAGCGAAAAAGACCCCCCACGATACCCTTCCCCAAAATCCACACAGACCTTTTTCCCCTCTCCCTTTGCTCCCTTCGCTCCCGTTTCTCCCTCTGCGACCTCGCCGACCGCATCCTCGGCTGCTCCTCTTCGCGGACCGCGTCCTCAGCCGCTCCTCTTCGCCGACTCACCTGCAACCAAAACCCTCGCGTAGAGCACGGGCGAGGGAGCGAGCAACCAAAACCCTCTCTTTCCTCCGAAGAGCGCGATCAACCCTAGCCAGGAAACTCCACCTAGCACCCTTTCCATGCCCTCGGGCCACAGGGGGGTACGGCGAGACCCTTCTTCGGCCGCTCGTCGAGGAAGTTCTGCGACGTCTGCCCTCATCTTAGATTTCTTGAGTGAGTTCTCACCCATTCTTAGTTTGCTTCGAAATTCGATGTTTTCTTGTTCATGGATTGTGGGGGCTCTCAGATATATTTGAGAGAGAGAGAGAGTTTGATTTCCAATGTGTTTTCATCCCGCTGCTGACCAGAGAACCTAATTTCTTTTATGAAGATCTTAGATATAAAAGTGCATTCATATAGTTGCAACCATCTCACTAGATTCGTCGATCAATCGGTGACCCTAGAGAGGGATATCCAACTAGTGTTGTCCCTCATTGACAGGGATAAGGCATTGAGCCATTATCCGCAATTTTTAGTGGGTTAAGAGCAACTATAATATCATCATGGGATGGATGACCATCCCACGGGTAGGTTCTACTGCACCCCCTTATGTTTCCAGGGAAATGCATGAGTTAGACATGCATCTCCTCGATGTTAATCCCAATGCTTCACCCATACAATTAATTTCTCTTCATGGTGGCCCAATGGTTTCATTGTGAGGAAAAAGAATTAGAGTTGGTAGATGTTTGTCACTGATTGCAACAAATGTTAGCCCAAAGGATGCCTCCCCACTTCAGCAAATCAACCAGATGGTAGAGAATCGAGGCAAAAATACATGTAACTACTAAATGCTTTTTTTGGATATAACCAAATATCCCCCCTCCATCCAGGTAACCACCCATTAATAAGTTTTGTAGTCGACAAGGGCATATTCTTTTATCATGTCATGTCCGTTGGTCTTAGAAACATGGTTGCATCAATCAACACCTTGTAAACCTCATTACAACAAAAATAATTGAAAAAACTTTTCAGGTATACGTCAATGACATATTGATCTAGGGTTTTTCCTTTAACTTATGTGAGATGTGGATATTGATGATTCCACATGTTAACAGCCAACATGGCACCCCAAGAAAGGCTCAAACAAGCCATGGATCACAAACAACTCAAATCATACAGAAAAGAAATAAAATGGATCAAACAAAACTCCAGATTGCAAAGGTCTAACAAACTTGCCAAGAACATGAAGAACCCTACCATGAACAGAGTCTGATAATTAAGAATAAATGCCACAGAAACTTCAAAATTTTTTAAAAGTTGCACCATTCCAGAATCCAAAAAACCACTAGCTGCCCAGAACTTCACCAGGACTGATAAGAAATCATTACCTTTTCAAAGTCCCAAAATCTCCTGTTTTAATGTTGTCTGAGAATTTTAATGTTGTCATGTGGCAATATCTTCTTACTGATCATGTGGGGTTGGCATGCATGATTTTGGAAATAATGTTTGGCAAATGAAATAATGATGTGATTTAGAGCAAATTGATTTCTCATTCACTTTACATGGTAATTTTTTTCTTGAATCCAGTTATACAGGGGAATGTCTCATTCGGGTATGTGGACACAAGAAGGGGGGGTTTTGCCAACATGTTTTTCAAACAAGGATTCAGGTCATGTATTCCTTGCATATGAAACTAGCATTCAATCATCACGGTGTCCATACTAAACAAGCTTTCCTTTTGATGTACAGATGCCAAAAATGCAAAAGTAAAGGAATATGAAGATGTTTCGGTGGGTACTAGTGGTGGTCCTTTCTTTCTTTTTGGTCTCATACTAGGGTGTTTCCAGATACAAGTTTTAATACCATCCCTGTTGTATGTATGCATGTAGCTTATGGTAATGTTTTCTCTCTTTCATTGTCTCCTAATACCTTTCAAAAAAAAAAATCTTACTATAGCCAACATCTCTTATGGATAAATTTGGTGGCAGTCTCTGGAACTTGTATGTTTGGATTTGATGACACATCAATATGTGCATAGTAGGTTTTGTTTTTAGCACCAAAATGAGTCTTTCACTATTACATGTCATGTAGTGTTCTATGTCCATCTGTATATTTACCTATATAAATGGCTCACTGGGCTCTTACATACAGTTTTTTAGATAGCTTTCATCTTTGGCCATGCTTGATTAATATATTTTTACCAAATAGCATCATAATTAGCTATTTCTATTCTGCTATTCTCAATAATAGCAACTGTGCTTACTAGTTGGTACAATTTTTAAGATAGGTGTTTGCACATTCTTTAGTCAAGAAGGCATATGATAACTGGATGCATGTCATAGAATATGATGGAAAGGCTCTATTGGAAACTAACCAGAGCAAAAAGACAAGCAACTCTAACATGGATTCTGCAATTGCTCCAGGAAGCTATGGTTCTTCTGATCAGCAAGTTTCCTTGCCTCACCTACCAAGTTCCACTGCTTCAGATGCGTCTTCACTAGAATCAGGCTTGGCTGTTGGAGGTAATCATCCCAATGACTTAATGCTAGGAAAAGGCATTAGTATATGCCTATTCTGACTCTGAAATACCCTTTTTGATGGTGGAATGTGAATTAAGATTGCTCAGTTTAGCCATTATATATCCATTTCAAGAACCAGCTAACCATTACATGATGATAGTATCAGCTCAATTTTTGTTTTTTGTTTTTGTAAACTTCAGCTCAAGTGATTTGGAACCACTTGTTAAGTTGTTTAGAACATAGGAGCATAGGTGAGAATGCATTTTTTTTAGTTACTATACCATTCCTTTTTTTCTGGAAGGGAGTTTAACCATCAAGTTTGATTTTTAGTAGATAGTTGATTCATTTGCATATTGAACATTCGTTATTGGATCTCCACTTGACAGGTTGAGTTACTATCAATTATGGCTTTGTCAAAGTTGCATCACTTTCTTTTCCCCTGAAAATGCAAAGTTGCATCATTTTGAGCATGTAGGATGACTTAGTTTTGCCACTGATCCATTCCAAACAACAAAGTTAAGTGTCATGAATGTGGGATGCAAATAAAACTTGGGCCAGTCTTCTGCACAGATGGTCTGAAGGATTTCTTTTATTTGTAGATTTATATGGAATCACAATTTTAAGGAATCTTGCTGCTTCTCATCCGAAGTCCTTATTTTTTAACGATCAATGCACTTGTTGAGGGGTTAATATTTTACTGTCTCTTTTTTCATTCTTGCCAACATGTTTCTCCACCTTTTTTTGCATCTGAACGTGGTCATGTTTTGCCCATAACTTTTTTTTTGTTCCTCTGTTGATTCAGACACTCCAGAAACTAGGTGGGCATTTATAGCCTTGGGTGCAGGGGTCAGAATTGGATCAACATATACTGACTATTCATATCTATTTGATGGTTCTCCAAAGCAATCAGCTCTTAAGTCTTTAGTTATTCCTTCAGCTCCTCCCCAAGTATATTTGAAGACCACCATTGATTTTATGATATTTTCTTGAGAAGGTTTGATTTTATCATGTTATTGGCAAAAACAGAACACACTAGATTGGAAGTATTGTTAGTGTTGTTCTTCCCCAATTGGTTAATCCTAACAATTAGCATTGAGAATTGGTTGTTTTACATTGTTCTGATGGTAACATCCAAATGGGCGTGGAACAAGTTGCCTATTATGAGTCTTGGATAATATGCAAACTTAGAAAAGTTAAAAATGCCAGCATAGGGTTTGTTTCACAGATGGATCTAACTCATAGATATTTTTGAGTGTCCTTTATCTTTTCTTTTAGATTAGATGTATGGGTTATTATTCTTTATCAAAGATAAGGCTTAACAGTTAGCATTTCTTAGTTTCCTTGCTATAAATAATAGGCAATTGAGGTTTCTCAAGGCAGTTTCAAAACTTCAGATGGAATTAGAAGGTTTCAATTTGGTTTATCCCAAGAGATCCTCTCTCCCATTATTTTAGTATCCTTTCTTCTCTCCACCAACATGGCACTATTCTTTCCTGTTACTCACCTATGCCAAATTGTCAATTTTGAAGAGAAGAAACCCTTGATTTATTGATCATGTCATGATATCTAGGTCGAAAGCTTATTTTATCATGATCGAAAGTCCTAATTTCTTAAAAATGTTGTTATATGTACATTGATGGTTTTGCTAATAGATGTATTTGTTGGTGTAAGTATAGACAATTGTTATGAAAAGAACTTGTCTTTGGCGACAGTTATGACATAATCGTCGCTAGAGTATTTTAGTGATGGTGTATAAAGTATCGGTAATAGTTTAACAAATCTTGGTTTTAGTTTTTTCTAATTTTTTAGCGACAGTTATAAAATCATTTCTAACCAAACATTTTTTGTGACGGCTAATAACCATCGTCGAAAGATTGAATTTTCGTGGGGAGGATTAGACTATTAGTGATAGTTGGGTGTAAAAATCGACTCCAAAACGTTATCGCGATGTAACTTTTTGGAAAAAGCTATCTTTCTTGTAGTGTATGCTCGAGAAGTTTGGTAGGCAAAATTTTATGTGTTGGCAACAACGTATAAGGATTTGGTTGACTACGACTGGTTTGATTTTGGCATTGGAAACAGAATGCCTAGCCTTGGATAAGGAAAAATCCACTCCTGAAGGCTAAAAGGCCGTGAATGAGTGGAATGAGCGCAATCGTATTTGTTACAATTGCATCTTATTGGCTTTGTCGAACATGTTTTTAATGTATGTAGCACACCTACATCCACTGCGAAGGGACTGTGGGAGGAGTTGGATAAGAAGTATAATACTGAGGATCTTAATATTAAAAAATACTTTATTGCAAAATTTCTTAAATTCCAATTGATTGAGGGTAAAATTAGTATTAGAATATATACACGTATTTTTGTTATTGTTCTATGGTTTAGTAGAAGCTGATATGAAGCTTTTTGAGAAGTTTCAAGTCATGTTTATCATTGAGAAATTTTCTAAATCTTCGGATTTCGGGATGACTCTTAAGTATAGGAAGGGAAATATTTCTCTTGATGACTTGATGGTAGCCATTGTTATTGAGGAAGAGCATATGAAACAGAAACTTGTAGTGCCTGTAGAGTCTAAGGTGAACATCATGGCATCTAAGGGCAAAGAGAATAAAAATAAGAATAGTAAAAATAAAATGAAGGTTAAATCCAAGATTTAGAAGAAATCCAAGAACAAATTATGCTGGCACTGTTGATGTGTTGGGAATTGGAAGAAGGATTGTTCTTTTTGTAAAGCTTAACAGAAGATCATAGATGGGAATCTTCAGGTGAATGTGATCATCGAGGATGTCATGCTTAGCGATGGGTGTGTTTCAATAAAATCTGAACTCTATGTTATTTACGATCCTACTGAATGACTCGTGGATACTGGAGCCAATGTACATATTTGTACTGATAGTTCATTTTTTTCTTCCTATCAAACTTGCAGTGGCAAGACTGTGAAGATGAGAAATGATTCTGCATCCAAGGTGTTGGGATTCGAATGTGTGGACTTAAGATTTTTCTTGGGTGAGTCTAGACACTACGTAAAGTGTTGCATGTTCCTGCTATGAAGAAGATTGTTCTTTCTAGTCCTTATTAGTTGGATAGGGTTTTGAGGTGAACTTTAAATGTAATAAAGTTATGTTGAGACATGAAACATTTTATGGAAAGGGGTATTTGATAGATTATGATTTATTATTTAAAGTGAGATGTGACGTAGATGTATCATCTAGAAATGTTTTAAATAATGTTAGTTTTTATTCGATTCAATTTATTTATAGTAATATTGAATCTTATGATATATGGCATGATAGATTGGGTTATGTAAATTTCAATTCTTTAAAAAGAATGATGAAATTAAATTAATTCTAGAACACACCATAGATAAAATTAAGAAATGTAAGATATGTGTACAAGTTAAACAAAATAAGAAGTCTTTTCACTCTATTACTAGAGATATTGAGGTTTTAGATTTGGTACATATGGTTATCTGCGAGTTTAATGGTGTGTTGATTAGGGACAATAAAATGTATTTTATCACCTTCATAGATGATAATAGTAGATGCTACTATGTGTATTTACTTAAGTTTAAGGATGAAGTATTAAGTAAATTCTTTATCTTTTAGAAATATGCAGTAATACAAATTGGGAAAACTCTTAAGAGATTTAGGTCAGATAGAGGAAGGAAATATATGTCTAACTTATTTGATAAACAATGCAAAGTTTTTGGTATAGTTCATGAAATGATGACTCTATATTCTCCATAATTAATGGGATAGTAGAGCGGAAGAATACAGACCTAACTGACATGGTAAACGCTCTTCTACAAAGCTTAGGATTACCTACTTACATGTGGTGGGAAGCTTTGAATACGGCATGTTATATTTTGAATAGAGTTTCCCTCAAACACAAGGAAAGTAGTCCATTTGAGACTTAAAGAAATATGAAACTAAGTTTAAAATACCTTAAAGTGTATGGCTGCCTTTCCAAGGTAGTCCCAGAACACAAGATGAAGAAGCTTCGGCTTAAGACAATTGATGCGATCTTTTTGAATTATGTTGATAATAGTTATGCCTATAGATTTTTGGTAATAAAATATGATATTTTAGGCATAGATGTTAACATTATTGTTGAGTTTTGTGATGCTACATTTTTTGAAGATATCTTCCCTATGAAGACAGGACTACCTCAAAATGTGACTTCAGATAATCTAGCCACAATATCTGATTCTATTCCTGATCAAGTAGAAAGGGTGTCTAATGTGGGGGTCAGTTCTTCCCATTCTGAACCTACTAAAGTAGGGGATTTTGAACTGAGAAGTAAACAACCAATAATTGTCAAGGATTTGGGAAGCAGTTTTAGTGCTTACCAAATCGAAGATGATCCCCCCACTTATCGTGATGCTATGACTTCTTCTGAAGCAAAGCATTGGAAAGATGCCATTAAGAATAAAATGAACTCAATGCTAACGCATTTTTGTCGGATTTTAAAACACACGTTGTAGTATAACGAAGAAAGAGAATCAACACTTAAATTTATAATGCTCAAAATATGAGTTCTGAGGTCGTTTTAGGGAGCAAATTGTGCATTTCAACCACTAATTGAATATAAAAATGAAGCAAAATAATATGATAAAGAAAAATAAGTTGTGCAATGAATTCAATATCTTAAGTTCTCAATCTGCAAAAATAAATGAATAGTCAAAGAAAAAAGACTGTGATTTTGCCTCAACACTTATTTATTTTCAGCTCAAGGTCATCAGACGTCTGCACTAACCACCAGACGGCTTAAAGTTCAAAATCAGATCTAAGTCTAGACCCAAGGTTCACCTAACAAAATCGGCTCTTCTCCTTTTTGAGCCCAAGTTTGAGTCAAAACCTAGCTTGTTGTTTGTCGCTTTGAAACGTGTTTTAAAATCGTTGCGTTGCAGTATAGATCGAATCAATGCAAAAACAGATAAAATTTATTACTCGAATGAAAGTCCGAGGTCGAATACAGGGAGCAAATAGGAACCCACACACTAATCTCAATTAATGAAAATGAGCACGAGAATTTAAACTACAAAAATGATATTCAATAAATACTAATCTGTTACTTTAAATATTTAATGAATTCTCATGTATTTTGAGACAATAAAAAGGTAGAGAAGCTAAAATGATGGTAATTTAAATCAATATCTCAACAATATCAAGCCTCAAATCAGTTGTCGGGTTCTTAACCATCATATGCTACAGTGCTTTCCTAGCACTATTTCTTCTTTTTCTTCTTCTTCTTTCCTTCCTTAGCTTTCTTCCTTTCTTCCTCTTCTGTCTTCTTAAGCTATTCTCTTCTTCCTCTTCCTTCTTCTTTTTTCGGCCTTCTTTTCCTTCTCTTCTGTGAAGACTTCCTTTTCTTTTTCTTTCTTTCTTCACACATAGAGGGTAGCCATCTCAAAATTGGCTAAGTGTTGCATAGGGAAAAACCCTCCCCTACCCTGCGCACTCTCTCTTTCTCTCCTCTTAGGTTTCGCCCTCCCAGGGCTAGTCAGGGTAGTCGAGTTATCGGGTAGGCACGCACCCGAGTCCAGGGTCGCCGGCGTGGTGTAGTGACCGAGGAGTGGATAGGCTTAGGCGGGTAGTCAGGTGCACCAGGCCCACGTGTGAAGTGTCGCGAGCGAGGCACGTGAGGGTGCAGGGGACCTCACCCCCTGTGTGACTTGAGGCAACAAGCACAATGCAGAAATTCAATTTATTCGGTTGAGATTATGTAAAGACCCGTTCTGTCCTGAGCCTTTTAAGACGTCTGGACTGTTGGTCAGACGTCTGGTCACACGTCTAGACCCTCTCCTAGACATCTGGAAATCGAAATTTTGGTACGAGCCTTCGCGTTTGCGCACGTGCTGCACACAGACAGTACCCCTCTTCTATTTTTCCCTCCTCTCTTCTTCCAAACCCTAACGAGCCTTATAAAAGGCCCTCTTCCCTTCTCCCTTTCTCCCCACTTCACCACAGCACCTTCTTCTCTTCCTCTCCACCACAGCGAGAGGAATGAGTGTGCGAGAGCGGCGACGAGGAGAGGCGGTGTGAGGAGAGGAGGGAGAGCTTGAACTTACGAGCTCGAGGGAGCTCGCCGGAGGGCGCACGGTCGGAGTGACGCATGCGGGAGGAGTGCATTGGGGGAGTCGTCCCCGACACTGCTGTAGTCGGAGCTGCAGGCGAGGAGGCGAGGCCGCGGCTGAGCGCGGCGAGGGAGAGCAGGAAGAGGTTCTGGTTCTGGGATTTTCCTAGAATCAGACGTCTGGTGTGACGTCCAGACGACGGGGCAGACGTCTGGTGACTACACCGGACGTCTGAAAGTAGATCTTCGTGAAGGTGCGTTTCCTTTTGTGGATACGACCATGCAGGCCTCTCCGCAACTACGTTTTACGTGACTAATTGTGGGAGATTTTACTGTCGCGTGCAGGGATGGCTTTGGGAAGGCGCGGGACATGCCCTCCCATGCGTTTCGGACGTCTAGACAGCTTATCAGACGACCGGAAGCACTCCCAGACGTCTGAGAGAGAGGTCGGATGTCTGGAGCTGGGTCCAGACGGTCGGGAAGAGGTTCTAGACATCTGAGGTTGACACAGAACTTAAGGTGAGTTCCTATTTACTTTTAAGGCGTTTGGACCTTATGCCAGACATCTGATTTGGGTCTGTAGCCCTGTTTTTGACTCGTTTAGGGTCCGTTTGATGTCTGTTTTACGCAAACAAGTTATCGGTGTTTTCCTTGAGAGTTCCTCTACTTGTTAGAAGACTTGTTATACTGTTCTGAACATTCCATTGTGATTGTTCCTTGATTATAGGATTTCATTCCGTTGCGGGTTCGGGGCTTGCTGAGGCACGAGAGTCTACCGTTCGAGCCCTCAACACTTCTGGGTTATCTGGTAGAGTGGCTTTCCCTAAGATAATTATAAACTTGAATGCATATGTGGATTGAGTAACTAGAACATAGGATATGACATGAATCCTAAGACGAGAAGTTACTTGAAATGTCTGTATGCGTGTTTGGATTGCAGTCTTGAATGAATAAATAGAAATGATAACAACTGCATGTTAATGAACAAGAGCTGCCTGTGAAATATGAAATACCTGTGCTAGTTAAACAGTTACATGAGACATTACCTGTTGTATATGTTAAATGATAGAAATACGAGCTGCCTGCGGAATATGAAATGCCTATGCTAGTTGACCTGTTACCTGTGACATTCCTTGTATCTATTAAATTATGGAAATACGAGCTGTATTGTGTATAATACAATGAATTTGTGAATGATGAAACCTGGTATGGAATAGTATGTGAATATGAGCATGAACCCTACGGGGAATTATGAGTAGAGCTCCTGTGGATGAATGGAAAGGTCTGGAAATGTGAATGGGAAGTGTACTGGCCCTTGAGTACATGGTACCAAGGGGGAGCGACTGTTCCCTTTTTAGTGTAGAGCGGAGCTAGCGGCCCTTGGGTTGGGACCGGATTTAGGAATGGACACTTTATATCGACTCCTGTTGGCCTTCGCGTACATAGTATTGGGGAGAGCTATTAGTGTAGGGAGGGAGCTAGCCACCCCACGGGACCCGGGGTTAAGCTTGCCAACCTACACCGACTTTTTCTTTGGCCCTCTGGGCAAACCAGGGTAGTAAGACGAGGGTACGCGGACTGTGGAGGGGCGAGACCCCTGTTTGGTTCTGAGGGGTTAGACTCCTGTTACTGAGGGGGCTAGGCCCCATACTGTTCCATGTTGTATTTTGGGCGTACCCGCTAGCGGAAACGACTGACCGCGTGCCAGTGCGGGGTAGCTACCAGTGCATTTGTCACGTGTGCCGTAGTCACCACTAGTCTAGACAGTGACCCTAGGGTGGTTGACTGGGTGTAGCATTGTCACGAGGGACACTCCCGGCCAGGACATCACCACGTGTGCCTTTTACTCTTTGGAAAAGACTGCAATCAAGGTCGTTCCCATGAGGAACATTCAAGATCAAGAAAGAGATCTGAAAAATAAACCAATGGGTGAAAAGGAATAACGTGTGAAATAAAGTAAATGGAATAGATAGTTTACCTGTTAGCTTTTACTGCTTTAGTTAGTTGGTTGCCATTCTACTCAGCATTCACTGACTCTATTTACTCATAACCCTTTTTAGATCCAAGTGTTGAGCAGCCCGAGTCACCACCGGCTGCAGAGGGTGCTGGGTCCAGTAGAGCCCAGTAGCAGTAGTCTTCCTATTGTTGTACCTTCTTTTGTTAGTGAGTTCAGACTCTTGTTACTGTTTACGTTCTATACTTTGTTTCCGCTTTACTGTTGTGGTGGCGATATGTACTGTAGTAGCTTTTCTTTCCTTACTACTTGTACTCTTTTTACTGTTAGTTACATAACATAGTGAATGTGGTTTACTTTCCTGCTTTTTTGTTATTCCTTTTTGGACGACTGGGTCTTGGGATTAGTCGAGTCAGGCCGGTCTTGTGTCCTGTAGGGATTCGAGAACCGGGTCGTAACAAGATGGTATCAGAGCAAGGTCGTCCCGAGAAATGAACCAACTAGCTTGAGAATAGCCAATTCACGTGCATGTAACTAGAGTAACCATCACAACGTATCGCTTGACATCTGTTCTGAGTTTCTTTCGCTGAAGTCCGTTAGAATTGACTTCTTTTGTTTTGTCTCCCGCGTCTCCTTGCAGGAGATGCCTCGTCGGAGAGTTCCCGAGACCGGTCGTGGACGAGGCTGGAGGGGTAGACGTGTCGAGCTTGAATTTTGTGCTACCCCTTCTCTCCTCCTGAGCGTACAGTCCCAGGACCTCGTCCAATTGATCCGAGAGGTCGTTCGAGAAGAATTTCAGCTTCTGCCTACTCCGCCGCCCCCTCATCTCCCTCCCGAGGGTACGGAGGGGGAATCTTTCGTGGGACGGCTGTCACCGTAGCACCATGCGAGTCATAAGAGCTCAAAGGAGGCACGCGGCACCCGCAGGAGGGCCGCCTTGTTTTGCAGAGCCGTCAGTGGCCTTTGGGGGCCCCCGACAGGGGCCAGCTGTCAGTACTAGACCCCCGCCCAACCGTCAACAGGGACCTACCGAGGGAGGGAGTCGAGTCCCCCTCTGCTACCAGTGTGGCCAGCCGGGCCACTTCAGGAGGGACTGCCCGTCTAGGGCTGAAGCGCAGCAGATGCTCATCGCACCGAGCGCTGGAGGCCGAGCGGGTGGTCGTGGTTCCCAGGAGCATGGGGGAGGACAGCAGTCACGGGGAAGATGCCGACCAGCTGTCACTAGCTCAGCCCCGGGCTTGGCTGTTTTGTCTACCCCCAGGACTGAGAGGCGTCGCAACATCTTGACTCATGGAGACGTCATAGCTTCAGTTTCTGCGGTGACAAGTATGGTTACAATTTTTGGTCTTTTTGGAGTACGTATTTCTTACTTCTAGTACGACGTACTTTCTTGCTCCACAAGTTTATCGCTACTTTGGGGTTCGATAGCACTCTATTAGGGGGTCCGTTTGTGATCAGAGGTCTGGGCGGTCAGCTGTTTGTAGCTGAGGAGGTCTACACAGACTGTGAGGTCAGTGTTAAGTACATAGCCTCCCCGCTGACTTGATCGTGATACCTAGGGAGGATTTTGGCGTGATTCTGGGGATGGATTGGTTGTCCGCTTACCATGCTTTGGTGGACTGTTTTGAGAGGAAGATCGTCTTTTCCATACCGGAGATGCCTTTCTTTGAGTTTCACGGATAGCCGGTGGACGGAGGTTTCAGGTGCATTTATGCACTTCGGGTGGCGAGACTTTTGGGCCAGTGGTGTGAGGGCTTCCTGGCTTGTGTAGTGGCAGAGCCCAGCCCCGTGGCAGACTTTCTGGGCATCTCGGTGGTCAGAGAGTACCCTGACGTGTTTCTCGAGGAGCTACCAGGACTACCGCCTGAGCGTGAAATCGAGATTGAGATCTCACTGGTACCGAGGACCAGCCCCATTTCTACGGCACCATACTGGATGGCACCACTTGAGCTACGAGAGCTCAAGTAACAGCTGCAGGACTTGTTGGAGAAGGGCTTTGTGAGGCCTAGTGCATCCCCGTGGGGAGCCTCGGTGTTATTTGTGAAGAAAGATGGTACCCTGCATCTTTGTGTTGACTACAGACAGCTGAATACAGTCACCATCAAGAACAGATATCCACTGCCGAGGATTGATGATCTGTTTGACTAGTTGCGAGGTGCCACGATTTTCTCTAAGATAGATCTGAGATCAGGCTACCACCAGTTGAGGATCAGGGAGACCGATGTCTCCAAGACAGCTTTCCGCACCCAGTACGGACACGAGTTTTTGGTCATGCTGTTTGGCTGACCAACGCCCCCACTGCCTTTATGGATTTGATGAACCGGGTGTTCAGACCGTATTTGGATTAGTTTGTGGTGGTATTTATTGATGATGTGCTCATTTACTTACGGGATCAAACACAGCATAGACAACACTTGCAGATGATTCTGGACATGTTGAGACGATGTAGGCTGTATGCCAAATACAGCAAGTGTGAGTTTTGGTTGAGGCAGGTGACCTTCTTGGGTCATGTGACTTCAGGGGATGGCTTGGCTGTGAATCCAGCCAAGGTAGAGGCAGTACTCAAGTGGGAGAGGCCACGTACAGTGAGAGAGATTCGCAGTTTCTTGGGACTGGCAGGTTACTACCGGCGATTTCGTTGTCTACACGGACGCTTCGTCGCAAGGGTTAGGGGGTGTGCTCATGCAATGGGATCACGTTGTCGCTTACGCTTCACGGCAACTGAAGCCTCATGAGCATAGCTACCCTACCCACGACTTAGAGCTGGCAGCTGTCGTCTTCGTGTTGAAGACATGGAGGCACTACTTTTACGGTGAGACCTTTGAGATATTCACGGATCATAAGAGCCTCAGGTATTTGTTTGATCAGAAGGAGCTTAACATGAGACAGAGACGTTGGTTAGAGCTTCTGAAGGACTATGACTGCAGCATCTCCTACAATCCAGGGAAGGCCAACGTGGTGGCTGACGCCTTGAGCCGGAAGGCGCCCACCCACCTGGCCAGTTTATAGGCACAGAGTTTGAGACTTATGGAGAAGTTGGGCAGTTGACGACCCATAGAGTTATAGGGGCATTTTGGGGCAGTGACAATGACACGACTGACGAGACCAGAGCTGATAGACCGCATCATCATAGGACAGATGACAAATTCGTATCTGCAGTCGTTGAGAGACAGGGTACTGTAAGGGGACCCAGGAGACTTCTCTTTTACAGACGAGGTGCTTCACATGAGGGGACGTTTGTGTGTTCCCAGGGACGAAGAGTTGTTGAGAGAGCTCCTGACTGAGGCACACGGGTCCAAGTTCACTATACATCCTGGGAACACGAAGATGTACATGATCTGAGACGTGACTTTTGGTGGAGAGGGATGAAGCGGGATGTAGGTGAGTTCGTACAGTAGTGTCCGGTGTGCCAACCGGTGAAGGCCGAGCATCAGAGGCCTGCAGGGTCGTTGCAGCCACTTCCTGTGCCAGAGTGGAAGTGGGAGAGCATCACCATGGACCTGGTGGTGGGCTTGCCCATTACCCAGCGAGGACACGACGTAGTCTGGGTGATTGTAGATAGATTGACGAAGACGGCATGTTTCTTGCCGATCCGAGTCACTTTGAGACCAGCGTAGTTGGCAGAGAGGTATATTTGTGACGTGGTACGTCTGCACGGAGTTCCACGTGAGATTATATCCGACCGGGATATCCGTTTTACTTCCTAGTTTTGGGCTGAGTTTCAGCAGGCCTTGGGGACACGGTTGAGGTTCAGTACGACGTACCACCCTCAGATGGACGGACAGGCAGAGTGCACGATACAGACACTTGAGGACCTTTTACGCGCCTGTGTACTGGACTGGAGGGGTACCTGGGAGGAGCATTTGCTCTGACAGAGTTCGCATACAATAACAGTTATCACTCGAGTATCGGCATGGCACCCTACGAGGCGTTGTACGGACAAAGGTGTACTGCGCCCTTAAGTTGGGTTGAGGTGGGGACCAAGTGGGAGGTTGTCCCAACTTTGATCCGGTAGAGTCAGGAGGTGATAGAGCAAATTCATAGACGACTTCGCACTGTCAGGAGCAGACAGAAGAGTTATGCCGATCGGAAGCGCAAAGAGGTGCAGTTCGAAGTTGGGGATCACGTCTTTCTTCGCGTTTCGCCCATGAAGGGCCTACAACGTTTTGGGGTGAAAGGGAAGCTCGCGCTGGGGTTTGTGGGGCCCTTTGAGGTCCTGGAGCGGGTGGGACCCATTGCATACCAGCTTGCCCTTCCTCCCCAGCTTTGTGGTGTGCACGACTGTTGTCAACGTTTCTGTGCGGATTTAAAGCGTATTATGTTGTAGTATAACCGACAAAACGTTCGAACAAATACAAAGTTTTTATTACTCGAAGACCGGAGTATCCGAGGTCGAACACAGGGAGCAAATGGAACTTACCACTAAATCAAAATGTAATTGAACACTCTAATTTACTCAAAATATCAATTCAGGTATGAATGTATGCGATTAAAAGGAGTTAGGGCAAAAAAATATGAAATTGGACGTCTGATCTTGTGATCAGACGTCTTAAAAGCATTTCTCCTTTTCTTCTTGATTATTCTTCTTCTTCTTCTGCTGCAGTCTTTGCTCTTTCTTTTCTTCTTCTGATCTCTGCAAAGTCTTCACTTGGCTTCTCTGTGCCTTTGCTTCTGGCTTGCTCTTTTCTTTCTTCTTCTGCAAAGGCTTCTTTCTTTTCTTCTTCTTCTCTGCCTCGTTTCTTCCTCTTCTATTCTTCTCTGCTGTTCCTTCTTCTTTCTTTCTTTTCCTTCTCGCGGCCAAGTCCTTCTCCTGCGATCAGCTTGCCTGCACAGGAGCAAAACCTAACCCTTCTCCCTCTACCCGCGCGTCTCTCTCTCTCAAGCAATTCACTCAAACCGCTCTACCAGAGCCACAGTCTTAATCGGGTCGAATCGTACCCGGGACCAGGCGCACCTGCAGGTGTGTGATGCGCGAGGAGTGCGTAGGTCTAGGTCGGGTCGGATCCGCCAGGTCCGCGTGGTCAGGCCGCGGACGAGGCGGGTGGGGTCAGTGAGGGACCTCACCCCTGTGCTTACTGAGGCGATAAGAGTAAAACACAAAAACAACTTATATGGTACCTGAGGGTTGCAATCCCACGATGTGGGACTATCTGGTCTCGCCTTCACGCGCGCCTGCAGAAGCCTCGTCGTGCGATTGCCCCGCAGCTGCTGGCTCTGCTAGCGCTCCTTGGCTGGACTCGTTCACCTCGCGACACTCGCGCTAGTATGCAGCACCTGTAGCCTGGAAGACCGGGTGCCTGGAGCTTCGTGGGAGCTTCATCAGAGGTTGTCCATGGCGGCAGCGGCTCGAACCCTGTCATACACAAAACGCGCCTCTCGGCCAAATCAGAATAGCTAGAGACCTTCGCCGTGGCACGGCGAAGGCGGTGGGCAGTGCTGCAGGCCGCAGGTCGGCCTAGGCGTGCGTGCCGAGGTCAACCTGTGGCCGGAGATGGTGGGTTGGTCGGGGGGTGATTGTGGAGGGCTGGAGTGGTAGTGGTAGGGTGGAGTGTGTTCCTGGAGGTGAGGCGGAGCTTTCGAGGTGGTTGGCGAGCCGTGTGGAGGGCTGGAGTGGTGTGGGCGGCTCGCCGGAGTGCGGTCGGAGGCGAAGACGATGGAGGTGGTTAGCGTCTGTCGAGGGTCGATCAAGGGAGATAACAGGGGGAAAAGAGAGAGGAGAGGATGGAGAGGAGTTCTAACCTACTGTAAGGACGAAAGGGGACGGAGGGCGAGCAGCAGTACCTGCTGTCGCCGGAGAAGATGACGCCCAGTGGGGGAGGACGACGGCGACGACGGGGCTGAGGCGGCGTGCGCTGGTACTGCGCGACGCGGAGGAAGGTCAGGAAGTTAACTCTGCCACTGGTTTTGTGGCAGAGCAAAGAGGGAGGGGAGGGGGCCTCACCGGAGCCTGCTGGGAGTTTGGCCGGGCAGGAGGAGAGGAATTGGGGGTGGAACCTCGGCCAAACCAAGCTCAGCCTCTTCGGCCGGAGTTGTGGGTTCTTATATAGGCGCTGGACTTGGTGTGCAGGGCGTGAAGGGCACGTAATTGCCTGAGGTTGGTCGCCGGAGATGGAAAGGAGTTAGGATACCCAAATCTCTCGTGCGTTCGCACGAGAGATTGGGTTCACACCAGGGATTGATATCGGTCTTAAATGGAAGGCAATTCTTCAGAGAATTCTCCTTCCATTTCTGGGAGGGAATCTCTGAGGGATTAGAGAGCAATCCCTCTCCGAACCTCGTCGGAGCTCGGTTCTGCCCTAGCAATGGCGGCAGGACCGGTTTGCAAAGGAGGCGAAGAACCTAGGGGGTTCTCTGCAACGGTATTCAAAAGATAGGGACCAATTTGTGATTTGGGTGTACTAAATTGTAAAGTAGGTCAAGATGACCTCTCCTTAGGTCCAAATTTTGGTATAAACCTAATTTGGACCTAAGGAAACCAATGGAGAAGTTAGATTTCAGGTTTGACCTCGTTTGACTGGATATTTTGCGTAAAAACCTAAATTAGGTTAATTGAAGAGCTAGGACCCTAATCTAGGTCAAACTAGGTTCCAAAGGCCAAATTAAGTGTTCTAAACCCTAGAGTATGGTTTTCCATGATTTGTAGAGGGTTTACTTGCTTTTTGTTCTGACCGGAACCTTGTTAATTTAAGCGGGTCTGTTTTAGGGTTACCAAGTGTCTTTTAGTTCTTAGATTGCACATGAACCCATTTCTGATTGACTCAACCCACTTTTTATCTCATTTAGACCATTTGACCTATGTTTTGCCTCTGAGAAATCCCGTTTATCTACTGCAATGGTAAAATTGCAGTTTTAACCTTTATTTCATGTTTTCTTCTCAGAGCACTTGTTCCTTCAGTTAGGCCTTCTTCTAGGTTATGTAGGAGCTTTTATCTTCTTTATTGGGTCAAAATGAGCTAGTTATGGCTCATGATGAGGCTCTCATCAACGACGTATTCCACGTGTCTAACCTCAGGAAGTACGTCGCCGATCCTAGTCACGTTCTGAGCCACGAGAGTGTCGAGGTGGGTGACGACTTGACCTACCCCGAGCGACCAGTACAGATACTAGACAGAGCTGTCTGGAGTTTTAGACGGAAGTAGGTATCCCTGGTGAAGGTCATGTAGAGTAGCCAGAGGTACAAGGAGGCTACCTGGGAGCCTGAGGCAGCGATGCGAGAGAGGTACCCGGAGCTTTTTTGAGGGTACGTCTTTCGGATCGGCTTTGGTTCTCTTTAAGTTTGTTATGCGTATATACTTCTTTTTCCGTACCCTAGCTAGCTCAAGTTTTGGGGATGAAACTTTCTTTCAGTTTGTTATGATGTAAAGACCCGTTCTATTCTGAGCCTTTTAAGACGTCTGGATTGTCGGTCAGACATCTGGTCAGACATCTAGATGTCTGGAAATCAAAATTTTGGTACGAGCTTTCGCATCTGCGTGCTTGCTGCGCACAGACAGTACTCCTCTTCTCTTTTTCCCTCCTCTCTTCTTCTTCCAAACCCTAACGAGCCTTATAAAAGGCCCTCTTCCCCTCTCCCTTTCTCCCCACTTCACCACAGCACCTTCTCTTCCTCTCCAGCACAGTGAGAGGAGCGAGCGCGCGAGAGAGTGCGAGAGCGGTGACGAGGAGAGGCGGCGTGAGGAGAGGAGGGAGAGCTTGAGCTCGTGAGCTCGAGGGAGCTTGCCAGAGGGTGCACGGTCGGAGCGGCGCGTGCGTGAGGAGTGCGTCGAGGGAGTCATCCCTGACACTGCTGCAGCCGAAGCTGTAGGCGAGGAGGCAAGGCCGTGGCTGCACATGGTGAGGGAGAGTAGGAAGAGGTTCTAGTTTTGGGATTTTCCCAGAATCAGACATCTGGCGTGACGTCTAAACGACGGGGTGGACGTCTAGTGACTACTCCGGATGTCTGAAAGCAGATCTTCGCGAAGGTACGTTTCCTGTTGCGGATATGGCCATGAAGTAGGCTTCGCAGCTACATTTTGCGTAGCTAATTATGGGAACTTTTGCTGTCGCGTGTAGGGATTGCTTCGGGAAGGCACGGGACACGCCCTCCCACGCGTTTCGGACGTTTGGACAGCTTACCAGATGACCGGAAGCACTCCCAGACGTCTGAGAGAGAGGTCGGACGTCTGGAGCTGGGTCCAGACGGTCGGGAAGAGGTTCTGGACGTCTGAGGTTGTTATAGAACCTGAGGTGAGTTCTTGTTTACTTTTAAGACATCTGGACCTTGTGCCAGATGTCTGATTTGGGTCTGTAGCCCTGTTTTTGACCAGTTTAGGGTCCGTTTGACGTCCGTTTTACGCAAACAAGTTATCGGTGTTTTCCTTGAGAGTTCCTCTACTTGTTAGAAGGCATGTTATACTGTTCTAAACATTCCATTGTGATTGTTCCTTGATTAGAGGACTTCGTTCCGTTGCGGGTTCGGGGCTTGCTGAGGCACAAGAGCCTACCATTCAAGCCCCCAACACTCCTGGGTTGTCTGGTAGAGTGGCTTTCCCTAAGATAATTATAAACCTGAATGCATATGTGGATTGAATAACTAGAACATAGAATATGGCATGAATCCTAGGACGAGAAGTTACTTGAAATGTCTGTATGCGTGTTTGGATTGCAGTCCCAAATGAATAAATAGAAATGATAACAACTGCATGTTAATGAACAAGAGCTACCTGTGAAATATGAAATACTTGTGCTAGTTAAACAGTTACATGAGACATTACCTATTGTATACGTTAAATGATAGAAATACTAGCTGTTACGATCCGATTCTCGAATCCTTACAGGACACGAGACTAGACCAACTCGACTAATCCCAAGACCCAGTCGTCCAACAAGAAAGTAACCAAAAAGCGGTAAAATAAACCAAATTCACCATGCAAGCAATTAACATTAATAAAAGTACAGCAGTAAGGAAATAAACTACTACAGTACACACCACCACAATAGTAGAAAAGTAAACGAGTACAGGAATATAAGGTTCACAATGAAAGAGTACAGAATATAAATGTACAAGTACTACTCACTACTACAATGAGTACAACAGAACTACAACTACTGGACTCTACTAGGCCCAGCACCTTCCGCAGCCGACTGCTCTGGCTGCTCAACACCTAGACCTGAAAAAGGTTATGAGTATACGAAATCAGCGAATGCTGAGTAGAGTGGCAACCAACTAACTAAAACAGTAAAGGTGGACAGGTAGCTGTTGTTTTTCAATTTCCTTCTTTCTTTAAATAAGTATTCTTTCATTCATCACTTGGTTTATTTATCAGGTTTCTTTCTTGATCTCGAGTGTTCTTCGTGGGAATGATCTTGATTGCAGTATTTCCCAAAGAGTAGAAGTAGCACGTGGTGCTCTCCTGGCCGAGAGAGTCCCCCGTGGTCATCCTACACCTAGTCAACCACCCCAGGGTCACTGACAGACGTAACGGTGACTACGGCACGCGCGATAGATGCACGGGTAGCTGCCCTGCACTAGCACACGATCAGTCGTTTCTGTTAACGGGTGCGCCCAAAGAACAGCATGGAATCAGTATAAGGCATAGCTCTCTCAGTAACAGGGGTCTAGCCCCTCAACAGTAACCAAACAGGGTCTCGCCCCTCCACAGTCCGTGCACCCTCGCCTGACTACCCTGGTTTGTTGAGTAGGCTTAACAAGTCGGTGTAAGGTGGCTAGCTGAATCCCGGGCCCTGTGGGGTGGCTAGTTCTCTCCCTACACTAGTAGCTCTCCCCGGTACAGTGTACACGAGGGCCATCGAGTCGATGCAAAGTGGCCAAACCCACCCCTGGCCTCAACCCAAAAGGCGGCAAGCACCCCTCTACACTAAGAGGTAACGTGCACTTCTCTTGGTACCACGTACTCGAGGGCAAGCACACTTCCCAAAGCATTTTCCAGATTTATTCCATGTATTTCCAGGAGTTCAACTCCTAATTCCCCGTAGGGTTCATGCTCATGTTTCTTAGGCCAAGCTATACCAGGTTCATCATTTCTATTTCCATTTCTCAGGTTCTGCACATGTAACATGCAACTTAGTGTTCACATTCCAGGTTTATTCACAGGTAGCTCGTTTTTCCAATATTCACCCTTCCAATTCTAGTTTATATACATGCAGCTCATATTATGACATTTAATGTAAACAATAGGAATGTTCATGCAACAGTTTGCTAGCACAAGTACTTTACATTTCACAGGCAGCTGTTATTCATTTTCAGGCAATTATTATCATTCTATCTACTCATCGAAGACTGCAATCCATACATTCATTATAAATATTTCAGTGTTTCTAGTCCTAAGATTCATGCCATACCCTAGGATCTAACATTCATTCCACATATGCATTCAGGTTGTAATTAAACTGGGGGAAGCCACTCTACCAGTAAATCCAGAAGTAATGGGGGCTTGATCGGCAGGTCCACGTGCCTCAGCAAACCCCAAACGCACAACGGAATGAGGTCCTATCACAAGGATCATTCACAAGAGACTACTCAGAATAGTATAAAAGGTATTCCAACAAGTAGAGAAATTTATACGGAGAACAACAGAATCTTAATTGCGGAAATCGAACCTCAAACGGATCTTAAACGGGTCAAAACAATAATTCTGATTCCTATCAGATGTCTGGAACACCTTCTAGACGTCTTAAAAGAGTCCAAAACCATACCTCAACTCCTGCGCCACTCCTCAGACGTCCAGAAACCCTGCTGAACCGTCTGGACCCAGTTCCAGATGTTTGGCCACTTCTCAGGACGTCTGGAAACGCTTCCCGCCATCTGGTGCCTCACCCAGACGTCTGATCTGCGTGGGATGGCGTGTCTCGCGCCTTCCCGAAGTGAACCCTGTGCGTATCAACGCAATCTCCTCAATATGGCACGAAATAGTGCCTCGGTGGAACGACCTACATGGCCGTATCTGCAAAGAAGGTGTAAGGCACGAAACTCACCTTTCAGTCGTTTGGAACCTTCTCCAGACTTCGTTTACGTCATCTAGATGTCGATCCAGACGTCTGATTCTGGGAAAATCTTAGAACCAGTGCCTGCCTTTGCCTTCTCACGCCGCGCACGGCCGCAGCGCGTCTGCTCGCCTGCTGCTCTGGCTGCAGCAGTGTTGGGGAGGGCCTCCCCGACGCACCTCTCCACCTCGCGCACGCGTCGGCCGGCCGTGGGCTCTCCGGCAGCTCCCACATGAGCTCGCGCGCTAGCTCTACTCTCCTCCCCTCGCTGCTCCTTCCTACCCACGCCGCTCACGCTCACCGCTCTCTGCTCTCGCTGGAGGAGGAAGAAGGGTGGCTAGAGATGGAGTGGTGTAAGGGAGAGGAGGGGGTTTAAATAATGTGTGGGGGTTAGGGTTTCATCGGCGAGAGGTGAGAGGAGAGAAGAAAACGAGGCTGCCTACTGTCTGTACGCAGCATGCGCGCACACGCGAGGACGTACACGAAATATTTGATTTCCAGATGTCTGGGAAGGTGTCCAGACGTCTGACCAGACATTTGACCCAATTTCCAGACGTCTTAAAGAGCTCTAACAGTGTGGGTCTTAACAACATAACAAACTCAAAGGAAATTTCATCCTCGAAACTTGAGCTAGCTAGGGTGTGGAAAAAGAACAACATACGCATAACAACTCAAAGAGGATCGAAGCTGGTCCGAAAGGACGTACCCTCAAAGAGCTCCGGGTACCGCTCTCGCATCGCCGCCTCAGGCTCCCATGTAGCCTCCTCGTACCTCTGGCTCGTCCACAAGACCTTCACCAGGGGTACCTGCTTCCTTCTCAAACTTCGAACGGCCCTGTCTAGTATCTGTACTGGTCGCTCGGAGTAGGTCAGGTCGTCACCCACCTCGACGCTCTCATGGCTCAGAACGTGACTGGGATTGGCGACATACTTCCTGAGGTTGGACATGTGGAACACGTCGTGCACACTAGAAAGCTGGGGAGGAAGGGCAAGCCTGTAAACAACGGGTCCAACCTGCTCCAAGACCTCAAAAGGCCCCACAAACCTCGGCGCAAGCTTCCTTTTCACTCCAAAATGCTGCAGGCCCTTCATGGGCAAATCGCGAAAGAAGCCGTGATCCCCAACCTCAAACCGCACCTCTCTGCGTTTTTGATTTGCATAGCTCTTCTGCCTACTCCTGACAGTGCGGAGTCGCCTGTGAATCTGCTCAATCACCTCTTGACTCTACCAGATCAGTTTGGGGCCAACCTCCCACTTGGTCCTCACCTCAACCCAACTCAAGGGTGCAGTACACCTCCGTCCGTACAGAGCCTCGTAGGGTGCCATGCCGATGCTCAAGTGATAGTTGTTGTTATATGCAAACTCCGCCAAGGGTAAGTGCTCCTCCCAAGAGCCCCTCCAGTTCAGTACACAGGCACGCAAAAGGTCCTCAAGCGTCTGTATTGTGCGCTCGGACTGTCCGTCCGTCTGGGGGTGGTGTTGGACGTACGAATTACTACGCTAACGTGTTTGGTTTCAAAACCCTGTCGTTGTAGCTTGAAAGCGAAGAATTCGTGTTCAACAAATACAATTTATATCGAAATTTGAATTCCGGTTCGAACACAGGGAGGCTATTTCGATCTATATTCCTAATTATATTTTTTTAGAGTTTTTGAAAAGCGAGGCGATATAATTACAATGAAGCTATCAGACTAAAAGGAAGAGAGAGAGAGAGAAAGAGAGAGAGAGAAAGAGAACATGCATTCAATATTTCAAAATGTTTATACAATCAAACCGAATAAAAGTTACACTAGAAAGCGGGAAATCAGCTACACTAGAAGGTAGGAAAATTCTACACTAGAAAGCTGTAAAGAAGAATGGGGGAGAGAAGTTATCCTCCTTGACGATCTCTTGGAGGATGAGCCGGACGGGACGACGCCTAGATGAAGGAGGACGAAGTAGGATGAAGAAGGACGAAGCAGAAGAACGGGAACGGAGCAGCACGCTGTCGTCGTCGCGGGATCCACTTCTGAACAGGGACGAAAATTTGGACTTTATCTCACGAGGAGCATCCCGGGTGTGGGGCAAGCTTCTCTTGAGCTTTGAAGAGGTAGAGAAGAGATGGAAGGGATGAGAATTTCGTATGGAGGAGGTCTCCTTTTATAGTTGCAAGGAGTGGGGGCAAATTGGTCATTACATGTTTAAAACAATAAATGAGGGGTCCTTAGTGACGGATAAAACCGTCACTAAAGCCCCAACGTGGGCGTAGTACCCGCACCCACGCGTGCCTCCTCAACTGCGCTCTTTCTCAACGCCTGCCCACGTTCTTTCATCCATAGCCGTCCGATCTCTTAAGATGCGTCTTCGCCCGCTGATGTGCGCTCGCCCAGCGCGTACGATGGCGCGTCCTCGCCGCGCGTGCAATAGCGCACCATCGCTATTGAGCGCAGACGGCCGTCCGATCAAAATCCGACGCACGCCCGCGCCCGCTCGCTCGCGCCTTTCTTCCCTTCGCTGCAGCTCGAACGCGCGTCGCCTGCTCGTGGGAAGACTCTCGCCCGCTGTGCTGCGGGCTGCGAATGGGCGCGAGGAAGTTTTTAGGCGCGGCTGTCCACAGCCGTTGGATCGAGATCCAACGGCGGAGAGGGAGCGGGTGCGGAAACTTAACTGAATGCATGCGGCCGTTTGGGCGGCCGAGATGGCGCCACGTGGTGCCATCTTGGCCGTCCATCTTCTGGATGTTGTAGATGGTGCCACGGATGTTGGATTGACTCGATTTTTACGTCGTTGGGTTGCGATCATTGATCCGAATTCATCCGTGCGGTCGGATTTGTCATTTGAAGTGTGGATTTACACCATCCTGGCCTTTGATCTTCTAGGGTTCCCCGGTCACTATCTAATACTATGGATGCCTGATTAGGGCGATCTTGGAGTCGTTGAACTCTAATCGTCACCCTGATCACATCCATACGGTTGGATCTTCGATCCGAGGCCCCGACAAAATGTTTGCCCTATTCAAGCACATAAAAGGAGACAATTAACCTCCATTTTATTCAAACTACTCTAAATGCAAGATGATGCATGTTATGCACTATTTATAGCATGCAATGCAATCCTATGCTTAAGAACATGCATAAATAGACATCTTAAGTAGTGTAAATGTGTTTACATCATACTCTCATGTCTATCTTTTGCTAGTTCCTAGCAAAAATTATATGCTATTTATAAAAGAATTAGGTTGGATTATTTGGGCCTGAGTTATTATCAATCATTAAGAAATTGTCTACTTAGGAACTGAACTTTCAAAGACACAACAGCACCCGAGTATCAGCTGAAATGCAGACTGCCTCAAGCCCTTGCCTTATTTAAAGAAAAATTTCTTTTTCTCTTTTTCTTCTTTTCTATTTTTTTTCTGGATTTTCAAATTTTAGGGTTTAAGAGTGGCTTTCTACGGCCATTCAACTCACCCAAAATTTGATAAGAACCCTAAGTTTTAAGCATCTTATTATGAATGTGATAGACTCGTTGACCAGCAATTAAAACGGACTTCGGATTTCTGCGCCTCTAGGTGACATCAAAAAGAATTTTGACTAAAGGTGTATCTTTACGACCGGTAGCTTTCTCCCTACTTTTCTTTTCACGGGGTCAACACAAGGGTGAATCCAGTGTATATCTCCCTGATTTATTCTACTTCTCCACTTCTTCCTAAGTGTTTTGGTAATTTTCAGTGCATTTACTGAGTTGGGTTCTAGACAATCGGTCGATAAGCTGTTACCACCGACACTTGCCAGCCATACTCGTGCGGGAAGTGTGGTTTATTTCTTTTTTTTTCTTTTCTTTTCTCCTTTTCTTTTTCTTTTCTTTTTTTTTTTGATTTGATTTTCTTTTTCTCTTTTTAGGTATGTGGATTCCCTGGTCTAAGATTTACCTAAAAGCAGCAAAAAGAGAAAGGTCCAGTGAATGGGCTCTGGACAACCTACCTATGGGCTGTTACCCACGATAACTTACCAGCCATATCACCCTAGAAGGTTCATTAGCTACCCAATTTTCGTTAAAATCACCGAACAACGAGTCAGTGCAAAGAAAGTGTGTAGATGCTTAAGACTCAAAATTCCCTCAAATCAGAGGGCGGGTTGATAAGTCGTGTACTTATCATCCAAACTTATTTGTTCCAATTACGATAGAATTAAGACGACGAGGACTCGAAAGACAAATTCACATTCTAGTGGATACACGGGCTAATTAAGTCCAAAGACCTGAAGGGTCTTTGTGTTCAGATCCTAATGTAAAATTTCTTAAGATTGAAAAGTCCTAATGTCCAACTAATCCTTCTTAATTTTGACTTTTTTTTTTAATGTGTAAATAAGAAAAGAAAAACAATTACATGAATTTCACAAAGTTGACGAAATGATTTAAAAATGAATCCACCCCCCCATGCTTAGCTGATGTAATGTCCTCATTGAAGAAGAGACATGAAAGAAAGGGGAGAATATGAAAGGTGTCTCCTGAATATGAAGCTCGTATCAACCTTGTGTCATATGTACAACTGCTGAGTTTAATGCCGTCAGCTAGGCGAAGTCCAGCCAAAGAAGTCACAAAATGGCTAGAGCAACTGAGTCTGAGATGGGTTCTGGAAGAATACGGTCAACAACAAGCTTCAGACGTTGACCGTTGACTTTAAATGTGTTACCCGTCTTTGGGTCAGAAATCTGAACGGCTCCATTTGGAAAAATCTGGTCAATTATGAATGGGCCATTTCATTTAGATCTAAGTTTGCCAGGAAAGAGCTCAAGTTTAGAATTGAATAACCAGACCTTCTGGTTCGATTCAAAGCTCTTGCGGGAAATCAGTTGATCATGTAGAGCTTTGGTTCGAGCCTTATAGATCCTGGCATTCTCATAATCATCATTTCTAAGCTCCTCCAACTCAGATAGTTGGAATTTCCTGGTCTTCCCAGCTAAATTCAGATCTAAATTACATTGTTTGATTGCCTAGAATGCCCTGTGTTCAATCTCTACGGGTAGATGGCATGCCTTTCAATACACCAAATGGAATGGAGACATGCCGATGGGCGTTTTATACGCCGTACGGCAGGCCCAAAGAGCGTCCTCAAGCTTTTGAGTCCAATCCTTGCGATCAGGCCTAACCGTTTTCTGCAAAATGTTCTTGATCTCTCGATTAGAGATCTCGGCTTGTCCATTCGTCTGGGGATGGTAAGGTGTGGAAATTCGGTGATTAACCCCACATTTGGCCAATAAATTCTGGAATTGGGCATTAGTAAAGTGAGTACCACCATCACTGATGATAGCCCTCGGAATCCCAAACCTATTGAAGATATTTTTCTTGACAAAATTGATGACCACCTTGTGATCGTTGGTTCGGGTGGGAATCGCCTCAATCCATTTGGACACATAATCAATAGCAACAAGAATGTATTGATGTCCAAATGAAGGGATAAAGGGTCCCATGAAATCGATGCCCTAAACATCGAAAATTTCGACAGGAAGAATAGGGTTTAGGGGCATCATATCTCTCTTAGTTATGCTCCCGAGTGCCTGACATCGAGAACATGACCTTGAGAAATCTTGGGCATCCTTGAATACAGACGGCCAATAAAAGCCATATTGCAAGATTTTTGCAGCCGTCTTTTTCCCGGAGAAATGTCCACCACACCCAGATGTATGGCAGAACTCGAGTATACTGTTGAATTCATTCTCCGGTATGCATCGGCGAATAATCTGATCAGAGTCGATGCGATACAGTTCAGGGTCCTCCCAGAAATAGTATTTGGCCTCAGATTTGAGTCTATCCCGTCGTTGCTTGGTCCAATTCTGGGGGATTTGACCAACGGCCAAATAGTTAATAATGTTAGCAAACCATGGGCTGTGGACACCAAAAATAGTAAGAATAGTTTCATCCGGAAAAGTGTCAGCAATCGGAATGTCCGGACGAGAGGAATCACCTAGGAGTCTCAACAAATGATTCGCTACCACATTTTGTACCCCAGTTTTATCCTTGATTTCAAGATCAAATTCTTGAAGCAGAAGAATCCAACGAATAAGCTGGGGTTTAGCATCCTTTTTGGCCAAGAGATGTCTCAAAGTTGAGTGGTCGGTATAGATGATAACATGAGACCTTAAGAGATAAGCCCTGAATTTTTCCAACGCAAATACTACAGCTAGTAATTCCTTTTCAGTAACAGTGTAATTCCTCTGAGCTTCATCCAGAGTTTTACTAGCGTAGTAGATGACAGAGGGCTTTCGATCAATTTTCTGACCTAGGATAGCCCCGACCGCGTAATCAGAAACGTCGATCATGATCTCAAAAGGGGCTGTCCAAATTGGTGGTTGCAAAACTGGAGCACAGGTGACTGCCATTTTCAGGAAATCAAATGCCTTTCGACATGATTCGTCAAAAACAAACGGTGCTTCTTTGGCGAGAAGATTGCTCAGAGGACGAGCAACCTTCGAGAAATCCTTGATGAATATTCGATAAAATCCCACATGTCCAAGAAATGATCTAATTTGTTTAACAGATGTGGGAGGAGGAAGTTTAGCGATAGCATTAACCTTAGCTTTATCCACTTCAATTCCCCGTTCAGAGATTACATGACCCAAAACGATGCCTTCTTGGGTCATGAAATGACTCTTTTCCCAGCTAAGGACCAGTCTTGTCTTGATACATTGCTTAAGAATCATTTCCAAATTGGCCAAACAAGAGTCAAATGATTCTTCGAAAACAGAGAAATCATCCATGAAGACTTCTATAACTCTCCCACCATGTCAGAAAATATGGCTAGCATACACCTTTGAAAAGTCGCAGGTGCATTGCATAACCCGAAAGGCATCCTACGAAATGCAAAGGTTCCGTAGGGACAGGTGAAAGTAGTTTTTTCCTGATCATCGAGATGGATAGGAACTTGGTTGTATCCCGAGTAGCCATCAAGAAAACAGAAGTACTTTTGCCCAGCTAATTTTTCTAAGATTTGATTAATGAAGGGCAGGGGAAAATGATCCTTTTTAGTGGCTGTGTTTAGCTTCCTATAATCAATACAAACTCTTCAAGAGGAAGCTGAACGGGTTGTAATAGATTCTCCTCTCTCGTTAGTCACAATGGTAATCCCGACTTTCTTCGGAATAATCTGAACGGGACTTACCCAGGGACTATCAGAGATTGGATAAATAATTCCTGCATCGAGCTACTTGATGATTTCCTTTTTGACCACTTCTCGCATATTTGGATTCAATCTCCTCTGCATCTGGTGAGAAGGGTGGGATCCATCTTCTAAGAATATTCTATGATTACAGTAAGATGGCTCGATCCCCCTGAGGTCATGAATGTTCCAACCAATTGCCTCCTTATGTTCCTTGAGGACCTTGATCAATTTAATCTTTTGCTCCTTTGTCAATTTAGCACTGATGATCACAGGGAGCGTATTCTGAGGTCCTAAAAATTGATATTTTAAATTCTCGGGCAATGGTTTCAAATCAAGCTGAGGTGGATTGATGATTGATGGTAGGGTAGATGCTGAAGATTCAACAAGAGGAAGAGGTTGTGAGTGAACAAAATCTAAAACCTCTTCCGAAGATGTCAAGTCGACCATAGAGGGTTGCAGGTCAAATTCATCATCCAAAGAGGAACTTTCGATTGAAGAAACTGTCAAACAAGTTTTAATGTTATCATTATCCTCATCAAGTTTC
The DNA here is from genome assembly GCA_037157565.1 of Thalassia testudinum. Classification (NCBI taxonomy): domain Eukaryota; kingdom Viridiplantae; phylum Streptophyta; class Magnoliopsida; order Alismatales; family Hydrocharitaceae; genus Thalassia; species Thalassia testudinum. Next base: position 95,771,898 of record JAZHRO010000039.1, on the reverse strand, counting down.
TCAATAAATCCACAATCCTCAAATTTGTTGATCGCCTTAAAAATATCCAATTTCATTCGTTGGTCCCCAAAGGCGATTTCCATGCTACCGCTTTCGCAATTAATGTTGGCCTTTGCAGTAGCCAGGAACGGATGCCCCAGAATGATGGGCGTGTTCCTCAGATTATCAGGTACATCCATGTCAAGGACAAGGAAATCTACAGGAAAATAGAAATCCTTGACCTTAACTATAACATCTTCAATAACGCCTCGCGGGTTTGTGACCGAGCGGTCCGCTAACTGTAGCGTTACTGAAGTTGGCCGAAGTTCACCTAATCCAAACTTCTCGTAAAGAGAAGTCAGAATTAGGTTGATGGATGCACCCAGATCCAAAAGTGCTCTATCAAATGTGTAATCTCCGATAACGCAAGAAATCAAAGGAGCACCAGGATCTCTCTTTTTCTGAGGGAGGTAGTGCAGGATAACAGAACTAGCCTGTTCGGAGAGTACCACCTTTCTCGGAACAAATTCTCTCGACTTACGCTTTTGTATACATAATTCCTTCAAAAATCTTGCATAAGCCGGTATGTGTTTGATAGCATCAAGGAGCGGGATATTGATCTCAACATTCTTAAATAGATTCAGAAGCTCCTCATTGCTATCAACAGACTTCTTCTTCTTTGATTTGGTTAAGGCTTCAGGAAAAGGAACATGAGTCAGATCTTTGGAATCAAGTTCCTGAGCCTTGATTTCTCCTCTAGAATTCTCCTTTCTCTCCTCAGGTTCTTTAGGATTCAAAAGATCAGAATAGTGTGGTTGTGGATCCTGAGTCTGCTTACCGCTCCTCAAAGTGACAGAACTTGCAGATGCATAAGAATTTGGGTCTTGGGGAGGGTTAGGAAAGATTGGAGGAGCTTGATTAACCATGAATTGTTGATTTGCAGAAGAAGAAGAGGAACCCTGCTCAACCACCTGAGCATGTGCGTGTGGGTCCCTTTGATTTCTATACCCATGGGCTTGATTGCCCGAATTCATAACATTTCGCGGGTTGGGTACGGGTTGGGATGGTAGAGATCCAGGTTGACGAGAGTTAGCAATGAGCCCGAATTGCAAGTTGTCCAGCGAGTTTTTCATTTGTTGCATGAGCTGGAGCATGGATCCTTGCATCTCTACCATTTGACGGTTCAAATCAGCCTACCCTGCGAGTTGACGGGCGTTCCAAACTGGCTGATTGACCTGATTCAGAGGCAACTGAGTATATACTTGACCCTGACCCATTGGTCATTGCGGAGCATAGTTGTCGGGTCAGAATTTGGTCTGTTGCCCCGGGTTTTTCCAAGAGAAGTTAGGGTGGCTTCTCCAACCTGGATTATAGGCATTCGAGTAGGGGTTGGATCTAACATTCTCTTGTACAGCACAGACATTCTCATAGGGTGAGATGGAGAGAAAGAAAGGGAAGGATCAGAAAAACTGGGATCAAAGGCCCCAGTTTGGAACCCGTGGGGTTCCGAAAAATGCTGACTCACAGGTTGAGCCGTATCGAGTTGATTCACGAACTCCCGTCCAGAAGGAGCACGTGAAGAATGGAATCCCGAATTCTAGGACTGAGTGGATCGAGAGTTGTTCATAGAATTGCCAATCATCCACTCTTCCATTCTCTTATCAACCAAGTCCACCTTATCAAGTTTGTTACAAATTAATTCCATATCAAATGAATGAGAGTCATGGACTTCATTGACATTTGATCTGGGCTGCTGGGACCGGTTAAAAGTATCCATGGAGGCATGATTAATTGAATTCTCACTCATTTCCTCAAATAAATCATGTGCACTATCTGCATCTTTATTGAGGAAATTGCCTCCGCAAGAAGCATCCACGTGATTTCTGAGTTGCTCAGTCAACCCATGATAGAAGATCTGCACGAGTTGCCATTTAGGCACCTCGTGGTGTGGACACCTCCGCAATAGGTCCTGGAATCGCTCCCAGGCCACATGAAACTGCTCCCTCGGCTGCTGGGTAAAGGTTGTGATTGCCCGTCTCAAAGCATTGGTACGTCCGACTGGGAAGAATTTCTTCAGGAAGGCCGATTTCAGCGCATTGGTATAGGACAATAGGAAGACCAATTGCAACTTGGAATGAGTGGGGGAAGAACCTCATGATCATTTGCTCCTCGTTTACGTTTCGTGCCTTGGTGGTCTGGACCAAAGTGGTCAAGTCTTTCAAATGCTGAAACGGATCCTCGGAGCTAAGCCCATGATAATGCTTGATCAGGCTTAATACCTGGGGATTGATTTTTACGTCGCCGGCTGGAATCTGGACGTCGGGACGTTCCCCATAATTTGAAGGATCATAAAAATCCTTCAAGGGCTGAGCGCCCTGCATTCTCTGGAACCATTATTGCATTCTCTGCATTTGTTCCAGCTGCCTTCGAAATTCTTCCTGTGGATTTCCAAGCAGAGGGGGCTGTTGTTCAGCCATGGGATCAATTTGACCAAAATCCAACTTGTGCCTCCTAGAATACTCAAGTGGTCCTTCCAATCGGGGATTCAATGACCGTCTTCCTAGCATAAACTAGAAGGTCGGAAGGACTGGGGATAGGGACCCTGCAGCACAACAAAACAAGGCTGTCCTTAAGTGGGGTAGCCTATGGATCTACTGACTTCCAAAAACCCGCCTTAAGACTGTAAATGATTTACTCTACTTGCATCTGTTTAATCCAACCAGTTAGAAGGAGGGACTGGAGAGAAGGTTCTTCCTTCGGCTTTCGCCTCCGGTTCCTAGTGTACCCTCCAGCCGCGGTCGTTTGACGCTACTCCCCTAGCTAGATATCAGATTAATCAGTACAAGTAGGTTAATCAAAAACAATCTCAGACTAGGCCCTGAAGAGCGAATCAGACCTTAAGGCCAACGTCTACTCAATTTTATTAAGGCCTGGGATTGTGGTGCTTATGGAATGTGATGGGCCCTTAAAATGGGTTGTGCCCTTAATGATTGATTGAGATTTGTGTAAGTGCGTGCACAACCAGGGTTTTCAAGCAAGATTATTTGTGATGCGTGAATTTTAATGCTCAAATCTTGCTTAAGTAGCTTTTAGAGTTTCAAATTAGGTGGATTGCAATCAAGTTTCTAGGCAAACCAAGTTGTAAAACACGGGTGAAGATTATTTTCCTTTAAAATCAGAAAGAAAGTAGAGTCCTGAAATAGACCTAGATTGAGAACCCTAAGGAGGAGCTACTTGATGAGTTGATTTTAAATAGAGTGGTGCGGCCCAAACAACTCGAACAATTGGCCACAAATGCACCACTAAGTTAGGCACTCAAAGATGGTTAATCTAGAATAATTTCTACTCTTTTATGTGTTGCTTTGTGTGTACCGATTCCACAGATCAGAACCCGGTTGAGTAAAAACAAATCAATCCAGTTAAGTGCCTTGAATGTGGGTGTATGTTGTGTGTTTGTTGAAAATTGCCTCACAAGATTATCTTCTTGTTGTTTTTTTATAAACGAGGGTGGAATGAGTGTGAGTGAGAATCCAAACAACCAAAATATCCCTAGGATTTATGCAAACACCTAGGTTAATTGGAATTTGGATTTAATGTGGCGAATGAAATCTATGGAGGGGGAAGAATGGGGAGCACTTACAGTTGTCTTCAACTACACTTTACTCCGATCTATCGCTTGATGATTCCCTGATGGAGGTCTCTGCAAAACAATAGACACAAGAGAAAGCAAGTTAGAAAACAATAGTGTGTGAAATGCAAAAAGAAGATCGGAAATCGTTGCCTCCCCGGCAACGGCGCCAAAATGTTGGACGTACGAATTGCTACGCTAACGTGTTTGGTTTCAAAACCTTGTCGTTGTAGCTTGAAAGCGAAGAATTCGTGTTCAACAAATACAATTTATACCAAAATTTGAATTCTGGGTCGAACACAGGGAGGCTATGTCAATCTATATTCGCAATTATATTTTTTTAAAATTTTTGAAAAGCGAGGCGATATAATTATAGTGAAGCTATCAGACTAAAAGGAAGAGAGAGAGAGAGAAAGAGAACATGCATTCAATATTTCAAAATGTTTATACAATCAAATCGAATAAAAGTTACACTAGAAAGTGGGAAATCGACTACACTAGAAGGCAGGAAAATTCTACACTAGAAAGCTGTAAAGAAGAATGGGAGAGAGAAGTTATCCTCCTCGACGATCGCTTGGAGGACGAGTCGGACGGGACGACGCTTGGATGAAGGAGGACGAAGAAGGACGAAGCAGAAGAACGGGAACGGAGCAGCACGCCGTCGTCGTCGCGGGATCCACTTCCGAACGGGGACGAAAATTTGGACTTTATCTCGCGAGGAGCATCCCGGGTGTGTGACAAATTTCTCTTGAGCTTTGGAGAGGTAGAGAAGAGAATTTCGTATGGAGGAGGTCTCCTTTTATAGTTGCAAGGAGTGGGGGCAAATTGGTCATTACATCTTTAAAGCAATAAATGAGGGGTGTAGTACCCGCGCCCACGCGCGCCTCCTCAGCTGCGCTCTTTCTCAACGCCCGCCCACGTTCTTTCATCCACAGCTTAAGATGCGTCTTCGCCCACTGCTATGCGCCCGCCCAGCGCGTACGATGGTGCGTCCTCGCCGCGCGTGCAATAGCGCGTCATCGCTATTGAGTGCAGACGGCCGTCCAATCAAAATCCGACGCACGCCCGCGCCCGCTCGCTCGCGCCTTTCTTCCCTTCGCTGTAGCTCGAACGCGCATCGCCTGCTCGTGCGAAGACTCTCGCCCGCTACGCTGCGGGCTGCGAATGGGCGCGAGGATGTTTTTAGGCGTGGCTGTCCATAGCCGTTGGATCGAGATCCAATGGCGGAGAGGGAGCAGGTGCGGAAGCTTCACTGAATGCATGCGGCCGTTTAGGCGGCTGAGATGGCACCACGTGACGCCATCTTGGCCGTCCATCTTCTAGATGTTGTAGATGGTGCCACGTATGTCGAATTGACTCGATTTTGCATCGTTGGGCTGCGATCATCGATCTGAATTTATCCGTGCGGTTGGATTTGTCATTTGAAGTGTGGATTTACACCATCCTGGCCCTTGATCTTCTAGGGTTCCCCGGTCACTATCTGACGCTATGGATGCCTGATTAGAGCGTTTTTGGAGTCGTTGAACTCCAATCGTCACCCTGATCACATCCATACGGTTGGATCTTCGATCCCAGGCCCTGACAAAATGTTTGCTCTGTTCAAGCACATAAAAGGAGACAATTAACTTTCATTTTATTCAAACTACTCTAAATGCAAGATGATGCATGTTATGCATTATTTATAGCATGCAATGCAATCCTATGCTTAAGAACATGCATAAATTGACATCTTAAGTAGTGTAAATGTGTTTACATCAGGTGGTATGCTGTACTGAACCCCAACCGTGTTCCCAAGGCCTGCTGAAACTCAACCCAAAACTGGGACGTAAAGTGGGTATCCCGGTCGGATACAATCTCCCGTGGAACTCCATGCAGACGTACCACGTCGCGGATATACGTTTCTACCAATTTTGCTGGTCCCAAGGTGACTCGGATCGGCAAGAAACGTGTCGTTTTAGTCAATCTGTCTACAATTACCCAGATTGCTTCGTGTCCTCACTGGGTAACGGGCAAAACCCACCACCAAGTCCATGGTGATGCTCTCCCACTTCCACTTTGGCACTGGAAGTGGCTGCAACGGCCCTACAGGCCTCTAATGCTCGGCTTTCACCTGTTGGCACACCAAATACTGTTGCATGAATTCACCTACATCCCGCTTCATTCCCCTCCACCAAAAGTCGCGTCTCAGATCATGATACATCTTTGTGTTCCCGGGATGTATGGTGAACCTGGAATTGTGTGCTTCAGTCAGGAACTCTCTCAACAACACCTTGTCCCTGGGAATGCATAACTGTCCCCTCATGCACAGCACCTCGTCTGTAATGGAGAAGTCTCCAGGGTCCCCTGGCAGTACTCTGTCACGCAACGACTGCAGGTACGGATCGGCTATTTGTCCTGTGATATGCGGTCTATCAGCTCTAGCCTCGTCTATCGTATCATAGTCACTGCCCCATAGTGCCCCAGTAACTCTAGGGGTCGCCAGGTGCCCATCTCCTACATGAGTCTCCAACTCTGTGCCTGTAAACTGGCTAAGTGGGAGGGCACCTTCCGGCTCAAGGCATCAGCCACCACGTTGGCCTTCCCTGGGTGGTAGGAAATGCTGCAGTCATAGTCCTTCAGGAGTTCTAACCAACGTCTGTCTTATGTTAAGCTCCTTCTGATCAAACAAGTACCTGAGGCTCTTATGATCTGTGAAAATCTCAAAAGTCTCAACGTATAGGTAGTGCCTCCAAGTCTTCAGCGCGAAGACGACAGCTGCCAGCTCTGGGTCCTGGGTAGGGTAGCTATGCTCATGGGGCTTCAGTTGCGGCGAAGCGTAAGCGACAACGTGACCCCGCTGCATGAGCACACCCCCTAACCCCTGTAAAGAGGCGTCCGGGTACACAACGAAACTGCCACTGCTGTCTGGAATGGTAAGCACGGGAGCCGAAGTCAGCCTCTCCTTTAGCTCCTGAAAACATGCCTCACAAGCACCGGTCCAAGAAAAGGGCACGTCCTTTCGAGTCAACTGTGTCATAGGACGTGCAATCTGTGAAAAGCCCCTGATAAACCGCTGGAAGTAGCCTGCTAGTCCCAAGAAACTGTGGATCTCTTCACTATACGTGGTCTCTCCCACCTGAGTACTGCTTCAACCTTGGTTAGGTCCACAGCCAAGCCATTCCCTGAAATCACATGACCTAGGTAGGTCACCTCCCTCAACCAGAACTCGCACTTGTTGTACTTGGCATACAGCCTGCGTCGCCTCAATGTGTCCAAAACCAACCGTAAGTGCTGTCCGTGCTGCGCCTGATCCCGTAAGTAGATGAGCACATCATCGATAAATATCACCACGAACTGATCCAAATACGGTCTGAACACTCGGTTCATCAAATCCATGAAAGCAGCGGGGGTGTTGGTCAGCCCAAACGGCATGACTAAAAACTCGTAGTGTTTGTACCGGGTGCGGAAAGCTGTCTTTGAGAGGTCGGTCTCCTTAATCCTCAACTGGTGGTAGCCAGACCTCAAGTCTATCTTGGAGAAAACCGTGGTACCTCGTAACTGGTCAAACAAGTCGTCAATCCTCGACAGCGGATACCTGTTCTTGATGGTACCCTATTCAGCTGTCTGTAGTCCACACAAAGTCGTAGGGTACCATCCTTCTTCTTCACAAACAAAACCGGGGCTCTCCACGGAGATGCACTGGGCCTCACAAAGCCCTTCTCCAGAAGGTCCTGCAACTGAGACTTGAGCTCGCGCAGCTCAAGTGGTGCCATCCTGTAAGGTGCTGTAGAAATGGGGCTAGTCCCCAGTACCAGTGAGGTCTCAAACTCGATCTCATGCTAGGGCGGTAGTCCTGGCAACTCATCTGGGAACACGTCAGGGTACTCTCTGACCACCGGGATACTCTGAAAGTCTATCACAGGGCTGGGCTCTGCCACCACACAAGCCAGGAAGCCCTCACACACCTGGTCCAAAAGTGTCGCCGCCCGAAGTGCAGAAATGCATCTGAAGCCTCCGTCCACCGGCTGTCTGTGGAACTCAAAGGAAGGCAACTCCGATATGGAGAAGACAATCTTCCTCTCAAAACAGTCCACCAAGGTGTGGTAAGCGGACAGCCAGTCCATCCCCAGAATCAAGCCAAAGTCCTCCATCGGTATCACAATCAGATCAGCGGGGAGGCTGTCTCCCAACACTGACCTCACAACCTGTGTATACCTCCTCAGCTACAAACAGTTGACAACCCGGATCTCTGATCACAAACAGATCCTCTAGCAACACATAGTCCTGCCCCAAACTGACGGCAAAACTAGCAGCGACAAACGAGTGCGTGGTGTTGGAATCAAAAAGCATGTAAACTAATCTGCCGGAAACTGTAACCATACCTGCCACCATTGAACTTGAAGCTCTGGCATCTCTGTGTGTCAGGGCGTTAATACGCCCCTCAGCTCTAGGTGCGGACGAAGCAGCCACACTCTGCGTCGGACGGGTAGCCGCTGGTCGGTACCCTCCCTGCAACTACTGTCCTCCCCCACGTGCATGGGAACCACGGCCTCCTACTCGTCCTCTCGTGCTTGGTGCGGGGAGCATTTGCTGTCCTCCAGCCCTAGATCGGCAGTCCCTCCTGATGTGGCCTGGCTGACCACACAGGTAGCAAAGGGGAACTCGACTCTCGCCCTCGGTAGGTCCCTGCTGACGGCTGGGCGGGGGTCTAGTGCTGGCAGCTGGCCCCTGTCGGGGGCCCCCAAAGGCCATTAATGGCCCCGCAAAACGTAACGACTCTCCTGCGGGTGTCATGTGCCTCCTTTCTCGTCGGCCCTATGAGTAGTCTGGCTGGTAGGGTCTCTTCCGTCCGCTGTCAGTGTCACATGCGGTCGGGTTGGTCTCCTCATAAGTCATAGCTGCCTCCACCACTCTCGAGAACGTGGGCAGCTTCAGGGGTTTGACATACCCCTGAATAGCAGGCCAGAGCCCCTCGGTGAACCTCCAAAGGCGCTCCTCGGTAGCCACAGCTGTCGCGGCGAAATGAGAGCTCCAGAAAACACGTGCGATACGCGCTCACGGTCATCGTCCCCTGGCGAAGAGTGTGGAACTCCCGCCTCCTCTGGTCCTGCCACGTCTGGGGAAAGTACTGCTCGCAGAAGAGGGTGACGAACTGGTCCCAAGTCAGCTCTGAAGGTTCGTCCCTACCAGGAGGGGTGACGTAATAAAATTGCGGAAATAAAAATATAAAGCAATCTCACAAAAATAAGCAATCACACAATGTACACAAAGATTTTTAGGTGGAAACCCAAACCGGATAAAAACCACCACCTAACCCTCTCGAGTTAGGATTTTCCGATCAACCTAGTTGATTAAATCCACTAACCGAATCACTTTGAACGAGGGTGATTCAACCTCAATACAACCACGCTACAAGTACGAGGGTAGCGTTCCTCAACCCTTTCTCTCCACGAGAAGGATTTTGTCCCACGAAGGAGACGGGAATTCGCAAAGCGAATACCCAACCAAAATACAAAGATAAAATAAAACAACAGTCCTATAGAGCCAACAAAATTAAACCTAGCTTCTATAGGAAATAGGAAACTCCCCTTTGCAAGGAGTGCGTCGACGATGACGCGGTGCGTGTGCCACGCGATGGCGCTACGTCGCTCTCGTAATCTACGGCGGGAGAGCGGGTGCGCAACGGGAATGATGCTCTCAAGATGATGGAGCTTGAGCTTAGAGAGCAAGTGCTTCTTGGACACAAGAGAGTGGAAATACTTGATCTTAGTGTATTGCAAAGTGTTTCTTGTGTTTCTCTTGTTGTTTTCTAAGTGTGTTTGTGTTACAAAGGTTCCCCTCTATTTATAGAGGCCTTAGGAAGGTTTTGGAAGGCTTGGAAAAGCTTCCATAGCCGTTGGGTGCAAAGCCCAAGAGAATCAGGCCGAAATCAGGACAATGATTGCATTTGACAGGGTCATCAGACGTCTAACTCTGGCATCAAACGTCTGGAAGGCCACTTTAAGACGTCTGATTCCAAGGTCAGACGTCTGATTCTATGCGGGTTTCTCCCTGACTTGAATCAGATCTAAACAGGGTTCTTGTGCAAGTCCATCAGACGACATACAGGACGTCTGGTACTAAGTCTGGACGTCTGGAAACCTACTTTTACTGTGGGAATTGATTTCCAAACGTTGCAACGGCTAGAAAATCTCTGAGAAGAGATTTTTGGTAAGCCGAGGCAAAACGGTCATTTATCAGACGTCTGGAAAGTCCTATGGACGTCTGATAAGGCTCTAACGGTCATAATCTTGAGTGTTTTCTAAGCCAGCCAACGGTCCACTAATTGGACGTCTGGCAAAGTTATCAGACGTCTCCTAAGACGTCTGGTCTAAGGTCTGGACGTCTGATTTCATCAGACAGAACTAACTATGTCCAGCCTAACAGTTATCAGACGTCTGAAACAACAGTCAGACGTCTTAAAATACTTTATCAGACGTCTGATTTTGGGATTAGACGTCTGGAAATGCTGTTTGAGCCCTATATTGGTTTTCTAAGTATTCTACAGAAAACCTAAGTATCCTAGGGTTGTGCAGGTATTCCTAGGACTACTTTTAGGGTACTTTGAGGCTCTTTAACATAATGTTCTAAGGAATCAAAAAGAGCAAGAAAATAAATACAAGAGATACATGAAAGGATAAAAAAGAATCTATCCTATTCTTCTTCTCTTCCATCTCCAATCTTTCGCTCCACGCAAACCTCTTGTGTTTTCCGTCAAGCTCCTCCAATCCGTCCTGGATGCGAGCTTGAACTCCGTCTAAACACGTCCACATTTGCAATTGACCTGGAATCTAGGACTCAAATTGCAAATGTTAAATAACACGTGTTTTGTTATCATCAAAACAAATGATCGTGGTACTCTAGCACCAACAATCTCCCCCTTTTTGATGATGACAAAATCGTAAATAATAATGCATAAAAAATCCTCTCCCTTTTTGACATTATCAAAAAGGTTTAATTGATTTTACATTTCCTATAACTCCCCCTTAAAACATGCTCTTCTATGAGTTTTTTTTAACAAAGGTAATATCCTCCCCCTTTTTGTAACAATGTGATAGCTATTATTTTTCTCCCCCTTTCTAAAGGAAATTTAGCTACCTTACATCTCCCCCTTAAAAATTGACAATTAGCTCATCATTTTTTAACTCCCCCTATCTAAATGCTTATGATAAAAAGATAGGGTAAAGGGTTTTACCTCACCTACCATGGCCAATAAAATGGCCCGAATGGTGGTGGTGGATGCCACATCGGATGGGGCTCCCATCCGTAGCTTGGAGGCCCGGGCATCGGCGCCGGTCTCCAATCTGGTGGTCGACGTGCGGCGGGTCCATCGTTTGTTCGCCGTCTCGTCGGTCTTCTTCTTCTCCTCCTTGCTCTACTCATTGGTTCTCCTAACTTAAGTTGACCAGCCTTGAGCTTGTAGGTCCAGTCCTTTATGTTGTAGTCATCCCTGAACCCTACAAAACAAGATTCTAATTTTTTCTTCGGTATCCAAGTGAGCTTGGATCCGGATTTGTTAGAAGGTCTCCTTGATGGAGATCCTTTCTCAACCTTAGGGCTATAAAACTTGTCTACTTTGTTGATTAATTTGTTAGAATTTTCCCTAAGACATGCAATTTCTTTTTCTATAATGTTCATTTTAGTCTTTAAATCTGAAATTTCTAATTTTAGACTAACATTTTCCTCAATCAATTTATTATTTTCATTGATGAGGTTATGATTATCTAATAATAGGTTATCATCCTTAGGACTAGCTTCTATGTCCTTAAGTTGTTTTTCTAACCTATCATTTTCATTTTTAAGAAAACTAAGGTTCTTCTTCATGCTTTTGTTTTCTATTTTTAGTGATTTACTAATCTCGAATAATTCATTAAAAGCTTCTTGTAAATCAAAATTTACCTCGTCGTCGGAGTCGCTTCCGCTTTCACTGTCGCTATTGGTTCCTCTAGCCATGAAACTAAAGCAAGTGGTTTCTTCTTCTTTTTCTTCTTCTTCCTCCGAGCTGGAATCCTCATGAGTGCCTTCCAACCTCCTCCATATCTCGTGGGCGGTGGTGCACTCTTGGATTTTCTCGAACTCTTCCGGACTCAACGCGCAATACAGGGCATTCATTGCCTTTGCGTTGAGTGAGAGCTCTAGAATCTGCACCTGCGAGTAGCCTCCTTGGGGTCGCCTCGGGATCGCGTATGGGGTTTCGCAACATCCCCATACCTCGAATTCAGTGGCTTGGAGCCACGTCTTCATCCTCAGCTTCCAGTAGCTGTAGTTGTTCCCGTCAAAGTAGGGCGGACGGGTTGTGGACTGCCCCTCGGAAATCCTACTTGTGGAACAGCTTCCCTCCATGTTTAGATCCTCGCCGGTTTGTAACGCCGAAAATGCGAGACCTGCTCTGATACCAATTGAAGGTTCGTCCCTACCAGGAGGGGTGACGTAATAAAATTGCGGAAATAAAAATATAAAGCAATCTCACAAAAATAAGCAATCACACAATGTACACAAAGATTTTTAGGTGGAAACCCAAACCGGGTAAAAACCACCACCTAACCCTCTCGAGTTAGGATTTTCCGATCAACCTAGTTGATCAAATCCACTAACCGAATCACTTTGAACGAGGGTGATTCAACCTCAATACAACCACGCTACAAGTACGAGGGTAGCGTTCCTCAACCCCTTCTCTCCACGAGAAGGATTTTGTCCCACAAAGGAGACGGGAATTCGCAAAGCGAATACCCAACCAAAATACAAAGATAAAATAAAACAACAGTCCTATAGAGCCAACAAAATTAAACCTAGCTTCTATAGGAAATAGGAAACTCCCCTTTGCAAGGAGTGCGTCGACGATGACGCGGTGCGTGTGCCACGCGATGGCGCTACGTCGCTCTCGTAATCTACGGCGGGAGAGCGGGTGCGCAACGGGAATGATGCTCTCAAGATGATGGAGCTTGAGCTTAGAGAGCAAGTGCTTCTTGGACACAAGAGAGTGGAAATACTTGATCTTAGTGTATTGCAAAGTGTTTCTTGTGTTTCTCTTGTTGTTTTCTAAGTGTGTTTGTGTTACAAAGGTTCCCCTCTATTTATAGAGGCCTTAGGAAGGTTTTGGAAGGCTTGGAAAAGCTTCCATAGCCGTTGGGTGCAAAGCCCAAGAGAATCAGGCCGAAATCAGGACAATGATTGCATTTGACAGGGTCATCAGACGTCTAACTCTGGCATCAGACGTCTGGAAGGCCACTTTAAGACGTTTGATTCCAAGGTCAGACGTCTGATTCTATGCGGGTTTCTCCCTGACTTGAATCAGATCTAAACAGGGTTCTTGTGCAAGTCCATCAGACGACATACAGGACGTCTGGCACTAAGTCTGGACGTCTGGAAACCTACTTTTACTGTGGGAATTGATTTCCAAACGTTGCAACGGCTAGAAAATCTCTGAGAAGAGATTTTTGGTAAGCCGAGGCAAAACGGTCATTTATCAGACGTCTGGAAAGTCCTATGGACGTCTGATAAGGCTCTAACGGTCATAATCTTGAGTGTTTTCTAAGCCAGCCAACGGTCCACTAATTGGACGTCTGGCAAAGTTATCAGACGTCTCCTAAGACGTCTGGTCTAAGGTCTGGACGTCTGATTTCATCAGACAGAACTAACTATGTCCAGCCTAACAGTTATCAGACGTCTGAAACAACAGTCAGACGTCTTAAAATACTTTATCAGACGTCTAATTTTGGGATTAGACGTCTGGAAATGCTGTTTGAGCCCTATATTGGTTTTCTAAGTATTCTACAGAAAACCTAAGTATCCTAGGGTTGTGCAGGTGTTCCTAGGACTACTTTTAGGGTACTTTGAGGCTCTTTAACATAATGTTCTAAGGAATCAAAAAGAGCAAGAAAATAAATACAAGAGATACATGAAAGGATAAAAAAGAATCTATCCTATTCTTCTTCTCTTCCATCTCCAATCTTTCGCTCCACGCGAACCTGTTGTGTTTTCCGTCAAGCTCCTCCAATCCGTCCTGGATGCGAGCTTGAACTCCGTCTAAACACGCCCACATTTGCAATTGACCTGGAATCTAGGACTCAAATTGCAAATGTTAAATAACACGTGTTTTGTTATCATCAAAACAAATGATCGTGGTGCTCTAGCACCAACAAGCTTGTCCCTCTCCTGTCCTCTGACGGCCCTCCACCACCTGTGTGTCGCGCTCTCCAGCTGGTACGTGGCGAAGGCCACTCAGCACTTCACAGGGGGGTGAAGGGTGTCAAACACCTTCTCGATCTGCTCGAGCCAGTCCTCCGCCTCTGTCGGGTCCTCATCCCCCTTGAAGGAGGGGGGCTTCAGCTTCCGGAACTGTTCGAAAAGCTCGTAATGGTGCTGAAGTGGGGGAACTGGTATGCCTCCAGGTAAGGAGGGCTCGTGCTCGGAAGTGTCAGAGGACGGCGGGGGCGGTGGAGGCCCACCCCTCCCCTACGTCTAACGCTGTGTCTGTCTCGCGGTCCCACAGAGGACTCCCCCTTCGCAGCCCAAGGGCGAGGCACCTGTGGAGGCGGGTGGAGCTCCTCTCGCACGATCTCCCGTATCAGCTGGGCGAGGTCCTGGGCCTGAACGCCCGGAAGTAGTGGCTGATCCACCGAGATATCGGGCTCAACGCATCCGCCCCTCCGACCTCATCCTCGTTCGCGTCCGTGGCCCGCCTCAATGACTCCACGTCGAGGCATCTCCTGCAAGGAGACGTGAACATAGAACAGGAAGTGTCAATTTCAACGGATATTCGGCAAAAGAACCTCAGGACAGATATCAAAAGACACGTTGTGGTGGTTACTCTAGTTACAAGCATGTGAATTGGTTATGTTTCAACTAGTTGGTTCACTTCTCGGGACGACCTTGCTCTGATACCATCTTGTTATGACCTGGTTCCCGATTCCCTAAAGGACACAAGACCGGACCGACTCCACTAATCCCAAGATCCAGTCGTCCAACGAGGAAGTAACCAAAAAGTGGTAAAATAAACCAAATTCACCATGCAAGCAACTAACTGTAACAAAAGTACAGTAGTAAGGAAATAAACTACTACAATACACACCACCACAACAGTAGAAAAGTAAACGAGTATATGAATATAAGGTTCACAATGAAAGAGTACAGAATATAAAGGTGCAAGAACTACTCACTACTACAATAAGTACAACAGAACTACAACTACTGGGCTCTACTAGGCCTAGCACCCTCCGCAGCCAAGTGCTCTGGCTGTTCAACACCTGGACCTGAAAAGGGTTATGAGTATACGAAATCAACGAACGCTGAGTAGAGTGGCAACCAACTAACTAAAACAGTAAAGGTGGACAGGTAGCTGTTGTTTTTCAATTTCCTTTTTTCTTTAACTAAGTATTCTTTCATTCATCACTTGGTTTATTTATCAGGTTTCTATCTTGATCTCGAGTGTTCCTCGTGGGAATGATCTTGATTGCAGTATTTCCCGAAGAGTAGAAGTAGCACGTGGTGCTCTCCTGGCGGGGAGAGTCTCCCGTGGTCGTCCTACACCCAGTCAACCACCCCAAGGTCACTGACAGATGTAACGGTGACTACGGCACGCGCGATAGACGCACGGGTAGCTACCTCGCACTAGCACGCGGTCAGTCGTTTTCGTTAACGGGTGTAACCAAAGCACAGCACGGAACCAGTATAGGGCGTAGCCCTCTCAGTAACAGGGGTCTAGCCCTTCAACAGCAACCAAACAGGGTCTCGTCCCTCTACAGTCCGTGCACCCTCGCTTGACTACCCTGGCTTGCCTAGTGGGCCTAACAAGTCGGTGTAAGGCGGCTAGCTGAACCCCGAGCCCCGTGGGGTGGCTAGCTCTCTCCCTACACTAGTAGCTCTCCCCGGTACAGCGTACACGAGGGCCACCGAGTCGATGCAAAGTGGCCAAACCCACCCCTGGCCTCAACCCGAAAGGCGGCAAGCACCCCTCTACACTAAGAGGTAACGTGCACTTCCCTTGGTACCACGTACTCGAGGGCAAGCACACTTCCCAAAGCATTTTCCAGATTTATTCCATGTATTTCCAGGAGTTCAACTCCTAATTCCCCATAGGGTTCATGCTCATGTTTCTCAGGCCAAGCTATACCAGGTTCCATTATTTCTATTTCCATTTCTCAGATTCTACACATGTAACATGTAACTTATTGTTCACATTCCAAGTTTATTCACAGGTAGCTCGTGTTTCCAACATTCACCCTTCCAATTCCAGTTTATATACATGCTGCTCATATTATGACATTTAATGTAAACAACAGGAATTTTCATGCAACAGTTTGCTAGCACAAGTACTTTACATTTCACAGGCAGCTGTTATTCATTTTCAGGCAATTGTTATCATTCTATCTACTCATCCAAGACTGCAATCCATACATTCATTATAAATATTTAAGTGTTTCTAGTCCTAGGATTCATGCCATACCCTAAGATCTAACATTCATTCCACATATACATTCAGGTTGTAATTAAACTGGGGGAAGCACTCTACCAGTAAACCCAGGAGTAATAGGGGCTTGATCGGTAGGTCCACGTGTCTCAACAAACCCCAAACCTGTGACAGAATGAGGTCCTATCACAAGGATCATTCACAAGAGACTACTCAGAATAGTATAAAAGGTATTCAAACAAGTAGAGAAATTTATACGGAGAACAACAGAATCTTAATTACGGAAATCGAACCTCAAATGGACCTTAAACGGGTCAAAACAGTAATTTTGATTCCTATCAGATGTCTGGAACACCTTTCAGACATCTTAAAAGAGTTCAGAACCATACCTCAACTCCTGCGCCACTCCTCAGACGTCCAGAAACCCTGCTGAACTGTCTGAACCCAGTTCCTGACGTCCGGCCACTTCTCAGGACGTCTGGAAATGCTTCCTACCGTCTGGTGCCTCGCCCAGACATCTGATCTGCGTGGGATGGCATGTCCCGTACCTTCCTGAAGCGAATCCTGCACGAATCGACGCAATCTCCTCAATATGGCACGAAACAGTACCTCGGCGGAACGGCCTGCATGGCCGTATCCGCAAAGAAGGTGTAAGGCGCGAAACTCACCTTTCAGTCGTTTAGAACCTTCTCCAGACGTTGTTTGCGTCATCTGGATGTCGATCTAGACGTCTGATTCTGGGAAAAATCCCAGAACCAGTGCCTTCCTTCGCCTTCTCATGCTACGCGCGACCGTGCCGTGTCCGCTCGCCTGTTGCTCCGGCTGCAGCAGTGTCGTGTCGGGGGGGGCCTCCTCGACGCACCTCTCCACCTAGCGCACGCGTCGGCTGGCCATGGGCTCTCCGGCAGCTCCCACACGAGCTCGCGTGCTAGCTCTCCTCTCCTCCCCTCGCTGCTCCTCCTTCCTACCCACGCCGCTCACGCTCGTTGCTCTCTGCTCTCGTTAGAGGAGGAAGAAGGGTGGCTGGAGGTGGAGTGGTGTGAGGGAGAGGAGGGGGTTTAAATAACATGTGGGGATTAGGGTTTTGTCGGCGAGGGGTGAGAGAAGGAGAGAAGAAAATGAGGCTGCGTACTGTCTGCGTGCAGCACGTGCGCAGACGCGAGGACGTACATGAAATATTTGATTTCCAGACGTCTCACCCAAGTTCCAGGCGTCTTAAAGAGCTCTAACTGTGCGGGTCTTAACACGAGCTGCCTGCGGAATATGAAATGCCTGTGCTAGTTGACCTGTTACTTGTGACATTCCTTGTTGTATCTATTAAATTGTGGAAATATGAGTTGTATTATGTATAATACAAGAATGAATTTGTGAATGATGAAACCTAGTATGGAATAGTATGTGAATATGAGCATGAACCCTACGGGGAATTAGGAGTAGAGTTCTTATGGATGAATGGAAAGGTCTGGAAATGTGAATGGGAAGTGTGCTGGTCCTTGAGTACGTGGTACCAAGGGGGAGCGACTGTTCCCTTTTTAGTGTAGAGCAGAGCTAGATGCCCTTGGGTTGGGACCCGGGTTTAAGAATGGCCACTCTACACCGACTCCTGTTGGCCCTCGCGTACACAGTACCAGGGAGAGCTATTAGTGTAGGGAGGGAGCTAGCCACCTCACAGGGCAAGGGGTAAGCTAGCCAACCTACACCAACTTTTTCTTTGGCCCTCTAGGCAAACTGGGGTAGTAAGACGAGGGTGCGTGGACTGTGGAGGGGTGAGACCCCTGTTTGGTTCTGAGGGGCTAGACCCCTGTTACTGAGAGGGCTAGGCCCTATACTGTTCCGTGCTGTACTTTAGGCGTACCCGCTAGTAGAAACTACTGATCTCGTGCTAGTGCGGGGTAGTTACCCGTGCATTTATCGCGCGTGCTGTAGTCACCGCTAGTCTAGACAGTGACCCTGGGGTGGTTGACTAGGTGTAAGATTATCACTGGAGACTCTCCTGGTTAGGAGAGCACCACGCGTGCCTTCTACTCTTAGAAAAAGACTGCAATTAAGATCGTTCCCACGAGGAACATTCAAGATCAAGAAAGAGATCTAAAAAATAAACTAATGGGTGAAAAGGAATAACGTATGAAATAAAGTAAACGGAATAGATAGTTTACCTGTTAGCTTTTACTGTTTTAGTTAGTTGGTTGCCACTCTACTCAGTATTCGCTAACTCTGTTTACTCATAACCCTTTTCAGGTCCAGGTGTTGAGCAGCTCAAGTTACCGACTGCAGAGGTTGCTGGGCCCAGTAGAGCCCAGTAGCAGTAGTCTTCCTATTGTTGTACCTTCTTTTGTTAGTGAGTTCAGACTCTTATTTGTTGGTGCTAGAGCACCACGATCATTTGTTTTGATGATAACAAAACACGTGTTATTTAACATTTGCAATTTGAGTCCTAGATTTCAGGTCAATTGCAAATGAGGACGTGTTTAGACGGAGTTCGAGCTCGCATCCAGGACGGATTGGAAGAGCTTGACGGAAAACAGAGGAGGTTCGCGTGGAGCGAAAGATTGAAGATGGAAGGAAATGAAGAATAGGATAGATTTCCTTCTTTTGTACTTGTTGTATTTTTTGTTTCTTTTGTTGCTCTTTATTTCCTTAGATATTTCATGTTAAAGAGCCTCAAAGAACCCTAACAGTAGTCCTAGGAACACTGGCACAACCCTAGGATACTTAGGTTTTCTGTAGAATACTTAGAAAACCAATATAGGGTTCAAACAGCACTTCCAGACGTCTAATTCCCAAATCAGACGTCTGATAAAGTATTTTAAGACGTCTGACTGTTGTTTCAGACGTCTGATAACCTTTTAGGCTGGACTTAGTTTTCTGTCTGATGAAATCAGACGTCCAGACCTTAGTCCAGACGTCTTAGAGGACGTCTGATGGACTTGCCAGACGTCCAGATAGTAGACCGTTGGCTAACTTAGCAAGCACGGCAGTATATGACCGTTAGAGCCTTATCAGACGTCCATAGGTCTTCCCAAACGTCTGATAATTGACCGTTTTGCCTCGGCTGACCCAAAATCTCTTCTCAGAGATTTTCTAGCCGTTGCAACGTTTGGAAATCAATTCCCACAGTAAAAGTAGGTTTCCAGACGTCCATACTTAGTTCCAGACGTCCTATAGTCGTCTGATCGACTTGCACAAGAACCCTGTTTAGATCTGATTCAAGTTAGGGAGAAACCCGCATAGAATCAGACGTCTGACCTTGAAATCAGACGTCTTAAAGTATCCTTCCAGACGTCTGATGCCATAGTTAGACGTCTGATGACCCTGTCAAATGTAATCATTGTCCTGATTTCGGCCTGATTCTCTTGGGCTTTGCACCCAACGGCTATAGAACCTTTCTTAAGCCTTCCAAAGCCTTCCTAAGGCCTCTATAAATAGAGGGGAGCCTTTGCAACACAAAAACACACAAGATATACACTTGGATACACTTAGACACACAAGATATACACCTAGAGAGACCAAGATACACTAAGATCAAGTATTTCCACTCTCTTGTGTCCAAGAAGCACTTGCTCTCTAAGCTCAAGCTCCATCATCTTGAGAGCATCATTCCCTTCGCGCACCCGCTCTCCCGCCGTTGTCTACGAGAGCGACATTGCGCCGTTGCGTGGCTCACGCACCCGCGTCATCGTCGACGCACTCCTTGCAAAGGAGAGTTTCCTAAATCTTATAGAAGCTTAGGTTAATTACTTTGGTGGCTCTATAGGTTTGTTGTTTTATTTTACCTTTGTTATTTTGGTTGGGTATTCGCTTTGCGAATTCCGTCTCCTTCGTGGGACAAAATCCTTCTCGTGGAGAGAAGGGGTTGAGGAACGCTACCCTCGTACTTGTAGCGTGGTTGTATTGAGGTTGAATCACCCTCATTTTAAGTGATTCGGTTTAGTGGATTTGATCAACTAGGTTGATCGGAAAATCCTAACTCGAGAGGGTTAGGTGGTGGTTTTCACCCGGTTTGGGTTTCCACCTAAAAAATACCTGTGTACATTTTGTGATTGCTTATTTTTGTGATATTGCTTTATATATTCAATTCCGCAATTTTATTACGTCACCCCTCCTGGTGGGAACTTTCAATTGGTATCATAGCAGGTCTTGCTATTTCGGCGTAACAACCCGGCAAGAGATCAAATGGAGGGAAGCACATCAGCAATCAGGATCTCCGAGGGGCAGTCCACAACCCGTCCGCCGTTCTTCGACGGGAGCAACTACCCCTACTGGAAGTTGTGGATGAAGACCTGGCTTCAAGCCACCGACTTCACGGTCTGGGCCAGATGCGAGACGCCTTTCGACATCCTAGAAAAACCCGTGGGAGGATACTCGCAGCAGTATATTCGAGAGCTTTCACTCAACGCAAAGGCAATGAATGCCATGTATTGCGCGTTGAGTCCGGAAGAGTTCGAGAAAATCCAAGAGTGCACCACCGCCCACGAGATATGGAGGAGGTTGGAAGGCACTCATGAGGAGACAAGCTCGGAGGAAGAAGAAGAAGAAGAAACCGCTTGCTTTGGTTTCATGGCCAGAGGAACCAACAGCGACAGCGAAAATGGAAGCGATGACAGCGACAATGAGGTAAATCTCGATCTTCAAGAAGCATTTAATGAACTTTTTGAGATTAGTAAATCACTTAAAATAGAAAACAAAAGTATTAAAAAGAACCTTAGTTTTCTTAAATCTGAAAATGATAGGTTAGAAAAATAACTTAAGGACATAGAAACTAGTGCTAAGGATAATAACCTGTTATTAGAAAATCATAACCTCATCAATGAAAATAATAAGTTGATTGAGGAAAATGATAGTCTTAAGTTAGAAATTTCTGATTTAAAGACTAAGATGAATACTATAGAAAAAGAAATTGCATGTCTTAGGGAAAACTCTAACAAACTAATCAATAAAGTAGATGATTTTTATAGCCCTAAGGTTGAGAAAGGATCTCCATCAAGGAGACCCTCTAACAAATCCGGATCCAAGCCCACTTGGATACCGAAAAAAGAATTAGAATCTTGTTTTCTAGGGTTCAGGGATAATTACAACATAAGGGACTGGACCTACAAGCTCAAGGCTGGTCAACTCGAATTGGGAGAACCAAGGAGTAGACCAAGGAGGAGAACAAGAAGACCGACGAAACGGCGAACAAACGACGGACCCGCCGCACGTCGACTACCAGATTGGAGACCGACGCCAATGCCCGGGCCTCCAAGCTACGGATGGGAGCCCCATCCGATGTGGCATCCACCACCACCATTCGGGCCATTTTATTGGCCATGGTAGGTGAAGTAAAACCCTTTACCCTATCTTTTTATCATAAGCATTTAGATAGGGGGAGTTAAAAAAAAGGATGAGCTAATTGTCAATTTTTAAGGGGGAGATATAAGGTAGCTAAATTTCCTTTAGAAAGGGGGAGAAAAATAATAGCTATCGCATTGTTACAAAAAGGGGGAGGACAGTACCTTTGTCAAAAGAAACTCATAGAAGAGCATGTTTTAAGGGGGAGTTATAGGAAATATAAAATCAATTAAACCTTTTTCATAATGTCAAAAAGGGGGAGGATTTTTATGCATTATTATTTACGATTTTGTCATCATCAAAAAGGGGGAGATTGTTGGTGCTAGAGCACCACGATCATTTTTTTTGATGATAACAAAACATGTGTTATTTAACATTTGCAATTTGAGTCCTAGATTTCAGGTCAATTGCAAATGAGGACGTGTTTAGACGGAGTTCGAGCTCGCATCCAGGACGGATTGGAAGAGCTTGACGGAAAACAGAGGAGGTTCGCGTGGAGCGAAAGATTGAAGATGGAAGGAAATGAAGAATAGGATAGATTTCCTTCTTTTGTACTTGTTGTATTTTTTGTTTCTTTTGTTGCTCTTTATTTCCTTAGATATTTCATGTTAAAGAGCCTCAAAGAACCCTAACAGTAGTCCTAGGAACACCGGCACAACCCTAGGATACTTAGGTTTTCTGTAGAATACTTAGAAAACCAATATAGGGTTCAAACAGCACTTCCAGACGTCTAATTCCCAAATCAGACGTCTGATAAAGTATTTTAAGACGTCTGACTGTTGTTTCAGACATTTGATAACCTTTTAGGCTGGACTTAGTTTTCTGTCTGATGAAATCAGACGTCTAGACCTTAGTCCAGACGTCTTAGAGGACGTCTGATGGACTTGCCAGACGTCCAGATAGTGGACCGTTGGCTAACTTAGCAAGCACGGCAGTATATGACCGTTAGAGCCTTATCAGACGTCCATAGGTCTTCCCAGACGTCTGATAATTGACCGTTTTGCCTCGGCTGACCCAAAATCTCTTCTCAGAGATTTTCTAGCCGTTGCAACGTTTGGAAATCAATTCCCACAGTAAAAGTAGGTTTCCAGACGTCCATACTTAGTTCCAGACGTCCTGTATGTCGTCTGATCGACTTGCACAAGAACCCTGTTTAGATCTGATTCAAGTTAGGGAGAAACCCGCATAGAATCAGACGTCTGACCTTGAAATCAGACGTCTTAAAGTGGCCTTCCAGACGTCTGATGCCATAGTTAGACGTCTGATGACCCTGTCAAATGTAATCATTGTCCTGATTTCGGCCTGATTCTCTTGGGCTTTGCACCCAACGGCTATAGAACCTTTCTTAAGCCTTCCAAAGCCTTCCTAAGGCCTCTATAAATATAGGGGAGCCTTTGCAACACAAAAACACACAAGATATACACTTGGATACACTTAGACACACAAGATATACACCTAGAGAGACCAAGATACACTAAGATCAAGTATTTCCACTCTCTTGTGTCCAAGAAGCACTTGCTCTCTAAGCTCAAGCTCCATCATCTTGAGAGCATCATTCCCTTCGCGCACCCGCTCTCCCGCCGTTGTCTACGAGAGCGACATTGCGCCGTTGCGTGGCTCACGCACCCGCGTCATCGTCGACGCACTCCTTGCAAAGGGGAGTTTCCTAAATCCTATAGAAGCTTAGGTTAATTACTTTGTTGGATCTATAAGTTTGTTGTTTTATTTTACCTTTGTTATTTTGGTTGGGTATTCGCTTTGCGAATTCCCGTCTCCTTCGTGGGACAAAATCCTTCTCGTGGAGAGAAGGGGTTGAGGAACGCTACCCTCGTACTTGTAGCGTGGTTGTATTGAGGTTGAATCACCCTCGTTTTAAGTGATTCGGTTTAGTGGATTTGATCAACTAGGTTGATCGGAAAATCCTAACTCGAGAGGGTTAGGTGGTGGTTTTCAGCCGGTTTGGGTTTCCACCTAAAAAATACCTGTGTACATTTTGTGATTGCTTATTTTTGTGATATTGCTTTATATATTCAATTCCGCAATTTTATTACGTCACCCCTTGAGCAGCTCAAGTTACCGACTGCAGAGGGTGCTGGGCCCAGTAGAGCCCAGTAGCAGTAGTCTTCCTATTGTTGTACCTTCTTTTGTTAGTGAGTTCAGACTCTTATTACTGTTTACGTTATGTACTTTGTTTCCGTTTTACTGTTGTGGTGATGATATGTACTGTAGCAGCTTTTCTTTCCTTACTGCTTGTACTCTTTTTACTGTTAGTTACATAGCATAGTGAATGTGGTCTACTTTCCTGCTTTTTGGTTATTCATTGTTGGACGACTGGGTCTTGGGATTAGTCGAGTCGGGTCGGTCTCGTGTCCTGTAGGGATTCGGGAACCAGGTCATAACAGATTGCTTGGTGGCTTTCGAGGTGGGACTAAAGTCCCACCTTCCTTATTGCGCACAGCTACAGGATGGAGCTTATTCGATTGCGGGTGCAGATGTGGCCAGTAAACCTAAGTGACCAGCTGATTGTGATCTTGGGAAAGTTCCGCACGACCTGGGCATGGATCTGGAGCTTAGGGAGACCTGGAGCAAGCTGCAAGCAAGCGTGAAGCTTCAGTGTCAATGGCGTAGAAGCCCTGGTACCTGAAATCCACAAAACGGCCTTTCGACCAAGTTAAATGCGCTCAGAGGCTTCGCTGGATGATGGCGAAGGTGGTGGAGGCAATTTCGTGGTGAGTCGAGGTGTGTGGCGGCCTGGCGGAGGCGGAGATGGCCGGAGGAAGTGGGTTTGTTCGGCGGGTGTTTTGGGTGGATGGGAAGGCGAATAGATAGAGGGCTTTTGTAGAGGGTGGTGCGGCGGAACTTGTGGACTAGTTGGCGAGGGGGATGGTCATGTGTAGCAGGCGGGAACCCTCGCCGGAGTGGTCGCTGGAGATGGTGGAGATGAAGGTGTTTGATGTCGTCGGTGGTCGGATTTGAAGAATAGAGAGAGGAGAAGCGAGTGGGGGAGACGAGGAAACTAAAAGATCTAATCTAAGGATGAAATATATAGGAATTGGTACTGGCTTTGATTGGCCGACGCTGTGGAAGAGAACTTCTTCGGAGGGAGATGGCGACGAAAAATGAGGTAGAGACGCCCCTGATTTGGCCGTCGAGGAGCGGATGAAGGAGAGGGACATATTGGCACTCCCAATTTGGCTGTTGGGAGGCTGGAGACGTTGGAGGAAGAAGTTCACCGGAGCTAAGGTGGAGTGGAGCTGGAGTTTTGAAGAGGGTTTTGGCTCCAAACCTTGCTGAAGAACACAGCCGTGCCCTGAGGCTCCTTTTATAGGGTTCAAGAGGTCGGTTTGAGCTTGGAAGCTTTCAAGAGGTCGGTTTGAGCTTGGAAGCCAAGCTTCCAAGCTTAGGAAATGTCGCCAGAGATGGAAGTTTTAAGGTACCCTAATCTCTCATGCGTTCGCATGAGAGATTGGGAAAGTTTTAGGGCACATGGATGGATTCAAAGGGAAGAGGACTCCTCAAGGAATCTCCCTTCCAATTTTGGAAGGAATTGATTGAGTAGAGAATGAGTTCTCTTCAATGAAAGGTCACCGGAGTTGTAGGAATATGATTCATGGTGGCAGGGACCTTTCTGTGAAGATGACAAAAAAGTTGGGGGCTATTTGTAAGGGAATTCAAAAGTTAAGGGTCAGAATGAGATAGAAAGAGTCTAACTAGACCAAAATGTAAACTTGGTCAAGATGATCTTAGATTGGGCCAAAATTTTGGTACAAACCTAATTTAGACCCAAGAAATCCAATGGTGAAGTTAGATTTAGGTTTTGACTTCGATTGACTGGATAATTTATGTAAAAATCTAAATTTGGGCAAATGTCAGTCTGAGACTCTGTTTTGGGTTAAGATGAGTTCTGATGGTCAAATTGAAGGTATTAAACCCTAGAGAATATTTTTCTATGAATTTTAGAGGATTTAGGTGAATTTTATCCTGACCAGAACCTCAGTTATTTAAGCGGGTCTGTTTTTAGGATTTCATAAGTTATTTAATTCTCTAAAACATGCGAAAACCATTTTTTGTCTGTTCTAATCCACTTGTTATCCTTTTAGGACCATTTGACCCTTAATTAACCCTTGAGAAAATCTGTGGTTATTCTGTATTCAAGATATGATGGTAAAATTACAGTTTTAACCTTGGTTTCCTGTCTTTCTCTCTGAATGATTATGTAGTAAATTATGGCCTTCTGTCAATTATGTAGGAGCATTTATTCCTTGATAGTGACTAAATTGAGCTAGTTATGGCTCATGATGATGTTCCCATCACCTGCACCAGGTCAATTGAACCAAATCGAACCTGCAAAATCAGCCCAGACCGGCTTGGTGTGAGGGCGGGCAAGGGCACGTGCGTAAGGCGTGCGCAGGAGACCCGACCTGTGATCTTGGGGAATGGGGTAAGGGGCGTAAACCCTTATGAAGCTCTTCGTGAATTAAAGCCCCACGATGTGAGACTAACTTCTCCTTTGTCTTCTTTCTTTGCAGCACCTTCACCGACGGGAAGATGATGCCAATTGACGCACGATTGGTCATTGGATCTTTGATCAACGGCCTAGATCTACTCCCACGATTGGTCCGCGTGTGATGAGGGTGATACCCTCGCCTTGTCTCGCCTGAATGTCCTTTACGTCGTCGGAGAAGGAGCTTAGTTAGGTAAAGCACCTACACATGGAAACATGGCCTTTCAGCACAATTAAGCACACAAAAACCTCTGGCGGTACTTGCCGAAGAATAGCCCTAACCTAATTGCTAGTGAGGGTGAGCATGCGTGGCCGACGGTGAAGCTTCGAAGAAGCTCCACTGATGGTCATGGTGGAGGGTGTAGGGTTTACTTGACTTAGGCTCAAGCTTTGTGACGGTATGGATATGCTTTTGCTCAAGTCAATGAGGTCGAAGGAAGGTGGATGTGGTTGGTCAGTGGAGGTGCATGTGGCGGCGGTCGACAGTGTCGAGGAAGACGATAGAATCGATGAATGGAGCCCTAGAGCTCCAGCTAGGGAGAGAAGGCCCTAAGTTAATTTTGAGGAAGGAAGAAGGGAGAGGGTCATCAGAGGTACGTCGGTGAGGAGGAAGAAGGATGGGTCGTCAGAGCCGAAGAGGAGGAATTGGGCCTCGAAACTTCGCGAGAAGTTTTGTAGGAAGAAGAGGAAACAAAGCCCTCTACTTATTGTACGTGGCAGAGGACGAGGAAGGGGGGAGAAGAAGCTCTGAGGTATGTCGAAGCTTGGCCATCGTGGGGGGAGAAGGAAGAAAATTTCGTCAAGTCACGCACTAATTTGCGATGTAGAGGTTGAGGTTTATTTATAGAGTTGAATTGCAATACAATGCAGCCAAAATATGCAAGTAGTTGACCGCCTTTTGAGCTTGAAATTCTCGAGTTCACTGGAGTCGAATCCGGTGATGGAACATCTCGAGAGTTGGTTCAATAGGTTAGGAATGCCCTCAAGATCAATCCCACCAAATTTGGTTGGAATTGATCTTGATTTGATCCTCCAATTTGAGGATCGAATCTCGGAAAGTTTGGGTCTCAAGCTATTGTGTTTCCTTGTTTGGATGAGGAAGAAGATGATGGTGACAGGGGTTTCTTTGCAAGAGAGCCAAAAGTTAGGGGCCAGGTTGTAATAAAAGTCAGAAACTAAGGTTAGTTTTGTAATAGACAGAAACCTATGGGCTAAAATACAAATTAGGTCGAGATGGACTTTGATTGGACTTAAATTTTGGGGTTAACGTAATTTGGACCCAAGGAATCTAATGGTAACCTTATATTTGAGTTTTGACCAAGTTTGGTCGGGTAAATTACACAGAATCTCAAAACAAAGTAAATTCCCTCCTAAGTCTCTATTTTTGGTTAAAATGGGTTTCTTTAGTCAAAGTGAAGGTTCCAAATCTCATAGAATATTTTTCCATGATTTTTATGAGTTTTAGATTATATTTATTTCTATCAGAACCTATTTAATTGAAATGTGGTTGATTTTAGGGTTTTTATTAATAAATAATTCTCGAAATGCGAAAAACCCTAATTCAGTCAGCTCAGGGCCACTTCTTGAGAAATTAAGCTCATTGACGTTAGATTAAGCCCTGATTAATCCCTTAGTTAATCTACACTGATGATTAGGTGTTAAAATAACAGAATTAACCTAATTTCCTGTCTTCTACTCACATTTAGCTAAGAACATAACTATGACCTCTAGATGATCATTCAGTAGCATTTAACACTTGATTTTGGCTAAATTAAGATAGTTACAGTGGATGATGGTGTTACCATCACTCAATCATCAAATAATGGCACTTGGGAGTTGGTTGATTTACCTCCAGGGTGTTCTACTATTGGGTGCAAGTGGATGTTTAAGAGAAAACTCAGGCCTGATGGATCTATTGAGAAATACAAAGTTAAACTTGTTGCCAAGGGGTTTAAGCAAATAGAAGGTATCAATTATCTCGATACCTATTCTCTGGTAACTAGGATAACTATTATCTGGATGCTTATTACATTGACTTCCATTTATGATGTCACTATCCACTAAATCGGTGTGAAGATTGCCTTGCTTCGTGGCGATCTTGAAGAGGAGATTTATATGGATCTGCCTGAGGGATTTATAGCTCCTGGAAATGAGAAAAATGTTTGTAAGCTTGTTAAATTTTTATATGGTTTGAAATAAGCACCCAAGCAATGGCATGAAAAGTTTGATAGGACTATCCAGTCTTTTCACTTTGTAGGTTATGAATCCGACAAGTGTGTCTATTCTATGGTTAAGGGTGATATGTGTATTGTCCTATGCCTATATGTAGATTATTGATGAGGTGTAGCTCATCATAGCTAAAATGCTCAAGTTAAGCTAGAAACTAAGTTAAACATTATCAAATTAACACAAGAAATAAGTTAAGTGTAAGCTTTATTGAAAAAGACCTAAAACACTTAATTTGTGCTAAAAACGCCTAATTAGGTCAATTTTGAGAGATTTTCTATTAATTATGTAAATGGATGATCTGAATTCCAATTTAACACCAAAAAGAGATTAATTTCACAAATCAGTTATTGTATTATGTTATAATATGTTCAATTAACTTACCATAAAAGTCCATGGAGTTTTGACATCATTAGGACCTAGTAATTAATGATTTACATTTAGGTCCTTCATATTTAACATTCTCTTCACATGTTCTTTACACAAAATCTTCCAGGGACCTTCTTGATATCCTTTAGGGACTGCTTTGCACTTGATTTCCACCACTAATGGGCTCCCTTACAAATATCACATCGTTTCACCTTGAGGGCCTCTCCTGCAAATTATCCAACACACATGGGAATGTTCCTTGTGCACCGTTCAGCTACGATGAACTCATGCAATAATAGTCCATCTCTTGCATCGTTGATCCAATGGTTGATCCTCGTCAAACTGGCTAGCGTCGGTGCACACCTGGTCGCGACTGCTTCTAGATCACATCCAAAGGCTAGAGTTCATTCTAATCCCTGGCACGCCTCCCAGCTCCAACCTTGGCCGTAGATCCTTAATGGCCTGAAACCTTCAATCCCCGGTCACTTGAGCTGCCTACGCCTATAAATTGAGCTTTTTAGCTAGCCTTTGATTCTTTATCAGCTCCCTTCTTAAGTTGATCAGTCGTCTGTCCCTCCAGCTCCAATTCCTCTTCTTCAACCACTGATGGCTGCGATGGTGTATTCTTCCTCTTCGTCGCCATAAAAACCCATTGTGGTTCCAGGGATCCCATTCACTCCAGTGGTCTCCCTCCCCTTTTGTCACTATGGTGACCAGCTGCAGCTCAAGTCCCCTTTCGTCC
Organism: Thalassia testudinum; assembly: GCA_037157565.1. Classification (NCBI taxonomy): domain Eukaryota; kingdom Viridiplantae; phylum Streptophyta; class Magnoliopsida; order Alismatales; family Hydrocharitaceae; genus Thalassia; species Thalassia testudinum. The sequence continues at coordinate 95,742,695 of JAZHRO010000039.1, read as the reverse complement.
TTGTAGTTTAGGACCTTTAATCACTTTCATAGCTAGATTTAACACTTTCTTAGATTAGAATAGTGTAGTTTAGATCATTTAGAGTAGATTATGTTCAATGATTTGGTTTGGATTAGTTTAGATAGGAGTAGATCAGCGTAATGCCGATCCCCCCTTCTCTGATCAATTCTGATCAGAGAGGATGAATCACCCATCCATTTTGATTGATGAACCTCCCCTATCACTCCATGATCGTGTTCAATCGATTTCATTGCTATTTTAATCATCAGATCATCCCATCCACTATAGCCACCTTAAGGACTGAAGCTTCCTAGCTATGATGACTCAACGTGGGCCAATCCACTTGAGGGTCATCTCATTCATTTCAGACAATTACAATGGCCCTCTCCCTGATTTGAATTGCATGAATTCACTTGATTTAAGTAGATTCGATGTTCATGCTTGATCAATAGGTTTGGAATTCAATCTAGTTTAATTGGTTTTAATCAAGTGAATTTGGTTTATGACTATGTAATTGACTGGATTGCAATTGTATTAATATGTTTTAATTGGATTTTAATCACGATTCAAGTTGATGCCCAATTTGAATGTTGGATACTATTTTCTCGTGTAAGCGGAATATAATTTTCAATTAATAGAAATTAACAATTTAATTTACTTATAGATCATCTAGCAATGGTAGATACATCAATGAGAGAGAAAATCTTGATTTGTCTGGACATATGATCTCACCTAGAGTTTGGAGGATATAACCACGAGCATAGCATCTACACGTCTCCTCACCACCTGGTAAATTTTCGAAATGTTGTGCTAACCATGTCATCTGCAATCATGATCCATCTAGTTGACTTTTAGGTGGCACCACTCCAAGTAACCTCTAGCATAAAGATGGTTAATTAGGATTATTCGTGGCACCCCTAACGGGAATTTCATCCATTAGCAACCTGGTAATAGTGGCCATGTCCTCCAGGGTGATAGTCATCTCCCCATGACGCATGTGGAAGGTATGTGTCTTTGGCTCCCTCAACAAGTGCAGTAATTAGTTGCCAATCAAGTGGCAAGAATCCTAGACATGATATCCATCCAAAGCTTGCCAAGTTGACCAACGCCTGCACGATTTGCACGAAAACAATGCCATCATGGGGTCTATATCTAAGCCAAGAATAAACTTGTTTGAAAAAGGAGCAATGCCACATATAAATGTACCAACTTACATTACAAATGAATGAAAAGGTATGGATGTCGTAAAAAACATGGCAAGTAATCTTGAAGTTGTTACTCATAACCCTGTTAAACAGTTTAGTAGCAAACACAGATCTCCCAACAATGGTTTAGAAACCTTATTTAAAGTTTAGGAACCTAACCAAATAGGTGCTCTAGCAAGCACAGATCTCCCAAATTTAGGAACATAACCAATTTTGATATTACTACTTGTTTTTTCTTTTCTTTCCGATTCACAGCTGCTTGTTTTTGAAGATAGGATACTGGAGGTGGCAGCATTTGTTCCCATCCCGTCTTACACCTACTCAACCACACTCAACAATAAGAAAGTGTTCAATCACATTAAATGAGGTCAGATACATGGATTTCTTACCTCCATTTAAATTATTCTTGGTCTTCCAAGAGCTTGCATTTGAAAAACCAAGATTATGGTTGATACCCACCTACCCATCACTTACATTTAATTTGAGTAAATTTCTATGTTCAATTAACTTCTTATTAAAAAAATAATAATTTAGGAGTTTCTACACATTCCTGCTATGTGCCAATGACAAAGATTGCTTTGTAGTGGATTTCCTACAAGTGTGAACTAGAACTATGATTTAGTTGTTAGGTTTCTTGATGCCTATGAAGGCAGGAATTGAATTATGATTTCTTTTTTCAGATTCATGGATAGATTTTAAACCTTCGATTTTTAATTTTTTATTTCAAGGTTTAAATTTTCTATTTCACTGTGTAAAGAACTTGTTAAGTTTTTAATTTAGGGTGGGTTATTCATATATTGATCATCTCGTTAAGTTTTTAATATGACAATTTTTGTCAACTTTGCTAACATGCTTAAAGGAGAACGAATCCATGCCTTACTTGGGAAACATGCTTAAGTTTCCATGGCATCTTTGATGGCTATAAGTAAATATGGTAAATCTTTGTATGACTTATCCCACTCATCATGTATTAATTCAATTTTCTTTTTCTTTTTTTACATCTAACACTCTTCTTTTTGTAACATTATACTTGAATTTATCGTGAATGGCCTCTCGTAATATATTCACTTTCACCAAAGGTCACTTTCACATAACATTGCAAGTAGCGTCCCATGAAGTTACAATTGAATTGCGAGTAATCTTCATTATCTTAAATATGGGCACATGTGTGTTGTCCATGTAAAATAATTAACACCCATTGCTAATTAAAATGTCTCTAATGACTACATAGTTTCTAAATGCATCCATCCAAAACATTGAGATTCTTGTCAAGGACAATGCTCCTGTGGGGTGTAGATTATTTCCTATGGAGCTTCTTGAGGCTCTCGAAAATGAGGGAGGTTCTCTTGTGGAGCGTGCACTCTTATATGGGAGAGTGGTGCATGTTGAAATCCTTCTTATTGTCGACGATCATAAACAATCGTATGGTCACATCGTTCATCAGTCTTAATGTAAAGCTCTTAATAGTCCTCTCCCCCTGTAACTTTTACCCAATCCATAAGAGTTTTCACATCATCATTGGCTATAGGTAATATTTTCTTTCTCTTGAATGTGGAAAATGATGAAATATTTTAATATGTTATGTCACACGATCAATATATGAACTTATGTACACTTTATCAAATAACATCCTAAAATTCTAATTTGTGTACATTTTTATCCTTTTCGTTGGCTCAATGTTGTAATTAACTCCATTCTCATTTCAGATTACATGACCACTAAAAAATAATAATTTAGTGACAAATTTCACTGTCAACCTAAATATAATGAAAATCTACATTAGACCTCGTTAGCGAATTATTATTTTCCATTTTTTGGATGAGCATCAAATATAAAATAAGTAAATTGCAACTGTCTTGTTTAACTTATATTAAATCATTTATCACGTAATATTTCATTATTTATTTCACTATTAGCCCCAATATAAATGAATGCCAACTCATATTCATAGAGGCAATATCAAGCAAACATCTTGGTTGGTAATGGGGCATGATAAAATCTTCCTCTTAGAGACTTGCCTAACGATGGGATAGCTTTTGTATATTTCTACAGCATTTGTGTAAGCTACTCTTAGGCTCCTACCATTCCCAAAAGCCTCTTTAGGGCCTGGATTATTTGTGGGATGTTTGTAAGAATATGTTTTCTGCTAGGTGTGTGCTTGTTGTTGGGTTGGACTACAAATTGGTAATTTTATTTCACATTGTATTTTTCTTTTGATGGTTCACAACAAAGTAGCTCTAGTTGATGGTAATGATTTTGTGCTTGATTAAGAAAAGAAAAATCAAATGCATGTGACTTAATTAACTCTCAAATGTATTTGGATTAGAGTTGGTATCTTTTTGTAGCTTAATTTGTAACATCCCATATGCACAAAATATGTAATTTATTCAATATATTTCAATGTAGACCAGAATCTGAATTTAATTTCTTTAGATCTCATTTGGTAATCGGAATAAATTTGTGGAATAAGTAAAGGAATATGGAAGAAGTGGAATAAATGATAGATTAAGTAAGTTAACCTATTTAGATGTTTTGACAGGTTAAAATTATTTCACAGAGAGGGTAGAATAATTTTATCCCGAGTTAAGTCTATTTAACTCGACGTAAATAAGGATGGGTTAAGTGATATGTTAAATACTTAACCTGATGTAAATTTACTTAACTCATCAACCAAACACCCCTTTAATTTATTTTTAACCAAACAGGTAGTGTGGGTTAGTGATCATTAATGCATGCACTTTGATTATAAGAGATCCTCACGTAAGTATCACCTGAGCAAAGAGTTATTTTTTTTTACTCTTACAAAAATACTTTGAATCATATTTAAGTAGACACTTTTCTATAATGGTTACAGTTCTTATGCTCTGCAAATACTGTTGTGATGACTATAACAAATAATACACATGCAACTTATATAAAGAAAAAATACACATGGGACAACGATAAGTTAGACCTATGATGATACAGATGTCCAATGCCTTATCACATATATTTACATTTTTTTAATGGAATATATATTTGCCTACTGCGAAAGGATCTTTCCTGTAGGATTGTACATGGGCCACACGAGAAAACTAGGAATTTCTTAGGTTTTTCTCCTATTTTATTTCAAACAATCCAAAATGAGACCTTACTTGAAGGTTGCAAGTTGCTAAAGGTTGCAGAGGTCCCGGACGAGGGAGCAACAGTAGCTGGAAGGTGATGTCGGCCACAATGCCGAGGTCGTCGATGGAGGGAGTGCATGAGATGCAGCAGAGGAGCGTGTAGGAAGGCTCACGCGGGAGGCTGATAGGGGGAGGGAGAGTTGCAGGCGGGGAAAAAGGTTTCAGGTTTAAAAATTCTTCGATCAAAGAACTAAGGATAATTAACAAAAAAAAATTCTAAGCACGAGAATTAAGGATAATTAATATCTAATGACCTTATTTACGAATTTTCTAAGGAGTTGGGGGGTTGCGACGTAGACGTGATAAGGGTAGCAAAATAGAATTAGGTTAAGGTGAAATCATTACGCAAAATTTGGTAATTCGAGGATTGAGGTGAAATTATTATGTACCAGAATCCAAATCCCTGCTATTTCGGGTTGATATTCTGAGGCCCAAACATAGAATGGAAATACCCCAGTCCCCGTCATTTAATTAAACACCAGCCCTACCTAACAAGGGGAGTAATGATTTCGGCAAGCGGAAATCGACGCTCCATTACGAGCGTCGATCTTCCCTGCTGACGGCAGTAATTATCGAGTGTCATAACGGCTGACATCCAATAAGGATTGACCTAAATGTTCCTCAGGGGCTTGCACCAAACTTAATTGAGGAATCGTTAAGAGATACCTGTGTACTATATGTGATTCCCCACGCGCAGATTGTAAATAGGTGCTGTGTACAGCATAGATGCTGCGAGTAACTTTAACTGTGGATTCTTTTCTTTAATGGAGGGAGACCTAAGAATCTACGTTAATTTCTACATACATTATTATGTTTCCAACTTAATTTGGCCCAGCAACTAACCTTGTCGTGTAGTTGGAGACGTACGGATGGAAGTGGATGATGTGGGAGGTGCTGTTATGTAGTGTTGAACTTGGCCATCCAACCAAGCCTTTTCAGCTCTGCTACTAAAAAAGACACGGCTCCATCTAAAATAGGGAGAGTAAAAAGTGGGAAAACTCTCTGTGAAGGTCTCTTGGGCTTCGATGGGCTGTACAAGACCAATAGGAGTCCCTCCGCTTCTTCAAACTCTTTGATCCCCTCCTTGGACGTTTCCTCTTTGATGCATTGATTGACTCCTAGATATGCAAGATGGGTGGCAGCTCGTGGTGTCCACTCGTCTCTCGAGGTGACTGTGGTTGCATGGCTCGTCGTTCAGTTGCTGATGCGTGTGATCGATGGCTGTGCGTCGGCTCGTTGGCCGTGGTTGTAGAGGCCTGCAGTTTTGGTTGTGCTTTGGTAGTTCGATCGGTGGCTATGTGTCGACCGTGGTTGCTGTGGCATGCGATCAAGGTCAAGTGGTTGGGTGTAGGTTGTGGTTGGATTGACTGCTGTAGTTGTAGATTTTGGTCAAGCGGCTGAGATTGGATCCGTGGCGTTAATGTGGCCGTGTGATTCTCCTCTTTGGTGCCTGCGGTTGTGTGGCTCTCGGTTGTTGGTAGGCACTCTACGACAGTGACATGAGTGATGCGGGTGGCTTACTCGTTCGGTGGTCGCAGTGGTGGTTTTGTGCCTTAGAGAGTTATAGGTCTTCTTTTTCTTTTTTTTAGGGTAGTTTTTTATTTTATTGGGTATCATGTGTGACCTCAGACTATTATGATTGAGTTTCCAGTTATTTTCAACCTTTTAGTTGATTTATATGATTAACTTGTTGGTGCAATTTTTGAGACTCATCTTGTTAATGACTTATCATTTCTATTAACGTGGAGTCGCTCTTCAACTTAAGGTCATCCAATTTTCATTCTTGTGATGTATTTTTTTTTTCCTCTTTTCTTTATTTTTTATCTTACTTTTTATATTTTACATACTCTTTTGTGCGGTACGTTTTTCCCCCTTTTGGGTAAAGATATCCACTCCTTTTACGTTCACTTGTTAGGAGTTCTTCCTTTTCAATATAAATATTAAAAACAAAAAAACCATGGCCATCCAACCCATTCGTCTGTTTTCAAGGAAAAATCAGCCCCCACGCCCCCCTCCCAAACCCCGACCAGATCACCTACCCATGTTTACAATTTGAGAATTCGATCAATTTAAACAAAAGTAAAAATACAAAGAAATGCCCTGACGCAAAATAGAATTTAAAGGGTTGCGATGGTGTTTGATAATTAATATTTAATATAAAAAATAAAAAAATTAGGTTCGACTAATCAAAATATATAAATATAATCTTATTTTACATAAATATAAAATGATTATAAAGACTATCACCTTTATTTTGTATCAATGTATCAATATAAAATTATTTTATGATGACATAAACTAATTTTGAGGTGATTTTACATCAGTGAAGTAATTTTTTATTGATGTAAAATGATTTTGAGGTAATTTTTCATCGTTACAATTTCATTTTATATTTATGTAAAGTAATTTTAAAGGTAATATGGTGATTGTGTACTGATGTAAAATGATTTTAAAAATAATTTAATAATTTTTATATTAATTGAAAATTATTTTAAAGATAATTTTAGTAATTGATATTAATATAAAATAATTTAAATAATTACGAGTCCATCGCATCACAATATCTTTTTACGTAAAAGAGAAACATGTAAAGTGAGAAACATTTTAGGTCACTTTACCCGCATCCTTTAAGGGAAAAAAGAAAAACAAAAACAGGGAACTCGAGCCAACCCATCAACAGCCATTGTTCCCACTCCCACGGAAGTCACTACCAACCCAGGCCACAGTTTAAAATTAAAAAAAAAAAAAGAGAGATAGAGGCACCCCACATCTCATCAAATATGCGTTGGATACTCGGGAACGAGACAAACTCCGTTGGCAGAGAACAATTTTTAGAGGGGGTTAAAGCCTCGTCGGTTGCATAAAAAGAGTAACTGATTGGAAATTAACGAAGACAGGCCAGCAAGGGGGGTGTAGATGAGATCCAAGATGGCGGTGCAGGAGTTGCAGCCACCACAGCACTTCCTTGTGGTAGCGTACCGATTTCAAAGCCACATCAATCCTTCCCTCCAGCTCGCCAGGACCCTCACCCGCCTCGGCGTCCGAGTCACCTTCTCCACCGCCGTCTCCGCCCACCGCCGCATGTTCCCCGACAAGCCTTTCTTCCCCATCGGTGACCCCCTCGACCCCCTCCTCTCCTACTACCCCTACTCCGACGGCTTCGACGACGGATACGACGGCAAAGACGGGGACGTTAAGGATTTCATCTCCTCCTTCAGGTCCGTCAGCTCCGAGACGCTCCACGCCCTCGCCACCGACTCCAGTCGGCCACCCATCACCTGCATGATACATGGTTTCCTCTTCCCATGGGTGGCCGACATCGCCAATGGCGTCGGAGTCCCTTCGGTGCTCTGTTGGATACAGTCTGCGGCGGTCTTCGCGGTGTACCACCGCTACTTCCACGGCCACCGCGAGCTCATCAACTCGCACGCCGACGATGCCTCCCTCGTCCTCGAGCTACCAGGGCTGCCGCCGCTCAAGTCTCGGGACCTCCCTTCCTTCTTCCTTGGTGGGCAGATCTTTGACACAACCAATCAGAATGCGATGTTGATGTTCGAGGAGACGTTCGAAGCCCTTGAGAAAGGCGCGAAGGAAGACAAGCCAAGGGTCATTATAAACACGTTCGAAGAGCTGGAGAGGGATGCGGTCGAGGCGATGCGTGAGGTGGTTGAGCTCGTTCCCGTGGGGCCGGTGCTTAATGGAAATGAGAGCTGCAGGTCCGGGATGGAAGTCGTCACGGGGATAGCTAATGCGGAAGAGTCCATTAATGGATGGCTGGATAAGTGGCCTGACAAGTCCGTGGTGTACCTGTCGTTCGGGAGCATCTCCACTCTAGGGAGGAAGCAGAGGGAGGAGCTTGCGTGTGCGCTGGTGGAGTGTGGGAGGCCTTTCCTGTGGGTTGCACGTGAGGAGAGAGATGGGGTGGAGGCAGCGGAGGGGGTGGAGCGAGGGAGGGTTGTGGGGTGGTGCAACCAAGTGGACGTGTTGGCTCACAGGGCCGTGGGCTGCTTCGTGACGCACCACGGCTGGAACTCGACGTTGGAGGCCGTAAACTGTGGGGTTCCGATGGTGGGATTGCCGCAATGGTCGGACCAACCGACGAACGCGAAGCTGGTGGAGGGGTTGTGGGGAGTAGGTGTGAGGGCGGAGGTTAACGTGGATGGGGTGGTCGAAGGGAAAGAGCTGAAGAAGTGCTTGGAGGCGATTATGGGTGGCGGGGAGGGGGCCGTCGAGATAATGAGGAGATCAGAGATGTGGAAGGAGAAGGCGAGGGAGGCTGCCAAGGAAGGAGGGCCGTCCGATCAGAATCTAAAGGCCTTTATCGACAAGATCGGGTCGGGAATGTAGAGGGTATTTCGACAGGAGCGTGGAGATTGAAGTCTGTTTTTTAATCCAAAGGGTTCCTGTTGGATGGGAAAGAAGCAGTTATTTTACGTGAAATGCATCGGGAAGATTCTCGCTTCCTGGTTATTCATCTGTTTGAGCTCATCAAATCGTACGAGTGCAACATGGGAATTGATCGTTGAAATCTTTTTCATATGTTTGTATAGTTGCTGTTAGAAGAATGTGCAATAAGAAAAGGATTTGATTACCTAGTTGTTAGGATCTGTTGTTATCAAGGAAGAAATTAATATGCATTTGCAATAATATCTGTACCTTCACGATCAAACTTCTTGCTATCTGCATTGATGTTCTCAAAAACTTCCCATGATTAAAGCCATGTGCAGGAAATCCGTTTGGTCCAGAAGCGTAGGCCATCTACCCATTTCAAGAGAGGCAGGCATCCACTTATTGTTTATTTGCCTGTTTGGAGGGAATTTTTCTTTTAATTTGGGGAGAAGTGGTTGGGTTCGATAGTTGTTGTGACTTTCTTTTAGTTTGGCTTATAAAATGAATATTTTTTTTTTTATCAGTTGTCCTCATTTTTCTAATTTTATTTGATTGACTGATAGCGTAATTTATTTTTACTACCTTCTTTACCTCCAACAATTGACCTCTACACATCATTAGGCGGGTGACTGCTTTGTTGGAGGATAAGGCACTACAAGGGGTTTCTTGCTCTCATGTGTATGAAGATTAATGCCTTTTATATTTAAATGTTGATTGGTGGTGAATTTTCGCATTTCCATGTTATTACATTTCCCTCGATAGGGTGGCTATGTTTCTATCCAATTCAAGCAAGTGTTGGCCAATCACCACCTTTTGTGATTTACTCATCATGACGCTATGCATGTGATGTGTTTTTTGTCAACATTCTATTATTTTGTCATCATAACAATTGACATGTCACTTTCTCATTGGTAGGAAGTCTGATGCAAACATTAATTGCTTATGTGATCGTTCTATAAGAAAATTATGTCCTCTCACCTACCGCCCACTACAAGGAAATGACCTTTCAGCCCCCCTTAGGTATCATAGCAAGAAAATTAGTTCAAAATCGTCACCAAATAACGTCGAGAAAAGTGTATCATAGCAATGTTTTGGAAACAATTCTTCGACAAAATCGTCACCAATGGTTAGCCTCCCTTAGGTTTTCGACGACGATTTCGTGAAAGCCGTCACCAATACTAATTATGGTAGTTTAGGGAACCATCATTGAAAGATTGCAGAAAAATAAAAAAGAAAATTATCTACACTATTGGTGATGATTTATCAACCGGTGCCAATATCTAGTCAGCGATGGTTATTTCATAACAGTTGTCAAATGTAACTTCTTTAGAAGAATAGTAATGATATGTGACGATGATTATAAAATCATTACCAAATATATATATACAACTATTGCCAAAGGTAAATAATTTTTTTTTGATATTTAATTTTGTAATTTTTTAGAGACCTATATAAATATCTATATAAATACTTGCATAAATATCCTACCAATTCCACAATACATACAAATAAACCATAACACAAACTCCATACCAATCATTCATTTAAAATAATCATACAATACATACAAATAAAACCAAATTATATTATACTAAAAATGTATACAAAAAACATATATATATATATATATATATATATATATATATATATATATATATATATATATATATATATATATAAAGTGTACAAGTATATTACACTAGAGCACCTACGCCACCTACCCTAGACTCATTAAATTTATTGTCGTCACGACGATATGATGTGTATTGAAAGAATGATGATCTGGCCCACCCCATCTCAATAGATCCATGAGCTCCTAGAATTGTTGACTTTGCTACTCCATTTGATGTTTCTACTACTCCATCTAGTGACTCTTTAGCATGACTAGCTCAACAACTTACTTTAGTTGTGAGTTTATCTCATCCATTTGTTTCTGCCTCTCCAGATGGAGATCCCACAATGTTAAATAAAACCAAATCATATTATGCCAAAAATGTATATATAAAATAAATATATAAAAAGTATACAAGTATACAAGATAGGACCCTGACGGGTTGATTTTCACTTTGAAATAATTTTCACATAAGAAAATAAATCGTTGAAGTAGAAATTGAGTGGTGGAAAATTGATTGTCAACAATTAAAATAAAACTACTCATAGGAGAGCGAGTCGTCTCCATAGATAGGCACGTGGCTATTAACAATCAGTGATGATCTCACCAAAAATTGAGTTGAAAACAACTTTAGATTAGGATAACTATATCTAAATATGATGAAATTGTATTTTCATGGAAAGGTAAGGATGCTCTCAAAATTCTACCAACATATAAAGAAACATGGATGTTGACAATGCCATTCCACCATAAATATTAAAAGAGAGGGAAACAGGGATTCCTTCCTTCTTGGCCATGCACACGGAGGAGGAGATGGCCGAAGGCGTGAAGATTGTCGGAGGTAGTTGTTGCTGAGGGCTTCGCGGTGGTGGTGGCGGCGAGGGATGGGACGGCCGGAGTTGGCCAGACGTCGAGGAGAGGGGGCGGTGACAATGGGTCTGTTGGAGGTGCTACAGGCACACGCATGTGTTACTGGCACATGCATATGTGGTGGTTGGCAGGGAGGGCTGCCTGCATGCTCATGTGTAGCCACGTGAGGCAGATGGGGTGGCATCGATGGGTCATTGACGGCGAAGAGAGGGCTACTACTGGAGGTGGTGATATTGGGTTTGTTTCGCATGTAGCAGGAGATGAAGAAGAAATGAACAAGAGGAGTGGTTGAGGAAGAACGCAGTGCTAGTGGTCGGGAAGTTTTATTGTCGTAGGCGAGAGCGGTCGTTGAGGGCATGGTGAGACAGGAAGGACAAGGAAGTTGCTGCTACGGCCTGAGGTCGAGAGGGTGGAGGGCATTCTCGGCCTCTTGTCGCGGTCAGCAGAGGAACCAGAGGAGGACCATGGGTGGAGCACGGTGGGGGCTCGCAGTGGTGCTGTGGACACGGTGGCGAGGAGATGCATCGAGGAAGAGGAGGTTCCCGATAGCAGGAACGTCAAGGTCATGCTGTGAGGTGGTGGCTTGCGGTGGTGGTCACGGCACAAGCCACACGTTGTCACCGTGTGGCTTGTCGCGGTTGCTGTGAGAAGGAGATTTGAGGAAGAGTGATGTTCGCTGGATGCATTTGCATTAAATTGTTCGTTATAACACGTTTTACAACATTAATTTTAAATAAGAATAAAGGGACGTGAGTCCGAGTGTTGAACATAGGGAGGTGTGAAATCGGATTAAATACTCGCTTTGTGTCACAAAAATTTGTCGTTTGTTTCGCTTGCAAACCAGATAGAATGAGAGAGAGAGAAAGAGAGAGAAGAGAGGTAGTGTTAGAAATCCATGATAAGATATGAGGATAATATTTATAAAAGATCTAGTCTATTAATTATCAAATGTTGTAATTCAGAAAATATAGAGGAATGCTTAAATGAAAGAAATGAACTACACTATCACATAAAATTAAACTAAGAACAAGGAATAAGAAAGCGTCGAGGCAGCCACGGTGGTGGAGGAGCTTCCGTCGGTAGCTCGATGTCTTCACAACCTTGCTTGGGAGCTCTAAGAGTGGTGGAGTTGCTTAGGTAGATGATGAGCAAAAGTGGAGGGGGGTAGGCCCTTTTATAATGGAGGGAGAAGGCCAAAAATCGTCCTCAGGTCAACAATGACAATTGCAGGCGTCATTGAAGACCTGCCACATGCGTCGCCCTTTGCCCCACCCTTGTGCCTTCAATGCTCTAGCTACCTCCGTGCACCCCACTGTGCACGCATGCGCTGGCATGTGCTGTGCCGCACACATGCAACTTGCTGCCCTGCGCTTGTGCTTGTGCACTGCTGCTGCTCCTCGCTCGCGCGCGTGCCTTGGTGTGCTGCCACTGCTCCAATTGCTGCACCACGCCTCAAGGAGCCCAATTGAGGGGGTAGCAAGCTTCAAACTTGTGCACTCTCTTTGAGAGTGGGCATCTCCACCAATGCGCCACAAGGGCCTTTGTGTGGAGTTCTTGAATTTTCGCGATGAGGTGGAGGCGGCTTCTCGGCCGTTGGATCTTGATCCAATAGTCGAGATTTGATGATGAGGATGAAGAGAAGCTAGTGTTGGGTGTTCATGGCCGGCATTGGGTGGCCTAGATGGTGCCACGTGGCATCATTTGGGTTGTTCATCTTCTTTTTGTTGTAGGAGATGCTACGGTGCTCGGATCGCGATGATTCCTACGCTGTTGGATTGCGATCATCACTCCAAATCCATCCATACGGTTGGATATTTCATTCGAGGCTCATAAGGATGTCGCATTGCGTCCTTGCCGTTGATCTTTCTTGAGCTTGTTGTGGGAGCTACGGAGGTTAGATTGAAGTGATTTCGAGTCTATTAGACTCCATTCGTCAATCCAGATCCATCTGTACAGTCTGATTGCTCACCTGAGACCTATTTCAAACTGGACTTGTGCACATGGTCATTAAACATTGATTCTAAGCGATTAAAATATAAAGATCAAGCAATATGCATGCAACACTCCCCAGCCCATTATAATATATCATTATCGTGCAAGTATCCCCAAAATTGACTCTACTTGATAATATTAAACTGAACATTATAGAGTCATCATACCCCCATGCCTACCCCTTGCTGGTCCCTAGCACGGTTTGACCTAAATGCTATTTACAACTAAAATTAGGTATTGATCGCTTAGGTAGAAGTTGCTTGTCAACTGGAGGAAATTTCTACTAAGAACCTAACTCGTTAAGACTCAATAGTGCCTAGGTTGCTTACCAAAATGTCAATCGCCCTGGTCCTCACCTTATTCTATACAGAAGCAAATGCATATTTTTTCTTTTTCATCTTTTTTAATTTTTTTGGATTTTTGGTGTTAAAGATTTCAAGGTAACTTTTTACGGCTACTCAATCCACCCAAGACTTGAAAATGATTTTTAATAGTAAGCATCTTATTGTGATAGTGATACTCAACGACAATTAAAACGAACTTCGGACTTCTACGCCCCTAGGTGACCCAAAAGAGAAAAATGTTGCTTAAAGGTGTATCTATCTGATGGGTAGCTTTTTCCCTACTTTTTATTTTAATGGGGTCAACACAAGGGCGAACCCAGTGTATATCTCCCCGGATTATGCTACTTCTCCACTTCTTCCTTTAAGTGTTTTGGAATTCTTATGCATTTTATCAGTTAGGATCTGGACAGTTGGCCAATGGGTTGTTACCCACGATAACTTATCAGCCATACTCGTGCGGTGAAGTGTGTCTTATTTCTTATTTCTTTTCTCCTTTTTTTTTTAAGTAGGTGGCTTTCATGATCTAAGATTTACTTGAAGGCAGTAGTGAAAGAGAATGGTCCTTTGGTTGGACTCTGGACAATCTACCAATGAGCTGTTATCCACGACAACTTACCAATTATACCACCCTAGAAGGTTCATTAACTACTCAATTTCCGTTAGAACCACCGATGAGTAAGTCAGTGCAAAACGTGTGTAGATGCTTGGACTAAAAATCCCCCTAAATCAAAGGGTGGGCTGATAAGTCCTATACTTATCACCCTACTTTATTGACCATATTAATATACATTAAGGTGGCAAGGACTCGAGATCAAGTCCACATTTTAGTAGACACCCGAACTGATTAAGTTTGAAGACCTGAAGGATCTTAGCGATTAGGTCACTAACGTATCATTTCCTAAAGTCGACAAGCTTCTAATACCTAAGTTTTCTTTTCCTAATTTTTTTTTTTATAAAAAGAAATAAAATTTGTTCAAGCTGACAATTTTATACTCAGATCCTATGAATTACCACCCCCCATGCCTAAGTTGGACAATGTCCTTATTGGAAAAATAAATGTATGCAAGGGAGTAGGGAAAGAAATCACCTGAGTTGTAATCATGAATCTGGTCAGCTTGAAACCTCTAGGTTGCCTCCCAGGAAGCACTGAGTTTTGTGCCTCCAGCTGGGTGTAGTTATAGTTTAACCCTCAATGACGGTCACAACTTCCTTTGGGGGGATCTGGGTAAGAAAGTGTTTGTCATTAACCATTAATAGTGAAGGTTTGCCCAGTCTTGGGATTGACAATTTCAACCGCCCCATTGGGATAAGGTTTGACCACTTGATATGGTCCCGTCCACTTAGATCTCAGTTTCCTGGGGAAGAGTTTAAGTCTTACATCAAATAGCCACACTTACTGATTTGGCTCGAATGTTTTTCTATTAATGTGTTTGTCATGGACGGCTTTCATTTTCTTCTTATGAAGTCTATTGTTCTCGTAAGCGTCCTGACAGATTTCCTCGAGCTCGGAGAGTTGGAGCTTCCTTTGAGTTCCAGCCATCTGGGAATCCATATTGCACTGCTTAACAACCTAGTATGCCTGGTGCTCCAACTCGACTGGAAGGTGGCAAGCTTTGCCAAAGACCAATCAATAAGGCGACATGCCTAACGGGGTCTTAAAGGTGATCCTGTATGCCTAAAGGGCATCGTCCAATCATGTGGACCAATCCTTTCGTTCAGGTCTCACCGTCCTTTGCAGAATATTTTTAATCTACCTATTTGAGACCTCAGTTTGCCCACTCGTTTGTGGATGATACGGGGTGGCAATGTGGTGAGTGACCCCGTATTTCTTAAGTAGGGCACAAAATTGGGCATTAATGAAGTGACTCCCACCATCGCTAATCATGGCTTTTGGTCTCCCAAATCAGGAAAAGATATTTTTCTTAACCAAGTCCATGACAACCTTATGGTCACATTTCGGGTAGGTATGGCTTCGATCCATTTCGAGACGTAGTCCACTAAGACTAGTATATACTCGAAATCGTTGGTGGGAAGGGACCCATAAAATCGATGCCCCAGACATCGAAAATTTTGATGATCAAGATGGGCTGTAGAGGCATCATATCTTTCCTAGTCATAGTCCCTAAGGTTTGCCATCTAGTGCAAGTCTTTGCAAAGTTATGTGCATCCTTGAAAAGTGATGGCCACTAAAAATTGGACTGTAAAACTTTTGCAGCCATCTACTTCCTAGGGAAGTGGCCACCACAGGCTTGGTCATGACAGAAGGATAGCACACTTTGAACTTCCTCTTCAGGAATACACCTCCTAATGATTTGGTCAGCACAAAGTCTAAACAGCATAGGATCATCCCAAAAATAATGCTTGGCCTCAGCCAAGAACTTATCCTACTGCTATCTAGACCAGCAGTGTGGAGTCTACCCTACCACTAAATAGTTGACTAAATCCACATACCAGGGTAGACTTCTTCCATGCACAGAAAGAAGTTGTTCATAAGGGAATGTGTTGATTAAGGGTAATGAGGATCCAATGTGTTCCGGGTGAAGTCTCGATAAGTGGTCGGCTACAACGTTCTTGGACCTGGCTTTGTCGCGTATTTCTAGGTCAAATTCCTGCCATAGCAGGATCCATCTGATTAGCCTGGGTTTAGTGTTCTTTCTGGCTAACAAATGCCGAATAGCCGAGTGGTTAGTGTAAATAATCACGTAGGATCCTAGAAGGTATGATATGAACTTTTCTAATCCAAAAACTACAGCGAGCAGTTCTTTTTCTGTAACAGAATAATTCCGTTGAGCCTCATCCAAAGTTTTGCTCGCATAGTAGATCACCACGAGTTTTTTCTCTCTTCTTTGTCCTAGGATTGCTCTATCAGCAAAATCTGATGCATCGCACATTATCTCAAAGTCTTGGGACCAATCTGGGGGTTGTAAAATAGGTGCAGTTGAGACTGTATCCCTAAGGGTGTTGTAGGCGTTGATGCAATCAGGTGTCATGTCAAAAAGTATGTCGTTGGCTAGAAGGTCAGTCAAAGGCTTGGAAAGTTTGGAAAAATCCTTAACGAACCTTCTGTAGAAGCCAACATGTCCTACGAAAGATCGAATTTGCTTGACCGAGCTAGGGGGTGAAAGTTTGGAAATTAAATCAACCTTAGCTCGATCAACTTCAATGCCCCTATGTGAGATGATGTGACCGAGGACAATCCCTTCATGAACCATAAAATGGCTCTTTTCCCAGCTTAAAATCAGGTTGACCTCGATACATCGCTTCAGGATTTTTTCTAGGTTGCTAAGACAATGGTCGAATGAGTTTCCGAACACAGAGAAATCATCCATAAAGACCTCCAAATATTCACCTACCATCTCTGAAAAGATGGCTAACATGTAACGCTGAAAGGTAGCGGGTGCGTTGCATAACCCGAATGGCATACGGCAGAATGCAAACATGCCATACGGGCAAGTGAATGTGGTCTTCTCTTGGTCCTTTGGTGCAATAGCAACCTAGTTATATCCTGAATATCCATCCAGGAAGCAAAAGTATTTCTGCCCTGCCAGTCGTTCGAGAATCTGGTCAATGAATGGCAGGGGAAAGTGGTCCTTTTTAGTGGCCTCATTAAGCTTCCTATAATCAATGCACACCCACCACGCGGTTGTGGTGCGGGTGGGGATGGATTCGCCCTAGTCATTCGTGACCATGGTGAGCCCGACCTTCTTTGGTACTACTTGAGTAGGGCTCACCAGGGGCTGTCGAAAATCGGGTAGATGATTTCTACATTAAGCCACTTGATTATTTCTTTTTTAACAACCTCTTGCATATTCGGGTTCAATCACCTTTGCATCTGGCGAGAAGGTCGAGCCCTATCTTCTAAATAGATCTTGTGAGTGCAATAAGTAGGGGTAATTCCCCTTAACTCAGAAATTGTCCACCCAATAGCTGCTTGATGTTCAGAAAGGGTAGTAGTCAACCTAAGTTCTTGGTCCCTAGTTAGGTGTGCATTGATAATCACAACGAAAGTCTGATCAGATCCTAGGAAGACATACTTAAGGTTGTTGGGTAAATGTTTCAATTTAGGTGTAGGTGGGACAATGTTTGATGGGTAAGGGAAGGGCAGGAGTTGATTAACATTAATCTCCTCAAATGGAGGTTGCTGATGGTAATCAGCTCTACAGATTTCAACCTCCAAGGACTGGGATGGGTCAGGGTAGTCATCAACTAGTTGAATCAGATGGTCTTCTAAAGAGCTAACCGTGAGGCATTCTTCAACTAGGGTTTCCACAGGATCATATTCCTCGACCAAACCGCAATCAAAAGACTTAGTTGCTTTGAAGATATCCAATTACATCTTATCTTTGAGGGTGATTTCCATGCATCCCGTGTCACAATCAATGTTTGCCTTGGTCGTAGCCAAGAAGGGTTTGCCCAGGATGATGGGTGTGTTTTGTAGTTGATCGGGGACTTCCATGTCAAGGACTAAAAAGTCAACTGGGAAGTAGAAGTCCTTAACCCAAACAATTACATCCTCGACTACCCCTTTCAGGATTTTCATGGATTGATCAGCTAGTTGGATAGTCACAGGTGTGGGCTTTAATTCTCCAAATTTGAATTGGTGATAAAGGGTAGTTGGGATTAAGTTAATTGAAGCACCTAAGTCCAAGAGCGCTCTATCAAACGTCATGTCACCATTATTGCAAGATATCAAAGGCGCTCTAGGGTCAGTTCTTTTCAGAGGTAGGCCGCTTAATATCACTGAACTAGCTTGTTCCGAGAGCACTACCTTCCTAGGTGCTTGGGTTCTCAGCTTACGATTAGGTGTACAAACATCCTTCAAAAATTTAGTGCAAGCTGGGATATGCTTGATTGCATCGAGGAGAGGTATATTAATCTGTACTTATTTAAAAATCTCCAACAACTCCACATTCTTAGCCACATTTCTTTTTTCTTTATTTTCTCCAAGGCTTTAGGGTATGGTATTTGGGTTTGAATTGGTTCAGGCTCCTGATCCTTGGGTTCCTCCCGCTCATCCTTAGAATCAGGCATCTCAGGTAGTGAAGTCATGGGAGGGGTTGGCCATTTGGGGTCCTGGGTTTGAGTGTCGCTTCTCAAAGTAACCGCGTTGGCTGAGGCATTGGAACCATGGTTAGATCCTTGAGAAGAAGAAGAAGCATTAAACCCAGGAGGTGTCTATGGGGCTTGTTGGATCATGTGGGCATGCCCTTGATTTGATTGGAACCCTTGAGGATTGTGGCCGCTGTTCATTACATTCCTCAGGTTCGATTGTGGCTGAGAAGGAAGGGACCCTTGTTGTTTGTTATCTAACAACTGGCTCAACTGTCCCTTCACTAATGCCATCTCCTCCTGATGTTTCTGATCCATATCAACCATCATTTTAATCAGAGTGTGCATTTGGTTCTGTGTAGGGGCTGCCCTATTCTGGTTATAAAGAGGTCTAGTAGGTGGACCTTGCTAATAGGAGGGAGTGTTTTGCCTAAGTTAGTTCTAGAATTGATTCGATTTTTGATTCAACTAGGCAAAGTTTGGGTGGTTGTGCCATCCAGGGTTGTAAGTGTTGGAGAAAGGATCTGGATTTAAAAATCCTTGGATGACCTGGGCATCTTCAAAGGTAGAAGGTGCCGAAGGGGAGGGGAAAGAGTAATCAGAGTTTGAGGCATCAAAGGTCCCTCCCTGGAACATGGTCAATGGTTGTTCCAGGTGTATTTGGTTCATTGATTGAATCAAGTCCACATTATGAGCTCCCTTCACTAGGGAGAAGGTCTGTAACGAGGTTCGGATTTGGTTCAACAGCTCGTCAATCTTTTTATCTACCAATTCAACCCAATCCAACTTCTTGGCTATAATGTCCATGTCAACCATTCCAGAATTAATTTGCACCTCATAAATCCCACCACAGGGTTGATTGGACCGATTAAATTGGATCATGGAGGTATTGTTAAGTGAATTCTCACTCATTGATTCAAAGAGCTCAAACACACTCTCCTTATCCTTATTCAAAAGGTTGCCTCCACATGAAGCATCCACAAAATTCCTAAAGTTGCTGTCTAGACCATGGTAGAAAATCTAGGCCAATTGCCACCTTGGAACCTCATGGTGTGGGCATTTCCTCAATAATTCATTAAATCTCTCCCATGTCTCATGAAATTGCTCTCCATTTTGCAAGGTAAAAGTAGTAATGGCTCTCCTAAGGGCATTAGTCTTTCCTATGGGAAAAAACTTCTTAAGAAAAGCATGCCTTAATTCTGCCCAAGTGGAGATGGGTCTCCCTAAAGTCCTAAGCCAATGAGACGCTTTGTCTCTTAGGGAGAACGGGAATATCTTGGTTAAAACAATAGCTAAACTGATGTTCCTAGGTTTACAGTCCGGGCAATCCGCTTTAAGTCCTCTATGTGTTGAAAAGGGTCTTCATTTGATCTCCCATGGAAATGGCTTTGAATCAAGCTAAGGACATTGGGTTTTAGCTCAAAATCATCTCCCCCTTCGGGGACCCTAAGGTATGGCTCTACTCGGATGGCAGACGGATCGTAAAAGTCATGAAGAGGCCTTAGTTGGTCCTCAAGGGGTGGTGGTGGGTTCAGTAGGGGTTGCCCTTGAGAGTTCTATCCTTGATTCTGCCACTAAGGTTTCTGTAGTCGGTGTATGGCCTGCATGATGGTGTGAATCTATTGTTATTGAAGTTGGTGGTTGGTGGTAATCTGAGCCTGAATCATGGCCATGGCATTGGGTTGAGGTTGATCCTCAGCCTCCTCAACTCGTGGGTCAGCCATGTCCTTAGTCCTACCCTTAGAAAAATCAAGTTTTCTCCTAGTTTCTCTATCTAAAGCAACCAATTTGGGATGAAGTGATCGCCTTTCGTGCACACACCAGAGAAGAACCAGGAGAGATGCGAAGGGAAATAGATGTGAGAAGTGTGTGCACAATTGGGTGCAAGGACCCAATGCCAAAACAAGTGTTCCTTTACAGGAAAGATTAAGATGTGTGATTTTTAGGATTTAAATCTTGCTTTAATGGCTTTTAAAGCTCTCACTTGTTTACACCTTCAAACACGGCATAAATGTATAGGCACATGGTTGGTGAAAATTGATTTTCTTTAAGGCCTTTTGTGTGACTCTATAAAATCAAAACTCCCTAGTGTAGAAGATCCTAGGGTGTGCGGCTTCTATTCAATGAATCCTTTTTAAGATTGTCAAGAAGGGTCTAATCAAAACAAGCAATGTCCCTATCCTGAACAAAATCGAATGAGTTTTTCAAAAAAATCATTTTCAGAATTTTTTGATGACAGTAGATCAGCCAAATTTACATTTTCCCAAGAGGGGGTCAATCTGTCCAGAACCTCTAGATCAGTGCGCAAGTTTAATATCTTGATTAGAACAAGCACCAATCAATTTTAAATGCAAAAGTGTTCTTCAAATGAAGTGTAGAAAATTTAAAGATCTTTCTAGAAATATAAATCTCTTGTAAATCTGAGCTACATGGAGTTTGTAGCAGTAAGAACACTCTACAGATCTCTAAAACTTAGGATAACCTTGCGCACTTCCAATAGCAAATTTCTCACGGCCAAACCACAAGGAGTTTGGCTCTGAAGTTTGAAGGGGAGTTCGCCTATTGGAAGGGGCACCTCTGAAGCTTTTTTAAAAAATTTTTAGAGGTGTAAAGGGTCCTTTAATCATGTCCTCAGCCCAAGTTCAGAAAATGATTTTTTTCAAAGTTAACAGGTTGAAGACTTAGTGGTGGTGTTTTTCTTCAACAAACAAAAGAGAGTTTTTTTTTATAACACCACCATTTCTTGGTCTAAGGATGGAAAGTTACCTTTGGATCGTGAGAAGACAAGATCAAGCCTTCGGGTTGATGGTGGTCTTCTTCTTGCACTTCCTTTTGATCCAACCCGACTCGTTCTCCTCCCATTGCCGATACACAAGGTTCCTGCAACCACAAGAAGAGAGAGAAGAGCAAGTTAGATAACACAAGTATAAATAATGACCAAGAAAATGAAAGCGAATAAGAGATCCGTTGCCTCTCGACAATGATGCCAAAAACTGACATTCGCTGGATGCGTTTGCGTTAAATCATTCGTTGTAGCATGTTTTACGACATCAATTTTAAATAAGAATAAATGGATGTGAGTCTGAGTGTCGAACACAGGGAGGTGTGAAATTGGATCAAATACTTGCTTTGTGTCACAAAAATTCGTCGTTTGTTTCGCTTGCAAACCAGATGGAACGAGAAAGAAAGGGAGAGAGAGAGAAGAGAGATAGTTTTAGAAATCCATGTTAAGATATGAGGATAATATATAAAAGATATAGTCTATTAATTATCAAATGCTGTAATCTAGAAAATATAGAGGAATGCTTAAATGAAAGAAATGAACTACAATATCACATAAAATTAAACTAAGAATAAGGAACAAGAAAGCGTCGAGGCAGCCACGACGGTGGAGGAGCTTCTGTCGGTGGCTTGACGTCTTCACAACCTTGCTTAGGAGCTCTAAGAGTGGTGGAGTTGCTTAGGTAGATGATGAGCAAAATTGGAGGGGGGTAGACCCTTTTATAATGGAGGGAGAAGGCCAAAAATCATCCTCGGGTCAACAGTGACAGCTGTAAGCATCACTGAAGACCCGCTGCATGCGTTGTCCTTGCCCCCGCCCTCGCATCTTCAATGCTCTAGCTACCTTCGTCGCGCGCACGCACCTTGCTACCCCACGCTTGCACTTGTACGTTGCTGCTGCTGCTCGCACACGCGCGTGCCTTGTTGCGCTACCACTGCTCCAATTGTTGCACCGTGCCTCAAGCGCCCAATTGAGGGGGCAGCGGATTTCATCTTCTTTCTGTTGTAGGAGATGCCATGGCTCAGATTGCGATGATTCCCGCACTGCTGGACTACGATCGTCGCTTCGGAGCCATCCATACGGTCAGATTTTTCATTCGAGGCCCGTAAGGATGTCGCATTGCCCCCTGGCCATTGATCTTTCTCGAGCTTGTTGTGGGAGCTACAAAGGTCAAATAGAAGTGATTTCGAGTCCGTTGGACTCCGTTTGTCGATCCAAATCCATTTGTATGGTCCGATCGCTCATCTGAGACCTATTTCAAAATGGACTTGTGCACATGGTCTTTAAACATTGATTCTAAGCAATTAAAATGTAAAGATCAAGCAATATGTATGCAATGCTTCCCAGCCCATTATAATATATCATTATCACACAAGTATCCCCGAAATTGACTCTAATTGATAATATTAACACTGAACATTGTAGAGTCATCAAAGAGAGGGATGCGGTCGGTGGCTCGCAGTGGTGAAGGAGGCACACGGTGGTGGCTGTTGGTCGCCATGGTTGATGGTGGAAGCACAGTCAAAGGAGGAAGAGGACGGTAGTGTTCACCTCCATGCAGAGGAGAAGGATGATAGTCCCCCATCCTCCTTGTGCCTGTTATAAATAGAAAATGAGAGAGAGAGAATCATTAGTATGGTTTCTTGGGAACAAAAAAAGAAAGAGAGAGGTTAACAAGGCAAGAGGAAATCATCGAGATGAATCCTCTCTTATGTTTCTTATTTTAGCATGATTCCCTTATTGAATTTCTGGCTTAATAAAGCTTCTCATAATTTTAATGTTACCTGTAAGATGTTATTTCGAATTATCTCCTGCAATAAGTACACATTATTATATGCAGCATGCATTGCATTAAAGAATTATATAGGAATGCTAAATCATGACTCTATTGCTTTTCCATTGTATTATATGGTTAAGGTCCCTTTTAATCTTAGAATTGCATGTTCCTAGGAACAATTAATGTCTACTAAAGTAGACCTGTCAAATACCCACATGCCTAAGTTTCACTAGTTCTGAACAAAATCATATGGATCAAACTAATTCTTTAGGCTGGATTTTATCATTAGGATTTCTTATCGTGCGTCACCTCTAGAGACTAGATTGAAATACCAACTATAGGCCTAAAGGCACTCAAGTACCAGTTAAGAGACGGACTTGACCAGCCTTAACCTTAGGTCCACTGCGAAGGTTTCTAAGGCTTACAAAAACTGCCCAGAGGTTCATTGACCCCAGTGGTTAAAGCACCCATGCGTATGTGCAAAAAGTCTAGGTTCAGTTTGCTAGTGCATTTTTGATAGGAGAGAGAGATATTTATTTGAGAGTTTTCTCTCTTTCTTTTTAAATTCCCTTAAATCTGACATCAAATTGGCCCTAAATATGATCTGTATCGATTCCTTGTCCCCACTATCAATCCTTGTAAGGTCCCTGGCAATTAATGCTTTGAGATAGCATCGCTCATGGAACCCCTAGAACCGTGGCTTTCAACACTTTGGGATAGTGTTGCCCATGGCATTCTGTAGCTAAATTCAAACCTTGGCAATTGACATTTGGGATAATGCCGCCCATGGCATTTGAACCAGCACAAGATGCTTCTGTGCCCTTGGTAGGATATTTAGATATCTTAGGAGACAAACACCGAGGAGACGGTATGTTATAACGCATCTTCGAGGAGAGTACTTTTCATTTCTCCTCTCCACGTCGAAAGCTTGTCCAATCAACTTGTGTCTTCGAGCCGCTCCTAAGTCAAATCTTTGGGAAAACATTTTCAGAACAGAACACTTTTTAGCATTCTTCATTATGTGTGCTGAACTAGACCGACGTGTGATTTTTGGGTGCCTAAGTTACCAAGCCCCGCAAATCAAAGGGCAGGTAATGGAGTCAAATAATCCCTAAGCCTTAGACTTAATACATTAGCCTCACAACTTCCTCAACCTCTTGAGGAATAGTCCAGATCTTAACAAATACATGAGTGTTTAAGCCCTAAAATAGGCTTAGGAGGCCTAAAGTCGGTATCTCTCACTGAACTTCTCTTTAGTACTTCAAGACTTAATTTATCATTTGATCTAGCCTAGAACTTAGGTACGTTCCACACTCAATTGCTGGAACTAACACAAATTCTCCTTTCATTTTTGTGTTTACTATCTTTTTTTTCTTCCTAAATAATTTTGCACTTCAACTCGCAAAGATTTCATCACTTTCCTTCTCTTGTCCCCCTTTTTCTCTCTCTCTCTCTCTCTCTCTGTTTCACAAAAGTTCTAACTACATGTATGCAAAATATGTATAAATGGTATGTACAACCTTAAGTTATACCTACCATGCCCAGATCTGATAATGTCCTCATTGGAAAGCAAAAGCAAGGAAAGATATTACCTAACGTAGAGAGTGCTTGGAGCTAAGGCTCCTGCAGTCTATAGGTGTCCAATACCTAGCCATCAGAAAGAGTAACATACAGTTTCAAATGTTGGCCATTTACCTTGAAAGTCTCACCAGATGAGGGATTTTGGATCTCAACTGCACTGTGTGGGACACCTGCAGCACACCTATGTGACAGTGTATGACCCACCCCAATGAAACTTAAGTTTCCCAGGGAATAGCTTGAGTTTAGAATTAAACTGCTAGACCTGTTGGTTGGGCTCAAAGGTTTTGTGGAGGATGTGTTTATCGTGAAAGACCTTAGTGTGCTCTTTATAAGCTTGAGCAGTCTTATAAGCCTCATTCCTCAACTCCTCAAGCTTAGTCAGTTCTAATAAGAGTGCTTTGCTTGCGTTCTCGAGATCCATGTTGACATTCTTAATAGCCCAATATGCCCTATGCTCAATCTCAAAAGGAAAATGGCAGGCTTTGCCATATACTATACAAAACAGAGACATACCCAAGGAGGCCTTATAAGTTGTTCTGCAAGCCTATTGTGCATCATCTAGTTTCTTCGATCAATCTTTCCTGTCGGGTCTTACAGTTTTATGCAAAATTCGTTTGATCTCCCTATTAAACACCTCGACCTATCCACTCGTTTGCGGGTGATATGGGGTGGCTGCCTTGTGGTTGACACCAAGACTTTTGAGAAGATGGGTGAAGTATGCATTCTTGAAATGAGGTCTCCCATCACTAACGATTGTCCTCGGGCAGCCAAATCGGGAAATTATTTTGGTCTTAACAAAATTCAGGACCATGGAGTGATCGTTGATCCTAGTCGGAATAGCCACTATCTACTTTGACACATAATCAATTGCCACAATGATATATTCATAGCCATGAGATGACGAGAAGGGGCCCATGAAATCTATGCCCCAGACGTTGAATATCTCAATCGGAAGAATAGGCTGCTAGGGTATCTCATCCCGCTTCCTGACCGTTCCAATCTGTTGACAATAAAGACATGCCTCCACATAATGTATGTGTGTCCTTGAATAGTAAGGGCCACCAGAAACCAGACTGAGGAACCTTATACACAGTCTTCTTCACACTAAAGTGTCCTCTATAGTACAGTGTGTGATAGAAATTTAAAACATTATGTTATTCCTCCTCTGGAACACACCTACGTAAGACTTGGTTACAACCTATTCTAAACAACTCAGGATCCTCCCAGTGATAATGTTTCGTGTCAGTGAGAAATCTATCTCTCTTCTACTTATTCCACGTACTGGGGTTTCACCAGTGATCAAGTAGTTGACGACATCAGCATACCAACGGGTCGTTGGTTGTACCACATCACCATTTCGTCAGGAAAATGTCTCCTGATGGGGTTGAAGCCTCA
Organism: Thalassia testudinum; assembly: GCA_037157565.1. Taxonomy (NCBI): domain Eukaryota; kingdom Viridiplantae; phylum Streptophyta; class Magnoliopsida; order Alismatales; family Hydrocharitaceae; genus Thalassia; species Thalassia testudinum. Next base: position 95,716,535 of record JAZHRO010000039.1, on the reverse strand, counting down.
ATTGGGATCCTGGATAATTGATCGGTGACTACATTTTCGACCTCTTTCTTGTCACGGATATCAAGGTTGAACTCCTATTGTAACAGAATTCATTTAATCAGCTTAAGTTTGGTGTCCTTCTTAGTGAGCAAATGCTTCAAGGCCGAATGATTAGTATACACCATAACCTTAGATCCCAAAGGATAAGACCTAAACTTCTATAGAGAAAATAATATCGCAAGAAGTTATTTTTCTGTTAGAGTGTAGTTTTGTTGTGGATCGGTAAGGGTTTTGCTGGCATAGTACAGTACATGAGACTTTTTATCAACCCTCTAACCAAGGACCGCTCCCACAACAAAATCCGAGACATTGCACATCAACTTAATTGGGAGGATCCAATCAGGTGCTTGCAGGATAGGCACGGTTATTAGTGCCTCCTTCAAGACTTGGAAGGCCTCAACACACTTTCAATAAAAAATAAAGGCAATATCCTTCCCTAGTAAGTCGCAAAGTGGCCTAGAAATCTTGCTAAAGTATTTAATGAAGTGCCTATAAAAGCCAGCATGGCCTAGGAATGATCGGATCTGCTTGACATTGCTAAGCTGTGGAAGCTTGGAAATGGACTCAACCTTGGCTTTATCCACTTCTAAACCTCGCTCAGACACTACATGCCCAAGAATAATGCCCTGCTGAACCATAAAATGACTTTTCTCCTAGCTGAGCACCAATCTTGTCTCTTTGCAGTAGGTGAGAACTTTTTCTAAATGCGAGAGATGGTGGTTAAATGACGAGTCGTATATGGAAAAGTCATCCATGAAAACCTCTACGAACTCATCAATTACGTCCGAAAAAATGGACATCATAAACCTCTAAAATGTTCCCAGAGCATTACTGATTAGTGTATTTTCGCGAGGAAAAAGTTAGGGTTTTGGAGAACTCGTCGTCGTAGTCGTAAAAATCGCTACTAAGTAAAAATTGTACTGAAACTCTAAGGGAGTCCTGGGTCGAACACAGGGAGGTAAATGTTTGGCTTGAAATCCGTGCTTAGATTTTATTTATTTTTTGTTGTTTTTGTCTTGTATGATTTTTTTTGGTATTTTTATAAACAAGAGATTAGATTGATAAAACTTTTTCTAACTAATCTACTTGCAAAATAAGAGGGAGAGAGAGAAACAATCACATATATTTTCAATATAGAGTTTTCTACAGATAGAAAAGTGAAAAACTACACTAGAAAGCTAATAAAAGATAGAGAGATGTGAGAAGAATCCCCCTCGACGGTCGCTTGGAGGATGACTTGCTCTGACGATGCCTTACACGAAGGTGGTGAGAGGCTGGAGGAAGGAGAATGACGTCAGAGGAAGGGGGATGGGGTGGAATGGTATCACGGTGAGGATCTTCTTCCCAAAGGTGGTGAGAGGACGGCCATGGGATGCTCCGTGAATGGGGGTGAGAGGTGGGAAAAATATTTAATTTCTACTCCAAAGGAGCATCCCAGGCTTGGGATAAGCACTCTCTAGAGCCTTGGAGGTGGTGAGGGAGAGAAAGGAAGAGTTGAAAAAGAATGGGAGGGATATGGGTCCTTTTATAGTGGAGGAGAAGAGGCACTTCGAGAATGGGCAATTAGTGACGTCCATAAACGTTGCTGAAGACCCTTTGCAGATGTTGCTAAAGGCTTTAGCTCATGCACCCGCACATGCTCGCACAGCTATCACACGTGCTCGATGGTTCACCGTTCGATCGAAGATCGATGGCTGGGATTGCACGAGGATCGCGCACTTAGTTAACGTGTCAGATAGGGCATCGAATCGCGCTTGCAATCATGTGTGCACGCGCAGGCAAATCTGCACTCATCCATTGCGTCGCGTGGCTGCATCTCGACTGCTCGATCACAATCAAGCGGTCGAATTTGGGTGCTCCTCGCCGCTATGCTGGATTGGAGGCATTGGATGGTTCGAACCTGTGCCATGGATTTGGGAGAGAGTTGCGCGATCGCTGTGCTACACTCACAAGAGTGTCAAGAACTTTGAATTTCTCTCCCGTGCATAGAGCACACCTATGGTCATTGGATCAAGATCCAACGACCCATATTTGATGACCGACTGGAGAAGGGGAGTAGCGGTGATCCTTGGGCAGCTGTGGGTGATTGCACAGCAATCATATGACCTAATCTACCTGAATTAAGTTAGATTCTAGCATAACCTAGGAGAAACTCACGCATAAGCATCATAATTTGCATAGTAGTTAGTTTGGTAGCTTTATAGATATTACTGCCATTTTATGCTCTAAAAGAGAGATGATTTTGATTGCAGAAAATTTGGGGCTGCGGATGACAAATCCAATTGTACGTATCTTCTTAGAATGACGACGGGAGCCTAACGCTTCCGAGATCGCCTTGATCAGACTCCCGTAGCATTTTACGGAGTCCATAGAAGAGTAAGGACCAAGAGGCAAAGAGGTGGAAATCCTAACCTCAGATGCCAAATCTGACCTCATGGATGGATCTGGATCAACGATCGTAGTCCAACGGCGAAAAATCATCTTGATCAGAGACCTATAGCATGATCTACAAAAAAGAGAAGATGGACGGCCATGATGGCGTCATGTGGCACCATCACTGCCACCCAAGAGCGTCGCCCCAATCTCTAAAGGGTTCCGTCTATGCATTGTGGGCCGTTGGATCATCGTCCAACAACAACGATGTGCCCACGTCGCCACTCCAGCCACACCTCATCAATGAAGATCAAGCTCAGTCGTTGGATCTCCATCCAATGGCTGATGATGGTTGAACACGAAATGGCAAGCGGGATAATCCGCACGTGTAGCAAGCAGTGACAACTCCCACGTAAGAGCGAATGATGCGCGTTCAAACTACGTGGCACATGAAATTAGAAGGCGGTGGAGCACGAATGAAATCGCACCATTGGATCTCCAATTGACGATGTGGGTGTGGAGGTGTAGCACGCTTATGAGCATTTGATGACCACGCACATGATCACGCACAACCAAATGGGTGCGCACTCGCGGTAGGAATTCAAAGGAGGTGGGCACAGGCGATCGGACGGCTGAGGATTGAGTGTGGAGTGCTTGCGTGATTTCAGCATCTCCGGTTGAAGCGCGAAGGCGGTGCGAGTGAGCGTGAATCAAAGCCGTGCGATTGTGGATCAAGGGTGCTGAGTGCACCACATGTCAGCTAGAGGAGAGATCTGCGAGTATAAGGCGTTTGGGAAGGTTTTTTGAAGTGCGATTTGGTTCGTTGATCTCCCGATCGATGGATTTGATCAACCCATGGTTGTTGCACGATTTTGGGGGCTTAAATGCCTACTTTGCCCCTTACTAAGGCTATAAAAAGAGCCCTAGGGCCCCCAATTGAGAGGAAACTCCCACCAGACAGATCTCCAGCCTCTTTCTACAACTTCTCTCTGGTCTTCTTCCCGATGCCCTGGATCTGAAGTGTTGTCGCACTTTTCACAAGCATCCCACAAACAGCTCCATCATCTCCACCACATTCTCTTCTCCTTTTCCTCCTCCATAGTTTATTCTTCTATTTCATGTTATTCAATTACATTAGATTTATGAGACATCCTCTTGATCAATAAAATGTTTATTCGATCTCATGAATGCTTGTCTATATATACATATATAAATATATAAATATTTGCTTAGAACGACTTTCTAAAAGGCTTTCGCATAAAAATCATGTTTTGCCTCCCTGCGAACGACTCGGTACTTACCGAAAAATCTATAAATATTATTTGTTTCGACGTGATTCGCAACTACAACAAGACACATCTTTTAATGAGTTTCGTGGTTGAACAGTGAGCGGTCCAGATGATGCCACGTGGCATCATCTGAGTCGTCCATCTACTATGCATTGTAGATGATGCCATGGATGTCGGATTGGATTGATGTATATGTCATTGGGCTGAGAACGTTGATTCGGATCCATCTGTGCAGTCAGATTTGGCATTTGAGGTTCAGATTGGCACCACCTTGCCCCTTGGCCTTTGATCTTGCATATGTGTTACAGGCCTCTGATCAAGATGATTACAGAGGCGTTAAACTCTGATTGTTGTCATAATCAGATCCGTATGGTCGAATTGTCAAATCCGAGGCCTTGAAATAAATCTTCTTCTCTCCTGCCCATAAAAGGATGCAATTAACCTAAAATTTATACACACTATTCTAAGTGCAGAATGATGCATGTTATGCAATTTTTATAGTATGGAATGCATCTCTAACCTTAGAAAATACATAAATAGGCATTTTATCCTAAATAAATGTGTCTATACATCAATTGCAAAGTCCAAATGGCTTCCAGCGGAAGGCAAATGTGCCATAAGGACTCGTGAAAGTAGTGCGCATGTGGTCTTCTAAAAAGATGATAATCTGATTGTACCCAGAATATCCATCAAGAAATGGAAGTATTTATTTCCTGCTAACCTCTCCAGTATCTGATCAATAAATGGTAGAAGGAAGTGATTTTTTTGGGTAGTGGTGTTAAGGCAACTGTAGTCTATGCATACCCTCCATCCTGTTGTGGATCGGATGGTGACTTTCTCCCTTTTTCATTGGTCTCCACCCTAAATCCTGCTTTTTTGGACACCACATGAATAGGACTAACCCATTTACTATCAGAAATGAGGTAGATTATCCCCGCATCCAACTATTTTAAGATTTCCTTCTTCACCACTTCCTGCATGTTGGAGTTTAACCGTCTCTGTATATCTCTGAAGGGTTTCACAGATTCATGCATGTAAATGTGATGCATGCAAGCAATGGCCTCCTTGTGCCATTTTAGGCATTTAATCAATTCTCCCTCCTGTGTCTTAGATAGACTAGTTGAAATGATGATAGGGAGTGTATTATGAGGCCCAAGGAAAGCATACTTGAGGTTTTTTGGGAGTGGTTTAAGTTCCAAGTTGGGAGCTTTTTGAATCAAGGGAATGATGTTCGATGTCCCCGCCTTCGGTAGTGGATCTACCTTGATTGTACATGACGGGGAGAGGGTCTCATCTTTGACATTCAATAGCTCTTCTAATTTTGGCATTTTTGCCTCTTCTTCTTCAAGATTCAGGGTATGGTCCTTAGAAATGACCATTTGGAGGGGGTCATCACACAAAAGAGTTGGTGTCGTCTCCTCTACAATTTCATTGATCACCTAAATTTAGGAATAATCTTCCAATCTAGGTTGTTTATAGGCATTTAACACATTTAGCCGATTTTTTCGATTTTCGAAGCCCATCTTGAGCTCCTGTTGAACGCGCGAATCGCTACGCTAACGTGTTTGGTTTTAGAAAACCTGTCGTTGTAGCTTGAAAGCGAAGAATTCGTGTAACGACCCGATTCCCGAGTCCCTACGAGACACGAGAACCAGACCGACTCGACTAATCCCAAGACCTAGTCGTCCAACAAGGAAGTAACCAAAAGAGCAGTAAAATAAACCACATTCAACATGAATATAACTAGCAGTAACAAAATACAGTAGTAAGAAAAAGAACTACTACAGCATGTACCACCACAACAGTAGAACAACATTTATAACATAATATGAACTACAAGTAAAGAAAAGTACAGAGAGTAACAAGAACTACTCACTACAGTGGAACAAAAAGGGCACAAAAGAACAGTGGTAACTCTACTGGACCCTACTCGGCCCAGCGTCCTCTACAGCTGCTGACCCTGGCGGCTCAACACCTGGTCTTGAAAAGTAACGAGTGTAACACGTCAGCGAAACACTGAGTAGAGTGGCAGCTAAAACTAAAGAAGCAGTAAAGTGTACAGTAGCTGTTTTATTTTCTTCCTTCCTTTATTTACGTCTTTCTATTGTTTCACAATTTATTTATTTCTCAGATCCTTCACTTGATCTCGGATGTTCCTCGTGGGAACGATCTTGATTGCAGTCTTTTCCGAAAAGTAGAAGTAACACGTGGTGCTCTCCTGGCCGGGAAAGTACCCCGTGGTGATCCTACTCCCAGTCAACCACCCCCAAGGTCACTGACAGATGTAACGGTGACTACGGCACGCGCGATAAATGCACGGGTAGCTACCCCGCACTGGCACGCGGTCAGTCGTTTCCGTTAACGGGTGCACCCCAAAGCACAGCACGGAACCAGTAGAGGGCAGAGCCCTCTCAGTAACAAGGGTCCAACCCCTCCACAGTAACCAAACAGGGGCCTTGCCCCTCCACAGTCCGCGCACCCTCGCCTGACTACCCTGGTTTGCCCATTGGGCCTAACAAGTCGGTGTAAGTGAGATAACAGAACCCCGAGGCCCGTGGGGTAGCTAGTACTCTCTCTACACTAGTAGCTCTCCTCGGTACTGTGTACACGAGGGCCAAAAAGTCAGTACAAAGTGGCCAGACCTAACCCTGGGTCCCTGGGGCGGCTGGCTCCGCTCTGCACTAAACAGGTAACTGGTGCTTCCCCTGGTACTACGTACCCAAGAAACAACACACTTCCACGTCTTTCTTTCTCAGTTCCATTCCATCCTCTTTCCAGGAGTTCTACTCCGAATTCGCCGTAGGGTTCCAGCTCTTTTAACTCAGCACATTCGGGTTTCACCCTTTCAGTTTCACGTTCATACCACCCATATTCTCAATCATGTTCATTTATTCATAACAGGCAGCTGTTAAATCAATTTACAAGCAGCTATTATTTCCTTTCCACATTTTCTAAGACTGCAATATCTATATTCATATCACTAGTTTCCAGTCCTAGGATTCATGCCGTACCCTAGGATCTATCATTCAATCTAGTTTTCCAGCCCTAGGATTCATGCAATAACCTAGGATCTATCATTCAATCTGGTTTCTCATTCCTAGGATTCAGGCAATGCCCTAGGTCCTATTAATTGTTCCATAATTGTAACAAATTATGTTAATAATTTTTAAAGCCACTCTACCAGCTACAATGGGAGTACTGGGGGCGTGGTCGGAAATCCTGCGCGCCTCCGCAACCCCCGGGACGACAATGGAACGGGGTCCTAACACAAGGATCAAACACAAGGAGTTTCTCAGAATAGTATATAATTATTGTAAACAGGTAGAGGATCTTATTCCGAAAAGAACGCAACTCGAAACGTAGAAAACGAACTCCAAACGGGCCCTAAACGGGTCGAAAACGACGAAACAGTCAAAAACCAAACGTCTGGAACCTGTTCCAGACCTCTTAAAAAGTGGGTCAGATGGTACTTTCTCTCTGTGTAGTCCCTCAGACGTCCAGAAGCCTGCGGGGGTATCTAGCTTAGTTCCCAGATGTCCGATGGTCACCCCAGACGTCTGGATGTCCTTCCTGTCGTCTGGCACTGCGGCCAGACGTCCGATTCTCGTTGGATGGCAGGTCTCAGAACCTGCACGTATCCACTCCTCGCTCTCAGTACGACAGGTCGCAGAAAAGGAAGAAGAACGGAAATAACTTACTTGCTAGATGTCTGGACAGTCCTCCAGATGTCTTCACCGTCGTCTGGTTGGAAGCCCAGACGTCTGATTCTGGAAAAACTTGCAGAATCAGAGCTCGACTCGCTCTCCACCCGCGATGCACGGCCGCTCCGCGCCTCGTCCTCCTGTTGCTCAAGCTGCAGCAGCCCTCCCGCATCACTCCACGTCCGTTGCTCCCCCGCAAGCTCGAGCCCTCTTGGCCGAGCATCTCCTCCCCCGCGCAACACCTCCTCCCGCAACTCGCCATGGCTGCCGCTGCCGCCACTCGCTCTCGCACTGGCTGGAAGAAGAAGAAGAAGGGAGCGGAGGAGATGAGAGTGAGGGAGAGGGCGAGGGCCTTTTTAAGGCTGCGCGGGGAGAGAGAGTGAGAGGGCGCAGCCTGCGCCTGCAGGAGGAGAGAGGGAAAAAGAGGGAAGGTGCGGCAGTTGCAGGTCTGCTCGCGCCTGCGCGTAGACGCAGCCCCGCACGCCACCAAAAATAAATCCCAGATGTCTGGTAAGACGTCTGGGCCACCTCCCAGACGTCTTGAAAAAAACGTCTTGAAATGCGTTCATAACAATATAACAAACTCAAAGGAAGTTTCGTCCCCGAAACTTACGCTAACTAGGGTGCGAGAAAAACGTCATATAAAAACAAAAGAAACTTAAAGAGGACCGAAGCCGATCCGATAGACGTACCCACGAAGAGCTCTGGGTACCGCTCCCGCATTGCCGCCTCAGGCTCCCAAGTAGCCTCCTCGTACCGTTGGCTCCTCCACAAAACGTTCACCAGGGGTACTTGCTTTCGTCTCAAACTGCGAATGGCTCGGTCAAGAATCTGCACTGGCCGCTCGGGGTAGGTCAGGTCGTCGCCCACCTCGACGCTCTCATGACTCAGTACGTGACTGGGATCGGCTACGTACTTCCTGACGTTGGACACGTGGAACACGTCTTGTACACCAGAAAGCTGAGGAGGGAGGGCAAGTCTGTAAGCAACGGGTCTAACCCGCTCCAGGACCTCAAAGGGCCCCAAAAATCGCGGCGCGAGCTTCCCTTTCACCCCAAACCGCTGTAGGCCCTTCATGGGCGAAACACGAAGGAAGACGTGGTCCCCAACCTCAAACTGCACCTCTCTGCATTTTCGATCTGCGTAACTCTTCTGTCTTCTCCTGACAGTGCGGAGTCGCCTGTGGATCTGCTTGACTACCTCCTGACTTTGTCGGATCAACCTGGGGCCAACCTCCCACTTGGTCCCCACCTCAACCCAACTCAAGGGTGCCGTACACCTCCGTCCGTACAGAGCCTCGTAGGGAGCCATGCCGATGCTCGAGTGATAGCTGTTGTTGTATGCAAACTCCGCCAGGGGCAGGTGCTCTTCCCAAGAGCCCCTCTAGTCCAGTACACAGGCACGCAAAAGGTCCTCAAGTGTCTGTATCATGCGCTCAGACTGCCCGTCCGTCTGGGGGTGGTAAGCTGTACTAAACCTCAACCGTGTCCCCAGGGCCTGCTGAAACTCAGCCCAAAATTGGAACGTAAAGTGGGTATCCCGGTCGGATATGATTTCCCGTGGAACTCCGTGTAGTCGTACCACATCGCGGATATACCTCTCTGCCAACTGTGCTGGTCCCAAAGTGACTCGGATCGGCAAGAATCGTGCCGTCTTCGTCAGTCTATCCACAATTACCTAGACTGCGTCGTGTCCTCACTGGGTAACAGGTAAGCCCACAACCAAGTCCATGGTGATGCTCTCCCACTTCCACTCTGGCACTGGAAGCGGCTGTAGCAGCCCTGCAGGCCTCTAATGCTCAGCTTTCACCTGCTGACACACTAAGCACTGCTGCACGAATTCACCCACATCCCGCTTCATCCCCCTCCACCAAAACTCGCGTCTCAAGTCGTGATACATCTTCGTGTTTCCGGGATGTATGGTGAATCTGGAACCGTGTGCCTCAGTTAGGAGCTCTCTCAACAGCTCCTCGTCCCTGGGAACGCACAACCGTCCCCTCAGGCGCAGCACCTGGTCTGTGAAAGAGAAGTCCCTCGGGTCTCCTGACAGTACTCTGTCGCGTAAGGATTGTAAGTACGGATCGGCCATCTGTCCTGTGATGATGTGGTCTTTCAGCTCTGGCCTAGTCTGTCGTGTCACAGTCACTGCCCCACAGTGACCCCGTAACTCTAGGGGTCGCCAACTGCCCACCTCCTCCAAAAGGCTCCAACTCTGTAACTGTAAACTGGCCAAATGTGCAGGCGCCTTCCGGCTCAAGGCGTCAGCCACCACATTGGCCTTTCCCGGGTGGTAGGAAATGCTGCAGTCGTAGTCCTTCAGGAGCTCCAACCAACGTCTCTGTCTCATGTTGAGCTCCTTCTGATCAAAAAGGTATCTGAGGCTCTTGTGATCTGTGAAAATCTCGAAGGTCTCACCGTACAAGTAGTGCCTCCAGGTCTTCAGCGCGAAGACGACAGCTGCCAACTCCAGGTCGTGGGTAGGGTAGGTATGCTCATGGGGCTTTAGTTGCCGCGAAGCGTAAGCGACAACGTGACCCCTCTGCATGAGCACACCTCCTAACCCCTGCAAGGAGGCGTCCGTGTACACAACAAACCCGCCACTACTGTCAGGGATGGTGAGCACGGGAGCCGAGGTCAACCTCTCCTTCAGCTCCTGAAAACATGCCTCACAGGCGTCTGTCCAAGTGAAAGGCACGTCCTTCCGGGTCAACTGTGTCATGGGATGCGCAATCTGTGAAAAACCTCTGATGAATCATCTGTAGTAGCCTGCCAGTCCCAGGAAACTGCAAATCTCAGTGACTGAACGCGGTCTCTCCCACCTGAGCACTGCCTCGACCTTGGCTGGGTCCACCGCCAAGCCGTCTCCAGAGATCACATGACCTAAGAATGTCACCTCCCTCAACCAGAACTCGCACTTGCTGTATTTGGCGTACAACCTACGTCGTCTCAGTGTGTTCAGAACCATCCGCAAGTGCTGTCCGTGCTGCGTCCGATCTCGAGAATAGATGAGTACATCATCAATGAATACTACCACGAACTGGTCCAAGTACGGTCTAAACACCCGATTCATCAGGTCCATGAAAACAGCGGGGGCATTGGTCAGCCCAAACGGCATGACCAAAAACTCGTAGTATCCGTACCGGGTGCGGAAAGCTGTCTTGGAGACGTCGGTCTCCCTGTCCCTCAACTGGTGGTATCCCGATCTCAAGTCGATCTTGGAGAACACCGTGGCACCCCGCAACTGATCAAACAAGTCGTCGATCCTCGGCAGCGGATATCTGTTCTTGATGGTGACCCTATTCAGCTGTTGGTAGTCCACACAAAGGTGTAGGGTACCATCCTTCTTCTTCACAAACAGTACCGGGGCTCCCCAGGGAGATGCACTGGGCCTCACGAAACCCTTCTCCAAAAGGTCCTGCAACTGAGACTTGAGCTCTCGTAGCTCAAGCGGTGCCATCCTGTATGGCGCAGTGGAGATGGGGCTGGTCCCTGGTACTAGTGAGATCTCAAACTCGATCTCACGCTCGGGCGGCAGTCCTGGTAACTCGTCTGGGAACATGTCAGGGTACTCTCTGACCACCGGGATGCTCTAGAAGTCCGCCACAGGGCTGGGCTCTGCCACCACACAAGCTAGGAAGCCCTCACACCCCTGGCTCAAAAGTCTCGCCGCCCGAAGTGCCGAAATGCACCTGAAGCCTCCGTCCACTGGCTGTCCGTGAAACTCGAAAGAAGGCAACTCCGGTATGGAGAAGATGATCTTCCTCTCAAAACAATCCACCAAGGTGTGGTAAGCGAACAGCCAGTCCATTCCCAGAATCACGCCAAAGTCCTCCATCTGTATCATAATCAGGTCAGCTGGCAGGCTATGCCCCCCGACGCTGACCTCGCAATCCGTATACACCTCCTCAGCTACAAACAGCTGACCACTTGGACCTCTGATTACGAACGGGTTCTCTAACAACATATAGTCCTGGCCCAAACTAACTGCGAAACTGGCTGCGACAAACGAGTGCGTAGTGCCGGAATCCAAAAGTGTGTAAACGAGTCTGCCGGAAACTGAAACCATACCTGCCACCACCGATCCCGAAGCTCTGGCATCCCTGTGTGTCAGGGCGTTGATACACCCCTCAGCTCTAGGTGCGGACGAAGCAGCCACACTCTGTGTCGGACGGGCAGGTGCTGGCCGGTACCCTCCTCGTGATTGCTGTCCTCCTCCTCGCGTCTGGGAACCGCGGACTCCTACGCGCCCTCCAGTGCTCCGCACGGGAAGTATTTGCTGACCTCCTGCCCTAGACGGGCAGTCCCTCCTGATGTGGCCCAGCTGGCCACACTGGTAACAGAGGGGGACCCGACTCCCGCCCTCAGTGGGTCCCTGCTGTCGGCTGGGCGGGGGTCTGGTGCTGGCGACTGGCCTCTGTCGAGGGACCCCAAAGGCCACAGATGGCCCTGCAAAACGTAACGGCTCTCCTGCGGACGTCACGTGTCTCCTCTCTCGCCGGCCCTGTGAAAAGTCTAGCTGAAAGGGCCTCTTCCGCCCGCCGTCTGTGTTTCGCGCAGACGGGTTAGTCTCCTCATAAGTCATGGCTGCCTCCACCACCCTCGAAAACGTAGGCAACTTCAGGGGTTTGACATACCCCCAAATCGCAGGCCGGAGCCCCTCGATGAACCTCCAAAGGCGCTCCTCCTCAGTGGCTACCGCTGTCACTGAAAAGCGGGATAGCTCTAGGAAACATGTGCAGTACGCGCTCACGGTCATCGTCCCTTGGCGGAGAGTGTGGAACTCCCGCCTCTTCTGGTCCTACCACATCTGGGGAAAGTACTGCTCGCAGAAGAGGGTGACGAACCGATCGTAGGTCGGCTCGTCCCTCTCCTGTCCCCTGACCGCTCTCCACCACCTATGTGCCGTACTCTCCAGCTGGTACGTGGCAAAGGCACGCCCACCGGGGGGCGAAGGGTTTCGAAAATCTTTTCCAGCTGCTCGAGCCAGTCCTCAGCCTCGGTCGGGTCCTCATCCCCCTTGAAGGAGGGGGACTTCAGCTTCCGGAACTGCCCGAAGAGTTCGGAGTGGCACTGCAGTGGAGATGCTGGTGCACCTCCAGGCAAAGGTGCCTTGTGCACAGAAGTGTCGGAGGAAGGTGGGGGCGACGGCGGCCCATCCCCTCCCTCGTGTCCAGCGCCGCGTCCGTCGTGTGGTCCCACAGGGGACTCCCCCTCTGTAGCCCCAGGTGGAGGTGCTCGGGGCGGTGGGTGGAGCTCCTCTCGCACAATGTCCCGTATCAGCTGGGCGAGGTCCTGGGCCTGGATGCCTGGGAGTAGGGGCTGGCCCACTGAGGCGTCGGCAACGGCACGCCCACCTCGCAGACCTCGTCCTCGGCCACGCCCATGGCCAGCCTCACCAGTCCCACGACGAGGCATCTCCTGCAAGGAGACACGAAATAAAATGGAAACACGTCAATACGGAACGATATCTAACGAAAGACGTCTAAGAACTCATGTCAAAAGATATGTTGTGGTGGCTACTCTAGTTATAAACATGTGAATTATTTACTTTCCAGTCAATTGATTTACTTCTCGGGACGACCTTGCTCTGATACCATCTTGTAAGGACCCAATTCCCGAGTCCCTACGAGACACGAGAACCGGACCGACTCGACTAATCCCAAGACCTAGTCGTCCAACGAGGAAGTAACCAAAAAAGCAGTAAAATAAACCACATTCAACATGAATATAACTAGCAGTAACAAAATACAGCAATAAGAAAAAGAACTACTACAGCATGTACCACCACAACAGTAGAACAACATTTATAATGTAACATGAACTACAAGTAAAGAAAAGTACAGAGAGTAACAAGAACTTCTCACTACAGTGGAACAAAAAGAGCACAAAAGAATAGTGGTAACTCTACTGGACCCTACTCGGCCCAGCATCCTCTGCAGCCGCTGACCCTGGCAGCTCAACACCTGGTCCTGAAAAGTAACGAGTGTAACACGTCAGCGAAACGCTGAGTAGAGTGGCAGCTAAAACTAAAAAAGCAGTAAAGTGTACAGTAGCTGTTTTATTTTCTTCCTTCCTTTATTTACGTCTTTCTATTGTTTCACAATTTATTTATTTCTCAGATCCTTCACTTGATCTCGGATGTTCCTCGTGGGAACGATCTTGATTGCAGTCTTTTCCGAAAAGTAGAAGTAACACGTGGTGCTCTCCTGGCCGGGAAAGTCCCCCGTGGTGATCCTACTCCCAGTCAACCACCCCCAAGGTCACTGACAGACGTAACGGTGACTACGGCACGCGCGATAAATGCACGGGTAGCTACCTCGCACTGGCACGTGGTCAGTCATTTCCGTTAACGGGTGCGCCCCAAAGCACAGCACTGAACCAGTATAGGGCAGAGCCCTCTCAGTAACAAGGGTCCAACCCCTCCACAGTAACCAAACAGGGGCCTTGCCCCTCCACAGTCCGCGCACCCTCGCCTGACTACCCTGGTTTCCCCAGTGGGCCTAACAAGTCAGTGTAGGTGAGCTAGCAGAACCCCAGGGCCCGTGGGGTAGCTAGTACTCGCTCTACACTAGTAGCTCTCCTCGGTACTGTGTACACGAGGGCCAAAAAGTCGGTACAAAGTGGCCAGACCTAACCCTGGGTCCCTGGGGCGGCTGGCTCCGCTCTGCACTAAACAGGTAACAGGTGCTTCCCCTGGTACTACGTACCCAAGGGACAACACACTTCCACATCTTTCTTTCTCAGTTCCATTCCATCCTCTTTCCAGGAGTTCTACTGCTAATTCCCCGTAGGGTTCCAGCTCTTTTAACTCAGCACATTCAGGTTTCACCCTTTCAGTTTCACGTTCATACCACCCATATTCTCAATCATGTTCATTTATTCATAACAGGCAGCTGTTAAATCAATTTACAAGCAGCTATTATTTCCTTTCCACATTTTCTAAGACTGCAATATCTATATTCATATCACTAGTTTCCAGTCCTAGGATTCATGCCGTACCCTAGGATCTATCATTCAATCTAGTTTTCCAGCCCTAGGATTCATGCAATAACCTAGGATCTATCATTCAATCTGGTTTCTCATTCCTAGGATTCAGGAAATGCCCTAGGTTCTATTAATTGTTCCATAATTGTAACAAATTATGTTAATAATTTTTAAAGCCACTCTACCAGCTACAACGGGAGTACTGGGGGCGTGGTCGGAAATCCTGCGCGCCTCCGCAACCCCCGGGGCGATAATGGAACGGGGTCCTAACACAAGGATCAAACACAAAGAGTTTCTCAGAATAGTATATAATTACTGTAAACAGGTAGAGGATCTTATTCCAAAAAGAACGCAACTCGAAATGCGGAAAACAGACTCCGAACGGGCCCTAAACGGGTCGAAAACGATGAAACAGTTCAAAATCAGACCTCTGGAACCTCTTCCAGATGTCTTAAAAAGTGGGTCAGATGGTACCTTCGCTCTGTGTAGTCCCTCAGACGTCCAGAAGCCTGCGGGGGCATCTGTCTTAGTTCCCAGACATCCGATGGTCACCCCGGACGTCTGGAAGTCCTTCTCATCGTCTGGCACTGCGGCCAGACGTCCGATTCTCGTTGGATGGCCGGTCTCAGAACCTGCACGTATCCACTCCTCGCTCTCAGTACGACAGGTCGCAGAAAAGGAAGAAGGACGGAAATAACTTACTTGTTAGACGTCTGGACAGTCCTCCAGACGTCTTCACCGTCGTCTGGTTGGAAGCCCAGACGTCTGATTCTGGAAAAACTTGCAGAATCAGAGCTCGACTCGCTCTCCGCCCGCGACGAACGGCCGCTCCGCGCCTCGTCCGCCTGCTGCTCGAGCTGCAGCAGCCCTCCCGTGTCACTCCACGCCCGTTGCTCCCCCGCCGGCTGGCTCTAGCTGCCCCGGCAAGCTCGAGCCCTCATGGCCGAGCATCTCCTCCCCCGCGCAACACCTCCTCCCGCAACTCGCCGCGGCTGCCGCTGCCACCGCTCGTTCGCGCACTGGCTGGAAGAAGAAGAAGGGAGTGGAGGAGATGAGAGTGAGGGAGAGGGCGAGGGCCTTTTTAAGGCCGCGCGGGGAGAGAGAGAGAGGGCGCAGCCTGCGCCTGTAGGAGGAGAGAGGGAAAAAGAGGGAAGGTGCGGCGGTTGCAGGTCTGCGCCCGCCTGCGCGCAGACGCAGCCCCGCACACCACCGGAAATAAACCCCAGATGTCTGGAAGGGGTTCCAGACGTCTGGTAAGACGTCTGGGCCACCTCCCAGACGTCTTAAAAAAAATGTCTTGAAATGCGTTCGTAACAATTTGTGTTCAACAAATAAAATTTATATCGAAAAGAATTCCGGATCGAACACAGGGAGGCTACGTTGATCTATATTCGCAATTATATTTTTTTAGGATTTTTGATAAGCAAGGCGATATAATTACAATGGAGCTATCAGACTAAAAGAAAGAGAGAGAGAGAGAGAAAGAGAACATGCATTCAATATTTCAACTGTTTATACAATCAAACTAAATAAAAGTTACACTAGAAAGCGGGAAATCAATTACACTATAAAGCAGGAAAATTCTACACTAGAAAAGCTGTAAATAAGAATGGGAGAGAGAAGTTATCCTCCTCGATGATTGCTTGGAGGACGAGCCGGACAGGATGACGCCTGGACGAAGGAGAACGAAGCAGGACGAAGGAGGACGAAGTAGAAGAATGGGAACGGAGCAGCACGCCATCGTCGTTGCAGGATCCACTTCTGAAGGGGGACGAAAATTTAGACTTTATCTCGCGAGGAGCATCCCGGGCGTGGGACAAGCTTCTCTTGAGCTTTGGAGGGGTAGAGAAGAGAAGGAAGGGATGAGAATTTCGTATGGAGGGGGTCTCCTTTTATAGTTGCAAGGAGTGGGGGCAAAATGGACATTACAACTTCAAAATAATAAATGAGGGGTCTTTAGTGACGGATAAATCCATCACTAAAGCCCCCAACGTGGGCGTAGCTTTCGCTCCCACGCGTACCGCCTCGCTGCCCGCGCGCTCAACGCCATCGCACGTTCATTGATTCTCTGCCGTCCGATCGCGAGATCGGATGGCTTAAGATGCATCTCCGCCCGCTACGCTACGCGCTCGCCCGCGTACGATCGCACGTCCATGCCGCACGTTCAATCGCGCGTGAACGCTATCGAGCGCATGCCGCCGTCCGATCGTGATCCAATGCCCGCCTGCGCCCAATCGATCGCGCCTCCAGCCCTCTGCTGCGGCTCGAACCCGCGCTCGCCGGTCGCGTAAGCGCGCTCGACCGCTACGCTACGGGGCGCGGATAGTCTAGCGGACGCTTTTAAGCGCGGTCGACCACAGCCGTTGGATCAAGATCCAACGGCGGAAAGAGAGCGGGTGCGAGATCTTCAGAGGTTGCACGCGGCCATTTGGGCAGTCGAGATGGTGCCACGTGGTGCCATCTTGGCCGTCCATCTTCTGGAAGTTGTAGATGATGCCACGAATGTTGGATTGACTCAATTTTTGTGTCGTTGGGCTGCGATCGTCGATTCGAATTCATCCGTGCGGTCAGATTTGTCATCTAAAGTGTGGATTTACACCATCCTTGCCCTTGATCTTCTAGGGTTCCTCAGTCACTATCTGATGCTACGGATGTCTGATTAGGGCGATCTTGGAGTCGTTGAACTCCAATCGTCGCCCTGATCACATCCATATGATTGGATCCTTGATCCGAGGCCCCGATAAAATGTTTGCCCTGTCCAAGCACATAAAAGGAGATAATTAACCTCCATTTTATTCAAACTACTCTAAATGCAAGATGATGCATGTTATGCAATATTTATATCATGAAATGCAATCCTATGCTTAAGAAGATGCATAAATAGACATCTTAAGTAGTGTAAATGTGTTTACATCAGCTCCCCTGATTTACAATTGATTGACGCATTAGCCATAGCCAAAAAGGGACACCCTAAGATAATCAAAATTCTGGTGGGCATGTTGGATGGGGTTAGTATTCAATATCAAAAAGTCGACGGGAAAGAAGAAGTCCTCCACTCTTACTAGGACATCTTCTAAAAGCCCGTGTGGTGTCTTCAGTGATATATCAGCTATTTGGAGGATAATAGGACTAGGCTTCAATTCACCTCCTCTTAATAGGTCATAGACCAAGCTTACCAATATATTAACCCCCGCACCCAAATTGAGGAGAGCCTCATCGATGCATTGGTCTCCAATGACCACAGAAATAAACGAGGCTCCTAGGTCCTTCATTTTGGGGTGTGTACCTTGTTGTAGGACCGAGCTGACTAGTTCAAGTAGGATGACCTTAGCCTGGACCTGTTCCCTTGATTTTCTCTTTTGCGTGCATAGGTCCTTCAGAACTTTAGCATAGGATGAAATTTGCTTGATAGCATCCAATAGAGGCAAGTTAACGTGGACTTGCTTGAATGTCTCCATTATTTCTCTCATCCTATCTTTGGCTTCAGATGAGCCAGCAAAAGGTGCCTCAGGGGCGGATAACCACTCGGGGAAGGGCACTCTCGGCCTCTAGGTGGAGGGGTTGTCATGGTGGGACAGAGGTGGAATGGGGACAACTGTTGGTGCATAAGCAATTTGGCACCACATTAACCTTTAATGATGGTTTTGATGATAACAAACATCTCAAGTAATTGAGATTAAAATTAGATCTTATGCATAGATATTGCAAGATTGATTTTCAGGTTGAAGCTCTCTTGACGAAATTTGAAGCCAAGAAGAAGGAGGAGATTGTGCTCTTCAAGTTTAGGTCTCTTTGTATTATAGGAATTGAGTTGTAATCTTTTAATCTTTAGAATGTAAGGAG
Organism: Thalassia testudinum; assembly: GCA_037157565.1. Taxonomy (NCBI): domain Eukaryota; kingdom Viridiplantae; phylum Streptophyta; class Magnoliopsida; order Alismatales; family Hydrocharitaceae; genus Thalassia; species Thalassia testudinum. The sequence continues at coordinate 95,698,307 of JAZHRO010000039.1, read as the reverse complement.
AGCCCCAATTAGATCTCATATTAGCATAAATATAGGAGGTTCAAATGCAATTCTCACAAGAACACCACACAGCCTAAATAGGTCAAAATATGATAAAACATATCCTTAAGTGTTAATGGATCATTCTAGAATCCCATAGAATCATCAAGACTCATTTAAACAGTTAGAAGACTTTTTACAGTCCATCTAACGTTAGGTAGTATATACCTAACGTTATGTAGTAAGGTTGAGGCTACCTTGAGTTCCAAGGAATAACGAACTTTGCACTGAACTTTGTATCTAACATTTGGTAGTTAACCTAACATTAGATAAAGGTTATCTAACATTAGGTAGGCTATTTTGGGCTAAATTGGACACCTCTAGGAGATAGCAAACTTTGCACCTAACTGAGTATCTAACATTAGATAGTTCACCTAACATTAGATGACTTTTACCCAACGTTAGATAAAATACTTTTGAAGCATATTAGTTAGCCGTTGGCAAATCCAATTGGGAAACATTTTATCCATTGAAGAGGGGCTTTATGTACACCAAAACTAGTCCATTCACCCTTCTTAGAAGAGAGAAGAATACCCCAAAACACACTCTAAAGTGCATCAAAGTTTACATTCAGCTAAAGCATATATTTGTTGTTCTTGGAAGTGATTAAAGCTTTGATTCTCCAACTCACACTTTCTTTAAGGGAGTTCTTTTAGTCTCCTAGATAACTAGTTCATATAATTAATTACATATCTTATTAGGGCTATCCATAGTAGCTAAATTGTGTTTTAATTCTGTCTTATTCCTTAATCTATTTATAATCTGAGGGCTCGATTGTGCGTTCCCTTCCTCTTGAGTAAGAGGGGTTGCTCTTGATTGGGATATCAAGAGGGTTTGTAAAAGGATTTGGTACCCCATAAGTACTAGTTAGTATTCCGAGTTGGACTCGAGGCAAAACCCTAGATTGGGAGATCTAGGTAGTGGTTTTTCCCATTATTGGTTTTCCACTATAAATCCTTGTGTTCATTTGTGATTTACTTGAGTTTATCTTAAATCTGCATTATTTGCAATTAGCGATTTGTTTATCACCTTTAGCACAATCACCCCCCCTCTAGTGCACTTTCAACAACATCCTCCGAATAGGTGATTTCAAGCAAGGAGGGGCTAAGTGACTCTTCCTCGGTGAATGTGCAAGTGGTCGTCAGGTTGGTAGACGAGGTGATTGTAGGAGTGAGTTCGGATTTAGAGAGTTCTTTGCCACTCCTTAGAACGGTCACAACCTTAGTGTACTCCCTTATGAAGGGTCCTTTACCCCTAAGATTCTCCTTAGATGAGCTGGGCAACTTCCTAGGATCACGTTGTCTAACACCCTCAACAAGATGGCCAATTTGAGATTGCATTTGTTGGATTGCCTTATTCTAAGATTGAATGATCATACTCTGGCTTTTTTGCATGGCCTTCATCATAGCTTTAAGGTCATCCATCTCAAAATTATTGGGTTGAGGAGGATGCTAAAATTGTTGTGCCTGAAAGGGTTGGGTGGGCTGGGCTCTTGAGTTCCCCAAGTTGGAAGCATCACCTTGCTTCCACGAGAAATTAGGATGGTTTCTCCACCTAGGATTGTAGGTGTTTCCAAAAGGGTTGTTCCTGGGAGGTGGACGAAATCGTTGGGCAGCATTTAGGTCTGCTTGAACTAATTTGGGGAAGTGATTAGCCAAATGGCACTCAACAGTGGCATGAAGAGTGCTTTGGCAAATGGAATATTCAGAAAGGGCCTGGACTTGGGAAGTCGATTACAAGAATGTGTCAGGGTTTGACATGAGTCTTTCAAGGTTCTGGTTCAATAATTGGATTTGGAAGGTTAAATTCTAAGTAGCCCCGACATCACTAGCTTCCGCTTTCTTTTGGAGGATGAAAGGTTTTCTATCTTGATAGGATGAGGTCAAGTGGACAGAATTACCACTTAATGACTCAAATAACGTCTAGGCTTCATCCTTCATTTTGGTAAGAAAGGTTTCAGCATAAGCAGCATCCACTATTTGCCTATGCATATCAGATAGTCCAGTATAAAACCTCTCTACCAATTGCCATTTGGGCACTTGATAATAGGGGCATAATCGAATCAGATCATTGAAGTGATCCCAAGTCTCCTGGAATTGTTCCACATCTAAGTGAGTAAAACCCATGATCTCCCTCCTGAAGTGATTGGTTTTGCTCATCGAGAAGTATTTCTTCAAGAATTCTCCCTTAAGGGCGTTCCAATCATTCACCCTTGCATCCAAGGTGTGATAGAAGTGTTTTGCCTTGTCCTTAAGGGAGAAGGGAAAGAGGGTCCTCATCAGAGCTTCAGCAATAAAGTTCTGAAGTTTCACCATGGAGTAGACCTCGGTGAATTCCTCTAAATGACAGTAGGGGTCCTCCATAGTAGTACCATAAAAAAAGGGCAACAAGGATATGATACTGCTCTTGATCTCATATGGATTATCCCCTGCCGGTCATCTCAGTGCTTGAGCGGGTTGGTTGGTCAAAATGAAGTAGTCTCTCAGGGTCCTTTATTGATTTGGTCCTTAATCAGCCATCTCTTCTCTCTTTTCTCTCTGGTGGTCTCTCCTAAGGATTATCTCGGGCTTAGGATCAAACAGTAGACTACCCTCAAGAGAGTGTCTACTAAGCATACAATATCTACCAATCACAATTCAAGATCTTGCCAATTGAGTAAGTGAAACCCCCACTCAACAGATAGGTCGAAAAGGGTCAATGCAATGTCCCTCTGTTTCCCCATAATCAATATAAGAGGAAAGTGGCTACTTGAGATCTTGACCAACTTTGTTTTGACGGGGTTGACGTAAAATTAGTTGATATAAATGGCCAAACAAGTTATTCAATGCGATTGCGCACCCTAAGCCAACCTTCGAGTGCCCTAGGACCTATACCTTGCTTCAACGATACTCTCAGGTGACCTAATGAGAAGTTACTCCAAGGACGAAACTAAGGGATGCAAGTAGGGTGAACCCCTCTTTTGAGGTGATGTGAATGCAGTGCCTCTTAACTACCCTTTTGTTCCTTTAAGGGGTGCCCCCCTCCTTGAAGTATCAAAACACTTGGTCACATGATAATATCACCACCACAAAGTGAAATAGGAGGGTCTACATCGATAAAGAGATCGGTGCCTATAGCCTTAAGGGACCGAGACCTAGTGCAGTGCCTAGTATGCATGCTTAGTTCCAGAAGGGTGCATCACACTACAATCATGATATCATTTTCTTGTCAGGATGGGATATTTTTGCCATATGAGAATGTACTTAACTATGGAAGTTTTGCCATTCGGATATCTGAAGATGGCATTCCTGAGATGATAAATATTGTACGAGTAAGCATGCTCTGGTCATTTTATAGTAGTATCTAGTGACCTGATGTAAGCTGAAAATGAAAATTTGTTTTGATCTTATTATACCCTGCAGAGCATTAATGAGACTCAAATTGATTCCATGCTAGAGAATGTATAATCCACATGGCAGAGATTCTTATATCGTGATTCGATCATGCTTGAGGTTGCAAGGCAGGAACATTTGTATGGTAAGTTGGAAGATTGGGGTGTTGAGTTCTGCAACCTCAAAGAGAATGATGTCTTCTCCATGTTTATACAAGTAATCTGGCTTTCGTAAAATTGGATTTGGACAGGCACCTTACTATGTTAATGATGCTGATTGCAGTAGCTCTTTGTATGCTTCTCTTTGCTACCTTTTGATTTATCCAGCATCAGGATTTTCTTTTTGTGGCACAGTTGTCATCCAAGAGTGAAGCAATACTTGGTGATACAGGATGTTGTTAGGAAAGCATGATCTTTGTATGTCTTCTTTTCTCCTTTTTTCTATTTTTCTTTATTGTTTTTGTTTCCTGTTGGTCGTAAGTTCTGTTGTTTCCCTCGTCGGCAATTGGGTTCCCCCTTGAGTGCTATTAATTTGGGCAATAAAGATTCTACTTATGGGAGGTGAGGCAATGAATAGATTTTAAAAAAATTTCCTTATCTTTGCCGTCAGTTATACAAAAATCGACAGCAAAGATAAGGTAATTTTTTAGCGAATGAAATGCTTTTGCCGTCATTTATTTGAGAAAGTGACGGCAAAAATATTCTTACCGTTGCCTATATAAGCGACAACATTTTCATTTAAACGACGACAAAACTTAAAAAACGACACGTTAACGTGGGAAAAAGTGACGTAACAATGCCATCGCTTCATTTACAAGCAATAGTAAACACAATTGCCATCAGTTAATAACCAATGGCAAAAGATCCAATCCGTCCGCAGGGTGAATGATATTTCGTCATCGGATGTTCCTTGTAACTGATGGCAAAAAGAAATAACGTCGCTATTTACACCGTCATTTTTTGGCATCAGTTTGAAGGCTTTTGCCATCGATTTTAAATCAACGGTAAATGTGGAAATTATTGTAGTGATGAGACTTTTCTTTTTGATGAGGAGATTTCTGATAAATTTGAAATGGAAGGATTCACATTTGATTTTGAGAAAAATTTCTTACTTGGAAAAGGTGAAGCTCAGAGATTTCAACTGGAACTTGATGAACCTTCAATGACTAGCTTCACCTTTACATCAGATTTGGATGATTCTAAATTTGAATCATTTTCTATGGAGTTTGATTGCATATCTGACGTAACCAAGTCTGATTTTACCATTGAAGATTTTAAAAACTTGGTCTTCAAGAAAGAAAGAAAGGAGGTAGTGGAACTAAGAGAAAATTATTTGGGAAATGATACCAAGGAGCTCAAGGCACCTCTACTCTTAAATCTTCCTACCTTTTATAAGGGCCCTTATGACTTAAGCAACCTTGATTTCTTTAAACCCAAGATAGCCCAAAATCTGCACCTTCACTTCAAATCTCATTTCGATTGGGCTTAAAACTTCATGAATTACTTATCTTTTGTACTTGGGTTACCTACCTTCAGTCCTAATGCACCTCATGTCCTTAACACTGAATGCCACTGGATACAGTTTCTTCTGATTTATCTATCTTGTACCTGACCTTCCGGCATGGGGTTGCATTACTAACTAGTTTGCATTTGCGGATATCTGATTGTGAGCTTCCTTGATTTATTTGTTATTCTACTTTTGATCCTCTCCTCTTTATTAATTGATTCATATTTTTAAGGGTTTAGGTCTAGCTATTGACGTAAAATTCAATGCTTGTTCGAAGACAACCCAATGTTTGTAGATAATCATGTTATTTGTTTTGAAATTTCTATTCAGGTTTGGAGATGATCAAGTCTTGATTTCTTTAGAACTTTCCGACTTTCAGGTAATATCTATTCTTCTTTTTCATTACATGCATTGAGGACATTGCATGAAATAGGCAGGGGGGATAGATAATATTTTTGAGTCATTCTTATTTATCTCCAAAATTATAAGTTTTTAGTGGTTTTTCTTGAATTAGTTGTGCCTTCAAAAAGTAGTAGTTATTTTTCAAAAAAAAAAAATCAAGGAGGTTTTATTGAAGATTTTCTTCTTGAATTGTCTCTTAGTTTAGAATACAGTACATTTATTTCACTCTCATGTAGACTTTGTAATGTTTCATTTATGAAAACCAATAGACAATTTTAGTTTGTCGAGAAGGATTGCTTCTTTTCCTGAACCCTTGAATAGTTAGTTAAGGAATTAGGCAAACTATATTTCATTAGACCTACCAAACATTTGTGAGGTGAGAGTAGGTGTGTACTGGTGCTCTAAGTCTAGTGTGACGACTCTTAAATTCTTGATAATTGGATGATGATACCTAAGAGTTAGGCATAGTTTTCTTTCCAAGTTCCTACGTGCAAACATGGTGTGTAAATTCTTAAGAACCACCAAATAAGGTAGATATGCAAAAATTGAGTTCTAATAAAATTATGAATATGGTGGATGGTTACGACCGTCCTTCATGGAATTCTCGGCTGAAGGAGGGTATTAGTGCCAAAGGTCAGAAGTACACTTGTCCTATCCATCTTTTCCCGGTGTCGAGAGTAGGAACTTTCACCAAATAAGTTACATAATATCCTCTTAAACATCATCATTTCCCAATAATGCCTCATAAATAAAAGTTTGTATTGTGTGTGCTATGTTGATAGTTATTTTGAAAAAACAAAAAAAAAGAAAAGAATAAAAGAGAAAAAAAGAAAAGAGAAAAAATTCTAAAAAATAAAAAAGTGTTCAAGTTCATATTTATGTTCATGTGTTGATTTCATTATGTGTCAATTTCATTGAGGTAAAGATACCTATTGCGATCCACCAAATATGACCTTTACCTACTTTTTTAGTATTTTTGACCGCTTGAATACTGGCTGAAGGATTCTAACTTAGCTGTAAGGTTATCAGAACTATAATTGGGGTGTTAATGCCATGCGGGCCCACCAAATATTGAGTGCTTCACAAACCTGGTGAGATCATGAGCTCTCTAAAGAACAGCTTAAAAAGGAAAGGAAAAAAAAAGAGAAAAGAAAAAGAGAGTGAATGAGTGCAAAGGAACATCAAGAGTGCATAGTTTTTTTTTTTAGCCTCTCTCTGGGTTGACTTATTTGATAGTCTAGAGATTTAGAGTCGTAGTACTAGTTCACAGTAGCACTAGATGAGTGTGAGCCACCAATACATATAAAACTGTTTGACTCAGACATTTACCTAAGCCAAAAGTTGGGTATAAATTTCAATTTATTTGTATCCCTGATGGAAGAAAGTTTGTCTATCCCGATAGAATTTTTACTAAGGGTCAAGTACAAACTTTAAATGTAGGTTGGCTTTTCACTGGAATCTATTGCTTAGGCTACTATCACATCATTTTCACATTTGCCTGGTTCTCTAAATTTTTGAAAGAAGACAAGAAGAAATCTTTTGTCTTGATAAAAAGGAATAAGTAGTCCATTGGGGACCGAGTTATGATTTGTATGGATCATACATTTTGCATTTATTTTTCATTCCTGCATTTTGCTCGAGTACTAATAAAAGATAGACATGGGGGTGTGATATTTTCATATTTATTTATACTAATTAATGCCTAACTAATGTTAGTGCAAGGGTAATTTAGGTTATATTAGTCATTTTAGGTTGTTTTGTAAATAATGTATACTTTTGGGCCTTTGTATAATTTTTCCTATAATTGTATCTGGTAGCTTGATGTGTTCATTATTATATGTGCAGATACAAAATTTCAAGTTAATCAGAGTAGTGTTGATTGAATTTCTAGACTTGAGCTCATTTGATGATGACTAAGTCTAGTCAATCGACCCATTTGGTGTTCCAATTAGACCTTAGCCTCAACATATTTAGGAACCCAATTTCCTTTACCAAATTCCTAACCTAAACCTATTTATCCAATGCCCCAATCTTCTTAACTTTAATTTCCATGAAAAACTCTACCCAAATATTTTCCTTAAATCCCACCTTAATTCCCTCCGCTCCAAAAATCCCACCTATTCTCTATCGAACTCCACTCACATTCTATTATCCCTCCACCCGATTACATCCATGCAACAAAACCCACATCCACGTAACCTATTTTCCATGCCCAAATCCCACCAACACCCTACGTGCTCCTATCCACTCAATCCCAACGCAACACCAAATAATCCCAAGCTCCACTTATCCTATGCAACTCACCTGCATAATCCCACTCACTTCTCACTACCAGGGAAGGGAGATTGGTGACGGACATTTGGTGATGGTTTTGGAAACTGTCACCAAAAGTAACCTATGGTGACAGTTCCACTCAAAACCGTGACCATAGAAGGAGAGTGCGATTTGCTTTCTGCTTTGGTGGTGGTTCCAAGTGGAACCGTGACCATAGTATACCTTTGGTGATGGTTCCACTCATCTATATTTTTTTTGCATCGGGGATATTAAATAATGCATCGGGGATCAGAGGTGATTTTGTGTTTGCACTGGTGATATTAAATATTACACAAGGAATATTTAAATTTTGATCCAGTGATCAAAGATTTTTTGGGATTGTACTAGTGATTAAATAGATTGCACCGGTGATATTAAGTATTGCGTCGGGGTTCCTAATTTTTTTTGCATCGGGGATATTAAATATTGCATTAGGGATCAGAGGTGATTTTGTGTTTGCACCGGTGATATTAAATATTACATCGGGGATCAGAGGTGATTTTGTGTTTGCACTGGTGATATTAAATATTACACAAGGAATATTACACAAGGAACCGTGACTATATCCTTTCCTTTGGTGACGGTTCCACTTGAAACCATCACCATAGCTTCCCCTCATCCCTCTCTGCATATCCCTTTGGTGACTGTTTCAAGTGAAACCGTCACCATAGCCTTCCCTTGCCTACCCGCCCCCTCGCGCATTTCCCTTTGGCAATGGTTTAAAATTTTTCGTATCCCTCCCGCGCACCCTCCTCTGAAATTCCTTGCCGCCGCCTGTCCTGCTCCCATCACCTTCTCCCTCCCCCGACTCCCCGGCCCCCTCCTCAACTGCGTCAGCCCCCCTGACCATTGCCTGCCCCCTTCCCTCTCCCGACGACGGTGCTTGTCCTGACTCCCACTCAAGGTCACCCGCAGCACCTCGTCTACCCCTTAAGATTGATCACCACCGAAAACCAACTCCCACTGCTATTACCTTCCCCCTCCCTCGACTGTCCGACTTAATCCCCGATGATGTCACCTCCCTGGACCATCCCCAACCCCCTTCCCTCTCCTGACGAAGGCCCTCCCCTGACCATCCCCTCCCCAGTAGCACGCGCGTCTCCTCCCCCTCAAGACCGCTACCTCTCTCCCTCCCTCATCTTCCCCAAAAACACCTCCATTACCACTGCTGCCGCTACATACAAGTAGGGTTAATCCGCCACTCTTCCTTCATTTTATTTATTTGCTTATTTCATACCTCCTCCTCCAACTCCACTTATCTTGATCTCCTGTTATTATTGTTGTTGCGGTACTTGGTGGATTTATTGGCTACGGGGTGGCTCAACGAGATCTATTGATCTTGGATTGGCTCAAGGGTTTACACGCACGCCAGGTGTTTGATGGTATGCGAACAAGTTTTCAAAGTAGGAAGCTTTTTTTGGTCATAAACAACATGCATCTAGGAAGCTTCTTAGATAATCTTATCTACATCATGGTAGTTTTGCTACAGACCAGACCATTATTAGATGGTTAATCCCTCTACCCATGATGTGTTTTGTTAGTGTGGAGATGAAGAAGAAGAGGGTGTTTTTGCTCATGACCACAAGGAAATCCTCTTGTTGCCTTCTTTTTTTTTCTCTCTTCTAGTTTTCTTGAGGTCACATGATGATTTTCCAATCTTAAGTCTTTACAAGGGTCTGTGTGTTTGATTCTTTTATTGCTGCTATTTGGTGGTGTGTGTGTGTGCTTTGAAATATCTCCAAGGGGGGTTGTTGATTGGTGGATGTGCTGGATGGATGTATCATGTAATTAATGAGGTGTAAAGTATAAAGGACTAAAGTTTGAAATCAACTGCAATGCCCAGGTGGTGGAGGGTCGGGGGGCAAAAGGGTAAGGAAGATTGTGATGGGAGGAGGGGAGATCTCCATTGGTTGGAGGTGATCCCAGAGGGGAGGAATCTGGTTGGTACCTCCAAAGTTGTTAATGGAAGAGTTAAACATGTGGTCTACTTAAATGTTATGCCATTGATCCATGGAGAGACAGGAATCGAAGCTAGCTTATAGCCTACAAAAAAAAAAGTGTTGGCCATGAGAAATGGAACATTCTGCAAAGAAGTAATTAAAATTGACAGTGGCCTTTTTGACCATCTCTCGTGAGTTGATAATCATATGCATGGTTACTGTGTGCTAAGAGGTGGGTGTCAAGGTGTGATGTCTCTATGAATGGCTGTTAAGTTGGGTGGCAGCAAGGAGGCGTATGTAAGGAATATTATTTCAAGCTTGGAAAGTGTAGCCCTTCATGTAATTCGAAGCTTGGATCTAGGCAACGTCCCTTGGCCACGTCGATAAGGCTATGGAAGAGCATCTGGGCAGCAGAAGAAAAAAGACAAATTGACTTGGATGTTTTGATATGCATTAGGGTGGACCACGCATCTAATATTCTATGGGTAAAGGGTATCTGTCTTGCAATCATGTATTGGATGCAAATGAAAATTTGCTCTTGCTTATAAGGTCTGAATACAATTTGCCCTGAAGTTCATGTAATATAATCCAAGTGTCCACTATTCTAAAAAACGTATCTTATCATTTAATACAATTCAAATACTTCTTGATTTGGTTGGGTTTTTTTGGTCAATTAAAACAAAAGAACTTGTTTCCTTTATTTTCTTTCCCTAATGTACATCATGAACTTTTTAAAGTTTATGAATGTTATTGCTACATTTATATTATCCCGATAGAATTGTCAATGTTGGGAAGAGAGGGTGGAAGAGAGGAGCATCATTATCCAGGTTGACTAGGATAGGTTGAGTTAGGTAAACTGGTGGCTCAACTTGGATGGGCAAACTGGCATGGTAGGTGTTATGCTTGAGAGGGTTAAGCAATCTTGGATGTTTTAATTTAGGTCTAGTTGCCATATTATTCTAAATAAGAATCCATATAATCATCCTTTTAACAAGTAGATCTAGACCGAATCTACTTCAAATTGACATAAGAAGATATTCCATTCTTCGTAGTAGTACGTTTATGATGCTGACTTATGTTATTACTTTCTTTTCTTTGCTAGTATTTATTTATGCAATTTGTAGATATCTACACTTGCACAACTTAGATGCACTCGATGACAAACAATAAAAAATATAACCCTTAGGGTACAAGTTGAAAGAGTAGGCAAAATTGTATTAATATACCTGGTCATTCAAGACTTATAAAATTATGTCATATGGACGATGCGTTAATGTATGTGTATCTTACATACATGCATGATGTGTTGTCTTTATAATTTGTTATAAGTTTTGATCATCTTTAGTTCGGTAAAGTTCCGAACTAAGGAGGGTTCTTGAAGATTTGATCACAACTTAGGTGTTACTTGTTATATGTACTTGTGATTGGACAAATCTCGGTGACATCTTGATGCTCTTCTCTGGTATACTAATTAAACTTACCTAGGTTTCTTAAGCACCTTAAATTGGGTGTTAAAGGAATCTAGTTGAGGTTAGTCTTGGGGACATACTGGAGAAGCACCTTAAATTTTATCACAACTTAGCTGTTAAATATCTGATGTTTCTTTATGTAACTTAGTTTCATTGTTTGTGGGTTTATTTGATTATAGGTTTCCATGGATAAGTCTTGGATTGGTTTGAGGATTTTTTATTATTTTCGATATAAGAGCAGAGCGATTTCATTCTTAGACTGGGCATTCCATGAAGATAGGAGGCAATATAGAAGAGGAGACTTCTACAAGAGAATTTGTTGTCCATGCAAAAGTTGTTTGAATGGATTCATGTATGATTGTAACACAGTACTTGAGCATCTAATTTGTACTTGTTGGTGGCCTCACTACACAGTCTGGACCTCGCATGGAGAAGAAATCACTTATCCTTCTATTGATAATGATGTTCAGAATCGCATTGAAGATATTAGAGGTGATAATGTTGCAGAGATGTTAGAAGAGATGAGAGCTGCAAATGCTGATAGTCATGAACATGATAATATGTTTGGAGATAGTAATAATTTTTATGATGCACTGAAGGCAGTAGAGGAATCCATTGCTCCTGGAATTAATTCCATGTTAAGGTTGTTATTTCTTTTGAGAATGTTTCAAATTAAAGTAATGAATAAGGCAACATCTAAGTTAATGTCTGATGTCCTTAATTTCATAGAAGAGTTGTTAAATAATCCCAAAGATTTTCCTCAGTCGTGGTATGATACGAAGAAACAGTTTTGCGTACTTGGCTTGACGTGTGAAAGATTGATGCTTGTAAGAATTACTGTATGCTGTACACTAAAGAAAATGCATGCTTGAATAGTTGCCTGCAATGTGGAGAAGGAAGATATGAAGAAAATACCAGTTCAAATGCACGAGGGAAGAAATAATCAAGGAAGGTACTACGTTACTTTCCTTTGATTCCTAGGCTACAACGTCTTTTCATGTCGAGTAAGACTACAAAGTGGACGACATGGCATCATAATAACAAATCACGAGATGGACTTATGTGTCATCCGACAGATTCTGACGAGATGAACAAGTTTTTTACGTGCCTGATAATAATAGAAATGGCTGGATAGTACCAATAAGAACAATACCACGTGATTATTATGATACAGAACATGATAAAGATTCTGACTTTGATTCTGAAGCATACCAAGATGTGTTACGAGATGGAGGAATAAGTCATGGTGCAATGGATATTGATATTTGAGGTAAACGTTTTCAATTAAGCTATTTTGTAGAGTTTAATTATTTCTTTATTAAACCTTTTTTCATATTTTTTCTCCCTTGCAGGTTTTCTTTAATTAATAATTTATTTTTCATCTGTAGATGGCACCTAAGAAGTTGGTGGCATACAAAAAGTGTCGTCTTGATTCTAGATGTGATGACTCTTCATTTGAGCCAGATGACCAGGTCCAAGGACATGAGGGTGGCATCGACACCCAGCCTGAGCCCAAACATGAACCTCAACACCACTCACAGCATGACAATCAACTCAAGTTTCCTTCCCCCATGCCACTACCTCATACTCGACTTCGATCTCATAATCGACATGCTATGATCCCACCTCATACTCTTACAAAATCTAGGCCTTAGTATAAACCACAACAAAATACACAGCCTCACTCTCAGCTTCCACCTAGGCACACACACCCTTAGCCCTTAGACCCTCCCCTGAGCTAGTCACAGCAGCCGACACCAACTCAGCCCCTACACCCTCCCCAGAGCTAGTCCCAGCAGCGGACACCAGCTCAGCCCCTACACCATCCCTGGAGACAATCCCAGCTACGGACACCATCTCAGCCCCTACACCCTCCGCAGAGCTAGTCTCAGTAGCTGACACCAGCTCAGCCCCTACACCCTCCCTAGAGCCAGTCCCAGCAGCGGATACCAGCTCAACCCCTACACCCTCCCCAGAGCCAGTCCTAACTACGGACACCAGCTCAGCCCCTACACCCTCCACAGAGCCAGTCCCAGCAGCCGACACCAGCTCAGCCCCTACACCCTCCCCAGAGCCAATACTACCTACAGACACCAGCTTAGTCCCTACACCCTCCACAGAGCTAGTCCTAGCAGCTGACACTGGCTCAGCCCCTACACCCTTCCCGTAGCCAATCCTAGTTGCAGACAACCAGCTCAGCCCCTACACTCTCCCCAGAGTCGATCTTAGCAGCAGGCACCATCTCAATTTGTAGGCCCTCCTCAGATCCAGTTATATGGCCAATCTCAGTAGAATAGTCAGCCACAGAGTCAATCTCGGAGCCAATCTCAGGAGCAGAGTCAAGCAGGGTCTAATGGTACATAAATTCTCACATTAATTTTCTATGATATTAATTCTTTATAACAATTTTATTTTGACTATATGTTTACTGAAGGTATAAAATCAAAGCCAAGGGGAAAGACAATGAATTTGGAATTGAGAAAATTAACTGAAGGGACTCGAATAACGGTTGATGTAAATTGTAGCGGAAGATGTTCACATTATGCACCCTTTAATAGCAGGATCCCTACACTTGTGAGACTGTTGATAACCCCATGTTCTTTTGATTGGAGGTAGGTCCCTTAGCAACATAAGTATGAGTTCATTCGTGAGCTAGGGGTATTAATTTGATATTGTTGTTATGTCATTAATTTGTTTTACTTAAAATCCTTGTTCTATTTATTCATTACAATATAAAATGCAGTTGACATATGAGTGGGGAACAAATCCGATGACGACTACATATATTCTCCAAGCAGCAGGGAGGGCACTTCGTAGCTGGAGAGAAGAGCTTAAAAGCCAAGTAAGACATAAGCATAGATTTAGAATTCATAATAACACAATTTACTTTTAGTTGTTGCTGACTTTCTATATATATAAATAGTTCTTTATTGGTAAGAATTATGAGGATGTACTGAGAGACGTGCCATCAGGAGTACAAGCTGCTCATTGGGTGGAGTGCTACGAATATTGGGTTCAAGAAAACATGAAGGTAATTAATATTTTATATTGATAACTTCTATTCTAACAGCAAAATGATTAAGTACCAATTTCCATAATTTGCTGTTATAGGAGCAAGCTAAGAAAAATAAAGCTAATAGGGTGAAAGCTCCAACTGCAACCCACTGCTTGGGACGGATGAGCATAGATGCCTTGAGGGATACTTATGTAAGTACATTTTGATCGGCTTAATTGATGATAGAAAGCTTATTGATTATAATATCTATTATAAAACTTACAAGTTACGAGATTTAAATAAGAGAAGCTTAAATTTAGGATAACTTAATTCATAACCACATCTCAAATATGCAGTCAGATACCCATAACAATGTACAACTTGATCATGTTTCGATCTATGAGAGGAGTCATAGCAAGTCTAATGCTGATGGCCCTCGTGTTTGGATTGATCAATTATATCAAGAGAGACATGTAAGCTCGTTCAAACAAGTAATGAATAACTTATTGATAAACATTTACAAGAACTTACCATAAGCTCAACTATGTGTAGGGTCACATGATGGAGTTGATGCATCCTTCTAGTGATGATATGGATGAGCAATCAGAGACTGGCCCATTACAGCCTATGACAGCAGAGCAAGCATTTAGGACAGTTATGCCCCCCGAGCATGGTGTGTTGTTTGTAATGCTGGTGCGAGTGAGACTATTACTAGTTGGTATGGAAAAAAGGGATGGGGGGGTTCAGAGAGGTTGCAATAGTTATAGACACAGGTGGAGACATTTCAAGAGAAACTAAATGATGTTACGTCGAAATTGGAGAAGACAAATGATATACTAGAATGACAGAGACATGAAGCACAACAAGAACGAGAGAAGATGTAGGCACAGATGCAGGCACATTTTCAGGCAAGCTTAAGTGCATTGGGATGAGGTGGTGCAGATCATGCTTCTTTTCACTTCCTAACTCATCCACTTGATGATGACTGCGGAGGTTTTGAAATTGGCGGCATAGAAGCCACTACATAGTTGCTTGGATTTTTTTCTTTATTTTCATGTCTACTTTTATGTTTACATTTCAAAATAGCAAATATATACATGTGCTTTATTTATGAATGAGTATCATGTATGTGGTGAATGATGGAACATATATATGAATGGTACAATATATATTTGCACTTGTGGTATATGAATGTGGAAAATAATGATATGAGTATGTTTGTATTTGTAGTATATGAATTTGGGAGATAATGATATCAATATGTTTGCATTTGTGGTGAATGTATGAGACAGGTACCATAATAATGATATAAAGAGCGCAGGTATCAGATCTATCTACCATTTGTTCCTTTGTTCACCCTTTTTTGCATAATAACTCTGATTTGTGGTGTTGTTCTTTTTGTAGCAGTTACGTAATAGGTGAACAACATGGATCCCTAACTGGAAACAAAGATTCAACATAATTCTTGGGATGGGTCTAGGGCTTGCTTATCTGCATGACGAGGGATCCAACTCCCTGGGCTTGGTACTTTCCATTGCCTTTGTGATCATGTTTTCTAGTAGTTGTGTATGTTGATTAGGCATATTGTGCATTAGTTCACTCTCAAGTAGTGCTAAAGTAATATTCATGCTCGATCTGTTTGATAAAGAAATGCTTAACTATAAACCTGCTCATGTGGTTATCTGACATTTTTCTTTATGCATTTAGGTACCTACTCGGGTTGCCTTGGTTGGAGATCTGACACGTTACCAGGAATGAAAAGGTTAAGACTCGCATTGCGTTGATTATATACCCTATCCTTTGTTAAAAAAATTTAAAAATTATGCGTCTCGTTCCAATACCACTGACGTGCGCTCGTGCATATGTGTTAAGAAGTGTCATTATAGTTCACACTTGCAACGTCGGTTTTAAAGTAAAGAGACAGAGGTGAGTCCGAGTGTCGGTCTCAGGGAGGTGTGAAAATCAGATTTTGCTTATCACTTGTCACGAAAATCGTGGAGTTTTGCTTGCGAAAAGGTGCGGTTGAAAAGTGAGAGAGAGAGAGAGATTAGGGTTAGAGTTGTTTCTTTCTTTAACATGCAACTTGGGTAGGAAATAAGGTAAACAACTGAATGGAAAATAACTTCATTAATCATGCAGCATTAGTTCACAGATTACAACATTAGATACATGCTTAAACATAAGTAAAGGAAAGCTTAAAAGAGAGGAAGAGAGAGAGAGGGGGGAGAGTGGTGAGGTAGCCACGGTGGTGGAGAAGGCTCCATCGGCGGCTCGTCGTCTTCGGCAATTACAAAAGGGCCTAAAGCTAGCTAAGAGAGGGGTAGAGTAGTTGCAAGGGAAGTAATGCCTTGAATGAGTGGTTGGAAGGAGTTTAAATAGGGAGAAGGGCTTTCCAAATGAAGAAGGCGTTTTAGCGATGTCCGGGACGTCGCTAAAACCCTTCCAAAAGCATCGGTGAAGCCCCCAACTCGCTGGTCGCACGCCAGCGCTGTTCTTCCTCGCGCTCAATCCGTGGGCGCGGCATGAGAGCCATCCGATCAAAGATCGGACGGTTGAGATCTTCGCCTGGGTGCGCTTGGATGGGGCCTTGAGCATGCGTGCAGGCGGGCGTTGCCGTCTGGCGTGCACGCGCGCGTGGCTGATCGCTGCCTAAGGGTGCATCGCGTAGCGCTATCTCAGCCGCCCGCTGCTGATCGGGTAGCCCAATTTCGTCCGTGCGCCTCGCTGTCTTTGATTTCCCGCACCGCGCGACTCGAACCCGCGCTGCGTGGGCGCGGGTGTACGCGTTAACCGCTGTGCCACGCCCGCTGCTTTGTCGCGGTGAGCGGGCGTGCGCGCGGTTCTCAACCGTCCGATCAGAGATTGACGGCTAAGATTTGATCTTCGGCTGAAGGAGGAAGCGGCGCGCGGTGAGCGGGTACCACGTGGCGCATCGAGGGTCGTTGATCATCAGATCAACGGTCAGAACTTCTTGGGTCCATTGTGAGAGCTCCGGATGTTGGATTTGGCCGATTTTGAGTCCGTTGGACTTCGTTCGTCATTCTGAATCCATCCGTGCAGTCCGATTGCTCATCTAAGGCCTGCTTTGACAAGTGTTTATACAAATGGCCATTAATACTGTTTTATAAGCAATCTTGGCATATGATGCATGCAATGCTCCCATTCTACTTATGTTGTGTCTTTTATTCTTAAGATGGGCCCTATTTAACAGAATTATCACCCCCATATGCTGTGTTATCATACCCCCATGCTTACTCCTTGATAGTCCCTAGCAAGGTTTATTCTAGCCTTTATTTTCTGTCAGAATTTAAGAAGTAATTGCTTAGACACTTCATCACTTGTCAATAGGAGGAAATATACTGAGATCTTAATCTACAAAGACTAAGCAGCGCCTGGGTGTCTGCCAAAATACGAATCGCCTGAATCCTTGCTTTAATGTATATACATACATGCATATATATATATATATTTAGAATCTTTTTTGGAATTCAGAGTGGGTTGGTAACTTTTTACGGCTACCCAACCCACCCATAACTCGGTCAAAACCCTAAGTGCTAAGCATCTTGGTGTGAAGATTGTAATAGACTCACTTAACGGTAATTCAGATAGACTTCGGGTTTCTACGCTCCTAGGTGACCGGAAAAGGAAGTATTTTGCCTGAAGGTGTATTTATTCGATTGGTAGATTTCTCCCTACGTTTGTTTTAATCGGGGTCAACACAAGGATTTTTCCAGTGTATATCTCCCCGGCTTGTATTACTTCCCCGCTTCTTCCTTAAGTGTTTTGGTTCTTTTTGTGCAATTATTGAGCTGGGTTCTGGACAACCGACCAATGGACTGTTACCTACGATCACTTGCCAGCCATACTCGTGCAGTGAAGTGTGGTTTATTTTGTTTTCTTTTCTCCCTTTTTTTTGTAGGTGGCTTCCCTGATCTCAAATGCACCTAAAGGCAATGAAGAAGTGGTCCCGTGGCTGGGTTCTGGACAACCTGCCAATGGGCTGTTACCCACGACAACTTGCCAGCCATACCACCTTAGAGAGTTCATTAGCTACCCAATTTCTGTCAAAATCTCCGAGTGAGTGTGTGCAAAAATGTGTGCAAATGCTTAGACTCAAAGTTCTTCTGAGTTAGAGGGTGAGTTGATAAGTCGTATACTTATCACCTTATTTAGTAGGTGGATTAGAGTAGTTTAAGGTTGCGAGGATTCGAAGCTAAATCCATATTTTAACGGACACCAGGGCTGATTAAGCCTGAAGGCCTGAAAAGTCTAAGTGTTCAAGTTCTTTTTGTATTATTTCCTACTATTGATAAGTTTCTAATGCTTAAGTTTCTTCCTCAATTCAATTTTTTTTTAAAAAAAATATTTTATTCAGACTGATTAAATGAGCTAAGGATCATGCAATTTACCACCACCCCATGCTTAAGTTGGACAATGTCCTCATTGGCAAATACATGGATGCGCAGGGGTTCAAAAAGATAGTACCTGAGTGACGTAAAATACTGGATCAATCTAAATCCTCTGGGTTGCCTCCCAGGAAGTGCTAAGTTTAACGCCTCCAGTTGGGTGGTGCTTCGTGTCATCCCTCAATGAGGGTGACACTCTCCTTTGGGGGAACCTGGGCAAGGAAGTGTTTCAATCTTTGACCATTAACTGTAAAAGTGTGCCCAGTGTTTGGATTAGCGATTTCAACTGCCCCATTAGAGTAAGGCTTAACCACCCGAAATGGTCCTGTCCATTTGGACCTAAGTTTCCCCGGAAAGAGTTTTAGGCAGGCGTCGAACAGCCAGACTTGCTGGTTAGGCTCAAAGGTCTTTTTATGGATAAGTCGATCATGGACAACTTTCATTTTCTCCTTATACAGTCGACTATTCTCAAAAGCATCCCGACGAATTTCTTCGAGCTCAGATAATTGGAGCATCCTCTGCACACCGGCTAACTGGGAATCCATGTTACATTGCTTAACAGCCCAGTAAGCCTAGTGTTCCAATTCGACAGGAAGATGGCAGGCTTTGCCAAAGACCAGGCGATAAGGCGACATGCCTATCGAGGTCTTGAAAGTGGTTCTGTATGCCCACAGGCCATCATCTAGTCGTGTGGACCAGTCTTTCCTGTCAGGTCTCACAGTCTTTTGTAAAATATTCTTGATTTGTCTATTGGAGACCTTGGTCTGCCCATTTGTTTGCGGATGATACGGGGTAGCAATGTGGCGGTTAACCCTGTATTTTCTAAGTAGGGCACGGAATTGGGAGTGGATAAAATGACTTCCACCATCACTGATCATGGCCTTTGGTATTTCAAACCGGGAAAAGATGTTCTGCTTAATAAAGTCCATGACAGTCTTGTGATCGCATCAGTAGGTGGCAATGGCTTCAATCCATTTAGAAACATAGTCTACCGAGACTAGGATGTACTCAAAGCCGTTAGATGGTGGAAAGGGGCCCATAAAATCGATACCCCAAACGTCGAAGATTTCAACAATCAAAATAGGCTGGAGGGGCATCATATCTTTCCTGGTCATGGTCCCCAGCATTTGGTAGCGTGAGCAAGTCTTGGAAAAGTTGTGTGCATCCTTAAATAGGGACGGCCAATAAAATCCAGACTGCAGAACCTTTGCAGCCATTTTCTTTCCAGAGAAGTGGCCACCACAAGCCTGGTCATGACAGAAGGAAAGCACACTCTGAACTTCGTTCTCGAGGATACACCTCCTGATGATCTGGTCAGCACAGAGGAGAAACAGCATGGGATCATCCCAGAAATAGTGCTTGGCCTCAGCCAAGAACCTATCCCGTTGCTGTCTGGACCAGCTGTGCGGGGTTTGTCCTACAACTAGGTAGTTGACATAGTCAGCATACCAAGGCAGTCTCTTGTCTTGCACAGCCAGAATGTGTTCATCGGGGAAGGCGTCAGATAGAGGTAAGGAGGGTCCAATGTGGTCTGGATGAAGTCTGGACAAGTGGTTAGCCACCACATTCTTCGATCCGGTCTTGTCACAAATTTCCAGGTCAAATTCCTGTAAAAGCAGGATCCATATGATGAGCCTGTGCTTTGCATCCTTCTTGGCCAACAGGTGCCGAATGGCTGAGTGGTCAGTATAGATGGTCACGTGGGATCCTAGCAAGTACGATTGGAACTTCTCAAGTCCAAAGACTACAGCGAGAAACTCTTTCTCTGTGACCGTATAATTGCATTGGGCCTCATCCAACGTTTTGCTCGCGTAATAGATCACCATGGGCTTCTTGTCTTGCCTTTGTCCCAGGACAGCGCCTATGGAAAAATCTGATGCATCACACATAATCTCAAAGCCCTGGGACCAGTCTGGGGGCTGAAGTACAGGTGCTGTGGAGACTAAGTCCTGGAGGGTGTGATAAGCCTGGATGTAATCAGAAGACATGTGGAATATGGCGTCGTTGGCCAGAAGGTCGGTTAAGGGTTTGGAAAGCTTGGAAAAGTCTTTAATGAACCTTCGGTAGAAGCCAACGTGTCCCCGAAATGAGCGAATCTGTCGGACCGAGCTAGGTGGAGGAAGTTTGGAAATCAAATCAACCTTAGCCCGATCTACCTCGATGCCCCTATGTGATACGATGTGACCTAGGACGATTCCTTCTTGAACCATAAAATGGCTCTTTTCCCAACTTAACACCAGATTAACCTCGATACATCATTTCAGGATTTTTTCCAAGTTGCTCAAACAATGGCAGAATGAATTCCCAAATACAGAGAAATCATCCATAAAGACCTCTAGGTATTCACCCACCATTTCTGAAAAAATGGCTAGAATGCAACGCTGGAAGGTAGCAGGTGCATTGCATAGCCCGAACGGCATTCGATGAAATGCAAACGTGCTGTACGGGCAGGTGAATGTGGTCTTCTCTTGATCTTCCAGAGCAATTGCAACTTGGTTATATCCTGAATATCCATCCAGGAAGAAAAAATACTTTTGCCTTACCAATCTTTCAAGGCTTTGGTCAATGAATGGCAAGGGGAAATGATCCTTCTTAATGGCTTCATTGAGCTTCCTGTAATCAATACACACCTGCCATGCGGTGGTGGTGCGGGTGGGGATGGATTCACCGTGATCATTGGTGACAATGGTGAGCCCAGCTTTTTTTGAAACCACTTTAGTGGGGCTCACCCAAGGGCTATCGGAGATAGGATAGATGATGTCGGCGTCAAGCCACTTGATAATTTCTTTCTTAACGACTTCCTGCATGTTTGGGTTTAGACATCTCTGCATCTGGTGGGAGGGTCGTGCCCCATCTTCCAGGTAAATCTTATGGGTGCAATTGGTGGGGCTAATTCCTCTCAAGTCAGAAATGGTCCAACCAATGGTGACCCGATGTTCTGAAAGGGTCACGGTAAACCTGAGTTCCTGATCCTTGGTTAGATGAGAATTAATAATCACAGGGAAGGTCTGGTTAGGTCCCAGGAAGACATACTTGAGATTCTTGGGTAGTGGCTTGAGCTCGGGTGCGGGTGGAACCACAGTTGACGAAAAGGGAAAAGGCGGGAGTTGATCAACATCAATCTCCTCAAATGGTGTTGTGTGATGGTAATCAGCCTTACAGAGATCCACGGATAGTGACGGGTCAGAACAGTCATTACAGGTTTGGTGGTCTAAAATAGAACTAAGGGTGAGGCATTCCTCGACCAGAGTTTCCACGGGATCATGTTCCTCAACACAATCGCAATCAAAAGACTTCGTCACCCGGAAGATATCCAATTGCATTTTCTTGTCTCCGAAGGCGATTTCCATACATCCCATGTCACAATCAATGTTTGCCTTAGCCGTAGCTAAGAAAGGTCTGCCTAAGATTATGGGTGTGTTCTGTAGTTTTTCAGGGACTTCCATGTCAAGCACCAAGAAGTCGACCAGGAAATAGAAGTCCTTGACCTGTACAATCACGTCCTCGACAACCCCCTTCGAGGTTTCCACTGATCTATCAGCCAGCTAGATGGTGACGAGTGTGGGTGTCAACTCTTCGAAACCAAATTGGTGGTACAGGGTTGTTGGAATCAGATTGATAGAAGTACCTAAGTCTAGGAGTGCTCTATCAAATGTCATGTCCCTGATATTACAGGAAATCAGGGATGCTCCTGGGTCAGATCGCTTGAGTGGAAGGTTGCTTGATATTACAAAACTTGCTTGTTCGGAGAGTACAACCTTCCTAGGTGCTTGAGGTCTTGGCTTACGTTTTGGTGTACAGGCATCCTTTAAAAGCTTGGCGTAAGCTGGGATGTGCTTAATGGCTTCGAAGAGAGGAATATTAATCTGTACTCGTTTAAAGATCTCCAAAAGCTCCTCAGTCTCTATAACATTCTTCTTTTTCTTGATTGTTTCCAAGGCCTCAGGGTAGGGTGTCTGAATGTGGTTCGGATCTATTTCTACATCCTTGGGTTTTTCTGGTGCCTCTTCTGAGTTGGGTATTTCAGCGGGTGAAGTCTCGAGGAGAGTCGACCATTTGGGATCCTGGGTTTTGGTGTTGCTTCTCAAGGTCACCGCATTCGCAGAGGCATTGGGGCCATGGGTTAATCCTTGAGAAGACGAGGACGAAGAAGCACCAAAACCAAGGGGTGTTTGTGGGGTTGGCTGAACCATGTGAGCTTGCCCGGGATTGCCTTGAAACCCTTGCGAATTGGGGCCTCTGTTAATTATGTTTCGCGGGTTCGGTTGTGCCTGGCAAGGTAGGGATCCTTGTTGTTTACAGTCCAAGAGTTGGCTTAACTGTCCCTTTGCCAAGGCCATTTTCTCCTGATGTTTCTGGTTCATTTCAGCCATCATTTTTATTAGGGTGTCCATTTGGTTTTGTGGGGGAGGGGCTGCCCTATTTTGATTATATGGGAGTCTAACTGGTGGTCCTTGCTGATAGGGGGGCAAGTGTGGCTGCTGGTTTGGCCTGGGCTGGTTTTGGAATTGCGGTGGTTTCTGGTTTGTCCAACCAAAGTTCGGGTGGTTACGCCAGCCAGTGTTGTAAGTGTTGGAGAAAGGGTCAGGTTTATCATAACCTTGGACAGCTTGCACATCTTCAAGGATAGCCGATGTCGACGGAGAGGAAAGAGAGTTATCAAGGGTTGAGGGAGCAAAGGTCCCTCCCTGGAACGCGATCAGGGGTTGTTCCAGGTTCAGTTGGGTTAAAGGCTGGGCCAGGTCAACACTATGTGCACCCTTTGCTAGGGAGAAGGTCTGTAACGGGTTCCTGGTCTGGTTCAGTAGCTCATCAATCTTTTTGTCCACCAATTCCACTCGATCTAGTTTCTTGGAAATGATGTCCATGTCAACCATTCCAGAATTTGCTTGTACCTCATAAATCCCACCATGGGGTTGACTAGATCTGTTAAACTGGGTCATGGAGGCATTGTTGAGCGAATTCTCGCTCATGGACTCAAAGAGCTCAAATGCGCTCTCCTCGTCCTTGTTCAGGAAGCTCCCCCCACATGAGGCATCGACGAAGTTCCGTAGGTTGCTGCCCAGACCATGGTAGAAAATCTGAGCCAATTGCCACCTTGGTACTTCGTGGTGTGGGCATTTCCGTAAGAGTTCATTAAATCTTTCCCACGCCTCATGGAACTGTTCCCCACCCTGGAGTGTGAAGGTAGTAATAGCTCTTCTGAGGGCATTGATCTTTCCTATGGGGAAGAATTTCTTTAGAAATGCATGCCTCAATTCTTCCCAGGTGGTGATGGGTCTACCTAGGGTTCTAAGCCAGTGAGAAGCCTTGTCTCTTAACGAGAAGGGAAACATCTTAATTAGAACAATGTCAAGGCTAATGTTCCTAGGTTTCACAGTTTGTGCTATGCGGTCAAGATCCTCTAGGTGCTGGAAGGGGTCCTCATTTGAGTTTCCATGGAAGTGGCTCTGGATCAGACTTAAGACATTTGGTTTTAGCTCAAAATCATCTCCCCCTTCAGGGATCCTAAGGTGTGGCTCGACTCTAATAGCAAAAGGGTTATAGAAATCGCGGAGGGGCCTCGGTTGATCCTGAAATGGTGGTACATCAAGTGGCGGTTGCCCTTGTGGGCCTTGGAAAGGTGGTGGTGGTTGCCCTTGTGGGTTCTGTAATCGGTGTATGGCTTGCATGATGGTGTGGATCTGTTGTTGCTGAAGCCAGTGGTTTGCCTTAATCTGGGCTTGGATAATAGCCCTTGTGTCTAGTGGGGGTTGTTCCTTAGCCTCATCTACCCTAGGTTCAGCCATGTTTCTAACAGAATCACGTCGCCTGGATTCTCGTCCCAAAACAAACAACTCAGGATGCAATGAGCGTCTCCCGTGCATACACTTAGAGAAGAACAGGAGGGGATGCGGAGAGCGACAGATGCGAGAAATGTGTTCAATCAAGCAAACAAGCCTGGTCCTTATGGTGTATTTCCTTAGGAGACCTAGAAATTTCAAAAAGGGTGATTAAGTCCGTAAGCACAGGACTCCCCTTCCTAAGGCTAATCTGGCCAGGTTGATTACGAGGGGATTGTAGGGAAGGTTCTTCCTTTAGCTTGCGCCTCCGGTTCCGTAGACCCCACAACCGCGGTCGTTTGACACTGCCCCGCAGCCTAGTCACCAGATTCTACCAAGGGAATGAAAGCCAAGTGCCTAGCGAACAAAACCTCGCCTTTCGAGACTTAACTCAGTCCTGCCTAGGGCAAGTCTACTCAGTTTTAAAAGGGCTAGGATAGTGCTTGTGCTAGGGTTATGTGATGAGGCATTGATTGGGGTGGTGCCTCTTAATTTTCCACTTTCATTGTGTGTGCTTCTATCAAAACATGATTTTCAAGTAAGGATTTTTAAGATGTGGTGTCTTTTAGTATTTCATCCTTTCTTTAGTGTCTTTTAGAGTTGACGTGTCTTAGTGTTTTCAGACAAGTTTCAGTGGGCACGTCAAGTTTTGCACACAATTTGGTGAAAGTAGATTTCCTTTTATTGTGTAGAGGCTCTAAAACCCTAATGTACTCATCCTAATGATCATGCAGCTTCTATTAGATGAGTCATTTTTAGGGTTGAGTGGTGCGGCCCAAGTCAATCCACGATGGCTTCGCAAACACCACTCAAAAAAGAGAAAAGAACACTCCAAGAATTTATTCAGAATGTTAGAGTGTACATTTTTTTTGTTGGGTGATGTGTTAAGGATGTGGGTCAAGTAATCATACACCATGACAAATTTTTTTTTAATTTTTATAATTTTTTTAGTTTTTCACGCAAGCAAACAGTCATGAGTGAAGAATTACTCACTACTGGTCCTTGTTGCGCCTACTCCCTTGTTACTGTCATGGGATGCGTCACTTCGCCGTCCAAGTGTCGAATTCTACCGGTCCTTATTGCGCCTACTCCCTTGTTACCATCATGGGAGGCGTCGCTTCGCTGTCCAAATGCCGAATTCCTGCAACCATCAAGTAAAAAGGAAACAAGGCATTAGGTGATGTGAGAATGGATGTGCAATGGAAGAGACAAAATAAATCCATTTCCTCCCGGCAACGGCGCCAAAAATTGACGTGCGCTCATGCGTATGTGTTAAGAAGTGTTGTTATAGTTCGCACTTGCAACGTCAGTTTTAAAGAAAGAAATGGAGGTGAGTCTGCGTGTCGGTCTCAGGGAGGCGTGAAAATCAAATTTTGCTTATCACTTATTGTCACGGAAATCACGGAGTTTTGCTTGCGAAAAGGTGCAGTTGAAAAGCGAGAGAGAGATAGAGAGAGATTAGGGTTAGAGTTGTTTCTTTCTTTAACATGCAACTTGGGTAGGAAATAAAGTAAACAACTGAATGGAAAATAACTTCTTTAATCAGCAGCTTTAGTTCACAGATTACAACATTAGATACATGCTTAAACATAAGTAAAGAAAAGCTTAAAAGAGAGGAAGAGAGAGAGAGAGGGGGAAAGCGGCAAGGTAGCCACGGTGGTGAAGGCTCCGTCAACGGCTCGTCATCTCCGACGATTACAAGAGGGCCTAAAGCTAGCTAAGAGAGGGGTAGAGTAGTTGCAAGGGAAGTGAATGCCTTGAATGAGTGGTTGGAAGGGGTTTAAATAAGGAGAAGGGCTTTCCAAATGAAGAAGGGGTTTTAGCGATGTCTGGGACGTCGCTAAAACCCTTCCAAAAGTGTAAGTGAAGCCCCTACCCCACCGATCTCACGCCCGCGCTGTTCTTCCTCGCGCTCGATCCGTGGGCGCGGCATGAGAGCCATCTGCTCGAAGATCGGACGGCTGAGATCTTCGCCTGGGTGCACTTGGATCGCGCCTTGAGTGCGCGTGCGCACGGGCGTTGCCATCTGGCGTGCGCGCTCGCGTGGCCGATCGCTACCTAAGGGCGCGCTGCGTGGCGCTATCTCCAATTTCGTCCGTGCGCCTCGCTGTCTTTGATTTCCTACACCGCGCGGCTCAAACCCGCGTTGCGTGGGCGCGTGCGTGCGTGTTAACTGCTGCGCCACGCCTGCTGCTTTGTCGCGGTGAGCGGGCGTGCACGTGGTTCTCGGCCGTCCGATCAAAGATCGACGGCTGAGATTTGATCTTCGGCTGAAGGAGGAAGCGACTCACGGTGAGCGGGCGCCACATGGCACATCGAGGGTCGTTGATCATCAGATCAACGGTCAGAACTTCTTGGGCCCATTGTGGGAGCTCCGAATGTCGGATTTGGCTGATTTTGAGTCCATTGGACTCCGTTCGTCATTCTGAATCCATCCGTGCAGTTCGATTGCTCATCTGAGACCTGCTTTGACAAGTGTTTATACAAATGGCCATTAATACTATTTTATAAGAAATCTTGGGCATATGATGCATGCAATGCTCCCATTCTACCTGTGTTGTGTCTTTTATTCTTAAGATAGGCCCTATTTAATAGAATTATCACCCCTATATGCAGTGTTATCAACCACTAAAATGTATAGCTTCTTTGACATAGTGCAAATGCATGCTGGGTCTCTGACACAGTGCAAATCATTTGTGCACTAAATAGCTTTTTTCATTTTACCATGAAGGTCTATGATTCAAGTCTATATAAATTCTATTTATATCACCATTGTTTTCATTTCTCCTTTACTGCTTGTTTGTATGATCCAATATTTGGAGACATTGATGGGCAACATAAAGTTTAATCTTGACCTTAGATTGTTGTGGCCCCCATGCCATGCAAGAGCATCCAACTCGTACCAGTTGGCTTTAGAGGGGAAAACCTATCTATTAATATTAACCACATCTTAATGTCTATGACTCTACATGTAACACTATCTTGTCTCTACATGAACTCTAACCAATTGGCATGTTCTTGAATTTACGTGAGCACATAGGCTTGTCCATCACTCCAAGAAGAGCAGCATTTATGATGGAAGGTTTAATTTGATCATAGTTCTCTCTGTTGGTCTCAAAATAATTCATGTGTCACTGCAACCTATAAAACTTAGGTTAGTTTTACAGTTAACCAAGAACCATAACATTATTCTTTTTATTACTTTGAAAAAGGATAGCTCAGTAATCTTGAATAGAAGTTAAATATGGATGTTGTTTTAATTTTTCATGACAAAAAGTTGGATGCGTCTTTCAACTAGTGTGGGGGATCTTCCTTTGAATTTCAAGGGGGTAAGTCTAGGAATGCTTTGATATGGTTAAAGACTTTAAAGTTGGGCAGATCATTTCTAAGAAAACTTTGCAATAAATTCTCTGACATTTCCTCCCCTACCCCCCAAACATGCAAACACACACAATAGAGAGGGAGGGAAGCAGAAACTGTGACATTGATGACACAAAATAGATCTGAATGGAGGGAAAAAATTCCATGTAGTTGCTCGTTACCTCTCTTTGCTTTGTAACTTCAATAGAAAATGCACCCTCCTGTATGTGGTCCTTCTAAGCATATTTCTTTGAGAAGTCCACCCTCCTATATGTGGACTTTTGCTTTGAATTTATGTAATTCCAAATTTTAAACTCACAGTTCTATTTATTTGAAGGGTAAAGGCAAAAACAAGTTATGTCAATATACCATCTTCCAACTGTTCTGCTCCTTCCACCTGTTGCTGGGGAAAAAGTTGCATGGAAGAGTGTGTTTAAGGCTGATCATCTTAACAGGTAATATTCCTCCTTTGGAGATTTTTAAGGGAGAATTTTAAAAAGTTCATCGAACTTGTTTTCCTGAAACATATAATTTTCAATGTAGTATCAGCAGGGGGCATGAGACTTGAACCTGTAGCTTTCAATGGGGGTTTTCCAGCAGAGGTGTTATTATATAGAACTCTTATTAGTTTGTTAACTGCATCTGCACATTGCAAAGCAAGCCATATTCTACCTTACAAAGTATGCATACATGAGAATTGTAATGCACCTTCCAACTTGTGTTCTGTCCAATGTTGGATTTGGAGCTTTCAGTTCATCCCAATTTCTCCTATCACGGGCATTGAACACTATCAAAGTACTTGTTAATCTATCCAATCTATATTTTATATCTTCTTGAATTTTCTGTTCGAAAACAAATGAAATCGCTATAGGGCCATAGCTTGGTATATCAGCTTTTTATCTTGGTATTTACTGATTCCTACATTTAGCCAAGAGTGTGCACCTCTGCCAATCAGTACCTTGTGTGGTTTATTGTAGAATTCAACTCAATAATGCATTCAATTATCTCTTTACCATAGCTTATAAGTTGACCAAGAGGTACTGCATGCCAATCAATACCTCTTCCCAATTATGTTTACTCCTTAAAATTGCTTATATCTATGTCTGCTATTTTATGATATCACCTTTAAGTGAACCTACTGGGAAAACTGGTATTTCTCTGCTGTTTATCTATGTTTGCTTATATCTATATGTCTGCTGTTTATTTCTCTACTTTGAGCTTTCACAGTAGAAGATGCACTTTCACAGTAAAGTCTCTCTTTGAAAGCTTTAAAATTCATTTAAGTAAAGGTGAAAAGATCAAAACAAAGCCCAAGACTTAGTAAAATGTATAAAATTTTGAAGATTACTATCGAACTGAGTATTTCATCTCTAACCTATTTTATTGATCCTTATCCTTTGTACGGATTTGTTATATACTTCCATATGCCATCTACATTCCATTTTCTTCTCCAGTCAATAGCCTTGCTTCCAAGTTGATGTGATAGACTAATTTTGGATTTATTTTTCCTATTGTTATGGTATACTTCCATATACCATCTACATTCCCTTTCTTTTATTCCTAATTTCTGAGTTTTTTGCTATTTCAACAACTAATCTAAAGTATCATAATCTGTATTCCTTTCGCTGTATTTTTTTGCATCGGAGATATTAAATATTGCATCGGGGATCAGAGGTGATTTTGTGTTTGCACCAGTGATATTAAATATTGGATCGGGGATCAAAGGTGATTTTGTGTTTGCACTGGTGATATTAAATATTACACAAGGAATATTTAAATTTTGACTTGGTGATCAAAGGTTTTTTTGGGATTGCACTGGTGATTAAATAGATTACACCGGTGATATTAAGTATTGCGTCGGGGTTCCTAATTTTTTTTGCATCGGGGATATTAAATATTGCATCAAGGATCAGAGGTGATTTTGTATTTGCACCGGTGATATTAAATATTGCATCGAGGATCAGAGGTGATTTTATGTTTGCACTGGTGATATTAAATATTACACAAGGAATATTTTAAATTTTGATCCGATTATCAAAGGTTTTTTGGGATTACACTGGTGATTAAATAGATTGCACCGGTGATATTAAGTATTACATCGGGGTTCCTAATTTTTTTTGCATCGGGGATATTAAATATTGCATCAAGGATCAAAGGTGATTTTGTGTTTGCACCGGTGATATTAAATATTGCATCGGGCATCAGAGGTGATTTTGTATTTGCACTGGTGATATTAAATATTACACAAGGAATATTTAAATTTTGATCCGGTGATCAAAGGTTTTTTGGGATTGCACTGGTGATTAAATAGATTGCACCAATGATATTAAATATTGTGTCGGGGTTCCTAATTTTTTTTGCATCGGGGATATTAAATATTGCATTGGGGTTCAGAGGTGATTTTGTGTTTGCACCGGTGATATTAAATATTGCATCGGGGATCATAGGTGATTTTGTGTTTGCACTGGTGATATTAAATATTGCACAAGGAATATTTAAATTTTGATCCAGTGATCAAAGGTTTTTTGGGATTGCACTGGTGATTAAATAGATTGCACCGGTGATATTAAGTATTGCGTCGGGGTTCCTAATTTTTTTTTGCATCGGGAAAGTTTTCCCAACTCAACTTACATCCACGATCCCCCATATTTTAAGAATATGACAATGTCTCCTTGTCCACATGGAGTAAAAGATGCATATTGTTTGCTCAACTTAGGATATTGTACATTTGGAGGGATTTAGGGAGAATGCAAGTGGTGAGGGAGGAGAAAGGTGGTTTTTGGTTTAGAGGAGGGGTAGGATGGGGCCACTAGGAGGTGCTCTTGCTCCCCAGGAAGGAGTGATATACTATTACTGAAGGGGGAGAGAGCCTTTGGCAGGTCTTGACCCTGCTCAATGTCTTCATCCTGGGACCATTGTCAAGAGTGGATCAGTTTGTATAATAGGGACTGCAACAGGATATTTTCAAGTAGATTTGCTAGGCTGGCCAATAAAGGTTTCAGAAGTAGATCATGTGCTAAACACCAGGCTGCAACTTAACTTTCTTGGTTAATCAAACATATTACATGATGATGCAAGACCCTTGCAAAGTTTGCTATTGCTGCTGCTAGACCTGCTGATGCTGCTGGACCTGCTCCTTTTCCAGATCAACTAAGTGCTTATTTGCAGCCTTCAGCTCCTCCATAGCATTCAACTCAGCAATGCAGCAGTAGAGATGCAGCAGAGATGCTCCTCCTTTTCAGTGGTCTATTTCTTAGGTAGATAGATAGATTTTGGAGCTTAATAGGTATTATATAGATTTTCTTCTTCTCCATCCTTATTCCATAAAGAGTCGCCTTTCCAGATGCAGCAGTAGCAGCAGCAAATGCAGATGCAGTAGTAGCAAATGCAGCAATAGCACTAGCAGATTTAGATACAGCACTAGCAACAGCAGATGTAGCTAGAAGTGGAAGCTCCAGTAGTAATTCACACAAATCTTAAGTTCTATTTTTTTGGATGGAGCTCGTTCTTGGCATGAGGATTTTTGAAAGGATCATTCTTGGCATGATATCTCTAATTGCAGGTAGTTCAGTCCAGTGTCCTACCAGACATGTTCAGAAGCACCTATGAGGCCATCACAAAGGGCAACCCAACATGGAATCAGGTACAAGTTCCAGAGTCGAAGCTATACTCATGGGATCCCAAGTCAACTTACATTTGCCAATATTCGCCTTGTTAACAAGCTGCTAAAGGGTGAAGTAGGACCAAAGACAATTCACATTCCTTCAGGGGAGAAACCTTATGTATTTGATGCTGCAATGGTTAGTATGAAATTTTATTCTTAATTCGATGTTGAATTTTAGTTCAAAATAGAAAAGCATATATTTCCCTGATGTATTTTTGGATTTTTGAATTTTATTTGACGTGCCCTGTTCAGGAAAAAAAAACATTTCATTTGAAATGCCCTTTGCATTATGTTGATTGTTTACATGACATCTTGCATTGATTTAGGGACATGATAAAATACCCTGCACACTAAGAATTATACTGCCATTAATGAAATAGTCTCCCCTTCTCTCACAACTTTGCATCTATGTATCCATAAAAGGGGTGCAACAAATATACTATCAGTTCTTTTTTGAGCCCTGCCAGTTGGTATTGCTCGGTCAATTTTTCCATCCCATCCATCCAGCCATCTTGCTCAGGCCATGCTGTTATACCCTAATAAAACCAAATTTCCTTTACAAAGGGGCGATTTTTAATCATATGCATCCAATCCTCTTTATCAATTCGACAAAAGGGGCACAATGAGTCTTCAATCTGAAATTTTTTCAATAATGTTCCCTTTAAAGGCAGAGCATCAGTCACTGCTCTCCAAGAGGAATAACTTTGTTTTCAGAGCTATATCCTTCATATTCCAAACCTTTTTACAATAGGCTATTTGTTTCTCTGTAAGACTAGAGTTGATTCCCTCTTCATTTAGCAAGGTCATATACGCAGACTTAACTGAGAAACTTCCCATTAGGATGTGGTTTCCATGTTAGTAAGTCTTCTCCCATGTCTATTGGAGTACTTAAAATTTTTTCTACAGTCTTATAGCCAAAGCTACTGGAAATTTCATCTTCATTCCCGTTCTAATTATGTTCATTTATCAAATCTACCACCTTTAATTCCTGGAGTATACTCTATCTAATTGATTTTACTCTTTAGACTTCAACCATGGATCACTCCAAATATTTATATTCTCCCCATCTCCAACTAACCATAACACATTGATGAAAAGCATACTTTTTATATTCCCAAAAATTACCATATGGGAAATACTTGCTTCTTATCTGATTTTGTTAAAGACCCTCCTTGGTGCACAATAACCAGCCCATTTTTAGTAAGAAAGCTAAAATTACTAGCCTTACCAAAGAGAATCTTTCTTGATGGTTGGTTAGCTGTCACCAAAGGTAATTCCTTTGGTCATGATGACTCTTTGGTGATGGTTAAGGAACCGTGACCAAAGGAACCTTCTTTCTTCCACGTCAACCTCTGGTCATGGTTATTAACCATGACGAAAGCTCTTTCTTCGGTCACGATTTTACATCTGTGACTAAAAGTCTTTGGTCACAGTTTATAACCATGACTAAAGCTGTAGAACGTAGCTAACGGTGGGCTTTGGTGATGGTGGTAAGATGGAACCATCACCAAAGCCTTATGCTTTGGTGACGGTTCCACCAAAATCGTCACCAAAGGCTCGTGAAGAAAGCTGCTGCGCCTACTTAACAGTTCACTTCAGTGACGGTTTTGTGTGGAACCGACACCGAATCTTAGGGCTTTGGTGACGGTTCCACCTACAACCATCACCAAAGCCCCATGATAGAAGTTGTACAACATAGCTTACGGCGGGCTTCGGTGACGGTTTTGGGTGGAACCGTCACCGAAGCTTAGGGATTTGGTGACAGTTTTAGTTGAACGATCACCAAAACCCTGCGGCTTTGGTGATGATTTTGGGTGGAACCGTTACCAAAGCCTTTGGTAACGGTTTTGCGTGGAACTGTCACCAAAGACCCTTCCGCAACGCAACTTTTGCTATCGCTAATTGGTGATGGTTATGAGTCATTTGGTCACGATTTTTAACCATCACCAAAACCCTAATTTCTTGTAGTGTCTGTAACACCCCCTCTACATCCATCGAATGCCAAACAATTTCAATGCAAATCCCACGTCCAATCAATGCAACCCTCATGACCTAGTAACCCAAACCCATGCAAGGACTTCCTCTTTTCCACAGTAAATCCCCTACGTAAAACCATACCCACGTAGATCCTATTCCAAATAGAGAAAAAAGAAAGAGGTTTGGTTGGTATTGGGCTAGAGAAGTGGATCGAGTTTGCTGGGCTAAGCCTTGGGCTGATTGGTGCCTTGTTTGTATAGGCTCCTTTGGCTTGAAAATTCTAAGTGTTGAGGTTAAATTGGACTTAGTTGAAGAACATAATTTTTTGGCTTTAACACTCATATTTTTGGAGTTTTATAGTGACATTTATTACATAATACATTTATTTTTGCTTCAAACTCTTTGTGTCCCATTTTAATCAGTTAATTAGTGGTTTATATTATGATTATTTGCTCCCTGAGATGACTTCGAACTTACATTTGAGCTTATAAATTTTAAATGTTGATTGACTTTTGTTGCTTATACTATGACGTATATTTAAACTTGATGAAAGCTCGTTAACAATAGGCGTTTGGGTCATATCTCTAAACAAAAAATTGATAGGCTTATCTCCATAGGAATTCTCCATTCCCTTGATTATATGGATTTACATGTCTATATTGAATGCTTAAAAGGGAAATGAACAAACAAATCAGTTGTAGGTGCCACTAGAGTATCTAGCGTTGTAGAACTAATTCATACAGATATTTGTAGGTCATCCCTAGGCTTCATGGAATGGTCAATAATATTTTATGACCGGCCCACGGCCACAAGGTGACCTAGGCACACATGCTTAGGCCACCCCACGGCCTGCCACCTACCGTCCCACCTTCGCCTTGATACGGTGAAGCTTCCCATGTGTCTTAACAGGGTCGCAAGGCCGTGTTTGTGTGTGACAAATCTCACCACCTGCCGCAATTGATGCACACAGCGAGAAGGTCGCAAGCTTCATCCTAGGTTGCGCGCTCCAGGCGTTAGAGTCCCAGAGGAAGCAGATGAGTGCACGAACTCATACGACCGAGCAATTGGTTTGGCGAGTGACCCATTAGCAGCAATTGAAGAAGGAGTTCCTATGGGCGAAAGTGCAGAAGCGGGTGGGACATTTAGTCCCACCTCGTAAATGCAGGAGTAAGGTAAGTAGGATAAATTGAAATTGTGTTTTATGCTGTATGCCTCGAGACACACAGGAGTGAGGTCCCTCGCCGTCACTCGCCACGTCTCGTCCATGACATTTCCCCCGCAGACTTGGCACCCGACCCGACTAACCTAACTTAGCACTCCTCGTTCACCACACCCACGCCAGTGCGCCTAAACCAGGGCACGCGATCGACCCGATTACCCGGCTCTGGGAGAGCATATCGAGGAGAGATATACAGAGAGAGAGATGCGGGGGAGGGTAGGGATAGGTTGTGCTCTTCGGTGTGTGTGCAGGGAAGAAGGAAGAGGAAGGCGTAGCTGAAAAGCTAAGGCAAGGTAAAGGAAGAACTTAGTCACAGAGGAAGAAGAAGGAGAAAGGCACTATGCAAGAGAAGAAAGGAGGAAAGGAAAGAAGCCAAAGAAAAGAAAGCCAGAGGAGGCTGAAGGAAACAAAGGCAAGGTGAAGCTGACACTTGGCCGTAGATAGATAGTAGAAAAGAAAAGACTTAAGAAGGAAGGGCAGAAGACAGAGGAAAATAAGAAGGAAGAAGAAAGGAAAGGCTAGGAAGGAGCTACAGAGAAGAAACAAGGAAGAAGAAGCATACGGCCAAAGTCAAAGAAGAATAGAAGAAAAAGAACTAAGGAAAGCGGAAAAGCAGAGAAAGAAAGAAAGAAAGAAGAAGAGAAAGCAGACAGGAAATAGGAGAGAAGAGAGATATCTTTTTAAGACGTCCAATTTCTCTATTTTTGCTACAATTGACTCTTACATTCTTGCATTTAAATTCTGAATTAAGTTTTGAGCAACTCTAAGTGTTCAATTACATCATTGAGATTAATGAATAAATTCCATTTGCTCCCTGTGTTTGACCTCAGATACTTAGGTTTTCGAGTAATAAATTTTTATTTGTTGTCAACGCTTGGTCACCTATACTACAACGCGACTGACTTATAAGCCCGACAAGCATTGCAATAGGCACATTACTTTTTAGGAACCTGACCCTATTCCTAAGGATAATACTAAACATGATCAAGTTGTTATTCCTAATGTCGTTCCAACAACAAAGAGGGATGCAAGTAATGGTGGAAATCTCCCTATGAATTAAACTCAACAACTTTAAGATAATCAAGAAGCACCCTAGAGGTGGTCCACTAGGGAAAGGAGAAGTGCAATTTCAACCGACTATGTTGTATTTCTCCAAGAACATGAGGCTGGCCAAATGGATACAGATCCCATTTCGGTTAAACAAGCCATGCGGAGTTCTTATTGCCAAGAATGGACCATTGCTATGAATGAGGAAATGAAATCAATGAGCAACAATGACATTTGAGGACTTGTCTCATTGCCTGAAGGTGCAAAACCCATTTGTTGTAAATGGATTTTTAAAATCAAGAGGGATTCTAAAGGCAATGTAGATAAGTATAAGGTTCATCTTGTTACAAAAGGCTTCACTCAAAAAGAATGCATTGATTGCAAAGAGACATTCTCCTATGTTTTTCAAAAGACTCATTTAGAACTATAATGCTTTGGTGGCTCATTTTGACTTAGAGTTACACCAGATGGATGTGAAAACAACATTTCTTAATGGTGACATTAATGAAATGATATATATGGTGCAACCAGAACACTTTCCCTTAGGTGATGCAAAAGAAAATGGTTTACAAATTAAAGAAAGCCATCTACAATTTAAAATAAGCTTCATGTTAGTGATATTACAAATTTTATCAAGTTGTTGTCTCATTTGGTTTTTAAGAC
Source organism: Thalassia testudinum (assembly GCA_037157565.1). Taxonomy (NCBI): domain Eukaryota; kingdom Viridiplantae; phylum Streptophyta; class Magnoliopsida; order Alismatales; family Hydrocharitaceae; genus Thalassia; species Thalassia testudinum. The sequence goes on along the minus strand of JAZHRO010000039.1, from coordinate 95,662,114 downwards.
AAATTCGATTGATGAATGCGTGTACCATAAATTTGATAAGGGCAAACATGTTTTCCTAATTCTATATGTCGATAACATATTACTTGCCAGTAATGATGATGGCTTGCTATTTAAAATCAAGAGATTTCTCTCAAACAAATTTGAGATGAAAGATCTTTGTGAAGCTTGTTTCATCTTATGAATCCAAATATAGCGAGATCAATCTTTGGGTATCCTTGGATTATCACAAAAGAATTACATTGAAACCATTCTAAAGGGAAATGGCATGGAAAACTGTATGGCTCTGGGTATCTTTGGATTATCATAAAAAAATTACATTGAAACCATTCTAAAGAGATATGGCATGGAAAATTGTAAGGCATGAGATACTCCTGTGGTTAAAGGGGATAAATTCTCCCTTAATCAGTGCTCTAAGAATCAAGTTGAAGCTAAGGAAATGGAGAACATTCCCTATGCGTTGACAGTGAGAAGTTTGATGTATGCATAAGTCTACACGCGGCTAGATATTGCATACATTATTGGCATGTTAGGCAGATACTTAAGTAATCCTGGACCCAATCATTAGAAGGCAGCTAAACGGGTCATGTGGTATCTTCAAAGGACAAAAGTCTTCATACTCACATATAAGAGATCATACATTTTGGAGGTCCTTGAGTATTCGGACTCCAAATTTGCTGGTTGTCAGGATAGCCGAAGATCCACTTTGGGCTATATTTTTCTGGTAGCGGGAGGAGCTATTTCGTGGAGGAGTGCTAAGCAAATGACAATAGCTACCTTTACAATAGAAGTAAAAATTATAGCATATTTTGAAGCCTCAAATCAAGAAATATGACTTAGGAATTTTGTCACAGCTTTACGTATTGTAGGTAGTGATCGCGTTTTTCCATGGTTTATAATTAAGGTTTTTAAGATCGTTGTAATGCACAAAAATTGAGTCACTTTTAAATTTTTAAACCTAGATAGGGAAGTTTCTAGGATCGACCAAGGAGGCCAAATGTTTGCAAAAAATACGTCTCTTGCTTGGAAATAGAAATCACCTTTCTTTTTGGTGTTTTTGAATATGTAGTTTTTATGGTTTTGAAATAACGGGCACTCGCAAACTTGTTGGCGAAAAAAAGCGATCTACACCTAATTCACTAAACTATTACTAAGGTGACAAGAAAAGCCTATCCCTAAGCTCATTCTAGGCATGTGGAGGCTTAGATTAATTAAGGAGAGGGAGTGAAAAAGTGCTAGATCAAGATAAAAATAAATGCGACAAGAATAGAAATGAAGGCAACTTGAATTGATAGAAACTTGTTCTACACAAAACACATGTAGGAATGCTTCTAATCTACCTGAAAATACAAGGAAATAAAAACACAAATCCTCTAGATAAAATGGTGAAGAAGAGGGGGCTTCTTGCTCCAAGTCAAGTATCTCTTTGACTTGAAAAGAGGGCTCCTTCTTCTCCTTCCTTGAAAGGCTCCTCCAGGAAGGTGTCCTCAAAGATAGTTGCAAGCCTAGGGGGGGCAGGGGGGGCGTGCACTTGCTTCTCCAAAGGGTGGATGTCCACCCTAAAAACTCCTCCTTTAATTGGCCAACCTCCTAGTGATGGATTGCTCCTCCTCCTAGGTGTGGCACAAGGTGAAGGAATGGGAAAAAGAAGGCACCAAGGGGGCGGATGATGTGTCCCCTTAATCTTCTTCTCTCTTCCTTCTCCTTGGTCGTGGGTTATGGGTGGAATTAGAGTGGAAAATATACTATGAGAGGATGATCCAAATGTGGGTAGTTAGGTGGGTATATATAGAGTAGGGAGGAGGGGGGTTGGCATGGATAAAATAGATGGCTAGGATGGGATTTGGGATGGTAGTTAAGGATCCTAAGGCTAGGAATACATGGCGCCAAGTGAGTGGGCACAAGGGGGGGTGGTTATGGCTTTGGTGCCCCTTAGAGTTGGTGCCAAAATGGGCCTTCTAGAAGGCTATTAGGTGGCACCATCTTAGGGTTCTAGAAGGGGGGTATGTGGATGGCTAGATGTGGTTCAAAGGGTAGGTGCAGGGATGAGATGTAGAGATTTTTGGAGGGAGTTTTTGGTGCCTGTTGAAAGCGTAAAACTACACAATCGAAGTTTGATTTGAAAAACCCATCATTGTAGTGCGATTTGCGAAGTAATCCATCAAGAGATAAAATTTTACCGAAATTCGTAAAGAAATTCTGGGTCGAACACAGGGAGGCTACGTCGATCTTAAATCCACGATTATATTTTTGTATTTTTGTTTGAAAATGAGATAATTACAATGGAATTGATATAAACAATAAGAGAGAGAGAAAGAATAATCACCTGATAAAATAATATTGTTTTTACAACTAGAAAGCGGGAAATGATTACAACTAGAAAGCATGAAATTGCATTCTAGAAAGCAATTAAAAAGAAGGGAGAGAGATGTTATCCTTGACAAATGCTTGGAGGACGAGCCGGACGGAACGATGCCTGGAAGACGGAGGACGAAGTGGGAAGAAGGAGGATGAAGCAGGAAGAAGCGGGAATGTGGCAGCATGTCGTTGTCGTCGCAGGATCCACTTTCACAACGGGAGCGAGAAAACCTAGATTTAGCTCTAGAGTAGCATCCCAGGTGTGGGACAAGCTTTTCTTGAGCTTTGGAGAGGGAGAGAGGTGAAGGAAGGGATGATAATTTCATAGGGTAGGGGTCTCCTTTTATAGTTGCAAGGATTGGGGGCAATTTGGTCATTCCATATTAAAAAATATTAAAATTAAGCTTTAGTGACGGATTTATCCATCACTAAAGGTTTGATCATGGGCGACGTGCGCACACTGCACGCGCCTCCTCCTCTCCCACACCTTAACGCCAAGCGCACGTCCAAGAAATCTCGGCTATCAGATTGTGAGATCGGACGGTTCAGATTGCTCCTCGCCTGCTTCAGCTTCACGCGCTTGTGTGTGCGATCGGGCGTGAGGTGGCGTGTTTGATCGCGCGTGCGCTCAATTGGGCGATCTGGGCCGTCCGCAACTGATCGCTCCTCACCCGCTTTAGCTTCGCACGCCTGCGCATGCAATCGGGCGTAAAACAATGCGTTTGATCGCGCGTGCGCCTAATTGGGCGATCTGGGCCGTCTGCATCTGATCGCCCAGTCGAGATAAAACACACGCGCACCTCTAATTGTGAGTCAAACACGCACCTCGCGCTTGCGCAAGGGCACTCAACCGCTGTGCTACAGCTAATTCTTCGTCGCGCTTACATTTTAAGCACGCGCGCCCTGTGGCCATTGGATCAAGATCCGACGGCCCAGATCTTTCCTCGCCCGTGCCTTCAAAGGATGAGAAGCGGTGCTGCAGCCGATTTGGGCAGCTGTGATGGTGCCACGTGGTGCCATCATGGCCGTCCATCTTCTGTGACATGTAGAAGGTGCCACGGATGTCGGATTGAGCCGATTTTTGTGCCGTTAGGCTACGATCATCGATCCAAACCCATCCATGTGATCAGATTTGTCATCTGTAGTGCGGATTGACACCATCTTGGCCCTTGATCTCTGGACTTCCTCTGACTATATCTGATGCTACGGAAGTCCGATTAGGGCAATCTTGGAGTCATTGAACTCCCGTCATCCCCTTAATCAGATTCATATGGTTGGATCTTCCGTCAGAAGCCCTAATTAAAAATCACCCTGTCCTTGACCATAAAAAGAGACAAATACTATACAATTTATACAATTTGACCTAAATGCATGATTATGCATGTTATGCAATATTTGCAATGCATGATGCTAATATGACACTAAGAATATGCATTAATAGACATTTTTGGCTATTTAGATGTATGCACATCACACCCCCATGCCTATCTTTTCCCCCATGCCTATCTTTTGCTAGTCCTTAGCAAAAACTACATGCTATTTATAAAAGAATTAGGATTGGATTACTTGGGCAAAAGTTATTTTCAACATTAAGAAATTTTTACTTAGGACCTGAACTTTCTAAGACACAACAGCGCCCGGGTATTTGCCAAAATGCAGACCACCTCAAGCCCTCGCCTTATACAAAGAAGCATCACTTTTTCTCCTTTTTCTTCTTTTCTATTTCTTTTTTGGATTTTTGAGTTTAGGGTTACAAAGCAGCTTTCTACGGCTACTCAACCCACCCAAGACTTGAGAACCCTAAGTTCTAAACATCTTTTTGTGAATGTGATAGACTCGTTGATCGGTAATCAGAACAGACTTCGGTTTCTACTCCCCTAGGTGACCTTAAAAAGAATTTTGCCTAATGGTGTATCTATACAACTGGTAGCTTTCTCCTTGCTTTTATTTTTATGGGGTCAACACAAGGGTGCATCCAGTGTATATCTCCCTAGCTTATTCTACTTCTTCGCTTCTTCCTAAGTGTTTTAGGAATTAAACCTGCATTTCTTGAGTTGGGATCTGGACAACCTACTAATGGGTTGTTACCCACGATAACTTACTAGCCATACTCGTGCGGTGAAGTGTGGCTTATTTCTTTTGTTTTTCTTTATTTCTTTTTCTCCTTTTCTTTTTCTTTTCCTTTATTTTTTCTTTTTGGACTTTCTTTTTCTTTTTTTAAGTAGGTGGCTTCACTGATCTAAGATTTGCCTAAAGGTAGCAGGAAAAGAATGGTCCAGTGGCTGGGCTAGGGATAACCTATCTATGGGCTGTTACCCACGATAACTTGCCAACCATACCATCTTAAAAGGTTCATTAGCTACCCAATTTTCGTTAAAATCGCCGAATAACGAGTCAGTGCGAATAGTGTGTAGATGCTTAGACTTAAAGTTCCCTCAAATCAGAGGGTGGGTTGATAAGTTATGTACTTATGACCCAAACTTATTTAGTAAAATTGAAATATAGAATTCAGGATGGCAAGAACTTGATAAACAAATCCACATTTTAGTGGATACCCAGACTGATTAAGCCTAAAGACCTGAAAGGTCTTAATGTTCAGATCCTACAGTAATATTTCTTAAGATTGAAAAGTCCTAATGCCCAAGTATTCTTTCCTAATTCAATTATATATATATAACAAAATAAGTAGAATTTACAAGAATTCCATAGAGCTAACAAAATGATTCAGAAATGAATCCACCCCCCCATGCCTAGCTAATGTAATGTCTGCATTGTGAATAAACAACATGAAAGGAAGGGTAGAATGTAGAAGATATCACTTGAATATGATGTTCAGGTCAGCTCTGAGTCAGACTGTATAACTGCTGAATTTAATGCCATCAGCTAGGCGAGGTCCAGCCAAAGTAATCATAATGTGATTAGAGCAACCGAGTCTGAGACAGGTTCTGGAACAATACAGTCAATAAAAGGCTTCAGACATTGACTGTTGACTTTAAATGAATTACCCATCTTTGGGTAAGAGATCTGAACGGCCCCGTTTAGAAATATCTGATCGATGATGAATGGGCCATTCTATTTTGACCTAAGTTTGCTAGGAAAGTGCTTAAGTCGAGAATCAAAGAGCCAGACCTTCTGGTTTGGCTCAAAGCTCTTGCGGGATATCAATTGGTCATGAAGAGCTTTGGTCCGAGCCTTATAGATCTTGGCATTCTCGTATGCGTCGTTCCTAAGCTCTTCCAACTCAGATAGTTGGATTTTCCTGGTCTTTCCGGGTAAACTTAAATCTAAATTATATTGCTTGATTGCCCAGAATTCCCTATGTTCAATTTCTACAGGTAAATGGCATGCCTTTCCATACACCAGACGAAATGGTGACATGCCAATAGACGTTTTGTATGCTGTACGGTAGGCCCAAAGAGTGTCCTCAAGCTTTTGAGTCCAGTCTTTACGATCAGGCCTAACCATTTTCTGAAGAATATTCTTGATCTCCCGATTGGAGATCTCGACCTATCCATTCATCTAGGGATGGTAAGGTGTAGAGATTCTATGATTTACCCCGTATTTTTTCTAGTGAATTACAGAACTGGGCATTAGTGAAGTGAGTACCACCATCGCTAATGATGGCCCTCGGAATCCCGAACTGGCTGAAGATGTTCTTCTTGACAAAATCGATGACCACCTTGTGGTCATTGGTTCGAGTGGGAATAGCCTCGATCCACTTGGACACGTAATCAACAGCGATGAGAATGTACTGGTGTCCAAATGAAGGGAGAAAGGGTCCCATGAAATCGATGCCCCAACATCGAAGATTTCGACGGGAAGAATCGGCTTTAGAGGTATCATGTCTCTCTTGGTTATGCTTCCAAGTGCCTGGCATCGGGAACATGACCTCGAGAATTCCTGGGCATTCTTGAATAAAGACAGCCAATAGAATCCAGATTGCAAAATCTTTGCAGCCATCTTTTTCCCAGAGAAATGTCCGTCACACGTAGATGCATGGCAGAACTCGAGTATACTTTTGAATTCAATCTCCGGAACACATTGGCGAATAATATGATCAGAGCCAATGTGATATAGTTCAGGGTCTTCCCAAAAGTAATATTTGGCCTCATATTTGAGTCTATCTCATTGTTGCTTGGTCCAATCCTGAGGGATTTGACCAATGGCCAAATAATTAACGATGTCTGCAAACCATGGGGTTTGGACACCTAAAACTGCAAGGATAGTCTCATCCAGAAAAGTATCAGCAATCGGGATATCCGGACGAGAAGAATCAATCAGAAGTCTCGAAAGATGATCCGCCACTACATTCTGTCCCCTGGATTTATCTTTGATTTCAAGATCAAATTCTTGAAGCAAAAGAATCTATCGAATGAGCCAGGGTTTGGCATCCTTTTTGGCGAAGAGATGTCTCAAGGCTAAGTGGTCGGTATAAATTATGACATGAGACCCTAAGAGATAAGCCCTAAATTTCTCCAGAGCAAATACTACAGCTAGCAATTCATTCTCAGTAACAGTGTAATTCCTCTGGGCCTCGTTCAGAGTTTTGCTAGCATAGTAGATGATAGAGGGCTTCCTGTCAATCTTCTAACCCAAAATAGCCCCGACTGCGTAATCAGAAGCGTCGGTCATGATCTCGAATGGGGTTGTCCAAACCGGTGGTTGCAACACCAGAGCACAATTAACTGCCATTTTAAGAAAATCAAATGCCTTACGGCATGATTCGTTGAAATCAAATGGCATATCTTTGGTGTGAAGATTGCTCAGAGGGAGAGCAACCTTAGAAAAGTCCTTGATGAACCTCTTATAGAATCCCACATGACCAAGAAATGATCGAATTTGTTTGACAGATGTGGGAGGAGGAAGTTTAGAGATAGCATCAACCTTAGCTTTGTCGACTTCGATTCCCCGTTCAGAGATTACATGACCCAAGACGATGCCTTCTTGTGTCATGAATGACTCTTTTCCCAGCTAAGGACCAATCTTATTTTGATGCATCTTTTAAGGATTGTTTCAAGATTAACCAGGCAAAAATCAAACGATTCACTGAAAATAGAGAAATCGTCCATGAAAACTTCTATAAACTCTCCCACCATGTCTAAGAATATGGCTAACATACACCTTTGAAAAGTCGCGGGTGCATTGCATAAGCCAAATGGCATCCTACGGAAAGCAAAGGTTTTGTAGGGACAGGTGAAAGTCATTTTTTCCTGATCCTCGGGATGGATAGGGACTTGATTGTATCCCGAGTAACCATCTAGGAAATAGAAGTACTTCTGCTCGGTTAGTACTTCAAGGATTTGATCGATAAAGGGCAAAGGGAACTAATCCTTTTTCGTGGCTGTGTTCAACTTCTTGTAATCAATACAAACCCTCCAAAAGGAAGCTGAACAAGTTGTGACAGATTCTCCTTTCTCGTTAGTCACAACGGTAATCCCAGCTTTCTTGGGAACAATTTGCACGAGACTTACCCAAGGACTATCAGAGATCAGATAAATGATTCCTACATCGAGCCACTTAATAATTTCTTTCTTGACCACTTCTCGCATATTAAGGTTTAATCTCCTCTGCATTTGGCGAGAAGGGCGGGATCCATCTGCCAAGAATATTCTATGATTGCAGTAAGATGGCTTGATCCCCCTAAGGTCATGAATGGTCCAACAAATTGCCTCCTTGTGTTCCTTTAAGACCTTGATCAGTTTAATCTCCTACTCCTTAGTTAATCTGGTATTGATAATCACAGGGAGCGTCTTTTGAGGTCCCAAAAATTGATATTTCAAATTCTCAGACAATGGTTTCAGTTCGAGCTGGGGCAAGTTTTGGATTGAGGGTAAAGATGATGCTGAAGAAGATTCATCAAGAGGAAGAGATTGAAAGTGAATAAAATCAACAACCTCTTCAAAATGTGGCAGGTTTGCCATAGAGGGTTGCGAGTCAGATCCATCACAACAGGAGGAACTTTTGATTGCAGAAGCTGTCATACAAGTTTCAATGTTCAAGTTGTCTTCCTTAAGTTCCTCTATAAATCCACAATCCTCGAATTTGTTAATTGCCTTAAAAATATCCAATTTCAATTTCTGATCCCTAAAGGTGATTTCCATGCTACCACTCTCACAATTGATATTGGCCTTAGCGGTAGCTAGAAACGGATGCCCCAGAATGATGGGCGTGTTCCTTAAATTTTCAAGTACATCCATATCAAAGACAAGAAAATCTACAGGAAAATAGAAATTCTTAACCTTAACAATAACATCTTCAATAACGCCTCATGGATTTGTGACCGAACGGTCCGCTAACTGCAATGTTACTAAAGTCGGCTGAAGTTCACCTAATCCGAACTTTTCATAAAGAGAAGTCAGAATTTGGTTAATAGATGCACCTAGATATAGAAGTGTTCTATCAAAGGTGTAATCTTCGATGACACAAGAAATCAAAGGAGCACTTAGATCTCTCTTTTTCTGAGGAAGGTGATGCAGGATAACTGAACTAGCCTACTCGGAGAGTACCACATTCCTCGGAACAGATTCCCTCGACTTACGCTTCTGTGTGCATAAATCCTTTAAAAATTTAGCGTAAGCTGGTATGTGTTTGATAGCGTCGAGGAAAGGGATATTGATCTCGACATTCTTGAATATATTCAAGGGCTCCTCATTACTATCAATAGGCTTCTTCTTCCTAGGTTTAATCAAGGCCTCACTAAAAGGAACATGGGTTAGATCTTTGGAATCAGGTTCCTGAGCCTTGATTTCTTCTTTAGAGTTCTCCTTTCTCTCCTCAGGCTCTCCAGGATTTGATAGATCAGAACAGTGTAGTTGTGGATTCTGAGTTCATTTTCCACTCCTTAAGGTAACAGAATTAGTAGATGCATACGGATTTGGGTCTTGGGGAGGGTTAGGAAAGATTGGCGAGGCTTCATTAGCCAAAAAGCTTTGATTTGAAGAAGCATAAGAGGAAGAACCCTGCTCAACCACCTGAGCAAATGCGTGCGGGTCCCTCTGATTCCCATACCCTTTGGCTTGATTGCCTGGATTCTGAATATTACGTAGGTTGGGTATGGGTTGAGATGGCAGAGATCTGGGTTGACGAGAATTAGCCATGAAGCTGGTTTGCAAGTTGTCCAGCGAAGTTTTCATTTGTTGCATAAGCTGGAGCATAGATCCTTGCATTTCTACCATCTGTCAGTTCAAATCAGCCTGCCCTATGGGTTGACGGGCATTCCAAGCTGGCTGATTGACCTGATTCGGGGGCAACTGAGTGTAAACATGACCCTGACCCATTGGACTTTGTGGAGCATAGTTGCTGGGTCAGAATTGGGTCGGAATTGGACCTAACGTTCGCCTGTATAGCATAGACATCCTCACAAGGTGAGGATGGAGAGAAAGAAAGGGAGGAATCAGAGAAACTTGGATCAAAGGCCCCAGTTAGGAACCTGTGGGGTTTCGAATAATGCTGACTCACAGGTTGAGCTGCATCAAGTTGATTCACAAATTCCCGTCTAGAAGGAGCTCGCAATGAATGGAATCCCAAATTTTGGGATTGAGTGGATCGAGAATTATTCATTGAATTTCCAACCATCCACTCCTCCATCCTTTTAGTAACCAAGTCCACCTTATCTAGTTTATTGCAAATCAATTCCATATTGAATGAATGAGAGTCGTGGACGTCATTAACATTCGATCTGGGTTGTTGGGACCAGTTAAAAGTATCCATGGAGGCATGATTGATTGAATTTTCACTCATCTCCTCAAACAAATCGAGTGCACTATCTGCATCTTTGTTGAGGAAATTGCCTCCGCAAGAAGCGTTCACATGATTTCTGAGTTGCTCAGTCAACCTGTGGTAGAAGATCTGCACGAGCTGCCATTTCGGCACCTCGTGGTGTTGACACCTCCGCAATAAGTCTTGGAATCGCTCCCAGGCAACATGAAACTGCTCCCCCGGTTGCTGGGTGATGGTAGTAATCATCCGTCTCAGAGCATTGGTATGTCCGACAGGGAAGAATTTCGTCAGGAAAGTCGATTTCAGATCATTCCATGTTGCAATTGGCCTTCTATGGTCCTGTACCAATGAACGGCTTTATCCCTAAGAGAGTGGGGAAAGAGCCTCATGATCATCTGCTCTTCATTCACATTTCACGCTTTGGTGGTCTGGACCAAAGTGGTCAACTCCTCCAAGTGCTGAAACGAGTCTTCAGAACCAAGCCCATGAAAGTGTTTGATCAAGCTTAATACCTTGGGCTTGATTTCTACGTCTCCGGCAGGAATCTGGACGTCGGGACATTCCCCATAATTTGAAGAATCATAAAAATCCTTCAAGGGCTGAGCGCCCTGCATTCTTTGGAACCATTCTTGCATTCTCTACATTTGTTCCAGCTACCTTTGAAATACCTCCTGTGGATTCTGAGGCAGAGGAGGTTGTTGATCGGCTATGGGATCAATTTGGCCAAAATCCAATCTACACCTCCTAGAATACTCTTATGGTCCTTCCAATCGAGGATTCAATGACCTCCTTCCTAACATAAACTAGGAAGAGGTCGGTAGGACTGGGGATAAGAACCCTGCAGCACAACAAAACAAGCCTGTCCTTAAGTGGGGTAGCCTAAGGATCTATAGACTCTCAGAATCCGTCTTAATATTATAAATGATTTACTCTACTTGTGTCCAATCAATCCAACCAGTTAGAAGGAGGGACTGGGGAGAAGGTTCTTCCTTCGGCTTGCGCCTCCGGTTCCTAGTGTACCCCCCAGCCGCAGTCGTTTGATGCTACTCCCCTAGCTAGACATCAGATTAACTGGTATAAGTAGGTTAATCGTAAACAATCTCAGACTGGGTCCCAAAGAGCGAATCAGTCCTTAAAGCCAACATCTACTTGATTTTATTTAGGCTTAGGATTGTAGTGCTTATGGAATGTGGTGTGCCCTTAAGATGGGTTATGCCCTTAATGATCAATTAAGTATGTGTGAGTGCGTGTACAACCAGGATTTTTAAGCAAGATTATTTTTGATGAGTGGATTTTAAGTTTTAAATCTTGCTTAAGTAGCTTCTAGGGTTTGGAATTAGGTTAATTCAATCAAGTTTTAAGGCAAACCAGATTTTCAAGCACGGGTGAAGATCTTTTTCCTTTTGAAATCAAAAGTAAAGTGGAGTGCTTGGTATTGACCTAAATTGAAAACCCTAAGGGAAAGCTACTTGGTGAGTTGATTTTAGGTTAAGTGGTGCGGCCCAGACAACTCAAACAATTGGCTAAAATTACACCACTGAGTTAGGCACACAAAATGATTGACCTAGACTGATTTCTACTCTTTTATATTTTGATTTGCGTATACCGATTTCACATATTAGAATCTGGTTGAGTAGATAAAAATCAATTAGGTTATGTGCCTTAAATGTAGGTGTATGCAGTGTGTATATGTTGATTTACCCCACAATAAATATCTTTTTGTTGATTTTTTTTGTATATGCATGAGGGTGAGATGAATGTGAGTGGAAATCCAAGCAACCAAACTAACCCCACGATTTATGCAAACACCTAGGTTAATTGGGGATTGAAATAATGTTGTGAAATGGAATCTATGGAGGGGGAAGAATGGGGAGTACTTACAGTTGTCTTCAACTACACTTTACTCCGATCTACCACTTGAAGATTCCCTGTTAAGGTACCTGCAAAACAATAGACAAGAAATAAAGCAAGTTAGAAAACAATCAAGTGCGCAAAATGCAGAAAGAAAATCGAAAATCGTTGCCTCCCTGGAACAGTGCCAAAATGTTGAAAGCGGAAAACTATGCGATCGAAGTTGGATTTGAAAAGCCCATCGTTGTAGTGTGATTTGCAAACTAATCAGTCAATAGATAAAATTTTAATGAAATTCGTAAAGAAATTCCTGGTCGAACATAGGGAGGCTACGTCGATCTTAAATCAGTGACTATATTTTTATATTTTTGTTTGAAAAGGAGATAATTACAATGGAATTGATATAAACAATAAGAGAGAGAGAGAACAATCACTTGATAAAATAATACTATTTTTACAACTAGAAAGCGGAAAATGATTACAACTAAAAAGCGGGAAATTATATTCTAGAAAGTAATTAAAAAAAAGGGAGAGAGATGTTATCCTCCTCGACGAATGCTTGGAGGATGAGCCGGACGGAGTGATGCTTGGAAGACAGACGATGGAGCGGGAAGAAGGAGGATGAAGCAGGAAGAAGGAACAAAGCAGCACATCGTCGTCGTCGCGGGATCCACTTCCGGCACTGGGGCGAGAACTTGGATTTAGCTCTAGAGTAGCATCCCGGGTGTGGGACAAGCTTCTCTTGAGCTTTGGAGAGGGAGAGAAGTGAAGGAAGGGATGAGAATTTTGTAGGGTAGGGGTCTCCTTTTATAATTTCAAGGATTGGGGGCAATTTCGTCATTCCACATTCAAAAACATTAAAATTAGGTCTTTAGTGACAGATTTATCCATCACTAAAGGTCTGATCGTAGGCTACGTGCACACACCGCACGCGCCTCCTCTTCTCCTGCACCTTAACACCAAGCTCACGTCCAAGAAATCTCAGCCGTTCGATCGCGAGATCGGACGGCTCAGATCACTCCTCTCCTGCATTAACTTCACGTGCCTACGTGTGCGATCGGGCGTGAGGCGACGCGTTTGATCGCACATGCACCCGATTGGGCAATCTGGGCAGTCCACAACTAATCGCGCAGTAGAGATAAAACGTGTGCATGCCTCTGATTGCAAGTCGAACTCGCACCTCGCGCTTACACAAGGGCGCTCGACCGCTGTGCTACGGCTGGTTCTTCGTTGCGCTTACGTTTTAAGCACGTGCACCCTGTGGCCGTTGGATCAAGATCCAACGGCCCAGATCTTGCCTTGCCTGCACCTTCAGAGGATGAGAAGTGGTGCTACAGCCAATTTGGGCGACTGTGATGGTTCCACGTGACGCCATCATGGCCGTCCATCTTCTATGACATGTAGAAGGTGCCACGGATGTCGTATTGAGCTGATTTTTGCATCGTTAGGCTGCGATCATTGATCCAAACCCATACGTGCGGTTAGATTTGTCATCTAAAGTGCGGATTGACACCATCTTATCCGATGATCTCTGGGCTTCCTCAGACTTTATCTGATGCTACGGATGTTCGATCAGGGCGATCTTGGAGTTATTGAACTCCCGTCATCACCCTGATCAAATCTGTACGGTTGGATCTTCCGTCCAAGACCCCGATTAAAAATTACCCTATCCCTAACCATAAAAGAGGACAATTACTATACAATTTATATAATTTAACCTAAATGAATGATTATGCATGTTATGCAATATTTACAATGCATGATGCTAATATGATACTAAGAACATGCATTAATAGACATTTTTGGCTATTTAGATGTATGCACATCAGCGCCAAAACAAGGGTAGTTATAGGTGGCTTTGGCACCACTTTTTGGTGGCTTTTAGAGGTTGTGGGTAGGCTAGGTTGGCGCCAAGGTGAGGTGGAAGTAGGGTTAGCTTATGTGGGGCTTAGGTGGAGTTAATTGGTGGAGTTGGTTAGGTGGGGTTTTAAGGTGGTGAATGCCAAGGGAGCTGAATCCTAGCTAAGCTAAGTTAAGCTAAGCTAGCTTAGCTTGTAATGGAGTATAGGAGGAGGCAATGGGAGCTAGGGTTTAAGGAGAGGAGCTAGATAGAGGAAGTCCAGAGCTGAACCGGAGCTAGCAGCTGCTAAAGAGGGTGGCATGGAGCTACTTTAGCTAGCTAAGACAAGCTAAAGTAAGCTAGCTTCTACCACAAGGAGCTGAGGTGAGCTAGGTCTGCTGTTCCCAGGGAGGATCAAGTTGGTTAAGGCAGTTAAGGTAGCTTAGCTCAACTTAGTTGAGCTAAGCTGAGTCCTTGGGAGTTGGACTTGAGCTTCTTGAGCTGAAATGAAGTCATCTTCAGCTGGCTGGAGTTGAGTGGAGCTGGTTCAAGCTGGTCTTGAGCTTAGGTGAATTCCAGTTAACTCAGCTGAGCTAGCTAGAGCTCCCTATGGGCTAATGGGAGCTGAGATGAGCTAGACTCAGCTAAGTTGAGCTGGATCTGAGCTGACCTGAGGTAGGCTAAGCTAAGATGAGCTCTCTTGAGCTGCCATTCAGCTGAGGTGAACTGAATGGAGCTAGGATGAGCTAACCCTAGTCCAAGTGAGCTGGAATCCAGCTATGGTAAGCTGGATCAAGGTGAGTCCCATTTAGTTTGAGCTTCTCCTTCACCAGTTGCCTTCCTGAGTGCTGGGTTCTGGGGATCTGACTCTTTATCTATCCCTAAAACTCACAAAAATATATCAAAAAGACAATAAAAAGTAAAATGCATGCTTATCCTAATTTATGCCTAAATGTAGCCCAAAAACCTGTTTGCAGAGTAAAATTTCTAAGAGTTAGTTTGTTTTAATGCATAAGAATGATGATAAACTGGTGTTTATCAGGTAGTGTTGAAAGATCTCTACGAATTGATTGTGATAATAATTCGTTAGTATTGTATTCAAATAACAGATGTTCATCGAGGTTAAAGCATATTGACATAAAGTTTCTAGCAATTAAAGAAAGAGTTCAAGGTGGTCAAGTATCCATTAAGCACATTGGAACTTACTCTATGGTGGCAGACCCGCTCATTAAAGGGCTAACGCCAAAGGTCTTTCATGAGCTTGTTGCCTGAATGGATGTTGTATCTTTTCTATGATATTACAGTTCAGTGGGAGTTTGTTTCATTCTGGTGTTCATTATATGTGTACATGTTCATTTATTTTGTGCAAATAAGGTTATGTTCGCTTTAAACTCGATCTATATTGCATTTTGATAGGTTGGACAAGTTGAAAAATAGAAATGTATGGATCAGTTTAACATGTAGTTTTTCATGCTATGTACCCATATTTGATCTATGTCATTATTTGTGTTGTTGTATGTGATCATTGAGGGGTTTAGTCAAATAATAAGGTGATAAAAACAGCATAAGTCCTATGACTAACACAATATGGACGAAATTGGTGGAGCTGTATTTATATATATATGATATACAGTTTTAAGCTCATACAGTTTTAAATTAATGTAAGGTTATATGGATAACATATATAGTCCAAGTGGGAGATTACTAGGATTATTATGTGGGCATTCATATATTATTATAAGAAAACTTATATTAATACATATCATATATGTATATATCCGTATATATGCCCATTATATGATCTAGCAAGAATTGGGCAAATTGCACTTTTAATAATATAAGGTTAATTACATAGAAACCCTTTGGGAAATTACAGTTTGTTGATAGGAAGAACCGTTAATTCCAATTCAGCGATTATGATCCTCGAGGGTATGCAAGTAGTTGTAGTTTTGGTTTCTCGCACCCCATCTCATGAAACATAAGGGCCTAAGGAGAGAATTGAAAGGTCACTATGTCATTTCTTCTATTCCGCTATCTTACTCTCCAAAACCTCTGGAAGTGCCATCACCAAAGGGATCGCAATCACCACGTGATCTCGGAGGATCATTGCACATGTCCTCCATTGATTCATTCAAGCGATGGACTCAGGTATCATTTCTATTTTTCATTTCATTCGTTAGTTGTTGATGATTTGACGTGAGGATGGATTCTTGGAATTTAACGAGAATCATTGTGATTGATATAAATTAATTGATCAATACTTGATTTTCATTTGGTTTAATCCATTAGAGTACCTACACACACCTGCACTGTAGCTCACCTCCACTGTCACCATCGCACCACCCTTAAGCACACACCATCGGACAATCCACCATCGCCTCCTGTTCACACACATGCACACGCATGACAGCTATTCACTGTCCCTCTCTTTCTCTCTCCCAAAGCCACACACACACACGATACCTACCAAAGAGAGACATGGATGGGAGAGAGTCTCTCCTTCTTGCACTGAGGTGGCAAAGTGGTGGTGGTGGTGGTGCTGGATGAGGGGAGGATGGTGCAATGGAGGTGGTGGTGGGTTGTCGAGAGGAGGGAGAGGGCATGAGAGGGAAAGAGAGATCGGGGAGGATGGGGTTTACATAAGTGGGGAGAGGATAATGAACGGTTGAATCGTCAAAATCGCAATAGTAGATAATGTGGTCGTTGTAGTGTGAAATCGAGATTGTTTTAAATTTGCAAGTTAAATTCGAATGATTTTTCAAATGAAAGATGAGTCTGAGTTGTTTGCAAGGAGATGAAATCAAAGTTGCTATTATTTTCAAAAGTGCTCGAGAGAAATATTTTTTTGGGGTTTTTACATATATACCCCTATAAACTTTCAATAAGATGTATATACTCCTATGTTTTTGGTATTGACATATATACCCCCAATAAATATGTTCTGTCAGAATGGATGCCCCTCCGTTAGCCTTTGTTTGTTTGGGTAAGTGAACTTGGCTTAAGATGCACCTACCATGGTTACTTACCTTAGTTAATGATTGGGATAAAGACGGATTGGCGGGAAAATCACCGAGAGAGGATCCACGTTCAGTCTTTCTCCTCCTCCTTCTTCTCCTTCAATCTCCTTAGTCCAGAGAACATTGATCAATCAAGCAGCTCCACGCTTACATCTTTGATCAATCAACCTTCTCCATTTCAACAGACCTCTTTGATGATGTAGGAGACTCGTCGACCGCTGCAGCTGGTCCTCCTCCATTTATATTGAGGATGTAGGAAGCTTGTCGACCATTGCAGTTGCTCCTCACCAGTTCATAGTCAGGTTAGTGTTTTAATATTAGGGTTTTTATTGGGGATTCGAGTAGGGTTTTGTTTAGGGTTTAGGGGTTTCATAGAGGGATGCATTTTAGAGTTTTCTCGGGGGTTAATGTTAGTGTTTTTGGATATTTATATTAGGGTTTTGATTAAGAATTTATGGTTAGGGGTTTTGCAATTTTTTGGGGGTTTATATTAAGGATAGTGTTACTTTTGATTAGGGTTTAGAGTTTAGTTTTCATGTGTGCTTTTCAATGGCCCAGAAGTTATATTAAGGTTGCATTTAGGGACTTCTATGGGCTTAGTTTAGGGTTTTGATTTAGGGTTTAAAATTGATTTTTAAACTTTATGTAAAGCTTATTATGGTTTGCATATGTTGATGTTTGCTCATGTGATTATAGGTGTATAGGAGGAGAAGAAGGGTGGTTGTGAAAGGGTAGAAGTGGGACTTTTAATTGATAGTAGGAGGTTTCTAGGTAAGCTTTGACATGTCAGAATTTTCCCCATTGCATGGATGTGTTTTGTGTTTCATGGCATTGTGTTCTCAGTATACCTGAATGTAATGTAGCAAGATGGGTTTGGTGGAAAGGACAACAAGGTATCCTCTCTGTTTGTGTGAAGTATGGAGGATACTTCCATGAGTTGAGAGGAGGAGAAGGCGGGAAGTACAAGTTGGGGAAGCAGAAGACGATTCCCATGGACACGGATGAGATATGCTGGTTTGACCTCTGTAATGATTTGACGAAGATCTTGCCTTGGGGTGTCCAATCAGCAATGTCATTGAGGTATAATGATCCAAACTCAAAATCTCTAAGTATGTTGATCTTACCAACGAGAAAGAAATGACGAAAATGTTTAATCAGCACATGGATGGCAAAAGTGTAGAATTGGTTGTTACATTTTCTGACATAGAATTACTTAGTTGTGGAGATAAGTTTAGTGAGATGTCTCAAGTGAAGAGGTTAGAATATCCTAATTGTGGGCCATCAAATGTTGCAATGGAAGACAATGTTGGTGAAACAAAGATGCATAGTACTGAAACAAATATTCATGATGCTAAAAAAGAAATGGCTGGTGTTGAAACAGAGGTGGATGTTGCTCAAACAGAGAGTCATGCTGGTCAAACAGAGTTGCATGGTGCTGAAACAAAGATGGCTGGTGCTGAAACAGAGATGGCTGGTACTGAAACAAAGATGGTTGCTGTTGAAACAGAGGTGGATGGGGCTGAAACTGAGAGGCATGAGGCTGAAACAGAGATTCATGATGTGGGGGAAGAGGGAGCAACAATAGATGATGAACAGATTGGAAGTAGAAATGTGGTGAATAGGGAGAAGAGATAAGGAAATGTTCACGAAATTGGTAGTTCAAATGTGAACACTACTAGAAATATGTGATATGCCGTCGGTTCCTCATCATCAGTTTATAAAATCGATGGCAATAATATTTTTCCCATCTCTTATTAAAATAAGCGACGGAGAAGGCCTGTAATCGACCAACCGCCGGTTGAAGAAAAGCTATTAGGCGCGTAGCTGTCATTAATAGTCACCATCGCTTTAGTAATCAACGGCAATACTATTTTTACCGTCTCTTATTAAAATAAGCAACGGCGAATGCTTGTACTCTACCGATCGCCGATTGAAGAAAAGCGATCGTGCATGTGGCTGTCATTAATATTCGACGTCGCTTTAGTAACTGATGGCAAATATATTTTTTTCGTCGGTTGATGTAATAAGCAACAGTAGAGGAATGTATCCGTTTGTCTTAAATCCATTTCCACAGTGATTTCTCTATCTAGACGTCCGACATAGTGTCAGACGTTCGACCTATCGTCTGGGCAACTTATCTTGAACCCTGTTTCGATCTTGTGAAAACAGGAAGGAATTAATCTTAGTATTAGACATCTGACACTTCTTCCAAACATCTTATAATTGACTCTTTCTCGTCAGTTATATGAAAAAGCGACGGAAAAAATTTAGGGTTTAGGCACCATTTTCCAAATTTTGGGCGCGGTTCAATTCATCTTTTGCCCTCGGTTGTTAATATAACCAACAGTAAAGGTTCCGAAATCTATTAACTATGCTGCAGCCCACTATTCATCTTCATCCTCCAAACCCTTGCCCATCGACCCCTCGCACAGGTCCTCGCGCTGCCCCCTCGCACCGAGCACCTCCACGTGGTCCTCCTCACGTCGCCCCCTACTCCTCAGGTGAATCCTCGTCCTTGTCATTGTCGTCCCCCCTTCCTTCTCCTCCTCCTCCTCCTTCGCTAGTGC
This sequence comes from Thalassia testudinum, assembly GCA_037157565.1. Lineage (NCBI taxonomy): Eukaryota > Viridiplantae > Streptophyta > Magnoliopsida > Alismatales > Hydrocharitaceae > Thalassia > Thalassia testudinum. Next base: position 95,642,765 of record JAZHRO010000039.1, on the reverse strand, counting down.
CCTCGCCCATCCTCGTCCTCTGCTAGCACCATCGTCCTCCTCCTCCTCGGCCCGACGACACCCTCCTCTTCTATTTCAATTCTAACCCATCCTCATCCACTTGCGCCCCCTTCCTCCCTGGTTCCTCCCCCTCCTCCTCCTCCGTAGCTCCTCACCTTCCTCCTCCTCAGCCAGCGGCCTCATCCTCCTCCTCCCCGACTCACCAACATTGCCATCCTCCTCCTGACCATCCCCTCCACCTCAGCTCCCCCCTCCTGCTCCACTTCCTTAGCAGGCCCCCCCTCCTCCTCCCCCTCCTTAGTTCCTCCCCTCCTCCTCCTAACACCTTATAAATCTAAAGCATCATAGATTTTACTTTGGATGATTGGACAGGGAGAGGTAGCTTATCTCATTGTTACCCATGATTATTTTGCTCTTTCCACGAACTTGGCAGCAAATGCCACATCCTATTAGAATGAACCTACAAGTGGCAGCAAATGATTGTTGGACACCTTTATTTCTAGCAAATTTATCTGAAGAATTTATAGTGCCGCAGGTGGAACTCCAACTATTTAAGCCGAGTCCTGGAGTTGTTGATAGGTGGGAATTGAAATGAGGACAGAGGGTTAAGGGCATCTATAGGATGCTCCTAAGTATAGTGATCATCTATTTTTTAGCTGCAATTTTGCAAAGGCTCTTTGGGAGAAGGTGGGGCCTGATTAGGTAGATTCTATCTTGAAATTTGCTTTCTAGGAATCTTTGGGAGAGGGCAAACTCTGTGATTCTATTGTTATTGTGGCTGCAGGGGACATGATTGTTAGAGGAGAGCAGTGTAGTACAGTGTGGAAGGAGTGGTGGCTAATGTAACTGTTTGATTACATACATGAATTTTTCTTTTAATGTAGTATGATTAGATTTGAACCTTATCCTTAGGTGGGAGTCCTATTCCCTAGCACCAAGCCATTTAAGTGGCCTTGCTTATGGTATATTTGATGAATGATGTTCCATGATGGGTTGGATATACAGTGGACCTTGTGGTTTAGAAAAACTTGTATATTAAGCATCTTTATAGCATAGCAATTGTGTTTCTTATCATTTGTCAATTTTGCATATTTTAAGCATCACTGCATGAACAATGTAGAATTATCCTTGATTCCCTGAGTATAGATGTAGACAATCTTAGGAGATCTTGTTGTTTACATATATTTGTTAAGCAAGAAGAGTTACTCATATATGCTCTTCCATTTATTGTTGTAAATCTCAAAATTGAATATATTCTCTCTTCCAATAGGACATAGCATCTAGTCGGTAGCTTTGACATTTTAGATAGAACAATGCTGCTTGGTTTGCATGTTTAGTTTGGGTTAGGGTTTAGGATTATAATTAGAATTTGTTATTTAATTAATTTTACTTTTGAAATTACAAGTTATTAGTGTCGGGTACACTTGGAGGCTTCAGTAGTTTGAGGTAAATTTTTTGGTAAATTCTTTTAATGTTTAATTAAGTAGTTATGAATGCGAGGCCAAACATTAAGTATTTTAACTCCTAGGATAAAAGTCCTCCGAGTCAAAACGTGTCTAAATTACTCACCCGTCAAGACTTATGATCATGTTATATGGACAATGCAAGAAGTGTATGTATACCCCACTTACATACATGATGTGTTGTCTTTATAGCATGCCATAAGACTCGATCGACTTTAGTTCGGTGAAGTACCAAACTAAAGAAGGTCCTTAAAGATTTGATCACAACCTAGGTTTGCTCATTACATGTAACCTTGTGCAGTAAAATTTCAGCTGTTTCTTTCTACTCTTCCCTGGTATACCAACTAATCTTATTTAGTTTCCTACGGTGCCCTTAATTGGGTGTTAAAGGAAATCTAGCTAAGGTTAGTATTGGGGAATATACTGGAGAAGTACGGGGAGATGCTATCGAAATTTCACCGCACTAAGGTTACATGTAACGAGCAAACCTAAGTTGTGATCAAATCATTGAGAATGGGCTATAGAGTGAAAATCTTAATCAAGATACATATCATTCGGTCCTTTCCCTTCCTAATAAGTGATTTGTTTATATTAAATTTTAGGTAACAATGGATAAATCTTGTATTGGATTGTGGGGTTCAGATTACACTAGATATAAGGATGGAGTAATTTCATTCCTGGATTGGGCCTTTGATGACGATAGGAAGATATTTGGCGAGGAGGTCAATTTAAGAATATCTTCTACCCATGCAGAAGATGTTTGAATGGTTCATTGCATGATTGTAATACTATGCTCGAGCACTACAATTGTAATGGGTGGTGGCAACATTACACTACTTGGGTAGCTCATGGAGAGGAGTTCACTGAGAAAGCCATAAACAATGAGAATACTATTGACGAAGAGATCGACGAGGAAATTAGTGATAGCGGAGGTGAAGAAATACAAGACATGTTGAACGAGATAAGAGCAGGAGAGGATATAAATACAGATGAGGAAGATCCATTTAGTTGTGATTCGTTCTATGATGTTGTTAAGGCGGCTGAGGATTCTATTGCTCCTGGTGTTACGAAAATGTCCAAGTTATCATTTTTGTTGAAGATGTTTCAACTAAAAGTTATGAATAGAGCTAGTGCTAAATTCATATAAGAAATATTACAGTTTATTGCAAAGCTATTGAATAACCCTAATGGTTTTCCAGCTTCATGGTATGATGCAAGGAAACAGATTCGTAAGCTTGGTTTAGACTATCAGAAGATTGATGCATATCTGAATGACTGCATTCTTTTTAGAAATAAATTCGCAAACTTAAGTAACTATCCTAAATGTGGACTTCAGAGATATAAGGAAGGTCAAATGAAAGCAAAAGGAAACAACTTCATAAGGTTCTTCGTTACTTCCCACTGACACCTAGGCTTCAACGCCTTTTTATATCAACTAAAACTGCACGATGGATGACATGGCACTAGGATTGTAAATCTCAAGATGGAAGAATACGTCATCCTACTGATTCAAAGGAGTGGAAGATATTTGACGAAAGAAACAATTCATTTGCTTCAGAAGCAAGGAACTTGCAGTTGGGTCTTGCAAGCGATGGATTCAATCTATTTAAGAGTATGTACCCATCGTACTCTATATGGCCGGTGGTAATGATCACTTATAACTTACCTCCCTGGTTGTATATGAGATCGTCATTCATAATGCTGACCCTATTAATCCCCGATCCAAAATAACTAGGAAATGCAAAAGATATTTATCTCTAGCCATTAATCGATGAATTGAAACAGTTGTGGATCACCGACGTGAAGACGTATGTTGCAGAAAAGAAAGAATTTTACAATATGCATGCAGCATTGTCGTGGACCATAAACAACTTCCCGGCATACGCAAATTTATCAGGTTGGAGCACTAAAGGAAAGCTTACTTGCCCAGTCTGTATGGAAGACACTCATCACCTACGACTGCTAGAAAGTAAGAAGTTCTGTTACTTAGGACATCGCAGATTTCTACCTATTGAACATAGATGGCGAACATCATAGTTCAGGAGTAAATTTGATGGCAAGACGTGTTTGTATTCAAAGAAAAATCCAAAAAATAAACTTAGTACAGATTCTATCAGGTTGCCGGGTCAAGTTACAATGGAGAGATTACAAGAAATGGGTGAGATACGGTTGGGTCGACCATTCAAACAAGACCAGACGACCTCAAGGAATTCTGGATTTCGAAAGAAAAGCATTTTCTGTTTAGAGCTGCCATACTGGAAAGATTTTAGAATACATCATAATTTAGATATTATGTACATCGAAAAGAATGTGATGGATAACATCTTAGACGTATTAAATTTGACCAATGATCCAAAGGACATGGTCAAAACAAGAAAAGACATGAAAACTTTGGGAATACATCCAGAGCTGCATATTCATGAGGATGATGGCTACTTCTTACCTGCTATTTATAGCTTGAATCAAGACCAAAAGAGTAGACTGCTCTCCTTCTTAAAGGATATTCAGGTGCCAGATGGATCTTCCTCGCAACTTTCCCGTTGTGTAAATGAAGTGCAGAAAAAGATATCTGGCTTGAAAAGTCATGACTCACACATTTATATGCAAGTATTGTTTCCACTAGCGATACGGGGAATACTGCCAGAGACAATTGTTGATTCATTCATAGAAATGAGCATGTTTTTTAAAGCTGTTTGTTCGAAGACGCTACAAAATGATATGCTGGAATACTGGGATAAATAAATAGTCATTACTCTCTGTAAGATGGAACTAATTCTTCTACCAGCCTTCTTTGATGTAATGGTTCATCTCACGTTGCATCTTGCAAATGGAGCGAGAATCGGTGGACCTATACAATTCAGATGGATGTATCCTATGGAGCGATTTTTGAAAAAGCTTAAAGATTATGTTTTGAACAAGGAAAAGCTGGAAGGATCAATTGTAGAAGCCTATCTTATGGAGGAGTGTATTAATTTTACATCCATGTATATGAATGAAACAGACAACCACTTTAATAAACTTCAAAGAAATTATGAGGGGGAATACAAAGACATTAATGAAGAATGTTTGTCAATTTTTGATATCAGAGGAAAGTCAATCATTCATATAGAGTACAAAGCTATTTCAGAAAATGACAGACATTGCACGCATCTATATATTTTAAAACAAATTCCTGAAACTGATCCATTTTATGAGGAATTTGAACGATTACCTCTTTCTAGGACAAACGAATTTCGCTTCTTAGATTGGTTTAAAGACCGGGTTCATCAATTGAAAGAAGATAAGGACCCACGATGGATACCAAATTTTGATGTAATTATTGATTCACCATTACATCATGCACATTACCACTCTGGATTTATAATAAATGGGTTCAGATTCAGAATAAAAGAAATTGATGATAAGAAAATTACACAATAGGTCAGAGTTATTGTTGATTTAGATCTTTCCATCGATCCAGATGGATACTATGGTAAAATTAAAGAAATTGTGGAGATTAGCTTTAGATATGATCGTGGAGTTGTCCTATTTAAATGTCATTGGTTTGATATTTTGAAAGAGGGCAGCTGTTTCAAAATTGATAAGAAACACAATTTCTTGAGTTTAAATCCTAATCATCAAATTCTTCAATCTGACGAACCATTTACATTGGCATGTCAAATGGCACAAGTTTTCTATGTCCCCGATAATTGCCAAAGGGGATGGGTTATACCCATAAGAATAGTATCACGCAACCATTTTGACATACAGTCTGAAGCATACCAAGAATTAACAGGAGAAAGTCATATAGATTCAAATGCAGTAGTTGTGGGCATTTAAGGTTAGTAAAAGTTTTTTTACTTTAATTCATTTCTATTTATATCAAATTCATATTAAAATTTAAGAAACCTAAACTACAACTAGCATTTTCTATACATTAAAAATAACTAAACTTAAACCAATCAAATACACACGTTTAATATTTGTTACTCTTGCTCTATTGGCATTTTAATTACTACTATTTTTCAAATTACAGTTTATCAGTGACGGGCATACTCGGAGGCTGTTGTACTTAGAGGCATAATTTTAATTTTTAAATTTGATTGGATGAAATTATAGGTTTTTTCTAAATGTGGGGTGTGCCCACATATTGTTTTTTATTTCATTAGTTAGATGTAGGGTGTACCCACTTGTGTTATATGCTTTATTTGAATAGATGTGAGGTGTACCCACTTGTGGTTTGTCTTTGTACTTTTTGTTATGTGGGGTGTGCCCACTTTAATTTAAATATGTAGGTATTTAAAGAAACCTCTAAATTTAAGGGGAAACTCTACCGAAATTTTTAAATTTTCTTTTTTATTTTGTAATAGATGTTAACATAAAATGTTAGTAATAATTTCTTTGTTTTGTTTCATTTCTGTTTAAATCATTTTTTTTATGTTTATCAAACTTTTTTCATTAATGATTTATATATTAGTGATTTTTAACTATTAATTATTAAATTTTTACTTGTTACAGATGAAGTTGTTTAAGAAAAAATCCAAAAGAAAGGGTTCTCCTGAGACACAACCCTCCACAAAGCCTGATTCGTCTCCTTAGGCTCAGCCACCCCTCCCACAGTAGGTTCAGCCACCTCTTCGACAGTAGCTTCAGCCACCCGCCCAGTCACGTTTCGTATGACATGGGGAGATGGCACGTTTATAACATGCAGGGGGAAAGGGAAAGGGGAAAGAGATTGCTCAGACCTTTCCAGACCGAGTAGAGGATGATCCAGATTATGGAGGATCAGATGAGGTTGAGCGGGAGGAGGCAAGAGAGGAGGGAGAGGAGGAGGGAAAGGAGGCAGAGGATGAGATGATGGGGAGTACATCCCCAGTTCATGTCGACCCCTCACCGGTGGACTCATGTTTTGGTAGGAAATCATATACCTTTAAGAATTAAATTATATACCTTCAAAAATATATAATAAATATGATTAATGTTTATGTAGGTAGACTAAGAAGAGGACGAGGGAAGACAAAAAATCTAGACCTCCAACGTATCCCCGAGGGTGCCAGATTAACGATTAGGCTCAGATCCACAGGGGAGGCGGAGAATTACCTGAGCTTTATCAATCGAGTAGGAGTAATTGTTAAGTCTATTGTGCCCATTTTCTACTTCAACTGGAGGAAGATGCTCGTAGCGATGAAGAGGCAGTTGATCCGTCAGTTTGAGGTAATTTCATTTACAAAAGTTATTTCATTTATAATTTTATCTTAAATTTATTTTAAAGTAACATTGACATATTTTTTTAAAATTAATGTAGCAAAGTTAAGATTGGGGTGACGACCCCAATGCCTCCCGATACATCCTTAAGCACGCCACAAAAATGCACAGGGATTGGAGGATGGAGATCAAGAGAAATATAAGAATTTTTAAACATTTACATTTTTATTATATACATAATGTCTTATATTATTTCTAACAATTTATATTTCGTATTTAGTTTTTCTCGAACATGAGTTCATCCGAGGAGGCAATGGAGAATTATCCTCCTGATGTCATGCCTGAAGATTGGAAGAAGGAATGCGAGCATTGGATGAATGCAAAGATAGAGGTTAATAAATGATTACAAATTATTCTATTAATTTCATTTATCTTAAATTCATAAAAAATATTATTATGTATGTCTACAGGAGCAAGCACAAAAAAACTAAGGCCAATAGGGCTAAAGCTCAATCACTACCCATTGTTTGGGTCGAAGGAGTATCAAGATAGTCAGAAGCTATTATGTAAGTATTGAAATTACCTTTTAATTAAATATTACTTAATTTTTAAGTTATTTTAACCTAATTGTATCATTTTTATTTTTTCAGTCCGCTACACATGATGGGATGGAAATGACTAGAATGGAAATCTACAAGATCTCTCACAGTAAGGCTGCAGCTGAGGGTGCTCGTAAGTGGATTCATCAGTCATACCAAGAGAAACACGTAAGTTTCCTAAACTCAAAAAATTTATAACTTGGTATATATATATTATAATAATATTATGTAATACATTTAGATCAAATGATACAATTAGTAGATCCCCCCACTGACGGGGCCTCTGACAGCATCCAGTAGCCCTTGGATGCAGAGGAGGCATTTAGGAGAGTGATGCCACCAGACCATGGTGGTTTCGTTCATAATACGGGGAGGGTATACTCGTTATCCACTTGGTATGGGAGGAAAGGTGTTGTCTCATCTAGTGTTGTCGATCAGCTGCATCAAAAAATCGACAAATTACAGAGACGAGATGAGGAGAGAGAGAAGAGAGAGGTAGAGATGAAGAATAAGATGAATGTGATGGATAATAAGTTTCAGCAGCTTATAGCCCTTATTCATAATAAGGGTCAGTCAGAGCATCCATCTTCTATGGATCCTTGCAACGGCAAACTAGAAGACAACGACTCCATGAGTGCTGGAGGTAGCATTGGGGTAGCTATATTTTGATTTCTATGCATTTTCTTTTCTTTGTTTTTCATGTAATCCTTTTTATGTAAATATCACTTTTTCAAACTTTTAATGGACTTCATTTTGTATTTATGAAATATAAATTTCTGCTCATTTGCATTACTTGTTTTTCTATAAAAGCATAACTAAAATTTAGGGTTTAGTAGTTAGTTTCCATCTACTGGCAATTTAAAAAAAAAAAACCATACATTTGCTGTCGGTTATCAATATAACCGATGGAAAAAATATTTTTCCAGTCACACATATGCCGTCGCTTACTCAAATAAGCGACAATATTTAGGGTTTGATAAAATTGCTATTGTAATGTTATACCGACGGTTATCATAATAAGCGACGGTAATAATATTTTTTCCGTCGCTTCTATAACCAACGGTAAAGGTTCTTAAACGATGACGTAAATAAAAAAAGGGCACGTAATGGTGGGAAGAAGTGACTGACATATACCGTCGATTATTCAATAACTAACGGCATTTGTTTTTGTCGTTAATTGTAAAATGACGTCGAAATTTCTAATCCGTCCGATGGTTATACATTATTTCCACACCGGATTATCCCTGTAACTGACGACAAATATAAACAGCGAGGATATTAACAGCGTCGCTTATTGCCGTCAATTATATAGGAATTTCTATTGGTTTTGAACCGACGACAAAAGTCCTATATATAGTAGTGGAATAGTAGAAGTAGAAATGGAAGACAACAGAGAGGTACTTCTATAAGGAGGAGGAGAAGAGTAGCTTGTAAGTCTTTTCCAATTGATGATGTAATGGGAGATCTAACAGATTCATCTGATGACGTTGATTTTGTTATTGGTGATGATGAATATGAAGATGGGTCAGATTCTGAATTATTTGACTCGACAGATGATGATCTTGATTCTGCTGCTGATGAGGTTTGTGGTTATGAAGGTGAGAACTTAGAAATGGATGAGAGTACTGACATATACATTGGGAAGGTGTTTGATGATGTGAAAGGCTTCAGACATGCCTTAGCCACACATTGCATTAAGGAAGGGTTCAAGTTGAAGTACATAAAGAGTGATCAGAGAAGAGTTATTGCCAGATGTTTTAACCTGGAATGCAAATGGAGAATACATACTTCTAAGTTGGAAGATAATAGGTTTAAAGTGAGAACACTTAATTCTCATCACACATGCCCTTTTGTGAACATGGTTGGCAATGAGATGGCCTCCCAACAGTGGATTTCATGCTTTGCTGGTAGATGGCTTAGAGAGCAGCCAACAATGTTTGTAAAGGAGATTTCTGATAAAATTTTTGAGGATTTTCACATTCGTCCACCATACAAGAGGATTTGCAAGGGAAAAAATGAGGCCTTGGAGTAGATTTTTGGGAGAGTGGAGGATTCATATGAGAGTTTACCACGTATGGTGTATGAATTGAAGATAAGAAATCCTGGTAGTATCATACATTACATGACTGACCCAACTGATGCATTCTTAAGGCTCTTTCTATCATTTAAGTCATCCATAAGTGGATTTTTGAGTGGTTGCAGGCCATTCATAGGCCTAGATGTTGCCATTTGAAGGGGAAGTACTTGGGAACATTACTAGCGGCTATTACACTAGATGGTAGCAATGGACTGTTTCCAGTGGCATTTGCAATAGTAAAAGATGAGTCTGGTGCATCTTGGACATGGTTTATGGGCTGTTTACATGAAGGGATTAGTTTTGGAGATAGAAACAGATTGACAATTATATCAGATGGTCAAAAGGGTTTGCTCGAAGCGATTCCAACAACATACCCAGCAGCTAAGCATAGGGCTTGCATGAGACATCTTTACAAGAATTTTAAAAAGAGTTTTCCAGGTGAAGATTTAGAGTACTTAGTTTGGAATGTTGCACGAGCATTTGACAAACATCAATACATTCAGCATATGAATGAAATTGTGAAGGTTGACACTGCTGTGTTTGAATACTTTGATGGCATTAAGGAGAAGTGGGCTAGGCACACTTTTAGTATTGCTGTGAATTGTAATTATTTGATAAACAACTTGAATGAGTCATTCAATTCATGGATTTCTAATGGGAGACAGCTCCCTATTTGTGAGTTAATTGATTGGATTAGACAAAAAATGATGACTATGATAGATGATCAAAGGAAAAGGGCAGCCCAATGGAGAGGTATTTTGCTTCCAACTACCATGAAGTACATTAAAAATGTTTCAAAGGATTTACAAGGGTTTATTGTGAGGCGGTCAGATAACAATAATGTCGAGGTTGAGTGTACATTAGGGAGATTCATTGTAAGGCTCAAAGAAAGGCATTGCTCATGTAGGAAGTGGCAAATGAATGATCTTCCATGTACACATGTTGCGACAGCCATTGGTAGCATTACAGGCCTCAAATGGGAGAATTATGTTAGCCATTACTACAAGATTAGTACCTACCAGTTGACTTATAAAGAAGGAATTGCTCCAATGCCCAGTAAAGAACAATGGCATAAGGTTGAACTTCCATATATTATGAAAGCTCCAAATTCTCTAAGGCCTCTTGGAAGGCCAAGAAAGAATAGAATTCGTAGTAACGTTGAGATAGCACAAAGTTGGAGGTCAAAACACAAATGTGCAAGGTGTGGTAGTCATGGGCATCACAGAAACACGTGTAAAGCACCACTAAAACCATCAAATGCATCTCAACCCTCATCTCAACCCTCATCTCAGCCATCATCAAGTGCAAGGGCTACTACTAAAATTGATACAAGTCTTGCTGGATGCAGGTATCAATTATATTCTAAAGCTTACGATTAACTTCTGATTTATTTTAGGTTCAATTATTTGCATTCAATTGGTGTTTCAGTGGTGTCTCAATTGGAAGTGGAGACAAAAGAAATACAAGAAAAACCCACTAGAAGGTGAAAAACCAAGAAGAGAGGATGACCAAAGAAGGTTGATTTAACTTTAGTGCCTGATGGACCTATCTGCCAATTGGATTGATGAACAAGTGAGTAGTTGATTTTACCATCGACCAATTTATATGTTTACTATGCTTTATATATTTCTAAATGGGAATTCTATTCAATTCAAATAGGATTGATCAGAAGGATGTATGGCTAGGATTTTTTTGCATAGTATAAAGTTAGGCTTCTCTAAGTATATTCTACACAGGTAATATATTACTGACCTTCAAATCATTCAATGTTACAGTAAACATTTCACAGGTGTTTATGTAATAGTTTGATTATTATTGGCTGGAGATTTGATATGATTTTGTAGATGATAGTACTGGATAGATCAACAAACCACAGCCAACATGAAGAAACTGATATTGTCATTTTGATAGTCTAACTTACAAGGTGTTATGGTTAAACAGTGATTTCATACTATCATTTTGATAGTTTAGCTTACAAACTCTTATATGTTCCATCTTTGCTTATCTTTTTGTCAGTAGTAGCAGTATCAAAGATGTCTTTATTATAGTTTGGCAGTATCAAATCTTTTAGTGAAATGTTTCATTATAGTTTGTTTCCTCTGGTGGTGTATGTCCTTGGTTATGGCTATTGGTATTTGCTGAATATTAAACCTGTTTTGGATGCACGTTTCTTATTGTGATTTGGCTTTAAATTCAAGCTTCTCTCAAAGATGGCTTGATTTCATTAGAGTTTGTGACTTTATTGATGTGTTTATACAGTTTTTGATACACTGTGGCTATTAATTATACAGTTTGAAATTGAAGCTCTTCGGGGAGGTGATTTGATCTCATTACAGCTTGTCATGATGTCATTAATTTCTTCATGTGTAGTTATACCAGGATTGCAAGTGAAGCTTGATGAGGTTAATTTCTCACATGAAAGGCTTAGACTTCATACTGAAACCTACATGTCATACTGACAGGAGGTTAATTTCACATGTAGTTTGCTACCATGGAGTTGATCCATTCATGAAGAAACTTACATGTCTTCGTACTGATAGAAGGAGGAAATGTACAAGATCCAATAACGAAATAGGAAAAAAAATCAAGAAAGCTGTCTTTACTGTAGAATCAAGTTATACAGAGATCAAAAGTGTGAAATTACCTAACATTTCATACTTGGTGTAAGCAACAAGATGTCTACAGGTGAACTACATCTAAGCAACAAAACTAATTGTATACATGTATTCTTTAGCTCACATTCTTTAATTCCTATCTCAATTTCTCATCCCTTCACATGTACATCTTAAATGCAATTTGAAAGGTTAAAAACATGATCAGCACTATGGAGTAGAGTATCAACTCATTCATCTTCTCTTTCATCGTAGAAATTTCGTTTGCTAAATTTTGCAGTTGCTTGTCTCTAATTTCTTCCATCTCATATTTCATTGCATTTTTGTAAGACTGATCTACCCAATCAAAGTAATTACAGCTTCCAGATTTGCATGTGTAGAACTGTTGCCCTTTACTCCATGGTTTATTGGACGTCCTTACTGCAGCTAGAAGATGACAGCAACACCTGACATGTGAACTTTTCGATGATCCTTGAGCTGAAGAGTCCATGAAGTCTGTAGTTTGTATTACACAACAAATTTATGTAAGCATTGTAAATTCTAAGTAAAAGAAGAAAATATCTAGTCTTCTATAAACCTTTATCATGTTTACATACCTATTGAGATGTAGAAACTTTGTACTCTTAAAAACTTGTATATAGGCCTTCCAAATTTCTTTCCTACTTTTTTTATTCAAAGACTTGCTATAGGCACCATTAAATAGGTCTCCAACATGAAATAGCCGTTGGAGATCCATTTCAAACTCTCCTCCAACAGCTACTGTCACAGGGGTATATCTGTCATTTTCAACATTTCACTAACGGTGTTGTTAACGGCTTAATCTGACGGAACGTAACTGAGGGCATGACGTACCTCGGTTAGTAACTTTTTAGGGGTATATATGTCAATACCAAAAATATAGAGGTATATAAGTCTTATTGAAAGTATATATATATATAAACCCCTATTTTTTTTGGTATTTTTGAGTTTTGTGATTTTTTTTTGTTTGGTATTTTTGAATATGAAATCCGAATACGGGTGTCAAAGTGATTGCGGAATACAAACAATGAGAACAAAATACAAGAACTAACTATGGAAAGAGAGCAATAAATGAAAGTAAATAAGAAAATAGAGACAATGACTATGAAATAGAAAAAAAGAACTTTTATTTCTAGTAGAGATCTGATTACAACCAATGAAGAAAAGTTTACAAGTAAGGAGAGCAAACAACTAGAGCTAGAAATAAGCAACCATAAATCTACTAGAATTAAAAAATAAAATGCAATTTGATAAAGTAAAGCAAGTAGAAGAACGTGTAAAATGACGAGTGCAGAAGCAACCGATGGAGGTAGAGAATTCCACCCGATCTTGCCCTAGAGGAAGCTACGGAGATCCAGTGGAGACGATGACGAAGATCGAGATGTCGTGGAAGCCGCTAGAGGGGGAAGGTTAAGAGAGATATGTTGAGAGGCTGGGTGGTGGAGGGAGATGTTGAGAGCCACACGGAGAGGAGGGCGTGAAGACAATTGATTGCATGAGAAAGAAAAAAAAAAAGATTGAATAAAATAATAATGGAGATGGCACTGCTTGGAGATCGGATGTCGACAGATGACCGAGAGTTGAGAGAGGGCTGAATGATTGAGAGAGATCGGATGGAGCAGGGAGGGAAGATTGAGAAGCGGAGAGAGATCCGTGGAATTAAAAAGTGACCGTCTGTGATGGGAAAATAAGAGGGAGATGGGAGAGAGCCGAAGGGTTAACTAATGGAGTAGATTAAATGTCAAGGGAGCGCTGGAGTTGGGTGGAAAAAATAGGACAGTGGTAACTATATGCACAGATCTGTTAGTATACTATGGGTTTGAGAGCAAACTGTATAAACTGTAAGGGTGTACATATAAATTGTAGTGTCTACAGATGTGCTGTAACAGACTTCTGCGCAGAACAACAGAATGAGATTCCTTTCCATTTCTCTTGCTCGTTCTTCCATGGCTGTTGCGTTAACAGTCTAGTATAACAACGCCTATCGGTGATTTGATCGTAATAATCTGAGATGGTCGACGCTCTGCTTCGACGGATTGGAGCACAGTTGTGGCAAATCCTCCTCTATTTGCGTCAGATCTCCAATGATCTCCATGGGATCATGATGATGCTGAGGAGGATCAAAGCACGGCAAGAAGAGGCGAGCAGTGATCTGCAAGTCCTCTCGTTCCTCCATTTGGATGTTTGACATTCATCTATGTGGTTTGCATTTTCTACCACTTACATTTCTTTCTGCTGCTGCAACTGTTTTATTTCCATCGATGGAATCCTCTTCTCAACTCTTCTGTGCATCGGGTACCTCTTCTCTGTTTCCAAATGGTGGACCAGCTACACCCTCGCACGTTCATCACAATATTCCCTTCAAATTGACGACAACCAACTTTAATCTCTGGAAGGCACAATTTATAGGTGGACAATCTGTGGATTCTAAGTCATTTATAGGTGGGAAGAAGACAAACATAGGGGTTAGATTTTTGTTTTATTCTACCCCTTGTCAATAGCACAGATTCTATGAGTAGGATTTTAGGCAGATCTGAAATGCCTTAAATATTTTCCAAAAAATAAGAGCCGGCTGTTCATGGCGGGGAGAGAGCGTGGAAATGTGGAGGGAGAGATTGAGGGATAGGCCCCTGGAGTTGGACAGATGAATGTGCGGAAATCAATTGGAAGGAGGGGAGTCGGCGATCTTTGGTGGAGAAAAATAATCACGAGGGACGTGCATGGGCCATCACTTGCGTACGTTTTATTGCATGGGATAGAGAGATGATGGAGCTCGTCTAGGGTGAAAATAGCCTATAGCCTGCAAATCTATCACTTTAGGTTAGTCAGAACTTGATTTTTTTTTAAAAATTATATATATATATATATTAATTCTTTTATTTATTTAAATTTTTCTATTGTTACACTTAGATATAGCAGGGATAATCTCATGATCGAGGTATTAAGGATTCAAATTAGGGACCTTTTATTTTTGCTTAAGTAATATGAGCCTGTTCATCTGTTAAACTACTCGATAGACTCTGCTTGGGATAGAGAGCTGTGAATAGGAAATGAGTTATTTAAGTGGGGGTTTGTGGTGCGCGGGATTACGTAGGAGTTTTGTTGAGGTTCGGTTTTAATGTAGGGTGAGGGAGAGTTGGATGTGGCAATGTTTGGTGCATGGGGTTATCGCGAAGTGTGGGGTGGGTGGCGTTGAGTTGGGGTGCGTACGTGAATTAGCATGGGAAGGGGGTATTAACGTGAGGTGGTTTTGGGTTTCGGTGGGAATAATGTATTTGTTTGGGGATTTGGGAAGGGATTTTGGAAGGGGAAATTTTGATTTTTTGGTAGCCTTAGGATGGTGATTGGAGGGTGAAGATTGGGAATAGGATTGCCAGCCATATGCGTATTTATTGGAGAGTGGAGTCCAATTGATTTGATGCTGGTGCGGCTCCATCTAAGGCTCAAAATAGGTGCCTGCAGGAACAGATAACCATAAATTAGTGTACAATATAAAAATAATACTAAGAAAATGCAATAGCTAAACCTAAAATGTATTATTTAATTATGATACATTAATGACTATAATGTACTAATTTAATGCAATTAGACCTAATTAAATTACCTTCAAATCAACATAAGTTAAGCATAATTATCTAATTAAATACGAATTCATCAAACATGCGAGAAATGAGGGTGCGGGGGGCTATTTCTAGGGGTTGGGTTAGGGTCAGGGTTTAAGATATTTAGGGGCAATCTTTTATTTTGAAAACAAACTAACAGAACCTGCATAATCTCATTTTCGGGTCCCAAATATCCTGACTTCTACACGACGAAGTCCATTGGACTCATTTCATTAAGAGGAACATCGTGGTGATCTTAAATGTCAGGTTTAGCTCTCAGCTTACATTTCAATAATTTCAAGCTAAAGCATGATTTAAAACATGCTAAAACATTGTGAAACGTGAAAAGCATGTAACTCCGAAAAAGGGTCTAACGACCTCCAATTTAGGCAAAATAAGTATCATTGGTTTCAAATTTTCACAAGGAGTTCAAAAAAGACTTTTGACAGTTGAATGGTGTTGGTTTCAAAATGTGGGGTTTTCTCGCAAAATTCTCGTAATGTAGGATGTGGTGCTCCGATTTGTGCGAAACAAAAGGCATTGGGTTTCTTATGAAGAGTGAAAGCTGGTTCAAGTGAAAACATTTGGATCCAAGGTTTCACAGTGGTAGGGAGAAGGAAAGGATAAGGAGGAGGTCTAGTGGGAGTAGTGTGAGAGCCCACATATAATCTCAGGGTTGATAAAGATTAATTAAGCATGTAACTCTTCTACACTTCAAATTGGAATGTTGTAGGTACTCAATGTAAAATGTTCACCCAAACGTAATTTGGGACCTTAATCATTTAATTTGATGACTCAAGGTTTAACCATCGAATTTCTAATTAGGGTGGTAACATCAATTGGTATTTATTTGGTAATTGGTCTCAATGAGGGAATTGAATTAGATGGAGGGGCATTGCTAAAAAGGAGTGAAGAAGTGGCAAGAGAAAACAAAGACCCAAATCCTTGTGGACCACCTGAAAATTTTGATTAAAAAAGGGGGAACAATTAATGGGATAAAGATGTCCCCACATCAATGATTGGCCTCCCCCATCATATCTTCTCCTTCCTTCACCTGCATGAGAGAGAATAGAGAGAATGAGAGAGGTGAGAGAAGCACAATGGCTTGGAGGAGAAGAAGGACGAGATGGAAAGCCCAATCAACTCCAGAAGAAGAGGAAGAGCTAGCTCATTTACTCCTCCCATTAGACCTCCACCCCAAGGTACAAGCCCTATCTCTTTGTGTTCTCATCCTTGTGAAGATCTTGAGAAAATGGAGTTGCATGTCTTATTTGGGGAGATATTCGAACGATCAAACCCTAATTTTATGCTTAAAATCGAACTAGAGGTCAAGCTTGAGAGTTATTTTGATGAGCATGTATTACAGGAGTCTAGGTGGTTGCGGTAAGTGGGGTTGCAGTTGAAGAAGAGAAGAACAGAGGACAATAACGGTACTAGCATCCTTAAAACCAAGGTAAAGCACCCTTTTGAATTCGAGTTATTGAGGTGCATTACAGTTAAATGTGTAAGGAAACAGAAGGATTTCCTCTACTTTGGGTGGTCTTGGTGAGGGGCATGTGAGAAGACACCCTTAATCTGAGAACTCAGTTGCATGTCATAGAAAGGGCGATTTAGATGCCTATTAGCGGTGGCTTTGTGATCTACAAGTGCCCAAGAATTCCAATAACGGTTTGGATGATGGTTAGACATGGTCTCCTAAGATTCCCAAGAGGTTGGGAATCGAATGGGGTCATGTGCAGACTCATAGTGTGCATAGATGCCTTCAAGAGGCATGTGAATTTATGATCATTTAATGAAGGCTCATCAAATGTCCGACGATAAAATCAGACGTCCGTTGGAGGGCAATTTTCTTCTAAGGTCATGCGAATTACAGTTTCAGTTGTGTGACACTACGGTTAGATGCCTAATACTATAATAAGGGTCATCTGATGGCTTGATCAAACAAACTCTTTAGTGAGTGCACTTCTAGCTCAAAGTACGTGCCATCAGAGTTCTGACACAATTGTCAGACATTTGAAGGGGTCACTTGGCAATGGTATTTGGGCCATTTCAAAATATACCCAAGCAATGCGTAAAGGATTAGGTAGATGCCTTAGTTTTCAAGATCAGACACTTGATCAGACGACCAGGCATCTGATCATAGTGATCGGGCGCTTGATCAATGGGTAGATGCCCAGAAGCCAAGGGTTAGAGAGGGTAACCCTAAAGTTGCATAGGCTATCGTCTGATTTTTAAAGTCACACATCTGATAGACCAATATCAGACGTTTGTCTTCACACATCTAATAGACCAAATCAAACGTCTGACCAAAAAGACAAACGTTTGATGAGCCAGGTCAAATGCCTAATATTGTAATATCATAATGACAGTGATTTCAATTGCAAGTCTATTGTAGGGGAAGTGGTGGGACACCACTAGGGACTCAAGAACGAGTACTTGGAGAGGCAGTCCAACAGGGATGCCTGATGGTATCTCTATGGGGGACCATCAAGCAAATGTATGAGATCATTGACCCAAACAAATTTCTCACGAGAAAGAAAATCACAGAGACTACTCATGGGATCAACATGGATTCGAAAATCAAGGGGCTAGACCCCAAATAGCAGGATAGTGTGGCCAATGAGTGTGTCAAACACAGTCAACTCCTTTGAGGTGGAAGGTGACTCAGGTAACCTCTAGTTGGGTAGGCCAAGTAGAGGTGTCCGATGACGTCTCCACAGGGAGTCAGTAGGGGTTGAGGGTTAGGTGTCCACCATGCTAGTTATGCATAGTAATGGACCATGGTTATCTCAAGCGATTTCTAGACCAAGGATAAGGGTGTAAGTTATTGAAGGCCAAGGTAACCCAAACCCCAAGTCCTAGAGAAAACACACAACCCAGATCTACCTTGAATCCCACTGAGGTGAATTTGATTCTTGGATTGACCATGGGTCAATACAATGACCACCAATAGGGGTTGTGCCACGGGTCATGTCATATAGTTTTCAGCAACAAAGATAGTTATGTGATATCATTCTTATGCTCTAAAACAGATCTAGCTCTTAGGGTTTTAACTCCGCAATCAGATTTTCAAGCTACATTTAGGCATTCACCTAGAATAGGCATGCATTACATTTTATTGTCTTTTTAATGCATTTACTTGAGTGTCAAGGATAGATAGAAGGTCAAATCCTGCATACCTTGGCACTCAGGAAGGCACAAGATGAAGAAGAAGCTCATCACAGCTAGATCCCAGTTCATTCTAGTTGGATCAACTTATCCCTAGCTCCATTGAGCTCATCTCAGTTGAATGATAGCTTAAGCCAGTTCACCTCAGTTGGATGGTAGCTCAAACTAGCTGAAGACAGTTAATCCCAGCTCCATTCCAGCTCCTCTAGCTTAGAGTTCACTAGAAGCTCAACCTAACTTGGACTAGCTATTGCCATCAACTAGCTAGACCTATTCAGCTGAAGATGACCTCAACTAGCTCAGGCCAGCGCAAGTCCAATTCCCCGAGACTTAACTTAGCTCAACTTGGTTGAGCTAAGCTACTTGACTTAAGCTAGCTACTCCAGCTAGCTAGCTATTCTCTGCGAAGACTAGAGCCAACTCACCTCAGCTCATTTCAGTAGAAGCCAACTTATCTTAGCTTAGCTTAGCAGCTAGCAAAGAATTAGCAAGCTAAGCCAGCTAGGTAGCTCCCTACAGTTCTCTTCAGCAACCACCAACTCCAGTGCAGCTCCTTCCAGCTACTCCAGCTCCTCTACCTTAAAACCCTATCTCTCTCTGCCTCCTACCCTACTCATCTACTAGCTAAGCTAGCTTAGCTTAGCTAGTCATCTCCTTGGCACCAACACCTAACCCTGAAACCTCACCTAACTAGCTCCACCAACTAAGCCTACCTATAGTCCACCTAAGCTACCTCCACCACCCTTCTCTTTTGGCACCAAAACCACCTAATAACTACCCTTAGAATTGGTGCCAAAATGAACCCCAATCCCAACCATACACCTACCTCCACAATCAGGCCCAACCCTACACCTAATCCACCTTGTAGAAACCCCCATGTTGGCGCCAAAGTGGAGGGATCTCTCCACTCATGGACATCCACCAAGGGGTGGAATCAACCCATAACCACACCCCTTTACATCCTTTAAAGTGGCACCAACTAACCTAGGCCTTAGGATCAACTAATTACACCCATCTAGCCATCCTAGCCCTCCAATTAAGCCACTCCAACCACCCCCAATCCACTCCTATATCTACCCCCATAACCACCATCATACAATCATCTTCTCCATTAGATTAGGTTCCACCCATACCACCTTCATCCATGCCAAGGAATAAGAAGAAGAGAAGAAGATCGAGGGGGCAACCTACCCACCCCCTTGGTGGCTTCTTCCTCTCCTTCCTCTCCCTTGTACCACGCCAAGGAGGATATCATCTTCAACATAGTGGAGACGACCAAGCAAAAGAGGAGCCAACAAGGTGGTTGACGCCCACCTTGGAGGAGAGCTTAAAGGAAGATCAATTGAAGAAAGAAGAGAAGGAGAATTCTTTTCAAGTGTGAGGCAACCACACTTGGAGCAAGGATCATGTGAATCTTCTACCAGAACCCCCCCTCTTTATCTTTCCATGTTTTCGTATTAGCTAGTTGTTTAATGTTTTCTGTAAGAAGCATTCTGCTACCTGTTGTTTAGATTACTAGTAATACAAATTTGCCTTCCAATTTCTATTTTATGTCTAGTGTGTTTTTCATGTTCTTCTAGTTGTAGTGCACACCACACCCTCCTTTTCTAATTACCCTAGGCGCACTTGCCTAAGGTGAGCTTAGTGTAAGATCTAAAAGGCACAAGCACACTAGAAGGGAGGGATGAATAGTGTGGTAAATAAATATTGTAAATAAAACAAATCACAAAAATAGTACACCAAATATATAGTGATTCCTCTCACTTGGGTACTCCACTACCTAAGTCTCTCGACTTAGAATTTTTAACCTGATTCCCTCAACCCAGAGGGAATCAATTTACTTAAAATTGAAGTAATTAACAAGTTACCTCAACCCAATTACAAGATCAAATAAAAGAAGAAAATTATAGGTGTAAGCAAGAAACAAATTAGCTTACAACTTGATCCTAAGTCTCCAACAAGAATTAGCTTAGAAGATATTTGATATATCAATCTAGTGAAAAACACTAAAGCATAAAAATAATTTTACAAGAAAGAGCAGATCCACCAAAAGATCTTGTTGCAAAATGAGAATCTTTTTAAAGGAAAGATGTAACAAGCCTATCACCCTTGTAACTAGAAATGAGAGATTTATAATCTGGAGCAAGCAGAATTTTGATTCTTGTGTTATATGCAAATGGCACTGAAAAAGTATTTTTATAGGCTACTTAACACCTCCCCTACGATTATTAGCCATTGAGGGAAAAATAGGAAGATTAGAGATATGATTAATTGCTAAATAGCCGCTCAGATCAGGCACAACGGTTAGTTGGTACTGGTACTAAAGTTGTGGTACCGGTATTGGCTACTCATAGATATCCAGCAGTTAGCCCAACAGAGCCTGGGTACCGGTACTTGGTGCTTACAGTTGAGTACCAACTAAGTCACCAGGGACTGATACTCATGATAAGTATCAATACTTGTGACTCACAGGTTTGAGACAAGATAAAAACTGTGACCTACATGTAACGGTACTGGTGATTAGTATCAGTACTTGTAAGGTCCAGGCACTACCGCTGTCCACAAACTGTGAGCACCTGGTACTGGTAATCATGATGAGTACCGGTACTTGTTGTTCACAGTTTGGGACTAGGACCCAAACCTGTGCCTAGCATGTACCGGTAGTTATGAACAGTACCGGTATTTGCAACAAGTATCTTGAATAAATTCTATTAATCAATCTTGGTGCTATTTGAATGCAAATACACGATTAATATGCCAAAGAAACGATTTTGATTTTTCAAACGAATGATTGAACGTGAGTTTAGTACCTAATTATCTCTATTTTGATTTGAACTCCTAAATCAAATTTTCTTGTTAGGTGACAGACAAAATTCTAAATTACAACACATAAAAACAATCTTCATTCTTCATGTCATCCACACTTCTTCCTTGTTAACATCCATACTTTCTAAATCCTATGATTTCCTGTAAATAACACTTCATAAACTCATTAGTTTTAAAATAGTTTTGTTAACACCAAAATATAAAAGAGAAGTGGAACTAGGTTCCAACAATTTCTCCCTTTTTGGTTTGACAAAATAAAAGAAATACCCATATTTAAAATAATAGAAACCTCATAAAAAAAGGAATACAAAAAAACTCCACTAGACGTGAAACCTCCCCTTCAAACTAAACTTTGTTATTTTAAATATGAAGTATTTTCCATTTCTCCCCCCTTTTGTTAATCAAACAAAAAGATAACAATATGCATAGAGAAAGATCAAGCATTGGTAAATTATGTAGATAAAGACATTCAATCAACATCAAGCTCATAAAAGTCAAGCAATAGATTTAAAAGTCATACAACATAACAAACAAACAAAAATAAATTGTCTTATACAACAAAACATAAACTAAACTAATTTTGAGCTCGTTTCCTAATATATTTTTGAACATGTCCATTATCATCTCAACTATCATCATCGTCATGATCATCATCATCAGCTTCTCCATCTTCATCTTCTTCTTCATTTTCAGTTTCTTCATCTTCATCTTCACCTTCAGCATATGAGATTTCATCATCATCATCATTATTTTCTTTTTCTTCCTCTTCATCATCATGAAGGATAGGTTCTTCTTTCACCATTGGAGGGGAAATATGAGACGGGTCTTGAAAATGCTTTTGTTGTCTCTCACTATATTCTTTAGGCACTTTTGGTTGAGTACACTTCCGTTGTTTAGGATGTTGAGTGGAAGAAGCAAAATAGGACTCAATAGAAAGTGAAAGTTCATGAAACTTGTGTTCCATGTGACAAAAACCAAAATTGAGATTGATAAGATTTTGACCAATATAATTGAAGGTGTTAATCATATTAGGATCTGTTCCAGGCACATGAGACAAATTTACCTAAGGCATTTCAGCTAGGGGATAAGGATAGGTCATAGAAACAAATGTTGAAGATGAGTCAGGAACTTGATGAGAAGAAGATTGAGAATTTGGATCAACTTGATCTTCTTCTTCATCAACACTCGATGATTCCTCTCTAGCAGGCTTTACTCCTATTTTTCGAAGTGTGAATCACTTGAAGTAGACCACTTTTCTAAGCGGAATAAAGTTTAAGAGATCAATTCTACTCTTGATAAGTATATGAGATACGAGAATATCAAGAGGTTGAGTTGAAGCACGGTAATTAGGTCTTAGGAAATGCATGAATACCGTGTTCTAATTAATAGGAAAACTTGTGATAATAGCATAGATTAAGGGTAAAATATCTACGGGAATTTTATGGAATCCTGAATATTTGACCCTTAAATTCCATGCTAAAATTTTGAATAAGACTCTTGCAAATAAGGTCATGTTAGGTGCAACCAAAGCTTTTCCTTGACAGTTAGGGAGCAAAAGTGTTTCATGAATTTGTGAAGAAGTGAATTTTTCCTTAAGGGTATTGAAAGCATGACTTTCATTCGGACATTGTGTTATGGTAGATAAGAATTTTGGTGTAATTGTTACTTTTGACAAAAAATATTCGAGGTTAAGACTAGATGACATCTATTTTCTTGTTCTTGGAGATTTACAAAAAATAGACAATTAATGTCAGGATAGACTCTAGGAACATCAACAAAAAATGACTCATCAAGAAGTGCATTAGATGTTGTTCAGATAGACAAGTAGTGAAATTAAAAATGTATAATGAAAAGTCTTTCCACTCAACAGGCTTAAAATGGTGAAGCTGAAGGCCCTTATACCGATCAAACTTGGATTTTGCATCGTCATTGATGCAAAATTTGTAAAATGCATCTTGAGGTGCCTTTCCCTTACTTTTGGATTTAGGTGCCATCTGTAAACATACAATAAATAGAGTAGGAAAAACAATGAGAAAGCAAGAATATTTCCTTTCATGCGTGCATACAAAAACACACATAATCCTGCATGTGCCGGTACTAGTTGTGAGTATCGGTATTGGTTGGTTCCAATTTCAACCAGAAAATTGAGCGAGTAGCAGTACAGATCATGAGTATCATTACCTGTTGTCAATAACAAGCTTTGCTGCACCCAGCAAGTATTGGTACCGATGATGGGTACTGGTATCAATTGGTACCCAACGAAAAATGGTATGTAGCAGCAAGTAGTGTTTGTGGAATAAGAAAATAAGGTCTAGGATGAATAAGATCTATTAAGAGAAGAAGAGAATACCTTGAATCCTTGAGTAGAGACTTAGAGGAGGTGATCCTTCATTTTGGCTAGGGTTTGGAGGAGCCCTTGAAGAGAATGTAAATTAGGGTTGAAGAGTGCAAAATGAGGCAAGTGTTTGCACTTGCCCTTTTTATATGGGATGGGTCATGTGCAAGTCACATGACCACTTAAGTAGTTGAAAAAGATGCAAATGAACTTAGGTATTGAAGAATAATGTAATTAATACTCTAAGTTAAGCAACCATATTGCAAACAACATTATGATATTTTCATAAATATAGAAATATTACAGTATACACCTTTTTAACAAAAGTGGGTAAATTACAGTTAGGCCCTAAGGGATTTTTATAATTGCAAACAAGTTATAAGGCAATCAATCTTTTAATTTTGAATTTCTTTAATTCTACAAAGCCCCAATTTTCTTCTTATAAAGCAGAATCTCTCTGCTGCAAAAGGTTTTGTAAAAATATCTGCTAATTGGTTTTGTGTATCTATGAATTCTAACTAAATGGCACCTTGAAGCACATTATCTCTAAGAAAATGATGTCGAACATCTATGTGCTTGGTACATGAATGATGTACTAGATTTTTAGATAAATTAATTACACTTGTACTATCACATAAAATTTTAAATTACGCAAAAAATAATCCAAAATCGGATAAAGTCTGTCTCATCTAAATGACCTGGGAGCAAGCAAGTGAAGCAGCAATATATTATGATTCAGTCGTAGAAAGCAAAACACGTCTATTTGTTAGAGAACCATGAGACCATAGATTCTCCAATAAAATGACAAGTGCTGCTAATGCTCTTTCAGTCTGTCGGACTCCCTGCATAATCTGCATAACTATAGGATAATAAGTCTAAGGTCTGTGCTTTAGGATAAAAGAGACTAAGATCTCTTGTGCTATTTAGGTATCTAAATATTCTTTTTACTACGTTTAAATGAGATTCCTTAGGTTCGGATTGGAATCTCTCACATAAACATGTAACAAAAAGAATATCAGGTCTAGAGGTTGTAAGGTATAGTAGTGAACCTATCATACCCCGATATTTCTTTTCATCTACCTTCTTGTCGGATAAATATTCACCAAGAGAAGTAGATAGAGCAATTGGAGTCTCCTTTCCATGTACATTTTCAAAGTCATACTTCTTGAGAATTTCAAGGGCATACTTTGTTTGACTAATCTAGATACACCTCCAAATTGTTGGATTTGGAGGCCTAAAAAGAATCTGAGTTCAGCCATCATACACATTTCGAACTCAGTCTTCATAGTCTCACAGAAATGCTGACATGGGGACTCCTTGGTTGATCCAAATATAATATCGTCGACGTATATTTGAACCAATAGGATGTTATTTCCTTCTTCCTTTACAAAAAGAGTTGAATCAACAACTCCAATTCAATATCCATGCTAGGGAAGGAAGGACCTAAGTCTATCATACAAGGCCCTAGGAGCTTGTTTAAGTCCATATAACACCTTATTGAGCTTGAATACATTCTCTGGGTGTGCTGGGTCCTCGAACTTGGGAGGCTGATGAACATAAACTTCTTCCTTAATATAGCCATTAAGAAAAGCGCTCTTAACATCCATTTGAAATAACTTGAAGCCCTTTGCACTTACAAAGGCAAGTAGCATCCGAATGGACTCCAAGCGAGCAACAGGAGCAAATGTCTCATCAAAGTCAATTCCCTCTTGTTGGTTATAGCCTTGAGCTACGTGTCTGGCCTTATTCCTGATTATTGTACCAGATTCATCCCATTTATTTCGAAACATCCACTTGGTTCCAACAGTGGAATTACCATCAAGAGCGAATACCAAGTCCCATACATTGTTCCTTGTAAATTAGAGTAGCTCCTCCTGCATAGCTACAACCCAAGACTCATCCTTTAATGCCTCATCAACTTTGTTGGGTTCAAGTTGAGAAACAAAGGCATTAAGGACAAAGTCGGCCCTAAAATGAGATCAGGTTTTTACACCTTGTTAAATATCACCTATAATTTGATATTGAGGGTGATCCTTATGGTATACCCATTCTTTTGGACGATCATGTATATTTCATGTATCTTCCATTTTTTATACGTCGATGAAGGGGGTATCATCATCAGACTCTAGTTGATTTGGTTATAGTTCTCCTAAAGTTGTTTCATCAAATGAAACATGCAAGGATTCCTCTACAACAAAAGTCCTTTTGCTAAAGAATCGATAAGTTTTGCTTTTGATTGAATAGCCAATAAAGATGCCTTCATCACCTTTAGCATCAAACTTATCAAGTCGATCTCGGGTGTTTAATAAATAACATCGACTTCCAAACACCCTAAAATATGAAATCCTAGGAGACTTCTCATAATATAGCTCATATGGAGTTTTCTTAATAATAGGCCTTAAAAGAGTTCTATTAAGAACATAACAGGCCGTATTAGCGACTTCAGCTCAGAAATATTTTTAAAGCCCAGACTCCAAGAGCAATATTCGAGTGCATTCTTGTAGAGTGAGATTCTTGCGCTTTACTACACCATTTTGAGATGGTGCTCAAGGGAATGAAAATTCATGGGATATACCAGAATTGACAAAAAAGCTTGAAAAGTTTTTATTTTCAAATTCACCCATATAATCAGTCCTAAGTTTAAGAATTGAAGATGATTTTTCCTTTTGAAGTCTTCGACCAATACTTAGAAAAGAGTCAAATGAGTCATCATTATGTTTTAATAAGATGACCCAAGTCAACCTTGAGAAGTCATCAATAATAACTAGGCAAAATTTTGATTCATTTAGACTCTCAAATTATGTTGGCCCAAATAGATCAAGGTGTAACAACTCTACAAGACGTTTAGTTGAAACTAAGTCTTTTGGTTTAAAAGAAGCCTTGTGCATTTTTTCGAGTTCACAAGATTTGCACAATACATCTTTTTTATAAGTTAGTTTAGGTAGGACCCTTACTAACTCATTTTTGGCTAGCTTATTTAAGTATTTGTGATTCATGTGACCTAGCCTACGGTGCCATAAGTCCACTTCAACATGAGTGGCAAGCAGACATTTCACCAATTTCTCTTGTGAAAAATGAAGAGGACAGATATTTTCATATCTAAAACCTTCAATTAAAATTGTATTAGTTCCTTGTTTTAATATTTTAAATCTAGTTTTTGTAAACAATACATCGCAACCATTATCACATATTTGACTAACACTAAGCAGGTTATGTTTTAAATTCTCTACTAAAAGTACATTTCGTACCTTCTTAGATGAATTACCTATTGTACCTTCACCAATAATGCGACAACGTTTTTTGTCACTCAACTTGACGTGTCTTCCATCTTGAATTCTCGTCCATTTGATAGAGGTCGGAATGTCCCGTCATGTGCTTGGAACACCCATAGTGTAGGATCCACTTGTCCTTCTTGACCTGCAAAATAATTTAACAAATCTGATTTAAGTACCCACTTTCTTTTAGGTCCTTGATGGTTAGTGATGTAAACACATTTACACTACTTAAAATGTCTATTTATGCATGTTCTTAAGCATAGGATTGCATTTCATGATATAAATATTGCATAACATGCATCATCTCGCATTTAGAGTAGTTTGAATAAAATGGAGGTTAATTGTCTCCTTTTATGTGCTTGGACAGGGCAAACATTTTATCGGGGCCTCGGATCAAATATCTAACCGTATGGATGTGATCAGGGTGACGATTGGAGTTCAACGACTCCAAGATCGCCCTAATCAGGCATCCGTAGCATCAGATAGAGACCGGGGAACCCTAGAAGATCAAGGGCCAGGATGGTGTAAATCCACACTTCAGATGACAAATCCGACCACACGGATGAATTCGGATCGACGATCGCAGCCCAACGACACAAAAATCGAGTCAATCCGACATCCGTGGCACCATCTACAACTTCCAGAAGATGGACGACCAAGATGACGCCATGTGGCGCCATCTCAGCCGCCCAAATGGCCGGTTGCATCTTATGAAGACCGCGCACCCGTCTCCTCTCCGCCGTTGGATCTCAATCCAACGGCTGCGACGCGCCCGCGCTAAAGTCAAGCTCTCGACACAAACGCGACCGCAGCGCAGCGGTCGAGCGCTCTAACGCGAAGCAGGGACGCGCGTTCGAGCCACGCCCCGCAGAAATTGGAGCGGTGGCGTGCCTCCAATCGACCGCATGATCGCGATCCAACAGCCGCACGCGCCCGATAGCGCCGACGCTCGATTGGACGCGCGCGTGAACGTGCGATCGCACGCACAGGCGGGCGGGCGGCAGTGGTGAAGGCGCGATTTTAAGCCGTCCGATCTCTCGATCGGACGGCTGAGACTTCGCGGACGTGCGTAGGCGTTACGCACGCGGGCAGCCGAGTGGGCGCGCGTGGGCGCGGCGGCGACGGCCACGTCGGGGCTTTAGTGACGGATTTATCCGTCACTAAAGACCCCTTATTTATTATTTTGAAGATGTAATGTCTATTTTGCCCCCACTCCTTGCAACTATAAAAGGAGACCCCCTCCATACGAAATTTTCAACCCTTCTTTCTCCTCTCTACCCCTCCAAAGCTAAAGAGAAGCTTGTCCCACACCCGGGATGCTTCTCGCGAGATAAAGTCCAATTTTCGTTCCCCTTCGGAAGTGGATCCCGCGACGACGACGGCATGCTACCTCGTTCCCGTTCTTCTGCTTCGTCCTCCTTCGTCCTGCTTCGTTCTCCTTCGTCCAGGCGTCGTCCCGTCCAGCTCGTCCTCTAAGCAACCGTCGAGGAGGATTTCTCTCTCCCTATTCTTTTTACCGCTTTCTAGTATAGATTTACTGCTTTCTAGATTAATCTACTCGTCCTCCAAGCAATCGTCGAGGAGGACATTTCTCTCTCCATTCTTTTAATGCTTTCTAGAGTAAATTTATAGCTTTCTAGAGTAATTGTTTTATGCTTTCTAGTTGTAATGAACAATCTCTTCAATACAAAAATACCTTGTTTATTCTACATCTCATTTTGATTTCTCTATGTAATATTCTCTCTCTCTTACTCTTTCTCTCTCTTCTATTTATTGTAAATAATTAGATGGTTCTAAATTGAATTATTCTGTAACAAATAAAAAGAAACGCGTAGTTTTTAAATCAAATGTCTGCCTCCCTATGTTCGACCCAGAATTTTAATTTCGGTATAAATTTTATTTGTTGAACACGAATTCTTCGCTTTCGAACTACAACGACAGGTTTTCCAAAACCAATCTCGTTAGCGTAGGTTCGTAGCGTTCAACAGTTAGTTCCCTTCAAATCCTTAGATTTATAGATCACTTTTATGTTGGATCTATAATTCTTGGGATTTTTGACCTTTTGGTAAATTCATGCATGCCTAGGTGCATGTGATTTATTTTGTGTGTTCTTTTTACTATGAAATTTTACTTTTAATGCATTACAAAATTCAGTATTCAATTTAGTAGCTGTTTTAAGATTGTTTAAGGTTCCCTCAAAATGCTCATAAATATCATCTAATTTTATTATCTTTGCATGCAATTGGGAATTAGTATATTTTCTCATATCTAACTATTTTTAAACATGATTTTTCTATTTTGAAGGTCTTATAGTTATTATGCAAAACTTTATTTTTCCTTTTTAATTAACCTAGCTTTGTAATATAAATCTTCATATGCTTGCAATAATTCAT
Organism: Thalassia testudinum; assembly: GCA_037157565.1. Lineage (NCBI taxonomy): Eukaryota > Viridiplantae > Streptophyta > Magnoliopsida > Alismatales > Hydrocharitaceae > Thalassia > Thalassia testudinum. The sequence goes on along the minus strand of JAZHRO010000039.1, from coordinate 95,613,213 downwards.
TAAAAGTAATTTCATATTCTACCTCATTTTCCGAGTTGTCATTTGCCATCAAACACAGATGAGCAACTTTGTTTTCCTCGGATTCTTCAGAGGAGGATTTCGTGTCGGAATCGTTGTCATCCCAAGTTGCTTTATATGCCTTTTTTGAGATCTTCTTCTTATGATCAACTTTTTTGTCTTTCTTCTTTTCTTCCTTTTTCTTCTTGATCATTGGATAACCTTTTCGTACATGTCCCCTTTTCTTGCATTCAAAACAAACTATATCATTTGAAAATTTATTTACTTTTTTACCTAACTTTCGGATGAATCATCAAAATTTTCTTGTTAGAAGAGCAAGCTCTTGTTCTTCGTTAGAGTTGGAGTCGTCGAGATCTGAGTCTTCCTTTAGAGCTTTGAAAGCAAGCTCTTTCTTCTTGCTTACTGATTTCTCCTTGTTTTTTTTCATATTCTCTAGTTGGACCTCATAGGCGATGAGGTTTCCAATCAAATCATCAAGAGAAAGGACTGAAAGGTCATTGCCTCTTAGATCGCTGTTGACTTCGGAGACCAGTCACTTGTAAGAGATCTTAAGATCTTTCTTACAAGTTGTTCTTCAATGAATTTCACTCCTAAATTCTTCATGGGGTTGACTATATCCCCAAACCTTGTGTACATCACCTTGATTGTTTCACCTTTCTCCATCCTGAAACACTCATAGCTTTCTATTAGAATATATATGCATGTTTCTTTTATCTTGTTAGTACCGTCTTAGGTGACTTGCAACATGTTCCATATCTCATATGCGGACTCGCAAGCTAAGATACGATTGAATTCCTCCTTTGATAATGCACAATACAGTGTTTCAACGCTTTCGCATTGCTCACGATCTTTTTCTTCTGATCTGTCGTCCATGCTGCTCCTCTTGTGGCTCCGGATCTGAATACTTTTCTTAAATGGGTGTTCATGACTCCTCATCCATCGCCTTGAGGAAGACTTGTATCCTCCTCTTCCTGTACCCATAGTCCATCCCATCGAAATAGGGAGGATGGGTAGATGACTGTCCTTCAGTGCGCTTTGTTGATGATGTCATTATGAGTCAAGTTATGTTTTCCTACAACCCGCTCTAATACCACTTGTAGGATCTAAAAGGCACAAGTACACTAGAAGGAGGGATGAATAGTGTGGTAAACAAATATTACAAATAAAACAAACCATAAAAAAAGTACACCAAATATATAGTGGTTCCCCTCACTTGAGTACTCTACTACCTAAGTCTCCCGACTTAGGATTTTTAACCCCATTCCCTCAACTCGGAGGGAATCAATTTACTAAAAATCGATGTAATTAACGAGTTACCTCAACGTAATTATAAGATCAGATAAAAGCAGAAAATTACAGGTGTAAGCAAGAAACAAATTAGCTTACAACTTGATTCCTAGGTTTCCAACAAGAATTAGCTTAGAAGATATGAAGAGCATATTCACCAAAAGATCTTGTTGCAAGATGAGCATCTTCTTGAAGGAAAGATGCAACAAGCCTATCACCCTTACGGCTAGAAATGAAAGATGCATAATCTGGAGCAAGGAGAATTTTGATTCTTGTCTTATATGCAAATGACACTCAAAAGGTATTTTTATAGGCCACTTAACACCTCCCCTACGATTACTAGCCGTTGAGGGCAAAATGGGAAGATTAGAGATATGATTAATTGCTAAATAGTCGTTCAAATCAGGCACAACGGCTAGTTGGTATCGGTACTAAAGTTGTGGTACCGATACTGGCTACTCACAGATATCTAGTAGCTAGCCCAACAAAGCCTAGGTACCGATACTCAGTGCTTATAGTTGAGTACCAACTAAGTCACTAGGTACTGGTACTCATAATAAGTACCGATACTTGTGACTCATAGGTTTGAGACAAGATAAAAACTGTGACCTACATGTACTGGTACTGGTAATTAGTACCGGTACTTGTAAGGTCCAGGCACTACCCCTGTCCACAAACTGTGAGCACCTGGTACCGATACTCATGATTGGTATCTGTAACGAGCGCGTGCCCCAGACGCCTTTTAAGACGTCTGGGAGGTGGCCCAGACGTCTGTCGAGACGTCTGGGATCACATCCAGACGTCTGACCAGACGTCCGGGATAGTTTACAGACGTCTGGCGAGCAGTTATGCTCGCACGGGATATTCGTCTGCGCGCCTGTGCGCGCGGACCTGCGTTCTGCCCTCTTTCTCTGCGGCTGTAGGCGGCTGCGACCGCCTTCTCTCTCCTCTCCGCGCGGCGTTAAAAGGGGGGCGCGCCTCCCCTCCCGTCTCCACCATCTTCCTCCTTCTTCTCCTGCCTGTGCGCGAGAGCGAGCGGACGCGAGGGCGCAATGGCAGCGGCAGCCGCAGTGAGCGCGGAGGAGCTGCGGCGAACAAGGGCGGGGCTCTGCCGTGAGGGCGAGCTCGCCAGGAGAGGCTTGGCCGGCCGGCGGAGGGCGCAGGGGGCGCAGAGCGTCGCGGAGAGGGACCTGCTGCGGCCGGAGCAGCGTACGCGCGAGGTGCGACGCGGGCGGCGTCGCGAGCGGAGGCCGAGCAGGGCTCTGATTCTGGAAAAATTTCCAGAATCAGACGTCTGGATTGATATCCAGACGGCAAGGTCGACGTCTGTGAGATCATACAGACGTCTGAAAGGTGAGTTCCGCTTTCTTCTTCCTTTTTGTCGACTGACCGTACTGAGGGGGGTTGGCTGTGCGCAGGTTTTCTGATTCGTCATCCTTTGCGAATCAGACGTCTGGAAGTTGTACCAGACGGCGGGAGTGACTTCCAGACGTCCGAAGTGACCATCGGACGTCTGGGATCTAGGAAAGACATCCCTGCAGACTTCTGGACGTCTGGGAAACCACGCTGAGCAGGTAATTCTCTGATCCACCGTTTAAGACGTCTGGAGGGAGTTCCAGACGTCTGATTTTGCACAGTATCGTCTTTCTGGACCCGTGTAGGGCCCGTTTGGGCTCCGTTTTCCGCGATTCGAGTTGCGTTCGTTTCAGAATTAATTCCTCTACCCGCCTACAGTAGCTATACACTGTTTTGAGACACTCCTTGTGTTTGATCCTTGTGATAGGACCTCGTTCGGTTGCAGTCTTGAGAGTCACGGAGGCGCGCGGGATCCCCGATCACGCCCCCATTACTCCTGTTGTACCTGGTAGAGTGGTTTTAAGTATTAATAAAATCTGTTAAAGTATGGAACCATAACTAGAACCTAGGGCTTGCATGAATCCTAGGAATGAGAAATATATGGAATGATAGCTCCTAGGTGTTGCATGAATCCTAGGGCCGGAAAACTAGATTGTATGATAGATCCTAGGATATGGCATGAATCCTAGGATGGAAAAACTAGTGGAATGTATATTACTGCAGTCTTGGAAAAATGGAAAGGAATATATAAAGCTGCCTGTAAATTTAATTAACAGCTGCCTGTTATGAATAAAGAAACATGTTTGAGACCATGGAATTTGAGCACGTGAATCTGGAAAGTGAAACATATGATGTTCTGAAATAAAGAGCTGGAACCCTACGGGGAGTTAGGAGTGGAACTCCTGGAAAGAAAAAGGAATGGAACTGAGATGTAGTTTGTACTGTCTCTTTGGTACGCAGTACCAAGGGAAGTACCTGTACCTGTTTAGTGCAGAGTGGGGCCAGCCGCCCCAGGGACCTGGGGTTAGGATTGGCCGCTCTGTACCGACTTGCTGGCCCTCGTGTACATAGTACCGAGGAGAGCTAGTAGTGTTAGGAGAGTACTAGCTACCCCACGGGCCCCGGGGTTCTGCTAGCCTCCTTCACCGACTTGTTAGGCCCACTAGGGCAAACCAGGGTAGTCAGGCGAGGGTGCGCGGACTGTGGAGGGGCAAGGCCCCGGTTTGGTTACTGTGGATGGGTTGGACCCCTGTTATTGAGAGGGCTCTGCCCTGGTTCCGTGTTGTGCTTTGGGCGCACCCGTTAACGGAAACGACTGACCGCGTGCCAGTGCGGGCTAGCTACCTGTGCGTTTATCGCGCGTGCCGTAGTCACCGTTACGTCTGTCAGTGACCTTGGGGTGGTTGACTGAGGGTAGGATCACCACGGGGGACTCTCCCGGCCAGGAGAGCACCACGTGCTACTTCTACCTTTGGAAAAGACTGCAATCAAGATCGTCCCACGAGGACATTCGAGATCAAGTAAAGGATCTGAGAAATAAATGAAATAGTGAGAAAAATTGAAAGATGTAAATAAAGGAAGTAATAGAACATAATAGCTACTGTACACTCTACTGTTGCCTTTAGTTAGTTTGCCACTCTACTCAGCGTTTTGCTGACGTGTTACACTCGTTACCTTTTTCAGGACCAGGTGTTGAGCAGCCAGGGTCGGCGGCTGTAGAGGACGCTGGGCCGAGTAGGGTCCAGTAGAATTACCACAGCTTTGTACCCTTTGTTTTGTTTCTGTTCTAGTGAGTAGTTTTGTTTCCGCTGTACCTTCTTTACCTGCAGTTTTTGTTATATGATAAATGTTGTTTTACTGTTGTGGTGGTGCCTACTGTAGTAGTTTCTTTCCTTACTGCTGTACTTTCTTACTGTTAGTTATATTCATGCTGAATGTGGTTTATTTTACTGTCTTTTGGTTACTTCCTCGTTGGACGACTGGGTCTTGGGATTAGTCGAGTCGGTCCGGTTCTCGTGTCTCGTAGGGACTCGGGAACCGGGTCGTTACAAGATGGTATCAGAGCAAGGTCATCCCGAGAAGTGAATCAACTGACTGGAAAATAACCAATTCACATGTTTATAGCTAGAGTAGCCACCACAGCATATCTCTTGATATGAGCTCTTAGAATTGTTGTTAGGTACCGTCTGTTTTGACGTTTCCGTTTTGTTTCGTGTCTCCTTGCAGGAGATGCCTCGTCGTGGGACTGGCGAGACTGGCCGCGGGCGCGGCCGAGGGCGAGGTCGGCGAGGTGGACGTGCTGTCGTTGACGTCTCGGTGGACCAGCCACCACTCCCTGGCATCCAGGCCCAGGACCTCGCCAGACTGATACGGGATATTGTACGAGAGGAGCTCCACCCACCGCCCCGAGCACCTCCTCCTGGGGTTGCAGAGGGGGAGTCCTCTGTGGGACCACGCGACGGACGTGGCGCTGGACACGAGGGAGGGGATGGGCCCCTGCCGCCCCCACCTTCCTCCGACACTTCTGTACACGAGGCACCTTCGCCTGGAGGTGCGCCAGCACCTCCCCTACAGCACCACTTCGAGCTTTTCGGACAGTTCCGGAAGCTGAAGCCCCCCTCCTTCAAGGGGGATGAGGACCCGACCGAGGCAGAGGACTGGCTTGAGCAGCTGGAGAAGATCTTCGACACCCTTCGCCCCCCGGTGGAGTGCCGCGTGGCCTTTTCCACGTACCAGCTGGAGAGTGCGGCACACCGGTGGTGGAGGGCGGTCCGGGGACAGGAGAGGGACGAGCCGACGTGGGACCAGTTCGTCACCCTTTTCTGCGAGCAGTACTTTCCCCAGACGTGGCAGGACCAGAGGAGGCGGGAGTTCCACACTCTCCGCCAAGGGACGATGACCGTGAGAGCGTACCGCACGCGTTTCTTGGAGCTGTCCCGCTTTGCAGCGACAGCAGTAGCCACTGAGGAGGAGCGCCTTTGGAGGTTCACCGAGGGGCTCCGGACTGCGATCCGGGGGAATGTCAAACCCCTGAAGCTGCCGACGTTTTCGAGGGTGGTAGAGGCAGCCATGACTTACGAGGAGACCAACCCGTCCGCGCGAGAGACCGACGGCGGGCGGAAGAGGCCCTTTCAGCCAGACTTCTCACAGGGCCGGCGAGAACAGAGACACGTGGCGTCCGCAGGAGAGCCGTCACGTTGTGCAGGGACATCAGTGGCCTTTGGGGGCCCTCGACAGGGGCCAGTCGCCAGCACCGGACCCCCGCCGAGCCGACAGCAGGGACTCACTGAGGGCGGGAGTCGGGTTCCCCTCTGCTACCAGTGTGGCCAGCCGGGCCACGTCAGGAGGGACTGCCCATCTAGGGCAGGAGGTCAGCAGATACTTCCCGCGCAGAGCACTGGAGGGCGCGCAGGAGGCCGCAGTTTCCAGGCGCGAGGAGGAGGACCGCAGTCGCGAGGAGGGTACCGGCCAGCACCTACCCGTCCGACGCAGAGTGTGGCTGCTTCGTCCGCACCTAGAGCTGAGGGGCGTATCAACGCCCTAACACACAGGGACGCCAGAGCTTCGGGATCCGTGGTAGCAGGTATGGTTTCAGTTTCTGGCAGACTCGTTTACACGCTTTTCGATTCCGGCGCTACGCACTCGTTTGTCGCAGACAGTTTCGCAGTTAGTTTGGACCAAGATTATACATTGTTAGAGAACCCGTTCGTAATCAGAGGTCCGAGTGGTCAGCTGTTCGTAGCTGAGGAGGTGTACACGGGTTGTGGGGTCAGCATCGGGGGACACAGCCTGCCAGCTGACCTGATTATGATACAGATGTAGGACTTTGGGGTGATCCTGGGGATGGATTGGCTGTCCGCTTACCACGCCTTGGTAGACTGCTTCGAGAGGAAGATTGTCTTCTCCATTCCGGAGTTGCCTTCCTTCGAGTTTCACGGGCAGCCAGTGGACGGAGGCTTCAGGTGCATTTCGGCACTTCGGGCGGCGAGACTTTTGAGCCAGGGGTGTGAGGGCTTCTTAGCTTGTGTGGTGGCAGAGCATAGCCCCGTGGCAGACTTCCAGAGCATCCCGGTGGTCAGAGAGTACCCCGACTTGTTTCCAGACGAGTTACCAGGACTACCGCCCGAGCGTGAGATCGAGTTTGAGATCTCACTAGTACCAGGGACCAGCCCCATCTCCACCGCGCCATACAGGATGGCACCGCTTGAGCTGCGAGAGCTCAAGTCTCAGTTGCAGGACCTTTTGGAGAAAGGTTTCGTGAGGCCCAGTGCGTCTCCATGGGGAGCCCCGGTACTGTTTGTGAAGAAGAAGGATGGGACCCTACGCCTTTGTGTGGACTACCGACAGCTGAATAGGGTCACCATCAAGAACAGATATCCGCTGCCGAGGATTGACGATTTGTTTGACCAGTTGCGGGGCGCCACGGTGTTTTCCAAGATCGACTTGAGGTCTGGATACCACCAGTTGAGGATCAGGGAGACCGACGTCTCCAAGATAGCTTTCCGCACCCGCTACGGACACTACGAGTTTTTGGTCATGCCGTTTGGGCTGACCAATGCCCCCGCTGCTTTCATGGACCTGATGAACCGGGTGTTCAGACCGTACTTGGACCAGTTTGTGGTGGTTTTCATAGATGATGTACTCATCTATTCTAGAGATCGGACGCAGCACGGACAGCACTTGCGGATGGTTCTGGACACTCTGAGACGACGCAGGCTGTACGCCAAATACAGCAAGTGCGAGTTCTGGTTGAGGGAGGTGACCTTTTTGGGTCATGTGATCTCTGGAGACGGCCTGGCGGTGGATCCCACCAAGGTCGAGGCAGTGCTCAGGTGGGAGAGACCGCGTTCAGTCACTGAGATTCGCAATTTCCTGGGACTGGCAGGTTACTACAGACGGTTCATCAGAGGGTTTTCGCAGATTGCACGTCCTATGACACAGTTGACTCGGAAGGATGTGCCTTTCGCTTGGACAGACGCCTGTGAGGCGTGTTTTTTGGAGCCTTTTGGAGGAGGTGGGCAGTTGGCGACCTCTAGAGTTATGAGGGTACTGTGGGGCAGTGACGGTGACACGGCAGACCAGACCAGAGTTGATAGATCGCATCATCACGGGACAGATGGCCGATCCGTACTTGCAGTCTTTGCGCGACAGAGTACTGTCAGGGGACCCAGGGGACTTCTCTTTCACAGACCAGGTGTTACGCTTGAGGGGACGGCTGTGCGTCCCCAGAGACGAGGAGCTGTTGAGAGAGCTCCTGACTGAGGCACACGGTTCCAGATTCACCATACATCCCGGAAACACGAAAATGTACCATGACTTGAGACGCGAGTTCTAGTGGAGAGGGATGAAGCGGGATGTGGGTGAGTTCGTGCAGCAGTGCTTAGTGTGCCAGCAGGTGAAAGCCGAGCATCAGAGGCCTGCAGGGCCGCTTCAGCCGCTTCCAGTGCCAGAGTGGAAGTGGGAGAGCATCACCATGGACTTGGTGGTGGGCTTACCTGTTACCCAGCGAGGACACGACGCAGTCTGGGTAATAGTGGATAGATTGACGAAGACGGCACGATTCTTGCCGATCCGAGTCACTTTGGGACCAGCACAGTTGGCAGAGAGGTATATCCGTGATGTGGTGCGACTACACGGAGTTCCGCGGGAGATCGTATCCGACCGGGATACCCGCTTTACATCCCAGTTTTGGGCTGAGTTTCAGCAGGCTTTGGGGACGAGGTTGAGGTTTAGCACGGCTTACCACCCCCAGACGGACGGACAGTCGGAACGCACGATACAGACACTTGAGGATCTTTTGCGTGCCTGTTACTAGACTGGAGGGGCTCTTGGGAGGAGCACCTGCCCCTGGCAGAGTTTGCATACAACAACAGTTATCACTCGAGCATCGGCATGGCTCCCTACGAGGCTCTGTACGGACGGAAATGCACGGCACCCTTGAGTTGGGTTGAGGTGGGGACCAAGTGGGAGGTTGGCCCCAGGTTGATCCGGCAGAGTCAGGAGGTAGTTGAGCAGATCCACAGACGACTCCGCACTGTCAGGAGCAGACAGAAGAGCTACGCAGATCGCAGACGCAGAGAGGTGCAGTTCGAGGTTGGGGACCACGTCTTTCTTCGTGTTTCGCCCATGAAGGGCTTACAGCGGTTTGGGGTGAGAGGGAAGCTCGCGCCGAGGTTCGTGGGGCCCTTTGAGGTCCTGGAGCGGGTTGGACCCGTTGCTTACAGACTTGCCCTTCCCCCGCAGCTTTCTGGTGTGCACGACGTGTTCCACGTGTCCAACCTCAGGAAGTACGTAGCCGATCCCAGCCACGTACTGAGTCACGAGAGCGTCGAGGTGAGCGACGACCTGACCTACCCCGAGCGGCCAGTGCAGATCCTAGACCGAGCCATCCGCAGGTTGAGACGAAAGCAAGTACGAGGAGGCTACCTGGGAGCCTGAGGCGGCAATGCGGGAGCGGCACCCGGAGCTTTTCGCGGGTACGTCCTTTCGGACCGGCTTCGGTCCTCTTTGAGTTTGTTATGGTTATTTGGACATCTTTTTCCCGCACCCTAGTTGGCGCAAGTTTCGGGGACGAAACTTCCTTTGAGTTTGTTATATTGTAACGAGCGCGTGCCCCAGACGCCTTTTAAGACGTCTGGGAGGTGGCCCAGACGTCTGTCGAGACGTCTGGGATCACATCCAGACGTCTGACCAGACGTCCGGGATAGTTTACAGACGTCTGGCGAGCAGTTATGCTCGCAAGGGATATTCGTCTGCGCGCCTGTGCGCGCATACCTGCGTTCTGCCCTCTTTCTCTGCGGCTGCAGGCGGCTGCGACCGCCTTCTCTCTCCTCTCCGCGCGGCGTTAAAAGGGGGGGGGCGCGCCTCCCCTCCCGTCTCCACCATCTTCCTCCTTCTTCTCCTGCCTGTGCGCGAGAGCGAGCGGACGCGAGGGCGCAGCAGCAGCGGCAGCCGCAGTGAGCGCGGAGGAGCTGCGGCGAACGAGGGCGGGGCTCTGCCGTGAGGGCGAGCTCGCCAGGAGCGGCTTGGCCGGCCGGCGGAGGGCGCAGGGGGCGCAGAGCGTCGCGGAGAGGGACCTGCTGCGGCCGGAGCAGCGTACGCGCGAGGTGCGACGCGGGCGGCGTCGCGAGCGGAGGCCGAGCAGGGCTCTGATTCTGGAAAAATTTCCAGAATCAGACGTCTGGATTGATATCCAGACGGCAAGGTCGACGTCTGTGAGATCATACAGACGTCTGAAAGGTGAGTTCCGCTTTCTTCTTCCTTTTTGTCGACTGACCGTACTGAGGGGGGGTTGGCTGTGCGCAGGTTTTCTGATTCGTCATCCTTTGCGAATCAGACGTCTGGAAGTTGTACCAGACGGCGGGAGTGACCTCCAGACGTCCGAAGTGACCATCGGACGTCTGGGATCTAGGAAAGACGTCCCTGCAGACTTCTGGACGTCTGGGAAACCACGCTGAGCAGGTAATTCTCTGATCCACCGTTTAAGATGTCTGGAGGGAGTTCCAGACGTCTGATTTTGCACAGTATCGTCTTTCTCGACCCGTTTAGGGCCCGTTTGGGCTCCGTTTTCCGCGATTCGAGTTGCGTTCATTTCAGAATTAATTCCTCTACCCGCCTACAGTAGTTATACACTGTTTTGAGACACTCCTTGTGTTTGATCCTTGTGATAGGACCTCGTTCGGTTGCAGTCTTGAGAGTCGCGGAGGCGCGCGGGATCCCCGATCACGCCCCCATTACTCCCGTTGTACCTGGTAGAGTGGTTTTAAGTATTAATAAAATCTGTTAAAGTATGGAACCATAACTAGAACCTAGGGCTTGCATGAATCCTAGGAATGAGAAATATATGGAATGATAGCTCCTAGGTGTTGCATGAATCCTAGGGCCGGAAAACTAGATTGTATGATAGATCCTAGGATATGGCATGAATCCTAGGATGGAAAAACTAGTGGAATGTATATTACTGCAGTCTTGGAAAAATGGAAAGGAATATATAAAGCTGCCTGTAAATTTAATTAACAGCTGCCTGTTATGAATAAAGAAACATGTTTGAGATCATGGAATTTGAGCACGTGAATCTGGAAAGTGAAACATATGATGTTCTGAAATAAAGAGCTGAAACCCTACGGGGAGTTAGGAGTGGAACTCCTGGAAAGAAAAAGGAATGGAACTGAGATGTAGTTTGTACTGTCTCTTGGGTACGCAGTACCAAGGGAAGTACCCGTACCTGTTTAGTGCAGAGTGGGGCCAGCCGCCCCAGGGACCCGGGGTTAGGATTGGCCGCTCTGTACCGACTTGCTGGCCCTCGTGTACGTAGTACCAAGGAGAGCTAGTAGTGTTAGGAGAGTACTAGCTACCCCACGGGCCCCGGGGTTCTGCTAGCCTCCTTCACCGACTTGTTAGGCCGACTAGGGCAAACCAGGGTAGTCAGGCGAGGGTGCGCGGACTGTGGAGGGGCAAAGCCCCGGTTTGGTTACTGTGGAGGGGTTGGACCCCTGTTACTGAGAGGGCTCTGCCCTGGTTCCGTGCTGTGCTTTGGGCGCACCCGTTAACGGAAACGACTGACCGCGTGCCAGTGCGGGCTAGCTACCTGTGCGTTTATCGCGCGTGCCGTAGTCACCGTTACGTCTGTCAGTGACCTTGGGGTGGTTGACTGAGGGTAGGATCACCACGGGGGACTCTCCCGACCAGGAGAGCACCACGTGCTACTTCTACCTTTGGAAAAGACTGCAATCAAGATCGTCCCACGAGGACATTCGAGATCAAGTAAAGGATCTGAGAAATAAATGAAATAGTGAGAAAAATTGAAAGATGTAAATAAAGGAAGTAATAGAACATAATAGCTACTGTACACTCTACTGTTGCCTTTAGTTAGTTTGCCACTCTACTCAGCGTTTTGCTGACGTGTTACACTCGTTACCTTTTTCAGGACCAGGTGTTGAGCAGCCAGGGTCGGCGGCTGCAGAGGACGCCGGGCCGAGTAGGGTCCAGTAGAGTTACCACAGCTTTGTACCCTTTGTTTTGTTTCTGTTCTAGTGAGTAGTTTTGTTTCCGCTGTACCTTCTTTACCTGCAGTTTTTGTTATATGATAAATGTTGTTTTACTGTTGTGGTGGTGCCTACTGTAGTAGTTTCTTTCCTTACTGCTGTACTTTCTTACTGTTAGTTATATTCATGCTGAATGTGGTTTATTTTACTGTCTTTTGGTTACTTCCTCGTTGGACGACTGGGTCTTGGGATTAGTCGAGTCGGTCCGGTTCTCGTGTCTCGTAGGGACTAGGGAACCGGGTCGTTACAGTATTAGTACTTATTGTTCACAGTTTGGGACTAGGACCCAAACCTGTGCCAAGCATGTACCGGTACTTATGAACAGTACTGGTACTTGCAACAAGTACCTCAAATAAATTCTATTAATAAATCTTGGTGCTATTTGAACGCAAATACATGATTAATATGTCAAAGAAATGATTTTGATTTTCCAAATGAATGATTGAAAGTGAGTTTGATATCTAATTATCTCTATTTTGATTTTAACTCCTAAATCACTTTTTCTTGTTAGGAGACATACAAAAATCTAAATTGCAACACATAAAAATAATCTTCATTCTTCATGTCATCCACACTTCTTCCTTGTTAACATCCATACTTCCTAAATCCTGTAATTTCCTGTAAATAACACTTCATAAATTTATTAGTTTTAACATAGTTTTGTTAACACCAAAACATAAAAGACAAGGGGAACTAGGTTCCAACACTTAGAAGAGAGAGTTCCATTCTTGTCACATAGGTTTAGTCGTAGGCTTAATTTTACCATAGTTCATCTTTGCATCAAAATACCCTAAAAATAATATAAATCAAAATCATAAAAAGAAAGTGTGAATTTGAGAGGAGAGAAAAAGAATCAATTCATGTGATTATCGAATTAGCCTCCTTGGATGACCTTAGATACTCCACTATCTAGGTATTATAAATTGTAAAAATTGATTGCAGATTTATGCATTGCAATGATACTATTTCACATCTTTTACAAAATGTGTGTTTCCCATATCATTATGTACCTAAGTATATGTTACATATGGATAACGAAAACCTAAGCACAAACATGGCACATATTATCAGGTCATCATGTCGAGCCACTTGGCTCACACCTACGATACTTTCTATTTTCAGGTCATCATGTCGGTACGAAGGGCTCGCACTGGCTACATATCTACGTCATACACAGAGATGGGCCCATCTTATCAAGGAAAGGCTCTAGCTAGCACGGATCCTGATCATCTTCATCCCACGGGAGGCGAAGACCATTTCTAACGGCTAAGGTAGGGAAAAGCTCATCCGCATGTGTCTCTGTAAGCTCATTGGAGTCATCCACGACATTGCCAATCTCTTGGAACTATGCAGCCTAGTATGAGGCGTGACTATGACATCGACTGGCCTTTTTTTTCTAGGTTGTACAATTATCGAGTAGGTTAACTTCTTTACATATATGTTGCTCACTTAGGTTTGGTATCTCTACTTTTGATGTACATGTATAAAAGGCATGCAAATATTGAACGTTGGATGATCTATGAATAGTATGGGACTTTGTATGAAAATGTTACTTTTATATATATATATATATATATATATATATTTATATATATCCAATGATGAGTACAGTGCCCATAAATCTTCCACAAAGCTTAAAATGATGACCATTGAATCGCACAATCATTTAATGAAATCACTACTGTAGTGCTAGTGATTTTAGCCAACACAAACAAACCATCGATTAATTTTGGAAATATTCAATTATAATTATCTTAATATATATGAAATATATCAATGAATCATCTAAATCACGCATTGATTATTTTTCATAATAACGTCAATTACTTATATTACAATCAATTATGTGTTTCTAGCTTGTATTACAACTCAATTATATATTATTTTATGTATTGTTGGCTTGTATTACAACTCAACTATTTATTATTTTATGTGTTGCTAGCTTGTATTATAACTCGACTATCTTTTTTTTTTATGTGTTCTTGGCTTGCATTACAATTTAACCCCTATCATCTTTATTACTCGACTATCTGTTATTTTATGTGTTGCTAACTTATATTACAACTCGATCATCTATTATTTTGTGTTGTTGGCTTGTGTTACAACTTAATTATATATTTTTTGTGTTGCTAGCTTGTATTCAGCTTGACTATCTATTATTTTAAACATTGCTGACTTATATTACAACTCAATTCCCAACATCCTTGTTACTCAATATCTCTTTGTAACACAAACATTTAACTTGTTATCATTTTTTTGATTGGACATTCCATATATAATTATAATGTATTACAAACCAACAAAATCAAAAGTAAGAGTTCATTTGATCAGATAATCCATTACAATACTATTTTCTTTTCATTAAAATAATATATGCTTTCATTACAACAAATGTGCGTAGATGTTACAATCACGTGATAACAATTATAATTACTCTTCTACATCGTTACAACATTAATTTTGTAGTTATTATTATATATTTTTATACAATTTTAATCATCGTACATTGTCTTGTATTCATTACCTTTTACTTTTATTATATAAATCAATGCTATATATTACAAGAGATTGACATGTCTATTTTTAGTTATTACATATACAATTAAAGGCTTTTGTGCTATTATTTTTTGACATGTTATCAACTACATTTATATTTAATTTTAAATTATCTTGTCTGCCTTTAATCTTAGTGCTATTAAAATATCACTTTACTCATTATTGGTGGTATTTCTTTGGATTACATGATGATCTACATTTTAGGTTTAAGTTCAATTCGGTAGGCACTGTGTCCACCTATATATATATATAAAGTTGAGCATAACAGCCCACCCTTTCCTAGTTGTTGGATCAACTCACCCGTTTTGAGCCGTTGGATCAGAGTACCCTCACACACTGTTACGACCCGGTTCCTAAATCCCTACAGGACACGAGACCGAATCGACTCTACTGATCCCAAGACCCAGTCATCCAATGAGCAAGTAACCAAAAAGCAGTAAAATAAACCACATTCACCATGCAAGAAACTAATAGTAACAAAAGTACAGTAGTAAAGAAGTAAACTACTACAGTACACACCACCAAACAGTAGAGAATTTAAATAGGTACAAGAATATAAAGTTTACAATAAAAGAGTACAGAAGTGTAACAAAAGTACTCACTACAACGGAAATGGGGTACAACAAAAAGGTACAACTACTGGACGCTACTGGACCTAGCACCCTCTGCAGCCGTAGACTATGACAGCTCAACACCTGGACATGAAAAAAGGTTATGAGTACACGAAATCAGTGAACGCTGAGTAGAGTGGCAACCAGCTAACTAAGAACAGTAAGGTGGACAAGTAGCTGTTGTTTTCAATTTCTTTCTTTATTTAACTAATTATTTTTTCTTTCATCACTTGGTTTATTTATCAGGTCTTTTTCTTGATCTCGAATGTTCCTCATGGGAACGATCTTGATTGCAGTCTTTTCCGAAGAGTAGAAGTAGCACGTAGTGCTCTCCTGACTGGGAGAGTCCCCCGTGGTGGTCCTACACTCAATCAACCACCCTAAGGTCGCTGACAGACGTAACGGTGACTACGGCACACGTGATAAATGCATGGGTAGCTACCCCACACTGGCATGCGATCAGTCGTTTCCGTTAACGGGTGCGCCCAAAGTACAGCACGGAACCAGTATAGGGCATAGCCCTCTCAGTAGTGGGGGTCTAGCCCCTAAGAACCAAACAGGGGTCTCGCCTCTCCACAGTCCACGCACCCTCTCCTGACTACCCTGGTTTGCCCAGTGGGTCTAATAAGTCGGTGTAGGGCGGCTAGCTGAACCCCGGGTCCCATGGGGTGGCTAACCCTCCCTACACTAGTAGCTCTCCCCGGTACAGAGTACACGAGGGCCACAGAATTGGTGCAAAGTGGTCAAACCCACCCCGGGTCTCGACCTAAAGGCGGCAAGCTCCCCTCTACACTAAGCGGTAACATGTGCTCCCCTTGGTACCACGTACTCAAGGGACAACACACTTACCAGCACATTCCTAGATCCATTCCATTTATTTCCAGGAGCCCATCTCCTAATTCCTCATAGGGTTCATGCTCATATTTCTCAGGACAAGCCATACTAGGTTTCATCATTTCTTATTTCCATTTTCAGGTTCTACACATATAGCATGTAACGTTACTATTCACATTTCAGGTTTATTCGCAGGTAGCTCGTTTTTCCAACATTCAATCCTCCATTTCCAATTCATATACAGGCAGCTTGTATTTAATTGTAAACAACAGAAATTTACATGCAACAGTACTTTACATTTCACAGACAACTGTTATCCATTTATAAGCAATTGTTATTATTCTATTTATTCATCCAAGATTGCAATTCATACATTCCATACAACCATTTCATGGTTTCTAATCCTAGAATTCATGCCATACCCTAGGATCTAACATTCATTCCAGATATGCATTCATGTTTGTAATTAAACTAGGGGAAGCCACTCTACCAGTAAATTCAGGAGTAATGGGGGCTTGATCGGCAGGTCCATGTGCCTCAGCAAACCCCAAATCCACGACGAAACGAGGTCCTATCATAAGGATCAATCATAAGAAACCACTCAGAATAGGATAAAAAGCATCCCAACAAGTAGAGGAACTTATACGAAGGAGAACAGAATCTTAATTGCGGAAATCAAACCTCAAACTGACCCTAAACAGGTCAAAAACAGCAATCCTGATTCAAATCAGATGCCTGGAACACCTTCCAGACGTCTTAAAAGAAGTCCAAAATCATACCTCACTCTGCGCTACTCCTCAGATGTCCAGAGACTCTGCTGAATCGTCTGGACCTAGTTCCAAATGTCCGACCACCTCTCCGGACATCTGGAGACGCTTCTCGCCGTCTGGTGCCTCGCCCAGACGTCTGAACTGCATGGGAGGGTGTGTCTCGCACCTTCCCGAAGCAAATCCTGCACGTGTGATGCAAATCTTCTCAATACGGCACGTAACAGTGCCTCGGCGGAACGGTCTGCATGGCCGTATCCGCAAAGGGAGGTGTAGGTCGTGGGATTTACCTCTCAGTCGTCTGGAGCCTCCTCCAGACATCGTCTACGTCGTCTGGATGTAGATCTAGACGTCTGATTCTGGGAAAATCCTAGAACCAGAAATTGCCTTCATCTTCTTTGTGCCGCACGCGGCCGCACTGCGCTCGCTCGCCTGCTACTCTAACTGCAGCAATGTCAGGGAGGACCTCCCCGACACACCTCTCCACCTCGCGCACGCGCCGACCGGCCGTGAGCTCTCCAGCGAACTCCCTCACGAGCTCGCGCGCTCTCCTCTCTTCCCCTCGCTGCTCCTTCTCTCCGCCGCTTCGCTCGGCTGCACTCGCTGCTCTCGCTCTCGCTGGAGGAAGGAGAAGGTGACTGGATGTGGGGTGGTGAACGAGGGAGAGGAGAGGGGTTTAAGTAGGCACGGGGTAGGGTTTCGTCGGTGAGATGGGAGAGAAGAAATGCGGCTGCGTACAGTCTGCGCGTGACACGTGCACAGACTCAAGGACGTGCACAAAATTTTGATTTCCAGATGTCTAGGAAAGCGTCCAGACATCTGGACACTTTCCCAGACGTTTGGAAATCAAATTTTTTGTGCACGTCCTCAAGACGTCTGACCCAAGTCCCAGACGTCTTAAAGGGCTTTAATAGCACGAGTCTTTACAACATAAAAAACTCAAAGGAAGTTTCGTCCCCGAAACTTGCGCTTGCTAGGGTGCGGAAAAAGAACATATGCATAACAAACTCAAAGTGGACCGAAGCCGGTCCGAAAAGACGTACCCTCAAAGAGCTTCGGGTACTACTCTCACATCGCCGCCTCAGGTTCCCAAGTAGCCTTCTCGTACCGCTAGCTCCTCCACAAGACCTTCACCAGGGGTACCTGCTTCCGTCTCAGCCTCCGGACGGCTCTGTCAAGAATCTGCACTGGCCGCTCGAGGTAGGTCAGGTCGTCACCCACCTCAACGCTCTCATGGCTCAGAACGTGACTGGGATCGGTGACGTACTTCCTAAGGTTAGACACGTGGAACACGTCGTGCACACCAGAAAGTTGGAGAGGAAGGGCAAGCCTGTAAGCAATGGGTCCAACCTGCTCCAGGATCTCAAAGGGTCTAACAAACCTCGGCACGAGCTTCCCTTTCACCCCAAACCACTGCAGGCCCTTCATGGGCGAAACGCGAAGGAAGATGTAATCCCCAACCTCAAACTGCACCACTCTACGTTTTCGATCTGCATAGCTCTTCTGTCTGCTCCTGACAGTGCGGAGTCGCCTGTGAATTTGCTCGAGCACCTCCTGACTCTGTCGTATCAGCCTGGGGCCAACCTCTCACTTGGTCCCCACCTCAACCCAACTCAAGGGTGCAGTACACCTCCGTCCGTACAGAGCCTCGTAGGGTGCTATGCTGATGCTCGAGTGATAGCCGTTATTATATGCAAACTCCGCCAGGGGCAAGTGCTCCTCTTAAGAGCCCCTCCAGTCCAGTACACAAGCACGCAAAAGGTCCTCAAGCGTCTGCTGAAACTCAGCCCAAAATTGGGACGTAAAGCGGGTATCCCAATCGGATACAATCTTTTGCGGAACTCCGTGCAGATGTACCACATCGCGGATATACCTCACTGCCAACTGTGCTGGTCCCAAGGTGACTCAGATCGACAAGAAATGCGTCGTCTTCGTCAGTTTGTCTACGATCACCCAGATTGCATCATGTCCT
Source organism: Thalassia testudinum (assembly GCA_037157565.1). Classification (NCBI taxonomy): domain Eukaryota; kingdom Viridiplantae; phylum Streptophyta; class Magnoliopsida; order Alismatales; family Hydrocharitaceae; genus Thalassia; species Thalassia testudinum. Next base: position 95,594,768 of record JAZHRO010000039.1, on the reverse strand, counting down.
CGTGGGTAATGGGCAAGCCCACCACCAAGTCCATGGTGATGCGGTCTATCAGCTCTAGCCTCGTCTGCCGAGTCACAGTCCCTGCTCCACAGTGCCCCAGTAACTCTAGGGGTCACCAATTGCCCATCTCCTCCATGAGTCTCTAACTCTATGCCTGTAGACTGGCCAAGTGAGTAGGCGCCTTCTGGCTCAAGGAGTCAGCCATCACGTTGGCCTTCCCCAGATGGTAGGAAATGCTACAGTCATAATCCTTCAGGAGCTCTAACCAACGTCTCTGTCTCATGCTGAGCTCCTTCTAATCAAACAAGTATTTGAGGCTCTTATGATCTATGAAAATCTCAAAGGTCTCACCGTATAGATAGTGCCTCCAAGTCTTCCGTGCAAAGACGACAGTTGCTAGCTCCAGGTCGTGGGTAGGGTAGCTATGCTCATGGGGCTTCAGTTGCCGCGAAGCGTAAGCAACAACATGACCCCTCTGCATGAGCACACCCCCTAACCCCTGTAAAGAGGCATCCATGTACACAATGAACCCACCACTGCTGTTTGGGATGGTAATCACGAGAGCCGAAGTCTGCCTCTCCTTCAGCTCTTGAAAACACGCCTCACAAGCGTTAGTCCAAGAAAAGGGCACGTCCTTCCAGGTCAGCTGTGTCATAGGACATGCAATCTGCGAAAAGCCCCTGATAAACCGCATGTAGTAGCCTGCTAGTCCCAAGAAACTGCGAATCTCTGTCACTGTATGCGGTCTCTCCCACCTGAGCACTGCCTCAACCTTGGCTGGGTCCACAGCCAAGCCATCCCTAGAGATCACATGATCCAAGAAGGTCACCTCCCTCAACTAGAACTTGCACTTGCTGTATTTGGCGTACAGCTTACGTCGTCTCAGTGTGTCCAAAACCATCCGCAAGTGCTGTCCATGCTGCACCTGATCTCGAGAGTAGATGAGCACCTCATCAATAAATACCACCACGAACTGATCCAGATATGGTCTGAACACCCGGTTCATCAAATCCATGAAGGCAGTGGGGGCGTTGGTCAGCCCAAACGACATGACCAAGAACTCGTAGTGTCCATACCTAGTGTGGAAAGCTATCTTGGAGACGTCTGTCTCCTTGATCCTCAACTGGTGGTACCCAGACCTCAAGTCTATCTTGGAGAATACCATGGCACCTCGCAGCTGGTCAAACAAGTCATCAATCCTCGGCAGCGGATACTTGTTCTTGATGGTAACCCTATTCAGCTGTCTATAGTCCACACAAAGGCGTAGGGTACCATCCTTCTTCACAAACAATACCGGGGCTCCCCCCAGAGACGCACTAGGCCTCACAAAACCCTTCTCCAGAAGGTCCTGCAACTGGGACTTGAGCTCTCACAGCTCAAGTGGTGCCATCTTGTAAGGCACTGTAGAAATGGGGCTGGTCCCCAGCACCAGTGAGATCTCAAACTCGATCTCACGCTCGGGCGATAGTCCTGGCAACTCATCTAGGAACAAGTCAGGGTACTCTCTGACCATCGGGATACTCTGAAAGTCTGCCACAGGGCTGGGCTCTGCTATCACGCAAGCCAGGAAACCCTCACACCCCTGGCCTGAAAGTCTCGCTGCCCGAAGTGCAGAAATGCACCTGAAGCCTCCGTCCACTGGCTGTCTGTGAAACTCGAAAGGAGGCAACTCCGGTATGGAGAAAACGATCTTCCTCTTAAAGTAGTCCACGAAGGCATGGTAAGCGGACAGCCAGTCCATCCCCAGAATCACACCAAAGTCCTCCATCTGTATCACAATCAGATTAGCAGGGAGGCTGTGTCCCCCAACACTGACCTCACAACCTGTGTAAACCTCCTCAGCTACAAACAGCTGATCACATGGACCTCTGATCACAAACGAATCCTCTAACAACACACAGTCCTACCCCAAACTAACAGTAAAACTGGCAGCGACAAACGTGTGCGTGGCACCGGAATCAAAAAGTATGTAAACTAGTCTGTAGGAAACTGTAACCATACCTGCCACCACTGAACCTGAAGCTCTGGCATCTCTGTGTGTCAGGGCGTTGATACATCACTCAGCCCTAGGTGCGGACGAAGCAGCCACACTCTGCGTCGGACGGGTAGCCGCTGGTCGATACCCTCCCCACGACCGCTGTCTTCCCCCTCGTGCCTGGGAACCGCGGCCTCCTGCTCGTCCTCTAGTGCTCGACACGGGGAGCATCTGCTGACCTCCAGCCCTAGACTAGCAATCCCCCCTGATGTGGCCTGGCTGGCCACACTAGTAGCAAAGGGGAACTCGACTCCCGCCCTCAGTAGGTCCCTGCTGACGGCTGGGCGGGGGTCCGGTGCTGGCAGCTGGACCCTGTCGGGGGCCCCCAAAGGCCACTGACGGCCCCGCAAAGCGTGACGGCTCTCCTGCGGGTGCCACGTGCCTCCTCTCTCATCGGCCATGTGAGTAGTCTGGCTGGTAGGGCCTCTTCCGTCCGCTGTCAGTGTCACGTGCGGACGGGTTGGTCTCCTCATATGTCATGGCTGCCTCCACCACCCTCGAGAGTGTAGGTAGCTTCAAGGGTTTGACATACCCCCGAATAGCAGGCTGGAGCCCCTCGGTGAACCTCCAAAGGCGCTCCTCCTCGGTAGCCACAGCTGTCGCGGCGAAACAAGACAGCTCCAAAAAACGTGTGCGATACGCACTCACAGTCATCGTCCCGTGGTGGAGAGTGTGGAACTCCCACCTCCTCTGGTCCTGCCACGTCTGGGGAGGTACTGCTCGCAAAAGAGGGTGACAAACTGGTCCCAAGTCAGCTCGACCCTCTCCTGACCTCTGACTGCCCTCCACCACCTGTCTGCCGAGCTCTCCAACTGGTACGTGGTGTTGGTGCTAGAGTACCACGATCATTTGTTTTGATGATAACAAAACACGTGTTATTTAACATTTGCAATTTGAGTCCTAGATTTCAGGTCAATTGCAAATGTGGACGTGTTTAGACGGAACTCGAGCTCGCATCCAGGATGGATTGGAGGAGCTTAATGAAGAACAGAGGAGGTTCGTGTGGAGCGACAGATTGAAGATAGAAGACAAGAAGAATAGGATAGATTCTTTTTAATCCTTTCTTGTATCTCTTGTCTTTATTTTCTTGCTCTTTTTATTTCCTTAGAATATTTTGTTAAAGAGCCTCAAAGTACCCTAACAGTAGTCCTAGGAACACCGGCACAACCCTAGGATACTTAGGTTTTCTGTAGAATACTTAAAAAACCAATATAGGGCTCAAACAGCATTTCCAGACGTCTAATTCCCAAATCAGACGTCTGATAAAGTATTTTAAGACGTTTGACTGTTGTTTCAGACGTCTGATAACTATTAGGCTGGACGTAGTTAGTTCTGTCTGATGAAATCAGACGTCCAGACCTTAGTCCAGACGTCTTAGAAGACGTCTGATAGACTTGCCAGACGTCCAATTAGTAGACCGTTGCCTGGCTTAGCAGACACTCAAGATTATGACCGTTAGAGCCTTATCAGACGTCCTTAGGCCTTTCCAGACGTCTGATAATTGACCGTTTTGCCTCGGTTGACCCAAAATCTCTTCTCAGAGATTTTCTAGCCATTGCAACGTTTGGAAATCAATTCCCACAGTAAAAGTAGGTTTCCAGACGTCCTGTATGTCGTCTGATGGACTTGTGCAAAAACCATGTTTAGATCTGGTCCAAGTCAGGGAGAGACCCGCCCAAAATCAGACGTCTGACCTTAGAATCAGACGTCTTAAAGTGGCATTCCAGACGTCTGATGCCAGAATTAGACGTCTGATAAGCCTGTCAGAACAATGATTGTTCCTGATTTCGGGCTGATTCTCTTGGGCTTTGTTCCCAACGGCTATGGAAGCATTTCCAAGCCTTCCAAAGCCTTCCTAAGGCCTCTATAAATAGAGGGGAGCCTTTACACACCTAGACACCAAGAAAAACACAAGATACACACTAAGAGAAACAAGAGACACACCTAAGCAACTTAGTTCCACTCTTTTGTGTCCAAGAGAAGCCCTTGCTCTCCAAGCTCTAGTTCCATTCTCTTGAGAGCATCAAGCTTCGCGCACCCGCTCTCCCGCCGTTGTTTACGAGAGCAAAGTTGCGCCGTCGCGTGGCACACGCACCGCGTCACCAACTCGACGCACTCCTTGCAAAGGGGAGTTTCCTTATTCCTATAGAAGCTAGGTTCATAATTTCTTTGTTGGCTCTATAGGACTTGTTGTTTATTTTATCTTTGTTTTTTTGGTTGGGTATTCGCTTTGCGAATTCCCGTCTCCATCGTGGGACAAAATCCTTCTCGTGGAGAGAAGGGGTCGAGGAACGCTACCCTCGTACTTGTAGCGTGGTTGTACTGAGGTTGAATCACCCTCGTTTTAAAGTGATTCGGTTAGTGGATTTGATCAACTTGGTTGATCGGAAAATCCTAACTCGAGAGGGTTAGGTGATGGTTTTCACCCGGTTTGGGTTTCCACCTAAAAATCTTTGTGTACTTGTGCGATTGATTTTTTGTGAGATTGCTTTATATTTTATTTCCGCATTTATTACGTCACCCCTCCTAGTAGGGAACCTTCACGTGGCAAAGGCCACGTGGCACTCCACAGGGGGGCGAAGGGTGTCAAACACCTTCTCGATCTGCTCGAGCCAATCCTCCGCCTCGGTCGGGTCCTCATCCCCCTTGAAGGAGGGGGGCTTCAGCTTCCGAAACTATCCGGAAAGCTCGTAATGGTGCTGAAGTGCAGAAACTGGTACGCCTCCAGGTAAGGAGGGCTCGTGCTCAGAAGTGTCGAAGGAAGGTGGGGGCGGTGGAGGGCCACCCCCTCCCCCACGTCCAGTGACATGTTTGGCTCGCGGTCCCACAGAGGACTCCCCCTCCGCAACCCTAGGGAAAGGCGATCGTGGAGGCGAGAGAAGCTCCTCTCGTACGATCCCCCGTATCAGCTGGGCGAAGTCCTGGGCCTAAATGCCCGGAAGTAGTGGTTGGTCCACTGAGGCGTTGGGCTCAACGCGCTCGCCCCTCTGACCTCGTCCTCGGCCGCGTCCGCGGCCCGCCTCACTAGTTCCACGTCGAGGCATCTCCTGCAAGGAGATGCGAACACAGAACAAAAAGACATCAATTTTAACTGACATACAACAAAAGAACCTCGGAACAAATGTCAAAAGGTATATTGTGGTGGTTACTCTAGTTACAAGCATGTGAATTGGTTATTTTCCAGCTAGTTGGTTCACTTTTCGGGACGACCTTGCTCTGATACCATCTTGTTACAACCTGGTTCCTGAATCCCTACAGGACACGAGACCGGACCGACTCGACTGATCCCAAGACCCAATCGTCCAACGAGCAAGTAACCAAAAAATAGTAAAATAAACCACATTCATCATGCAAGCAACTAATAGTAACAAAAGTACAGCAGTAAAGAAGTAAACTACTACAGTACACACCACCACAACAGTAGAGAATTTAAACAAGTACAAGAATATAAAGTTTACAATAAAAGAGTACAGAAGTGTAACAAAAATACTCACACGATCAGGAATTCCTCTTGAATCTTCGGTGAGGATTCAAGAGGGAGATCTCCTTGTTTCCTCAGAGAATCCCTCTCAGATTTGAAAGGGAGATTCTCTGAGGAATTCTCCATCGTGTGAACCCCATCATGCGCTCTGATTCGCACGCAATCTCTCATGCGAATGCACGAGAGATATGGGTATCTCTCAACTTTCCTACTCCACCGAGGAAACCTGTGCTTGGAAGCTTGTCTTCCAAGCACAAGGCCCTCTGCCAGAGCCTATAAAAGAAGCCCCAGGCCCAGCCGATCAATCTTAGCTTGGTTTGGTCGGGAACCACCCTCTAATTCGTCTCTTCTCTTCTGGCCAAGCATCCAGCGAGCTCCGGCGACTCCTCCTCCCTCTTCTCGTCACTCTGCCACAATAGCAATGGCAGAGTCATCTTCACCTCCGTCGTCCTCGTCGCACCATACCTACGCACGCACCAACTACCCTCTTCGTCATCGCCATTCCCCACCACTGGAACCTTCATCTCTGGCGGCGGCAGGTACGCACCAGCCGCCATCCTCTCTCCCTTCATCCTTAAACTAGGTTAAATCTCTTTCCCTCCTCTCTGTATTTCCCCCTTCTTTATTTCTATTTTTGACCCTCGACCATCGCAGACCACCACCATCTTCTCTACCTCCGGCAGACCACCGGCGAGGCGCCTCCTTCATTCCACACACCCACAACCTCTGCCACCTTCCACTGATTATTATCCCCATCTCCATCGACCGCCACAACCTCCGTTCACTCCCCCCGACCACACCCATCATTACGGCCACAGACCAACCTAGGCACACATGCCTAGGCCGCCCCACGCCCAGCCACCTACCGCAACACCTTCGCCATGCCATGGCGAAGCCTCCCACGTATTCTAATGAGGCCGCAAGGCTATATTGTGTGAGAACAGGTTCTGACCTCGACTGTCATTGATGCAGACATGAAGGAGCTTACATCCTTTGCTCTAGGCTGCCTCACTCCAGGAGGCACGGAGTTGTCACACGAACGCATCCAACCAGAGATTGGCTTTGGGAGAACCTTACAGCTGCAGCGATTGAAGGCAACCCCCTGCAGGTGTGGCGTAGAAGCGGGTGGGACTTTTAGTCCCACCTTGGTTGTTTTGGTGTGAGGTGAGTGGCATAAATTGAATTTGTGCTTTAGCTTCGTTGCCTCCGAACACGGGGTGAGGTCCCCTCGCCCACATACCCACCTCGTCCGCGATCCACACTTCGCGGACCTGGCTTGCCTGACCTGTTTACCCTGCACTCCTCGCGCACCACCCATGTCGGTGCGCCTGGACTCGGGTGCACTTGCCCGACCCGAATACCCAATTGGCTCTGGGAGAGCGAGCCTAAGAGAGAAAGAGAGAGAGAGTTCGTGGGGGTAGGTAGGAGTAGGTTTTGCACTTGTGTGCAGGGAAAGGAGGAAAGAAGGAGGAAGCCTTGGATGCAGCCGTAGAGAAGAAGAGGAAGCTGAAGCTAAAGAAGGCTAAGGGCAGGAGGAGCCAAAGAGGAAGCTGAGGACCTAAAGGCAAATCTGAAGGAGAAAGAAGGAGATTAGAAGCTGAAAGAAGGAGAAGGCACGGCTAAGGAAGAAGCTAAGGGTAGAGAAAGCAAAGCCAGAGAAAGAAAGAAGAGAAGTCAGAGAAGAAGAAGGCTAAAGGCAGGAAAAGAAGGAACAGAAGAAGGCCAATGCCAGAGAAGAAAAGAAAGAGAAACCAAGGCAGAGAAAAGCAAGAAGGAGATCAGAAGCCAAGACAAAGAAGAAAGTCGTCGACCACAGCCAAGGACGAGAAGAAGAAGAAAGAAAGGCAGAAAAGAAAAGAAGAGAAGAGAAAGAGAAGAAGCATAAGAAGAAGAGTCAAACCTTTTTAAGACATCTAATTTTATAATCAGACGTCCAATTTCTCAACATTGCTACATTTTATTCATAAACTCCTGCTTTACATTTTGAATTAGATTTTGAGTAGATTTAAGTGTTCAAATTGCATCTATTATTGAGATTAGTGTATAAATTTCATTTGCTCCCTGTGTTCAACCTCGGACTTAACATTCGAGTAATAAAATTTATTTATTTTCAAGGCGATTTCAACTATACTACAACGCATCATTTATTCTTTATAAACCAATCTCGCCCTCTGTTAGCATTTTGGTGCCGTTACCGGGGACGAAGGTTCAGTAGAGGGGTGACGGCGACAACGAGGGGGTAGTTGGCGCGTGTGCAGGTATGGCGCGACGCGGATGATGGAGGCGAAGATGACTCTGCCATTTCAATGTCTGATTAAGTTGTTTGAAGCTTATTTTGGTTTTCTGATTTATCTAAGTATTTATCTAAGTGTCCTAACAAAATGTAAGGTTTCCTAGGATTAAAGTAGGATACTTTGGGCTTTTTACATGAATATAAAGAATAAAGGAGCAAAGTATAAGACAGATAAATACAAGAAAGAATATTTCCATCCTATTCTTCATCTCCTTCCTTCTTCAAACTCTCACTCCAAACGAAACTCCTCCATCAAGCTCCTCCAATCCACCATGGACGTGAGTTTGAACTCCTTCACACTTGTATCAATTTATATTTACCCTGAAACTTATAAATTCAAATGTAAATGTTAAATTACAAGTGTTTTGTTATCATCAAAATTAATAATCATGATATTCTTGTATCAACAAATACTTTTTTACTATAACTTCTTTAACTGACGATAGATCTCATTTTTCTAATAATGAATAGAAATAGTTGCAACCTGATTTTGATATTTTTCAGCAACATACATATAAAAACTCTTATTACATATTACTCACTTCTTTAATGCAAGTGTGAAATGTTATACAACCTTTACGTTACGTGCACGCATTGCACGTCCAGATTTTCCTTGTCCATTTGCACAGATTCGTCTTCTCAAGATGCTCTAATTTCTTATGCCGCCCTAATCTCTCAGTGATATCATCGCTCGTTGTCTGATTGAGTTAGATTAATTAAGATTATGCTTACGTGTGGATGCCGGCATTTGACTGGGGATAGATGTGATGGGAATCAGTAACGATTTGAATTTTATTGCTGATAATAGCATCATATGATATATTAAAATCTATTTGTGGATATTCAATCCACTTTTTTGTTTGTTACGCTCCAAACCACACAACGTGTCGTATGGGTCTCTTCCTGTGTATCTGACTCGTTCTCTTTGGTTATCATATGGGGAATAACAAAGGGCATCCAAAAATGAAAATGAAACTTAAAAATCTACAATACATTTCCAGACAAGAAACTTAAAATCTCATCTTCGTATCCGAAAGGCAAAAAACAAACAAAAAAATAAAATCTTTCATGGCATAAATAGTATGTCGTATTTCGTGTGAAATTTTAGTTTTTACTTGCACAATAAAAGATAATTAAGGATGAGATATATCCTTGATTTCAATGCCAAAATATACAGTAATTTGATTGGAAACTTGGACACATGGCGTTTAATAGAAGGCAAGTTGGTTGATACGGGGATAGGATTATCCCACCTCAGTATAGTTGTGGTCCATCTGTTAGGGATGGAGATGAGATAACCCTTGGATGTAATTTTAAACAACTCTCTGCAACCAAGGAGATCTGAAGAACGAGGTGACATAGAAACAATACTTGTCGAGCTTGGTGAGGCCTGTGTGGTGACCATACATCCTAGATTTATCCACGTTCATTTATGCTCTTATGTTTAATTTCTATAGGATAGTCTAAGTCTAGATCTTAAGAAATTGTTTTCAATATCCAATTCAGAAAAGTGAATCCTCGCGATTCCTAGCACTATTTCCAAAGCCATATATATGTACTTGCATGTCACTTACTCATCCCCAATATTGGTTGCATTTCGTTTGCATTAGTCATGAATGTAACTCGTTTCATCCCATCGCCTTTTCTCTTTTCCTCTCTTTCATTTATTTTTCCCATTCCCCTCTTTCCCTGTATCAAGGTATAAAAAAATTTTAGCAAGTTTCTCCGTATATTATGAATTTTTTCCATAAATCTTGCACAAGAAAATTGACGTCACAAAAGATATAGAGTGAATACACCCTACAAAATCAAAGTGGACACACTCTACCTTGTAAGTATTTACAAATAATATGTGAACACACCTTATATTTTATTTACATAAATAAAAACATTTCAAATGCTAAAACATGTTTCACACATTTCATTCATTCACATTTCATTAAATCAAATTAATTGAGATTACCTCAAAATAGTACCACTTTAGAGAAAAAAGAATTTGAGTATAAGAACTGTGCAAACTACATGTAGAAAAAGAAAATGAAAGAAACTTACAATTACAAAGTTACCTGATTGGAGCCCTTGACAAAAAGGGGATTCGACTCAATAATATTCACAAACAATCGCATAAAGAGAAAATACAAGAGTTTGGTGATTCAACTCCACTCAAAGAGGGCATATGTCTAAGGAAAAGGTAATGCTCTCAAATTTCCACTTAGATTGAGGATAATCAATGTCTCTACTTTCCCTCTCAAGTTGTATGAAGAGAGCCATCGAGAATCTCTCTTCGTTATTTATAGTACAAAACATATCTAACAACATTCAATCTTTGTAACGAATCTCGTGGATTTTCTGATATATCCATGACCTTACTATAAATAATATTAATAACATCGACGTGGATGTTGTCACCGTCTCTTCAACTCATCACTACCTAATAATAAGAAAATAAAATAAATTACATTTTCAAACTAGAAAATTCTAGTTATTTTTCCATACATGTGTGATCTAGTAAATTTTTTAGGAATTATACCCAAATTGATGAAACTAGCTGGCTGGCACGTGCATTGAAGGTCTAATAACAAATATAAATTCTAGTTACTTGCTGGGAGTGATGATTTTTTATTTCTAACTTCCTCCCTTCCTTCTGCTTTCCCCAACATTCTTCCTTTCTACTTCCACCTCCCTTTGTATCGACTTAACAAGGAATCCTTGTTACAACGACAACGAACTATTTCATGATTAATATAAGAGGATGGCACACCCCAATGGTCTCAACAATTTGGATCTTGGTTGATGTAAACACATTTACACTACTTAAAATGTCTATTTATGCATGTTCTTAAGCATAAGATTGCATTTCATGATATAAATATTGCATTACATGCATTATCTTGCATTTAGAGTAGTTTGAATAAAATGGAGGTTAATTGTCTCCTTTTATGTGCTTGGACAGGGCAAATATTTTATCGGGGCCTCGGATCAAAGATCCAACCGTATGGATATGATCAGGGCGACGATTGGAGTTCAACGACTCCAAGATCGCCCTAATCAGGCATCCGTAGCATCAGATAGAGACCGGGGAACCCTAGAAGATCAAGGGCCAGGATGGTGTAAATCCGCACTTCAGATGGAAAATCCGACCACACGGATGAATTCGGATCGACGATCGCAGCCGAACGACACAAAAATCGAGTCAATCCGACATCCGTGGCACCATCTACAACTTCCAGAAGATGGACGGCCAAGATAGCGCCACGTGGCGCCATCCCAGCCGCCCAATCGGCCGCGGGGGTCCTGTGAAGACTGTGCACCGTCTCCTCTCCGCCGTTGGATCTCGATCCAACGGCTGCGGTCGCGCGCGTTTAAAAACGTCCGCGCGACCATTTCGCCCGCGTAGCGCAGCGGCGACGCAGCTGCGGGCGAAGCGGAGGTCGCGGGTTCGAGCCGCGGAGAGGGGGTCGAAGGCGCGGGCGAGCGGGCGCGCACGAGCGTCGGATGAAGATCCAACGGCCGCGCGCGCCCGATAGCGCCGACGCGCAATTGGACGCTCTGGTGGGCGCGCGATCGCACGCGGGCGGCGCGCTACGCAGCGGGCGCGGACGCGATCTAAGCCGTCCGATCTCGCGATCGGACGGCTGAGACGACGCGGACGTGCGTCTGCGTTACGCGCGCAGGCCAGCCGAGCGGGCGCGCGTGGCGCGGCGGCGACGGCGACGGCGGGGCTTTAGCGACGGTTTTATCCGTCACTAAAGACCCCTTATTTATTATTTTGAAGATGTAATGTCCATTTTGCCCCCACTCCTTGCAACTATAAAAGGAGACCCCCTCCATACGAAATTTTCATCCCTTCCTTCTCCTCTCTACCTCTCCAAAGCTCAAGAGAAGCTTGTCCCACACCCGGGATGCTTCTCGCGAGATAAAGTCCAAATTTTCGTCCCCCTTCGGAAGTGGATCCCGCGACGACGACGGCGTGCTGCTTCGTTCCCGTTCTTCTGCTTCGTCCTCCTTCGTCCCGCTTCGTTCTCCTTCGTCCAGGCGTCGTCCCGTCCGGCTCGTCCTCCAAGCGACCGTCGAGGAGGATTTCTCTCTCCCTATTCTTTTTACTGCTTTCTAGTATAGATTTACTGCTTTCTAGAGTAGTCTATTCGTCCTCCGAGCGATCGTCGAGGAGGACATTTCTCCCTCCATTCTTTTAATGCTTTCTAGAGTAATTGTTTTATGTTTTCTAGTTGTAATGAAAGAACTCTTTTATGATAAATTCCTTGTCTATTCTACATCTCATTTTGATTTCCATGTATAGTATTCCTTCTCTCTCTCTTACTCCCTCTCTCTCTTTTATTTGTTGTAGATACTTAGATAGTTTAAATTGAATTTCTTGGTGACAAAAAAAAAAAAAACGAAACGCGAAGTTTTTTTAAATCAAACGTTCGCCTCCCTGTGTTCGACCCGGAATTCTTATTTCGGTATAAATTTTATTTGTTGAACATGAATCCTTCGCTTTCGAACTACAACGACGGGTTTTTCCAAAAACCAAACACGTTAGCGTAGATTCTCGCTCAACATTTTGGCGCCGTTGCCGGGGAGGCAACGCTCTTTGATTTCTCTTCGCGTTTTGTAACTTACAAATCATTTACCTCACTTTTCTCCTTTCTTATTGTAATTGCAGGTACTCTTTCGAGACAGGCAAAAGCTGTAGATCGGAGTAAAGTGCTGTGAAAGGTTTTGTAAGTTATCCCCCACCTCCCACCCATTAGATTTCATTTCATCACATAATAATTCAAACATCAATCAACCTAGGTGTTCTTATAAACTCTAAGGTTAGATTGTTTGTTGTTTGACATCCATACTCACTCCAACTCCCACATTAAAAAAAGAAAAAAATAAAAAAAATCTCACAGAGGTACACAACCTCATCTGATTTTCTAACTCAACCGGTAAACCAATCTTAGGAGCCGGTACACACATCCAAACACATAATCGAGTAGAAATCAGATTGGGTAATCATTTGTGTGCCTAATTAGGTGGTGCATCAGGCCAGTTGTTTGAGTTGTTTGGGCCGCACCACTTCAAATAAAATCAACTCATCAAGTAGCTGCCAATTAGGTTCAACTCTTAGGGATCTACCAGGCACTCCACATTCTTTTTAAACTTTAAAGGAAAATATCTTCACCTGTGCTTGCAAAACCTGGTGTGCCAATGAAACTTGATTGAAAACACCTAAAGTTGAATCCTAAAAGCTACTAAGCAAGATTTGAACCTTAAAATTCACCACATCAAAAATAATCTTGCTTGAAAACCACTGGTTGTGCACGCACACACAAAGCAATCAATCATTAAGGGCACAACCCATTTAAAGGGCCCATCACATTCCAAAGCACATTCAAACCTAGCCCTAAATAAAACAGAGTAGACGTTGGCCTTAAGGATTGGACTTGCTCTTCAGAACTCAGAACGAGATTATTTTCGATTAGTCTGTTTCTACTGTTCAATCTGATGTCTAGCTAGGGGAGCAGAGTCAAACGATCGCGGCTGGGGGGTACACTAGGAACCAGAGGCGCAAGCCGAAGGAAGAACCTTCTCCCCAGTCCCTCCTTCTAACTGGTTGGATTGAACAGACAGAAGTAGATCAAATCGTTCCTTTATCTCAAGACGGGTTTTGAGAGTCTGTAGGTCTGTAGGCTAACCCATTTAAGGACAGGTTTGATTGTTTGTATTGCAGGGCACCTTTCTTCCTCCCGTATCTCATGAATCCTTCCACATATTTCACGCATTCCCGCTCTTTCCCTCCTGTTGTAAATTATCCTCAACATGACGATTATCCTAATTCGTATTGTAATAGACTATCAGTTAGTTGGGATAATTCGGATTGGGGATACAATTCCGGACCCCCGTGTTTAGGGTCTAACCCTGAACACTTTGATTCTCAATTCTATCCTTCTCAGAGTTGCATCGATTATAGATCGTCCTCCTTTCATGAACAACCTAATGCGATCTATAATCAAGAAGGATACACTGATCCTTACCCATCCTCTGATTTCACTGCCTTTAGGTCATCTCCATCTTATGAACAATCTGAAATGATCTATTATCAGGATGGGTATAACGAATCTCAATTCGTTAATTCCTCTACATTGATGTCAAACCCGCCCAACCTTGAACCAACTCATTTGGTTCAGGTTAATCAGGTTCAAGATAAGGTTCTGGCTAACTTGAGGAATATCATTCAATCTTTAGAAGTTCAGCCAATACCTTGCATTGAGAGATTGGAGCCCCTGATTGAAATGATTGATGATTTAAACAAGTCTTTGTTGGATTGGCTCCAGGATGTTAAGGATAAGAACCCGGGTGAGTTTCTACTTGGGAAATTAGCGAAATTGAGGATGAGATTCGTGGTTGCTTTGATTCAATCTTGGAATAATTCCCAGGATGAACTCTCTTCAGGAAAGCCAATGATAGAACCCGCTCAGGCACCTGTTGGGGGGGACACGTGTTACGAAGCTGACCAGATTGAATTAAAACAACCAATTAAGGATGATTTGATTTCTTCACCTGAAATCCCTGAGCCGGGTTACGAGGAAACGTATGTCTCCTTGGAACGCAAAGTGACAAATGATTTTGGGACATACATTGATACGGATCCTGATGGTGAAGATTCAAGTTGCGAAGTCTCACACGAGTTTTCAAATCACGATTTTTGTGAGACGATTGGACCTGAGGAATCTGATAGATCATTTGATAGCCCAATAACTGAGGAAACTGATCTTATTAGGGCACACGATACAGATCCAGAATCGCATTTTCTGGAGGAATTAATTCAATGCCCTGATTATCAGTTACACCCTGTTGAGCTTATTGATGATTCTAATTCTGAGATAATTAGACCCAAGTCAATTTTGATTTTGCCACATCATCTAGACTTGGAGATTTCAGACGGGGTGATGAATATACAAGAGGTCATGGAATTTGATATGCCGAATGAGGAGGATAGGAGCTGGGAAATTCTGATTTGGGAAGTCAATTTTGGAGGAAATGGAAGATTGAGTCGAAGGGTTCCTTTTAAACTGAAACCATCAAATCAGAACCCTTACGACATTTGTTTCGAGGATGTCAAACTCAAGCACACATTTAACGATTATCCTTTTGAGCTTCAATTCTCTGTAACCCGACATTTTGGCCTTGGGTTGCATCCTCACAAATCGCAGGCCCGACCCCGCTTGCATTTTGATTTTAGGTTTTGGGTAATTTTTATCCAGAACCTAAGATATTCTCGATTATGGGGTGTGGGTCTGCACCACAATCTGGTCCACATCTGTGGACCTCTGCTGACAGGTCAGAGGATTCTTCTGTTTATTCTAATTCTGACCTGCACATGTGAATTCTTCATTTCTTTTCTTTGTATAGTGTGCCTAGCTGAAGGCACTAAACTCAGCACATATACAGTTCTTTTTCATTTTCATCTCGGAGCGGACCCGATATCCACGCAATTCAGGTGCTTTCTACGCTTTTCCACTCTGTTTTATGTCTTTTTAATACAATGAGGACATTGCATTAGATAGGCATGGGGGGGTGGATATTTATCTTTGAATTCATTCGTCAGCTCCGTAGATTTGTTTTATTATTAAAAAAAAAAAAAAAATCGAAATTAGGAAAGAGAATTTGGGTTTAAGAAAATTTTCGATCTTAAGAAATACTATATTATGGTTTGAACACAAAGACCCTTCAGGTCTTTGGACTTAATCAGCCTATGTATCCACTAAAATGTGGATTTGTTTTTCGAGTTTTCGCCAACCTGAATTTTATTATAATTGGAGTAAATAAGTTTGGGTGATAAGTACACGACTTATCAACCCGCCCTCTGATGTGAGGGAATTTTGAGTCTTAAGCATCTACACACTTTCTTTGCACTGACTCGTTGTTTGGCGATTTTAACGGAAATTGGGTAGCTAATGAACCTTCTAGGGTGATATGGCTGGCAAGTTATCGTGGGTAACAGCCCATAGGTAGGTTGTCCAGAGCCCAGTCACTGGACCTTTCTCTTTTTGCTGCCTTTAGGTAAATCTTAGACCAGGGAAGCCACCTACTTAAAAAAAAAAAAAAAAAAAAAAAAATCAAAAAGGAGAAAAGAACAAAAAGAAATAAGCCACACTTCGCCGCACGAGTATGGCTGGCAAGTTGTCGGTGGTAACAGCTCATCGACCGGTTGTCCAGAACCCAGCTCAGAAAATGCACTAAAAATTCCCAAAACACTTAGGAAGAAGCGGAGAAGTAGAATAAACCGGGGAGATATACACTGGATTCACCCTTGTGTTGACCCCGTTAAAAAATAAAAGCAGGGAGAAAGCTACCGGTTGTAAAGATACACCTTTAGGCAGAATTCTTTTTGAGGTCACCTAGAGGCGTAGAAATCCGAAGTCCGTTTTAATTGCCGGTCAACGAGTCTATCACATCACAATAAGATGCTTAAAACTTAGGGTTCTCATCAAATCTTGGGTGAGTTGAATGGCCGTAGAAAGTCACTCTTAAACCCTAAAATTTGAAAATCTAAAAAAAAAGAGTAAAAACAGAAAAAGAAATTTTTCTTTGAATAAGGCGAGGCTTGAGGCGGTCTGCATTTTGGCTGATACCCGGGCACTGTTGTGTCTTTGAAAGTTCAGTTCTTAAGTAGACAATTTCTTAATGATTGAAAATAACTCAGGTCCAAATAATCTAACCTAATTCTTTTATAAATAGCATATAGTTTTTGCTAGGGACTAGCAAAAGATAGGCATGGGGGTATGATGTAAACACATTTACACTACTTAAAATGTCTATTTATGCATGTTCTTAAGCATAAGATTGCATTTCATGATATAAATATTGCATTACATGCATCATCTTGCATTTAGAGTAGTTTGAATAAAATGGAGGTTAATTGTCTCCTTTTATGTGCTTGGACAGGGCAAATATTTTATCGGGGCCTCGGATCAAAGATCCAACCGTATGGATATGATCAGGGCGACGATTGGAGTTCAACGACTCTAAGATCGCCCTAATCAGGCATCCGTAGCATCAGATAGAGACCGGGGAACCCTAGAAGATCAAGGGCCAGGATGGTGTAAATCCGCACTTCAGATGGAAAATCCGACCACATGGATGAATTCGGATCGACGATCGCAGCCGAACGACACAAAAATCGAGTCAATCCGACATCCGTGGCACCATCTACAACTTCCAGAAGATGGACGGCCAAGATAGCGCCACGTGGCGCCATCCCAGCCGCCCAATCGGCCGCGGGGGTCCTGTGAAGACTGCGCACCGTCTCCTCTCCGCCGTTGGATCTCGATCCAACGGCTGCGGTCGCGCGCGTTTAAAAACGTCCGCGCGACCATTTCGCCCGCGTAGCGCAGCGGCGACGCAGCTGCGGGCGAAGCGGAGGTCGCGGGTTCGAGCCGCGGAGAGGGGGTCGAAGGCGCGGGCGAGCGGGCGCGCACGAGCGTCGGATGAAGATCCAACGGCCGCGCGCGCCCGATAGCGCCGACGCGCAATTGGACGCTCTGGTGGGCGCGCGATCGCACGCGGGCGGCGCGCTACGCAGCGGGCGCGGACGCGATCTAAGCCGTCCGATCTCGCGATCGGACGGCTGAGACGACGCGGACGTGCGTCTGCGTTACGCGCGCAGGCCAGCCGAGCGGGCGCGCGTGGCGCGGCGGCGACGGCGACGGCGGGGCTTTAGCGACGGTTTTATCCGTCACTAAAGACCCCTTATTTATTATTTTGAAGATGTAATGTCCATTTTGCCCCCACTCCTTGCAACTATAAAAGGAGACCCCCTCCATACGAAATTTTCATCCCTTCCTTCTCCTCTCTACCTCTCCAAAGCTCAAGAGAAGCTTGTCCCACACCCGGGATGCTTCTCGCGAGATAAAGTCCAAATTTTCGTCCCCCTTCGGAAGTGGATCCCGCGACGACGACGGCGTGCTGCTTCGTTCCCGTTCTTCTGCTTCGTCCTCCTTCGTCCAGGCGTCGTCCCGTCCGGCTCGTCCTCCAAGCGACCGTCGAGGAGGATTTCTCTCTCCCTATTCTTTTTACTGCTTTCTAGTATAGATTTACTGCTTTCTAGAGTAGTCTATTCGTCCTCCGAGCGATCGTCGAGGACATTTCTCCCTCCATTCTTTTAATGCTTTCTAGAGTAATTGTTTTATGCTTTCTAGTTGTAATGAAAGAACTCTTTTATGATAAATTCCTTGTCTATTCTACATCTCATTTTGATTTCCATGTATAGTATTCCTTCTCTCTCTCTTACTCCCTCTCTCTCTTTTATTTGTTGTAGATACTTAGATAGTTTAAATTGAATTTCTTGGTGACAAAAAAAAAAAAACGAAACGCGAAGTTTTTTTAAATCAAACGTTCGCCTCCCTGTGTTCGACCCGGAATTCTTATTTCGGTATAAATTTTATTTGTTGAACACGAATCCTTCGCTTTCGAACTACAACGACGGGTTTTTCCAAAAACCAAACACGTTAGCGTAGATTCTCGCTCAACATTGGTCACATGGGACCTCCCTTAATAGATAGGTAGAAGGGTGCAGATAAGAGTGGAGAGAGGAGGGGTGCAAAGCTAGTGAGGGTACAAATGTTCTATATCCATGCCTTTCAATTAAATATCATATACCATGCATATATACCATGTATGCTACGTTTTGACTTGACGACAGACAAATAAAAAACAAATTATGTTCTATTGTGTGCATGCAACTTGGCAAATAATATTTTCGTATGATATGCAAGATAATTAATTTTAAATCATAAATTACATTTAAAAATATTATAACACACTTAAACTATTATGTTATAAATGGAAGTAAGTTAGAAAAAATAAGATAATTAGAAAATAATTAAAATGAGTACTTTCATGTCAATAATTTTCTCACACAAAATAAAATCTAAATATGATAAATTTCCTAATCAACTAGAGATCTTCTTTGGTTAACTATTGATCTGTGGTGTCAAGATAAGAATAAGTAATGTTATAATATAGGAAAATGATAAAAAGAAATGATATTATATACAAAATACATAATCACTTAAAGTGCACTCATCGAGACTTCAAATCATATTCATCTATAATCTCCTTTATTGTAAATTTCTCTAAAACTTCTTTCTCAACATACGTTACTAAACAATTTCGAAGAAAATCATCTTCCATCTTGTTATGAAGTCTAGATTTGATTATCTTTATAGCTAAAAATGCCCTCTCTGTTGTTGCAGTTGAAATTAGAAGAGTTAAAACAAACCGAATCAGCCTATCAATCAAATAATAATTTTTTGCATTTCCTATTTCCATTAATTTTTGACAAAGATCTACTAGAATGTCAACATTTTTTAAAATAGGATGTGTGGTGACATCAGACTTGTAATGTGGTAATTATTTTTCTAACTTTCATTTCTCATGATCCAAGAAATCTTCTAGGTAATCATCCTCTACTGGCTTGCATTTGCTAACACTGTTGAATAGCTTATAACCATCTTGTAGATCCAAAGTTGCACTAAGAATAAAGAGATCAATAGCATCTTTACTAAATCAGCTATTGAGTTCTAATAGTTGGGATTCCACAATAGCAGTGAATATGTTTATGTGATAATGATGAAACAAAGTAATATGTCCTATTTGGCCATGAGATCTTATTCGATTTGCAACAACGAGAGAATCCGTATTTGACACATCAATTTCTTGTTTGTTGCAAAATGATATAGCCTTTTTAAATAATGAATCCCAACCATTCTCTCTTAATTCTTGTAGATGCTCTTTAGTCGAAGAAATAAGTTACATAGCATTCAAAATATCTAAATTCTTTCGCTGTAAAGCATGCTACAGATCATCTGCTATTCCCAAGATTCCTTCCATTATATATAAGACAAGAACAAATTCAAAAGATGTAATAGCTTCAAATGCTTTATTCCCCTCTCCATGTTGTGAATAACTATCTCTATCATCAATAATTATCATATGTACCTTACAGACTGCACTATACATTCTATTAAAGCTGCATATTGATTTATAATGAGAACTCCAACAAGTCTCACCTAGACATTGTAGGGTTCTAATTTGACTAAAGCTTATACCTAATTGAACTTCATTTTTAGAAAGTAAATATACAATATCATTGCCTTGGGAAACTTGTAATTTGTCATGATGTTTAAAAGAAGCATTTACAATGTTAACAACATGTGTTAATATGTTAAAAGACTTGTGAACTGGGATCATTTCTCTAGAAACTGTGACAAGGATTAGTTGAAGGCAATGGGCTAAGCAATCAATGTAATATGCATATTACCAATCTCTCATAATTAATCCTTGTAACGCATTCCATTTGCCACGCATATTGCAAGCTCCATCATAACCTTGACCTCTTATTCTATAAATATCCAAATTGTTAGGTAAAAGTACTTCATATAATTTGTCATTTAGAGTTGAAGCTTTCATATCTGGCACATGAATTAATCAAAGAAATACTCAAGTAAGAAACCATGTCTATCCACAAACTTAAGAACAATAGCCATCTGCTCTCTCTTAACGTCATCTCTATTCTCACCAATTATGATACAAAACCTTGCATCTTCAATTTCTTCGTAGATAAAATTCCTTTATTTTCAAATATTTAAAGAATTTCTTTTTGAACATCATGTGATATATAGTTAGCATTTTTTGGAGCATTTTCCAATACCACATTGTCTACTTTGTCATTATATGAGGGTAGAAGTTTTTTAGTTCAACAAAATTCCCTCTATTTCTCGAACATACTCAGTCATCATTATCAATAGCACCCATATTACTCGATCACTCAACAACTTCAACAGCCAGTCACCCACAATGCTTGGTCATGTAGTACTTAAAAATTGATTTAGTTTTTGAAATTATCCTTATCCAATTAGTTGTAACAATGGCTATAAATACATGGATATGTTCCAAGATTGAAATCAATGAAAAACAATTCGACGCTTTCCACCTTACCTTAATTTTTGGCATGGTATTTGGCCGAGGGGGCTATCACCTATCCACTCTCTATGCTGCTTTGCTTGCCCCTCATCGATCCCCCTTCCATAGTGCAAGCCATCGTCAATCCCATATTTCCGGCGACCCCTATTAAACGTCATTGCTTCTCCCCATCTCACCCAACAAATTTCTTCTTCTACCTTCTTGCCCTGTCTTGCTCCACCAATACAACCACATGTAGGAATACAACTTCACGTTCAATAGAGATTCCCACCCAATCATCATCATTACCTCTGCCTCAGGAGATCCACCACCATTAGCAACCCATCTCCACAGAGCACCACTGAGTTCGTCGTACCTCAAATCTCCTTGACGCTACTATCCTTCGCTACTAGGAGGTTGATTGACATCTCTACCCATTCGTCATCGATCAGACACTTGCCTCCTCTCTAGTCACTCCATCAACGAAGGTGAACCTCTATGCCTCCATTCTCTTCATACGCCTCCTTGTGACCTTCGTGTCGCAGAAGCACCTCAGTAGTGGCCTCTCCCTCATGCCTCCCTTGCTAGTCACTTCTTAGGGCAGTGATTGGCTCACCCTCTCTTAGAGTCTGCGCATGAACACCTACCTGCCTCTTTATGTAGCATCAACATCCATCCCCGAGCATCATCTCCACACACGATCGATGCACCCTTGCATAGGGGAGTCCCAACCACCAGGTCCCTCTCCTCTGCAACAAGAGGAGCACTCCACGAGCCCTATATCCCATATCCATATTTTACCCACCCTATACCCTACATATTTCCTCCATTTCAACCAATTCCTTAAGTGACTCTCCACACCACTCCCCTACCACTCCAACAAGCCCAAACATCACCCCAACCTCTGCACCATTGCACGGGCTAACAGCCTGGGAGTACATTCGTCTTTTTGAATCCCATGAGTCACGATGACACAATGATAACACCACGCAAGGGGGTAGTAATTAGGTTAAATATGGCCCATCTTTAGAATAAAAGGCACAACATAAAGTAGAATAGGAGCATTGCATGCATCAAGTACCAAGATTGCTTATAAACTGTATTAATGGCCATTTGTGTAAAGCATTTGTCAAATCAGGCCTCAGATAAGCAATCGGACCGCACGGATCGATTCATGACGACGAACGGAGTCTAACGGACTCAAGATCGGCCAAATCCGACATCCGGAGCTCCCACAATGTGCCCAAGAAATCCTGACCGTTGATCTGGAGATCAACGGCCCAGAACGTGCCACGTCGCCCCACCCCCACTGCTCGCACGCCCCCAAGCCAGCCAAGGACGAATCTTGGCCGTTGATCTTCGATCGAACGGCCGAGATCCGCGCGCTCGCCCGCGGTCGCCGCGACAAAGCGCGGGCGTGGCCAACGGTTAGCGCGCACGCCTGCGTCGCGGCGACACGCGTTCGAATCGTGCGAAGCGGAAATCAATTGCGGGCGAAGGGCACGGCAAAATTGAGCCGCCCGATCAGAAGCGAGCGGCTAGGATTGCGCCACGCGGCGCGACGACAGCACCCCACCTCCCACGCGCGCACGCACGTCGAGCGGAAACGCGCGCCCGAAGCGCGATCCTAGCGCAGGCGCGGGAGGATCTCAGCCGTCCGATCATCAATCGGACGGCTCTCGTTCGACATTAACGGATCGCGCCTGAAGAGAGAGAGGGGCGGGCGGCTGACCGACGGCAGAAGGCCTTCACCGACGTATCTGGAAGTGGTTTTAGCGACATTCTGGATGTCGCTAAAGCACATTCTTCTTTTAGGAAGCCCTTAACTCTATTTAAACCCCCTTCTACCACCATTCAAGGCATGCTCTCCCACTTGCAACTACTCCACTCCTCTCCTAGCTAGTCTTAGGCACTCTTGTAATCGTCGGAGACGACGAGCCGCCGACGGAGCCTCCTCCACCGCCGTGGCTGCCTCGTCTCTCTCCACTCTCTCTACCTCTCTCTCTCCCTTTTAAGCTTTCATTTACTTTTGTTGAAGCATGTACTTAATGTTGTAATCCATGAACTATGAATGCATGTTTAATGAAATTATTTTCCATTTAGTTGCCATTTTAATTTCTTGATGTAAACACATTTACACTACTTAAAATGTCTATTTATGCATGTTCTTAAGCATAGGATTGCATTTCATGATATAAATATTGCATTACATGCATCATCTTGCATTTAGAGTAGTTTGAATAAAATGGAGGTTAATTGTCTCCTTTTATGTGCTTGGACAGGGTAAATATTTTATCGGGGCCTCGGATCATAGATCCAACCGTATGGATATGATCAGGGTGACAATTGGAGTTCAACGACTCCAAGATCGCCCTAATCAGGCATCCGTAGCATCAGATAGAGACTGGGGAACCCTAGAAGATCAAGGGCCAGGATGGTGTAAATCCGCACTTCAGATGGAAAATCCGACCACACGGATGAATTCGGATCGACGATCGCAGCCAAACGACACAAAAATCGAGTCAATCCGACATCCGTGGCACCATCTACAACTTCCAGAAGATGGACGGCCAAGATGGTGCCACGTGGCGCCATCTCAGCCGCCCAATCGGCCGCATGCGTCTGGTGAGACCGTGCACCGTCTCCTCTCCGCCGTTGGATCTCGATCCAACGGCTATGGTCGCTCGCGCTTAAAAGCATCCGCGCGACCATTTCGCTCGCGTAGCGCAGCGGCGACGTAGCTGCGGGCGAAGCGGAGGTCGCGAGTTCGAGCCGCGGTGAGGGGGTGGAAGGCGCGGGCGAGCGGGCGCGCACGAGCGTCAGATGAAGATCCAACGGCTGCGCGCGCTCAATCAGGACGACGCGCGATTGCACGCCGGGCGTAACGCGCGATCGCACGCGGGCGGGTGCGCTACGCAGCGGGCGCGGGCGCGATCTAAGCCGTCCGATCTCGCGATCAGACGGCTGAAAATCAAGAGACGTGAGTAGGCGTTATGCGCGGGCAGCTGAGCGGGCGCGCGTGGGCGCGGAAGCGACGCGCGCGCTGGGGGCTTTAGCGACGGTTTCATCCGTCACTAAAGACCCCTCATTTATTGTTTTGAAAGTGTAATGTCCATTTTACCCCCACTCCTTGCAACTATAAAAGGGGACCCCCTCCATACGAAATTCTCATCCCTTCCTTCTCCTCTCTACCTCTCCAAAGCTCAAGAGAAGCTTGTCCCACACCCGGGATGCTTCTCGCGAGATAAAGTCCAAATTTTCGTCCCCCTTCGGAAGTGGATCCCGCGACGACGACGGCGTGCTGCTTCGTTCCCGTTCTTCTGCTTCGTCCTCCTTCGTCCCGCTTCATTCTCCTTCGTCCAGGCGTCGTCCCGTCCGGCTCGTCCTCCAAGCGACCGTCGAGGAGGATTCTCTCTCCCTATTCTTTTTACTGCTTTCTAGTATAGATTTACTGCTTTCTAGAGTAGTCTATTCGTCCTCCGAGCGATCGTCGAGGAGGACATTTCTCCCTCCATTCTTTTAATGCTTTCTAGAGTAATTGTTTTATGTTTTCTAGTTGTAACGAAAGAACTCTTTTATGATAAATTCCTTGTCTATTCTACATCTCATTTTGATTTCCATGTATAGTATTCTTTCTCTCTCTCTTACTCCCTCTCTCTCTTTTATTTGTTGTAGATACTTAGATAGTTTAAATTGAATTTCTTCATGACAAAATAAAAAGAAACGCAAAGTTTTTAAATCAAACGTTCGCCTCCCTGTGTTCGACCCGGAATTTTAATTTCGGTATAAATTTTATTTGTTGAACACGAATCCTTCGCTTTCGAACTACAACGACAGGTTTTCCGAAATCGAACACGTTGGCATAGCTTCGTAACACGTTCAACATTTTGGCGCTGTTGCCTGGGAGGCAACGCTCTTTGATTTCTCTTCGCATTTTGTAACTTACAAATCATTTACCTCACTTTTTTTTCCTTTCTTATTGTAATTGCAGGTACTCTTTTGAGACAGGCAAAATCGGTAGATCGGAGTAAAGTGCTGTGGAAGGTTTTGTAAGTTATCCCCCACCTCCCACCCATTAGATTTTATTTCATCACATAATAATTCAAACATCAATCAACCTAGGTGTTCTTATAAACTCTAAGGTTAGATTGTTTGTTGTTTGACATCCATACTCACTCCAACCCCCACATTAAAAAAAGAAAAAAATAAAAAAAATCTCACAGAGGTACACAACCTCATCTGATTTTCTAACTCAACCGGTAAACCAATCTTAGGAGCCGGTACACACATCCAAACACATAATCGAGTAGAAATCAGATTGGGTAATCATTTGTGTACCTAATTAGGTGGTGCATCAGGCCAGTTGTTTGAGTTGTTTGGGCCGCACCACTTCAAATAAAATCAACTCATCAAGTAGCTGCCAATTAGGTTCAACTCTTAGGGATCTACCAGGCACTCCACATTCTTTTTAAACTTTAAAGGAAAATATCTTCACCTGTGCTTGCAAAACCTGGTGTGCCAATGAAACTTGATTGAAAACACCTAAAGATGAATCCTAAAAGCTACTAAGCAAGATTTGAACCTTAAAATTCACCACATCAAAAATAATCTTGCTTGAAAACCACTGGTTGTGCACGCACACACAAAGCAATCAATTATTAAGGGAACAACCCATTTAAAGGGCCCATCACATTCCAAAGCACATTCAAACCTAGCCCTAAATATAACAAAGTAGACGTTGGCCTTAAGGATTGGACTCGCTCTTCAGAACCCAGAATGAGATTATTTTCGATTAGTCTGTTTCTACTGTTCAATCTGATGTCTAGCTAGGGGAGCAGAGTCAAACGATCGCGGCTGGGGGGTACACTAGGAACCGGAGGCGCAAGCCGAAGGAAGAACCTTCTCCCCAGTCCCTCCTTCTAACTGGTTGGATTGAACATACGGAAGTAGATCAAATCGTTCCTTTATCTCAAGACGGGTTTTGAGAGTCTGTAGGTCTTTAGGCTAACATATTTAAGGACAGGTTTGATTGTTTGTATTACAGGGCACCTTTCTTCCTCCTGTGTATCATGAATCCTTCCACATATTTCACGCATTCCCGCTCTTTCCCTCCTGTTGTAAATTATCCTCAACATGACGATTATCCCAACTCGTATTGTAATCGACCATCAGTTAGTTGGGATAATTCAGATTGGGGATACAATTCTGGACCCCCGAGTTTAGGGTCTAACCTTGAACACTTTGATTCTCAATTATATCCTTCTCAGAGTTGCATCGATTATAGATCGTCCTCCTTTCATGAACAACCTAATGCGATCTACAATCAAGAAGGATACACTGATCCTTACCCATCCTCTGATTTCACTGCCTTTAGGTCATCACCATCCTTTGAACATTCTGAAATGACCTATTTTCAGGAAGGGTATAACGAATCTCAATTCGTTAATTCCTCTGCTTTGATGTCAAACCCGCCCAATCCTGAACCAACTCATTTGGTTCAGGTTAATCAGGTTCAAGATAAGGTTCTGGCTAACTTGAGAAATATCATACAATCTTTAGAAGTTCAGCCAATACCTTGCATTGAGAGATTGGAGCCCCTGATTGAAATGATTGATGATTTAAACAAGTCTTTGTTGGATTAGCTCCAGGATGTTAATGATAAGAACCCGGGTGAGTTTCTACTCGGGAAATTAGCGAAATTGAGGATGAGATTCGTGGTTGCTTTGATTCAATCTTGGGATGATTCCCAGGATGAACCCTCTTCAGGAAAGCCAATGGCAGAACCCGCTCAGGCACCTGTTGGGGGGAACATGTGTTACGAGGCTGACCAGATTGAATTAAAGCAACCAATTAAGGATGATCTGATTTCTTCACCTGAGATCCCTGAGCCGGGTTACGAGAAAACGTATGTCTCCTGGGAACACAAAGTGACAACTGATTTTGGGACATACATTGATATGGATCCTGATTTCTTTGATGGTGAAGATTCAAGTTGCGAAGTCTCACACGAGTTTTCAGATCACGATTTTTGTGAGACGATTGGGCCTGAGGAATCTGATAGATCATTTGATAGCCCAATAACTGAGGAAACTGATCTTATTAGGGCACACGATACGGATCCAGAATCGCATTTTCTAGAGGAATTAATTCAATGCCCTGATTATTAGTTACACCCTGTTGAGCTTATTGATGATTCTAATTCTGAGATAATTAGACCCAAGTCAATTTTGATTCTGCCACATCATTTAGACTTGGAGATTCCAGACGGGGTGATGAATATACAAGAGGTCTTGGAATTTGATACACTTAATGAGGAGGATAGGAGCGGGGAAGTTCTAATTTGGGAAGTTAATTTTGGAAGAAATGGAAGATTGAGTCGAAGGGTTCCTTTTAAGCTGAAACCATCAAATCAGAACCCTTACGACATTTGTTTTGAGGATGCTCAACTCAAGCACACATTCAACGATTATCCTTTTGAGCTTCAATTTTCTGTAACCCGACTTTTTGGTCTTGGGTTGCATCCTCAGAAATCGCAGGCCCGATCCCGCTTACATTCTGATTTTAGGTTTTGGGTAATTTTTATCCAGAACCTAAGGTATTCTCGATTATGGGGTGTGGGTCTGCACCACAATCTGGTCCACATCTGTGGACCTCTGCTGACAGGTCGGAGGATTCTTCTGTTCATTCTAATTCTGACCTGCACATGTGAATTCTTCATTTCTTTTCTTTGTATAGTGTGCCTAGCTGAAGGCACTAAACTCAGCACATATACAGTTCTTTTTCATTTTCATCTCGGAGCGGACCCGATATCCACGCAATTCAGGTGCTTTCTACGCTTTTCCACTCTGTTTTATGTCTTTTTAATACAATGAGGACATTGCATTAGATAGGCATGGGGGGATGGATATTTATCTTTGAATTCATTCGTCAGCTCCGTAGATTTGTTTTATTTTATATAAAAAAAAAAAAATCAAAATTAGGAAAGAGAATTTGGGTTTAAGAAAATTTTCGATCTTAAGAAATACTATATTATGGTTTGAACACAAAGACCCTTCAGGTCTTTGGACTTAATCAGCCTATGTATCCACTAAAATGTGGATTTGTTTTTCGAGTTCTCGCCATCTTAATTCTATTATAATTGGAATAAATAAGTTTGGGTGATAAGTACACGACTTATCAACCCGCCCTCTGATTTGAGGGAATTTCGAGTCTTAAGCATCTACACACTTTCTTTGCACTGACTCGTTGTTCGGCGATTTTTACGGAAATTGGGTAGCTAATGAACCTTCTAGGGTGATATGGCTGGCAAGTTATCGTGGGTAACAGCCCATAGGTAGGTTGTCCAGAGCCCAGTCACTAGACCTTTCTCTTTTTGCTGCCTTTAGGTAAATCTTAGACCAGGGAAGCCACCTACTTAAAAAAAAAAAAAAAGATCAAAAAGGAGAAAAGAACAAAAAGAAATAAGCCACACTTCGCTGCATGAGTATGGCTGGCAAGTTGTCGGTGGTAACAGCTCATCGACCGGTTGTCCAGAACCCAGCTCAGAAAATGCACTAAAAATTTCCAAAACACTTAGGAAGAAGCGGAGAAGTAGAATAAACCGGGGAGATATACACTGGATTCACCCTTATGTTGACCCCGTTAAAAAATAAAAGTAGGGAGAAAGCTACCGGTTGTAAAGATACACCTTCAGGCAGAATTCTTTTTGAGGTCACCTAGAGGCGTAGAAATCCGAAGTCTGTTCTAATTGCCGGTCAACGAGTCTATCACAATCACAATAAGATGCTTAAAACTTAGGATTCTCATCAAATCTTGGGTGAGTTGAATGGTCGTAGAAAGCCACTCTTGAACCCTAAATTTGAAATCCAAAAAAAAAAAAAATTAGAAAGGAGTAAAAAGAGAAAAAGAAATTTTTCTTTGAATAAGGTGAGGCTTGAGGCGGTCTGCATTTTGGCTGATACCCGGGCACTGTTGTGTCTTTGAAAGTTCAGTTCCTAAGTAGGCAATTTCTTAATGATTGAAAGTGACTCAGGTCCAAATAATCTAACCTAATTATTTTATAAATAGCATATAGTTTTTGCTAGGGACTAGCAAAAGATAGGCATGGGGGTATGATGTAAACACATTTACACTACTTAAAATGTCTATTTATGCATGTTCTTAAGCATAGGATTGCTTTTCATGATATAAATATTGCATTACATGCATCATCTTGCATTTAGAGTAGTTTGAATAAAATGGAGGTTAATTGTCTCCTTTTATGTGCTTGGACAGGGTAAATATTTTATCGGAGCCTCGGATCAAAGATCCAACCGTATGGATATGATCAGGGTGACAATTGGAGTTCAACGACTCCAAGATCGCCCTAATCAGGCATCCGTAGCATCAGATAGAGACCGGGGAACCCTAGAAGATCAAGGGCCAGGATGGTGTAAATCCGCACTTCAGATGGAAAATCCGACCACACGGACGAATTCGGATCGACGATCGCAGCCCAACGACACAAAAATCGAGTCAATCCGACATCTGTGGCACCATCTACAACTTCCAGAAAATGGACGGCCAAGATGGCACCACGTGGCGCCATCTCAGCCGCCCAATCGGCCGCATGCGTCTGGTGAAGACCGCGCACCGTCTCCTCTCCGCCGTTGGATCTCGATCCAACGGCTGCGGTCGCTCGCGCTTAAAAGCGTCCGCGCGACCATTTCGCCCGCGTAGCGCAGCGGCGACGCAGCTGCGGGCGAAGCGGAGGTCGCGGGTTCGAGCCGCGGTGAGGGGGTGGAAGGCACGGGCGAGCGGGCGCGCACGAGCGTCAGATGAAGATCCAACGGCTGCGCGCGCTCAATCAGGACGACGCGCGATTGCACGCCGGGCGTAACGCGCGATCGCACGCGGGCGGGCGCGCTACGCAGCGGGCGCGGGCGCGATCTAAGCCGTCCGATCTCGCGATCGGACGGCTGAAAATCAAGAGACGTGCGTAGGCGTTATGCGTGGGCAGCTGAGCGGGCGCGCGTGGGCGCGGAAGCGACGCGCGCGCTGGGGGCTTTCGCGACGGTTTCATCCGTCACTAAAGACCCCTCATTTATTGTTTTGAAAGTGTAATGTCCATTTTGCCCCCACTCCTTGCAACTATAAAAGGAGACCCCCTCCATATGAAATTCTCATCCCTTCCTTCTCCTCTCTACCTCTCCAAAGCTCAAGAGAAGCTTGTCCCACACCCGGGATGCTTCTCGCGAGATAAAGTCCAAATTTTCGTCGCCCTTCGGAAGTGGATCCCGCGACGACGACGGCGTGCTGCTTCGTTCCCGTTCTTCTGCTTCGTCCTCCTTCGTCCCGCTTCGTTCTCCTTCGTCCAGGCGTCGTCCCGTCCGGCTCGTCCTCCAAGCGACCGTCAAGGAGGATTCTCTCTCCCTATTCTTTTTACTGCTTTCTAGTATAGATTTACTGCTTTCTAGAGTAGTCTATTCGTCCTCCGAGCGATCGTCGAGGAGGACATTTCTCCCTCCATTCTTTTAATGCTTTCTAGAGTAATTGTTTTATGTTTTCTAGTTGTAACGAAAGAACTCTTTTATGATAAATTCCTTGTCTATTCTACATCTCATTTTGATTTCCATGTATAGTATTCTTTCTCTCTCTCTTACTCCCTCTCTCTCTTTTATTTGTTGTAGATACTTAGATAGTTTAAATTGAATTTCTTCGTGACAAAATAAAAAGAAACGCGAAGTTTTTAAATCAAACGTTCGCCTCCCTGTGTTCGACCCGGAATTTTAATTTTGGTATAAATTTTATTTGTTGAACACGAATCCTTCGCTTTCGAACTACAACGACAGGTTTTCCAAAACCGAACACGTTGGCGTAGCTTCGTAACACGTTCAACATTTCTGTTTAAAGTGCATGATCAAAACCAAGAGCTTTCTAACCCTAAACTCTCTCTCTATCTCTCGCTTTTCAAAACCGTCTCTTTCGCAAGCAAAACTTCACCTTTTTCGTGACAACAAGTGGTAAACAAAATCCGATTTCCACGCCTCCCTGAGATCGACACTCGGACTCACCTCCGTTTATTTCTTTTAAAATCGACATATCAAGTGCAACTATAACGACACCTCTTAACACACACGCACGAAGGCACGTCACACAGCTATCATTTGTCTTCCCTACAAATAATGTTCATCATTTCCTTTCAATTAAACTAACAGACACAAATTATTTTCTATTGAAGACAACTCATTCCCCAATTACATGCACATGGTCTTCTTGGAATTATAGATGGATCAGATTCATGCCTTGCTGCATCATCGTTGATTGTCTCTCCTTCCGCCAACACATCGTCCTCTAGATCGACCTCCTCCGCCATCATAGAATGGCATTGCAAGGACCAAGCTATTCTCAATTGGCTACTGTCTTTTCTATCTGAAGATGTACTTCCCATTATTATTGGCCTTGACCATTGTTGAATTGAAATCCATTGCAGTTTAGGAAAATGCGTCATAGTATAGCAATGAAAATCGAACCAACATTTAAATTTATAATCTCAATAAATGTGAGTTTTGAGGTTGTTCGTAAGGAGCAAGATAATCACAAGTCAATCACCAATCAAGCATGCAAACAAAACTCAACATATATTCAATGAATAACAAAAATGTATATCAGAGTCAAATAGACAAAAATAAGAGAGAGAATAAAAATAATGGTGGTTGCAACCACTAATTTAACACTCAAGTTCAACTCTTCTTCTCTCTCAACTCTCGGACACTTAGCCAAATTCAAACTCAACCCTCAAATCCTTCTCCAACTTAGAGCTTTAGTATTCAACCAAATCAGACATCAGGGACACTCATCAGACGGCTTAAACTCTCAAATTAGACCTAAGTGTGGCTGTCTGATTGTAACACAAAGAAAAACCCCCCTCCCTTCCTCTCAAATTCTCTCCTCTTTCTTAGATTGGGCCAAACCCAATTAAGACCAAATCAGACCGGTTCAGACTTGGTTCAAACTGACCCAAGCACATGTGCGTGTGTGCATGGGCGAGGGTGTGCGTATGGTGTGGTATAATGTGGACCTGACACCCTGTCTTGAAGGCAATCAGGCTATGCACTCTAAACATTAAGTATCAAAAATAAAATTAAAATGCCACGATGTGGCACTATCTTCATCCCTTTTCATGTGTTACCGCAGCTACTGAGGTCTTCCTCAAATTGATGCTGTTGCTACTGCATCTTCTCTAATTGGAAGCTTAGAAGGCTTACCCAGGATATAATGCGTTGCCTGGAGGTTGAAGTGAAGAGTATGGTAGTCGGACGATCTTAGGTGACAGTTGAGTTGGCAACCATGGCGACGAACATGAGCTCTAAGCCCTAATTACAAGGTTCTGGATGGTCACTGTGAAGCAAGGAGTGCATTGGTGGTGGTCTTGTGGTGTTTCGAGAAGTGTGAAGCTTGGTCGAAGTTGGGATTGCAGGCGAATGGTGGGTCTGGCTGGTGGAGAGGTTGAGTGACCAATAGCCTTAATTTTATTAGGGCTTTTGGTCCGTGGGTCATGGCAGAGGTTGTGGTGGTGTTCATTTTGGGTTTCGTGTAGTGTAGCTGATGTAAACACATTTACACTACTTAAGACGTCTATTTATGCATGTTCTTAAGCATAGGATTGCATTGCATGCTACAAATATTGCATAACATGCATCATCTTGCATTTAGAGTAGTTTGAATAAAATGGAGGTTAATTGTCTCCTTTTATGTGCTTGGATAAGGCAAACTTTTTACCGGGGCCTTAGATCGAAGATCCAACCGTATAGACGTGATCAGGGAGATGATTGGAGTTCAACGACTCCAAGATTGCCCTAATCAGGCATCTGTAGCATCAGATAGTGACCGGGGAACCCTAGAAGATCAAGGGCCAGGATGGTGTAAATTCGCACTTCAAATGACAAATCCGACCACACGGATGGATTCAGATTGACGATCGCAGCCTAACGACGCAAAAATCGAGTCAATCCAACACCCGTGGCACCATCTACATCATCTAGAAGATGGACAACCAAGATGGCGCCATGTAGTGCCATCTCGGCCACCCAAACGCTCGCATGCACCTACTGAAGCTCCTGCATCCGCTGTAGTGCCATCTCCGCCGTTGGATCAAGATCCAACAGCTGTGGATGCAGCGCGTTGAAATCATCTACGCTCCATAGCGTAGCGCTCGCTAGGCGCTGCGCATTCACAAGACGTGGGTTCGAGCCGCAGCGAGCAGGCGAAGGGCACGGGCGAGCGTTGGATCTTGATCGGGCGGCCGTCCGCGCTCAATAGCGTTGACGCACTATCGCACGCCCACGCCTTACGCGGCATCGCACGCATTGGGGCGGGTGCGCAGCGAGCAGGCGAAGGCACGATATGGGCCATCCGATCGCTGTGGACGGCTTAACGTGCGGCATGCGTTGAGCGCAAGAAGACGAGCGGGTGTGCATGGGAAGCGGCCACTACGCGCACGTTGGGGCTTTAGCGATGATTTTATCCATCACTAAAGACCCCTTATTTAATGTTTTAAAGATGTAATGACCAATTTGCCCCCACTCCTTGCAACTATAAAAGGAGACCCCCTCCACACGAAATTCTCATCCCTTCCTTCTCTTCTCTACCTCTCCAAAGCTCAAGAGAAGCTTGTCCCACACCCGGGATGCTCCTCGCAAGATAAAGTCAAAATTTTCATCCCCATTCGGAAGTGGATCCCGCGACGACGACGACGTGCTGCTCGGTTCCCGTTCTTCTGCTTCATCCTCCTTCGTCCTGCTCCGTCCCGTCCAGCTTGTCCTCCAAGCGATCGTCGAGGAGGATAACTTCTCTCTCCCATTCTTCTTTACAGCTTTTCTAGTGTAGAATTTTCCTGCTTTCTAGTGTAGCTGATTTCCCGCTTTCTAGTGTAATTTTTATTTGGTTTGATTGTATAGACATTTTGAATTATTGAATGCATGTTCTCTCTCTCTCTTTCTCTCTCTCTCTCTTTCTCTCTTCCTTTTAGTCTGATAGTTTCATTATAATTATATCGCCTCGCCTTTCAAAAAAAATTCTTAAAAAAAATATAATTGCGAATATAGATCGACGTAGCCTCCCTGTGTTCGACCCGGAATTTAAATTTTGGTATAAATTTTATTTGTTGAACATGAATTCTTTGCTTTCAAGCTACAATGATAAGGTTTTAAAACAAACACGTTAGCATAGCAATTTGTATGTTCAACATTTTGGTGTCGTTGCTGGGGAGGCAACGATTTCCGATCTTCTTTTCGCATTTCTTGCACTTTATTATTTTCTAACTTGCTTTCTCTTGTGTCTTTGTTTTGTAGAGACCTCCATCAAGGAATCAACAAGCGATAGACTGGAGTAAAGTGCAGTTGAAGACAACTGTAAGTACTCCCCATTCTTCCCCCTCCATAGATTTCATTCGCCACATTAAATCCAAATTCCAATTAACCTAGGTGTTTGCATAAATCCTAGGAATAGTTTGGTTGTTTGGATTCTCACTCACATTCATTCCACCCTCATTTATAAAAAAGTAACAAAAAGATAATCTTGTGGGGTAATTTTCAACAAACACACAACATACACCCACATTCAAGGCACTTAATCAAATTGATTTGTTTCTACTCAACCAGGTTTTGATCTGTGGAACCGGTACACACAAAGCAACACATAAAAGAGTAGAAATCATTCTAGGTTAACCATCTTTGAGTGCCTAACTTAGTGGTGCATTTGTGGCCAATTGTTTGAGTTGTTTGGGCCGCACCACTCTATTTAAAACCAACTCATCAAGTAGCTCCTCCTTAGGGTTTTCAATCTAAGTTTATTCCAGGCACTCCACTTTCTTTCTGGTTTTAAAGGAAAACAATCTTCACCCGTGTTTTACAACTTGGTTTGCCTAGAAACTTGATTGCAATCCACCTAATTTGAAACCCTAAAAGCTACTTAAGCAAGATTTGAACATTAAAATTCACGCATCATAAATAATCTTGCTTAAAAACCCTGGTTGTGCACTCACTTACACAAATCTAAACCAATCATTAAGGGCACAACCCATTTTAAGGGCCCATCACATTCCATAAGCACCACAATCCCAGGCCTTAATAAAATTGAGTAGACATTGGCTTTAAGATCTGATTCGCTCTTCAGGGCCTAGTCTGAGATTGTTTTTGATTAACCTACTTTACTGATTAATCTGATGTCTAGATAGGGGAGTAGCATCAAACGACCGCGGTTGGGGGGTACACTAGGAACCGGAGGTGAAAGTCGAAGGAAGAATCTTCTCCCCAGTCCCTCCTAACTGGTTGGATTAAACAGACGCAAGTAGAGTAAATCATTTGCAGTCTTAAGGTGAGTTTTGGGAGTCAGTAGATCCTTAGGCTACCCCACTTAAGGACAGCCTTGTTTTGTTGTGCTGCAGGGTCCCTATCCCCAGTCCTTCCGACCTTCTCCTAGTTTATGTTGGGAAGACGATCATTGAATCCCCGATTGGAAGGACCATTAGAGTATTCTAGGAGGCGCAAGTTGGATTTTGGTCAAATTGAACCCATGGCCGACCAACAGCCTCCTCTGCTTGGAAATCCACAGGAAGAATTTCGAAGGCAGCTGGAACAAATGCAGGAATGGTTCCAGAGAATGCAGGGCACTCAGCCCTTGAAGCATTTTTATGATCCTTCAAATTATGGGGAACGTCCCGGCATCCAGATTCCAGCCGGTGACGTAGAAATCAAGCCCCAGGTGTTAAGCCTGATTAAACATTATCATGGGCTTCGCTCCGAAGATCCGTTTCAACACTTGGAGGACTTGACCACTTTGGTCCAGACCACCAACGTAGGAAACGTAAAGGAGGAGCAAATGATCATGAGGCTCTTCCCCCACTCTCTTAGGGATAAGGACGCACATTGGTATAGGACAATAGGAAGACCAATTACAACTTGGAATGAGTTGAAATCGGCCTTTCTGAAGAAATACTTCCCAGTCGGACGTACCAATGCTTTGAGATAGGCAATCACTACCTTTACTCAATGGCCGGGGGAGCAGTTTCATGTGGCTTGGGAGTGATTCCAGGACTTATTGCGGAGGTGTCCTCACCACGAGGTGCCGAAATGGCAACTCGTGAAGATCTTCTATCATGGGTTGACTGAGCAACTCAGAAATCATGTGGATGCTTCTTGTGGAGTCAATTTCCTCAATAAAGATGCAGATAGTGCACATGATTTATTTGAGGAAATGAGTGAGAATTCAATTAATCATGCCTCCATGGATACTTTTAACCGGTCCAGAAGCCCAGATCAAATGTCAATGAAGTCCATGACTCTCATTCATTTGATATGGAATTGATTTGTAATAAACTTGATAAGGTGGACTTGGTTGCTAAAAGAATGGAAGAGTGGATGGCTGGCAATTCTATGAACAACTCTCGATCTACTCAATCCCAAAATTCAGGATTCCATTCCCTACGAGCTCCTTCTAGACGGGAGTTCGTGAATCAACTCGATGCGGCTCAACCTGTGAGTCAGCATTTTTCGGAACCCCACGGGTTCCAAACTAGGGCCTTTGATCCCAATTTTTTTTATCCTTCCCTTTCTTTCTCTCCATCCTCATCCTATGAGGATGTCTGCACTGTACAAGAGAATGTTAGATCCAACCCTACTCGAATGCCTATAATCCAGGTTGGAGAAACCACCCTAACTTCTCTTGGAAAAATCCAGAGCAACAGACCCAATTCTGACCCGGCAACTATGCTCCACAACGACCAATGGGTCAGGGTCAAGTATATACTCAGTTACCTCCGAATCAGGTCAATTAACCAGCTTGGAATGCCCGTCAACCCGCAGGGCAGGCTGATTTGAACCGTCAAATGGTAGAGATGCAAGGATCCATGCTCCAACTCATGCAGCAAATGAAAAACTCGCTGGATAACTTGCAATCCGGGCTCATTGCTAACTCTCGTCAACCTGGATCTCTACCATCCCAACCCGTACCCAACCCGTGAAATATTACGA
Source organism: Thalassia testudinum (assembly GCA_037157565.1). Taxonomy (NCBI): domain Eukaryota; kingdom Viridiplantae; phylum Streptophyta; class Magnoliopsida; order Alismatales; family Hydrocharitaceae; genus Thalassia; species Thalassia testudinum. The sequence goes on along the minus strand of JAZHRO010000039.1, from coordinate 95,557,995 downwards.
ATTCGGGCAATCAAGCCCATGGGTATGAAAATCAAAGGGACCCACACACACATGCTCAGGTGGTTGAGCAGGGTTCCTCATCTTCTTCTTCTTCTGCAAATCAACAATTCATGGTCAATCAAGCCCCTTCAATCTTTCCTAACCCTCCCCAAGACCCAAATTCTTATGCATCTGTAAATTCTGTCACTTTGAGGAGTGGTAAGCAGACTCAGGATCCACAACCAAAATATTCTGATCTTTTGAATCCTGAAGAACCTGAGGAGAGAGAGGAGAATTCTAAAGGAGAAATCAATGCTCAGGAACCTGATTCCAAAGATCTGACTCATGTTCCTTTTCCTGAAGCCTTAACCAAACCAAAGAAGAAGAAGTCTGTTGATAGCAATGAGGAGCTTCTGAATCTATTTAAGAATGTTGAGATCAATATCCCGCTCCTTGATGCTATCAAGTACATACTGGCTTACGCAAGATTTCTAAAGGAATTATGTACACAAAAGAGTAAGTCGAGAGAATCTGTTCCGAGGAAGGTGGTACTCTCCGAGCAGGCTAGTTTTGTTATCCTACACTACCTCCCTCAGAAAAAGAGAGATCTTGGTGCTCCATTGATTTCTTGCGTTATCGGAGATTACACATTTGATAGAGCACTTTTGGATCTAGGTGCATCCGTCAACCTAATTCTGACATCTCTCTACGAGAAGTTTGGGTTAGGTGAACTTCGGCCAACTTCAGTAACGCTACAGTTGGAGGACCGTTTGGTCACAAACCCGCGAGGCGTTATTGAAGATGTTATAGTTAAGGTCAGGGATTTCTATTTTCCTGTAGATTTCCTTGTCCTTGACATGGATGTACCTGATAATCTGAGGAACACGGCCATCATTCTGGGGCGTCCGTTCCTAGCTACCGCTAAGGCCAACATTAACTGTGAAAGCGGTAGCATGGAAATCACCTTTAGGGACCAACGAATGAAATTGGATATTTTTAAGGCGATCAACAAATTTGAGGATTGTGGATTTATTGAGGAACTTGATGAGGATAATGATAATATTGAAACTTGTTTGGCAGTTTCTTCAATTGAAAGTTCCTCTTTGGATGATGAATTTGACCCGCAACCCTCTATGGCTGACTTGACATCTTCGGAAGAGGTTATTGATTTTATTCACTCACAACCTCTTCCTCTTGTTGAATCTTCAGCATCTACTCTACCATCAATCATCAACCCGCCCCAGCTTGAATTGAAACCATTGCCCGAGAATTTGAAATATCAATTTTTAGGACCTCAGAATACGGTCCTTGTGATCATTAGTGCTAAATTGACAAAGGGGCAAGAGATTAAATTAATCAAGGTCCTAAAGGAACATAAGGAGGCAATTGGCTGGACCATTCATGACCTCTGTGGGATCGAGCCATCTTACTGTAATCAAAGAATATTCTTGGAAGATGGATCCTGCCCTTCTCGCCAGATGTAGAGGAGATTGAATCCAAATATGCGAGAAGTGGTCAAAAAGGAAATTATCAAGTGGCTCGATGCAGGAATTATTTATCCAATCTCTGATAGTCCCTGGGTAAGTCCCGTTCAGATTGTTCCAAAGAAAGCCGAGATTACCGTTGTGACTAACAAGCGAGGAGAATCTGTCACAACTCGTTCAGCTTCCTGTTGGAGGGTTTGTATTGATTACAGGAAGCTGAACACAGCCACTAAAAAGGATCATTTTACCTTGCCCTTCGTTGATCAAATCTTGGAAAAATTAGCCTGGTAGAAGTACTTCTGTTTTCTTGATGGTTACTCGGGATACAACCAAGTTCCTATCCATCCCGAGGATCAGGAAAAAACTACTTTCACCTGTCCCTACGGAACCTTTGCTTCTCATAGGATGCCTTTCAGGTTATGCAATGCACCTACGACTTTTCAAAGGTGTATGCTAGCCATATTTTCTGGCATGGTGGGAGAGTTTATGGAAGTCTTCATGGATGATTTTTCGGAGAATCATTTGACTCTTGTTTGGCTAATTTGGAAATGATTCTTAAGCGATGTATCAAGACACGACTGGTCCTTAGCTGGGAAAAGAGTCATTTCATGACCTAAGAGGGCATCATCTTGGGTCATGTAATCTCTGAATGGGGAATTGAAGTGGATAAAGCTAAGGTTGATGCTATCGCCAAACTTTCTCCTCCCACATCTGTTAAATAAATCAGATCATTTCTTGGCCATGTGGGATTTTATCGAAGATTCAGCAAGGATTTCTCGAAGGTTGCTTGTCCTTTGAGCAATCTTCTTACCAAAGAAACACATTTTTTCTTTGACAAATCATGCCAAAAGGCATTTGATTTCCTGAAAACTGCAGTCACCTGTGCTCCAGTTTTGCAACCACCAATTTGGACAGCCCCTTTTGAGATCATGACCGACGCTTCTGATTACGCGGTCGGGGCTATCCTGGGTCAGAAAATTGATCGAAAGCCCTCTGTCATCTACTACGCTAGTAAAACTCTAGATGAAGCCTAGAGGAATTACACTGTTACTGAAAAGGAATTACTAGCTGTAGTGTTTGCTTTGGAAAAATTCAGGGCTTATCTCTTAGGGTCTCATGTTATCATCTATATCGACCACTCAGCCTTGAGACATCTCTTAGCCAAAAAGGATGCTAAACCCTGGCTTATTCATTGGATTCTTCTTCTTGAAGAATTTGATCTTGAAATCAAGGATAAAACTGGGGTACAAAATGTGGTAGTAGATCATTTGTCTAGACTCCTAGGTGATTCTTCTTGTCCGGACATTTTGATTACTGACACTTTTCCGAACGAAACTATTCTTACAGTTTTAGGTGTCCACACCCCATGGTTTGCTGACATTGTTAACTATTTGGCCATTGGTCAAATCCCCCAGGATTGGACCAAGCAACAATGGGATAGACTCAAATCTGAGGCTAATACTACTTCTGGGAGGACCCTGAGCTATATCGCATCGGCTCTGATCAGATTATTCGCCGATGTATACTGGAGAATGAATTCAACAGTATACTCGAGTTCTGCCATGCATCTGGGTGTGGTGGACATTTCTCCGGGAAAAAGACGGCTACAAAAATCTTGCAATCTGGCTTCTATTGGCCGTCTTTATTCAAGGATGCCCAGGATTTCTCAAGATCATGTTCTCGATGTCAGGCACTCGGGAGCATAACTAAGAGAGACATGATGCCCCTAAACCCTATTCTTCCTGTCGAAATTTTTGATGTTTGGGGCATCGATTTCATGGGACCCTTTATCCCTTCATTTGGACATCAGTACATTCTTGTTGCAGTTGATTATGTGTCCAAATGGATTGAGGCAATTCCCACCCGAACTAATGACCACAAGGTGGTCATTAATTTTGTCAAGAAAAATATATTCAGTAGGTTCGGGATTCCGAGGGCTATCATCAGTGATGGTGGCACTCATTTTACTAATGCCCAATTCTAGAATTTATTGACCAAATACGGGGTTAATCACCGAATTTCCACACCTTACCATCCCCAGACGAATGGACAAGTTGAGATCTCCAATCGAGAGATCAAGAATATTCTGCAGAAAACGATTAGGCCTGATCGCAAAGATTGGACTCAAAAGCTTGAGGATGCTCTTTGGGCCTATCGTACGGTGTATAAAATGCCCATCGGCATGTCTCCATTCTGTTTGGTGTATGGAAAGGCATGCCATCTACCCGTAGAGATTGAACACAAGGCATTCTGGGCAATCAAACAATGCAATTTAGATCTGAATCTAGCTGGGAAGACTAAGAAACTCCAACTATCTGAGTTGGAGGAGCTTAGAAATGATGCTTGTGAGAATGCCAAGATCTACAAGGCTCGGACCAAAGCTCTACATGATCAACTAATTTCCCACAAGAGCTTTGAGCCAAACCAGAAGGTCTGGTTATTCGATTCTAAACTTAAGCTCTTTCCTGGAAAACTTAGATCTATATGGAATGGCCCATTCATAATTGACCAGATTTTTCCAAATGGTGCCGTTCAGATTTCTGACCCAAAGACAGGTAACACATTTAAAGTCAACGGTCAACGTCTGAAGCCTGTTGTTGACCGTATTCTTCCAGAACCTGTCTTAGACTCAGTTGCTCTAGCCATTCTGTGACTTCTTTGGCTGGACTTTGCCTAGCTGACGGCATTAAACTCAGCAGTTGTACATATGACACAAGGCTGGTATGAGCTTCATATGCAGGTGACATCTTTCATATTCTACCCTTTCTTTCATGTCTCTTTTTCAATGAGGACATTGCATCAGCTAAGCATGGAGGGGTGGATTCATTTTAGAATCATTTGGTCAGCTTTCTGAAATTCATGTAAATTATTTTTCTCTTCTTATTTATACATTAAAAAAAAATCAAAATTAGGAAGGATTAGTTGGACATTAGGACTTTTCAATCCTAAGAAATTTTACATTAGGATCTGAACACAAAGACCCTTCAGGTCTTTGAACTTAATTAGCCCGTGTATCCACTAAAATGTGGATTTGTCTTTCGAGTCCTCGCCATCTTAATTCTATCATAATTGGAATAAATAAGTTTGGGTGATATGTACACAACTTATCAACCCACCCTCTGATTTGAGGGAATTTCTGAGTTTTAACCATCTACACACTTTCTTTGCACTAACTCGTTGTTCGGTGATTCTAACGGAAATTGGGTAGCTAATGAACCTTCTAGGGTGATATGGCTGGTAAGTTATCGTGGGTAACAACCCATAGGTAGGTTGTCTAGAACCCAGTCACTGGACCTTTCCCTTTTTGCTGCCTTTAGGTAAATCTTAGACCAGGGAAGCCACCTACTTTAAAAGAAAAAAGGAAAAAAAAATCTAAAAGAAAAGGAGAAAAGAAAAAAAAGAATAAGCCACACTTCGCCACACGAGTATGGCTGGCAAGTTGTCGGTGGTAACAACTCATCAACTGGTTGTCCAGAACCCAGCTTAGTAAATGCACTAAAAAAATTCCCAAAACACTTAGGAAGAAGCGGAGAAGTAGAATAAATCGGGGAGATATACACTGGATTCACCCTTGTGTTGACCTCATAAAAAAATAAAAGTAGCGAGAAAGCTACCGGTTGTAAAGATACACCTTTAGGTAGAATTCTTTTTAGGTCACCTAGAGGCGTAGAAATCCGAAGTCCATTTTAATTGCTGGTCAACGAGTCTATCACATTCACAATAAGATGCTTAAAACTTAGGGTTCTCATCAAATCTTGGATGAGTTGAATGGCCGTAGAAAGCCACTCTTAAACCCTAAAATTTGAAAATCCAAAAAAATTAGAAAAGTGGAAAAAGGGAAAGAAAATTTTCTTTGAATAAGGCGAGGGTTTGAGGAGGTCTGCATTTTGGTAGATACTCAGGCACTGTTGTGTCTTTGAAAGTTCAGATCCTAAGTAGACAATTTCTTAATGATTGAAAATAACTCATGCCCAAATAATCCAACCTAATTCTTTTATAAATAGCATATAGTTTTTGCTAGGGACTAGCAAAATATAGGCATGGGGGTATGATGTAAATACATTTACACTTATTAAGAGGTCTATTTATGCATGTTCTTAAGCATAGGATTGCATTGCATGCTATAAATATTGCATAACATGCATCATCTTGCATTTAGAGTAGTTTGAATAAAATGGAGGTTAATTGTCTCCTTTTATGTGCTTGGACATGGCAAACTTTTTACCGAGGCCTCAGATCGAAGATCCAACCGTACAGATGTGATCAGGGTGACGATTGGAGTTCAACGACTCCAAGATTGCCCTAATCAGGCATCTGTAGCATCAGATAGTGATCGAGGAACCCTAGAAGATCAAGGGCCAGGATGGTGTAAATCCATACTTCAAATGACAAATCCGACTGCACAGATGGATTTAGATTGATGATCGCAGCCTAACGATGCAAAAATCGAGTCAATCCGACACCCGTGGCACCATCTACATCATCCAGAAGATGGACGGCCAAGATGGCACCACGTGGCACCATCTAGGCTGCCCAAACGCCCACACGCACCCGCTGAAGCTCCTGCATCCACTCTTCTCCGCTGTTGGATCAAGATCCAATGGCTGTGGATGCGGCGCGTTGAAATCATCCGCGCTCCGTAGCACCGCGGTCGCGAGGCGCTGCGCGTTCATAAGACGTGGGTTCGAGCCGCAGCGAGCAAGCGAAGGGCGCAGGCGAGCGTCAGATCTTGATCAGGCGGCCATCCGCACTCAATAGCGTTGACGCGCTATCGCACGCTCACGCCTTACACGGCATCGCATGCGTTGGGGCGGGAGCGCAGCGAGCGGGCGAAGGCGCGATCTGGGCCGTCCGATCTCACGATAGGACGACTGTGGACGGCTGAACGTGCAGCATGCGTTGAGCACGAGCAAACGAGCGGGCGCGCGTGGGCAGCGGCCACTACGCCCACGTTGGGGCTTTTGCAACGATTTTATCCGTCACTAAAGGCCCCTTATTTAATGTTTTAAAGATGTAATGACCAATTTGTCCCCACTCCTTGCAACTATAAAAGGAGACCCCCTCCACAGGAAATTCTCATCCCTTCCTTCTCTTCTCTACCTCTCTAAATCTCAAGAGAAGCTTGTCCCACACCCGGGATGCTCCTCGCGAGATAAAGTCCAAATTTTCGTCCCTATTCGGAAGTGGATCGCACGACGACGACGACGTGCTGCTCCGTTCCCATTCTTCTGCTTCGTCCTCCTTCATCCTACTCCATCCCGTTTAGCTCATCCTCCAAGCGATTGTCGAGGAGGATAACTTCTCTCTCCCATTCTTCTTTACAGCTTTTCTAGTGTAGAATTTTCCTGCTTTCTAGTGTAGCTGATTTCCCGCTTTCTAGTGTAATTTTTATTTGGTTTGATTGTATAAATATTTTGAAATATTGAATGCATGCTCTCTCTCTCTCTTTCTCTCTTCCTTTTAGTTTGATAGCTTCATTGTAATTATATCGCCTCGCCTTTCAAAAAAAATTCTAAAAAAAATATAATTGCGAATATAGATCGACGTACCCTCCCTGTGTTCGACCCGAAATTTAAATTTCGGTATAAATTTTATTTGTTGACATGAATTCTTCGCTTTAAAGCTACAACGACAAGGTTTTAACACCAAACACGTTAGCGTAGCAATTCGTACATTCAACAGTAGCGTGTGTGCGACCACGCCGAAGGCGTGGTCGGAGACAGAGAAGATGAGGGTGGGGTGGCATGTGTAGTGGTGATGATAACGTCATTATCAGTCATATCTAGCTTAAATTAGTCATAATCAATTGATAAATGCTCCTACATAACCGCCAAAGAACTGTAATTCATTGCATATCCTTTCTGAGAAAAATGCATTAAAACAGAGGTAAATCTATAGTTTAACAGAATATCTTAATTGCATAGCAATCATGGGGTTTCTCAGGGGTTAATTAAAGATCAAATTTTCATAAATGTCTAATAAGTGGGTTCATGCAGATAGAAACGGGTTTTCACGCGCTTCGAGAATTAAATGACATTGAAAATCCTAAAAACAGATCTGCTTAATTAACTGAGTTTCCAATCAGGATAAAATTCACCTAAACCTTCTAAAGATTATAGAAAAATATTCTCTAAGGTTTGGTATCCTTGATTTGACCATTGGAACCCATTTTGACCTAAAATAGAGTCTTAGACAGACAACTGCCCTAATTTGGATTTCTATGTAATTTTCCCAATCAAACTTAGCCAAACCCAAAATCCGACTTCACCATCGAATTCCTTGGGTCCAAATTTGGTTTGTACCAAAATTTGGGGCCAATTAGAGATCACATTGACATAGTTTACATTTCAGTTATGTCTGACTCTTTTCTCTCACATGTATGCCCCTAACTTTTGAAATAATTGCAAATGGGTCCCTAAGTTTATCATCATTCCTTGCAAACAGGTTGTGCCATTTTGGGAAGGTCAAAACTTCATCGTCGAGATTCGAGCGAGAATTTCTCACTCGATTCTCAATCAAACACTCCTAAAATTGAAAGGGAGATTCCTTGAGGAATTCCCTTCCAAATGGGATCGTCCACAGATCCTAGAACCCTCTAGAAGTCCCATGTTAATCGTTTAAACACACATGTATCATATGTGTGCAAGAAGCTCGGAGTTTCCAAGCTTGTTTCCAAGTTTGGAACTCCATCCTAAGCCCTATAAAAGACTCCCTGAGGCATGCCTTACTTCCTTAGCTAAGTTTTGGCCTCAAAACCCTCTTCAAACTCCTTCCCTGGCCATCTCCAACCTAACTCCGGTGAGCCCCTCCCTATGTCGTCCTATGGCCTCCCAACGGTCAAATTGGGAGTGCCACATTCTTCCTCGACTTCTTCTGCCCCTTCACGACCAAATTAGGGGCTCTCAAGTCACCTTCTTCCTCGCCGCTCCTCCACTGGAGAACCTCTCTTTCACAGTGCCGGCCAATCAAAGTCGATGTCTTCCTACCTCTTTCATCCACTATATTAGGTCCTATAGCTCTCTCTTCTTCCCTCCTTCCTCTTTCTCTCTTTAAACTCCAATTCCGACCGTCATTCACGCTTTCCCCCTCCGTCTTCTCCAAGTCCGACAAGGGCTCCAGCGAGCCCATGTCACCACTATACGCCACTAAGCATCACACCACTGTTCATGGCATAGATCGCGTAAAAGATAACTGCGTTGTAGTATAGCGCGAAGTATGCCTCGAGCAATAAATTAACAGAACTGGTGAGTCTCGGTCGATCACAGAGAGGCAGAAAGCACTTTTGATTTCATGCGCTTGGTCCAAATATAAGTACCAGGTAATAAAAACAATCAATCACAATATCCACATCACAAAAAGAGATTGAATTTGATATATACGATAAAATGAAAACATGAATGTAAACAAACTACTACTGTAACAGAATGAGGGCACCATAGGTGGTCCGTGGTGGCCTTCTGGAGAGGTTGGGAAGAGCAGCAATGATCTGTCTGGGTGGCCCAATAGACGCTTCAGATGGAGATGCAGAGACGGGTGCAGAGAAGACGGGAAGAAGGGAGAGGAGTTGTAGAAGGAGGAAGAAGAAGAAACTATTGAATGGCTTTCAAAGGGGACCCTTAGGCCTTTTTTTATAGCTTTTGTGAAGGGCATTTAGGGCATTAGAGCCCTTAATTCCATGCAAAGGCTTTAGATTAATCAACCCGATCAATGGTCCTGATTAAGCCTTCCAAATCCTTCTTCCATCCATGGTTTAATATGGTGCTGACACGTGGCATAATGTGCACCCTTGGATCTACATCTAATGGCCTTCTCTCACCCGCTACTCGCCGCTTCACCCGCACGTTCGTCGCTCAGCCTCAATCCACGCCTCATCTTTTTAACCCATCTCAGCTATTCGATCTCTCGATCGGACGACTTAAAAGTCGTGTGCTGCAGCTGGCCGACTCCTAAGGCGCACGTCATCACGCGCGTCTTCATCCGACGCCCCTACGCCCGCCATGCATCCACGCCTGGTCCCCCTGATGAAGATCCTGTAGTTGAATTTCCTCCACGCACGACCAACTCCCACATCACGACTCAAACCTGCATTACGTGTTGGCTGTTAAGTGCTCTCTTTGCTGTGCTACGCACGTGGATTGTTGCTGTTTCCAAATCTTATGCAGCCACCCTCGACCGTTGGATGGAAATCCAATGGTCGAGATCTCACCCTTGCTTGATGAAGCGACTAGAGGTGGGCGACGTGGATGCATCACGACCGTTGGATGATCATCCAATGGCCCATGGCTTTCCTTCCCAGATTGAGGCGCGGTGAGGGACGGTTGCAATGGTGCCACATGGAGCCATCGTGGTCACCCATTTTCTTCTCCTTGTATCTGATGATGTAGGCCTTTGATTGACTTGATTTCTATGCCGTTGGACTACGAACATCAATTCGGATCCATCCGTGCAGTTGGATTTGTCATCTGATGTCCAGATATTCTTTAATTTGCCCCTTGGCTCCTGCTTCTTTTGCGGACTCCCTAGGGTGCTATGGGAGTCTGATTGATGCGCTCTTGGAGGCGTTGGACTCCCGTCGTCGTTCTGAACAAATCCATAAGGTTGGATTGGTCATCCGAGACCCTGAATTACGTGTAATTACTAATACCTCTCAAATAGCACATTATTATGTATAAAACATATAAATCATCTAGGATGCAAAGTATGATGTGTATGCATGCAGAATGCCCAAGTTAAGCTAGGTTCTACCTTAATTCAAGTGAATTAGGGCCTATGATTGCTGCACAATCAACCACCACCGCCAAAACCCCTGTTATGGCCCCTAGAACAAAAGCCCTAACCTAATTTCATCCATTGGCCACTCCGAACCCCTTGCGAACAACACACCGCTGCACCTTCATCTTTGAGCTCGTCTAACCTCCTCACTCACTCACACGCGATGCTATCACCACCGTTACAATTGTCATCCTTTGACGATCCTCTTGAACACTTCTAATGTGGCCGCAAGGCCGTTCGTTGTATTTCAAGTTGCCGTCAGAGCTCCGTCGTCGCCACCTCCTCCGACTCCATCCACCATTTTCTACTCGCATTCTTCAGTGCTTCCAAGCCCAGGCGACGCGAAACATCTCCAAGAGTCATCCCAGGGCTTCAACTGGGATGAAAAGCCACAGCAGTTGTGTTGAATTGGCGAAGACATCAACCTGCAGTTGCACGGGGAGGAACTCAATGACAGTTCCACATCGTCAACACACGAGCGCGAAGAGGCACATATAAGTGTTTTGTGCCCTTACCTGATAGCCCAAATACATGGGGGTCGGGTCCCCTTCACCGCACACCTGCGCACCCTCGTCCATGCTCATAGCCCGCGAACTTGGACCCTTAACCATATACCCAGTTGCCGACCCGATTAGCCTTGGGTATCTGAGATAGAGGAGAAAAGAGAGAGAGGGGGGGTTTTTGCCTCAGTTGACCTTCTCTTAACACTTAGTTGTTGAAGAGGCAATTGTGCCTCTGTGCTTTGCCTTGTGCGTGAGGAGGGAAAAAGAAAAGAAGAGGAAGATCAAAGAAGAAGAAGCGATGAGGATAGTGCCTTTGCACTGTAGCATCTGAGCATTTAAGCTGTCTGATCTGGAGCCCTGTCGTTTGATTGCCTCTAACACAGTGCAATGTGCACTAAGCTTGCGTGGATTTAAAGTGGTTGACACTGTTCATTTATTTTAGATATTGAGTGATTGATATGTATATACTTAAGACTAATAATTGGTGATTCAAATCATTATTATTTTGTCTTAGACATCTTTTTGCCTCATTAAATCTCCTGATATACTCATGTTCTACATTAAAGATCAATTTTGAGTAGATATTATTCATTGATAATCATTCTTGGCTTGATTTCTTGTGCTCATTTATATATTAATCAAGATTAGTGTGTGAATTCCTACTTGCTCCCTGTATTCAACCTCGGACTTCAAATTCAAGTATAAATTGTATTTATTTTCACGCGATTTCAACCTATACTATGATGAAGTATTTTAAAACATTGATTTCCTACATTAACACTTTGGCGCTGTTGTGTCGGAAAATGTAGGCAAATGGAATTTGAGATTTGAAAACTTGTCGATGTAGTATGATTTGATAAGAAATTCGTCAACAGATAAATTTAACTTTTTTTTAAATAAATAAAAAGAAAACAAAAAAAATCTACGGAGCTGACGAAATAATTCAGTGATGAATATCCACTCCCATGCCTATCTAATGCAACGTCCTTATTGTATTAAAAAGACATAAAACAGAGTGGAGTAGAGTAGAAAGCACCTGAATTGCGTGAATAACAGGTCCGCTTCGAGATGAAAAGAAACTGTATACGTGCTGAATTTAGTGACTTTAGCTAGGCACGCTATACAAAGAAAAAGAAATAAAGAATTCACAGGTGCAGGTCATTACCAGAATAAGAAAATCTAGCTTTGGACCTGCTAGGAGAAGATGTCCACAGATGTGGACCACATTGTGATGTAGACCCATACCCATGGTCGAGTATATCTAAGGTTCTGGATAAAAATTATCCAAAACCTGAGAACAGTATGCAAGCGAGGTCGAGCTTGTGATTTATGAGGATGCAACCCAAGACCAAAAAGTCGAGTTACAAAGAAATCAAGCTCAGAAGGATAATCAATGAATGTGCACTTGGGTTGGACATCCTCTGAAAAGATGTCATAAGGGTCCTAGTAAAGAGTTGGGATTTTTAGACAAATTGGAACCCTTAGGCTTGGTCTTTTACTTCCTCCGGAATTGGCTTCCCAAATCAATATTTCCCAACTCCTATCCTCCTCATTCAGACTTTCAAATTCCAGGACCTCCTGTATATTAATCACCCCGTCTGAATTTTCCAAGTCTAAAAGATGTGACTGAATCAGAATGGACTTGGGTTTAGTGATTTCAAAATCAAAATCTTCAATAAGCTCAATGGGGTGTGATTGAGGATTGGAGCTTTAAATTGCATCCTTCAGAAAGTAAGGATCTGAATGAGCCCCAACAAGATCAGTTTCCTCAGTTATTAGTCCATCATATGAGTCATTTAATTCCTTAGGCCCAGTCATCTCATAGAAATCATGTTCTGTAAACTCACGTGAGACTTCGCATAATGATTCTTCACCTTCATAATGAAAGAAATCTAAATCCACATTAATGTATGTCTTAAAATCATCAATTACTTTCTAATCCATGGAGACGTACATTTCCTTATACCCCAGCTCAGGGATCTCAGGTGAAGAAATCAATTTATCCTTAATTGGTTGCTCTAGACCTATCTGGTCAATCCCAATCTCGTAACACGTGTTTCACCCAACAAGTGCTTGAGCGAGTTCTGCCATTGGATCTCCTGAAGAGGGTTCATCCTAAGAATCATCCCAAGATTGGACTAGAGTATTCACAAATCTCATCCTCAATTTAGATAACTTCCCAAGTAAAACTCACCCAGGCCCTTATCCTTAACATCCTGGAGCCAATCCAACAAATACTTGTTCAGATCATCAATCATTTCAATCAGAGGCTCCAATTCTTCAGTGCAAGGTGTTGGCTGAGCTTCTAAAGATTGTATAGTATTCCTCAAGTTAGCCAACACCTTCTCTTGGACCTGGTTAACCTGAATCAAATGGTTTGGTTCAGGGTTGGGCGGGTTTGGGTTCAATGCAGGGGAGTTAATGAATTGAGGATCTTGATACCCTCCCTGATAATAGGTCATTTCAAGTTGTCCATAAGGAGGTGATGACCTATAAGCAGTGTAATCTGAGGAAGGGTAAGGATTAGCATATCCTTCTTGATTGTAGATCATATTAGATTGTTCAAATGAGGGCGGTGATCTATAATCAATGTAGCTCGGAGAAGAATAAGAATCAAGATCATGGTATCCATGGTTAGACCCTGAACACGATGGTCTGGAATTGTATCCCCAATCAGGATTATCCCAACTAGAAGATGGATGAGAATAAGTCTGGTTGAAATAATAATCATTTTGGGAATAAGTAGTGGTAGGAGGGTAGGAGTGGAAGTGCGAATAAGATGTGGAAGGATCCATGATAGAACAGGAGGAAGAAAGGTGCCTTGTAATACAAACAAACAAACATATCCTTAAGTGAGCTAGCCTAAAGACCTACAGACTCCCAGAACCCATCTTGAGATAAATAATCAATTTGATCTACTTCTTTCCAGTCAATCCAACCAGTTAGAAGGAGGGACTAGAGAGAAGGTTCTTTCTTTGGCTTGTGCCTCCGGTTCCTAGTGTACCCTCCAGCCGCGATCATTTGATTCTTCTCCCCTAGCTAGACATCATATTGAATGGTAGAAACAGACTAATCGAAAATAATCTCAGTCTAGGCTCCGAAGAGCGAGTCCAATCCTTAGGGCCAACGTTTACTCTATTTTAATTAGGGATAGGTTTGAATGTGCTTTGGAATGTGATGGGCCCTTTATCTGTGTTGTGCCCTTAATGATTAATTGAAATGTGTGTGCATGCACAACCAATGATTTTCAAGCAAGATTATTTTTGGCTGCGGTGAAATTAGGGTTTAAATCTTGCTTAATAGCTTTTAGGATTCAACTTTAGATGTATTCAATCAAGTTCAGTTGGCACACTAAGTTTTGAAAGCACAGGTGAAGATGTTTTCCTTTAAATCTTAAAAAGAATGCAGAGTGCCTGGTAAATCTCTAAAAGTTGAACCTATGTGGCAGCTACCTGATGAGTTGATTTTAGTTGAAGTGGTGTAACCTAAACAACTCAAACAATTGGCCTGATGCACCACTTAATTAGGCACACAGGTGATTACCTAATCTGATTTCTACTCGATTATGTGTTTAGGTGTGTATCGGTCCCAAAGATCGGGTTACCGATTGAGTTTGAAAATCAGAAGAGGTTGTGTACCTCTGTGAAATTTTTTTTAATTTTTTTTTTATATGTGGAGGGTGAGGTGGGTGGAGGTGACAAACAAACAATAAAAAACTAACCTTAGAGTTTATAAGAACACCTAAGTTGATTTTTGTTTGTGTTATTACGTGGTGGAATGAAAACTAGTGGGTGAGGAGGTGAGGGTAAACTTACAAACCCTTCAACAGCACTTTACTCCAATCTACTGCTTTTGCTCGCCTCGTAAGAGTACCTGCAATCACAATAAGAAAGGAGAGAAGTGAGGTAAAAGATAAGTAAGGCAGGAAACCGTGAAAAATGAAAGAGCATTGCCTCTCCGGCAATGGTGCCAAAATGTTGTGTCAGAAAACGTACACAAACGGGATTTGAATTTTGAAAACTCGTCGATGTATTATGCATTGCGAAGAAATCCATCAACAGATAAATTTACCAAAACTCGAAAGAATTCCAGGTCGAACACACGGAGGCGGACGTTTGATTAGAAACCATGTTTGTTTTATTTGTCACGAAGCAGATTAGCTGGTCGAATTGAATCTAAACTAACTATCTACTTAAAGAATAAATAGTAGAAGAAAGAGCGAGAATATTACAAATAAAGAGAAAATAGAGATAGAATGAACATGGATTTCATTACCGTAAGGTGATGTTCATTACAATTACAACTACTCACTACACTAGAAAGCAGGAAATCTACACTAGAAAACAGTAAAAGAGAAGGTAGAGAGAAGTTATCCTCCTCGACGGCTGCTTGGATGACGAGCCGCAACGACGGAGCGCCCGGACGACGGTGGTGAGATGCTGGACGAAGGAGAATGATGAAGGACGACAAAGAATGGGGTACGATGATGTCGCAGCGGGATCCGCTTTCTGAATGGCAGTGAGGACCACCACAGAATGCTTCACGAAGGGGATGAAAAGGTGGAAAAATTATAATTTTAACTCTAATGGAGCATCCCGGGTTTGGGACAAGCTCTTAGAGCTTTGGAGGGGGTGAGAGAAGAGTGGAAGGGATGATTGAAATGTGGGGGGCGTAGGTCTTTTTATAGGTATAGAGGTTGGAGGCAAAAAGGTCATTTTAAGTTCAAAACAATAAATTAGGGGTCTTTAGTGATGGATTTATTCGTCGCTAAAGCCCGATTGTGGATGAAGTGTGCACACCCCCTCGCCTCCTCGCGCGCAACGCTTAACCACGTTCTTTGATCCTCAGTCGTCCGATAGTAAGATTGGACGGCTTAAAGTCATTAGCGCCAGCACCTTTTCGCACGCCTGTCAGATTGCATGTGCAATCGCATGTTGGATAGCGCGTGCGTGATCTGCACGCTCTGGGTGCGCCATATGGCCTCTCTTGCCACCACTCATCTTTGATCAAACGACTTGATTTAGCTGCGCATGCGTCCGCAGTCGATTTTGCGGTGCACGGGGCTTGAACCTGCAACCTCTACTTCGGCCACAAGCACGCGACCAATGTGCTATTATGGTGGATTATCGAGAAGATGACTTCAACTCCATCACTCATAGCCTTTGGATCTTGATCCAATGGTTGTGATCGCTCACGACGTCTCAGCTGAGGAGTTGTGAAGGCAGGTGAGGATCAATCTTGGTTGTTGGATGATGATGCAATGGCTGAGAAGTGATGCTGCGGTTGAGGAGAGAGAAGGCACGATGAGTCCTCGTGTATTAGCTAGGCCAGTTTGGGCGGCTGAGATGGCACCACGTGGCTCCATCTTGGCCGTCCATCTTCTCTGACTTGTAGAAGGTGCTACGGATGTCGGATTGGACTGATTTTCATGTTGGGCTGCAATCGTCAATCCGAACCCATCCGTGTGGTCGGATTTATCATCTAAAGTGCAGATTGACACCATCTTGGCCCTTGATCTCTAATTTTCCTCGGGTTATATCTGATGCTACGGAAGTCTGATCAAGGCGATCTTGGAGTCGTTGAACTCCAATCATCACCCTGATCTGATCTGTGTGGTTAGATCTTCAGTCTAAGGCCCTGGTTAAAAGTCACCCTATCTGTGGCCACCAAAAAGAAGAAATTACTATACAATTTGTACAATTTGAGCTACATGCATGATAATGCATGTTATATAATATTTACAATGCATGATACTAATGTGATACTAAGAACATGCATTAATAGACATTTTTGGCTATTCAGATGTATGCACATCAGGCACCGTTGCTGGGGAGAAACACATAATTCTCTGCTATTCTTTGCTTTATTGGATTATATTTGAGCATTAACTTGCCCTATCTATTTTCTTATGATTTTGCGAGGTACATCACGAGGCAATCTTCTGCGCAATTCAACCATGCCAGGGTGGGTAACTTTTCTATTCTTCCCTAATTAATCTCCTGGTCCTTGGAAGAGAGGAAAGGAAATGATCAATTAGGAACTACCTGCCTTACTTTCTTAGTTAATCATCATTTAAAAGGCAAGTTTTCCTAATTTGCGGAAATTTTCATAGCTGATTGAAGCTTGAGATGATTCTGTTTAGAATTCTCTACCCAAATTGCCTGTACCTATTAGGGACTACGCTTGATTTGTAAATCACTTTGGGCCAATGCACTTCTTATTTGAAGTCTAGGGAGAATAATTGGAGATTTAATTGGACTTGAAATAGAACCAATTAGGGTTTCAACATTAGGGTTTGAAGTGTTAGTACACATTTTTCCTGCACTAAAGAGAATTAACCCTCCCGCACTTGTGTGCTACCCAAGCCCCTGTTTGAAAAGATCTAAGCAAGAAAAACCCTAAAAATTAGGCTCTAATTTCACTTGAACCTTAAAAATTATGGACCTAATAACCTGAGAGTCAATTCAGGATGATTTCTGTGTCTTGACCTAGATTTCATTCTGCCATCTTTAGGACAGGTCAGGTGAAGTTGGTCTACATTGTAGGCCAACCAACCTCCAAATTAGGTCACAAGTCAAAATCAACTACTAAATCAAGTGAAATCAAGGCACCAATTAGGCAAAAATTGGTAGACTTAAGGTCTTAAGTCCATACATTCCAGTCTACTTGGAACTGCAGTGACAAGGAAGGTTGGGTGGGGGAAACCCCGTAACCCGTGGGGATGCTATACCGTATAGGGGTCCTTGCGGGGCTCTCCCTTCCTGGCTGCCCAGGTATTTCTCAGTTGTGCGGATTTTTGATTCAGAGGTATCATCCGCCTCGAAACTGCCTTAGTCATCCAAAATTCTTTGGGTGCCTTGATTGGGTCCAAATAATATCCAGTCCCTCATCTTTTCTTTAAAGCACACACATAGGAAGGTCATTAGGTTTTTAACCTAAGTGACCTCAGTAGATTTTCTCAGGGATTTCTAATCTGATATGATCAACTTCAATCTAACCTAAGTTTGATTCAACATCTTGATTCCACCACCTAATTTGAAAATGCAACCTGACATTTTAGGAAAACTGTTTAGGAAACCTAAATCCCAAATGAGCATCAAGGAGAAGATGATTGAGGTTGCTCTCAAACACAATGATGACTATTTCAGATCCTCAAATCCAATTAACAGGATTCAAGTTACCATACCAGAACTAACAACCCACACTATGAACCGTGCTGGATTGCTATTTACACAAATGATACACGGTTCAACCCAGGATGATCTTTTAACTGAATACAGTGAATTGTGGAGACTACACAATACAGACTATATACATTGTTTGTCCAATCCACACCTTTGGGAAATGTACCAAGGTCTCATGGAAAAACATGGGTGTATGTTGAACACATTACAACAAACCATTGATCAAAATTACCCGTACATCCCTTCAGAAATTGATGAAACACCTTGGAACAACATTGAGGATTAATACAATTTCCCAGAGCCCCGGAAAGAGAATAGAGATTGTTGTGGACCCCCAACCCAAATAGAATCTGATTCAAATTGTGCAGATTGATACGTCTGATCTTGAGATGGGTTGGGAGGATCCAATTGCAGGTGTTCTCGATTTTGGGCCAGCTTGAGAAAATCAAGAGCCTTGTTCACCAAGCTTTGAATTCCTAGACACTTGTATTGATGAACTTAAAACAGAACTTCTCAAGAATGTAAATCCCGATCTTTATCCTATTAAGGTGATTCTCGAAAATGTTTCTGACATCCTTGTAGAGCCCATCTTAGATTCTAGTAATCCAATCCTTACCCTTAACCTAGAATTTGGATTCGAGCCTATTTGGGATAATCATGAGGCCCAAAATGATGAAAGTCAGATTTTGAATTTGAATTACGATTCTGGGCATGTATTTGATGAGTACACCCCTCCAACCTCCTTTGAGACACAAATTGATTTCTCGGAAGTCACGCCAATCTATGATTCAGAAGATGAGGAGTTGGATGAGTTGGGAATTGATTGGGTCTACCCTAAGAGCCAAGAACCTGAGCCTATGCATAATAGGGACACCCTTTTGAGCTCGGAATCTAAAATTAGGGTAGATCCAAGTTATGTTGCTGATTCTACATATCTTGATCCTTTTTGTGGTGGAACCTCTGATCTGGAATCGAGTTCAAAACATGATCTTCGCAAACTCTCCGATGATTTCAAATCCTACTCTGATTTCGGAGAACCTTTGTTTCCTAATGACTCCAAACCAGTTTACGACCTCTGCAACCATGATCCATTTTTCGACTCTGACTCTGAGGTCCCTAATCCCAAGATTATTGATTCAAAATCAGGTTCCATTGAGATGGAATCATTTCTTTTTGATCTTCAGGAATCAGAAACAAGTGCCGAGAGTGTCTGCAATCCTGAGTTCGAATCTTTTCTTGACTCAGATTTCCATGATCCTATAAGCACTCGTCAGGCATTTACCTTTGATTTTGATGGCCACTACAAGGACTCTCTAGATGAACTGACCTTTGAACCTTTTCTAGAGGAGACCTCAACACAAATAATTCTCCTTGAAGCCACCTCTTATGCACCACATTCAGAACCTTCTCGAATCCGATCCCAACCTTGACCCGCCACCGGAATCAATTTCTACTCTGATTCCACTCTCGATGATTCGGTTGCATATGATTGTCCTGCATCTTTTGATCGGGTTTCAAACTTTGATCAGATCGATAATCACATCCCATCTTTCTCTGATCACTTTCGTAGGGTTCCTACATCCTCCACAGACTCTTTCATTTGAGGATCCCTACTCTAACCAGGTTGATTGGACTCAGCCAAACCCTTGGATCTTCATTCCACATCTGTTTGAGCCTCACAGCATCTGGTGGGCACCACATCTATTGATTTACATCCATCAACCCACCAGACTGATTGGGTTTGGGCTGCATCATCAGCCTATAGATCTGAGCAAGCACCTGGTTGGACCAACTAGGCTTTTGATCAAGGTGCTTGTTCTACAAAACTCATATGATTTTTACCACTCCTCCATGATCATTTTCTGCTACACTAAAGGCATTGAATTTAGTGCTTAACAGGAGGCAACCCATCATTCCTAAAACCTGAGATCCTTCTAATTATCCTTTTCAGCTTCACGTCTACTGTACTCTGAGTTCAGTTTTAGAATGGCTGACTCCACCTCTGGTACACGTATCAAAGCTTGAAATCATCCGCAATAGTCATCCCGATCCGTTCACCCACCCATTGATCCTATTCTAACTCATGAACCAAGCTGATTCCATACCTTTGATTTACAATGAGGACATTGCAAAACTTAGGCATGGGGGGTGTTAAAGTACAAACATATAAAAATTCAAGTTTCTGAAGGGTTCTCACAAAAAGATGACTCATTCAAAAAACAAAATTGAAAAAAAAGTAAAAAATTGGAAAGGAGAGGAAATTTTTTGAGATTAATTGCATATCATTCTTGAGGAGGACAAGAGGAGGTGATTTAAATGTCAAAAAGGAGCACAATTTGAAACAAAAAAGGGATAGTCATTAGTAAATTATTATGGAATCTACTTAAGTTCTAGACCAAATTTAAAGAAAAGAAATTAAATCCCAGAATAACAGAGAGACAGAGATTAGTATAAGTGCTGATCTTAGGCTTCTTAGGCTTGTTTTAGGGCTTAAAAATTCAAGTATCCGTTAAGATCTGGATAGTTCTCAAGGGGTTGAGGAAAATGAGAAGCTTATGTATTAAGTCTAAGGCTTAGGGAGTATTCGGCCTCGTTAACTGACCTCTGGTTTGCAAGACTCAATAAACTAAGCACCCTAATCCACACATAGTCTGGTTCAGTGCGCTTAATAATCAAAATCACACAAAAGCATTTACTCTATTATGAAAAAGCTACCTAGATTAGGAGCGGCTTATCAGCACAAGTTGATTTGGACGAGTTCCTAGTGTAGAGAGGTGGGAAATTCCCCTCGAAGATGCGCAATAACATACCGTCTCCTTGGTGCTTGTCTCCTAGGATATTTAAATATCCTACCGGGGGCATGTAAACACCTTATGCTGATTCAGGTGCCATGGGCGGGATTATCCTGAAATGTCGATCGCCAGAGCTTGAATTTAGCTATAGAACGCCATGGGCAGCTCTATCTCGAAGTGTCGAAAGCCAGGGTTCTAGGGGTTGTCATGGGCGGTGCTATCTCGAAGCATCGATTGCCATGGACCCTACGAGGATTGATGTTGGGAACTAGGAATCCGATATAGACCATGTTTTTAAGCCAATCTGAAGATAGAAATAAAGAAAAGAAAATGAGAAAGAAAGCTCTCCAAAAATGAAAAAGTTCTTCTATCCCTCTCTCTTACAAAAATGCACCGCAAACTGAACTTGGACTAACCATGTTACAAGCACAGGTGCTTTAACCGTAGGATTCAATGAACCTTAGGATAGTTTCTGTGGCCCTTAGAAACCTTTGCGGTAGACTGAGGCTAAAGCTGGTCAAGTATGGATCTTGGTTGGTACTTGTGTACCTCTAGGCCTATTATTAGCATTCTGACCTAATTTCTAAAAAAAGAAGAAAGAATCAGGACTTTAAGCATCAAAAGCAGGGTCTAGAATTCGAGTTCATTCCATAAGATTTTGCTAAGGGACTAGCAAAAGTTAGGCATGGGGGTATGATGATAAAGTCATCATCAGCCATATATATCTTAAATTAGTCATAATCAATTGATAAATGTTCCTACATAATCGCCAAAGAGCCGTAATTCATTTCATATCCTTTCTGTGAGAAATGCATTAAAATAGGGGTAAATATGTAGTTAGTTGCTGACCATATACCCGATTACCAACCCGATTAGACTCAGGTATCTGAGATAGAGCAGAAAAGAGAGAGGGGGGGTTTTGCCTCAACTGACCTTCTCTCAACACTTAGTTGCTGAAGAGGCAACCGTGCCTCTGTGCTTTGCCTTATGCGTGAGGAGGGAAAAAGAAAAGAAGGAAGAGGAAGATTAGAGAAGAAGAAACAGGGCTGAGGACAGTGCCTTTGCACTATAGCATCTGAGCATTTAAGTCGTCTAATTTAGAGCCCTGTCGTCTGATTGCCTCTGACACAGTGCACTGTGCACTAAGCTTTCGTGGATGTAAAGTGGTTGACACTATTCATTTATTTCAGATATTGAGTGATTGATATGTATATACTTAAGACTAATAATTGGTGATTCAAATCATCATTATTTTGTCTTAGACATCTTTTTGCCTCATTAAATCTCTTGATATACTCATGTTCTATATTAAAGATCAATTTTGAGTAGATATTATTCATTGATAATTATTCTTGGCTTGATTCCTTGTACTCATTTATATATTAATCAAGATTAGTGTGTGAATTCCTACTTGCTCCCTGTGTTCAACCTCAGACTTCAAATTTGAGTATAAATTGTATTTATTTTCGCACGATTTCGACATATACTACGACAAAGTATTTTGAAACATCGATTTCCCACGTTAACAAGTGGGTGATCCTAGGAGCTAAGGGTGTAGAAAGATGTTGGGGAATGAGAGGAAGAGGAGTAGCTGATCTGGACATTAGGGTGAGGGAATCACTCAAGCGTGACTTACCGGAGTCGAAGAAGATGAAGACCTCTGGTAGGGTAGACGACGAGGAAGAAGGGGAGATGGGAGCTGATTGCGCAGTAATCATAGGTCATAATTGACCTAAATTAGGCTAGGACTTAGCATAAGTTAGGGTAATTCATGCATGCATAAGCATTTTTTGCATCTTTACTGCTTTCTTTTAGCTATGCATAAAATAATGTTATAGTGTGCTGATTAGGTACATTATGTCAATTACAGGTAATAAGATGATTAGAAGCTAGATCTGAAGCTAGATATGAAGTGGGATCTGAAGAATAAGGAATAATTGGTGTTGCAGTAGAGCTGGAGCAGAAGACCTAGAATAAGATGTAGTAGACAATGATGTAAGGGAGTTAAGGTATGCTATTCTATTAAGTAGGAATAAAGCAATAAAGTGTGAAGAACTTAGGTCCATCCTAACCCTAGGACAACCTAGAAGCCTCCCCAAGCCTTAGCCACCCTTAGATTAGGTCACCGCACCCTAGGAAACCTTAAAACCATAATTCTAGCCTCTATCTGGATGTCCAGATGAGTTATAGGACATCCAGAACCCTTAGCCAACTCTCATACACCTTAAACCCACTTCTGTAGTGTTATTGGACGTCCAGACACTTGGTCAGACGTCCAATTTCTGCAAAATACCCAAGACAGAACCTAAAATCATTCCTAACTCTAATTAGACATCCAGAATTGAAGTCTGGACTTCTGATCTTTGAGTATAAGTCGTCTGATACTATTATTGGACGTCTGGAATTGCTCTCCAGTTCCTGTTTTGAGATTCAAGCCTTGATCTTGGATCTCTAGCCCCCTAAACCCAATTCTAACCCCTTAGGAACCTAAATTAAGGTACCCCAACCCTAGTACATCACCTCTAGACATCCTTAAGGACCTAATTAGGTCCTCACTAAACCTAATTGACTTAGATCATAGTCAATTACCATTGCCTAGTCAATTGGACTCATAGGGTCCAATTGAGCTCAGATCTCAACCCATACAAGTCCAATTGGACTCAGTGAGAGTCCCTATATCACTTAGACACATAGGGCATGACCACACACACACACCCATTCACGCACTCCCACTTCACCTAAAGTATTCTAGGTTCTTCCAAAGGTGGCGCCACTCTTGGTTGCCAAAATTAGCAACCAAGAGCCATTCAACTTGGAAATCCACAAATGGTGGATCTAAAAACCACCTCTCCCTCTCCTTGGTTGGCCACTCTTAGAGCTCACTCTAGAGAGTTCCACACTTCTCTAGAGAGTCTCCCTTAGGTCTATAAAAAGACCTAAGGGGTGGCCATTTGCACCCATCCATCTCTTAGCTTTATTCACTTCCATTTAGGTTAGCTACATTCCACCTCCACGAGTTGCCTCACCATGGCCACCACCATCTCCACGCCAGGATGCTGGATCACCTCTCCAACCTCTCTCCAAGGACTGGCCTAAGCACCATTGACCGCCCCTCCTTCTCCTCTCAACCACTCAAAGGCCATCGAAGACCACCTCCGAATGCCCTTATTTCTGCTAGATTAGTAGCTTAGTTCTTCATAGTTACATGCTTTTATTACTGCTTAGTAGTGTAGCTCTTTATTCTCCCCCAATGATGCATGCAAAATCCCCCCATAGATTCATGTATGCGATCATTTTCTGTTAGTTAGATTTATGTTTTCAAGCTTTCCTCTATAAGTTTTCCTCTAGTTCCATGTTGCAAACACCCTCTTGAATGAATGAAGGAAATTTATATATATATATATATCTCTGTGTTGAGAATCACCATGAGCTTATTGATTGCAATACATTTTGTGTGATTAAAGTTACCTACTTTTAATTATTATCTATTGCAACCAGCATGTCGGTATCAGAAAATATTGAGGATTTAACTATTAGTGCATTTTCCGTAAACAGTAACCACATAACTAGAATCATGCGTACTGAAACTCACACTTTCACATTTGTCATCTAACACATGCGCACGTAATCAGGGTTCATAATGAAAGTGGAAAAACATTGATCCAAAATTAGAAATCAGAGTGTAATTTTAAACAAGTAGAGTGAAAAAGATCGATTTCAGATTTGCATAAACGCCTCCCAGAGACGAACGACCGAGACTCAAGTCTCGTTATCTTTACAAAATCTTTTTTTTTTACGAACATTTTAGCGTGACTATACTATGATTTCCTACGACTTTAAAATGTGTTAAAATGGGAATGTTAGGAGCCCTTGCTGTGGTCGGCGAGGAGTGGAAGAAAGAGATGAAGGCTATGGACCATCCAATTTGGCTATTAGATGGCTGAAGGAGGAAAGAAGAGTTTCTCTTGGTCAAAGTTGGTCTTGATGGGTTTGACTTTATTTTTAGGAAACAAGAAGGTTTTTGGTGGAAGGGACCTATTTGTGAAGGAGACGAGGAAGTTAGGGGTCATTTGGTAAGAAAAAGGTAAAAGTTAGGGGTCTAGGTGTAGAGAATAGAATTCTAGGGACTTAAATCCAAACAGGGTCAAGATGGACTCTGATTGGGCCCAAATTTTGATATTAACCTAATTTGGATCCAATAAATCTAATGGTGAACTTGGATTTAAGTTTTGACCACGTTTGATTAGGTAAATTGTATAGAAGTCTAAATTAGGGCAAATTCTTGTCTGAATTTCTATTTTTAGTCAAAATGGGTTTAGATGGTCAAAGTGAAGATGCCAAACCTCTTAGAATATTTTTCAATGATTTTTAAGAGGTTTATATTGAATTTATATCTATTAAAACCCTTTTACTTTGAGTGTGGTTGATAATTAGGGTTTTTACTACTATTTTAATCATCGAAATGCATGAAACCCTGATTTAGTTATTATGAGCCCACTTCTTGGTATTTTAAGTTCATTTGACCTTTAATTAATCCTTAATCAACCCCTTAGTTAATCTAAATTTTCGATGAGATGGTAAAACAGCAGAATTAACCCTATTTTCCTGTCTTCTCAAATCAGTTCAGTATGGAATTATGATCCTTAGACGATCATTAAGGAGCATTTAATACTTGAATTTGACTAATTTCAGTTAGTTATGACGAATGATAATGTTACCATCAACCATGCACACCAGGTATGGTACACACTTTGAGATACATATGGTGCTTCCTCTGCTTGTCGCCTGCTACAACTCCATATGCAGCTTCATCATCTACGATAAGGAGAAGAATCTGCTACTATCTTCCTTCAAAGGGCGAAGTATATTGCTGATGAATTGGCTACCTTGGGGCAACATCTCTCCATCAATAGCTTCAATGCTATTATTTTCTCCAATCTCAGCTTTGACTTCAACGATGTTGTGGAAGCCTTGACAGCCTGGACAGACCCAATCTCATATTCTGAACTTCATAATCTTCTCTAGGGCCATGAGGTTCATCTTCAGCACAACACTTTTGCTACAGTCATCAACAGTCCTACCGTCAACATTGCACAGTAGGTCTCCTCTACAGTCAATTCCCCTCCCTCCAAAGGTAGAGGATGTGGTTGTGGCTATGGCAGTAATGCTCATCGCCATACACCCTATCCTTCTTGTGGTGTCTTCGGCCATAGCCCCTTTCGATGCTGATTCCGACACACCACTCCAATAAGATTGTCGCCTCAAGCTCATTTGATGACCCTAAACGCATCTTCCACAGGTGACTGGTATGCAGATTGTGGAGAATCCCACTACATCACCAACGACATGGCAAACCTTACATTAATTGATTCTTATGCTGGATCAGACACCGTTCAGGTGGGAAATGGTCAAAAAATGCTTATTGCCCATGTTGGTAAGCATAGCTTAGTTTATCTCTCTCGGCATTTTAAGTTGAACAATATCTTATGCTTCCTTTCTGCTTCAAAATCTTTAACCATTGTTCATAAGTTTTGTCGTGGTAATCACTATTCCTTTGAATTTACTGATGATTCATTTGTTATTAAGGACCACCACACGAGTCAACCCCTCCTTTGAGGAACACCTGAGAATGTACTCTATCACCTCCCTCGTCTACCAACTCCTATGACGCTCGTCTCTTTTTGTCTTCCATATGATGTTTGGCATCAACATTTGGGGCATTCTTACTTGCAAAATGTTGGTTGCATCGTCAATGATTGTGGCCTAAATGTTTCTTCTTCTACTACCAATAAATGTATTGCTTGTTTTAGACTTTAGAATAACTTTACATAAAACAAAGACAAGAAGTTGCAGTCCTTTAGACTTGATTTTCAGTGATGTATGGGGACTTGCTCCCATTATCCCTGTCTCCGATTTTCACTACTTTGTCATATTTATTGATGACTATTCCAAATATGTTTGGTTTTATCCTTTAAAACATAGATTAGAAATCTTATCTGCCTTCATTACGTTTCAAAACATGGTTGAGCGCCAAGTCTCTAAACAAATTAAAAGTTTTCTATCTAACGACAAGGGTTAATTTCTATAGGTCAAGTCTTACTTCCTTGAAATGGGCATCATTCATCATCTCTCTTCCCCACATTTTTTTTTCTTTTTTCTTTTTAAGAAAGTGAAAGTAAATTTTTATTCATCCCCCACTTCCTAAAGGCAATAAAAAAGGGACAAGGGGACCAAACCAAAACTTGCCCATACAAGAAAAATGGACCACGGCTCATGGCCTAGTATAAAACTAGAACACAAGTTAACAAAACCACTCAACAAAAGCAAAAACTAATCTGACACTATATAAGGCATATGAATCTTGTCAAGATTAGTAAGGCCAATGAACCATCGAGGAAGTTGAAGCACTGAATGGAAACATCTTCAATGCCCATCCCCCAAACCCGCAATATAAGAAGCAATAGTATTCATCGAAGGATGTACATACATCATGGACCGAATCTTCTCAGAGTAACCATGAAGAGAATCAAAATGCCATTTGGCCTGCCATGCCACTTGAAGTTTACCAACCCACTAATAATAAAGCAATGTAGATTCCATCTCAACCTAAAGAGAATCAAAAGTAAAGCAAGATAGAGCATGGATGATAGATTGAATAAGGGAAATTTTAGAAGACACCCTATCAAACTTGGCAGCAGCAGCCAAAATAAAATCCCTAAGATGATCACGAACAATCCAACCCACAAAATAGAAGTCCTTATCAAGAGAAGTAGCAATATTAACTTTAAAACCCTCATTAGGACAAACCCAATTAAGGGCAAAAAAAGTGGGGCAATTAGACTTGAGCCACTTCACCATTTGCATGATTCTTTAATTATTAAACAGAAAGTGATTAAGATTAGTGATCATGAAAGACTCATGTCTAACCTTATTTCTAATCCACCAACATTGAACCAAATAAAACATATTAGCACCTTAATGATAGTCTCTTTTTTCGAAGCGGAAGTCCCAAGCATGATATCAAAGAAAGAACAGGGATCCACACAATTGGGATAATTCAACTCAAAAGCCTAATCAACAATACAATGAACCAACTAACTATTAGAGAAGAGATGACAGACTATTTTAGAATCAGGATTAGAGCGGCATAATCAACTTTCTACGACATTTGTCAAACAATCACAATAAAACGTTGTTGACGGGTTTTTGTCCTCGGCAACGGCGTCGAAAATATGACCATTGATGACCTATTCGCATTAAAAAGGGGTTTCAAAATGTCGTTATTGTAGTATATGTAGCAAATACAAACCGATGTCGCATCAATTTTATTTATATACTTAATTTTTACTTGTTTATTCCAGGTCATTCACTGTGAGGTAGTTATTGATATACATCACTCTCTAAGTCCAAAAGCATTCTTTTATTCAAAAAATGTTGATTTTATTTACAAAAATGAATGAATGAATCAACGAATAAAAGAATTTGGTTAATTATATACAAAAGAATGAATTAAAATACATTATAATGCTTGAAAACATTTATACACAAACAAGCATCAAAAACTATGTATAACTACTCTATAAGTATAGGTACAAAAATAGTTAATAATATTTACTATACTAAGTTATTATAACATACTAATATCTATAGTAACATATAATATTTATACAGTAACATATATAAGTGTCGCTAAAACCTTAGTAAAATTATATACATAACATAAGGTAAAATAACTATCTATACTAATATATATAGGTATCTACAATGACAAATGCACCTGTCACTAAAGCTCTAGTGTTATATATTTACATATAAGAGCTCAGACAAGCTTACTACCTATATTACAGTATACTTATTTATTTACATTATATTACATTATTTATATATATAATTATTAAACACACCATATATATATATACATATATACACAACACACACATACACAGACATACACAACTCACGCTTATGCACAGGAGGGCTCAACACTTAGCGAATTTTAGCCTCGCTCTCCTCTCTTAGCCAGTTCAGACCGATTCGGTTTAAGTTTTTAACCAAAAATTGGTTTAGTGGGTAGGTGACCTTTTCGAAGGATGCGTAATACCCATTTCTAGGTGGGACCAAACCTTTACTAGGGCCACCCTAGTAGTTATTAGGTGTATTAATTCTGGTTTAATGCTCGTAAATGGGCCCACACAGGCACATGCACCACACCCATATGCTCATGCCATATCAAGTATCGAGAGAGGTATATGTGTTATTTTACGCTCGACGCATTGACGACTGATCGGCCATGGTGACAAAAACATAATAAGGTGTTGCAACTGCTCGTAATCTACTGATATGGCATTATCTGAGCACCTTCAAGCACTACCAAGCGTGCAAATACGTGTCTGATTTACTATCTTTAGCCCTCTATTTGAGGGCCATAATTTATTTTAAATTAAAAATAAATTATAGAGTTGTAAAGCCCTTACATAGGGCTACATAATTATGTAGTTACTTTACAAAAATAAGTTAGTTTATTATATAATTAAATTGGGTAAAGTTGACAGTTTATGCACATTAAGTTAGAGTTTAATTCGTTAATTAAAGTATAAATTAGTTAATTAATTGTCAAATTGATTTAGTATAGTATTAATATACATAATAAATTATTTATTACAGAATTTTTTTATTTTTTTATAAGCTTTATTTTAATTTATTTAGAATTAGTTTAACATATAAATAGACTATAAATACTATAATACAATATAAATATGATTTAAATTAGTTGAAAATACTTAATATAATATAGTACAAGTATACACTATAAGTTATCTCAGTATTAACTTAATTTACTAATTTATTTTATTTTAACTTAATAAATTACCTAGTTAACTTAATAACTTAATTATTTGGTGTAAATATATAATTAAATTAAATTACAAGGATTATATGGTTCATTATATATATATATATATATATATGTACAGTATGAGGTATAGATATGAACATTTAAATAGGTTTGTATAATTACTCAATTTTTGTATAATTAAGTTATATAAATTAATATAAAATAATACAATAAGATTATATATACAATAAGTTATTCTAAATACTTAATTTAAGATGTATAATACATATATAAGTTATTTCTACTTATTATGTACATATTATACAATATTTACTTATATCTTAGATTTAATTAATATATATAAGTATATGCATAGTATTTTTGGGAGTTTTTGGGTATTTTCTAATTTTTATGGGTTATATATATATATATATATATATATATATATATTAGAGATAAGGGAAGAGAGAGAAAGAGTGGGATGAGAGAGAAGAGTTGTTTTCAGTATTTTTGATGTTTGGTTCTTTTATTAAGTTTCAAGATATACTGAACCGTCAGCTAGTATATTCTACTAAGCTAGGGGTTCAGAATAACTTGAAACTTGGCACACACCTAAAAATATATATAAACTTGACCAAGACAAGTTTACTTTATTATTTTGGAATTATTTAAAGATTCTTATTTATTTACAAAGTTGACACATGTAAGTCCTTCAAGAAGGTTTTCAAAGGGAACTTAAGGCCCTAAAAAGAGTCCTAGTGGCTGGAATAACAATTAAAACACTCAAAATCATCCAACACACTATGTAAAACATATATAAACAATTAAACCAAGTTTTCACTTAAGATTTCATTAATATTCTCATTTAGACAGGTTATGCATATGCAAATAGCTGACAATGGAATTGAAAACTAAATAACAAGCAATTCTAATTTAATTTCAGTCACTTAAAAATACTTGAATGCTTGTTACAATATGTTCTAACACTATATAACAGGTCAGCCTCTCAAGCACTCCAAAACCCAACCAAAACCACTCTGATCAGATCCTACAGTACAGCCAAATAGTGGTTGCTGTAGCACATAAAAGCAGCTGTAATTCATCAACCACAACTGCTACTTCTGCTAAAATCAGATGCTAGAATCAGCTACCATACCTCTTAAAATTCCAGATGTGGCCACTGCTGCTATTTCAACAGCAATAGCTACTCCTTTTATCACTGAAAACCAACCCAGATCTGACCTAAGAAGGTCTAATCTAAGGAACATGAATGCACAAAACCATTTCTGGCAGATCAAATATGCCTAAAGTCCTTTTAAAATCATAATTGAAGATCTGAAAATCCACTGATGAACATTATTTCCAGATTGAATTTTGTATAGATCAAAAACCCATGTTGCTCTGATTTGAGCTTTTAATGTGATTTGATATCTGAATAAATCATCTGATCTGCTTAAACACTATTGATTGGTGTTCAAGGTGATATAGTGATTAACTCAGAATCAATTTGGGTCCTCATTTGACCTCAGTATTACTGATTATTCTTAGGCAAACTTTCCAAAATAACACTTAAATTAAGTACATGCTCATCTACACATTAAAAACCAAATCCAAAACCTTGGATTCATTGCATGACACTTAATTAAGAATTAAAAACCTCAAAAAGCTCCATTGAATCCGATAAAACCAAATGATCACCAAATCATAAGATTGGGCATTAAAAGCAACTTTGAAAATAATCAAGCAATTTGAGACAATAAAACCAGATTGGGGGGTCTTTGTGAATTTATGGAGTGAGTTGGAGACCCTCCAAGTGGGTTTTTAAGCGCAACTTCAGATCTAGAAGCCAAAGCTTCAGATCGGAATTTGATCTTGATGGATGGGTGGATGATGAATAAAATTCGAGGAAAAATCAGAAGCGAATCGTGAAGCGTAGAGAAAGCTATATGCATCGAAATGGAGGTGGAAAAACACCTCTCTGATCTGAATTGATCAGAGAGGGCGAGATCAAATCTATACTAATCTACTCCTAAACTACACTAATCCATCACTGAATTTTGTATCTAATCTACTCCTAGCTAATCTAATTATACTAATCACTACTCTACATTACTCTAGAAAGCAGGAAAATCCTAATCTAACAGAAGAATGGGACTTGTTGAGAAGATCTACAGCTAGTGGCTGCAGCGACGAAGGGGGGGAGGATCTCCAGTGGATTGAAAGTCCACTAGTGGAACTCAATGTTGCCCTCAGGTGTTATGTGGTCCTTAGCAGCGAGGAGTGGTTGCAGGAGGTGGAATTCCATTGCACAGGTGTAGGAATGGAAGTGTATGGGGAGAAGAAACTGGAGAGGATGAAATTGCTCAACTCGAGAGAGTAGGAGGGGGCTGATGATTGTGCACGTGAGTTGGGTAGGGACTTAAGTAGGGTTCGGGAGTGAATGGACTCACCGCGAGGTGCGATCACTCACTTAGGGCTTGGGCAGTAGGGATGGGAAGAGAGACACACGTGAAGTCCAAATCAAAGATCGGCCGTTGGATGGGATTTGGGGCAAGAGGTGATCACACGCGCCGAAGCGTGCAAAGCTTCGAATCAAGGTTGGCCACAGGATCATGGGATCAAGGAACGAATGGCTATGATTGGGTGAGTTCTTCATAGTTACAGTAGACTCACGGTGCAGGTGAGTAAAGGTGGAATTGCGTGGAAGCCCTTACGGGTGAAGGGGTAGAAGTTCTGCAGAGCCATCCTCAGGTTTTATAAATAGGCCCCTGCAACTTTCAAAAGGGTCCCTGGAAGGTTTTTAAATGAATAAAATGTATGTGACTTAAGGACCTATATGTAATCTAATAAACGTAAGGTCCAAATGATGCCCAAATGCAACCAAGTTTTTATTTAAGCTTAATTGAACATTAAGGAAGTTAATTGTACTTTTAATTTGAACTTTTGTACTCAAATGTTTGTTAAATTTGCAATTTAATCATCAATTATAACAATGAATAGATACCTCATTTAATGACCTAATTTTGCATTTTTAATACAGATTTGATGTTTTAGGTCTTTTACACTATTTTCCATACTTAACTCATTTCATGTGTTAATTCAGTAGTATTTAACCTAGTTTCTAGCTTAACTTAGGTATTTTAGCTATGATGAGTCACATCTCATCAGGGCAGCAACAACATTTAGAAACCAAAGGGATGCCCAATCTCACAATATTATCATCTGTAGGGATCCTGAGCTTGAGAATTTTCCAACCACAGAGAGAAATACGGAGAGGCAGTGTCAAATTCCAAATATTCATATCAGCAAGGACAATTGTGTGATACAAATTTTACGCGGTTTGTAAAATACGGCGTTGTAAAGTGCAAAATCGATCAACTCTTAAATTTATAAACCTAAATAGTGGGGTATCTAAGGTCATCCAAGGAGGCAACTTTGCAAAAATTAAATCTCTTGGTTGGAAAATAAATCTCAACTTTCTTTTTTTGTCTTTTTCAATATATCATTTTTATGTTCTTGAAATAACGGCGAATATGCGAGTTGTTGGCAAGAAAGTGACTAACACCTAACTCAATACACTACTCCTATAGTGGCAAGTAGAGCCTCTCCCTAAGCTCACTCTAGGCAAGTGGAGGCCTAGAATAATTAGGGAGAGGGAGTGAAGAATGCTAGAAACAAAGCAATTAAGAATGCAACTAAAGAAGGCAACTTGATTAATGAGAAAGTGTTGTAGAAAAACCCTAGTAGAGGAAAGCTTCTACATCTAGAATTATAAGTACAAAGTAAAGAAACACTAATCCTCTAAAAATTGATGAAGAGGGGAGGCTCCTTGCTCCAAGCCCAGTAGCTCCTGGGCTTGAAAAGAAGTGCTCCAACTCTTTGTCTTTGAAAGCTCCACCAAATTGATGTCCTCCAAAGTAAGCCCTAAGGGGGCGTGCCCTAGGCTTTTCTCCAAGGGTGGACGTCCACCCTAGGTCCTCCTTTGCCTGGCCACCCTCTTAGTGGTGGAGCGCTCCTCGTCCTTGGCGTGGCACAAGTTGAAGAGAGTGGGGAGAAGAAGGCACCAAGGGGGCGGGTGATGTGTCCCCTTAATCTCCTTCTCTACTCCTTCTTCTTGGCCATAGGGTGTAGGTGGCTTTAGGTGGAATTAAACACTAATGGAGGATGATTTTTATGTGGTGATATGGTGGGTTTATATAGAGGTGGAGAGGGGGGTTAGGTGGATGGTGGAGATAGATTTAAAGGGAGATATGTGGTGGAGATGAAGGGGATTTTGGAGGGAAAGTTGGCGCCAAAAGGGAAGGATTCTAGAAGGCTATTTTGGAGGGAAAATAGGTGGCTTTTGGTAGTGGTGATGGGGTGAAGGGGTGTGATGGTGGTGGCGCCAACTTGTAGTAGGATATCTAGCTTAGGTGAGCTTAGTTTATGGAGCTAGCTAGGGCTGAGTTGAAGGTGGTGGATGGCCAAGGAGCTGGATGCTAGCTAAGTTAAGCTAAGCTAAGCTAGCTTAGCTAGCTATGGAGTAGAGGAGTAGGTAATGTGAGCGAAGGTTTGAAGAGAGGAACTGAGGAGGAGAAGTATGGAGCTTGAACTGGAGCTAGCAACTGCTGAAGAGGGTGGCATGGAGCTACTCTAGCTGGCCTAGATTGCTAGTTCTTTGCTAGCTGCTAAGCCAAGCTAAAGTGAGCTAGCTTCTACCATAATAAGCTGAGGTGAGCTGGGTCTAGTGCTCCCAGGGAGGATCAAGCTGGTTGAGGTAGCTAAGGTAGCTTAGCTCAACTGAGTCCCAGGGAGCTGGACTTGAGCTTCCTAAGCTGGAATGAAGTCATCTTCAGTAGTCTAGAGTTGAGTGGAGCTGGATGTAGCTGGACTCGAGCTGGGGTGAACTCCAGTCAACTCATTTGAGCTAGCTAGAGCTCCCTGTGGACTAATAGGAGTTGAGATGAGCTAGACTCAGCTAAGTTGAGCTGGATTTGAGTTGACCTGAGCTAGGGTGAGCTAAGATGAGCTCTCTTGAGCTGCCATTCAGTTGAGATGAGCTGAATGGAGCTAGGATGAGCTGACCCTAATCCAAGTGAGCTGGATTCCAGCTATGGTGAGCTGGATCAAGCTGAGTTCCAACTAGTTTGAGCTTCTCTTTCACCTGTTGCCTTCTTGAGTGCTAGGGTTCTAGGGATCTGGCAATCTATTTATCCCTAACACTCACAAAAACACATTAAAAACACAATAAAAAATGCAATGCATGCCTAATCTAATTTATGCCTAAATGCAACCCAAAAACCCATTTGCAGAGCATAATCCTAAGAGCTAGGTTTATTTTAATGCATAAGAATAATGATAAACTGGCGTTTATCACACCCCCATGCTTATCTTTTGCTAGTCTCTTAACAAAACTTTAATTTTTTGGAAAATAGAATTTTTGGGAAATCTAATTTTTTTCGACTTTTGAGGAGAAAAAGATTAAGGGACCTTGGATGATCTAAACACAGGAGGCACGGGATTCGTTAAGGATAAACATCAGGATTTATTTTTGGATCCAAAAATTAGACAAAACGAGATCAATATATCTTCCAGAAAATTCACAAATTAACCCCTTGTTAATTCAGATGACTTGAATTTTCTATTTTTAGGATTTTCTGGCTCTTGAATCTGATTCACAACTTGCAATATCCTTTAAAACCTTGTGTCCATGCTTGTAAAAAGCCAACATTTATAAGGGTGTGTTTTTGGTTTAAAACTTTTTTTTCTCCCCCATGCTTATTTTTAGCTTAGTCTTACAACAGATGTGTCGGGATCACCATTCCCGTTACCAATCCTCGAGGATGCTCTGGCGCTAGTACTTCGAGATAGCCTTGTCCATGACACCACCCAGGAGCTGACAACCCCAAAACACAATGCGGTGTAAAGGGGCTCTCGAAGCAAACTCAAGTTCTTGCTCTGATACTATAGGTAAAGCACCGTCCAAGACACTTGAGCTGCTAAAATGCACTTTAATGCTCCGTCTAAAGGTATGAAATATAGATATGGAGCAGCACCGAGGCAGTAACATGTTGACATCACATCCTCAAAGGAGGCATTTTCCTCCTTCTCCGCAATGGGAACTCAAATCAATGATCTGCTTCAAACTTTTACTAAGTCCAAATAAGGGAGTTTTTCTAATTTTTAGTTGTTTTTAAGTGTTGGCTTGTGTGTGAAATTTGACACAGGAAGTTCCGCAAGAAATGCAAGTTTGTGAATCAGCAACTAAGCCAAATACTTTCCATATTACAAAAGAAGATCAAGTCACCTGAACTATCATGAGTTCAGGTGGAATTTTAGAGAAGGATATCTGATCTAGTCTAAAAATAGACCCTAAAATTCTAATGATCAGATCTGTATCATCATCCCTAGTTTGTTAAAGATTAAATCCCATTGTACCAAAAGTGAGTTTTTTCAACCTTAGTCCCGATTTCAAATTTTTTCCTCAAAAAGTTTTCAACATTTTTATTTTTTTGGGTATGCAAGTATAAAAATAAAATAACTAAAGAAAAATGCATGTTTTTAGGTTTTGAAAATCCTAAATCAATCGTCAAATTTTAAAAACACCCCCATGCTTAAGATATGCAATGTCCTCATGCATTAGGAGGGAAAAGGGATCACCTTAATGAAGAGTGGTCGAGTTTAGGATGGTCAAAACCTGAAAAAAGAAAGGAAAAAGGAAAGCAGGAAAAATGATGGGTTACCTCCCATCCAGTGCTATCTTTTATGCCATTCAGCCGGGTGTGAAGGTATGCATGGAAGATGGAAAATCATGTAAATAATTGGACACTTGAATGCCCTCAAGAAATGTGTTTTCCTCAAGATCCCTGAAAAGATGAATGGTAAAGAAGTCAGGATCAAAATGAAATGGAAAAATGAAAGAATGACCTGGATTTAGCCATGGTTTAAGTGCTTGTAAAATGCCAGACTCTGGTGGGTCAGGTGATAGGTCCAATGGAAAGGGATGGGGAAAGGAGTCAATGAGATGTAGGGTGGGTGAAGTTAGTGTGGATGTTTTTGGTGAAAAATCAAGAAGATTAAAAGAGGGAAAGTCAAACCCTAGTTGATCTGGAAAGTCTTGGACCACATAATTATCCTTAGAATAAGAATTAATAAAATCTAGATCAATAGTGGTCAAAATTGAATGAGATTAGATCAACATAGACTTCTCAAATACTACTTCCATTTTATTATCAGTGTCCTCAAAAATTTCATGATCAATGGACTTCCTGGAAGTTGGAAATATCATGATCAATGGACTTCCTGGAAGTTGGAAATACATTTAATGAAAAAGTCTGGTTACTGCAACTCATATCTATTTTCCCAAAATGAGAGTTGCTATGAGCCATTGTGGTAAGTAGAAAGGGTCTTCCAAGAATTATATTAATGAGGGCTATAGGTACCTCAATGTCAAGGACCAGAAGATTTTTCGAAATTAGACAATTTCGGGCCTTGACAATATTATCCTCAATGATTCCCTGAGGTGGAATGGCAGATCGGTCTTCTAATTGAAATTTAACCTTAGTAAAATCACCGAATTGAGATTCCTTGAATAAGATTGGGGGAATGATATTAAGAGAGGTACCTAAGTTGAGAGAGGCGCAAAAAAATGTGGTGTCATTAATGACAACCGAGATGAGTAATGCACCTGGGTCTTTTTTTATAAAAAGCAGCTTGCTTTGAAAAATTGAGTTGGCTATTTTTGAAAGGACCATCCTTCCTAGATTCTAATCATGCCCTTTTGAAGTAAATCTTTCAGAGGAAGGGGGAGAATCTAGGAGGGGAATATTCCTCTCGACTTGCCCAAATAAGTCCAAAGGATTATGGTGAGAGGGCTCTGATTTTGGATTGTTGGATTGCAATTTTTTAGAGTGGGAAATAGGGTTTGAATCAGGTGTTTTTTGGGATTTCTTTTTCTTCTTCCTGATTGAGGTTAGGGGAGTCAATCTGCATTGGTTGAGAATCAGTTTCATCATTTGAATGTGAAGGCCTTAAATCCATGGTGGTTTCCTCACTCCTCAAAGTCTCTGCATACGCAGTTTGGTGATCACTGGGAGGAGGTGGGGGGTCTGATGTTGATAGAAACTAGGTTGGTGCTGCGATATTGGGTTAATAGGAGGTTGAACCGTGTGGTTCTAATGTTGGTTGGTGAGACTCGAATAGGTTTTGTTAATATGGTGATCTTATCGTTGAAGTTATTATAGTGAGTTCATCTAAATCGAGTCTAACGAGCTTTACAAAATTTTTAACCTGGCCTACTTGATTTTATCTTAGTCGCCTTTAGACCCAAGGTCGATCTCAGGGAGGCGGGAATTTGAAGGTCAAGGAGTTTCTACGCCTTTCCTAAAATGTATCTCTTCCTTGCGTTTATTATGTTTTTGGTTTTTTTTTATTTAAGATTTTTGTTGATAATGTTATCCTTGAGGTACACCCTCAAAATCAAGTCCTTGGCCTTGAACTAAATGGTTCTTAGCTTGTAGCCAACTTGGGGTTCCAAAAATTGGTCATGTTATTCGCAAGACCGAGTACCTGCAAGATAAGAAATATCTTTTCTCTTTTACTCCTTTTTTTATCTTTTTAATAGCAAGAAATAAAAGATAAATGAAAACAAGGTAGGTTGCTAGAAAAGAAAGAAATACTTAGCCTAGTATATGTCTAGATATATAGTAGATATAGTGTGTATATATATATATATGTATATAGTTATATATTATATATAGGGGTGGAGGTGGAAATGGAAATGAAGTGTAGCACAGTGTCAAGTTGGTCCACGTCTAGTAAGACGCAACCAACAAGACTAAGTGCTGCGTGAAGTGTGAGTGGATGTGTGGGAGTTTGTGTTAGGAGTCTGTGTGGAAATGGGAGTCTGATTGGTGACTCAGGTACAAGAATACATCCTTAGTTAGGAGAGATTCCCATCTATGTTATCAATGCTCAAGTGAATTAAGCCAAGCCTAAGCGAATCAAGCTTCTTTGGCCAGGAAAGTCTTCAAAACAATGGTTGAATATCCATAAACACTTATTGTATTTTTGTTTCAGCCATCAGATCATTGCTAAACACCTTTTTTTTTTTTAAATAGGCTATGTATATATTTATAGATGGATATGTATAATGGAAGCTGCATGATACCATATAATACCCAGATCCTATGGATGCCTATCCACCCCCCCATGCCAAATGATGCTATGTCCTTATATGCATGTAGGGTAAAGCAAGGTCCAAGGATTAAGGAACGAGAGCTGACGTGCAAGGTATATAGCAGGGTGGTAGGGTGGGTGGTGAAATGAAAAGTGAAGAAGTGAGAAGTGAAGTGACATGGAATTGTGTAAGTGATAGTAGAGGAGTGTTGCTGGGGTGCCTCCCAACGAGCGCTGAATTTAACGACCCCAGCTGGACTCAGAGTGAGGCACGAAGTTAGTTACCCTCCAGCAGAGCAACAGTTTCAACAACGGGGGTAGGTTCATGAGTAAGATAGGGTTTTAACCACTGGCCATTGACCGTAAATTTATGCCTAGATTTGGGATCTTCAATTTTAATGGTCCCGTTAGGAAATGGTCTCGAGACCAAGTAGGGACCAGTCCATTTGGATTTCAATTTCCCTGGAAAGAATTTGAGCTGGGAATTGTAAAGCCAAATTTGCTGAGATGGCTCAAATTCCTTCCGTCGAATTCGGCTGTCGTGAAAGGCCTTAGTACGTTGCTTGAAAGTTAAGGCAGAATCATAGGCTTCACGATGGAGCTCTTCCAGCTCCTGGAGTTGGAGTTTCCTTTCTCGACCACACAGGTCTAGGTTGAGGTTACATTGGCGAACCACCCAATAAGCACGGTGCTCTAGCTCCACAGGCAAATGACAAGGCTTCTCATAAATGATTCTATAAGGAGACATACCAAGGAGAGCCTTGAAGGCGGTCCGATACGCCCAAAGTGTGTCAATCAGCTTGTCAGGCCAATCCTTACAGTCAGGCCAAACCATTTTCTAGAGAATTTGCTTGATTTGTAGGTTCGACACCTCAGCCTGGCCATTCATCTGAGGATGATACGGAGATGCGATATGATGGTGAACTCCATATTTCCTCAGAAGTGCCCGAAAAGAAGCATGGGTAAAATGACTTCCTCCATCAGAGATAATGGCTCGAGGGATCCCAAAGCGTGTAAAAATGTGGTCTTTGACAAATCGAGTAGATATGACATGGTCAGCATGGTGCGTGGGAATAGCCTCAATCTATTTTGAAACATAATCAACAGCAACGAGGATGTACTCAGAGCTGTTGGAAGGAGGAAAGGGACCCATGAAATCGATTCCCCAAATGTCAAAGATTTCGACAGCTAGGATGGGTTGCAAGGGCATCATGTCACGACGTGACATTGAC
Source organism: Thalassia testudinum (assembly GCA_037157565.1). Taxonomy (NCBI): domain Eukaryota; kingdom Viridiplantae; phylum Streptophyta; class Magnoliopsida; order Alismatales; family Hydrocharitaceae; genus Thalassia; species Thalassia testudinum. The sequence continues at coordinate 95,518,060 of JAZHRO010000039.1, read as the reverse complement.
CCTAACGACTGGCATCTAGTGCAATGTTTAGCATAATTGTGTGCATCCTGGTGAAGGGAGGGCCAAAAGAAACCGCATTGCAACAACTTGGCTGCAACTTTCCTCCCAGAGAAATGGCCTTCGCAGGCCTGATCGTGACAGAAGGATAGCACACTGGGGAATTCACCGTCAGGAATACAGCGACGGATGATCTAGTCAGCACCTATTCGAAAAAGTAGTGCATTATCCCAGAAATAGTACTTTGCTTTTGCGATGAGACACTTGCGCTGGTTTTTAGGCCAGCCACGTGGAAGGGAACCAGAAGCAAGGTACTTGGCAATGTCGGCATACCAAGGTCCAATTGCCACATTAATTGGCAGTAGGTGCTCATCGGGGAAAACTTCATTAATCGACAGGGTAAGTCCAATGTGGTTAGGGTCCAATCTCGAGAGATGATTAGCAACAACATTCTGGGCTCTAGCCTTATCGCAGATCTCAAGGTCAAATTCTTGGAGCAGAAGGATCCAACAAATCAGTCTAGGCTTAGCATCCTTCTTGTGCATGAGATGGCGAATGGCCGCATGGTTAGTGAATATAATAACATGCAAACCCAGAAGGTAAGAGCGGAATTTCTCCAGCCCAAAGACGACCATCAGTAGTTCTTTCTCAGTGGTTGTATAATTACGGTGGGCCTCATCCAACGTCTTACTGGCGTAGTACACCACGAAGGGGTGTCTATCACGTCTTTGTCCCAGGATGGCTCCGAATGCAAGGTCGGAAGCGTCAAGCATGAGTTCAAAGTCGAGGGACCAATCAGGCGACTGGAGAATAGGGGCGTTGGTGATAGCATCAAGTAGCTGCGTGAATGCTCGTATGCAGTAGGGGCCCATATCAAAGGGTACGTCGGTTGATAGGAGATGAGTTAAAGGTCTAGAAATCTTGGAGAAGTCTTTGATGAATCTCCTATAGAAACTGACGTGTCCTAAGAAGGAGTGGATTTGCTTGACAGAGCCAGGCATAAGTAAATCAGCAATCACATTAAGTTTAGCTCTGTCAACCTCAATACCCCTATCGGAGATGATATGCCTGAGAACAATTCTCTCGTGTACCATAAAATGACTTTTTTCCCAAGAAAGCACGAGGTTCACAACAATACATCTCCGAAGGATACAAGTCAGGTTGGCAAGACAATCATCAAATGAAGGTCCGAAGACTGAAAAGTCATCCATGAAGACCTCAAGAAAGTCACCCACCATGTCATGGAATATCGCCAGCATACATCTTTGGAAAGTTGCTGGCACATTACAAAGTTCGAAAGGCATCCTTCTAAATGCGAAGGTGCCGAAGGGCCAGGTAAAGGTGATTTTCTCTTGGTCCCGGGGTTCAATTGCCACCTGGTTATATCTAGAAAATCCATCTAGGAAATAGAAAAATTTATTTCCTGCTAACCGCTCCAAGATTTGGTCAAGAAAAGGTAGCGGAAAGTGATCTTTCTTAGTTGCAGCATTCAGTTTCTTATAGTCTACACACACTCTCCAAGATGTAGGAGTGCGTGTAGGGATGGATTCTCCCCTGTCATTGATACGGATGGTGAGTCCCACCTTTTTGGGCACGACATGAATCGGGCTCACCCAGGGGCTATCACTGATCGGGTAGATTATACCCGCATCAAGCCACTTAATGATTTCCTTTTCAATGACCTCCCGCATGTTAGGGTTGAGACGTCATTGCATCTCGCAGGAAGGTTGAGCCTCCTCCTCCATATATATACGGTGAGTGCAGTAGGAGGGGCTAATGCCAGTTAGGTCAGATAAGGGCCATCCAATGGCTGCCTTGTGTTCCATAAGGACCTTTGTTAGTTTGCACTCTTGCTCCCTGGTCAATTTTGAGCTAATAATTAAAGGGAGCATTTCATCTGGTCCCAAGAAAACATATTTAAGCGTGTCAGGCAGCTCTTTCAGCTCGGGAGTGGATGGTGAAAGATCTGGCATTTCTTGGGACAAGAGTGTCCCAAGCAGATCAGAAGAAAGAAAGGCAGGAGGAAGAAGTTGGCCCTCAGATTGGCCAAAAAGAGGGGCATCTTGGATTGATGGATCCAAAAAGGGATAGCCCCAGTGATCAGTATGTGGGTTCAAGGTCCCAATGTGGAGTCGCATTTCCGCCTGATTTGGCGGGAAAGAAAGGGCAATCCGATCTTCAAGAGGGTGGACCGACGGTGAGTAGCCCGAATATGACTCAGACCACGAGGTATGGGAAGCGGAGAAAACCTCATCAGAAGTCTGGTCAGGAGAAGGTACGGGTAAGGGGAGGGATGGGGGAACATCACAATATGTGCTAGTCAGGCGATGGTTTGTGTTCAAGGGCAATCCACAGCAGTCAGAATAGGTCCCTATAAGTCTGATACACGTGCTGACGGCCATGTCCTCGTCAGACGTGTCATCCTCAATGCAATCGCAATCAAAATTCTTGTTTACCTTGAAGATGTTTAGCTTGAGCTTCTCAAAGCCAACGGCAATCTCAATGTAGCCCAACTCACGGTCGATATGGGCGCAGGCTGTGGCCAAGAAAGGTCGACCAAGGATGATCGGACAGTTAAAAAGTGAGCTAGAAACTTCCATATCTAAAATAAGAAAGTCAACAGGAAAACAGAGACTGTTGACCCTAACCACCATGTCTTCCACCACACCCTCCGGTATTTTGACATAATGATCTACCAACTGTAACATGACAGGGGTGGGTTTCAGATTTCCTAGGGCAAATTTCTCGAGCATGATAGTTGGTATAAGATTGATGGAAGATCCTAGATCAAGCAGAGCACGGTTAAAATTGCAGCCTTGGATGCTACAAGAAATAAGCAGTGTGCCTGGATCTTTCTGCTTCGGTGGTAGATTTGACAGTATAGCACAACTCGCATGAGTCAAGAGGACCACCGGATTCTTTGTTTTCTTTGACTGTCACCTGGGTGTAGTGTAGTCTTCGAAAAATCGGGCGACAGTTGGTAAATGGTCAATAGCCTCCAACAGGGGTACCTTGATTTCAACATCCCTGAATAAATTACGTAGGTTATCAAAGGCCTGCATATCCTTTTTCTTGCCTTTTGGCTCCCTCAGTAGAGCCTCAGGGAATGGGACTGATTCTGGCACTAGTTTGGGTGTATCATCCTCACGAGAATGCGGTGTGCATCCTGAATGAGAGGGTGATGAAAAAGATGGGCCAAGATCAAGTCAAGGCATATCGACGGTTTGCTTACCACTCCTTGTAGTAATCGCATTGGATGTCGCGGGTCCAGTGGGATCATAAGGTGGAGGAGGGTTCGCAATAGGGACATAAGGGTGATGTGTTGCTGCGGGATTAGCCTGAAATCCCGGTGGAATTCTCGGAGCTTGCAGAATCTGATGAACCTGCCCCTAAGAAGGACGTACCTGTTGTTGAGGACCACGGGGTACAAAATTTCGCGGGTTGGGAGCAGGTTAAGCTGGAAGAGTGCCCTAAGATCGAGTCTTCATGCGTAGTTGACTGATCTCAGCATTCTGCTGCGCCAATTGGTGCTAAAGAGAGGTCATGTTTTCTTCATGGCACTTAGACATTTCCGTCACCATTCGCATCAGTTTATCAAGAGGACTTGATGCATGTTCGGTTTGAGGTATGCAAGGACCCGATGGCGGATTTGTCACAATATTAGACTGGGCCCTTGGGATGACGGGTGCGAACGGTCGCATTGGCCCACCCGTGGGGTTTCGGCGCTACGGGTTACTAGACCATGCAAAGTTAGGATGATTTCGCCACCCTGGGTTATAAGTAGCAGAGAACAGGTTGTTCCCCAGGGCACAAGCGTCTTCCAAGCCAAAAGACGAGTCTGCATGTATATATGCATCCGAGCACACGGAGGCTTGGTCCTCCATGTCGAAATACTGGCTTGCAGAAGCCAGGTCCACATGACTTACCGAATCGCTCAGTGCGACACTCGGTAAGGATGGTCTTACAGGGTTTTGGGAATAAGTCTGGCATTGGAAAGATTAGGGTTGTGACGGAATGATGAGGTGGAGGTGTTTGCCATAGAGCGGGCGGGATTGGCCAAAAGCTCGTCCAGCTTCTTGTGCATGATGGAGACTTCATCCAATTTTTGTTTAATAAGGTTAAGATTTGTGGATGAATGAGAGGGTCCCGTGTCAACTTTGTGAACATTGCGGGGCAGACAGGTATGATTAAAGGCGACAATGGAGGCATTGTTCATTGAATTTTCACTCATGTTCATAAATAATTCAAATGCTCCATTCTCGTCATTATTCATAAAATTCCCTCCGCAGGAAACGTCTGCAATCTGCTTTAAAGTTTCATTTAGCCCATAATAAAAGATCTGGGCTATATTCCATATAGGCAGACCAAGGTGTGGACATTTCCGGAGGAGGTCATTATACCTTTCCCAAGCCTCATGAAACTGCTCGTCGTTTTGTTGTGTGAAAGAATTTATAGCATAGCGAAGCGCATTGGTTCACTCGATTGGGAAGAATTTCTTAAGAAATGATGTTCGCATCTCTTCCCAAGAATGGATGGTTCTCCTAAGGGTGTGCAACCATTTCGACGCTTTATCTCGCAATGAAAACGGGAACATTTTCATGAGTACAATTGATAACCTGATGTTTCTTGGTTGAACAGTTTCAGCTAATCGGGTTAAGTCTTCCCAATGGAAAAAGGGATCTTCACTTGCAAGACCATAGAAGTGAAAATTAATCAGGCCAATGACATTAGGTTTTAGTTCAAAATCGTCCTCGCCCATGGGGACCCGAATTTTTCCTATGGTCTCTGTAGCAGCGGAATTTTGATAAGAGCTAAGTGACCTAGTCTCCTCCCATTCGGGAGGGTTCTGCATTTCCTCCAAGGTTTTCCTAATTGCTTCAATCTGCTCATTATATGTTTCCATTTGTGCTTGGAGGCGAGTTATGGGGTCTATGGCTCCATTACCACCTGGTGGGATTTGGGGGGGGCGGTTTCCTCCCTCGAGATTTGGGGGTGGGCGTGCAGCCATGTTTGTGGAGGAGGATGACGAATCAGTTTCTATCCTTCTAGAATTATCAGACAATTCAAATAATTCAAGGTTTTGTGACCTCCTCCCAAACATACACTACCGCAGGAAGAATTGGGGAGATAAGAAGGGAAAAGGGGATAAAAGAAACAATGCCATATGGGTATACTTGATGACAAATCAAAGCAATCAGTTTCTTAACCTCTACAATGTGCCCTTAGACTTAAAGATCTAAGTTACCTACTATCACAACCTACGGAACCAAATGAGAGCACTGCGGAACCACCGGGCTAGATTGAAAGGCCGTTTGCGCCAGTCTTAGACACTCGATAGTACGAGGGAACCCACACCAGCACGTAGGCACTACACATAGGTAGTTAGACCTCCAATCCTTAATAGGGGTCAAGTTGCTACCAGTTTTAATTTAGAAGCTTAAGATCAAGTGCTCCAGGAATGTGAAGGAAGTTGTATATGGGTAATGCCCAAGTGCGTTGACTTTAAGAGTGTGTAAATCAAGCATGCAACGGGGAAATCTCCTCGAATTGGAGTTTTAGATGGTGAATGGCTTTTAGAATTTCAGCCTTAAGTAGTATGGATTTTAGGATTCCACTGAGTTACCAATTCAACCAATCTTCAGGTTTTGAAGAAAAAACACAAGTTCTTTTATGCCCAATAAACCCTTCTTCAATGTGAATTAGTTAATGTATGCTAAAAATGCAATGGGACTCCCTAGATGGAAATTTCTATGTGTGGATGCACGAGTTTATTTTAAGTCAATGTGAAAGGGAGCCAAAGCACTTCAATTAAAGTGCTCCCAATCACCCAAATGATGTTCCACACAGGACTCAACCACAAGATGATGTAAAGAAAATTAAAATGTTGGGGTTGAAATATTCGGGATCAAATCTAAGGCACTTGAAAGGTCGTGGTGGGGTTGGAATCAACTCAATTTCAAGTCTCCCCACCAAAAATGTGAACTCGAAATGTGAATAAATGAGGCAAGGAGGGATGGCAATCAATCAATTTTAACTTGCCTCAAAGAAAACTTCACACAATGAAGGATCCAAGAATCAAGATTCTTGGATTTTCGCTATGCGAAGTTTTGCAGGAAATCAAGGGGCGGTGGGGGTGATAGCAAACAATCAACAAGTGGTTTTTAATCCACTTGCCCCAAGGAATTCCTAAGAAGTGTTTTTAGGTTTTTTTTTTTTTTAGGTGACAAGTTAACCTAAGTTACTAAGAGAGAGACACCTATCTCTTCAACAATGTGGGTGAAGCTCCAATGGGGCACCGGTGACTTCACGCTCTTGCTCCCACCTTGGATTAGCCCACGTTTCCGACCTCCGTTGCATGTCTCCTCCTTGCAACCAATTTACGTGCACACAAGCAAACAAAACACCTGTCAAGAGAAGGGTGTAAGAAGAGAAAATCAAAGGAATGAGAGTAGAAACATACCTCAATTTACGCCTCCCCGGCAATGGCGCCAGAAAAAGCGTGGTGAGACTCAAATAGGTTTTGTTAATATGGTGATATTATCGTTGAAGTTATTGTAGTGAGTTCACCTAAATCAAGTCTAACCAGCTTCGCAAAATTTTTAACTTGGCCTACTTGATTTTATCTTGGTCACTTTTAGGCCCAGGGTCGATCTCAGGGAGGCAGGAATTTGAAGGTCAAGGAGTTTCTACGCCTTTCCTAAAACGTATCTCTTCCTTGCGTTTATTATGTTTTTGGTTTTTTTTTATTTAAAATTTTTGTTGATAATGATGTCCTTGAGGTACACCGTCAAAATCAAGTCCTTGGCCTTGAGCCAAATGGTTCTTGGCTTGTAGCCAACTTGGGGTTTCCAAAAATTGGTCTTGTTATTCGCAAGATCGAGTACTTGCAAGACAAGAATTATCTTTTCTCTTTTACTCTTTTTTTTATGTTTTTAATAGCAAGAAATAAAAGATAAATGAAAACAAGGTAGGTTGCTAGAAAAGAAAGAAATACTTAGCTTAGTATATGTATAGATATATAGTAGATACAATATATATATATATATTATATATAGGGGTGGAGGTGGAAGTAGAAATGGAGTGTAGTATAGTGTCAACTTGGTCCACATCTAGTAAGATGCAACCAACAAGACTGAGTGCCACGTGAAGTATGAGCGAATGTGTGGGAGTGTGTGTGGAAGCGCTTGCTTTACGTGGATATCAGGGAATATCAGCAACTAGTGTAGATATTCCCACGATATGATGCGTGGTGGAGGGACTAGTGCACGGGAGTATGGGTGGTAAGTGTATATATGGATGGTATTGGTCGAGCTCGGATAGGTTGTGTTAATATGGTGAAATTATCATTGAAATGAGTATAGTGATTAACCTAAATCGAGCCTAACCATCTTTTTAAAAAATTTTTAACCTGGCCTACTTGATTTTATCTTGGTCACTTTTAGGCCCAGGGTCGAACTCAAAGAGGCGGGGATTAAGGGTGAATAAGTTTCTACGCCTTTCCTACAACGAATCTCTTCCAACGTTTATTATATTTTTGATTTTTTTCTATTTAAGATTTTTTTGCTAACAATTTTGTCCTTGAGGTACACCCTCAAAATTAGGTCCTTGGCTTTGAGCCAAATTGTTCTAGGCTTTAAGCCAATGTAGGGTTCCAAAAACTGGTCTTGCTATTCGCAAGACTGAGTACCTACAAGACAAGGATTATCTTTTCTCTTTTACTCTTTTTTTTTATCTTTTTTAATAGCAGGAAACACAAAAGAAATAGAAACTAGATAGGTTTCTTGTAAAGAAATAAATATAGTCTATAGATATATATATATTATATATATAGGGGTGGGGGTGGAGGTGGAAATGGCATGTAGCACGGTGTCGAGTTGATCGACATCTAGGAAGACGCAACCAACAAGACGAAGTGCTACGTGGAGTGTAGGATGGATGTGTGGAAGTGTGTGCGAAGATGCTTTCTGTACGTGGGTATCGGGGAATATCAGCAACTGGTGCGGATATTCCCGTGATATAACGCGTGGTGGAGTGTGTATATGTAGTTATGTATATATATATATATAGATATGTAATATATATATAGGTATATATATATATATATGTATGTATATTTAACTATATAGATATTTATATATATAGTAATATATGTATACATATATATATATGTACATATGTATATAGATATATTTGTATAAGTATCTATGTATATAGATATATATATATATATAGATATGTATATGTATATATATATAGTAATATATATGTATGCGTATATGTGTGTGTGTATATATATATATTTATTTATATATATAGATATATATATGTATATATGTATGTATATATGTGGGTGTGAACATGTACAAGTGAGTGTGTGTGTACGAGAGTGTGTGTATGTGTATGAGTGTGTGTGTGTAAGAGGGAGTGAGTCACTGGCAGAATGAAGAGAGGGCGGGCGAGTTTAAGGTGTCTGATGGAGGCAGCCGTCGTCTGATGGCCCAGGCACAGACGCAGGCACGTGCAGGTGCAGGCACGCAAGGGTGCGCGCGCACGCTGGAGGGAGCAGGCGTGAGGGAGAGCGCAACACAGCATGCTGCGGAGCGTAGCGCACCACGCTGCGGGCAAGAGTGGACGCAGACGAAGAAGCGGGCGCGAGTGCGGGCACAAACGCGGGTGGGCGTTGCGCTGACTAGCTGGAGGCGGTAGCGGTGCAGAGAGAGAGCGTGCGGTGACCAAATAAGTGAGAAACTCTCCGGTCACCGCACTGTAGCTATAGTGTCGCGCAGAAATGCGTGAACAGTAGCTACAGTGCCACACGGCTAGGACAACCAGTTGCGGCCGGTTCTGCGTGCGCGAGCATGCTGGAAGGCGCCTGCGCGCGTCGAAGGAGCTTGCACCGGCTGCTGGCATGCGCGCGACTGCTACTGATGCCGTGCTGCTACTGCTGCTAAGCTTCAGAGCTCGGGTCATCGGCAATGGCGGGAGGGCATTGAGCGAATGAAATAGAGAATGAACCACCATGCCCACCTGCTCTTGGATGAGCTGGGCGGTGGTGGAGCTCACAGTGGTGTCCGTGGGACCACTGTGAGCTTGCTCCTGCCTGCAGTGTATCTCTTCAGTAGGAAGAGGTGCTGCGTATGGAGGGGAGAAGGGAGGAACTTGGCATGGAGGAAGGGTCTGCGGGTGTTGGTTTGGACTAGGCTCCCCTCGCAAGGAAGCGGGGAGGGCTTTTTAAAGAAGAAGGAGGCATGCACGGCCATGCCGTGGGTGTGCATGACCGACCATGCAGCTGGCAGGGCATGCGTTGACAGAGAATGGCGCGAAGAAGAGCAAGCCATGCCCTGAGCCACGTGGAGAAGAAGTTCAAAGCAAAATAAAAAAATGAAGATGGTGAAATTGTGAGGCAGCACTTGATGAAGATGTTAATTACATGGCCCATTATTCACTTTCCTCCCTTCTCAAATAAATGCATGCATGTGTCAATTTTTACAAATGCAACTATGGCTACCTAATATGCAACGGCAATGCTAGGAAATAACACAAGATGGCATTTTTATTGGTGTATTTTTGCTGTGCAATCATACCCCGATGCCTATCTTTTGGTAGTCCCTAGCAAAACATTTTGTATTGTATTTAGAAATGATCTTAAGACGAAGATCTTTTTTTTTTTTTTCTGAGGCGACATGGGTGTGTTTATTTGTTGGATATTGTGAGAACCAATTGCAAAGAAGACTACCAATACTTTAAGTCTTATTTGACATAGACCATCTCTCGACTAACCTGGACTCTTGATATTTAAACCTTAAGTACGATTTCCAGGACTCAGGCGATTTTTGCCATACTTGAGAGCTCAAGAGATTATGGCTCTTGCATTGTGAAGGATCAAGACTGACCAGATGAATATTAAGACTCAAGCCCAGGGTTTCATGAATTTTTAAGTGCAGGTTGGTCCCAGTTTCAGCTCATGTCTTTGGATTGACCCTTAAAAAGTTGATAGAAAACTCAACCTTCATTTTTTTTCTTTTGTGGCTCAAAGAATATTTGGTAGACACAGGGTATTTGTAACTTTACCCTGAGATATTTACAGATATTTGCGAGATATATTGACTTATTTGCACAGTTCTTTTTTTTTTTTTTTAAACATGTGTCAGTATATCTCTTACAACTTTATTTGGGGGAGCACACTTTTCTTTTGGTGGGAGAGTTCCTTTTTGGTAGAAAGAGTCTCTCCTAAATACAAGACTAAAGCCTGGGATAAAAAGTCTACCTGCGCACATAGGTAAGGACTCCACCTTCCCTAATGAACACTAGGGTTGGATCTTATGTTTACCTGTTCTTTCTTGATATGTGTAGTGTGAACCAAGATTACTTAGGCTCTCAAGTAGAAGCAAACCAACGGATCCTGTACTGGTGTCTCAGGTACAAGAATACGTCCTTAGTTAGGAGAGATTCTGATCTGTCTTGTTAATGCTCAAGTGAATTAAGCCGAGCCTGAGCGAATCAAGCTTCTGTGGCCTGGAAAGTCTTCAAAACAGTGGTTGAATATTCATAAACACTTATTGTATTTTTGTTTCAGCCTTCAGATCATTACTAAACACCCTTCTTTTTTTTATATTTATAGATGAATGGAAGCTGCATGATACCATATAATACCTCGATCCTATGGATGCCTATCCACCCCCCCATGCCAAATGATGCTATGTCCTCATATGCATGCAGGGTAACGGAAGGTCCAAAGATCGGGGAGTGAGAGCTGAAGTGCAGGGTATAGCAGGGTGGTAGGGTGGGTGGATGGTGGGTGGTGAAGTGAAAAGGTGCGAAATGAAGTGTACGTGATAGTGGAGGAGTGTTGTTGGGGTGCCTCCCAACAAGTGCTGAATTTAACGTCCCCAGCTGGACTCAGAATGAGGCACGACATTAGTTACCCTCCAGCAGGGCAACAGTTTCTCCAATGGGGGTAGGTTCATGAGTAAGATAAGGTTTTAAATGCTTCCCATTGACCATAAATTTATGCCCAGATTCAGGATCTTCAATTTCAATGGCCCCGTTGGGAAATGGTCTCGAGACCAGGAAAGGACCAGTCCATTTGCACTTCAATTTCCCTGGAAAGAATTTGAGCCGGGCATTGTAGAGCCAAACTTGCTGAGATGGCTCAAATTCCTTCCGTCGAATACGACTGTCATGAAAAGCCTTAGTTCGTTGCTTGAAAGTTAAGGCAGAATTATAGGCTTCACGACGAAGCTCTTCCAGCTCTTGGAGTTGGAGTTTCCTTTCTCGATCACACAGGTCAGGGTTGAGGTTACATTGGCTAACCGCCCAATAAGCGCGGTGCTCCAGCTCCACGGGCAAATGACAAGGCTTCCTGTAAATGATTCTATAAGGAGACATACCAAGGGGAGCCTTGAAGGCAGTCCGATACTCCCAAAGTGCATCAATCAGCTTGTCGGACCAATCCTTACAGTCAGGCCGAACCATTTTCTGGAGAATTTGCTTGATTTCCTAGTTCGACACCTCAGGCTGGCCGTTCATCTGAGGATGATACGGAGATGCGATACGATGGTGGACTCCATATTTCCTCAGAAGTGCCCAAAAAGAAGCATGGGTAAAGTGGCTTCCTCCATCCGAGATAATGGCTCGAGGGATCCCAAAGCGTGCAAAAATGTGGTCTTTAACAAATCGAGTGGATATAACATGGTCAGCATGGCACGTGGGAATAGCCTCGATCCATTTCGAAATATAATCAATAGCAACAAGGATGTATTCGAAGTCATTGGAAGGAGGAAAGGGACCCATGAAATCTATTCCCCAAATATCAAAAAATTCAGCAGCTAGGATGGGTTGCAAGGGCATCATGTCACGACGTGACATTGACCCTAATGACTGGCACCTAGTGCAATGTTTGGTATAATTGTGTGCATCCTGGTGAAGGGAGGGCCAAAGGAAACCGCACTGCAACACCTTAGCTGCAGTCTTCCTCCCAGAGAAATGGCCTCTGCAAGCCTGATCGTGACAGAAGGATAGCACACTAGGAAATTCGCTGTCAGGAATACAGCGACGGATGATTTGATCAGCACCTATGATGAGAGCCTCATCATGAGCCATAACTAGCTCATTTTGACCTAATAAAGAGAATAAAAGCTCCTACATAACTTAGAAGAGGGCTTAATTAAAGGAATAAGTGTTCTGAGAAGAAAACATGAAATAAAGGTTAAAACTGTAATTTTACCATTGCAGTACATAAACGAGATTTCTCAGAGACAAAGCATAGGTCAAATGGTCTAAATGATAAAAAGTGGGTTGAATCAATCAGAAATGGGTTCATGTGCAATCCAGGAATTAAATGACATTTGGTAACCCTAAAATAGACCCGCTTAATTTAGCAAGGTTCCGGTCAGGATAAAAATCAAGTAAACCCTCTAAAAATCATGGAAAAATATCTCCTAGGATTTAGAACATTCAATTTGTCCTTTGAAACTTAGTTTAACCTAGATTAGGGTCCTAGCTCATCAATTGACTTAATTTGGGTTTTTACGCAAAATGTCTAGTCAAACGTGTCAAACCTAAAATCCAACTTTACCATTGGATTCCTTAGGTCCAAATTAGGTTTGTACCAAAGTTTGGATTTATGGGGAGGTCATCTTGACCTACTTTGCAATTTAGGATGCCCAATCTCATTTTGGTCCCTATCTTTTGAAAACCATCGCATAAACCCCCCTATCTTCCTCGCCAATCTTACAATCAGGTCCCTCTGCCATTATTGGGCAGGGATCCTGCCCCGACGAGGATTAGAGAGGGAATACTCTTTGATCCCTCAAAGGTCTCCTTCCAGAATTGGAAGGGAGATTCTCTGAGGAATCCCCTTCCATCTGAGCCCGATCACAACCCCTGATTTGCACCCAATCTCTCATGCGAACGCACGAGAGATTTGGGTATCTAACTACCTTCCATCTCCAGTGAGACGTCGGTGGCTAAAAGCTTGCCCTCCATGCACCAGAAGCACGGCCAGCACCAATAAATTAAACCTTAACTCCGGCCGCACCTCCTCAGCTCGACTTAGCCGGGATTCCACCTCAAATTCATCTCCTTCTCCGGCCAAGGGGTCCAGCGAGCTCCGGCGAGCCCCCCTCCTCTTCGTCTTCGCTCTGGCACAAAACCAGTGGTAGAGTCGTCTTCCTCATCCTCCTTCGCGTCGCGCAACACCCGCGCGAGCTGCCCTAGCCCCGTCGTCGCCGCCGTCCTCCTCCACTGGACGTCTTCTTCTCCGGCGACAGTAGGTACTGTCATCCGCCTTCTCGTCCCCTTCATCCCTTTAGTTAGGTTAAAACTATTCTTCTTTGTCCCCTCTTTCATCTCCCTCATTTTATTTCATCAAACATCCCTCGACCGCCGCTGTTCACCACCACCTTCCTCATCTTCGGCCACCCTCCGGCGAGACACTCCCATCGCTCCGCAGCCCCACACACCTAGCCGACCATTGCATAACCACCGCCTCACCTCACTGAATAACCTCCACCCGTCCACAGTCCCTCTACGCCTCCACAACAGTCCCCCGAACACACCCATCCATCCGACCACAGGGCGACCTAGGCACGCACGCCTAGGTTGCCCCACAGCCTGCCACCTAGCGCTTCACCTTCGCCGTGACAAGGCGAAGGTCCCCCGGTGATCTGATTAAGTCGCGAGGCTCTTTTCGTGTCCGACAGGTTACACACCCCAGCCGCCATTGACGATAAGTCAAGGAAGCTCCACGCTTGCTCTAGGCCACAGGACTGCAGGGCTCCCAGTGCAACTAACTTGGGGAGGTATTGCGAAAGACTTCTACTCCAGCAAGAGGCACTGTAGTGTGCTGCCATGTTCGTCTTTATAGTTATTATAGTCGTTATGGTATATAACATAGCGGTTACCAGTCTAATACAATTTATTACTCAAAATGAAGAGTTTCCCTAGGTCGAACTCAGGGAGCAAACCAAAATTCTAGAAGCCTATAAATTCACAATATATAAGGTTTTACAAAAATTAAGAGAGAGAGAGAAAGAAAGAGAAAGAGGGTAATTGGCTTTTTCTTCTTCTCTTTCTTCAGCTACTCTTCTCTTCAACTTATATTCTTCTTTTCTTCTTCTCTGTTTCTTCTTTCTTTTCTTCTTCTTCTGCCTTTCTTCTTCTTTCTTCTTCTTTAGCCTGCCTTCTTCTTTCTTCTTTTCTTCTTCTTTTACCTTTCGTCTTCTTTCTTCTTCTTCAGCAGCTGCGGTTCTTCTCTGCTCTGGTTGCTGACCCTCTTTCTCTTTCGCCGATGTCTGATTCAGTGCTCAGACGGCTTAACTGCGTGGTTGCTACAGTGCGGCTCCTCTTCTTTTCTTCCTTTCTTCTTTTCTTCTTAGTCTTTCCTCTTTTCTTCTTTCCTGGGCACACACACAAACATCAGTGCAAAACCTACCCCTACCCCTTCCCCACGTCTCTCTCTCTCTGAATCTCTCTTTGGGAAGCTCTCCCAGAGCCGGGTAATCGGGTCAGGTCGCGTGCCCAGGTCCAGGAGCATCGGCGTGGGTGATGCGCGAGGAGTGCACAGGAGTGGGAAGTCGGGTCAGGTCAAATCCGCGTGGGCGTGCCGCGGATGAGACCCGGTGAGTAGGTGAGGGACTTCACCCCAGTGCTATCAGAGGCAACCAGCAGATAGCACTTTTTCAATTTATGTATGGGCTTGCGCCCATACACTTCCGAGGTGGGACTAAAGTCCCACCTCCGCTCCGCTAGGCCGCAGGCGAGAAGCAGCTGTCAATTGGGCAGCAGCGAAGGCTTCCCGATCCCAATTGAGAACCTGGGCGCGGGCGTGACTTCTTTCCGCGTCACCTGGAGCCCTCACCTGTCGTCGAAGAGACCTGGAGTTGCCTGCGAAGAAGCTCCAGTAGCTCGTCAATGGCGGCGAGGAGGTTGAACCCTGAAATCACGAAGACGGCCTCCCGGCCACGTCAGAAAACACAGGGAGCTTTGCTGGAGTGTGGCGAAGGCGGTACGAGGGGCGGCGTGTGGTGAGAGTGCCTGTGGGCGTGCACCTAGGGCAAACTGCGTGCACGGAAGTGGGTGTGTTCGGGGGGGTGATCTGGAGGTGCAAGGTGATGCATGGAGTAGGGGAATCGCTCGAGTGGAGTGAGGGGGAGCTTCTGGGCTTGTTGGCAAGGGGTGGAAAGGTCTGTGGAAGTGATGCGATCTCGCCAGAGATGGTGGTCGGAGATGGAGAAGATGAAGGTGGTCATGGCAGTCGAGGGGTTTAAAAGACTAATTCAAGAAGGGAAAAGTGAGAGGAGAGTAAGGAGAAAATTCCTACCTACTTAGTCGTCAAAGAGGGAGAGGGGGACTACCCAGCACGTGCCTGCCAGAGCTGAGGACGAAGGTACCCAGGGGAGGAGTGACGGCGTCGAGGAAGAGGTCTGAGGACGCCAGCTGGTGCGGCCTAGTGTGGGACAACAAGGTAGAGTGGGCTCTGCTGCAGGTATGGCAGCAGAGTGACGAGGAGGAGGAGAGTTTGCAGGAAGCTAGGGCACTCTGGCAGAAGAGAGGGGAGACGAAATAGAGGGTTTTTCTCCGCCAGAAGTAGCTTGCCTTGGACAGTAGCCCCTGCTGCTCCATATAAAGGCGCTGGCGAGGAGAGCGGCCCGAGGGAACGACGTGCAAAGCACGCCGGAGATGGCCGGAGAAGGAGACCCATGCCTTTCGTGCATTCGCACGAGAGGCATGGGCGATTGCAGGACACAGGGGAGGGTCCCTGCGACAGAGGACGACGTAGGGAACCACCCGTTCGTTCCTGAGAACGGATGCCATGCCCTGCGCGGCGCCATCCTCCGCGCAAGGTCGCCGAAGGTATGGCACTACTTAGAATGGCAGGGAGGACCGTTCTGCAAAGACGACGAGAAAGATAGGGGGCAATGTGTAAGGGTTTCAAAAGATAAGGGTCAAAATGTAATTCAAGAGGACCAATTTGTAAAGTCGGTCAAGATGGTCTTTTCTTAGGCCCAAATTTTTATACCAGCCTAGTTTGAACCTAAGTATTTTAATGGTGAAATTTGATTTTAGGTTTGATCATGTTTGACCGATCAATTTGCACAAAAATCCAAATTAGGTCATAAATTGGGCATGATTCTCATTTTAGGTCAAAATAGGTTGCAAAGGCCAAATTGAAGGTTCTAAACCCTAGGAAATATTTTTTCATGAATTTTAGAGGATTTATTTGATTTTTATCCTACCTCAAACCTCGTGAATTAAAGTAGGTTTATTTTAGGGTTACAGAATGTAATTTAATTCCTAGAAGTTGCTATAACCCTTTTCAGATCAGATCATCCCACTTCCCTCCTTATTAAGCTTATTTCACCTGTGTTTAAACCCTTAATTACCCTGTTTGCGTACTGCATTGGTAAAATTGCAGTTTTACCCCTTATGATTTGTCTTGTTCTTTAATTCAGAATTCTCTGAGTTAAGTTTCTCTTTAGGTTTTGTAGGAGCCTCTTCACACTTATTTAGATTAAATTGTGCTAGTTAGTGTTCATGATGATGCTCTCATCATACCCCCATGCCTAGCTTTTGCTAGTCCCTTAGCAAAATTTTAAGGTTTCAACCCTTGTTGTAGACCATGTAGTTCTTAATGAGTTTAGATAAGTGCTTTTTCTTTTGTAACCTTGATTAGGTCAGAATGCCAATCATAGGCATAAAAGGTACTCTAGTACCAACTAAGATCCAGATCTGTCTAGCCCTAGCCTCAGTCCTTAGCAAAGGTTTTTAAGGCCTACAGGAGCTAACCTAAGGCTTATTGGACTTAGTGGTTAAAGCACCCGTGCTTGAGATAATTTTAGCCCTGGTTCAGTTCGCAGTGCATTTTGTAAGAAAGAGAGGTAGAAGATTTATATGTTTGGAGAGTTTTCTCTCTCTTTTTCTTTTTAATTCTAGCTTAGGATTGGCTTCTCAACTCGGCCTGTATCAAATTCCTTGTCCCCATCATCAATCCTCAAGGGTTCCTGGCAGTCGATGCTTCAAGATAGCACCACCCATGGTAACCCCCAGAACCCTGGCTTTTGAGATTTCGAGATAATTCCGTCCATGGTGTTCAGTGGCCGAATTCAGACCCTGGCAATTGACACTTCGTGATAATGCCATCCATGGAATCTGAACCAGCAGAGTGCTTACATGCCCCCAGTAGGATATGTAAATATCCTAAGAGACAAGCACCGAGGAGATGATATTTTGTTACACATCTTCGAGGGGAATTTCCCACCTCTCCGTGCTGGGAACTTGTCCAAATCAATTTGTGTTGATCGGCTGCTCCTACTCTAGGTGTTATTTTCAGAATTTTTGCAACGCTTCTACGTGATTTTGATTTTTATGCTTACTGAATCAGGCTGTGTGTGAAATTAGGGTGCTTAGGTTACTGAGTCCCGTAAACCAAAAGTTAGTTAACGAGGCCAAATACTCCCTAAGCCTTGGACCTAATACTTAAGTTTTTCATTTTCCTCAACCTCTTGAGGAATGTCTAGATCTTAATGGGTACTAAGAGTCTATCCAAGAATGCCTAAGTTTTGCATTCTTACTAATCTCACTGTGCACTTTCCATTTCTTTTCCTGAATGTGGTCTAGAACTTAGGTTAATTCCTTAATTTCTTACTAATGACTATCTTTTTTTCTTTCATTTTGTGCTCCTTTTTACCATTTTGTTCTTTTTCTCCTCCTTTGTAGAGTCCACAAAATTTCTTTCCTCCTCTCATTTTATTATTTTTTTGAAAATTTTTTTTTAAATTTTTATGGTGTTTTTGGCATATGTGAATTTTTTTGTTTAAAACCTTTTCTTGTCAGTTTTGCACTTTCATGCCCTCCCCCATGCCTAAGATTTGCAATGTCCTCATTGTAACTTAGGAGGGTTTTTATTTAACTTAGTTCATACATTAGGATAAATGTTTTGATGAGTGAATGGGTCGAGGTGACTGTTGCGGACGATTTCTAATCTCAGATGCAAGCACCTGAGGTGGAGTCGACTATCCTAAAGGGTGAACCTTAAGTGCAAAGAGGTGTCAGAAAAGGTTTCGGGTTTTTTCAAAAAGAATGACGAGCTGCCTCCTGTTGAGTGCTGAGTTTTACGCCATCGGCTGGGCGCAATATGCTCAGGGAAAATGGAGGACAAATGATGATTTAGCCAAATCTTTAGAGGTTACATCGATGACCGGTTTGAGTCTCTGACAATTCACGATGAAAGGTTCGGAATCATGGCTGAGCGAACTGATTTCGACGGCTCCATTTCCAAAAACCTATCGGACAAGGTATGGTCCGACCCACTTGGATCGTAGTTTCCCAGGGAAGAGTTTGAGTCAGGCATCAAAGAGTAGAACCTTCTAACCAGGATGAAAGATCTTTCTAGATATGTGCTTGTCATGGAAGGCTTTAACCCGCTCTTTGTAGATTCGTGAGTTCTCGTATGCATCAAGGCGTAATTCATCGATCTCGCTTATCTGAAGCTTTCTATGGGTTCCAGCCTTAGAAAGATCTAAATTATAGCTCCGTACTACCCAATAGGCTTTGTGCTCCAGTTCGACGGGAAGGTGACATGCCTTCCCGTACAACAGCCTATAAGGAGACATGCCTAATTGGGTTTTGCGGGCGATCCTATAAGCCCACAAAGCTTCCGGAAGTCAAGATGACCAGTCCTTCCTGTCAGGCCGAACAGTGACCTGCAGGATTTTCTTGATCTCCCGATTTGATAACTCAGCTAGACCATTAGTCTGGGGGTGGTAAGGAGTAGAGATTCGGTGAGACACCCCATATTTGGTCATCA
This sequence comes from Thalassia testudinum, assembly GCA_037157565.1. Taxonomy (NCBI): domain Eukaryota; kingdom Viridiplantae; phylum Streptophyta; class Magnoliopsida; order Alismatales; family Hydrocharitaceae; genus Thalassia; species Thalassia testudinum. The sequence goes on along the minus strand of JAZHRO010000039.1, from coordinate 95,499,255 downwards.
GTGACCTGAACTGAGCATTCGTAAAATGGGTCCCCCCGTCAGAGATGATTGCACGAGGAATCCCGAACCGTGAGAAGATATTGTGATGAATGAATTTGATAACGATTTTATGATCACTAGTTCGGGTCGGTATGGCTTTGATCCATTTGGACACGTAGTCCGCAGCCAGCAGAATGTACTCGAAGCCGTCCGAAACAGGAAAGGGGCCCATAAAATCAATCCCCCAAATATCGAAGATTTCGCATATGAGAATCGACTACAAAGGCATCATGTCGCGATGGCTCATGTTGCCCAAAGTTTAGCAACGACTGCATGCCTTGCAGTGATTATATGCGTCCTTGAATAAAGTGGGCCAATAAAAGCCGCACTGGAGGATTTTTGATGCAGTTTTGTGCCCAGAAAAGTGGCCACTGCATGCCTGGTCATGGCAGATGGAGAGAATATCATTGATTTCACCCTCCGAGACACATCGCCAGATGATTTGGTCAGCACCTATGCGGAAGAGGTACGGGTCTTCCTAGATGTACTACTTGGCATCTGAGCGCAATTTGTCTTTCTTGGCCTTCGGCCAATCAAACGGGATCTGATGAGATGCCAAGTAGTTTACTATATTAGCAAACCATGGAAGCCTAGTACCAATAGTCAGTAGGTTCTCATCAAAAAAATGCTCCGTGATAGGTCCAGAAGGGTTGATGATCTTAGAAGGAAGGCGAGACAAATGGTCAGCTACCACATTTTGTCTTCCCTCCTTATCGCGAATCTCGAGGTCGAATTCTTGCAACAGCAAGATCCATCGGATTAGTCGGGGCTTCGCGTCCTTCTTGGCAAGGAGATGCCTCACAGCTGTGTGATCTGAGTAGATGATGACGTGGGAACCCAGGAGATAGGATCGAAATTTTTCAAGGGCAAATACTACGGCTAGCAGCTCTTTCTCCGTAACTGTATAGTTATGCTGAGCCTCGTCAAGTGTCTTGCTAGCGTAGTAGATGACCACGGGTTTCCCGTCAACTTTCTGCCCCAGAACCGCTCCTACAGCGAAATCAGATGCATCGCACATGATCTCAAAGGGTTGAGACCAATCAGGGGACTGTAGGATCGGGGCCTGGGTGACTTAGTCACGAAGGTTCTCAAAGGCTTAAATGCATTCCTTGGAGATCTCAAAGGGTACATCCTTAGAGAGAAGAGTAGTCATGGGGCGCACGATTTTTGAAAAATCAGGAATGAAACGACGGTAAAAACCAACGTGCCCTAGAAAAGAACGGATGTCCCTGATCGAGCTAGGCATAGGAAGCTGAGAAATTAGATCAACCTTGGCTCAATCCACCTGGATGCCTTTCTCAGAAATTAAATGTCCTTGGACAATCCCCTCAGGCACCATAAAGTGGCTCTTTTCCCTGGAAAGAACCAAATTTACATCGATGCAATGCCTGAGTATATGAACCAAGTGCTGGAGGCAATCATCAAATGATGCCTCGAAAACTGAGAAGTCATCCATGAAGACTTCCAGATAATCACCTACCATATCAGAGAATATGGCAAGCATGCACCGCTGAAAAGTCACGGGTGCATTGCAGAGACCAAAAGGCATCCTTCGGAATGCGTATGTCCCGAAGGGGCAGGTGAACGTGGTCTTCTCTTGGTCCTCAGGATGAATAGCCACTTGGTTATAACCGAAGTACCCGTCAAGAAAGCAGAAGAATTGATTTCCCGTTAATTTCTCGAGAATCTAATCAATGAAAGGTAGTGGGAAATGATCCTTCTTCGTGGAGGAATTTAGTCTTCGGTAATCTATGCAGACTCTCCATGAGTTGGCTATTCGGGTAGGTATGATTTCTCTGATTTCAGTCTTAATGGTGGTGAGCCCTGCCTTTTTAGTCACAACCTGGATTGGGCTCACCCAACGACTATCGGAGATCGGGTAGATGATCCCTGCATCTAACCACTTAATGATCTCCTTTTTCACGACCTCCTGTAGATTGGGATTCAAACGTCTCTGCATCTCACGGGAAGGTCGTGCGCCCTCTTCAGAATAGATACAGTGTGTGCAATAAGAGGGACTTATTCCAGTCAAGTCATCGAGAGTCCAACCAATGGCTCTACGATGTTGCTAGAGAACAGTAATCAGACGGGATTCCTGATCAGGAGTGAGCTTAGAATTTATAATCATAGGAAAAGCCTAATTAGAACCTAAACAGATGTATTTCAAATGATCGGGAAGGGGTTTTAGTTCAAGTATGGGGTTATCAGCAGCAGCAGGTGGTTCAGGGTAAGTGTGAGGTTCAAGGATAGGAGTTATGGATTTGTCTGAATCAGGGTCTGACTCCTCTAATTGTGGTTCAAGATCTTTCTGTGGTTGATGAGGCATAATCAGGTTATTCTCAAATTGTGTTTCATCAACCAAAGCTCTAATATCACAGATTTGTTCAATGACACTGCAATTGATTCCTTGTTGGGCCTTAAAGATATCAATTTTGAGGGTTTGATTCCCAAATTTCAGTTCTATTTGGCCCTCCTCACAACTAATGTTGGCCCTAGCAGTGGCCAGGAAAGGTCTCCCTAGAATGATCGGTGTATCCTTAGGGTTTTCAGGTGCGTCCATGTCTAACACTATGAAGTCTACAGGGAAATAGAAATCCCTCACTCTTACAATAACATCCTCAAGAATCCCTTTAGGTGACTTTATAGGTCGATCTGTTAACTGTAGTGTCACCTCAGTCGATTTTAGCTCAGATTCTTCTAGGTGGTTAAGTAAGGATGTGGGTATCAAATTTATGGAAGCACCCAAGTCTAGCAATGCTCTGTCGAACTGGGTTTCACCTATTTTGCATGAAATCAGGGGAGTACCTGGGTCTTTTGCCTTGGGTGGGAGTCTGCTCAGGATTACAGAGCTGGCTTGCTCTGACAGTACAATTGGACTCCCACTCTTGGTTCGCGGCTTACGCTGAGGTGTACATACATTCTTCAAAAATCGTGCGTAAGTTGGTACATGGCGAATCGCATCCATCAAGGGGATGTTTATTTGTACTTGCTCAAAGAGCTTGACCAGGTCCTCCTCAAGAGCCACGGATTTGGTTATTTTTCTTCCCTTGGTCAAGGCCTCAGGGAATGGAATCTTGGTTGGTTCTTCTAGGATAGGTCCAAGTCTTTGATCTGGGACAGGGATGGGAATGTCCTGGATTACTGTCCTAGGTTTTGGGTTACTACCAGGGTTGGAGTGGTCTGGATAAGGTGGATCTTGGGTCTCCGTACCACTGCAGGTGGTCACAGAATTTAGTCATGCCTGGTTCTGGTTAGGGTTTGATAGGATGGGTTACTGCTGATAACTCGCATAAGAAGTTGAGGCCTCCATCCCGTCAGGTGAAGGAACAGAGGGGGCCTGATAAACCATGTGTGCTTGGCCTGGGTTTGGGTTCATAATGCGCCGCTGGGTTGGCATGTTATTAGGGTTAGGAAGAGGTTGAGAAGGAAGTGTGCCTGGTTGGCGAGAATTTGCCAACTGGGCCAGTTGGTTTCGAACCTCTGTGATTTCTTCCTTGTGTTGCTTCTGAATAGCCGCATTCATTCTCTGAATGTCAACCAGAGTCTGAAGGATGAGGGACATTTGGTCTTGGCTTGGCCCTGATGGATAAGTAGGGTTGGGCCGAGGCTGAGGCAGCTGGTAAGGACGAGGTGGTTGTGGATGGGGCTGAAAGGGTGGTCTTTGAGTTTGGGAATTTCCCGCCCACTGGAAGTTGGGATGGTTTCGCCATCCAGGATTGTAGGTTTTGAAAAATGGGTCATTCTGGATGGCGTTGAGGTCCTCGCAGGTCTGAGGAGCCTCAGAAAGGTCAGAAAATGGGGGAGTGGAATTCCCTCGGCTAGTATAGAAAGGATCGGAGGTTCCTCCGATCTGAGAATCAGATGGGGGTGGATATGGATCCATCCCAGGAGAAGGTCGATGGAAAATGTTTTGTACAGTCTCCCGTGTGGAAGGAGGCTGTGCAAAGGAATTATGTGCAGAGGTGGCTCGCTGCAAGTGCTGAGTCAGCTCATCCACCTTCTTCTCAATAATAGAGATCTTGTCCAATCGACTGGCCATCAATTCCAGGTCGACTGATGCGGACAGGCCCTGCGTCTCGTGTGCTCCCCTAAGGTTCGTCGATGCACGGGTATTTGTCTTGTTGAATAATCCCATGGAGTCATTATTGATGGAGTTTTCGCACATATTTTCGAGAATCTCCCACACGGTGTCCTCATGCTGACCCATGATATTCCCTCCGCAAGTTGCATTGACGAATAGCCTAATATCCTCATGGAGTCCCTGGTAAAAAGACTGGACTTGTTCCCATTTAGGAACTCCGTGTGGGGGCACTTCCTCATGAGATCCTGAAAGCGATCCCATGCCTATTAGAGAGGTTCTCCCGTCTGTTGCGTGAAGTGGATAATCTGATAGCGTAAGGCATTGGTCCGACCAATGGGGAAGAACTTCTTCAAGAACTCAGACTGAAGTTCCTCCTAATTGTTGATCGGCTGGGTCTGTGTTTGGTACCAATTGGCGGCCTTGTCCATAAGGGAGAAGGAGAACATCTTCATGAGGAGGATATCCCGATTTTGCGCATCTGACCCGAAAGTCTGGGCCAGATGCTTTAGCTGTTTAATGTGCTGGAAGGGGTCTTCAGAATTAAGCCCATGGAATTTAGGTATGGCATGAATCATGTTGGGCTTTAGTTCAGAATCAGGTCCTCCAGTTGGGATTCTGACTCGAGGCTCAATAGCCACCGCAGCAGGATTATAGTGATCCCGCATCATGGGACGCTGCGGTGGGTGCATGAAGTTTTGGAAGAGGTCATTGAGTCACTAGAGCTGGTGCTCCAGATTGTTCTCTTCCTCAACTGGCTGAGCCATTGTGGAAGAAGGGAGTTGGGTTCGGAATCGGAGGAGAGGTCTATGTGAAGTATTGGTTGCACACGCAAAGGCACCGAGGCTCATCCTCGAGGAGAGTGAATTTCAAAAGGAGGTTTCAAGGACCTCCTACCAAACATACACTGATGGAGAGGGTAAGTTTAGCAGGTGCTGGACCCAATCAAGACACCTAGAATGTTGGGTGACTATAGAGGTTCGGGGCAGATGGACCCCTTGATCAAAAGATCGTCCACCTGAGAATTACCTGGGCAGCCAGAGAGGGTGAGTCCCGCGAAGACCCCTACATGATAGAGCGCCCCCACAGGTTACAGGGTTTCCCCCACCCAACCTCTCTTGTCACTGAGATTCCAGGTAGACCAGAATGGGGACCTTGACCTCTTAAGTCTACCACTTTTAGTTAGGATCAAAGTGCTTAGGTTTTCACTTAAACTTTAGCCTTTTGAGTGCAAAGAGTGACCTAAGTTCAAGGTTGGTTGACCCAAGGGGTCAACTTCACCTACTAGTTCCTTTGAGAGCTTATTATGTCTATCTTCTAGGGCTCAAGTGTTTTTTAAGAGCCAAATTTCTTAGGGTTTCTCTAAATAGGCGCTTTCAAACAATGGCTTGGGCACACTTCTTTTGGGAATTCTCAATTCTTGCTTAGAAAGTGTGTCTCTAAAACCCTAATTTTGAATCTTATATTGGCTCTAATTGGTCCAGTTAGTTTCCTCTAGATTGGGTAATTAGGGCTCAAGCAAGAAGGTGTTAGCCCTAAATACCCTTAATGAATGTACAGATATATTGTGTTGAAATTGAAAATAAGAAGCTTTGGTGATTTACTAAGTATGGAAGACAGGTTATGCCTAAATTGCCTTTTCTTTCTTTTTCTTCCTCTTTAGAATTTAGGGGTTAAAATGAGAGGATAGAAAATTACCTATCCTAGGTGTGGTTGTTGTGCAGCTACTTGTTGTCCTCTTGATTTCCTGTGCCTACATAACAAAAGAGAAGAGATTAATCAATAGAAACTCAAAAATTGAGAATCAATAGCTTCTAGAATAGCGTTGCTCCCTGGCAACGGCACCAAAAACTGGTGTGCCGCCATGTTCGTCTTTATAGTTATTATAGTCATTGTGGTATATAACAAAGCGGTTACCAGTCTAATACAATTTATTACTCGAAGTGAAGAGTTTCCCGAGGTCGAACTCAGAGAGCAAACCAAAATTCCAGAAGCCTATAAATTCACAATATATAAGGTTTTACAAAAATTAAGAGAGAGAGAGAGAAAGAAAGAGAAAGAGGGTTATTGGCTTTTTCTTCTCTTTTTTCAGCTACTCTTCTCTTCAACTTATTTTCTTCTTTTCTTCTTCTCTGTATCTTCTTTCTTTTCTTCTTCTGCCTTTCTTCTTCTTTCTTCTTCTTCTTCTTCTTTCCGTCTTTTTTCTTCTTCTTTAGCCTGCCTTCTTTCTTCTTTTCTTCTTCTTCTACCTTTCTTCTTCTTTCTTCTTCTTCAGCTGCTACGGTTCTTCTCTGCTCTGGCTGTTGACCCTCCTCTTTCGCTGACTTCTGATTTAGCGCTCAGTTGGCTTAACTACGAGGTTGCTACAGTGCGGCTCCTTTTCTTTTCCTTCAGCTTCTTTTCTTACTTTCTTCTTTTCTTCTTAGTCTTTCCTCTTTTCTTCTTTCATGCACACACATGCAAACATCAGCGCAAAACCTACCCCTACCCCTTCCCCACATCTCTCTCTCTCTGAATCTCTCATTGGGAAGCTCTCCCAGAGCCAGGTAATCGGGTCGGGTCGCGTGCCCGGGTCCAGGCGCACCGGCGTGGGTGGTGCACAAGGAGTGCATAGGAGTGAGAAGTCGAGTTGGGTCAGATCCGCAGACGAGACCCGGTGAGTAGGTGAGGGACCTCACCCCAGTGCTATCGGAGGCAACCAGCCAATAGCACTTTTTCAATTTATGTATGGGCTTGCGCCCATACACTTCCAAGGTGGGACTAAAGTCCCTCCGCTCCGCTCGTCCGCAGGCGAGAAGCAGCTGTCAATTGGGGAGCAGCGAAGGCTTCGTGCTCCCAATTGAGAACCTAGGCGCGGGCGTGACTTCTTTCCGCGTCACCTGGAGCCCTCACCTAGCGTCGAAGAGACTTGGAGCTGCCTGCGAAGAAGCTCCAGCAGCTTATCAATGGCGACGAGGAGGTTGAACCCTGAAATCACGAAGACGGCCTCCCGGCCACGTCCGAAAACATAGGGACCTTTGCCGGAGTGTGGTGAAGGCGGTGCGAGGGGCGACATGTGGTGAGAGTGCCTATGGGCGTCCACCTAGGGCAGACTGCATGCGCGGAAGTGGGTGTGTTCGGGGGGGTGATCTGGAGGTGCAGGGTGATGCATGGAGTAGGGGAATTGCTAAAGTAGAGTGAGGGGGAGCTTCTGGGTTGTTGGCGAGGGGTGGAAAGGTATGTGGAAGTGGGGCGATCTCACTGGAGATGGTGGCCGGAGATGGAGCAAATGAAGGTGGTCGAGGCAGCCGAGGGGTTTAAAAGACTAATTCAAGAAGGGAAAAGTGAGAGGAGAGTAAGGAGAAAATTCCTACCTACTTAGTCGACGAAGAGGGAGAGGGGGACTGCCCTGCGCATGCCTGCCGGAGCTGAGGACGAAGGTGCCCATGGGAGGAGTGACGGCGACGAGGAAGAGGTTTGAGGACGCCGCTGGTGCGGCCTGGCGTGGGACGACAAGGTAGAGTGGGCTCTACTGCAGGTATGGTAGCAGAGCGACGAAGAGGAGGAGAGTTCGCCGGAAGCTAGGGCACTCTGACCAGAGAGAGGGGAGACAAATAGAGGGTTTTCTCTGCCAGAAGTAGCTTGCCTTGGACGGTAGCCCTTGCGCTCCTTATAAAGGCGCTGGCGAGGAGAGCAGCCCGAGGGAACGACGTGCAGAGCACGCTGAAGATGGCCGGAGAAGGAGACCCATGCCTTTTGTGTGTTCGCACGAGAGGCATGGGCAGTTGCAGGACACAGGGGAGGGTCCCTGCGACAGAGGACAACGCAAGGAACCTCCCGTTCGTTCCTAAAAACGGGCGCCATGCCCTACGCGACGCCATCCTCCGCGCAAGGTCGCCGGAGGTATGGCACTGCTCAAAATGGCAGGGAGGATCATTCTGCAAAGACGACGAGAAAGATAGGGGGCAATGTGTAAGGGTTTCAAAAGATAAGGTTCAAAAAGTAATTCAAGAGGACCAATTTGTAAAGTCGGTCAAGAAGGTCTTTTCTTAAGCCCAAATTTTTATACCAGCCTAATTTGAACATAAGGATTTTAATGGTGAAATTTGATTTTAGGTTTAACCATGTCTATCCGGTCAATTTGCGTAAAAATCAAAATTAGGTCATAAATTGGGCATGGTTCTCATTTTAAGTCAAAATCGGTTGCAAAGGCCAAATTGAAGGTTCTAAACCCTAGAGAATATTTTTCCATGAATTTTAGAGGATTTAGTTGATTTTTATCCTGCCTCAAACCTCGTGAATTAAAGTGGATTTGTTTTAGGGTTATAGAATGTCATGTAATTCCTAGAAGTTGCTATAACCCTTTTCAGATTAGATCATCCTACTTCCCTCCTTATTAAGCTTATTTGACCTGTGTTTAGACCCTTAATTACCCTATTTGTGTACTGCATTGGAAAATTACAGTTTTACCCCTTATGATTTGTCTTATTCTTTAATTCAGAATTCTCTGAGTTAAGCTTCTCTTTAGGTTTTGTAGGAGCTTCTTCACACTTATTTAGATTAAATTGTGCTAATTAGGGTTCATGATGAGGCTCTCATCACCCTGCAAAGTCCGCAGCAGTGGCAATTGAAGGATGGACTCCTGCGGGGCCACGCGAGAGAAGGTAGTGGGTATTAGTCCCACATCGTTAACTCACAAAATGCTGGAGTGATTTATAATGTTTTTGTGTTATGAGCTCGTTGCCTTCGAATGCACTTGGGGTGAGGTTCTTCACCTATCTTCAACACCTCGTTCGTGGTTTCACCACACGGATCTAGCGACCCATCCCGACACTGCCCTGAGCAGTCCTCGTGCACCACCCTCATGCCGGTGCACCTGGACCCAGGCGCGCGATCTAACCGGTTTACCCGGCTCTGGGAGAGCGTGCTGAAGAGTGGTTTACATAGAGAGAGAGTGACGCTTGGGTGTGGGTAGAGGGATAGGTTTTGCTCCTTTGTGGTTTGTGCAGGGAAGGAAGGAAGAAGGAAGAAGCCAACACTTAGCCGCTAAGGAGAAGAAGCAGAAGGAAGGAAGCCTTTGCAAAGGAAAAAGAGAAGAAAAGGAAGAGGTGAAGGAAAAAGAGAAGAAGAAGAACAAGAAGAGCAACTAAAGGCAAACAGAACCAAGGAAGGAAGCAGAGCCAAGGAAGAAGAAGAAGACTCGCAGAGAGAAAGTAACTGCAGAAGAAAATAAGAAGAAAAGAAGCAAAGATACTGCAGAGAAAGAAGCACAAAGAAGAGGAAAGGAAGAAAATCAGAATAGGAGAAGGGAAACATATTTTTAAGATGTCTGATCCCATGATCAGACGTCCAAATTCTTCTTTTTGCCATAATTACTTTTCAAACTCATGCATTTATATTTGAATTAAGTTTTGAGTAATTAAAGTGTTCAATTACATTCTGGAGATTAGTAATAAATTCCAATTGCTCCCCGTGTTCGACCTCGGATACTTAGGTTTTCGAGTAATAAAACTTTTATTTGTTGACGATGCTTGATCACCTATACTATGACGTAATTAACTGTTAAAACACAATTGAGACAACGTCAACATTTTGGCGCCATTACCAGGGAGCAACGCGCAATTTATCATTAGTCTCTACATTCTTTTTATCATATTGAACACTAACTTGCCCTACTTTGCTTTGTTGTGATCTTGCAGGTATTTCACAAGAAAATCCCTCCTGCAAGTCAACCACTCCAGGGTAGGTAATTTCTTTTCTTCCTTAAACTATCCCCTAAGCTTTGAAAGACAAAAGGAAGAAAATTAATTTAGGAAGCAATTGCCTTCTTTCTATAGTAATCACCATCTCTAAGGCAAACGTTTCCTAAAAATTTTTCAAATCTTCATGAAGTTGGAGCGATTTTTTAGACTCTATCCCACAAATTCATGTGCCTAATAGAAATCACGCTTAATCTCGGCGGACAACACACTTCTTGCTTTTAAGTCCAAAGAGAACCTTTTCAAAAAAAAAAATAAAGAAAAAGAGGATTGAAAATAGAACCAAATTAGGGTTTCTACAGTAGGATCTTGGAGTGCTAGTCACACATGCCTGCATAAAAGGAAATGAACCCTCCCGCATCAGTGTGCCACCCAAGCCCTTGATTGAAGAGATCTAAACAAGACAAACCCTAAGAAAAAAAGAAGCTCTAAAATCACTTGAATCTTAAAATCTTGGACCTAATAAACTGGGAGTCAAATCAGGGTGATCACTAGGTCCCAAGCCTAGAATCATTCTGCCATCTATAGGACAGGTCAGGTGAAGTTGCCCTCTTGGGTCAACCAACCTCTAAATTAGGTCACAACATCAAAACATCTAAAAGTTCAAGTGAGAACCCTAAAGCACCTTTGAAATAAAAGTGGTAGACTTAAGAGGTCAAGGTCCCCATTCTGGTTTACCTGGAATCTCAGTGACAAGAGAGGACGGGTGGGGGAAACCCTGTAACCCATGGGGACGCTCTACCGTGTAGGGGTCTTTGCGGGACTCTCCCTCTCTGGCTGCCCAGGTAATTCTCAGGTGGACGATCTTCTGATCTAGGGGTACCATCTGCCCCGAACCTCCATAGTCATCCAAATGTCTTTCGGTGTCTTGATTAGGTCAAAAACATCTCCAGTCCCTCATCTTTTCTCTTTAGAGCACACACACACACATTTTCAATGGGACTCATTATTCAGATCTAATCGCTTCATAACTTGATTCTACATCTTGATTCCACCACCTGATCCAAATATGCAGCCAAACCACTTAGGACTACCATTCAAGAAACCTAAATATCGGAGATCCATGAGAGATAGAATGATTGAGGATGCCATGAAATTCTATGAAAAAGAAGAAACTTCAACACCAGTAGGAAACATTCAGGTTGATGTCCCAACAACCACAACCTTTATCATAACTTGTGCCCAAATACTATTGGCAGAAGCCACAAAAGGATCAACCTGTGACTTGCTCATTACTGGATACATTGAGATAGAAAAATTGCACAATCTTGAATACCTTCAATGTATGACAAATCCTCGACTTTGGAAGCAACACCAAGATAGTCTTGAAAAATGGGAAGAGATAATGAGATTAGTAAAACAAATTATCGACCAGAAGTACCCGTATATACCACAAACAGAGGATGAACCATCTTGGGACAACATCGAGGATCAATCTGATCTCGGGTTCGAGGCACAAAATGGTTGTGGATTCCTAACCCAGATGAAGTACAATGTGCCTGATATTGAAGAAGGTTGGGAAGCTCCAAATGCAGGAAAATACCATGTTGAGCCCATTCTAGAATCCCAAAACTCCTGCAAGTATGACAGTAGAACTGAACCTCTCGAGGGTGTAAATTATGTCCCTGATTTTGATAAGGTGACCCTCAAAGGTTATTCAGACCTAGATTCTAGTAATTCAACCCACATCCTAAGCCCAAAACCTAGATCTGAAATCTATTTTGAAGATTTCAAGGCCCCACATGAGGAAGATCAATCTTTTAATGAAGAATATGATTTTGGGCCTCTAATTGATGAATATCCCTCGCCAACATCCTCAAAGGAACTAATCGATTTTTCGGAAGTCATGCCAATTTACGATACAGAAACTGAGGAGTTGGATGAGTGGGGTCTCAATTAGGTCTGCCCTACTAGCTTAGAACCTGATCCTCTACTAGAAAGGGACACCTTTTTAAGGCTAGACCCCAGTCAAGCTGCTGAATCTACAACATATGATTTATTCTGTGGTGGAACTCATGATCTTGAATCTCATTCAGATTTTGATTTTCACAAACTCTCCGATGATTTTGAATCTGACCATAACATCGGAGAAAATCTGCTTCCTAATTATAACAAGCCAATTCTCTTTGAAGCCATCTGCTCCACATATACAGAACCAATCAAAACCTGTTCTCTACCCCGACCCACAACCGGACTCAATTTCTATTCCGATTCACCTCCTACTGAGCCGTTTGCAGATGATTCAACTCCATATCTATACCAAGTATCGGGTATTGATCAGACCGAAAATCAGGAGCCATCATTCTTTAATCACCTCTATAGGGTTTCCACACCACACATTGATTATTTTTCGGAACCCTACTCTGACCAGGCTGATTCGACTCAGCCTAAACCCAAGTTTTCACTTCCATATCCATCTGAATCACATTGCTTATGGTGGGTTCCGCATCTATTGATCTACATCTATCAACCCACCAGACTTATTGGGTTTGGGATGCATCATCAGCCTACTGATCTTAACAAGCACCTGGTTGGACCAACCAGGCTCTTAATCAAGGTGTTTGTTTTACAAAATTTCACTGATTTGACCACTCCCTCTCCACCCTGAAGGTTCTCTACTAGGAGGGGTGACGTAATAATATGCGGAAATAAAGTATAAAGCAATCTCACAAAAATCAATCGCACAATGTACACAGGTATTTTTAGGTGGAAACCCAAACCGGGTGAAAACCACCACCTAACCCTCTCGAGTTAGGATTTTCCGATCAACCTAGTTGATCAAATCCACTAACCGAATCACTTTAAAACGAGGGTGATTCAACCTCAGTACAACCACGCTACAAGTACGAGGGTAGCGTTCCTCAACCCCTTCTCTCCACGAGAAGGATTTTGTCCCACGAAGGAGACGGGAATTCGCAAAGCGAATACCCAACCAAAATACAAAGATAAAATAAAACAACAGTCCTATAGAGCCAACAAAATTAAACCTAGCTTTTATAGGAAATAGGAAACTCCCCTTTGCAAGGAGTGCGTCGACGATGACGCGGTGCGTGTGCCACGCGATGGCGCTACGTCGCTCTCGTTATCTACGGCGGGAGAGCGGGTGCGCAACGGTTGAATGCTCTCAAGAAAATGGAGCTTGAGCTTGGAGAGCAAGAGAGTCTTTTCTTTGGACACAAAAGGTTTGAAAGTGTATTGCAAGGTGTGTGTCTTAGTGTGTATATGTCTCTCTAGGTGTGTATATCTTGTCTATTTGTGTTACAAAGGTTCCCCTTGATGAGAACCTCATCATGAGCCATAACTAGCTCATTTTGACCCAATACAAAGGATAAAAGCTCCTACATATCTCAAGGAAAGGCTTAACTCAGAGAATTCTGAGTTTGAGAAGAAAACTAGTCATAAGGGGTAAAAGTGCAATTTTACCAGTATAATCTGCATACAGGGTAATTCAGGGCCCAAACACAGGTCAAAACAGCTTAATAAGAATAAAAGTGGGATGAGATGATCTAGTAAGGGCTACAGCACTTCCAAGGAACCAAATGATAATCTGTAACCCTAAAACAACCCACTTCAATTCACAAGGTTCGAGGCAAAGTAAAAATAGAATAAACCCTCTAAAATTCATAGAAAAATAATCTCTAGGGTTTAGAACCTTCAATTTGGCCTTTAGAACCCATTTCGACCTACATTGAGAACCATGCCCAATTAATAACTTAATTTGGGTTTTTGCGCAAATTGATCGGTCAAACACGGTTTAATATGAAAATGAAATTCACCATCAGATTCCTTAGGTCCTAATTAGTCATGTATAAAAACTTGAGCCTAAGAAGAAACCTCCTTGACCGACTTCACACTTTGGTCCTCATATATTTACTCTTTGGCCCTCAACTTTTGAACCCTCGCATTTTGGCCCCTAACTCTCCTTCGTTCTTTGCAATCAGGTCCCTCCTGCAAAACCCTGCCAGCACCATGCTCCGGCGACCTTGCGCGGAGCATGGCGCCGCGCAGGGTGAGGTGGAGGACCTGGCAAGTAAACCGGGGGTGCCCTGCGTCGTCAGCCGTCGCAGGGGCACCCCCCTGGTCATTGTAGCCCACCATACCGGCCGTGCGAACGCACGGACGGTATGGGTTCGTGTTCCGACCATTCTCCGGCGAGGGAGACACGTCGTCTCCCTCCGCCTTCCTCCCTGTTTCATCCCTATAAATACCCCCCGCTGCTCCACCGACCAGGGCAGCCTGGATCTGACGGAGAAAATCCCCAACTTTCTTCTCTTCTTCCTCCGGCAGACGCTCACCAGCTCCGGCGGCTTCCTCCCCCTCCACCTCTTCGCTCTGCCGCAATACCAGCAGCAGAGACTTCCTCCCCTGCTCTTCCCGCGCCACGCCGCACCCAGCTGGCGCCTCTCCGGCTCTCTGCTCGCCGCCGCCCCTCTCCCTGAGCATCGTCTTCTCCGGCGACAGTCGATACGACTGTCGCCCTGTTCCTCCCCCTTCGTCCCTGCAAGTAAGCTAGAGCTACTCCCCTTCTCCTCCTCTTTCTTTCCCCGCTTTCAATTTATTCAATTAAGCCCTCTACCGACCCTGACCACCTTCACCCCCTTCGCCTCCGACCACCCTCCGGCGAGTCGTTCCCATCACCTCAGCAACCCACACGGCTCGCCGACCCTCACCGCACCTCCGCCTCATCACACTGAGCACCCCCCACTCCTCCACTACCACTCCACACCTCCGTAGCACTCCCCCGAACAAACCCATTCCTCCGGTTGCAGTCCGACCCAGGGCTGCCACCAGACACCTCCTTGCGGCCTGCCGCGCAGCTCCTCACCTTCGCCGTGCCACGGCGAAGGTTCCCCAGTGGTTTGATTAGGCCGCGAGGCCATATTCGTGTCCAACAGGTTTTGAGGTCCGACCGCCATTGACGCACATTAAAGCAGCTTCTCCCGCGCTCCAGGCTTGAGGACGCCAGGTCTCCAGCTGCTGCGGGGTACGGGGCGTCGTGCGAAGGCAGCCAGCCAGCAACTTATGCAGATAGAAGCCGCAGCTGCAGAAGCCAAGCCGCGGTCTCCCAGCAGGCGCACGCGAGGAACGGTCTGCGTTTAGTCCCACATCGGTAAGCCTCACGCACGTTCCACTGTTTAAATTGATTTCGTGCACTAGCCTCTTTGCCTCAGTACACGGGGTGAGGTCCCCTTACACCCGCCCGGTTACCCGGTCTCGTCCGCGCTCACGCCTCGCGGACCTGACCCGACCCGACTTAGACTGACCTGCACTCCTCGCCCACCACGCACGCCGGTGGGCCTGGACCCGGGCCTGACCCGAACCCGATTACCCGGTACCTCTGGGAGAGCTTTCCGAAGAGTGGTTTCAGAGAGAAAGAGAGACGCGGGGGGGGGAGGGTAGAGTAGGTTTTGCCTCTTGACGAAAAACTCTGAAGTGTGCAGGCCAAAGAAGAAGAAGAAGACCCGCGGAAGAAGAAGTGCAGGCGAAGAAGAAGGAGCTGCACTGTAGCAAATGCATAGTTAAGTCGTCGAAGCACCGGGTCAGACGACGGAAATACCAGCAGCCAGAGCAGGAAAGAAGGCAGGCTGAAGAAGAAGGAAGAGCAACGGCCAAAGCAGAAGAAGAAGAAGAAAGGAAGACTTAGTAGCTGAAGGCAGAAGCTCTGCAGCCATAAAGAAAAAAAGGGAAAAGAGAAAGGGTCACCACGATTGCAGAAGAAGAAAAAGAGAGGTCAAGGCAGAAAACCAAAGAAGAAGAAGAACAAGGAGCTCTGAAGAAAGAAGAACATCACCAACGCAGGAACAGCAGGAAGAAGAAGAAGAGCATCACCATTGCAGAAGAATATCACCTCTGCAGAACAGAGAAAAGAAGGAGATCTAAAGAAAGAGAGAAAGAAGAGCATCCCCCTCTGCAGAACAAAGAGAAAACAACAAATTCTTTCCCTCTCTCTTTCTTTTTGTAAAAGAAACATGTATATCTCTAGAATACGACTTGCTCCCTGAGTTCGACCTCGGGAACTCTTTCATTTTCCGAGTAAAAAAAAAATTTATATTTGAAATGTTGGTAATAACCGGCTTTACTACAACGTTATAACAAAACCCTCAAACCCGGTTGCCGCGACGTTTCACCCCTCTATTTATAGAGGCCTTAGTAAGGTTTTGGAGGGTTGGAAAAGCTTCCATAGCCGTTGGGTGCAAAGCCCAAGAGAATCAGGCCGAAATCAGGACAATGATTGCTTTTGACAGGGTTATCAGACGTCTAACTCTGGCATCAGACGTCTGGAAGGCCACTTTAAGACGTCTGATTTCAAGGTCAGACGTCTGATTCTATGCGGGTTTCTCCCTGACTTGAATCAGATCTAAACAGGGTTTTTGTGCAAGTCCATCAGACGACATACAGGACGTCTGGCACTATGTCTGGACGTCTGGAAACCTACTTTTACTGTGGGAATTGATTTCCAAACGTTGCAACGGCTAGAAAATCTCTGAGAAGAGATTTTGGGTCAGCCGAGGCAAAACGGTCATTTATCAGACGTCTGGTAAGTCCTAAGGACGTCTGATAAGGCTCTAACGGTCATAATCTTGAGTGTTTTCTAAGCCATCCAACGGTCCACTAACTGGACGTCTGGCAAAGTCATCAGACGTCTCCTAAGACGTCTGGTCTAAGGTCTGGACGTCTGATTTCATCAGACAGAACTAACTATGTCCAGCCTAACAGTTATCAGACGTCTGAAACAACAGTCAGACGTCTTAAAATTCTTTATCAGACGTCTAATTTGGGAATTAGACGTCTGGAAGTGCTGTTTGAACCCTATATTGGTTTTCTAAGTATTCTACAGAAAACCTAAGTATCCTAGGGTTGTGCAGGTGTTCCTAGGACTACTTTTAGGGTACTTTGAGGCTCTTTAACATAATGTTCTAAGGAATCAAAAAGAGCAAGAAAATAAATACAAGAGATACATGAAAGGATAAAAAAGAATCTATCCTATTCTTCTTGTCTTCCATCTCCAATCTTTCGCTCCACGGGAACCTCCTCTGTTTTCCGTCAAGCTCCTCCAATCCGTCCTGGATGCGAGCTCGAACTCCGTCTAAACATGTCCTCATTTGCAATTGACCTGAAATCTAGGACTCAAATTGCAAATGTTAAATAACACGTGTTTTGTTATCATCAAAACAAATGATCGTGGTGCTCTAGCACCAACAATCTCCCCCTTTTTGATGATGACAAAATCGTAAATAATAATGCATAAAAATCCTCCCCCTTTTTGACATTATCAAAAAGATTTGATTGGTTTTACATTTCCTATAACTCCCCCTTAAAACATGCTCTTCTATGAGTTTCTTTTGACAGAGGTAATGTCCTCCCCCTTTTTGTAACAATGCGATAGCTATTATTTTTCTCCCCCTTTCTAAAGGAAATTTAGCTACCTTATATCTCCCCCTTAAAAATTGACAATTAGCTCATTAATTTTTTAACTCCCTCTATCTAAATGCTTATAAAAAGATAGGGTTAAGAATTTTACCTCACCTACCATGGCCAATAAAATGGCCCGAATGGTGGTGGTGGATGCCACATCGGATGGGGCTCCCATCCGTAGCTTGGAGGCCCGGGCATTGGCGCCGGTCTCCAATCTGGTGGTCGACGTGCGGCGGGTCCGTCGTTTGTTCGCCTGGAAAGTTTCTGGCACATTACAAAGTCCGAACGGCATCCTTCTAAATGCAAAGGTGTCGAAGGGGTAGGTAAAAGTGATTTTCTCTTGATCCCGGGGGTCAATTGCCACCTGGTTATATCCTGAGAATCCATCCAGGAAATAGAAAATTTTATTTCCCGCTAACCGCTCCAGTATTTGGTCAATGAAAGGTAGCGGAAAGTGATCTTTCTTAGTTGCAGCATTGAGTTTCCTATAATCTACACACACTCTCCAAGATGTAGGAGTGCGTGTAGGGATGGATTCGCCCCTGTCATTGACACGGATGGTGAGTCCCACCTTTTTGGGCACGACGTGAATCGGACTCACCCAGGGGCTATTGCTGATCGGGTAGAATATACCCGCATCAAACCACTTAATAATTTCCTTTCTAACGACCTCCCGCATGTTAGGGTTGAGGCATCGCTGCATCTCGCGGGAAGGTCGAGCCTCCTCCTCCGTATATATACGGTGATGCAGTAGGAGGGGCTAATGCCAGTTAAGTCTGATAAAGACCATCCAATGGCTGCCTTGTGTTCCATAAGGACCTTTGTTAGTTTGCACTCTTGCTCCCGGGTCAATTTTGAACTAATGATTACGGGGAGCATTTCATTCGATCCCAAGAAAACATACTTAAGCGTATCAGGCAGCTCTTTCATCTCGGGAGTGGATGGTGAAAGATCTGGCATTTCTTGGGACAAGAGTGTCCCAAGCGGATCAGAAGAAAATAGGTCAGGAGGAAGAAGTTGGCCCTCAATTTGGCCAAGAAGAGGGGCATCTTGGATAGATGGATCCAAAAAGGGATAGCCCCAGTGAGTAGTATGTGGGCTCAAGGTCCCAGTGTGGAGTTGCAAATCCACTTGATTTGGCTGGAAAGAAAGGGCAATCTGATCTTCAAGAGTGTGGACTGGCGGTGAGTAGCCCGGATATGACTCAGACCATGAGGTATGGGAAGCGGAGAAAACCTCGTCAGAAGTCTAGTCAGGAGAAGGTACGGGAATAGGGAGGGAAGGGGGAACATCACAATATGTGTCGGTCAGGCAATCGTCAGTGTTTAAAGGCAATTCGTAGTAGTCAGAATAGGTCCTAATTAGTCTGATACACGCATTGACGGCCATGTCCTCATCAGACGTGTCATCCTCGATGCAATCGCAATCAAAGTTCTTGGCTGCCTTGAATATGTTAAGCTTGAGTTTCTCAGATCCAACGGCAATCTCAATACAGCCTGACTCGCAGTTGATATGGGCGCGGGCTGTGGCCAAGAAAGGTCGACCGAGGATGATCGGACAATCAGAAAGTCAGCTAGGAACTTCCATATCTAAAATAAGAAAGTCAACAGGAAAACAGAGACTGTTGACTCTAACCACCACGCCTTCCACCACACCCTTTGGTATTTTGACAGAACGATTTGCCAACTGTAGCGTGACAGGGGTGGGTTTCAGATTTCCCAGGGAAAATTTTCAAGCATGATGGTTGGTATAAGATTGATGAAAGATCCTAAATCAAGCAGGGCACGGTTAAAATTGCAGCCTTGGATGCTACAGGAAATAAGCGGTGTGTCCAGATCTTTCTGCTTAGGTGGTAGATTTGACAGTATAGCACAACTCGCATGAGGCGAGAGAACCTTCGGATTCTTTGTTTTCTTTGACTGTCGCCTGGGTGTAGTGTAGTCTTTGAAAAATCGGGCGACAGTAGATATGTGGTCGATAGCCTCTAATAGGGGTACCTTGATTTCAACATCCCTGAATAAATTATGCAGGTTATCAAAGGCCTGCGTATCCTTCTTCTTGCCTTTTGTCTCCCTCGGTAGAGCCTCAGGGAATGGGACCGATTCTGGCACTAATTTGGGTGTATCATCCTCTCGCGAATGAGGTGCGCATCCCAAATGAGATGGCGATGAAGAAGACGGGTCAGGATCAGGTCAAGGCAGATCGACGGTTTGCTTACCGCTCCTCGTAGTGATCACACTGGACGTTGCGAGTCCAGTGGGATCATAAGGTGGAGGAGGGTTCGCAATAGGGACATAAGAGTGAGGTGCAGTTGCTGCGGGATTAGCCTAAAATCCTGGTGGAATGCTCGGAGCCTGCAGAATCTGATGAACCTACCCCTGAGAAGGTCATACCTGTGGTTGAGGACCATGGGGTATGAAATTTCGCGGGTTGGGGATAGGTTGGGCTGGAAGAGTGCCCTGAGATCAAGTCGCCATGCGTAGTTCACTGATCTCAGCATTCTGCTGCTCCAATTGGTGCTGAAGAGAGGTCATGTTCTCTTCATGGCGCTTCGACATTTCCGTCATCATTCGCATCAATTTATCAAGAGGACTTGATGTGTGTTCTGTTTGCGGTATACAAGGACCCGATAGCGGATTTGCCACAGGATTAGACTGGGCCCTTGGGATGACGGGTGCGGACGATCGCATTGGCCCACCCGTGGGGTTTTGGCGCTGCAGGTTGCTGAACCATGCAAAGTTCGGATGATTTCGCCACCCTGGGTTATAAGTGGCAGAGAACGGGTTGTTCCCCAGGGCGCAAGCGTCTTCTAAGCCAGAAGACGAGTCTGCATGTAAATATGCTTCCGAGGACACGGAGGCTTAGTTCTCCTTGTCAAAATACTGGCTTGCAGAAGCCAGATCCACATGACTTACCGAATCGCTTGGCGTGACACTCGGTAAGGAAGATCTCATGGGGTTTCTGGGGATAAGCCTGGTGTTGGAAGGATTGGGATTGTGACGAAGTGGTGAGGTGGGGGTGTTTGCCATAGAATGGGCAGGATTGGCCAGAAGCTCGTCCAGCTTCTTGTGCACGACGAAGACTTCATCCAATTTCTGTGCGATGAGGTTAAGATCAGTGGATGAACGGGAGGGTCCCGTGTCAACTTCGTGGACATTACGAGGCAGGCTAGTACGATTAAAGGCAACAATGAAGGCATTATTCATTGAGTTTTTGCTCATGTTTTTAAATAATTTGAATGCTCCATTCTCATCTTTATTCATGAAATTCCCTCCGCAGGAAGCGTCTGTAATCTGCTTCAAAGTCTCATTTAGCCCATAATAGAAAATCTGGGCTACATGCCACTTAGGCAGACCATGGTGCGGGCACTTCCTGAGAAGGTCATTATATCTCTCCCATGCCTCATGAAATTATTCGCCGTTTTGTTGCGCAAAGGAAGTTATGGCACGACGAAGCGCATTGGTTCGCCCGATTGGGAAGAATTTCTTGAGAAATGTTGTTCACATCTCTTCCCAAGAATGGATGGTTCTCCCAAGGGTGCGTAACCATTGCGACGCTTTATCCCGCAAGGAAAACGGGAACATTTTCATGAGGACAATAGATAACCCGACATTTCTTAGTTTAACCGTTTCAGCCAATCGAGTTAGGTCTTCCAAATGGAGAAAAGGATCTTCACTTGCAAGACCATGGAAGTGGAAGTTTATCAGGCCAATTATATTGGGTTTCAGTTCAAAGTCGTCCCCACCCATGGGGACCCAAATTTATCCTATGGTCTCCGTAGCAGCGCGATTTTGATAAGAGCTAAGAGACCTAGGCTCCTCCCATTTGGGAGGGTTCTGCATTTCCTCCAAGGTTTCCCTAATAGCTTCAATTTATTCATTATACATTTCCATTTGGGCTTGGAGGCAGGTTATGGGATCCATGGCTCCACCACCTGGTGACCTTTGAGGGCGGTTTCCTCCCTCGAGATTTGGGGGTGGGCATGCAGCCATGTTTATGGAGGAGGATGATGATTCGATTTCTTTCCTAAAATTATCAGACAATTCAAACAATTCAAGGTTTTGTGACCTCCTCCCAAACATGCACTACCGCAGGAAGAATTGGGGGGATAAGAAGGGAAAAAGAGATGAGAGAAATGATGCCGTAAAGGTACACTTGATGACAAATCAAGACAATCAAAGTCCTAACCTCTACAATGTGCCCTTAGACCTAAAGATCTAAGTTACCTACTATCACGACCTACGGAACTAAATGCGAGCACCGTGGAACCACCGGGCCAGATTGAAAGGCCGTTTGCCCTAGTCTTAGACACCTGATAGCACGCGGGAACCCGCACCAGCACGTAGGCACCACACGCAGGTAGTTAGACCTCCAATCCTTAGTAAGGGTCAAGTTGCTTCCAGTTTTAATTAGAGGCTTAGGATCAAGTGCTTCTGGAATGTGAAGGGCGTTGTTTACGGGTAATGCCCAAGTGCGTTGATTTTAAAAAGTGTGTAAACCAAGCATGCAATGGGGAAATCTCCCCGAATTGACGTTTTAGTTGGTGAATGGTTTTTAGAATTTCAACCTTAAGTAGTATGGATTTTAAGATTTCGCTGAATTACCAATTCAACCAATCTCCGGGTTTTGAGAGAATATAAGTTTTTCTATGCCCAACAAACCCTTCTTCAATATGAGTTAGTTAATGCATGCTAAAAATGCAATGGGCTTCCCTAGATGGAGATTTTTATGTGTGGATGCACGAGTCAATTTTAGATTAGTGTGAAAGGGAGCCAAAGCACTTCAATTCAAGTGCTCCCAATCACCAAAATGATGTTCCACACACAAGGCTCAACCATAAGATAATGTAAAGAAAATCAAAGTATTGAGGTTGAAGTATTCGGGATCAAATCTTAGGCACGTAAAAAGTCGTAGTGGGGTTGGAATCAATTCAATTCCAAGTCTCCCCACTGAAAATGTGATCCCGAATTGCAGATAAATGAGGCAAGGAGGGATGGCAATCAATCTATTTAATCTTGCCTCAAAGAATACTTCACACGGTGAAAGATTCAAGAATCAAGATTCTTGGATCTTCGCTATGCAAAGTTTGGCGGGAAATCCTGGGGCGGTGGGAGTGATGGCAAACAATCAAGCAGTGATTTTTAATCCACTTACCCCAAGAAATCCCAAGAAGTGTTTTTAGTTCAAGTTTTTTTTTTTATTAAGGTGACAAGTTGACCTAAGTTGCTAAGTGATGAGAACCTCATCATAAACCCTAACTAGCACAATCTAACCCTGATATGTGAGAAAAAGCTCCTACATGACCCAAAGAAAGGCTTAACTCAAAGAATTCTGAGTTTAAGAATAAAATAAATCATAAAGGGTAAAACTGCAATTTCACCAACGTAGTTTGCAAACAGGGTAATTAAGGGTCCAAACACAAGTCAAACAAGCTTAACAAGAAAGAAAGTGGGATGATCTGATCTAAATAAGGGTTATTGCAACTTCCAAGAATTAAATGACATTCTGTAACCCTAAAACAAATCCATTTCAATTCACGAGGTTTGAGGTAGGATAAAAATCAACTAAACCCTTTCAAATTCATAGAAAAATGTTCTCTAGGGTTTAGAACCTTCAATTTGGCCTTAGAAACCTATTTTGACCTAAAAAGAGAACCATGCCCAATTCATAACTTAATTTGGATTTTTGCACAAATTGGTCGGTCAAACATGGTCCAACCTAGAATTAAAATTCACCATTAAAATCCTTAGGTTCAAATTGGTCTTGTATAAAAACTTGAGCCTAAGAAGAGACCTCCTTTACCAACTTTACAATTTGGTCCTCTTCATTTACTTTTTGACCCTTATCTTTTGAAACCCTTGCATTTAGTCCCCCAACTTTTCATCATTCTTTGCAGAATTGTCCTCCCTGCAAACTCTGCGCAGCACCATGCTGCGGCGACCTTGCGCGGAGCATAGCACCACGCAAAGAAGGGTTACCGCCCTGCAAAGCAGAAGCAGGGTTCCCTACGACATCCTCTGTCGCAGGGACCCGCCCATGCCCCCTGCCGACCACCATACCTTCCATGCGAATGCGTGGAAGGTATGGGTGTCATCTTCGGCCTCACTCCGGCGAGGTTGGCACGTCGCCAGCCCACCCCTCTCTCTGCGCCAACCCCTTTATAAGGACCGGCACCCCCTGCCGACTCCATGAAGCTTTTCTTTGACGTAGAACCCCCACCCCTTCATCCCTTCCTCCTCCGTCAGAAGGCCCAAAGCTTCCGGCGACTTCCTCCTCTTCCTCCTCGTCTCTCTGCTACCCTACCTGCAGTAGGGTTTGCCTTGCTCCCTCGTCCGCGCTGGGTTGTACCCACCGGAGCCCTCCGCCTACCTCCTCGTCGCCGCACTCCTCCAGGGCTCCTTCTTCTCCAGCTCCGGTAGGTACGAGCTGGCTGCTCCGCCCTCCCCCTTCGTCTAATACTTAGGTAAATAGCTTCCTCTCCCCCTCCCTTACATTTTCCCTCTCTTAATTTACCTTTTTACTCCACTGCATGCGACTTCCACCTCCACCTGCTCTGTCTCCGACCACCTTCTCCGGCAAGTCCATCCCACCACCACAGACCTCCTGTTGAACGTTTACGAATCGCTACGCTAACGTGTTCGATTTTGGAAAACCTGTCGTTGTAGTTCGAAAGCGAAGAATTCGTGTTCAACAAATAAAATTTATACTGAAATTAAAATTTCGGGTTGAACACAGGGAGGCGGACGTTTGATTTAAAAACTGCGCGTTTCTTTTTATTTGTCACAGAATAATTCAATTTAAAACTATCTAATTATTTACAATAAATAGAAGAGAGAGAGAGTAAGAGAGAAAGAGAATATTACACAGAGAAATCAAAATGAGATGTAGAATAAACAAGGAATTTTTCATTGAAGAGATTGTTCATTACAACTAGAAAGCATAAAACAATTACTCTAGAAAGTGATAAATTTACTCTAGAAAGCATTAAAAGAATGGAGGGAGAAATGTCCTCCTCGACGATTGCTTGGAGGACGAGCAAAACTACTCTAGAAAGTAGTAAATCTATACTAGAAAGCAGTAAAAAGAATAGGGAGAGAGAAATCCTCGTCGACGATTGCTTGAAAGACGAGCCGGATGGGACGATGCTTGGATGAAGGGGAACGAAGCAGGACGAAGGAGGATGAAGCAGAAGAACGGGAACGAAGTAGCACGCCGTCGTCGTCGCGGGATCCACTTCCGAAGGGAACGAAAATTGGACTTTATCTCTCGAGAAGCATCCCGAGTGTGGGACAAGATTCTCTTGAGCTTTGGAGGGGTAGAGAGGAGAAGGAAGGGATGAAAATTTCGTATGGACATTACAACTTCAAAATAATAGAAGAGGGGTCTTTAGTGACGGATAAATCTGTCACTACAGCCCTCAACGTGGGCGTCGTGGGCGGCTAGCAAGTGCCTCCTCGCCTACTCGCGCGCTCAACGGCTTGCGCACGTTCGTCGATTTTCAGCCGTCCGGTCGCGAGATCGGACGGCTTAAATGCGTCTCCGCCCGCGTGCGATCACGCGTCCGCCCGCGTGTTCAATTGCACGTGGACGCTATCGGGCGCGCGCGACCATCCGATCTCCATCTGATGCTCCACCCGCGCCCAATCGCCCGCGCCTTCCAGCCCCTCGCCGCGGCTCGATCCCGCACTTGCTGCTCATGAAAGCGCGCTCGACCACTGCGCTATGGGGTACGGATGGTCGAGCAGACACTTTTAAGTGCGAGCAACCACAGCCATTGGATTAAGATCCAACGGCGGAGAGCGATCAGGCGTGGGGCCTTCACAAGATGCAAGTGGCCGTTTGGGCGGCTGAGATGGCACCACGTGGCGCTATCTTGGTCGTCCATCTTCTGGAAGTTGTAGATGGTGCCACGGATGTCGGATTGACTCAATTTTTGAGTCGTTAGGCTGCGATCGTCGATCCGAATTCATCCGTGCGGTCAAATTTATCATCTGAAGTGCGAATTTACACCATCCTGGCCCTTGATCTTCTAGGATTCCCGGGTCACTATCTGATGCTACGGATGCCTGATTAGGGCGATCTTGGAGTCGTTGAACTCCAATCGTCGCCCTGATCACATCCATACGGTTGGATCTTTGATCCGAGGCCCTGATAAAATGTTTTCCCTGTCCAAGCACATAAAGGAGACAATTAACCTCCATTTTATTCAAACTACTCTAAATGCATGATGATGCATGTAATGCAATATTTATATCATGAAATGCAATCCTATGCTTAAGAACATGCATAAATAGACATTTTAAGTAGTGTAAATGTGTTTACATCATACCCCCATGCCTATCTTTTGCTAGTCCCTAGCAAAAACTATATGCTATTTATAAAAGAATTAGGTTGGATTATTTGGACTTGAGTTATTTTTCAATCATTAAGAAATTATCTACTTAGGAACTGAACTTTCAAAGACACAACAGTGCCCGGGTATCAGCCAAAATGCAGACCGCCTCAAGCCCTCGCCTTACTAAAAGAAAAATTTCTTTTTCTCTTTTTACTCTTCTCTAATTTTTTTTTGGATTTTCAAATTTTAAGGTTTAAGAGTGGCTTTCTACGGCCATTCAACTCACCCAAGATTTAATGAGAACCCTAAGTTTTAAGCATCTTATTGTGATTGTGATAGACTCATTGACAGGCAATTAAAACGGACTTCGAATTTCTACGCCTCTAGGTGACCTCAAAAAGAATTCTGCCTAAAGGTGTATCTTTACAATCGGTATCTTTCTCCCTACTTTTATTTTTTTAATGGGGTCAACACAAGGGTGAATCCAGTGTATATCTCCCTGATTTATTCTACTTCTCCGCTTCTTCCTAAGTGTTTTGGAAATTTTTAGTGCATTTTCTGAGCTGGGTTCTGGACAACCGGTCGATGAGCTGTTACCACCGACAACTTGCCAGCCATACTCGTGCGGCGAAGTGTGGCTTGTTTCTTTTTTTTCTTTTCTCCTTTTCTTTTTGATTTTTTTTTTTTTTTTAAATAGGTGGCTTCCCTGGTCTAAGATTTACCTAAGGGCAGGAAAAAGAGAAAGGTCCAGTGACTGGGCTCTGGACAACCTACCTATGGGCTGTTACCCACGATAACTTGCCAACCATATCACCCTAGAAGGTTCATTAGCTACCCAATTTCCATTAAAATCGCCGAACGAGTCAGTGCAAAGAAAATGTGTAGATGCTTAAGACTCAAAATTCCCTCAAATCAGAGGGCGGGTTGATAAGTCGTGTACTTATCACCTAAACTTTATTTACTCTAATTAAAATAAAATTCAAGTTGGCGAGAACTCGAAAAATAAATCCACATTTTAGTGGATACATCGGCTGATTAAATTCAAAGACCTGAAGGGTCTTTGTGTTCAGATCTTAATGTAGTTTCTCCTAAGATTGAAAATTTTCTTAAACCCAAATTCTCTTTCCTAATTTCGATTTTTTTTTTTAATCAAAATAAAACAAATCTACGGAGCTGACGAATGAATTCAGAGATAAATATCTACCCCCCCATGCCTATCTAATGCAATGTCCTCATTGTATTAAAAAGACATAAAACAGAGTGGAAAAGAGAAGAAAGCACCTGAATTGCGTGAATGTCAGGTCCGTTCCGAGATGAAAAATTAAAAAGAACTGTATATGTGCTGAGTTTAGTGCCTTCAGCTAGGCACACTATACAAAGGAAAGAAATGAAGAATTCACAAGTGCAGGTTAGAATTAGAATAAATAGAAGAATCCTCCGACCTGTCAACAGAGGTCCACAGATGTGAACCAGATTGTGGTGCAGACCCACACCCCATAATCGAGAATATCTTAGGTTTTGGATAAAAATTATCCAAAACCTAAAATCAGAATGCAAGCGGGGTCGAGCCTGCGATTTATGAGGATGCAACCCAAGATCAAAAAGTCGGGTTACAGAGAATTGAAGCTCAAAAGGATAATCGTTGAATGTGTGCTTGAGTTGAACATCCTCGAAACAAATGTCGTAAGGGTTCTGATTTGAAGGTTTAAGCTTAAAAGGAACCCTTCGACTCAATCTTCTATTTCCTCCAAAATTAACTTCCCAAATCAGAACTTCCCAGCTCCTAGCCTCCTCATTCAGCATATCAAATTCCAGGACCTCTTGTATATTCATCACCCCATCTGAAATCTCCAAGTCTAAATGATGTGGCAGAATCAAAATTGACTTGGGTCTAATTATCTCAGAATTAGAATCATCAATAAGCTCAACAGGGTGTAACTGATAATCAGGGCATTGAATTAATTCCTCCAGAAAATGCGATTTTGGATCCGTAATGTGTGCCCTAATAAGATCAGTGTCCTCAGTTATTGGGCTATCAAATGATCTATCAGATTCCTCAGGCCCAATCGTCTCACAGAAATCATGTTCAGAAAACTCGCATGAGACTTCGCAACTTGAATCTTCATCATCAGGATCCGTATCAATGTATGTCCCAAAATCATTTGTCACTTTCTGTTCCAAGGAGACATACGTTTCCTCTTAACCCAGCTTAAGGATCTCATGTGAAGAAATCAGATCATCCTTAATTAGTTGTTTTAATTCAATCTGGTCAGCCTCGTAACACGTGTCCCCCCCAACAGGTGCCTGAGCAGGTTCTGTCATTGGCTTTCCTGAAGAGGGTTCATCCTGGGAATTATTCCAAGATTGAATCAAAGCAACCACGAATCTCATCCTTAATTTCGCTAATTTCCCAAGTAGAAACTCACCCGGGTTCTTATCCTTAACATCCTAGAGCCAATCCAACAAAGACTTGTTTAAATCATCAATCATTTCAATCAGGGGTTCCAATCTCTCAATGCAAGGTATTGGCTGAACTTCTAAAGATTGAATGATATTCCTCAAGTTAGCCAGAACCTTATCTTGAACCTGGTTAACCTGAACCAAATGAGTTGGTTCAGGGTTGGGCGGGTTTGGGCTCATTGCAGGGGAATTAACGAATTGAGATTCGTTATAACCTTCCTGATAATAGGTCATTTCAGATTGTTGAAAAGATGGTGATGACCTAAAGGCAGTGAAATCAAAGGATGGGTAAGGATCGGTGTATCCTTCTTGATTGTAGATCGTATTAGGCTGTTCATGAAAGGAAGATGATCTATAATTGATGCAGCTCTGAGAAGGATAGAAATCAGAATCAAAGTGTTCAGGGTTAGATCCTAAACACGGGAGTCCGGAATTGTATCCCCAATCTGAATTATCCCAACTAACTGATGGTTGATTACAATACGAGTTGGGATAATCGTCATGTTGAGGATAATTCACAACAGGAGGGAAAGAGCGGGAATGCGTGAAATATGTGGAAGAATTCATGAGACACGGGAGGAAGAAAGGTGCCCTGCAATACAAACAATCAAACCTGTCCTTAAATGGGTTAGCCTACAGACCTACAGACTCCCAAAACCCGTCTTGAGATAAAGGAACGATTTGATCTACTTCTGTCTGTTCAATCCAACAAGTTAGAAGGAGGGACTGGGGAGAAGGTTCTTCCTTCGGCTTGTGCCTCTGGTTCCTAGTGTACCCCCCAGCCGCGATCGTTTGACTTTGCTCCCCTAGCTAGACATCAAATTGAACAGTAGAAACAGACTAATCAAAAATAATCTCGTTCTGAGTTCTGAAGAGCGAGTTCAATCCTTAAGGCCAACGTCTACTCTATTTTATTTAGGGCTAGGTTTGAATGTGCTTTGGAATGTGATGGGTCCTTTAAATGGGTTGTGCCCTTAATGATTGATTGATTTGTGTGTGTGTGCACAACCAGTGGTTTTCAAGCAAGATTATTTTTGATGTGGTGAATTTTAAGGTTCAAATCTTGCTTAGTAGCTTTTAGGATTCAACTTTAGGTGTTTTGAAACAGGTTTCGTTGGCACACCAGGTTTTGCAAGCATAGGTGAAGATGTTTTCCTTTAAAGTTTAAAAAAAATGTGGAGTGCCTGGTAAATCCCTAAGAGTTGAACCTAATTGGCAGCTACTTGATGAGTTTATTTTATTTGAAGTGGTGCAGCCTAATCAACTCAAACAATTGTCCTGATGCACCACTTAATTAGGCACACAAATGATTACCTAATCTGATTGCTACTCAATTATGTGTTGCTTTATGTGTACCGGTTCCACAGATCAGAACCCGGTTGAGTAGAAACAAATCAATTCGGTTAAGTGCCTTTAAATGTGGGTGTACGTTGTGTGTTTGTTGAAAATTGCCCCACAAAATTATTTTTTGTTTTTTTGTTTTTTACATAAATGGAGGTGGAATGAATGTGAGTGAGAATCCAAACAACCAAACTATTCCTAGGATTTATGCAAACACCTAGGTTAATTGGAATTTGGATTCAATGTGGCAAATGAAATCTATGGAGGGGGAAAGAATGGGGGATAACTTACAAAACCTTCCACAGCACTTTACTCCAATCTACCACTTTTGCTCGTCTCAAAAGAGTACCTACAATTACAATAAGAAAGGAGAAAAGTGAAGTAAATGATTTGTAAGTTACAAAATGCGAAGAGAAATCAAAGATCGTCGCCTCCCCGGCAACGGCGCCAAAATGTTGAACGTTTACAAATTGCTACGCTAACGTGTTCGATTTTGGAAAACCTGTCGTTGTAGTTCAAAAGCGAAGAATTCATATTCAACAAATAAAATTTATACCGAAATTAAAATTCCGGGTCAAACACAGGAAGGCGGACGTTTGATTTAAAAACTACGTGTTTCTTTTTATTTGTCACGGAATAATTCAATTTAAAACTATCTAATTATTTACAATAAATAGAAGAGAGAGAGAGTAAGAGAGAAAGAGAATATTACATAGAGAAATCAAAATGAGATGTAGAATAAATAAGGAATTTTTCATTGAAGAGATTGTTCATTACAACTAGAAAGCATAAAACAATTACTCTAGAAAGCATTAAAAGAATGGAGGGAGAAATGTCCTCCTCGATGATTGCTTGGAGGACGAGCAAAACTACTCTAGAAAATAATAAATCTATACTAGAAAGCAGTAAAAAGAATAGGGAGAGAGAAATCCTCCTCGACGGTTGCTTGGAGGACGAGCCGGACGGGATGATGCCTGGATGAAGGGAAACGAAGCAGGACGAAGAAGGATGAAGTAGAAGAACGGGAACGAAGCAGCATGCCGTCGTCGTCGCGAGATCCACTTCCGAAGGGGAACGAAAATTGGACTTTATCTCGCGAGAAGCATCCCGGGTGTGGGACAAGCTTCTCTTGAGCTTTGGAGGGGTAGAGAGGAGAAGGAAGGGATGAAAATTTCGTATGGAGGGGGTCTCCTTTTATAGTTGCAAGAAGTGGGGGCAAAATGGATATTACAACATCAAAATAATAAAAGAGGGGTCTTTAGTGACGGATAAATCTGTCACTAAAGCCCTCAACGTGGGCGTCGTGGGCGGCTCGCACGCTCCTCGCCTGCTCGTGCGCTCAACGGCTTGCACACGTTCGTCGATTTTCAGACGTCCGATCGCGAGATCGGACGGCTTAAGATGCGTCTCCGCCCGCTGCGTTGCGCGCCTGCCCGCGTGCAACCGCGCGTCCGCCCACGTGTTCAATTGCGCGTGGATGCTATTTGGCGATCCTGGAGTCGTTGAACTCCAATCGTCGCCCTGATCACATCCGTACGGTTGGATCTTTGATCCGAGGCCCTGATAAAATGTTTGCCCTGTCCAAGCACATAAAAGGAGACAATTAACCTCCATTTTATTCAAACTACTCTAAATGCAAGATGATGCATGTAATGCAATATTTATATCATGAAATGCAATCCTATGCTTAAGAACATGCATAAATAGACATTTTCAGTAGTGTAAATGTGTTTACATCACCTCCTCACCCCTCGCCGACTACCCCAGAAGCTTCCCCTCACTCCACTCAACCGAACCCCTCCCCCATTCATTGCCTACCACCGCCCGACCACCCCCCGAACAAACCCATCTTCTCACACACAGTCCAACCTAGGGCTACCTCCACATGCACCCCTGCAGCTAGCCAAACCCCACCTCACTTTCGTCGTGATACGGCGAAGGTTTTCTGATGTTCTGACAGAGCCGCGAGGCAGTTTTCGTGCTTTCAGGTTCAGAGCCAGCTCCTCCATTACTGTCGAGCTTGGAGCAAGCTTGCTCGCAGCTCCAGGCCTCCGCAGCCCCAGGTGGGAGTCCCAGGCCGCACGGAAAGAACTCACGCACGGTCCCAGGTCCCCAATTGAAGGCGCGACCTTGCGTATCACGGCAATCGCAAGGATATCCTGCTACGAGCATTCATGAAATTTAGGTGGGACATTTAGTCCCACCTCGAAAGTCCTGAAAGCACCGCAGCCGAATTAATGGAAAACGTGTATTAGGCTTATTGCCTTCGAACACAAGGGTGAGGTCCCTCTCACGCACGCTGCGTGCCACGCGCTCGCTCGCCCTCACCCACGCTCATGCCACGTGAGTCTAGGCAGGATCCGATTATCCAAACCGCGCACTCCTCGCCCACCACCGCACGCCGGTGGGCCTGGTCCCGGGCACGATACCCGCACCCGATTACCCGGCTCTGGGAGAGCGGTCCTAAGAGAGAAATCTGAGAAAGAGAGAGACGCGGGGAAGGGTAGGGTA
This sequence comes from Thalassia testudinum, assembly GCA_037157565.1. Lineage (NCBI taxonomy): Eukaryota > Viridiplantae > Streptophyta > Magnoliopsida > Alismatales > Hydrocharitaceae > Thalassia > Thalassia testudinum. The sequence continues at coordinate 95,467,337 of JAZHRO010000039.1, read as the reverse complement.
GGTTTTTCTCTAACCCTTGCGTGAGCGTGCAGGAACAGAAGGAGAAGAAGGAAGGAAGGAAAAGAAGAAGGGGAGCAGCCGAAGCCTCAACCGCTCAAGGCAGCTAAAGAAGAAGAAGAAACGAAGGAGAGAAACAGAAGAAGAAGAAGAGAAGGAAGGTACTGTAGCAAACCTACAGTTAAGTCGTCTGACCACTGCATCAGACGACGGAAGGGCAACGGCCAGAAACCAAAGAAGGAAGCAGAGAAGAAAAAGAAGAAGTCAAAGAAGAAGAAGAAGATTACCACAGCCGCAGAAGACTAAGAGAGAGAGACTTACCTGCTCAGCAACGTGGGTGAAGCTCCAGTGCGGTGTCGACGACTTCACACTCTCGTTCCCACCTTGGATCTGCCCACGTCTCTGACTTCGTCTGCTTGCCTCCTCCTTGCAATAGGTTCACCTGCACTCCAGCAAACAAAAACACCCGTGAAGAGAAGGGTATGAGAAGAGAAAATTGAAGGAATGGAGAAGAAACTTACCTCAATGTGCACCTCCCCGGCAATGGCACCAGAAAAAGGTATGGTCGAGCTCGGATAGGTTGTGTTAATATGGTGAAATTATCGTTGAAATGAGTATAGTAGTTAACCTAAATCGAGCCTAACCATCTTTTTACAAAATTTTTAACCCGGCCTACTTGATTTTATCTTGGTCACTTTTAGGCCCAGGGTCGAACTTAGGGAGGCGGGGATTAAGGGTGAATAAGTTTCTACGCCTTTCCTACAACGAATCTCTTCCGTGCGTTTATTATGTTTTGATTTTTTTCTATTTAAGATTTTTTTGCTGACAATTTTATCCTTGAGGTACACCCTCAAAATCAGGTCCTTGGCTTTGAGCCAAATTATTCTTGGCTTTAAGCCAATGTAGGGTGTCAAAAATTGGTCTTGCTATTCGCAAGACCGAGTACCTGCAAGACAAGGATTATCTTTTCTCTTTTACTCCTTTCTTTTTATCTTTTTTAATAGTAGGAAACACAAAAGAAACAGAAACTAGATAGGTTGCTTGTAAAGAAATAAATATAGTCTATAGATATGTATATTATAAATATAAGGGTAGGGGTGGAGGTGGAAATGGCGTGTAGCACGGTGTCGAGTTGATCGACATCTAGGAAGACACAACCAACAAGACGAAGTGCTGTGTGGAGTGTAGGATGGATGTGTGGAAGTGTGTGCGGAGTTGCTTTCTGTACATGGGTATCGGGGAATATCAGCAACTGGTGCAGATATTCCTGTGATATAACGCGTGGTGCAGTGTGTATATGTAGTTATGTATATATATATAGATATGTAATATATATATATAGGTATATATATATTTATAACTAGATATATATGTATGTGTATTTAACTATATAGATATTTATATATATAGTAATATATGTATACATATATATATACATACATATGTATATAGATATATTTGTATAAGTACTATGTATATAGATATATGTATATATATAGATATAGATATGTATATGTATATATATATATATAGTAATATATATGTATGTGTATATGTATATATATATTTATATATATAGATATATATATGTATATATGTATGTATATATGTAGTTGTGAACATGTACAAGTGAGTGTGTGTGTACGAGAGTGTGCGTATGTGTATGAGTGTGTGTGTGTAAGAGGGAGTGAGTCGCTGGCTGAAGGAAGAGAGGGCGGGCGAGTTTAAGGCGTCTGGTGGAGGCAGCCGTCGTCTGATGGCCCAGGCCCAGGCACAGGCACACGCAAGCACAGGCACGCAAGGGTGCGCACGCGTGCTGGAGGGAGCAAGCGTGAGGGAGAGTGCAACGCAACGCGCTGCGGGCGAGAGTGGACGCAGACGAAGACGAGGGCGCGAGTGCGAGCACTGGAGCGAGTGCAAGCACTGGAGCGAGTGCTGCGCTGACTAGCTGGAGGCGGTAGCGGCGCGGAGAGAGTGCGCGGTGACCGAATAAGTGAGAAACTCTCCGATCACCGCACTGTAGCTATAGTGTCGCGCAGAAACACGTGAACAATAGCTATAGTGTCGCGCATCTTGGACAACCGGTTGCGGCCGATTCTGCATGCGTGGGCGTGCTGGAAGGCGCCTGCGCGCGCGGAAGGAGCTTGCACCGACTGCTAGCATGTGCACGGCTACTGCTGCTAAGCTTCAGAGCTCGAGTCTTCGACAATGGCAAGAGGGCATTGAGCGAATGAAATAGAGAATGAACCACCATGCCCACCTACTTTTGGATGAGTTGGGCAGTGGTGGAGCTCACAGTGGTGTCCGTGGGACCACTGTGAGCTTGCTCCTGCTCACAGCGTATCTCTTCAGTAGGAAGAGGTGCTGCGTATGGAGGGGAGAGGGGAGGAACTTGGCCTGGAGGAAGGGTCTGCGGGTGTTGGTCTGGACTAGGCTCCCCTCGTAAGGAAGTGGGGAGGGCTTTTTAAAGAAGAAGGAGGCATGCACGGCCATGCCCTGGGTGTGCATGACCGGCCACGCAGCTGGCAGGCCATGCGTTGCCAGAGAATGGCGCGAAAAAGAGCAAGCCATGCCCTGAGCCGCACGGAGAAGAAGTTCAAAGTAAAATAAAAAATGAAGATGGTGAAATTACGAGGCAGCACTTGATGAAGACGTTAATTACATGGCCAATTATTCACTTTCCTCCCCTCTCAAATAAATGCATGCATGTGTCAATTTTTACAAATGCAACTATGGCTACCTAATATGCAATGGTAATGCTAGGAAATAACACAAGATGGCATTTTTATTGGTATATTTTTGCGGTGCAATCAGGTGTGTATATATATATTTATATTTGTATATATATATATATGTGTGTGTGTGTGTGTGTGTGTGTATTTATGTATATATATGAGTGGATATATGTGTGTGTGTGTGTATGTGTGAGTGTATAAGGGTGTGTGTGAGTGTACGAGTGTGTGTGTACAAGTGGGTGTGTGTGTGTATGCTGGCAGAGGAGGGGAGCGCAGTAGATAAGCCATCTGCTATGCTGCCCCATCGTCTGATGCACAAGGATGTGTGAGCGCAGGAGGGAGAGCGCATGCAGTGCGCTGGGGAGAGCCTGCGCTCTCTTTGTGCACGGATAGGTGTGGGCGAGCGTAGCGCAGCGCACAGTGCTGCGGGCAGGCGCGATGAGGCGCAAACGGGTGCGGGCGACCGGCTGGCACGGGTAGCGAGCGAGGAGAGAGAGCGTTGTGCCACCGGCTAACTGAGAAACGAGCCGGTGGCTACAGTGTCGCACTGAGAGGCATGAACAGTAGCTACAGTGCAGCGAAGAGCGAGCAACCGGTAGCGGCCGGTTCTATGTGTGCAGGCGCGCTATGAAGCGCCTCCGCACATGGAAAGAGGTTGCGCATGTCCTGCAGGCGCATGCGCGGTGGTCGGCGGAGCTGCAGGCAGGCTTGTGGTGCTGCTGGAGCTTCTGAGCTTGAAAGCTTGAAGCTCTGGCAATGGCGGAGAAGACGAACGGCGGTGAAAACAAAAGGCGAATCCACCACGCCCACCTGCTCACGAAAGAGTTGGGCGGTGGTGGAACTCATAATAGTGGTATGCGACCACTGTGGGTTTTCTCTTGCCCACGGTGTGTCTCTTCTCAGTAAGAAGAGATACTGTGTATGGAGAGGGAGAGGGGAAGAGGTTGGCCTGACGGTGAGGTGGATGAAAGTGCTTGCAGGTGTATGAAGGTCTCCCCGCACAAGGGAGAGAGCAAGGCATTTTAAAGAGGACGAGGCATGCCACAGCCATGCTACTGGCAGCGCACCTCCTGCCATGCTGTTGGCAGGAGGAGAGGCGCGAAGAGGCGCGCTTGCCCCATGCCCTGCAGCCGCGTGAGAGAGAAGAATTAAAAGTAAATAAAAAAAATGAAAATGGTGAAATTACGATGCCACACTTGAGGAAGATGTTAATTAATAGATGTCCAATTATTTACACTCTCCTCCCCTCTTTATAAATGCATGCAGGCGTCTATTTACAAATGCAATTACAGCTACATAAGATGCAATGGCAGTGCTAGGAAATAATACAAGATGGCATATTTACTTGTGTATTTTTGCTGTGCAATCATTGGTATCCACCCGGGTGATGGTTCCTGTGATTAATAAAGTTTGGTGTGGGTTCGGATGGTGAGTGTCCTGCAGGTCTTTGAGTCGGAATATCCCCAATTTAATCATTGAGATTGTTAATAAGACGGGTTGTTCCCCTTGTTTTTCTTTGTAACTCCTCCAGGGTTTTCATCATCTGGGCATTAATGTCTCCTTGAGATTGCCCAGATTGAAAAGTCTGATTTCAACCATACCCTCCAAACGGGTTCTGTTGTTGGTGTGGAACCGGATTGGTCCAGGAGTGAGCCGGATAATTCCCCCCATTAGTGGAATTTTTCAATTTCTCCTGGAAAGTAGGGACATTTTGGGTGGGGTGATGATTGGGATAAGCATAATTTCCCGTTGAACCATAGCAAGCCTCAAATAATAATTATACTCAGCATGGGATTTATGCAGATTTTCTCTCTTGCGGGTGTTAGCTGGGGTGAAATGTGGGATTTGTGGAGCTTGGTTAAGTGTAGTAGGTTGCCTCTGGTTGGCTAGGTCAGTTAATTCCTCATGCAACTATTGTTGCTGAATTTCTAGCTGAGACATGATAGAGTGGAAATTAGGTGGAGGGGCCTGATTAAGAAGCTCCTGGGTGGAAAGATTGGGGAAAGAATAATTAGAATGCAAGTTAGAGGACCAATTTTTATTTTCCATTTTCAAAGAAGAGGAAGAATGCAGGAGAAGTCTTTTTGGGGAGGCAAAATCAAGTGGTCCCTCCAAGTGTGGAGTTTTGAACCGCCGCCCAAGCAAAATGGAAGAAATGGGAGGGGACGAGAAGAGAAGGAGAAGAGAGAAGTGTGCACACAAGTAATCAATTTATAGACCTAACTTAATTGTGACTCCCTAGAAATTAACCTAAGACTTGGTCTACCTAGGAAATAAGTAATCAACAGTGAATACCCGTTCTGTCAACAAATCTAGCCAAGTTGCTTAATGGGAGGTTTAGGCCCAAGCGTTTCCCAGGAAAATCCCCAGGTGCTTGTACAAACCCGCATTTAGTCATTTGACATGGCCCCTCAGCTTGAACGCCAGATATAGATGATAGAATCGGTATTAACTAGAGAAAACTTAAGACCTATATATCAAGCCTAAGTTGATGAAAACCTTAGGGGTCAAATTGCTACCAATTTTAATTAGGTCTAGGATACTAGTGTGCACACGGAATGTGGAGGGTGTTGATTGGGTTGTTGCCCTATTATTTCAATTTTTTTTTTGTGTGCGCGGGAATTGGAAAGTGGTTCAAATTTCAAACAAGTTGTCACACAATTTTTGTATTTTTATCTTTTAGGATTCAATTTAATTTAATGTATTTTAGGGTTTCTTTTTTAAATGTTCAAACAAGTTTGAAACTTCCACAATCAAAGGAAAGCAAGTTGTATTGGTGATGATATGTTTCCTTTATGTTATGGGACTAAAAAGTAAGAAAGAAACCCTAATTAGATTTGAACCCTAATACAGAAACTTACTACCAATGGATTATTTTTAGACTTTCTGAATGCGTAGTGGTCCAAACAATGCAAACAACACCACTACCTTATGTAAAATTAAACAAGGATTCCAGAAAAATTTTTTTTAAGATTTTAGGAATTTGTTTGATATTTGTTTTGAATTTTTATTTGTGCTGGTGTCAAAGTCCAAAAATGGTACCCGTGGATATTCTGGACTTTTGTACCACCACTAGTCTTAGAAAATTTTGGTGATTTTATGTGAGATGTAGAATTTTACAAGAATTCTAGAAACCTAAATTTTGCAAAAATTGGATGAGCATAAAAATTCTAAAAATTCATGGAAAGTAGCAAAATAGGAAGCTTAGAGGGTCTGACCCCTTGGCAATCCACGAATTTTTAAAAATTAAATACATAGCCAACTGATCTAAAATTTGGAACAGATATTTCTAACTTGATTTGAAATCACTATGTGAAATTTCGAGATTTTAGGAGACTTGTGGCCTTGGGAATTGATTTTTGAAGTCCGGATAGAAATCTGGACCCTAAAAATAGAACACCAACACTTGGATTGGAGTGGTGTTTAATGAAGCATGCAAGCAAACAATGGATTTTTCTGGCACCACTCCACTTAATTAAAGTGTTTAGGATCCTGAAATCTAAGTTTAATATTTTTTGGTAGTTTTAATTGACTATGTGACCAGAAAAGAGAACCAACCTGAATTTCGCAGGAAGAAAAGGAACTTTGAGCTCTCGCTTTCAAATTCCCACTTTCTTCCTGTAATACCTGCACACACAAGAGAAAAAAAAGAGAAGGGGATGAGATCCACTTAAAGTAAGAGAAAAATGATTAATGCAAAGCCGTGCCTCCCTGACAATAGCGCCAAAAAGTGATACGGATTTTACGTGATTTGTAAAATACGTCGTTGTAACGCGCAAAACCAATCAACTCTTAAATTTATAAACCTAGATAGTGGGGTATCTAGGGTCATCCAAGGAGGCAACTTTGCAAAAATTAAATCTCTTTCTTTGAAAATAAATCTCAACTTTCTTTTTTTGTCTTTTTCAATATATCATTTTTATGTTTTTGAAATAACGGCGAATATGCGAGTTGTTAGCGAGAAAGTGACTAACACCTAACTCAATACACTACTATAGTTGCAAGTAGAGCCTCTCCCTAAGCTCACTCTAGGCAAGTGGAGGCCTAGAAGAATTAGGGAGAGGGAGTGAAGAATGCTAGAAACAAAGCAATTAAGAATGCAACTAAAGAAGGCAACTTGATTAATGAGAAAGTGTTGTACAAAATCCCTAGTAGAGGAAAGCTTCTACAACTAGAATTATAAGTACAAAGTAAAGAAACACTAATCCTCTAAAAATTGATGAAGAGGGGAGGCTCCTTGCTCCAAGCCCAGGAGGGTGGCATGGAGCTACTCTAGCTGGCCTAGCTTACTAGTTCTTTGCTAGCTGCTAAGCCAAGCTAAAGTGAGCTGGCTTCTACCATAATGAGCTGAGGTGAGCTGGGTCTGGTGCTCCCGGGGAGGATCAAGCTGGTTGAGGTAGCTAAGGAAGCTTAGCTCAACTGAGTTGAGCTAAGCTAAGTCCCCGGGAGCTAGACTTGAGCTTCCTAAGCTGGAATGAAGTCATCTTCAGTAGTCTGGAGTTGAGTGGAGCAGGATGTAGCTGGACTCGAGCTGGGGTGAACTCCAGTCAACTCAGTTGAGCTAGCTAGATCTCCCTGTGGACTAATGGGAGCTGAGATGAGCTCGACTCGGCAAAGTTGACCTGGATCTGAGCTGACCTGAGTTAGGGTAAGCTAAGATGAGCTCTCTTGAGCTTCCATTTAGCTGAGATGAGCTGAATGGAGCTAGGATGAGCTGACCCTAATCCAAGTGAGCTGGATTCTGTAATGACCCGATTCCCGAGTCCCTACAAGACACGAGAACCGGACCGACTCGACTAATCCCAAGACCTGGTCGTCCAACGAGGAAGTAACCAAAAGAGCAGTAAAATAAACCACATTCAGCATGAATATAACTAACAGTAAGAAAATACAGCAGTAAGGAAAGAAACCACTACAGTATATACCACCACAACAGTAGAACAACATTCATAACATAATATGAACTGCAGGTAAAGAAAAGTACAGCGGTAACAAGAACTACTCACTATAGCGGAAACAAAAGGGGTACAAAAGAACAGTGGTAACTCTACTGGACCCTACTCGGCCTAGCGTCCTCTGCAGCCGCTGACCCTGGCTGCTCAACACCTGGTCCTGAAAGGTAACGAGTGTAACATGTCAGCAAAACGTTGAGTAGAGTGGCAATTAAAACAAAAGAAACAGTAGAGTGTACAGTAGCTGTTATGTCTTGTTACTTTCTTTATTTACATCTTTCAATTGTCTCACGGTTTCATTTATTTCTCAGATCCTTCACTTGATCTCGAATGTTCCTCGTGGGAACAATCTTGATTGCAGTCTTTTCCGAACAGTAGAAGTAGCATGTAGTGCTCTCCTGGCCGGGAGAGTCCCCCGTGGTGATCCTACTCTCAGTCAACCACCCCAAGGTCACGGACAGACGTAACGGTGACTACAGCACGCGCGATAAACGCACAGGTAGCTAACCCACACTAGCACGCGGTCAGTCGTTTCCATTAACAGGTGCGCCCAAGCACAGCACGGAACCAGTACAGGGTAGAGCCCTCTCAGTAACAGGGGTCCAACCCCTCCACAGTAACCAAACAGGGGCCTTGCCCCTCCACAGTCCGCGCACCCTCGCCTGACTACCCTGGTTTGCCCAGCGGGCCTAACAAGTCGGTGTAGGAGGCTAGCAAAACCCCGGGGCCCGTGGGGTAGCTAGTGCTCTCCCTACACTAGTAGGTCTCCTCGGTACTACGTACATGAGGGCCAGCAAGTCAGTACAAAGTGGCCAGTCCTAAGCCCGGGTCCCTGAGGCGGCTGGCTCCGCTCTGCACTAAACAGGCACAGGTACTTCCCTTGGTACTACGTACCCAAGAGACAGCACACTACCATGTCTTTCTTTCTCAATTCCATTCCTTTCTCTTTCCAGGAGTTCCACTCCTAATTCCCCGTAGGGTTCCAGCTCTTTTAACTCAAATCATCTAGGTCTCACTTTCTAGTTTCACATTCTTACAATCCATGTTCACGTTTATTTATTCATATCAGGCAGCTGTTAATTCAATTTACAGGCAGCTATTTGTTCCTTTCCATTTTTTTCCAAGACTGCAGTATTCATACATTCCACTAGTTTTCCCATCCTAGGATTCATGGCATATCCTAGGATCTATCATACAATCTAGTTTTCCAACCCTAGGATTCATGCAACACCTAGGATCTATCATTCAATCTATTTCTCATTCCTAGGATTCATGCAATGTCCTAGGTTCTATTTATGGTTCCATAATTTAACAGATTATACTAGTAAACTTAAAAGCCACTCTACCAGTTACTACAGGCGTACTGGAGGAGTGGTCGGGAATCCCGCGTGCCTCCGCAAACCCCGAGACTGCAACGGAACGGGGTCCTATCACAAGGATCAAACACAAGGAGTTTCTCAAAATAGTATATAACTACTGTAGACGGGTAGAGGATTAAATTTCGAGAAGCACGCAACTCGAAACGCTGAAAACGAACTCTGAACGGGTCCTAAACGGGTCGAAAAAGACGAAACAGTGCAAAACCAGATGTCGGGAACCTCTTCCAGACGTCTTAAAAAGTGGATCAGAGGTTACCTTTGCTCTGCGTGGTCTCTCAGACATCCAGAAGCCTGCGGGGGCGTCTGGCCTAGTTCCCAGATGTCCAATGGTCACCCTGGACGTCTGGAAGTCACTCCCGTCATCTGGCACTGCAGCCAGACGTCTGATTCGCGTTGGATGCGAATCTCAGAACCTACGCGTACCCATCCTCGTGCTCAGTACAGACGGTCAAAGGAAAGGAAGAAGGTACGAAAAATAACTTACTTACCAGACGTCTTCCCCGTCGTCTGGTTGGAAGCCCAGACGTCTGATTCTGGAAAAATTTCCAGAACCAGGGAGCGACTCGCCCTCTGCTCGCGACGCTCGGCAGCGCCACGTCTCGTCCGCCTGCTGCTCAAGCTGCAGCAGGCCTCCCGTGTCACTCCGTGCCCGCTGCGCCCCCACCGGCCGACTCTCACTGCCCCGGTAGGCTCAAGCCCTCACGGCCGACGCCTCCTCTCTCGCACAGCACCTCCTCCCGCACTCACCGCGGCTGTCGCCGCCGCCACTCGCTCACGCTCGCACTCGCGCACCGGTTGGAAGGAGAAGAGGAAGGGAGCGGAGGTGATGAGAGTGAGGGAGAGGGCATGGCTTTTTAAAGCCGCGCGGGGAGAGAGAGAGAGCGAGACAGAGGGTGCAGCACCTGCAGAGGAGAGGGAAAAAGGAGCGCATCTGCAGGTCTGCGCGCACAGGCACGCAGACGAAATCCTCTGTGCCGAGAAATTAAATCCCAGACGTCTGGAAGGGGTCCCAAATGTCTGGTCAGAAGTCTGGGCCAGCTCCCAGACGTCTTAAAAGACGTTTTGAAGCTGCGGTCGTAACAATATAACAAACTCAAAGGAAGTTTTGTCCCTGAATCTTGCGCTAACTAGGGTGCGGGAAAAACGTCATAATAACCATAACAAACTCAAAGAGGACCGAAGCCGGTCCGAAAAGACGTACCCGCGAAGAGTTCCAGGTACCGCTCCCGCATTGCCGCCTCAGGCTCCCAGGTAGCCTCCTTGTACCGCTGGCTCCTCCACAAAACCTTTACCAAGGGCACTTGCTTTCGTCTCAAACTACGGATAGCTCGGTCTAGAATCTGCACTAGCTGCTTGGGGTAGGTCAGGTTGTCGTCCACCTCAACGCTCTCGTGACTCAGTACGTGACTGGGATCGGCTACGTACTTCCTGAGGTTGGACACGTGGAACACGTCGTGCACACCAGAAAGCTGCGGTGGGAGGGCAAGTCTGTAAGCAACGGGTCCAACCCATTCCAGGACCTCAAAGGGCCCCACGAACCTCGGCGCGAGCTTCCCTCTCACCCCAAACCGTTGTAGGCCCTTCATGGGCGAAAAACGAAGGAAGACATGGTCCCCAACCTCAAACTGCACCTCTCTGCGTCTCCGATCCGCGTAGCTCTTCTTTCTACTCCTGACAGTGTGGAGTCAGCTATGGATCTGCTCGACTACCTCATGACTCTGCCGGATCAACTTGGGGCCAACCTCCCACTTGGTCCCCAACTCAACCCAACTCAAGGGTGCCGTACACCTCCGTCCGTACAGAGCCTCGTAGGGAGCCATGCCGATGCTCGAGTGATAGCTGTTGTTGTATGCAAACTCCGCCAGGGGCAGGTGCTCCTCCCAAGAGCCCCTTCAGTCCAGTACACAGGCACGCAAAAGGTCCTCAAGTGTCTGTATCGTGCACTCGGACTGTCCATCCGTCTGGGGGTGGTAAGCTGTACTAAACCTCAACCGCATCCCCAGGGCCTGCTAAAACTCAGCCCAAAACTGGGATGTAAAGCGGGTATCCCGGTCGGATACGATCTCCCGCGGAACTCCGTGTAGTCGTACCACGTCGCGGATATACCTCTCTGCCAACTGTGCTGGTCCCAAAGTGACTCGGATCGGCAAGAATCGTGTCGTCTTCGTCAGTCTATCCACAATTACCCAGACTGCGTCGTGTCCTCGCTGGGTAATAGGTAAGCCCACCACCAAGTTCATGGTGATGCTCTCCCACTTCCACTCTGGCACTGGAAGCGGCTGTAGCGGCCTTGCAGGCCTCTGATGCTCGGCTTTCACCTGCTGGCACACTAAGCACTACTGCACGAATTCACCCACATCCCGCTTCATCCCCCTCCACCAAAACTCGCGTCTCAAGTCATGGTACATCTTCGTGATTCCGGGATGTATGGTGAATCTGGAACCGTGTGCCTCAGTCAGGAGCTCTCTCAACAGCTCCTCGTCTCTGGGAACGCACAACCGTCCCCTCAGGTGCAGCACTTGATCTGTGAAAGAGAAGTCCCCTGGATCTCCTGACAGTACTCTGTCGCGCAAGGATTGCAAGTACGGATCGGCCATCTGTCCTGTGATGATGCGGTCTATCAGCTCTGGCCTAGTCTATCGTGTTACCGTCACTGCCCCACAGTACCCCCGTAACTCTAAGGGTCTCCAACTGCCCACCTCCTCCAAAAGGCTCCAACTTTGTAACTGTAAACTGGCCAAGTGTGCGTGCGCCTTACGGCTCAAGGCATCAGCCACCACATTGGCCTTTCCTGGGTGGTAGGAGATGTTGCAGTCGTAGTCCTTCAGGAGCTCCAACCAACGTCTCTGTCTCATGTTGAGATCCTTCTTATCAAAAAGGTATCTGAGGCTCTTGTGATCTGTGAAAATTTCGAAGGTCTCACCATACAAGTAGTGCCTCCAGGTCTTCAGCGCGAAGACAACAGCTGCCAACTCCAGATCGTGGGTAGGGTGGGTATGCTCATGGGGCTTCAGTTGACGCGAAGCGTAAGCAACGACGTGACCCCTCTGCATGAGCACACCTCCTAACCCCTGCAAGGAGGCGCCCGTGTACACAACGAACCCGCCACTACTGTCAGGGATGGTGAGCACGGGAGCTAAGGTCAACCTCTCCTTCAGCTCCAGAAAACACGCCTCACAGGCGTCTGTCCAAGCGAAGGGCACGTCCTTCCGGGTCAACTGTGTCATAGGACGCGCAATCTGTGAAAAACCTCTGATGAATCGTCTGTAGTAGCCTGCCAGTCCTAGGAAACTGCGAATCTCAATGACTGAACGCGGTCTCTCCCACCTGAGCACTGCCTCGACCTTGGTTTGGTCCACCGCCAAGCTGTCTCCAGAGATCACATGACCTAAGAAGGTCACCTCCCTCAACCAGAACTTGCACTTGCTGTATTTGGCGTACAGCCTACGTCGTCTCAGTGTGTCCAGAACCATCCGCAAGTGCTGTCCGTGCTGCGTCCGATCTCGAGAATAGATGAGTACATCATCAATGAATACCACCACGAACTGGTCCAAGTACGGTCTAAACACCTAGTTCATCAGATCCATGAAAGCAGCGGGGGCATTGGTCAGCCCAAACGGCATGACCAAAAACTCGTAGTGTCCGTACCGGGTGCGGAAAGCTGTCTTGGAGACGTTGGTCTCCCTGATCCTCAACTGGTGGTATCCCGACCTCAAGTCGATCTTGGAGAACACCGTGGCACCCCGCAACTGGTCAAACAAGTCGTCGATCCTCAGCAGCGGATATCTGTTCTTGATGGTGACCCTATTCAGCTGTCGGTAGTCCACACAAAGGCGTAAGGTCCCATCCTTCTTCTTCACAAACAGTACCGGGGCTCCCCAGGGAGACGCACTAGGCCTCACGAAACCCTTCTCCAAAAGGTCCTGCAACTGGGACTTGAGCTCTCGCAGCTCAAGCGGTGCCATCCTGTATGGCGTGGTGGAGATGGGGCTGGTCCCTGGTACTAGTGAGATCTCAAACTCGATCTCACGCTCGGGCGGTAGTCCTGGTAACTCGTCTGGAAACACGTCAGGGTACTCAATGACCACCGGCATACTCTGGAAGTCTGCCACAGGGCTGGGCACGGCCACCACACAAGCTAGGAAGCCCTTACATCCCTGGCACAAAAGTCTCGCTGCCCGAAGTGCCGAAATGCACCTGAAATCTCCGTCCACTGGCTGTCCATGAAACTCAAAAGAAGGCAACTTCGGAATGGAGAAGACGATCTTCCTCTCAAAACAATCCACCAAGGTGTGGTAAGCGGACAGCCAATCCATCCCCAGAATCACTCCAAAGTCCTCCATCTGTATCATAATCAGGTCAGCTGGCAGGCTATGTCCCCCGACGCTAACCTCGCAATCCGTGTACACCTCTTCAGCTACAAACAGTTGACCACTCGGACCTCTGATTACGAACGGATTCTCTAACAGTGTATAATCCTGGTCCAAACTAACTGCGAAACTGGCTGTGACAAACGAGTGAGTAGCGCCGGAATCGAAAAGCGTGTAAACGAGTCTGCCGGAAACTGAAACCATACCTGCTACCACCGATCCCGAAGCTCTGGCATCCCTGTGTGTCAGGGCGTTGATACGCCCCTCAGCTCTAGGCACGGACGAAGCAGCCACACTCTACGTCGGATGGGTAGGTGCTGGCCGGTACCCTCCTCGCGACTGCTGTCCTCCTCCTCGCGCCTGGGAACCGCGGCCTCTTGCGCACCCTCCGGTGCTCTGCGCGAGAAGTATCTGCTGACCTCCTACCCTAGACGGGCAGTCCCTCCTGATGTGGCCCGGCTGGCCACACTGGTAACAGAGGGGAACTCGACTCCCGCCCTCAGTGGGTCCCTGCTGTCGGCTGGGTGGGGGTCCGATGCTGGCAACTGGCCCCTGTCGAGGGCCCCCAAAGGCCACTGATGGCCCTGCAAAACGTGACGGCTCTCCTGCAGACGACACGTGCCTCCTCTCTAGTCGGCCCTGTGAAAAGTCTGGCTGAAAGGGCCTCTTCCGCCCGCCATCAGTGTCTCGCGCGGACGGGTTGGTCTCCTCGTAAGTCATGGCTGCCTCCACCACCCTCGAAAACGTAGGCAGCTTCAGGGGTTTGACATATCCCCGAATCGTAGGCTGGATCCCCTCGGTGAACCTCCAAAGGCGCTCCTCCTCAGTAGCTACCGCTGTCGCTGCAAAGCGGAACAGCTCCAGGAAACGCGTGCGGTACGCGCTCACGGTCATCGTCCCTTGGCGAAGAGTGGGAACTCCCGCCTCCTCTGGTCCTGCCACGTCTGGGGAAAGTACTGCTCACAGAAGAGGGCAACGAATCGATCCCAGGTCGGCTCGTCCCTCTCCTGTCCCCGGACCGCCCTCCACCACCTGTGTGCCGCACTCTCCAGCCGGTACGTGGCAAAGGCCACGCGACACTCCACCGGGGGGCAAAGGGTGTTGAAAATCTTCTCCAGCTGCTCGAGCCAGTCCTCTACCTCGGTCAGGTCCGCATCCCCCTTGAAGGAGGGGGGCTTCAGCTTCCGGAACTGCCCAAAGAGCTCGGAGTGGCGCTACAGTGGGGATGCTGGTGCACCTCCAGGCAAAGGTGCCTCGTGCATAGAAGTGTCGGAGGAAGGTGGGGGCTGCGGTGGCCCATCCCCTCCCCCGCGTCCAGCGCCGCGTCCGTCGGGTAGTCCCACAGAGGACTCCCCCTCCGTAGCCCCAGCGGGAGGCGCTCGGGGCGGTGGGTGGAGGTCCTCTGGCACAATATCCCGTATCATCTAGGCGGGGTCCCAGGCCTAGACGCCCGGGAGTAGTGGCTGGTCCACTGAGGTGTCGGTAACGGCACACCCACCTCGCCGACCTCGTCCTCGGCCGCGCCCGCGGCCCGCCTCACAAGTCCCGCGACGAGGCATCTCCTGCAAGAAGACGCGAAACAAAATGGAACACGTCACTACGGAACGATACCTAACGGAAACCTCTAAGAGCTCATGTCAAAAGGTATGTTGTGGTGGCTACTCTAGTTATAGACATGTGAATTGGTTATTTTCCAGTCAGTTGATTCACTTCTCGGAACAACCTTGCTTTGATACCATCTTGTAACGACCCGATTCTCAAGTCCCTACGAGACACGAGAACCGGACCGACTCGACTAATCCCAAGACCTGGTCGTCCAACTAGGAAGTAACCAAAAGAGCAGTAAAATAAACCACATTCAGCATGAATATAACTAACAATAAGAAAATACAGCAGTAAGGAAAGAAACCACTACAGTATATACCACCACAACAGTAGAACAACATTCATAACATAATATGAACTGCAGGTAAAGAAAAGTACAGCGGTAACAAGAACTACTCACTACAGCGGAAACAAAAGGGGTACAAAAGAACAGTGGTAACTCTACTGGACCCTACTCGACCCAGCGTCCTCTGCAGCCGCTGACCCTGGCTGCTCAACACCTAGTCCTGAAAGGTAACGAGTGTAACACATCAGCAAAACGCTGAGTAGAGTGGCAACTAAAAAAAAAGAAATAGTAGAGTGTACAGTAGCTGTTATGTCCTGTTACTTTCTTTATTTACGTCTTTCAATTGTCTCACAGTTTCATTTATTTCTCAGATCCTTCACTTGATCTCGAATGTTCCTCGTGGGAACAATCTTGATTGCAGTCTTTTCCGAACAGTAGAACTAGCACGTGGTGCTCTCCTGGCCGGGAGAGTCCCCCGTGGTGATCCTACTCTCAGTCAACCACCCCAAGGTCACGGACAGACGTAACGGTGACTACCGCACGCGCGATAAATGCACAGGTAGCTAACCCGCACTGGCACGCAGTCAATCGTTTCCGTTAACGGGTGCGCCCAAGCACAGCACGGAACCAGTACAGGGCAGAGCCCTCTCAGTAACAGGGGTCCAACCCCTCCACAGTAACCAAACAAGGGCCTTGCCCCTCCACAGTCCGCGCACCCTCGCCTGACTACCCTAGTTTGCCCAGTGGGCCTAACAAGTCGGTGTAGGAGGCTAGCAGAATCCCGGGGCCCGTGGGGTAGCTAGTGCTCTCCCTACACTAGTAGGTCTCCTCGATACTACGTACACGAGGGCCAGCAAGTCGGTACAAAGTGGCCAGTCCTAACCCCGGGTCCCTAGGGCGGCTGGCTCCGCTCTGCACTAAACAGGCACAGGTACTTCCCTTGGTACTACGTACCCAAGAGATAGCACACTACCACGTCTTTCTTTCTCAGTTCCATTCCTTTCTCTTTCCAGGAGTTCCACTCCTAATTCCCCATAGGGTTCCAGTTCTTTTAACTCAAATCATCTAGGTCTCACTTTCCAGTTTCACGTTCTTACAATCCATGTTCACGTTTATTTATTCATATCAGGCAGCTGTTAATTCAATTTACAGGCATCTATTTGTTCCTTTCCATTTTTTTCCAAGACTGCAGTATTCATACATTCCACTAGTTTTCCCGTCCTAGGATTCATGCCATATCCTAGGATCTATCATACAATCTAGTTTTCCAGCCTTACGATTCATCCAACACCTAAGATCTATCATTCAATCTATTTCTCATTCCTAGGATTCATGCAATGTCCTAGGTTCTATTTATGGTTCCATAATTTAACAGATTATACTAGTAAACTTAAAAGCCACTCTACCAGTTACAACAGGCGTACTGGAGGCATGGTCGGGAATCCCACGTGCCTCCGCAAACCCCGAGACTGCAACGGAACGGGGTCCTATCACAAGGATCAAACACAAGGAGTTTCTCAAAATAGTATATAACTACTGTAGACGGGTAGAGGATAAAATTTCGAGAAGCACGCAACTCGAAACGTGGAAAACGAACTTTGAACGGGTCCTAAACGAGTCGAAAACGACGAAATAGTGCAAAATCAGACGTCTGGAACCTCTTCCAGATGTCTTAAAATGTGGATCAGAGGTTACCTTTGCTCTACGTGGTCTCTCAGACGTCCAGAAGCCTGCGGGGGCATCTAGCCTAGTTCCCAGACGTCCGATGGTCACCCCGGACGTCTGGAAGTCACTCCCGTCGTCTGGCACTGCAGCCAGACGTCTGATTCGCATTGGATGCGAATCTCAGAACCTGCGCGTACCCATCCTCGTGCTTAGTACGGACGGTCGAAGGAAAGGAAGAAGGTACAAAAAATAACTTACTTACCAGACGTCTGGACAGTCCTCCAGACGTCTTCCCCGTCGTCTGGTTGGAAGCCCAGACGTTTGATTCTGGAAAAATTTCCAGAACCAGGGCGCGACTCACCCTCCGCTCGCGACGCTCGGCCACGCCGCGTCTCATCCGCCTGCTGCTCGAGCTGCAGCAGGCCTCCCACATCACTCCGTGCCCGCTGCGCCCCCGCCGGCCGGCTCCCGCTGCCACGGCAGGCTCGAGCCCTCACGGCCGACGCCTCCTCCCTCGCGCAGCACCTCCTCCCGCACTCACCGCGGCTGTCGCCGCCGCTCGCTCACGCTCGCACTCGCGCACCGGCTGGAAGGAGAAGAGGAAGGGAGAGGAGGTGATGAGAGTGAGGGAGAGGGCGTGGCTTTTTAAAGCCGCGCGGGGAGAGAGAGAGAGCGAGACAGAGGGGGAAGCGCCTGCGGAGGAGAGGGAAAAAGGAGCGCATCTGCAGGTCTGCACGCACAGGCACGCAGACGAAATCCTCCGTGCTGCGGAAATTAAATCCCAGACATCTGGAAGGGGTCCCAGGCGTCTTAAAAGACGTTTTGAAGCTGCGGTCGTAACAGATTCCAACTATGGTAAGCTGGATCAAGCTAAGTTCCAGCTAGTTTGAGCTTCTCCTTCACTTGTTGCCTTCTTGAGTGCTAAGGTTGTAGGGATCTGGCAATCTGTTTATCCCTAACACTCACAAAAACACATTAAAAACACAATAAAAATTGCATTGCATGCCTAACCTAATTTATGCCTAAATGCAACCCAAAAACTCGTTTATGGAGCATAATCCTAAGAGCTAGGTTTGTTTTAATACATAAGAATAATGATAAACTGGCGTTTATCACCGTGGTACCTCTAAACATAAATTTATAGGAAAAAGACATAGAAAGTACCAGATGGAGCAAGAGACCAAATTGGCTTATCCTTCTGATGATCCAACATTATATCAACTATCTCAGCACAAATATTAGGTGGGATATTCGATAAATAAGGAATCTCAAGAAACATTTCAAAAGCATCCTAAACTGAGATAGGTTGTACAATAGAATCATCAGGAATGAAATTATTAATGGGAGAGTCGCCAATCCACAAAGCAAACCAGAAATCAACTTTACCCTCATGAAGCTCCCAACAAATAAAAGGTTTCATATCATTATAGGCTTGAATGAGGAGACGTAACCAAGAAGGTAGAGAAGTATCAGAATGAAGTCTATCCCCTAACAAGTTCCTCATAAGATTAACATAAACAAAATCTCCAAAAAGCACATTCCAAGTTATTTTCATTCTTAAGACCTTATTGAAAAGATGGAGATCATGAATACCCAAACCACCACACTCCAAAGGTCGAGCTATAGTACCCTATGCAATCCAATGGTGATGGGTGTTGGAATCAGAAGTTCCCCAAAAGAAATCAACAAAACAGGCTTGCAATTTATGAATGATGGTCTTTGGAACCTTAATAATAGACAACACATGAACTGGAATAGAGGTCAAAACATGTTTGATAAGAAGCATCCTGGCAGCTGAAGATAGAAGATGGGCTTTCCAACCAGCCACTTTGGACTTAATTTTTTCAGTGATACACGAGAAATATGAGATCTTAGCCTGACTAGAGAAAATAGGACACCCCAAGTAAGTGAACGAGAAGGATCCAAGTTGATATTCCATAATGGAGAGTAGACGCTCACGTCTCAAAGAAGGGAATTGACGACCCACAAAGCAATAACTTTTAGAAAGACTAACTCTTTGACCAAGGGAAACCTCAAAGTCCTGAACAAAATGTTCCTGTCGAATGAAAAATCCGACACATTGTCGATATGACACTTACCTTACCTTCTTACTCCACACCCAAACATTTTTGGGAATACACTACAAAAATTGTTTCTTACCTTATTAATTGCCTACCTACACCTCGCTCTCATCCAAATCACCCTATGAACTCCTAAACAAGTTTCCTAATTTCAATTTTCTCAAGGTATTTGGATGTGCGTCCTTCCCCTTGCTCCACCCTTACAATTGACATAAGTTTTCTTTTCAATCCTCCAAATGTGTCTTCCTAAGCATTGCCCCCAACTATATGGGATACAGGTGCTATGACAGCAAGAACAAAAGATATTATACATTTCTCGACATGTAAAATTTGATGAAGATTCATTTCCATTCAAGGAAGACACTTTTCTTTTCCCACCTCCAACATCGCCTAATGATGCATGGCTAGTTGTTTCACTACCAGTATCAACTAATGAAACTATGCATGAAGTATCCTCTACCACAACATCATCTGATACTTCCCTACAAATTGCCACTACCTCTACTCCCATCTACAATGCTAAGTAGCGACAGCTTCATCCTCGAAAGCAAGTCAACTATTTCTCTCTTGTAGGGCTATCTAAAGGCCAAAGTTATCATCCTCTGCCTAACGCACTCTCCACTACTATCTTCCACGTGGTTGAGCCTACCTGCTTTTCATAGGCTAACAAAGAAGAATGCTGGAGAAAAGCCATGAGCACTGAATATAATGCTCTCATCACCAATGGTACTTGGACACTTATGCCTCATCATCCTAATATGAACACCATCGGTTGCAAATTGGTCATCCAGCTAAAGTATAAACTTGATGGTCAGATAGAATAATTTAAAACACTACTAGTTGCAAAGGGCTACACTCAATGAGACAACATTGACTATAATGACACATTTAGTCTTGTTGTCAAAGCAACAACAATTCATACAATTCTCACCATTGCTATATCTCAAAACTGGAACCTCAGACAGCTAGACATTAGTAATGCTCTCTTGCATGGAAATCTTGAAGAAACTATATACATGATGCAACCTCCTTGATTTATTAATTTAATTTGATCATCCTAAATATGTTTTCAAATTGAACAAATCACTATATAGGCTTAAACAAGCACCTTGAGCATGGTTTAGTCATCTCAGCAATTACCTACTTTTGCTTGATTTTCAAGGGTTAAAAATGGACTCCTCTCTGTTTCTCTTCAATAAAGATAATATCCATGTCTATATTCTGGTCTACGTTGATGATATTATTATTATCGACAATGATTCATCCTTTATAATTAGTTATCTCTCAACTCAATGATGCATTCAAGCTTTGTGATTTAGGCTATCTTCACTACTTCCTTGGTATAGAAGCATTACGCCAAAACAACAGGATTCTATTAACCCAGTGAAAGTGTGTTCTCGATCTCCTCAAACAAGCCAACATGGAATCATGTAAGCCCTTGCAAACACCAATGTTGACAACTGCCAAGCTTACCTCTCAGGGAATGCCATTTGTTAATCCCACCCATTATTGGCAGGTTATTGGGGCATTACAATACCTACTTTTAACTTGAGCAGGCCTACCCTTTTCTATCAACAAAGCATGCCAATTCATGAGCAATGCAACAAAAGAACATTGGGAGCATGTTAAGTGAATCCTTCGCTATCTTAAGAACACCGCTGCTCATAGACTCTTTCTTTCTTCCACTACCTCAAATGCTCTTCATGCTTGCTCTGATGCAGATTGGGCTAGCTCCTTAGACGATAGAAAATCCTTCGACGAATACCTTATATATCTTGGCAACAATCTCATCTCTTGGTTTGCTTGTAAACAATAAATTGTATCTAGGTCATTGACAAAATCTGAGTACAAAGATCTTGCCAACACCACTGCAGAGTTGATCTAGCTTTGGTCACTATTTAAAGAACTTAATATCAATATGGTAACCTCCCCAACACTACCGTGTGACAACATAAGTGCAACATACTTAATAGCTAATCTGATATTTCGCACTCGCACAAAGCATATTGAAGCTGACTATCACTTTGTTCATGATCAAGTTGCAAAAGGTCTACTCTCAGTATGGTTTATTTCCTCAAAGGACCAACTTGTTTATGTGATGACCAAGCCCCTACTAAAGACTCAATTTCTTTACATTTGTGGGCTTCTTCAGATTCAATCTATAGTCACATAGCTCATTGGCTTGAGCGGGCCTATCAACGACACCCATATTACTTGATCACTCAACAACTTCAGCAGTCAGTCACCCACAATGCTCAATCATGCAATGCCCAAAAATAGATTTAGTTTTTGAAATTATCCTTATCCAATCGACCGTAATAATGGCTATAAATATATGTATAGGTACTAAGATTGAAATCAATGAAAGATAATTCAATGCTTTCCACCTTACCTTAATTTCTGACACTCATTACCATTAAGTACACATCTTTGAAATGTCAACCATCGCACAACATCTATCGTTGTCTTCAAACATAATTGGTTCTCATAAATTTGTTTTTCATCGTGCTTTTGAAGTATATGTTCTATGTGTTGTAGTTTATTCATTAAATTCTTTAAACATTCTTCTCCCATATTATGTGGTGATGTCTTTCCTCTAATATAATTTAAAAATACACAATCTTTTCCACTAGTCACTTTTTTACAATTTTTGAATCCACGTATAACGAAAACATTTGTTTCATGTCTAGAATTTGGCTTACCAGAGAAAAGAAAGCAAGAAAAATAGAATGCAACATCTTTGCAAGGAGACTATTCTAACCAAGAATACTATTGAAACCAAGCTTTTTGAAACCGCGAACGATACTTTTCATTATCATTAAATGGGTATTCTTCCATTAGATATTGAAAAGGCTCCACATTAATGTAAGTACAAATAATCTGCTCCCTTTCTTTCACATAATACTCCAAAATTTGATTATGCAGCCCTCGATCACATTCTAATAAACTAACATCAATATTATAAATTTTAGTTCATTAAATTTTAGATGGTGGAGTTTCTTGTCACACAATAGGCAAAATTCTTAACCAACATTATTGCCTTATTTTTTCTTGAAATATGGTGTAATCATCATCCCTTTTACCATCCTTCAACTTAAATAGATTAAAATAAATTATAATGGCAAACTTGAGTCATAAAATGTAATAATATTAAATAACTACAAGCTTTGTACCTATAATACCAGTAGTACCTCAAAAATCATCCTTTTCTCTCCCACAATGCCACACTACTTTACTATTTTAATTTTGGACATAAAAAACTAAATAAAAAGCACACTTCCAAAATACACTATTTTTACCATAACATAAAATTTATAGAATAATAGAAATAAAGAACAACTAATCATAACTCTTTATCCAGGAAAAAAAAAGAGGGAAAATTGTCTATTCTATTGTGACATGCTGATCAAATACACCTAAATACTTTATTGCAACAATGAAAACAAAACAATGATATCGAAACATAAAATAAAATAAGAGGAAAAGTAGTGCAATTAATTTTAAGTATTAAATTTGGTGTATTATTAAACCTTAGATGATATTGCATTAGATTTGGTCACGAGAAATTTAAAGGATGAAAAAAGTATTGATATCACCATTTTGAGCATTGGCGAGGTATTTCAAAATTTAGGTAATTCTCACACCCAACTTATTAGTTACTGCCCACCAAATTAGACCATCACAAAACATGCTTACAAAATTTACTGTCTGATCTGAGCAACCCGCAAATTGCTGGACAACGATCTTTCCTTTGCGGTCATTTGCACTTTCCTCGGAGGGTGCCTCGCTCTCTCCTTCGGAGATAGTTTTAGATAGTCTTTTATCTTTTTTGTTGGGTATATTTTGAAATGACATTTGATATTCCTAAAATCTCAAATTGTTAACCAAATATAGAAGAAGCCAACCAGGAAAGTAACCATAATTTTTATATTTTTTTAGGAGAGCCATACCTTATATCCCATGGGACGAGGACCAGATGTCCGTCTGCACGCAATCTTAATCCAACCCCACCCCCAGACTGGGCCATTCCATCCACCTCATCGGGACCCAAAGAGGATGGAATGATTTCGTTTGATTGACTAGTCGGCAAGCAAACGAAAGGGGCCCATTACACAACATTCCTTAATTGGATGCTCAGGTGGGTAGGGAACCACAACATGGTAGACTTACACGATTGATCGGATGGAGGGGACCCAACTCGAGTAGGAGCATTTAACTCGTTTGGGTGGATCCGGTCTCCCCCTGTATCCCTTACCACCAAAAGGGAGGGATAAAGAGGGGGAAGCCCAGGGCGCCCAAAGAGAGTTGGAATGCGGCGAACAGCTTTGGGTGGCAGCCAATATCGAGCGATCCGGCAAGAATTATCAAATAAAAAAAAGAAAAGAAGTCACTAAGGACGTATTTATTTTCTATAGAATGGAATGGAATGAGACAAGAAAGAAAATGGAATGATTGATTATATTTCTTTGTTTGAATTATGATAGAAATTTAATTATTATGAATAGATTTAATTTCTTTTATTATTTGATAAGATTAGTTATTGAAATGAATGGAATCGAAACTGTTTTACATATTTGATCTAATATGTTTTTAAAAAATATAGTAATTGTTAATTTTAACATAAAATATAAGTTATTTATATCTTAATCCATTAATAAGGAATAAATATTATTAATTTATAAAAAAATCTTAAATTTAAAGAAATATAATTCAATTGAATCCATCACTTTATATATAATACACTAATTGAAATTTAACATGCATATTTGTAACGGATATGTGCCCCACACGTCTTTTAAGACGTCTGGGATAGTTTCAAGACGTCTGGAAATCTGTTATTTTCGACACACGCGAGTCGCCTGCGCGCCTGAGCGCGCAGACCGCTTTTTCCCCCTTTTTCTCTCTGCGGCTGCAGACGGCCTGCCACCTCCTCTCTCCTCTCCGCGCAGCGTTAAAAGGGGCGCGCCTCCCCTCCCGTCTCCACCGCCTCCTTCTTCTTCTCCTTCCTGTGCGCGAGAGCGAGCGGACGCGAGGGCGGCAGCGGCGGCCGCAGTGAGCGCGGAGGTGCGGCGTGCGAGGGCGGAGCTCTGCCGTGGGGGCGAGCTCGCCGGAGCGGCTTGGCCGGCTGGCGGAGGGCGCAGGGGGCGCGGAGCGACGCGGAGAGGGACCCGCTGCGGTCTGAGCAGCAGGAGCGCGAGGTGCGACACGGGCGGCGTCGCGAGCGGAGGCCGAGCAGGGTCCTGATTCTGGAAAAATTTCCAGAATCAGACGTCTGGATTGATATCCAGACGGCTAGCTCGACGTCTGTAAGATCATACAGACGTCTGAAAGGTGAGTTTCCGCCTTCTTCTTCCTTCTTGTCGACTCACCGTACTGAGGGAGGGGGTTGGCTGTGCGCAGGTTTGCTGATTCGCCATCTTTTGCGAATCAGACGTCTGGAAGTTGTACCAGACGGCGGGAGTGACCTCCAGACGTCCTGAGGGACCATCGGACGTCTAGGATCTAGGGCAGACGTCCCCGCAGACTTCTGGACGTCTAGGAAACCATGCTGAACAGGTAATTCTCTGATCCACTTTTTAAGACGTCTGGAAGGAGTTCCAGACGTCTGATTTTGCACAGTATCATCTTTTTCGACCCGTTTACGGCCCGTTCGGGCTCCGTTTTCCGCGATTCGAGTTGCGTTCTCTTCAGAATTAATTCCTCTACTCATCTACAGTAGCTATACACTGTTTTGAGACACTCCTTGTGTTAGATCCTTGTGACAGGATCTCGTTCAGTTGCAGTCTTGAGAGTCGCGGAGGCGCGCGGGATTCCCGATCACGCCCCCATTACTCCCGTTGTACCTGGTAGAGTGGCTTAAGTTATTAATAAAATCTGTTAAAGTATGAAACCATAACTAGAATCTAGGACATTGCATGAATCCTAGGAATGAGAAATGTATGGAATGATAGCTCCTAGGTGATGCATGAATCCTAGGGCTGGAAAACTAGTTGTATGCTAGATCCTAGGATGTGGCATGAATCTTAGGATGGAAAAACTAGTGGAATGTATAATACTGCAGTCTTGGAAAAATGGAAAGGAATATAAAGCTGCCTGTAATTTGAATTAACAGCTGCCTGTTATGAATAAAGAAACATGTTTGAGATCATGGATTTTGAGAACGTGAATCTGGAAAGTGAAACATATGATGTTCTGAGATAAAGAGCTGGAACCCTACGGGGAATTAGGAGTGGAACTCCTGGAAAGAAAAAGGAATGGAACTGAGATGTAGTTTGTACTGTCTCTTGGGTACGCAGTACCAAGGGAAGTACCTGTACCTGTTTAGTGCAGAGTGGGGCCAGCCGCCCCAGGGACCCGGGGTTAGGATTGGCCGCTCTGTACCGACTTGTTGGCCCTCGTGTACGTAGTACCGAGGAGAGCTAGTAGTGTTAGGAGAGTACTAGCTACCCCACGGGCCCCGGGGTTCTGCTAGCCTCCTTCACCGACTTGTTAGGCCCACTAGGGCAAACCAGGGTAGTCAGGCGAGGGTGCGCGGACTGTGGAGGGGCAAGGCCCCGGTTTGGTTACTGTGGAGGGGTTGGACCCCTGTTACTGAGAGGGCTCTGCCCTGGTTCCGTGCTGTGCTTTGGGCGCACCCGTTAACGGAAACGACTGACCGCGTGCCAGTGCGGGCTAGCTACCTGTGCGTTTATCGCGCGTGCCGTAGTCACCGTTACGTCTGTCAGTGACCTTGGGGTGGTTGACTGAGGGTAGGATCACCACGGGGGACTCTCCCGGCCAGGAGAGCACCACGTGCTACTTCTACTTTTGGAAAAGACTGCAATCAAGATCGTTCCCACGAGGACATTCGAGATCAAGTAAAGGATCTGAGAAATAAATGAAATAGTGAGAAAAATTGAAAGATGTGAATAAAGGAAGTAATAGAACATAACAGCTACTGTACACTCGACTGTTGCCTTTAGTTAGTTTGCCACTCTACTCAGCGTTTTGCTGACGTGTTACACTCGTTACCTTTTTCAGGACCAGGTGTTGAGCAGCCAGGGTCGGCAGCTGCAGAGGACGCTGGGCCGAGTAGGGTCCAGTAGAGTTACCACAGCCTTTTCTACCCCTTTTGTTTCTATTCTAGTGAGTAGTTTTGTTTCCGCTGTACCTTCTTTACCTGCAGTTCTTGTTATATGATAAATGCTGTTTTACTGTTGTGGTGGTACCTACTGTAGTAGTTTCTTTCCTTACTGCTGTACTTTCTTACTGTTAGTTATATTCATGCTGAATGTGGTTTATTTTACTGTCTTTTGGTTACTTCCTCGTTGGACGACTAGGTCTTGGGATTAGTCGAGTCGGTCCGGTTCTCGTGTCTCGTAGGGACTCGGGAACCGGGTCGTTACAAGATGGTATCAGAGCAAGGTCGTCCCGAGAAGTGAATCAACTGACTGGAAAATAACCAATTCACATGTTTATAGCTAGAGTAGCCACCACAACATATCTCTTGACATGAGCTCTTAGAAGTTTTGTTAGGTACCGTCTGTTTTAACGTTTCCGTTTTGTTTCGCGTCTCCATTGTAGGAGATGCCGCGTCGTGGAGCTAGGAGGGTGGGCCGCAGGCGCGGCCGAGGTCAGGGCCCGGGGGACAGATGTGTCAGGCTTGGAATACATACTACCCCTCCTCTTCTCCTGAGTATATCATCTCGGGACCTCGTCCAACTGATTCAAGAGGTGGTTCGAGAAGAATTTCAGCTTCCACCCACGTCGCCACCCCCTCCCCCTTCCGAGCGTACGACAGGGGAGTTAGTGGTGGAACGAGATTTCCGCCGCCACACCAGGCGTGTTAGGAGAACTCAACGGAGACACGTGGCGTCCGCAGGAGAGCCGTCACGTTGTGCAAGGCCATCAGTGGCCTTTGGGGGCCCTCGACAGGGGCCAGTCGCCAGCACCGGACCCCCGCCTAGCCGACAGCAGGGACTCACTGAGGGCGGGAGTCGGGTTCCCCTCTGCTACCAGTGTGGCCAGCCGGGCCACATCAGGAGGGACTGCCCATCTAGGGCAGGAGGTCAGCAGATACTTCCCGTGCAGAGCACTGGAGGGCGCGCAGGAGGCCGCGGTTCCCAGGCACGAGGAGGAGGACAGCAGTCGCGAGGAGGGTACCGGCCAGCACCTACCCGTCCGACGCAGAGTGTGGCTGCTTCGTCCGCACCTAGAGCTGAGGGGCGTATCAACGCCCTAACACACAGGGACGCCAGAGCATCGGGATCCGTGGTAGCAGGTATGGTTTCAGTTTCTGGCAGACTCGTTTACACGCTTTTCGATTCCGACGCTACGCACTCGTTTGTCGCAGCCAGTTTCGCAGTTAGTTTGGACCAGGACTATACACTGTTAGAGAATCCGTTCATAATCAGAGGTCCGAGTGGTCAGCTGTTTGTAGCTGAGGAGGTGTACACGGGTTGCGGGGTCAGCATCGGGGGACATAGCCTGCCAGCCGACCTGATTATGATACAGATGGAGGACTTTGGAGTGATTCTGGGGATGGATTGGCTGTCCGCTTACCACGCCTTGGTAGACTGTTTTGAGAGGAAGATTGTCTTCTCCATTCCGGAGTTGCCTTCTTTCGAGTTTCACGGGCAGCCAGTGGACGGAGGTTTCAGGTGCATTTCGTCACTTCGGGCGGCGAGACTTTTGAGCCAGGGGTGTGAGGGCTTCCTAGCTTGTGTAGTGGCAGAGCACAGCCCCGTGGCAGACTTCCAGAGCATCCCGGTGGTCAGAGAGTACCCCGACGTGTTTCCAGACGAGTTACCAGGACTACCGCCCGAGCGTGAGATCGAGTTTGAGATCTCACTAGTACCAGGGACCAGCCCCATCTCCACCGCGCCATACAGAATGGCACCGCTTGAGCTGCGAGAGCTCAAGTCCCAGTTGCAGGACCTTTTGGAGAAAGGTTTCGTGAGGCCCAGTGCGTCTCCCTAGGGAGCCCCGGTACTGTTTGTGAAGAAGAAGGATGGGACCCTACGCCTTTGTGTGGACTACCGACAGCTGAATAGGGTCACCATCAAGAACAGATATCCGCTGCCGAGGATCGACGATTTGTTTGACCAGTTGCGAGGTGCCACGGTGTTTTCCAAGATCGACTTGAGGTCTGGATACCACCAGTTGAGGATCAGGGAGACCGACGTCACCAAGACAGCTTTCCGCACCCGGTACAGACACTATGAGTTTTTGGTCATGCCGTTTGGGCTGACCAATGCCCCCGCTGCTTTCATGGAACTGATGAACCGGGTGTTTAGACCGTACTTGGACCAGTTTGTGGTGGTTTTCATAGATGATGTACTCATCTATTCTAGAGATCGGACGCAGCACGGACAGCACTTGCGGATGGTTCTGGACACTCTGAGACGACGCAGGCTGTACGCCAAATACAGCAAGCGTGAGTTCTGGTGGAGAGGGATGAAGCAGGATGTGGGTGAGTTCGTGCAGCAGTGCTTAGTGTGCCAGCAGGTGAAAGCTGAGCATCAGAGGCCTGCAGGGCCACTTCAGCCGCTTCCAGTGCCAGAGTGGAAGTGGGAGAGCATCACCATGGACTTGGTGGTGGGCTTACCTGTTACCCAGCAAGGACACGACGCAGTCTGGGTAATAGTGGATAGATTGACGAAAATATCACGATTCTTGCCGATCCGAGTCACTTTGGGACCAGCACAGTTGGCAGAGAGGTATATCCGTGATGTGGTGCGACTACACGGAGTTCCGCGGGAGATCGTATCCGACCGGGATACCCGCTTTACGTCCCAGTTTTGGGCTGAGATTCAGCAGGCCTTGGGGACGAGGTTGAGGTTTAGCACGGCTTACCACCCCCAGACGGACGGACAGTCGGAACGCATGATACAGACACTTGAGGACCTTTTGCGTGCCTGTGTACTAGACTGGAGGGGCTCTTGGGAGGAGCACCTGCCCCTGGTGGAGTTTGCATACAACAACAGTTATCACTCGAGCATCGGCATGGCTCCCTACGAGGCTCTGTACGGACGGAAATGCACGGCACCCTTGAGTTGGGTTGAGGTGGGGACCAAGTGGGAGGTTGGCCCCAGGTTGATCCGGCAGAATCAGGAGGTAGTTGAGCAGATCCACAGACGACTCCGCACTGTCAGGAGCAGACAGAAGAGCTACGCAGATCGCAGATGCAGAGAGGTGCAGTTCGAGGTTGGGGACCACGTCTTCCTTCGTGTTTCGCCCATGAAGGGCTTACAGCGGTTTGGGGTGAGAGGGAAGCTCGCGCCGAGGTTCGTGGGGCCCTTTGAGGTCCTGGAGCGGGTTGGACCCGTTGCTTACAGACTTGCCCTTCCCCCGCAGCTTTCTGGTGTGCACGACGTGTTCCACGTGTCCAACCTCAGGAAGTACGTAGCCGATCCCAGCCACGTACTGAGTCACGAGAGCGTCGAGGTGAGCGATGACCTGACCTACCCCGAGCGGCCAGTGCAGATCCTAGACCGAGCCGTCCGCAGGTTGAGACGAAAGCAAGTACCCCTGGTAAAGGTTTTGTGGAGGAGCCAGCGGTACGAGGAGGCTACCTGGGAGCCTGAGGCGGCAATGCGAGAGCGGTACCCGGAGCTTTTCGCGGGTACGTCTTTTCGGACCGACTTCGGTCCTCTTTGAGTTTGTTATGGTTATTTGGACATCTTTTTCCCGCACCCTAGTTGGCGCAAGTTTCGGGGACAAAACTTCCTTTGAGTTTGTTATATTGTAACGGATGTGTGCCCCAGACGTCTTTTAAGACGTCTGGGAGGTGGCTCAGACGTCGGACAAGACGTCTGGGATCACAACCAGACGTCTGATAAGACGTCTGGGATAGTTTCAAGACGTCTGAAAATCCGTTATTTTCGACACACGCGAGTCGCCTGCGCGCCTAAGCGCGCAGACCGCTTTTTCCCCCTTTTTCTCTCTGCGGCTGCAGGCGGCCTGCCACCTCCTCTCTCCTCTCCGCGCGGCGTTAAAAGGGGCGCGCCTCCCCTCCCGTCTCCACCGCCTCCTTCTTCTTCTCCTTCCTGTGCGTGAGAGCGAGCGGACGCGAGGGCGGCAGCGGCGGCCGCAGTGAGCGTGGAGGTGCAGCGTGCGAGGGCGGAGCTCTGCCGTGGGGGCGAGCTCGCCGGAGCGGCTTGGCCGACTGGCGGAGGGCGCAGGGGGCGCGGAGCGACGCGGAGAGGGACCCGCTGCGGTCTGAGCAGCAGGAGCGCGAGGTGCGACGCGGGCGGCGTCGCGAGCGGAGGCCGAGCAGGGTCCTGATTCTGGAAAAATTTCCAGAATCAGACGTCTGGATTGATATCCAGACGGCTAGCTCGACGTCTGTAAGATCATACAGATGTCTGAAAGGTGAGTTTCCGCCTTCTTCTTCCTTTTTGTCGACTCACCGTACTGAGGGAGGGGGTTGGCTGTGCGCAGGTTTACTGATTCGCCATCTTTTGCGAATCAGACGTCTGGAAGTTGTACCAGACGGCGGGAGTGACCTCCAGACGTCCTGAGGGACCATCGGACGTCTGGGATCTAGGGCAGACGTCCCCGCAGACTTCTGGACGTCTGGGAAACCACGCTGAACAGGTAATTCTCTGATCCACTTTTTAAGACGTCTGGAAGGAGTTCCAGACGTCTGATTTTGCACAGTATCATCTTTTTCGACCCGTTTACGGCCCGTTCGGGCTCCGTTTTCCGCGATTCGAGTTACGTTCTCTTCAGAATTAATTCCTCTACTCATCTACAGTAGCTATACACTGTTTTGAGATACTCCTTGTGTTTGATCCTTGTGACAGGATCTCGTTCAGTTGCAGTCTTGAGAGTCACGGAGGCGCGCGGGATTCCCGATCACGCCCCCATTACTCCCGTTGTACCTGGTAGAGTGGCTTAAGTTATTAATAAAATCTGTTAAAGTATGAAACCATAACTAGAATCTAGGACATTGCATGAATCCTAGGAATGAGAAATGTATGGAATGATAGCTCCTAGGTGATGCATGAATCCTAGGGCTGGAAAACTAGTTGTATGCTAGATCCTAGGATGTGGCATGAATCTTAGGATGGAAAAACTAGTGGAATGTATAATACTGCAGTCTTGGAAAAATGGAAAGGAATATAAAGCTGCCTGTAATTTGAATTAACAGCTGCCTGTTATGAATAAAGAAACATGTTTGAGATCATGGATTTTGAGAACGTGAATCTGGAAAGTGAAACATATGATGTTCTGAGATAAAGAGCTGGAACCCTACGGGGAATTAGGAGTGGAACTCCTGGAAAGAAAAAGGAATGGAACTGAGATGTAGTTTGTACTGTCTCTTGGGTACGCAGTACCAAGGGAAGTACCTGTACCTGTTTAGTGCAGAGTGGGGCCAGCCGCCCCAGGGACCCGGGGTTAGGATTGGCCGCTCTGTACCGACTTGTTGGCCCTCGTGTACGTAGTACCGAGGAGAGCTAGTAGTGTTAGGAGAGTACTAGCTACCCCACGGGCCCCGGGGTTCTGCTAGCCTCCTTCACCGACTTGTTAGGCCCACTAGGGCAAACCAGGGTAGTCAGGCGAGGGTGCGCGGACTGTGGAGGGGCAAGGCCCCGGTTTGGTTACTGTGGAGGGGTTGGACCCCTGTTACTGAGAGGGCTCTGCCCTGGTTCCGTGCTGTGCTTTGGGCGCACCCGTTAACGGAAACGACTGACCGCGTGCCAGTGCGGGCTAGCTACCTGTGCGTTTATCGCGCGTGCCGTAGTCACCGTTACGTCTGTCAGTGACCTTGGGGTGGTTGACTGAGGGTAGGATCACCACGGGGGACTCTCCCGGCCAGGAGAGCACCACGTGCTACTTCTACTTTTGGAAAAGACTGCAATCAAGATCGTTCCCACGAGGACATTCGAGATCAAGTAAAGGATCTGAGAAATAAATGAAATAGTGAGAAAAATTGAAAGATGTGAATAAAGGAAGTAATAGAACATAACAGCTACTGTACACTCTACTGTTGCCTTTAGTTAGTTTGCCACTCTACTCAGCGTTTTGCTGACGTGTTACACTCGTTACCTTTTTCAGGACCAGGTGTTGAGCAGCCAGGGTCGGCAGCTGCAGAGGACGCTGGGCCGAGTAGGGTCCAGTAGAGTTACCACAGCCTTTTGTACCCCTTTCGTTTCTGTTCTAGTGAGTAGTTTTGTTTCCGCTGTACCTTCTTTACCTGCAGTTCTTGTTATATGATAAATGCTGTTTTACTGTTGTGGTGGTACCTACTGTAGTAGTTTCTTTCCTTACTGCTGTACTTTCTTACTGTTAGTTATATTCATGCTGAATGTGGTTTATTTTACTGTCTTTTGGTTACTTCCTCGTTGGACGACTAGGTCTTGGGATTAGTCGAGTCGGTCCGGTTCTCGTGTCTCGTAGGGACTCGGGAACCGGGTCGTTGCAATATTCAAACAAATAGCAAACCAATAGATAAAGAAAACATTAAAGGTTAATTTATGAAATATAAATGTCTCAATAATAAGAATTCAACTACATTATTTATTGCGAGAATCGAAAAAACTACACTGACAACAATTTTAATCTAAAAATTTTATAGTGAAGCCTTCTTTCTCATCATCTGGGAGAGTAAAGAAGAAATCCAATGCATCACCATCACGAACAATCTTCAAACCAATTTGATGGCGTTGACTTTGATTAAATGAAGTTATTTTTGATAAATCTCCATTTAGCTTCGGTTTGTTTTCAAGAGCATTGATTCCAATCACTATACTGAATTGGTTGGTTGCTTCTTTAATTTCTGAAGTAATCACAGTCACAGCGTCGATGATAGATTTTCCTAAGCTATCTGTAAGAGATCTCTTTCTTTTACGCCCACGAACAGAATTCTCTTCAGATACTTGATTTCTTGAAAGAAGACAGGATTCGTGATCAATATCATCTAAACCAACTGTATTAATATCATTCTAATTTGCAATTTTAGTCTCTATTTCATCAATAACATCAACAGCATCTTGGGCATTGCTTCCTATGGCATGGTCTTTCCCGAAAATAGTACAAAAGTCATTATAATATGGGAATCGTTTAATTTTGAATTGAGCTGCATCTTTGTGACTCTGTAATCAAATAATAAATAAGCATCATAAGAGAATTTAATTGATAATAAAATTTAGAATTATATTAGTTCACAAGAAAATTACCTGCAAATAATTTTCCCATATCTCATTCTTAGCAACCACACACTTCAAATTTGGATCTCATCCAAACCCACTTGTACTTCCATTTAACATATCTCACACAATGTGAAAGTGATTTTTAAATACCTTAATTCATGATTCAATATGTGGCCTTCCTTTTATTCCATGTCCTGGTAATTTTTGTTCAAGTGTTTTTTCTAATACGCTAAGATATCCTGATTTGAATATGTTATCAGCCTTGTAGGTTCCATCATGGACCAAATCAAGTAATGCTTCGATAAGCTTATGATCTTCCTCATTTGACCATTTTCACTTATTCTATCTGGGGCCAAAATTCATTTCTATTGCTTGGCTTATATCTTTTAAGAAAAATTTACAAAATGTGATTAGATAAAGTAAATATATAAGAAAAAGAAATAATCTTCACAAATTACAAAAAAATATAAAGCAACTTTAATTCTTCAATTACAAGAAAATTTTAATTTTTGATATATGATTGTTTGGAAAATGATTAATAAATAAAAAAATGTGCTCAACTATATTTATGAATTAAACATTTCATTAGTTAAATTATCTTTCTATAACATCCATGCATCCGACGGTTCTATAGTTGTTATCAACTCCGATTCATCTTCATCTAATTAATCAGTTGAGTATTATCCATTCATTTTCATATTTGAAACTTATGGTAATTCATCTTCTACTGGATCATATTGCATCTCACATCTTACGCAATTACGAAGAAGACAACAAGCTAAAATAATTCTGTTTTGAGCTTTTATTGGATTAAATGGACTCCTCAACATTGCCCAACATTTCTTCAGTAATCTAAAACAATGCTCAATCACATTCCTTGCTCTTGCATGCTTTAAATTAAAAACTTCTTTAGGGGTACTTAGTTGATAATTTGTTCTCTACAAAGTCAAATGATATCGTTGTCCTCTATAGGGAGCGAGAAAACCTTCATCATTCATAGATCCACAGTCGACCCAATAATATTGCCCTGTAATTAAAATTTAAGAGTTTAGGTTTCTGATATATTTATATGTAATCAATTTAAAGAAACTTAATAAAGCATATTTACTGCGAGTAACAATCAGTCCATTACTTCTTGAAAATGCATCCCTACAGCTGTTTGGATGGAGGGATAGATTTTATGAGATAACTTTTTTGCAGCTGGGTTATCCTCCATTTTTGTTTGTAAGTTATAAAGGTTATCCTGGTAGGTTAACTTATGACTATTTGGAAAGTTTCTAGGTTAACCTGTAAAAATATATGGGAAAACTCACAAAAAAAACTTATCCCACATCAACTCAAGAATGACTTATCCTGTGTTAAGTTTTGTTAACTTAGGTCAAAATATCCTTCCCACCAAAAAAGATTAACCCCTATTTTGATAGATTATCTCCCTTACCAAACTAAACCTAAGAAGACATGAGAGGTCAGGGTTGCCCCCCTTGACGTTATCATTATTGGAGTCCCTTCCCCCAAAGGGGGAAGTAGTACCGGGGGAACATGCCCAAGTTCCTTGTAAAAATGAGGCTAAAATTGTTTCATTCGAATTTAGGTATCATATCTCATTTATGTGAAAAATTGAGCATTCTAACTCGATTTTGATTCACATCTCATTTAGTGTAAATTTATTTTGATATAAGTAGAGAAAATGATATAAATTTTGCTGATAGTACAATGAAATTCGTATATAGCTATGGATGGATAATACACAACTATAAAAGAAAAATAAAAAAGAGAAGATCTCACAAGGTTACAAGTAGCACGGTTGAGACAGGAAAACAAGGGTCTCTCCAAACAGCATAATAAGCAACGTGTAGCTTTATTAAAATTAAAAAAAAAGCCCCCGACAAGGCCACGATAGGTAAGGCATGTGCAGTTTTATCTAAATAACAAAAAATACCATAAGATCATATCTAACTTGTAACACGAAGGTTGGATAAGATGGAGGAGTTGGTTGGGTTAGGGCGAGGAGGGGTTGTGGTAGATGGAGGTGGAGTTGTAGAGGAGGGGACATCAGGTGCAGAGGAGGAGCTATTGGTGGGGGTTATGGCTCTCAATAAGGAGAAGGTGGGGAGGGGTGGTGGTCGTGATAGTCATTAGAGGAGGTGTTATTACGACCCGATTCCCATATCCCTACAGGATACAAGATCGAATCGACTCGACTGATCCTAAGACCCAATCGTCCAACGAGAAAGCAACCAAAAAGTAGGAAAGTAAACCACATTCATTATGCTAAGCAACTAACAGTAGCAAAAGTACAGCAGTAAAGAAGTAAAACTACTACTGATGAGTCCATTTTAATGGACTATTATTACACCTAAGTACTTCAATTCTAACATAGTATGTTTGTTAATAATCAAATAAAGTCATTAAATAAGTGCATGCATCATTACTTGAGTTTTTATCTATTTTATTGCATTTCATAATATATAATTATTTTATATTTTGTTAAAGGAATGATATTGGAAAAGAATAAGGAAGGGAGGTAAATTTCCCCAACAAACATCCAGCTCAATCTCTTCCTCATCCTCCGGCCAGGCTCAACACATCCCTCAACAAATGCAAACCGTCGCTGGCCAAAATTAGAAAAAAGATTTTGAAAATCCCTTGGGAGGCGGAAGAGAAGAGATATAGAGGAGAGGCGGAGGGGATTGGAAGGGAGAAAGGAAATGTGCAACAGTGCTTGCACTGTGTACCAAGCCTCCCACCGCAAATGCCCTTCCAGCCTACACTGCGCATCTGCGCCCTCTGTAAGCGTAGGCAAGAGCCAAAACCTTCCAGCCACGCTGCACCTTCCAACGCCCTACTGCCCACCACGCACCCACACCCTTCGCACTTGGCCGCCTGCCCTCACCGCACGCCCTCCACAGCAGCGTGCCCTCGCCTGTGCCCACTCTCACCGCGCCTGCAGTTGCTTCACCTTCCATCGCCCTTCCACTGCAAGCGCTACACCACTACTGGCTCACCGCTACAGGTGCACCGCTACAGGCGCACCCCCTCTAGCGCCATCTCCGCTCCTGCACCCCCATCATCGCGCACCCACACCTCCGCTTGCCCTTGCACGCCCACAGGCACCACGCCCTCTCACTACAAGCGCACCCCATCCAGCGCCCTCACCGCGCCATCACCCTGTCCAGCACCCACTCCCGCGCCCTCACCGCGCCATCACCCTGTCCAGCACCCACAGCTGGAGCCACCATCACGCCCATGCGTGCCTACGTGCTCTGCAGAGTGCCCAACGCCCATGCCTCCACGCCTTTGCGTGCCCTGCAGCGCCCTCTGCACCTACGCGTGCCTTCACCAGCAAGCGAGGCCAACTGTAGCTTCTCCACCTCCGCCACTCCTCTCCACCGGCAATCCAGCTCCGGCCAACTCACGACGCACCGCTGCCACCACCGCGACGGCATCGCTTCAGCCAACCTCCTGTACGAGTATCTCCTCAATTGAACCTCTCTCCCATTTGCAAGGAGAGAGGTAAAATCCCCTATTTTTAAGTTAATTAAAATTTACATTTGAATGCCATTGCCACCAAAATCAATTTTAATTTATGATTATTTTATTATGGTGAAATTGTGACTATATACTCATACTTTCTGATAATTGCATGGTTATTGATATTCACATGTTTAACATTAGTTTTGGGATTAAAATGTGCACAAATTTTCTCTAAGACATGTCAATTGGAAATTACATAAAATCATCACATATTTATTGAATATTTCAGTGAGGAAAAATTACACATATACCCTTATATTTTTGAGTTATGGTGCATCTTCTTTCCATTGCATTTCATATTTGATTATGGATTTCACACTTGATTGAAAGAATACGAAATAATCGAGATTCTATTGCATCATTGCCTCCCTGTGGACACAACCCTCTCTTCTGTGAGTGGTAATTTTTATTGTAATTATTTTGTTAAGAGATTTTCCACTACTTTGTTACTAAAACGATAGATCATCTTAATCACATTATTCGAAAGTGAGAATCGACTTATCAAATTGGCGCCATTTCCAGGGAGGCAACAGATGCAATAGATTCACTTCATTATTTTTGAATATTCTGAGTTGCGCAATTATCTGATCAATTTTTTTTATTGTGT
This sequence comes from Thalassia testudinum, assembly GCA_037157565.1. Taxonomy (NCBI): domain Eukaryota; kingdom Viridiplantae; phylum Streptophyta; class Magnoliopsida; order Alismatales; family Hydrocharitaceae; genus Thalassia; species Thalassia testudinum. The sequence goes on along the minus strand of JAZHRO010000039.1, from coordinate 95,429,991 downwards.
GAGGAATCTGACAAGGCGACGAGGCGCAACAGAGTGGCGACAGCAACCACTAGCTAAGCCACACGAGGAAAAGACGTAGGAGACCAAGATCCCGCTTTCACAAAGGATTCTCCATCGTCACAAAATTTATTTTTGTCTTTTCGCTCTTGTAGTAATTGGGGCTGAATTTTTGGGGGTTTGTCCCCACATTCTTTAGCTTCTAGGGTTTACATTTTTTTTGCATGCATGATTCTATTTTCTGCTTGCTTGCCTTTAAAACCAACAAAAGAAAATATCAAGCTGCCTGTTTAGAAGTTGCATGTCCTTAGGTGCATGCATTTAGGGGTGATTGAGCAGCACATTAGATCTTATTATTGCATTGCAAGCATATTAGCACGAAGATTGCTGGAGACAGGTACACCTTTCTAACTTTTGCATCCAGCTCCTGTTCACGCATTTGCATTCAAATTAAAATTCAAGACCACCAAGTTGTTTGAATTTACTAATTCAATGGTCACATAACTAAAAGTGGGATTGATAATCAGATTCAACCCTCAAATCAATTCACATTTGATCTGATTCTAAGGGACTTGTCTGCGATTTCAAAAGAAATTACAAAGATTTGCGGTTTGTTGCACACTTCTGACACTGAGCACGCACATTAGGCACCGCACTAAGGCTCGATCCCTTAAGGCTATAGGCACCGATCTCTTTATCGGTGCAAACCCTCCTATTGTGCTTTGTGGTGGTGGTGATACTATCTTTTGACCAAGTGTTTTGATACTCCACGGAGGGGGACACCCCTTAAAGGAACAAAAGGGTAGTTAAGGGGTACTGCATACGCATCGCCTCAAAGCAAGGGTTCGCCCTACTTGCATCCCTTTGTTCGTCCTTGGAGTAACTTCTCACTTGATCATCTAGGAGTATCATCCAAGCAAAGTATAGGTCCTAGGGCACTTGAAGGTTGAATTAAGGCACGTAATTGCAGTGAAAAACTTATTTGGCCATTTATATTAACTAATTCGACCTCCGCAATAAAGAAGGTTAAGATTTCAAGTCCACACCCCTCTTATACCACTTACGTGGGAACAGAGGGATAAGTCTTGATCTTTTGACTTATCTTTGGAGTGGAAGCTTCACTTACTCAATAAGAACCTAAATTGTGTTTTGTATGCTTGGTAGACGCTCTCTTGAGGGTAGTCTAGTGTTTGATCCTGAGCCCGAGAGAATTCTTAGGAGAGCTCACCTAGGAGAGAAAAGAGAAGGAATAGCTGATCAAGGAGCAAATCAACAAAGGACCCTAAGGGACTATTTTATTCCAACTAACCAACCCGCACAAGCACTAAGACGACTAGTAGGGGATAATCCGTATGAGATCAAGAGCAGTACCATATCTTTATTGCCCTCTTTTTATGGTACTACTAGGGAGAACCCCTACCGGCATTTGAAGGAATTCACCGAGGTCTGTTTCACGATGAAGCTCTAGGGCTTTACTGATGAAGCCTTGATGAGGACTCTATTTCCTTTCTCCCTAAAGGATAAAGCCAAGCACTGGTATCATACCCTCGATGCAAGGGTAAATGATTGGGCCACCCTTAAGGGAGAATTTTTGAAAAAGTATTTTCCTATGAGTAAAACCAACCATTACAGAAGAGAGATTATGGGTTTTACTCAACAGGAAGGGGAGCAATTTCATGAGACTTGGGAGTGCTTTAATGACCTTCTTAGGTTATGCCTCCACCATCAAGTGCCAAGATGGCAGTTGGTCGAAAGGTTCTATAACGGATTATTTGAAAGGCATGGGCAAACCATCGATGCAGCCTATGCAGGAACCTTCATGACCAGAACTGAGGATGAAGCTTGGGCATTATTTGAAACATTAAGCGACAACTCCATACATCTGTCCTCTGCCTATCAAGAAAGGAAACCATCAATCTTGCAGAGGAAAATAGAGGCCCATGAAGCTAGGGCTTCTCAGGATTTAGCTTATCAGATTCAACTATTGAATAAAAACTTTGATAGGCTTTTAGCAAACCCCGGCATGAACCCGCAAGCAGCCTCTATCTTTCAGGCTTCAAGAGAATGCTCCATTTGCCAAAGCACAACTCACACCACTGCGAAGTGCCATCAGGAAAATCAATTCCTTGAGTTGATTCAGGCCGACTTGAACGTGGCCCAAGGTTTCCACCCCCCTCGCAATAACCCTTATTCCAATACCTATAATCTAGGGTGACGGAACCATCCAAACTTCTTTTGGAAGCAAGGTGATGCTTCTAACTCAGGAAATACAAGACCCTTACCTCCCCAGCCCATATACTAACCATCTTATGAAAGCCCTCCTTAGAATAAGCCCTCTGAGATGGATGAACTGAAGGCCATGATGACAACAATGCAAGAGCATCAGAATATGGTCATCCAATCTCAGAATAAGATGATTACTGATATGCAACCCCAAATTGGTCATGTTATTGAGGTAGTTAGGCAATGTGATCTAGGGAAGCTGCCTAGCTCTTCTAAGGAGAACCCCAAGGGTAAGGGGGTTGTATTCAGGGAGCACGCCCAAGCAGTGACCGTGTTGGGGAGTGGAAAAAAGATTGACAAGCCTGATAACATTCCTACGGTTACATCTCAGAATTCCCCTTCCACACCTGACCCGACTTCCATCTCCACCAAGGAAGAGCCACACTGCTCTCCCTCACACAAAATCACCCACAATGAGGATGTCATCCTTCCACCACCCCTTTCCTGCCATGACGAACCCTCTACCCAGAAGCTGAGGGTGCCCTATCCAGAGCATTTATCTACTCCTGGGGAATCTTCTATTGGGTCGTCTAGAGCCAAGGATAAGACGGAAGAGATTATGGATACTTTTAGGCAAGTCTAGATTAACTTGCCTCTGTTGGAAGCTATTAAACAGATCCCGTCCTATGCCAAGTTTCTGAAGGACCTGTGCACTCAGAAGCGCCAATCTAGGAAATAGGTCCAAACCAAGGTCATCCTGCTTGATCATGTTAGCTCAGTTCTTCAGCATGGAACACCTCCCAAAATGAAAGACCCAAGGGCCCCGTATATTTCAGTGGTTATAGGTAACCAACACATTAACGAGGCTCTGCTCGATTTGGGTGCGGGGGTGAACATTCTACCGAGCCCTGTCTACGACCTTTTGGGAGGAGGCAAGCTAAAGCCTAGTCCAGTAATCCTCCAAGTTGCAAACAGATCACTTAAGACACCGCAGGGATTGTTGGAAGATGTCCTTGTGATAGTGGAGGATTTCTTCTTCCCCGTTGACTTTTTGGTGCTTGATACTGACCCATCTAATAAGCCCACAAAGCCGTCCATTATTCTGGGACGCCCCTTCTTGGCCACAGCCAATGCCTCTATAAATTGTAGATTTGGGGCACTTAAAATGGACTTTGGGAACAAGAAGATTCGGTTGAATGTTTTTGATACTTACAAGCAATCTGGATTTGAAGATTGTTCTCAGATTGAGGCCATTGATGAAATAATTGAAGAGACTACTCCAACACTCTTATGTAGAGATCCCCTTGAGAAGGTCATATCTAAGGACCATCCCTCGATTATTAAAGAAACTGAAATGGAAATGCCTGAATTAGAAGAGTTGCTGGGGATACACACTGAGTCTCTGTCTTCACCCTGGACTGTGAAGGTAGATCCGCTACCTAAGGCAGGGACATCTCAACTAAAACCCTCAACCCAAAAGGCTCCTGAGTTGGAGTTGAAACCCCTCCCGAGCACATTGAAATATGCTTTTCTTGGCCCTAATAACACGCTCCCCATTATTATCTCGTCTGCATTATCTGAATTGCATGAGGGAGCTCTACTTGAGTGTTTACAAAGGCACAAGGAAGCAATTGCCTGGTCAATTGCTGATATTAAGGGTGTTGATACCTCTCTTTGCATGCATCATATATACACGGACGAGTCCGTGAAGCTTTTCTGAGACATGCAGAGAAGGCTCAATCCAAATATGCGGGAGGTTGTTAAAAAGGAGATTCTGAAATGGCTGGATGCAGGGATTATCTATCCCATTTCAGATAGTAAATGGGTCAGTTCTATTCACGTAGTTCCCAAAAAGGCAGGAATTACTGTGGAAGAGAATGACCAAGGAGAACTGGTGACCACTAGACCCTCAACTGGTTGGAGGGTTTGCATTGATTACTGCCGTTTAAACACGGTTACCCAGAAAGACCATTTCCCCTTATCGTTTATCGATCAAATTCTGGAACGATTGGCGGGGAACAAGTACTTTTGTTTTCTTGACGGGTACTCTGGGTATAATCAGATAACCATTTTTCTTGATGATCAGGAGCGTACCACCTTCACGAGTCCATATGGCACATTTGCGTTCCGCCGAATGCCATTCGGGTTATGTAATGCTCCTGCCACTTTCCAACGTTGTATGATAGCTATCTTTTCTGATATGATCGACGAGTTTGTTAAAATTTTCATGGATGACTTCTCCATTTATGACTCATCGTTTGACCTATGCCTTTCGCACCTTGATAAAGTTTTAACCCGTTGCGAAGAGGCAAAGCTAGTGCTTAGCTGGGAGAAAAGCCACTTTATGGTCCAGCAGGGCATTATGTTAGGGCATATAGTTTCCAAGAGAGGACTAGAGGTGGATATCGCAAAAATCGATTCCATCTCTAAGTTTCCATTGCCCGCCAATGTTCGTCAAGTTAGATCTTTCCTTGGCCATGCTGGATTTTATAGGAGCTTCATTAGAGATTTCAGTAAAATCTCTAAGCCACTCTGTGACCTGTTAGCAAAGGATGTCTCCTTTGATTTTAATGATAGATGTGGTGAGGCTTTCCAAGTTTTGAAGAAAGCCCTCATTACCGCGCCGATTCTCCAAGCACCAGATTGTACCCTCCCGTTTGAGCTTATGTGCGATGCTTCTGATTTTGCAGTGGGAGCGATCTTAGGTCAAAGGGTTGATGGCAAACCTCATGTGCTGCATTATGCCAGCAAGACCCTTACAAATCCTCAGCAAAACTACACGGTCACTGAAAAGGAACTACTTACTGTAGTATTTGCTTTGGAAAAGTTTCAATCTTATCTTTTGGGATCCAAGGTTGTGGTATTCACTGATCATTCTGCCCTAAAGCATCTTCTGGGTAAAAAGGACACCAAACCTCGCCTAATTCGTTGGATTCTGCTACTCCAAGAATTTGACCTGGAAATTAAAGACAGGAAAGGAGTTGAGAATGTGGTAGCAGATCATTTGTCTAGGATCCCTATTGAGGCATCAAACCTTGTTGGCGGTATTCAAGAGACTTTCCCTGATGAGTCTCTAATGGTCGTGGAAGCTAAAACTCCTTGGTTCGCTGACATAGTGAACTATCTGGTCACGGGCATTACCCCCAATACTTGGGACAAGTAGAAGCGAGACAGGTTTCTCGCCAACGCTAAATTTTATCACTGGAACCCGAGCTTTTTAGAATAGGCCCTGACCAACTTTTTCGATGTTGCGTCCCTGATGAAGAACAAAGAAGTGTTCTGAATTTCTGCCATGACCTCCATTGTGGGGGACATTTTAGTGGGAAGAAGACTGCCAATAAGGTTCTTCAGTCTGGCTTTTGGTGGTCCACATTATTCCAAGATGCACATACTGACATGCCTTCGTGCGTGTGTGTTAAGAGGTGTCGTTATAGTTGCACTTGATACGTCGGTTTTAAAAGAAGTAAACGGAGGTGAGTCCGAGTGTCGATCTCAGGGAGGTGTGGAAATCGGATTTTGTTTACCACTTGTTGTCACGAAAAAGGCGGAGTTTTGCTTGCGAAAGAGATGGTTTTGAAAAGCGAGAGATAGAGAGAGAGTTTAGGGTTAGAAAGCTCTTGGTTTTGATCATGCACTTTAAACAGAAATTAAAATGGCGACTAAACGGAAAATAATTTCATTAAACATGTATTCATAGTTCATGGTTTACAACATTAAATACATGCTTCAACAAAAGTAAATGAAAGCTTAAAAGAGAGAGAGAGAGGTAGAGAGAGAGTGAAGAGCGACGAGGCAGCCACGGCGGTGGAGGAGGCTCCGTCGGCGGCTCGTCATCTCCGGCGATTACAAGAGTGCCTAAAACTAGCTAGGAGAGGAGTGGAGTAGTTGCAAGTGGGAGAGGATGCCTTGAATGGTGGTAGAAGGGGGTTTAAATAGAGTTAAGGGCTTCCTAAAAGAAGAATGTGCTTTAGCGACATCAAGAACGTCGCTAAAACCGCTTCCAGATACGTCGGTGAAGCCCTCCTGCCGCCGGTCAGCTGCCCGCCTCGCTCTCTCTCCATGCGCGATCCGTGGACGTTGAACGAGAGCCGTCCGATCGAAGATCGGACGGCTGAGATCCTCCTGCGCCCGCGCTGAGATCGCGCCTCGGGCGCGCGTGCGCGTGCGCGTTTCTGCCCGGCGTGCACGCTCGCGTGGGCGCTCGGGAGCTGTCATCGCGCCGCGTGGCGCGATCCTGGCCGCCCGCTGCTGATCGGGCGGCCCAATTTTGCCGTGCCCTTCACTCGTGCTTGATTTCCGCTCCGCGTGATTCGAACGCGCGTCACTGCGATGCGGGCGTGCGCGCTAGCCTTTGCGCCACTCCCGCGCTTTGTCGCGGCGACCGCGGGCGAGCACGCGGATCTCAGCCGTTCGATCGAATATCAACGGCCGAGATTCGTCCTTGGCTGGCTTGAGGGTGTGCGAGCGGTGGGGCCGGGTCGACGTGGCGCTTTCTGGGCCGTTGATCTCCAGATCAACGGTCAGAATTTCTTGGGCCCATTGTCGGAGCTCCGGATGTTGGATTTGGCCGATCTTGAGTCCGTTGGACTCCGTTCGTCGTTCTGAATCCATCCGTACGGTCTGATTGCTCATCTGGGGCCTGCTTTGACACATGCTTTACACAAATGGCTATTAATGCAGTTTATAAGCAGTCTTGGTACTTGATGCATGCAATGCTCCTATTCTACTTTATGTTGTGCCTTTTATTCTAAAGATGGGCCATATTCAACCTAATTACTACCCCCTTGCGTGGTGTTATCATACCCCCATGCTTACTCCTTGCTAGTCCCTAGCAAGGTTTATTCTAGCCTTTATTTCTTTGGAGAATTCAAGAAGTAATTGCTTAAGCACTTCGTTACTTGCCAATAAGAGGAAATATACGAAGATCTTAATCTACAAAGACTAAGCAGCGCCCGGGTGTCTTCCAAAATACGAATCGCCCGAATCCTTGCTTTGTATATATAACTATACATATGTATACGTATATATCTATATATGTCTTTTTAGAATTTTCGGAATTCAGTGTGGGTTGGTAACTTTTTACGGCTACCCAACCCACCCAAAACTCGGTCAAAACCCTAAGTGCTAAGCATCTTGGTGTGAATGTTGTGATAGACTCACTTAACGGTAATTGAGACAGACTTCGAGTTTCTATGCCCCTAGGTGACCGGAAAAGAAAATAAATTTTTGCCTGAAGGTGTATTTTTTCGACTGGTAGCTTTCTCCCTACGTTCATTTTACTTGGGGTCAACACAAGGATTTTCCAGTGTATATCTCCCCGGCTTGTACTACTTCCCCGCTTCGTCCTTAGGTGTTTTGGTCTTTTTTTGTGCAATTATTTAGCTGGGCTCTGGACAACCGACCAATGGGCTGTTACCCACGATCACTTGCCAGCCATACATGTGCGGTGAAGTGTGGTTTATTTTCTTTTCTTCTTTTTTTTTTTTTCGTAGGTGGCTTCCCTAATCTCAAATGTACCTAGAGGCAGCGAAAAAGAAATGGCATGTGGCTGGGTTCTGGACAACCTGCCAATGGGCTGTTACCCACGACAACTTGCCAGCCATACCACCCTAGAGAGTTCATTAGCTACCCAATTTCTGTCAAAATCTCCGAGAAGTGAGTCTGTACAAAAATGTGTGTAGATGCTTAGACTCAAAGTTTTCCTGAGTTAGAGGGTGAGTTGATAAGTCGTATACTTATTACCTTATTTATTAGGTGGATTAGAATAGCTTAAAGTTGCAAGGATTCGCTGCTAAATCCATTTTTTTAATGGACACCAGGGCTGATTAAGCCTGAAGGCCTGACAAGTCTAAGTGTTTAAGTTCTTTTTGTATTATTTCCCACTATTGACAAGTTTCTAATACCTAAGTTTTTCTTCCTAAATTCAATTTTTTTTTTAATCAATTAATTTATTCATTCAGACTGATTAATTAAGCTCAGGATTATGCAATTGACCATCCCTCCCATGCTTGAGTTGGACAATGTCCTCATTGGCAGATGCATGGATGCAAAAGGGTTCAAAAAGATAGTACCTGAGTGACGTAAACTACCAGATCAGTCTGAATCACCTGAGTTGCCTCCCAGGAAGCGTTGAGTTTAACGCCTCCAGCTGGGTGGTGCACAAACAGGAATGGCTTGGGTCAAGAAGATATGTTCAAAATTAACCAGACCCAAAATCAGAAGTCCACAGATGCGAATAAGGTTGTGGTGGAGTCCCATTCCTAAGGGGCAGGAATTCTGTAACAGATATATCATGCATGCCCGTGTCAGATCCTCTCTTAGTTTGTGGGCATGCAAACAAGTTGCTGTGGATGAATGCACCCCAAATATGACATGCCAGACACTAAAGATGTAGGTCTCATATTCATCTTGTGTCCCCATAAAATTGTAATCCATCGAAAGTGTATCAATTCTAGTGCATTCGGGTTGCGGGATCTTTATTCTGGTAGGGCAAGTAACAAAATCCAGAGTTTCATACTGAGCCCTACAACCAAGCATGAGTCCTCTCTTCAAAGACGAATCCATCTCTTCCGCAACTGTGGTTTCATTGCTCATTCCCTCCAAGCCCTTGATCTCAAGAATATTTTCTTCAACCTCCTTTGTATCAGATTCACTGTTTGGGGTTGCATTAGAGGTAGGGTCAATTTCATCCTCTAGATCATATTCTTTCTCTCGGCCCTCCTCCAAATTTGTGATGGGGTTTCCAACCGATTCATAATCAATTTCTTTGAAATTGTAACTCCATTCTCCATCTCCGACGTTGGCTGCTACTCCCATCGGATTACTTGTCTTGGGCCGATCAAATTCAGATACCAAGGCCTCTACCCTCACCTTCTCAGTTTCCTCCTGATGTTTGTTCTCAATGCTCCCCAAATTGTGTTCCAAGGAATCCTTATTGTCCTTATCCAGTGAGCTGTCCAACTCCTGAGGGGTATCAATGGTGGACTGAACCAAATCAGGATGACTGGGTGTAGTCCAATTGATCATGGTAGGTCCTTGCTTTATGAATTCCATGAATGGTGTTGTGTGCAACAGCTTTCTTTGGCCTTCTTCCCCCAACTGTTGGAACAACTCCAACATGGCATGTTGCCCTTTAACCAATTCTTGATTCTGTCTGTGTAGTTCTAACCGGAGGTTATCAAGAATTGACATGGTGTCCGATGAGAACCTCATCATGAGCCATAACTAGCTCATTTTGACCTAATACAAAGGATAAAAGCTCCTACATAACTCAAGGAAAGGCTTAACTCAGAGAATTCTGAGTTTAAGAAGAAAACAAGTCATAAGGGGTAAAAATGCAATTTTACCAGTATAATCTGCATACAGGTCCAAACATAGGTCAAACAAATCGAATAAGAAGGAAAGTGGGATGATCTGATAAGGGCTACAGCAATTCCAAGGAACTAAATGATAATCTGTAACCTTAAAACAAACCCACTTCAATTCACGAGGTTTGAGGCAAAGTAAAAATAGAATAAACCCTCTAAAATTCATAGAAAAATAATCTCTAGGGTTTAGAACCTTAAATTTGGCCTTCGGAACCCATTTTGACCTACATTGAGAACCATGCCCAATTAATAACTTAATTTGGGTTTTTGCGTAAATTGATCGGTCAAACAAGGTTTTATATAGAAATAAAATTCACCATCAGAATCCTTAGGTCCTAATTAGTCACGTATAAAAACTTGAGCCTAAGAAGAAACCTTCTTGACCAACTTTACATTTTGGTCCTCATCTATTTACTTTTTGGCCCTCAACTTTTGAACCCTCGCATTTTGACCCCCTAACTCTTCTTTGTTCTTTACATTCAGGTCCTCCCTGCAAAACCTGCCAGCACCATGCTCCGGCGACCCTGCGCGGAGCATGGCGCCGCGCAGAGGAAGGGGGAGGGCCTGCCAGGTCAAATGGGGGTGCTCTGTGTCGTCAGCCGTCACAGGAACACCCCCCTGGTCGCTGCAACCCACCATACCGGCCGTGCAAACGCACGGACGGTATGGGTCTCCTTCCTCCGGTGTCCTCCGGCAAGGGAGACACGTCGTCTCCCTCCGCCTTCCTCTCTGGTTCGGCCCCTATAAATACCCCCGTCGCTCCACCGTTCTTCCCAGCTCGATCCTGACGGAGAAACACCCTCTTTTCACTCTCTTCCCACTCCGACAGGAAGCCCTCCAGCTCCGGCGGTTTTTCCCTCCTCCTCCTCGTCGTTCTGCCACACTACCAGCAGAAGGGCTGCCTTCCCCTGCTCTTCCCGTGCCGCGCCGCACCCAGCGCGCGCCTCTCCAGCCCTCTCCTCGCCGTCACTCCTTCCTCTGGGCAGCTTCTTCTCCGGCGACAGTCGATACGACTGTCACCTGTTCTGGCCCCTCCTTGTCCTGCTAAGTAGGTATAACTTCTCACCTTTCTCCCCTCTTCCTTTTCCTCACTTTAAACCCTTACTGTCGCCCTCGATTCCGACCAATCGCCCTCACCTTCTCCACCTCCGGCCACACTCCGGCGACCCGCTCCCATCACTCTAGCACCCCACACGGCTCGTCGACCTACACATAACCTCCGCCTCCTCACCCTGATCCATTTCCGCCCTTCCAATTCCCGCCACCCGACCTTTGCAGATCCACCGAACACACCCACTTCCCAACCCACAGCTTGACCTAGGGCGGCCCGTAGGCTCCGCCCCGCCACCTGCAGACCTTCCGACCACCTTCGCCGTGCTACGGCGGAGGTCCTCCGCGTATCTAATTAGGCCGAGAGGCCCTTTCTCTGTAAACAGGAACTTCACTCACCGCCGCCATTGCTGAGGTGAAGAAGCTCCTTCGACCTGCTGCTCCAGGCGCGCCGCACCCAGGTCACGCTCCCAGGCTGTGCGAGGTATTTTCGCAAAGCGCCAGGCTGCAGTTGAGGTGAAGCCCTCGCGCGAAGCCCTCGTGCGAAGCCTCGACCGCCGCTGTTTCCTCCGCACAGGCACCAAATTGGGGTGGGACATTTAGTCCCACCTCGGAAGACTCCGAAGCGGCGCACTGATACAAATTGAAAAAATGCTGGAGGCTTATCGCCTCAGCACACGGGGTGAGGTCCCCTTCACCCGCTCGATTACCCGGCCTCGTCCGCGCTCACGCCTCGTGGACCTGGCCTGACCCGAGTAAGCCCGACCTGCACTCCTCGCCCACTACGCACGCCGGTGGGCCTGGACCCGGGCGCGACCCGCGTACCCGATTACCCGGTTGCTCTGGGAGAGCTTACCTAGAGCGAATTCTGAGAAAGAGAGAGACGCGGGGGGAGGGTAGAGTAGGTTTTGCCTACTGACGTAAACTTTGAAGTATGCAGGCACAGGTGAACAAAGAAGAAGAACCGTGGAAGAAGAGAAGAAGAAGAAGGCCGACGAAGACTGAAGGAAGGAGGAGCACCGAGCTGCACTGTAGTAGCGGCGACTTAAGTCGTCTGAGTGAAAAATTAGACGACACTCTGAAGGAAGAGAAGAAAGAAAGAAGAAGAAGAAGAACATCACCACTGCTGCAAATAAAGAAGAAGAAAGAAGGAGAGACGACGTCCTGAAAGTAGAAGAAGAAGACCACAAGGAGATAAACAAAGAAGAAGCAGCTGAGACAGAGCTGAAGAAGGAAGACGAGAAGCGCAAGGAAAGAAGAAACAGGACCCGCAGAGAAGATCTGAAGAAAAAGACAGAAGAAGAACAAAGGAAGAAAGCAGAAGAATCCGAGAAAGAAGAGAAGGAGAAGATAAGCAAAGAGAAAAGAAGAGAAGAAGAAAGAAGCCAACAAGATAAATCTCTCTCTCTCTATCTTTATTTTTTTAATAAGAATTTGTACCCCTAGAATACGACTCGCTCCCTGAGTTCGACCTCGGGAACTCTTTTCCGAGTAAAAAAATTATATATTTAAAATGATGGCAATAACTGGCTATACTACAACGCTATAATAAAACCTAGTTATCACGGCCACCATTTTTCATTGGCGCCGTTGTCGGGGAGCAACGGCTATTCTAGAGGTAAACATTCCTGTTTCTTTTTAGTTTCTGATAATCTCCTCTCTTTTGTGCAGCTACAGGAAATCAAGAAGACAAGCAACCGCACGACAACCACTCCGAGGACAGGTAATTTTTTCCTCTCGCTATTAACCCCTAAACTCTAAAGAGGAAGAAAAGAAAAGAACAAGCAATATAGGGCTAACCTGTCTTCCATACTTAGTAACCATAAAAAGTTGCATGTTTTCAACCCATTATTCCTGCACACTATCAAGGGTATTTAGGGGCTAACACATTCTTGCTTGAGCCCTAATTACCCAACAAAGAGCTAACTGGACTAAGTAGAGCCAACCTAGGATCCAACACTAGGGATTTGGAGACACACTCCTTAAGCAAGAATTGAGAAAACCAAATGAAGTGTGCCCAAGCCCTTGTCTGAAAATATCTATTCAAAGAAAACCTAAAACAATTGGCTCTCTAAACACTTGAACCCTAAAAGACAAGACCCAAAAACTCTCAAAGGAAACAAGAGGTAAAGTTGCCCCCTTGGGTCAACCAGCCTTAAATTAGGTCACTCTTTGCACTCAAAGAACTAAAAGTTCAAGTGAAACCTTAAGTACCCTGATCTTAAAGTAAAAATTGGTAGACTTAAGAGGTCAAGATCCCCATTCGGGTCTACTTGGAACCGCAGTGACAAGAGAGGTCGGGTGGGGGAAACCCTGTAACCCGTGGGGACGCTCTACCGTGTAGGGGTCTTTGCGGGACTCTCCCTCTCTGGCTGCCCAGGTAATTCTCAGGTGGACGATCTTTCTGATCAAGGGGTCCATCTGCCCCGCACCTCTATAGTCACCCAACACATTTTTGGGTGTCTTGATTGGGTCCAGCACCTTCTAAACTCATCTCTTCCAACAGTGCATGTACGGTAGGAGGTCCTTAAGACCACCCTTAAGACCTCCTTTAGAAATTCACTCTCGTCAAGGCCAAGCCTCGACGGCCGTGTTTGTGCAGCAACCCCCTCACATTATTCTCTCTTCTGATTCAGAACCAAGTTCTTCTTCTTCCCCCATCATGGCTCAGCCAGTTGAGGAAGAAAACAATTTGGAGCACCAGCTCCAGCGACTCAATGACCTCTTCCAAAACTTCGTGCACCCACCACAGCGTCCTATGATGCGGGACCACTACAATCCTGCTGCGGTGGCTATTGAGCCTCGAGTCAGAATCCCGACTGGAGGACCTGATTCCGAATTGAAGCCCAACATGATTCATGCTATACCTAAATTCCATGGGCTTAATTCCGAAGATCCCTTCCAGCACATCAAACAGCTAAAGCATCTGGCCCAAACTTTTGGGTCAGATGCGGAAAATCGGGATATTCTTCTCATGAAGATGTTCTCCTTTTCTCTTATGGACAAGGCCGCCCATTGGTATCAAACTCAGACCCGGCCGATCAACACTTGGGAAGAACTTCAATCCGAGTTTTTGAAAAAGTTTTTTACCGTTGGTCGGACCAACGCCTTGCGCCATCAGATTACGCACTTCACTCAACAATCAGGAGAACCTCTCCATGAGGCATGGGATCGTTTTCAGGATCTTATGAGAAAGTGCCCCCATCACGGGGTTCCTAAATGGGAATAGGTCCAATCTTTTTACCAGGGACTCCGTGAGGACATCCGCCTTTTCGTCAATGCAACTTGCGGAGGAAATATCACGGGTCAACATGAAGACACCGTGTGGGAGATTCTCGAAAACATGTGCGAGAACTCCATCAACAATGACTCCATGGGATTATTCGACAGGACGAATACCCGCGCAGCGACGAATCTTAGGGGAGCACATGAGACGCAGGGCCTGTCCGCATCAGTCGACCTGGAATTAATGGCCAGTCGATTGGACAAGGTTTCAATCATTGAGAAGAAGGTGGATGAGTTGACTCAGCACTTGCAGCGAGCCACCTCTGCGCGTAACTCTTTTGCACAATCTCCTTCCACACAGGTGACTGTGCAAAACATTCTCCACCGATCTTCCCCTAGGATGGATCCATATCCATCCCCATCTGATTCTCGGATCGGAGGATCATCCGATCCTTTCTACACCAGCCCAGGGAATTCCATTCCCCCTTTCCCTGATTCTCAAGAGGTTCCTCAGACCTGCGAGGACCTCAGCGCCATCTAGAATGACCCATTCTCCAACACCTACAACCCTGGATGGCGAAACCATCCCAATTTTCAGTGGGCAGGAAATTCCCAAACCCAAAGACCACCTTTTCAGTCCCGCCCACAGCCCTCTCGTCATTACCAGCCGCCTCAGCCTCGGCCCAACCCTATTTATCCATCAGGGCCAAATCAGGATCAAATGTCCCTAATCCTTCAGACTCTGGCTGACATTCAAAGAACGAATGCGGCTATTCAAAAACAACACAAGGATGAACTTACAGAGGTTAGAACTCAACTAGCCCGGTTGGCAAATTCTCGCCAGCCAGGCACACTCCCTTCCCAACCTCTTCCTAACCCGAATAACATGCCGACCCAGAAGCACGTTATGAATCCAAATTTAGGCCACGCATAATGGATTTATCAGGCCCCTACTGCTCCATCTCCAGACGAGATGGAAGCTTCAACTTCTTATGCGGGATTTCAGCAGCAGCCACCCCTCTTACCAAACCCAAACCAAAATCAGGCCGGATTAAATTCTGTAACAACACGTAGTGGTAAAACAACTCAAGACCCGCATTATCCGAACCACTCCAAGCCTGATAAACATGACCCTAGGATAGTTATCCAAGATACCATTGTCCCAGATCAAGAACCCGGACCTATCCTAGAAGAACCAACCAAGGTCCCATTCCCTGAAGCCTTAACCAAAGGGAAGAGACGAACCAAGCCCGTGGCACCTGAGGAGGACCTGGTCAAGCTCTTTGAGCAGGTCCACAGAAACATCCCCTTGATGGATGCAATCCACCACGTACCGGCTTATGCACGATTTTTAAAGAATGTGTG
This sequence comes from Thalassia testudinum, assembly GCA_037157565.1. Taxonomy (NCBI): domain Eukaryota; kingdom Viridiplantae; phylum Streptophyta; class Magnoliopsida; order Alismatales; family Hydrocharitaceae; genus Thalassia; species Thalassia testudinum. The sequence continues at coordinate 95,414,764 of JAZHRO010000039.1, read as the reverse complement.
TACACCCCAGCGTAAGCCGCGAACCAAGAGTGGGAGTCCAATTGTTCTGTCAGAGCAAGCCAGCTCTGTAATCCTAAGCAGTCTCCCACCCAAGGCTAAAGATCCTGGTACTCCCCTGATTTCCTGCAGGATAGGTGATACACAATTTGATAGAGCATTGCTAGACTTGGGTGCTTCCATAAATCTGATACCCACATCCTTACTTAACCATCTAGAAGAATCTGAGCTGAAACCGACTGAGGTGACATTACAATTAGCAGATCGATCTATAAAGTCACCAAAAGGGATTCTCGAGGATGTTATTGTGAGAGTGCGGGATTTCTACTTTCCTATAGACTTCATAGTCTTAGATATGGATGCACCTGAGAACCCTAGGGATACACCAATCATTTTAGGGAGACCTTTCTTGGCTACTGCTAGAGCCAACATTAGCTGTGAGGAGGGCCAAATAGAGCTCAAATTTGGGAATCAAACACTAAAAATTGATATATTTAAGGCCCAACAAGGAATCAATTGCGGTGTCATCGAACAAATTTGTGACATTAGGACTTTGGTTGATGAAACACACTTCCAGAATGATCTAATTATACCTCATCAACCGCAGAAAGATCGTGATCAGCAAACTAAGGAGTCGAATCCAGATATGAACAACCCAGTAACTCCCACCCTTGAACCTCACATCTATACTGAACCACCCGCTGCTGCTGATAACCCCATCCTCGAACTGAAACCCCTTCCTGCTCACTTGAAATACATCTTTTTGGGTTCTAATCAGACCCTTCCTGTGATTATCAATTCCAACCTTAGTCCTGAATAGGAATCCCGTCTGATTGTTGTCCTCCAGCAACATCGCAGAGCCATCGGATGGACTCTCGATGATTTGACTGGAATAAGTCCCTCTTATTGTACTCATCATATCTATTCAAAAGAGGGCACACGACCTTCTCGTGAAATGCAGAGATGCTTAAACCTCAATCTGTAGGAGGTCGTGAAAAAGGAGATCATCAAGTGGTTAGATGCCGGAATTATCTACCCGATCTCCGATAGTCGTTGGGTGAGCCCAATTCAGGTCGTGCCCAAGAAGGCAGGACTCACCACTATAACGACTGAGACCGGAGAAATCATTCCTACCCAACTAGCCAACTCGTGGAGAGTCTGTATAGATTACCGCCGACTCAATTCCTCCACGAAGAAGGATCATTTCCCACTACCCTTCATTGATCAAATTCTCGAAAAACTTGCGGGAAATAGGTTCTTCTGCTTTCTTGACGGGTACTCTGGTTATAACCAGGTGGCAATCCATCCTGAGGACCAAGAAAAGACCACGTTCACCTGCCCCTTCGGAACATACGCTTTCCGAAGGATGCCTTTCGGTCTTTGCAATGCACCCGCTACTTTTCAGCGATGCATGCTTGCCATATTATCAGATATGGTAGGTGATTATCTGGAAGTCTTCATGGATGACTTTTCAATTTTCGGAGCATCATTCGACGATTGCCTCCAACACTTGGTCCAGATACTCAGGCGGTGCATCGATGTGAATTTGGTTCTTTCCTGGGAAAAGAGCCATTTCATGGTGCCTGAGGGAATTGTCCTGGGGCACTCAATCTCGGAAAAAGGCATCCAAGTGGACCGAGCTAAGGTTGATCTGATTTCTCACCTTCCTATGCCTAGCTCGATCAAGGACATCCGATCTTTTTTGGGGCATGTCGATTTTTATCGACGATTTATCCCTGATTTTTCAAAACTCACGCGCCCCCTGACCACTCTTCTCTCCAAGGATGTACCTTTCAAAATTTCCAAGGAATGCACTCAAGCATTTGAAATCCTACGTGACCGAGTCACCCAAGCCCCGATCCTACAGTCCCCTGATTGGTCTCAACCCTTTGAGATCATGTGCGATGCATCCGACTTCGCTTTAGGAGCGATTTTGGGGCAGAAAATTGACGGGAAACCTGTGGTCATTTACTACGCCAACAAAACACTCGATGAGGCTCAGCGTAACTATACGGTTACTGAGAAAGAGCTGCTAGCTGTAGTATTTGCCCTAGAAAAATTCAGATCGTACCTTCTGGGTTCCCATGTCATCATATACTCGGATCACACAGCTATGAGGCATCTCCTTGCAAAGAAGGACGCGAAACCTCGATTAATCCGATGGATCTTGCTGTTGCAAGAATTTGACCTTGAGATTCGCGACAAAGCGGGAAAGCAAAATGTGGTAGCTGATCACTTGTCCCGTCTTCCTTCTGAAATAATTGACCCTTCCGGACCCATCACTGAGCATTTTCCCGATGAGCACCTGCTGACTATCTGTACTAGCCTTCCATGGTTTGCTAATGTAGTAAATTACTTGGCATCTCATCAGATCCAGTCCGATTGGCCGATAGCCAAGAAGGACAAATTACGCTCCGATGCCAAGTATTACATTTGGGAAGACCCGTACCTCTTCCGCATAGGTGCTGCTCAGATCATTCGGAGATGTGTCCCAGAAGAGGAAATCAGCAATGTCCTCTCTTTCTGCCATGACCAGGCATGCGGTGGCCATTTCGCCGAGCATAAAACCGCATCAAAAGTCCTCCAGTGCGGCTTTTACTGGCCCACACTGTTCAAAGACGCGTACAGTCACTGCAAGGCATGCAGTCGTTGCCAGACTTTGGGCAACATGAGCCATCGCGACATGATGCCCATGCAACCGATTCTAGTATGCGAAATCTTTGATGTTTGGGGGATTGATTTTATGGGCCCCTTTCCTGTTTCGGATGGTTTCGAATACATTCTGTTGGCTGTGGACTACGTGTCCAAATGGATCGAAGCCATACCGACCCGAACCTGTGATCACAAAATCGTTCTCAAATTCATTCATCAAAACATTTTCTCAAGGTTCGGGATTCCTCGTGCAATAATCTCTGATGGGGGGACCCATTTCACAAATGCTCAGTTTAGGTCACTGATGACCAAATACGGGGTGTCTCACCGAATCTCTACTCCTTATCACCCCCAAACTAATGGTCTAGCTGAGCTGTCTAATCAGGAGATCAAGAAAATCCTGCAAGTCACTGTTCGGCCTGACAGGAAGGACTGGTCATCCCGACTTCCGAAAGCATTGTGGGCCTATAGGACCGCCCACAAAACTCAATTAGGCATGTCTCCCTTTAGACTGGTGTACGGAAAGGCGTGTCACCTTCCCGTAGAACTGGAGCATAAAGCCTATTGGGCAGTACGGAACTGTAATCTAGATTTTTCAAAGGCTGGAACCTACAGAAAATTTCAAATCAGCGAGATCGATGAATTACGCCTAGACGCGTATGAGAGCTCGCGAATCTACAAGGAGCGGGTTAAAGCCTTCCACGACAAGCATATCTCGAGAAAAATCTTTCATCCTGGTCAGAAGGTCCTACTCTTTAATGCCCGACTCAAACTTTTCCCGGGAAAGCTGCGATCCAAGTGGGTCGGACCATATTTAGTCCAACAAGTTTTTAGAAATGGAGCTATCGAAATCAGTCCACTCAGCCACAATTCCGAACCTTTCATCGTGAACGGTCAGAGACTCAAGCCGTTCATTGATGTGACTTCTACTGATTTGGCTGAAGCATCTTATATCCTCCATTCCCCTTGAGCTTATTGCGCCCAACCGATGGCGTAAAACTCAGCGCTTAACGGGAGGCAACCCGTCATTTTCCAAAAAATCCAAAACTTTTTCTGACACCTTTTTGCACTTAAGGTTCACCCTTGTAGACAGCCGACCCCACCTCAGATGCTTGCATCTGGGATTAGAAATCGTCCGCAAAATTCAACCCGACCCATTCACTCATCCAAATTTCTGTCTTAAGGAATGAACTAAGTTGAATAAAAACCCCCTAGGTTACAATGAGGACATTGCAAATCTTAGGCATGGGGGGGTATGAAAGTGCAAAACTTGTAAGAAAAGGTTTCAAACAAAAAATTCACATATGCCAAAAACACCATAAAAATTAAAAATTTTTCGAAAAAGAATAAGAGGAAAAGAGGAGAACGAAATTTTGTGAAGGAGAAGGAGAAAAGAAACAAAATGAAAAAGGAGCACAAAATTATGAGAAAAAAGTGATAGTCATTAGTAAGGAACTAAGGAATTAACCTAAGTTCTAGACCTCATTCAAGAAAATAACTGAAAAGTGCATAATGAGATTAGTAAGAACGTAAACTTTAGGCATTCTTGGATAGACTCTTAGTACCCATTAAGATCTAGACATTCCTCAAGAGGTTAAGGAAAATGAAAAGCTTAAGTATTAGGTCCAAGGCTTAGGAAGTATTTGACCTCATTAACTAACTTCTGGTTTACGGGACTCGGTAACCTAAGCATCCCAACCTCACACACAGCCTGGTTCAGTAAGCGTAAAAATCAAAATCACGCAGAAGTGTCGCAAAATTCTGAAAAGAACACCTAGAGTAGGAGCGACCGATCAACACAAGTTGATTTGGACAAGTTCCCAGCGCGGAGAGGCGGGAAATCCCCTCGAAGATGCGTAACAAAATATCATCTCCTCGGTGCTTGTCTCTTAGGATATTTACATATCCTACTGGGGGCATGTAAGCACTCTGCTAGTTCAGATTCCATGGATGGCATTATCTCGAAGTGTCAATTGCCAGGGTCTGGATTCGGCCACGGAACACCATGGATGGGATTATCTCGAAATCTCAATAGCCAGGGTTCCGGGGGTTGCCATGGGCGGTGCTATCTCGAAGCATCGATTGCTAGGAACCCTTGAGGATTGATGATGGGAGCAAGGAATCTGATACAGACCGTGTTGAAAAGCCAATCCTAGGCTAGAACTAAAAAGAAAAAGAGAGAGAAAACTCTCCAAACAGAAAAATTTTCTATCTCTCTCTCTTACAAAACGCACTGCGAACTGAGCCAGGGCTAAAATCATTTCAAGCACGGGTGCTTTAACCACAAAGTCCAATAAACCTTAGGTTAGTTCTTGTGGGCCTTAAAAACCTTTGCTAAGGACTAAGGCTGAGGTTAGACAGATTTGGATCTTGATTGGTACTAAAGTACCTTTTAGGCCTATGGTCAGCATTCTAACCTAATCTAAGCTCAAATAAAAAAGCACTTATCTGAAGCTATTAAGAACTTCATGGTCTAGAACAAGGGTTGAAACCTTAAGTTTTTGCTAAGGGACTAGCAAAAGCTAGGCATGAGGGTATGATGAGAACCTCATCATGAGCCATAACTAGCTCATTTTGACCTAATACAAAGGATAAAAGCTCCTACATAACTCAAGGAAAGGCTTAACTCAGAGAATTCTGAGTTTAAGAAGAAAATAAGTCATAAGGGGTAAAAATGTAATTTTACCAGTATAATCTGCATACAGGTCCAAACATAGGTCAAACAAACCGAATAAGAAGGAAAGTGGGATGATCTGATAAGGGCTACAGCAATTCCAAGGAACTAAATGATAATCTGTAACCTTAAAACAAACCCACTTCAATTCACGAGGTTCGAGGCAAAGTAAAAATAGAATAAACCCTCTAAAATTCATAGAAAAATAATCTCTAGGGTTTAGAACCTTCAATTTGACCTTCGGAACCCATTTTGACCTACATTGAGAACCATGCCCAATTAATAACTTAATTTGAGTTTTTGCGTAAATTGACTAGTCAAACAAGGTTTTATCTAGAAATAAAATTTACCATCAGAATCCTTAGGTCCTAATTAGTCACGTATAAAAACTTGAGCCTAAGAAGAAACCTTCTTGACCAACTTTACATTTTGGTGCTCATCTATTTACTTTTTGGCCCTCAACTTTTGAACCCTCGCATTTTGGCCCCTAACTCTTCTTCGTTCTTTACATTCAGGTCCTCCCGGAAAAACCTGCCAGCACCATGCTCCGGCGACCCTGCGCGGAGCATGGCACCGCGCAAAGGAAGGGGGAGGGCCTGCCAGGTCAAATGGGGGTGCCCTGCATCGTCAGCCATCGCAGGAACACCCCCCTGGTCACTGCAACCCACCATACCGGCCATGCGAATGCACGGACGGTATGGGTCTCCTTCCTCAGGTGTCCTCCGGCAAGGGAGACACGTCGTCTCCCTCCGCCCTCCTCTCTGGTTCGGCCCCTATAAATACCCCCGTCGCTCCACCGTTCTTCCCAGCTCGGTCCTGACGGAGAAACACCCTCTTTTCACTCTCTTCCCACTCCGACAGGAAGCCCTCCAGCTCCGGCAGTTTTTCCCTCCTCCTCCTCGTCGTTCTGCCGCACTACCAGCAGCAGGGCTGCCTTCCCCTGCTCTTCCCGTGCCGCGCCGCACCCAGCGCGCGCCTCTCCAGCCCCTCCTCGCCGTCGCTCCTTCCTCTGGGCAGCTTCTTCTCCGGCGACAGTCGATACGACTGTCTCCTGTTCCGGCCCCTCCTTGTCCTTCTAAGTAGGTATAACTTCTCACCTTTCTCCCCTCTTCCTTTTCCTCACTTTAAACCCTTACTGTCGCCCTCGATTCCGACCAATCGCCCTCACCTTCTCCACCTCCGACCACACTCCGGCGACCTGCTCCCATCACTCTAGCACCCCACACGGCTCGCCGACCTGCACATAACCTCCACCTCCTCACCCTGATCCATTTCCGCCCTTCCAATTCCCGCCACCCGACCTCTGCAGATCCACCGAACACACCCACTTCCCAACCCACAGCTTGACCTAGGGCGGCCCGTAGGCTCCGCCCCGCCACCTGCAGACCTTCCGACCACCTTCGCCGTGCTACGGCGGAGGTCCTCCACGTATCTAATTAGGCCGAGAGGCCCTTTTTCTATAAACAGGAACTTCACTCACCGCCGCCATTGCTGAGGTGAAGAAGCTCCTTCGACCTGCTGCTCCAGGCACGCCGCGCCCAGGTCACGCTCCCAGGCTGTACGAGGTATTTTCGCAAAGCGCCAGGCTGCAGTTGAGGCGAAGCCCTCGCGCAAAGCCCTCGTGCGAAGCCTCGACCGCCGCTGTTTCCTCCGCACAAGCGCCAAATTGGGGTGGGACATTTAGTCCCACCTCGGATGACTCTGAAGCGGCGCACTGATACAAATTGAAAAAATGCTGGAGGCTTATCGCCTCAGCACACGGGGTGAGGTCCCCTTCACCCGCCCGATTACCCGGCCTCGTCCGTGCTCACGCCTCGCGGACCTGGCCTAACCCGAGTAAGCCCGACCTGCACTCCTCGCCCACTACGCACGCCGGTGGGCCTGGACCCGGGCGCGACCCGCGTACCCGATTACCCGGTTGCTCTGGGAGAGCTTACCTAGAGCGAATTCTGAGAAAGAGAGAGACGCGGGGGGAGGGTAGAGTAGGTTTTGCCTACTGACGTAAACTTTGAAGTGTGCAGGCACAGGTGAACAAAGAAGAAGAACTGTGGAAGAAGAGAAGAAGAAGAAGGCCGACGAAGGCTGAAGGAAGGAGGAGCACCGAGCTGCACTGTAGCAGCGGCGACTTAAGTCGTCTGAGTGAAAAATTAGACGACACTCTGAAGGAAGAGAAGAAAGAAAGAAGAAGAAGAAGAACATCACCACTTCTGCAAATAAAGAAGAAGAAAGAAGGAGAGACGACGTCCTGAAAGCAGAAGAAGAAGACCATAAGGAGATAAACAAAGAAGAAGCAGCTGAGACAGAGCTGAAGAAGGAAGACGAGAAGCGCAAGGAAAGAAGAAACAGGACCCGCAGAGAAGATCTGAAGAAAAAGACAGAAGAAGAACAAAGGAAGAAAGCAGAAGAATCCGAGAAAGAAGAGGAGAAGATAAGCAAAGAGAAAAGAAGAGAAGAAGAAAGAAGCCAACAAGACAAATCTCTCTCTCTCTCTATCTTTATTTTTTTAATAAGAATTTGTACCCCTAGAATACGACTCGCTCCCTGAGTTCGACCTTGGGAACTCTTTTCCGAGTAAAAAAATTATATATTTAAAATGATGGCAATAACTGGGTATACTATAACGCTATAATAAAACCTAGTTATCACGGCCACCATTTTTCATTATTTTCTCTCTCATTTTCTTTTTAATTCTAGCCTAGGATTGGCTTTTCAACACGGTCTGTATCAGATTCCTTGCTCCCATCATCAATCCTCAAGGGTTCGTGGCAATCGATGCTTCAAGATAGCACCACCCATGGCAATCCCCAGAACCCTGGCTATTGAGATTTCGAGATAATCCCATCCATGGTGTTCCGTGGCCGAATCCAGACCCTGGCAATTGACACTTCGAGATAATGCCATCCATGGAATCTGAACCAGCAGAGTGCTTACATGCCCCCAGTAGGATATGTAAATATCCTAAGAGACAAGCACCGAGGAGATGATATTTTGTTACGCATCTTCGAGGGGATTTCCCTCCTCTCCGCGCTGGGAACTCGTCCAAATCAACTTGTATTGATCGGCCGCTCCAACTCTAGGTGTTCTTTTCAGAATTTTGCGACGCTTCTGCGTGATTTTGATTTTTACGCTTACTGAACTAGGCTGTGTGTGAGGTTAGGGTGCTTAGGTTACTAAGTCCCGTAAACCAAAAATTAGTTAACGAGGTCAAATACTCCCTAAGCCTTAGACCTAATACTTCAGCTTTTCATTTTCCTCAACCTCTTGAGGAGTGTCCAGATCTTAATGGGTACTAAGAGTCTATTCAAGAATGCCTAAGGTTTGCGTTCTTACTAATCTCATTATGCACTTTTCAGTTATTTTCTTGAATGAGGTCTAGAACTTAGGTTAATTCCTTAGTTCCTTATTAATGACTATCACTTTTTTCTCATAATTTTGTGCTCCTTTTTCATTTTGTTTCTTTTCTCCTTCTCCTTCACAAAATTTCCTTCTCCTCTTTTCCTCTTATTCTTTTTCGAAAAATTTTTAATTTTTATGGTGTTTTTGGCATATGTGAATTTTTTGTTTGAAACCTTTTCTTACGAGTTTTGCACTTTCAGTGTCATTTGGTCTCCTTTGGATTTCCTCCATGAAATCCAGGTTAAGAGAGTATGGTTGAGGTTGTGGATCAGAATCCATATTGGTGTTTAGGTTCTTGGGTGGGTCCTCTATTCTATCATGTTCAGGGTCCAGTTCTTCAAGAGGAACCATTCTCTGTTTGGTCCTACTCCAGAATAGTTGAGGTTCTAAGTCCTCCTCCCAGTCAGATTCTTCATCAGGGGACCAAATCAAAGGTTGATGATCCTGGGCTTGCCTAGATTTCTGATCATTTTCTGATTTCCATTTGTCTAGAACTCCTTCTAATCCAAAGGTCAAGTAGGCAAGGTTGTTGAATTCAGATGACCTTTCTTGGTTATTATCCTGAGATGGGTAGGGTTCTTGGTGTTCTCCTAAAGTGTAGGTCCTATCACAGTAGAGTGGGTCGGACCTAAATGAGGAGGCATCATGAGGACAATCGAGATATGGAGCCCCATGATTTGAATCGTACCCTTGGGTGGCTATGTTGGTTGTATTCCAATAAGAGGTTAGTGCGGTTTGGTCATAGTTGGATCAAGAGGGATATTCAAGGTTGTAGCCCCAACTTGGTGGTTGGTTAGCCCAAGTAGGCTGTGGGTATGGTCCACTTGGGTTAGCATACAAATCCTGTTGGGGGTAGTTTGGGTAAGATGGATAGGTATTGAAATCCATGGTTTGGAAGAAATGGAGGGATGTGGGAAGAACAGATGAGAGAGAGTTGTGTCCTCAACCAAGCAAACAAGCCTAGTTCTTATGGTGTATTCCTTAGAAGACCTAGAAATCTCACAAAGGTTGATTAAGTCCGTAAGTACTGGACTCCCCTTCCCGAGGTTAATCTGGCCAGGTTGATTACGAGGGGATTGCAGGGAAGGTTCTTCCTTTGGCTTGTGCCTCCGGTTCCATAGACCCCACAACCGTGGTCGTTTGACACCGCCTCGCAACCTAGTCACCAGATTCTACCAAGGGAATGAAAGCCAAGTGCCTAGCGAACAAAACCTCACCTTTTGAGACTTAACTCAGTCCTGCCTAGGGCACGTCTACTCATTTTTAAAGGGCTAGGATAGTGCTTGCGCTTAGGGTGATGTGATGAGGCGTTGATTGGGGTGGTGCCTCTTAATTTTCCACTTTCAAAGTGTGTGCTTCTAGCAAAACATGGTTTTCAAGCAAAGATTTGTTAGGGTGTGGTATCTTTTAGTGTTTCATCCTTACTTTAGTACTTTTTAGGGTTGACGTGTCTTAATGTTTTCAAACAAGTTTCAGTGGGCACGTCAAGTTCTGCACACAATTTGATGAAAGTAGATTTCCTTTTTATTCTGTAGAGGCTCTAAAACCCTAGTGTGCTCATCCTAAAGATCGTGTAGCTTCTATTAGATGAGTCAGTTTTTAGGGTTGAGTGGTGCGGCCCAGGTCAATTCACTGTGGCTTCGCAAACACCACTCAAGAAAAAGAAAAGAACACTCCAAGAATTCGTTCAGAATGTTAGAGTGTACATTTTTTTTATGGGGTGATGTGTTATGGATGTGGGTCAAGCAATCATACACCACGCCAATTTTTTTCAGTTTTTACAATTTTTTTAGCTTTTTCACGCAAGCAAACAATGAGAGAGAGATTGCTCACTATCGGTCCTCGAGGTGCCTACTCCCTTGCTACCGTCGTGGAATGCATCGCTTCGCCGTCCATGCATCGAATTCCTGCAACCGTCAAGTAAAAAGGAAAATAGGGCATTAGATGATGTGAGAATGAGTGTGGAATGGAGGTGATAAAACAAATCCGTTGCCTCCCCGGCAACAGCGCCAAAAACTGACGTGCCTTCGTGCGTGTGTTAAGAGGTGTCGTTATAGTTGCACTTGATACATCGGTTTTAAAAGAAGTAAACGGAGGTGAGTCCGAGTGTCGATCTCAGGGAGGCATGGAAATCAAATTTTGTTTACCACTTGTTGTCACGAAAAAGGCGGAGTTTTGCTTGCGAAAGAGACGATTTTGAAAAGTGAGAGATAGAGAGAGAGTTTAGGGTTAGAAAGCTCTTGGTTTTGATCATGCACTTTAAACAGAAATTAAAATGGCAACTAAACGAAAAAAGAATTTCATTAAACATGCATTCATAGTTCATGGTTTACAACATTAAATACATGCTTCAACAAAAGTAAATGAAAGCTTAAAAGAGAGAGAGAGAGAGAGAGGTAGAGAGAGAGTGGAGAGCGACGAAGCAGCCACGGCGGTGGAGGAGGCTCCGTCGGCAGCTCGTCGTCTCCGACGATTACAAGAGTGTCTAAAACTAGCTAGGAGAGGAGTGGAATAGTTGCAAGTGGGAGAGGATGCCTTGAATGGTGGTAGAAGGGGGTTTAAATAGAGTTAAGGGCTTCCTAAAAGAAGAATGTGCTTTAGCGACATCCAGAACGTCGCTAAAACCGCTTCCAGATACGTCGGTGAAGCCCTCCTACCGCTGGTCAGCTGCCCGCCCCGCTCTCTCTCCATGCGCGATTCGTGGACGTTGAACGAGAGCCGTCTGATCAAAGATTGGACGGCTGAGATCCTCTTGCGCCTGCGCTGAGATCGCACCTCGGGCGTGCGTGCGCCCGTGCGAGCGCGCGTTTCCGCCCAGCGTGCCCGCGCGCGTGGGTGCTCGGGAGCTGTCATCGCGCCGCGTGGCGCGATCCTGGCCGCCCGCTGCTGATCGGGCGGCCCAATTTTGCCGCGCCTTTCGCTTGCGCTTGATTTCCGCTCCGCGTGATTCGAACGCGCGTCGCTGCGATGCGGGCGTGCGCGCTAGCTGTTGTGCCACGCCCGCGCTTTGTCGCGGCGACCGCGGGCGAGCGTGCGGTTCTCGGCCATTCGATCGAAGATCAACGGTCGAGATTCGTCCTTGGCTGGCTTGAGGGTGTGCGAGCGGTGGGGCCGAGGCGACGTGGCGCTTTCTGGGGACCCATTGTGGGAGCTCCGGATGTCGGATTTGGCCGATCTTGAGTCCGTTGGACTCCCTTCGTCGTTCTGAATCCATCCATGCGGTCCGATTGCTCATCTGGGGCATGCTTTGACACATGCTTTACACAAATGGCCATTAATGCAGTTTATAAGCAATCTTAGTACTTGATGCATGTAATGCTCCTATTCTACTTTATGTTGTGCCTTTTATTCTAAAGATGGGCCATATTCAACCTAATTACTACCCCCTTGCATGGTGTTATTACATACGTATGTGGGCGCATGTCTATGTTGCTAGCAGACAGGAACCATTGGAAAAAGGGATGAGATGCCCTAACAACCTATCCTCCCTGTTGAAATCTTTAATATTTGGGGCATTGACTTCATGGGTCCCTTTCCTATGTCCTTCGGATATGAATACATCCTTGTGGCTATAGACTATGTATCGAAATGGATAGAAGCCATACCCACGCGAACCAATGACCATTCCGTGATCTTGGGCTTTGTTAAGGCTAATATCATTTCTCGGTATGGGTGCCCAAGGATGATCATAAGTGATGGAAGACCTCACTTTGAGAACGTATACTTCACAAGACTACTCCAAAATTTGGGAGTCAACCACATGATATCCACACCTTATCATCCCCAAACGAGTGGACAAGTTGAAGTGTCTAATAGGGAGATTAAGTGAATTTTAGAAAAAATTGTCAGGCCTGATCAGAAGGATTGGTCTAAAAAACTAAATGATGCTCTTTGGGCCTACAGAATTGCGTATAAGACTCCCTTGGGCATGTCTCCTTTCCGTCTTGTCTACAGAAAAGCGTGCCACCTTCCCATTGAAATCCAACATAAAGCTTATTGGGCTATTAAAAACATTAACTTGAATCTGGATAAAGCGGGAAAGGCACATATGTTAGAATTAAGTGAGCTTGAGGAGCTTCATAATGAAGCTTATGAAACTTCTCAAGCTTACAAGCAACGTATAAAAGTCTTCCATGACAAGCACATCATTAGAAAGACTTTTGAGCCCAACCAGTGGGTCTGGCTTTTCAATTCTAGACTTAAATTATTTCCTGGAAAGCTCAAGTCCCACTGGGTGGGCCATACATTGTTATCAATACTTTCCCTCATGGAGCTGTAGAAATTCGGAACCCTAGTTCAGATGCGAGCTTTAAGGTAAATGGCTAGTGACTTAAACCGTATATTACTCTTTCAGATGGCCAAGTTTTGGATGCACTTCAGCTTGAGGAGCCTTAGCTCCTCCCACTCTCCTCCTCAAGTGATATTCTTCTATGTTTGCATTTTTTTTTTCAATTAGGTCATTGTCGCATGGGGGGGTATAACCTGAGAATGCTTATAGCATTTATAAATATTTGCATACATATATATTTATATATATATATATAAAATTCTCTTTTCTTGAGCTGAATGGGTTAGTCCCTAGCAGAATACCTTTATCATTGAAGGTTTTTCTTCTTAAAATTATTTCTTAGGTCTAGAATCCAGTACATTTATTTCACATGCACGTAGAGTGGGTAATGGATCCTTGAAGAAAACCAATAAGTATTTGTAGTCTACTAAACCCTTGGACAGTTAATAGGAAGTTAGGCATACTATCTTCTAAGATCCACCTCATATTTCTAAGATGAAAGTAGAGAGATTACTGGTGCGCTAAGTCTAGTGCAAGGACTCTTAAGTTTTGGACAATTAGATGATGATACTTCAGAGTTAGGCGTAGTTTTCGCTCTCTGTTCCTGTGTGCGTACTTTGTGTGAATTCCTGAGAGTCACCAAATAAGGTAGATACACAGAGATTGAGTCCTAATAAAGCTATGACTATGGTGGATGGTTACGACCGTCCTTCATAGAGTCCTTGGCTAAAGGAGGGTAATAGTGTCAAAGGTCAGAAATACGCCTGTCCTATCCATTCCTTCTCAGTGCCGAGAATAGGCACTTCTACCGAATAAGCCACACAATATCCTCTTGACCATCATCATCCCTAATAATGCCTCATAAATAAAAGTCTGTATCGTGTTGTGTTGATTACAAAAAAAAAAAGAAGAAGAAGAAAAAGAAGAAACAGAAAGAAGAAAAAGAAGAAACAGTTATATTTAAAAAAAAAAGTCCAAGTTTATAATGTAACATTATTTCTGAGGTAACAAAACACCTATCGCATTCCACTAAATATGACCCATACCTACCTTTCAGTATTCCTGATCGCCCGAATATTGGTTGAGGACTCTAACTTAATTGTAGAGTTATTAGGACTTTAATTGAAGTGTGGATGCCATGTGAGGCCACCAAACAGTGAGTACAATTATCTGGCGAGATTTGTGATCTCAGAAAGAAAAGAAAGAAAAGAGTGAGCGCCCAGGAACATTAAGAGAGCACAGTTGTTTAGCCTCTCTCCGAGTTGACTTGTTTAATAGTCTAGAAATCTAGAGTCTGTAGTACTAGACTACATGTAACACGAAATGAGTGTGTGTCACCAAATACAAATCCATTCAACTCGATATCTCCTACCTAAGCCAAAAGTCGGGGTCAAATTACATATTATCTTCTGCTTTATCCCTGAGGGAAGTAGTTGCCTATCCCGACAGAAATATTTACCAAGGGTAAAGTACGAACTCCCAATGCGAATTGGCTTTTTCACATGGATCTGTTACCTAGGTTATCATCACTTCACATTTGTCTGAATCTCTAAAGTTTTGAAATAAGAAAAAAAGAAATCTTCTGATTACTTCTATTATTTTTCATTTTGCTAGGACTAGCAAATCTTAGGCATGGGGGTATTTGATGAGTCCATTTTAATGGACTATTATTATGCCCAAGTACTTCAATTCTAACATAGTATGTTTGTTAATAATCAAATTAAGTCATTAAATAAGTACATGCATTATTACTTGAGTTTTTATCTATTTTATTGCATTTCATAGTATATAATTATTTTATATTTTGTTGCGGGAATGATATTGGAAAAGAACAAGGAGAGGGGGGTAAATTTCCCCAACAAACATCCAGCTCAATCTCTTCCTCATCCTCCAGCCAGGCTCAACACATTCCTCAACAAATGCAAACTGTCGTCGGCCAAAATTAGAAAAAGGATTTTGAAAATCCCTTAGGAGGCGGAAGAGAAGAGATATAGAGGAGAGGCTGAGGGGATTGGAAGGGAGAAAGGAATCGTGCAACCGTGCTTGCACTGTACACCAAGCCTCCCACCGCAAACACCCTTCCAGCCTACACCGCACACCCGCTCCCTCTGCAGGCGTAGGCAAGAGCCAAAACCTTCCAGCCACGCTGCGCCTTCCAACGCCCTACTGCCCACCACGCACCCACGCCCTTCGCACCCGGCCGTCTGCCCTCACCGTGCGCCCTTCACCACAGTGTGCCCTCGCCTGTGCCCGCTCTCACCGCGCTTGCAGTTGCTGCACCTTCCATCGCCCTTCCACTACAGGTGCTGCACCGCTACAGGCGCACCCCCTCCAGCGCCATCTCCGCTCTTGCACCTCCATCATCGCGCACCCGCACCTTCGCCTGCCCTTGCATGCCCGCAGGCACCGCGCCCTCTCACTACAGGCGCACCCCATCCAGCGCCCTCACCGCACCATCACCCTGTCCAGCACCCACTCCCGCGCCATCACCCTGTCCAGCACCCACAACCGGCGCCGCCACCACGCCCGCGCGTCCTACATGCTCTACAGATCACCCAGTGCCCACACCTCCGCTCCCCTGCGCGCCCTGCAGCGCCCTCTGCACCAGCGCACTCCTTCATCAACAAGCACAGCCAGCTGCAGCTTCTCCACTGCCACCACTCCTCTCCTCCGGCAGGCCAGCTCTGGCCAACTCACGACGCACCGCTACCACCACCGCGATGGCATCGCTTCAACCAACCTCCTGTAGGAGTATCTCCTTAATTGAACCTCTCTCCCATGCACAAGGAGGAGAGAGGTAAAATCCCCTATTTTTAAGTTAATTAAAAATTACATTTGAATGCCATTGCCACCAAAATCAATTTTAATTTATGATTATTTTATTATGGTGAAATTGTGATTGCATACTCATACTTTCTGATAATTACGTGGTTATTGATATTCACATGTTTAACATTGATTTTGGGATTAAAATGTGCATAAATTTTCTCTAAGACATGTCAATTGGAAATTACATAAAATCATCACATATTTATTGAATATTTCAATGAGGAAAAATTGCACATATGCCCTTATATTTTTGAGTTATGGTGCATCTTCTTTCCATCGCATTTCATGTCGGATTTTATTATGGATTTCGCACTTGATTGAAAGAATACGAAATAATCGAGATTCTATTGCATCATTGCCTCCCTGTGGACACGATCCGCTCTTCTGTGAGTGGTAATTTTTATTGTAATTATTTTGTTAAGCGGTTTTCCACCACTTTGTTACTAAAACGATAGATCATCTTAATCACATTATTCGAAAGAGAGAATCGACTTATCAACTACAGTACACACCACCACAACAAAATAAAAGTAAACGGGTACAGGAATATAAAGTACAAAATGTCAAAGTACAGAGGTGCAAAAACTACTCACTACAACTAAAAAGGAGTACAACAAGAAGCTACAACTATTGGGCTCTACTGGGCTTAGCACCCTCTACAGCCGTGGGCTCTGGCTGCTCAACACTTGAACCTAAAAAGGGGTTATGAGTACAAACGTCAACAAATGCTGAGTAGAGTGGCAACCAACTAGCTAAAGCAGTAAAGGTGAACAGGCAACTGTTGTTTTTCAATTTCTTTCTTTCTTTTACTAATTATTCTTTCTTACACCACCTGGTTTATTTATTAGGTCTCTTTCTTGATCTCGAATGTTCCTCGTGGGAATGATCTTGATTGCAGTCTTTTTCGAAGAGTAGAAGTCGCACGTGGTGCTCTCCTAGCTAGAAGAGTCCCCCGTGGTGGTCCTACACCCAGTCAACCACCCTAAGGTCACGGACAGACGTATGGTGACTACGGCACGCATAATAAGCGCACGGGTAGCTACCCCGCACTAGCACGCGATCAATTATTTTCGTTAGCGGGTGCACCCAAAGCATAGCGTGGAACCAATATAGGGCATAGCCCTCTTAGTAACAAGGGTCTCGTCCCTCCACAGTCCACGCACCCTCACCTAACTACCCTGGTTTGCCTAGTGGGCCTAACAAGTTGGTGTAGCCCGGCTAGCTGAACCCCGGGCCCCGTGGAGTTGCTAGCTCTCTCCCTACACTAGTAGCTCTCCCCGGTACAGTGTACGCGAGGGTCAAGAAGTTGGTACAGAATGGCCAATCCTAACCCTGAATCCTAACCCAAGGGCGGCTAGCTCTGCTCTGCACTAAACAGGGGGACAGTCGCTCTCCTTGGTACTCCGTACTCAAGGGCCAGCTCACTTCCCCACTCACATTCCCAGTTCCATTCTATTTATTTCCAGGAGCTCTACTCTTAATTTCCCGTAGGGTTTATGCTTATATTCCTCAGACCATTCCATATCAGGTTTCAGTATTTCTATTTCCATTCTCAGGTTATACACATGCAACTGGCAATTCTATCATTCACATTTCCATCCTTAAGTTATTCACGAATAGCTCATGTTTCCAACATTCACGTTTCCATTTCCAACTTATATCTATGCGGCTCATATTATGTCATTTCACGTGTGCGACAGGAAAGTTATATACAACAGTTAACTAGCACAAGTATTACATATTTCGCAGGCAACTATTATTCATTTACGGGCAATTGTTATCATTCTATCTATTCATTCGCGACTGCAATACATTCATTTAAATACAGACATTCTAGAATTTCTAGTCCTAGGATTCATGCAATATCCAAGGTTCTAATCATTTATTCCACACATGCATTCAGATTTTAATTAAATTAAGGGGAAGCCACTCTACCAGTAAACCCAAGAGTAATGGGGGCTTGAATGGTAGACTCACGTGCCTCAGCAAGCCGCGAACCCACAACGGAAACCAGTCCTATCATAAGGATCAATCACAAGAGAATACTCAGAGCAGTATAGAAAGTCTTCTAACAAGTAAAGGAATTCATACGGGAAACATTGTATCTTAATTGCGGAAATCAGACCTCAAACGGATCCTAAACAGGACAAAAATAGTGTTTCTGACTCAAATCAGATGTCTGGAATAACTTCCAGACATCTTAAAAGTGTCCAGTGCCATACCTCAAGTCCTGCGCCACTCCTCAAACGTCAAGGAACTCCGCTGGACCGTCTGGACCCAGTTCCAGACGTCCGACTACCTCTCCGGATGTCTGGAAGCGCTCCCCGTTGTCTGGTAGGTCGCTCAGACGTCTAAATCACGTGGGAGGGCGTGTCCCGCACCTTCTCGAAGCGAAATCTGCACGAATCAACCAAATCTCCTCAAAATGGCATTCAACAGTGCCTCGGCAGAGCAGCCTGCATGGACATATCCGCAAAGAGAACGTACCTTCGCGAAGTCTACTTCTCAGTCGTCTGGAACCTCTTCCAAATGTCGCCTACGTCTTCTGGACGTCATTCCAGACGTCTGATTCTAAAAAAATCACAGAACCAGAACCTCCTTCTGCCCTCTCACGCCGCGCCCTCTCGCCTGCTACTCCGGCTGCAACAGTGTCGGGGAGGGCCTCCCCGACGCACTCCTCCACCTTGCACACGTGACGCTCCAGCTGTGAGCTCACCGGCGAGCTCCCATGCGAGCTCGCAAGCTTGCTCTCCTCTCCTCCTCACGCTGCTCCTCCTCTCCTCTCACGTCGCTCCTTTTCTCCGTCGTTCTCGCTCGCTCTGCTGCTTTCGCTGGAGGGGAGGAAGGTGGCTGGGAAGTGGGGTGAAACGAGGGAGAGGAGGGGGCTTTATATAAGGGTGTGGGTTTAGGGTTTCGTCGGGGTGAAAGGAGAGAGAAGAAGGAAATGAGGGAAGTGTACTGTTTTGATGAGAACCTCATCATGAGCCATAACTAGCTCATTTTGACCCAATACAAAGGATAAAAGCTCCTACATATCTCAAGGAAAGGCTTAACTCAGAGAATTCTGAGTTTGAGAAGAAAACCAGTCATAAGGGGTAAAAGTGTAATTTTACCAGTATAATCTGCATACAGGGTAATTCAGGGCCCAAACACAGGTCAAAACAGCTTAATAAGAATAAAAGTGGGATGAGATGATCTAGTAAGGGCTACAGCACTTCCAAGGAACCAAATGATAATCTGTAACCCTAAAACAACCCACTTCAATTCACAAGGTTCGAGGCAAAGTAAAAATAGAATAAACCCTCTAAAATTCATAGAAAAATAATCTCTAGGGTTTAGAACCTTCAATTTGGCCTTTAGAACCCATTTTGACCTACATTGAGAACCATGCCCAATTAATAACTTAATTTGGGTTTTTGCACAAATTGACCGGTCAAACAAGGTTTAATATGAAAATGAAATTCACCATCAGATTCCTTAGGTCCTAATTAGTCATGTATAAAAACTTGAGCCTAAGAAGAAACCTCCTTGACCGACTTCACACTTTGGTCCTCATATATTTACTCTTTGGCCCTCAACTTTTGAACCCTCGCATTTTGGCCCCTAACTCTCCTTCGTTCTTTGCAACCAGGTCCCTCCTGCAAAACCCTGCCAGCACCATGCTCCGGCGACCTTGCGCGGAGCATGGCGCCGCGCAGGGTGAGGTGGGGGACCTGGCAAGTAAACCGGGGGTGCCCTGCGTCGTCAGCCGTCGCAGGGGCACCCCCCTGGTCATTGTAGCCCACCATACCGGCCGTGCGAACGCACGGACGGTATGGGTTCGTGTTCCGACCATTCTCCGGCGAGGGAGACACGTCGTCTCCCTCCTCCTTCCTCCCTGTTTCATCCCTATAAATTCCCCCCGCTGCTCCACCGACCAGGGCAGCTCGGGTCTGACGGGGAAAACCCCCAACTTTCTTCTCCTCTCCCTCCGGCAGACGCCCACCAGCTCCGGCGGTTCCTCCTCCTCCTCCTCTTCGCTCTGCCGTAATACCAGCAGCAGAGACCTCCTCCCCTGCTCTTCCTGCGCCACGCCGTACCCAGCTGGCGCCTCTCCAGTCCTCTGCTCGCCGCCGCCCCTTCCCCTGGGCATCTTCTTCTCCGGCGACAGTCGAAACGACTGTCGCCCTGTCGCGGCCCCTTTCGTCTCCATAGCTAAGTCAGAACTCCTCCCCATCTCCCCCTCTTTCTTTTCCTCACTGTCTTTTATTTGATTAAACCCTCGACCGCTCCTGTTCACCCTCACCCTCTCCGCCTCCGACCACCCTCCGGCGAGCCGCTCCCATCACCTCAGCGACCCACACGGCTCGCCGACCACCGCAGAACCTCCGCCTCCTCACCCTGATCCTCTTCCGCCCCTCCACTTCCCACCAAACCCCCTCTGCAGATCCACCGAACACACCCACTTCTTCGCTCACAGTTTGACCTAGGACGACCTGTTGGCTCCATCTCGCCCCCTGCAGACCCCCTGACCACCTTCGCCGTGCCACGGCGAAGGTCCCCCGCCTGTCTGATTTGGCCGAGAGGCCGTTCTTCTGTGACCAGGTGACTCGCCCGCCGTCGCCATTACTGAGCAGGCAGAGCTCCTTCACCTGCAGGTGCAGGCACGCCTTCGCCCAGGTTCGACTCCCAGGTTGCGCGGGGAGTCTCCGCGAAACGTCCCAGGCTCGCAGATGGGGCGAAGGCCGCGCGTGAAGCCACGATCGCCCACTGCTCCCTCCGCGACGGGCGCTCAATTGGGGTGGGACATTTAGTCCCACCTCGGAACTTCTCGAAGGCGCGCGGACGCATAAAGGCAAAAAGTGCCTTATGCTGTCTGCCTCCTGACCACGGGGTGAGGTCCCTCTCACCCGACCCGGCCTCGTCCGTGACCACGCTCCGCGGACCTGGCCCGACCCGATTAAACCGACCTGCACTCCTCGCCCACCACCGCACGCCGGTGGGCCTGGACCCGGGCCTGACCCGAACCCGATTACCCGGTAGCTCTGGGAGAGCTTTCCCAAGAGTGGTTTCAGAGAGAGAGACGCGGGGGAGGGGGGTAGAGTAGGTTTTGCCTCTGTGCAGGCACAGGCGAAGAAGAAGACCCGCGGAAGAAGAAGGAGCTGCACTGTAGCAAATGCATAGTTAAGTCGTCGAAGCACCGGGTCAGACGACGGAAGGTCAGCAGCCAGAGCAGGAAAGAAGGCAGGCTGAAGAAGAAGGAAGAGCAACGGCCGAAGCAGAAGAAGAAGAAAGAAAGACTTAGTAGCTGAAGGCAGAAGCTCTGCAGCCATAAAAAAAAAAAAGGGAAAAGAGAAAGGGTCACCACGATTGCAGAAGAAGAAGAAGAGAGGTCAAGGCAGAAAACCAAAGAAGAAGAAGAAGAAGGAGATCTGAAGAAAGAAAGGAAGAAGAAACATTCACAGAAGAGACTGCAGAAAAAGAAGAGCAGAAACCAAGGAAGAAGAAGAAGGAGATCTGAAGAAAGAGAAAGAAAGAAGAACATCACAACAAATTCTTTCCCTCTCTCTTTATTTTGTAAAAGAAACATGTATATCTCTAGAATACGACTTGCTCCCTGAGTTCGACCTCGGGAACTCTTTCATTTTCCGAGTAAAAAATTTATATTTGAAATGTTGGTAATAACCGGCTTTACTACAACGTTATAACAAAACCAAAACCCTCAAACCCGGTTGCCGCGACGTTTTCATTTTGGCGCCGTTGCCGGGGAGCAACGGCTATTCTAGAGGTAAACATTCCTGTTTCTTTTAAGTTCTGATAATCTCCTCTCTTTTGTGCAGCTAGAGAAAGAAGACAAGCAACCACACAACCACTCCGAAGACAGGTAAATCTTTTCTCTCACTATTAACCCCTACACTCTAAAGAGGAAGAAAAGAAAAGAACAAGCAATATAGGGCTAACCTGTCTTCCATACTTAGTAACCATAAAAAGTTGCATGTTTTCAACTCATCACTCCTGCACACTATTAAGGGTACTTAAGGGCTAACACATTCTTGCTTGAGCCCTAATTGCCCAACAAAGAGTTAAATGGACCAAGTAGAGCCAACATAAGGTCAAACATTAGGATTTCAGTAGAGACACACCCCTTAATCAAGAATTGAGGAAATCCAAAAGAGGTGTGCCCAAGCCATTGATTGAAAATAATTAACAAGAAAAATCCTAAACAATTGGCTCTCTCTAAACACTTGAACCCTAAAAGAAAGGACCCAAAAAGCTCTCAAAGAAAACAAGAGGTAAAGTTGACCCCTTTGGGTTAACCAACCTTAAATTAGGTCACTCTTTGCACTTAAAAAGACTAAAGTTCAAGTGAAACCTTAAGCACCCTGATCTTAAAATTGGTAGACTTAAGAGGTCAAGATCCCCATTCTGGTCTACCTGGAACCGCAGTGACAAGAGAGGTCGGGTGGGGGAAACCCTGTAACCCGTGGGGACGCTCTACCGTGTAGGGGTCTTCGCGGGACTCTCCCTCTCTGGCTGCCCAGGTAATTCTCAGGTGGACGATCTTTCTGATCAAGGGGTCCATCTGCCCCGAACCTCTATAGTCACCCAACAATTTTTGGGTGTCTTGATTGGGTCCAGCACCTGCTTATCTCATCCAGCCCTTCAGTATTTTTCAGGAGGTCCTTGAAACCTCCTATAGAAGTTCACTCTCCCCGAGGCTAAGCCTCGGCTCCTTTGTTTTTGCAGAAATCATTCACATAGCCCCTCTTTCCTCTGATTCTGAACAAAATCCCCTTCTTCCATCTTGATTCAAACTTTGATTCTATTCCACCACCTGATCCAATTATGCAGCCTAATTACCTAGCAAGACTACCATTCAAGAAACCTGAATATCGGAGATCTATGAAAGATAAAATGATCGAGGATGCCATAAAATTCTATGAAAAAGAAGAAAAAACCTCAACACCAATAGGAGATATTCAGGTTGATGTCCCAACAACCACATCCTTCATCATAAACTGTGCCCAAATTCTATTGACTGGAATTTCAAAAGGATCAACCCGAGATATGCTCATGACAGGATACATTGAGATGGAAAAATTACACCAATCTGAATACCTTCAATGCTTGACAAATCCTGTACTTTGGGAACAACACCAAGATGCCCTTATAAAACGGGTAGAAATGATGAAATCAGTAGAACAAATTATCAACCAGAAATACCCGTATATACCAGAAACAGAGGATGAACCATCTTGGAACAGTATTAAGGAACAATTCAGTTTCCCAGATCCCGGGATTGAGGCACAAAGTGGTTGTAAAATCCCAACCCAGATAGAAGACAATGTTGAATTAGGTTGGGATATTGCAGGAGAACACAATGCTGAGCCAACCCTAGGCCATGAATCACCAAGCTTAGAACTCCAAGACTCCTGCAATGACAAGATTAGAATTGAACCTCTGGAGGGTATAAATTCCACCCCTTGTTTTGATAAGGTGACCCTCGAAGGTTATTCGGACTTAGGTTCTAATAATTCTACCCACATCCTAAGCCTAGAACCTAGATCTGAAACTTATTGGGAAGATTATGAGGCCCTTTATGAGAAAGATCAAATTTTTACAGAATATGATTCCGGGCCTCTATTTAATGAATATCCCTCTCCAACATCCTCAGGAAATCTGATCGATTTTTCAGAAAACATGCCAATTTATGATACAGAAACTGAGGAGTTGGATGAGCAAGATTTTAATGGGGTCTATCCTACCAGCTTAGAGCTTGAACAGAACATCTTTTTGAGCCCAGAATTGACATATAGGCTAGAACCCAGTCAGGCTGCTGATTCCACATTTGATGATTTTTGCTGTGGTGGAATTCATGATCATGAATCTCATTTTCGCCAACTCTCCGACAATTTCAAATCTGACTATAATTGCGGAGAGATTCCCCTTCCTGAACACGCCAGGCCTATCTACGACCTCAGTTCACATGACTCTGACTCTGACTCTGACTCTGAGGTCCTGATTCCCGAGATCACCGATAACACAGAATCATTCCTTTTCGATCCTCAGGAACCAAAAACAGAAAATGCCAAGAGTGATTGCAACCAAGAATCCAAATTTTTTCTCGAATCCGATTTCTTTCATCCTACAAACACTCTTCCGGCATTTGATAGTTACCCAGAGGACTCTCTACAGAAAACCACCTATCATCTGTTTCTAGAAGAGCCCTCGTACACAATGGCCACCTCGTCCGCACACACAGAACGGATCAAAACCTCTTCCAAACCCCGACCCGCAACCGGAGTCAATTTCTATTCAGATTCACCTCTCACCGAGCCGATTGCATTTCCACATCGGGTTTCGAACATTGATCAGACTACATACCATGCTCTATCATTCTCTGATCACCCCTGTAGGGTTCCTGCATCAACCACTAATTATCCTACGGGTCCCTACTCTGACCAGGCTGATTCGGCTCAGCCAAACCCTGCGTTTACACTTCCACATCCATCTGAGCTTCATAGTTTATGGTGGGCACCACACCTTTTTATCCACATCTATCAACCCACCAGATTGATTGGGTTTGGGCTGCATCATCAGCCTGTTGATCTGAACAAGCACCTGGTTGGACCAACCAGGCTCTTAATCAAGGTGCTTGTCTTACAAAACTCCGCTGATTTGACCATCCCCTCTCCATCGCATTTCCCGCTTGGCTGAAGGCATCAAATTTAGCGCTCAACGGGAGGCAGCCCGTCGTTCTCTTTGAAAACCTGAAACTTGTTCTGACAGCTTTTGCACTTGAAGTTCACACTTTAGGACAGCCGACTCCAACTCAGATGTTTGCATCTGGGATTTGAAATCGTCCGCAAAAATTCAACCCGACCCATTCACTCATCCAAATTTCTGTCTTAAGGAATGAACTAAGACCCCCTAGGTTACAATGAGGACATTGCAAATCTTAGGCATGGGGGGGTAGGAAAGTGCAAAAACTTGTAAGAAAAGGTTTCAAACAAAAAATTCACATATGCCAAAAATAGCATAAAAATTAAAAAAATTTTCGAAAAAGAATAAGAGGAAAAGAGGAGAAGGAAAATTTTGTGAAGGAGAAAAGAAACAAAATGAAAAAGGAGCACAAAATTATGAGAAAAAGTGATAGTCATTAGTAAGGAACTAAGGAATTAACCTAAGTTCTAGACCTCATTCAAGAAAATAACTGAAAAGTGCACAATAAGATTAGTAAGAATGCAAACCTTAGGCATTCTTGAATAGACTCTTAGTACCCATTAAGATCTGGACACTCCTCAAGAGGTTGAGGAAAATGAAAAGCTGAAGTATTAGGTCTAAGGCTTAGGAAGTATTCGGCCTCGTTAACTAATTTTTGGTTTACGGGACTCAGTAACCTAAGCACCCTAATCTCACACACAGCCTGGTTCAGTAAGCGTAAAAATCAGAATCACGCAGAAGCGTCGCAAAAATCTGAAAAGAACACCTAGAATAGGAGCGGCCGATCAACACAAGTTGATTTGGACGAGTTCCCAGCGCAGAGAGGCGGGAAATCCCCTCGAAGATGCGTAACAAAATATCATCTCCTCGGTGCTTGTCTCTTAGGATATTTACATATCCTACGGGGGGCATGTAAGCACTCTGCTGGTTCAGATTCCATGGATGGCATTATCTCGAAGTGTCAATTGCCAGGGTCTGGATTCGGCCACGGAATACCATGGATGGGATTATCTCGAAATCTCAATAGCCAGGGTTCCGGGGGTTGCCATGGGCGGTGCTATCTTGAAGCATCGATCGCCAGGAACCCTTGAGGATTGATGATGGGAGGAAGGAATCTGATACAGACCGTGTTGAAAAGCCAATCCTAGGCTAGAACTAAAAAGAAAAAGAGAGAGAAAACTCTCCAAACAGAAAAACTTTCTATCTCTCTCTTACAAAACGCACTGCGAACTGAGCTAGGGCTAAAATCATTTCAAGCACGGGTGCTTTAACCACGAAGTCCAATAAACCTTAGGTTAGTTCTTGCGGGCCTTAAAAACCTTTGCTAAAAGACTGAGGCTAAGGCTAGACAGATTTGGATCTTGATTGGTACTAGAGTACCTTTTAGGCCTATGGTCAGCATTCTAACCTAATCTATGCTCAAATAAAAAAGGCACTTATCTAAAACCATTAAAAACTTCATGGTCTAGAACAAGGGTTGAAACCTTAAGTTTTTGCTAAGGGACTAGCAAAAGCTAGGCATGGGGGTATGATGAGAACCTCATCATGAGCCATAACTAGCTCATTTTGACCCAATACAAAGGATAAAAGCTCCTACATATCTCAAGGAAAGGCTTAACTCAGAGAATTCTGAGTTTGAGAAGAAAACCAGTCATAAGGGGTAAAAGTGTAATTTTACCAGTATAATCTGCATACAGGGTAATTCAGGGCCCAAACACAGGTCAAAACAGCTTAATAAGAATAAAAGTGGGATGAGATGATCTAGTAAGGGCTACAGCACTTCCAAGGAACCAAATGATAATCTGTAACCCTAAAACAACCCACTTCAATTCACAAGGTTCGAGGCAAAGTAAAAATAGAATAAACCCTCTAAAATTCATAGAAAAATAATCTCTAGGGTTTAGAACCTTCAATTTGGCCTTTAGAACCCATTTTGACCTACATTGAGAACCATGCCCAATTAATAACTTAATTTGGGTTTTTGCGCAAATTGACCGGTCAAACAAGGTTTAATATGAAAATGAAATTCACCATCAGATTCCTTAGGTCCTAATTAGTCATGTATAAAAACTTGAGCCTAAGAAGAAACCTCCTTGACCGACTTCACACTTTGGTCCTCATATATTTACTCTTTGGCCCTCAACTTTTGAACCCTCGCATTTTGGCCCCTAACTCTCCTTCGTTCTTTGCAACCAGGTCCCTCCTGCAAAACCCTGCCAGCACCATGCTCCGGCGACCTTGCGCGGAGCATGGCGCCGCGCAGGGTGAGGTGGGGGACCTGGCAAGTAAACCGGGGGTGCCCTGCGTCGTCAGCCGTCGCAGGGGCACCCCCCTGGTCATTGTAGCCCACCATACCGGCCGTGCGAACGCACGGACGGTATGGGTTCGTGTTCCGACCATTCTCCGGCGAGGGAGACACGTCGTCTCCCTCCTCCTTCCTCCCTGTTTCATCCCTATAAATTCCCCCCGCTGCTCCACCGACCAGGGCAGCTCGGGTCTGACGGGGAAAACCCCCAACTTTCTTCTCCTCTCCCTCCGGCAGACGCCCACCAGCTCCGGCGGTTCCTCCTCCTCCTCCTCTTCGCTCTGCCGTAATACCAGCAGCAGAGACCTCCTCCCCTGCTCTTCCTGCGCCACGCCGTACCCAGCTGGCGCCTCTCCAGTCCTCTGCTCGCCGCCGCCCCTTCCCCTGGGCATCTTCTTCTCCGGCGACAGTCGAAACGACTGTCGCCCTGTCGCGGCCCCTTTCGTCTCCATAGCTAAGTCAGAACTCCTCCCCATCTCCCCCTCTTTCTTTTCCTCACTGTCTTTTATTTGATTAAACCCTCGACCGCTCCTGTTCACCCTCACCCTCTCCGCCTCCGACCACCCTCCGGCGAGCCGCTCCCATCACCTCAGCGACCCACACGGCTCGCCGACCACCGCAGAACCTCCGCCTCCTCACCCTGATCCTCTTCCGCCCCTCCACTTCCCACCAAACCCCCTCTGCAGATCCACCGAACACACCCACTTCTTCGCTCACAGTTTGACCTAGGACGACCTGTTGGCTCCATCTCGCCCCCTGCAGACCCCCTGACCACCTTCGCCGTGCCACGGCGAAGGTCCCCCGCCTGTCTGATTTGGCCGAGAGGCCGTTCTTCTGTGACCAGGTGACTCGCCCGCCGTCGCCATTACTGAGCAGGCAGAGCTCCTTCACCTGCAGGTGCAGGCACGCCTTCGCCCAGGTTCGACTCCCAGGTTGCGTGGGGAGTCTCCGCGAAACGTCCCAGGCTCGCAGATGGGGCGAAGGCCGCGCGTGAAGCCACGATCGCCCACTGCTCCCTCCGCGACGGGCGCTCAATTGGGGTGGGACATTTAGTCCCACCTCGGAACTTCTCGAAGGCGCGCGGACGCATAAAGGCAAAAAGTGCCTTATGCTGTCTGCCTCCTGACCACGGGGTGAGGTCCCTCTCACCCGACCCGGCCTCGTCCGTGACCACGCTCCGCGGACCTGGCCCGACCCGATTAAACCGACTTGCACTCCTCGCCCACCACCGCACGCCGGTGGGCCTGGACCCGGGCCTGACCCGAACCCGATTACCCGGTAGCTCTGGGAGAGCTTTCCCAAGAGTGGTTTCAGAGAGAGAGACGCGGGGGAGGGGGGTAGAGTAGGTTTTGCCTCTGTGCAGGCACAGGCGAAGAAGAAGACCCGCGGAAGAAGAAGGAGCTGCACTGTAGCAAATGCATAGTTAAGTCGTCGAAGCACCGGGTCAGACGACGGAAGGTCAGCAGCCAGAGCAGGAAAGAAGGCAGGCTGAAGAAGAAGGAAGAGCAACGGCCGAAGCAGAAGAAGAAGAAAGAAAGACTTAGTAGCTGAAGGCAGAAGCTCTGCAGCCATAAAAAAAAAAAAGGGAAAAGAGAAAGGGTCACCACGATTGCAGAAGAAGAAGAAGAGAGGTCAAGGCAGAAAACCAAAGAAGAAGAAGAAGAAGGAGATCTGAAGAAAGAAAGGAAGAAGAAACATTCACAGAAGAGACTGCAGAAAAAGAAGAGCAGAAACCAAGGAAGAAGAAGAAGGAGATCTGAAGAAAGAGAAAGAAAGAAGAACATCACAACAAATTCTTTCCCTCTCTCTTTATTTTGTAAAAGAAACATGTATATCTCTAGAATACGACTTGCTCCCTGAGTTCGACCTCGGGAACTCTTTCATTTTCCGAGTAAAAAATTTATATTTGAAATGTTGGTAATAACCGGCTTCACTACAACGTTATAACAAAACCCACAAACTAAGACCCGGTTTTCGCGTTTCATGTTTGAACGCAGCACGTGCGCAGATGCGATCTTGTACTCAAAATTTTCGATTTCCAGACGTCTGGAAAGATGTTCAGACATCTGACTCAAATTCCAGATGTCTTAAAAGGCTTAAACAGCACGGGTCTTAACAGGTTTTGGTGGAGGTTACGACTCAATTAGGTGAGGGTGAGGAAGAGTGATGACAGGTGGAGCTCGTGCTTTTCTGTGAGAATGCAAAAGTTAAAATTGTATTAAAATTCTACTAAAAGATTATTACAATAAAAAAAATCTCAAATCCCAATATGGAAAGAAGAATTTCTTTTTTTACCTATCATTATATGCAAGTTTAACATAAATATCGTACTTATCATACGTGTTACTCTAAAAAAATATGGGGATTGATATATATTATAGATAGATAAATAGATAGATTGAATGGTTTCAATCTTTTTCACCATACCACATATGTGGTTATATGTATGCAAATATGAAGTTCATCGTGGTAATCATGTAATATCAAAATTTTTTTATGATATTTATGCAAAGGCCACATTTATGAGTATGAAGTGTTATGATATTTGAGTAATTTTAAAAATTTTCAATGGCATTTATATGAAAGTTGATACCCTCGTGAAAACGTGAAACATTTAGATAAGCATAATACATGATAAGATTAATAAAAGGAAAAATTATTGAGAAAATGAGACTTTAAATCGTAAATACATGTTCTATACATGTTTCAGTTGCACGGCCGTAAAATTGCACCCCTCATTAATATGAGAGAGAGAGAGGAGATGGGAGAGAGGGAGAAGGGCTGAGAGAGAGAGAGAGACGACGGAGCATAAAATGAATGGAACCCGAAATAAGTGAACAGTATTGTAAATAATACTTTATTCACTATGCTCCACTTATATTATAGATAGATTTCCTTCAATACATCTTTGATCTATTAAGCAAGTCACACGGCATTCACCATTGGGATATGTTGCAAATGATACATACTGAGATCGCCCTTTCGAGCAGTGCCACTCATGAGATGAGATAAATGCATATAGGTGGATCAACAATAAAAAAATACATTTAAAAAGCAATCTTTTGGTTACTACTGTCCTTCCTCAGTGGCGTATAACATTCTTTCCAACCTCTATCTGCCACTACAGATGAAATAAGAATCATAAATGAAGGAAAATGAGATAAAAATTTAATCCATATTTTTTTTTCTCATTCTCCTTGACGAATGACTCAAATTTCATTGGTAAAATTATAAATGAGATACATGGGTGGATTAGCCACTGTCCAATAAATAACGGACAGAAATCTCCGTCCTCTACGTTTCGGATTCGATCTTCTTGATAAAAGTCTTAAGATTCTGATCGGACGGTCCGCCTTCCTTGGCAGCCTCCCTTGCCTTCTCCTTCCACATCTCTGCCCTCCTCCTAATCTCGACCGCCTCCTCCCTGCCACCCATCACCACCTCCAGGCACCTCTTCAGCTCCGCCCCCTCCACCACGCCTTCCCCGTTCACCTCTGCCCTCACCCCCACCCTCCACAAACCCTCCACGAGCCTAGCATTCGTGGGTTGCTCCGACCATTGCGGCAACCCCACCATGGGCACCCCACAGCATATCGCCTCCAACGTCGAGTTCCAGCCGTGATGCGTCACAAAGCAGCCCACGGTCCTGTGCGCCAACACCTCCACTTGGTTGCACCACCCCACAACCCTCCCTCGCTCCACCCCCTCCGCTGCCTCCACCCCATCCCTCTCCTCACGTGCAACCCACAGGAAAGGCCTCCCACACCCCACCAACGCACATGCGAACTCCTCCCTCTGCTTCCTCCCGAGAATGGAGATGCTCCCGAAAGACAAATACACCACAGACCTCTCAGGCCATCGATCCAACCACTCATTAATGCACTCTTCCCCATCAGTTATCCACTCCTTGCCGAACCTGCAGGTCTCCTTTCCGTTAATTAGCACCGGCCCTAGGGGGACGAGCTCAACCACCTCACGCATCGCCTCGATCGCATCCCTCTCTAGTTCTTCAAACGTGTTTACGAGGACTCGTGGCTTTTCTTCCGTACCACCGTTGTCAAGGGTTTCGAATGCCTCCTCGAATGCCAACATCACAAACTCGTTAGTTGACGCATCTGTGTCGTTCCCGCCGACCAAGAAGGAAGGGAGGTCACGAGACTTGAGCGGCGGCAGGCCCGGTACCTCGAGTACGAGCGAGGCGTCGTTGGCGTGTGAGCCGATGATCTCGCGGTAGCTGTGGAAGTAGTGGTGGAACACCGCGAAGACTGCCGCCGGTTGTATCCAGAGGAGCACCGAGGGGACACCGAGGCGTCTGGCGACGTCGACCACCCACGTGAAGAGCATGTTGTACACGATGCACGTCACCTCCGGCCGCCCTGGGGAGGTGGCGAGGGCGTAGAGCGTCTTGGAGCCGAAGTTCTTGAAGGAGGGGATGAAATGCTTGATGTTGCGGTTCTTCCTGTCGTAGCCCTCGTCGTAGCCGTCGGAGTAGGGGTGGTAGGAGAGGAGAGGGTCGGAGGGGTCTTCGACGGGGAGTGAGGCGTGGCGGTCGGGGAACATGCGGCGGTGGGCGGAGATGGCGGTGGAGAAGGTGACGCGGACGCCGAGGCGGGTGAGGGACTTGGCGAATTGGAGGGAAGGATTGAGGTGGCTTAGGATTGGGTACGCCACCACAAGGAAGTGCTGCTGTGGTTGCAACGCCATCTTCAATCACCTCTTGCCGCCCAATGGTTGCAGTTTCTCTGGGGACTTCGGTATTTGCCCGGCAAATGGCTCCCGACCCTGGCTATATAGACAGAATTTGACGTAGGCAGTGGCGTTCTTTGGGAGTGGGAACCAGTCGCCATCGGTGGCGATGGGTTGAACCGAAAATCATTGTTTTCTCGGTCAGATGGAACGATTCAAGTGATAAAAGTTAAAATT
Source organism: Thalassia testudinum (assembly GCA_037157565.1). Lineage (NCBI taxonomy): Eukaryota > Viridiplantae > Streptophyta > Magnoliopsida > Alismatales > Hydrocharitaceae > Thalassia > Thalassia testudinum. Next base: position 95,382,997 of record JAZHRO010000039.1, on the reverse strand, counting down.
AATTATAAATCGATCAAAATCAAGAATCGATTAATTTGTTTAAATCAGTTGTCGGATTTTATAATTTTCTTAAGAACTAAAGAATATATATATATATATATATATATATATATATATATATATATATATATATATATATATATATATATATATATATATATATGTGTGTGTGTGTGTGTGTGTGTGTGTTTGTTTGTGTGCGCGCGCACACGTGTATTTAGAAATTTAATTAAAGTTTATTTTTTAAGGTTAAATAGTTAATTTTGAATTTTTTTTGAAATTTCTTAATTTCAATTATATTTTTATTTTTATTTAATATTTGATAAAAATATTTCAATTTTAATATAATTATAATTGTAAAATAACTTTTCATACTATATGTTACGACCTAATACAAATTTCTTACGGAATCCAAGAACGGTTTGCCTCAACTAAATTTCAAGACATAGTCGTCCAACGAGAAATAACAAAATTCATAAAATATTCCACAACCACATATGTAATGTAACTAAGCAAAAATAGATAATAGACATCAATTGAAATAAAACAGAATATCTCCAAGATATTACATCCCACAAGCAGAAAAGTACTATTACAGAAATAGCCATCACACAAAATGGAGAGAAACATAACAGAAACAAACAGAAACAACTATTACATGCTAAAGGTACCCACTACTAACAAAAACCTCTACAATGGAAAAAGAGAAAGGACTACGGTTGGGCTCGACTGGGCCCACATCCTCTGCAGTCGGCGGTGCTTGCTGCTCAACTCCCTAACCTGAACATAGTTATATAAATCTACGATCAGCTAACGCTGAGTAGAGTGGGGGTTAAGTCATTTACATGCAATTAAACATAAAGGAAACAAACAACTAATTAACCATCAAATTTTCAGTTATGTATTATTATTTGTTTCCATTTAAACATCCATGCATTCTGATTCAGTTTTTAGTACGGGTCCACAACATTTCTCAAATCAACTTGTTCCTTAAGAGAACGATCTTGATGTAGTTTTCCTCGCGATGCAGGATGTACACGTGGCACTCTCTTGATCGAGAGAGCATCTCATGGTAGTCCTACACCCGATCTACCATCCCGAGGTCATGGTCGCGACGTAGCGATGACTACGGCACGTGCGATAAGCGCACGGATAGCTACCCCGCACTGACACGTGTTCATTTAATTTCTCAACACAGATAATTAAGTTATTTAGACTTAATTAATCGCATGAGAAAGCAACTTAGGTTAACTTGAATTAATGTCAGTTGTGTAGTCTAGGGTTAAGTTAACCTAACATTTTAGATTTTTAAATTCTTATAACTAGTTGAGTCCAGGTCGTTCACTAGGAGGCATAACTTATCTTAATTCACCATTAACTCATAAACATAAATTATTAATTATTTAATCAATCAAAATTTTAATTAGATTACTTTAAGTACATGAATCTTACATAAAAGATATCCACTTAAAAGCATGCAACATTCCATTAGGCAAAAACATATTTACACATGTAATCTCTCATTAAGAATCAAGCAAATATGTTTATTCACTAATTACAACAATTTTTTTTACAAAAGTTTAAGGCAAGAAAATTTTATACAAGTGAATATAAATATCTTAATATATCAATTAAGCTCAAAATATTAAAAGGCGACATTATTATAACGAAAATACAAAAGTAAAGATTAGAAATCACAAGAGTCTCCTTTCTTCTTCTCTTCAGCCCTTTCTTCTCTTTAATCTCAGTCATAATTCTCTCTCTTTTATTCTTCTTTTTCTCTTCTTCTTCCTCTAAGCCCTCTCTGTTCTCTTTTCTTAACTTTCTCCTTAAGTTTATTCTCTTCTAATTCTTTCTTAACTTTGTGCATTTACTTATGTCACACTTAATCAAATTTAGCACACTTAACTAAGCCCATTAACTTCCTTTTATTCCAAAATTATATTTATTTAATGGGCGGCCCGACCTTTCGAGGATATATAGCACCCACAAGAGGCAGGACCAGACCCTACTCAGCCGGGCCTAATTCTTTTATTAGGTCGATTTCTCATATTTTTATCTCATGCATAGTCTCGGCCTCCCAAGCCCACATCCACATCCACGCCCACTCCCGGGCCTATGCACACAGCCATACGCCTGTGCACACCACACACCCACACAGGAACGTGCACATGCACATGCCTGCACGCAAGTTAAGTTTCTCTTTGTGCCCTGCGCTGATGACTAACAAACCCATTTTCGCGTGTGTTTTGAAAATAGAGATTTCATCGTAGTATAGTGCACGAAAATGCTCGTAAAAAAAAATGATTTTGTAAAGATAACGAGACTTGAGTCCCGGTCGTTCGTCTTTAGGAGACATTTATGCAAATTTGAAATCGATCTTTTCGGCTCTACTTGTTTAAAATCGCACACCAGTTTCTAATCGTCGGATCAATGTTTTCCTACTTTCATTATGAACCCTAATTACGTGCGCATGTGTTAGATAGATGACAAATGTGAAAGTGTGAGTTTCAGTACGCACGATTCTAGTTATGTGGTGGCTGTTTAAGGAAAATGCGCTAATAATTAGATCCTCAATATTTTCAGGTGCCGGCATGTTGGTTGCAATAGATAATAATCAAAAGCAGGTAACTTTAATCACACAAAATATATTGTAATAAGCTCATGGTGATTCTCGACACACACACACACACACACACACACATATATATATATAAAATCTTTTATTGATTCAGCATGATGTTTGCAACATGGAACTAGTGAAAAGCTTATAGAGGAAAGCTTGAAAACATAAATCTAGCTAACAGAAAATGATCGCATACAGGAATCTATGGGAGGATTTTGCATGCATCATTAAGGGAGAATAAAGAGCTATACTACTAAGCAATAATAAAAGCATGTAAACTATAAAGAACTAGCTACTAATCTAGCAAAAATAAGGGCATTCGGAGGTGGGCTCTGATGGCCTTTGAATGATTGAGAGGAGAAGGAGGGGCGGCCAATGGTGCTTAGGTCGGCCCTTGGAGAGAGGTTGGAGAGGTGATCCAGTATCTTGGCATGGAGATGGTGGTGGCCATGGTAAGCAACTCATGGAGGTGGAATGGAGGTAAATGTAGCTAACCTAAATGGAACCAAGTGTGAATGAAGCCAAGAAAAATGGATGGGTGCAAATGGCCACCCCTTAGGTCTTTTTATAGACCTAAGGGAGACTCCCTAGAGAAGTGTGGAACTCTCTAGAGAGAGCTCCAAGAGTGGCCGGCCAAAGAGAGAGAGAGGTGGTTTTTAGATCCACCATTTGTGGATCTCCAATTTGAATGGCTCTTGGTTGCTAATTTTGGCAACCAAGAGTGGCGTCACCTTTGGAAGAACCTAGAATACTCCAGGTGGTGTGGGAGTGCGTGAATGGGTGTGTGCGTGTGTGTGTGTGGTCGTACCGTATGTGTCTAAGTGATATAGGTTAGGTCCTAAGGGGGTTTAGGTTGGTGTAGATCTTAAATTAGGGCTGCAAACCCTAATTGCTGAGGAAATGCAATTAAACTTAACAGAAGTTTAATTGAATGGGTGTGAACCTAATTGAGAGTGAAATAACTCAATTAGGTTGGGCTTAGGTCAATTGGACTCTTACTGAGTCCAATTGGACTTGTATGGGTTGGGATCTGAGCCCAATTGGACCCTATGAGTCCAATTGACTAGGCAATGGTAATTGACTATGATCAGAGTCAATTAGGTTTAGTGAGGACCTAATAAGGTCCTTAGGGAGGTCTAGAGGTGATGTACTAGGGTTAGGGCACCTTAATTTAGGTTCCTGTGAGATTAGAATTGGGTTTAGGGGACTAGAGATCCAAGATCAAGGCTTGAATCTCAAAATAGCAACTGGAGAGCAGTTCTAGACATCCAATAATAACATCAGACGACTTATACTTAAAAATCAGAAGTCCAGACTTCAATTCTGGATGTCTAATCAGAGTCAGGAAGGATTCTAGGTTCTATCTTCGGTATTCTGTAGAAATTGGACATTTAACCAAGTGTCTGGACGTCCAATAACACTGCAGAAGTGGGTTTAAGGTGTGCGGGAGTTGGCTAAGGGTTCTAGACATCCTATAACTCATCTGGACGTCTAGATAGAGGTTGGAATTAGGGTTTTAAGGTTTCCTAGGGTGTGGTGACCTAATCTAAGGGTGGTTATGGCTTGGGGAAGCTTCTAGGCTGTCCTAGGGCTAGGATGGACCTAAGTTCTTCACAATTTATTACTTTATTCCTACTTAATAGAATAACATACCTTAACTCACATTATTATCTACTACATCTAATCTATGTCTTCTGCTCCAGCTTTGCTGCAACACCAGCTATTCTTTATTCTTCAGATCCCGCTTTTGATCCAGCTTCAGATCTAGCTTATTACCTGTAATTGACATAATGCACTTAATCATCACATTATATCATTATTTTATGCATAGCTAAAAGAAAGTAGTAAATATGCAAATAATGCTTATGCATGCATGAATTATCCTAACTTATGCTAAGTCCTAGCCTAATTTAGGTCAATCAAGACCTATGATTACTGCGCAATCATACACCAAAACATCATCAACACTTTTTCGTAATATCATAAGGCGTGTGCCTCTAAATTCCCGAGGTAAGACTTTGTTTCCCAATTTTTGGCTGATCTTCGACTGACGATTCCAATCGATTGGCTGGACCAAATTGATCGAGCAAAGGCTCAATCAAAAGCTCTATGGATGATCTACAGGATTATAACACCAATTTGGTGTTCAGATTAATTCTAGCCTTTCGATTTGAAGGGCGAAACTGGAAGGATTGCACGGCCATTCATGGCCTGCAGAAGGTGAATCAGGTCTAAGGATTTGCAAGGAAGGCTTTTGACCTCCAGATGAGGTCCTGGACCATCTCAATAGATGATTCTGCATCTATTGGTAAAGAGGAAGAGCTTTGAAAAGCTTCAAAAAGAAGAAGAAGCTTACGAGCTTCTTACAGGAGACACAAAGCTCGGATTTAAGCTCTAATCAGTTCGATAGAGAGCTAAAGTCCAAAGTTATCAGATCAAACAATCTTTAAAGGTTGCGAAGATTCTAGCTAAACAAGATTAACATCCAAATTTCACCAAGAATGCACTGAAAGCAGTGTGGCTTCAAAAATGACCCAAACTGGACAATGATTACTTTCACACAAAATCTTCAATAAAACTCAATCAAATCGACCTCAATTCACTCTAAATCATCCCACAAAGAATTTCAACCATTTAATTCACAGAATTAAACGATTAATCCTCAAATTGAACCTGGGATTTGACCATAATAAGCTCAAAGTTGACTTTTAAAATTAAAGCTTCTCTAACCTAACTAAGACCCTAGATCAGTTCTATTTAACCTCAGGAATTTATTCAAAGTCTCAGAAAGTAATTTTAGTCAGAAATTCAAGGGTTTCAGGACTCATCGCCTGAGATCCTAATTGAGTTTGTTCGACAGAACAAACTACAACTTCTCTGAGTAAACAATCAACAGGAATGACATCATCATGCTTCACTTAAGCTACTAGAGCTCTTAGATTGGATTCAATCCTAATGAAGATGTCTCTCCAACTCTGCCGAAGTTGGAGAAGACAGAAGCCTAAGTCGAGCTCCAAGCACCAAAATATCAAATTAATGATCGATACAAAATTCTTAGGTCATAAGGAGTCATTCTGGAGCTCTACATAGAGTTCTATGGGCTGAAGATCAAATTCGACTCGCCGGAGCTCGTCAGAGCTCCGGTGAGTCCAAAAAATGATTTATAGAGTATAAAACTAATGAAACAAGTCATTGAAGGTCTGGAAAGCTTCCTAAGGTCACAAGGAACCTCAGGAGCTCATCAATTAACTCCTTTGATTATCAAAATAGAAGATTTGCAATGCATTCAGAAAGTGCAAATTCTGAGTTCAGTGGAACTCAGAGAGTATCCCCTCATTCAATTGAGTGAGGGAAAGAGTTCTGAGGGGTGAAACGATGCTAGTGGACTAATTAATTAAGTGATTAACTCATCTCTGAGCTGCCATTGACAGCGAGCTCAGAAATGAGGGTGAAATTTAGGCATTTACTTTATATGAGTTAATTATACTAATTAGGTATAAGATTGGGGCCCTTAGATAATGAAGAGGTGATGGAGGGCCCTAGTGAGTGTGTTCTAGTTTCAGAAACCTCCACCGTGGACAGCGGAGGTTGCCGGTGAGTGTGAAGATGGATTAGGCGTGTAGGTGATATAATCATGAAATCAATGAGTTAGAAATGATCGTGGAAGAATATAGAGTGTGATCAATGAATTAAAATGACAAAAAGATGCTCCAGACGAGCTCAAAGAACTCGCTGGAGTTGAAGAAGATGACAGAAGAAATTAACATTTAACCTAACTATACCACCTAATTAACTAAACTCACTACTCTATCTTACCTATCCTACTATTACTTGGACGAAGGAAGGCAGAGATATCTCCGTCGATGGTCGTAACGGAGGAGGAAATCAGAGGGAAGAAGGAAGAAGTCCGACGGGTGAATTCACGGATTAGAAGCGTAGTTCGGAGTCGTCACCTTGATCAGAGGTGCAGCGGAGGACAGTGGAGCTTGGCGAATGATGGAAATGATCGGAGGAAGTGTGTGGTAGTGGAGGTAGGTCATCAGAGTAGGAGGGAATAGCCTATCAGTTAGCTTTAGTTAGGATTGGCCACTCTACACCGACTCCTGTTGGCCCTCACATACGTGGTACCGAGGCGTGCTACTAGTGTAGGGAGGGAGTTAGCCAACCTACAGGGCCCGGGGTTCAGCTAGCCACCCTACACCGACTTTGTTAGGCCCTTTGGGCAAACCGGGGTAGTCGGACGAGGGTACACGGACTGTGGAGGGGCGAGACCCCTATTTGGTTCTGAGGGGTGAGACCCCTGTTCTGAGAGGGCAAGACCCTATACTGTTCCGTACTGTACTTTGGGCATACCTGCTAGCGAAAACGACAGACCCCGTGTCAGTGTGAGGTAACTACCCGTGCGCTTATCACGCATGCTGTAGTCACCGCTACGTCTCGACAGTGACCTCGGGGTGGTTGACTGGGTGTAGGACTACCACGGGAGACTCTCCTGGCCAGGAGAGAACCATGTGCACCTTCTACTCCACGAAAAAGACTACAATCAAGATCGTTCCCACAAGGAACAAGCAAGATCAAGAAATATTTGGATACTTTGGGAGATAGATAAACCAAAAATACATAAATGAGATAAATAGAAATAAGAATAAAACCTGCTTGTTGCTTCACTTTACTTGTACATAGATAATATAAACACCACTCTACTCAGCGTTCGCTGACCTCGTCTTTTCATAACACTATTCAGGACCAGGAGTTGAACTGCCCAAGTTTTCAGCTGCAGAGGGAGTTGGGCCCAGCCGAGCCTAGCCGTAGTGGTTTCTTTTACAGTCCTTTGTTTCTGCTGTAGTTGTGAGTATTAGACTTTAAATTACGATTCTTGTACTTCCTGTTTTTTGTTGTTGTGGTGGCATGTACTATTTTGAGACGGTTGTTCTACTTTTGTTTACTGCTTCATTCTTTCTTTCTGCTTAACTATATTGTATGTGTGAACGTGGTTTATTTCCCTACTTTTGGTTATTTCTCGTTGGACGACTAGGTCTTGGGATTAGTTGAGACGAGCCGGTCTCGGGTCCTGTAGGGATCTGGGAATCGGGTCGTAACACCCCCAAACCTGCAATATAAGCAATACTATTCATCGAAGGATGTACATACATCATGGACCGAATCTTCTCAGAGTAACCACGAAGAGAATCAAAATGCCGTTTGGCTTGCCATGCCACTTGAAGTTTACCTTCCCACCAATAATAAAGCAATGTAGATTCCATCTCAACCTAAAGAGAATCAAAAGTAAAGCAAGATAAAGCATGGATAATAGATTGAATAAGGGCAATTTCAAAAGACACCCTATCAAACTTGGCAGCAGCAGCCAAAATAAAATCCCCAAGATGATCACGAATAATCCAACCCACAAAATAGAAGCCCTTATCAAGAGAAGTAGAAATATTAACTTTAAAACCCTCATTAGGGCAAACCCAATTAAGAGAAAAAAAAGTGGGGCAATTAGAATTGAGCCACTTTGCCATTTGCAAGATTCTCCAATTATTAAGTAGAAAGTGATTAAGATTAGTGATCATGAAAGACTTATGTCTAATCTTATTTCTAATCCACCAAACATTGAACCAAATAAAACATATTAGCCCCTTAATGATAGTCTCTTTTTTCGAAGCGGAAGTCCCAAGCATGATATCAAAGAAAGAATAGGGATCCACACAATTGAGATAATTCAACTTAAAGGCCTAATCAACAATACAATGAACCAACTAACTATTAGAGAAGAGATGACAGGTTGTTTTAGAATCAGGATTAGAGGAGCATAATCAACTTTCTGCAACATTGTTAAATAATCATAATAAAACGTTGTTGACGAGTTTTTGTCCTTGGCAATGGCGCCAAAAATATGACCATCGATGGCCTGTTCGCACTAAAAAGGGATTTTAAAATGTCGTTATTGTAGTATATGTCACAAATACAAATCGATGTCGCGTCAATTTTATTTATATACTTAATTTTTACTTGTTTATTCTAGGTCATTCACTGGGAGGCAGCTATTGAATACATCTCTCTAAGTCCAAAAATATTCTTTTATTCAAAAATTGTTGATTTTATTTACAAAAATGAATGAAAGAATCAACGAATAAAAAAATTTGGTTAATTATGTACAAATGAATGAATTAAAACACATTGCAATGCTTGAAAATATTTATACACAAACAAGCATAAAAAACTATGTATAACTACTCTGTTAATTATTTACTACTAATATAGTTAATACCTAAGTATATGTACAAAAATAGTTAATAATAGTAATATCTATAGTAACATATAATATTTATACAGTAACATATGTAAGTGTTGCTAAAACATTAGTAAAATTATATACATAACATAAGGTAAAATAACTATCTATACTAATATATATAGGTATGTACAGTGACAGATGCATCTGTCACTAAAGCTCTAGTGTTATATATATACATATAAGAGCTCAGACAAGCTTACTACGTATACATACTACACTATTATAGTATACTTATTTATTTACATTATATTACATTATTTATATATATAATTATTAAACACACTATATATATATATACATATATACACAACACACACATACATAGACATACACAACTCACGCTTATGCAGAGGAGGGCTCAACACTTAGCGAATTTTAGCCACGCTCTCCTCCCTTAGCTGGTTCAGACTGATTGGTTTAATTTTTAACCCAAAAATTGGTTTAGTGGGCGGGTGACCTTTTTGAGGGATATGCAGTACCCATTTCTAGGTGGGACCAGACCTTTACTAGGGCCACCCTAGTAGTTATTAGGTGTATTAATTCCTATTTAATGCTCGTAAATGAGCCCACACAGGCCAACGCACAATGCACGGCCCCCGACCCATGCACCGCACCCATATGCTCATGCCATATCGAGTATCGAGAGAGGTATGTGTGTTGTTTTGCGCTAGACGCATTGACGACTGATTGGCCATGGTGACAAAAATGTAATAAGGCGTTGCAGCTGCTTGTCATCTACCGATATGATGCTATCTGAGTGCCTTCAAGTGCTGCCAAGCATGCAACTGCATGTCTGATTTACAATCTTTAGCCCTCGATTTGAGGGACATAATTTAGTTTAAATTTAAAATAAATTATAAAGTTGTAAAGCCCTTACATAGGGCTACATAATTATGTAGTTACTTTACAAAAAAGAAGTTAGTTTATTAAATAATTAAATTAGGTAAAGTTGATAGTTTATACACATTAAGTTAGAGTTTAATTCGTTAATTAAAGTATAAATTAGTTAATTAATTGTCAAATTGACTTAGTACAGTATTAATATACATAATAAATTATTTATTACAGAATTTTTTAATTTTTTATAAGCTTTATTTTAATTTATTTAGAATTAAATACATGTTTTAGTTAGTTTAACATATAAATAGACTATAAATACTATAAAACAATATAAATACGATTTAAATTAGTTTAAAATACTTAATATAATATATTACAAGTATACACTATAAGTTATCTCTATATTAACTTAATTTACTAATTTTTTTTATTTTAAATTAATAAATTACCTAGTTAACTTAATAACTTAATTATTTACTGTAAATATATAATTAAATTAAATTACAGGCATTACATGGTTCATTATATATATATATATATATGTATGTATGTATGTATGTACAGTATGAGGTACAAATATGTATATTTAAATAGGTTTGTATAATTACTCAGTTTTTGTACAATTAAGTTATATAAATTAATATAAAATAATACAATATGATTATATATACAATAAGTTATTCTAAATACTTAATTTAAGATGTATAATACATATATAATTTATTTATACTTATTATGTACATATTATACAATATTTACTTATGGCTTAGATTTAATTAATATATACAAGTATATACATAGTATTTTTGGGAGTTTTTGGGTATTTTCTAATTATATGGGTTATATATATATATATTAGAGATAAGGGAAGAGAGAGAAAGAGTGGGATGAGAGAGAAGAGTTGTTTTCGGTGTTTTTGATGTTTGGTTCTTTTATTAAGTTTCAAGGTATACTAAACCGTCGGCTGGTATACTCTACCAAGCTAGGGGTTCATAATGCACACACCTAAAAATATATATAAATTTGACCAAGATATGTTTATTTTATTTTTTTAGAATTTTTTAAAGATTTTTATTTATTTTCAAAGTTGACACATGTAAGGCCTTCAAGAAGGTTTTCAAAGGGAACCTAAGGCCCTGAAAAGAGTCCTAGTGGCTGGAATAACAATTAAAACACTCAAGATCATCCAACACACTATGTGAAACATATATGAACAATTAAACCAAGTTTTCACTTAAGATTTCATCAATATTCTCATTTGGACAGATTATGCACATGCAAATAGCTGACAATGGAATTGAAAACTAAATAACAATCAATTCTAATTTAATTTCAGTCACTTAAAAATACTTGTATGCTTGTTACAATATGTTCTAACACTATATGACCGGTCAGCCTCTCAAGCACTCCAAAACCCAACCAAAACCACTTTGATCAGATCTTACAGTACAGCCAAACAGTGGCTGCTGCAGCACATAACAGCAGCTACAATTCATCAACCACAGCTGTTGCTTATGCCAAAATCAGATGCTAAAATCAGCTACCAGACCTCTTAAAATTCCAGATGTGGCCACTGCTGCTATCTCAGCAACAATAGCTGCTCCTTTTATCATTGAAAACCAGCCCAGATTAGACCTAAGAAGGTTTGATCTAAGTCACATGAATGCACAAAAACACTTCTGGAAGATCAAATCTGCCTAAAATCCTTTTAAAATCATAATTGAAGATCTGAAAATCCACTTATGAACATTGTTTCCATATTGAATTTTGTATAGATTAAAAACCCATGTTGCTCTGATTTGAACTTTTAATGTGATTTGATATCTAAATAAATCATCTGTTCTGCTTAAACACCATTGATTGGTGTTCAAGATAATCTAGTGATTAACTCAGAATCAATTTGGGTTCTCATTTGACCTCAAATCAGTATTACTGATTATCCTTAGGCAAACTCTCCAAAATAACACTTAAATTAAGTACATGCTCATCTACACATTAAAAACCAAATCCAAAATCTTGGATTTATTGCATGACACTTAATTAAGAATTAAAAACCTCAAAAATCTCCATTGAATCCAATAAAATCAAATGATCACCAAATCATAAGATTGGGCATTAAAAGCAACTTTGAAATATAATCAAGCAATTTGAGACAATAAAACTAGATCGGGGGGTCTTTGTGAATTTATGGAGTGAGTAGGAGACCCCCCAAGTGGGTTTTTAGGTGCACATTCAGATCTAGAAGCCAAAGCTTCAGATTTGAATTTGACCTTGATGGATGGGTGGATGATGAATAAAATTCAAGGAAAAATCAGAAGCGAATTGTGAAGCGTAGAGAAAGTTGTATGCGTCGAAATGGAGGTGGAAAAACACATCTCTGATCTGAATTGATCAGAGAGGACGAGATCAAATCTATACTAACCTACTCCTAAACTACACTAATCCATCACTGAATTTTGTATCTAATATACTCATAGCTAATCTAGTTATACTAATCACTACTCTACATTACTCTAGAAAGCAGGAAAATCCTAATCTAACAGAAGAATGGGGCTTGTTGAGAAGATCTGCAGCTGGTGGCTGCAGTGACGAAGGGGGGGAGGATCTCCAGTGGATTGAAAGTCCACTAGTGGAACTCAATGTTGCCCTTAGGTGTTATGTGGTCCTTAGCGGAGAGGAGTGGTTGCAGGAGGTGGAATTCCATTGCACAAGTGTAGGAATGGAGGTGTACGGGGAGAAGAAATTGGAGAGGATGAAATTGCTCAGCTCGAGAGAGTAGGAAGGAGCTGATGATCGTGTGCGTGAGCTGGGTAGGGACTTAAGTAGGGTTAGGGAGTGAATGGACTCACCGCTAGGTGTGGTTGCTCAGGGCTTGGGCAATGGGGATGGGAAGAGAGACATGCGTGAAGTCCAAATCAAAGATCGGCTGTTGGATGGGATTTGGGGCAAGAGGTGATCACACGTGCCGAAGTATGCCAAGCTTCGAATCAAGGATGGCCACAGGATCATGGGATCAAGGAATGAACGACTATGATTGGGCGAGTTCTTTGCAGTTACAGTAGACTCGCGGTGCAGGTGAGTAAAGGTGGAATTGCGTGGAAGCCCTTACGAGGGAAGGGGTAGAACAATAGCTTAGAAGCCCATAAGTGGCTAAGAAGTTCTACAGAGCTGTCCTCAGGTTTTACAAATAGGCCCCTGCAGCTTTCAAAATGGTCGTTGGAAGGTTTTTAAATGAATAAAATGTATGTGACTTGAGGACCTATATGTAATCTAATAAATGCAAGGTCCTAATGATGCTCAAATGCAACTAAGTTTTTCTTTAAGCTTAATTGAACATTAAGGAAGTTAATTGTACTTTTAATTTGAACTTTTGTACTCAAATGTTTTTTAAGTTTGCAATTGGATCATCAATTTATAATAATGAATAGAATACCTCATTTAATGACCTAATTTTGTGTTTTTAACACAGATTTGATGTTTTAGGTCTTTTACACTATTTTCCATACTTAACCCATTTCATATGTTAATTCAGTAGTGTTTAACCTTGTTTCTAGCTTAACTTGGGCATTTTAGCTATGATGAGCCACATCTCATCAGGGTAGCAACAACATTTAGAAACCAAAGGGATGCCCAATCTCACAATATTATCATTTCTAGGGATCCTGAGCTTGAGAATTTTCCAAGCACAGAGAGAAATACGGAGAGGGAGTGTCAAATTCCAAATATTCATATTAGCAAGGATAATTGTGGTACTCTAAACATAAATTTATAGGCAGAAGACACAGAGAAAGTACCAGACGGAGCAAGAGACCAAATCGGCTTATCCTTCTGATGATCCAAAGTTATATCAACAATCTCAGCATAAATATTAGGAGGGATATTCGATAAATAAGGAATCTCAAGAAACATTTCAAAAGCATCCTGAACTGAGATAGGTTGTACAATAGAATCATCACAAATGAAATTATTAATGGGAGAGTCACCAATCCACAAATCAAACCAGAAATCAACTTTACCCTCATGAAGCTCCCAACAAATAAAAGGTTCCATATCATTATAGGCTTGAATGAGGGGACATAACCAAGAAGGTAGAGAAGTATCAGAATGAAGTCTATCCCCTAACAAGTTCCTCATAAGATTAGCATAAACAAAATCTCCAAAAAAGCATATTCCAAGTTGTTTTCATTATTAAGACCTTAATGAAAAGGTGGAGATCATGAATACCCAAACCACCACACTCCAAAGGTCAAGCTATAGTACCCTACGCAATCCAGTGGTGATGGGTGTTGGAATCAGAAGTTCCCCAGAAGAAATCAACAAAAAGGGCTTGCAGTTTATGAATGATGGTCTTTGGAACCTTAATAATAGACAACACATGAACTGGAATAGAGGTCAGAACATGTTTGATAAGAAGCATCCTGGCAGCCTAGGATAGAAGATGGGCTTTCCAACCAGCCACTTTGGACTTAATTTTGTCAGTGATACACAAGAAATATGAGATCTTAGCCTGACCAGAGAAAATAGGACACCCCAAGTAAGTGAACGGGAAGGATCAAAGTTGATATTCCATAATGGAGAGTAGACGCTCATGTCTCAAAGAAGGGAAGTGACGACCCACAAAGCAATAACTTTTAGAAAGACTAACTCTTTGACCAAGGGAAAGGTCAAAGTCCTGAACAAAATGGTCCTGCCGAACAAAAAGTCCGACACATTGTTGATATGACACTTACCTTACCTGCTTACTCCACACCCAAACATTTTTGGGAATACACTACAAAAATTGTTTCTTACCTTATTAATTTCCTACCTACACCTTTCTCTCATCCAAATCTCCCTATGAACTCCTAAACAAGTTACCTAATTACAATTTCCTTAAGGTATTTGGATGTGCATCCTTCCCCTTGCTCTACCCTTACAATTGACATAAGTTTCCTTTTCAATCCTCCAAATGTATCTTCCTAGGCATTGCCCCCAACTATATGGGATACAGGTGCTATGACAGCAAAAACAAAAGATATTATACATTGCTCGACATGTAAAATTTGATGAAGATTCATTTCCATTCAAGGCCCACCTCCAACATTGCCTAATGATCCATGGCTAGCTGTTTCACTACTAGTATCAACTAATGAAACTATACATGAAGTATCCTCTACCACAACATCATCTGATACTTCCCCACAAATTGCCACTACCTCTACTCCCATCTACAATGCTAAGCAGCGACAGCTTCATCCTCGAAAGCAAGTTGACTATTTCTATCTTGTAGGGCTATCTAAAGGCCAGAGTTGTCATCCTCTGCCTAACGCACTCTCCACTACTATCTTCCACGTGGTTGAGCCTACCTGCTTTTCACAGGCTAACAAAGAAGAATGCTGGAAAAAAGCCATGAGCACTGAATATAATGTTCTCATCACCAATGGTACTTGGACACTTATGCCTCATCATCCTAATATGAACACCATCAGTTGCAAATTGGTCATCCGGCTAAAGTATAAACTTGGTGGTCAGATCGAATAATTTAAAGCACTACTAGTTGCAAAGGGCTACGCTCAATGAGACAACATTGACTATAATGACACATTTAGTCTTGTTGTCAAAGCAACAACAATTCATACAATTCTCGCCATTGCTATATCTCAAAATTGGAACCTCAGATAGCTAGACATTAGCAATGCTCTCTTGCATGGAAATCTTGAAGAAACTATATACATGATGCAACCTCCTTGATTTATTAATTTAATTTGATCATCCTAAATATGTTTTCAAATTGAACAAATCACTATATAGGCTTAAACAAGAACCTTGAGCATGGTTTAGTCATCTCAGCAATTACTTGCTTTTGCTTGGTTTTCAAGGGTCAAAAATGGACTCCTCTCTGTTTCTCTTCAATAAAGATAATATCCATGACTATATTCTAGTCTATGTTGATGATATTATTATTATCGACAATGATTCATTGTTTATAATGATAGTTATCTCTCAACTCAATGATGCATTCACGCTTTGTGATTTAGGTGATCTTCACTACTTCCTTGGTACAGAAGCATTACACCAAAACAACAAGATTCTATTAACCCAGCGAAAGTGTGCTCTCTATCTCCTCAAACGAGCCAACATGGAACCATGTAAGCCCTTGCAAACACCAATGTCAACAACTGCCAAGCTTACCTCTCAGGGAATGCCATTTGTTAATCCCACCCATTATTGACAGGTTATTGGGGCATTACAATACCTACTTTTAACTTGAGCAGGCCTATCCTTTTCTATCATCAAAGCATGCCAATTCATGAGCAATCCAAAAAAAGAACATTGGGAGCATGTTAAGTGAATCCTTCGCTATCTTAAGAACACCACTGCTCATAGACTCTTTCTTTCTTCCACTCCCTCAAATGCTCTTCATGCTTACTCTGACGCAGTCTGGGCTAGTTCCTTAGATGATAGAAAATCCTTCGACGGATACCTTATATATCTTGGCAACAATCTCATTTCTTAGTTTGCTTGTAAACAATAAATTGTATCCAGGTCATTGACAAAATCTGAGTACAAAGCTCTTGCCAACACCACTGCAGAGTTGATCTAGCTTTGGCCACTATTTAAGGAACTTAATATCAATATGGTAACCTCCCCAACACTACAGTGTGACAACATAAGTGCAACATACTTAATAGTTAATCTGATATTTCACGCTTGCACAAAGCATATTGAAGCTGACTATCACTTTGTTTATGATCAAGTTGCAAAAGGTCTACTCTCAGTATGATTTATTTCCTCAAAGGACCAACTTGTTGATGTAATGACCAAGCCCCTGCCAAAGACTCAATTTCTTTACATTTGTGGGCATCTTCAGATTCAATCCATAGTCACATAGCTCATTGGCTTGAGGGGCCTATCAATGACACCCATATTACTTGATCACTCAACAACTTCAACAGCCGGTCACCCACAATGCTCAATCATGCAATGCCCAAAAATAGATTTAGTTTTTGAAATTATCCTTATCTAATCGGTTGTAATAATGGCTATAAATGCATGTATAGGTACTAAGATTGAAATCAATGAAAAACAATTCAATGCTTTCCACCTTACCTTAATTTCTGACAATCATTACCATTAAGTGTACATCCTTGAAATGTCAACCATCGCACGACATCTATCGTTGTCTTCAAACATAATTGATTCTCCTAAATTTGTCTTTCATTGTGCTTTTGAAGTATATATTCTATGTGTTGTAGTTTAATCATTAAATTTTTCAGACATTCTTCTCCCCTATTATGTGGTGATGTCTTTCCTCTAATATAATTTAAAAATACACAATCTTTTCCACTAGTCACTTTTTTACAATTTTTGAATCCACCTACAACGAAAACATTTGTTTCATCTCTAGAATTTGGCTTACCAGAGATAAGAAAGCAAGAAAAATAGAATGCAACATCTCTGCAAGAAGAGTATTCTAACCAAGAATACTATTGAAACCAAGCTTTTTGAAACCACATACGGTACTTTTCATTGTAATTAAATGGGTATTCTTCCATTGGATATTGAAAAGGCTCCACACTAATGTAAGTACGAATAATTTGCTCCCTTTCTTCCACATGATACTCCAAAATTTGATTACGTTGCCTTGGATCACATTCTAATGAACTAGCATTTATATTATGAATTTCAGTTCGTTAAATTTTAGATGGTGGAGCTTCTTGTCACACAATAGTCAAAATTCTTAACCATCATTATCGCCTTGTTTTTTCTTGAAATATAGTGTAATCGTCATCCCTTTTGCCATCCTTCAACTTAAATAGATTAAAATAAATTATAATGGCAAACTTAGGTTATAAAATGTAATAATACTATTTAACTACAAATTTTGTACCATTGATGTCAATAGTGCCTCCAAAATCATCCTTTTCTTCCCTAAAATGCCACACTAAACGATTTTAATTCAGAACATAAAAAATTAAATAAAAAGGATACTTCCAAAATACACTATTTCCCCTTACCGTAAAATTTATTTTTTCAAAAAAAAATTAAATTTATAAAATAATAGAAATAAAGAACTAACTAATCTTAACTCTTTATCCAAAAAAAAGAAGAGGAAAAGTCATGTATTCTATCGTGACATGCTAATCAAATGCACCTAAATACTTTATTGCAGCAATGAAAACAAAACAATGATATCGGAACATAAAAGAAAATAAGAGTATAAGTAGTGCAATTAGTCTTAAGCATTAGATTTAGTGTATTATTGAACCTTTGATGATATTGCATTAGATTTGGTTGCTAAAAATTTAAAGGATGAAAAAAGTATTGATATCATTATATTGAACATTTGGCGGGCAATTCGAAACTAAGATAATTCTCACACCCAACTTATTAGTCACTTTCCACCAAATTAGACCATCCCAAAACATGCTTCCAAAATTTACTTTTTGATCTAAGTAACCCACTAATTGTTGGACAACGATCTTTCCTTTGCGGTCATTTGCACCTTCCTTTCCTCGGAGGGAGCCTCGCTCTCTCCTTTGGAGATAGTTTTCGATAGTCTTTTCTCTTTTTTGTTGGACATAGTTTGAAATGACATTTGAGATTCCCTTCTTAACCAAATATAGAAGAAGCCAACCAGCAAAGTAACCTTAATTTTTGCATTTTTTTAGGAGAGCCATACCTTATATCCCATGGGACGAGGACCAGAAGTCCGTCTCCACGCAATCTTAACCCAACCCGACCCCCAGACTGGGCCATTCCATCCACCTCATCGGGACCCAAAGAGGATGGAATGATTTCGTTTGATTGAGTAGTCGGCAAGCAAACGAAAGGGGCCCATTACACAACATTCCTTGATTGGATGCTCGGGTGGGTAGGGAACCACAACATGGTAGACTTACGATTGATCGGATGGAGGGGACCCAACTCGAGTAGGAGCATTTAACTCGTCTGGGAGGATCCGGTCTACCCCTGTATCCCGTACCACCAAAAGAGAGGGATAAAGAGGGGGAAGCCCAGCGGCGCCCAAAGAGAGTTGGAATGCGGCGCCCAGCTTTGGGTGGCAGCCAATACCGAGCGATCCGGCAAGAAAGGGACCACAGGGGACCCAATTCTTTATCAAATAAAAAAAAAGAAAAGAAGTCACTAAGGACGTATTTATTATGTAATAATGAAATAAAGATGAAATAGAATCATGTTTAGAATGGAATGGAGTAAGAAATAAAAAATAATAATTGATTATATCTCTTTATTTGGATTATGGTAGGAATGGAATTGTTAAGAATAGATTTAATTCTTTTCATTTATTTGATAAGATTAGTTATTGAGATGAACGGAATTGAAATTTTTTTACATGTTTGATCCAATATATTTTTAAAAAATATACTAATTATTAGTTTTAATATAAAATTTAAGTTATTTACATCTTAATCTATTAATAAGGAATAAATATTATTAATTTATAGAAGACCTTAAACTTAAAGAAATATAATTCAATTTAATCCATCACTTTATATATTTTACACTAATTGAAATTTAACATGCATATTCAAACAAAATAGCAAATCAATAGATAAAGAAAACATTGAAGATTAATTTATGAAATATAAACGTCTCAATAATAAGAATTTAACTACATTATTTATTGCGAGAATCGAAAAAACTACACTAACAACAATTTTAATCTAAAAAATTTATATCGAAGCCTTCTTTCTCATCATGGGAAAGTAAAGAAAAAATCCAATGCATCAGCATCATGAACAATCTTCAAACTAATTTGATGGTGTTAACTTTTATTAAATGAAGTTATTTTTAATAACTCTCTATTTAACTTCAGTTTGTTTTCAAGAGCATTAATTCCAATCGCTCTACTGAATTGGTTGGTTGTTTCTTTAATTTCTGAAGTAATTACAGTCGTAGCGTCGATGATAGATTTTCCTAAGTATCTGTAATAGATTTCTTTCTTTTACGCCCACGAACAGAATTCTCTTCAGATACTTTTTGATTTCTTGAAAGAAGACAGGATTCGTGATCAATATCATCTAAACCAACTGTATTAATATCTTTCTCATTTGCAGTTTCAGTCTCTATTTCATCAATAACATCAACAGTAGCTTGGGCATTGCTTCCTATAGCACAGTCTTTCCTGAAAATAGTACAAAAGTCATTATAATATGGGAATTATTTAATTTTGAATTGAGTTGCACCCTTGTGACTCTGTAATCAAATAATAAATAAACGTCATACGAGAATTTAATTGATAATAAAATTTAAAATTATATTGGTTAACAAGAAAATTACCTGCAAATAATTTTCCCATATCTCATTCTCAGCAACCACACACTTCAAATTTGGATCGTATCCAAACCCACTTGTACTTCCATTTAACATATCCCACACAATGTGAAAGTGATCTTTAAATGTCTTAATTCGTGATTCAATATGTTGCCTTCCTTCTATTTCATGTCCTGGTAATTTTTGTTCAAGTGTTTTTTCTAATACTCTAAGATATCCTGATTTGAATCTGTTATCAGCCTTGTAAGTTCTATCATAGACAAAATCAAGTAATGCTTCGATAAGCTTATGATTTTCCTTATCTAACCATTTTCGCTTATTCTATCTGGGGCCAAAATTCATTTTTGTTGCTTGGCTTATATCTTTTAAAAAAAAATTACAAAATGTGATCAGATAAAGCAAATATATAAGAAAAGAAATAATCTTCACAAATTACAAAAAAATATAAAGCAACTTTAATTCTTCAATTACAAGAAAATTTTAATTTTTGAAATAAGATTGTTGGGAAAATGATTAATAAATAAAAAAATGTGCTCAACTATATTTACGAATTAAACATTTCATTAGCTAAATTATCTTTCCATAACATCCATGCATCCGATGATTCTATAGTTGTTATCAACTCCGATTCCACTTCATTGGATTAATCAATTGAGTATTATGCATTCATTTTCATATTTGAAACTTATGGTATTTCATCTTCTATTGGATCATATTGCATATCACGTCTTACGTAATTATGAAGAAGACAACAAGCTAAAATAATTCTGTTTTGAGCTTTTATTAGATAAAATGAAGGACTCCTCAACATCGCCTAACATTTTTTCAGTAATCCAAAACAAGGCTCAATCACATTCCTTGCTCTTGCATGCTTTAAATTAAAAACTTCTTTAGGAGTACTTGATTGATAATTTGTTCTCCACAAAGTCAAATGATATCGTTATCCTCTATAGGGAGCAAGAAAACCTTCATCATTCATGTATCCACAGTTGACCCAATAATATTGCCCTCTAATTAAAATTTAAGAGTTTAGGTTTCTGATATATTTATATGTAGTCAATTTAAAGAAATTTAATAAAGCATATTTACTGCGAGTAACAATCAGTCCATTACTTCTTGAAAGTGCATCCCTACAGCTATTTGGATGGAGGGATAGATTTTATGGGATAACTTTTTTACAGCTGGGTTATCCTCCATTTTTGTTTGGAAGTCATAAAGGTTATCCTGGTAGGTTAACCTATGACTGTTTAAACAATTTCTATGTTAACCTATGAAAACACATAAGAAAACTCACAAAAAAAACTTATCACACATCAATCGAAGAATAACTTATCCTGTGTTAAGTTCTGTTAACCTGAGTCAAAATATCATTCCCACTAAAAAAAATTAACCCATATTTTAATAGATTATCTCCCTCACCAAACTAGACCTAAGGAGACATGAGAGGTCAGGGTTGCCCCCTTGATGTTATCATTATTGGAGTCCCTTCCCCCAAAGGGGGAAGCATTACTAGGGGAACATGCCCAAGTTCCTTGCAAAAATGAGCCTAAAATTGTTTCATTCGATTTTAGGTATCATATCTCATTTATGTGAAAAATTGAGTATTCTAACTCGATTTTGATTCACCCGTGATTAGTGTAAATTTGTTTTGATGTAAGTAGAGAAAATGATATAAATTATTCTGATGGTACAATGGAATTCGTATATAGCTATGATGTATAATACACGACTATAAAAGAAAAACAAAAAAGGGAAAAGATCTCACAAGGTCACAAGTAGCGCGGTTGAGACCAAAAGGAAGGGCTTCTCCAAACAACATAATAAGCAACGTGTAGCTTTATTAAAATTAAAAAAAAAGCCTCCCACAAGGCCACGAGAGGTAAGGCATGTGCAATTTTATCTAAACAACAAAAAATTCCATAAGATCATATCTAACTTGTAACACGAACGTTGGATAAGATGGAGGTGTTTGTTGGGTTAGGGAGAGGAGGGGTAGTGGTCGTGGTAGATGGAGGTGAGCAGTTGGTGGGGGTTATGGTTCTCAATAAGGGGAAGGTGGGGAGGGGTGGTGGTCGTGATAGTCATCAGAGGTGGAGATTGAGTGGGGAGGAGGAGGTGTTGGTGGAGGTTATGACTCGATTGGGTAAGGGTGAGGACGAGTGATGACAGGTGGAGCTTGTGATTTTTTGTGAGAGTATAAAAGTTAAAATTATATTAAAATTCTACTACTCAAAAGATTACTACAATGAAAAAGAATCCTAAATCCCAATATAAAAAGGAAAATTTCTTTTTTTATCTATCATTATATGCAAGTCTAATATAAATGCTGTACTTATCATACATGTTACTTTAGAAAAATACGAGGATTGATATATATTATAGATAGATAGATAAATAGATAGATTGGATGATTGCCATCTATTTCGTCATGTCACATATGTGGTTATATGTATGTAAATATGAAGTTTGTAATGATAATTACGTAATATCAAAAATTTTTTATGATATTTATGCAAAGGCCACATTTATGAGTATGAATTTTTATGATATTTGGGTAATTTTAAAAGTTTTCAAACGGCATTTAGATAAAAGTTGCTACTCTCAAATAACTCAGTGAAAACGTGAAACATTTAGATAAGCATAATTCATGATAAGATTAATAAAAGGAAAAATTATTGAGAAAATGAGACTTTAAATCGTAAATACATGTTCTATACATGTTTCAGTTGGACGGCCGTAAATTTGCACCCCTCATTAATATGAGAGAGAGAGAGAGGAGGTGGGAGAGAGGGAGAAGGACTGAGAGAGAGAGAGAGACGACAGAGAATAAAATGAACATAGCCCGAAATAAGTGAACAGTGCTATAAATAATACTTTATCCGCGATACTCCACTTATATTATAGATAGATTTCCTTCGATACATCTTTGATCTATTAAGCAAGTCACACGGCATTCACCATTGGGATATGTTGCAAATGATACATACTGATATCGCCTTTTCTAAAATCTGCAAAGACAACGGTGCAATAATTACTTTCAACAACCCAATTCGAGCGGTACCACTCAAAAGATGAGATAAATGTAAAGAGGTGAATCAACAATAAAAAAATATATTTAGAAAGAAATCTTTTGATTGCCACTGTCCTTCCTTATTCATATGCCGTATAACATTTTTGCCTTCCTCTACCTGCCACCCAAAATGCTACACATGAAATAAAAATCATAAATGAAGGAAAATGAGATAAAAATTTAACCTATATATATTTTTCTCATTCTCCTTGATGAATGACTCAAATTTGATTGGAAAAATTATAAATGAGATACATGGGTGGATTAGCCACTGTCCAATAAATAACGGACAAAAATCTCCGTCCTCTACGTTTCGGATTCGATCTTCTTGATAAAAGCCTTGAGATTCTGGTCGGACGGTCCTCCTTCCTTGGCAGCCTCCCTTGCCTTCTCTTTCCACATCTCTGCCCTCCTAATCTCGACCGCCTCCTCCCTACCACCCATCACCGCCTCCGAGCACCTCTTCAGCTTCGCCCCCTCCACCACGCCTTCCCCGTTCACCTTTGCCCTCACCCCAACCCTCCACAAACCCTCCACGAGCCTCGCATTCGTGGGTTGCTCGGACCATTGCGGCAACCCCACCATGGGCACCCCACAGCATATCGCCTCCAATGTCGAGTTCCAACCGTGATGCGTCACGAAGCAGCCCACGGACTTGTGCGCCAACACCTCCACTTGGTTGCACCACCCCACAACCTTCCCTCGCTCCAACCCCTCCGCTGCCTCCACCCCATCC
Source organism: Thalassia testudinum (assembly GCA_037157565.1). NCBI lineage: Eukaryota > Viridiplantae > Streptophyta > Magnoliopsida > Alismatales > Hydrocharitaceae > Thalassia > Thalassia testudinum. The sequence goes on along the minus strand of JAZHRO010000039.1, from coordinate 95,359,152 downwards.
CTCTCCTCACGTGCAACCCACAGGAAAGGCCTCCCACACCCCACCAACGCACATGCGAAATCCTCCCTCTGCTTCCTACCGAGAATGGAGATGCTCCCGAACGACAAATACACCACAGACCTCTCAGGCCATCGATCCAACCACTCATTAATGCACTCTTCCCCATCAGTTATCCACTCCTTGCCGAACCTGCAGGTCTCCTTTCCGTTAATTAGCACCGGCCCGAGGGGGACGAGCTCAACCACCTCACGCATCGCCTCGATTGCATCCCTCTCTAGTTCTTCAAACGTGTTTACGAGGACTCGTGGCTTTTCTTCCGTACCACCGTTGTCAAGGGTTTCGAATACCTCCTCGAATGCCAACATCACAAACTCGTTGGTTGAGGCATCTGTGTCGTTCCCGCCGACCAAGAAGGAAGGGAGGTCACGAGACTTGAGCGGCGGCAGGTCCGGTACCTCGAGTACGAGCGAGGCGTCGTTGGCGTGTGAGCCGATGATCTCGCGGTAGCTGTGGAAGTAGTGGTGGAACACCGCGAAGACAGCCGCCGGTTGTATCCAGAGGAGCACCGAGGGGACACCGAGGCGGCTGGCGACGTCGAACATCCACGTGAGCATGTTGTACACGATGCACGTCACCTCCGGCCGCCCTGGGGAGGTGGCGAGGGCGTAGAGCGTCTTGGAGCCGAAGTTCTTGAAGGAGGGGATGAAATGCTTGATGTTGCGGTTCTTCCTGTCGTAGCCCTCGTCGTAGCCGTCGGAGTAGGGGTGGTAGAAGAGGAGCGGGTCGGAGGGGTCTTCCACGGCGAGTGAGGCGTGGCGGTCGGGGAACATGCGGCGGTGGGAGGAGACGGCGGTGGAGAAGGTGACGCGGACGCCGAGGCGGGTGAGGGACTTGGCGAATTGGAGGGAAGGATTGAGGTGGCTCAGGATTGGGTACGCCACCACAAGGAAGTGCTGCTGTGGTTGCAACGCCATCTTCAATCACCTCTTGCCGCCTAATGTTTGCAGTTTCTCTGTGGACTTGGGTATTTGCCCGGCAAATGGCTCCCGATCCTGTGGCTATATAGACAGAATTTGACGTAGGCAGTGAAAGTTCTTTGGGAGCGGGAACCAGTGGCCATCGGTGGCGATGGTTTGAACCGAAAATCATTGTTCTATCGGTCAGATGGAACGATTCAAGTGATAAAAGTTAAAGTTAATTGTAAATTGATCAAATTCAAGTTGAATTGATTAATTTGTTTAAATTAGTTATCAAATTTTATAATTTTGTTAAGAACTATATATATATATATATATATATATATATATATATATATATATATATATATATATATATGTGCATTTGGAAATTTAATTAAAGTTTCAAAGAGATATTTTTCAAGGTTAAACTTTTAATTTAGATTTTTTTTTGAAACTACTTATTTTCGATTATATTTTTATTTTTATTTAATATTTGATAAAAATATTGCAATTTTAATATAATTATAATTGTAAAATAACTTTTCATATTATATGTTACGACCCGTTCCCGACTCCCTACAGAACTTGAGAACGACTTGTCTCGACTAAATCTCACAACCTAGTTGTCTAACGAGAAATAATCAAATGCATAAAACATTCCACAACAACACATGCAATGTAACTAAGTATAAATAGATAATAGATATTAATTGAAATAAAATAGAATATTTCAAAGATATTACATGCCACAAGCGGAAAAGTATTATTATAGACATAGCCATCACACAAAATGGAGAAAAACATAACAGAAACAGGCAGAAACAACTACTACATGCTAAAGGTATTTACTACTAACAAAAACCTCTGCAATGGAAAAAGAGAAAGGACTACGGCTAGGCTTGACTGGGGCCAGCATCCTCTGCAACCGGTGGCGCTGGCTGCTCAACTCCCTAACCTGAATATGGTTATATAAATCTATGGTCAGCTTTCGTTGAGTAGAATGCTAGTTAAGTCATTTACATGCAATTAAACATAAAAAAAAGTAGCTAATTAACCATCAAATTTCCAATTATGTATTATTATTTGTTTCCGTTTAAACATCCATGCATTTTTGATTCAGTTTCTAATACGGGTCCACAACATTTCTCAAATCCACTTGTTCCTTAGGGGAACGATCTTGATGCAGTTTTCCCCACGATGCAAGATGTACACGTGGCACTCTCTTGGTCGAGAGAGCACCCCGTGGTAGTCCTACACCGGTCTACCACCCCGGGGTCATGGCTGTGACGTAGCAATGACTACTGCACGCACGATAAGTGCACGGGTAGCTACCCCGCACTGGCACACGGTCAGCCGTTTCTGCTGACGGATACGCCCAAACGTACAACACAGAATAGAATTGGGGCTACACCCTTCAACAATCTACGTACCCTCGCTCAACTATTCTGGTTTGCCCAGTGGGCCTAACAAGAGTCAGCATAGGGAGGCTACTCCTACCTTGAGTCCCAACCCAAGGGTGGCTAGCACTCTCCCTATACAAAAGTAACGTAGCTCTCCTCGGTACCACGTATGCGAGAGCCAACCTATTCTCTCTATACAAGGGGTGATTAGCTCTCCTCGGTACGTATGTAATTAGCTATCCTTGGTACGTGCGTATACGAGGGCCAACTCATGCTCAAGTTAAAGCTCAACTAACCGTCATGCCTCACAGTAAGTGAAAGATTCCGCAACAATCAGAGTTTCCATGTCGTAGCATTTTGATTTCCTTTTCTAGTTCCCCATAGGGTTCATGCATCAACATTCACTTTATTGTATGATACAGCATATCTCCATTCATATTTCAATTCTTAATCGTATAACAGGCAGCTTGTGATTCAACAAATTAAGAAATCACCACATCAATTTAATATTTAGTTGCTAGTAGTAAGGACTTTAACATGTAGTTCAGAGTATAGCCAGTGTGGTTCAAGTAACATACATTCATTCTCCTCAGCCCTAAGGTTCATTTCATATCCTAGGGTTCAATTAGATATTTCTAATATAGCATGCACTTTAATCATTTACATCACAGTATTAAGGAAGACCACTCTATCGGGATATTCAGGTGGAAATGGGGCTCATACGGTAGATCCCGTCATCTTCGCAGGTCCTGTATCACTATGGACTGGAAACCTATTGATGAGAACCTCGTCATAAACCCTAAACTAGCACCATCTAACCTAGATTTGTAAGAAAAAGCTCCTACATAACTTATAGAAAGGCTTAACTTAAAGAATTCTGAGTTTGTGAAGAAAATAGGAACTAAGGGGTAAAAATGTAATTTCACCAACACAATCTGTAAACAGGGTAACTTAGGGTCCAAACATAGGTCAAACTAACCTAATAAGAATGAAAGTGGGATGAGTTGATCTAACTAGGGCTATAGCAATTCCAAGGAATTAAATGACATCCTGTAACCCTAAAATAAATCCACTTCAATTCACGAGGTTCGAGGTAAAGTAAAAATCGAATAAATCCTCTAAAATTCATAGAAAAATAATCTCTAGGGTTTAGAACCTTCAATTTGGCCTTGGGAACCCATTTTGACCTACATTGAGAACCATGCCCAATTAATGATTTAATTTAAATTTTTACGTAAATTGACCGATCAAACAAGGTCTGATCAAGAAATAAAATTCACCATTAGAATCCTTAGGTCCTTTTTAGTCATGTATAAAAACTTGAGCCTAAGAAGAGACCTTCTTGACCGACTTTGCATTTTTGTCCTCATCTATTACTTTTTGACCCTCAACTTTTGAAACCCTTGCATTTTGACCCCTAAGTCTTCATCATTCTTTGCATTTAGGTCCTCCCTACAAAACCCTAAGCAGCGCCTTGCTCCGGCAACTTTGCACGGAGCATGGCACCACGCAGGGTGAGGGAGGCCCTCTGACCTTTCAACGGGGTGTTCCTTGTGACGTCTGCTCTCGCAGGGACACCTCCACGATCTCTACAGCAGCCCACACCTTCCGTGCGAACGCGCGGAAGGTATGGGTCCCTACTCCGGCCGTCCTCCGGCGAGGGAGGCACGTCGCCTCCCTCCTCCCACCTCTCCGCTTTCGCCTCTATAAAAGCCGCCTCCACCTGCAGAAGAAGGCAACTCGGTCCTGACGGAGAAACACCGCCATCTTTCCTCTCTTCCCACTCTGGCAGAAGCCCTCCAGCTCCTGCGGTTCTTCCTCCCCCTCTTCATCGCTCTGCTGCAATACCAGCAGCAGAGCCACCCTCGCCCGCTCTTCCCGCGTCGCGTCGTACCCAGTGCGCGCCCTCCCACTCTCTCCTCGCCGCCGCCCTCTCCCTCTGGGCGTCTTCTTCTTCGGCGACAGTCGATACGACTGCCGCCCTGCTCCGGCCCCCTTCGTCCCTACAACTAGGTCAGAACTTCTCCCCACCTCCCCCTCTTTCTTTTCCTCACTATTTTACATTCAATTAAGCCCTCGACCACTCCTGTCCACCGTCACCCCCTTCGTCTCCGGCTACCCTCTGGCGAGACGCCTCCATCGCTCCACAACCCCACACGCCTCGCCGACCCTCTCAGAAGCTTCCCTTCACTCCACTCAACAGCTTCCCCCTTTCCATTCCCTGCCACATGCCACCTAACGACCCCCCGAACAAACCCATTCCTCCGACCACAGTTCGACCTAGGGCTGCCACCATACGCTGCCTCACGACTCGCCACCACCCGCACGAGCTTTGCCGCACTCCGACGAAGCTCCTTGCACCTTCTGACTAGGCCAAGAGGCCGTATGCTTGATTTCAGGTCACGCCCTCTTCGCCGCCATTGCTAAGTAGGTGAAGCTCTTTCACCTGCAGCTGCAGGTTCACCCTCACCCAGGCTTGCACTCCAGGATGCGCGGCTTGTCCCCGCGAAGCTTCCCAGGCCTGCAGCTGAGGGGAAAACCTCGCACACGGCCGCAATTGCCTGCAGCTTCCTTAGCTGCAGGCGCCAATTTGGGTGGGACATTTAGTCCCACCTCGGTAGTTCTGGAAGCCCTGCAGCCAAATAAATGAAAAAAGTGACATAGCCTCTTCGCCTCCGAGCACGGGGTGAGGTCCCTCTCACCTGCTTCACCCGGCCTCGTCTGCGACCACCCCCCGCGGACCTGGCCCGACCCGTATACCCGACCTGCACTCCTCGCCCACCACCGCATGCCGGTGGGCCTGGACCCGGGCACAAACCCGTACCCGAATACCTGGCTCTGGGAGAGCGATCCTACGAGCAAAATCTGAGAGAGAGAGACGCGGGGGAGGGTAGGGTTAGGTTTTTGCTCTGACCAGGCTATGTGAGTGTGCAGGCAGACGAAGAAGGAGAGAAAGAAGACCGCAGAAGAGGAAGGAGAAGAAAAAGAAGGAAGAAGCAGCCAAAGCCTTGGCTACTCGAAGCAAAGCTGAAGAAGAAGAAGAAGAAGGACTGCAAAAAGAAGAAGAAGAAAGAAGTAGAAGAGGAAGCACCAAGGAAGCACTGTAGCTGATGCTACTTAAGTCGTCTGATTGAGAAATCAGACGATGCTCTGAAGAAAAAGACAAGAAGAAGGAAAGAAGAACAGGCGCCGCAGAAGAAGAAAGAAAGAAAAGAAGAAGAACAGAAGAGAAAGAAAGAAAGAAAAGAAGAAGGAAGAAGACAGAAGAGCTGAAGACGATCAAAGCAAAGAGAAGAAAAAGAAGAAGAAGAAAGACTGCAAGAGAGAAAGAAGAGAAGAAGAAAAAGCCAAGAGACCAATCTACCTCTCTCTCCCTCTCTCTCTCTTATTTTTATAACAGAAACATTGTACTTCTTGAATTATAAGTTTGCTCCCTGAGTTCGACCTCGGGAAACCTTTTCTGAGTAAAAATTGAAAATGATGGCGACAACAGTAGCTTATACTATAACGATTATACTATAATAAATACAAAGCACCACGAGTTGCCTGCCACTCATCTTTTCACTTGGTGCCATTGCCGGGGAGCAACGGCTATTCTAGAAGTTATATTTGTAAGTTTCTAATAATCTCTCTCCCTTTTGTGCAGGTACAGAAAGGAAAAGACGCAGCTGCACCACAGCCACTCCAAGGACAGGTAACTTCCTATTAAACCCTAAAATTTTAAAGAGGAAAAAGAAAGAAAAAAAAATAGGTATAACCTGTCTTCTATACATAGTAATAGCTGCATATTCTCAAAAACTATTATTCTTGCACACAATATTAAAGGTAATTAAGGGCTAACACTTTCTTGCCCGAGCCCTAATTACCCAGCAAGGAATTAACTGGACTAAGTAGAGCCAACATAAGGTCAAACATTAGGATTTCAGAGACACACCCCTTAATCAAGAATTGAGGAAATCCAAAAGAGGTGTGCTCAAGCCATTGATTGAAAATACCTAATAAGAAAAACCCTAAACAATTGGCTCTCTAAACACTTAAACCCTAAAAAGAAACAAGGCCTAAATTCTCAAAGGAATCACTAGGTAAAGTTGACCCCTAGGGTTAACCAACCTTCAAATTAGGCCACTTTGTTCACAAAAATACCTAAGAGTTCAAGTGAAACCTTAAGCACCTTGATCTTAAAGTAAAAGAGGTAGACTTAAGAGGTCAAGATCCCCATTCTGGTCTACCTGGAACCGCAGTGATAAGAGAGGTCGGGTGGGGGAAACCCTGTAACCCGTGGGAACACTCTACCGTGTAGGGGTCTTCGCGAGACTCACCCTCTCTGGCTGCCCAGGTAATTCTCAGGTGGACGATCTTTCTGATCAAGGGGTCCATCTGCCCCGCACCTCTATAGTCACCCAACACATTTTTGGGTGTCTTGGTTGGGTCCAACACCTTCTAAACTCTTCTATTCCAATAGTGCATGAACGGTAGGAGATCCTTAAGACCACCCTTAAGATCTCCTTTAGGAATTCACTCTCGTCAAGGCCAAGCCTCGACGCCCGTGTTTGCACAGCAACCTTACCCCATCATTCTCTCATCTGAATCTGAACCAAGCTCTTCTTCTTCCCCCATCATGGCTCAGCCTATTGAGGAAGAAAACAATCTGGAGCACCAGCTCCAGCGACTTAATGACCTCTTCCAAAACTTTGTGCACCCACCGCAGCGTCCTATGATGCGGGACCATTATAATCCTGCTGCGGTGGCCATCGAGCCTCGAGTCAGAATCCCGACTGGAGGACCTGATTTCGAATTAAAGCCCAATATGATTCATGCTATACCTAAATTTCATGGGCTTAATTTCGAAGATCCCTTCCAGCGCATCAAATATCTAAAGCATCTGGCCCAAACTTTTGGGTCAGATGCACAAAATCGGGATATTCTTCTCATGAAGATGTTCTCCTTTTCTCTTATGGACAAGGCCGCTCATTGGTATCAAACTCAGACCTGACCGATTAACACCTGGGAAGAACTTCAGTCCGAGTTTTTGAAAAAGTTCTTTCCCGTTGGTTGGACCAACGCCTTGCGCCATCAGATTACTCACTTCACTCAACAAACAGGAGAACCTCTCCATGAGGCATGGGATCATTTTTAGGATCTCATGAGAAAGTGCCCCCATCACAGAGTTCCTAAATGGGAACAGGTCCAATCTTTTTACTAGGGACTCCGTGAGGACATCCGTCTTTTCGTCAATGCAACCTGCAGAGGAAATATCATGGGTCAACATGAGGACACCGTGTGGGAGATTCTCGAAAACATGTGCGAGAACTCCATCAACAATGACTCCATGAGATTATTCGACAGGACGAATACCTGCGCATCGACGAATCTCAGGGGAGCACATGAGACGCAGGGCCTGTCTGCATCAGTCGACCAGGAATTAATGGCTAGTCGATTGGACAAGGTCTCGATCATTGAAAAGAAGATGGGTGAGTTGACTCAGCACCTGCAGCGAGCCACCTCTGCGTATAACCCCTTTGCACAGCCTCCTTCCACAAGAGAAACTGTGCAAAACATTCTCCATCGATCTTCTCCTAGGATGGATCCATATCCGCCATCTGATTCTCTGACCGGAGGTCCATCCGATCCTTTCTACACTAGCCTGGGGAATTCCATCCCCTCTTTCTCTGACTCTCTGGAGGTTCCTCAGACCTGCGAGGACCTCAATGCCATCCAGAATGACCCGTTCTCCAACACTTATTACCCTGGATGGCGAAACCATCCCAACTTTCAGTGGGCGGGAAATTCCCAAACCCAAAGACCACCCTTTCAGCCCTGCCTACAACCCCCTCGTCCTTACCAGCCACCTCAGCCTTGGCCCAACCCTACTTATCCATCAGGGCCAAATCAGGATCAAATGTCCCTTATCCTTCAGACTTTGGCTGACATTCAAAGAACGAATGCGGCTATTCAAAAGCAACACAAGGACGAACTTATAGAGGTCCGAAACCAATTGGCCCAGTTGGCAAACTCTCGCCAGCCAGGCACTCTTCCTTCCCAACCTCTTCCTAACCCTAATAATGTGCCAACCTAGCGGCGCGTTATGAACCCAAACCCGGGCCAAGCCCATATGATTTATCAGTCCCCCTCTGTTCCTTCACCCGATGGGATAGAGGCTTCCACTTCTTTTGCAGGATACCAGCAGCAACCCATCTTACCCAATCCCAACCAAAACCAGGCAGGACTTAATTCCGTAACAACCCGTAGTGGTAAGGAAACCCAAGACCCACCTCATCCAAACCACTCCAAGCCTGGTACTGATCCCAAGCCTAGGATGGTAATCCAGGACGTTCCTACCCCTATCCCAGATCCAAGACCTGGACCTATCCTAGAAGAACCAACCAAGATCCCGTTTCCCGAGGTCTTGACCAAGGGAAAGAAGACCACCAAGCCTGTGGCACCTGAGGAGGACCTGGTCAAGCTCTTTGAGCAAGTCCACATAAACATCCCCTTGATGGATGCAATCCGCCACGTACCGGCTTACGCACGATTCTTAAAGAATGTGTGTACACCCCAGCGTAAGCCGCGAACCAAGAGTGGGAGTCCAATTGTTCTATCAGAGCAAGCCAGCTCTGTAATCCTGAGTAGACTCCCACCCAAGGCTAAAGATCCTGGTACTCCCCTGATTTCCTGCAAGATAGGTGATACCCAATTTGATAGAGCCTTGCTAGACTTGGGTGCATCCATAAATCTGATACCCACATCCTTACTTGACCATTTAGAAGAATCTAAGCTAAAACCAACCGAGGTGACATTACAATTAGCAGATCGATCTATAAAGTCACCAAAAGGGGTTCTCGAGGATGTTATTGTGAGGATATGGGATTTCTACTTTCCTGTAGACTTCATAGTCTTAGACATGGATGTGCCTGAAAACCCTAGGGATACACCAATCATTTTAAGGAGACCTTTCTTGGCTACTGCTAAAGCCAACATTAGCTGTGAGGAGGGCCAAATAGAGCTCAAATTTAGGAATCAAACCCTAAAAATTGATATATTTAAGGTCCAACAAGGAATCAATTGCGGTGTCATCGAACAGATTTGTGACATTAGGGCTTTGATTAATGAAACACACTTCCAGAATGACTTGATTATACCTCATCAACCACAGAAAGATCTTGACCCACAAACAGAGGAGTCGAATCCAGATATAAACAACCCAGTAACTCCTACCCTTGAACCTCACGTCTATACTGAACCACCCGCTGCTGCTGATAACCCTATCCTCGAGTTGAAGCCCCTTCCTACTCACTTGAAATACATCTTTTTGGGTTCTAATCAAATCCTCCCTGTGATTATCAATTCCAACCTCAATCCTGAAAAGGAATCCCGTCTGATTACTGTCCTCCAGCAACATCGCAGAGCCATCGGGTGGACTCTCGATGATTTGACTGGAATAAGTCCCTCTTATTGTACTCATCATATCTATTCAGAAGAGGGCGCACGACCTTCTCGTGAAATGCAGAGACGTTTGAACCCTAATCTGCAGGAGGTCGTGAAGAAGGAGATCATCAAGTGGTTAGATGCCGGAATCATCTACCCGATCTCCGATAGTCGTTGGGTGAGCCCGATTCAGGTTGTGCCTAAGAAGGCAGGACTCACCACTATAACAACTGAGACTGGAAAGATCATTCCTACCCAATTAGCCAACGCGTTGAGTCTGTATAGATTACCACCGACTCAATTCCTCCACGAAGAAGGATCATTTTCCACTACCTTTCATTGATTAAATTCTCAAGAAACTAGCGGGAAATAGGTTCTTCTGCTTTCTTGACGGGTACTCCGGTTACAACCAGGTGGCAATTCATCCTGAGGACCAAGAAAGGACCACGTTCACCTGTCCCTTCGGAACATACGCTTTCCGAAGGATGCCTTTCGGTCTTTGCAATGCACCCGCTACTTTTTAGCGGTGCATGCTTGCCATATTCTCAGATATGGTAGGTGATTATCTGGAAGTCTTCATGGATGACTTTTCAGTTTTTGGAGAATCTTTTGACGATTGCCTCAAACACTTGGTCCAAATACTCAGGCGGTGCATCGAGGTGAATTTGGTTCTTTCCTGGGAAAAGAGCCATTTCATGGTGCCTGAGGGAATTGTCTTGGGACACTTAATTTCAGAAAAAAGGCATCCAAGTGGATCAAGCTGAGGTTGATCTGATCTCTCGCCTTCCTATGCCTAGCTCGATCAGGGACATCCGTTCTTTTCTAGGGCACGTCAGTTTTTACCATCGTTTCATTCCGGATTTCTCGAAAATCATGCGCCCCTTGACTTCTCTTCTCTCTAAGGATGTACCCTTTGAAATCTTCAAGGAATGCACAATAGCCTTTGAAAACCTTCGTGACCGAGTCACCTAGGCACTTATCCTATAATCCCCTGATTGGTCTCAACCCTTTGAGATCATGTGCGATGCGTCTGATTTCGCTGTAGGAGCGGTCCTGGGGCAGAAAGCTGACGGGAAACTAGTGGTCATCTACTACACTAGCAAGACACTTGACGAGGCTCAGCGTAACTATACGGTTACGGAGAAAGAGCTGCTAGCCGTAGTATTTGCCCTTGAAAAGTTCCGATCGTATCTCCTGGGTTCCCATGTCATCATCTACTCGGATCATACGGTTGTAAGGCATCTCCTTGCCAAGAAGGATGCGAAGCCCTGACTAATTCGTTGGATCTTGCTATTGCAAGAATTCGACCTTGAGATTCGTGACAAGGCAGGAAGGCAGAATGTGGTAGCCGACCATCTATCCCGTCTTCCTTCTGAGATTATCAACCCTTCCGGACCCATCACAGAACATTTTCCTGATGAGCACCTACTGACTATCGGTACTAGACTTCCATGGTTTGCTGATATAGTAAACTACTTGGCATCTCATCAGACCCCGTCTGATTGGCCGAAGGCCAAGAAAGACAAATTGTGTTCTGATACCAAGTATTACATCTGGGAAGACCTGTACCTTTTCCGCATAGGTGCTGATCAAGTCATCCAGAGATGTGTCCCGGAGGAGGAAATCAGTAATATCCTCTCTTTCTGCCATGACCAGGCATGCGGTGGCCATTTCTCTAGGCATAAAACCACATCAAAAGTCCTCCAGTGTGGCTTTTACTGGCCCACGCTGTTCAAAGACGCATACAGTCACTGCAAGGCATGCAGTCGTTGCCAGACTTTGGGCAACATGAGCCATCGCGACATGATGCCTTTGCAGCCGATTCTCGTATGCGAAATCTTTGATGTTTGGGGGATTGATTTTATGGGCCCCTTTCCTGCTTCGGATGGTTTCGAATACATTCTGCTTGCTGTGGACTACGTGTCCAAATGGATCGAAGCCATACCGACCCGAACCTGTGTTCACAAAATTGTTCTCAAATTCATTCATCAAAACATTTTCTCAAGGTTCGGGATTCCCCGTGCTATAATCTCTGATGGGGGGACCCATTTCACAAACGCTCAGTTTAGGTCACTGATGACCAAATACGGGGTGTCTCACCGAATCTCTACTCCTTACCACCCCCAAACTAATGGTCTAGCTGAGCTGTCAAATCGGGAGATCAAGAAAATCCTGCAGGTCACTGTTCAGCCTGACAGGAAGGACTGGTCGTCCCGACTTCTGGAAGCATTGTGGGCCTATAGGACCACCCACAAAACCCAATTAGGCATGTCTCCCTTTAGATTGGTGTACGAAAAGACGTGTCACCTTCCCGTAGAACTGGAGCATAAAGCCTATTGGGCAGTACGAAATTGTAATCTAGATCTTTCGAAGGTTGGAACCCACAGAAAACTTCAAATCAGCGAGATCGATGAATTACGCCTAGACGCGTATGAGAACTAGCGAATCTACAAGGAGCAGGTTAAAGCCTTCCATGACAAGCATATCTCGAGAAAGATCTTTCATCCTGGTCAGAAGGTCCTACTCTTTGATGCCCGACTCAAACTTTTTCCGAGAAAGCTGCGATCCAAGTGAGTCGGACAATATTTAGTCCGACAGGTTTTTGGAAATGGAGCCATTGAAATCAGTCCGCTCAGCCACGATTCAGAACCTTTCATCGTGAACGGTCAGAGACTCAAGCCGTTCATTGATGTGACTTCTACTGATTTGGCTGAATCATCTTATATCCTCCATTCCCCTTGAGCTTATTGCGCCCGGCCGATGGCGTAAAACTCAGCGCTTAACGAGAGGCAGCCCGTCATTTTCCTAAAAATCTAAAACCTTTTTCACACTTTTGCGAACTTAAGGTTCACCCTTATAGACAGCCAACCCCACCTCAGATGCTTACATCTGGGATTAGAAATCGTCCGCAGAATTCATCCCGACCCGTTCACTCATTAAAATATCTATCTTAAGGAATGAATTAAGTAAATAAAAACCCCTTAAGTCACGATGAGGACATTGCAAACCTTAGGCATAGGGAGTATAAAAGTGCAAAACTTGTAAGAAAAGGTTTTAAATAAAAAATTCACATATGCCAAAAACACCATAAAAAAAAAAAAGGAGAAAGGAAATTTTGTGGGAGAAGGAACAAAATGAAAAAGGAGCAAAAATTGAAAGAAAAGAGTGATAGTCATTAGTAAGAAACTAAGGAATTGACCTAAGTTCTAGACCTTATTCAAGAAAAGAAATGAAAAGTGCATGGTGAGATTGGTAAGAACGTAAACTTTAGGCATTCTTGGATAGACTCTTAGTACCCATTAAGATCTAGACATTCCTCAAGAGGTTGAGGAAAATGAAAAGCTTAAGTATTAGGTCCAAGGCTTAGGAAGTATTTGACCTCATTAACTAACTTCTGGTTTACGGGACTCGGTAACCTAAGCATCCCAACCTCACACACAGCCTGGTTCAGTAAGCGTAAAAATCAAAATCACGCAGAAGCGTCACAAAATTCTGAAAAATACACCTAGAATAGGAGCGGCTGATCAACACAAGTTGATTTGGACGAGTTCCCAGCGCGGAGAGGCGGGAAATCCCCTCGAAGATGCGTAACAAAATATCATCTCCTCCGTGCTTGTCTCTTAAGATATTTACATATCCTACTGGGGGCATGTAAGCACTCTGCTGGTTCAGATTCCATGGATGGCATTATCACGAAGTGTCAATTGCCAGGGTCTGGATTCGGCCACGGAACAGCATGGATGGGATTATCTCGAAATCTCAATAGCCAGGGTTTCGGGGGTTGCCATGGGCGGTGCTATCTCGAAGCATCGTTTGCTAGGAACCCTTGAGGATTGATGATGGGAGCAAGGAATCTGATACAGACCGTGTTGAAAAGCCAATCCTAAGATAGAACTAAAAAGAAAAAGAGAGAGAAAACTCTCCAAACAGAAAAACTTTCTATCTCTCTCTCTTACAAAACACACTGCGAACTGAACCAGGGCTACAATCATTTCAAGCATGGGTACTTTAACCACAAAGTCCAATAGACCTTAGGTTAGTTCTTGTGGGCCTTAAAAACCTTTGCCAAAGACTGAGGCTGAGGCTAGACAGATCTGGATCTTGATTGGTGCTAGAGTACCTTTTAGGCCTATAGTCAGCATTCTAACCTAATCTAAGTTCAAATGAAAAAGCACTTATCTGAAGTTATTAAAAACATCATGGTCTAGAACAAAGGTTAAAAACCTTAAGTTTTTGCTAAGGGACTAGCAAAAGCTAAGCATGGGGGTATGATGAGAACCTCGTCATAAATCCTAAACTAACACCATCTAACCTAGATTTGCAAGAAAAAGCTCCTACATAACTTATAGAAAGGCTTGACTCAGAGAATTCTGAGTTTGTGAAGAAAACAGGAACTAAGGGGTAAAAATGCAATTTCACAAACACAATCTGTAAACAGGGTAAGTTAGAGTCCAAACATAGGTCAAACTAACCTAATAAGAAGGAAAGTGGGATGAGTTGATCCAATTAGGGCTACAGCAACTCCAAGGAATTAAATGACATCCTGTAACCCTAAAACAAATCCACTTCAATTCATGAGGTTCGAGGCAAAGTAAAAATCGACTAAACCCTCTAAAATTCATAGAAAAATAATCTCTAGGGTTTAGAACCTTCAATTTGGCCTTGGGAACCCATTTTGACCTACATTGAGAACCATGCCCAATTAATGATTTAATTTGGGTTTTTACGTAAATTGACCAGTCAAACAAAGTCTGATCTAGAAATAAAATTCACCATTAGAATCCTTAGGTCCTATTTAGTCATGTATAAAAACTTGAGCCTAAGAAGAGACCTTCTTGACCGACTTTGCATTTTGGTCCTCATCTATTACTTTTTGACCCTCAACTTTTGAAATCCTTGCATTTTGACCCCTAAGTCTTTATCATTCTTTGCATTTAGGTCCTCCCTACAAAACCCTGAGCAGCGCCATGGTCCGGCGACTTTGCGCGGAGCATGGCGCCGCGCAGGGTAAGGGAGGCCCTCTGACCTTTGAACGGGGTGTTCCCTACAACGTCTGCTATCGCAGGGATACCTCCATGATCTCTACAGCAGCCCACACCTTTCGTGCGAACGCGCGGAAGGTATGGGTCCTTACTCCGGCCGTCCTCCGACGAGGGAGGCACGTCGCCTCCCTTCGCTCACCTCTTCGCTTTTGCCTCTATAAAAGCCGCCTTCGCCTGCAGAAGAAGGCAGCTCTGTCCTGACGGAGAAACACCCCCATCTTTCCTCTCTTCCGACTCCGGCAGAAGCCCTCCAGCTCCGGCGGTTCTTCCTCCCCATCTTCGTAGCTCTGTTGCAATACCAGCAGCAGAGCCACCCTCGCCCACTCTTCCCGCGTCGCGTCGTACCCAGCGCGCGCCCTCCCGCTCTCTCCTCACCGCAGCCCTCTACCTCTGCGTGTCTTCTTCTCCGGCGACAGTCGATACGACTGCCGCCCTGCTCCGGCCCCCTTCGTCCCTACAACTAGGTCAGAACTTCTCCCCACCTCCCCCTCTTTCTTTTCCTCACTATTTTACATTCAATTAAGCCCTCGACCACTCCTGTCCACCGTCACCCCCTTCGTCTCTGGCTACCCTCTGGCGAGACGCCCCCATCACTCCACAGCCCCACACACCTCGCCGACCCTCTCAGAAGCTTCCCCTCACCCCACTCAACAGCTTCCCCCTTTCCATTCCCTGCCACATGCCACCTAACGACCCCCCGAACAAACCCATTCCTCCGACCAAAGTCCGACCTAGGGCTGCCACCATACGTCGCCTCACGCCTTGCCACCACCTGCACGAGCTTCGCCACACTCTGGCGAAGCTCCCTGCACCTTCTGGCTAGGCCAAGAGGCCGTATGCATGATTTCAAGTCATGCCCTCTTTGCCGCCATTGCTGAGCAGGTGAAGCTCTTTCACCTGCAGCTGCAGGTTCGCCCTCGCCCAGGCTTGCACTCCAGGACGCGCAGCTTGTCCCTGCGAAGCTTCCTAGGCCTGCAACTGGGGGGAAAGCCTCGCACACGGTCGTAATTGCCTGTAGCTTCCTTAGCTGTAGGTGCCAATTTGGGTGGGACATTTAGTCCCACCTCGGTAGTTCTAGAAGCCCTGCAGCCAAATAAATGAAAAAAGTGACATAGCCTCTTCTCCTCCGAACACTGGGTGAGGTCCCTCTCACCCGCTTCACCCGGCCTCGTCCGCGACCACCCCCCGTGGACCTGGCCCGACCCGTATACCTGACCTGCACTCCTCGCCCACCACTGCACGCCGGTGGGCCTGGACCCAGGCACGAACCCGTACCCGAATACCCGGCTCTGGGAGAGCGATCCTACGAGCGAAACCTGAGAGAGAGAGAAGCGGGGGAGGGTAGGGTTAGGTTTTTGCTTTGACCAGGCTATGTGAGTGTGCAGGCGGACGAAGAAGAAGGAGAGAAAGAAGACCGCAGAAGAGGAAGGAGAAGAAAAAGAAGGAAGAAGCAGCCAAAGCCTTGGCTGCTCGAAGCAAAGCAGAAGAAGAAGGACTGAAAAAAGAAGAAGAAAGAAGCAGAAGAGGGAGCACCAAGGAAGCACTGTAGCAGATGCTACTTAAGTCGTCTGGTTGAGAAATCAGAGGATGCTCTGAAGAAAAGACAAGAAGAAGGAAAGAAGAACAGGCGCCGCAGAAGAAGAAAGAAAGAAAAGAAGAACAGAAGAGAAAGAAAGAAAGAAAAGAAGAAGGAAGAAGACAGAAGAGCTGAATACGATCAAAGCAAAGAGAAGAAAAAGAAGAAGAAGAAAGACTGCAAGAGAGAAAGAAGAGAAGAAGAAAAAGCCAAGAGACCAATCTACCTCTCTCTCTCTCTATCTCTCTCTTATTTTTATAACAGAGACATTGTACTTCTAGAATTATAAGTTTGCTCCCTGAGTTCGACCTCAGGAAACCTTTTCTGAGTAAAAATTGAAAATGATGGCAACAACCGTAGCTTATACTATAACGACTATACTATAATAAATACAAAGCACCACGAGTTGCCTGCCACTCATCTTTTCACCTATACCATTGACCAATCATGTCAAATGAGTTCAAAATAGCATGGTCCGACACTAACATGTAGAGAATTCTGAGAGAAAACCAACAATACTTCATTTGCGAAAAATTGACTTTGTTTGGGCCCTGAACCGACCCAAAAGCATGCATACCGACCAAAATTAGACATTTGGGGTGAGTCCCAGATGTCTTAAACGAACGCAGTAGCTCACCTTTCTCTCCTGCATCTCTTTCAGACGTCTGAACTCCTTCGCAGCCATTTGAGGGAGCTTCCCAACATCGACACCTCTTCCAGTCGTCTGGAAGAACAGTCAGACGTCTGACATGGTCTCCAGGCGTCCTAAAGTGCCTCGAAGGGTGTGCCACGTGCCTTTCCAACGCCTCGTACCTGTGCATGCACGCGCAGGTTAAAAATGTGACACATAATAACCAATGTACATGCATGCAGGCTCGTGCAGGGTACATACCTCGGCACTTTACGTGGTATTGGACGTCTGGAGCTCTCTCTAGATGTCCGATGACCCCTCCAGACGTCTGACAAGGGTTGCAGATGTCTGATGATGAGGAAATATCCACATGCAGATCTTCCTTGCGAGCTCTTCTCTGCCCGTTGAGCTGCAGCAGCTACCACAGTAGCTTCAGGAGACCTTAGGTTCTCCTTCCTGAGCTCCTCTTCAGCTCCTTCCATGCTCCCTTGCCCACGCTCTCTCTCTTCTCCTCCCCCACGCTCTTCCTCTGGCTGCCCCCCTTTTCTTCCCTTCCGCGCACAGCTGCAAGGGGAAGGAGGGAAGGTGATGAATGGCTATGGAGAGGAGAATGGAGGAGCGTCCGTGCTCCTTTTGCTTCCCTCCCTCTCCCACGCTTTCTCTCCCTCTCCTCTGTGCTCCTCCTGTTTCCCCTCCTCTCCTCCCCCACTCACAATGGCAAGGGGATGGGGGGAAAAATGGGATGGTTGCGATTGCAAAACAAAAGGTGGAGAAGTGGAGGTGGCGTGGGTTGAGTGTGGAGGGGTGGATGGGGTTTTTAAAGGGAGACTTAGGGTTTTAAGGTGGGAGGGGGTTGCATTGAGTTGTGTGGGTGTGGGGTTGGGTCAATTACGACCTTGACCTCGCAAAAATCCCCCTGTTCCCGTAGAGCCCACAAAGTAAATCACAGGGGGTTTAAAATTGCATTAACACCCCTAAAAATTTCAGAAAATTCTGAATGACCCTTGGGAAGGGTCATTTCACTATGTATCTTCATTGATTTCTACTGAACATTAGTTCAACTTGGTTAGACTTGGTTGAACTAATACAAACTAATTCAGAGGTCTTATGATTATATTTTTTTTCGATTTTTTTAGATGTTGACGTCATCACCCATTCAACCGATACAGATCGTTAGTTGAATCACTAAAAAATTAAAACAACACCTACCCAATGCAACGAACGATTCAATGTTTAAAATATTGGTCGAATCATCGGTTATATACATGCTCTTTCTGTTCTCTTGTTCGTAAGAGATTCCTCAGTTATTTTATTTGCTGTGACACGATGGTATGGGTTGGATAGATCACACTATATAGGAGATGTTCACACCATCGCATCTATTTAGTTATCTTATTTTGGTGCGTAGGAATGCATGCACCTAAATTGAAAAGAAAGGAAAATACATGGTTAAATAAAGGGGTTTCTTTTAAGCTCTGAGAGTGGTGTCAATCACAAATAAAGGAGAAAATGTAGGAAATCTTGGATGTATTAAGACGAACTCACTCAAGTCATCTCTCATTCCACTTCTGACCTCATGCACTCAACGATGACTTAGGTGGACCAGGAATAGGCATCATAGGAGTCGTTGCATAGGTCATTTGTTCATTTATAGTTCATGAACTTTTAATTTAAATTTTTTCAAATCATTTGTATGTAAATGTTTTACTTACTTATAAACACACTAATAAAAGGTCTATTATCAATGAGGAAGGGGGAAAGCGGGTTGCCTTGATAGAGACCTCGGTAAACCTTGAAGAAGGGGGAAGAAATGACGTCAAACAAGATGGAAGAACCTTTGTGTTGGACAAAACACTTAGTAAGATGGAAAAAATCCCTACTAGAGCCAAAGTAATAAAGGATCTCATATAAAAGAGACCATTCAACACAATCGCAGGCTTTTTTAAGGTCAAGCTAGAAAATGATGTTGAGGCCAAAAACCTTGCGATCAAGACATTAGGTGAGCTAAAACGTGGTGGCAATATGGTGAAAAATAGCTTTGTCCTTAATAAAACTAGCTTGTTAAGGGGAAATGATTCTAGGGAGTAGGAGAGATAGGTGAATAGCATGGACCCTAGAGGCGATTTTGTAGGCGACATTACACAAGCTGATAGTATGGTAATCAGAGGTGGAGGAAACTTGAGATTTTTTAGTGACTAAAGAAAGGAAAGAGGGTAAAGGGTAGCAAAGACTTCCAACTATCAAAGAGGAAGGAGATGGCATCATGGAGGTTGGCTTTAATGATATTCCAACACTTAAGGACAAATTCAGAATTAAAGCCATTGGGACCAGGAGTTTTGTTAGGGGCCATTTAGGAAAGCACATTAAATATCTCAAACTCAATAGTAGGACTAGTAAGGTGAAGAGAGTGTTCATGCAAGATGGTAGGAGGGATACAGTCAAGGAAATTATGGTGAGGCGTTGGAGGAGAGGAGGGAGGAATAGAACTCAATCAATTTTTGCACCGTAACATCCCAAGAACCATTTCCAATAGTGTTGGTGAGAGGCAAGCAATAATGTTTAGCAAAGCACTTTTTAATAGTAGCGTGAAAGAACTTGTTACCTTCACCATGTGCGATCAAATTAATTTTAGCTTTTTGGAGGATAAAATCATTAAGTTTAGCCAAAGCATCATTTAATTGGGCGAAGATATTAGTGAGCTCAATGGAGATGGTCTCCTCCCAATCCAACTATAATCTTTTATCGAGTTCATCATGGAGGGTCTCAAGATTCTTGATAAGGAGGTGGATGTCACCAAGAGTCAATCGGTTCTTTAATGAAAGGGCCTTCTTGAGAAAGGAGAGCTTGAGGTAGAAGCAAGAGATAAGGTCAGAAGTAGAGGAGTTAGCCTCAAATGAGTTCCAAATAGAGGCCACAAGGTCAAGGAAACCCTTATCACACATGCATATATTCTAGAAGCTAAGGGAGAAAAACATAGGTTCATGAGGAGGGTGCAAACAAATGAAAAAAGGAGCATGGTCAGAGTTACGACGAGAGAGGTAGCTTCCCATTAGGCCTAGATAAAGTCAATTAGAGGTCAAAAGAATGCGATCAAGCTTCTAGTAGATTCTTCCACTACCAAGATGACCCTTACACTATGAGACTTGTTTTCCCCCCATAGGGAGATCAATATGAGCAATGTAGTTAGGCAAGTTGGGAAAATTGGAAGAATGAGCTTCTCGCAACATATTTGCCCCAATTTTCCCAAAAGGGAGGAGAATACAGTTAAAGTCATCACAAAAAAGCTAGGGATTGCAGATCCTGTAAGAAAGGGAAGTCAAATATGACCAAAGGTTTGGACAAAGGTTACAGTCATAATACACATAGATTCTAGGGAGGGTGAAGATTTTATTACCAAAAGAGCATTTTATATTTGCTGAGTGACTAAGGGAAAGCTTAAACGAGAAAAACACTGATGGAATTGTGCCAGAGACACCAAATCTAAGGGTAACAATCATTAGTGAGAAGTTCATCAGAGGGGATCACATCTTTAATCACCGAACATTGAGAAGGATTAGCAAAGGGCTCAAAAAGGAAAACCAAATCAAGCGATAATCAAAGATCGAAGATTTAAGGCAGTTAAGAGTGGAGGAATTCATAATGCTCCTATAATCCCAAATGAGGCTCCTCATTAGGAAAGACAATGAGAGAGGGGCTTAAATCAACTTCTAGTCATCCTTCTTGATCCCTTAATGAAACAATCGCCATGGGCTTCTCTAACTCGAATGGGAGAGTGTGCCACATATGCCAAATTGTCAAGGGATTGAGTATCTGGAATAATCGAGGCATTGAGAATCTCAAGAGAACCCTCATCCAGGCTAACTTCACTATCGAAGCCATCATTGCTCATCTGAATTTGCTCATCCCCATCATGAACCTCCACAACAAATATAAGGTCAGGGTCAAGAGGAGGAGGGGTGGGGAGTGAGAGATAAATACGTACCCCAATTTAAACTTTCTTTTCCCTTAAAATTTTTTAAGTCATCACTCAATTTTAAAGCATCATCATGGCCTTTTTTATTAGGTTAGGAGGATAGTGTGAAGACTTAAGAAGAAAAAAACTATAGAAGGAAATAGCATAAAGAACAAGCCAATTCTAAAGCCGCAAAATCTTGAAGAGGAAGTTCAGTGTTAGACCTTCCTAAGTTTCCATTATCAAAATTAACTTTTCTCTTTTTAGTAGAACCCTCAGGGTTGGAAGAACATTGGTTAATCGTTGAACATTGAAAGAAGTCATTTTTCAAGGAAGCAATGTGTTTGTTAGGTTAAAGAAAACTTTTGGATTATCACAACTAAATGGGAAAGGGGGTAGGCACTTTTGAAAAATCGGACAAGAATCAACAAGAATAATTGCACTAAAATCATGATCCACAAAATCTAACGAGTGTTAGAAGGTTTCACTTAGGGGGGTTTAGAGGGATCAAGTGAGCACTCGCTTTGAACCTCCTTACCCTTAGATGGCATAGGACATTTGATCTTGACTTGAGGTAGTGAGGGATGCTTCTTTTCTTCCCCATTGACTGACCATTGTTAAGCGTGAAATGACATTCATTAAAAACACATCATAGTATAGTCGAATCACGCAAATCAACTTTTAAAATTTATAATTCTCAAAATAAAAGTATTCCGAGGTCGTTCACTAGGAGCAGATAAAATGAGAATACCACTATCTGAATTATTAACAATTGAATTTGTACTAAATGTGAATTGTCAAAACAAACAAGTTTAGAATTGTACTCACATGCAAAAATTAGTTAATATTCAATAGAATAAATTAATCAAGTGTGAAAGCGATTAAGCACTAAATACTTAATTATCAAGTATATTTAAGTAAGTAATTTCAATTGAAACTTATTCAGAATCAAAATATGAAGCCAAATACACAAAAAATACAAATCAGTCCTCGAAAAGCCTGATTCCTTTGCAATTAGGTCCTTGGATCCCTACAATTGGGTCCCTATGAGTTATTTTTCCTTTCAAATATGCCCTTCCAGCACATAAAGCTGAAGCTCTTCTCCTCCTTCTTCAGCGTTGAGGAAGCAGGGGGAGGTCTGGCAAGGTGGTGGGAGTCCCCCTTGTGTGAAACTGCCCTTTCGAAGAAGGCAGACTTCTCGTCGTTCGTCCACGAAGCTCCTCGTCGAGCTTGGTGGCTGCGAGAAGGCTTAAAGGAGGTGGCCATTGGTGGAGAGATCAGCGAAGTTGGCAGATGTCACGAGAGGTCGTTGGTGCTCGAAACTCCCTACTAGGGATTACGAAGTGTTCCATGTGCCTTTGTGGAGCTTCACCCAAAGCTTGGTGATGAGGTATGGCTCATCATAGCTAAAATGCCCAAGTTAAGTTAGAATATAGGTTAAACACTATCATATTAACATAATAAATGGGTTAAGTGTGAGATTTAATGGAAATGACCTAAGACACTCAATTTGTGCTAAAAATGTATAATTAGGCCATATTTGAGATATTCTATAAATAAAACACAATTGGATGATCCAAATGTCAATTGAACACCTACTTGAGCCTCAAAGTACAAATCAAGGGTTGAATTGAGTTCCAACATGTTCAATTAACATACCATTAAAATCTCATTGAATTTGGACATTATTAGGACTTTGTATTTAGAGTTTTTCGCTTGGGTCCTTCATATCATTACATTTATTCACCTTTAAAAGTTGCAAGGGCTTATTTGCAAATCATTAAGGGCCTTCTGGTCATGAAACTAGCCACTTATGGGTCCCTAGCATATTTTTACATTGTTTCACTATAAGGGCATTGATGCAATTGCACCAATACACCTGATGCTCTCTTCTCCTTAGCTCGCAAAGAACACGAGCCATCTCTACCATCCATTCTTCCCTATTTGATCCAATGGTGGATCTTAATCCTACCTATTACAATTGGTGCACACACCTTTGTGTTGGTCTCTAGATCACATCTAGCAGCTATGTTTCACTCTAATCTTTCCCACGCTCCACCAAACGCCTTCTCCACCGTTCCTTCCCAACGACCTTCACCCTCTGCTACCATTGACCGAGCACTCCCTCACCTATTTAAGGACCTCCCTAGTGGCCCTTTGATCCTTTATTGACTCCCTCCCCCCTTAAGCCTATCACTTCGTCCATACCTCTAGCTCTTTCTCCCCTTCATCAACCATTAGTGATAGTGGTGGTCTTCTTCTTCCTCAATCCTTCGTTACAGCAACCCACTGTGGATCTAGGGACCTCATTCTCTCCGCTGGAGACTCTCTTCCCCCTTCATCGTTGCAGTGACCAGTTGCAGCCCAGGAATCCCATTCCTTTGTTAGCTAGGCTTTTAATTGCTTTCGTAGATTAGTTTACTGCTTTCTAGTTAGATTTAAATACTTTCCAGTGTAGTTTAGATAGTTTAGATTAGAATTTATCACTTAATTGTGTCTGGTTAGGAGTAGATTAGTGTTAGCACTTAATTTCCTTGATTTGACCTCTTTAATCAATTCAGATTAGAGAGGCGATTCCACTATGCCATTTTGATTCATTTTTCTCCCCCCTCACCTCACAATCATATTCAACTTCTTTCCTTGATGATTTAATCTGCAATTCACTCCATCAGAGTTGATTCGGATTTGAAGCTCTCTAGCTTTCAGATCCAAATCATGCTAAAATTCACCTGGGGGTTTCTCCATTCACTTCATTTGATCACAAGGACCCCCCATCTAGTTTTAATTGTCAATTCGCTCAATTAATTTGGATTTTTGTTTTATGCCCAATTGATAGATTTGGGATTCAATATGGTTTCAATCGGATTTGATTGAGTGAATTGAGTTGTCATTTGCCTAATTGGATGTATTGCGATGATTTTGAGGCATTTTAATTGGATTTGATTCTTAGATGAGCATATGCCTAATTTGGCTTCTTCATTTTGGGTAGCTATAGCCAAGGAATCTCAGATGCATTGAGATGAGGCTAATGCAATGACCTATTGGTTTCTTTAGAATCACCCTGAGATCCTGAACACTAATTGATAATTGATAGTGTGCAGGAGCTCTAGGTGATTAAATCACCTAGGCGGATTCAGATTAAGTACCTGGAAGGGGGACATTTGAAATTCAATGCAAATGGTTTTAATATGATGATCGAAGGGTGATTGATGTGTGCAAGGTTTAAATGAAGATTTGGAGTTGGCTTTACAAGGATTTAAAGTCCTAATTTAAGCTTTCATGATCATGTTTCTATAGCGTGATATGAGAATCAAATTAGGGTTTTAGGGTTTGCCAACCTTTGATTTGGTTTTCAGTGAGTTTCAAATAATTTAAAGAGGTTTGGCAACAAGTGAAATGTCAATTTTATTTATTTGATTCAGATCTGATTGCTTCTGAATAGCGACAGCAGTTCTATGTCTTTCTGTCTGAATGAATTTTTTTTTATGGGATTTAATCCCTGATTTCAAGAGATTTGAGGATGACATGTTTTATCTGGGTTGAAAAACACTCTGAGCTGGTTTTCTAGATCTGAGGATGCTTTGTTATGCCTTAGATCATACCTTGAAGGTCTAATCCAGCCTTTTGACTGCAGCTAAATTACAGTAGTTGTAGCTGCACTATTCTGGAGTGAAATCCAATGAGTTTGAGCTGAAATCCAAACAAGCTGATGATGATTTGTAATGTAGAACCTACTGTATTAAGCATTCATCTACAAGTATTTGAGTTAAATGAGATTACAACATGTATTTGATTTTTGAATTCACTGTCAGTAGCTGTTATGTCATAATTGTCCAATCTGAATTTTGAATGAATTTGAAGTTAGAAATCATGTTTTATTGCTCAATTAGGGTTTAGGCTGATGTCTAGACATTTTGATTGCATTACACTTCATTTCCAGCCATTCAAACTAATTTTCATGGCTTGAGTTCCATACTACAACCTTCACTTGTGCCATGTTTGTCAAATTTGTAAATATCATAGAAAAAAAATTGTAAAAAAATAAAATAAACGTGTCTTAACTTAGATTAGGAATAGCTTTAGGTGTGTGTCAAATTAGGATAGATTTTGAGTCCTCTAGTTGATAAAACATACCGGTAGATGATTAGGTCTCTTCTGGTATGGAATAAAAGAAAAATACAAGTAAAACACAAAGAGTCCTCTTCTCTTCTCAAGTTTTCTCTCTCTTCCCCTATCTATAAATAACATAACAAAGAACATAAAAATCTGAAAGAGTCCAAAATTCCATCAAATACATTGGATAAAGTATTTACACTTGTATATATAATATAATACTAAGTTAATTGTAAATAGTAAAGTATATATCTAAAATGTACATAAATGACCTATATATTTATTACATTTATTTAAATAAATATTTAAGTTGAGTTAAACATTATATATTATAATTATATAATTATATGATTATTTATTTACATTATATGTACATAAACTTATGTAATTATAAATAAATATGTATATAGAATAATCATATTTATAACTATAAATATATATTAAAGTAATTATAATGTACAATAGTATACCCTTACATTTATTTATGTATATATTGTATATAATTATGTTCTTAAATTAATTAGCTAGATTATTAAGTTAATATAAATTAAATTAGTAAATTAATGAATTATTGAAGTAATTTGTGTTTTATATTTGTATACTATAATTTAAAGTATTTTCAACATATTTATACCTTATTTATATGATAAGATAGTGTCTATACTACATTTATATGTATATATCTCTAAAACATGTAATTAAATGTAAACACTAAAAATAAATTAAAAATATGTAATAGTAAGTTATTAATGTATATTAACTAAATTATAAGTCAATTGAGTAATTAACTTATCAATTTGTTCGTTAATTAGTGAATTAAGTGTTAAATCAACATGTAATTTTTAGTAACTTTAACGAACTTTTAAATATAATTAAATATTTAATTATTGTAAATACATCATACCAATAGGTAGCCCTATGTATAGACTTAATGATTATATAATTTAATTTGAAAATATTTATTAATTAAGGACCTAAATAGAGGCATGAAAATGCCAAAATCACACATTTAATGCATGTTGAAATTGAGCTTGAATAGTGCCATTGTACCGATATTTAATGCCCAGCGCTCATGACCTCACCAGTCGTCAGTGCAGGGTGCAAATATGAGCATATTTTGAGCATGTGTTTGGGTGTGTGTGCACGTGTGGGTGCATGTAAGTGCGCACATGTGGGCTTGGATGGCCTTGAATTATACAAAAATCCACAATAAACAAACTAGGATCTGGTTTAGTAGTGGTACCGATTCGACTCCTAGTGGGCCATTGATCCTGCGAACAACTGGGCCTGCAAACCACAAAATTTTGCCAACTGTAGACTAAATTAAGCTAAGTTAGCATAAAATGACTTAGTGTATGCGTGTGTTGTGTTTATGGAGTGAGTGTTAGTGTGTGGGAGTATAGTTAGTGTGAGTTGTGTGTTTGTGTTAGTTCATGTATAAATAGTATTAGTAAGTATACATATGTAGTTAGTATATGTGAGTGTATAGTGTACATATAATGTAGTATAGACAATTGTTTTTGCCTTATTTGTATATATGTTTTTAATTTTTTAGTAACATTTATGTATGTTAGTATATAGTATTATAAGTTGGTATAGGTAGTTATATATGTTAGTATAGCATATGGTAGTGTATAGTTATATTCCTTTTGTGCCTTCATTTAGGCATTGGTTATATGTTTTTGTATATAATTAACCTATAGTAGTTTAGATTAATTTTTGATGCCTTTATACTTGTAAATATGTTTGAGGCATTGTAATTAACACCAATTAATTTATTCTTGTGCATAATTGACTTAAATTAGCACATTCTTTGATTATTTGATTCTTTCATTTATTATTCATTCATTTTTACATAAAATTGACATTTTTGAAATAAAAGATCATTTTTGGATAATAGAGTAATGTATATCAATAACTGCTTCCCAGTGAATAACTTAGAATAAAACCAATAAAAATTGTATATAAATAAAATGACATTTGTTTGGATTGCATCTATAATACAACGTGCTTAATTAAACCTAATTAATGAGCGATCCAGAACGTACATCATTTTTGGCGCCATTGCTAGGGATTCAAACCCAACAATGGTGCAATTTTATGATGTGTCATACTGATGCAATCACTTGACCATGCTAGGAAGGCCAAGATGCCAAGGAGGTCTGCCTATGTTGGAGAAGGGAGGCGGCAGCCGACGATGATGGGTCAGCAAGTAATCGACCCTCGACCTCAGGAAAATGGTCGTGAAACTCTGCATGACTTCGGTGAATGTTACGAACGCGGCCTCAAGATGGTTTTAATACGTCTGGGAAGTGGCCCAGACGTCTGGGACCCTTTCCAGACGTCTAGTATTTAATTTTTGCGGCATTCGGGATTGCATCTGCGCGCATGCGCGCGCAGACCTACGCCTGCCGCTCTCTTCCCTCTTTTTCCCTCTCTCCTCCTGCAGGGCGCGGCGCCTCTCTCTCTCTCCCCACGCGGCCTTAAAAGGCCCCTCGCCCTCTCCCTCACCCTCATCTCCTCCATGTCCCTCTCCTTCTCCCAGCCGGTGAGAGAGCACGAGCGAGCGGCGGCAGCAGCGGCCGCGGCAAGTGTGCGGGAGGAGGTGTTGTGTGAGGGAGGAGATGCTTGACCGTGAGGCCTCGAGCTTGCTGGGGCAGCAAGAGCTGGCCGACGGGGGGAGTAGCGGGTGTGGAGTGTCGCGGAGGGGCTGCTGCAGCTCGAGTAGCATGCGGACGGGGCGCGGTGCGGCCGTGCGTCGCGGGCGGAGGACGAGTCAAGCTCTGATTCTGAAAGTTTTTCCAGAATCAGACGTCTGGGATTCCAACCAGACGACGGTGAAGACGTCTGGAGGACTGTCCAGACGTTTGGCAGGTAAGATATTTCTACCTCCTTCCTTTTTAGCGTGTACGGCTATGCGGCCGTCCGTCGCGCCTTCGTCTGCGACTCGTCGTACTGAGAACAGGTGTGGGTGCGTGCAGGTTCTGCTCTGGAGGGCGCGAGGGCCCGCCATCCCACGTGAATTGGACGTCTGGCCGTAGTGCCAGACGACGAGGACTTCCAGACGTCCGGGGTAACCATCGGACGTCTGGGAACTAAGCCAGACGCCCCGTAGGCTTCTGGACGTCTGAGGGACTACACAGAACGAAGGTACGCTCTGACCCACATTTTAAGACGTCTGGAAGAGGTTCCAGACGTCTGATTTTGGGCAGTTTCATCGTTTTCGACCCGTTTAGGGCCCATTCGGAGTCCGTTTTCCCCATTTCGAGTTGCGTTCTTTTCGGAATAAAATCCTCTCTACCCGTTTACAGTAATTATATACTGTTCTAAGAAACTCCTTGTGTTTGATCCTTATGTTAGGACCCCATTCCATTTCAGTCTCGGGGGTTGCGGAGGCGCGCGGGATTTCCGACTACGCCCCCAGTACTCCCGTTGTAGCTGGTAGAGTAGCTTTTAATTTACTTAATCAAATTTGTTACAATTATGGAATAATTAATAGAGTCTAGGGCACTGCATGAACCCTAGGACCGAGAAACTAGATTGAATGGTAGATCCTAGGGTATTGCATGAAACCTAGGATTGGAAACTAGATTGAATGATAGATCCTAGGGTACGGCATGAATCCTAGGACTGGAAAACTAGTGATATGTATATAATATTGCAGTCTTGGAAATGTGGAAAGGAAATAATAGCTGCCTGTAAATTGATTTAACCGCTGCCTGTTATAAAGGAATAAATATGATTGAGAACATGGGTTGTATGAATGTAAAACTGGAACGATGAAACCTATATGTGCTGAGTTAAAAGAGCTGGAACCCTACGGGGAATTAGGATTAGAACTTCTGGAAAGAGAATGGATGGAACTGAGAAAGAAAGACGTGGAACTGTGTTGTCTCTGGGTTACGTGGTACCAACGAGAGCACACATTACCTCTTAGTGTAGAGGGGAGCTTGCAGCCGTCAGGTTGAGACCGGGGTGGGTTTGGCCACTGTACACTGACTTGCTGGCCCTCACGTACGCAGTACCGAGGAGAGCTACTAGTGTAGGGAGAGCACTAGCTACCCCACGGGCCCTGGGGTTCTGCTAGCCTCCTACACTGACTTGTTAGGCCCACTGGGCAAATCAGGGTAGTCAGGCAAGGGTGTGCGGACTGTGGAGGGGTTGGACCCTTGTTACTGAGAGGGCTCTACCCTATACTGGTTCCGTGCTGTGCTTTGGGTGCACCCGTTAACAGAAACGACTGACCGCGTGCTAGTGCGGGGTAGCTACCCGTGTGTTTATCGCGCGTGCCGTAGTCACTGTTACGTCTGTCAGCAACCTTGGGGTGGTTGACTGAGAGTAGGATCACCACAGGGGACTCTCCCGGCCAAGAGAGCACCACGTGTTACTTCTACTTTTCAGAAAAGACTGCAATCAAGATCGTTCCCACGAGGAACATTCGAGATCAAGTGAAGGATCTGAGAAATAGATAAATTGTGAAATAATAGAAAGACGTAAATAAAGGAAGAAAGAAAATAAAACAGCTACTGTACACTTTAATGCTTCTTTAGTTTTAGCTGCCACTCTACTCAGCATTTCGCTGATGTGTTACACTCGTTACTTTTGAGGACCAGGTGTTGAGCAGCCAGGGTCAGCGGTTGCAGAGGACGCTGGGCCGAGTAGGGTCCAGTAGAGTTACCGCAGTTCTTTTTGTACCCCTTTTGTTCCACTGTAGTGAGTAGTTCTTGTTACTCTCTGTAGTTCTTTACTTGTAGCTTCATGTTATGTTATAATTGTTGTTCTACTGTTGTGGTGGTATATACTGTAGTAGTTCCTTTTCTTACTGCTGTATTTTGTTACTGCTAGTTATATTCATGCTGAATGTGGTTTATTTTACTGTTCTTTTGGTTACTTCCTCGTTGGACGACTAGGTCTTGGGATTAGTCGAGTCAGTCCGGTTCTCGTGTCTCGTAGGGACTCGGGAATCGGGTCATTACAAGATGGTATCAGAGCAAGGTCATCCCGAGAAGTGAATCAACTGACTGGAAAATAACCAATTCACATGTCTATAACTAGAGTAGCCACCACAACATATCTTTTGACATGAGTTCTTGGATGTTTTTCGTTAGATATCGTTCCATATTGACGTGTTTCCGTTTTGTTTCGTGTCTCCTTGCAGGAGATGCTTCGTCGTGGGACTGGCAAGGCGGGCCGCGGGAGAGGCCGAGGACGAGGCCGGCGAGGTGGGCGTACCATTGTCGATGCCTCCGTGGACCAACCACTGCTCCCGGGCATCCAGGCCCAGGACCTCACCCAGTTGATACGGGACATTGTGCGAGAGGAGCTCCACCCACCGCCCAGAGTGCCTCACCCTGGGGCTACGGAGGGGGAGTCCTCTGTGGGACCACACGACGGATGCGGGCTGGACTCGGGGGAGGGGATGGGCTGCCACCGCCCCCACCTTCCTCCGACACTTCTGTCCACGAGGCACCTTTGCTTGGAGGTGCACCAGCATCTCCACTGCAGCGCCACTTCGAGCTCTTCAAGGGGGATGAGGACCCGACCGAGGTAGAGGACTGGCTCGAGTAGCTCGAGAAGATTTTCGACACCCTTCGCACCCCGGTGGAGTGCCGCGTGGCCTTTGCTATGTACCAGCTGGAGAGTGCAGCACACAGGTGGTGGAGGGTGGTCAGGGGACAGGAGAGGGACGAGCCAACCTGGGATCTGTTCGTCACCCTCTTCTGCGAGCAGTACTTTCCCCAGACGTGGCAGGACCAGAGGAGGCAGGAGTTCCACACTCTCCGCCAGGGGACGATGACCGTGAGCGCGTACCGCATGCGTTTTCTGGAGCTGTCCCGCTTTGCAGTGATAGCGGTAGCCACTGAGGAGGAGCGCCTTTGGAGGTTCACCGAGGGGCTCCGGCCTGCAATTCGGGGGTATGTTAAACCCCTAAAGCTGCCTACGTTTTCGAGGGTGGTGGAGGCAATTATGACCTATGAGGAGACCAACCCGTCCGCGCGAGACACTGATGGTGGGCGGAAGAGGCCCTACCAGCCAGACTTTTCACAGGGCTGGAGAGAGAGGAGGCATGTGGCGTCCGCGGGAGAGCCATCACATTTTGTAGGGCCATCAGTGGCCTTTGGGGGCCCTCGACAGGGGCCAGTCGCCAGCACCGGACCCCCCCAATCGACAGCAGGGACCCACTGAGGGCAGGAGTCGGGTTCCCCTCTGCTACCAGTGTGGCCAGCCAGGCCACATCAGGAGGGACTGCCCGTCTACGGCAGGAGGTCAGCAGATACTTCCCGCACAGAGCACTGGAGGGCGCGTAGGAGGCCGCGGTTCCCAGGCGCGAGGAGGAGGATAGCAGTCACGAGGAAGGTACCGGCCAGCACCTACCCGTCCGACGCAGAGTGTGGCTGCTTCGTCAGCACCTAGAGCTGAAGGGCATATCAACGCCCTGACACATAGGGATGCCAGAGCTTCGGGATCGGTGGTGGCAGGTATGATTTCAGTTTCCGGCAGGCTCATTTACACACTTTTCGATTCTGGCGCTACGCACTCGTTTGTCGCAGCCAGTTTCGCAGTTAGTTTGGGCCAGGACTATACGCTATTAGAGAATCCGTTCGTAATAAGAGGTTCGAGTGGTTAGCTGTTTGTGGCTGAGGAGGTGTACACGGGTTGCGAGATCAGGGTCGGGGGACATAGTCTGCCAGCTGACCTGATTATGATACAGTTGGAGGACTTTGGCGTAATTCTGGGGATGGACTGGCTGTCCGCTTACCACGCTTTGGTGGACTGTTTTGAGAGGAAGATCGTCTTCTCCATACCGGAGTTGCCATCTTTCGAGTTTCACGGACAGCCAGTGGACGGAGGCTTCAGGTGCATTTCGGCACTTCGGGCAGCGAGACTTTTGAGCCAGGGGTGTGAGGGCTTCCTAGCTTGTGTGGTGGTAGAGCCCAGCCCTGTGGCAGACTTCCAGAGCATCCCGATGGTTAGAGAGTACCCTGACGTGTTCCCAGACGAGTTACTAGGACTACTACCCGAGCGTGAGATTGAGTTTGAGATCTCACTAGTATTAGGGACCAGCCCCATCTCCACCGCACCATACCGGATGGCACCGCTTGAGCTACGAGAGCTCAAGTCTCAGTTGCAGGATCTTTTGGAGAAGGGCTTCGTGAGGCCCAGTGCATCTCCCTGGGGAGCCTCGGTACTGTTTGTGAAGAAGAAGGATGGTACCCTACGCCTTTGTGTGGACTACCGACAACTGAATAGGGTCACCATCAAGAACAGATATCTGCTGCCGAGGATCGATGACTTGTTTGACCAGTTGCGAGGTGCCACGGTGTTCTCCAAGATCGACTTGAGGTCTGGATACCACCAGTTGAGGATCAGGGAGGTAGACGTCTCCAAGATAGCTTTCCGCACCCGGTACGGACACTACGAGTTTTTGGTCATGCCGTTTGGGCTGACTAATGCCCCCGCTGCTTTCATGGACCTGATGAACCGGGTGTTTATACCGTACTTGGACTAGTTCGTGGTGGTATTTATTGATGACGTACTCATCTATTCTCGAGATCAGACGCAGCACGGACAGCACTTGCAGATGGTTCTGGACACACTGAGATGACATAGGCTGTACGCCAAATACAGCAAGTGCGAGTTCTGGTTGGGGGAGGTGACCTTCTTAGGCCATGTGATCTCTGGGGACGGCTTGGCGGTGGACCCAGCCAAGGTCGAGGCAGTGCTCAGGTGGGAGAGACAGCGTTCAGTCACTGAGATTCGCAGTTTCCTGGGACTGGCAGGCTACTACAGACGGTTCATCAGGGGTTTTTCACAGATTGCGCGTCCTATGACACAGTTGACCTGGAAGGACGTGCCCTTCACTTGGACAGACGCCTGTGAGGCGTGTTTTCAGGAGTTGAAGGAGAGGTTGACTTCGGCTCCCGTACTCACCATCCCTGACAGTAGTGGCGGGTTCGTTGTGTACACGGATGCCTCCTTGCAGGGGTTAGGAGGTGTGCTCATGCAGAGGGGTCACGTTGTCGCTTACGCTTCGCGGCAACTGAAGCCCCATGAGCATACCTACCCTACCCACGACCTAGAGCTGGTAGCCGTCGTCTTCGCGCTGAAGACCTGGAGGCACTACTTGTATGGTGAGACCTTCGAGATTTTCACGGATCACAAGAGCCTCAGATACATTTTTGATCAGAAGGAGCTCAACATGAGACAGTGACGTTGGTTGGAGCTCCTGAAGGACTATGACTGCAGCATTTCCTACCACCTGGGGAAGGCCAACGTGGTGGCTGACGCCTTGAGCCGGAAGGCACCCGCACACTTGGCCAGTTTACAGTTACAGAGTTGGAGCCTTTTGGAGGAGGTGGGCAGTTGGCGACCCCTAGAGTTACGGGGGCACTGTGGGGCAGTGACGGTGACACGACAGATTAGGCCAGAGCTGATAGACCGCATCATCACAGGACAGATGGTCGATCCATACTTGCAGTCTCTACACGACAGAGTACTGTCAGGAGACCCAGGGGACTTCTCTTTCACAGACCAGGTACTGCGCCTGAGGGGACGATTGTGCGTTCCCAGGGACGAGGAGCTGTTGAGAGAGCTCCTGACTGAGGCACACGGTTCCAGATTCACCATACATCTGGGAAACACGAAGATGTACCACGACTTGAGACGCGAGTTTTGGTGGAGGGGGATGAAGCGGGATGTGGGTAAATTCGTGCAGCAGTGCTTAGTGTGCCAGCAGGTGAAAGCCGAGCATCTTAGTGCCAGAGTGGAAGTGGGAGAGCATCACCATGGACTTGGTGGTGGGCTTACCTGTTACCCAGCGAGGACACGATGCAGTCTGGGTAATTGTGGATAGACTGACGAAGACGGCACGATTCTTGCCGATCCGAGTCACTTTGGGACTAGCACAATTGGCAGATAGGTATATCCGCGACGTGGTACGACTACACAGAGTTCCGCGGGAGATCGTATCCGACCGGGATACCCGCTTTACGTCCCAATTTTGGGCTGAGTTTCAGCAGGCCCTGGGGATGCGGTTGAGATTCAGTATAGCCTACCACCCCCAGACGGACGGACAGTCGGAGCGCACGATACAGACACTTGAGGACCTTTTGCGTGCCTGTGTACTGGACTGGAGGGGCTCTTGGGAGGAGCACCTGCCCCTAGCAGAGTTTGCATACAACAACAGCTATCACTCGAGAATCGGCATGGCTCCCTACGAGGCTCTGTATGGACGGAGGTGTACGGCACCCTTGAGTTGGGTTGAGGTGGGGACTAAGTGGGAGGTTGGCCCCAGGTTGATCCGGCAGAGTCAGGAGGTAGTCGAGCAGATCCACAGGCGACTCCGCACTGTCAGGAGCAAGCAGAAGAGCTACGCGGATCGGAGACGTAGAGAGGTGCAGTTTGAGGTTGGGGACCACGTCTTCCTTCGTGTTTCGCCCATGAAGGGCCTGCAGTGGTTTGGGGTGAGAGGGAAGCTCGCACCGAGATTCGTGGGGCCCTTTGAGGTCCTGGAGCGGGTTGGACCTGTTGCTTACAGACTTGCCCTCCCTCCTCAGCTTTCTGGTGTGCACGACGTGCTCCACGTGTCCAACCTCAGGAAGTACATAGCCGATCCCAGTCATGTACTGAGTCACGAGAGCGTCGAGGTGGGCGACGACCTGACCTACCCCGAGCGGCCAGTGCAGATTCTTGACCGAGCCGTCCGCAGTTTGAGATGAAAGCAAGTACCCCTGGTGAAGGTTTTGTGGAGGAGCCAGCGGTACGAGGAGGCTACTTGGGAGCCTGAGGTGGCAATGCGGAAGCGGTACCCGGAGCTCTTCGCGGGTACGTCTTTTCGGACTGGCTTCGGTCCTCTTTGAGTTTGTTATGTTTTTATATGTCGTTCTTTCCCGCACCCTAGTTAGCGCAAGTTTCGGGGACGAAACTTCCTTTGAGTTTGTTATATTGTTATGAACGCGGCCTCAAGACGATTTTAAGACATCTGGGAAGTGGCCCAGATGTTTGACCAGACATCTGGGACCCTTTCCAGACGTCTGGTATTTAATTTTTGCGGCGTACGGGGTTGCGTTTGCGTGCATGAGCACGCAGACCTGCGCCCGCCGCTCTATTCCCACTTTTTCCCTCTCTCCTCCTGCAGGACACGATGCCTCTCTCTCTCTCCCCGCGCGGCCTTGAAAGGCCCCTCACCCTCTCCCTTACCCTCATCTCCTCCATGTCCCTCTCCTTCTTCTCCCAGCCGATGCGAGAGTGCGAGCGAGCGGCGGTAGCAGCGGCCGCGGCAAGTGTGCGGGAGGAGGTGTTGCGCGAGGGAGGAGACGCTCGACCGTGAGGGCTTGAGCTTGCCGGGGCAGCTAGAGCCGACCGGCGAGGGGAGCAGCAGGCGTGGAGTGTCGTGGAGGGGCTGCTACAGCTCGAGCAGCAGGCGGACGGGGAGTGGCCATGCGTCGCGGGTGGAGGACGAGTCGAGCTCTGATTTTGGAAGTTTTTCCAGAATCAGACGTCTGGGATTCCAACCAGACGACGGTGAAGACGTCTGAAGGACTGTCCAGACGTTTGGCAGGTAAGATATTTCTACCTCCTTCCTTTTTCGCGTGTACGACCATGAGGCCGTCCGCCGCGCCTTCGTCTGCGACTCGTCGTACTGAGAATAGGTGTGGGTGCATGCAGGTTCTGCTCGGGAGGGCGGGAGGGCTCCCCATCCCACGTTAATCGGACGTCTGGCCGTAGTGCCAGACGACGAGAAGGACTTCCAGACGTCCGGGGTAACCATCGGACGTCTGGGAACTAAGCCAGACGCCCCGCAGGCTTCTGGACGTCTGAGGGACTACACAGAATGAAGGTACGCTCTGACCCACATTTTAAGATGTCTGGAAGAGGTTCCAGACGTCTGATTTTGGGCAGTTTCATCGTTTTCGACCCATTTAGGGCCGTTCGGAGTCTGTTTTCCATGTTTCGAGTTGCGTTCTTTTCGGAATAAAATCATCTACCCGTTTACAGTAATTATATACCATTCTGAGAAACTCCTTGTGTTTGATCCTTGTGTTAGGACCCCGTTCCATTTCAGTCTCGGGGGTTGCGGAGGCATGCGGGATTTCTGACTGCGCCCCCAGTACTCCCGTTGTAGCTGGTAGAGTAGCTTTTAATTTACTTAATCAAATTTGTTACAATTGTGGAATAATTAATAGAGTCTAGGGCACTGCATGAACCCTAGGATTGAGAAACTAGATTGAATGGTAGATCCTAGGGTATTGCATGAAACCTAGGACTGGAAACTAGATTGAATGATAGATCCTAGGGTACGGCATGAATCCTAGGACTGGAAAACTAGTGATATGTATATAATATTGCAGTCTTGGAAAGGTGGAAAGGAATTAATTGCTGCCTGTAATTGATTTAACCGCTGCCTGTTATAAAGGAATAAATATGATTGAGAACATGGGTTGTATGAATGTAAAACTGGAACGATGAAACCTAAATGTGCTGAGTTAAAAGAGCTGGAACCCTACGGGGAATTAGGATTAGAACTCCTGGAAAGAGAATGGATGGAACTGAGAAAGAAAGACGTGGAAGTGTGTTGTCTCTGGGGTACGTGGTACCAACGAGAGCACACATTACCTCTTAGTGTAGAGGGGAGCTTGCCGCCCTCAGGTTGAGATCGGGGTGGGTTTGGCCACTGTACACCGACTTGCTGGCCCTCGCGTATGCAATACCTAGGAGAGCTACTAGTGTAGGGAGAGCACTAGCTACCCCACGGGCCCCGGGGTTCTGCTAGCCTCCTACACCGACTTGTTAGGCCCACTGGGCAAACCAGGGTAGTCTGGCGAGGGTGCGCGGACTGTGGAGGGGTTGGACCCCTGTTACTGAGAGGGCTCTACCCTATACTGGTTCCATGCTATGCTTTGGGTGTACCCATTAACGAAAACGACTGACAGTGTGCCAGTGCGGGGTAGCTACCCGTGTGTTTATCGCGCGTGCCGCAGTCACTGTTACGTCTGTTAGCGACCTTGGGGTGGTTGACTGAGAGTAGGATCACTATGGGGGACTCTCCCGGCCAGGAGAGCACCACGTGTTACTTCTACTTTTCGGAAAAGACTGCAATCAAGATCGTTCCCACGAGGAACATTCGAGATCAAGTGAAGGATCTGAGAAATAGATAAATTGTGAAATAATAGAAAGACGTAAATAAAGGAAGAAAGAAAATAAAACAGCTGCTGTACACTTTATTGCTTCTTTAGTTTTAGCTGCCACTCTACTCAGCGTTTCGCTAACGTGTTACACTCGTTACTTTTTAGGACCAGGTGTTGAGCAGCCAGGGTTAGTGGCTGCAGAGGATGCTGGGCCGAGTAGGGTCCAGTAGAGTTACCGCAGTTCTTTTTGTACCCCTTTTGTTCCACTGTAGTGAGTAGTTCTTGTTACTTTCTGTACTTCTTTACTTGTAGCTTCATGTTATGTTATAATTGTTGTTCTACTGTTGTGGTGGTATATACTGTAGTAGTTCCTTTTCTTACTGCTGTATTTTGTTACTGCTAGTTATATTCATGCTGAATGTGGTTTATTTTACTGCTCTTTTGGTTACTTCCTCGTTGGACAACTAGGTCTTGGGATTAGTCGAGTCGGTCCAGTTCTCGTGTCTCGTAGGAACTCGGGAATCGGGTCGTTACAGTGAAGGTCGTGGTGATGGTGGATTTGCGTGACGAGGCAGAGGAGGGCCGCCAGACTTGGAGAGGACGGCGACATTGAGGGGAGCTCGATGGAGCGCTAGGGGAGTCGAAACACCAAATTAATTGAGGGATTTCATTCTCCTATGCATGGCAGAGCTCATGGTGTAGTTGGCGACAGGAGAGGCGACATGGCTTGAGGTGGAACGCCTCGCTGGAGGTGGTTGGACGCATGGCCGAATTTGATGAAGATGATGGCGGTGCAAGTGGTGTTGGTGGTGGCTTTCAAACCTAAGAGTCTTATTCTACCATACAAAGAACAAGGAAGAAGCTTACCTATCTAAGAGATGGAGATGACAGAGAGTGTCTGGAGTTGGTTGGTCAGACACAAGGAAGAAGAGGGATCTGGTGAAGGAGTTGGAGTAAAGAATAAGGGAGAAAATCACCTTCGTTGGCAAGAAGTACGATGACGACAAGGGGAGTTGATTCACGTCCTTGGTTGATGGCAAGGAGTGGCGAGGAAGTGAGACAAAGAAGCTCCAAGGTGATCAACAATGGTGGAAGAGTGTTACGACCCGGTTCCCGAATCCCTACAGGACACGAGACCCGTACCGACTCAACTGATCCCAAGACCCAATCGTCCAACGAGAAAGTAACCAAAAAGTAGTAAAATAAATCACATTCACCATGCAAGCAACTAATAGTAACAAAAGTACAACAGTAAAGAAATAAACTACTACAGTACACACTACCACAATAGTAGGAAAGTAAACGAGTACAGAAATATAAAGTTCACACTGAAGGAGAACAGAAGTGTAATAAACTACTCACTACAACAGGAAACGGAGTACAACAGAACTACGACTACTGGGCTCTACCGGGCCTAGCACCCTCTGCAGCCGTGTGCTCTGGCTGCTCAACACCTAGACCTAAAAAAGGTTATGAGTACATGAAATCAGCGAATGTTGAGTAGAGTGGCAACCGACTAACTAAAATAGTAAAGGTGGATAGGTAGCTGTTAATTTTTTCAATTTATTTCTTTCTTTAACTAATTATTCTTTCTTTCATCACTTGGTTTATTTATCAGGTCTCTTTCTTGATCTCGAATGTTCCTTGTGGGAACGATCTTGATTGCAGTATTTTCCAAAGAGTAGAAGTAGCACGTGGTGCTCTCCTGGTCGGGAGGGTCCCCCGTGGTTGTCCTACACCCAGTCAACCACCCCAAGGTCACGAACAAACGTAACGGTGACTATGGCACACGCGATAAATGCATGGGTAGCTACCTCGCACTGGCACGCGGTCAGTCATTTCCATTAATGGGTGCACCCAAAGCATAGCATGGAACCAGTATAGGGCATAGCCCTATCAGTAATAGGGGTCTAGCCCCTCACAGTAACCAAACAGGGGTCTCGCCCCTCCACAGTCCACGCACCACCGCCTGACTACCCTGGTTTGCCCAGTGGGCCTAACAGGTCGGTGTAGGGTGGCTAGCTAAACCCCGGGCCCTGTGGGGTGGCTAGCTCTCTCCCTACACTAGTAGCTCTCCTCGGTACAGTGTACATGAGGGCTACTGAGTCGGTGCAAAGTGGCTAAACCCACCCCGGGTCTCAACCCGAAGGCGGCAAACACCCCTCTACACTAAGAGGTAACATGCGCTCCCCTTGGTACCATATACTAAAGGGCCAGCACACTTCCCAAAGCATTTCCATGTCCATTCATTTATTTCCAGGAGCTCAACTCCTAATCCCCTGTAGGGTCATGTTCATATTCCTCATATTATTCCACACTAGGTTTCATCATTTCTAGTCCCATTTCTTAGGTTCCACACATGTAACATGTAACTTTATTGTTCACATTCCAGGTTCATTCGCAGGTAGCTTGTGTTTCCAACATTCACCCTTCCATTTCCAGTTCATATACATGCAGCTCATATTATGACATTTAATGTAAACAACAGGAATTTACATGCAACAGTTTGCTAGCACAAGTACTTTACATATTACAGGCAGCTGTTATTCATTTACAGGCAATTGTTATCATTCTATCTACTCATCCAAGATTGCAATCCATACATTCAATGCAAATATTCTAGTGTTTCTAGTCCTAGGATTCATGCCATACCCTAGGATCTAACATTCATTCTACATATGCATTCAGGTTTGTAATTAAACTAGGGTAAGCCACTCTACCAGTAAACTCAGGAGTAGTGGGGGCTTGATCGGCAGGTCCACGTGCCTTAGAAAACCCCAAAACTGCAATAAAACGAGGTCCTATCACAAGGATCATTCACAAGAGACTACTCAGAATAAGATAAAAAGTATTCCAACAAGTAGAGGAATTTATACGGGAAACAACGGTACCTTAATTGCGGAAATCAGACCTCAAACAGACCCTAAACGGGTCAAAAATAGTAATTTTGATTCACATCAGACGTCTGGAACACCTTCCAGATGTCTTAAAAGAGTCCAGAACCATACCTCAACTCCTGCGCCACTCCTCAGATGTCCAGGAACTCTGCTGGACTGTCTGGACCCAGTTCTAGATGTCCGACCACCTCTCCGAATGTCTGGAAATGCTTCCCATTGTCTGGTGCCTCGTCTAGACATCTGATCTACGTGGAAGAGCGTGTCCCACACCTTCCCGAAGCAAATCCTGCACGCGTTCAATGAAATCTCCTCAATATGGCATGAAATAGTGCCTCGGCGGAACGACCTGCATGGCCATATCTGCAAAGAAGGTGTACGTTCGCGAAACTTACCTTTTAGTCATCTAGGACCTCTACCAGACGTCACTTGCGTCATTTGGATAGCGCTCCAGACATCTGATTCTGGGAAACTCCCAGAACCAGAACCTACCTTCGCCTCCTCGCGCTGCGCGTGGCCGCGCCGTGCCCGCACGCCTGCTACTCCAGCTGTAGCAGTGTCGGGGAGGACCTCCCCGACGCAACTCTCCACCTCGCGCATGCGTCGACCGACTGTGAGCTCTCCGGTGAGCTCCCACATGAGCTCGCACGCTTGCTCTCCTCTCTTCCCCTCGCTGCTCCTCCTCTCCTCCTACGTCGCTCATGCCCGTTGCTCGCTACTTGCCGCTCACTGCTCTCGCTGGACGAAGGAGAAGGGTGGATGGAGTGGGGTGAATGAGGAAGAGGAGGGGGGTTTAGATAAGGTGCTGGGGTTAGGGTTTTCATCGGTGAGAGGAGAGAGAAGGAGAAGA
Source organism: Thalassia testudinum (assembly GCA_037157565.1). Lineage (NCBI taxonomy): Eukaryota > Viridiplantae > Streptophyta > Magnoliopsida > Alismatales > Hydrocharitaceae > Thalassia > Thalassia testudinum. The sequence continues at coordinate 95,318,182 of JAZHRO010000039.1, read as the reverse complement.
AAATGAAGGCGCGTATTGTCTGCGCGCAGCACGCACGCAGACGCGAGCTTGTACACGAAAATTTTGATTTCCAGACGTCTGACCAGACGTCTATCCCGAGTTCTAGATGTCTTAAAGGGCTCAATCAACATGGGTCTTAACAAAGAGGAAGAATATGAGGTGGTCTTTCACACCAAAGTTTGGACAACCTTGCTTGACGTTGAACCGTGAAGTTAAATAGATGCACGACCGCGAGTTTTGGGACGCGAATAGTGATGCAAAAATGGTTGGCTAGTGTGGATATCCAATGATATTTTGGGCACCATTTGCAACTTCTATCGATGGCAACTCGAGCTGGAAAGATCACCATGATGCTTGGCGTCAATCAAAGAGCATTTCCACCAAATTTGGTGGAGATTGGTCTCCATATTTGAGCTTTCCAAGTTCGGTCATGGAGCTTGGTTGAAGCTCTGTAGCTGGCTGAGGAGATGATTGAGGAAGATGATCACAGGGACCCCTTTGAAATAAATTTTGAAACTTAAGGGGTTTTTGCAAGAATTAGAAACTAAAGGAGCAAATTACAAACTTGGTCAAGATGGACTTTGATTGAGCTCAAAATTTGTGGGTGACCTAATTTGGACCCAAGGAATCTAATGGTGATATCAATTTTAGGTTTTGAAGAAGTTTTCTTGATCAATTTATAGTTTAACCCAAAATGTATCAATTACTCGCCATAGTCTTTATTTTTAGTCAAAATAGGTTCATTTTGTTAAATTGAATGTTTTAAACCTTATAAAATATTTTTCAATGATTTTTAGAAAGTTTAGATCACATTTATTTCCATCAAAATCCTTTAAATAAAAGTGAGGCCGAAATTAAGATTTTATTAATTATAATTTATCTTTTATTTCATAAAACCCTTAAATCGATCAGTGTGAGCTCAACTGTTGGAAATTTGAGCTTAGTTGACCTTTAATTAAGTATAGGTTTACCCCTAAGTTATTCTACACTTGTATTTGACTGTTAAAATAATAGAATTAACCCAATTTACATTATTTCTTCTTTATTAGCCTATATTGAATTTTACCCTTTTAATGATTAATTCAATGAATTTAACCTTGGGTTTTAGACAAATTGAGTTAGATATCGATGATGATGGTGTTACCATCAACCATGAAGAGGTGAAGGAGAAGAAGAACCCCTCACGAAAGGAGAGGAATTATTACAAGATGAGGTATACATGTTAACACCCCCCAACAATGGTCCTCTAGGTGGGCCTCTTGCTCAACAATTATAGAAAAAGATGAAGGCAACTCAAGCATAGCTATAATAGGGATCTTTGATCCTCCCTCCCGGTAACCGGCCTCAGTAGCCAAAGGAGGGGTAGGAGGGGGTCAACAACAACTACAAAAGAGGGGGAAGAGGAATAAGAAATAATGGTGTGGGCAATCTTAAAACACCTAGAATAGAAAAGAGGGACTCACTCATAAATGGATTTTTTCTTGATATGCTTAAACCCATTCAGAATAAACACAAAGTCTTTTTGATTAGTAAGCAAGTCCATCTCAACACAAACCCAAGGGTATCCAAGCCTGAAACCTTGCACTGTACAAAGCTCGACATAGATCGGGTGTCCTCCCTGGTAAGTTATCGAAAGAAGAGCATTAGGTTGTAATAAATGAAGGTTTAAACCATGAAAACCCACCCAAAGAGGGTCACAGGTAACAGGATCCCAATGAAAAGAGTAAGACCATCCAATGAACTAAAGGCGAACATTCTCAATAACGACAAATTCAAGAGAAAACCTTATAGAAATTGATAAAAGAAACACATCGGATCTCCCAATGGCAGATGTATAAAGGAAGGATCAAAAAGCCATTCGAAATCTTAACCTTTTTCTCAAGAAAATCATTCAAAACTAGAACAGGGGGTTTAAGGCCCCAAGATTGAACTATCATCATTGATGAAAACCCACAGCCACGAGAGAGCATCGAAATCTCATTAGAGGAAAAAGCAGTACTCAAAACGCCATTGCACAAAGATTGATGCCTTACTAGGAGTGAAAACTCCACATAGGGAGGGGATCCTGAGGAAACAAAATCAACAGCCATTGAGGTAAAAAAAGACTTGGTCGATGGGGGTATCCCACCATCACCAAGAAGTGGTGATTGAGGATCAGTTCTAGCAGAAGACAAGAGAGGAGGTTCCAGAAAGGAGAACATCTCTGTCTCCAAAACACTCGCCTCCAGGCAAACCCTCCTCCAAGATAGCCAATAGCCTCGTTTGAAGTAAGGAACGGTGAAGAGGTGTGGCTCATCATAACTAAAATACCCAAGTTAGGCTAGAAACAAGGTTAAAACACTATCTATTAACACAAGAAATGGGTTAGCTGTGGGAATTAAGGAAAATGACCTAAAACATCAAAATTGTGTTAAAAATGAATAATTAGGTCATATTTGTGAGATTCTATATTAATTATGCAAATAGATGCTTCAATTGTCAAATTGAACACAATTTTGAGCATAAATGCACAAATCAATTAATTGATTATGTTCTAATATGTTCAATTTTCATGCTATAAAAATTACATTGAATTCTGACATCAGTAGGACCTTGGATTTAGTGTTTTACATCTAGGTCCTTCATAAGCATCCTTTCACATTTTCTTTACTAAAAAATTGCTAGGGACTTTGTTGTATGCCCGTAGGGACTACTCTGCATTAGTTTCTTTCACTAATGGGTTGCTGTACAATCTTTACACTGGTTCACACTGAAGGGCCTCATTGCAAAATTACCAACACACCTGTAGTTACAGGTGCTTCACTCGATGAACACAAACAATGTCCATCATCCATCGTTCCTGATTTGACCTTACGATGGATCTGCCTCCAGCTTGATATCATCAGTGACCAAAGCTTGGCACCTAAGTTTAGATCACATCCTACGACCACTTTTTGTCGTAAGTGCTTGCGCGTGCTTCAGCTCTTATCTCCACCCTTCATCACTAATGACCTTCACTCATCAATGTAGGTCACCACAACCCTTAACGCCTATATAAGAAGCCTCCCACTCGATCATTGGTCCTTTACCAGATCCCTCCTCCCCTGAGTTGGTCAATCGTCTACTCCTCCAGCTCCAATTACCCCTTCTTCGGCCATTAGTGATATTTTTGGCTTCCCACTATTCTTCATTATCGGTCGATGGCTGGTGGATCCCAGGGAACCACCTTCTTTCGCTGGAGGCCTCTCCCCTTCCGTCGCCATTGGCCAACAGGCAGTGGCTCTTCGACATCCCCTTCCTCTATTAGATTAGATTTACTACTTTTTAGATAGATTTATCGCTTTCATAGAAATAATTTATTGCTTTCTAGATTAGATAGGAGTAGTGTAGATGATTAGATCGCAAATTCTTTGTTCAATTAGCTTAGATTGGATTAGATATAGTTTCCCATCAAACCACCCTCTTTGATCGGTCTAAATCAGAGAGGATGAACTCACCCACCCATTATGTTCATCGATCTTCCCCCACATCTCACGATTGCTTTCACACCGTTTTCTCGATGTTTTAATCCACTGATAACTCCAACCATCATAGCATCCATGAGTTCTGAAGCTCGGTAGCTTCTAGATCTAATGGCGCATTGAGACCAAATGAGGGTCTTCTCATACATTCCACAGATCACAAGGGCCCTCCTCATGGTCTAAATTGAGCACAATTCACTTGATTTATTTAGATTTGGTTTTCATGCCTGATCAAGAGATTCAGGATTCAATACGGTTTCCATTGATCTTAATTGATTGAATTGGGATGAAAATCATGTAATTGGATGATTATTGACGATGGGTTTGAGCTCTGTTGATTGGATTTAGATCTCCTAATTATCTTATGCCTAATTTGAGTTCTGATACTATGTTGTGCTCTTCACTGGTAGCAAAGGTCAATGAAAATCCGATGTAAGAATTTAAGACTGTTGCAATGACCTCAATGGTTCTGAAGTGTCACCTAGGATCCCTGAACACTACACAATAGTGTGTAGGTATCCTATGTGTTCATATCACTCCAGCGAACTCACATCAAACGCTTACCTGGGATTCATATGTGATTTGAATTATTTTATTTGCTAAACTAGGAGTCAAAGGTTGTTTATGGAATTTGAATGAAGTTCTGCAATCAAGTTTAGATTGATTTTAATGCCTACTTTGATCTCTTTTCTTCACGTTGTCTATAGCATAAGGAAGAAATCAAATTAGGGTTCTAGGAGTCTTTGACTATGGATTTGGTTTTTATGGAGTTCTAGCACTTCCAAGGTCAATTGTGATGATTGAGATTGGATTTTAAGTGTTTTAAGGCTTGATTCAAATTTGAGAAATGTATGTCAGCAACAATGGACCATTCTGGTTTGATTTCTGGAATGTGATTTAATCATAATTTTAATCAGCTTTTGAATGAGTTTAAGTTGTAATGAAAGGTTTAGGAAGAGAATTAAGCATTCCTCTACTCACCAGATGTTTACACAAGTTCAAAATTTCTTAACTGAGATATAGGCTTGCTACTGCATTTGAACAGTTGCAACATTGACTGCTATACCGGCAGAAAGATGAAGTTGATAAATTTGATTGCATTTAATTTCATAAACATTCTTATACTATGGTTTCATGTTAGAATTTTTAGAAAAGAAGCATTTAAAGATGGATATTGACGTTGTAAATATTTCTTTTGATCATGATATGGATTCATTGTTAGCAAATGTATTTCTATTAACTGCCCAAATCTTTGATCTGGTGGAATTTAATGTTTAAATAATGTTTTTACACTTGATCCTGATATATATGATGTCTAGAAGTTTATCATGTTTATATCCATTTCTTCTAGCACTTAGAATGATTTGTATTTCTTTGAGTTTCATGTATTACCTTAAAAAAGCCTATTTTTGCCCAAGTTGTAAATACAGAAAAAAATAAAAAATAATTGTAAATAAATAAAATAAATGTGTCTTGAGTTAGCTTAGGTTTAGTTTTAGGTGTGTGTGCTATTAGACTTAGGTTTTGAGTGAGTTTGTATATAGATCATACTTGCAGAAGTTTAGGCCTTCTCAGGTTTAGAAATAAAGAAAAGAGAGTAAAAATGAAACAAAAAGAGTTTCTTCTCTTTTTCTCATCTTTCTCTCCTCTCTTCCCCTATCTCTATAAATCATTAAAAAAAAGTAAAAAATTGAAAACTTCTAAAAAACCCATAAAAATACCTATGTATATAGTATTTATACTTGTATATAATACTAAGTTAATTGTACATAGTAACTTATATATGTATAAAGTAAGTAAATAACTTATATATTCATTATATTTATATAAGCAAGTATTTATAGTAAATTAAATAATATGTTATAATAATATAATTATATATATATTTCTTTATATTATATGTATATAATTCCTATGTATTTATAAATAGCTAGGTATGTGCTTGTAAACATAATTATAACTATTGATATAACTTAAAGTAATTATAATGTACAATGCTCTACCCCTATATTTATTTATTTACCTATGTATTGTACATAATTATATTTATAAGGTAATTAGGTATATTAGTAGGTTAATATAATTTAAACTAGTAAATTAATAAACTATTGAAATAAATTATGTTGTATAGTTGTACATAGTAGTTTTAAGTATTTTCAATATATTTATAACCTATTTATTCTGTAAACAGTACTTATAATGTATATATCAGTATATATATGTATAAACATGTATTTTAATGTATATAAATAGAAATAAATCAATAAAAATAAATTAAAAATCTTTAATATAAGTTAATAATGTAAATAAATTAATTTATAAGCTAATTGTAGCATTAATTTATTAATTTATACTTTAATTAGGGAATTAAACATAAAATTAACATGTATTTATTCCTAACTTCAACCAATTTTTAAATATATTTATAAATTTAATTATTGTAAATAAACTATACCAATAAGAAGCCCTACATATAGGCTATATGCACATATAATTTAATTATTAAATAATTATTTATTTATCATGTTAATTAAGTCATGAAAGAAACATGGATTGGTGCGCCAATCAGGTGCCCTTTTTTGTCCCATATTGTGAAAGCTTAAGCGGTTGTAGCCATATTTATGGGGTCGGATCCCAGAGCATCTTCTGACCATTTGACCTTGAGAGAGAGAGGAAAGGCCCTGCGTGGGCAGCCTATGGGCATGGATTTGGGCCTGAATTGGCAAGAAATTATGTAAAAATAAATTAAAACAAAAACTAGGACTCACTTAGTAATGGTACCAATCTGGTCCCTAGTGGATTGTTGATCCTGTGAAACATTCAACATTCTTTTTAGATTAGAGATTAACTTAGTTTAAGTTAAGCTTAAAATAAGCTAAGTGTTAGTGTGTGAGTGAGTATTGGACTAAGTGTTAGAGCTTTTTGTGTTTGTGTTTACTTAAATTAAAGTGTAATGTGTATAACTGCTGTGTAGTGTGTGTAAGTATTAACTTAGTTAAGTATCAATGTAATGTGCATTGTAAGTTAGTTTTATATGTGTTGTTTGTATGTGTATATAGTATATATATATTATGTGTTATATAAATATTTTTTGCTTTATTTTCTATATAAATATTTTTAAGGCTCTTTAATAACATTTACATATGTTAGTGTATATAGTAGATATATGTTAGTATAATATGTAATATAGATATGTGTATATATTCCTTTTGTGACTATATTAAGGCATTATTTAGATAGTGGTGTATATAATTAATCTAGAATAGTTTAGATAATTTTTTGATGCCTTTATACCTATTTATATCTTTGAGGCATTGTCATTAACTTTAATTCATTCATTGTTGTATATAATTGCCTTAGATTAGTTCATTCTTTGATTTTTTCATTCATTATTCACTCATTTGTAAATAAACTGTAACGAATGTGTGCCCCAGACGTATTTTAAGACGTCTGGGAGGTGGCTCAGATGTCGGACAAGACGTCTGGGATCACAACCAGACGTCTGATAAGACGTCTGGGATAGTTTCAAGACGTCTGGAAATCCGTTATTTTCGACACCCGCGAGTTGCCTGCGCGCCTGACGCGCAGACCGCATATTCCCTCTTTTCTCTGCGGCTGCAGGCGGCCTGCCGCCTTCTCTCTCTCCTCTCCGCGCGGCGTTAAAAGGGGCGCGCCTCCCCTCCCGTCTCCACCGTCTCCTCCTTCTCCTTCTTCCTGTGCGCGAGAGCGAGCGGACGCGAGGGCGGCAGCGGCGGCCGCAGTGAGCGCGGAGGTGCGGCGTGCGAGGGCGGAGCTCTGCCGTGAGGGCGAGCTCGCCGGAGCGGCTTGGCCGGCCGACGGAGGGCGCAGGGGGCGCGGAGCGACGCGGAGAGGGACCTGCTGCGGGCTGAGCAGCAGACGCGCGAGGTGCGACGCGGGCGGCGTCGCGAGCGAAGGCCGAGCAGGGTTCTGATTCTGGAAAAATTTCCAGAATCAGACGTCTGGGTTGATATCCAGACGGCAAGGTCGACGTCTGTAAGATCATACAGACGTCTGAAAGGTGAGTTTCCGCTTTCTTCTTCCTTCTTGTCGACGGACCGTACTGAGGGAGGGGGGTTGGCTATGCGCAGGTTCGCTGATTCGTCATCCTTTGCGAATCAGATGTCTGGAAGTTGTACCAGACGGCGGGAGTGACCTCCAGACGTCCTGAGGCACCATCGGACGTCTGGGATCTAGGGCAGACGTCCCCGCAGACTTCTGGACGTCCGGGGAACCAAGCTGAACAGGTAATTCTCTGATCCACCGTTTAAGACGTCTGGAGGGAGTTCCAGACGTCTGATTTTGCATAGTATCGTCTTTTTCGACCCGTTTAGGGCCCGTTTGGGCTCCGTTTTCCGCGATTCGAGTTGCGTTCTTTTCAGAATTAATTCCTCTACTCGTCTACAGTAGCTATACACTGTTTTGAGACACTCCTTGTGTTTGATCCTTGTGATAGGACCTCATTCGGTTGCAGTCTTGAGAGTCGCGGAGGCGCGCGGGATTCCCGATCACGCCCCCATTACTCCCGTTGTACCTGGTAGAGTGGCTTTAAGTATTAATAAAATCTGTTAAAGTATGGAACCATAACTAGAACCTAGGGCATTGCATGAATCCTAGGAATGAGAAATATATGGAATGATAGCTCCTAGGTGTTGCATGAATCCTAGGGCCGGAAAACTAGATTGTATGATAGATCCTAGGATATGGCATGAATCCTAGGATGGAAAAACTAGTGGAATGTATATTACTGCAGTCTTGGAAAAATGGAAAGGAATATATAAAGCTGCCTGTAAATTTAATTAACCGCTGCCTGTTATGAATAAAGAAACATGTTTGAGATCATGGAATTTGAGAACGTGAATCTGGAAAGTGAAACATATGATGTTCTGAGATAAAGAGCTGGAACCCTACGGGGAATTAGGAGTGGAACTCCTGGAAGGAAAAAGGAATGGAACTGAGATGTAGTTTGTACTGTCTCTTGGGTACGCAGTACCAAGGGAAGTACCTGTACCTGTTTAGTGCAGAGTGGGGCCAGCCGCCCCAGGGACCCGGGGTTAGGATTGGCCGCTCTGTACTGACTTGCTGGCCCTCGTGTACGTAGTACCGAGGAGAGCTACTAGTGTTAGGAGAGTACTAGCTACCCCACGGGCCCCGGGGTTCTGCTAGCCTCCTTCACTGACTTGTTAGGCCCACTAGGGCAAACCAGGGTAGTCAGGCGAGGGTGCGCGGACTGTGGAGGGGCAAGGCCCCGGTTTGGTTACTGTGGAGGGGTTGGACCCCTGTTACTGAGAGGGCTCTGCCCTGGTTCCGTGCTGTGCTTTGGGCGCACCCGTTAACGGAAACGACTGACCGCGTGCCAGTGCGGGCTAGCTACCTGTGCGTTTATCGCGCGTGCCGTAGTCACCGTTACGTCTGTCAGTGACCTTGTGGTGGTTGACTGAGGGTAGGATCACCACGGGGGACTCTCCCGGCCAGGAGAGCACCACGTGCTACTTCTACTTTTGGAAAAGACTGCAATCAAGATCGTTCCCACGAGGACATTCGAGATCAAGTAAAGGATCTGAGAAATAAATGAAATAGTGAGAAAAATTGAAAGATGTGAATAAAGGAAGTAATAGAACATAACAGCTACTGTACACTCTACTGTTGCCTTAGTTAGTTTGCCACTCTACTCAGCGTTTTGCTGACGTGTTACACTCGTTACCTTTTTCAGGACCAGGTGTTGAGCAGCCAGGGTCGGCGGCTGCAGAGGACGCTGGGCCGAGTAGGGTCCAGTAGAGTTACCACAGCCTTTTGTACCCCTTTTGTTTCTGTTCTAGTGAGTAGTTTTTGTTTCCGCTGTACCTTCTTTACCTGCAGTTCCTGTTATATGATAAATGTTGTTTTACTGTTGTGGTGGTGCCTACTGTAGTAGTTTCTTTCCTTACTGCTGTACTATCTTACTGTTAGTTATATTCATGCTGAATGTGGTTTATTTTACTGTCTTTTGGTTACTTCCTCGTTGGACGACTAGGTCTTGGGATTAGTCGAGTCGGTCCGGTTCTCGTGTCTCGTAGGGACTCGGGAACCGGGTCGTTACATAAACTTAGCATTTTTGTAATAAAAGATGATTTTTGGATAATAGAGAGTGATGTATATCAATAACTGCTTCCTAGTGAATGACCTTGATTAAAACCAGTAAAAATTGTATATAAATAAATTGACATTCGTCTAGATTGTGAGACTACACTACAACGCGATTAATTAACCATAATTAACAAGCAATCTTGATGGCACAACAAACGAAAACGCTATAAAGCGTTCAAACCAAGCAGTGGGGTTTAACCAGAGATGTGGGGAGGAAAGAACAAGAGGGAAAAGGTGGAGGGAAAGTACAAAGGGGACAGGGGTTAGGAGAAGGGGAAGGAATAAGGAAGGGGGAAGGGGTGCTAGGCTTTTGAGGGAGTGGAGGGGAGAGGAGTGGAGAGGACAAGGGCAAAAGGGGTGCTAGGCTTTTGAGGAAGTGGAGGGGAAAGGAGTGGAGAGGACAAGAATGGAAAGGGCATCATTGTTTTTTATCTAATGCAGCCTCCCTCAATGGACAACATGATTGGAAGATTATTACATTTTAACTATCTTTCAAAAGGGTAGTTACAACATAATTACACAGTTAAGAAAATTGAAATTGTTGTAGTAGTCATTATAAACATTGTATTATTATCTTAAGGAAATGAATAAGCAATCATTTTATTGCAATGATAAGTATATGATCAATCTAGACCTATCCCTTACTTGCATTTCTTTGTATGTGTTCCTATTTATTGTTATTATTATTATTATTATTGAAGTGTGACGTATCCTAGCTTGTCACTAGGAGCAATTGTTGGAGACTATTAGCAGCATCATTTTTTATCATGTCACAGAGTTACAACATTGAAAGTAACATATGATTTCTGAATTAAAATAATCATCACTTGGCAAGCAACATAGTGACAAATATAGTAATTTTGTATATCTAAGTTGTAGTAAGAGATACATAACCTATTTCTAAATGTAGTTTTAGTTCAATGGATCAATGCAATAGTAAATGTTGTATACTTGTCCCTAAATTAGACTTGATTTCCACGACTATAGGATAGTCCACTATTTTGAGAACTAATTTTCTTGTAGTTTTACCATAAACTTCTTACTTAAAAATTTTCCTTTGGGAGTTAAGTCCAACAAGTCAAATAGTCTCTAGTTTGTGCCTAGTGCATTAACAAAATCATTCTTGACATCTATGCTTGAACTCAACCCTTTCCCTCATTAATCAAACCTTACAAGCCTAAATGAAGATGAATACTTGTTAAGTTCATGGAGAACGAGCCTTTTGCACGCCAACCATCACACGAATCAAGCTTATTAACCTCCTTTCATGCCTTCAAAGATATTTCCAGCCAACTTATTCTAGAGTGTGTGAGTGAGAATTGATCTTCTCGAATCCACCAGCTCTTTAATTTCTTTTACGGGATCTTTTCTGAGTGAGTCCTTGTAGCAAGTGACCAAACACCAACAACTCCTATTTGTTTATATTTCTATGGATATGTGTATATCTCATACCAACGTATAAAACAATAGCATCAACAATATCCATAATCTTATATTATGTTGATTTCTACTAACATATGTGACCTGCCAACCACCTAGATTATCTTATAATTAGTCGATGTGATATACATGTCTAGCAATGAACAATAGGAAGAAAATGTCAAATTGACAAGGGTGCGTTCCCATCCGAAGCTGCTAGATTAAGACAATCAAGCATCCTTGAACACTATAAATAGAGCACATCCTACATGCCTACCTTCCATCCATCAACCCTTGCACAAACTAAATTCGATATTTTGCTAGTCATATATAGTAAATCATATCATGGCAACTACCAAGAAGCCTTATCTCCTCATGACCATCCTTATGATGGCTCTTCTTATGTCTACTATGGTCTTTGCTGAGACAGCTGGGAGTGGCAGGGACCTCTCTGAGGAAACCAAAGGAGTGGAACCTGGTAATTAAATGCACTTTCATAATTATAATGTCTCCCTAATTATGACATAAATAAAAATACACAAGCACCTTTCAATTTACCAATTCATTCTTCCTTTCCATAATTCATTTGTTGATCTCAATTTTGTAATGATTTGATTTTAATCCTTAGGCTTTCCTAATCTGTAATGACATAGTAGATGGGTTCATCCATCAATTTCCTTTGGTTGCAAACTTTATTAACTATCCTACATATAACATAGAACGTCGGATCTATATGCATCCAATGATAAGAGACCTTCAAGGTTTAACTCGATACGAAAAAGTTTGACTTATTGTCACAACAAAATTCTAATATATTAAACCAAATTAATGTTGTAATGTATGCAAAAGATTGTGGACAAGGTTTTTTTATTTTCCTTCTCCTTTTCTTGAATTGCAGATCAATGGGGAGGTCGATATGGTGGGGGCTATGGTAGAGGAAGAGGTCATGGACGTGGATATAGACGAGGTCGTGGACATCGATATGGTAGAGGTCGTGGTTATGGCCGAGGACGAGGCCGTGGTTATGGAGGTGGACGTAGACGCGGCCGCTGCTGCAACTAGTACTATGGTAGATGTTCGCATTGGTGTCATGCTGATTAGACGATCATCTCCAACTGTACTCTAGTACCTAGTAGTAACAAGAGTTTCTTGCTTAAATAAAAGTGCCGATGTGCCTTTGTATTAATTGTACGTGCTACTTATATGAATGAATTAAGAGCAGGCTATATATCATCATATGATAAAGCCTTGTGCACTCTTTTCATAGTTTGGTCAGTTGGCAAGTATCAAAAATGCCTGTTGTTTATACTATATGCTTGTATAGGTTTATGAATGCTGCTTGTTCGATGTTTGATTCGGCATAAGTCTTCCAACGACATGAATCTAATCATGGTTTGATTTGTTCGTGGTTGCACAACACCCTTTGTTTTATGTATACCTTATTAAGGTTTCAAATTGGACGAGTTTGGATATTTTTAGAGTTTCATGAAACAATAATTAAACTTAGTTGGAGAAGCTAGAGAATCCTAGACTTATAAGAGAGAAACAAAATAGGTAATCGTAAACAAGCAATTACTCGAAATAGTTAGAGAGAAAATTTAGCTATATATGAGGGTAAAGACTATTATCTAATACAGGGATACCCATCCAAATGGAAATCTAATCAAGTAGGAATTTTAAATCAATCCAAGTACCTAGGGTTTTGGATTTTCCATAAATTTGCAATCAATCATATGAACTTCAAATCAATCTTAATCAATACTTTCATAGCAACCACACAAAATTCTCCCCCAAATCTCGGAAGAGCAACGACAAACCTATCGTAGGGTTGTCAATTAGACCTAAACCTACCTAACCTGACCTACACCTGACACAAATAATAGATCCTTATCCGATCCGTATTTGATTAATTTAAATGGGTCCAAACTAGTATAACCCATTTAAGTAAGCAGGTTGGGTTCGGTTTGGATTCTATGAATACACAACATTCTGCACCTACACCGACGATTGGTAACCGTCGGTATAGGTCAAAATGACCGTCGTTGTAGGTCCAAAGAGATATTCTGACGCTCATTGAAGGTGTTCTCTTAAGAGGTGTCACTGTAGGCAACACTGACGATTTTTTTACCATCGGTGTTGTACTTAGACTTATAGTGATGGTACATCCTAGAAGCTGGCTATTTCTTGTGATAGTAGAAACAACAATGCATTTATCCGTCGCTGTAGGGTAACAAAATGTTGCTAAAATCATCACTACTCGTAATAACTCTAATTGTCTTTCTTAACATAATACCAACATGACCATCCATCACTAGATCTGTCAATATAGATATCAAAGTAATATCTTAATAGATTTAATATTTAATTTTATCATCAACAGCAATGTTTACCTTCATTCAAGTAAGACTAAAGAAAAATATACAAGATATAATTCTTTTGAAATAATAAATTAAATTATCAATAAAATCATACATGTACATCCAATGGAATAATTTTTTCATATGATTTTGAAAGAAAATTGTTAATCTACAAGTACTATAAGTGGCATGAGCCACAATTATCCATCAATCCCTCTCTCTATACACAAGTATCTAATTATTCTAATAGTTTGTTAGTTGTCAAGTACTTAAACTATGAAATCTTAAGCAGCTCATAAAAGTTCTTGATCAACTTGAAGTGATGCATAACTGCAAATCATTAAACATGATGTTATAGCTCCTAAAAAGAAAAGATGATATTATAATTTACCTATATACAAATAAAATCATCATTGACATATTCATTAAGATAGAAAAAAGATACGTAACCTATGCTACTACCAAATATATCCTAATTTTACGATTTAGTTGAATCTTTAAGAAACCAAACCTAATAAAATCTAAATAAACCAAATTTAGAAATCAAAGAATAATTCTTACTCTTAAAAAAACTCTAAATCCTTTGGTTGTTAATTGTCAGTTTGGCCCATTGAATGCAAAGAGGGCACTTGGACTCCTTTTCTAACACCATTGTCAGACCAAAGGATGTAGAATCTAGACAATTATTTGGTTGTATAGAAACTTAAGTAAGCCAAGCTACTTAACTAGGCAGTAGACATCAAGTATTTAACTGGGCAGTTGCATCAACTCATTGCGTTGTTTATAATAACAAGCACTTCTATAAATAGCAAAAATAATTTTATATGCTATATGAACAGTTAATAGTATTTCCCTAAAGTCCTTAGTAGTGAGCACATAAACCACATAACTCCAAGTATGAATTCTCAGTGATCTCCTTAGTCAGAAATATTCCACATTGTTTTCTTTGAGAGAGAGAGGTTTTCAAACTAATTCAGTGATGTGCACCCCACGTGATACTGGTGATTAAAATGCATTGCATAATGGAAATCCCATCACACAAGCACCCTAGACCAATGTAAAATGAAACCCTTGCATGGTTAACAAGCTCGTAAGTATTTATATCCTTCGGATATTCAAGATCCAAGTGCATATCATTTCCCCAAAAATGGATCCAAGCGTACATTTTCACATAGTCACCAATTTTCTGCAATAATTCATATCACATGAGATGCCAAAAATAAAATAAAAAACATGCTTGAATCTTAAACACCTGAGAAAGATATGCTTAGGGGTAAGTGATTATCATTAGGGAAACTCTTTTTTTTCCTTTTATTTTTATTTTGTATATATAGATGAAAGAAGATTGCCCACCCACACACCCTTTCTATAAGCGTTCGACCTCAAAGAAGAGGTTTCTACTATAGAGTTCATGGATTTGGATTTAATTATCGGAGTTTGGTGAATATGAGGGCTGATGCAAAGCCTTGCAGCTCTTATGGAATTTACTTCCATAGCAGATCTTCCTTACATCTAATCTAAAATTATATCAATTTGCTGACTCATCAGTAGAGTATAGCAACAACATAAACAATTAGAATCGGAATGTGCAGCAAGCAAGCTGCATGTTAGGCTTACTCAATGAATCAGTAGTTGTAGAGTAAAA
Source organism: Thalassia testudinum (assembly GCA_037157565.1). NCBI lineage: Eukaryota > Viridiplantae > Streptophyta > Magnoliopsida > Alismatales > Hydrocharitaceae > Thalassia > Thalassia testudinum. The sequence continues at coordinate 95,303,117 of JAZHRO010000039.1, read as the reverse complement.
GGTGAGAGTCGATTGGCTGAAGGGCAAGAGGTTGCATTCTAGTAGGAAGACATGAAGAGACAAGAGACCTATATATCCTAGAGAGCAATTTTTTTCTTTTAATAAAGGAGCAAGGGTGGCTATTTGGTTCACCTAGGGAAGCAAATTGTTCTATGCTTTTTCTTCCCCACACCCACCACCATTCTTCTCCTTATTTTACCACATCATAGTTTGGAAGTTTTACAACCAACTCCCACTAGAAAAGCAAATGAAAGAATGTTAGACAACTACTCTCAAATAAAATAGCAGATGCCAAGAAGAAAAGTAGATGAAAGAAAATTACAAAACCAACCTTGAAACAAAAAAAGGAGCCACACCTAACTAACTGGTGGATGATTGCATCATCACACCTTGCAAGTCCATGCATAGCAGGATATTCACAAGAATTTCTTAGCCATGGGCCATAGATTCAATTAAAGGAATGCTAAAAGGAAAAATAGTATGAACAACAAGCTAAATTGTCAACCAATGTAGAAGGAAAAAATCACAACTGTTATTGAAAGAAATGGGTAATAACACATGATTTTGAAATGGGTAATTATTTCACCGAAGCATAATAATTGAAATCAAACATACTTAAATGAGGGAAATAATATTATTACGTGTATGATAAATACATGTGAGGGTATCCATATGTATACATTCAAAATCACTTGGTGACTAACATCTTATGCATAAAAGACTTCTAATATAAGAATATGTAATTTGAATCATATACCTTATGGTTGGTAGATAGATGATGATGACCCTTTGTCTCCACGAGAGTTACTAGGTACACTTCTAGAATGAGAAGCCTATGAAGTAATAGTAATTACCAAACATAGTCAAATTGTATAATTAAATAACAAAAGGTTCATGTCTTTTATACAAATAAAATAATTGAATCTCTGCTTGTCCCACCTCTACCTGTATATACAAAACAAACATTTAAATCATATTAAAATATGTGAATATCATTTATGTCAAATAAATGTATCAAATCATACCTACATAGCCAATTGCCTTGCATGTTGCATAATATCATCCATGTTGGCATTGGGAAATTGTTCTTTCAACATCTGGATGCGAAATAATCCTGAAAAGTCCATTCAAAGTCTCATGGATATTAGATTGAGGGGATGTCGTGGTGTTGAAGCTTTTGGAGGGAACAACTGCTCCCAAACAACGAACTCTGTCTTTCTTCTCATCTCCCTTCACCTTCAAGTAGGTATCCCCTTGCCAAGAAGTGACTCCCTTGGAAGTTGAACTACTAGCATCACTTTGATATTTCTTCATGAGGTCCTAATGATTGTAACGAGAAAAAACTCAATCCAAAAAATATACCATGGCAATTAATCATAAGCCGTGATCACAAAGAATATACCGCAAGTAGAAACTAGAATTAACATTTTCTAGTTGCTGTAAGACTCTGTCGAGTTAACATTTTTCTTATTTGCAAATTTAAACAGATCCAGGTATCTTATGTTGAAGCTGTCATTATTGTTAATTTTTTTAACTTATGCGAGCATTGAAACCTTGTGGATGATGGGCATAAGGTTTGGACAGTTGTGAACAATCCCAAACTCACCTAGGGGTTAATTGATTTAAGGTCTATGTTGTGGGAGGTAAATGATTTTTTACTTTGATGGACTACCATGAAGCTGGACAAAGCAATACTTTTGCCAGGTTATTTGCATTATTTTCTTGCTTGAAAATCATGGGCGCAACTCGCATCTTTGTAGACTTCAATTCTCTTTCTCTCTCTCTCAAAAAAAAAAATCTGCATAGGGTATAACCCTCTTCTTTTAATTTTCATGGGGCATTGAAGTAAGGCAACCTCTTAATTTTTTTTTTTGAAGGGTAGGAAAGAGTTCCATTGAGATTCTTCGAATAACTCCTTTTTCTTATGACTGAATCTTGTTCAAAAAAGTAATCACTGAATCTTATAATTAAATCAACAAAAGCATCTAAAATATACCATTAGATCCTTCACCTTCTCATTCACTACAGTTCCATCTTTGTGTTTCCGACTGGTTATGTAAATGTCAGCTCTTGTAGGAATTAGTCCATTTGCCTATGTCTAGTGTTTGTATCAAGAGCTAACCATTAATGAATTATTCCATTGTCAATAGATTAATACCAAATAAAAACGTATTACCTTTTCATGGATAATCCTAGCAAATGTCTTTGTTCCAGTGTAATGGGGGTCCTCAAGGTTTAACTAATTTCTCCTATTTTACTCACACATTTTCTAAAGATACAAGGGCATTCAAATAAAAAGTAAGTGATGTATTTGCCATAAAAACATTGAGAAAAGTGCAATTCATTTGCATTAAGACAATACCTGATGCTCATCACTAACCAAATATGAGCAAGTGTAAGAAATTATCGTTTGTCAATCCGAGCATCTTCAACTGTGTTCCACATCTCTTCCGGGGACTATCTTTTATCAAATACCTTACTCTTAATTTCATTCTTCCACGCCCTCCATTTTGTAGCAGCACTACGCTTGACATATTTCCTTGTCTTTTCATTACAACAGGGATGAAATTCAATCTTCTCCTACAAAACATATGATATTGTTGTAAATATTTTCAATAACCAAGAAGTTAACAAAAAAGATGAATCATAACTAGCTCTTAAACCTGAATGGCCTCCCATATTGTCATCTTATATTGAGGTCCCATGTCTTTCCAACTGGAATATCCTATGGGGGCCTAATTTGATCTCTGTACTTCAGATCCGATAAAGTTTGCTAACTTAGCAGCTTCTCCAACGGGAATGCTAGCAATACCAACTTGAACCTCCATCTTTATGCCATCTTCCAACTCCCGTATTTCATTCATTAAGGTGGGACCTCTCATCTTCTTTAATTGCGATGAAGCTACTCCTATGACAATAAAGAAATGGATAAAAGAGTAGATTGACATCTTATATATTTTTCCCCGAAAAAATTTGAGAAGAAGATTCTAAATACTCTCCAAATGTTTTAAAAAAAATTGACCTAGCTCTGAGACATCTTGTATTGGGGTACTTAGTGATGAAACTGAAGTTGATTGCTCACTTGTAATTGAAGGTTGTTTTCTTTTTCTTATATCAACTACTTTATAGTTCCTTTTCCTTCCCATTTCTCTAAAAATGAAAAGTCAAGAAAAAGAATCATCAAAAAATGCATAGTTGTTACTAAGTAAAGTCATTAATTTGAAGTAACTTTTAATCAAAAAATAAAATAAATTGTAATCATTCCCAAGAGCTTTTCGTCTTGAGGGAAACTTAAATGAAATGGTTGAAGAGATGTGGGATGCCCAACAAAGGACATGGGATTTCCAACTTCCAGCAGACCTATGGGATCAGTCATTTGGTGATTGTTAGCAATTGTTAACGCGAAATTGTCAATGTTTAAGGAATGCGTTATAGTATAGGACAAAATTGTATTAAACACTTAAATTTATAACTTAGAAAAGAAGTCTGAGGTCGAACGTAGGGAGCAATTAGCAATTCAATCACAAGATCACAATTCTAAGTAAAAGATGTAAACAATTGCAATAAGAATTGATTCAAGAATGATATATCAAGATTTAAATATTAATGTGCAAAAGATGATGGGTTAAAATGATGATTTGAATTACCAATTAACCCCTTTTAATTAAGCTCAAGTATCTCAATAAATGAACAGTGAATCCAACCAAATATTCCACGTCAACTTAAGTATCTCAGTAATGCAACAATGACTTAGAACCAGCAACAGAGGCAAAGCCTCTCTTTTCCTTCAGGCCTCAGGGAGAGGCAAGCACAGCATAGCACAGCAGCACAGAGGCAAAGGACTCTTAATTTCGCTAAGTGTAGAGAGCAGTAGAGGGCAAACCCCCCCCACTCTCTCTCTTTTTCTTCTTTCTCTCTCATAATCAGGTGAACTAGACCAGACCTAGGTATCCAGGTGAACGGACCAAGGCCCAGACTCGTGTGGCGTGAACTGCGGGTGAGGGCATGCATATGCATGTATGTGGGAGGACCTCACCCTCGTGCTTACTAAGGTGAAGAGTCCATAGCACAAATTCAATTTGTATGCTGTGGAGGGGCTTGCTCTATCTGATGTGGGACTATCCCACAAAGGCTCGATGCGTGCAACTGCAGGTGAAGGCCTTGATCGATTGAAGAAGCAGCTGAGGTCGTGACGCTCAATTGCAGACCTAGAAACCTACCTGGAGCTACTCCGCGCAACTTGGGGGGTGCACCTGGGGCAATTGTAGCCGGAGGACTGAAGACGTGGTCGGCGAACTCACGGGCGGCGGCGAAGGTCCGGCAGATACCTGAAATCACGAGAACGGCCTTGCGGCCACGTCAAACAGGCTTAGAATGATCGCCTTGGAATGGCTAGTGCGGTGGTGGGTGCAGCGTATGGTGCGAGTGATAATGGAGGCCTGACGACCTCGAGAAGGTGGTGCGTAGGTGATGGTGTTTGGTGGCACTGAGGAGGGGCTAATAGCCTCAATAACCAGAGGGTTTTTGCTTTCTGGAACACGGCGGTGGTAATAGGTGTTGTGGCAAGGTCGATGGTGGTCTATGGAGTGCGGGCGAACTCGTTGGAGTTCTACCGGAGGCGGTGATGACGGATGGGGAGATAAGTGATTGGCGGTCGTGCATGTGTTGTGAGTGTGGGAAAGAGAAGTAGAGGGAAAGAGAAAGATTTAAGGGGTCATAGGAGAGAGAGTTGAGGCCAATAGGCTCCGACTATGGCTGACCGGAGTCGGAGAAGATGAAGGAGCAAGAGGACGGCGAGGACGAACGGGCAAGGAGACGTCCTCTCTTTGGCCGGAGAGGATCGCGAGGAAGAGAGGAAGAACTTGGGCCATCCAATTTGATGGTTGGACGACCGGAGGAGGGGGATCCAAGGAGGTCACCGGAGTAAGGACGTTTGGTGGCCGGAGAGGGTAGATTAGGGTGTTTTAACTCACCAAATTTTTCTAAGGAGATCTGCCTTGCGACCTGGGTCCTTAAATAGGGCTTAGAAGGGCATTCCAAGCTTGGAAACCAAGCTTGGAAGCACGTGGTGCTTGGGTGACAAGGAGATCCGATTCTTTGAAAGCTTTGCATTAAGTTTTGAGTAGGATTTAGAGCCCAATGTATGACTCAAATGGAAGAGGATTTCATCAGGGATATCTCTTTCTAATTTGGGAGAGATTTGTTACGAAATCAGAGGGAAATCTCTGATTGAAGGTTGCCGGAGTACGAGTTTCTCTGCGATATGGTGGAGGGATCAATTTGTAAAGAACAAAGACAATGCTGGGGTGCAATTTGTAATTATTTCAAAAGTTAGGGGCATAAATGTGAGAGAAAAGAGTCATACAGGACTGAAATGTAAACTAGGTCAAGGTGATCTCTGATTGGACCTAAATTTTGCAACAAACTTAATTTGAATCTAACGAATCTGATGGTGAAGTCGGATTTAGGTTTTGGCCAAGCTTGTCTAGGTAAATTGTGTAGAAACCCAAATTAGGGCAACTATTTGTCTGAGACTCTATTTTAGGTCAAAATAGGTTCCAATGGTCAAATCAAGGATGCCAAACCTTAGAGAATATTTTTCTATGATTTTTAGAGGGTTTAGATGAATTTTATTCCGACCAGAACCTCAGTTATTTAAGCAGGTCTGTTTTGAGGGTTTCAAATTCCATTAATTCTTGAAATGCATGAAAACGTGTTTCTGTCTGCATGGACTCACTTATTAGACATTAATGACCATATGACCTTTAATAGACCCTTGAAGCACCCTATGGTTATTTTGTACTTGTGATAAGATGGTAAAATTGCAGAAATAACCTTATTTTCATTTGTCCTTCTCAAAATAGAATATTAAGCACTTAGGACCACCTGATGGCTATGTAGGAGCGTTTATCAACTTTATCAGACCAAATTGAGCTAGTTATGGCTCAAGAAGTTACCCTAATTTGGGTTTCTACGTAAATTGCCCAATCAAACTTGGTCAAAACCAAAATCCGACTTTAGCATCAGATTCCTTGGGTCCAAATTAGGTTTGTACCAAAATTTGGGCCCAACTAGAGATCATCTTGACCTAGTTTGTATTTTAGTTCAATCTGACTCTCTTTCTCTTTCAATCAGCCCCTCAACTTTCGAAATAATTACAAGGACACCCTAACTTCGTTGTCTTCTTCAACAACAGGTCCCCACCGCCTTTGCATATGCAGAATCCTAAAACCCACTATGCACCGACCTTCAATAAGGAAGATCTCCCTAATTTCACAGCTAATCCCTTCCAAAATTGGAAGGGAGGATCTTGAGACCTTCCTCTTCCATCTGAATGTAATCTCGAGCTCAGATTTGACTCGAGATGCCCATGCAAACTCCTTAAAATCAAGAGTCCTAATCCTTGATTTTCGAGCTTTCAAGCTTGTTCCAAGCTTGGAAGCTCGTCTAATGCCCTATAAAAAGACCCTGAATGCAAACCTCACCTCCTTAGCTCAGCTCAGGCCTAAATTATTCACCAAAAACCCTTCTCTGACCATCTTCGACAGTAACTCCAGCGACCTTCTCCGTCTGACCTCTTAGGCCGCTGCCACAGACAATAGTCGACGGGATCGTCTTCGTCAAGCTCATCCGCATCTCGCAATACCAGCAGGCGTCTCCTTCCTCCATCTTCCTCACTGTTCTTCCTTCCTAGAGATTTCACCTTCCATGGTGTCGGCCAATCAAAGTCGACATTGCCTTGCCCCTTTCGTTCGGTTAGGTTAAGTTGGTTAGGTTCCTCTCTCCCTCTACTCTCTTTTCCTCTCTTTAAACCCTAGTTTTGACTCACGACCATGCTCCTCCCCCCTCCATCTTCCTTCTCTCTAGCTGAACTCTAGCGAGGTCGCGAGCCTGCTACATGCCACCATTTGCCAAGCCACAACTCCCATTAGCATCGTCGCTTGTCCCTGCACCAAACCCCTATCTTTATTCGCCGTTGCACCCATCCAACTGCTCCACCGAACACCATCTCCTCCACGCTTCATCTCCATCACCATTCGCCCTCCATACACCGCCAAACTCCACGCAAATACCGCCATCACATTCGCCAATGTCAGGTAATCCTTCTGAGGTATTCTAATGTGACCGTGAGGCCATCCTTTGTGTTTCAGGTGATCACCGTTCTTTGCCGCCGCTGCCATCATCTCCGGCATTAGTCTTAGTCCTCCTACAAAGCTTAAGGCCTAATTGAACCTCCAGGCTTTGTGCAACTCCTCCAGGTGCTTGCCCCAGGCCTCCAATTGAAGACTCGAAGTCCTAAAAGCTCTAATTGAAGAAGGCGTTGCTACAGCCTTGTGCAAGGAAGAAGTAGTGGCTTAGTGCCACATCGGGTGTGGAAGAAAGCGTGCACGCCCATATGTTGTTTTTGTGAAGTGCGCTTATCGCCCAGCACACTGAGGGGTTGTTTATAGGGCTATTGAGGGTTTTAAATATTCGTTCGTTGTAGTAATGCCTCAATCTCTCTATAACAAATATAATTTATAACTCGAGTTGAAGTCCGAGGTCAAACACAGGGAGCAAGTAGGAATTCACGTGCTAATCTTGAATAAAATGTAAATGAGCACAAAGAATTGAGCTAAATAATGATATTCAATGAATGGTAACCTGTCACATTAGCTACTCAATGAATTCTCATGTATGTCAAGAATACGAGGGCAAATAGAAAAAGAATAAAAGAACAATGGTGATTTGAACCACCACTTAAATCCTCTAATTAAGCATGCCTCAATCCAACCTTAACCATAGTATTTAAATAATGCACCAGTAACATAGATAATGCTCAATTAGACAAGTACTTAGATGCTACAGTGTAAGGGCATTGTTCATCTTCCTCAACTCTTCTCTTTTTTCTTCTTTCAGAGCTTCCCTTCTCTCTTTCTTCCCTTCGCAACACATGGGGAACAACCTCTCAAATTTGGCTAAGTGTTATCCACTCTACAGAGCAAACCCCCCTTCCTTGCGTTATCTCTCACTTCCTTCCTCCTCTCTCAAACCCGGGCTTATCAGGTTATCGGGCATGCGCACCCAGGTCCAGGGCTGCAGGCATGGGACGCAGTGAGGAGTGAACAATCTTAGGTCGGGTCGGGTCGAGTGTGCTGGTGAGTGGGACCTCACCTTGGTGTACTGAGGCGATAAAGCCACTTGACAAAAATAATATATGCGCTGTTGCTCGACTGAGATCCCACGATGTGGGACTAAATCCAATCCTTTTGTCGCGTGCGTCTGCTGTTGTGAGGTCTTCCTTCAATTGCTGCAACAGGAGTGGATGGGGTCTTCGAGTAAGGACCTAGAGAGGGTCTTGAGCCTTGTCTGCAGCATCTGGAGGTGTCACCTGGTACTCGCTTGGCTAGAACACGAAGAATGAAGGCGGAGATAAGGTGCGGCGACGGAGGTGGACAACGATGACCTGAAACATGAATAGGGCCTTGTGGCCGTGTTAAAATAGAATAAGATGATCGCCTGGGGATGGCGAGGGTGGTCGTGGTGGTTTCATGGTGAATTGGGGTGTGTGGTGGTCGGTGGAGGTCAGCGAAGGCGTAAGAAGGAGGTGGTGTTTGGTGGCATGTTTAGGTGGATAGAATGGCGAGAAAAGTGAGGGGTTTTGGTCGTGAGGTGATGGCGGAGCTTTTAGGAGATGTGGCAGTGTGGATGGTGGTCTGTGGTGCATTGGCTTGCTAGAGTTCGCACCGCAGTGGGAGAAGACGATGGGGGAGAGTGTGAACGGCGGTCAAAATTGGAGTTTAAAGAGAGAGAAAGGAAGTAGAGGGGAAGAGGGATCGAAGGGTCCTAAAATTATGGATGTAATGAGGGAGATTCCCACGCCGGTGTGATTGCCGGATGTGGGGAGGACGAACCCTCCGTGAGGGAGACGGCGGTGAGGAAAGGGTTTAAGGACCTTTGCTCTGGTCGGCGAGAGGTGGAGGAAGATGAGGAGTAAGAAGGATGGGCCAATTTGATCGTTGGCCATCCGTAGGAAGACGGAGAAGGGGACCACCGGAGCTTAGGTCGAAAAAGGCTAGAGTTGGAAAAAGAGGAAGATTTTTGGCCTTAAACCTAGCTAAAGAGGTGAGGTTTGCATTGTAGGTCCATTTATAGGCCATGGGGAGGGGTTTCAAGCTTGGAAACCAAGCTTGAAACTCCTCAAATTTTTGGCAAGTCGGATATGTGAACCTTCAAAAGGTTTGTATGAGGATTTGGGGACGATTTAGGATTCGTGTATAGGCTCATGTGGAAGGTAATTTCACAAGGAATCTTCGGTTCAAATTTGGTAAGGTTTGGTTGAGAATCGAGCGAGAAATCCTCGCTCGAAACTTGACGGTGAAGGTTTGACCTTCCAAAAATGGTGCGAGAACCTTTTTGCAAAGAACGATGATAAAGTTAGGGACCTGATTGCAATTAAATTGAATGTTAGCGGCATATGTGTGAGAGAAAAGAGTCAGACAGGACTGAAATGTAAACTAGGTCAAGGTGATCTATGATTTGGCCCAAATTTTGCTATAAACCTAATTTGGACCCAAGGAATCTGATGGTGAAGTTGGATTTAGGTTTTGACCAAGTTTGACAAGGTAAATTGCATAGAAACCCAAATTAGGGCAATTGTCTGTCTAAGACTCTATTTGACGTCAAAATAGGTTCTAATGGTCAAATCAAAGATGACAAACCCTAAAGAATATTTTTATATAATTTTTAGAGGGTTTAGGTGAGTTTTATTCTGATCAGAACCTCAGTGAATTAAGTAGGTCTATTTTTAGGGTTTTAGATGTCAATTAATTCTCGTAATGTGTGAAAACCCATTTCTGTCTGCACAGACCCTCTTGTTAGACTTTAATGCACATTTAACCTTTAATAAACCCTTGATAAAACCCGTGGTTGCTCTGCATTCATGATATGATAGTAAAATTATAGTTTGAACCCTAGTTTCATGTTAAACTCTAAGAAAGGATGTGCAGTAAATTACGGTCCTTTGGTGGTTATGTAGGAGCATTTATTAATGGATTTTGACTAATTAAAGTTAGATATGGCTGATGATGACGTTATCATCAGGGGTTGGGTCCCTCCTCACATAAGTCTCACACCTTGGCTACCTGCACACTTGGTAGCCTTGGTCCCCTATGCTTATGAGTCGATAACCCAATTATCTAGATCCGATTAGACCTGGGATTTGAGAGAAAAGAAGAGGAGGGAATTTGTGAGAGAGTGGGGGTAGGGTTTTGCTCTCTTGTGCTCTGTGCGACACTTAGTCACTAAAGGCCTTGGTTCCCCTATGTGAAAAGGAAGGCTCGTGAAGAAAAGAAGGAAGGAAGTAAGCTAAAGAAAAGGAGAAGGAATTGAAGGAAAGAAGAAGAGAAGAGAAGCTGAAGAAGAGAAATAAGGAAGAAAAGGCTTAAAAACTTTATGCCTGTGCTTACTGATGATTATTTAAGCCGTCTGAGAATAAGAGTTATTGTCTGATCACTAAAGTGTTCAAGCTACTATTCATTTATTTGATATAATTGAGATCTGATATGCACGTCTGATTTAAGGCTAATAATTGGTGATTCAAATCACCATTATTTTGTCTTGATTTCTTTTTATCATTATGAACTATTGAAATACTCATGCTTATCATTGAATATCAATTTGAGTAGGTTATTATTCGTTGAATATCTATTTGAATGCTCAATTAATTGTGCTCATTGATTCTGAATATGATTAATGTTGTGAATTCCATATTTGCTCCCTGTGTTTGACCTTGGATTCCATTGTAGATTCTGAGTTTATAAATTTTATTTGTTTGAGAGCTATTTGTCGATTGTACTACAATGCATTTCCTTAAGCTCGATGAAACCCCCCTAACACCAGCCTATGAAATAGTCCATGAAATAGAGGGAAATGATTCTCGTTAATGTTGCTTTAAGAAACAAGAGGGACCTCAGGTGACAAGACCAGCCCGTGAAATAGGAAACCAATTCAAACCATGAGAGGAAATAGGCACTTGAGAATAACCTAATGGAAATGGAACAGAGAGAGGATGATTTGAGGGAGACACTGGAGGAGTCTAAACAGAAGGAAGCCAACCTTGAAAATGAACTTGCCAGCATGTGGGTCCTTGTAGCAAAACTAAAGAAGTCCTATAGTAATGAGGATGGAGAATCAGCGACAACCGAAATCTAATCAAGCTGACTATCTTTATGTATAAAGTTGAATGAGACTGAATAGAGAAAAAAGGAAGAAGCAAGGAAACGGTAACAATGGGTTTGTTGCTTGCGTAAAGTAAGTCGTGGCTTGCTGTTGGGTTTGCTTCTTTGAACAGGTGAGATTTAAATGGTTCATTTAGCTGGAAATGGGTTTGGCAAATCAGTTAGTGGCAATAAGAGCTTTTGTATAGTTGATAGCAGTAAATATTTCCACTATTAGTTTTATAGTTACAGGGAGTCGAGTTGGGTGTTTAGTAGTAGATTGGATATAAAAGTGAATCACAATGGGTTGTAACTGCTCCCCTTTGTGCAGGGATCACTGTAGATGCTGAATTTGTTACTCTTTGTTATTCTAATTGCGTTTGTCTATAAATTAGCTGGGGCTTTGTGCCCTCTAATCATTCACAATCTGCAGCAGGTATCAGCTCTAGCCATTCACAGATCTGTAGGCTGTGGCAAACAAAAGCTCCATTTGTTTCAGATGATCCATTTGCAATCTTCTTTTTTTTTTTCTTAGAGGTGATCCATTTGCAATATTGTAATGAGTTAGATGTGGTAGGTTTTGATGAGGGCATCACTCTATGGTAATTTCGACTCATCCATGTTTAAAGACTACTTTGTTTGGTGCATAGGTAATTTTTATTGTGTACTCTAAACATCCATACCACAAAACACTGCCAACCTTCCCAAGGAAAAAGATTTGTAGTGTAGCCTTAAAACACTTCAAAGACAACCAGACTCCTCAATATTTATCCCATTTTTTTAAATTCTTTTTTTTAGCAAATCCCAAAAATGATGGTTACAATCTATTTACAGTAGGAATACATAGGAATACACATAACAGCATCCATAAACACAGGAATACACATAAACGTAGGTCAAGCAAAAAGGGCACTGAAAGTGAATCATGAAGCATAAACCAAAATATGGTAATCAGTATGAAGATGTGATAACAACATCCATGATCAATTGAAATTGGATACAACTAACGTATTGGATGTTAAAATTGTCCAATGCATCAGCTTAAATTTTAGATTGTGCTCATTATTGATTGCCCAATATCAACCCAAATTAAATTTGCAAGTAGAGGTCTTTCACCTGAAATAGAGGCTGCAATCTCTAGAAAACAGTGCCCTTACCCCAAGGAAACCCTTTCAGATCTAAAGTTCCCAATTTCACAGGCATGGCCTCTTGTGCCTAAGTATTAACTACCTTATTAGCATGTACCAATTCTTTGCTTGAGGTTATTCAAGTGGGAGTTTGGTGGCCCTTTTTTTGTTGAGAGTATTCTCTTCACCAACGAAACTTGTATATATGTAGATATGCATTTCTAATGCACACTCAAGTGTCAAAAAGAAAAATTAGAAATGACTGTAGATATTGTCTGAAATTTCTAGGCATGCATTTTAAAATAAGAAATATATTGGAAATACATCTTCCCTGATGTTCGTAACCTCTAATAAGAATGAGAGAGATAAATATTGTTGGAAGATATATGTATGTTAGGATTAAGACTTGCTCCAATGGTCACAAGGAAAACATCATATGTGAAGCAACATCTCCTATCAAATATCATCATCATCTGAATGAGCTTCCTTGTTAGACACATGAATATTCAAATCATCCACATCTCTTAACCAAGTGGATGATTCATTTGTTGCCATCCTTGAATTCCTTGTGTCAAATCCATGCATGAGACTTTGGACATCTACAATTTCAAAAGCATCTCTAACCTTGACCCGCTTAACCACATGCCATCCTTCATTCTGATTATCCTTGATGTAGAACACTTTTGATGCTTGATATGACAAGATGTAGCCGTCATCCCCGATATCCTTCCCTATATGTGATAAGTTTGAGAAATTAACAATGGTGAATCTGTAGCCATCAGTCTTGCACCCTCTAGTTGGATGAACCTAATCACATTTGAATAGAACTACCCTATACATCCTTGAATAGCTTAGTTTGAGAATGTCTTTTAGCACACCATAATAATTTTGTTCCTCGTCAACTGGTTGATCATCTTTTTGACTAGAATAGCTGCTTGAACTAGACATGATGGCTACACCACTATTTTGTGTCGTCAAATCCTTAATGTACCCTTTGTAGGTAATAACCATGTCAAAGGGACCTTTAGCTAACCACTTCAACTTCTAAGAAACTTTATCACTTCCTTCTTTCTCCAAACATTCAATCTACAACAAATTAAGTAATATAATTTCAATTATTGATAAAAACTAACTCAAATTTAGTTGAATATATAATTAAAAAATTGAAAGAATCTCACTTTATCACGAAACCAGTCATTGAACTGAAGACTATGAAGCCTATTAAGTTCAAAGTGAGATAGGCGAGGTGAGTAGTGACGCCTTCTTAGCATAAACTTATGCTCCCTATTTCAAAAAGGCAATGAATCTCTAGTTACATGATATTTCAACTTATCATGATAATCCAATCAAAGAAATGAATTTCCAATACATACGTTCTAAAGTGACTAACGTCTTCATCGTTAAAGAGAATATAACGATGTGCCTGAAATAGCGACTGTGAATCGAGCTTCTTCCTTGAAACTCTTCGTTTCTTGAGATCGAATCTCTTGTTTGTTATTTTCTTCTTCCCTAAAGGTCGTCCCAGTGGAGATGGTAGATCTTCATCCATCTTAGGGATAACATCCTTGTCATTTCGTGGTGGCCTATCAAATTTGGTATGACTGCCACCAAGATACCTTGAAAAAAACGTTAGGCACTCATTTGCCAAGAATCGTTCTGCAATTGATCCCTCAGGATGAGCTTTGTTCTTGACAAAGCCTTTCAAAGTCAGAAAGAACCTAAAGCATCAAAAAGCTCACATATTAGTGAAACATAATTTCCAAGAAGACATCTAGTAGATAATTGTATAATTCACAAATAAATACCTCTCAATAGGGTACATCCATCGATAGAAAATGGGACCTCCAAGCTTTGCTTCCTCTACTAAATGGATGACGAGATGTATCATGATAGTAAAAAATGAAGGGGGAAATAGCTTTTCCATTTCACATAATGTTAGAATGGCTTGGGATTGTAGTATATCGAGATCTGATGGTCTGAGAACCTTGGCACACAAGCATTTAAAGAGGTGGCATAAGCCAATTAAGACAATCATCACTCTATCAGGTAAACAACCTCGAACAACCACCGGTAAAAGCTCCTCCATCAGAATGTGGCAATCATACGTTCTCATCAATGTTACCCTCTTCTTTTTAAATTGTATCGCACGTGAGATGTTGCACGATAACTCATCTGGAAGTTTCATCTCCTTCAAGATGGTAAAAAAGATTGTAAGTTCTTGCTTCGTCATCTGATAACAAGCTCTTGGAATCACATTTCCAACTCCATTCGGATGGAGGTCTTTTCTAACCCCCATATCTACCAAATCTTTGTGAGACTTGTAAGTATCCTTTGTCTTTTTAACCTGATTATATAGACAAATCTATTTAGGTTAAAATGACTATTCATGCATGTTCCTAGGCTTAGATTTGCATTTCATGTTATAAATATTGCATAACATGCATCATTTTTCATTTAGAGTAGTTGTATATATTTTATGTTAACTAGGTCCGTTTTATGGTCAGGAGAGAAGAAGACTTATTTCAGGACCTCGGATGGATGATCGGACTGTACGGATTTGATTAAGATGACGATCAGAGTCTAATGCCTCTGAAATCGTCTAGATCGGAGAACCGTAGCATCGTACGAAGTCTAAGGAAGATCAACGGCCAGGTTGTAATGAAATATCCATATGGGTTTCGGATGAAAAATTCAACCATACGGATGGATTTGGAGCGACGATCGTAGTCCAGCAGCGTGGGAATCATCTTGATTTGAGCACCGTGGCACCCTCTACAAAAGAAAAAAGAATGGACAACCTAGGTGGCGCCACGTGGCACCATCCAGGTCGCCCAACGCCGGCTAGCAGCAGTGCACGCACACAGCCGTAGCCGCACACAGTGCACACACATAGTCGCAGCCACGTGCAGTGCACCGCGCAAGCCACAGCCGCAGTAGCACACCGTGCACAGCGCAGCCGCGCGTAGTAGTAGCGCAGCGCATGCCAGTGCGCTCGTGCATGGCGTGGGGAGCAAGGGCGCATGAGCGCGCAGCGCGTGATGCACGTGCCAGTGGAGCGCGCCAGCGCAGTGGCAGCATGGGCACTTGCTCGGTTGGTGACAACCTACAACGATGCATGAGCTGGACCTACAGCAATGCTTATAGCCACTGCTAATTCTTCACGCGCCAACAAGGCCAGCTGTGGGCATGAATGGGCATGAGCTGTCTACAGCGATGCTTCTAGCGACGGCCTAGAGGTCACTAATGGTCCCATACCTATTTTTGCCTCTTCTCCTCCACTATAAAAGGACCTACATCCCCTTCCTTCCAAGCCATCTCTACCTACTCTACTCCCAAGCTCTAGCAATCATACCAACGCTCCATTAGAGCTTGTTCTCAAGCTCTCAAGGCTCCTATTAGTGTAGCAAACCTCTGCCTCACCAAATATTCATCCATCTTCCCATCCCCATTCATAGGTCGCCTTGGAGCTGCCTTCTCACCTTCATTCCAGTAGCAGATCATCTCCGTCTTCTCACCTCCATTTCAGAGCCACGCTGAAGCTTTCCTCTACCCGACATCCTCTTGCACTCACCTCCATTGTCCCGCTCCTCACCTCTTTCGTCCGAGCTTCCGTTAGGCACCGTCGTCTTACCGAAAAGTCGATTCGGGAGATTTCCTCTCACTTCTCTCTCTTTTTATGCTTTCGTAGATTATTGTAATAGACATTAATGCAATACATCATATTTGATTCCATCTCTATCTTGTGATTGATTGTCTTTTATTTCAAAAACAAAAAAAACAAAACCCCAAAATACCAAAAACAAACAAAACGAAGCGCGATTTTCAGTTAAAGTAAACGTTGCCTCCCTGTGTTCGACCCGAGACTCCCTTGGAGTTTCGATATAAATTTTATTTGACCACGTGTTTTGCAACTACAACAATAGGTTACTTGTAACCCCAATTTCTAACTCGCGAAACACGTGCGATCATTTTGGCACCGTTGCTGAGGAGGCAACGAAATTTACTTTATTGTTTTCTGCGATTCTTTGCATTTACATAATACTAACCCCGCTTATCTTTGATCTATTGTCTTGCAGGTACCCTAGCATGGAGATCCAAGTGCAGTAGACTGGAGTAAAGTGCGGGTAGAGTGTTTTGTAAGTGTCCCCCACACCACCCCCACCTTAGTTTTCATTCCATAATAATTCAACCCCAAATCAACTTAGGTGCTTTTTATAAACCTTAGGATAGATTTGGTTTTTTGTTTGCCACCTCCACTCACCTCGCCATCCACATAAATAGAAAAAAATAAAAAAAAGTGTTATCTGAATGTGGGATTTTCTGAAAGAGACACACCTTAACACCCACAACTCTCGGCTTAAGGCACACCACTTTGATTCTACCACTTAACTGGGATCTAACATGTGGATCCAGTACACTTCAACTCAAAACACATAAGTGAGTAGAAATCTGATTAGGCTAAGACATTGTGTACCTTAATCTGTGGTGCTAATAGGCCAATTGATTGATTTGTTTGGGCTGCACCACTCAAATTTAAAGCGATTCATCAGTAGCTTGCCACTTGGGGTTGATTCTTAGGGTTGAACCAGGCATTCCACATTATTTTTGATTTTTAAAGGAACATATCATCACCTGTGTTTTCAAAACTTGGAGTGTCCTACTAAACCTTGATTGAACCAACCTAAGAATTAAACCCTAAAAGCTACTAAACAAGGTTAAACCCTAAAATACACATCATCAAATAACCTTGTTTGCAAACCCTAGTTGTGCACGCACACACATTTTAACTGATCATTAAGGGCACAACCCATCTAAAGGGCCCATCACATTCCAAGAGCACAATCATCCTAAGCTTAATTAAAATTGAGTAGAGATTGGCCTTAAAGATTGATTCGCTCTTCGGGGCTCATACTAAGATTTTCTTCGATTAATCTGCTTCTGCTGGTCCATTTGATGTCTAGCTAAGGGAGTAGCATCAAACGACCGCGGCTGGGGGGTACACTAGGAACCGGAGGTGTAAGCTAAAGGAAGAACCTTCTCCCCAGTCCCTCCTTTTAATTGGTTGGATTGACCGGATACAAGTAGACCAAATCGTTTATAATCTCAAGATGGGTTCTGGGAGTCTGTAGGTCTTTAGGCTACCCACATAAGGATAGGTTTGGTTGATTGTATTGCAAGGCACCTTTTCTTTTCTCCATTTTCCCTCCTTTTCTACCATGTACCCTTCCGCATCCTACACACATTTCACATCCTATCCTCCTACCACCACTTATCCCCAAGATGATTACTATCCTGACTTGACTTGTAATTACCCATCCACTAGCCTGGATAACTTTGATTGGGGATATGAATCCGGACCTCAGTGTCCAGGGCCCAACCTTGGACAACAAGACTATGATTACTATCCTTCCCAGAGCTACAATGATTATAGATCTCGATTCTTTGATGATCAAACCAACCCGATCTACAATCAGGAAGGATATGATGATTATAACACCTACCCTCCCCAGTATTCCACTGAATATAGGTCACCACCATTCTTTGAATAATTTGAGACGACCTACTATCACAGAGGAACCTAAGAACCACGACATCTTGACTCCCCTAGATTTAACCCAAACCCATCCAAACCTGAATTGAACCAGTTGGTTCAGGTGGACCACATCCAGGATAGGGTGTTGGCTAATTTGAGGAACACTATACAATCGTTAGAAGCTCAGCCAACACCATGCACTGAAGCACTGGAGCCTATGATCAAAATGATTGATGAACTTAATAGTTCTCTATTGGATTTGCTCCAAAGTGTTAGGGATAGGGACCTGGGTGAGTTTCTTCTTGGAAAATTGTCGAGGTTGAGGATGAAATTTGTGGTTGCACTAGTCAAATCTTAGGATGATTCTCAAGATGAACCCTCTTCAGGAGAGCCAATGTCTGAACCCGCTCAGGTGCCTGTTGGGGGGGATACATTTTCTAAGACCAGGGATGACCAGGTTGGGCTAAAGCAACCCATTGAGGATAAACCGATTGATTCACCCGAGATCCCCGAGCTAGGGAGCGAGGAAAAATATTTCTCTTTGAACCAGGAAATGACAATCGATTTTGAGACATATATAAATGAGGATCATGGATTGTTTGATTATGAGGGTGAAGAATCTCTTAGTGAAGTCTCACTTGAGCGTAAGGAAGATAATTTTAGTGAGACAAATTGGCTTGAGGAATCTGACGAACTGTTTGATAGCCCAATTATTGAAGATTTGGATTCGGTTGGGGCTAACTTGGAGGATTGGAATCCTCATTTACTAGAATATTCAATCAATAGCCCCATTCCTCAACCACACCCCAAAGGGATTGATTTTGATTTGGAAATCATTGTACCCAAGTCAATTAGGAGTTAGCCACGATTTTTGGACTTGGGTAAATCTTATGGTGTGAACGGTATGCTAGAGGTCCCGAAACTTGAGCACTTCATGTTGGAGGATAGGAATGTTGAAAGGAAAATTTGGGAGGTTAATTTTGAGGGAAAAACAAGTTTGGATCTAAGGGTTCCTACGGACCTAAAACCACCTACTTTCTACTATGACCCTTATGATATCTTTCACGTGCAACCCAAGCTCAAAATAACTGATTATTTTTCTGAGCTAGATGTTAAGTGGACAACCGCACCTATTGAACCATCTTTACCCGTTGTCTGACACTTTGGTTTTGGGTTGCACAACACTAAACTGCAGGCCTAGCCCTGCAAACACAACAACCTTTGGTCTGGGTGGTTTTCATCTAGAACCTGAGAACCACTCAACCCTAGGGCATGGGTCTACACCATAATCTAGTCCACATCTGTGGACATCTTCTGCTGGTGGGTTTTAGGATCAATATTTTTATTTTGATTCTGACCCGCACTTGTGAATTCTTAATTTCTTTTTTGTATGTATGTTATGCCTAGCTGAAGGCATTAAACTTAGCGCATGTGTATACACTCCTCTCTGCGGAGCTGACCAGATTTTCATGATACTCAGGTGATTTTATTTACTTCGCCCTTTTCATGTCTTTATTTTTACAATGAGGACATTACATCATTTAGGCATGGGGAGATGGATAATCAATTCTTGAAATCATTATGTTAACTCTGTAGAATTTATTTTAGTTTCTTATAAAATTTAAAAAAATTGAAAATTTGAAAAAGATATGAAAAGAAAGAAATTAGAAAAAAAGAGAACTTAGGCATTTGGAAGTTATTAACTTTAGGAAATGATACGAGAGGACCTAAACACTTAGACTCTTCAGGTCTTCGAGCTTAATTAGCCCAGGTGTCCACTCGAATGTGGATTGTCTTGAGTCCTCGCCAATTCAAATTCATTTTCAAAGTATGCGACTTATCAACCCGCCCTTTGATTTGGGGGGACTTTAAGCCTAAGCATCTACACACAATTTTTTTTGCATTGACTCACGTTTCGACAGTTTCTTTGAAAATTGGTAGCTAATTAATTATCTAAGGTGGTATGGCTAGCAAGTTGTCAGCGGTAACAGCTCATCGGTCGGTTGTCTAGAGCCTAGTCATAAGACCATTTTCATTATACTACCTTTAGGTAAATCTTAGATCAGGAAAGCCACCTACTTAATATATATATATATATATATATATATAGAAAAAAAAAGAGAAAAAGGAGAAAATAAAAAAAAAAAAAACCACACTTCACCGCACGAGTATGGTTGGCAAGTTGTTTGTGATAATAGCTCATCGCTTGGTTGTCTAGAACCCAGCTCACAAAAAAAATGCACAATAATTCCCAAAACACTTAGGGAAGAAGTGGGGGAGTAGAATAAATCGGGGAGATATACACTGGGTTTGCCTTTGTGTTGACCCCATAAGTAAAAGAAGTAGGGAGAAAGCTACCGTTCGAAAAGATAAACCTTTAGGCAAGGTCACCTTGGGTCGTAGAAACCCGAAGTCCATTTTAACAGCTGCCTAGTGAGTCTTTCACGATTTTCACAAGATGCTTAGCACTTATAATCCTTTTCGAGTCTTGGGCGGGTCGGGTAGCTGTAAAAAGTTATCCCGGAACTCTTAAACTCCAAAAGTATAAAAAAATTAGAAAAGAAGAAAAATAATTAAAAAAATGTATCTTCCCTTTTCAAATAAGGCGAGGACTTGGGCGGTCTGCATTCTGGTAGGCACCCGGGTACTGTTGAGTTTTCGTAGTTTAAGACCTTAGTTGAAATTTTCTATTGTTAATAAATGACTTAGGCCTAAGCGATCTAATCCTACTTTTGATTTTATACATAGCATGTAGTTTAATTTTGCTAGGGACTAGCAAAAGATAGGCATGGGGGTATGATATAGACACATCTATTTAGGTTATAATGCTTATTCATGCATGTTCCTAGGCTTAGATTTGCATTTCATGTTATAAATATTGCATAACATGCATCATTTTGCATTTAGAGTAGTTGTATATTTTAGGTTAACTAGGTCCTTTCTATGGTCAGGAGAGAAGAAGACTTATTTCAGGGCCTCGGATGGATGATTGGACCGTACGGATGATTGCGCAACAATCATAAGTCTTAATTGACCTAAATTAGGCTAGGACTTAGCATAAGTTAGGACAATTCATGCATGCATAAGCATTATTTGCATCTTTACTGCTTTCTTTTAGCTATGCATAAAATAATGCTATAATGCGCTGATTAGATGCATTATGCCAGTTACAGGTAATAAGCTGATTAGAAGGTAGATCTGAAGTTGGATCTAAAGCTGATCAGAAGAATAAAGGATAACTGGTGTTGCAGCAGAGTTGGAGTAGAAGACCTAGAATAAGATTGTAGTAGACAATAATGTAAGGGGTTGAGGTATGCTATTCTATTTAAGTAGGAATAAAGCAGTAAATTATGAAGAACTTAGGATCATCCTATCCCTAGGATAGCCTAGAAGCTTCTCCAAGCCTTAGCCACCCTTAGATTAGGTCACCACATCCTAGGAAACCTTAAAACCCTAATTCTAATCTCTATCTGGACATCCAGATGAGTCATAGGACGTCCAAAACCCTTAGCCAACTCCCGCACACCTTAAACCCACTTCTGCAGTGTTATTGGATGTCCAGACATTTGGTCAGACGTCCAATTTCTGCAGAATACCCAAAACAGAACCTAGAATCTTTCCTGACTCTGATTAGACGTCTAGAATTGAAGTTTGGACTTTTGATTTCTGAGTATAAGTCATCTGATACTATTATTGGATGCTTGGAACTGCTTTCTAGTTCCTGTTTTGAGATTCAAGCCTTAATCTTGGATCTTTAGCTCCCTAAACCCAATTCTAACCCCCTAGGAACCTAAATTAAGGTGCCATAACCCTAGTACATCACCTCTAGACCTCCCTAAGGACCTAATTAGGTCCTCACTAAACCTAATTGACTTAGATCATAGTCAATTACCATTGCCTAGTCAATTGGACTCATAGAGTCCAATTGAGCTCAGATCTCAACCCATACAAGTCCAATTGGACTCAATGAAAGTCCAATTGACCTAAGACCAACCTAATTGAATTATTTCACTCTCAATTAGGTTCTCACTCATTCAATTAAACTTGTGTTAAGTTTAATTGCATTTCCCCCATAGCAATTAGGGTTTGCAACCCTAATTTAAGACCTACACCAACCTAAACCCCCTTAGGACCTAACCTAGATCACTTAGCCACATAGGGCACGACCGCACACACACACACACACACCCATTCATGCACGCCCACACCACCTAGAGTGTTTTAAGTTCTTCCAAAGGTGGTGCCACTCTTGGTTGCTAAAATTAGCAACCAAGAGCCATTCAAATTGGAGATCCACAAATGGTGGATCTAGAAACCACCAACCTCTCTCCTTGGCCGGCCACTCTTGGAGGTCTCTCTAGAGAGTTCCACACTTCTCTAGAGAGCTTCCCTTAGGTCTATAAAAAGACCTAAGGGGTGGCCATTTGCACCCATCCACTCTTGGTTCCATTTAGCTTAGTTTTATTCCACATCCACTCCACGTCCATGTCCACGAGTAGCTTCACCATAGCCACCACCATCTTCATGCCAAGATGCTGGATCGCCTCTCCAACCTCTCTCCAAGGGCTGGCCTAAGCACCATTGGCCGTCCCTCTCTCAACCAACTCAAAGGCCATTGGAGCCTACCTCCGAATGCCCTTATTGCTGCTAGATTAGACTATAGTTCTTCATAGTTTTACTACTTTTATTATTGCTTAGTAGTGTAGTTCCTTACTTCTCCCCCAATGATGCATGCATAATCCCCCTTTAGATTCATGTATGCGATCGTTTTCTACTAGCTAGATTTATGTTTTCAAGCTTTCCTCTATATGCTTTCCACCAGTTTCATGTTGCAAACACCTTGATGAATCAATAAAAGATTTTTTTTTTCTATATATATATCTTTGTGTTGAGAATCACCATGAGCTTATTGCAATATATTTTGTATGATTAAAGTTGCCTGCTTTTAATTATTATCTGTTGCAACCAACATGTCGGTACCTGAAAATATTGAGGATTAACTATTAACACATTTTCAGTAAACAACCACCATATAACTAGAATCGTGCGTACTGAAACTCATACTTTCACATTTGTCATCTATCTAACACATGCGCACGTAATTAGGGTTCATAATGAAAGTGGCCAAACATTGATCCGACGATTAGAAATCGGCGTGCGATTTTAAGCAAGAAGAGCGAAAGAGATCGATTCAAATTTGCATAAATGCCTCCTAGAGACGAATGACCAGGACTCAAGTCTCATTATCTTTAGAAATAATTTTTTTGATCGTATTTCGCAACTATACTACAATGCATTTTTGATCAAATACGTGATCTACGATTCCCAACAACAGATCTGATTAAGACGATAATTGGAGTCTAACGCCTCTGAAATCTTCTAGATCGGAGAACCATAGCATCGTATGAAGTCTGAGGAAGATCAACGGCTAGGGGGCAATGTGATATCCATATGGGTTTCGGATGGAAAATCCAACCATATGGATGGATCCGGAGCGATGATTGTAGTCCAACAACGTGGGAATCATCTTGATCTGAGCACCATGGCACCCTCTACAAAAGAAAGAAGAATGGACGGCCCAGGTAGCGCCACGTGGTGCCATCTAGGCTGCCCAACGCTGGCTAGCAGCAGTGCACGCACATAGCCGCAGCTACGCGTAGCACACAGTGCATAGCCACAGCCGCAATAGCGCACCGCGCATAGCGCAGCCACACGCAGCAATAGTGCAATGCATGCCAGTGCACGTGTGCGCACGACGCGGGGAGCAAGGGTCCGTGAAGCGCACAGAGCAGGATGCACGCGCCAACGAAGCGCCCCAGCGCAGCGGCGATGTGGGTGCGTGCTCGGTTGGTGCCAGCCTACAGTGATGCGTGTGCTGGACTTACAGCGACGCTTACAGCCGTCGCTAATTCTTCGTGTGCCTGCAAAGCTAGTTGTGGGTGTGAGCGGGCATGAGCTATCTACAGTGATGCTTCCAGCGGCGGCCTGGAGGTCACTAATGGCCCCATACCTATTTTTACCTCTTCTCCTCCACTATAAAAGGACCTACACCCCCTTCCTTCCAAGCCATCTCTACCTACTCTACTCCTACCTACTCCCAAGCTCTCGCAAGCCTACCAACGCTCCATTAGAGCTTGTTCTCAAGCTCCCAAGGCTCCTATTAGTGTAGCAAACCTTTGCCTCACCAAATATTCATCCATCTTCCCATCCCCATTGATAGGTCGCCTTGGAGCCGCCCTCTCACCTTCATTCCGGTAGCAGATCATCTCCGTCTTCTCACCTCCATTTTTGAGCCACGTTGAAGCTTTCCTCTACCCGACGTCCTCCTGCATCTCACCTCTGTCATCTCGCTCCTCACCTCCTTCGTCCAGGCTTCCGCCAGGCACCGTTGTCTTGTTGAACAGCCGATTCGGGAGATTTCCTCTCACCTCTCTCTCTTTTTATGCTTTCGTAGATTATTGTAATAGACATTAATGCAATACATCACATTTGATTCCATCTCTATCTTGTGATTGTTTTTCTTTTATTTCAAAAATAAAAAAAATAACAAAACCCCAAAATACCAAAAACAAACAAAATGAAGCGCGATTTTCAGTTAAAGTAAACGTCGTCTCCCTGTGTTTGACCTGGGACTCCCTTGGAGTTTTGATATAAATTTTATTTGACCATGCATTTCGCAACTACGATGATGGGTTACTTGTAACCCCGATTTCTAACTAGCCAAACACGTGCGATCACTCGACATGTGATTGTCCCAAAAATATTGTCAAATACATTTTCTCAGTGTGCATGACATCAATGTTGTGGTGCAGCAAATTATGCTTCCAATATGGCAACTCAAACAAGATGGTCAATCTCTCTAAAGGATTGCATGATTCATCCTCTAATGAGGCAATCGACTTTGCAACCTCAAGTATACTTTTACCTGACATTCGTACAGGCGCCAACCGATGCTCTGTGCTCCCATCAAATGACTCGCTATCCATGCGGAAGTTGTGATTCTGATCTAACCATCTCCGATGTCCCATATAGCAATACTTCTTACTATGAGCAACCACAAAGATTTAGTGTTATAACCACAGTAGGGACACCCTTTTTCTCCCCTTACACTCTAACCAGAAAGTGTTCCATAAGCTGGAAAATCATTAACTATCCAGAGTAATGCAGCTCGCATCAAAAAGGTTTCATTATTAGATGTATCAAAGGTTTCAATTCCATGCTCCCACAACTCCTTCAACTCCTCAATGAGTGGTTGCATATAAACATCTATCTTGCCCCCAGGAGCTTTTGGACCAGAAATCAACAACGACAAGATGAAGTTGCTTTGTTTCATACATACCTAGGGAGGCATGTTATAAGGTAATAGAATGATAGGCCATGTGCTATAGGAAATATTCATATTCTTGAATGGATTGAAACCATCAGTAGTTAATCATAAATGAACATTACGAGGCTTTACAGCAAATTGTGGATGCAAAGAATCAAAGTGTTTCCATGCTAAAGAGTCTACAGGATGCCTTAAGAGGCCGTCCTTAATAGAACCTTCTTCATGCCATCTCATATCTGTGACTATCTTTGAACATACAAACAATCATTGCAATCTTGGTTTCAAAGGAAACCACCGCAACACATTAGCTGGTTTTCTCTTTTTCTTTACCATAGAAAGATCAGCCAATGAATCCTCACCATCCTTAATGTTCTTCCATCTTGATTCACCACATATTGAGCAAACATTATTATTTTCATTGTCTTTCCAAAAGAGCATACAACTATTTGGGCAAGCATGTATTTTGAGATAACTTAAGCCTAAGCTTGAGATGATGCTCTTTGCTTCATTGTGAGATTTTGGTAATCCATTACCCTTCAGTGGCAAGAAGCTTAAATACTCCAAGAGTTGAGTAAACGAGTTGTTACTCCAACTGTTTAGACACTTTAGATGGTATAAATATAAAGTGGCAGCCAACTTGTTCTCATTCGAGTTACCATATAACGGCTTCTCAGCATCCTTCATCAAATCAGAGATCTTACGTCGTTCCTTTTCTACTCTATCAGATCCTTGTTTGCTAGCACCTTCATATCCCATATCATCCTTAACAAAATTAACATCATCATTGCTCTCCGTGCATCCTGCATTTGCATTGACTTCAACAAAAACATCCTCCAACAATCCATGAACATTATGCTCAAAGGCCACATTAATCCCATCCCTTACATTAGTGATTGAGGTGTGAGAAGTCTCACCATGATAGGTCCAATTCACATAATTCTTAAGAAAGCCATTACAAAGAAAATGATCAATCACCTCATCCTTCATCCTCCACAAAGCATTAACACACTTTCGACAGGGGCACAAAATCCGACCATCTACCAAAGACTTATCAAATGCAAAATCCAAAAATCGCACAATGATCTGCATGTATTCTATGCTTGTCCTCACTTTCGACTCTATCCATGATTTATACATCACTTCCTGCAGCACAAATATAATCTAACAATTAATCATAGGTATCATGATGAATCAAACAACTCCTTATTGCATATAGGTAAGCATAACAACAAATCTACAAATAAGCCATGGTAAAAATCCCTTTTGATCTAACAATCAAATGACCCATTGATGGATCAAAAATAATTTTGATTGATCAAAAGGAATTTTCAACCCTTGATCAGCTTCATCTTGTGACAAATGAAAGTTGGCAATTTGAGTCTAGATTGGCTCAATGTAATATGAGATGCGTAGGATTGTGAGCACCTAAGAGACTCAACTTCAAAGGATTGTAGATGAGTTTAATGTAGAAACTTGATGATTCATTAGACTAGTTAGATATGAAATGCTCGAGATTAGGTGTCTAAGAAGTCGTATACCCATGGCATAATCACAAATGAAATACTCGTGGTTTGTTTGCCTCTCATTGTTTACTACCTTGAACTCCAAGACTCCAACAAACTTGATAATTATAAATAAAATCATTGAACCTTCTCGTTTTGTAAAGCATAAGCTTTAGATGCAAACTAGATTATTACGCTACAGCATCGAATTAGTTTTTCTTTCTAGGAATTAAATATGGTGGCCATGAGATTTGACCTCATGACCTTTTTGAAGGCCACTGGGGTGCTCTACCACTGAGCCAATCCTTTGTTCTTAACTAGTTGGTAACATTCAACTTCAAAGGGCAAAGTAGAATATATAATAAGCATATACTAGCAAGAGTAGTGTACCAACAATAAGAATGTAATACAATACCCAATACAACAAATATAATTGCCTCTTACCCACATAGCTAAGTAAGGCATAACATATCTAAGTTGTGTTGTTATTTGAATATGTTTTATTTGTTACTCTTTATATAAGATCTGAAGCTTATAAGTTAAATTCGAAAATCAACTTCTACTACTAGACTACATAGCATACTAATGAACACAACATTGACAACAACAATAATAATGAAAACAATCTCATTAACAACAAAAGCAAAAATAATAAAAAAAATATCAATTGAAAAAGGATAAAAAGAACACATTTACCTGTAGAGATTAAAGAATAGAAAGTTGATAGAGAAGGTGTAGAACCTACAAAGAGACAAAAAGGGGTTAGATACAAATAACCTAATGAATCTCATATCACATTCACAACAAAATGATACTCACATTGGTTAGATACTCACATTGCTTTTTTCTTGGTTTTACACTAGGTCTGCATTTCCAGTTTCATGTTTGATTTTGGTTCTATCAATTATGAAATTTTCATTCTAAGGGAAATGCCTTGATATCAAGTTCCAATAGAAATCATGTTGTGTTGTGCTCTAAAATCTCTTACAATACACCAAAACTTTGGTCATCTTGATTGTGATAATGCTTCTTAAATTGTACATTTTGGACCAATTTTGATTTTTTCCTCTGAAATTTGTGTTTCTTCGGGCTATATAATGCATTTCTTCCCCTTTTGTGTTTGTCTTTGGAAAAATCTAATTTTCAAAATTTCACATTTCCCTCTAAAATGTCTAGCACTGATGTTAAATGAATTACATAAATTTTCTCATCATTGCCACTAAGTATTTCTGGGCCCTCGTCTTCAAGGAGATGGAGAGGTCAATGTTACCACTATTTTTACAAGAATAACCACAACTTGTGTAGAGACTTCTAAGCCAAATGAGGAAGCTACTGATGTTGAAAATCCTGATCTGAGCATACATCCAATGCCACCAAAACATTTCATTAAAAAAAAAGAGGAAGACGAAGAACCCGTTAAGTTAGAGTAGGTGAATGCACGAGCTGCAAAATTAATTTTCATTTTTCTTTAAGATTTTCAAATTAATTCCTACTTTTCTCCTATTTATTTCTCTACTAACCAGTAAAAGAAGCAACTATTACTTAAAAATAAAAAAGAAAGAAAAACAGAGGCAACTATTACTTAAAAATAAAAAAGAAAGAAAACAGAAGCAACTACTTCTTTCTGTCTTCCATGTAATCCATAAGCTGATTCTTACCAACTGGTGTTTGGACCCACATACAAGATGTATCTGTACTCTAATTGTAATTTAATGAAACATGTGAATACCAAGTCTAATTTTTTCTAAACCTGCTATGCTATAAATTAGTTATTTCAATGAGAATGCCAGTGCTTGGCTATAGTATTCCACTAACTTCAGAGAGCATATGTGTGCTGTTAATTTTTTATAATGATGGAAAAGAAACTAAACATTAATAAAGCTTAATCACTATAGGAATTAGAATATGGAAGTTTGAGATCGAGTGGGAGATATCTGACTGATGGAACAGTGAGAGATCAAAAACCTTAAGATCGATTTGATGAAGTTTGAGATTAGATCACTGACCAGTGAGAGATCAATGAAGTTGTAGAGATCGAGAAAGAGAGGTATCGATTTGAATGTTGACTTCAAAAGTCCAAGGAATGAAAAATCCAGGTGAGAGATCAATGCAACACAAAAACGTCAATGAGATCCAAGTGAGATCAGATCCAAAAACCTAAAAGAGATCTATCCACCTTGGATAATCGTCATCAGTGAGAGCAAGGAAAGGGAGATAGAACTATAACTAACTTGAGTCGATGAAAACGTGGTGCTTGATCAGGGGAGAGATTAGGGCTTCTATCAGATCGAGTCAACTTGATAGAGGTTAGGGCGTCGATGTATGCTCGAGCGGCGTGGGGGTTGCAGAGTGGCGGTAGGTGGGTCGATGAGCGGAGTGGAGTTAGGGTAGGCAATGTCGGCGAGGGGAGGACGAGGTCAGCGAGGGGAGACGAGGCTAATGCATGATAAGGAGTAGGAGAGGAGAAATGGGAGGACATGGAGGAGCAGGCGAGGTCATCCTACTTGCGTAATCGGGGAGGAGTGGCAAGGATGAAGACTCATTTGCCCTGATCATTTTTTTAAATTTTTTCTAAAGGTTTCCGCTGGTGTAGAATCTATCATTAGCAATGTATAATAGAACCTACAACAACATATATTTGGTGTCAGTGTTGGTACACTATTGTTGTAGGTCAATTTTTTTGTTGTGACTCGACCTACCCATTCAACCTATTTAAAAGAAAAAATAAAAAAATAAATGCCACCCATAAATCCTAACCTATTTAACATGTTTAACTCATTTAACTCACTTAACCCATATAGTAAATGGTTCAGGTTGGGTTTACTTATTTTAGATAGGTCAGATTCAAATTTTATATGATGAACTCATTTAATAGATGGGTAGAACCCAAACCACCTATCTGATAGCTCTACTTACTTACGAGTCGATTCTTCGCTTTTAAAGTCATGTGTAACATAAAATGACGCGTCGTTTGTAGTTCTATATGGTGGAAAAATCGACTAATGAACAATTAATATAACCACTCAATTAGGAGTGGGTCATATCCACAGGGAGGCAATGACATAATTTAAACTCGCACCGGTTAAAAACATATGTTCATGGTTAGTTTCGTCGAGAAATCGAGCGAAATCTTCCTTCAGATTAAGAAAACATCAAGAGAACATGCTGAAATGGCAATTTTGCACAACTAAAGGATATATTTTGCAATGCAGCTTAATAAAATAATAATAGAAGTTGACAATGGCACAAAATGTAAATATTAATTTAGTAAGAAACAGAGCATTTGCTCCCTTTGTGCGTGCGTGATGAGGCCACGGTCCGGTGTGTGGGGCTCGGAGGTGGTTGGCCATGATGAGGACTACGCGTTGGTGGTGACGGCTTGCCGAACGGCCGCCGGTGGTCTCTCTAGCGATGAGGAAGGCTGGCAATGGTGGTGGTGGCTCGTCGGGGTGGGTGGGCTGTTGTCGGCCTTCAGAGGGTGTGGCCGAGTTTCTGAGGTTGAGGCGAGTTCATTGATGTTGGTGGCGTGAAGCTCCGAGGCTAGATGAGGCAGCTGCGTTGTGGGTGCTTTGGGTACCTTTGTCAATAGAGAAGAAGAAGAAGAAGAAGAAGAAGGAGAAGCCGGCTGGAGTGAAGCATGCTGTGAGTGCGCTGCTGGTGGCGAGGCGAAGTGCTGCTACTAGGTGCACGAGTGCTGGCAGGCCGCTTGGGTGGGCGCACGGCGCTAAACAGCTGCTGCTGCTACTGGAGGTGCGTAGGTGCACATAGAGGTGGGGCTCTGCAGTGGCGTTGGAGGTGGGTGCGGGCGTAGGGCTCTGCAGTGGAGCTGGAGGTGGGCGCTGCAGAAGTTGATGAGGCATGGGTTCTACTGTTGAATGCACGCGTAGACTGTGGGTCTATTGGAGCGGGTGGCAGGCGCTGCTGGCACGTGTGCTGAGGGTGAAGTGAGCGCATGCGTGGTGGTTTGATGGTGCTGCTGGAGGTTCTGGTGGAGATGAAGAGGCGTGCGGTGTGCAGTGGCTGGTGGAGTAATGCAGACGAGCTGCAGATGGCGGTGTGGCCTGTCACGCCACACGCCCATGGTGGTGGAGGCTCGTCGCCACGATTGAGGCCGGTGGTGGTGGAGGGGATGAGAGATCAACTCTCTGCACAGTGGTGGGTTGGGGATGGTGGTCTACTCCGCATGACAGCTCTCCCTCCTCCTTTTGTAGCCACAGCCTTCGCTTCAAATTCAAAATGGCGTAGCGTAAATGTGATGCACAGGAGGAGGAGGCGGAGATGAAGCTGGAGGAGTTACCTGTGCAAAGGAGAAAAAAAATAAAAGAATAAAATATTATGGTTATTTTTGGATAAGCCCTTAACTTCTATGTTAAATTAAAACAATGCACGCAATGCACCTAATTGGTTAACTAATTAAATGAATGCAATTCTAAGTTAATTCTAAATGCATTTAGTTATGAATGCAATGCATGAATTATGTAATTAAATCAGAAATATGAATTAATCTATTTACATCCTAATGCATGCTAAATAAATGTTAGAATTAACTTAATGTCTAGGCACTTAAATACTTAAATGGCGTACAAACATGGGCTAATCAAATACCCCCATGCCTAGTTTTTGCTAGTCCCTAGCAAATCCAAGCAAAACCTAGCACTCCAAGTAGACTAGCCAACCCAATCGGTCTTCCTTTAAAAACATATTAAGTTTAGACTTTAGACCTAAGGTTCTCAAGTAGTTGCTAAGTTACAGACTAGGTCAGCTAAAGACAGATTGCAGGCACAAGTTTCCCTGATTTCTGACTCTACCCTAAGGTTTATTGATCCCTAAGATTAAAGCATCCGTGCATGTGTATTGGTCTGAGTTATTTAAGTTAAAGGAAAAAGGATTTTTTTTTGAATAATATACATATATATATTCTTTTTTTTTTATTCCTCTAAGTCTAACCTTGGATTAGCTATCAACACGGTCTGTGTCGGATTCATTGTCCCCATTACCGTACCTCGAAGGGTGCCTGGCTTTCGATGCTTCGAGATAGCATCGCCCATAGCAACCCTAAGAACTCCTGGCAATCGACACTTTGAGATAGTATCACCTATGCATTTCTTAAGCGAATTCAGGTTTGTGGCAATTAGCACTTCGAGATAGGGCCGCCCATGGTACTTGAACCACACAATGCGCTTACATGTCCCTAGTAGGATGGATATCCTAAGAGACAAGCGCCGAGGAGCTAATATGTTATCATTGCATCCTCAAGTGAGTATATACTCCACCTCTCCTGCGACGGGAACTCTTTCAATGAAATTGTGTTTTCAAGCCTCTCCTAAGTCAAAACTAAGAGAACCAAATCTCTTTTAAGAAAGGAATTAAGCTGATTACTTACTTACTCCAGACCAAGTGTGTGAAATTTGGATGTTTAGGTTACAAGGACCCGTAAACCAAAAGGTAGAACAAGATTCCAGGTACCACCCCACCTTTTAACTCAACCCTAGCTTTTCTTCCTCAACCTCTTGAGGAATGGTCCGCAACTTAACTCCTACTTAAGTTTTTAAGTCCACAAAGGACCCTAAAGGTCTAAAGCTAGTAGCTCATTTAGCTTCTAAAGTTTGACCCTAGAATTAACTTAGTCTAACCTAGAGTTCTGATTTGCTTAAGAATGCAGGACCTAGCCAGTTAAGCTCAAAACTTTTTTTTCTAAATTATTTTTTTTTATTTTTATTTATTTAGATTTTTTTTAGTTATGAATGCAAAATGTAGACATGCTATAAACAAAATGTTTCAGGTCCTCTCCCCCATGCCTGGTTCAAACAATGTCCTGATTGAAAACAAAAATAGTTAAAGGAAGATATTACCTGAGGCGGAGAATGGTAGGAGCTAAGGCTCCTCAAGAGTGACCTCGTCAACCAAATGGCCATCCAAAGTAATTTATGGTTTTAACCATTGACCGTTGACAATAAAGGGAGTTGCTGAAGAGGAGGGGTTTTTAATCTCCACAGCTCCATGTGGAAACACTTTAGTGATTATGTAAGGCCCATCCCAACGAGATTTTAACTTCCCAAGAAAAAGCTTAAGTCTGGAATTGAAAAGCCAGACTTGTTGGTTGGGCTCAAAGGTCTTTCAAAGTATAAACTTATCATGCAGGACCTTAGTTCTTTCTTTATAAGCTTGAGAGGTGTCATAAGCATTATTCCTCAACTCCTCAAGCTCATTTAATTCTAGAAGTTGTGCCTTACCCACCTTCTCTAAATCCATGTTAGCACTTTGAATAGCCCAAAGTGCCTTATGTTCCAAGTCAGTAGGTAAATGGCACGCTTTCCCATACACAATGCAAGAGGGAGAAGTACCCAAAGGGATCTTATAGGCTGTTCGATATGCCCACAAAGCATCATCGAGCTTTTGGGACTAGTCTTTCCTATCAGGTCTAACGGTCTTTTCCAAAATATTTTTTATCTCCTTATTCGACACTTCAACCTGGCCACTTGTCTGAGGATGGTAAGGGGTAGCGACCTTGTGAGTCACTCCTAGACTCCTGATTAGCCGATTGAAGTGGTGGTTTCGAAAATGAGGTCCCCCATCACTTATAATGGTCTTGGGGCAGCCAAAACGAGATATGATACTGGCCTTCACAAATTTCAAAACCACAGAGTGGTCATTTGTGCGGGTAGGAATGGCCTTTATCCATTTAGAGACATAATCAACTGCCACCAAGATATATTCATAACCATGGGACGACAGGATGGGGCCCATAAAGTCAATCCCCCACACATCAAAAATTTCAACAGATTGAATAGGATGTTGAGGCATTTCATTCCTCTTCCCAATCGTTCCAGTCCATTGACATCTAATACAGGCCTTAACAAAATTCTAAGAATCCTTAAATAAGGAAGGCCACCAAAAATCGGACTGGAGAACCTTAAAAGTAATTTTCTTAGCACCAAAGTGTCCTCCACAATGAAGTTTATGGCAAAAACTCAGCACACTTTGTTGTTCCTCTTCAGGTACACAATGTCTCAATACTTGGTCTTGTCCAATTCTAAATAATTCTGGCTCTTCCCAATGAAAATATCTTGCTTGGGAAATGAATCTCTTTCTTTTCTGCTCATCCCAAGAGCCAGGATTTTGTCCAGTGACCAAGTAATTTATGGTATCTGCATACCACGGTAAAGTTGGTGTTACCGTCATCAGAGTTTCATCGAGAAATGTCTCGCGAATGTCTCCAGAAAGAGAGTCATTAAGAGGAAGGCGAGACAGGTGGTCAGCCACAACGTTTTCTACTCCTTTCTTTTCACGTATTTCCAAGTCAAATTCTTAAAGGAGTAGGATCCACCTAATCAGACGTGGCTTAGAATCTTTCTTAGCAATGAGATGTTTCACTACCTCATGATCAGTAAAAATAACCACCTTAGACCCAAGCAGATAAGACCTAAACTTCTCCAGAGCAAAAACTACAGCAAGTAATTCCTTTTCAGTGACGGTGTAGTTTTGCTGAGGTTTGGTTAAAGTCTTGCTTGCATAATGCAGCACATGAGGTCTTCCCTCAACTCTTTGTCCAAGGACTGCTCCCACTGCATAATCCAAAGCACCACACATCAGCTCAAATGGGAGTGTCCAATCAGGAGCTTGGAGAATAGGCGTAGAGATAAAGGCCTCCTTCAGAGTTTGAAAGGCCTCGACACACTTTGAATCAAAATTAAAGGAAAATTCCTTTGCCAACAGGTCACAAAGTAGCCTAGAAATTTTACTAAAATTTTTAATAAAGTGCATATAAAAGCTGGCATGGCCCAAAAAGGATCTAATCTGTTTGACATTCGTGGGCAATGGGAGTTTGGAAATAGAATTAATCTTGGCTTTATCTACTTCCAAACCTTGCTTGGATACAACATGCCCAAGTACAATTCCTTTCTGTACCATGAAATGACTTTTCTCCCAGCTGAGGACTAAACCAGTCTCCTTACATCGCTTCAAAACATTCTCTAGGTGCAGGAGACACTGGTCAAAAGACGAGCCATAAATGGAGAAGTCATCCATAAACACTTCAACACACTTGTCAATCATGTCCGAAAAATTAGACATCATACACCACTGGAAGGTTGCAGGGGCATTACATAATCCAAACGGCATACGCCTGAATGCAAAAGTACCGTAAGGACTCGTGAATATCGTCTTCTCCTGGTCATCAGGAAAGACTTCCACATGGTTGTACCTAGAATATCCATAGAGAAAGCAATAGTACTTATTCCCTGCCAATTTCTCGAGAATTTGATCAATAAAAGGCAAGGGAAAGTGATCCTTCTGGGTAGCAATGTTCAGCTTGCGGTAATCAATACAAGCCCTCCATCCAGTTGAGGGTCTAGTGACAACTTATTCACCTTGGTCGTTGAATTCCATAGTAAAGCCCGCCTGCTTTGGCACCACATGAATAGGACTTACCCATTTACTATCTGTAATAGGATATATGATCCCAGCGTCCAACCACTTCAGGATTTCCTTTTTGACCACCTCCCTCATATTAGGGTTTAGACGTCTCTGCATGTCCCTGAATGGCTTGATGGAATCATCAGTATAAATGTGGTGCATGCAGAGTGTAGAGTCTATACCCTTAATGTTAGCAATGCTCCAAGCAATAGCTTCCTTGTGCCTAGACAAGCATTCAATCAGGGCTCCCTCCTGTGCCTCAAATAGCACAGCCGAAATGATAACGGGGAGCGTATCATTGGCACCTAGAAAAACATACTTGAGAGTGTCAGGGAGGGGTTTCAACTCAAGGTTGGGGGCTTGTATGGTTGAGGGTTTCATAATAGATGTCCCCATCTCATGTAGTAGATCTACCTTAGGCAGAGATGATGGGGAAAGAGACTCAGCAGAAACACCCAGCAATTCCTCAAGTTCTAGTATATCCCCTTCACATTCCTCCAAGAGATGGGAATGCTCATTTAGCATGACATGCTGAAGGGGGTCATCACATAACATTACAGGGGTTGCCCCTTCAATTAGGTCATCTATCACCTCAACTTGGAAATAATCCTCAAGTCCGTCTTGTTTGTAAGCATCAAACACATTAAGTCGGATTGTCCTGTTCCCAAAGCCCATTTTCAATGCCCCAGTATTGCAATTGATTGAAGCATGTGAAGTTGCAAGGAAGGGACGGCCCAAAATGATGGAGGGTTTGGTTGGCTTGTTGGTAGGGTCAGTGTCCAAAACTAAGAAGTCAACAGGAAAGAAGAAATCCTCCACTCTTACGAGGACATCTTCCAAAATTCCCCGTGGTGTCTTAAGTGATCGATTAGTAACTTGAAGGATTACAGAGCTAGGATTCAGATTGCCTCCCCCAAGTTGTTCATACATGTAGCTCGGAAGGATGTTCACCCCCGCACCCAGATCAAGTAGAGCCTCATCAATTTGTAAGTCACCAATAACTATTGAGATGTATGGGGCTCCTAGGTCCTTAAGTTTCGGGGGTGTGCCATGTTGAACAATTGAGCTAACAACTTTTGATTGGACCTGTTTTCTAGATTGTCACTTTTTCGTGCAAAGGTCCTTTAAGAAGCGGGCATAAGACGGAATCTGCCTGATAGCTTCAAGCATAGGTAGGTTAATCTGCTCTTGCTTGAAAGTTTCCAATCTCATTTATCTTATCTTTGGCTTCAGATGAGCCAGCAGAAGTCTGCCCAAAGGTGGATAAGTGCTCTGGAAAAGGCACTCTCGATCTCTGGGTGGAAGGGTTGTCATGTCGAGTAAGGGGTGGAATGGGGGCAACTTCTTCCGGTGAGGTGATTACAAGTGGAGAAGATTTGGGCAAGTCTTCTTTGGTGGGGGTGAAAGTCGGGGTGGATGGTTTTTTAGGGGGTGAGACTATAGGAGCATCGGGTTTGGAAATTTCTTTCCCACTCCTCAGAATAGTCACCGCCTGAGCATGCTCCCTAAAGACAATCCCTTTTCCTTTAGGATTCTCCTCAGCAGCACTGGGGAGCTTCCCAGTTTCCCTCTGTCTAACGGCCTCAACAAGGTGTCCTATTTGTGATTTCATCTCATGTATAGCCTTGTCATGAGATTGGATGATGTCACTTTGACTTTCTTGCATAGTTTTCAACATCGCCTTCAATTCATCCATCTCAGAGGTCTTAGGTTGGGCAAAGGTATGAGGTTGGTTCATTTGATGGTTTTGAAAGGATTGTGGTTTATAATTCCTTGAATTTGAGACATTTCCTTGTCTCCATGAAAAGTTTGGGTGGTTCCTCCATCCCTCATTATAAGTGTTGGAGAAAGGGTCATTATGAGGTCTAGGACGGAACCCTTGAGTGACATTCAAATCGCTTGTACATGCTCAGGGAATTGGTAGGCCAAGTGGCAATCCACAGTGGCGTGTGTATTGCCTTGGCAAATTAAGCATTCGAAAGCTTGGGATGTGGAGGTGCTAAATACGAATGAACTCAGGTTCGACATAAGCCTTTCCATGTTTTGATTCAATAATTGAATTTGATAGGCTAAATTTTGGGTGTCCCTTGCCTCATTCGCCTCCAACTTTCTTTGCATGAGAGTGGGCTTTCTATCCATGTAGGCAGAATTCAAGTGAATAGAATTCTCACTCAAAGTATCAAAAAGGTTCCAAGCTTCATCCTTAGTCTTGATAGAAAGGTTCCTGCACAGGCACCATCCACAGTTTGCCTATGCGAATCATTAAGTCCGGTGTAGAACCCTTCAACCAGTTGCCATGTAGGCACCTGGTGATGTGGGCAAAGTCTCAGCAAGTCGTTAAAGCGCTCCCACGCATCATGGAACGCTTCCCCATCCTTTTGAACAAAACTCATAATTTCCCTCCTAAAGTGATTGGTTTTGCTCATGGGGAAGTACTTCTTCAAAAACTCCTTCTTCAGGGCATCCCAAGTGTTAATATTATCAAGGGTGTGATACCAATACTTGGCTTTGTCCTTAAGGGAGAAGGGAAAGAGGGTCCGCATTTGGGCGTCATCAGTAACGCCCTGCAGCTTCACCGTGGAACAGGCCTCGGTGAATTCCTCTATATGCCTGTAAGGGTCTTCCCTAGCAGTACCATAAAAGGAGGGCAGCAAGGATATGGTACTGCTTTTGATCTCATAAGGATTGTCCCCTCCAGGTCTATGTAGTGCAGGGCTAGCTTGATTGGTTGGAATGAAATATACCTTAAGGCTCCTTTGACCAACCATTTCTACCCTTGGAAGGTTTCTTCTTAAGATTCTTTCAGGTTTAGGATCAAACACAAGTTGTCTCCTAAGAGAACGCCTACCAAGCATGCACTACAAGCACAATTCAGAAGGACTTGTTTGGTCTTTACAAATTTAGGATTTTGACTTTAGTTCAAATTGTTGGTGACAAAGCAAGTTGCCCAATCAATTACGCACCTATTGTCAACCTTCGAAATACCTAAAAAGACCTAGTTGGACTTAGGTATTCTTCCCTAAATCTCAAATGGTAAAGCAAATCCAAAGATGGAAGATCGAGGGATGCAAGTAGGCCTAAGCCTTCCTTTGAAGCTGTGCTTTCGCGGTGCTTCTCAACTACCCCCAAAAATTTGTGATAGGGTATCCCCCTCTTTAGATTTACAAAACCTTTGATCTCAAGTTCCGAACATTTTAGAATCCAACGGTAGGAGGGCTCTTGTCCTAGTTGTTCCAAGACTTAGGAGTGTTTAAATGCATGCCATGGTGCAAAAGATATAAGTGTGCATTCACCGCAAAAAGATTTTGAATTTTGAATTGCACACCACGTTTGAAAATCAAGTCCTTGATTTTTAGATGTCCCTCCTTTAATTAGTCCTTTTTCAAGAATATATGTGACCACTTGTTAGATCGCTTCAAGACAAATTATGTAGTCTTCGAATTAAGTCCAAATGCAATGCGTGATCAAGAATAGGATGCAAAGTAAGAGAATGCGTACCTTGCTTCTAGCAATCAACGATGCGAGAATGCACGCAATGCAGAGAAATAAATCTAGAGGCTGCTCATACAGACCTAAATGGTTCGTCCTAGGGGCAGGCAGCTTCTAGTAGGTAGCTCTTTTTTTTTTTGCATTTTTTTAGCTACTTATGCACAAGCAAATAAAGGGTAAACAATCCACAAAATAAATTAAAAACCTAGATCTAAAGAAAAGGGAATAAACTCCCAAAAATCAGCCACAATTACTTCAAGGGTGAGAAAACAAAAATAAAACTTATGAAACGAGAAATCTCCTATAGAGGTAGAATCCAGGTCTCCTTTGTCTTCCCCACGTGTAAGTGTCGCTCAAGGTTGATGTCTTCTCCTCGATGTGCCTGTCACCTCTCTCAAATTCCTCGCACAAATTCTCTCTTGCACAGAAAAGATAATAAATGATCAGATCACTGTGTAATGAGAAATAATCAAAAATAAAATCAGGTGAAACTATTGTGTTTGTTGCCTCCTCGGCAACGGTGCCATTTGATGAGTCGATTCTTTGCTTTTAAAGTCATTTGTAACATAAAATGACACGTCGTTTGTAGTTCTATGTGGTGGAAAAATCAACTAATCAACAATTAATATAACCACTCAATTAGGAGCGAGTCGTATCCACAGGGAGGCAATGACATAATTTAAACTCGCACCGGTTAAAAACATATGTTCACAGTTAGTTTCATCGAGAAATCGAGCCAAATCTGCCTTTAGATTAAGAAAACATTAAGAGAACATGCTGAAATGGCAATTTTGCACAACTAAAGGATATATTTTGCAATGCAGCTTAATAAAATAATAATAAAAGTTGACAATGGCACAAAATGTAAATATTAATTCAGTAAGAGACAGAGCATTTGCTCCCTTTGTGCGTGCGCGATGAGGAGGCCACGGTCTGGTGTGCGGAGCTCAGAGGTGGTTGGCCACGATGAGGACTACGCGTTGGCGGTGACGGCGCGTCGAACGGCTGCCGGTGGTCTAGCTAGTGACGAGGAAGGCCGATAATGGTGGTGGCAGCTCGCCGGTGCGGGCGGGCTGCTATCAGCCTTCAGAGGATGCGGCCGAGTTTCTGAGGTCGAGGCGAGTTCATTGATGTTGGTGGCGTGAAGCTCCGAGGCTAGATGAGGCGGCTGCGTTGTGGGTGCTTTGGGTACCTTCGTCAACAGAGAAGAAGAAGAAGAAGGAGAAGCTGGCTGGA
Source organism: Thalassia testudinum (assembly GCA_037157565.1). Classification (NCBI taxonomy): domain Eukaryota; kingdom Viridiplantae; phylum Streptophyta; class Magnoliopsida; order Alismatales; family Hydrocharitaceae; genus Thalassia; species Thalassia testudinum. The sequence goes on along the minus strand of JAZHRO010000039.1, from coordinate 95,263,290 downwards.
GTGAAGCACGCTGTGCGTGTGTTGCTGGTGGCGAGGCGAAGTGCTGCTGCTGGGCGTGTGGCACTGAATAGCTGCTGCTGGAGGTGCGTAGGTGCACGCGGGGGTGGGGCTCTGCAGTGGCGCTGGAAGTGGGCGTTGCAGAAGTTGATGAGGCGCAAGTTCTGCTGTTGAAGGTGTGCGTAGATTGTGGGTTTGTTGGAGTGGGTGGCAGGCACTGTTGGCGCATGTACTGAGGGTGAAGTGAGTGCGTGCGCGATGGTTTGAGGCGCTGCTGGAGGTTTTGGTGGAGATGAAGAGGCGTGCGGTGTGCAGTGGCTGGTGGAGTAATGTAGACGAGCTCCAGATGGCGGTGTGGCCTGTCACGCCTCACGCCCACGGTTGTGGAGGCTCGTAGCCACAGTTGAGGTCGGTGGTGGTGGAGCGGACGAGAGATCAACTCTCTGCACAGTGGTGGGTCGGGGATGGTGGCCTACTCCGCATGACAGCTCTCCCTCCTCCTTTTGTAGCCACTGCCTTTGTTTCAAATTCAAAATGGCATAGCATAAATGTGCTGCGCAGGAGGAAGAGGCGGAGCCGAAGTCGGAGGAGTTACCTGTGCAAAGGAGAAAAAAAATAAAAGAATAAAATATTATGGTTATTTATGCATAAGCCCTTAACTTCTATATTAAATTAAAAGAATGCATGCAATGCACCTAATTGGTTAACTAATTAAATGAATGCAATTCTAAGTTTATTCTAAATGCATTTAGTTATGAATGCAATGCATGAATTATGTAATTAAATCAGAAATATGAATTAATCTATTTACATCCTAATGCATGCTAAATAAATGTTAGAATTAACTTAATGTCTAGGCACTTAAATACTTAAATAGCCTACAAACATGGGCTAATCACTTACGTCGGACGTTATGTCCCATCGTAGACACCCATGCCCAACATCAAACAATGTAACTATTCACCCCATTTGCTTGATGCAAGATGTGAATGTTTTTGCTTATCCTCATTCCATTGGTTTTTCATTTCCCATGGGTGCACTTGGATGTCAAATAAACCATGGAGATCCCGTACTTTTCTTGAGATGGGAAAACTAAAGTCCAAAGTGTCTCTCCTAGATAAATCTATATCACTTCCTGATGTAAATTTCGCACACAAAAATTACTAGTCATATCATTGCAATTAATTAAGATGCTAAATCAAATGAGACTAAGGAATAAAGGACAACTTCATTAGAGTAATTCCTTTCCAAAGTCTCTCCTAGATAAATCTATACTACTTCCTCCCTGATCTAAATGTCACACACAAAAAATACTAGTTGTATAAAACCATTACAATTAATTAAGATGCTAAATCTAATGAGACCAAGGAATAAAGGACAACTTCATGGGGGTTAGTCCTTTTTGCTATCACTTTTGAAATTGACCATCATCGTGGTTTTATCTTTCCTTGGTAAACATATCAGGTGTAGCCCCCCTATCACCCTTTGTTTATTAATAAAATCTCTCTTCACTTTTAAAAAAGAGGACAACTTCATGGAGTAAACAAATGGATAAAAACTAATGAAGAGAACTTGTCATTAATATTTAAGCACCTAGATATGTTATGTTAATTAGAAGTAATTAAAAACCAAAAGGAATGGCTCGTGCTAGTTTGTTACAATGGGAATACCCATCAATTCACTAGTTCCTACCCTAGGAACATGACAATTTTAGCAAAATTGCCTCATGGTATATATACATAGGTATACGTTGCAAGTACAGGTATTGGGAAAATGTCCAATAAACAAGGGAAACTTTGTCAAATTTTCGACAGGTTTCGACCCTACGACTAATATGTAAATGCGTCCCTTGAATGTACCTAATAATTTGAACTATACTCTTAACCCTAAATGCCTAGCAACTGGGACCAACTTGCCTGCGTACTCGGTAGTTCATTTTTGATCTATTGAGAGGATTTCCAAGGCATGACAACCGATAGTCATTTAACTTATAATGCCAATTTAAGGTCAAATGCATTCACATAGCTCCACATCTACTCATGTCGGATGCCTACACCAAATGTCCTTAAGGAAAGCTACAATAAGAGTATATGTAACCCTAATATATTTGTTCTACTCAACCTCTTGGAGAGGTTGGGTTTAGTATATAGTAGTGTGATGGATTAATAAGAAAGTGTGCTCTAGTATATACATTCATCTCCACACTCAAGAGATCTTTTGTAAATGTTTGTCTAGCAACTCTACCAACAATAATTGCATGCTGTGAAGATTTACCATGCACATGAATTAGGAAAATTACTACTAGCAGATTCTTTGATTCCAGAACTAAGTCTAGAGATAATTACATGTTCACATCTAGCGACAGAGATACCAATTTCTAAATGTGGTAGAAATGATGGGTGGACTACCATGAAGGAAACTTCCTATCAACTTGCTAGGATAACTATTTAGAAAACTGTAGTGAGAAATTGAATAAGCAAATTGGTGTCATAGTAATTTGATAATCAAATTTGATGCAAAAATGTAAGTTACTGTAACTTTTCCATTTGAGAGGAGAAGTTGGAGTAGACGATCTCTATTTGTTAAAGATGTTGCATATCATCAGGCTTGTCTTGCCTTACATCTCCACCTCCTTTAGTTCAAACTATAGGGTGAGTGATTTCTACATTGTTGGAAACATGTGTAGGAATAGTGGCTAACTATGAGACCTCTCTGACAACCAAACGAAGTCCCTTGAGCAACAGAATGTTGCTGTTCGAAAGAAGCCTGTTTGGCTACTGAAAAGGTCATACAATCATCATTATTCTTATGCGTTCACCACAGTTCACAAGCCACTAATCCTCCAATTTAGACTCAAGGAGGTCAATGTAAGGATAGGGTCATCTTAATAATATGCAACATCCCAAACAAATACAAGGTCCACCTCTCCACTCTCCTCTCTTAAACCAAAACGTTACATAAGATAATGACTTGATGTCATATTCGATCACCGAATTTCTAAGACACTAACTTGTTGAGTCGAGTTCTAGGTCCAGAATTCTAGATAGTCACCCATGAAAGACTGATAGTAGGCCTCCTATGAAGCCCAACCACCATGTCAACCACATTTTTGAAATTGGTATCTCAGTTGTTAAAAGTAGAAATGTAATCATTACGTATAGAATTAGTTTTGGAATCACAGAATTTGGTAGCATCGTGGGGTTTTCAGACATACATGTGCAAAAGATCTCTAGAGTGTGCAGATGAAGAAATACACTCAAGCATGCAGGCTCTTTGATGGGGGTGCGCTTCGCAAATTAGAATTAAGGTTCGGAGGACCTGTCGTCGTAGTTCACAAAACACGTCTATCAAATAAAATTTATAACCAAAACTCGAAAAGTGAGTCCCGGGTCGAACATGGGGAGGCGAATGTTTGGTTTTGAAAATCCGCATTTCTCCTTTATTTCTTTTTGTCATTTTTTATCTTTTCTAATTTTTTTAGTTTTTAGCAAGTAAGAGATCAGGTCGATGAATTCTATCTAATTTACTTGCAACAATATAAGAGAGAGAGGGAGAAAGAGAGAGAGAAATAATCATCTCTTTATAAATGAATGTTTGTTACACTACAAAAGTGGGAAATCTACACTACAAAAGCATAAAAAGATAGAGAGAGGAGAGAGAAATCTCCCTCGACGGTCGCCCGGAGGACGACTCATTCTGATGTCGCCTGGAGGGAGGTGGTGAGGAGTAGGACGAATGGGGATGGAGTTGAAGGACGGAGGGCGGGTCAGGACGGCATCGCGGCGAGAATCTTCTTCTCGAAGGGAAGTAAGAGGACAGCCACGGGATGCTCCACAAATGGGGATGAGGGGAGGGAAAACTATTTGATTTTCTACTCTAGAGGAGCATCCCAAGCTTGGGACAAGCTCTCTCTAGAGACTTAGAGGTGGTGAGAAGAAAAAAGGAAGAGATGATGAAAAATGGAAGGGGTAGGGGTCCTTTTATAGTGGAGGAAAGAATCAAATTCATATACAGGACATTTAGTGACGGTCATAAACGTCGCTGAAGATCCGCCGCAAACGTTGCTGAAGATAGCCCACGTGCCTCCACGTGCTATGCACCTGCGTGCGCTACAGCTAGGCTTGTGCACACACCTGAGCTACTGTGCTTATGCGCATGGGTGGCCTGGGTTGCACCACGTGGTGCGATCTAGGCCATCCATTTTCTTTTCGTTGTAGGGGCTACTACGGAGGTTGGATTGAGTCGATTTTTGCATTGTTGGGCTGCGATCGTCGATCCAAATCCATCCACATGGTTGGATTTGTCATTTGAAGCTCTGAATTATGTCATCTAGTCCCTTGACCATTGATCTTCCTCGGACTACATATGGTGCTACGGGACTCCGATCAAGGTGATTTCATAGGCGTTGGACTCCAATCATCGTCTTGATTAGATCCGTACAGTCGGATCGTCAATCTGAGGCTCCAAAATAAATATCCTTCTCTCCTAACCACAAAAAGGACGCAATTAACCTAAATTATATACAACTCTAAATGCAAAATGGTGCATGCTATGCAATATTTATAACATGAAATGCAAATCTAAGCCTAGGAACATGAGTGAATAGGCATTTTACCCTCAATAATTATGTCTACATCATACCCCCATGCCTATCTTTTGCTAGTCCCTAGGAAAACTAAACTACATGCTATGTATAAAAATAGAATTAGGATTCGATCGCTTATGCCTAAGTCGTTTATTAACAATAGAAAATTTCAACTAAGGTCCAAAACTACAAAATCTCAACAGTACCCGAGTGTTTGCTAGAATGCAGACCACCCAAGTCCTCTCCTTATTTGAAAAGGGAAGATAATTTTTTTTTTGTTTTTCTTCTTTTCTAATTTTTTTTGGACTTTTGGAGTTTGAGAGTTTCGGGATAACTTTTTACAGTTACCCGACCCGCCCAAGACTCGGAAAGGACTCTACGTGTTAAGCATCTAGTGAAAAGAGTGAAAGACTCACTAGGCGGCAGTTAAAACAGACTTTGGGTTTCTACGACACTAGGTGACCTTGCTTAGAGGTTTATCTTTTCGAACGGTAGCTTTCTCCCTATTTCTTTTATATATGGGATCAGCACAAGGTGAACCCAGTGTATATCTCCTCGATTTATTCTACTTCCCCGCTTCTTCCCTAAGTGTTTTGGGAATTATTGTGCATTGTTGTGAGCTAGGCTCTGGACAACCGGCTAATAGGCTATTACCCACAGCAACTTGTTAGCCTTACTCGTGCGGTGAAGTGTGGTTTTATTTGTTTATATCTTTTTTTATTTTCTCCTTTTTCTATTTTTTTCTATATTTTTTTCTTTTTCTTTTTCTTTTTTTTTTCTAAGTAGGTGGCTTCCCTGATCTAAGATTTACCTAAAGGTAGTACGACGAAAATGGTCTTGTGGCTGGGCTCTGGACAACGGGTCGATGAGCTGTTACCACTGACAACTTGCTAGCCATACCACCCTAGATAGTTCATTAGCTACCCAATTTCCGAAGAAACCGTCGAAAAGTAAGTCAGTGCGAATAGTGTGTAGATGCTTAGACTTAAAATCCCCTCAAATCAGAGGGTGGGTTGATAAGTCGCATACTTATTATCCCAATTTATTAGCCAAATTAAAATGAATTTGAATTGGCGAGGATTCGAGACTAAGTTCACATTCGAGTGGACACCCGGGCTAATTAAGCCTAAAGACTTGAAGAGTCTAAGTGTTTAGGTCCTCTCATGCCATTTCCTAAAGTTAATAATGCCTAAAAGCCTAAGTTCTCCTCTCCTAATTCTATTTTCTTTTCTTTTTTTTTATCTTTTTGAATTTGTTTTTTTAAAAAGAAACTAAAAGAAAGTCTACATAGTTAACAAAATGATTTCAGGATAAAGTATCCACCCCCCATGCCTAAATGATGCAATGTCCTCATTGTAAAAATAGAGACATGAAAAGGGTGGAGCAAACAGAATATCACCTGAATTTCGTGACAACCCGATCTGCTCCGCAGAGAGAAGAGAGTATACACAAGCGCTAAGTTTAATGCCTTCAGCTAGGCATAATATACATACAAAGAAGTTGAGAATTCATAATTGTGGGTTAGAATCAAAATCAAAAGGTTGATCCTGAAACCTGTCAGCAAAAGATGTCCATAGATGTGGACCAGATTATGATGCAGATCCATGCCCCAAGGTCAAGTGGTTCTAAGGTTCTGGATGAAAATCACCCAAAACCTAAGCTTATTGTATTTGCAGGGCTGGGCCTGCAGTTTTGTGGTGTGCAACCCAGGACCAAAGTGTTGGACAATGGGTAAAGATGGTTCAATAGGTTCGGTTGTTCTCTTGACGTTTAGCTAAGAAAAATAATCAGTTATTCCGAGCTTAGGTTGCACGTGAAAGATATCGTAAGGGTCCTAGTAGAAAGTAGATGGTTTCAGGTCCATAGGTACCCTTAGATCCAAAATCAAAGTTCCCTTAGAATTAGCCTCCCAAATTTTTAATTCCAACTTCCTATCCTTTGAAATCAATGTTTCTGGGACCTCCAAATCGTTGTACACCCCATCTAAAGTATCCAAGTCCAACAATTGTGGATCAATCCGGATTGACTTGGGTCTGGGAATCTCATGAATATCATAATTCAACTCTTCAGGGTGTGGTTGAACAATGGGACCATTGATTGAATCATTAGGATTCAGATCCTCAAAGTTAGCCCCAATCGAATTAGAATCTTCAATGGTTGGGCTATCAAATGGTTCGTCAGACTCCTTGAGCCCGTTTGTCTTACTAAAATCATTTTCCTTAACTTCAAGTGAGACGTCACTCAGAGATTCCTCACCCTCAAAATAAAAGATTCTTGATCCTCATTTATATATGTCTCAAAATCATATGTCATTTCATGGTCCATGGAGACATTTTTCGTCGTTCCCTGGGTCGGGGATCTTGGGTGAATTAATTGGTTCATTGATTGCGCAGCAATGATAGGTATTAATCGACCTAAATTAGGCTAGGACTTAGCATAAGTTAGGATAATTCATGCATGCATAAGCATTATTTGCACCTTTACTGTTTTCTTTTAGCTATGCATAAAATAATGCTATAATGTGCTGATTAGGTGCATTATGTCAATTGCAGATAATAAGCTGATCAGAAGGTAGATCTGAAGCTGGATCTAAAGCTGGATCTGAAGAATAAAGAATAACTGGAGTTGCAGCAGAGCTGAAGTGGAAGACTTAGATTAGATATAGTAGACAATAATGTAAGGGGTTGAGGTATGCTATTCTATTTAAGTAGGCATAAAGCAGTAAATTATAAAGAACTTAGGATCATCCTAGCCCTATGATAGCCTAGAAGCTTCCCCAAGCCTTAGCCACCCTTAGATTAGGTCACCACACCCTAGGAAACCTTAAAACCCTAATTCCAACCTCTATTTGGATGTCCAGATGAGTTACAAGACGTCCAAAACCCTTAGCCAACTCCTGCACACCTTAAACCCACTTTTGCAATGTTATTGGACGTCTAGACACTTGGTCAGATGTCCAATTTCTGCAGAATACCCAAGATAGAACCTAGATCCTTCTTGACTTTGATTAGTCATCCAGAATTGAAGTTTGGACCTTTTATTTTTGAGTATAAGTCATCTGATACTATTATTGGACGTCTGAAACTGCTCTCTAGTTCCTGTTTTGAGATTCAAGCCTTGATCTTGGATCTCTATCTCCCTAAACCCAATTCTAACCTCCTAGGAACCTAAATTAAGGTACCCTAACCCTAGTACATCACCTCTAGACCTCCCTAAGGACCTAATTAGGTCCTCACTAAACCTAATTGACTTAGATCATAGTCAATTACCATTGCCTATTCAATTGGACTCATAAAGTCCAATTGAGCTAAGATCTCAACCCATACAAGTCCAATTGGACTCAATGAGAGTCCAAATGACCTAAGCCCAATCTAATTGAGTTATTTCACTTTCAATTAGGTTCACACTCATTCAATTAAACTTGTGTTAAGTTTAATTGCATTTCCCCCTTAGCAATTAGGGTTTGCAACCCTAATTTAAGACCTACACCAACCCAAACCCCCTTAGGAACTAACCTAGATCACTTAGCCACATAGGGCACGGCCACACACACACACACACACACACACACCCATTCACGCACTCCCACACCACCTAGAGTATTCTAGGTTCTTCCAAAGGTGGCGCCACTCTTGGTTGCTAAAATTAGCAACCAAGAGCCATTGAAATTGGAGATCCACAAATGGTGGATCTAAAAACCACCAACCTCTCTCCTTGGCCAATCACTCTTGGAGGTCTCTCTAGAGAGTTCCACGCTTCTCTAGAGAGCTTCCCTTAGGTCTATAAAAAGACCTAAGGCTTGGCCATTTGCACCCATCCACGCTTGGTTCCATTTTGCTAGGTTTATTCCACATCCACTCCACCTCCATGTCCATGAGTAGCTTCACCATGGCCACCACCATCTCCACGCCAAGATGCTGGATCACCTCTCCAACCTTTCTCCAAGGGCCGACCTAAGCACCATTGGCTACCCCTCCTCCTCTCAACCATCTCAAAGGCCATTGGAGCCCACCTCCGAATGCCCTTATTGCTGCTAGATTAGATTATAGTTCTTCTTAGATTTACATGCTTTTATTACTGCTTAGTAGTGTAGTTCCTTACTTCTCCACCAATGATGCATTCATAATCCCTCTTAGATTCATGTATGTGATCATTTTTTGTTAGCTAGATTTATGTTTTCAAGCTTTCCTCTATAAGCTTTCCATGAGTTCCATGTTGCAAACACCATGATGAATCAATGAAGGATTTTTTGTTCTATATATATATATCTATGTGTTGAGAATCACCATGAGCTTATTGCAATATATTTTGTGTGATTAAAGTTGCCTGCTTTTAATTATTATCTATTGCAACCAGCATGTCGGTACCTGAAAATATCGAGGATCTAACTATTAACGCATTTTCCGTAAACAGCCACCACATAACTGGAATTGTGTGTACTGAAACTCACACTTTCACATTTGTCATCTAACACATGCGCACGTAATTAGGGTTCATAATGAAAGTGGCCAAACATTGATCCGACGATTAAAAATCTGTGTGAGATTTTAAGCAAGTAGAGCGAAAGCGATCGATTTCAAATTTGCATAAATGCCTCCTAGAGACGAACGACTGGGACTCAAGTCTCGTTATCTTTAGAAATATTTTTGTTGATCGTATTTTGCAACTATACTATGACACATTTTGTTTCAAATACGTGATCTATGACTCACAACATTCATCATCCTCAATTGTTTGCTCTAGCCCAACCTGGTCATCCCCAATCTTAGAATATGTATCCCCCCCGATAGGTGCCTGAGCGGGTTCATACATTGGCTCTCCTGAAGGAGGTTCACTTGAGAATCATCCCAAGATTTGACTAGGGCAACCAAAAATTTCATCCTCAACCTTGACAACTTCCTAAGAAGAAACTCACCCAGGTCCTTATCCCTAACATTTTGGAGAAAATCCAATAAAGAGCTATTCAACTAATCAATTATTTCTATCGTAGGCTCCAATGCTTCAGTGCATGGTGTTGGCTAAGCTTCTAAAGATTGTATAGTGTTCCTCAAATTAACCAACACCCTATCTTGTATCTGGTTCACTTGAACCGATTGGTTCGATTCAAGTTTGGGTGGGTTTGGGTTAAATCTAGGGGAGTCAAGATGTCGAGGTTCTTTGGTTCCTCCCTGATAGTAGGTCATCTTGGGTTGTTCAAAGAATGATGGTGACCTATATTCAATGGAATACTGGGGAGGTAGGTGTTATAATCATCATATCCTTCTTGATTGTAGATCAGGTTGGTTTGATCATCAAAGGATCGAGATCTATAATCATTGTAGCTCTGGGAATGATAGTAATCATAGTCTTGCTGTCCAGGGTTAGGCCCTGGACACTGAGGTCCGGATTCGTATCCCCAATCAAAGTTATCCCGGCTAGTGGATGGGTAATTACAAGTCAAGTCAAGATAGTAATCATCTTGGGGATAAGTGGTGGTAGGAGGATAGGATGTGAAATATGTGTAGGATGCGGAAGGGTACATGGAAGAAAAGGAGGGAAAATGGAGAAGAGAAAAGATGCCCTGCAATACAATCAACCAAACCTGTCCTTATGTGGGTAGCCTAAAGACCTACAGACTCCCAGGACCTGTCTTGAGATTATAAACAATTTGGTCTACTTGTATCCAGTCAATCCAACCAGTTCGAAGGAGGGACTGGGGAGAAGGTTCTTCCTTTGGCTTACGCCTCCGGTTCTTAGTGTACCCCCCAACCGCGGTCGTTTGATGCGACTCCCCTAGCTAGACATCAGATGGACCAGTAGAAGTAGGTTAATCGAAAAAAATCTCAGTCTGAGCCCCGAAGAGCTAATCAATCGTAAGGCCAATGTCTATTCAGCTTTAATTAGGCTTGGGATGATTGTGCTCTTGGAATGTGATGGGCCCTTTAGATGGGTTGTGTCCTTAATGATTAATTCAAATGTGTGTGCATGCACAACCAGGGTTTACAAATAAGGTTATTTGATGATGTGTCTTTTAGGGTTCAACCTTGTTTAGTAGCTTTTAGGGTTTAATCTTTAGGTGTATTCAATCGAGGTTTAGTAGAACACTCCATGTTTTGAAAGCACTAGTGATGATATATTCCTTTAGAAATCAGAAAAAAAATGTGAAGTGCCTAATTTAGCCCGAAAAATCAACCCTAAGTGGCAAGCTACTGATGAATCACTTTTATCTTAAGTGGTGCTGTCCAAATAGTTCATTCAATTGGCCTGTTGCACCACTTGATTAAGGCACACAAGATGTTTAACCTATTCAGATTTCTACTCACTTATTTATGTGTTGAGTTAAGTGTATCAGCTCCATAGGTCAGATCCCGGTTAAGTGGTAGAATCGATGTGATTGTGCGCCTTAGGGTGAGAAGTTGTGGGTGTTAAGTGTCTAGCTTTAATAAAATCCCACAAGAGAAGAGTATTTTTTTTATTTTTTTATATATGCGGGGGTGAGAGGAGTGGAGGTGGCAAACAAACAACCAAATCTATCCTAGGGTTTATAAAAAGCACCTAAGTTGATTTTTGTTTGAGTTATTAGTGTGGTGAAATGAACTAGTGGGTGGGGGTGGTGGGGATAAACTTACAAAACCTTCATCCGCACTTTTCTCCAATCTAACTACTTTGGCTCGCCTTGGAAGAGTACTTGCAATCACAGTAAGATCAGAGAAAAAGTGAGATAAAAGTTAAGTGAGGTGGAAAAAATGCGAGAAAAACCAAAGAATGTTGCCTCCCCGGCAACGGTGCCAAAATGATGGGGGCGCGCCTCGCAAATTAGAATTAGGGTTCGAAGGACCCGTCGTTGTAGCTCGCAAAATGCGTCTATCAGATAAAATTTATAACCGAAACTCGAAAAGTGAGTTCCGGGTCAAACATGAGGAGGCAAATGTTTGGTTTTGAAAATCCGCGTTTCTCTTTTATTTCTTTTTGTCATTTTTATCTTTTCTAATTTTTTTAGTTTTTAGCAAGCAAGAGATCAAGTCGATGAATTCTAGCTAATCTACTTGCAACAATATAAGAGAGAGGGAGAAAGAGAGAGAGAGAAACAATCATCTATTTATAAATGAATGTTTGTTACACTACAAAAGTGGGAAATCTACACTATGAAAGCGTAAAAAGATAGAGAGAGGTGAGAGAAATCCCCCTCGACGGTCGCTCGGAGGACGACTCGCTTTGACGTCGCCTAGAGGAAGGTGGCGAGGAGCAAGACGAACAGGGACGGAGCCGGAGGACGAAGGGTGGGGTAGGATGGCGTCACGGCGAGGATCTTCTTCACAAAGGGAGGTGAGAGGATAGCCACGAGATGCTGTACGAATGGGGTTGAGAGGAGGGAAAACTATTTGATTTTCTACTCTGGAGGAGTATCACGGGCTTGGGACAAGCTCTCTCTGGAGACTTGGAGGTGGTGAGAGGAAGAAAGGAAGAGATGATGAAAAATGGGAGGGGTAGGGGTCCTTTTATAGTGGAGGAAAGAATCAAATTTGTATACAGGACATTTAGTGACGATCATAAACGTCGCTGTAGATCCGCCGCAAATGTCATTGAAGATAGCCTACGTGCCCACACTGTCGTTGTGCTAGCGCGTGCCTTCACATGCTACGCACCTATGTGCGTTGCTGCTATGCGCGCGCACTCACCCATGCTGCTATGCCCGTGCGGTGGCACATGTGTGCTTATGGACGACTTGTGTTGCGCCGCGTGGCTCGATCTAGGCCGTCCATCTTTTTGTTGTAGGGGTTGCTACAGAGGTCAGATTGAGTCGATTTTTGCATCGTTGGGCTGCGATCGTCGACCTGAATCCATCCGCGTGGTCGGATTTGTCGTTTGTAGCTCCAACTTATGTCACCTAGTCCCTTGGCCATTGATCTTCCTTGAATTGCATATGGTGTTATGGGACTCCGATCAAGGTGATTTCGGAGGCGTTGGACTCCGATTGTCGTCTTGATCAGATCCGTACGGTTGGATCGTCAATCCGAGGCTTCGAAATAAATATCCTTCTCTCCTGATGTTGAACGCAGCTAGATCATGTTTTAACAGTTAATTACGTCGTAGTAAGGTGATCAAGCGTTGTTAACAAATAAAAGTTTATTACTTGAAAACCTAGGTATCCGAGGTCGAACACAGGGAGCAATTGGAGTTTATTACTAACCTCAAGAATGTAATTGAACACTTAATTACTCAAAACTTAATTCAAAATATATAAATGCATGAGATTAAAAGTCAATTGTGGTAAAAAGAAGGAATTTGGACGTCTGATCATGGGATCAGACGTCTTTAAAGATGTTTCCCTTGTTCTTGTTCTTCTTTTGATTTTTTTCCTTTCTTCTTTGTCTGCTTCTTCTTCTGATTTTCTCCTTTTCTTCTCTGTGAATCTTCTTTAGCTTGCCTTTCCTTGGCTCAGCTTTCTCTTCTTCTTCTGCTTGTCTTTCCTTTACTTGCTTTCTTGATTTTCTTCTTGCGGCTAAGTCCTGGCTTTGCCTCTTCTTAGGTTGCCTTCTTCTTCCTCTTCCTCCTTTGCTTTCTTGCTTCTTTGTCTTCCCCTTGGTCTCTCTCTTCTTTCTCTTGGTCTTCTTCCTTGCCTCTCTTTCTTCTGCGGGTCTCCTCCTTTAACTCTGCTTTCTCTTCTTCTTCTACTTATCTTTATTTCTTCTTCCTTCTTTAGTTTTCTTTAGCTTCACCCCTTCCCTGTGCCTTGCCTTTCTCTTTTTCCTCTGCGAAGGCTTCCTTCCTTCTTCTTCTTTTCCTTCGCTCGCAGCGGCTAAGTGTCAGCTTCGCTTCTTCCTTCTACCTTCCCTGCACAAACCAAAGAGGAGCAAAACCTACCCCTCTAACCACACCCGCATCTCTCTCTCTCTCTGAATCTCTCTTCAAACACGCTCTCCCAGAGTCGGGTAAACGGGTTGGGTCGTGCGCCCGGGTCTAGGCGCACCGGCGTGGGTGTGGTGCGCGAGGAAAGCTCAGGATGGTGTTGGGTCGGGTCGCGCCAGATCCGTGTGATGAACTCACGGATGAGGCAATGTTTAGGTGAGGGACCTCACCCCAAGTGTCATTGGAGGCAATGAGGCAATAACACAAAAACAATATAAAGGACTCACGCGCTTTGTGACTTACCGAGGTGGGACTAATGCCCATCGCTCTTTCTCACGTGCCCGCAGCAGACCGTGCCTCCAATTGCCACAACTGCTGGTCCTACGGTGTCACTTGCTGGGATGACTGGATTCGCACGACCTTCCCAAGTTTGTTGCACTTGGAACCTTGAAGTCTCGCAACCTGGAGCACGCAAGCAGCTTCCTTGAGTCACCGCTAATGGCGGCCAGACCTCGAAACCTGCCTGACACAAAAAGGGCCTTGCATCTCAATCAGATCATAGGGGGACCTTCGCCGTGTCATGGCGAAGGTGAGGCGGTAGTTGGGAGGCCGCGGGGTGGCTTAGGCGTGCGTGCCTAGGTCGCGTTGTGGCCGGACGGATGGGTTTGGTCGGGGTATAGTTGTGGTGGTGTAGAGGGTCTGTGGATGGGTGGAGGATGTTCAGTGAGGTGAGGCGGAGGTTATGCGGTGGTCGGCGAGACATGTGGGGCTGCGGAGTGATGGGAGCATCTCTCCGGAGGGTGGCCGGAGATGAAGATGGTGGTGGACAACGGCGATCGAGGAGCGTTTGGTGAAATCAGATGAGGGAAATGAAAGAGGGGATGGAGACGAATAGTTTTAACCTAACTAAGTGGATGAAGGGGGCGAGAAGGCGGCTAGCAGTACCTGCTGTCACCGGAGAAGAAAGCGTCCAGTGGAAGAAGACGGCGGCGATGACGGAGCTAGGGCAGCGCGTGCGGGTGTTGCGCGACGCGGAGGAGGATGAGGAGGACAGCTCTACCACTGGTTTGTGGAAGAGTGATGAGGGGGGGCTCGTCGGAGCTCGCTGGACCCCTTGGCCGGAGGAGAAGAAGAGGAATTTGAGGTGGAACTCCGGCCAAGTCGAGCTGAGGAGGTGCGGCCAGAGATGAGGGTTAATTTATAGGCATAGGCAGGGACTCCTGTGCTTGGAAGCCAAGCTTCCAAGCGTGGGAATCCTCGTCGGAGATGGAAATAGTTAAGTACCCAAATCTCTCGTGCGTTCGCATGAGAGATTGGGTGCAAATCAGGGATTAGGATCGAGTTCAGATGGAAGGGAATTCCTCAGAGAATCTCCCTTCCAAATCTGGGAGATCTCTGAGGAATCAGGAAGTATTTCCCCTCTATTCCTCGCCAGAGAAGGATTTCTTCCTAATACTGGTGGAAGGACTGATTTGTAAGAGTGACGAGGAAGCTAGGGGGGTTTATATAATGGTTTTCAAAAGATAGGGGTCAAAATGTAATTGGGTGTACTAATTTGCAAAGTAGGTCAAGATGACCTCCCCTTAGGTCCAAATTTTGGTACAAACCTAATTTTGATCTAAGGAATCCAATGGTGAAGTTGTATTTTAGGTTTGACCACGTTTGACTAGACATTTTGCACAAAAACCCAAATTAGGTCAATTTATGAGCTAGGACCCTAATCTAGGTCAAACTAGGTTTCAAAGGCCAAATTGAATGTTATAAACCCTAGGGGATATTTTTCCATGAATTTTAGAGGGTTTAATTGATTTTTATCCTAACCAGAATCTTGTTGAATTAAGCTTGTCTGTTTTAGGGTTACAAGATGTCATTTAATTCCTAGTTTGCACATAAACCCATTTCTGATTTAACTAACCCACTTTTTATCTTATTCAGACCATTTGACCTATGTTTTATCTCTGAGAAATCCCGTTTATGTACTACAATGGTAAAATTACAGTTTTAACCTTTATTTCATGTTTTCTTCTCAAAACACTTAGTCCTTCAATTAAGCCTTCTTCTAAGTTATGCAAGAGCTTTTATTCTCTTTCTTGGATCAAAATGAGCTAGTTAGGGCTCATGATGAGGCTCTCATTACTTGACCACAAAAAGGATGCAGTTAACCTAAATTATATACAACTACTCTAAATGCAGAATGATGCATGCTATGCAATATTTATAACATGAAATGCAAATCTAAGGCTAGGAACATGCATGAATAGGCTAGAATGGATGTTCCTATTTAGGTTAAAATGCCTAGGAACATGCTTCACTACAAGAATGATAGCACAAGTTGCGTGGTTTGTGTGTTTGGTGTAGTTGATAGACTAGAATGGATGTTGATACATTTATTGTTTTAACAACAAAGGTTGAGCGCAAATTCAGAAATGTGTGATTATATCCAAGTGGGAGATTGTTGGATCAATTGATCCAATTATATGGATTAATATGTGTGTATAATCACACATTTAATTTAGACTGTTAGTTATGGGCCCATATTTAAAAGAGATCAATTGAGACATTAAAATTCTAATGGGCATTAATGTATCATTAAGATATGGGTTTTATGTGTAGAAACCTATAGGGGTAATTTCTATCCTATGATGGGTTGAACAAAAATTTACTAGGACTTAATTGGTGGTTGCCAATTGAGATAAAGAAGGGTTATGGTCCCTAATCTCTACACACATTGTAATTTCTCAAGACAGCCACCCTATCAGTTTTGAGAGAAAGGAAGGAGAAAAGAGGTGGCTGAAGGTTAAGGATTGCAAGCTGCCATCAAAGATTCATACTCCTCGAGTAGGTCGTGTAGAGGTTAGAAGACCATCACTGATTTTCTCTTCATCATTATTATCTCTACCTTGATTCTAATGGCTGCAAGTACAGGTACAACCTATACACATCCTTGCTTTATGTCTATGTTTTCATTGATGTTGTTTCTTATATATGCATCTTGTATGTCAAATGATAACATCTATATCAGTTTGTAAGGATTAGCATAAATTTAGGTTGCATGCTAGACCTTTGAACTTCTGGAAAACCAGAACTCTTTTCGTAACTACAACTAATACCAGTACTGTTCATCAATACCAGTACTCATTGCATACAGGTTGTTTTGGATCTAAATTTGTGACCAATAAGTATCTGTACTGATCATCAGTACGGTACTTATTGGATACAAGACTCAAACTATATCTATGAGGTACCAGTATTTATCACTAGTACCAGTGCTCATTGGATACTGATTTGGTCTTTAGTTTTTAGTGGTCTGAGATTGCATGTTATTAGTACCGGTACTAACTTCTGTATTAATACATGATAGCTATAGATCAAGGATCAGAGTTTCTGATGCCTTGTCCAGCTCTATGTATACCGATACTAATCTCCAGTACCAGTATAAGCTGAGTTCTGGCACATTGTTGTAGATGCTTAAGCTCAGGCCAGTACCCATAGAGTACTCATACTCTGGAAGAGTACCGATACTTGTTGAGTACAGATGAGTCCTGAATGAGTTTCTATTCTGGCGGAAAAATCATCGCAAATAGAGTTGAATTTGGAAAACCCTATTGGAACCTTGTTCCACATCTTGTTTTGGTGTTAACAAAATTATTATGGATTAATGTTTGCCATTAAGTGTTTTTCATATTTAGGTGAAGGATCAAGGCAAACAGGAAATGATGGAGGCATGATGGTGAGAAGAAAAGGATCATGTCATGGAGGAGGCAAGATGACAAGGAAGAGTTAAGGAGGAGAAGATTATCTTCATCCTTTTGTTTTTTAGATTAGATTTTATATTCATAGATTGTATATGCCTCTTAACAAAGAATCATAACTTAGATCATAAAATCAATTAGAGATAAATTAGGATTTATATTGCGAACATTTTCAAAGTACGTAATGGATTAAAACACTTAAAACAAGTACTTGTAAGCAAGTATTGGTACTGTTCATTGGTACTAGTATTTGTAAGGCACAGGTTTGAGAATTTGTCTCAAACTATGAACAACAAGTACCGGTATCAACCATGAGTACCGGTACATGTTGGCCACAGGTTGAAGCCTTAATTCTGGCTTGAACCTTACAAGTACCAGAACCCATGATGAGTACTGGTACAGGTAGGTTACTGTGCGCAAGGAATTCCAAACCTGGGAGTCACAAGTACCAGTACCCATGATGAGTACCAGTACTGGGACTCATGTACTAGTGGCAGTAAGATGCCAGTATTGATAAAAGTACTTTAGTACCGGTATCATCTAGCCGTTGGCTCAGAACAGAACGGCTGTAATATTAATTCTAACCATATGAACGTTGGGAATTAAATCCCAACATCTAGTAGACGAGTATCCTAGGTCCTAAACTCTATAAAATGATCCTAGGACTCTTTGTTTTCACACTAGAGATACAAGAAAGATAAGAAAATAATCCTAGAGCTATATTTCATACATTCCACCGTATTCAAAGAGGAAGAAATAGTTTGCTGCTTTTCAATTTCGCTACGAGTTTAGCAAACACATTGACGTGTTTTTTTCACTCATTCTCAAGGCATTCATGTCTTCACTAGGCTCTCAAATCGGTAATATTATTCTATATATTATTGAGAGGCTTAGGAACGTAGTTGTAAGATTTGTCTTTCTTACACTTGTACTTCTTTTGTATTTGAGCTTGCTGCTCATTAGGTTGTAACAAACCCGCTGTTATATTTGGGTTGAGGTAACTCATTAACTACCTCGGTTTAGTAAATTGATTTCCTCAAGATTGAGGGAATTGGGTTAAAAACCCTAAGTTGGGAGGCTTAGGTAGTGGAGTACCCAAGTGAGAGGGGAACCACTACACATTTTGTGTCCTGTGTGGTTTGAATTGATTGTGCAAATCTTTCTTGTTACTATTAATATTAGGCTTGAGTGTTTGTGCACATAGCCATCCTATCTTTAGATCCTATCAAACCTGTCATTGTAGTGCGATTTGCAAGGAAAACTGTCAACAGATAAATTTTACCGAAACTCAAAAGGAGTTCTGGGTTGAATACAGGGAGGCGGACATTTGATTAAAAACTACATTTGTTTTATTGTCACGAAGCATATTAGCTGAAACTCAAAAGGAGTTCCGGGTTGAACACAGGGAGGCGGACGTTTGATTAAAAACTATGTTTGTTTTATTGTCATGAAGCATATTAGCTGGTCGAATTAAATCAAAACTAGATATCCACTTAAAGAATAATGAATAGAAGAGGGAGAGAGAGATTATTACAAATAAAGACAAAATAGAGATAGAATAAATAGATATTTCATAATCACAGAATGATGTGTATTACAACTAACCACTACGGTAGAAAGCGGGAAATCTAAAATAGAAAGCGGTAAATCTACTCAAGAAAGCTGTAAGAGAAGGTGGAGAGAAGTTATCCTCCTTGACAGTTGCTTGGAGGATGAGCTGCGTTGACGGAGAGCCCGGACGAAGGTGGTGAGATGCGGGATGAAGGAGAACAACGACGGACTATGGAGAATGGGGCAAGGCGACATCGCAGTGAGATCCGCTTCCCAAACGGTGGTAGAAGACAACTGCAGAATGCTCCACAAACAGGATGAGAAGGTGAAAAAATTATATTTTTAACTCTAGAGGAGCATCCTGGGTTTGGGACAAGCTTTTAGAGCTTTGGAGAGGGTGAGAGAAGAGAGGAAGGGATGAATGAAATGTGGGGGGCGTAGGCCTTTTTATAGGTGTAGAGGTTGGGGACAAATAGGTCATTTTAACCTTAAAACATTAATATAGGGGTCTTTAGTGATGGATTTAAGCATCACTAAAGACCCTGAACGTGGCCGTAGCTCGCGCACACGTGTTGCCCCCTCCTCTTCCTTTATTTCAACGCACAATCATGTCTGCACAATATTAGCCGTTCGATCTGCTTAAACTCAATCTCTCTAGTGCCTTCAGCAAGCCCTTGGCGTGAGATCGAGCATCAACGGCACGTTGGATCGCGCGTGAAGGATCCATGCGCTCTGGTTGCGCCATGTCGCTCCTCCATTCACGATCTACGTTGCATCCAATGGTTGAAATCAGTCGCGCCTTGCGCTGCGCTGAATTGAGGCGCGTGGTGAGCTTCAAACCTGCGCCCTCATCTCGCGCATGGAGCGCTCAACCAATGCGCCAAGGCTGAGACTTTGTCGTGTTTCCAACCGAGGTGTGCACGCTCATGGCCATTAGATTAGGGTCCAACGGCCTAGATCTGATCATGCGTGCAAGGAGAGAGAGAGGGTACAACAGGCCTTCGTCATTTTAGCTGGGCTAGTTTGGGTGACTGAGATGGTGCCATGTGGTGCCATCTTGGCTGTCCATCTTCACATGCTTGTAGGTGATTCCACAGATGTCGGATTGCACCGATTTTCACGTCATTGGGTTGCGATCATTGATTCGAACCCATCCGTGCAGTCGGATTTGTCATTTTAAGTGCGGATTTACACCATATTGGCCCTTGACCTCTAACCTTTCTCAGACTGTATCTGATGCTACGGAAGTCCGATCAGGGCGATCTCACAGTCGTTGAACTCTAATCGTCGCCTTGATCAGATTCGTGTGGTTGGATCTTCAATCCGAGACCCTAATTAAATGTCTACTGTCCCTGACCACTAAAAAGAGTAAATTACTATACAATTTATACGCTATGATCTTAATGCATGGTGATGCATGTTATGCAATATTTACAATGCATGATGCTTCTACGACATTAAGAACATGCATAAATAGACATTTTAGGCTATTTTGATGATACACATCACACCCTCATGCCTATCTTTTGCTAGTCCCTAGCAAAACTCATGCTATTTATAAGAGAATTAGGTCAGATTTCTTGGGCAAAAGATTTTATTTTTTTAAACACTTAGTTAATTCAACTAAAACCTGAACTATAGAGACACAATAGTGCCCGTGTGTTTGCCAAAATGCAGACCGCCTCAAGCCCTCGCCTTACTCGAAGAAGGATATTTTTCTTCTTTTCTAATTTTTTTGGATTTTTGAGTTTAGGGTTTCGGAGCAGCTTTCTACGGCCACTCAATCCACCCAGGACTCGATGAAAACTCTAAGTTCTAAGCATCTTTTTGTGTGAAGTTCTAGACACATTGATCAGCAATCAGAACGGACTTCGGGTTTCTATGTCCCTAGGTGACTTTAAAAAGGAATTCTACCTAAAGGTATAACTATTCGACAGGTAGCTTTCTCCCTACTTTTATTTTTGTGGGGTCAACACAAGGGTGAACCCAGGTATATCTCGTCGACTTATTCTACTTCTCCGCCTCTTCCTAAGTGTTTGGAATTAAACATGCATTTCTTGAGTTGGGATCTGGACGACCTACCAATGGGTTGTTACCCATGATAACTTGCTAGCCATACTCGTGCGGTGAAGTGTGGCTTATTTCTTTTTTTCTTTTCTTTTCTCCTTTTCTATTTTTTTTCTTTTTGAATATTTTTCTTTTTCTTTTCTTTCTTTAAGTAGGTGGCTTCCTTGATCTAAAATTTACCTAAAGGTAGCAGGAAAAGAATGGTCGTGTGACTGGGCTCTAGATAACCTACCAATGGGTTGTTACCCATGATAACTTGCCAGCCATACCACCCTAAGAGGTTCATTAGCTACCCAATTTCTGTAAAAACTGTCAAAAAGTGAGTCAATACAAATAGTGTGTAGATGCTTAGACTTAAAATCCCCTCAAATCCGAGGGCGGGTTGATAAGTTGTATACTTATCACCCTAACTTATTTAATCAAATTATAAATTGAATTCAGAATGGTGAGGACTTGAGAAACAGGTCCACATTTTAGTGGACACCTGGGCTGATTAAGACCAAAGACCTGAAGGTTCTTAGTATTCAAATCATACAATTTTATTCTCTAAGATTGAAAATTTTCTAAAGCCCAAGTTCTCTTTCCTAATTCCAAATTTTTTTAATAAATAAAAAGAAAATAAAAAGGATCTACAAAGCTAATAAAATAATTTAGAGATGAATATCCACACCCCCATGCCTATTTAGTGCAATGTCCTTATTGTATTAAAAAGACATGACAAAGAGTGGAGTAGAGAAGAAAGCACCTGAATTGTGTGACTATGTAGTTAGCTCCGAAATAAAATAAACTGTATACATGCTGAATTTAGTGCCTTCAGCTAGGCACACTATACAAAGAAGAAGAAATAAAGAATTCACAGGTGAAGGTCAAAATCAGGATAAAAAGATTCACCACAGGACCTGTCAGCATATGTCCACAGATGTGGACCAGATTGTGGTGCAGACCCATACCACATGGTCGAGTATATCTAAGGTTCTGGATAAAAATCACACAGAACCTGAGATCAGTATGCAAGCGGGGTCGGGCCCACGATTTGTAAGGATGCAACCCAAGACCAAAAAGTCGGGTTACAGAGAAATCAAGCTCAAAAGGGTAATCAATGAATGTGCACTTGGGTTGGACATCCTCTAAATCAAAGATGTCATAAGGGTCCTAGTAGAAGGTTGGTGGTTTTAGACAAATAGGCACCCTTAGACTCGATCTTTTACTTCCTCCGAATTGGCTTCCCATATCATCTTTTCCCAATTCCTATCCTCCACAATCAAGACTTCAGATTCTAGAACCTCTTACATGTTAATCACCCCATTTTAAATTTCCAGGTCCAGGATTGATGGCTGAATCAAAATTGACTTAGGTCTAGTGATCTCAAAATCAAAATCGTCATTATGCTCGAAGGAGTGTAATTGAGGAATTGGGGTATGAATTGAATCCTTCATGAAATCAGGATCTGAATCCACCATGCTAGCTCCAACAAGATCAATTTCCTTAGTTATTGGGCCATTAAATGATTCATCGAATTCTTCAAGCCCAGTTGTCTCACTGAAATCTTGTGCTGTAAACTTAGGTGAGACTTCGCATAATGATTCTTCACCTTCAGAATCAAAGAATTCTATATTTGCATTAATGTATGTCTTAAAATCATCAATCACTTTTTGTTCCATGGAGACATACGTTTCCTCGTACCCCAGCTCAGGGATCTTAGGTGAAGAAATCAATTCATCCTTATTTGATTGCTCTAGAACAACCTGGTCAACCCTGGTCTCGTAAAATGTGTCCCCCTATAGGTGCCTGAACAGGTTTTGACATTGGCTCTCCTGAAGGGGGTTCATCTTGGGAATCATCCCAAGATTGAACTAAGGCAATCACAAATCTCATCTTCAATTTTGATAACTTCCCAAGTAGAGACTTATCTGGGTCCTTATCTTTAACATCCTAGAGTCAATCCAACAAATACTTGTTAAGATTGTCAGTCATTTCAATCAGGGGCTCCAATTGTTCAATGTAGGGTGTTGGCTGAGCTTCTAAAGATTGTATGGTATTCCTTAAGTTAGCCAACACCTTGTCTTGGACTTGGTTAATGACGTGCCAATTTTTCTCTTTCGATTAAGTTTCGCACATGAAATAACACGTTGTTGTAGTATGCAAGTGGTGGAAAATTTGACTAATAAACAATTAAAATAACCACTCAATTAGGAGCGGGTCGTATCCATAGGGAATCAATGGCCTATTTAAACTCGCAAGGGTCAAAAATCGATGTTCACTATTAATTTCGTCAAGAAATCAAGCCAAAATTACTTTTCAATTGAGGTAATAAGACTTTAACATGCTGATATTGTATTTATGAGAAAGAGGGAGGTTCTTTGCATAAAATCACCATAACAATTAAATTAGAAAATGAAGTTCACAACGGCATAAATCGTAAAAACTAATAGGTGGTTTACTGTAGCAAAACAGGGGAAAACTTCTCCATGTTTGTGAGCGAGGAGGAGGATATGGCCGGAGGTGTGAAGCTCAGAGGAAGCTCTCTAGACCGAGGGCTTCGCGACAGGGGTGGAGGTAAGTTGCGAGGTGGCCGGCGCTTTGGTGAAGATGGGCTCTGGCGATGGCTGCTGGTTGCACTTGCTGGAGGTGTGCGCAGGCACTGCAGGCATTTGGGTGCATGCAGCATGCTGCTGAAGGGGGCGCATAGGTGGGCGGGGAGGCTGCAGGTGCGTAGCTACTGGAGGCATGTTGGCTGCATGGGAAGGGTGCTACTGCTGTTGCGGGCTGGCGAAGGCGCTGAAGAGGCGGGTGCGTGGAGGTGCTGTGCTCGCAGAGGAGAAGCGGAGGCGTGTGTAGGTCGTATGCGCGCGGAGGAGAAGCCACGTCTGCTGGAGGTGATGTATGCTGCTGATATGCGTGCGGAGGTGCTGGGGTAGCGTGCGGGCGCTAGTGGTGCGCTGGAGGAGTGCAGTTGCAGGTGCTGAGCGTTGGAGGTTGTGGTGCAACGAGGAGGGGTGTGTGTGGAGGCACAGTGATGGGAACACCATCATGAGCTCTAACTAGCTCATTTTGACCTAGAAAATAGAACAAAAGCTCCTGCATATCCAAATGAAGGTCCTAATTCCATGAATAACCAGTCTGAGAGAAAAGTAAGAAACAAGGGGCAAAATTGTAATTTTACCATTACAGTGCAACAACGGGATTTCTCATGGGCTAAATATAGGTCGAATGATCTTCGCAAGATAAAAAGTGGGTTGGTTCAAACAGAAAAGGGTTCATGTGAAATTTGGGAATTAAATGACTTCGTGTAACCCTAAAATAAATCCACTTAATTTAACAAGGTTCTAGTCAGGATAAAATTCATCGAAACCCTCTAAAATTTATGGAAAAATATGCTCTAGGGTTTAGAACCTTGAATTTGGCCCTTAGAACCTATTTTGACCTAAATTGGGGTCTCAGTCAAACGTTTGCCCTAAATTGGGTTTTTATGTAAATTACCCAATCAAACGTGGTCAAACCTAAAATTCAACTCGACCATTGGTTTCCTTAGGTCCAAATTAGGTTTGTACCAAAATTTGGACCTAAGGGGAATTCACCTTGACCTACTTTGCAGACTAGTCCAGCCCAATTACATTTCTACCCCTAACTTTTGAAAACCTTTACAGAAGCCCCCCTAACTTCCTCGTTGTTCTTTTCAATTAGGTTCCTCTTCCATTACAGCGGAGGAAATCCTACTCTGGTGAGGATTCGAGTGAAAGAACTCCCTGATTCCTCAAAGAATCCCTTTCAAATTTGAAAGGGAGATTCTCTGAGAAATATCCTCTCATGTGAACCTAATTTGGAGCTCTAATTTCCACCCAATCTCTCATGCAAATGCATGAGAGATTTGGGTCTTTTTTGACCTTCCATCTCCAGTGACTTGCCTGTGCTTCGAAGCTTGGCTTCCAAGCACAAGGCCTCCTGCTAGGGCATATAAAAGCCTCCCCTGATCCTTTCGCAAATCCTAAGCTTGAATTGGCCTGAGATACCCCCGAAATTCCTCTCTTCCCCTCCGGTCAACCACCCAGCAAGCTTCGACGATCCTTATCTCCCTCTCTTGTTGCTCTGCCACAATACCAGTGGTAGAGTTACCTTTATCTCCTTCGTCCGCGTCGCGTCGCACCAGCCGATGCTCCTGCCACCTTCTCGTCATCGCCATCCTCCTCCCACTGGGACTTTCGTCTCTGGCCACAGCAAATATGAGCCGGTCGCCTCCTCCACATCTCCCTTTGTCTAATCACCTTTAGATAAGTTCTCTCTCTCTTCTTATCCTTTTTCTATTATTTATTTCTGCTATTATGCCTCGACGCTCGCACACCACCATCATCTTCTCCACCTCCGATCAGACCACCGGCGAGGTGTTCCCATTGCTCCATGCCTCGACCCACCTCGCAAACCACCTTACGAGCTCCACTACGCCTCACTGACCCTAAACCCTCTTTCCATTCATCACCACTCGCCCCCAGAACGCTCCCCCGAACACACCCATATCCGCATGCACAGGGTGACCTAGGCACGCACGCTCAGGCCACCTAGCGCCACGCCGACCACCGTACCATATTTTCCGTGCTCAAGGGAAGCTTCCTACGTGTTTTGATGAGGTTGCAAGGTAATTTGCTTGTTGGCAGGTTTCAGGTCTTCGCTGCCATTGACGGAGCACGAAGCAAGCTCAAGAGCTTCGTCCAGGACTCCAAGCCCCAGACTCCAGGTCCCAGGCTGTGCGGGTTGCCTTTGCGCACATCTCTAGCCCAGCTATTAGTGCCAACATCCCACGCAGCTATGGCAATTGGACGCGAACGTTTGCTGCGGGCACCTGTGAGGAAAGTCCCACCTCGGAAGATTAGGAGTGGAAGCGGTGATATAAAGGGAAAAAGTCACATAGGCTCGTTGCCCCATGACCACGGGGTGAAATCCCTCTCACCCAAATGACTGGCCTTGTCCCCGACCAAGCCTCGTGGACCTGGTCTTGACCCGACCCGACTAGCACACCTCGCCTACCATGCACGTCGGTGGGCCTAGTCTCGGGTGTGTACACCCGACTCGTTAACCGGAGAAGGCTTTGGGAGAGAGAGCTTAAGAGAGAAGGAAGAAGAGAGATCACGGGGAGGGTAGGGGTAGGTTTTGCTCTTGCAGGGAAAGGAGAGGAAGAAGCTAAGGAAAAAGGAGGAAGCCAAAGAGGAAGCTAAGGGCTGAAGGCAGAAATCAGAAGAGAGCTGAAGAGGAAAAGAGTTGTAGAGTAGATAAGGAAAGAGGAAGAAGAAAGGAAGAAGAAAGAAGCTGAGGCTCGCAAGGCTAAGGCTAGAGAAGAAGAAAGAGAAGAAAGAAGGAAGAAAAAGCCAAGGCAGGAAGGAATAGAAGAAGGAAGGAAGAGGAAGAAGGCAAGGGCCAGAGAAATCAAAGAAGAAGCTACGGAAGGAAGAAGAAGAAGCCAAGAAGAAGACAAGGACTGAGAGCAGTAGAAAGAAAGAAAGAAGAAGAAGGAAATCAGAGACAGAAGACAAAGAGAAGCACTGTAGTAATTTCACATTTAAGACGTCTGATTTTCACATCAGACATCCATATATTTTGTGCTTCTATATACATTGATATTTTGTGGATCTATTTACATTTCTTGCATTATAACTCTAATCTTTCATTACATATTATATCAAATTTGAAAGTTGTGTTCTTGATTTTTAGACCCCAATTTGCTCCCTGTGTTCGACCTCGGATTTAAAACTTTGAGTAATAAAATTCATTTATTTTCAAAGCGATTTTGGCTATATTACAATGCTTTATTTTAAAACTCGATTTCGCCTTGCAAACATGTAGCAAGGATGGCGAGGCATGAAGGCGGTGGGCGTGCGGGAATGGCGCAGCTGCAGGTGGTGCCTACGTGCGGGCAGTGGAGGCATGTGGAGAGGGTGTTTGGGTTCTTTTTGGTGGAGGAAAAACAGAGAAAGGAAAAATGAAGAGGAAGTTGGAGGTTAGACGTCTAGGATCATTCCCAGACGTCTTAACTAGCGTGGGGGTGAGGAACTGGAGATGGTTGCTGGTGATGACGATGATACAGCATGGAGGGGTGCACACTGAGGTTCTCGCAGTAACGCAGTTGCTCCGATTTGGCGTAGTGTCCTGTCATGATGCACGCCTACGGTGGTGGAGCAATTACTATAGTCGAGGTCGGTGGTGGTGAAATGGAGAAGCTCAAAGGCTTTTGCATAGTGGTGGGTCGGGATGGTGGTGGCATGCTAAGCCCGGTTGAGGCTCTACCTTCTTTTATGCTGCAAGAGGAGTGCAGAGGCATGCAAGCGTTGGTTGAAGAAGAGGTGAAGCGACGCAGATCGTGGGAACAAAGATCCACGATTGTTGCTTGTGCATTTAGCCGGCGCACTCTCCTGCATGCATCCGTTGGAGATAAAATGAACAAATTAAATGAGGCATATTTATGTACACAACCCATAAGAAATACTAAATCCTATTCTTATTTAAACTATGTATGTAATGCATGTATGCAAACTAATTTATAACTAGCCACTTTGATTCTAATGCATGCTTACACATGAATGAAATATGCATGAAAGTGTATTTGTAAACTAATTTATTTACATATTAATACATGCTATGTATATCTAACCATAAACTTAATGTCTAGGCATTTAAACAATAAATTAGCCCACAAATATGGCCTCATCAAATGCTCCCATGCCTAGTTTCTGCTAATCTCTAGAAAATTCAAGTAATAACCCAACTCTTCAAGTGGACTAACCAACCCAATCGGTCTTCCTTTGGAAACATGTTAAGTTCAAACTTTAGACCTAAGGTTCCCAAGTAGTTAATGGTTATAGACTAGGTTGTCTAAAGACGAGTTGCAGGTACAGGTTTCCCTGATTTCTAACTCTACCCTAGGGTTTATTGGTCCTAGAGATTAAAGCATCCGTGCATGTGCATTGGTCTGAGTTATTTGAGGTCGGTTTGATTGCCAACCAGGAAAGAGAGTAAGAAAGAGTTTTTTTTTCTTTAATATATAATTTTTTTTTGTTTGATTCCTCTAAGTCTAACCTTGGATAAGCTATTAGCACGGTCTGTGTTAGATTCATTGTCCCCATCACCGAACCTCGAAGGGTGCCTGGCTTTCGATGCTTAGAGATAGCACCGCCCATAGTGACCACAAGAACTCCTAGCAATCGACACTTTGAGATAGTATCGCCTATGGATTTCTAGAGCAAATTCAGGCCTATGGCTATCGACACTTTGAGATAGGGCCACCCATGGTACTTGAACCGCACAATGCATTTACATGCCCCCAGTAGGATGGATATCCTAAGTTACAAGCGTCGAGTAGGTGACATGTTATCACCGCATCCTCAAGGTGAGTATGTACTCCACCTCTCCTGTGGCAGGAACTCTTCCAATCAATTTGTGTTTTCAAGCTTTTCCTAAGTTAGAACTAAGAGAACCAAAATTTTCTCCAAGGAAGGAATTAGGGTGATCACTTATTTACACAAGACCAAATGTGTGTGAATTGTGGAAGCTTTGGTTACGAGGACCCGTAAACCAGAAGGTAGAAAAAGACATCAGGTACTACCCAACCTTTAACTCAATCCCTAACTTTCCTTCCTCAACCTCTTGAGGAATGGTCCATAACTTAACTCCTACTTGAGTTTTTAAGTCCACAAAGGACCCTAAAGGTCTAGAGCTAGTACTTCAACTTAGCTTCTAAAGTTAGACACCTAGAGTCAACATAGTCTAACCTAAAGTTTTGGTCTGCCTAAGAATGCAGGACCCAGCCAGTTAATCTCAATAATGTAAAATGTTTTTTTTTTTTAAATGTATGCAATGTAGAATATTTAAACTAAATGCATGAATGCACTATGTATAAATGCTATGTATAGATGCCTCAGGTCCTATCCCCCCTTGCCTAGTTCAAACAATGTCCGCATTGAAAGTAGAATGACCAAGGGAAGATATTACCTGAGGTGGAAGAGAAAGGAGCTAAGGCTCCTCGAGAGTGACCTCGTCAACCAGATGGCCATCCAAAGTTACATAAGGTTTTAATCGTTAGCCGTTGACGGTGAAGGGTGGTGCTGAAGAGGAAGGGTTCTTGATCTCCACAGCCCCATGCGGAAATACTTTGGTGATAATGTAAGGCCCATCTGAAGTGATTTCAATTTTCCTAGAAATAGCTTAATTCTGGAATTGAAAAGCTAGACTTGTTGGTTGGGCTCAAAGGTCTTTCTAAGGATATATTTATCATGCAAGACCTTAGTTCTCTCTTTATAAGCTTAGGAGGTGTCATAAGCATCATTCCTCAGCTCCTCAAGCTTAGTCAACTCCAGTAAACGTGCTTTACCAGCTTGCTCTAAATCCATGTTAACACTTTGGATAGCCCAAAGTGCCATATGTTGAAGTTCAACGGGTAAGAGGCAAGCTTTCCTATACACAATCTGAAAGGGAGACATACCCAAAGGGTTTTTGTAGGCCGTTCGATAAGCCCATAAAGCATCATCGAGCTTTTGGGACCAGTCCTTCTTATCTGGCCTAACAGCCTTTTCTGAAATGTTCTTGAGCTCTCTATTTGACACTTCAACCTGGCCACTTGTTTGAGGATGATAAGGGGGAGCAATCTTGTGCGTTACTCCCAGACTCCTGAGTAGCCGATTGAAGTGATGGTTCCAGAAATGAGGTCCCCCATCACTTATAATCATCTTGGGGCAGCCAAAGCGAGATACGATATTGACTTTCACAAATTTCAAAACTATAGAGTGGTCATTTGTGCACGTATGAATGGCCTTTATCCACTTGGAGACGTAATCCACTACCACCAAGATATATTCAAATCCATGGGACGAAGGGAAAGGACCCATGAAATCTATCCCCCAAACATCAAAAATTTCCATAAGTTGGATAGGGTGTTGGGACATCTCATTCCGCTTCCCAATCGTTCCAATCTGTTGATATCTGAGACAGGCCTTAACAAAATAATGGGAATCCTTAAATAAAGAAGGCCACCAAAAATCGGACTGGAGAACCTTAAAAGCTATTTTCTTAGCACCAAAGTGTCCTCCACAATGAAGCTCATGGCAAAATCTCAACACACTCTGTTGCTTTTCTTCAGGCACACATCGTCTCCAAACTTGGTCTTGTCCAATATGAAATAATTCTAGCTCTTCCCAATGAAAGAATCTAGCTTGGGAAATGAATCACTTCCATTTTTGCGCATCCCAAGAACCAAGGGTTTCTCTAGTGACCAAGTAATTAATTGTATCCGCATACCAGGGTGAAGTTGGTATTATAGCCATAAGGGTTTCATCGGGAAATGTCTCGCGGATGTCTCCAGATTGAGAGTTATCAAGGGGAAGGTGAGACAGGTGGTCGCCACTACATTTTCCACTCCTTTCTTTTCATGAATCTCCAAGTCAATCTCTTGAAGGAGTAGAATCCATCTAATTAAACGTGGTTTAGAGTCTTTCTTGGCAATGAGATGTTTCACTATCGCATGATCAGTAAAAATGACCACCTTGGATCTAAGAAGATAAATCCTAAACTTCTCCAGAGCAAAAACTACAGCAAGTAATTCCTTTTCAGTGACTGTGTAGTTTTGCTGTGGTTCAGTTAAAGTTTTGCTAGCATAATGCAGTACATGTGGTTTTCCCTCAACCCTCTATCCAAGAATAGCTCCCACAGCATAATTTGAAGCATCACACATCAGCTCAAATGGGAGTGTCTAGTCAGGAGCTTGGAGAATAGGCATAGCGGTCAAGGCCTCCTTCAGCATATGAAAAGCCTCGGCACACTTTGAATCAAATTCGAAGGAAGATTTCTTAGCCAATAAGTCGTAAAGTGGCCTAGAAATTTTGCTGAAATTCTTAATGAATTGCCTATAAAAACTTGCATGGCCCAAAAAGGATCTAATCTGTTTGACATTCGTGGGCAATGGAAGTTTGGAAATAGAATCAACTTTAGCCTTATCGACTTCCAAGCCTCTTTTAGACACAACATGCCCAAGTACAATGCCTTTTTGTACCATGAAGTGGATTTTCTCCCAGTTGAGGACTAAATTAGTCTCCTTACATCTCTTCAACACATTCTCCAAGTGCAGGAGACACTGGTTGAAAGACAAGCCGTAAATGGAGAAGTCATCCATAAAAACCTTGACGCACTCGTCAATCATGTCCGAGAAATGGACATCATACACCACTGGAAAGTTGCATGTGCATTACATAATCCAAATGGCATATGCCTGAATGCAAAAGTGCCATAAGGACTAGTGAAAGTTGTCTTATCCTGATATCAGGGAAGACTGCAACCTAGAATAACAATCTAAAAAGTAGAAATACTTGTTCCCTGCCAATCTTTCAAGGATTTGATCAATAAAGGGCAAGGGAAAGTGATCCTTCTGGTTAGCGGTGTTCAGTTTGCGGTAGTCAATGCAGACCTTCCAACTAGTTGAGGGTCTGGTCACCACTTGTTCACCCTGGTCATTTGTTTCTATAGTGAAGCCTACCTTCTTTGGCACCACATGGATTGGACTAACCCATTTGCTATCTGCGATGGGATAAATGATCCCAGCGTCTAACCACTTCAGAATCTCCTTTTTAACCACTTCCCTCATGTTGGGGTTAAGATGTCTCTGCATGTCTCGAAAGGGTTTGATGGAATCATCAATATGAATGTGGTGCATGCAGAGCGTAGAGTCTATACCCTTAATATCAGCAATCGTCCAAGCTATGGCTTCCTGGTGCCTTGATAAGTAGTCTAGTAAAGCTCCCTCTTGCACTTCAGATAGTGCAGACGAGATGATTATAGGGAGTGGATCATTTGGCCCAAGGAATACATACTTGAGAGTCAGGGAGGGGTTTCAGTTCAAGGTCGAGGGCTTGTATGGTTGAGGGTTTCATAACAAAAGGCCCCATCTCAGGTAGTTGTTGAGAAGCGTAAATCACATTTTTGATATTAAGAAGCGTCTAGTATAGTCGTGAAGTACGATCCAACAAAGATATTGCTTTACAAAAATTACGAGACTTGAGTCCCGGTCGTTCTTCTCTAGGAGGCGATGCTTCACTTTTGAAGTTGATATTTTTACTGCTCTACTTCATTTAAAAATGCACGCTGGTTTCCAATCTCCTAACTAAAACTTCACCACTTCTGTTATTAACTCTAATTACATGTGCATGCATCAAATAAATTACAAAAGTGAATGTGTGAGTTTCTGTGCACACGATTCTAGTGAGGTGGTGACTATTTATGGAGAAAGCGTCTATTGCTAGGTTTTCAATATCCTTGGGAAACGACATGCTGGTGCGTAATGAATAGATAGTTAAAGAGAAGGCACTTAAATTATGCAAACATGATAATTATTAAGCCCATGGTGATTTCAAACACAAAAAGAGACATATAAAAATGCATTTTCATTCATTCATTGGGGAGTTGTTTGCACAAGAAATCTAGAGGAAAGCTTGTACATAAATGCTTGAAACTTAAACCTAGCTACCAGAAAATGACTGCACACAAGAATCGATGGGGGGATTTCGCATGCATCATTGGGGGAGAAGTGAAGACTATGCTACTACGTAGTAATAAAAGTGATAAAATTATGAAGAGCATAAACCAAATCTAGTAGAATAAAGGGCATTCAGGGGTGGTCCCCGAAGGCCTTGGAGAGCTCGGGAGAAGAATGAGGGGCTGCCAATGTAGCTTAGGCTGACCCTTGGAGAGAGGGAGGAGTGATCCAGCATCTCGGCATGATGTCCTCCATGATGGTGGTGAGCTCGTGGAGGTGGAGTAGCTAACCTAAGTGAAGGTGGGCGTGTATGGAGCTAATGAGGTGAGTGGTGCTAATGGAAGCCAAGGGATGTGAATGGGTGTGTTTGGCCGCCCATGGGGTCTTTTTATAGACCCAATGGCTTCTCTCTAGAGAGGTGTGGAACTCTCTAGAGAGAGTCCAAGAGTGGCCGGCCACATGGGGTTGGAGGTGGTCTTTGAGAACCAAAAATTATGGATCTCAATTTGAATGCTTCTTGGTTGCTAAATTTGGCAACCAAGAGGTGGCGCCATCTCAAGAGGTCTCTAGAGAATTCTAGAGAAGTGTGTGCCTGAATGGGTGTGTGTGTGTGTGGTCGTGCTCGACATGGCTTGGTGGCTTAGGGTAGGTCCTAAGGGGTTTGTGTAGGTGTAGGTCTTGATTTTAGGGTTACAAACCCTAATTGCTAGGGTGAAAATGCAATTAAACTTAACCTAAGTTTAATTGAATGAGTGTGAGCCTAATTTAGGGTGACATAACTCAATTAGGTTGGGTTTAGGTCACTTGGACTCTCACTAAGTCCAATTAAACTTGTGCGGGTTGAGATCTAAGCTCAATTGGACTCAATGAGTCCAATTGACTTAGGTGAAGGTAATTGACTTTGATCTAAATCAATTGGGTTTGGTGAGGACCTAATTAGGTCCTTAGGTAGGTCTAAAGGTGATGTACTGGGGTTAGGACACCTTAGTTTAGGTTCCTATGGGGTTGGGATTAGGTCTAGGGAGCTAGAGATCCAAGATCAAGACTTGAATCTCAAAACAGGGGCTGGAGACCAACATCAGACGTCCAATAATAGGATCAGATGAATTATACTCAAAAATCAGAAGTCCAGACTTCAGCTCTAGATGTCCAATTTGAGTTAGGGGAAATCAAGGTTCTATTTTGGGTACTTCGCAGAAATTGGACGTTTGACAAAGTGTCTGGACGTCCAATAACACTACAGAAGTGGGTTTGAGGTGTGCGGGAGATGGCTAAGGGTCCTGGATGTCCTATAACTTATTTGGATGTCCAGATAAGGGTTGGAACTATGGTTTTAGGGCTTCCTAGGGTGCGGTGACCTAATCTAAGGGTGGCTAAGGCTTGAGGAAGTCTCTAGGCTTTCCTAGGGCTAGGATGGACCTAAGCTCTTCACATCTTACTGCTTTATTTCTACTTAATAGAATAGAAAACCTTTAACCCCCTTACATTATTATTCCTACATCTAATCTAAGCCTTCTACTCCAGCTCTACTGCAACTCCCATTATTCCAGATCCATCTTTATATCCTCTCCAGATCTGCTTATTGCCTGCAATCGACATAATGCACTTAATCAACACATTATAACATTATTTATGCGTAGCTAAAGGAAAGCAGTAAAGATGCAGATAATGCATATGCATGCATGAATAACCCTAACTTATGCTAAGTCCTAGCTTAATCTAGGTCAATTAAGACCTATGATTGCTGCGCAATCATACCCCCATGCTTAAATCTTGCTAGTCCCTAGCAAATGCAAGACTAAACTATTTACAGCAAGGGTCCTTAAGGGACTAATTATTTTATCAAGTGTATGCGTAGAGATTTTTCTCCTTTTTGTTTTCATCCAGACAATCGTGAAAGTGCGGCTATGTAGCTTTTGCAATGGATTTGAGTGAAAAATTGATTCACCTCTAAAGCCTGTACTTGACCCCTAGTAAAAATTCTAGTGGGATAGGCGGACTTCTTCCCTCGGGGTATTCAAGATATTCTATGAATTCCACCCCAGCTTTAGGCTTAGGTAGAGAATCTTTGAGGGAGAGGATTATATATTTGGTGGCTCATTCTCACTTAGTGCTACATAGAGACTAGTACTACAGAATCTAGATTCCTGGATTACTAAGTTACTTAGCTCAGAGAAAGACAAGAAAAACTATGCTCTCTTTTGGTTCCTTTGTATTCATTCTCTCTTTCTCTTTTTTTTAGAGCTCACAACCTCACCAGATTCACACATACGATTTGCATTTGGTGGTCTCACTAGGCATTAATACTTTAATTGAGTTTCCATAACCCTAATACTAAGTCGGAATTCCTCAGCCTGTATTTGGGTGGTCAAAAACACAAGAAAAATAGGTTAGGGCCATATGTGGTGGATCTCAATTTTATTTGGTGGTATTGCCTAGATGAAATAAATACTAAATATTCACTCTTTTCTTTTTCTAATTTTTTTTTCAATTTTTCTTTCTTTTCATCATTTTTCTCTTTTTCTTTTTCTGTTTTTTTTCTTTTTCAACATAACACAACTAGCACACATCCATGAACTTTATTAAGGAGGCATCATTAGGGATTGGAGGTACTCAAGAGACATTGGGTGGCTTATTTGGTGGAAGTGCCTACTCACGGCACCGGGAGAGACGGATAGGACAATGTATTTCTGACCTTGACATCAATACTCCTTCCGCTGAGGATTCCATAAAGAATGGTCGTAACCATCCACCTTAGCCCTATTTTTATGAAAACTCGCTCTCCGCGTATTTTCCTTATTTGGTGGCTCTCAAAATTCACTCAAAATGTATACGCAGGAACCGAGTGCGGAAACTATGCCTAATCTCTGAGTAGCAACACCTAATTATCTAGGATTCCAGATTTCTTGCACTAATCTTAGAGCACCAGTACACTCTACTCTCATCTCACACTATTTGGTGGATTTTCGGAAGAAAATCTGCCTGACTCCCAAAACACTATCCAGGGGTTTAAGAAAAGAAGCACTGCTTCTTCTTGATGGATTGAAGACGTTTATCAGCCTTTACCATGAATCCATTGCAAATTATACATGTGTGAAAAATTATACTGGATTCCAGATTACAGGAATCAACTAGAGGATAAAATCCCTAATGCATTCTCTTAATAACGTTATTCATGAATGCAATATGTATATATGCTATGAACAATTAACCTCGTATAATTTGTACTTCGTGAATTTCCCGTATCGGGTTATAGTCAGCTTGGCCCTAAATTTAGAACAAAAGGTGAGCGGGTGAGTCGGAAGTGGCTGTTGCGAACGATTTCTAGCTCCAATGCGAGCATTGGAGGTGGAGTCAGTTGTTCTTTTATTTAAGGTCCTAAAGTACGTTTTGCATGCAGCTCTGAGGTTTTCCTAAGTGTTGGCAAAAAATTTTTCAGTTTCTGCTGTATCTACCCCCCCATCCTAAGTTCTTGCATGTCCTCATGCATGAATATAAAAGAAAATAAATCTGGCAGAGGATGAGTGGGTAGAAGTCACTTGTAATTGCTCCTGAAAATATACATTCAGCACCAGCCAACCTGTCACTATGCAATATACAAATGGGAAATATGGTAAAACAAAAATATGCTATGTATAAAAATGGTTATATATAAATGATGGTGGAATGTGGAGTGAATGGTATTTATATGTACTGAATTTAACACCTCCAGTTGGGCGAGCACTCAATCACACATCCTTACTAAGATGAACAGTCTCGTCAGGTGGAGGAGGTTCCCGGGTTAAAAATGGCTTGAGGCGTTGGCCATTTACCGTGAATATATGCCCAGATTTTAGGTCCTTGATCTGGACTGCCCCATTAGAGTATGGCTGTATCACAACATACGGGCTAGTCCACTTGGACTTAAGCTTTCCCGCAAACAGTTTCAGCCGTGTATCAAATAACCAGACTCGCTAGTTGGGCGTGAATACTTTCCTCCGGATGTGGCGGTCATGAAAGGCCTTGGTCTTGTCCTTGTATATTAACGCATTCTCATAGGCCTCCCACCGGATCTCTTCTAATTCGCTGAGCTGGAGTTTCTGTTCCCATCCTCCTACATCACGGTCAAGGTTGCACTTCCGCACTGCCCAAAAGGCGCGGTGTTCTAGCTCTACAGTAAGGTGGCAGGCGTTGCCATATACCATGCGATATGGTGACATTCCGAGTGGGGCCTTGTATGCGGTCCGATATGCCCAGAGTGCATCGATTAATTTGTTGGACCAGTCCTTCTTGTCTGGTCTAACTGTCTTGTGGAGAATCAGCTTGATTTGACGGTTAGACACTTCAGCCTACCCATTGGTCTCCGGGTGATACGGGGTGGCTATGTGGTGATGTACCCCGTATTTCTTTAATAATGACCTGAGATGGGCGTGGATGAAGTGGCTTCCCCCATCACTAATTAGAGCGCAGGGTATTCCGAATCTCACGAAAATATTTTTCCGTACGAAAGAAATGACGGTCTTGTGGTCAGCTCGTCTCGCCGGGATGGCCTCGACCCACTTCGAGGCATAATCACTGGCTAGCAATATGTACTCGAAGCCATGCGAGTTTGGAAAAGGGCCCATAAAATCGATGCCCCAGACATCGAACACTTCTACGACCATGATGGGTTGGAGTGGCATCATGTCTCTCCTGGTCATAGAACCGACCGACTGACATTGTTTGCAGTGTTGGGCGTAATCGTGTGTATCTCTGAAGATGGTTGGCCAGAAAAATCCCAACTGCTTTTTGCAGCGGTTTTCCATCCTAAGAAATGGCCACCACATGCATCATTGTGGAAGAAAGATAACACACTGGGGATCTCAGAGCCTGGGATGCATCTGCAAATAATCTGATCTGCTCCAATGCAGAAGAGTAGTGGGTCATCCTAGAGGTAGTATTTGGCCTCTGCAATGAATTTGAGTTTCTGGTCCTTGGATAGGTTCGCAGGAATTTTTCCTGCGGCAAGGTAGTTCGCGAAATTCGCATACCAAGGGAACTCGATAGAATGAACGGCCAAAAGCGGTTCATCCAGAAATTGTTCATGGATAGGCAGGGAATAAGGAATGTGATCTGGGTCTAATCTGGATAGGTGATCCACCACAACATTCTGTTTTCTGGCTTTGTCATGGATTTCGATATCAAATTCCTGCAATAGAAGGATCCATCTAATGAGCGGTGGTTTGACGTCCTTCTTTGCCAACAAATGCCGGAGGGCGAAGTGGTTAGTGAAGATGATGACCTTGGACCCTAATAAGTATGATCTGAATTTCTCCAACCCGAATACTACTGCTAGCAGTTCTTTTTCGGTGACAGTGTAATTGTGCTGAGCCTCATTCAATGTCTTGGTAGCATAGTATATGACAAAGGGTTCTTTCTCCCGATGCTGGCCTAAAATAGCACCGACGGCAAAATCAGAAGTGTTGCACACCATTTGAAATCGAGTGACCAGTCGAGTGGTTGGAGAATCGGTGAATTAGAAACAGCACTTCGTAAAGTCTCGAAGGCACTGAGACATGAGGTGTCGAAATCAAATGGGACATCGGCAACCAGGAGATTAGTCAAAGGCCACACAATTCTTGAGAAATCGCGTATAAATCTCCGATAGAAGCCGACGTGACCCAAGAATGATCTAATCTGCTTAACCAATCTTGGTGGCGGTAAGTGGGAGATAATCTTTGATTTAGCCCAATCGACCTTGAGTTCGTTCTTGGAGATCCTGTGCCTTAGTAATATGCCATCCCTCACCATGAAATGGCTTTTCTCTCAGGATAGTACTAGGTTTACCTCAATACACCATTTCAGGATCTTGGTGAGGTTATCAAGACAAGATGCGAAATCATCTCCGAAAACGGAGAAGTCGTCCATGAATACCTCCATATATCCCCGATCATGTCAGAGAAGATGGCCATCATACAACGCTGAAATGTCGCTGGTGCATTGCAGAGGCCAAAGGGCATTCGCTTGAAGGTGAATGTTCCAAAGGGGCATGTGAATGTGGTCTTGTCTTGATCTTCCAGGCTAATCGCTACCTGATTATACCCGAAGTATCCATCCAGAAAGTAGAAGAAACTGCATCCGGCTAACCATTCCAAGATGTGATCAATGAACGGAAAAGGAAAATGATCCTTTTGGGTAGCTGTGTTCAGTTTCCTGTAATCGATGCAGACTCGCCAAGAATATGGATTCGCCCTTATCATTCTTTATTACGGTGAGTCCTGCTTTCTTAGGCACTATTTGGATCGGACTCACCCACTGGCTGTTTGAGATTGGATATACAATGCCTACATCCAGCCATTTAATGATCTCCTTCTTAACAACCTCTAGCATATTCGGGTTAAGCCATCTTTGAGGTTGTCTCGAAGGTTTCACCCCCTCATCCGTGTAAATGTGATGAGCGCAATACGAGGGGAGAATACAGCGGAGATCAGCAATATTCCACCCGATAGTAGCCCTATGGTCTTGAAGCGTAGAAATCAACTGATGCTCCTGTTCTTGGGTTAAGTGGGCATTGATAATGACTGGATATGTCTCACTTTCGCCCAAGAACATGTACTTGAGTGAGTCAGGTAAGGGCTTCAATTCAATCATGGGTGGGTCAGAATCAGATATGAGAGTGGGAGGAGCAGAATCGAAGGTGGGAATCTGCTAATCCATGTGCACGTGAATTCCTACTGATTCGCTACCTGTAAAATCGATTTCGACTGCATTAACGGGAAACCCATTAGCTGTAGTCACATCTTTCTGCAATAACAGGGGCGATTCAGTAATATATGGATCAGGATAGCTAGATTCAGGGGTGCTGTGGTTAGAAGCACACCCTAAACAGTCAGATCCTTGGGGAGATATGTGTAATGCAGTGGTTTTAGTCCTGTGTTGATCGAGGTATGAGAACCTTGATAGCGTAGACGAATGAGACATTGGGTCATCACAAAGGAGCCCAATGTTACCACAGTATGCCAAATCTTCGTCTTCACCATCCTCCTCTATTCGATCACAGTCGAAGTTCTTTGCTGCCCTGAATATGTCTAGTCAAAGTCGTTCATTGCCTAGGGCAATCTCCATACACCCAGATGCACAGTCGATGTTCGCTCAGGCTGTCGCTAGAAATGGGCGACCCAAAATAATTGGTGCATCTTGGAGATTAGGAGGAACTTCCATATCGAGAACGAAAAAATCTCCGGGAAAGCAGAACCCGCGGACTTTCATGATCACGTTCTCAACCACCCCCCTCAGTGTTTTGACTGATCTGTCAGCCAGCTGAATCATAACTGAGGTGGGTTTCAACTCCCCAAATCGAAATCGATCAAATACGGCGGTGGGAGTTAAATTGATGGATGAACCCAAATCTAGAAGGGCCCGATCAAATGGAGAATCCTGCAAGAAGCAGGATATGAGTGGGGTACTAGGGTCTTTCTTCTTCGGCAGTAGGTTAGCTAGAATCATGGCGCTAGCTTCTTTCAACAGTACTGCCTGCCGTCCAATTCTCGGCTATCGCTTCGGGGTACAGTAGTCCTTGAAGAACCTAGAGACAGCGGGAATGTGATAGATTGCCTCGAGGAGGGGGACCTGAATATGTACTTCCTTAAACATCGAATTCAGGTTTTCAAAATTCTGCGTGTCCTTTTTCCGTACTAGATTTCCTGTCAGAGCCTCAGGGAAAGGGATGGGAATCTCAGGGTTAACTGGCCTCTTACCCTTATCTACCGCAGGTGGCTCCTGAGATGATGGAGTAGAATTTGCCTGCAACGAGGGGTGGGAAAAATCAGAACTCGCTTGCCTAGGTGGTGGGTCGAATGTCTTCATTCCGCTTCGTAAAGAAACAATGTGTGCATCGGCTTGCTATCCATGAGGTGGTGGGGGAGCTGAAGGAGCAGAATACGCGGGATTCTACAAAGGCAGTTGGCCTTGCACGTAATCGGGTGGTGTAGGAGGGACCTGTAGTATGGCGTGTGCCTGTCCCTGCGGTGCCTGAAACCTAGGTAGGGTGCCTTGGTTCTACACATATCAAGGATTCAAGATAGGTTGGGAGGGCAAGGCTCCCTAAGTCCTATGCTCCTGCAACAGCTGGCTCTGCGTGTTCTATATGGTCTGAATCTGATCAGCCATCGCCTTCATAATCTGCAAGCTATCTTGTGTAGACTTCTTCATCGATTCTTGTAGCTCTTCTTTCAGCGCCTCCAAAGGGTCAGCCCGCTTTAGAGGGTGGTTGGCAGCTTGGTGTAGCGGCTGGTATAATGAGCGGTGTTGCTGCTGCTAAGAAGGGAATGGTTGCTGCCTAGGGTACGTGTTTTGCACATTCCCATATTGCCTGGTCTAGTAGTGTGGATCTTGATGTGGTCTCTATGAAGTACCAGACCAGGAGAAGTTCGGATGCTGGCGCCAACCAGGGTTATACGTCTCTGAATACGGGTTATTACGCCCGTATCCTTGGATAGCGCTGACGTCCTCGTAGGTCGAAGATGTCTGAAACGTATCTCCGTCAAGGGGATACACATTATAATCTGTGGGTGGTGCGTTACCCTGGTCGAAAGGTGCCAGATCTGGATTATTCACGGGATTTTGATATGCGGGATCTCGTAAATATGGAGAAGATGCATCTCGAGTGAGTAGATTAACTCAAGCAGGAGGGGCTCGGGATGCATAGGAGGATATTGCGGCGGCAGAGCTTGAGTCGGATTGACCTTGAGTGATCTGGTCAATCTTCTTCTCAATTAGGTTTATTCTATCCAGCTGCTTGACGATGATATCCATGTCGGCTCGAATAGATTCGGTGTGAGCCTCGTGGACACCAACTCAGTGCTAACCAGGCCGCTAGAATTGGCTCATGGATGAGGCATTCATCGAGTTCTCTGCTAATGATTCGAACAGCTCAAATGCGCTATTCTCATCTTTTGCGAGAAAATTCCCGCCGCTAGATGCATCGGCCAGATATCGATGTGTGTCATCCAGCCCATGGTAAAAATTCTGAACTAAGTGCCATCTGGGTATACCATGATGTGGGCATTTTCGGAGAAGGTCGTGAAATCTGTCCCATGCTTCGTGTAATTTCTCCCCAGCTCCCTGGGAGAAAGTCGTGATTGCGCGTCGCATTGCATTTGTTCGACCGATTGGGAAGAACTTTTGCAGGAATTCACGTCGTAATTCTGGTCAGGTTCCAATTGTCTTCCCAATAGTCTTGAACTAATATGAAGCCTTGTCCCTCAAAGAGAATGGGAAAAGCTTCATCAGAATAATCCCGAGATCGATATTTCTGGGTCGAATCGTTTCAGCAAGTTGACTCAGATCCTGAAGGTGCTGGAATGGATCTTCATTTGAGTTCCAGTAGAAATGAGTGCTGATCAACCCAATTACATTGGGCTTGAGCTCAAATGCGTCTCTGCCTGCGGGAATTCTGACAAGAGGTGCGACAATTTGTGCTGCTGGGTCGTAGAAATCCCGCAGTTATTCTCCTTGCAGCAGGTGCTGCATCCTGTCAAGTGCCGTAAGAATGCGATCCATGCTCTGCTGATGTCGCTCAGATTCGGCGACCCGAGCTTCCAGACGAGCCATCGGGTCCAGATTCTCGATGTCCTGACTCGGTCTAGGTCCAAGTCCAGGATTTGCCATGGTGGCTCTTGGAGTAGAAGAAATGGGGGGAGAAGATGGTTCGGGCGAGGTGACTCACCTCCTTGGGAGTGGCTCCCAAGATCCAACCAAGTGAGGTTGAAGTGACCTCCTTCCTTGCATACACCGCCTAACCCTTGGGTTGGTGTAGCCACGCAGAATAAGGCTAAGGCCCTGTCAATCAAAAGGTCCTTATAAATCAAGTGACCAGATTTTTCGTTAGGGATTTGAATTCCTGAAGATAAGTTCATCGTACAACCGACTGAAAGTGAATCCCGCCTCTCAAGCTAACCCAACCAGTCTGGTTGCTGGGGGACTAAGGGGAAGGTTCTTCCTTTGGCTTACGCCTCCGGTTCCGTTGGTCCCCGAGCCGTGGTCGTTTTACACTACCCCGCAGACTTAGTCACCAGGTTTGGCAAGAGAGGTTAAAAACACCCAGTAGTACGACAACGAACTCGGGT
Organism: Thalassia testudinum; assembly: GCA_037157565.1. Classification (NCBI taxonomy): domain Eukaryota; kingdom Viridiplantae; phylum Streptophyta; class Magnoliopsida; order Alismatales; family Hydrocharitaceae; genus Thalassia; species Thalassia testudinum. The sequence goes on along the minus strand of JAZHRO010000039.1, from coordinate 95,220,921 downwards.
TGATTTTGTGTTTTAAAGTTAATTGTAACCCATTTTCTTCAGTGGGGTTTGTGGTGAGTGGCCCACAAGGTTACCAAGCTCACTGGCTAACTAGACTTGATTAAGTCTAGGCTAGCCCAAAGTGTTGTCTCTAGTTGTGACCCTAAAGATTCAACCTAAGTTGTATGCACTTCTAGGGTTTTTTTTTTTTTCAGCCGACTACAAAAGTAATGTTGGTTTTATGATAATAATTGGAATCCAATTAATTTGAAATTTTGCGAGTAGATTCCTTTTCCAATTAGTTTTCTAGAGACTATTTTTTTGGAATTTTTACTATTTCAATCAAATTTTTAGGGAATTTTGAATATTAGGGGGTTAAATTTGGAATTTTGATCCCTGGTCAGTTTTTTGCTTTGAAACAGTATCAAATGACCTTCAAAAATTTGGAAAAAATATGGAAAAAAAAGCCAACGAGATCAGCTTTCAAACCCCACTATTTTTAGTCAAAACAGATTTGCGGATTGCTCGAAATCGCTTTTTGAAATTTGAAAAATTTTGAATCTGGGTTAGTTTGACCCTCGTGTACTTCATGAATTTCTAAAAATTGTATACTTGGAATTTTTTTAAAATAACGGTGGTGTTTGAAAGATGGTTTGAAAATGAAAGTTTAGCTCGAATTTCAGAATTTTTCGCTTACTAGTTTTTCAGCAATCAAATTTTAAATCAAGCTTGAAATCTGGCCAAAAATCAAGAGATGGTGGAAAAGCTTTTTAAAGAGGTTTGAATTTGAAATCTAAACTTTCTACCAAAAATGATTCTTTTTTTTTTCAAAACTCTTGCATATTTTCTTTTTCAAAAAGAATTTTTCAAAAGATTCAACGAAAATATCTTTTTTCCAACTAACCTAGATTTAAAAGGAAACCTAATCTAGATTTTTCTTCAAAATTTTTCTTTTTTCTTTTATTTCTTTTTCGCAAAAAAAATTACAGGAAGTAGATCTAGTCCTAGGGTTCAGAAAATAAACATAATCTAAGAGAATGTGATGTGCACTTGAATTCTTTTTCCGTGCTCGTTGCGTGCGCAGATCCCATTTTTCTTCCGTATTGTCCACATCAAAAACAAAGTAAAGGCAAATTCGTCAGAGATAGATTAAAAGATCGAAATCAAGAAAAATGGCGTTGCCTCCCCGGCAACGGCACCATTTCTTTGGAATTGCGTAGATCACGTATTTGATAGAAAAAAGATGTCGTAGTATAGTCGTGAAGTACGATCCAACAAAGATATTGCTTTGAAAAAATTACGAGACTTGAGTCCTGGTCGTTCGTCTCTAGGAGGCATTGCTTTCACTTTTGAAGTCGATCTTGTTACTGCTCTACTTCATTTAAAAACGCACGCTGGTTTCCAATCTCCTAACTGAAACTTCACCACTTCTGTTATTAACTCGGATTACGTGCGCATGCGTCAGATAAATTACAAAAGTGAATGGGTGAGTTTCTGTGCGCATGATTCTAGTGAGGTGGTGACTATTTATGGAGAAAGCATCCATTGTTAGGTTTTCAATATCCTTGGGAAATGACATGCTGGTGCATAATGAATAGATAGTTAAAGAGCAGGCACTTAAATCATGTAAACATGATAATTATTAAGCCCATGGTGATTTCAAACACATAAAGAGATATATAAAAATGCATTTTCATTCATTTATTGGGGAGTTGTTTGCACAAGAAATCTAAAGGAAAGCTTGTACATAAATGCTTGAAACTTAAACCTAGCTACTAGAAAATGACTGCACACAAGAATCGATGGGGGGATTTCGCATGCATCATTGGGGGAGAAGTGAAGACTACGCTACTAAGCAGTAATAAAAGCGATAAAATTATGAAGAGCATAAACTAAATCTAGTAGAATAAAGGGCATTCAGGGGTGATCTCCGATGGCCTTGGAGAGGTCGGGAGAAGAATGAGAGGTGGCCAATGTAGCTTAGGCCGACCCTTGGAGAGAGGGAGGAGTGATCCAGCATCCCTGCATGATGTCCTCCATGATGGTGGTGAGCTCGTGGAGGTGGAGTAGCTAACCTAAGTGAAGGTGGGCGTGTATGGAGCTAATGAGGTGAGTGGTGCCAATGGAAGCCAAGGGATGTGAATGGGTGTGTTTGGCCACCCATGGGGTCTTTTTACAGACCCAATGGCTTCTCTCTAGAGAGGTGTGGAACTCTCTAGAGAGAGTCCAAGAGTGGCCGGCCACATGGGGTTGGAGGTGGTCTTTGAGATCCAAAAATTGTGGATCTCAATTTGAATGCCTCTTGGTTGCTAAATTTGGCAACCAAGAGGTGGCGCCATCTCAAGAGGTCTCTAGAGAATTCTAGAGAAGTGTGTCCGTGAATGGGTGTGTGTGTGTGTGTGTGTGTGTGTGTGGTCATGCTCCACATGGCTAGGTGGCTTAGGGTAGGTCCTAAGGGGTTTGTGTAGGTGGTCTTGATTTTAAGGTTACAAATCCTAATTGCTAGGGTGAAAATGCAATTAAACTTAACCTAAGTTTAATTGAATAAGTGTGAGCCTAATTGAGGGTGACATAGCTCAATTAGGTTGGGTTTAGGTCACTTGGACTCTCACTAAGCCCAATTAAACTTGTGCGGGTTGAGATCTAAGCTCAATTGGACTCAATGAGTCCAATTGACTTAGGTGAAGGTAATTGACTTTGATCTAAGTCAATTGGGTTTGGTGAGGACCTAATTAGGTCCTTAGGTAGGTCTAAAGGTGATGTACTAGGGTTAGGACACCTTAGTTTAGGTTCCTATGGGGTTGGGATTAGGTCTAGGGAGCTAAGGATCCAAGATTAAGACTTGAATCTCAAAACAGGGGTTGGAGACCAGCATCAGACGTCCAATAATAGGATCAGATGACTTATACTCAAAAATCAGAAGTCCAGACTTCAGTTCTGGACATCCAATTTGAGTCAAGGGAAATCAGGGTTCTATTTTGGGTACTTTGCAGAAATTGGATGTCAGACAAAGTGTCTGGATGTCTGATAACACTGCAGAAGTGGGTTTGAGGTGTGCGGGAGATGGCTAAGGGTCTTGGACATCCTATAACTTATTTGGACGTTCAAATAAGGATTGGAACTAGGGTGTTAGGGCTTCCTAGGGTGCGGTGACCTAATCTAAAGGTGGTGAAGGCTTGAGGAAGTCTCTAGGCTTTCCTAGGTCTAGGATGGACCTAAGCTCTTCACATTTTACTACTTTATTTCTACTTAATAGAATAGAAAACCTTTAACCCCCTTATATTATTATTCCTACATCTATTCTAAGCCTTCTGCTCCAGCTCTGCTGCAACTCCCGTTATTCTAGATCCAGCTTCAGATCTTGCTCCAGATCTGCTTATTGCCTGCAATCGACATAATGCACTTAATCAGCACATTATAACATTATTTATGCGTAGCTAAAGGAAAGCAGTAAAGATGCAGATAATGCGTATGCATGCATGAATAACCCTAACTTATGCTAAGTCCTAGCTTAATCTAGGTCAATTAAGACCTATGATTGCTGTGCAATCAGTAGCATATCTACCTTAGGCAGACATGATGGGGAAAGAGACTCAGTAGAAACTCCAAGCAATTCCTCAAGTTCTAGCACTTCCCCTTTACATTCCTCCAAGAGATGAGAATGCTCATTTAGCATGACATGTTGAAGGGGGTCATCACATAAAATTGTAGTTGTCTCTTTAATCAGATCATCTACCACCTCAACTTGGGAACAATCCTCAAATCCAGCTTGTTTATAAGCATCAAACACATTCAGCTGAATTTTCCTGTTCCCAAAGCCCATTTTTAATGCCCCAATGTGACAATTAGTTGAAGCATTAGAAGTCGCAAGAAAAGGGCAGCCCAAGATGATAGAGGGCTTGGTTGGTTTGTTGGTAGGGTCAGTGTCTAGTACTAGAAAGTCAATGGGAAAAAAGAAATCTTCCACTCTCATGAGGACATCTTCCAACAGGCCCCGTGGTGTCTTCAAAGAATGGTCTGCAACTTGGAGGATTACAGGGGAAGGCTTCAGATTGCCTCCTCCAAGTTGTTCATATACATAGCTCGGAAAGATGTTCACCCCCACACCTAGATCAAGTAGAGCCTCATCTATTTGTAGGTCGCCAATGACCACTGAGATGTGTGGGGCTCCTGGGTCCTTAAGTTTCGGGGGTGTCCCAGGTTGTATAATTGTGTTAACAGAATCAGGCAGGACAACTGTTGATTGGACTTGTTTCCTTGATTGTCGCTTTTCCGTGCATAGGTCCTTAAGAAAGTAGCATAGGACGGAATCTGCCTGATAGCTTCAAGCAAGGGCAGGTTAATTTTCACTTGTTTGAAAGTCTCCATTATTTCATCCATCCTATCTTTGGCTCCAGATGAGCCAGCAGAAGTCTGCCCAAAGTCAGATAAGTGCTCTGGAAAGGGTACTCTCGGTCTTTGGGTGGAAGGGTTGTCATGTCGGGTAAGTGGGTGACGGGAACCGTTCTCGCACATTTGAAAGTCGTCGGAATCATAGTATAGTCGCGTAAAACTGTTCGTCAAAAATTAAGTTTGTAAAAATTATGAGACTTGAGTCCCGGTCGTTCGTCTCTAGGAGGTATTTGTTTACTTCTGAAATTGATCTTACTCTACTTTGTTTAGAATCGCACGTCGGTTCGTGATTATTACGTATTTAGGTATGACATGCTTAGTTGCAAGAATATTAGGAGTTAGAAATAGGCAACTTGAATCACACAAGAAGAATGACAATTATTAAGCAAATGGCGATTTCAAACATACAGAGATAGATATATATATAAAAGCATTTTTCATTCATTCAACGAGAGAGTTGTTTGCAACAAGAACTTTAGAGGAAAGCTTGTACATAAATGCTTGAAATTTAAACCTAGCTACCAGAAAATGACTGCATACAAGAATCAATGGGGGGATTCACATGCATCATTGGGGGAGAAGTGAAGACTACGCTACTAAGCAGTAATACAAGCCATAAAAATTATGGAGAGCATAAACTAAATCTAGTAGAATAAAGGGCATTCAGGGGTGGTCCCCGATGGCCTTGGATTGGTCAGGAGAAGAATGAGGGGCAGCCAATGTAGCTTAGGCCGACCCTTGGAGAGAGGTAGGGTTGATCCAGCATCCCGGCATGATGTCCTCCATGGTGGTTGTAGTGAGCTCGTGGAGGTGGAGTAGCTAGCTAAGTGGAAGTGGGCGTGAATGGCTCTAATGGAGTGAATTTGCCAAGGAAGTGAATGGGGTCACTTGGCTACCCATGGGGTCTTTATAGACCCAATGGCTTCTCTCTAGAGAGGTGTGGAAATCTCTAGAGAGTGCCCAAGAGTGGCCGGCCACATGGGGTGGAGGTGGTCTTTGAGATCCAAAAATTATGGATCTCAATTTGAATACCTCTTGGTTGCTAAATTTGGCAACCAAGAGGTGGCACCACTTCAAGAGAGTTCTAGAGAACTCTAGAGATGTGTGTGTGCGTGAATGGGTGTGTGTGTGTGTGTGTGTGGTCATGGTCTATGTGGCTAGGTGGCTTAGGTTAGGTCCTAAGGGGTTTGGGCAGGTGTAGGTCTTGAATTAGGGTTACAAACCCTAATTGCTAAGGTGAAAATGCAATTAAAATTAACCTAAGTTTAATTGAATGAGTGTGAACCTAATTGAGAGTGAAATAGCTCAATTAAGTTGGGTCCAGGTCAATTGGACTCTCATTAAGTCCCGTTGAATGTACGAATCGCTACACTAACGTGTTCGATTTTGGAAAACCTGTCGTTGTAGCTTGAAAGCGAAGAATTCGTGTTCAACAAATAAAATTTATACCGAAATGAAAATTCCGAGTCGAACATAGGGAGGCGGACGTTTGATTTAAAAACTACGCGTTTCTTTTTATTTTCCATGAAATAATTCAATTTAAAACTATCTAATTATTTACAATAAATAAAAGAGAGAGAGAGGGTAAGAGAGAGAGAGAGAATATTACACATAGAAATCAAAATGAGATGTAGAATAAACAAAGAATTTATCATTAAGAAGATTGTTCATTACAACTAGAAAGCATAAAATAATTGCACTAGAAGGCATTAAAAGAATGGAGGGAGAAATGTCCTCCTCGACGATTGCTTGGAGGACGAGCAAAACTACTCTAGAAAGCAGTAAATCTATACTAGAAAGCAGTAAAAAGAATAGGGAGAGAGAAATCCTCCTCGACGATCCCTTGGAGGACGAGCCGGATGGGACGACGCCTAGATGAAGGACGAAGCAGAACGAAGGAGGATGAAGCAGAAGAACGGGAACGGAGCAGCATGCCGTCATCGTCGTGGGATCCACTTCCGAAGGGGGATGAAAATTTGGACTTTATCTCACGAGAAGCATCCCGGGTGTGAGACAAGCTTCTCTTGAGCTTTGGAGGGGTAGAGAAGAGAAGGAAGGGATGAGAATTTCGTATGGAGGGGGTCTCCTTTTATAGTTGCAAGGAGTGGGGGCAAAATGGTCATTACATCTTCAAAATAATAAATGAGGGGTCTTTAATGACGGATAAATCCGTCACTAAAGCCCACAACGTGGGCGTAGCTCCCATGCCCACGCGCGCCTCCTTAGCTGCCCGCTTCCTCAACGCCATCGCACGTTCATCAGATCTCAGCCGTCCGATCGTGAGATCGGACGGCTTAAGACGCATCTCCGCCCGCTGCTGCGCCCGCCTGACGCGTATGATCGCGCGTCCATGCCGTGCGTGCAATAGCGTGTGATCTCGATTGAGCGTAGATGGCCGTCCAATCGCGATCCAACGCCCGTCATCGCTCGCATGCCCGCGCCTTCCTCCCCTTCGCTGCGGCCCGAACCCGCACCCGCAGCTCGCGTAAGCGCGCTCGACCGCTGCACTACGAGGCGCGGATGGTCGAGCGAGAGCTTTTAGGCGCAGCAGCCCACAACCGTTGGATCGGGATCCAACGACAGAGAGGGAGTGGGTGTGGGGCCTTTAGAGATTCATGCGGCCGTTTGGTCAGCCGGGATGGCGCCACGTGATGCCATCTTGGCCGTCCATCTTCTGGAAGTTGTAGATGGTGCCACAGATGTCGGATTGACTTGATTTTTGCATCGTTGTGCTGCGATCATCGATCTGAATTCATCCGTGCAGTCAGATTTCTCATTTAAAGTGCAGATTTGCACTATCTTGGCCCTTGATCTTCTCGGGTTCCCCAGTCACTATTTGATGCTACGGATGCCTGATTAGGGCGATCTTGGAGTCGTTGAACTCCAATCATTGCCCTGATCACATCCATACGGTTGGATCTTTGATCTGAGGATCCGATAAAATGTTTGCCCTGTCCAAGCACATAAAAGGAGACAATTAACCTACATTTTATTCAAACTACTCTAAATGCAAGGTGATGCATGTTATGCAATATTTATATCATGGAATGCAATCCTATGCTTAAGAACATACATAAATAGACATCTTAAGTAGTGTAAATGTGTTTACATCAAGTCCAATTGAACTTGTGTGGGTTGAAATCTAAGCTCAATTGGACTCAATGAGTCTAATTGACTTAGGTGAAGGTAATTGACTTTGATCTAAGTCAATTGGGTTTGGTGAGGACCTAATTAGGTCCTTAGGTAGGTCTAGAGGTGATGTACTAGGGTTAGGACACCTTAATTTGGGTTCCTATGGGGTTGGAATTAGGTCTAGGGAGCTAGAGATCCAAGATCAAGACTTGAATCTCAAGACTAGGACTGGAGACCAGTATCAGACATCCAATAATAAGACCAGACGACTTATACTCAAAAATCAGAAGTCCAGACTTCAGTTCTGGACGTCCAATCTAAGTCAGGGGGAAATCAAGGTTCTATTTTGGGTATTCTGCAGAAATTGGACGTCTGACAAAGTGTCTGGACGTCCAATAACACTGCAGAAGTGGGTTTGAGGTGTGCAGGAGATGGCTAAGGGTCCTAGACATCCTAAAACTTATCTGGACGTCTAGATAAGGGTTGGAACTAGGGTTTTAGGGCTTCTTAGGGTGTTGTGACCTAATCTAAGGGTGGTTAAGGCTTGGGGAAGTCTCTAGGCTATCCTAGGGCTAGGATGGACCTAAGCTCTTTACAATTTACTACTTTATTTCTGCTTAATAGAATAGAAAACCTTTAACCCCCTTACATTATTATTCCTACATCTAAACTAAGCCTTCTTCTCTAGCTCTGGTGCAACTCCCGTTATTTACATTATTATTCCTACATCTCAACTAAGCCTTCTTCTCTAGCTCTGCTGCAACTCCTGTTATTCCTGATCCAGCTTCAGATCCTGCTCCAGATCAGCTCCAGATCTGCTTATTGCTTGCAATTGACATAATGCACATAATTAGCACATTATAAGATTATTTTTTGAATAGATAAAGTAAAGGAGTAAAGATGCAAATAATGCTTATACATGAATGAATAACCCTAACTTATGCTAAGTCCTAGCTTAATTTAGGTCAATTAAGACCTATGATTGCTACGCAATCAGTGGGGGAATAGGGACAACCTCTTTCAGTGAGGTGATTTCAAGTGGAGAAGAGTTGGGCTACTCTTCTCCAATGAGGTCGAAAGTCGGGGTGGATGGTGTTTCAGAAGGTAGGACTATAGGACCATTAGGTTTGGAAATTTCTTTCCCACTCCTCAGAATAGTCATCGCCTGGGCTTGCTCCCTAAAAATAATCCCTTTCCCTTTAGGGTTCTCCTTAGATGAACTGGGAAGCTTCCCAGTCTCTCTTTTACTCATGGCCTCGACAAGGTGTCAAATTTGTGATTTCATCTCATTGATTGCCTTGTCATGAGATTGGATGATCATTCTTTGATTCTCTTGCATGGCTTTAAGCTCATCCATCTCAGAAGTCTTGGATGGTTGGGAGGGCATAGGAGGTTGATTATATTGTTGAGTCTGAAAGGGTTGGGGTCTGTAATTCCCTGAATTAGAGACATTCCCCTGTCTCCATGAAAAATTAGGGTGGTTCCTCCATCCCTTGTTATAAGTGTTGGAAAATGGGTCATTACGAGGTCTGGGATGAAACCCTTGGGCGGCATTCAGGTCCGCCTGTATAAGGTCAGGGAATTGGGAGGCCAAATGACAATCCACAGTAGCGTGTGTATTGCCATTACAAATGGAGCATTCAGAAGCTTGGGAAGTAGAGGCATTTGGCGTGAGTTGGCTAGGGTTTGTCATAAGCCTTTCCATGTTTTGGTTCAACAATTGAATCTGGAAGGCTAAATTCTGGGTATCCCTAGCCTCATTTGCCTCAATCTTTCGTTGCATAAGAGTGGGTTTCCTATCCAAATAGGCAAAATTTAGATGGATAGAATTCTCACTCAAGGTCTCAAAAAGATCCCAAGCCTCATCTTCAGCTTTTGTAAGAAAGGTTCCTGCACAGGCTCCATCCACTGTTTTCCTGTGCTTGTCATTTAATCTAGTGTAGAACCTTTCTACAAGTTGCCATCTTGGCACTTGATGATGGGGACATAAGCATAAAAAATCTTTGAAGCGCTCCCATGCATCATGAAATTGTTCTCCATCTTGTTGAGCAAAACCTATGATTTCCCTCCTATAGTGATTGGTCTTGCTCATGGGAAAGTATTTTTTCAAAAACTCTCCCTTCAAGGCTTCCCAAGTATCCACTCTACCATCTAGAGTGTGATACCAATGCTTCGCCTTATCCTTGAGGGAGAAAGGAAAGAGGGTTCTCATTTAGGCGTCATCAGTAACACCTTGCGATCTCACCGTGTAACAGACCTCATTGAATTCCTCCAGATGCCTGTAGGGGTCCTCCTTAGAAGTACCATAGAATGAGGGCAATAGAGATATGGTACTACTCTTGATTTCATATGGATTATTCCCCCCAGGTCTTCTCAATGTATGGCCAGGTTGATTGGTAAGGATAAAATAATCTCTCAAAGATCTTTGGTTTTCCACAATTCTATTCTCTCCCTCGACCATCTCTCTTCTCTCTTGGTTGGCTTTCCTAAGGATTCTTTCAGGTTCTGAATTGAACACAAGTTGTCTCCTCAGAGATCGCCTATCAAGCATACACAAATAAACACAATTCAAAAGGACTTTTCTGTCTTTAATCAATTAAGAACTTTGAGATTTAAGTCCAGTTGTAGATGACAATACAAATTGCCCAAACAATTATGTGCCTATTGTCGACCTACGAAATGCCTTAATGAAGACCTAATTGGAACTTAGGTGCTCTGCCCTAAAGTTAAAATGGTAAAGTACTCCAAGGATAGAAGATCGAGGGATGCAAGTAGGCCTAAGCCTTCTTCTGAAGCTGTGCTTTTGCGGTGCTTCTTAACTACCCTAAAAAATCCGTGACAGGGTATCCCCCTCCTTGAAGTTACAAAACCTTTGAGCTTAAGTTTCAAGCACGTTGATTTCCAATGATAGGAGAGTTCTTTCCTAGAATCTCAAAAGCTTAGGAGTGTCTAAATGTGTGCTTTGGTGCAAGGATCAAACAAGTCTGCATACACCGAAAAAGTTTAAATTTTTTTTGAATCGCAGCACTATATCTCAAATCAACTCCTTGGGTTTTATATGTTCGTCCTATTGATTAGTCCTTTTTCAGAAAATGTGACCACTTGTTAAATCGTTTCAAGATAACTTATGTGGTCTTGGAATTAAATGCAATGCGTGATCAAAATGTGGATGCAAAGTAAGTGAATGCGTACCTTCCTCCCAGCAATCAACGATGCGAGAATGCACGCAATGCAGAGAAATAAATCTAGAGGCTGCTCATACAGACCTGAATGGTTCGTCCTAGGGGCAGGTAGCTTCTAGCAGGTAGCTCATGTTTTGTTTTCTTTTTTTTTAAAACTAATTATGCACAATCAAGAAAAAAAAATCAGTCCACAGAAGAAAATAAAAACCTAAATCTCAAGAACAAGGGAATAGACTCCCAAAAATTACCCAACATGAGCCTAAAACAAAATCGGGGAACAAACCCCTAAAATTGTACCCCAGAACAAGGGTCCCAAACCAAATGTATGTGAAGTCTAAACTAAATCTAAACTAATCTAATATACTATCTATTCTATCTATTCAGAATGGAGGAGTTGATGCTTGCAGCTTCCTCAAAATGTTCTCTTTCGAATTGTGGCTCAAGGTCCACCTCAGTTGTGCGCACGGTGACTATGTTGCTCCTAATGTGTGGCCAACGAATGGTGTCGAGGGTCGCCTGATCTTTGAGGCTGGTGCGGCAAGATGTAGAAGATATGTGTACCTCGCACCAAAAAGATTGAAGTTAAAGATGCCTAAAAAATAATGTGTGAACAAATAAATAGATAAATGTGAGTTTAACAAGCCCGTTGCCTCCTCGGCAATGGTGCCATTTGACCTTTCAATTAAGTTTTGCACATGAAATAACACATTGTTGTAGTATGCAAGTGGTGGAAAAATCGACTAATCAACAATTAAAATAACCACTCAATTAGGAGTGGATTGTATCCATAGGGAGGCAATGGCCTATTTAAACTCGCAAGAGTCAAAAACTGATGTTCACCATTAATTTCGTCAAGAAATCAAGCCAAAATTGCTTTTCAATTGAGGTAATAAGACTTTAACATGTTGATATTGTATTTACGAGAAAGAGGGAGGTTCTTTGCATAAAATCACCATAATAATTAAATCAGAAAATGAAGTTCATAATGGCATGAATTGTAAAAACTAATAGGTGGTTTACTGTAGCAAAAACAGGGGAAAACTTCCCCTTGTCCGTGCACGAGGAGGAGGATATGGCTGGAGGTTTAAAGCTCGGAGGAAGCTCTCTAGATAGAGGGCTTCGCGACGGTGGCAGTGGCAGGTTGTGAGGTGGCCGGAGCCGACCGAACGGAGCTCCAGTGAAGATGGGCTCTGGCGGTGGTTGCTGGCTGCACTTGCTGGAGGTGTGCGCGGGCACTGCAGGCGCATAGGTGCGAGCGGCACGCTGTTGAAGGGGGTGTGCAGGTGTGTGGGTAGGCTGCAGGTGCGTACCTACTGGAGGCACGTTGGCTGCGCGGGAAGGGTGCGACTGCTGCTGCGAGCTGGCAGAGGCGCTGAAGGGGCGGGCTCGCGGAGGTGCTGTGAGTGCAGAGGTGAAGCGGAGGCCTGTGCAAGTCGCTCATGCGTGGAGGAGAAGTTGTGCCTGCTAGAGGTGATGCGCTGCTAATATGCGTGGGGAGGTGCTGGCACGGCATGTGGGTGCTGGTGGTGTGCTGGAGGAGCGCCGTTGCAGGTGCTGAGTGTTGGAGGCTGTGGTGTTGTGTGGAGGGGTGCGCGTGGAGGCACAGCGAGGATGGCGAGGCGCGGAGGCAGCGGGCACGTGGGAATGGCGCAACTACAGGTGGTGCCTGTGTGCGAGTAGTGGAGGCACGTGGAGAGGGTGTTTGGGTTGTTTTTGGTGGAGGAAAAATAAAGAAAGGAAAAATGAAGAGGAAGGTGGTGGTCAGACTTTTGGGATCATTCCCAAACTTCTTAACTGGCACAGGGTTGAGGATCTGGAGATGATTGCTGGTGATGAGGGTGATACAGCATGGAGGGGTGCACACTGAGGTGCTTGCAGTAATGCAGTTGCTCCGATTTGGAGGAGCATCCTGTCACGATGCACGCTTACGGTGGTGGAGCAACTGCTGCAGTCGAGGCCAGTGGTGGTGAAATGGAGAAGCTCAAAGGCTTTTACACAGTGGTGGGTCAGGATGGTGGTGGCCTGCTAATCCCAATTGAGGCTCTCCCTTCTTTTATGCTGCAAGAGGAGTGCAGAGGCATGCAGATGTTGGTTGAAGAAGAGGTGAAGCGACGCAGATCGTGGGAACAAAGATCCACGATTGTCGCTTGTGCATTTAGCCGGCGCACTCTCTTGCATGCATCTGTTGGAGATAAAATGAACAAATTAAATGAGAGTTATTTATGTACAAAACCCATAAGAAATACTAAATCCTATTCTTATTTAAACTATGTATGTAATGCATGTATGCAAACTAATTTATAACTAGCCACTTTGATTCTAATGCATGCTTACACATGAATGAAATATGCATGAAAGTATATTTGTAAACTAATTTATTTACATATTAATACATTCTATGTATATCTAACTATATTAACTTAATGTCTAGGCATTTAAATAATAAATTAGCCCACAAATATGGGCTCATAAGTTAACCTGAACCAAATGGTTTGGTTCAGGGCTGGGCGGGTTTGGGTTTAGTGCAGGGGAGTCAACGAATTGAGGTTCTTAATACCCTCCCAAATAATAGGTCATTTTAAGTTGTCCATAAGGAGGTGATGACCTATACATAGTGTAATCTAAGGAAGGGTAGGGATCGGCATATCATTCTTGATTGTAGATCATATTAGGTTGCCCAAATGATGGCGATGATCTATAATCGATGTAGCTCGGGGAAGGATAGAAATCACAATCATGGTATTCAGGGTTAAACCCTGAACACGGAGGTTCAGAATTATATCCCCAATCAGGATTATCCCAACTAGAAGATGGATGAGAATAAGTCTGGTTGGAATAATAATCATTTTGGGAATAAGTAGTGGTAGGAGGGTAGGAGTGGAACAGCGAATAAGATGTGGAAGGATCCATGACAGTACAGGAGGAAGAAAGGTGTCCTGCAATATAAACAATCAAACCTGTCCTTAAGTGGGCTAGTCTAAAGACCTACAGACTCCCAGAACCCATATTGAGATAAAGAAATGATTTGATCTACTTCTTTCCGGTCAATCCAACCAGTTGAGGAAGGGGCTGGGGAGAAGGTTCTTCCTTTGGCTTGCGCCTCCGATTCCTAGTGTACCCCCCAACCGCGATTGTTTGATTCTGCCCCCTAGCTAGACATCAGATTGAACGGTAGAAATAGACTAATCGAAAATAATCTCGATCTGGGCTCCGAAGAGTGAGTCCAATCCTTAAGGCCAATGTTTACTCTATTTTAATTAGGGTTAGGTTTGAATGTGCTTTGGAATGTGATGGACCCTTTATCTGGGTTGTACCCTTAATGTTTGATTGATATGTGTGTGCGTGCACAATCAATGATTTTCAAGTAAGATTATTTTTGGATGTGGTGAATTTTAGAGATTAAATCTTGCTTAGTAGCTTTTAGGATTCAACTTTAGGTATATTCAATCAAGTTCAGTTGGCACACCAGCTTTTAAAAGCACAAGTGAAGATGTTTTTCGTTAAAACTTAAAAGAATGTGGAGTGGCTGGTAAATCCCTAGAAGTTGAACTTATTTGGCAGCTACTTGGTGAGTTATTTTTAGTTGAAGTGGTGCGGCCCAAACAACTCAAACAATTGGCCTGATGCACCACTTAATTAGGCACACAAGTGATTACTTAATCTGATTTCTACTCAATTATGTGTTGATAAGTGTACCGGTCCCAAATATCTGGTTACCGATTGAGTATGAAGAATTAGAAGAGGTTGTGTACCTTTGTGGGATTTCTTTTAAATTTTTTTTTATACGAAGGGTGAGGCGGGTGGAGGTAACAAACAAACAATCAAAACTAACCTTAGAGTTTACGCAAGCTCCTAAGTTAATTAGGGTTGTGTTATTAGGTGGTGGAATGAAATCTAGTGGGTGGGGAGGTGGGATTACTTACAGACCCTTCAACAACACTTTACTCCAATCTACCACTTTTGCTCGTCTTGAGTACCTGCAATCACAATAAGAAAGGAGAAAAGTGAGGTGAAAGATGAGTAAGGCGGGAAAATGTGAGAAATCAAAAACCATTGCCTCCCCAGCAACGACGCCAAAATGTTGCACGGATAATCCCTGGCAACGGTGCCAAAATATTGTGGTGGAAAAAGGTTTTGAGTTTTGAAAATCCATCATTGTGCGATTTGCGAAGAAAATCATCAACAGATAAATCTTACCAAAACTCAAAAGGAATTCCGGGTCGAACATAGGGAGGAGGACGTTTGATTAAAAATCGCATTTGTTTTATTGTCACGAAGCAGATTAGATGGTCGAATTAAATAAAAACTATCTACTTAAAGAATAATGAATAGAAGAGAGAGAGAGAATATTACAAATAAATACAAAAGAGAGATAGAATAAATAGATATTTCGTAACCACAGAATGATGTCTATTACAACTAACCACTATAGTAGAAAGCGGGAAATCTACACTAGAAAGCGGTAAATCTACTCTAGAAAGTAGTAAAGAGAAGCTGGAGAGAAGTCCTCCTCGACAACTACTTGGAGGATGAGCGGCGTTGACGGAGCACCCAGACGAAGGTGGTGAGATGCGGGACGAAGGAGAACAATGACAGATGACGGAGAATGGGACAGGGTGACGTCGAAGCGGGATCTACTTCCCGAATGGCGGTGAGAAGACAACCACAGAAAGCTCCACGAACGGGATGAGAAGGTGGAAAAATTATATTTTTAACTCTAGAGGAGCATCTTGGGTTTGGGACAAGCTCTTAGAGCTTTGGAGGGGGTGAGAGAAGAGAGGAAGGGATGAGTGAAATGTGGGGGGTGTAGGCCTTTTTATAGGTGTAGAGGTTGGGGGCAAATAGGTCATTTTAACTTTAAAACATTAATATAGGGGTCTTTAGTGACAATAAGTGACAAATTTAAGCGTCACTAAACACCATGAGCGTGGCTGTTGCTAGCACTCACTCGCCGCCCCCTCCTCTTCCTTTGTTTCAATGCACAATCACGTCCGTGTAATATTGCCCGTGCCTTCAGCGAGCGCTTGCGCGTGAGATTGAGCATCAACGATGCATTGGATCGCTTGTGAAGGATCTGTGCTCTCTGGTTGCACCACATCGCTGCTCGATCCGCCATCCGACCTGCATCCAATGACCGAAATTGGCTGCGCCTTGTGCTGCGTTGAATTGAGGTTCGTGGTGAGCTTTGAACCCGCACCCTCATCTTGCGCGTGGAGCGCTCAACCAATGCGCCAAGGCCGAGACTTTGTTGCGTTTCTAATCGAGGTGCGCACGCTCATGGTCGTTGGATCAAGATCCAACGGCTCAGATCTGATCGTGCATGCGAGGAGCGAGAGGGCATGGCGGGTCCTTGCCATTTTAGCTGGGTCAGTTTGGGAGTTGAGATGGTGTCACGTGGCGGCATCTTGGCCGTCCTCTTCACATGCTTGTAGGTGGTGCCACGGATGTTGGATTGGATCGATTTTCACGTCGTTGGGCTACGATCATCGATCTGAACCCATCTGTGCAGTCGGATTTGTCATTTGAAGTGTGGATTTACACCATATTGGCCCTTGACCTCTGGCCTTTCTCAGACTGTATCTGATGCTACGGAAGTTCGATCAGGGCAATCTTGGATTTGTTGAACTCCAATCATCGCCCTGATCAGATTTGTATGGTTGGATCTTCAATCCGAGGCCCCAATTAAATGTCGCCTGTCCTTGACCACCAAAAAGAGTAAATTACTATACAATATTTACAATGCATGATGCTTCTAAGACACTAAGAACATGCATAAATAGATTGTAATTCCCTACTTGGAGGGGGTGAGATATGCATGACGTATAAAATGCGGAATAAAAAGATAACAATCTCACAAAATAAGAAATCTCACAAATGGCACAATTATTTTTAGGTGGAAACCCAAACCGGGTGAAAACCACCACCTAACCCTCTCGAGTTAGGATTTCCCGATCGACAGTCGATCAAATCCACTAAACCTAGCCACTTGAATGAGGGTGACTAAACCTCAATTACAACAACACTACTTAGACAGAGGGTAGTGTACCTTAAAACCCCTTCTCTTCACAAGAAGGATTTTGTCTCGCAAAGGAGACTGGAATTTGCAATGTGAATACCCAACACAAATAACAAAGATATATTACAAAATGACCTATAGAGCCAACAAATAAAAACCTAGCTACTATAGGTAAAGAAACTTCCCTTTGATGAAGGTAGTGCGTCAGCGTGACGACGCGGGTGCGTGAACCACGCGGGGGTACCTCATCGCTCTCGTAATCGTGGAGGGAGAGTGGGTGCACAACTGGATTCAAGCTCTCTAGATGTGGAACAAAGGCTCCTCCAATCCGCCATGGATGCGTGCTCGAACTCCGCCTAGACACCTGTCTCCATTTGCAATTTGACCTGAAAGCTAGGACTCAAAAGCAAATGTTAAAAGACACGTGTTTTGTTATCATCAAAATAAATGATCGTGGTGCTGTAGCACCAACATAGACATTTTAGGCTATTCAGATGCATACACATCAGTTTCCAATACACTTTAGGTACCGATGCACTTGACTTACTGGTTGAGATGCACTGAATTAACAGTACTCAAGGTGTATCGGTACTCTTCATGAGTACTGGTACACCTTGAGTACTGTTAATTCAGTGCATCTCAACCAGTAAGTCAAGTGCATCGGTACTCATTCATGAGTATCGATACTACTTAAATACGAGATGCATACAGGAAGTCAACAGTTCTGGTACTGATCACCAGTACCAGTACTTGTTGGGATAAGTTCAATTATACTTAGGTCAGCTATTAGCCCCATCACATGGTTATGGGTAGGTTAATTGCACAATAACCCCAACACGTTATTCATTTATCAAGGGTTTTCTAAGGAGGAGGGGGGAGTGAAAGGGGGCATGAACAAGGATGGGGAATAGAGTAGGAAGAGGAGGAGTTGAAGGGTGTTGGAGGTGATGGTTGTATTGCTGGAAGGGTGGTGGTGGTAGTGATAGTTAAAGGTGGAGGGTATAGGAGGAGGAGGAGGAGGTGTTAGTGGGGATTACATCTCAGTTAGGGGAGGACAAGGAGGGGTGGTGGTGGTGGTAATTGGAGGTGGAGGTGGTGAGGAAGGGGAGGTTAGGTGCAGAAGAGGAGGTGTTGGTTGGGTTAGGGCAAGGAGAGGTAGTGGTCGTGGTAGATGGAGGTGGAGCTATAGAGGAGGGGAGGTTGAGTGGGGAGGAGGAGTTGTTGGTGGGAGTTATGGCTCAGTCAAGAGAGGGAGGGGGAGGGGTGGTGGTCGTGGTAGTCAGTGGTGGAGGTCAAGTGGGGAGGAGGAGGTGTTGGTGGAGGTTACGACTTGGTTAGAGGAGGGCGAGAACAGGTGGTGTTGGTAGTAGTCGGAGGTGTATAGGAAGGGAGGTTGAGTGGGGAGGATGAGGTCTTTGTGGGAACTACGGCTTAGTCAGGAAAGGGCAAGGAGCGACGGCTGTGGTGGTGGTGGTAGTCAAAGGTGGAGGTGTCAAGCATGGGGGAGATCAGGTGGAGAGGATGAGGTTTTGGTGGTAGAGATTGGTAGTGGTTGTGTGAGGGGGAGATAACGCAAAAATAATAGAAGATGAAGGACTTATCGGAGGAAGAGGAGGGCATGGCTAAGGTCCGGAGGGGGAAGAGGACAAAGTGGATGTCGTGTTAGAGGATGACAACAAGGCCGACACGGCGGCGAATGAGGACGTAGTGGTGGAGGATGAGGATGCCTCATTTAAGGAGTACATGGTGATGGAATTGGATTTCAAAGGAAGGGGGTGCTAGAGGAGATGGTTTCCGAGGAGTGAGGGGGGGAGGAGGGGCAAGTGTGGTAGCATTGATGGAGGGAAACTTAACTTTATTTTTTATAAATTTGGTTTCCACTGCTTTACCCTTTTTGTTTAGGGCGAATTCATCGTTGTTTAAAAGATGAGTTGTAATATAGGACAAAATCGCTCAAAATAGATAAAATTTATAACTCGAATGAAAGTCCGATGTCATTTGCTGAGAGCAAATATGAAATTCAATCACTAATCTCAACAAATAATATAAATGAGCACAATTGATTACTCAAAATCTAATATATGGCATGAGAGTATGATGAGTCAAAAGAAATCTAGACAAAATAATGGTGATTTGGATCACCAATTATTAGTCTAACACATGTAGCAAATACTCAAATAATATCAACTATTCAAACCAAGTGCACAGTGTACTCAATCAGATGATAGAGTCTTTAACCAGATGGCTTAAGTCAGCCTTGCTATAGTGCTAAGAAGGCACTGTACTTCTTCTTCTCTTCTTTCTCTGCTCTGTCTTCTTCACTTCTTCTTTCTTTGAGTGCACATGCCTTCTTCTTTCTTCTTTGTTTCTTCTGTCCTCTTCTTCTTCGGCCCTTCTGATATATAGGGGGAAACTATCTTTTGAAATTGACTAAGTGTCGAGAACACTGAAGAGCAAAACCCCCCTTAACCACGCATGCTCTCTTCTTTCCTCTCTCTAGGTTCTCTTCCATGGCCTCCCAGGGCCATGCACAGTCTCGGATAGTTGGGTTTTGGATCAAAGCGCACCCGTGACCAGGGCTACCGGCATGGGGTAGTAGTTAAGGTGTGAGCGGGCATAGGCGGGTAAACAGGTCGGAGCCAGGCCTGCATGGTGGTGTCACAGGCGAGGCGAGTATCGGGTGCGGAGGACCTCACCCGGGTGTGTTAGCAGGCGATAAGCCTATGCAGAAACATAATAAGGCGCTTCACTTGGTTGCCTACCTCTGAGGTGGGACTAAAGTGTCCTACTTCCTTCACATACTGCGTGATGAAGATGCCACAGCTGTTGCATCTAATTGAGGTCGAGGAAGGCTCCCTCAACAGCAATAGATGACCTGGAGTGAGCCCTGAATGTAGTCCGCAAGTCCTGAGGATGCTGCCTGGACGTGGAACGACCAGAGAACAACGAAGAATAGACGGAGATGACAGTGGTGGCAGAGCTCCAGCGTAGAATCTGAAAGCATGAAATATGGGCTAAAAGCCCCTGTTAAAATGTTCAATAGCATCACCGTGAGGCGAGGAAGTGAGCGACGGTGATTTCGATGTGTGGAAGTTCGTGAGGTGGCCTAATAGTGAAGGAGTTGGGCAGAGAACGATGGGTTGGTCAACGGAGGGTTCGGGTGGATGGTGGAGCGAAATAGGAGAGGGTTTTATAGAGAGTGGTGCGGTGGAGCTTATGAGGGTTTCGGCGAGGTGAATGAAGGTATGTAGCAGCAGGGACGCTTCGTTGGAGGAGTGGCCGGAGACAGGGAAGATGAGGGTGGTTGACGGCGTCGAGGGGATTTTTTGGTGTTTTGGGTAGGAAACTAATGTAAAAGTGTTAAGGATCTAATCTAACCCTAATCTAATAGATGAAGGGGGGAGAATGACACCGGTGGTGGTACGTCGGCGTCGGGGAAGAAAGCACTTTGGTAGGTAGGACGATGACGACGACGGAGGTAGAGCGACAGCGGTTGGTATTGCATGACGTGGAGGAAGATGAGGAAGAATAATTCACCGTCGGTATTGCGGTCAGACGACGAGGATAAACAGAGGGAGTCGCCGGAGCTTGAGGAGCTTTTTGGCCAAAATAGGGAGGAGGAATGTGGGGAATTTTTGGCCAAAATCAAGCTCAGGATGGACAGTGTGCACTGGGGGTCCTTTTATACGTCTGTAGAGGGTGATTAGAGCTTGGGAAGCAAGCTTCCCAAGCTTGGAAGGTCATCGAAGTAGGAAACCTATGAGATACCCGAATCTTTCATGCGTTCGTATGAGAGATTGGGAAGGTTGTTGGGCTTAAGACTGGATTCATTGGAAAGAGAACTTCTCAAAGAATCTCCCTTCCAATTTTGGAAGCGATTCATTGATCAGAGGAGTTCTCTTCAATCAAAGGTCGTCGGAGAAGGATTCCTCCGCGATAATGGGAGAAGGACCTATTTGCAAAGAGTGATGACAAAGATAGGGGCTTATTTGTAAGGAATTCAAAAGTTAGGGGCATGTGTGTGAGAGAAAAGATTAAGACTGGACCAAATTGCAAACTAGGTCAAGACAATCTCTAATTGGGCCCAAATTTTGATACAAACATAATTTGGACCTAAGGAATTCAATGGTGAAGTTGGATTTTGGTTTTGACCTAGTTTGACTAGGTAATTTATGTAAAAGCCTAAATTAGGGCAACTGTCTATCTGTGCCTTTGTTGAAGATGACAAACCTTAGAGAATATTTTTCTATGATTTTTAGAGGGTTTATGTGAATTTTATCCTGACTAGAACCTTAGTAGATTAAGTGAGTTTGTTTTTAGGGTTTCAGATGTCATTTAATTCTTGAAATGCACAAAAATCATTTTCTGTCTGTACAGACTCACTTGTTAGACATTTAAGATCATTTGATCTTTATTTAACCCTTGAGAAAACTCATGATTGTATTCCAATTGAGATATATTGTTAATACTACAGATTTACCCCTATTTTCTTATTTTTCTCTCAAAATGGATTTACAGTGAATTAGGGTCCTCTGGCGGTTATGTAGGAGCATTTAATGATGGAATATGACTAAATAAAGCTAGATATGACTGATGATGATGTTATCATCACTTTTGTGCTTATTTTATTTGATTATCTTTTAGGGCCTGTTTGGTGGGGATAAAAAATTGTAGGATAAGTTAAAATAAAATAAGTATAGATAGATATTGTTTGGATAATGGAATAACAAGAGGGTTAAGTGGGGAATAAAATACTTGGTATAATGAATTAATTTTAGTGGATATTTGTTAATAGTATATATAAATGAGAGTAGAAAATGTTAGTGGATATTTATTTAATAATAAAAGTGAGAATAAAGGTTATTGTGATTTGATTTGGTTGATTAGAAGTAATTGTGTAAGAATTTGTGTTGAGGTGATAGGAAAAACCTCAACAAACACCTCAAGTTGGGAAAAATCACCTAAATGCCTAAACACACCCTTAGGGTTAATTTACTTAGAAGTTAAGTTAACCTCTATTTATTTGGGAGGTTAATCTATACAATCTTACCATTTGTTTTGGAAGATTAATGTTTGTTTCGCTAACATCATTTTCCAAGGATGTTAGCAAAATAGATGTTAACTTTGTAACTCCTCCATATCCAAACTCTACTCTCCAGAAACTTAAGTAAACATCACAAGGGTTAACAACATAACTTAACACCAATGTAATTAAAAAGAAAGCGATGTTAACACCTTGCTACAAGTAAACAAAAATGAGAGTTAACACTAGCTTCTTAACCTCCCAAGTAAACTAGCTCTTAGCTTTTGTGAACAGCTTTCTGTCATATGGGAAACCTTTGCACAAGTTTCAAAGGTCATGCCCAAAAGCTCATGCACGTGGTCAGGAACCACCTTTATTGCCTTTACTCAATAGTTTATTAAATTGTGTGCAAAAAGCCTTTTTCCCATAGTACTAAATTGTTGCCGTAACTCCATATCGAGAGAGTAGGATAGGGGGAGGCTTTGGCAACTGATTCTCCCAAACCATGATCAAAACTTCCTTTAGACATGATTTTGAAACCATAAAGGAATATCTGTTGCTAATCAAGCATCTTTTTATAGTAGAATTTCATCAAATTTTCCCTAATGTTAATTTATTTCTTGCCATAGTGCAAATAGGATTTTGTAAACCAACAAAAATAAGATTCTATCTTTGCACTTCTAAGTAAAAGTTCTAGCAATCCTACTCATGCAGGAACTCAAGAGGCATAGGCATGGGCATAAGGAGGAGCTCGAACTAAAGGTAAAAAATGGCTTCAGCATGGGACTAGGGAGGGGCTTGAGCTTTGGATGAGCTTGGTCACGACCATGGCAAGAGAGATGGGCTTGAGCTTAGGATGAGCTTAGTCACAACCATGGGAAGAGGGATGAGCTTAGGAATATGGAGGGGCTTAGACTTGATGCCAATGTTTGGAAGAGTGCAAACAAGGATGTGGTAGTGGCTAAAGTTGGCATGTACATGGCAAGATTCATTATCAAGTTAGGTGGCTCCACAGCAAAGGCTGCAAAGTCTTTAGTCTATTGCCAATACTTTGGAGGGCAATTCAGGGTGGTTAATATGGGAAGGGCTGTGAAGGTAATTAGGGCTTGTGGGGGTACCTGTTGAAGGATACCTAGAATCACATGTGTTATGAATGGTAACACTTGTGTGCATTAGGTGGTAATAGGCTGCATCATTGATTGCGCAGCAATCATAGGTCTTAATTGACCTAAATTAGGCT
Organism: Thalassia testudinum; assembly: GCA_037157565.1. NCBI lineage: Eukaryota > Viridiplantae > Streptophyta > Magnoliopsida > Alismatales > Hydrocharitaceae > Thalassia > Thalassia testudinum. The sequence continues at coordinate 95,197,957 of JAZHRO010000039.1, read as the reverse complement.
AGAACTTAGCATAAGTTAGGGTAATTCATGCATGCATAAGCATTACTAGCACCCTTATTGCTTTCTTTTAGTTATGCATAAAATAATGCTATGATGTACTGATTAGGTGCATTATGTCAATTGCAGGTAATAAGCTGATCAGAAGCTAGATCTGAAGCTGGACCTAAAGCTGGATCTGAAGAATAAAGAATAATTGGTGTTGCAATAGAGCTGGAGTAGAAGACCTAGATTAAATGCAGTAGATAATAATGTAAGGCAGTTAAGGTATGCTATTCTATTAAGTAGGAATAAAGCAATAAATTATGAAGAACTTAGGTCAATCCTAGACCTAGGACAACCTAGAAGCCTCCCCAAGCCTTAGCCACCCTTAGATTGCGTCACCACACCCTAGGAAACCTTAAAACCCTAATTATAGCATTTATCTGGATGTCCAGATGAGTTATAGGACGTCCAAAACCCTTAGCCAACTCCCGCACACCTGAAACCCACTTCTATAGTGTTATTGGACATCCAGACACTTGGTCAGGCATCCAATTTCTGTAGAATACCCAAGACAGAACCTAGAATCCCTCCTGACTCTGATTGGATGTCCAGACAATAAGTTTGGACTTCTGATTTTTCACTATAAGATGTCTGACACTATTATTAGATGTCTGGAACTACTCTCTAGTTCCTGTTTTTGAATTCAAGCTTGGATCTTGAATTCCTAAGTCCTTAAACCCAATTCCAACCCCATAGGAACCTAAATTAAGGTACCCTAACCCTAGTACATCACCTTTAGACCTCCCTAAGGACCTAATTAGGTCCTCATTAAACCTAATTGACTTGGATCTTAGCCAATTCCATCAGCCTATTCAATTGGACTCAGTGAGTCCAATTGAGCCCTGATCCCAGCATACACTGTCCAATTGGACTCAGTAAGAGTCCAATTAACCTAAACCTAACTTAATTGAGTTGTTTTACTCTTAATTAGGTTTCCACACACCCAATTAAACTTGTATTAAGTTTAATTGCACTTTGCCTTAGTGAATTAGGGTTTGCAACCCTAATTTGAGACCTAACCTAGACCTAAACCCATTAGAACCTATCCTAACCCACCTAACCACTTAGGGCATGACCACACACACACACACACACACACACATTCACACACTCCCACACCACCTAGAGTATTCTAGGACCTTCCAAAGGTGGCACCAACTTGGTTGCCAAAAATAGCAACCAAGGATGAGTCTTCTCTTAGATCCACTTTTGGTGGATCTAAGAACCACCCTCTCTCTCTCCTTGGATGGTCACACTTGGAGCTCTCTCTAGAAAGTTCCACACTTCTCTAGAAAGTATCCCTTAGGTCTATAAAAAGACCTAAGGAGTGGCACTTTGCAACCATTCACTCTTGGCTCCATTTTAGCTTAGTTTCATTCCACCTCCATTCCACCTTCATGAGTAGCTTCACCATGGCCACCACCATCTCCACGCCAAGATGTTGGATCACCTCCTCAACCTCTCTCCAAGGGCCGGCCTAAGCACCATTGGCCACCCCTCCTCCTCTCAACCAAGTCAAAGGTCATTGGAGCCCACCTCTGAATGCCCTTAGTTTTGCTACAGCTCTTCATAGTTTTACTACTTTATTTACTGCTTAGTAGTGTAGCTCTATATTCTCCCCCAATGATGCATGCATAATCCCCCCTTAGATTCATGTATGCAATCATTTTCTACTAGCTAGATTTGTGTTTCCAAGCATTCCTCTATAAGCTTTCCACAAGCTTCATGTTGCAAACACCATCATGAATCAAAGAAAATCTTTTTCTATATATATATCTATGTGTGAAAATTTCCATGACCCTTGTTGCAATATTTTTTGTGTGATTAAAGTTGCTTGCTCTTAATTACTATCTATTGCAACTAGCATGTCGGTACCTGAAAATATTGAGGATCTAACTATTAACGCATTTTCCACGAATGGCCACCACATAACTAGAATCATGTGTACTGAAACTTACACTTTCACGTTTGTCATCTACCTAACACATGCGCACGTAATTAGGGTTAATAATGAAAGTGGCCGAACATTGATCCGATGATTAGAAACCAGCGTGCGATTTTAAGCAAGTAGAGTGAGCGAGATCAATTTCAAATTTGCATTTCCATAAATGCCTCCTAGAGATGAACGACTGGGACTTTAAGTCTCATTATCTTAGAAATTATTTTTGTTGATCGTATTTCGCAACTATACTACGACGTATTTCTGATCAAATACATGTTCTATGATCCCAATAATCATTATTAAATGTTATTCAATCATATTATGGAGAATTTCATTCAAATCACATTAAAGAAAGGGATCTCTTATATGGGTGTTTGTAGAATTATTAAAAATGACACAATTATACTTGTTTTCTTACTAATTCACATCAAGGCTCTTTCTTTTAAATATTTTGTTAAACATGAAGTTGTTTGAATTGTGGTTTCTACTTTCACATGTGGATGACCTTTAAATAGTTTGGTTCAACCTAAGAAATGCTAGATTCAATTAAACACGTCATTGTTGCATTAGAATAAAAAGAAATTATTGGAGGAGCTCTAAGAGAAAGGTGAAAATGAAGGAATAGGATGGAGGATGAAGAAAATAAATTTATATGACTTAAATCTAAAAAATCATTTGCTTTCAAGTAAAATTCGATCGACTTTGAAAATGAAGGAATATTGAACTAAAGAAATTATCAAGAATATCGATGTGAATAATAAGAAATCCAAGTGATGAGGGTGAAACTTACCAAACATTGAAAAGTACATTCCTGGAAAGATGACACTAGAAGAATAACTGATTGGCAAACTAATCTATCAGACTAGCATAGTAACCTATTAGACAAGAAGCGTAACCAGCCCAACAAATAGGCAATTCAATTTGTGAACCAATCCTCATATTAGTCTCGCAACCAACCTCACTACAAGTCAAACTACCAACTTGATTATCAATATGACTACCAATCAATTACCAGTCTGACTATCAATCCAAGTTTAAACTTTGATCTAAGTATGCAAAATAAGTATTCCGTCTAAGATCTAGTCTAAATATTAGACAGAGAATTCAGTTGATAAAGTCAAATGATACTAGAAGCCAACAACTCAAAAGTTTAACCAAATGATAGATGAATATAAACAAATGTTTGTCTAGACACATATAAACCTCATAAGAATTGACACATTAGCTCAAATTTTGGTCTCCAAAATTCTAACCTCTTAAAGTCTATAAGTGGTTTAACCCCTATGAGGAGCAATTTCTCGCACATTTATCTCTTCAACTTGTGTTCTTAGTGGATTATTTGATCAGCAAATGGGAGATTGTCAATGTGATTAATTATTTCCCATATGTGATCAACTATTTATGCAGTAAGTTTCTTTCCTATCTTTTTGATTGTGTGCTTGATCAAACTTCATCCTCCATTGGCCTCGTTTCTCATTGGACGTGGGTTACGAAATGCATCTAGGGATGCATTTTGCAACATGTGAGTCCCAACTCATGTTTCCGATGTCAAAAGTTAATGCACGGGACAGTCTCCAACATCAAAGTTAATACAAGGGTGAGGATAACAAAAAAGTAATTGTAGAGTCTACCACCACTCAAAAAAAGCAACTCCACCACATCACAGGTGTAACAATCAAAACACATCGACTGGAAGAAATGATCCTCAACCTGAAAGGTGATCCTCCACTGGTGGAAGACCAAAACACATCTTTACTTATGGGTGGAAGGTAATTTTCCACCAATGGAAAATGAAAACACACTAGTGGAAAATGAAAATTCACTGATGTGTTTTGCCTTTCCACCAGTGCAAATTGGTTTTGATTTTCGTTTACGAGTGGAAAGTGATTTTGGTTTTCACTTATGAGTGGACAATGGTTTTTCACATATATAAAGTGATTTGAAAATCAAAACACACTAGTTGAAAGCACCTACTGGAAAGGAGGTGATTTTTAAAGTGTGTGGATCCACCACATACAGTGGAAAAACATGATTCACTCACTACCATGTTACAAAATGCATTGAAACGTGCGTTTATGTACTTTTTCGTCTTTGCAATTACCATAAATCAAATAAACTAGTTTTTATCCCGCACTTTGCTATGAGAGTTAAAGCAAACTTGGGAACCTCGAAAGAAGAGGAAGCAAAGTGTACATGTTAAGAATAGTAATGAAGTTATTGTAATGGGATAAAGAAGCAATCGAAGGTAGTAATCTAAGAAAATTTTGAAAAAAGATCCCTTGTTTTATGGAACTTTTATAGATTTAACTTTGGGAAACCTGTAGCATATAAGTGGTATAATGCAAGAACCATTGATTGATGTTGTATACAGACATGCAGCTTAAGCATATATTTAGTATTTTAAGGGGCAATAGAACATGTTGTTTGAACAATAATTCCAAACTAAATTAGATGGTAGTAGATAGTTGCAATATAGGTGAATACTTGCTTTTTGTATAAAGATGGTATATTATCACAAAAAGATATCTTGGTAGACTGAGCTTAGTTTGATGAAGATTGCTCCTGTAAAGGAAGAGAAAGAAGTAAACAACATGAATAGAATGCAGTTATGAATTTCTTTCCTATAGAAGTTGGAATGTAGAAGGTTTAATTATTGCTAGAAAGTTAATAACTTAGAAATGTGAACTTCCATGTTTTTGTAGGGCTAATAAAGTTGGCAAATGAAGTAATCTCAGAAGGAAATATTTGAGAATGAAAGAAAAGTTAGCTACAATTTGGAATTTGTAAAATGAAGAGTAAAATGGGTAATATATAGTTCATTTACCATACATAGAAACTAAGAAGCAAAAAACTGTGAAGTAATGAATTGCATCAATGCATCACATATTAAGAAAAATTATATAATTTAGAGCATTCTGGTTACTCAAAGAAGACCATCGATTTTCTTCTCCATTCAATGCAATAATACTCTTTTCAAAAGAATTCATCCTATCTATTTATTAATAATAGCTAATCTTAAAATCATATACAAAAAAAGCCATCCATACATAGATATCTATTTATCAAAGGTCAATTCAAGATAATGTGATCAAACTCATAATCCTTAAGGGTATAGAAAAAAATCATAACAAAAAATCATGTTTGTCAAGAAGATGCATCACCTAGAGATAAATAAATCAAACCATCATCATAATTTTCCATGTATAATCATAAAAATCATGTTGAATCTATAAAAAAGCCATCAATACATAGATATCTATTTATCAAACCATAAAAGCCTATCAAAAATAAAAAGGATGAATGGTAAAATAAAGGGATTTGTTGTACGGATATTCATCGTAAACGACGCCAAAATGTTGTGTCAGAAAATCTCAGAACGGTGCAAAAATGTTTAACGGATGATCATCGCAAACGGAATTTGATTTTGAAAAATCGTCAATAGATAAATTTAACTGAAACTTGAAAAGAATTTCGGGTCAAACACAGGAAGGCAGACGTTTGATTAAAAATATGCATTGGTTTTGTTTGTCACGAAATAGATTAGCTGGTCAAAAACTAGCTATCTATTTAACAAATAATAAATAGAAGAAAGAGAGAATATTACAAATAATGACAAAAGAGAGGTAGAATAAACATGGATTTCATCATCAAATGTTGTTCATTACACTAATCATTACAACTAGAAGGAAGGAAATCTACTCTAGAAAGTAGTAAATCTACTCTAGAAAGTAGTAAAGAGAATGAAGAGAGAAGTATCCTCCTCGACAATTTCTTGGAGGATGAGCCAGATGGGGCGATGCTTGGAAGATGGAGGATGAAGCGGGAAGAATCGGGGGCGAGGCAGGACATCATTGTTGCGAGATCCACTTCCCGAATGGAGTGAGAGGACAACCGCGAGATGCTCCACGAAGGAGGAAGAAGGTGGAAAAATTCTAATTTTAACTCTAACGGATTCTCCCGGGTTTGGGACAAGCTCTTAGAGCTTTGGAGGGGGTGAGAGAAGAGAGGAAGGGATGAAGAAAGTGTAGGGGTCATAGGGATATATATAGGTGTAGATTGGATGGGGCAAAAAGGTCATTTCATGCATAAAACATTAATTCAGGGCCTTTAGTGATGGATAAAACCATCAGTAAAGCCCAGATCATGGGCGACATGCACGCACGCCCGCCGTCTCCTCCTCTCCTGCTCGCCTAATGATAAGTCGATTTTCGCTTTCGAATAATGTATTAAGATGATTTGTCGTTGCAGGATCAAAGTGGTGGAAAACTGCTTAACAAAATAATTAAAATTAAACCACTCACAGAAGAGTGGAACGTGTCCACAGGGAGGCAATGACTTAGTTAAACTCACAATTAGGTTAAAATCAAGTTCGTTAAACTATTCACCAGATCAAACAATGCCTGTATAGCTCTGAAAGTAAACCTTAAATTTATGGAGAAGTCAAGTGCTGTGAATGTAATTTTTACGTCAGAAAATTATACATGTGTAAGAGTATGCCATGTACTATTCACTTGCATGCATATGAAGATGTTATTCAAAATTAAATTCAATGCACAAAGAGTTGAATAATAAGGTTTAACAATTATCTAGAAGCATGGGCATTAAGGCATAAATTCACCATAATAAAATAATCATAAATCAAAATTCATTTTATGGCAATGGCATGAAATGTAATTATTAATTCCACCATAAATAGAGGATTCTACCTCTCTCCTCCTCACGCATGGGAGAGAGGATTGTTCGAGGAACTCTTCTGGGCGTAGATTGGCCAGAGTGAGGGCTTCACAATGATGGCAACGGCAAGTTGCGAGATGGCCAGACGGAGGAGAGAAGCGGCGGCGATGGAGGTTGCTGCTGCTGGCAGCGCGTGCTGCAGGTGTGAGGAGGCACGGCATGCGGGCATTGGGGGCGTTGCAGGCGCGCGGAGGCATGGGCACGTGGGCGCGTGGGCGCTCTGCAGGCCGCTTGGGCGTGTGGGGTGTTGTGGCCGTGTGGCTGCAGGTGCTGCAGTGGGCGATGCACGGGCACTGCAGCAGGGGTGGGTGGAGTTTGAAGGTGCGTGGAGGTGAAGGCGTGGGGATTGGAGGTGCGAGGCGAGGGTGTGCTGGAGAATGTGCGCTAGGCAAGGGCGCACGGTGGAGTCTAATGGCACCGGCTGTAGGTGCTGTAGGGAGGCGCGAGGAGGTATGAAGCGGGGCTGCTAGGGGGTTGCAGGTGCTGCTGGAGGGTGCTTTGCAGGCCGCAAGGGCGTGCGGGTGTGGGTGTGTAGGTGCTGGCATGTGCGCTGGTTGAGGTGAGGGCATGCGGTGGCAGATGACGTTGGCGTGGGTTGCTGGCTGTGGTGAGGGTGCGCGGAGGGCAGGCGCGCTTGGCAGGGTTGAGGTGCGGGCAGGAGGAGTTGTAGCTCTTTGTGCTGCAGCAAGTGTGGCGAGGTTCTTTTTGGTGGAGTGGAGGAAAAATAGAGAATGGGGAAGAAGATGGAGGTGGATGCTGGTGATGGTTGATGACAGTGGTAACAAGTCGTGTATCTGTTGATGCACTCACAGTAGGTGATCTTCAAGGAGCTCGTGCATGGTGGTGGTCAAGTCCATCCTCTTAGCACGACGGTCTATCACCCCACCGACCCACAGTATGACGGAGCTTGGCCATGGAGGCCCACGGTGGTGGAATGCTGCACGGTGGTGAAATGGGTGGTGGCCTCCCTTTGAACGACAGCCCCTCATCTTTTGTAGCCACGGCTACAAAGATTTGAATTTCAAAAGCTACTGTAGAATCAATGTGATGCGTAGGAGGAGGCGGAGATGGAGGAGTTACCTGCAAGGGAGAAGAAAAAGAAAAAAGAATAAAATAGTTAGGGTTATTTATACATAACTCCTTAACTTCTATGTTAATTAAAATAGTGCACCTAATTAATTAACTAATTAAATGTATGCAACCCTAGGTTAATTCTGAATGCATGAATTATGTACTTAAGCTAAAATTATGAATTAATTTATTTACATCCTAATGTATGCTATCTAAATGTTAAAATTAACTTAATGTCTAGACACTTAAATACTTAAATAGCCCACAAATATGGGCTAATCACCTAACGCACGTCCATGTACAAGGGCTATCATCCATTCGATCACGAGATTGAATGGCTTAAAAGCCATCGTGCCTGCGCCATCCTCATGTGCCCAAGTGTATGATCGGGTGTGCGAGTTGAGCATCCAATCGCGCGTTCGCCTGATCCGAAGATCTGGGCCATTGGCATCTGATCGGGCGGCTGGATTGAACCATGTGCTCGATTAGAGCGATGCAGATGCATGACTAGAATGCACGGCCTTCCTTTGGGACAACACCTTCAACTGCTGTGCTGTGGTGTGCTTTTGGTCGCATAAATGTTTTAAGGCTGGGTGCTCACAACCGATGGATAGTGATTCAACGGTTGAGATCATCCGATCCTATGCCTTCAGATATGGAGGGGGCACAGCCTAGTGTAAACCTCAGTCATTGGATCTTGATCCAACGACTGAGATCATGTGATGGAGAGGCCTTTGAGGAAGAAGCGTGGGCTAATGGCACTTTTGGATGGCTAGGATGATGCCATGTGGTACCATCCTAATCGTTCATCTTCACATGATCGTAGGTGGTGCCACGGATGTCGGATTGGATCGGTTTTCACGTCATTGGGCTATGATTGTCGATTCGAACCCACCCTTGCTGTCGGATTTGTCATCTGAAGAACAGATTTACACCACTTGGCCCTGACCTCTGGTCTTTCTTGGACTGCATTTGATGCTATGGAAGTTCGATCAGGGTGATCCTGGAATCATTGAACTCCAATCCTCGCCCTGATCAGTTCCATACGGTTGGATCTTCAATTCGAGGCCCCAATTGAATATTGCCCTATTACTTGACCACAAAAAGTGGAAATTAACATAAAATTTATACAATCTAACCTAAATGCAAGATGACGCATGTTATGCAATATTTATAATGTACGATACAACTCTACGTCTATGAAAATGCTGTTTATGTCTCGTAGAGCGCGTGTTTGCTAGGAAAACGTTGTAGTATAGTGCAAAATACGATTAAACAAAGATATTCAATAAAAGATAACGAGACTTGAGTCCCGGTCGTTCGTCTGTGGGAGGCGTTTGTTTTACTTTTGAATTCGATCTTTTATGGCTCTACTCTGTTTAAAATCACATGCTGGTTTATGATTATTATGTATTGAAGTACGATATGCTTAGTTGCAAGTATATCAGGAATTGAAAACAGGCAACATTAATCACACAAAAGATATTGCAATGAGCTCATGGTGATTCTCAACACATAGACATATATATATATAGAAAATATATTTTTCGGTCATTCATTTGGAGAGTGTTTGCAACATGAACTTGTAGAGGAAAGCTTGTACATGAATGCTTAAAAATGTAAAGCTAGCTATCAGAAAATGATCGCATACAAGAATCTACGGGGGGATTTTGCATGCATCATTGGGGGAGAATAAGGGCTACACTACTAAGCATAAAATAAAAGTAGTAAATGTAAAGAGCTAGCTACTAATCTATCAGAAGTGAGGGCATTCGGAGATGGGCTCCGATGGCCTTGGAGTGGTGGAGAGGAGAAAGAGGGGCGGCCAATGAGCTTAGGCCAGCCCTTGGAGAGAGGTTGGAGGAGTGGTCCAGCATCTTGGCATGGTGTCCTTCATGGTGGTGCTCAGCTCATGGAGATGGAGTGGAGATGGTGGCGGCTAGCCTAAGTGGAGGTGGATGGAGCCAAGTATGGCCAAAAAGTGGATGGGTGCAAATGGCCACCCCTTAGGTCATTTTATAGACCTAAGGGAAGCTCTCTAGAGAATTATGGAATTCTCTAGAGAGGCCTATGGTGGGAGCTCGTGGGAGAGTGAGAGAGAGAGGATGGATGGTGGTTTTTAGATCCACCAAATGTGGATCTAAAAATTGAATGGCTCTTGGTTGCTAACTTTGTAGGCTAGAGAGTTCTAGAGAACTCTAGGCTAGGTATTTTCATGTGGATGGTGGGTGTGGGTGTGTGTGGGTCGAAACTTAGGTGGCTAGGTTGATTAGGTTAGGTTCTAGTGGCTATAGGTCAAGGTATGTCTCAAATTAGGGTTATAAACCCTAATTCACTAAGGTAAAGTGCAATTAAACTTAATACAAGTTTAATTGGGCGTGTGGAAACTTAATTGAGAGTAAAACAACTCAATTAATTTAGGTCTAGGTCAATTGGACTCTCACTGAGTCCATTTGGACAGTGTGTGCTGAGATCAGGGCCCAATTGGACTCAATGAGTCCAATTGAATAGGCTGATGGAATTGACTAAGATCAAAGTCAATTAGGTTTAGTGAGGACCTAATTAGGTCCTTAGGGAGGTCTAGAGGTGATGTACTAGGGTTAGGGCACCTTAATTTAGGTTCCTATGGGGTTGGAATTGGATTTAGGGACCTAGAGATCCAAGATCAAGGCTTGAATCTTAAAACAGGAACTGGAGAGCAGTATCAAACATCTAATAATAGTGTCAGACGTCTTATACTCAAAAATCAGAAGTCCAAACTTGTTGTCTGGATGTCCAATCAGAGTCAAGAAGGATTCAAGGTTCTGTCTTGGGTTTTCTGCAGAAATTGGACGTCTAACCAAGTGTCTAGACGTCCAATAACACTGCAGAAGTGGGTTTAAGGTGTGCAGGAGTTGGCTAAGGGTTCTGGACATCCTATAATTCATTTGGACGTCCAGATAAAGGTTGGAATTAGGGTTTTAAGGTTTCCTAGGGTGACGTGACCTAATCTAAGGGTGGCTAAGGCTTGGGGAAGTCTCTAGGATATCCTAGGGCTAGGATGGACCTAAGCGCTTCCATTTTACTGCTTTATTCCTACTTAATAGAATAGCAAACCTCAACTCCCTTACATCATTATTCCTACATCTAATCTAAGTCTTCTGCTTCAGCTCTGCTGCACCACCTGTTATTCCTGATCCAGCTTTAGATCCTGCTCCAGATCCAGCTCCAGATCTAGCTCCTGGTCAGCTTATTGTCTACAATCAACATAATGCACTTAATCAGCACATTATAATATTATTTTATGCATAGCTAAAGTAAAGCAGTAAAGATGCATATAATGCTTATGCATGCATGAATTACCCTAACTTATACTAAGTCCTAGCCTAATTTAGGTCAATTAAGACCTATGATTGCTGCACAATCACATGCATAAATAGACAGTTTATGTTATATAAACGTGTTTACATCACACACCCATGCCTATCTTTTGCTAGTCCCTAGCAAAACTACATGCTATTTATAAATGAATTAAGTTGGATTTCTTAGGCAAAAGTTATTCCTCAATACTAAGAGATTTTTTCTAAGAACTTTGAACTACAGAGACACAACAGTGCCCGGGTGTCTGCCAAAATGCAGACCACCTCAAGCCCTCGCCTAATTCAAAGGAGGATCTTTTTCTTATTTTCTTCTTTTCTAATTTTTTTGGATTTTTGAGTCTAAGGTTTCAGAGCAGCTTTCTACGGCCACTCAACCCACCCAAGACTTTAAGAGAACCCTAAGTTCTAAACATCTTTGTGTGAAATGTGATAGACTCACTGATCGATGATTAGAACGAACTTTGGGTTTGTACGCCCCTAGGTGACCTTGAAAAGAAATTCTGCCTAAAGGTGTATCTATTCGACCGGTAGCTTTCTCCCTACTTTTATTTTTATGGGGTCAACACAAGGGAGAACCCAGTGTATATCTCCCCATCTTATTCTAGTTCTCCGCTTCTTCCTAAGTGTTTTGGAATTATACGTGCATTTCTTGAGCTGGGTTCTAGACAACCTACCAATGGGCTGTTACTCATGATAACTTGCCAGCCATACTTGTGCGGTGAAGTGTGGCTTATTTCTTTTTTTCTTTTGTTTTCTCCTTTTCTATATTTTTTTTTTCGTTAAGTAGGTGGTTTCCCTGATCTAAGATTTACCTAAAGGAAGCAGGAAAATATTGGTTGTGACTGGGCTCTGGACAACTTACCAATGGGCTATTACCCATGATAACTTGCCGAAAAGCGAGTCAGTGAAAATAGTGTGTAGATGCTTAGACTTAAATCCCCTCAAATCAGAGGGCGGGTTGATAAGTCGTGTACTTATCACCCCAACTTATTTAACCAATTAAAATATGCATTTAGAATGGTGAGGACTCAAGAAACAAGTCCACATTTTAGTGGACACTCAAGCTGATTAAGCCTAAAGACCTGAAATGTCTTAATGTTCAAATCATACAGTTTTATTCTCTAAGATTGAAAATTTTCTAAAGCCCAAGTTCTCTTTACTAATTCCACAATTTTTTTTTAAAGAAAACACAAAGAATCTACAGAGCTGACGAAATAATTTTGAGATGAATATTCACCCCCCCATGCCTATCTAATGCAATGTCATCATTTTATTAAAAAGACATGAAATGGAGTGGAGTAGAGTAGAAAGCACCTGAATTGCGTGAATCATAGGTCGGCTCTGAGATGAAAAATAATGTATATGTGCTGAATTTAATGCCTTCAATTAGGCATGCTATACAAGGAAGAAGAAATAGGGAATTCACGGGTCTAGGTCAGAATCAGAATAAAAAGATTCACCTCAAGACCTGCCAGCAGATGTCCACAGATGTGGACTAGATTGTGATGTAGACCCATACCCCATGGTTGAGTATATCTAAGGCTCTGGGTAAAAATTATCCAAAACCTAAAATCAACATGCAAGTGGGGTCAGGCCTGTAATTTGTAAGGATGCAACCCAAGACCAAAAAGTCTCGTTATAGAGAGATCAAGCTCAAAAGGATAATTAATGAATATGCGCTTGGGTTGGACATCCTCTAAATCAAAGATGTCATAAGGGTCCTAGTAGAGAGTTGGTGGTTTCAGATAAATAGAAACCCTTAGACTCAATCTTCTGCTTCCTCTCGAATTAACTTCCCATTTCAATATTTCCCAACTCCTATCCTCCTCATTCAGACTTTCAAATTCTGAGACCTCTTGTATATTAATCAGCCCATCTAAATTTTCCAAGTTTAAAAGATGTGACTGAATTAGAATTGACTTGGGTCTAGTAATCTCAAAAACAGAATCGTCAGTAAGCTCAAAGGGGTGTAATTGAGGAATGGGGCTTTGAATTAAATCCTTCAGGAAATCAGGATCTGAATCTGCCATGTGAGCCCTAATAAGATCAGTTTCCTTAGTTATTAGGCCGTCATATGATTCATCGAATTCCTCAGTCCCAGTCGTCTCACAGAAATCATGTGCTGTAAACTTAGGTGAGACTTCGCATAATGGTTCTTCACCTTCAGAATCAAAGAAATCTAAATCCGCATTAATGTGTGTCTCAAAATCATCAATCACTTTTTGATCCATGGAGACATACGTTTCCTCGTACTCTGATTCAGGGATCTCAGGTGAAGAAATCAGTTCATCTTTAATTGGTTGCTCTTGACCAATCTGGTCAATCCCGATCTCGAAACACATGTCCCTTCCAACAGGTGCCTGAGCGGGTTTTGACATTAGATCTCCTAAAGGGGGTTCATCCTAGGAATCATCCCAAGATTGGACTAGAGTAATCATAAATCTCATCCTCAATTTAGATAACTTCCCAAGTAAAAACTCACCCGAGCCCTTATCCTTAACATTCTGGAGCCAATCCAACAGATACTTGTTACGATAATCAATCATTTCAATCAGGGGCTCCAATTCTTTAAGGCAAGGTGTTGGTTGAGCTTCTAAGGATTGTACAGTATTCCTCAAGTTAGCCAACACCTTCTCTTGGACCTAGTTAACCTGAACCAAATGGTTTGGTTCAGGGTTGAACGGGTTTGGGTTCAGTGTAGGGGAGTCAACGAATTGAGGATCTTGATACCCTCCCTGATAATAGGTCATTTCAGGTTGTTCATAAGGTGGTGATGACCTAAAGGTAGTGTATTCTGGGGAGGGGTAAGGATCAGTGTATCCATCTTGATTGTAGATCATATTAGGTTATCCAAATGAGGGCGATGATCTATAATCGATGTAGCTTGAAGAAGGATAGAAATTGCAATCATGGTGTCCAGGGTTAGACCCCAAACACGGAGGTCCGGAACTGTATCCCCAATGCGAATTATCTCAACTAGGTGATGGTTGATTACAGCACGAGTCGGGATAATAATCATCATGTTGGGGCTAAGATGTATTAGGAGGATAAGAATAGGAATGCATGTAGAATGTGGAAGGATTCATGACAGATGGGAGGAAGAAAGGTGCCCTACAATACAAATAATCAAACCTGTCTTTAAGTGGGCTAGCCTAAAGACCTATAGACTCCCAAAACCCATCTTGAGATTAATAAATGATTTGATCTACTTCTTTCCAGTCAATCCAACCAGTTAGAGGGAGGGACTGGGGAGAAGGTTCTTCCTTTGACTTGCACCTCCGGTTCCTAGTGTACCCCCCATCCGAGATCATTTGATTTTTCTCCCTTAGCTAGACATCAGATTGAACGGTAGAAATAGACTAATCGAAAATAATCTTGGTCTGGGATCCAAAGGGAAAGTCTAATCCTTGAGGACAACGTTTACTCTGTTTTAATTAGGGTTAGGTTTGAATGTGGTTTGGAATGTGATGGGCCCTTTATTTGAGTTGTGCCCTTAATGATTGATTGATATGTATGTGTGTGCACAACTAGTGGTTTTCAAGCAAGATTATTTTTTGATGCAGTGAATTTTATGGTTTAAATCTTGTTTAGTAGCTTTTAGGATTCGACTTTAGGTATATTCAATCAGGTTCAGTTGGCACACTAGGTTTTGAAAGCACAGGTGAAGATGTTTTCCTTTGAAACCTAAAAGAATGTGGAGTGCCTGGTAAATCCCTAGAGGTTGAACCTATTTGGCAGCTACTTGATGAGTTGTTTTTAGTTGAAGTGGTGCAGCCCAAACAGCTCAAACAATTGGCCTGATGAACCACTTAGTTAGGCACACAAGTGATTACCTAATCTAATTTCTACTCGATTATGTGTTTGGGTGTGTGTATCGGTTCCAAAGATCGGTTTACCAGTTGAGTTTGAAAACCAAAAGAGGTTGTGTACCTCTGTGAGATTTTTAAAAAATTTTTCTTTTATATGTGAAGGGTGTGGTGGGTGGATGTGACAAACAAACAATCAAAACTACCCTTAGAGTTTATGCAAGCTCCTAGGTTAATTAGGGTTTGTGTTATTAGGTGATGGAATGAAATCTAATAGGTGGGGAGGTGGGGTTAAACTTACAGACCCTTCAATAGCACTTTACTCCAATCTACCACTTTTGCCTGTCTCTCGAGAGTACCTGCAATCACAATAAGAAAGGAGAGAAGTGAGGTAAAAGATAAGTAAGGCAGGAAAACACGAAAAATCAAAGAGTGTCGCCTCGCTGGCAACGGCGCCAAAATGTTTGAGCAGAAAACGTACATAAACAGAATTGGATTTTGAAAACCTGTCGTAGTTTGATTTGCAATAAAAACTGTTAACAGATAAATTTAACTGAAACTCGAAAAGAATTCCGTGTCGAACATAGGGAGGCAGAAGTTTGATTAAAAATACGCGTTTGTTTTGTTTGTCACGAAATAGATCAGTTGGTTGAAAACTAGCTATCTATTTAACAAATAATAAATAGAAGAGAGAGAGAATATTACAAATAAAGAAAAAAGAGAGGTAGAATAAACATGGATTTCATCATCAAATACTGTTCATTACACTAATCAATATAACTAGAAGGTAGGAAATCTATGCTAGAAAGTAGTAAATCTACTCTAGAAAGAGGTAAAGAGAATGGAGAGAGAAGTATCCTCCTCGATGATTTCTTGGAGGATGAGCTGGACGGGGTGATGCCTGGAAGACGAAGGACTAAGCGGGAAGAACTGGGGGCGAGGCAGGACGTCGTCGCGGGATCCACTTCCCGAATGGAGTGAGAGGACAACCGTGGGATGCTCCACGAAGGAGGGAGAAGGTGGAAACATTCTAATTTTAACTCTAATGGAGCATGTAGGGTTTGGGACAAGCTCTTAGAGCTTTGGAGGGGGTGAGAGAAGAAAGGAAGGGATGAAGAAAGTGTAAGGGTCGTAGAGCTCTATATAGGTGTAGATTGGTTGGGGCAAAAACATCATTTCATGCATAAAACATTAATTTAGGGCCTTTAGTGATGGATAAAACAATCACTAAAGCCCAAATCGTGGGCGATGTGTGCACACGCCTGCCGTCTCCTCTCCTGTGCACCTAACGCACGTGCACGTACAAGGGCTATCAGCCGTCCGATCGTGAGATCGGACGGCTTAAAAGCCATCTTGCCCAGTCCTTCGTTGTGTGCTCGCGCGTACGATCGAGCATGCGAGTTGAGCATCCAATCACGTGTTCGCTTGATTTGAAGATCTGGGTTGTTGGTGTCTGATCGGGTGGTTGGATTGAATCGTGCGGGCGATGAGAGCGGTGCAGACGCATGACTCAAACATGCAGCCTTCCATCATAACAACACCTTCAATTGCTGCACTGTGGTGTGCTTTTGATCACGCAAATGTTTTAAGGTTGGGTTCTCGCAACCGTTGGATGGTGATCCAACGGTTGAGATCATCTTGTCCTATGCCTTTAGATAAGGAGGGGGCGTGGCCTGGAGTAAATCTCGGTCGTTGGATCAAGATCCAATGGCTGAGATCCTGCGATGGAGAGGCCTTTGAGGAAGAGGCGTGGGTTGATGGCACTTTTGAATGGCTGGGATGATGCCACGTGGCACCATCCTGGTCGTTCATCTCCATATGCTCATAGGTGGTGCCACGGATGTCAGATTGGATCGATTTTCATGCTATTGGGCTACGATTGTCGATCCGAACCCATCCGTGCAGTTGGATTTGTCATTTGAAGAACATATTTACACCACCTGGCCCTTTGACCTCTGGTCTTTCTTGGATTGCATCTAATGCTATGGAAGTTCGATTAGGGCGATCTTGGAGTGGTTGAACTCTAATCGTCGCCCTAGTCAGATCCGTACGGTTGGATCTTTAATCCGAGGCCCCGATTGAATATCACCTATTACCTAACCACAAAAAGAGGAAATTAACCTGAAATTTGTACAACCTAACCTAAATACAAGATGATGCATGTTATGCCATATTTATAATGTATGATGCAACTCTACTCCTAAGAACAATATAAATAGATAGTTTATGTAATATAAATGTGTTTACATCAGGATTCTACATTAATATTGGAGATTGCTTGATAGCTTTTCAACCTGTAATAGGTATTTATAATTTCCTAATAAACTGATTGACACGGGAAAAAACATATAGGGGTATGCTCTTGAGGAAATTTGGGAGTGATGAAAAAGAAGAGAAAAAGATGAAATAGAGTATGAAACTGTTACATTGTAATTGTAAATGTTAGACAATGTAATAATTGACATGATCAGGCATTCACAGTCCATTATGTTACGGGAATTACACTCTTCCAAATCTGTCGTCAACATAATTTATTTGTGGGTGGGACAAAACCCCTATAAACAATTGGGATCTCTTAATCTTACAAAAAAAAAAAAATAAATTATGAGCCATATAGTTTAAGTTATTTATTTGTCCTAGACCCTAATAAGAGGAGATTTTTCCCGTACAATTATCTTTAGTGCTTTATACTATATCCTTGTTCGGTCATGCATTTCCAAAATTTTTAAAAGATATAGAAAGAGAACATTCAAAGGGATATATTTTGCCATCATCTTTCGATTTTACTCATATTAATTGTGTTGTTTACCTTGTCATATATTTCTCAACAATTTATTTTGAAAAGTATATATTTGTTAATAATAAACCTTTTTCATATACTGGTGGTGATTATCCACTACAAGAAAAAGAGTGATTTGCGCCGGTTAATAGGCTACGGTTATTTTACCATTGCTAACTGTTGTATTTAGCGACGATTATTATAATAACCATCTCGTAAAGCATCATCCTTCCACCCCTTCCCAATATTAATCCCAGTCTGAGATTTAGCGATGGTTATTATAATAACCATCGCCTAATGCATCGTAGGGGCGCTAATTCTTTGGTGTGCTGAGGTGAAATATGTGCCATTTAGCAATGGTTGGTAGTAAACTGTCACTAAATAAATGAAATTAGTGCATGCCTCAAAAACTTGAGGGGTGGAGAAATATTATTAGAGAATGATTTAGCAATGGTTTCATGAAAAACTGTCGCAAACTGCACCCATTTTATTGGGACGTCGTGCTTTGAAATTAATATTTTAATGGATTTGGCGATGGGTATCAGTAAAACCGTTGCCAAATCTAGGATATTAGGGCTACGCTATGCGGCTTTGCCTCCTCACTCTACTCGCGAGACTCTCCCTCTTCGACCCTCCTCACCGCAGCACTGCCCATTGATGGTAGCACCATTGTTGGTGTTAATGAGCTTAAATTAGCCTAATTATGACAATAAATGCTCCTAGATATTCATCATAAGACCATAACTCTGTTCTGAATTTCATTTCAGAAGAAGACAAGAAAATGGGTTAATTCTATTATTTTAACATCTAATTGTAAGTGTAGATTAACTAAGGGGTTAATTAGGGGTTAATAAAAGGTCAAATGAACTTAAATATCCAAGAAGTGGGCTCAGATTTTCTAGGGTTTCATGCATTCTGAGGATTAAATTATTACATAAAAACCCTAATTATTAGTGTCCATCCACCACACCATCTCACTCACCAAATCACAACCACTAGCACCTTCACCTTACATCGACGAAGCTCCTCATATATATAACTTGGCCCCATTGGCTGTATTCTTGTTGTAGGAACTTTGCCGTCACCAGTCTCCTTCTCTGACTTCGTTTGCCATCCGACCAGCCATCAACCACCACACCACCACCTTCAAGCAAGGTGGGGTTGCATCAGAGCAGTGTTGCACCTTCAATTGAGCAAGAAATTAGCAGCAGCAGCTTTGATCAAGTGAAGCTCCCTCATGTAGCTGAAGCAAAGAAGAAGACTCCTTCCTTAGTTCCACATTGAGAGGTTTTGTTTTGGAAACTCATATATAATGCTTTAGCACATTGCCTAATCACCTTCGAGACAGGGGTTAGGTCCCCATAACCTTATGTGCATCCCCTCGCTTGTGCCCACACGTACGCTGGTTTGGGCCCCTGATCCGATTACTCGATTAGAGAGAAAAGGAAGAGAAAGAGAGGAAGGTTTGGGTTGAGCGAGAAGGGGGTTTTTGCTTTGAGTGAATCCATCAGACGGCCAAACCAAAGTCTGATTCCAAACTTTAAGTAGTTTGAGAGTCATTCAAGATGTATGATATTGGTTTGCGAATTTGTCCATGTGTTAGAAAGAATTGATAGTTGTAACACATTTTTTGACACTTGACATACTGATTTTTATATATATTTTTTCTCTTCATTTCATATATTCATATCCATCTCTTGGGCATTATTTTGATTACTTGATTAGTGGTTTATATTGCGATACTTTTGCTCCTTGCGAACGACCTCGGATCTCATGATTTTTTGAGCATTTTAAATTTAAATGTTGATATGCTTTATTGTCCATACTATGACCCATCTCTTTTCTAAAATACAGTAGAAGCGCACCAACATTTTCGCACTGTTGTCGAGGAGTAATGAGAACTTTGACCACTAGTCGTGCTTATTTTGACTTGATTCTAACTTGCTCTCTCTTTTTGTTGTGTTGTTGCGAGGAGAACCATCAAGAAGACTGATCGCTCAAGCAACCACACTAGGGGCGAGTAACTACTATTCCCTCTTCCATAAATCCCCTAATTCTGGAAAGATTGAAAAGGAAATAAATCAATTAGGATCCAAATCTGCCTTATTTTTCCTAGTAATCATCATACAAGATGAAAGTTTCCTGATTTATCATGAGTTGGTCAGATTTGATTTGATTAGAGATCCCAACCCTGATACTTGCACCTATTAGGAACATAAGGCTCCTTGGGCTATTCACCTTCTTGATTTAGCCCAAGGTACCATCTTTGGAAGAAATTGGACTTGGAAATAGAACCAAACTAGGGTTTCCACATTAGGGTTTCAAGAACTAATACACATTTGCCTGCTTAAAAAGGAAATATATTCCTGCGTTGTGTGCTACCCAAGCCCTTGTATGAATTGATCTTAACAAGTTGACCCTAAAATCAAGGCTCTATGATTACTTGGATCATTAAAATTTGGGACTTAATAACCTATTTGAGAACCAAGTCAAGGTTGTGATGAGATGTGGCTCATCATAGCTAAAATACCCAACTTAAGCTAGAAACTAGGTTAAATGCTACTAAATTAACGCATGAAATGGGTTAAGTGTGGGAAATAATTGAAATGGCCTAAAACATCAATTTTGTGTTAAAAATGTGAAATTAGGTCATAAAATGAGATATTCTATTCTTTAATGTAAAATGATGATCCAATTGCAAATTGAATACATAATTGAGTTCAAAACTTTAAACAAAAGTGAAATCAACTTTCTAAATGTTCAATTAAGCTTTAATAAAAACTTGGTTGCATTTAGACATCATTAGGACCTCGCATTATGGTTTCTCACTTAGGTCCTTAGGTCATAAACATTTACTCACATGAAAACATCCAGGGACCTATTTGAAAATCGCAGGGGTCATTTTGTAATACTTAGGGACCACTCAGTTATCCTTCTTCACCACTTATGGGCCTTGACACAACTATTCTACCCCTTTGCCCATAAGGGCTTCCCTGCAAAACCACCAATAGAGCTGCAGTCGCTGGGTCTACTGTAGCACACAAAGAACTTGACCAATTTAGGCCATTCGCTCTCTTGATTTGATGGCCTAGCTCCAATCGAACCTTCACGCACTTCGGCGAGCTTGATCACCCCTTGCCTTAGATCTCATCCATCGACCGTGTTTTGATTTGGACTTCGCGCACCTTCGTCTCTTCATCCCCACCATCGATGCCCTAAGTGCATAATCGTACCTCTGTGGTGCTCTGATCTAGTGACCTACCTACTTAAGTCCTTGCCCAACTCGCGCGCACACTAATTGGCCTCCCCTCCTACTTTCTTGAGGCAATCCCTTCATCCTCTCCAGCTCTTCTAACCTCTTCACTCACCACACCTGTGACAGGGGTGTTGTTTTTCACCTCCAATTCCTCCTCACCGCTAGGGATGATGTACGCTTGAGGACGACCCTGGAGCTCCTATTGTGGGCTCTTCACTCATTGGAGACCTTCCCCCATTCTTCCTCCTTAGCCACCGGCTTTGGATCCAGGCAACCCCATTCCTCTTGTTAGATTAGGATTTCTTGCTTTCTAGATTAATTGTAGTGTTAGCTAGAGTAATTTAGGAGTAGATTAGATGTTAGAATTCACTGGTTTGATGGTTTAGTGTAGTTTAGGAGTAGATTAGCTTAGATCCACTCCACCCTCTCTGATCAATTCAGATCAGAGAGGTGTTTTTCCACCTCCATTTCGATGCATTAATCTCCCTTTCCATCTCATTATCTACATTCAATGTTTTTCCCTAGCAATTAAATCCATCAGCCACTCACTCATCAGGAAACCAACAGATCTTGAGCTTAAGGGCTTACCAATCTGTTGGTGCGCCAAATATCACTTGAGGGTGATTCCATTCACGACATTGGATCACAATCACCCTCCTTTGAGCTGAATTGAACCTAGTTTGATCACTTGAATCTAATTTAATCTCATGGGCTATTTTGTGAATTTATTGAGAGCTTTGAATTCTATCAGATCTAATAAATTTTATCAAGTTTGTATTTACTTGATTGGATTAATGGCAATGAGCAAGGACTATTTTTATGAGATTTGCTACTGACGACAATGTTCATGCTTAATTTATATCTTAGTTTTGCTCTCTAATGATAGCTAGACCTGAGAAAAATCAGTTACACTGGTTGGAAGCTCTAGCAATGATTCAATTGCTTTTAAGGATCACTAAACCTTCCTAAGCACCAATTAATGGTGTGTAGGAGGTATAGGTGATCATATCACCTTAGTGATTCAAGATCAAAAGCCTAACAAGGCGCCATTGCTCTCTGAGCATAATTGAGTTTTAATTCTTGAGTGATAGTTAATTGGAGCTTTAACTGACTCATTGGGTTTTGATATCAGATCTGGAATTCAAGAGTTTTAAATGAGCTTTACATCTTGATTACAAGTGGTTTTGTGATCTAAGATTTTTTTATGAGATTAATGACATCTAGATTTGAATTAGTTTTGTACTGGAATGAGATTTTGAAATCTCATATCAGGATTTTATCAATTCAAATACTTGCATCTACAGCAACGGCAAGTACTACTGTTGATGATTGAGCAGCAATTGCTGCTATTGGACAGCCACTGAAATTTCAACAGCTGATCTGGTTGCTGTTATAGCTATTGTAGATCTAGATTTAAGGGTTTGGCTAGATTTCAGCTGGGAATTTGGTGTTAAAGGAGCTGACTTATTTTGTACTGTAGGAATTATCTATACAAGCTTTCATCTATTGAGATTGAACTTTAACTTAAGTATAACTAGTAATTTTTTTTTAGATCTCATTATTAGCCATTTGCATGAATTAATTGTCCAAATGAGAATATTAATGGAATTCAAAGAAAAAATCATGCTTGACTGCCCATACATGTTTCATATAGTGTGTTGGGATGATCTTGAATGTTTAAACACCCTTTCCAGCCACTAGACCTCACTTCAGGGCCTTAGGTTTCACTCTTGAATACTCTTCAAGGCCTCTCTTATGTTAACTTTGTAATTAAATAAAAATATTAAAAAAATCACAAAAAAAACCCATCTTGAGTAAGATTGGGAATATTTTTAGGTGCATACCAAATTTCAAGGCATTTTGAACTCCTGGCTTGGTAGAACATACCAACCGATGGTTTAGTATACCTTGGAATTTAATAAAAGAACTTAATATAAAAAACACCAAAAATAACTCTTATCTCTCATCTCACTCTTTCTCTCTCATCCCCTACTTCCTCTAAACCTATAAAACCCATAAAAATCAGAAAAACCCCAAAAATACCCATAAATACCATGTATACTATGTATATACTTGTATATATATATTTAATCTAAGCTATATGTATATAGTATACAATATGTACAAAATATCTATAAATAACTTATATATGTATTCTTTATAGTAAATTAAGTATTTATAATAACTTATTGTATATTTAATTGTATTATAAAATTATATATTAATTTATATAACTTAAATGTATAATAACTAAATAATTATACAAACCTATTTATATGTATATATTTGTATCTCGTTCTGAGTCCGGAGCGAATGGAGGGAGGGCACCGACCGGAAAGGGGGCTGAAGAGTTGATTTTCCGCTTTCGATTAAGTTTCGCAAATGAAATAACGCGTTGTTGTAGTATGTAAGTGGTGGAAAAATTGACTAATCAACAATTAAAATAACCACTCAATTAGAAGCAGGTCGTATCCACAGGGAAGCAATAGCCTATTTAAACTCGCCAAGGTCAAAAACCAATGTTCACTATTAATTTCGTCAAGAAATCAAGCCAAAATCACTTTTCAATCAAGATAAAAAGACTTTAACATGCTGATTTTGCAATTATGCAGAATAATAGGAAGATGCTCATAAATGTTCCACAATAGAATATCCAATAAATTGAAAATCAACTCCCACAATGGCATTCACATGTAATTATTAATAGAGATGAAAATAGAGGATTAATTCTCTCACTTCTTCGTGCATGGAGGAGACCTCGGCTGGAAGCGTGGATCTCATCGGAGGTCGAGTGGGTTGAGGGTTACTCGGCAGTGGTGGCAGCTTGGCGAACGGCAGCCGGAGACAGCAGCGGCGAGGAGGAGATGGCAGTGAGGAGGAGGCGGCAGTGACTCTTGCTGCTGCTGCTAGTGTGGGAACTCGCGGGCTGCTGGCCACAAGTGTTGTTGGAGGGGCGCAGCTGCTGAGGTGCGTGGGCCGTGTGGGAAGGACACGCGTGGGCAGAGCTGCGGCGTGCAGGGGGTGCAGTGTGGAGATGCAGGAGGCAAGGGGGCTGCTGTGTGCTGGAGGTGAGCTAGAGGAGGTCGGTGAGGGTGCTGAAGGGGAGGGCGCGCGGAGTTACTGGCGAGGAGTTGGAGGCAACACACATGCGTTGAAGAGAAGGCGCACCTGCTGGGTGCTTACGGGCACTGCAGGCCAGTGTCCAGGCGTTGGAGGGGGTGAAGGAGCACGTGCTGCTATGCAGCTGCTGCTGGACATTACAAGCTTGGGGGAGGGGAGCATGTGCCGGCTATGCAGCAGTGCACGGACAAGCAGGTGCTCAGACTGCAAGCTGGGAGGGTGGCAGCTCTCAGCTGCTACTGAAAGTGTGCAGAGGTGGAGGAGCAGGTGATGGCCTGTGCGTAAGTGTGCAGGCGCGGGCGAGGGGAGTTTTGTTGAAGTGGAGGGGAAACAGAGCAAGGAGAAAACAGAAGAAGACTGTTGGACGTATACGAATCGCTACGCTAACGTGTTTGGTTTTGGAAAACCTATCGTTGTAGTTCGAAAGCGAAGAATTCATGTTCAACAAATAAAATTTATACCGGAAAGAGTTCCGGGTCGAACACAGGGAGGCTACGTTGATCTATATTCGCAATTATATTTTTTTTAGGATTTTTGATAAGCAAGGCGATATAATTACAATGGAGCTATCAGACTAAAAGAGAGAGAGAGAGAGAGAAAGAGAGATAGAGAGAGAGAAAGAGAACATGCATTCAATATTTCAATTGTTTATATAATCAAACTAAATACAAGTTACACTAGAAAGCGGAAAATCAATTACACTATAAAGTAGGAAAATTCTACACTAGAAAAGCTGTAAATAAGAATGGGAGAGAGAAGTTATCCTCCTCGACGATTGCTTGGAGGACGAGCCGGAAGGGACGACGCCTGGACGAAGGAGAACAAAGCAGGATGAAGGAGGACGGAGCAGAAGAACGGGAACGAAGCAGCACATCGTCGTCGTCGTGGGATCCACTTCCGAATGGGAATGAAAATTGAACTTTATCTCGCGAGAAGCATCCCAGGTGTGGGATAAGCTTCTCTTGAGCTTTGGAGGGGTAGAGAGGAGAAGGAAGGGATGAGAATTTCGTATGGAGGGGGTTTCCTTTTATAGTTGCAAGGAGTAGGGGCAAAATGGACATTACAACTTCAAAACAATAAATGAGGGGTCTTTAGTGACGGATAAATCCGTCACTAAAGCCCCAATGTGGGAGTAGCTTCCGCGCCCACGCGCACCCGCTCAGCTTCTCGCATGCGCAACGGCTTCCCACGTTCGTCGATTCTTAGCCATCCGATCGCGAGATCGGACGGCTTAAGACGTATCTCTGCCGGTTGCTGCACCTGCCTGGCACGTGCGATCGCGCGTGACGCCGGGCGTTCAATCGCGCGTGAACGCTATTGGGCGTGCGGGGGCCATCCGATCGCGATCCAACACCTGCCCGCGCCCAATCGCTTGAGCCTGATTTGAGGTTCATGGGACTCGATCCCGCGACCTCTGCTTCGCCTGCCGCTTCATCTCCGCTGCGCTACGCCGTCGAGAAGGTCGCGAGGATGATTTTAAAGCTCCGCGTCCATAGCTGTTGGATCGAGATCCAATGGCGGAGAGGGGGCGGGTGTGCGGTCTTCATGGAATGTAGGTTGCCGTTTGGGCGGTCGAGATGGTGCCACGTGGTGCCATCTTGGCCATCCATCTTCTGGAAGTTGTAGATGGTGCCGTGGATGTCGGATTGACTTGATTTTTGTGTCGTTGAGCTGCGATCGTCGATCCGAATTCATCTATGCGGTCGAATTTGTCATCTGAAGTGCGGATTTTCACCATCCTGGCCCTTGATCTTCTAGGGTTCCTCGGTCACTATCTGATGCTATGGATGTTTGATTAGGGCAATCTTGGAGTCGTTGAACTCCAATCGTCGCCCTGATCACATCCATATGGTTGGATCTTTGATCCGAGGCCCCGATAAAATGTTTGCCCTATCCAAGCACATAAAAGGAGACAATTAACCTCCATTTTATTCAAACTACTCTAAATGCAAGATGATGCATGTTGTGCAATATTTATATCATGAAATGCAATCCTATGCTTAAGAACATGCATAAATAGACATTTTAAGTAGTGTAAATGTGTTTACATCAAAGACAGAAGACGATATGAGAGGTCAGACATCTGGGATCATACCTAGACATCTTAACTGGCACGGGGGTGAGGAACTGAAGTTGGTTGTTGGCGGTGGTTGCTGGCAGTGGTTGCGTGGCCTTCAGGTGCATGCTCGCAGTGATGCACAAGCCACAGATGGCGCGGCGGTCTATCACCCTGCCTACCCGCAGTGGAGTGGTCTTGCGCTTGTGGTGGGAGGCTGGTGGTGTGGTATGAAGAAACTCTCGACTCTGCGCAGTGGTGGGTCGGAATGGTGGTGGTCTCCCTTCTAATGATGCGGCTCTCTTCTTTTATGCTGTAGGAGGAGGCACACAGGCAGATGTTGGTGAAGCGACGATATCGTGGGGTGCAGGGATCCACAATTGTCGCTGTGCATTTAGCTCCCACACTCACCTACATGCAGCCGTTGGAGAAGAAACAAATAAAATAAAGAAAGGAAATAAGGAATTATTTATGTGCAAACCCTTAAAAGAAATGTGAAATAAAATAATGCTTGTAATGCACCCTAAAAGATTATCTATTCTAATGCATGCTATTCTAAATGAATTCTAAGTATGAATGTAATGCATGAAATATGTAAATAAAGGAATACCTAGACTAATCTATTTACATCTTATTGTATGCAATTTATATGCCAATATTAATCTAATTCCTAGGCATTTAAGTAACTAATTAGCCCACAAATATGGGCTCATCAAATGCCCCCATGCCTAGTTTTTGCTAGTCCCTTGCAAATTCAAGCAACAACCCAACTCTTCAAGTGGACTAGCTAACCTAAATGGTCTTCTTTTAGAACATGTTAAGTTCAGACTTTAGACCTAAGGTTCCCAAGTAATTGCTAAGTTATAGACTAGGTCAACTAAAGATGAGTTGCAAGCATAGGTTTCTCTGATTTCCAACTCTACCCTAGGGTTTATTGGTCCTAGAGATTAAACCATTCGTGCATGTGCATTGGTCTGAGTTATTTAAGGTTGGTTTGATTGCCAACCAGGAAAGAGAGTAAGAAAGCGACTTTTTTTTTAATTAATTACTTTTTTTTTGTTTGATTCCTCTAAGTTTAACCTTGGATAAGCTATCAGCACGGTCTGTGTCGGATTCATTATCCCCATCACCAAACCTCGAAGGGTGCCTGGCTTTCGATGCTTCGAGATAGCACCTCCCATAGCAACCCCAAGAACTCCTGGCAATCGACACTTCGAGATAGTATCGCCCATGGATTTCGAAAGCGAATTCAGGCCTGTGGCAATCGGCTCTTCGAGATAGGCCCGCCCATGGTACCTGAACCGCACAATGCGCTTACATGCCCCCAGTAGGACAGATATCCTAAGAGACAAGTGCCAAGGAGGTGACATGTTATCATCGCATCCTCAAGGTGAGTATATACTCAACCTCTCCTGCGGTAGGAACTCTTCCAATCAACTTGTGCTTTCAAACTTCTCCTAAGTTAGAACTAAGAGAACCAAAATTTTTTCCCAAGAAAGAAATTAAGGTGATCACTATTTACACAAGACCAAGTGTGTGTGAATTGTGGATGCTTTGGTTACGAGGACCCGTAAACCAAAAGGTAGAAAAAGACACCAGATACTACCCAACTTTTAACTCAATCCCTAGCTTTCCTTCCTCAACCTCTAGAGGAATGGTCTGCAACTTAACTCCTACTTGAGTTTTTAAGTTCACAAAGAACCCTAAAGGTCTAGAGCTAGTACTTCAACTTAGCTTTTAAAGTCAGACACCTAGAGTCAACATAGTCTAACCTAAAGTTTTGGTCTGCCTAAGAATGAAGGACTCAGCTAGTTAAGCTTAATGATGTAAAATGTTTTTTTTTTTTTTTATGATCAAATGTATGCAATGCAAAATATTTAAATTAAATGCATGAATGCACTATGTATAAATGCTATGTACAGATGCCTCAGGTCCTCCCCCCATGCCTTGTTCAAACAATGTCCTCATTGAAAGTAGGACCAAGGGAAGATATTACCTGAGGTGGAAAAGAAAGGAGCTAAGGCTCCTCGAGAGTGAGCTCGTCAACCAGCTGGCCATCCAAAGTTACATAAGGTTTTAATCGTTGGCCATTGACGGTGAAGGGAGGGCTGAAGAGGAAGGATTTTTGATCTCCACAGCCCCATGCGGAAATACTTTGGTGATAATATAAGGCCCATCCCAACGTGATTTCAATTTTCTGGGAAACAACTTAAGTCTGGAATTGAAAAGTCAGACTTGTTGGTTGGGCTCAAAGGTCTTTCTAAGGATGTACTTGCCATGCAAGACCTTAGTTCACTCTTTATAAGCTTGGGAGGTGTCATAAGTATCATTCCTCAGTTCCTCAAGCTCAGTCAACTCCAGTAAACGTGCTTTACCAGCTTGCTCTAAATCCATGTTAACACTTCGGATAGCCCAAAGTGTCCTATGTTGAATTTCAATGTATAAGTGGCACGCTTTCCCATACACAATCCAGAAGGGAGACATACCTAAAGTGGTTTTGTAGGCTATTCGATAAGCCCATAAAGCATCATCGAGCTTTTGGGACTAGTCCTTCCTATCTGGACTAACAGTCTTTTCTAAAATGTTCTTGAGCTCCCTATTTGAGACTTCAACCTGGCCACTTGTTTGAGGGTGATAAGGGGTAGCAATCTTGTGAGTTACTCCCAGACTCCTGAGTAGCCGATTGAAATGATGGTTTCGGAAATGAGGTCCCCCATCACTTATAATCGTCTTGGGGCAGCTAAAGCGAGATATGATATTGGCCTTCACAAATTTCAAGACCACAGAGTGGTCATTTGTGCACATAGGAATGGCCTCTATCCACTTGGAGACGTAATCCACTGCCACCAAGATATATTCAAATCCATGGGATGAAGGGAAGGGACCAATGAAGTCTATCCCCCAAACATAAAAAATTTCCACAGGTTGGATAGGGTATTGGGGCATCTCATTTTGCTTCCCAATCATTCCAGTCCGTTGACATCTGAGACAGGCCTTAACAAAGTAATGGGAATCCTTATATAAAGAAGGCCACCAAAAACTGGACTGGAGAACCTTAAAAGCTAGTTTCTTAGCAACAAAGTGTCCTCCACAATGAAGCTCATGGCAAAATCTCAACACACTCTATTGCTCTTCTTCAGGCACACATCATCTCCAAACTTGGTCTTGTCCAATATGAAATAATTTTGGCTCTTCCCAATGAAAGAATCTAGCATGGGAAATGAATCGCTTCCGTTTTTATGCATCCCAAGAGCTAGGGGTTTCTCTAGTGACCAAGTAGTTAACTGTATCCGCATACCAAGGTGAAGTCGGTGTTATCACCATAAGGGTTTCATCAGGAAAGGTCTCGCGGATGTCACCAGATTGAGAGTCATCAATGGGAAGGTGAGACAGGTGGTCCGCCACTACATTTTCCACTCCTTTCTTTTCACGAATCTCCAAGTCAAACTCTTGAAGGAGTAGAATCCATCTAATTAAATGTGGCTTAGAATCTTTCTTGGCAATGAGATGTTTCACTGCCACATGATCAGTGAAAATGACCACCTTGGATCCAAGAAGGTAAGACCTAAACTTCTCCAAGGCAAAAACTACAGCAAGTAATTCCTTTTCAGTGACTGTGTAGTTTTGTTGTGATTCAGTTAAAGTCTTGCTGGCATAATGCAGCACATGTAGTTTTCCCTCAACCCTCTATCCAAGAATAGCTCCCACTTCATAATATGAAGCATCACACATCAAGTCAAATGGTAGTGTCCAGTCAGGAGCTCGGAGAATAGGCGTAGAGGTCAAGGCCTCCTTCAGCGTATGAAAAGCCTCGACACACTTTGAATCAAAATCGAAGGAAGATTCTTCCGCCAATAAGTCGCAAAGTGGCCTAGAAATTTTGCTGAAATTCTTAATGAATCGCCTATGAAAACCTGCATGGCCCAGAAAGGATCTAATCTGTTTGACATTCGTGGGCAATGGAAGTTTGGAAATAGAATCCACTTTAGCCTTATCCACTTCTAAGCCCTTTTAGACACAACATGCCCAAGTACAATGTCTTCTATACCATGAAGTGGCTTTTCTCCTAGTTGAGGACTAAACAAGTCTCGTTACATCTCTTTAGCACATTCTCTAAGTGCAGGAGACATTGGTCGAAAGACGAGCCGGAAATGGAGAAGTCATCCATAAAAGCCTCGACGCACTCGTCAATCATGTCCGAGAAAATGGACATCATACACTACTGGAAAGTTGCAGGTGCATTACATAATCCAAATGGCATACGTTTGAACACAAAAGTGCCGTAAGGACTAGTGAAGTTGTCTTATCCAGATCATCAGGGAAGACTACAACCTGGTTGTTCCCAGAATAGTCATCTAAAAAGCAGAAATACTTGTTCCCTGCCAATCTTTCAAGGATCTGATCAATAAAGGGAAAGGAAAAGTGATCCTTTTGGGTAGCGGTGTTCAGTTTGCGATAGTCAATGCAGACCTTCCAACCTGTTGAGGATCTGGTCACCACTTGTTCACCCTGGTCATTCGTTTCAACCGTGAAGCCTGCCTTCTTTGGGACTACATGTATTGGACTAACCCATTTACTATCTGCGATGGCATAAATGATCCTAGCGTCCAACCACTTCAGAATCTCCTTTTTAACCACTTCCCTCATGTTGGGGTTAAGACGTCTCTACATGCCTCGAAAGGGTTTGATGGAATCATCAGTATAAATGTGATGCATGCAGAGCATAGAGTCTATACCCTTAATATCAGCAATCGTCCAAGCTATCGCTTCCTTGTGCCTTGATAAGCAGTCTAACAAGGCTCCCTCTTGCACTTTAGACAGTGTAGATGAGATGATTACAGGGAGCGTATCATTTGGCCCAAGGAATACATACTTGAGAAAGTCAGGGAGGGGTTTCAGTTCAAGGTCGGGGGCTTGTATGGTTGAGGGTTTCATAATAGAAGTCCCCATCTCAGGTAGTAGATCTACCTTAGGCAGACATGATGGGGAAAGAGACTCAGTAGAAACTCCAAGCAATTCCTCAAGTTCTAGCACATCCCCTTCACATTCCTCCAAGAGATGGGAATGCTCATTTAACATGACATCCTGAAGGGGGTCATCACATAAAATTGCAGGAGTTGTCTCTTCAATCAGATCATCTACCACCTCAACTTGGGAACAATCCTTAAATCCAGCTTTTTTATAAGCATCGAACACATTCAGCCGAATTTTCCTGTTCCCAAAGCCCATTTTTAATGCCCCAGTGTGACAATTAATTGAAGCATTAGAAGTCACAAGAAAAGGGCAACCCAAGATGATGGAGGGCTTGGTTGGTTTGTTGGTAGGGTCAATGTCCAGAACTAGAAAGTCAACGGGGAAAAAGAAATCCTCCACTCTCACGAGGACATCTTCCAATAGGCCCCGTGGTGTCTTCAAAGAATGGTCTGCAACTTGGAGGATTATAGGGGAAGGCTTTAGATTGCCTCCTCCAAGTTGTTCATATACATAGCTCAGAAGGATGTTCACCCCCGCACCCAGATCAAGTAGAGCCTTATCTATTTGTAGGTCACCAATGACCACTGAGATGTATGGGGTTCCTGGGTCCTTAAGTTTCGGGGGTGTCCCATGTTGTATAATTGAGTTAACAGAATCAGGCAGGACAACCTTTGATTGGACCTGTTTCCTTGATTGCCGCTTTTTCGTGCATAGGTCCTTAAGAAAGTGGGCATAGGATGGAATCTGCCTGATAGTTTCAAGCAAGGGTAGATTAATTTGCACTTGTTTGAAAGTCTCCATTATTTCATCCATCCTATCTTTGGCTCCAGATGAGCTAGCAAAATTCTGCCCAGAGTCAGATAAGCACTCTGGAAAGGGCACTCTTGGTCTCTGGGTGGAAGGGTTGTCATGTTGGGTAAGAGGGGGAATGGGGACAACCTTTTCCGGTGAGGTGATTTCAAGTAGAGAAGAGTTGGGCTGCTCTTCTCCAGTGAGGTCGAAAGTCGGAGTGGGTGGTTTTTCAGAAGGTGGGACTATAGGAGCATCAGGTTTGGAAATTTCTTTCCCACTCCTCAGAATAGTCACTGCCTTTGCTTGCTCCCTAAACATAACCCCTTTCCCTTTAGGGTTCTCCTCAGATGAACTGGGAAGCTTCCCAGTCTCTCTTTTACTCATGGCCTCGACAAGGTGTCTAGTTTGTGATTTCATCTCATTGATTGCCTTGTCATGAGATTGGATGATCATATTTTGATTCTCCTGCATGGCTTTAAGCATAGCTTTAAGCTCATCCATCTCAGAAGTCTTGGATGGTTGGGAAGTCATAGGAGGTTGATTATACTATTGAGTCTGAAAGGGTTGGGGTATGTAATTCCCTGAATTAGAAACATTCCCCTGTCTCCATGAAAAATTGGGGTGGTTCCTCCATCCCTTGTTATAAGTGTTTGAAAATGGGTCATTACGAGGTCTGGGTTGAAACCCTTGGGTGACATTTAGGATCGTCTATACAAGGTCAGGGAATTGGGAGGCCAAATGACAATCCACAGTAGCGTGCATATTGCCATTGCAAATGGAGCATTCAGAAACTTGGGAAGCAGAGGCATTTGGCATGAGTTGGCTAGGGTTTGTCATAAGCCTTTCCATGTTTTGGTTCAACAATTGAATCTGAAAGGCCAAATTCTGGGTATCCCTAGCCTCATTTGCCTCCATCTTTCACTGCATAAGAGTGTGTTTTCTATCCAAATAGGCAGAATTAAGATGGATAGAATTCTTGCTCAAAGTCTCAAAAAGATCCCAAGCCTCATCTTCAGTTTTTGTGAGAAAGGTTCCTACACAAGCACCATCCACTATTTTCCTGTGCTTGTCATTTAATCCAGTGTAGAACCTTTCTACAAGCTGCCATCTTGGCACTTCATGATGGGGACATAAGCATAACAAATCTTTGAAGCGCTCCCATGAATCATGAAATTGTTCTCCATCTTGTTGAGCAAAACCTATGATTTCCCTCCTGTAGTGATTAGTCTTACTCATGGGGAAGTATTTTTTCAAAAATTCTCCCTTCAAGGCTTCCCAAGTATCCACTCTACCATCTAGAGTGTGATACCAATGCTTCGCCTTATCTTTGAGGGAGAAAGGAAAGAGGGTTCGCATTTGGGTGTCATCAGTAACACCTTGCAATCTCACCGTGGAACTGACCTCGGTGAATTCCTCTAGATGCCTGTAGGGGTCCTCCCTAGAAGTACCATAGAATGAGGGCAACAAAGATCTGGTACTACTCTTGATTTCATATGGATTATCCCCCCCAAGTCTTCTCAGTGTATGGCCAGGTTGATTGATAAGGATAAAATAATCTCTCAAAGATCGTTGGTTTTCCACAATTCTATTCTCTCTTTCCTCAGCCATCTCTTTTCTCTCTTGGTTGGCTCTCCTAAGGATCCTTTCAGGTTTTGAATTAAACACAAGTTGTCTCCTCAAAGATCGCCTACCAAGCATACACAAACAAACACAATTCCAAAGGATTTTTATGTCTTTAATCAATTAAGGCCTTTGAGATTTAAGTCCAGTTGTAGATGATAATACAAATTGTCCAAACAATTACGTGCCTATTGTCAACCTAGGAAATGCCTTATTGAGGACCTAATTGGAACTTAGGTACTCTGGCTTAAAGTTCAAATGGTAAAGTACTCTAAGGATGGAAGATCAAGGGAAGCAAGTAGGTCTAAGCCTTCCTTTGAAGCTGTGCTTTTGTGGTGCTTCTTAACTACCCTCAAAAATCCGTGACAGTGTATCCCCCTCCTTGGAGTTACAAAACCTTTGAGCTTAAGTTTCAAGCACTTTGGTATCCAATGATAGGAGAGTTCTTTCCTAGCAGCTCAAAACCCTAGGAGTGTCTAGATGCGTACTTTGGTGCAAAGAAGTGTGCAAACATCATAAAAGTTTGAATTTTTGAACCGCGGCACAATATCTCAAATCAACTCCTTGGGTTTTATATGTTCCTCCTTTGATTAATCCTTTTTTTAGAAAATGTGACCACTTGTTAATTCTTTTAAAAACAAATTATGTGGTCTTCGAATTAAGTCCAAATGCAATGAGTGATCAAGAATAGGATGCAAAGTAAGAGAATGCGTACCTTGCTTCCAGCAATCAACAATGCGAGAATGAACGCAATGTAGAGGAATAAATCTAGAGGCTGCTCATACAAACCTGAATGGTTCGTCCTAAGGGTAGGTAGCTTCTAGCAGGAAGCTCATTTTTTATTTTTATTTTTACCTAATTGTGCACAAACAAGTAGAGGATAAACAACCCACAAAAGAAAACCTAGATCTAAAGAAAAGAGGAAACATACTCCCAAAAACTCCCCAACACGGGCCTAAAGCAAAATCGGGGAACAAACCCCTAAAAATTATACCCTAGAACAAGGGTCTCAAACCAAATGTAAGTGCAAGAAAATAAAAAAAGTAAAGTTCTAAAACCTAAATTCTATCTACTTGACAAATCGACGGAGATGAAGATGATCACTCCAGATGTCCTCCTAGTTGGTGACAACAAAGTTCACCAATGTTTAAGCTCTCCCTCGTATATGCGAAACTCGATCCCTCCTCCGAGTGGTGGAAACAAGGTCCACCACAGCGTTGCTGAGGCTGATGCGACAACCCGTGTGTAATATGCGTACCTCGCACCAAATCAAATAAAACAGCTTAATTATGCCTCAATTAAAATGTGAACAAATAAATATATAAATGAGAGTTTAACAAGACTGTTGCATCCACGGCAACAACGCCATTTGACGAGTCGATTTTCCGCTTTCGATTAAGTTTCACAAATGAAATAATGCATTGTTGTAGTAAGTGGTGGGAAAATCGACTAATCAACAATTAAAATAACCACTCCATTAGGAGCGGGTTGTATCTACAGGGAAGCAATGGCCTATTTAAACTCGCCAAGGTCAAAAACCAATGTTCACTATTAATTTCGTCAAGAAATTAAGCCAAATGAATTCTATCTCACAGGAGCGGGTTGTATCAAGCAATGGCCAAACTCACAGGAGCGGGCTGTATCTTCAGGTGCACGCTTGCAGTGATGCGCAAGCCACAAATGGCGCAGCGGTCTGTCGCCCCGCCTACCTGTAGTGGAGTGGTCTTGTGCTCGCGGTGGGAGGCCGGTGGTGTGGAATGAAGAAGCTCTCGGCTCTACGTAGTGGTGGGTTGGAATGGTGGTGGCCTCCCTTCTAATGATGCAGCTCTCTTCTTTTATGCTGCAGGAGGAGGCACACAGGCAAACGTTGGTGAAGTAACGATATCGTGGGGTGCAGGGATCCACAATTGTTGCTGTGCATTTAACTCGCACACTCTCCTGCATGTAGCCGTTGGAGAAGAAACAAATAAAATAAAGAAAAGAAATAAGGGGTTATTTATGTGCAAACCCTTAAAAGAAATGTGAAATAAAATAATGCATGTAATGCACCCTAAAAGATTAACTATTCTATTGCATGCTATTCTAAATGAATTCTAAGTATGAATGCAATGCATGAAATATGTAAATAAATGAATACCTAGACTAATCTATTTACATCTTATTGTATGCAATTTATATGCCAATATTAATCTAATTCCTAGGCATTTAAGTAACTAATTAGCCCACAAATATGGGCTTATCAGGGGGCATGGGGGTTTTCCCCCCAGATTCCTTATTACAGAGAGCCGCTTCTTCTCAGCGGAGCACATATGCACATTCGCCGTCAAGTAGGGAGGTAGTGCATAACATTCACAACCACACATCAAAAGGGATGGATGCTTATCCAACCCCATATGACCTTGGTTTCGGAGGAAACTCTGAACCATCTTACTCTTATTAGGAGATCTCTCAATTCTCGTACTCTAATTACTCTGGAGCTCCTCAGACCTGTGAGGATCTCCATGCCATCTAGAATGATCCATTTTCCAACTCATATAACCCTGGATGGCACAATCATTCAAATTTTGCGTGGTCAAGAAATAATCAGAACTCTAGACCCCAATTCCAACCCTGACCATAAGCTTCACGACCATATCAGGTTGCTCAGCCTAGGCCCAACTCGAACTTCCAAACCAGGACTAGCAAGGAAGGCCAAATGAGCTTGATTTTGTAGACCTTGGCTGATATGTAGAAGATTAACATGGCCATACAGAGACAGCATAAGGAAGAAATCACAGAGGTTCACAACCAACTCACACAAATGGCTGGGACTTGCTAGCCCGGTGCACTTCCATCCCAACCTCTACCAAATTCGAACAACATGACAAATGAGAGGCTAGTTATTAACCTAAATCAGGGCTAGGCTCATTATGTCCATCAGGCCCCTCCCACACCCCCACCTGATAGGTTAGAGGCTTCGACATCATACTCAGGATAGCAGCAACAACCAACACTCCTTCCAACTCTGAATCCAAACCAGGCAGGTCTAAACGCTGTCACTACACATATAGTGGTAAAACTAATCAGGACCTACCTTATCCTAGTCACTCTAGTCTTAGTAGTTTATAACCCATATCTAGGATGGATATCAAGGACACACGTATTCGAAATCTAGTGCTTGAATCAATCTTAGAGAAACCAATAGAGATTCCATTCCCAGAGGCCTTGACCAAAGGAAACAAGAAACCCAATCTCGTGGCACTTGAGAAGGACTTTGTCAAGCTCTTTGAGCAAGTCCAAATAAGTATTCCCTTGATGGATGCAATCAACCATGTATTAGCTTATGCATGATTTCTGAGAGACTTATGTACACCAAAGTGTAAGCCACAAAACAAATATGGGAGTCTAATTGTGTTGTCTGAGCAAGCCAGCTCTATAATTTTGAGTAAACTCCTGCAAAAAGTGAAAGACCTTGGCTTGCCTCTAATCTCCTGTAAGATAGGAAACCTAGAGTTCGATTAAGCTTTATTGGATTTAGGAGCCTCCATAAACTTGATCCCCACCTCCCTATTAGATCATTTTGAGCAAACTAAGCTTAAACCGACTGAGATAACTCTATAGCTAGCTGACAGATCAATAAAGTCACCGAGAGAGTTCTCGAGGATGTTCTAGTTAGGATATTTCTATTTTTTGGTGGATTTCATTATTTTAGACATGGATACTCCTGAAAATCTGAGAGATACACCAGTCATCATATGGAGACCATTCTTAGCTACAATTAGGGTGAATATAAATTGTGAAGAGGGCTAGTTCGAGTTAAAATTCAGGAAGAAGATGTTGAGGATTGATATCTTTAAGGTCCAGAAAGGAATTAACTCTAGGGAAATCGAAGAAGTCTGAGACATGGGTTCCTTGGTTGATGACTTGATTCTTTTGGTGAACTCGATGTTCCAAGGACCTTAACCACAAGAATATCTTGACCCACAGATTGAGGAGCTCGAGACTAACCTAGACTTATCCTTGGCTTCCACCTTAGCCTCTGCGGCCAATCCTGAACCCCCACCTGCTACTGATAACCCAGTGCTAGAATTAAAGCCCCTCCCAGATCATCTGAAATGCGTGTTTTTGGATTTGAATCAAACGTTTCCCGTGATTATCAACTCTTGACTCACTCCTGATTAGGAAATGAAACTGATTTCTGTCCTCCAACAGCATCGTAGAGCCATTGGATGGACTCTAAATGACCTGACTGGAATAAGTCCCTCTTATTGCACTAATCATATCTATACCGAAGAGGGCTTATGACCTCGCCAGATGTTGAGAATACTAAACTCGAATCCCCAGGAGGTTATGAAAAAGGAAATTATCAAGTGGCTTGACACATGAATTATCTACCCCATCTCTGATAATCGCTCGGTGAGTCCGATCCAAGTGTGCCTAAAAAGCCAGGGCTCATAATGATTATAATTGAATCTAGAGAAACCACCCCAACTTGAATTGTGAACTCGTGGAGAGTCTACATAGACTATCAAAAACTGAATACCTCTACGAAGAAAGACCATTTCCCTCCTCCAGTCATGATCAGATTCTCAAGAAACTGGTGGAAAATTGATTTTTCTATTTCCTGGATGCCTACTCTGAATATAACCAAGTGGCAATTCATCTTGAAGATCAGGAAAAGACCACCTTTACCTTCCCCTATGATACGTATGCGTTTCGCAGGATGCCATTAGAGCTATGCAATGCACTTGCCACCTTTCAGTGGTGCATGCTAGCCATATTCTCCGATGTGGTAGGTAAATGCCTTGAAGTATTCATGGATGACTTCTTGTTATTCGATCAATCTTTCAATGTTTGCCTTTTGCACTTGGTTCAAATCCTCCAAAGATGCATTGATGTGAACTTGGTTCTCTCTTGGGAAAAGAGACTTTTCATGGTTCTAGAGGGCATCAGGCTTGGACACCTCATATCTGAGAGAGGTATCCAAGTTGACCGAGCTAAGGTAAATTTGATTTCCAAATTATCTGTGCCTTCCTCGGGTGAAGATATTCGATCATTTCTGGTGTACATCGATTTCTATCGATGATTCATATCTAATTTCTCAAAAATCGAACACCCCTTTACGAATCTTCTCTCGAAGGACACCCCTTTTGAGATGACAAGTGAGTGCATGCATGCATTTGAAATTCTACGAGAGCAAGTAACCCAAGTTCCAATCCTACAGTCCCATGACTGTTGACTGCGAAAATCATTGTTGTTTAGGAAAACATTACGTTGTAGTATTGCGACAAAAATTGAATCGACATTTGAATTTATAAGTGCTTGAAAAATCATGAGTTATGAGGTCATTCGTAGGGAGCAAGTGTAGCAATTTAATTCACCAATCACAATAATTAGAAATAATGATGAATATTCAATCACAAATATGAGAATAAATAATTAATGATCAAATTGTATCTCAGAGTAAAAAATAAAAGATAAAAAAATGGTGGTTGAAACCACCAAATATCCCCAACAATTAAACACAATTCAATTTCTCAACAGTACTCAAATCAATATCTCATTCAAAAGTCAAAGCCAAGTTTCTCTCAAATCAGACATCGAGAACAAGGCTCAAATGCCTCAAATATCTAGCCCAGATCACCTGAATTTGCCCAAGTGTTGGGTATGAAACTCGAGAATCCACAGTGCAAAACCCCCTAATCCTCTCATAAAATCCTCTCTTTCTCTCAATCAGAACCAAATCAGGGTAATCCAGTAAATGGGTTCGGGTAATCGAATCCGGGTCTAGACTCGTTGGCAGGTGAGGGTGAGTGGGGCGTGCGTGGGACCTCACCCCTATGTACTGAGGCAATAAGCTGAGTTGCATTACTCAATATGTATGAAAAAAAAAGAATAAGTGCACCTGATGTGGGATTAAAATCTCCCCCTTTCTTCGCACAATTGCAAGAGAAGAATAGAGGTGCAATTGCTGCAATTGTTGTAGTTGTTTGCTCGATTGGAGGTGCAGCATTGCTCCTGAGGGTAACCCACATTGCATGGGAGTGGTAGTTGGGTGTATGGCAGCCAAATAGAGGTGGATGACATTGGGGAAGATGATGGCAGGGATGGAGCTCTGGTAAAGTACCTGAAACACAAATAGGGGCTACGAGCCCCAATTAAATAACTCAACGAGGTCGCTGGAGTGTGTACGGTGTAGTGGTGGTGGTTTGG
The DNA here is from genome assembly GCA_037157565.1 of Thalassia testudinum. Lineage (NCBI taxonomy): Eukaryota > Viridiplantae > Streptophyta > Magnoliopsida > Alismatales > Hydrocharitaceae > Thalassia > Thalassia testudinum. The sequence goes on along the minus strand of JAZHRO010000039.1, from coordinate 95,158,214 downwards.
TGGTCGTTTGTGAGGTGGAGAAGGTTGGGCGAAGGTGGAATTGCAGGCGGATTGTGAGTTGTTTGGTGGGAGAGTGGAGAAGCTAATAGCCCTAATTAGGTTAGGGCTTTTACTTGTGAGGTCATAGAGTATGGTTTGGAGGTGATAGTGGTGCTTTTGGTGTTGTGTGGTGCCAGTGCGAGCTTGCTAGAGTTCGTACCAAACGTGGGGAAGATAGCGGCGGGTAGGCGTGTGTAGTGGCTAGATCTAGAGACTGTTCCGGCAAAATCGTTGTTGTTTAGAAAATGCATCATAGTGTAGGACAAAATTGCTCAAATCATTTAAATTTATAAAATCAGAATCAAAAGTGGAGTCCGGGGTTGATCGAAGGGAGCAAGTATGCAATTTTATTCACCAATCATAAGAAATATATGCAATTTGAAATCAATGATATTGAAAATGATATTTCAATAGAATCGGAATGATAGTGCAAAGAGATTGGGTTAAAATGGTGATTTAAATCACCAAATTAACCCCTCAAAGTTAAGCTCACAATCACTTAAATATCTCAACAATAAATCACAACTATCAATCAAGTTATTCAAGAAATGCCACAGTAATCAGTAGAGGGCGTTAGATATCGGCCTTATGTATCAGATGGCTTAAGTGTTAAGCCTCAGCAATCACAGTGTCGCAGGAGGCACCAAGAGCACAAGGCTCTCTCCCTGTCAAGAACATAGCAACAGCAGCAGCAGAGGCTCAGGGGCCTCTTCAGATTTTCTCCAAGTATCGAGAGCAGAGGGAGTGCACGAGAGCAAATCGACCCCCCTCCTCTCACAAATTTCTCCTCTTCTTTTCCTTAGATAACTGGGTATACAGTTTGGTATTCGGATTTGGGTAGGGGACTAGACCCGCCTGTGAGGTGTAGCAGGTGAGGAGTGAGTGCACGTGTGGTGAGTGGGACCTCACCCCGTGTGTTGAGGCGAACAGCGTATAACACAAATTACTTTTATCCTCTGCACTATGCTTCAAAGTCCTTGATGTGGGACTAAAGGATTGGCTCTTCGTCACGTGAACTGCAGTTGGGTGTTGCTTCTGATTGGAGTAGAAGCTAACGCCTATGGCTACAATTGAGGACCTGGATTTGCTCGTGGGAGAAGTCCGCAGTGCCTGGAGGCAGCAGCGAGGATGAACTTGGTCGGAGAACTCCAAACGGAGCTGGAGCGACAGCGATGACCTGAATAAGGATTACAACCTGATGACCATGTCAGAGTAGCTCAGGAGGATCGCTGGATGTCGACGAGTGTGATGGTGGGTGTTTTGTGGTGTGAGAGTGCATGTGGAGGTCTGGCAACCTCAAGAAGGTGGTGAGGTGAGGGTGGTGTTGGGTGCTATGTTTGAGAGGCCAATCCCCTGAATTACTTGAGGGGTTTTGGTTGTGAGGACACGGTGGAGGTTTTAGGATCGGTGGCAAGCTATTTGGTGCAGTGTGGCGGTTGTGTGGGTTCACCGGAGGTATGCTGGAGACGTGGAAGACGACGATGGTAGGGTCATGACAGCGTGCAAATGTGGAGTTTGAGTGTGTGAGTTGGGTTAGGGGAACATGGTGCTGGCTATGATTGGCTGGTGCCAGAGATAAAGGAGTGCTCTAGGAGGAAGATCGGTGATGCCTGAAGAGGGAAGGGGCTTCTCGCGGGTATGGCGAGATGCGGACGAAGTTGAGGAAGGCAGACCTGCTGCCTATAGTATGTGGTAGCAGGCAAGGAGGCCAGAGGGAGAAGGTCACCAGAGCGGTCATGAAGCAGGTCGGAGGTAGAGAAGAGGGAGGATTTCTGAGCCTAAAACTCACTAAGGAGCTAGGCAATGCGTTGGAGGTCCTTTTAAAGGCCTTATTCTAGCTTCCAAGCTTGGAAACAAGATCGAAGAGAATAGCCTTCAAGGGAAAGAGATCCCTAATTTTGAGGAGTTCTCACGAGCTCCTCGACGAGAATTAGACTCCAAGACAAGGTTCAGATGATTGGGGATTCTCTTAAGATCATTCCTTCCAATTTTGGAAGGATTTGATGAAGAAATCAGAGAGAAATCCTTGATTGAAGGTTGATGCTATTGGGTTCACACTGTTAATGGCGACAGGACCTTTTCAAAGAAAATGATGAAAATTTAGGGGGCTAAATGCAAATATTTCGAAAGCTATGGGCTCAAGTGTGAAAAATAGAGTTTAAATGGACTAAAATGCAAACTAGGTTAAGATGGACTTTGATTGGACCCAAATTTTGATACTAACTTAATTTGTACCTAAGGATTCTGATGGTGAAGTCGGATTTCAGTTTTGACCAATTTTGACTAGGAAATTTCTGTAGAAACCTAAATTATGGCAAAACTTTGTCTGTAACTCTATTTAAGGGTAAAATACATTCCAAAGGTCCAATAAACGTTACTAAACCTTAAGGAATATTTTTATATGAATTTTAGGAGATTTAGATGAATTTTATCCTAACCAGAACCTCTGTAATTTAAGTAGATTTCAAATTAGGGTTTTAGGTGTTATATTGGTTCTCGAAATGCATGAAACCCCGTTTCTGTTTGCATAGACCCACTTATTGATCTTTTAATGCTCAATTGACCTTCAGTTAACTCCTGACAAACCCCTTTGTTATTCTGTGTTCATGATATACTATTAAAATTACAAAATTAACCCAAGTTCCCTATTCTCTTCTTAAAATAGCCTGAAGTGGAGTTATAACCCTCAAATGGTTATGTAGGAGCATTTATCTTTTAAACCTAACTAAAAGTTGCCAGTTAGGGCCTATGATGGTGTTCCCATCATACCCCCATGCTTAGATTTTGCTAGTCCCTTAGCAAAACATCCTATGGATCAAAACCGTCAAATGTAATTGTCAGGATGCCTTGCTAAGCTGCATCTCTAGAAATCAGATCAAAATACCAACAATAGGCCTAGAGGTACTCAAGTACTAGCCAAGATCTAGACCTGACCAACTTTAACCTGAGTCTGCCATGAAGGTTTCTAAGGCTTGCAAAAAATGCCTAGAGGTTCGTTGACCCAAGCGGTTAAAGCACCCATGCATAGACATAGCCTGTCCAGGTTCAGTTTGCCAATGCATTTTAATAAGAGAGAGGTAGAGAAGGATTTTTCATTTAGAGAGTTTTCACTCTTTTCTTTTTACTTTTCCATAAATCCAGGCTCGAATTGGCCCTAAACACGATTTGTATTGAATTCCTTGTCCCTACCATCAATCCTCGAAGGGTTCCTACCTTTCGATGCTTTGGGATAGCACCGGCCATGGCAAACCCTAGAACCTTGGCTTTCGACACTTTGGGATAGTGCCGCCCATGACATTCTATAGCTAAATTCAAGCCCTAGCAATCGATAATTCGGGATAATCTTGCCCATGGCACCTGAACCAGCACAAGGTGCTTACATGCCGTCGGTAAGATATTTAGATATCCTAGGAGACAAGTACCTAGGAGACGATATGTTATTATGCTTCTTTGAGGGAATTTCCGACCTCTCTACGTCGAGAACTCATCCAATCAACTTGTGTTATCGAGCCACTCCTTCCCTAGATCTTCGAGATGGCTTTTTAGAACAGAACACTTTTGGTAGGTTTTTCTTTATTAAGCACACTGAACCAGACTTAGTGTGTGATTTTTGGGTGCTTAGGTTACCAAGTCCTGCAAACCAAAGGGCAGGCAACAGGATCGAATAATCTCTAAGCCTTAAACCTACTACATTAGCCTCGCACTTTCCTCAACCTCTTGAGGATTAATTCGGATCTTAACAAACATGTGATTGTTTAAACCTTGAAACAGATCCAAGAGGCCTAAGGTTGTACTCCTCACTAATCTCCTAAGTTTTAGCCTTCCAGATCTTAATTCATCATCCGATCCAACCTAGAAGTTAGGTAAGTTCCATACTCAATTTTAAGGGACTAATTCATTTTTTCTCTTTTTGTTTACTCCTTTTCTTTTCTCTTTCTTTTCTTTTCCTCTTCTCCACTTTTCATTTAGTTAAATTCAAATTGGCTTCTCCTTTCCTCTTTTTTTTTTTTGGGATGAAACCCTTCCATGCATTATTTTTCACAGCATTTTGCATTTTAATACCCCCCATGCCTAAGATTTGTAATGTCCTCATTGTAAATTAGGTGGGTTTGAGTTTAATTCAGATCATACATTAGAACAGGTGGGTGGTGAACGAGTTGGAATGATTGTTGCAGACGATTTCTAGCTCTGATACAAGTATTAGAGGTGGAGTCGGCTGTTCTAATGGACGAACCTTAAAGTGCAATATGAATTTAGCAAAGATATGTGTCAGAAAAGGTTTCAGGTTTTTCAAAGATGACGGGTTGCCTCTCGTTAAGTGCTAAGTTTAACACCATCAGTTGGGCACAATAAAGCTCAGGGAGAATGGAGATCAAAAGATTCTGCAGCCAAATTTGAGTTGGTGAGTTTAAAGAATGGTTTGAGTCTTTGATTATTCATGAAAAAGGTTCAGATTTGTGGCTGAGTTCACTAATTTTGATTGCTCCATTTCCAAATACTTGTCTCATAAGGAATGGTCCAATCCATTTTGATCTGAATTTTCCTGGGAAGAGCTTGAGTTTGGCATCGAAGAGTAACACTTTTTGACCAGGATGGAAGGATTTTCGTGAAATGTGCTAGTCATGGAAGGCTTTCACCCACTCTTTGTAGATTCGTGAGTTCTCATACACATCATTGCGTAGTTCTGCGATCTCGCTCAATTACAACCGGCGGTGGATTCTAGCCTTCAAAAGATTTAAATTGCACTTTCATACTGCCCAGTAGGGTTTGTGCTCCATTACTACGAGGAGGTGACATGACTTCCCATACACGAGTCTAAAGGGAGACATACCTAACTGGGTTTTATGGGCAGTTCTATAGACCCATAAGGCTTCTGGAAGGTGGGCAGACCAATCCTTCCTGTCAGGCCGAACTGTGACCTGAAGGATGTTCTTGATCTCCCTATTTGACAGTTCAGCCAATCTGTTAGTCTTGGGGTGATAAGGAGTTGAGATACGATGTGACGCCCCGTACTTTTTCATCAGGGATTGGAAATGCATATTCGTGAAGTGGGTCCCTCCATTAGAAATGATAGCTCGTTGAATACTGAACCGAGAAAAAATGTGTTGATGAATAAATTTAATCACAGCTTTATGATCATTGGTTCAGGTTGGGATGGCTTCGATCCATTTGGACATGTAGTCGACGGCTAGGAGAATGTATTCGAAACCATCAGATTTTGGATAGGGGCCCATAAAGTCAATCCCTTAGATGTCAAAGATTTCACATACGAGAATCGACTGTAAAGGCCATGTCACGTTGCCTCATGTTGCCTAAGGTCTGGCAACGAGTGCATGCCTTACAATAGTCGTGTGCATATTTGAAAATCGTGGGCTAATAGAATCCACACTGGAGGACTTTTGCTGCAGTCTTGTGTCCAGAGAAGTGTCCACCGCAGACCTAGTCATGGCAGAAGGACAAAATTCCATTGAACTCAGATTCCAAAACACATCTTCTAATGATTTGATTAGCATCGATGCAGAAAAGATACGGATCTTCCCAAATAAAGTATTTAGCATATGAAAGTACTTTTTCTTTCTTGGCTTTTGGCCAATCAGATGAAATCTAATGCAATGCCAAATAGTTCACCATATCAACACACCACGGAAGTTCCATTTCAATTGTCAAGAAGTGCTCATCTGGAAAGTGCTCTGTGATAGGTCCAGAAGGGTCAATGAGTAAAGAAGGAAGACGGGATAAGTGGTTAGCTACCACATTCTGCTTTCCTTCCTTGTCACGAAGTTCAAGATCAAAATCTTGCAACAATAAGATCCAGCAGATTAATCTAGGCTTCATGTCCTTCATGAGTAAGTGCCTCACTATAGTGTGATCTGAGTAAATGATGACATGGGATCCCAAGAGGTATGACTTGAATTTCTCCAGGCCAAATACTACAGGCAGCAACTCTTTCTCTGTAATAATGTAATTACGTTGAGCCTCGTTCAATGCCTTACTGGCATAATATATGACCACTGGTTTCCCATTGATTTTCTAACCCAGCACTGCACCTGTTGTGTAGTTAGATGCATCACACATGATCTTGAAGGGTTGAGACCAATCAGGAGATTGCAGGATTTGTGCTTGCGTGACTCAGTCACGAAGGATCTCAAATGCGTGAATGCACTCACTCGATACCTCAAAAGGTGTGTCCTTCGAGAGGAGATTCGTTAAGGGGCATGTGATCTTGAGAAATCAGGTATGAATCGACGATAAAATCCAACATGCCCCAGGAATGATCTGATGTCTTTGACCGAGTGAGGCATGGGTAGCTTGGAAATCAAATTCACCTTAGCCCGGTCAACCTAGATACCTCTCTTAGAGACAAGATGTCCAAGAACGATGCCCTCAGGAACCATGAAGTGGCTCTTTTCCCAGGAGAGGACCAGGTTCACTTCAATGCATCTTTTAAGGATTTTGACCAAATGTAGGAGGCATTCATCAAAAGATTCACCAAACACTAAGAAGTCATCCATAAAGATCTCAAGGTAATTACCTACCATATCGGAGAATATGGCTAGAATGCACCGCTAAAAGGTGGCAGGTGCATTGCATAACCCGAATGGCATCCTGTGGAATGCGTATGTACCATAGGGGCAGGTAAAGGTGGTCTTTTCCTGATCCTTTGGATGAATTGCCACCTGATTATATTTAGCGTAACCATCCAAGAAACAAAAAAATGATTTCCCACTAGTTTCTCGAGAATCTGGTCAATGAATGGAAGCGGGAAATGATCTTTCTTCTTGGAGGCATTCAGTTTCTGATAGCCTATGCAGACTCTCCACGAATTTGCAATGTGGGTTGGGATGGTTTCTCCATATTCAGTTGTGATAACGGTGAGCCCTACCTTCTTAGGCAAAACCTGGATCAAGCTCACCCAGCGGCTATTAGAGATCAGGTAGATAATACCAGCATCTAACCACTTGATGATCTCTTTCTTCACGACCTCCTGTAGATTTGGATTGAGTCTTCTCTGCATCTCTTGAGATGGTCATGAACCCTCTTCAGTGTAGATATGGTGTGTACAATAGGAGGGACTAATACCACTCAGATCATCGAGAGTCCATCCGATGGCTCTCCGATGCTGCTGGATAATAGAAATCAGCTTTGTTTCCTGATTAGATGTGAGTTGGGAATTGATAATCACAGAAAAAGTTTGATTGGAACCCAAAAATACATACTTTAGATGATCTGGGAGTGGTTTTAACTCCATAACTGGGTTATCTACAGTGGGTGGGGGTTCGAGATGGGCCTCAGAAGATAAAGTGGGAGCTAAGGGTGAATCTAGATCAGCTCTGGGCTCCCTATCTGTGGGTTAGAATTCTCTCAGGGTTGAGGATCAGAAATAATCGGGTCTTCCTCTGCAAGTGGATCCTCAATTGTAGAACTAATGTCACATATTTCCTTGATTACCCCACAGTTGATTCCTTTCTGGGCCTTGAAGATATCAATCTTTAATGTCTAGTTCCCAAATTTTAACTTGATCTAGCCCTCTTCACAGTTGTTATTTGCCTTAGCTGTGGCTAGGAATGGTCTCCTTAAAATGATTAGTGTGTTCCTCAGATTTTCAAGAGGCTCCATGTCTAACACAATGAAGTCCATTGGAAAATAGAAATCATGGATTCATACAAGAACATCCTTAAGAATTCCTCTTGGTGACTTGATTGATCGATCTGCTAACTGCAAAGTCACTACAGTCAGTTTGAGCTCAGTTTCCTCGAAATGGTATAGTAGGGATGTAGGTATTAGGTTTATGGAGGCTCCTAAATCTAATAATTTTTTATCAAATTCTAGATCACCAATTTTGCAAGAGATCAAAGGGGTGCTAGGATCTTTCGCTTTTTGCGGGAGTTTGCTTAAGATGATCGAGCTAACTTAGACCATACGATCGGACTCCCATCTTTGCTTCACGGCTTATGCTTAGGTGTACATAAATGCTTTAGAAATCTCGCGTATGGCGGTATGTGATGGATTGCATCCATCAAGGGAATGTTTATCTGGACTTGCTCAAAGAGCTTGACCAGATCTTCCTCAAGTGCCACTGGTTTGGGTTTCCTTTTTCCTTTGGTCAAGGCCTCAGTAAATGGAACCTCTGTAGGTTCCTCTAGGATTAGTTCAGGTTCTAGATCTAGGATAAGGGTGTCCTGGATAACCAACCAAAGGTTAGGTTCTGAACTACTAGGCTGAGAGTGGCTCGGATAAGGTGGATCCTGTGTTGTCTTGCCACTACGTATGGTAATAGAATTAAATCCCGCCTGCTTTTGGTTTGGAGTTGGTAGAAGTGGTGATTGCTGTTGATATCTTGTCTATGATGAAGCTTCCATTCCATCAGGAGATGGAGCAGAAGGGGCTTGAAAAACATACTGTGCTTGGCCCTAATTCAGGTTCATAATGCACCTCTGGTTCGACAAATTATTTAGATTTGCTAGAGGCTGAGATGGAAGTGCACTAGGCTGGCAGGTTTTGAACCTCTGTGATCTCATCATTGTGCTGTTTCTGCATAGCCGCATTGGTCTTTTAGATGTTAGCCAGGGTTTGTAGGATAAGAGTCATTTGATCTTCCCTTGATGGACTGGATTGATAATTTGGATTGGGCCTAGGCTGAGTAGGCTGGTATGAGCGTGGAGCTTGTGGTTGGGGCTGGAATTGAGATCTCAGATTTTGATTATTCCCTGACCAAGCAAAGTTGGGATGATTACGCCATCCAGGGTTATAAGTGTTAGAGAATGGATCATTTTGGATGGCATGGAGATCCTTGTAGGTTTGAGGAACTCTAGAGAAGTCAGAATACATGGGTTCAGAGTTCCCCCAACTAGAGCAGGTAGTTCTGGAGTTCCCTCTGAAGCCAAGATTAGACGAGGGTGGATATGAGTCCATCCCTTAGTGAGAGTGGTGATAAATGTTATGCACAGCCTCCCTACCAGAGGGCGGTTGCTCATATGTGCTCCACTGTGCTGAGGTGGCTCTCTGTAGATGTCGAGTCAATTCATCCACCTTATTCTCAATAATAGAGACCTTGTTTAGGAGACTGGAAATCAGTTCCAGATTGATGGATGCGGACAGGCCTTGAGTCCCTTGTGCCCCCCAGGTTTTAGTCAATGCACGTGTAGTCGTCCGGTCGAACATACCCATAGATTCATTTTTTATGGAGTTCTTGCACATATTCTTGAGAATCTCCCAAATGGTATCTTCATGTTGACTGATCAATTTTTGCATGGTTTGTAAAATTAGGGTTTTATTGATGCAACGCACAAAAATCGAGTCGCTTTTAAGTTTGTAATCCTAGATAGGGGAAGTACCTAGGGTCGTCCAAGGAGGCCAAATGTTTGCAAAAATCGAGTCTCTTACTTGAAAATAGAAATCACCTTTCTTTTTGGTATTTTTGAATATATATATTTTTGTGGTTTTGAAATAACGGGGACATATGCAAAGTTGTTGGCGGAAAAGTGAACTACACCTAATAGGCTAAACTGTAAGTGACAAAAATAACCACTTTCTAAGCTCACCCTAGGCATGTGGAGGCCTAGGGTAATTAGAAAGAGGGAGTGAAGATACACTAAAGACAAAGCAAATTAAGGCAAAAAGAATGCTTCTACTTAAAAGTTAAACTACAAAAATAGTAACACAATATCCTCCTGATGTTATGGTGAAGAAGAAGAGGCTCTTGCTCCAACTGCGGCTGCTCCCACAGTAAAAAAGGACTCCTTCGCAAATAGCTCCTCTAAGTATGTTCCTCATGGCATGCCCAATGGGGGGGGGGGGGCGTGCTTGGTCTCCTCCAAGGTGGATGGAATTCCACCTTCATAAACTCCTCCAAAGGTCTTCCTTGCCTGGCTTCTTCTCTGGCTGGCTTGGGCACAAGAGAGAAGAGAAGAGGGGAAGGCACCAAGGGGAGAGAGTGTCCCCTTAATCTTCTTCTTCTTCTTCTCTCTTGGTCATGGGCTATAGGGTAGAATGTAGGTGGAAAATAATGCAACCAAAGGTACTCGTTAATGGTGGTAGGTATGGGTATATATAGGAGTGGTAGGGGTTAAGGTAGTTAACTAGGGTTAAAGGAAGGGTGTTATTATGGAAGGCTAGGATGTGGAAGTTGATGGATGGTGGATGAAGGTTGGCGTGGAGGTAGAGAGGTGTATGAGGTGGTGGTTATGGTCGGTGGAAGAGTTGGTGACAACTCTATGTAGGGTAGGATTAAGGGGTAGGTTGACGTGTTGTAAGGCTAGGATTAGGTCATAGGGTGGTAGTTAGGAGATGGATGGCTAGGGTTAGTTGGCACCAACTTGAGGGATATGTGTTGGCTTGGTTAGGTGTTTTGGTGCCAACTATAGGAGGGTTTAGGTGGGTTAAGTGGCGTGGGTTGTAGGAAGGGTTAGGATGGCTCCATGTGGTGGTGGTTATGGGATTAAGAGTAGATATAGGTGGCACCAAAATGAGGAGGTGTGAGTGGTGTTTTGGCGCCAAGTCTATGGTGGCTAAGGGTAGGTTAGGGTGGCTTAGGGTTGGCACCACAAAAGGCTTCTAGAAGGGGGCTTAGGTGTAGGGTTTAGATGGCCTTACGTGGTGTTGTGTAGGGCTAGGATTTAGAGACATGTTGACGCCAACATGAAGGGATGCATAAGGTGTTTTTGGCATCAACATGAAGGGGTGTGAGTGGTGGTGGTTGGTGTCGACTGGCGCCACTTTAGGTAGGTTAGGTTGGGGTTTAGTTAGGGTTAAGGGTTAAGGAGTGGACGACCATGGAGCTTGGGTGGTGTTGGGAGCTTAGCTAAGCTAGCTTAGCTAGTAGAGTAGAGGTGGTGGAGCTAGGGTTTCATGAAGGAGGAGCTAGAGAAAATAATCTGGAGCTGGTGGCTGCTGCACTTGGAGCTGAATCTGTTAAGGCAACTTCATGGGGAGCTCAACTACTTAGCTAAGATACCTAGTTCTTGTGCTAGTAGCTAGGCTTGGGTAGTTGAGCTAAGTTGAGCTGGTCTCAACCTAGCTGGTGCTAGGTTAAGTTGGAACTACCTCTGATGAGAACTCCAGAGCTAGCTAAGCTACTAGTTGACAAGTAGTAGCTCAACTAGCATGGAGTTCAGCTGCCATGAGCTGGGTGGAGCTGGAATGAGCTGGCCCTGAGCTGAGATGGACTCCGGTCAACTCAGTTGAGCTAGCTAGAGCTCCCAGTGAACTGATGGGAGCTGAGATGAGCCAGACTCAACTAGGTTGAGTTGGATCTGAGCTGGCTTGAGCTGGGTTGAGTTGAGATGAGCTGCCTTGAGCTACCATTTAGCTAAGATGAGCTGAATGGAGCTGAATGGAGCTAACCCTAGTCCAAGGGAGCTGGTATCCAGCCATGATGAGTTGGAATTTGCTGAGTCCTAGCTTGATTTAGCTTCCCCTTCACCAGTTGCCTTCAATAGTGCTAGGGTTTTAAAAATCTATCAATCTGTTTGTCCCTAACACTCCAACAAACACATTAAAAATGCAATAAAATATGCAATGCATGCCTAACCTAGTTGATGCCTAAATGCAACTGAAAACCCATTTACGGAGCAAAATCTTGAGAGCTAGGTTTGTTTTAATGCATAAGAATGATGATAAATTGGCGTTTATCACACCTCCATGCTTATCTTTTACTAGTCTTTTAGCAAAGCTTTAATTTTTACAAAATGGAATTTTGGGAAATCAAATTTTTTTGACTTTTGGGGAGAAAGAGATTACGGGACCTTGGTTGATCTAAACACTAGAGGTACGGGATTTGTTAAAGATAAATATCAGGATTTATTATCGGGTCCAAAAATTAGATGAATCGGGATCAATATATCCTCCAAAAAATTCACAGATTAACCCCTTGCTAATTTAGATGACTTGAAATTTTTGTATTTAGGATTTTTCTAGCTCTTGAATTTGATTTGCAACTTGCAATAACCTTTAAAACTTTTTTTTCTCTCCCCCATGCTTATTATTAGCTTAGTGTTATAACAGATGTGTCAGGATTATCATTCCCGTTACCAATCCTCGAGGGGGCTCTGGTGCCAGTACTTCGAGATAGCACTATCCATGACACCACCCAGGAGCTCACAACCCTAAAACACAATGCAATGTAAAGGGGCGCTCCAAGCAAACTCAAGCTCTTGCTTTGACACTACAGATTGAGCACCATCCAAGACACTTAAGCTACAAAAATGTGCTTTAATGCTCTGTTTAAAGATATGAAATATAGATATAGAGCAGCGTCGAGGCGGTAACATGTTGACATCGAATCCTTAAAGGAGGCATTTTCCTCCTCGGCGGTGGAAACTTAGACCAATGATCTGCTTCAGACTTTTACTAAGGCCAAACAAGGGGATTTTTCTAATTTTTAGTTGTTTTTAGGTGTTGGCTTGTGTGTGAAATTTGACACAAGAAGTTTTGCATGAGATGCAAGTTTTTGAATAAGAAACTAAGCCAGAAACTTTCCATATTAAAAAAGAGGATCAAGTCACCTGAACTATCATGAGTTTAGGTGGAATTTTAGAGAAGGATATTTGATCTAGTCTAAAGATAGACCCTAAAATTCTTCCGATCAAATCCGTATCCTTATCCCTAGTTTGTTAAAGATTAAACCCATTGTATCAAAAGTGAGTTTTCAACCTTAGTCTTGATTTTAAAATTTTCCTCAAAAAGTTTTCAACATTTTTATTTCTTTGGGTATGCATGCAGGAAAATAAAACAAAATGGCAAAAGAAAAATGCATGTTTTCAGGTTTTGAAAATCCTAAATTGATCATCAAAATTTAAAAACACCTACCATGCTTATGATATGCAATGTCCTCATGCATTAGGAGGGAAAAAGGGATCACCTTAGTGAAAGGCAGTCGGGTTTAGGATAGTCAAAACCTAGAAAAAGAAAGAGAAAAAGAAAGTAGGAAAAATGATGGGTTACCTCCCATCCAGTGCTATCTTTTATGCCATTCTATCGGGCATAATGTGCATTAGTGATCACCAGTGGTTGGGTTGGTTAAATCGAATGATTCTGAAGGAAGATTTAGGGTATGATCCAAATAGGGCTTTAAACGTTGGCTGTTGACTTGAAAACTAGTATTAGTTTTTGGATCAAAAAATCAACAGCACCGTAAGGATATGTTTTAAGGACAATAAAAGGGTCAGTTCATTTTGATTTTAATTTTCTAGGAAAAATACATAATCATGTATCAAAAAGCCAAATGCATTGATTGACGTCAAAATTTTTTCAAATAATATATTTATCATGAAATTTCTTTGTTCGGTCTTTATAAATCCACTCATTTTCATAAGAAAAATTACGTAATTCTTTCAATTCGGTCAATAGTAATTTTCTGTGAATAACGACGTTAGAAAAATTCATATTTAATTATTTTATTGCCCAAAAAGCTCTATGTTCAAGTTCTACCGGGAGATGGCATTCCTTCCCAAAAATTAGACGGAAGGGAGACATGCCAAGCGGGGCTTTGAAAGCGATACGGTGGGCCCATAAAGCATCATCCAACTTGTTGGACTAGTCTTTACGATCAGGCCTAACCATCTTTTGTAAAATATTCTTTATTTCCTGGTTAGAAACTTTTGCTTGGCCATTTGTTTAGGGGTGGTAAGATGTGAAAATTTTGTGATTAACCCCATATTTAGAAAGACAGTGACAGAATTGTGAATGAGTGAAGTGTGATCCTCCGTTACTGATAATAGCCTTAGGAATGTCGAATCTTGAGAAAATATTTTTCTTTATGAATTCGACAACCACACGGTGATCATTGGTGCGGGTGGGTATTGCTTCAATTTATTTAGATACGTAGTCGACTGCGACTAGTATATACAAATACCCACCAGAGTTGATGAATGGTCCCATGAAGTCGATGCCCCATACATCAAAAATTTCAACCTCTAAAATTGGATTAAGGGGCATCATATCCTTCCGAGTCATGTTGCCGATGCTCTGGCAACGCACACAGGACCGAACAAAAGAATGAGCATCTTTGTGCAGGCTCAACCAAAAGAATCCAGAATTAAGTATCTTAGCTGCAGTTTTCTTCCCAAAAATGTCTGCCACAGGCCATTGAGTGGCAATGTGTTAGAATATCATGGATTTTTGAATCAGGGACACATCGTCCAATGACCTGATCGGTACTAATGCGGAAAAGGTCAGGCTCTTCCCAAAAATAGTATTTAATGGAGGTCTCATGGGTGGTCTTAAGGACCTCCTCCCGAACATGCACTAGTGAGCCAGATGAGGGACAGAAGGTGTAATAGACCCAATCTAGGAACCCAAAAATCTTTGGATGACAAGGAGGTTTGAAGCAGATGATACCTCTTGATCAGAAAATCACTCACCTGAGAAATACTTGGGCAGCCAAGAAAGGATAGCCGTGCAAAGATCCCTAAATGGTAAAGCATCCCAATATGTTACAGGGTTTCCCCTACTCGACCTTCCTTGTCATTGAGAATCCAAGAGATCGGAATGAGCAACTTGACCCCTTAGGTCTACCAATTTTAATCTTGAGTTATGGTGCTTTGAATTTCACTTGAACTTTAGAGTTGATTTGTGATTTGTGACCTAAATTAAAGGTTGGTTAACCCACAAAGTGGTTCAACTTCACCTAACCTACCATAAATTTTTAGGATCAGTTGGGTAATAAACCTAAAATCATACTGATTTGTTTGCAAGCAAGTTATTAAGTCCCAAGTTTTAATGATACAAGTGAATGTTAGAGCCTACTTTTAGGGTCTTCTTGATTAGGTCAATTCAAACAAGGCTTGGGTGACACACAATACAGGAAATCAATTCTCTTTCAATTTAGGCAAGTGTATTTTTCTCAAGCCCTAAAGTAGAAACCTTAATTTGGCTCTTGTCCAAGTCTAATTTTTTCCAAATGTGGCAATTAGGGCTCAATCAAGAAGGTGAATAGCCCTAGGCACCTTAGATCCTTAGTAGGTGCAGAAATCTAGATGGGGATGTCTAAAATAAATCAAATCAAGCAACTCAAGTGATTAAGTCTAATAAGGAATGCGAGTTGATCCTAATTGATTCTTCTTTTTAATTCCTTCCAGAAATAGGGGCTTAAGAAGAAGGAAATGAGATTACCTGCCCCTGGAGTGGCTGTCGGGCGGTTGATCTTCGTTGTGTACCTCACACAACCATAACAAAATAGATAGAACATGCTAGAATCATATCAAAAATTATAATTAGTGAAATCAAATTGCGCGTTGCTCCTTGGTAACAACGCCAAAATGTTTGGGCGAAATCGTCGTTATTTAGGAAATGCATCATAGTATAGGACAAAATCGCTCAAATCATTTAAATTTATAAACTCACAATCAAAAGTGGAGTTCAAGGTTGATCGTTGGGAGCAAGTATGCAATTTTATTCACCAATCACAAGAAATATAAGAAATTTGAAATCAATGATATTCAAAATAATATTTCAATAGAATCAGAATGATAGTGCAAAAAGATTAGGTTAAAATGGTGATTTGAATCACCAAATTAACCCCTCAATGTTAATCTCACAATCACTTAAATATCTCAACAATAAATCACAACTATTAATCAAGTTATTCAAATAATGCCACAGTAACCAGTAGAGGACCTCAGATGTCGGCCTTATGTATAGATGGCTTAACCGTTAAGCCTTACCAAGCACAACACCACAAGAGGCACCAAGACCACAAGGCTCTCTCCCTCTCAAGAACATAGCAGTAGCAGTAATAGAGGCTCTGTTCGCCGCGAGATGCGTTAAAAATTAATTCTACCATTGTAGTACGAATCGTGATGAAATAAATAATATGTATAAAGATTTCGGTGAGTACCTAGTCATTTGTAGGGAGGCAAAACACGATTTTATGCAAAAGCTCTTCAGAAAGTTGTTCTAAATAAATATTTATATATTTGTATATGTATATATAAACATCAAATATCCAGAAAATCTGAACTTTATTGCTACTTGGAAATAGTTTTTAAATTAGAATCGCTATGCTAAAGCGAGATAGAGAAATAGAGAGAGAGATAGAGAAATAGCAGATGACGGTGACGTCGCTTGTGGGATTCTTGTGTGAAGTGTTGCAGCACTTCAGATCCAGAGCATCGGGATGAGTGCTAGAGAAGAGCTGTAGAGAGGGAGAGAGGATGGAGTTGTATCTGGTGGGAGTTGCCTTCAATTGGGGGGGTGTTGAATGTGAACCGAGATAGGAGTTTAATGTTTCGTCGTCGTAGCACACTCCTAAATAGCTCAATCAACTGATAAAATTTATTTCTAGGAATCTAAATTGAAGCACGAGGTCGAACACAGGGAGAAAATATGGAATTCATGTGCTAATCTTTAATTGCATATAAATGAGCACCATAATCGAAGCACAAAAGAAATATTCAATGAATAATATCTACTCAAATTGATATTCAATTATAAGCATGAGTATTTTAATAGATCAGAATGATAAAAAGAAGTTAAGACAAAATAATGGGATTTAGATTACCAATTATTAGCCTTAATTAAGCATGCATATCAGGCATCTCATAATCAATTTAATCAAATGTTAACTTAATGCTGAAATCATTCAATAGTGTCAAAACTTAAGATCAGACAATAGATGTGGTAATCAAACGACTTAAGTGATCATCAAGCACAAAGCTTTTCAAAGCCTTTCTTCTTTATTTCTTCTCTCTTCTTTTTTTGCTTTCGTTCTTCTTCTCCTTTCCTAATCCTTTTGTTCTTCACTTCAGCTTCTTCTCGAGCCCTCTCTTCCTTCTTTAAACCTTTTCTTCCTTCATAGCGTAGGAGACCAAGTTCCTTAGCAGCCAAGTGTTGGCTGCGCACACAAGGCCAAGAGAGCAAAACCCTCCCCCGCTCTCTCACAACTCTTCTTTTCCTTCTCTCTCAGACCTAGTGCATAGTCAGATTCATACTTGTGTATATGGATCTTGTACAGTGTCCAGGCCTGTGTGCGTAGGACACAAGCGAGGAGTGGCATAGGTGGGTTAATGGGTATGTGCGGGGGTGTGAGGCACCCGACCCCTCGTGACTTAGGCAGCCGGATGATTGCACAAAATCAATATAAGTGTAGTCGTGCGCCTCTCATCTGCCGATGTGCAACTATCCCATTGCAGCTTTCCCTTGAGTACAACTGCTACGGGTCCTTCTCCAATTGGCACAGCAACTAAGGAGAAGGCTTCCAATTAAAACCCTGAGCGTGGACCTGGAAGGTGTCCTCATGACCTGGAGGTGGAATCGAGGGCGGAGATGATGTCAGTGACGACAGAGCACCGGTGAATACCTGAAACAACAGGAATGGCCTCTCGACCATGTTAAAATACTTCTAGAGCTTCTCCAAGTGTTGGCGAATGTGATGGTGGTGTTTGCAAGACATGGGAGTGCGTATGGTGGTCAGGCGAGGTCGGTGGAGCTCATGTGACAGTGGGTTGGTTGGGGGAGCATTTGAGTGGATGGAATGGAAAATAAAGGTGGAGGTTTGGTTCGTGGAGGTGAGGCGATGCTTGTGAGGGTGTTGGTGAGGTGTGTGGTGTGGTGGAGTGATAGGGAGACCTCGTCGGAGGGCGGCCGGAGATTGAGAAGATGGAGGGCAAACGACGGCGTTGGGGGTTAAACTGAGGGTTTGAAGGGAGGAAAAGATAATAGAGGGAGAGGGAAACCTAACTATGCTAACCTAATTGGACGAAAGGGGTAGGGTGGCATCACTTTGATTGGCTGCCATTGTGGAAGGTGAACTCTCCAGTGGGCGAAGCGGCGACGGCGAGGGGAAGTAGGAGACACTCGCTGGTATTGCGAGACGCGGAGGAGTTTGAGGAAGATGGTACTGCTGCCCATTGTATGTGGTGGATGACGAAGTGGTCAGATTAGAAGGGTCGTTGGAGTTGGTGGAGACGGAGGTCGAGGAGAAGGGAAGAAGGAGATTCCGACCTCCAAACCAAGTTAAGGAGCATGAAAATGCAATGTGGGTCCTTTCATAGGGTTCAGGGGGTCGTTCCAAGCTTGGAAACCAAGCTTGGAAGCTTGGAGCTTTCAGGAAATAGGAAACCATTAATTTCAAAGGATTTTCAGTAGGTTTTGGGCAAGAATTAGAGCCCAAGATGCGGCTCAGCTGGAAGAGGATCTTCTCAATAGTTCCCTTCCAATTTTGGAAGGGTTTGAGCGTGAAATTAGGTAGAACTCCTTGATTGAAGGTTGGCGGTAGCTGTGTTCACATGTCAATGGTGGCAGGGACCTGTTGGTGAAGAAGATGACAAAGTTGGGGGTGTCTTTGCAATAGTTTTTGAAAGTTAGGGGTTTAAGTGAGAGAGAAAGAGTCAGACTGGACCAAAATGCAAACTAGGTCAAGATGATCTCTGATTGGGTCCAAATTTTGGTGAAAACCTAATTTAGATCTAAGGAATCTGATGGTGAAGTCAAATTTTGGTTTTAACCAAGTTTGACTGGGTAATTTATGTAGAAACCCAAATTAGAGCAACTTCCTGTATGAGACTATATTTTAGATCAAAATGGGCTTCGATGGTCAAATCAAGGATACCAAACCTTATGGAATATTTTTAAATGATTTTTAGAAGGTTTAGATGAATTTTATATTGACCATAACCTCAGCAAATTAAGCAGGTTTGAAATTAGGGTTTCGAATGTCCATTAATTCTTAAAATGCGTGAAAACCCATTTCTGTCGGCATGGACCCTCTTATTAGACACTTATGCTCATTTGACCTTCATTTAACCCCTGAGAAATCCCATGATTACTTTGCATTTAGGATATGATGTTAAAACTGTAGATTTACCCCTACTTTAATGCATGTATCTCAAAAAGGATATGCAATGAATTACGACTCTCCGACAGTTATGTAGAACCAGTTGTCTTTTGATTCTGACTAATTAAAGCTAGTTATGGCTAATGATGACATTATCATTAAGGGCCTTGGGTCACTTTTTATAGCTTTAATGAGGGGCAAAGTGGGCATTTAAGCCCTTTAACTCGTGCAACAACCTCAGATTGACCAGATCCATCAATTGGGTGATCAATGGGACAGATTGCACTTCAAAAGGACCTTCCACGTGCTTGATACGCCCGGATCTCCCTCGTACTAACACGTGGCATGCTCAGCATCCTTGGATCTCGATTGCATAGTTGTCGTCACGTCTCACCCGCACCACCTCTTCATTTCAACTGCTGCAGTGCTTAAATCGTGTATCGCGTGCGCATCACCCCTCAGTCGTTTGATTGCAAGATTGGATGGCTTAAGTGCTTCACCTGCATCGCCTTTGGAATTTCAAAAGCGCGTGTGCGCATTTGGTTGCACGTCACGCGTGCATGGCCATCCAATGCTCCACCGCTTACCATGCATTCCAATCTGCACCGTCGATTGAAGATCCCACGATCGGATTACGCCTGCGCTTCACTGCCTTCTGATTGCACCTCCCAAGCGATTTTGAACGCGTGCCTTGCGATTCGATTCACGCACACTCTCTGCTGTGCTACAAGTGCAGATTGTCACGCTTACTATTTCTCACTCAGCTGCCCTCAACCATTGGATGAAGATCCAACGACTGAGCCTTGATCTTCCTTGATGAGGCGCGAGGGAACAACGACGTGGGTGCATGGTGGCCATTTGATGATGATCCAACTGCCCACAATGCATGAGAAGAGTTCTTTAGAGATTGGGGGCGTGACGAGGGGCGGCTGTGATGGCACCACGTGGTGCCATCGTGGCCGTCCATCTTTCTTACTTTGTAGACGATGTTGTAGGCCTCCGATTGAGATGATGTTTGCACCGTTGGATTGCGATCATTGATCCGGATCCATCCATGCAGTTAGATTTGGCATCTGAGGTTTGAATTTCTGTCTTCTTGATCCTTGGATTCTAATCTTCTATGGGCTGCACATGATGCTACGAATGTTTGATCAAGATGATTCTAGTAGAGTTGGACTCCCGTTGTCGTCCTGATCTGATCCATACGGTTTGATTTATCATTTGCGTCCTCAAATCATTTTCAATCAATTCCATCTCTCTTTTAGGACATAAAATGGTCGTATTGTCTGTAATGCTACCAAACTAGATCTTATGCAATTTATGATGCTTATGCATGCATTATTCCTAAGTTATTCTAGAATCTAACTTAATTAAGGTAAATTAGGTCATATAATTGCTATGGAATTACACCCCCATGCCTAAATCTTGCTAGTCCCTAGCAAATGCAAGACTAAATGAAAGGTGGTCATACTTGACTGATTTCTATCAAGAGTTCAATTAGTGATTTATTTCTTTTATTTTCATCCAAAACTTTAGAAATCTAGACAATTATGAAGATGTTGTGTTATAGTTATGCAACAGATCCAAGTGAAAAGCCAATCCACATTTAAAGCTCGTACTTGACCCTCAGTAACATTCTATTGGGCCAGGTAGACTTCTTCTCTTAGGGTGATAAAATAATTGGTAAATTTAGCCTTAGCTTTTTGGCTTAGGTAGAAGATGTTTTGAGTCAAGTGGATTTGTATTTGGTGACTCGTACTCATTTGGTGCTACACATAGACTAATATTACAAAATCTAGATTTCTAGACTATCAAATAAATCAACTCAAAGAGAGGTGGAGAAACTATTCTCTCTTTAGTTCCTTTGTACTCATTCTCTCTCTTTCTTTTTTTCTTTCTTTTCCTTTTTTTCATTTTTCTTTTCTTTTCGAGCTCTCAATCTCACCAGATTTGTCAGTATATTTGGTGGCCTCTCATGGCATTAATACTTTGGTTAAGTTCTGATAACCCTATGACTAAGTTAGTAATTCTCAACCCGTATTCAGGCAGTCAAAAATACAGAAAAGTAGGTCAAGGCTGTATTTTGTGGATTGTGAAGGGAATGGGCGTTTGTTGCCTCAATGTGCTTGATATAAAGTATACACAATGCAATTAACACATTTTCTTCTCTCTTTTTTTATATATATAGAGTATTCAGTTAGTAACATTTTCTTTTTTATACAGAAAATGGGTGTTTCTTTCTTTTCTTTCTTTCTTTGGTCTCTTTTTTTCTCTCTCACTTTTTTTATATATATTTATTTCTTTCAACATAACGAAATGTAGCACTCATGCATATTTTTATTCACGAGGCATTATTCGGGATTGAGGATGTTCAAAAGGATATCAGGTGGCTTATTTGGTAGAAGTTTCTACTTTCGGCACCGGGAAAAGAATGGATGGGGCAACGTATTTCTGACTTTGACATTAAAACCCTCCTTTAATTGAGGATTCTGTAAAGGATGGTCGTAACCATCCACCTTAGTCCTAATTTTATCAAAACCCGCTCTCTGCATATTTACCTTATTTGGTGGTTCTAAAAAATTCACACATAGAATTTGTACGTAGGAATCGAGAGCGAAAACTATGCCTAACTCCAAGTATCATTATTTAATTACTCAAAAACTAAGTTTCGTTATACTATCCTTAGAGCAACAGTAGACTTTCTACTCTCACCTCACACTTGTTTGGTGCATCTATTAGAAGATGGTCTGCCTGACTCCCTAATTGCTGTCCAAGGGTTTAGGAGAAAAAGCATTGCTTCTCTCGACAAACTAACGATGTCTATTGGTCATCACAAAGGATCCATTGCAAATTCTATGTGCAAGTGTGAAATTGTACTCGATTCTAAGTTAAGGAATCAACTTAAGAATAAATCCCTAATAAAACCTTCTTGATGAAAATTCCTTATGCATGAATGCAATTTTTTTTTTCTGACATAAAAATAAGACATGCAATGTCCAACACCCATGCCTATTCATTAAAATGTCCTCATTGAAATGTATGCAGGAAAATCAAAAAGTAATAAGAAAGAGGAGGGATATCACCTGACTGAGCTTGTTATTCTAGGTCAACTTGGATGTAAAACTATCTATAAAGAATACTAGGTTGCTTCCCAGCTAGCACTAAGTTTAATGTCATTTGCTGGACTTAAACCCAAAAGAAATATGTAATTCAATATTGTGGGTCAAGAGGAGTGATGACTATCACTGAGAGATTCATAATTAGTATAAAGATATGATCGTTTGGTCCAAGAATCAGTGATCCACAAATGCGGATCAACTGATGATGTAGTCCTACTCCGAAGAGTTTTTCTGATTTGAGATAGACAATTGGGTCAGATAGATGAGGTTCATGAAGCAAAGCCTATTCATTAATCCAATTCCATAATTCATGAAGAGGTGGTAAAGGGTCTAGATTGAAATCATGATTGAGGTTTAAATCTGGTTTTGAATTAGAATCATAAGGATCCTCATAATGGTAGTTGATGTTAAAAATCATGAATTATCTAGGCTCTAGGTCATACGAGGATAAAGGTATGGGATTTTGAGTACCCTGTGGACGGCGTCGCGGTGAGGATCTTCTTCCCGAAGGGCGGTGAGAGGATGGCCACGGGATGCGCCACGAATGGGGATGAGAGGTGGAAAAACTATTTTCTTTTCTACTCTAGAGGAGCATCCTAGGCTTGGGACAAGCTCTCTCTAGAGCCTTGGAGGTGGTGAGAGGAAGAAAGGAAGAGATGGTTTAGAATGGTGGTGGATAGGCCCTTTTATAGTGGAGGAAGGACAAATTCACATCTCGGTCATTACTGATATCCATAAACGTCGCTGCAGCTATCGCTAAAGATCCGCCCTTCAATTCCTCTTTCTGGTGCGCGTAAACCATTAGTGACAGCTGCAAGCATCACTAAAGGCCCGCGTCACTGAAGATCCGCGCTCGCCCCACTGGTGCCTGCTCTGTTGGCATGCGCATCGCGCGCTGTGTGTTTCACGTGCCCATGCTACCCACGTCGTGCGCACGCGCGTGCTGGCATGTGCTGCACTACTGCTGCTCCCGGCTACGCTATGCGTAGTGCACTGCTGCTGCTCCCGGCTACGCGTGGCTTGTTTACGTGGCTAGATCATGTTTTAAAAGATGTCTCGTTGTAATATAGATGAAATCTCTGTGAAAACAAATAAGAATTTATAACTCGAAAATCAAAATATCCGAGGTCGAACACAGGGAGCAATTGGGTATTCCAAAACTTAACACAACTTTCAATAAAAAGCAATAACTAATTCAACCAAAATTGAAGAGTAATGTTATGGAGAAATAGTGCTAAAAAAGAATTGGACGTCTGATATTTTATCAGATGTCTTAAAAATTCTAACTACAGTGCTTTGAATTGTTGTCCTTCTGTGTCTTCTCTCTCTCTTCTTTTGCTTTACTCTGCGGCTATGCTTCTTTTGGCTTCTTCTTTTCTTCTTTGGCCTCTCCTGCTTCTCTTCTTCTTCTGCCCTTTCTTTCTCTCTTCTTTCTCTTCTTTCAGCTAAGTCCCGACCTCTCTTCTTTTCTTCTTCAGTTACCTTCTTCTTCTCTTGGTCTACCTCTCCTCTGCTACAGTGTGTCTCTTTTCTTCTTCTTCCTTGTTGCGGCTACCTTCTTCCTTTTCTTCTCCTGCTGTGCCTCTTCCTTCCTTAGCTTCTTCTTCCTGCACAACACCATGAAGCAAAACCTACCCCCTACCCTCCCCGCATCTCTATCTCTCTTTATTCGATACGCTCTCCCAGAGCTGGGTAATCAGGTCAGGTGCGCGCTCGGGTCCAGGCGCACCGACGTGGGTGTGATGCACGAGGAGTGCTAGGTTAGGTAATCGGGTCGGGTGCCAGGTCCACGGGGGTAGGTCGCGGACGAGGCATGGCGAGTGAGGGAGAAGGACCTCACCCCTGTCTGACTTGAGGCAAACAACACAATTCACAAAATCAATTTAAACTATACAGGAAGCTCGAAACTTACTGAGGTGGGACTAAAAGTCCCACCCGCTTCTTCACACTTTTCTGCATGGAATGCCTCCTAATTGCTGCAGCTGTGGAATTCCTCAGCTCTTGATAGGTGGCTGATGCGGTTCGCGGAGGAAAGCCATGCACCTGGGACTTGGCTTCCTGGAGCGGGATCACCTGATGCAAGCTCGCAAGCAAGCTTTAGTTCTTCTTCCAATGGCGGCGAGGGGTGAGACCTGTCAGCACGAACACGGCCTCACAGCCCAGTCAAATGACAGGAGAACCTTCGCCGTGTCACGACGAAGGTGAGGTGGGGGTCGACGTGGCTTAGAATGGCCTAGGCGTGCGTGCCTAGGTCGGACTTAGTCCATGTGTGTGCGGTTGTTCGGTGGAGGTGTGGAGAATGTGTGGCGGGCAGTGAGTGGGTGGAAAGTGATCAGTGGTCGATGGTAGAGGTGAAGTGGTTGGTGGCGAGACGTGTGGAGGTGCGGAGTGATGGATGTGTCTCATCGGAGGTCAGCCGGAGATGGGGAAGATGAGGGTGGACAGTGGCAGTCGAGGGGCAGTTTGTGAAATAGGAGGGAAAATAGAGAGTAGGAGAAGAGGAACTTATCTAGGGTACTTGGAGCGAAGGGGAGGCAGAGGAGACGAATGACGCATTTGTGCCGTTGTCAGAGAAGACGGCCCTGAGGTGGAGATAACGGCGACGAGGAGGTCAGAGAGGCGTGTGCTGGTGCGATGCAACGTGGAAGAACGAGGTGAAGCAAACCCTGCCACTGGTATGGTGGTAGAGCGACGAGAGGGGGGAGGGAGAGTCACTGGAGCTTGTGGGCTACTTGGCTGGAGAGTGGTAAGAGGTGTTCTGGGGGATTCTTCGGCCAAATCAAGCTTAAGGGATTCGTAGAGGACCGGGGATCCTTTTACAGTCGCTGGCCGAGCTTCTGGTGCTTGGAGGGCAAGCCTTCTATCGCAAACTCCTTGCCGTAGAAGGAAGGTAGTTAGGATACCCAAATATCTCGAGCATTCGCATGAGAGATTGGGTGCAAATTTGATTTGGAGATCACGTTCAATCGATGGAGAAATCCTCAGAGAATCTCCCTTCTAAATCTGGGAGGAGATCTCTGAGGATTCGACGGGATATCAGCCTTGAATCCTCGTCGGAGTACGATTCCTCTGCTATAATGGTGGAAGGACCTGAATGCAAGGGTGGCGAGAAAGATAGGGGGTTCTATGCAAGGGTTTTTCAAAAGTTAGGGGCCAGAATGAAATTGGGTGGACTATTTCGCAAAGTAGGTCAAGATGACCTTCCCTTAGGCCCAAATTTTGGTAGAAACCTAATTTGGCCCTAAAGAATCCAATGGTAAAGTTGGATTTTAGGTTTGACCCCGTTTGACTGGATATTTTAAATAAAAACCCAAATTAAGTTAAATACTGAGCTACGACCCCAATCTAGGTCAAAATAGGTTCCAAAGGCCAATTTGAAGGTTCTAAACCATAAGGGATATTTTTCCATGAATTTTAGAGGGTTTAATTGATTTTTATCCTGACCAGAACCTTGTTGAATTGAGCAGGTCTATTTTAGGGTTATAGAATGTCGTTTAATTCTTAGATTACACAATAACCCATTTCTGACTTAACCAACCCACTCTTTATCTTATTCATACCATTTGGCCTATGTTTTTCCTTTGAGAAATCCTGTTTATGTAATGCAATGGTGAAATTGGAGTTTTTACCCTTTAGTTCATGTTTCCTTCTCAGAATAGTAAACCCTTGACTTAAGTCTTCCTTGAGGTTATGCAGGAGCTTTTGTTTACTTTCTCAGGTCAAAATGAGCTAGTTAGGGCTCATGATGAGGCTCTTATCATAGCCCCATGCCTAGCTTTTGCTAGTCTCTTAGCAAAATTTTAAGATGTTAACCTCTGTTCTAGACCATGAGTTTCTTCTACTAGTTGTGACAAGTGCTTTTTCTTTTGTGATTAGTTCAGAATGCCAACAATAGGCCTAGAGGTACTCAAGTACCAACCAAAATCCACACCTGACCCGTTTTAGCCTTAGTCTTCCACAAAGGTTTTTAAGGCTCGCAGAAACTATCCTAGGGTTTGTTGGACTCTGCGTTTAAAGCACCCATACTTGAGACATTTTTAGCCCAGGTTCAGTTTGCAGTGCATTTTTGTAAGAGAGAGATAGAGGATTTATTTGTTTGGAAAGCTTTCTCTCTCGTTTCTTTTTATTTCTAGCTTCATATTGGCTTCTCAACACGGTCTGTATCGGATTCCTTGTCCCCATCATCAATCCTCAAGGGTCCCTGGCTTTCGATGCTTCTTGATAGCACTACACATGGCAACCCCCAGAACCCTGGCTTTCGAGATTTCGAGATAATCCCGCCCATGGCATTCCGTGGCTAAATTCAGACCCTGGCAATCGACATTTCGTGATAATGCCACCCATGGTATCTGAACCAGTAGAGTGCTTACATGCCCCTGATAGGATATTTAAATATCCTATGAGACAAGCACCAAGGAGACGATATGTTGTTACGCATCTTCGAGGGGGATTTCCTACCTCTCCACGCTGGGGACTTGTCCAAATCAACTTGTGTTGATCGGCCGCTCCTAATCTAGGCGACTTTTTCAGAACATTGAAACGCTTTTTGCATGATTTTGATATTTATGCACACTGAACCAGACTGTGTGTGAATTGGGGTGCTTAGGTTACTGAATCTTGCAAACTAAAGGTCAGTTAACGAGGTCGAATACTCCCTAAGCCTTAGACCTAATACTTAAGCTTCGCATTTTCCCCAACCTCTTGAGGAGTATCTAGATTTTAGCAAGTACTTGAATTTTTAAGCCTAAGAGTCTAGCCCAAATGGCCTAAGATCAGCATTCCTACTGATCTCTTTTTATGTCTCATGACTTTTCTTTCATTTTTCTCTTTTCTTGATGTGGTCTAGAACTTCAGTTAATCCCTTAATCCTTTACTAATGACTATCCTTTTTTCTTTTTCATTTTGTGCTCCTTTTTGGAATTTTGCTCTTTTCCTCCTCCCATTTTGTATAACCCAAAAAAATTTGTCTCCCCCCTCAGTTTTTTTTCTTTTTCCAAATTTTTCAATTTTTTGTGTTTTTTGTGATATGTAATTTTTTTGTTGAAACCTTTCTTGATATGAGCTTTCCTGACATTTTACACTTTCATACCCCCCCATGCCTACGATTTGTAATGTCCCCATTGTAAATTAGGTGGGTTCGAATTCAGCTTAGTTTATTCATTAGGACTGGTGTTGGGTGAGCGAACTGGTCGAGGTGACTATTGTGAATGATTTCTAGACTCGGGTATGGGTACCTGAGGTGGAGTCAGTTGTGCTAATTGATGAACCCTAAAGTGCAATATGAATTTAGTGTAGAAATGTCATAAAAGGTTTCGAGTTTTTCAAAGAATGATGGGTTTCCTCCCGTTAAGCCTTGAGTTTTACACCATTGGCTGGGTGCAATGAGCTCAAGGAGAATGGAGGATAAAGGATGACTCAGCCAAATTTGTATTGGTCATGTCAATGAATGGTTTGAGTCGCTGACCATTCACGACAAAGGGTTCGAAATCATGACTGAGTGGACTGATCTCAATAGCTCCATTTCCAAAGATTTGTCGGACTAGGTAGGTTCCAATCCACTTAGATCGTAGCTTTCCTGGGAATAATTTGAGTCGGGCATCAAAGAGTAGAACCTTTTGACCATGATGAAAGATCTTGCTAGAAATGTGTTTATCATGAAAAGTTTGTACCCATTCTTTGTAAATTCACAAGTTCTCATACGCGTCGTGGCGTAATTCATCGATCTCGCTCATTTGAAGCCTTCTATGGGTTTCAGCCTTAGAAAGATCTAAGTTGCAATTCCGTATTGCCCAATAGGCTTTATGCTCCAATTTGACGGGGAGGTGACATGCCTTCACGTACACTCGTTCGAAGGGAGACATACCTAATTGGGTCTTGTGGGCGGTCCTGTAGGCCCACAATGCTTCTGGAAGCCGAGATGACCAATCCTTCCTGTCAGGTTGAACAGTAACCTGGAGGATTTTCTTGATCTCTCGGTTTGATAGCATAGCTAGACCATTAGTTTGGGGGTGGTAAGGAGTAGAGATTCGATGCGACACCCTGTATTTGGCCATCAGTGACCTGAATTGAGTGTTTGTGAAATGGGTCCCTCCGTTGGAAATTATTGCTTGTGGAATCCCGAACCTTGAGAAGATGTTTTGATGAATGAATCTAATAACAACCTTATGATCATTGGTTTGGGTCGGAATGGCTTCTATCCACTTGGACACGTAGTCAACGGCAAGTAAGATGTATTCAAAGCCATCCGAGATAGGGAAGGGTCCCATAAAATCAATCCCCCAAATGTCAAAAGTTTTGCATACTAGGATCGACTGTAAAGGCATCATGTCTCGATGGCTCATGTTGCCTAAGGTCTGGCAGCGGGTACATGCCTTACAGTGATCGTATGCATCCTTGAAAATTGTGAGCCAGTAAAAGCCACACTGGAGGAATTTTGATGCAGTTTTGTGTCCTGAGAAATGTCCACCGCATGCCTGGTTATGGCAAAAGGAGAGTATGTCGATTTTTGCTTCCGCGACACATCATCGAATTATTTGATCAGCACCAATGTGGAATAGATTCGGGTCTTCCCAAAGGTAATACTTAGCATCAGAACACAATTTGTCCTTCTTAGCCTTTGGCCAATCGGACGGGATCTGATGTGATGCCAGGTAGTTCACTATGTCTGCAAACTATGGAAGCCCTGTATTGATAGTCAGGAGGTGCTCATCAGGAAAGTGTTCTGTGATGGGTCCGGAAGGGTCAATTATTTTAGAAGGAAGGAGGGACAAGTGATCATCTACCACATTTTGTTTTCCCGCTTTGTCACGAATCTCGAAGTCAAATTCTTGCAACAGCAAGATCCATCGAATTAATTGAGGTTTCGCATCCTTCTTTGCAAGGAGATGCCTCACAGCTGTGTGATCCGAGTAGATGATAACACGGGAACCCAGGAGGTATGATCTGAATTTTTCTAGGGCAAATGGTACAACCAGCAGCTCTTTCTCAGTAATCGTGTAGTTACGCTGAGCCTCGTCTAGTGTTTTGCTAGCGTAGTAAATGCCCACGTGTTTCCTGTCAATTTTCTGCCCCAAAACCGCTCCTACAGCAAAGTTAGATGCATCACACATGATCTCAAAGGGTTGAGACCAATCAGGGGACTGTAGGATCGGGGCTTGGGCGACTCGATCATGAAGGATCTCAAATGCTTGAGTGCATTCCTTGGAGATTTCGAAAGGCACATCCTTGGAGAGAAGAGTGGTCGGGGGGCGCACGATTTTTGAAAAATTAGGGATAAATCGACGGTAAAAATCGACGTGCCCCAAAAAAGATCGGATGTCCTTGATCGAGCTAGGCATAGGGAGTTTGGAAATCAGGTTAACCTTGGCTCGATAGACTTGGATGCCTTTCTAGGAGATTAGATGTCCCAGGACGATTCCCTTAGGCACCATGAAATGGCTCTTTTCACAGGAAAGAACCAAATTCACATCAATGCACCGCCTGAGTATTTGTACCAACTGCTGGATGCAATCGTCAAATGATGCTCCAAAAATTGAAAAGTCATCCATGAAGACTTCCAGATAATCACCTACCATATCTGAGAATATGGCAAGCATGCACCGCTAAAAGGTCGTGGGTGCATTGCAGAGACCGAAATGCATCCTTCTAAATGCGTATGTCCTAAAGGGGCAGGTGAACGTGGTCTTTTCTTGGTCCTCTGGATGGATTGCCACCTGGTTATAACTGGAGTACCCGTCAAGAAAGCAGAAGAACCTATTTCCTGCTAGTTTCTCGAGAATCTGATCAATAAATGGTAGTGGAAAATGGTCCTTCGTGGAGGAATTAAGTCTTCCGTAATCAATGCAGACTCTCCACGAGTTAGCTATTCGGGTAGGTATGACATCTCCGATTTCAGTCGTGATGATGGTGAGTCCGACCTTCTTAGGTACAACCTGGATTGGACTCACCCAACAGCTGTTGAAGATCGGGTAGATGATCCCTGCATCTAACCACTTGATGATCTCCTTTTTCACGACCTCCTGTAGGTTAGGGTTTAAACGTCTCTGCATCTCTTGTGAAGGTCATGCACCCTCTTCTGTGTAGATTCAATGTGTGCAATACGAGCGGCTTATGCCAGTCAAGTCATCGAGAGTCCATCTAATGGCTCTACGATGTTGCTGGAGAACCATAATCAGATGGGATTCCTGGTCAGGTGTGAGTCGGGAGTTGATAATCACAGGAAACATCTGATTGGAACCCAAAAAGACATACTTCAGATGCTCAGGAAGGGGCTTGAGTTTCATAACAGGATTATCAGCAACAGCAGGCAGTTTGGGGTCTGTATCAGGAACAAGGGTTGGAGTTATGGGTGTGTCTAGATCAGGTTCGTACTCCTCTAATTGTGGGTTTTGATCTTCTAGTGGTTGATCGGGGATAATCGGGTTGTCCTCAACATGCGATTCATCAACCACAGCTTTGATATCACATATTTGCTCTATAACCCCACAATTAATCCCTTGTTGGGCTTTAAAGATGTCAATCTTCAGAGTTTGATTCCCAAATTTTAATTCTATTTGGCCCTCTTCATAGTTTCTGTTGGCCCTAGCAGTGGCCAAAAAAGGTCTTCCTAATATAATTGGTGTGTCCCTTGGGTTCTCAGGTGCATCCATATCCAGAACTATGAAATCCACCAGGAAGTAGAAATCCTGTACCCTAACAATGACATCCTCGAGTATTCCTTTAGGTGACTTGAAGGATCGATCAGCTAACTACAACGTCACTTCAGTCGATTTAAGTTTGGATTCTTCAAGGTGGTCAAGGAGGAATGTAGGTATTAGATTTATGGAGGCACATAGGTCTAGCAAGGCTCTATCAAATTGGGTTTCACCAATTTTACATGAAATCAGGGGAGTTCCTGGGTCTTTAGCCTTGGGTGGGAGTTTACTCAAGATTACAGAGCTGTCTTGCTCTGACAGTACGATCGGATTCCCACTTTTGGTTCACGGCTTACACTTAAGTGTACATACGTCTTTTAAGAATCTTGCGTAAGCTGGTACATGGCAGGTTACATCCATCAAGGGGATGTTTATCTAGACCTATTCAAAGAGCTTGACCAGATCCTCCTCGGGAGACACGGATTTGGTTATCCTTTTTCCTTTGGTCAAGGCCTTAGGAAATGGAATCCTAGTTGGTTCCTCTAGAATAGGTCCAGGTTCTTGATCTAGGATAGGGGTATCCTGGATAACTATCCTAGGGTTTTGGCTACTACCAGGCTTGGAGTGGTTTGGATAATGTGGGTCTTGGGTTGCTTTACCACTACGAGTTGTTACAGAGTTTAATCCTACCTGGTTTTGGTTTGGTAAGAGGGGTGGTTGTTGCTGAAATCCCGCATAAGATGTCGAAGCTTCCATCCCGTCTAGTGATGGAGCAGCAGGGGCCTGATAAATCATATGTGCATGGCCTGAATTTGGGTTCATAACGCGCCTCTGGGTTGGCACATTATTTGGGTTTAGCAGAGGTTGCGAAGGAAGGGTGCCAGGTTGGCGAGAATTTGCCATCTGGGCTAGTTGATTGCGAACCTCTGTGATCTTGTCCTTGTGCTGTTTTTGCATTGCCGCATTCACCTTTTGAATGTCAGCCAGTGCTTGAAGAATAGGAGTCATTTGATCCTGGTTTGGCTCATATTGATAGGTGGGATTGGGTTGAGGCTGAGGAGGCTGATATGGATGAGGAGCTTGTGGACGGGGTTGATAAGGTAGTCTTTAAGTCTGAGAATTTCCCGTCCACTAAAAGTTGGGATGATTTCGCCATCCAGGGTTGTAAGTATCGGAGAATGGGTCATTCTGGATGACATTGAGGTCCTCGCAGGTTTGAGGAGCCTCAGGAAGGTCAGAATACGAGGGTTCAGAGTTCCCCCAACTCGAATAGAGTGGATCGGAGGTCCCTCCAGTCCGAGAGTCAGACGGGGGTGGATACGAGTCCATCCCCTGAGAAGATTGGTGATAGATGTTCTGCATAGTTTCCCTCACCAGAGGTGGCCGTGCAAAAGAATTCTACACAGAGGTGGCTCGCTACAGATGCTGAGTTAGCTCATATGCCTTCTTCTCTATGATAGAGACCTTGTCCAATCGACTGGCCATCAGTTCCAAGTCGACGTATGTGGATAGGTCCTGTGCCTCATGTTCTCCCCTAAGATTCGTCAATGCGCAGGCATTCGTCCGGTCGAATAAGCCCATGGAGTCATTATTGATGGAGTTCTCACACATGTTTTCGAGAATCTCCCACACCGTGTCCTCATGTTGACCCATGATGTTTCCTCCGCAAGTTGCATTGATGAATAATCAAATGTCTTCACGAAGTCCCTGGTAAAAAGACTAGACTTGTTCCCATTTAGGAACTCCGTGATGGGGGCACTTTCGCATGAGATCTAAGAATCGGTCCCATTCTTCATGAAGAGGTTCTCCCGTTTGTTGGGTGAAATGAGTAATCTGGTGGCGCAAGGCATTTGTCCAGCCAACGGGAAAGAACTTTTTCAAAAATTTAGACTGAAGTTCATCCCATGTGTTGATCGGACGAGTCTGAGTTTGATACCAATGAGCAGCCTTGTCCATGAGGGAGAAAGAAAACAGTTTCATGAGTAGAATATCCTGATTTTGTGCATCTAACCTGAAGGTCTGGGCCAAATGCTTGAGTTGTTTAATGTGCTAGAATGGATCCTCAGAGTTAAGCCCAAGAAATTTTGGTATGGCATGAATCATATTGGGCTTGAGTTTAGAATCAGGACCTCCAGTCGGGATTCAGACTCAAGGCTCGATTGCCACCACAGCGGGATTATAGTGAGCTTGCATCATTGGTCGCTGCGGTGGGTTTACAAAGTTTTGGAAGAGATCATTTAGGTGTTGAAGCTGGTGGTCAAGGTTGTTCTCTTCTTCAATGGGTTGTGCCATGATAGAAGAAGGAGAACTTAGTTCTGAATCAGAGGAAAGGTCTATGTGGTGAGGTTGCTACACAAACAAGGGCGTCAAGGCTTGGCCTTGGTGAGAATGAATTTCTAAAGGAGGTCTTAAGGACCTCCTACCAAACATGCACCGAAGGATGTGATGAGATTAGAATGTGCTAGACCCAATCAAGACACTCAAAAATTGTTGGGTGACTATAGAGGTTCGGGGCGGATGATACCCCTTAGTCAAAAAGGTCATCCACTTGACAAGTACCTAGGCAGCCAGAGAAGGAGGGTCCCGCAAAGCCCCCTACACGGTAGAGCGTCCCCACGAGTTACAGGGTTTCCCCCACCTGACCTCTCTTGTCACTGAGATTCTAAGTAGACCAGAATGGGGACCTTGACCTCTTAAGTCTACCTTTTTAGTTAAGATCAAGGTGCTTAGAGTTCCACTTGAACTTTAGGCCTTTTGAGTGTAAAATAAGTGACCTAATTTTAAGGTTGGTTGACCCAAAGGATCAACTTCACCTCCTATTCCTTTGAGAGCTTTTAGGTCCTTTCTTTTAGGGTTTAAATGGATTAAGAGCTTAATTTGCTTAGGGTTTCTCTTGCATAGATCTTTTCAAAAAAGGCTTAGGCACACCTCTTTTTGAAATTTTTGCTTCATTTTTAAGAGAAGATGTGTCTCTAAAAATCTTAGCTTTGCAATCCTTAGGTTGGCTCTAGTTGGTCTAATTTAGTTGCCTCAAAAATTGATATCTAGGGCTCAATCAAGAAAGTTTAGCCCTAGCTACCTTAATTGGATGTGCAATTCAAGATGTGTTGAAATGAAAATCAGGCAACTTTGATGAATTACCAAGTATGGAAACAGGTAGCCCTAGGTTGATTTTTCTTTGTTTTTTTCCTTTTCAGACTTTGAGTGGGTTAAGAGAGAGGGCTAATGAAAGTTACCTGTTCCTTGGTGTGGTTGTTGTGTGGCTGCTCTTCTTTTCTCTGCTTTCCCTGAGACAAGCACAACAAAAGAGAGAATTTAAGTCAGTATTGAATCAGAAGTTATGATCAAAAGCTTCAAAAATGCCTGTTGCTCCCTAGCAACGACGGCAAAATGTTTACGTGGCTAGATCTTGTTTTAAAAGATGTGTCGTTGTAATATATATGAAATCTCCGCGAAAACAAATAAGAATTTATAACTCGAAAATCAAAGTATTCGAGGTCGAACACAGGGAGCAATTGGGTATTCCAAAACTTAAAACATAACTTTCAATAAAAGGCAATAACTAATTCAACCAAAATTGAAGAGTAATGTTATGGAGAAATAGTGCTAAAAAAGAATTGGACTCTGATATTTTACCAGACATCTTAAAAATTCTGACTACAGTGCTTTGAATTGTTGTCCTTTTGTGTCTTCTTGCTCTCTCTTCTTTTGCTTTACTCTGCGGCTATGCTTCTTTTGGCTTCTTCTTCTTTTCTTCTTTGGCCACTCCTGCTTCTCTTCTTCTTCTGCCCTTGCTTTCTCTCTTCTTTCTCTTCTTTCAGCTAAGTCCCAACCTCTCTTCTTTTCTTCTTCAGTTACCTTCTTCTTCTTCTTCTCTTGGTCTGCCGCTCCTCTGCTATAGTGCGTCTCTTTTCTTCTTGTGCCTTGTTGCGGCTACCTTCTTCCTTTTCTTCTCTTACTGCGCCTCTTCTTCCTTAGCTTCTTCTTCCTGCACAACACCACGTAGCAAAACCTACCCCCTACCCTCCCCATGTCTCTCTCTCTCTCTTTCTTCGATACGCTCTCCCAAAGTCGGGTAATTGGGTTGGGTGTGCACCTAGGTCCAGGTGTATCGGTGTGGGTGTGATGCGCGAGGAGTGCTAGGTTAGGTAATCTGGTCAGGTGCCAGGTTCACTGGGGTAGGTCGGGGATGAGGCCTGGTGAGTGAGGGCGAAGGACCTCACCCCTGTGTGACTTGAGGCAAACAACACAATTCACAATTCATAAAATCAATTTAAACTATACAGGAAGCTCGAAACTTACTGAGGTGGGACTAAAAGTCCCACTCACTTCTTCGCATGCTTCCATAGGGAATGCCTCCTAATTGCTGCAGCTGCGGAATGCTTCAGCTCTCAATAGGTGGCTGATGCGGTTCGCGGAGGAAAGCCACGCACCTGGGACTTGGCTTCCTGGAGTGGGATCACTTGATGCAAGCTCGCAAGCAAGCTTCAGTTCTTATTCCAATGGCGATGAGGGGTGAGACCTGTCAGCACGAACACGGCCTCATGGCCCAGTCAAACGATAAGGGAACCTTCACCATGTCACGGTGAAGGGGAGGCGGGGGTTGGCATGGCTCAGAACAGCCTAGGCGTGCGTGCTTGGTCGGACTTAGTCCGTGTGTGTGGGGTTGTTCGGTGGAGGTGTGGAGCATGTGTGGCGGGTAGTGAGTGGGTGGAAAGTGATCAGTGGTCGATGGCGGAGGTGAAGCGGTTGGTGGAGAGATGTGTGGAGGTGAGGAGTGATGGATGTGTCTCGTCGGAGGTCAGCCGGAGATGGGGAAGATGAGGGTGGATAGTGGCAGTCGAGGGGTGGTTTGTTAAATAGGAGGGAAAATAGAGAGTAGGAGGAGAGGAACTTATCTGGGGTACTTGGAGCGAAGGGGAGGCAGAGGAGACGAATGGAGCGCTTGTGCCGTTGTCGGAGAATACGGCCCTAAGGTGGAGATAACGATGACAAGGAGGAGGTCAGAGAGGCATGCGCTGGTGCGGCGCAACGCGGAAGAACGAGGCGAAACAAACCCTGCCACTGGTATGGTGGCAGAGCGACGAGAGGGGGGAGGGAGAGTCACCGAAGCTTGTGGGCTACTTGGCCGGAGAGGGGAAAGAGGAATTCTAGGGGATTCTTTTGCCAAATCAATCTTGAGGGATTCGCAGAGGACCGGGGATCCTTTTATAGTCGCTGGCTGAGCTTACGGTGCTTGGAGGGCAAGCCTTCTATCGCAAACTCCTCGCTAGAGAAGGAAGGTAGTTAGGATACCAAAATCTCTCGAGCATTCGCACGAGAGATTGGGCGCAAATTTGATCTGGAGATCGCGTTCAATCGATGGAGAAATCCTTAGAGAATCTCCCTTCCAAATCTGGGAGATCTCTGAGGATTCGAGGGGATATCAGCCTTGAATCCTCGCCAAAGTGGGATTCCTCTGTTGTAATGGTGGAAGGACCTGAATGCAAGGGTGGTGAGAAAGCTAGGGCGCTCTGTGCAAGGGTTTTTCAAAACTTAGGGGCCAGAAAGAAATTAGGTGGATCATTTTGCAAAGTAGGTCAAGATGACCTTCCCTTAGGCCCAAATTTTGGTATAAACCTAATTTAGACCTAAGGAATCCAATGGTAATGTTGGATTTTAGGTTTGATAATATTTGATTAGACATTTTGCACAAAAACCCAAATTAAGTTAAATACTGAGCTAAGACCCCAATCTAGGTCAAAATAGGTTCCAAAGGCCAATTTGAAGGTTCTAAATCCTAAGGGATATTTTTCCAAGAATTTTAGAGGGTTTAGTTGATTTTTATCCTGACCATAACCTTGTTGAATTAAGAGGATCTGTTTTAGGGTTACAAAATGTCATTTAATTCTTGGATTGCACAATAACCCATTTCTAATTGAACCAACCCACTCTTTATCTTATTCATACCATTTGGCCTATGTTTTACCTCTGAGAAATCCCATTTATGTACTATAATGGTGAAATTGCAGTTTTTACTTTAGTTCATGTTTCCTTCTAAGAACAGTAAACCCTTGACTTAAGTCTTCCTTGAGGTTATGCAGGAGCTTGTGTTTACTTTCTTAGGTCAAAATGAGCTAGTTAGGGCTCATGATGAGGCTCTCATCACGGCTGCAGCTATGTGCGGCACTGCTGCTGTGCGCGGCTGCGGCTGTGCGCGATGCGCTGCTGCTGGCTGGTGTTGGGCAGCCTGGATGGTGCCACGTGGCGCCACATGGACTGTTCATTCTTCTTTCTTTTGTAGAGGGTGCCACGGTGCTCAGATCGAGATGATTCCCACGCTGTTGTACTGTGATCGTCGCTCCGGATCCATCCGTCTGGTCGGATTTTCCATCCGAAACCCATATGGATGTTGCATTTCCCCTCGTCATTGATCTTCCTTGGACTTCGTACGATGCTACGGTTCTCTGATCTGGATGATTTCAGAGGCGTTAGACTCTGATCGTTGTCTTAGTCAGATCTGTACGGTCCAATCATCCATCCGAGACCCGAAAATAAGTCTTCTTCTCTCCTGACCATAAAAAGGACCTAATTAACCTACAATATATACAACTACTCTAAATGTAAGATGATGCATGTTATGCAATATTTATAACATGAAATGAAAATCTAAGCCTAGGAACATGCATGAATAGGCATTTTAACCTAAATAGATGTGTCTATATCATACCCCCATGCCTATCTTTTTCTAGTCCCTAGCAAAATTAAACTACATGCTATGTATAAAATCAAAATTAGGATTAGATCGCTTAGGCCTAAGTCGTTTATTAACAATAGAAAATTTCAACTAAGGTCATAAACTACGAAGACTTAACAATACCCCAGTGTTTGCCAATATGCAGACTGCCCAAGTCCTCGCTTATTTAAAAAGAGAAGATACATTTTTTTTTATTTTTCTTCTTTTCTAATTTTTTTGTACTTTTGGATTTTGAGAGTTTCGAGATAACCTTTTACGGCTACCCGACCCGTGTAAGACTCGAAAAGGACTCTAAGTGCTAAGCATCTTGTGAAAATAGTGAAAGACTCACTAGGTGACCGTTAAAACGGATTTCAGGTTTCTACGACCCTAGGTGACCTTGCCTAAAGATTTATCTTTTCGACTGGTAGCTTCCTCCCTACTTCTTTTATTTATGGCGTCAACACAAGGGCGAACCCAGTGTATATCTCCCCGATTTATTCTACTTCCCTGCTTCTTCCCTAAGTGTTTTGGGAATTATTGTGCATTTTTTTGTGAGTTGGGTTCTGGACAACCAGCCGATGAGCTGTTACTGCCGATAACATACCAGCTATACTTATGCGGTGAAGTGTGGTTTTATATTTTTTTCTCTTTTTTTATTTTCTTTTATTATTTATTTATTTTTTTAAGTAGGTGGCTTTCCTGATATAAGATTTACCTAAAGGCAGTACGATGAAAATTGTCTTGTAGCTGGGCTTTAGACAACCGGCCGATGAGCTGTTGCCACCGACAACTTGCCAGGCATACCACTCTAGATAGTTCATTAGCTACCCAATTTCCAAAGAAACCTTCAAAAAGTGAGTCAGTGAAAAATATGTGTGTAGATGCTTAGGCTTAAAGTCCCCCCAAATCAGAAGGCAGGTTGATAAGTCGCATACTTATCATCTCAATTTATTAGCCAAATTAAAAATGAATTTGAATTGGCGAGGACTTAAGATTAAGTCCACATTCGAGTGGACACCTGGGCTAATTAGGCTAGAAGACCTGTAGAGTCTATGTGTTTAGGTCCTATCGTATCATTTCCTAAAGTTAATAACTTCTAGATGCCTAAGTTTTCTTCTCCTAATTCTTCTTTTTTTTTGCCTTTTTGAATTTTTATTATTTTTTTCTTTTTTTTAAAGAAACTAAAAGAAATTCTATGGAGTTAATAAAATGATTTCAGGATTAAGTATCCACCCCCCATGCCTAAATGATGAAATGTTCTCATTGGAAAAATAAATACATGAAAAGGGCAAAGTAAACAGAATATCACCTGAACATCATGACAAATCCGGTTAGCTCCGCAGAGAACGTGAAATATAAACACGTGCTAAATTTAATGCCTTCAGCTAGGCATAAAATACATACAAGGAAGAAATTGAGAATTCACAAGTGCGGTTCAGAATCAAAATAACAATATTCATTCTCAGACCCACCAACAGAAGATGTCCACAGACGTGGACCAGATTATGATGCTGACCCATGCCCCAAGGTCAAGTGGTTCTCAGGTTTTGGATGAAAATCACCCAGAGCCGAAGGTTGTTGTGTTTGCGGGACCAGGAGTGCGGTTTAGTGGTGTGCAACCCAAGACCAAAGTGTTAGACAACGGGTAAAGATGGTTCAATAGGTGTGGTTGTCCACTTAACATCTAGCTCAGAAAAATAATCAGTTATTTCGAGCTTGAGTTGCACGTGAAAGATATCGTAAGGGTCCTGGTAGAAAGTAGGTTATTTAGGTCAATAGGAACCCTTAGATCCAAACTTGTTTTTCCCTTAAAATTAACCTCCCAAATTTTTATTTCAACATTCCTATCCTCCAACATCAAGTGCTCAGGCTCTGGGACCTTTAGCATATCATTCACCCCATAAGATTTACCCAAATCCAGAAATTGTGGCTAACTCAGAATTGACTTGGGTACAATGATTTCCAAATCAAAATCAATCCCTTTGGGGTGTGGTTGAGGAATGGGGCTATTGATTGAATCTTCCAGTAAATGAGGATTCAAATCCTCCAAGTTAGCCCCAACTGAATCCAAATCTTCAATAATTGGGCTATCAAACAGTTTGTCAGATTCCTCAAGCCTGTTTGTCTCACTAAAATCATCTTCTTTACGCCCAAGTGAGACTTCACTAAGAGATTCTTCACCCTCAGAATCAAAGAATCCATGATTCTCATTTATATATGTCTCAAAATTGATTGTCTTTTCCTGGTTCAAAGAGACATATTTTTCCTCGCTCCCTGGTTCGGGGATCTCGGGTGAATCAATTGGTTCATCATCAATGGGTTGCTCTAGCCCAACCTGATCATCCCTGGTCTCAGAAAATGTATCCCCCCCGACAGGCGCTAGAACAGGTTTAAACATTGGCTCTCCTGAAGAGGGTTCATCTTAAGAATAATCCCAAGATTTGACTAGGGCAACCAAAAATTTCATCCTCAACCTCGAAAACTTCCCAAGAAGAAACCCACCCAGGTCCCTATCCCTAACACTTTGGAGCAAATCCAATAAAGAGCTATTCAGCTCATCGGTCATTTTTATCATAGGCTCCAATGCTTCAATGCATGGTGTTCGTTGGGCTTCTAAAATTGTATGGTGTTCCTCAAGTTAGCCAACACCCTGTCTTGGATTTGGTTTACTTGAACCGACTGGTTCGATTTAAAGTTGGTTGGGTTTGGGTTCATTCTAGGGGAGTCAAGATATTGAGATTCTCGGGTTCCTTCCTGATAGTAGGTGTTAAGTGGCGGATTACTATGCTATCAGAATTGGATTCGAAAACCTATCGTTGTAGTTCGAGTTGTGAAGAAATCCGTTCAACAGATAAAATTTATACTGAAAAATTTGTAAGAAGTTCCAGGTCGAACATAGGGAGGCAGACATTTGATTAAAAATACGCATTTATTTTGTTTGTCACGAAATAGAATAGTTGGTTAAAAACTAGCTATCTATTTAACAAATAATAAATAGAAGAGAGAGAGAATATTACAAATAAAAATAAAAGGGATGTAGAATAAACATTGATTTCATTTTCAAAAATTATTCATCACACTACTCATTACAACTAGAAAGTAGGAAATGATTACACTAGAAAGCAGTAAATCTACTCTAGAAAGCAGTAAAGAGAATGGAGAGAGAGATATCCTCCTCGACGATTGCTTGGAGGACGAGCCGGGCAGGACGACGCCTGGAAGATAGGGAATAGAGCAGGAAGAAGGAGGACGAAGTGGGAAGAATGGGGACGAAGCAGCACGTCGTCATCGCTGCAGGATCCGCTTCTCGAATGAAGAGAGAGGACAACTGCGGGATGCTCCACAAAGGGGGATGAAGGTGGAAAAATTAAGATTTCTACTCTAGAGGAGCATCCTGGGTTTGGGACAAGCTCTTAGAGCTTTGGAAGGGGTGAGAGAAGAGAAGAAGGGATGAGGACATTTTGGACATTACAACTTGAAAAACATTAATTCAGGACATTTAGTGATGGATAAATCGATCACTAAAGGCTTAAACGTGGCCGTTGTGCCCGTCGCTCGCACGCCCCCTCGCCTCCATGCCCTTCAACGCATGCTCATGTTTGCGCTCTCTCAGTTGTCCGATCAAGAGATCGGATGGCTTAAACCGCTCCTTCCCAATGTCGCACGCCTGCATACGATTGCTCATAAGCGCTGCGTGTCTGATCACTCGTGGGAGCTATCGCTCGATTTCCACCACTGGATCTTCAACGTGAGGCTCTAATCGTGTGCCTGTGTGCTGCGGATGCAGGCTCGATCTTGCGTTGCATGCTCGCATAGTGCACTTGATCTCTACGCTGCTGCGGTAAGTATGTCGTGCGGAGGTTTTGTGCGCACGGGTCTGCAACCGTTGGATGGGCATCCAACAGTGGAGAATCGTCGATCGGATGAAGAGGAAAGGTAGAGGCGGGTCCTCGGGGCCAGTTAGGTAGCTGAGATAGCGCCACGTGGTGCTATCTTAGCCATCCATCTTCTGAGAATTGTAGACGGTGCGACGGGTGTCAGATTGGATCGATTTTCACGCTGTTAGGCTGCGATAGTCGATCCAAACCCATACGTGCGATCCGATTTATCGTTTGAGGTGCGGATTAACACCATCTTGGCCCTTGATCTATAGGGTTCCTCAGTCTCTATCTGGTGCTATGGATGTCCGATTAGGGCGATCTTAGAGTCGTTGAACTCCAATCGTCGCCTTGATCTGATCTGTACGGTTGGATCTTTGATCCGAGGCGCCAATAAAAAGTCACCCTATCCTTCACCATAAAAAGGAGACAATTACTATACAATTTATACAACTTGATCTAAATGCATGATTAAGCATGTTATGCACTATTTACAATGTATGATGCTAATGTGACACTAAGAATATGCATTAATAGACATTTTAGGTTAATCAGATGTATGCACATCACACCCCCATGCCTATCTTTTGCTAGTCCCTAGCAAAAACTACATGCAATTTATAAAAGAATTAGGTTGGATTACTTGGGCATAAGTCATTTTCAACATTAAGAAATTTTTACTCAGGATCTGAACTTTCAAAGACACAACAGTGCCTAGGTATCTGCCAAAATCCAGACCACCTTAAGCACTCACTTTATTCAAAGAAAAATCTCTTTTTCTCTTTTTCTTCTTTTCTAATTTTTTTGGATTTTTGAGTTTAAGGTTAAAGAGTGGCTTTCTATGGCCACTCAACCCACCCAAGATTTAATGAGAACCCTAAGTTCTAAGCATCTTATTGTGAATGTGATAGACTCGTTGATTGGCAATTAGAACAGACTTCGGGTTTCTACGCATCTAGGTGACCTTAAAAAGAGAGTTCCGCCTAAAGATGTATCTTTACGACCGGTAGCTTTCTCCCTTCCTTTATTTTTATGGGGTCAACACAAGGGTGAGTCTAGTGTATATCTCTCTGGCTTATTCTACTTCTCCGCTTCTTCCTAAGTGTTTTGGGAATTTTTAGTGCATTTCTTGATCTGGGTTTTGGACAACTGGTCGATGAGCTGTTACCACCGACAACTTGCTAGTCATACTTGTGTGGCGAAGTGTGGCTTATTTCTTTTATTTTCTTTTTTTCTTTCTTTTCTCCTTTTTCTTTTTTCTTTTCTTTTTGACTTTCTTTTTTCTTTTTAAGTAGGTGGCATCCCTGGTCTAAGATTTACCTAAAGACAGCAAGAAGAGAGTGGTCCAGTGACTGGACTCTGGAAAACCTACCTATGGGCTATTAGCCATGATAACTTGCCAGCCATATCGCCCTAGAAGGTTCATTAGCTACCCAATTTCCGTTAAAATCACCAAAAAATGAGTCAATGACGAATAGTGTGTAGATGCTTAGACTTAAAGTTTCCTC
The DNA here is from genome assembly GCA_037157565.1 of Thalassia testudinum. Classification (NCBI taxonomy): domain Eukaryota; kingdom Viridiplantae; phylum Streptophyta; class Magnoliopsida; order Alismatales; family Hydrocharitaceae; genus Thalassia; species Thalassia testudinum. The sequence goes on along the minus strand of JAZHRO010000039.1, from coordinate 95,115,547 downwards.
AAATCTGAGGGTGAGTTGATAAATCGTGTACTTATCACCTAAACTTATTTAATCAAATTAGAAATAGAGTTCAGGATGGTGAGGACTCAAGAAACAAATCCACATTTTAGTGGATACCTAGGCTGATTAAGTCCGAAGACCTGAAGGATCTTCGTGTTCAAATCATATAGTTTTATTTCCTAAGATTGAAAATTTTCTAAAGCTCAAGTTCTCTTTCCTAATTCCATAATTTTTTTAATATAAATAAAAGGAAAACAAAACGAATCTACATAGCTGATGAAGTAATTCAGAGATGAATAACCACCCCCCCATGGCTATCTAATGCAATGTCCTCATTGTATTAAAAAGACATAAAACAGAGTGGAATAGAGTAGAAAGCACCTGAATTGCGTGAATGATGGGTCCACTCTGAGATAAACAAAAAACTGTATACGTGCTGAATTTAGTGCCTTTAGCTAGGCACACTATACAAAGAAGAGAAATAAGGAATTCGCAGGTGCAGGTTAGAATCAGAATAAAAAGATTCAACCTAAGACCTGCCAACAGATGTCCATAGATGTGGACCAGATTGTGGTATAGACCCATACCCCATGGTCGAGAATATCTAAGGTTTTGGATAAAAATTACCCAAAACCTAAAATCAGTATGCAAACGGGGTCGGGCCTGCGATTTATGAGGATACAACCCAAGACCAAAAAGCCAGGTTACAGAGAATTTAAGATCAAAAGGATAATCAATGAATGTGTGCTTGGGTTGGTCATCCTCAGAACAATTGTCGTAAGGGTCTTGGTTTGATGGTTTCAGCTTAATTGGAACCCATAGACTTGGTCTTCTACTTCCTCTGGAGTTTGCTTCCCAAATCGAAATTTCCTAACTCCTATTCTCCTTCAGAATGTCAAATTCCAAGACCTCTTATATATTAATCACCCCATCTGAAATTTCCAAGTCTAAAAGATGTGGTTGAATCAGAATTGACTTGGGTCTAATTATCTCAAAAACAGAATCGTCAGTAAGCTCAATGGGGTGTAACTGACAATCGGGGCATTGGATTGAATCCTTCAAAAAATGCGATTCTAAATCCGTCATGTGAGCCCCAATAAGATCAGTTTCCTCAGTTATTGGGCCATCAAATGATCTATCGGATTCATTAGGCCCAGTAGTCTCACAGAAATCGTGTTTTGTAAACTCACGTGAGACTTCACAAATTGAATCTTAACCCTCAGAATCAAAGAAATATAAATCCATATTAATGTATGTCTCAAAATCATCCATCACTTTCTGATCCATGGAGACATATGTTTCCTCATACCTCGGCTCAGGGATCTCAGGTGAAGAAATCAGATCATCTTTAATTGGTTGCTCTAGATCAATTTGGTTAGCCTCGTAATACATGTCCCCCCAAACAGGTGCCTGAATGGGTTTTGACATTATCTCTCCTGAAGGGGGTTCATCTTGGGAATCATCCCAAGATTGAACTAAAGCAAACACAAATCTCATTCTCAGTTTCGATAACTTCCCAAGTAAAAACTCACCCGGGTTCTTATCCTTAACATCCTGAAGCCAATCCAACAAATACTTGTTCAGATCATCAATCATTTCAATTAGGGGCTCCAATTCTTTAGTGCAAGGTATTGGCTAAACTTCTAAAGATTGAATAGTATTCCTCAAGTTAACCAAAACCTTATCTTAAACCTGGTTAACCTGAACCAAATGACTTGGTTCAAGGTTGGGCGGGTTTGGGATCAGTTAGAGGAGTTAACGAATTGAGATTCGTGATACCCTCCCTAATAATAGGTCATTTCGGGTTGTTCATAAGGTGATGATGACCTAAAGGTAGTGTATTCAGGGGATGGGTAAGGATCAGTGTATCCTCCTTGATTGTAGATCGTATTAGGTTGTCCATGAAAGGGTGGCGATCTATAATCGATGTGGCTCGAAGAAGGATAGAAATCACAATCATGGTGTTTAGGGTTAGACCCTAAACACGGAGGTCCAGAACTGTATCCCCAATTCAAGTTATCCCAACTAACCGATGGTTGATTACAGTATGAGTCAGGATAATCGTCATGTTGAGGATAAGTCATAACAAGAGGGAAAGAGCGGGAATGCAAATAAAATGTGAAAGGATTCAGGATAGATGAGAGGAAGAAAGGTGTCCTGCAATACCAACAATCAAACCTGTCCTTAAATGGGCTAGCCTAAAGACCTGCAGACTCCCAAAACTCGTCTTTAGATAAAGAAACGGTTGGAACCTTGTTCCACATCTTGATTTGGTGTTAACAAAATTATTATAAATTAATGTTTGCAATTGAGTTCTTTCAGATTTAGGTGAAGATCAAGGCAAACAGGAAATGATGGAGGCTTGATGAAAAGGAGAAGATCATGATAAGAAGGAGGCAAGATGACAAGGAAGAATTGAGGAGGAGAAGATCATCTTCGACCTTTAGTGTTTCTAGTTTAGATTTTTTATTTATAGATTGTATATGCCTCTTAACAAAAGAATATAACTTAGATCGTAAAAATAATTAGAGATAAATTAGGATTAATATTGCAATCATTTTCAAAGAACGTAATTGATTAAATCACTTAAAAAAGGTATTTGTTAACCCACAAGTACCGGTACTAAAGTTTAGTACTGGTATATGTGAGTTACAGGTTTGGGTTTTTTTAAAGAAACAAACCTGTACCCTACGAGTACCGGTACTCATGATCATTACCACTACTGGAGGTAATGAGTACCAGTACTAATGATCAGTACCGGTACAAGTGAGCTATAGATTTGTGTTAAGAGTTTGAAACCCGAATTTGGAAGCAACGAGTACCGGTACCCACACTTTAGTACCGGTATCAGGTAGTCGTTGGCTCAAAACTGAACGGCTAGAAAATTAATTTTTGCTATATGAACGTTGGGATTTAAACCCCAACTTCTAGTAGACGAATCCTTGAGGTCCTAACTCTATAAATAAACCCTTGGACCCTTAGTTTACATATGAGAAATAGGGAAGAAAAATTCTAGAGCTATATTTCATATTCTCACAATATTTTGAAGAAGAAATAGTTTGCTGCTATCAATTTCTCTATGCATTTGCAAACACTTTGACGTGATTTCTTCACGCATTGTCAAGGCATTTACGCTCATTCTAGGCTCTCAAATCGGTAACATTATATTTACATTTATTGAGAGGCTTAGGAACTTAGTTGTAAGATCTTTCTTTCTTACACCTGTATTTCATTTGTTCTTGAGCATTTGCTCGTTGGGTTGTAACAAACCTGTTATTATACTTGGGTTGAGGTAACCCGTTAATTATCTCGGTTAGTAAATTAATTTCCTCAGGGTTGAGGGAATCGGGTTAAAAATCCTAAGCTGGGAGGCTTAGGTAGTGGAGTACCCAAGGGAGGGGAACCACTATACATATTGTGCCTATTTCTGTGATTTGATTGATTGTGCAAATTATCTTGTTATTATTGATTTTGTGTTTGAGTTTTTGTGCGCATAGCCCTATATTCCATATCTTTAGATCCTATGAAGTGGTATCAGAGCGAGGTTGCGAGAAGTAACAAATCAACTCGCAATGGCATCTACATCAAGGCGCACCGAAGGACAGTCTTCTACCCGTCCTCCCTATTTTGATGGGATGGACTATGGGTATTGGAAGAGGAGGATGCAAGTCTTTCTCAAAGCCATGGATGAAGATTCGTGGACTCTCATTCAAGAGAGGTACATGGATCCGGAACCGCTGGAAGGAGTTGAATGGATAGTTGAGCAAAAGAGAAAGATCGCGGGAAATGCGAAGGCCATGAATGCACTCTATTGTGCGTTATCAAGGGAAGAGTTCAACCGGATCTCCGCATGCAAGTCCACCTACGAGATTTGAAATACTTTGCAAATCACCTATGAAGGTACGAGCAAGGTAAAAGAAACACGCATTTCTATTTTAACAGAAAATTATGAGTGTTTCAGGATGGAAAAGGGAGAAACAATCAGGGACATGTACATAAGGTTTGGAGAGATCGTGAATCCAATGAAGAATCTTGGAGTCAAGCTGAAGGAGGAGCAACTTGTAAGGAAAATCTTAAGATCCCTTACAATTAATTGGTCTCCACAGACCACAACCATCCAAGAGGCAAAAGATCTTTCTACTCTCTCCTTATATGAGTTAATTGGAAGCCTCATGTCATATGAAGTCCAATTGGAGAATATCAAGAAGAACAAGAAGGTGACAAAAAAGAAGAAAAGCATTGCTTTTAGAGCTATCAAGGAGGACTCAGACTCAGCAACATCAGAATCCGAAGACGAGGAGATGGAAATACTCACTAGGAAATTCTAGAAATTCCTCAAGAAACAAGGTAAGCAAGTAAATAAAATTTCTTCTAATATTATTTGTTATGAGTGCAAGAAGAAGGGCCACTTATGAAAGGATTGCCCCTTAAACGAGGACAATAGGAAAGAAACAAAGGAGCTCAAGAAGAAGAAGAATAAGAAAGCATTTAAAGCAACATGGGATGATAGCGGCTCTAACATGGACACTGACTTTAGTGAATCGGATGAAGATGAGGTCGCACACCTTTGTCTTGTTGCAACTTCAGAAGACACAGAAGAAGAGGTAAACCCTGATTTTTCTTTTGAAGAATTATTAGAAGCTTATGAAGAACTATATCATAAAGCTAGGTTATTTAAAAAATAATTATCAAACATTAGAAATAGATAAATCATGTCTAGAAATGGAGTTAGAAATGTCAAAAGAGACTAACAATCAGTTACATGCAAAGATAGTAGAATTTATGAGCACTTTGAAGGTACTTTAAATAATCTCAAAACAACAACTAGGTTAAATACTGAATTTTGTGAAGCTATAAAATCAAAATTTCAGAATAAAAAGAATACACATACTAAATCACATGCATCTAGGCATGCATGGATGTATCAAAAGGCTAAAAATCCCAAGAATTATAGATCTAACACTAAAAAGTTCTATAAATCTCAGGATTTGAAAGGTGCTAACTCTATAGGACCCACAAAAAAATAGGTACCTCAAAAAGATATTTGTTTTGCAAGAGTAGATCAAAGTAATCAATGGGAGTTCAAGGCACATAACAGAACACTTCAATCTTTCTATAGGTTGAATGAAGACAAAGAATGTTGGATGAGAGATGCTTGGTATTCACAAGCTCCATTTTACTATTGGTAAATTTTATGGTATGATATTTCTTCATTTTTTTTGTGATTGACAAAAAGGGGGAGAAAGATAGAGGGCAAATAGTAATATTTTTAGGGGGAGCATATATTGAGAGGGAGGATTTAATTAAAAGTTTTCTTTTCCCTTCATATAACATTGTTAAAAATTATTTTTATTCTTATAATTATCTATTTGCAAGATAGTTTTGTCAACACCAAAAAGGGGGAGATTGTTGGAACCTTGTTCCATATCTTGTTTTGGTGTTAATAAAATTATTATGGATTAATGTTTGCAATTGAGTTCTTTCAAATTTAGGTGAAGATCAAGGCAAACAGGAAATGATGGAGGCTTGATGAAAAGGAGAGGATCACGATAAGAAGGAGGCAATATGACAAGGAAGAATTGAGGAGAAGATCATCTTCGACCTTTAGTGTTTATAGTTTAGATTTTTTATTTATAGATTGTATATGCCTCTTAATAAAGGAATATAACTTAGATCGTAAAAATAATTAGAGATAAATTAGGATTAATATTGCGATCATTTTCAAAGAACGTAATTGATTAAATCACTTAAAAAAGGTACTTGTTAACCCACAAGTACCGGTACTAAAGTTTAGTACCGGTATATGTGAGTTATAGGTTTGGATTTTTTTAAAGAAATAAACTTGTACCCTGCGAGTACCGGTACTCATGATTAGTACCGCTACTGGAGGTAATGAGTACCGGTACTAATGATTTGTACCGGTACAAGTGGATTACAGATTTGTGTTAAGAGTTTGAAACACAAATCTGGAAGCAACGAGTACCAGTACCCACACTTTAGTACCGGTACTAGGTAGCCGTTGGCTCAAAATTGAATGGCTAGAAAATTAATTTTTGCTATATGAACATTGGGATTTAAACCCCAACGTCCAGTAGATGAATCCTTGAGGTCCTAACTCTATAAATAAACCCTTAGACCCTTAGTTTGCATATGATAAATAGAGAAGAAAAATTCTAGACCTATATTTCAGATTCTCACAATATTTTGAAGAAGAAGAAATAGTTTGCTGCTATTAATTTCTCTACGCATTTGCAAACACTTCGACGTGATTTCTTCACGCATTGTCAAGGCATTCACGCTCATTCTAGGCTCTCAAATCGGTAACTTTATATTTACATTTGTTGAGAGGCTTAGGAACTTAGTTGTAAGATCTTTCTTACACCTATATTTCATTTGTTCTTGAGAATTTGTTTGTTGGGTTATAACAAACCCGTTATTGTACTTGGGTTGAGGTAACCCATTAATTACCTCAGTTAGGAAATTGATTTCCTCAGGGTTGAGGAAATCGGGTTAAAAGCCCTAAGCTGGGAGCTTAGGTAGTGGAGTACCCAAGGGAGGGGAACCACTATACATATTGTGCCTATTTCTGTGGTTTGATTGATTGTGCAAATTGTCTTGTTCTTACTGATTTTGTGTTTGAGTTTTTGTGCGCATAGCCATGTATTCCATATCTTTAGATCCTATCAGAAACGATTTGATCTACTTCTGTCCGTTCAATCCAACCAGTTAGAGGGAGGGACTGGGGAGAAGGTTCTTCCTTCGGCTTGCGCCTCCAGTCCCTAGTCTACCCCCCAGTCGCGATCGTTTGATTCTGCTCCCTTAGCTAGACATCAGATTGAACAGTAGAAACAGACTAATCAAAAATAATTTTGTTCTGGGCTCTGAAGTGCGAGTCCAATCCTTAAGGCCAACGTCTACTCTATTTTAATTAGGGTTAGGTTTGAATGTGCTTTGGAATGTGATGGGCCCTTTATCTGGGTTGTGCCCTTAATGATTGATTGATGTGTGTGTGCGTGCACAACTTGTGATTTTCAAGCAAGATTATTTTTGATGCGGTGAATTTTAGTGTTCAAATCTTACTTAATAGCTTTTAGGATTCAACTTTAGGTATTTTCAATCAAGTTTGTTGTCACACCAGGTTTCGAAAGCACAAGTGAAGATGTTTTCCTTTGATTCTTAAAGAATGTGGAGTGCCTGGTAAATCCCTAAGAGTTGAACCTATGTGGCAGCTATTTGATGAGTTGATTTTAATTGAAGTGGTGTGGCCCAATCAACTCAACAATTGGTCTGTTGCACGACTTAATTAAGCACACAAGTGATTACCTAATCTGATTTCTACTCGATTATGTGTTTGGATGTGTGTACCGGTTCCAAAGATCGATTTACCGGTTGAGTTTGAAAATCAGATGAGGTTGTGTACCTCTGTTAGATTTTTAAAATTTTTCTTTTTAAATGTGGAGGTTGAGGTGGGTGTAGGTGTTAAACAAACAATCAAAACTAACCTTAGGGTTTATAGGAACACCTAGGTTTATTTATGTTTGTGTTATTACGTGGTGGAATGAAAACTAATGGGTGGGAGGTGGGGAAAAACTTACAGAACCTTCAACAGTACTTTGCTCCAATCTATTGCTTTTGCTCATCTCAAAAGAGTACCTACAATCACAATAAGAAAGGAGAGAAGTGAGGTAAATGATTCGTAACTCCAAAAATGCAAAAAAAATCAAAGAGCATTGCCTCCCTGGCAATGGTGCACAAATGTTGAGTGGCGAATTACTACGCTATTTGAATTGGATTCGAAAACCCGTTGTTGTAGTTCGAGTCATGAAGAAATTTGTTCAACAGATAAAATTTATACCGAAAAATCCGTAAGAAGTTCTGGGTCGAACACAGGGAGGCGAACATTTGATTAAAAATATGCGTTTGTTTTGTTTGTCACAAAACAGAATAGCTGGTTGAAAACTAGCTATCTATTTAACAAATAATAAATAGAAGAGAGAGAGAGAGAATATTAGAAATAAAAGCAAAAGGGATGTAGAATAAACATAGATTTCATTATAAAAAATTGTTCATCACACTACTTATTACAACTAGAAAGTAGGAAATGATTACACTAGAAAGCAGTAAAGAGAATGGAGAGAGAGATATCATCATCGATGATTGCTTGGAGGACGAGCCGGATGAGACGACACTTGGAAGACGGGGAGCGGAGTAGGAAGGAGGATGAAGCAAGAAGAATGGGAACGAAGTAGCACATCATCGTCGTCGCAGGATTCGCTTCTCAAATGCAGAGAGAGGACAACCATGGGATTCTCCACGACGGGGGACGAACGTGGAAAACTAAGATTTCTACTCTAGAGGAGTATTCCGGGTTTGGGACAAGCTCCTAGAGCTTTGGAAGGGGTGAGAGAAGAGAAGAAGGGATGGGAAATTCGTATGATAGGGGTCTCCTTTTATAGTTGCAAGGAGTAGGGGAATTTTGGACATTACAACTTGAAAAACATTAATTCAGGACCTTTAGTGACAGATAAATACATCACTAAAAGCCTGAACGTGGCCGTCGTGCCTGCCGCTCGTAGGCCCCCTCGCCTCCACGCCCTTCAATGCAAGCTCACGTTCGCGCGCTCTAAGCCGTCCAATCAAGAGATCGAATGGCTTAAACTGCCCTTCCCAACGTCGCGCACCCACGTGCGATCCCACGTAAGCCCCGCACGTGGGTGCTATCACTCGATTTCCTCCGCTGGATCTTCATCGTGCGGCTCCAATCACGTACCTATGCGCTGTGGATGCGGGCTCGATCTTGCGTCGAGCGCTCGCATAGCGTGCTTGACCGCTGCGCTGCTGCGGTGAGTATGTCGCGCAGAGGTTTTATGCGCGTGGGTCTACGGCTGTTGGATGGGCATCCAACAGTGGAGAATCGTCGATCAGATGAAGAGGAAAGGTAGAGGTGGGTCCTTGGGGCTGGTTGGGTGGCTGAGATGGCGCCACGTGGTGCCATCTTGGCTGTCCATCTTCTGAGTATTGTGGACAGTGCCATTGGTGTCGAATTGGACCGATTTTAGTACCATTAGGCTGCGATTGTCGATCCGAACCCATTCGTGCGATCAGATTTGTCATCTGAGGTGCAGACTAACACCATCTTGGCCCTTTATCTCTAGTATTCCTCAGTCTCTATCTGGTGCTACGGATGTCTGATTAGGGCGATCTTAGAGTCGTTGAACTCCAATCGTCACCTTGATCAGATCCGTATGGTTGGATCTTCGATCCAAGGCCCCGATAAAAAGTTGCCTTATCCCTGACCATAAAAAGGAGACAATTACTATCAATTTATACAACTTGATCTAAGTGCATGATTATGCATATTATGCACTATTTATAATGTATGATGTTAATGTGACACTAAGAACATGCATTAATAGACATTTTAGGTTAATCAAATGTATGCACATTAGTAGGTTGTCTCGAGTTGTTCAAAGAATGGTGGTGACCTATATTCAGCAAAATTCTGGGGAGGCTAAGTGTTAAAATTAGCATATCCTTCATGGTTGTGGATCTTGTTAGGTTGATCATCAAAGGGTGGAGATCTATAATCATTGTAGCTCTGGGAAGGATAGTAATCATAGTCTTGTTGTCTAGGGTTAGACCTTTGACACTGAGGTCCGGATTCATATCCCCAATCAAAGTCATCCTGGCTAGTGGATGGGTAATTACAAGTCAAGTCGGAATAGTAATCATCTTGGGGATAAGTGGTGGTAGGAGGATAGGATGGGGAATGTGTGTAAGAAGTGGAAGGATACATGGTGAAGTAAGGAGGGAAATCAGAAGAGAGAAAGGAGCCTTGCAATACAAGTAATCAACCTTGTCTTTAGGTGGGCTAGCCTAAAGACCTACAGACTCCTAGGACTCATCTTTAAATTATAAATAAGTCAATCTACTTTATCCGGTCAATCCAACCAGTTAGAAGGAGGGACTAGGGAGAAGGTTTTTCCTTTGGCTTGTGCCTCTAGTTCCTAGTGTACCCCCCAATCGCGATCGTTTGACACTACTCCCCTAGCTAGACATTAGATGAACCAGCAAAAGCAGATTAATCGAAAAAAATCTCAGTATGAGCCCCGAAGAGCGAATCAATCCTTAAGGCCAATGTCTACTCAGTTTTAATTATGCTTGGGATGATTATGCTCTTGGAATGTGATGGGCCCTTTAGATGGGTTGTGCCCTTAATGATCAGTTAATATGTATGTGCGTGCACAACCAAGGTTTACAAACAGGGCTATTTGATGATGTGTCTTTTAGGGTTTAACCTTGTTTAGTAGCTTTTAGGGTTTAATTCTTAGGTTGGTTCAATCAAGGTTTTGTAGAACACTCCAAGTTTTGAAAACACAGGTGATATATGTTCCTTTCAAAATAAAAAATAATGTGGAGTGCCTGGTTCAGCCCTAGGAATCAACCCTAAGTGGCAAGCTACTAATGAATCGATTTTAATTTGAGTGGTGCACCCCAAATAAATCAATCAATTGGCCTATTCGCACCACAGATTAAGGCACACAATGTCTTAGCCTAATCGGATTTCTGCTCACTTATGTGTTTTGAGTTGAACTATACCAGGTCCACAGGTTAGATCCCGGTTAAGTGGTGGAATCAAAGTGGAGTGGTGCGCCTTAAGTTGAGAGTTGTAGGTGTTAAGGTGTGTCTTTCAGAAAATCCCACAATCTGATAACACTTTTTATTATTATTTTTTTATTTATGTGGATGGCCAGGTGAGTGGAGGTGGCAAACAAACAACCAAATCTATCCTAGGGTTTATAAAAAGCACCTAAGTTGATTTGGGTTTGAGTTATTAGGTTATGGAATGAAAACTAAGGTGGGGGTGGTGTGGGGGACACTTACAAAATCTTCATCCACACTTTTCTCCGATCTAACCGCTTTGACCCACCTCAGAAGAGTACCTGCAATCATAGTAAGATCAGAGAAAAAGTGACATAAAAGTTAGGTAAGACGGAAAAACATGGAGAAAAAACAAAGAGCGTTGCCTCCCCGGCAACGGTGCCAAAATGATGGGGGCACGCTTCACGAATTAAAATCAAGGTTTTGGAGGACCCGTCGTCGTAGCTCACAAAACACGTCTATTAGATAAAATTTATAACCGAAACTCGAAAAGTGAGTCTCGGGTCGATCACGAGGAGGTGACGTTTACTTTAATTGAAGACCGCGCTTTGATTTTATTTGTTTTTGGTTGTTTTTAACTTTTCTAATTATTTTGGAATTTTTAGCAAGCAAGAGATTCGGTCAATGAAAACTTTATCTACTTGCAAAAATAAGAGTGAGGGAGAAAGAGAGAGAGAGAAACAATCATCTATTCATGAAGAATTGTTTGTTACACTATCAAAGCGGAAAATCTACACTACGAAAGCGTAAAAAGATAGAATGAAGTGAGAGAAATCCCCCTCGACGATTGCTCGGAGGACGACTCACTCTGACGTCGCCTGGAGGAAGGTGGTGAGGAGCGGGACGAAGAAGGATAGCGCCGAAGGATGGAGGATGGGGTAGGACGGCGTCGTGGTGAGGATCTTCTTCCCGAAGGGCGGTGAGAAGACAACCATGGGATGCTCCACGAATGGGGATGAAAGGTGGGAAAACTATTTTCTTTTCTACTCTAGAGGAGCATCCTGGGCTTGGGACAAGCTCTCTCTAGAGCCTTGAAGGTGGTGAGAGAAAGAAAGGAAGAGATGATTTGGAATGGTGGTGGGTAGGCCCTTTTATAGTGGAGGAGAAAGAACAAATTCGCATCTGGGTCATTACTGACGTCCATAAAAGTCGCTGCAGCTATCGCTGAAGATCCACCCTTGAATTCCTTTTTCTAGCGTGTGCAGACCATTAGTGACAGCTGCAAGCGTCACTAAAGGCTCACGTTGCTGAGGATCCACACCTGCCCCGCTGGCGTGCACATCGTGTGCTGGGCGCTTCACGCGCTCGTGCTCCCCATGCCATTCACATGTGCGCTGGCATGCACTGCGCTACAGTTGCTCACGGCTGCGCTGTGCGTGCTGCGCTACTGCTGTGTGCGACTGCGGTTGTGCACGGTGCTGCTGCTGCGCGCGGCTGCGGCTATGCATGGTGCGCTGCTGCTGGTCGGCATTGGGCAGCCTGGATGGCACCACGTGGTGCCACCTGGGCCGTCCATTCTTCTTTCTTTTGTAGAGGGTGCCACGGTGCTAAGATCGAGATGATTCCCACGCTGCTGGACTACAATCGTTGCTCCGGATCCATCCGTATGGTCAAATTTTTCATCTGAAATCCGTATGGATGTCGCATTGCCGCCTGGTTGTTGATCTTCTTCGGACTTTGTACGATGCTACGGTTCTCCGATCTAGACGATTTTAGAGGCGTTAGACTCCGATCGTCGTCTTAATCAGATCCGTACGATCCGATCATCCATCCGAGATGCTGAAATAAGTCTTCTCTCCTGACCATAAAAAGGACCTAATTAACCTATAATATATACAACTACTCTAAATGCAAAATGATTCATGGTATGCAATATTTATAACATGAAATGAAAATCTAAGCCTAGGAACATACATGAATAGGCATTTTAACCTAAATAGATGTGTCTATATCTTTGCACTGCTAAGCATAAAATAAGGCAGAAAAATTAGAATAGCTACTTATCTATCTAGCTAGCAGAAGGAAGGGCATTCGGAGGTGGTCTCCAATGGCCTTTGAGGTGGTTGGGAGAAGGAAGGGCGGCCAATGGTGTATAGGTGATCGAATTTTTGCACAATTTGTAATTAGGGTTTTTAAGATTGTTGCAATGCACAAAAATCGTCTCGCTTTTAAATTTGTAAACCTAGATAGGGAGAGTATCTAGGGTCGTCCAACGAGGAATTTGTTTGCAAAAATACATCTCTCACTTGAAAATGCGGAAATCAACTTTCTTTTTGATCTTTTTGAATATGTAATTTTTATAGTTTTGAAATAACGGGCACTTGCGAATTATTGGCGAGAAAGAAACTAACACATAAAGGCTAACCCTAGAGTGACAAGAATTACCTCTCCCTAAACTCACTCTAGGCAGGTTAAGGCCTAGAGTAATTAGGGAGAGGGAGTGAAGAGTGCTAGAAACAAAGAAAATAATTACAACAAAAATTGAAAAGAAGGCAACTTGATTAATGCAAAAGTGTTTTACACAAAGCCCTAGTAGAGGTATGCTTCTACTACTAGCAACAAAAATACAAAACAAACAAAACACTAATCCTGATGATGTTGGTGAAGAAGAGAGTCCTTGCTCCAAGCTCAGTGGCTCTTGGGCTCGAGAAGGAGCTCTACAACTCCTTCCTTCAAGATGGTGTCCTCCAAGGCAATCCCACAAAGGGGGCGTGCACTATGCTCCTCCAAGGTGGAAGGTACCACCTTCAATGGCCTCTCCAAGGGTGGGTGTGCACCACCCTTCTCCTGTCCAATGCCTGGTTGTCCTCCTTGAATGAAGAGAGTCTCCTCCTTAGCATGGCACAAGGAAGCAGAGAGAAGGGGAAGAAGGCACCAAGGGGGCGGGTAGGATGCCCCCTTAATCTTCTTCTCTTCTTCTCCTTCCTTGGCTGAATGTTAGGGTGGATATGGGGTGGAAAATATACTAATGGAGGATGGATTTTAGTGGTGGTTAGATGGGGTATTTATAAGGTAGAAAGGTGGTGGTTGGCATGGCCTTAGGTGGAGGGCTATGATTAGGTTTAGGATGGTAGTTAGGGATCCTAGGGTGGAAGGTGTTTGGCACCAACCCAAGGGGCTTGAAGGGTGGTAGTTATGGTGGTGTTCGTGGCTTTTGGTAGTGAAGAGGCACCACTAAATTGGCGCCAACATAGGGGCTTCTAGAAGGGGGGTTAGGTGGATGGTGGAGATGGGTTGAGGGAGTAGGTGTAGGGTTGAGATGAGGGCATTTTTGGAGCGAAAAGTTGGCGCCAAAGAGGGGGTGGTTATGGGTGTTTTTGGCGCCAACTTATGGTGCCTTTCGGTGGTGGTTGAGGGGTGAAGAGTGGTGAGGGTTGGCGCCAACTTTGAGTAGAGGTGGAGCTAGCTTAGGTGGTCTTAGGTGGGCTTAGTTAGTGGAGCTAGTTAGGTAGGGTTTTAGGGTGGTCGATGGCCGAGGGAGCTGGAGCTTAGCTAGTAGTAGGGTAGAGGAGTAGGAAAATGGAGCTAGGGTTTGAGGGGAGCAGCTGAGAAAGAGAAGTCTGGAGCTGATATGGAGCTGGTAGCTACTGAAGAAGATGGCATGGAGCTACTTTAGCTGGCTTAGCTTGCTAATTCTTTGATAGTTGCTAAGCCAAGCTAAAGTAAGCTAGCTTCTGCTAAGGTATGCTGAGGTGAGCTGGGTTTGATATTCCCGGGGTTGACCTAGCTAGTTGGAGTAGCTAAGGTAGCTTAGTTCAACTAAGTTGAGCTAAGCTGAATCCCTGGGAGCTGGACTTGAGCTTCTTGAGCTAAGATGAAGTCATCTTCAGCTGGCTGGAGTTGAGTGGAGCTGGATGTAGTTGGTCCTGAGCTGAGGTGAACTCCAGTAAACTCAGCTAAGCTACCTAAAGCTCCCAGTGAACTGATGGGAGCTGAGATGAGCTAGACTCAGCTAAGTTGAGTTGGATCTGAGCTGACATGAGCTAAGGTGAGCTAAGATGAGCTCTCTTGAGCTACCATTCTGCTGAGATGAGCTGAATGGAGCTAGGATGAGCTAACTCTCACTAGTAGAAAAAGCACTGTTCGCGACGGATATTTTCGACCGTTCAAGTAACGGTTGGCAATATTATTCTCTACCATTTTAATAGGAACGGTTGCTAAAAGTTCGGTCACTAACATTGCCATCTGGAAAACAGTCGAGGAGGTTGAGACCATTCTCGACCGTTAGAAATGATCGAAAGTAAAAATTTACTCGACCGTTGTTATATAAGCGATCGAGGATAAATGAAATCCTCGACTGTGAAATATATAACAGTCAAGAAAGTGAAGTAAAATTAAGACATCTGGTTGACACCATTGTCGACCGTTTACAACGGTCGACAATAATAATATAGTCGACTGTTTCCATATTAACGGTCGACGATAATGTTTTCATAACCCACGGACGCGGGGGGCAAATTTTCAAAGTCTATCGTCGACCGTTTGACCTTAAGGGTCGGAAAAGGAGTTATTCCCGACCGTTATTCTTGATCATTTCTTAGGAATGGTTGAGAAAGTCCACTAAAATCCTTAGCCTTGCCTCGACTCGCTCCCCCTTCCTCCCAAATCACTTTTTTCCTCTTAAGCGCTCCCTCCTACACCGGCATGACCTCCTCCTCCTCAACTCCTCCTCCACGACCCTCGTTGCGGTTCCTCCTCTACCTCGACTCCTCTGTGACCCCTAGCACCAACAACACTCCTCCTTCGTGATGGACCTCGTTGAAAGTAGCCCTCCTCCTCATCTTCTTCCTCCGCTCGCCTCCTCCTTCCCCTCCCCCTCGTCACCGGCCTGAAGACCCCTCTCCCTCGGCCACCACCAGCACCACCATCACCAGCAACCACCCGCCACTACCACCAGCACCTCTGCCGCCACCACATGCAGCACCCCCACCCCTTGTGGCCACCACCAACACTCGTCACCACCACCTACTACCCCTGTTGCTGCTACCTCTGCCGCCCCACCAGCATCTCTGGCACCACCTTTGCTGCCTCCCTCGCCTCCCCTCCTCCTCGCTTTCCCGTGCCCCTGCCTCCTCCCTCACCAGCTCCACCATAACCCGCCACCCCATCAACCCGCCAACAGCAGCACCACCCCCTGCCCCCGCCACCAGCACCACCAGCACCCTGCAGCAGCACCACCACCACCCCCTACAGCCACCACCGCCACCACCAGCACCCTCTACCACTTCCCCCGTCCTCTCAAATAGTTAGGTTATTTTATTTTATTAAGTACTTAGGTTTGATTTTTATTTGTGAATGCAATAACATGTTATTAGTTTATATTTTTGGTTTAGTTAAATTGTTAGTAGTTGTTATTTGTGGGCTGTGCCCACATATGTAAGATAATTGTCAGTAATTCTTAGTAATTGTGATTGTGGGGTGTGCCCACATATGGTTTAGTGAAATTGTTGGTAATTGTTATTTGTGTACCCACATCTGTTGTGATAGATTGTGTATGTAGGATTTTAAAGAAATCCCATATTATAGTGAAAACTCTGCCAAAATTTTTTAGCTTATGATTTGCTACAAGTATAGGAGTAGGGTTTATGATTACATTTTACATTTTGTGTATAGGGTTTTGTGTTTAGGGTTTGTGGTTTTGTGTTTAGGGTTTTGTGTTTATGAGTAGGGTTTAAATATGGTTATTTGTTTTTAGGTTAGGTTTTAGGGTTTAGTGTTTAAGGTTTAAGGTTAGGTTTAGGATTTTTTATTGGGTTTTGGTATTAGGTTTTGAGTTCTGTTTTTAGGTTATAGGGTGTTTATTTTAGATTTAGGGTTTTCGATTTAAGGTTTAAGTTTAGGTTTGACGATCTTGATTACAACAATGGTGAAGGCTCCCAAAGTTTGATTTTTGAAAGGCTGGATTGGAGATGAAGCCAGTTCTTCCATACTTCTAAATTAATGTAGTTGTTGCTATAAAACTTCACCTAAATTGGAAAATGGGAAACTTTCTTTCGATAATTCTAGACTGTATGCTTGAATTGTGTTCCCAAATTGTTTGAATTATTTGTTATTTATGTTTAATTATAAAATTTTTATCACAACTTTGTAAATACACACACTTGCACAAATTTAGATGCATGGTAATGACAAACAATAGGAATTCTAACCCCTAGGCAGCAGGTTGTGGGAGGGATA
This sequence comes from Thalassia testudinum, assembly GCA_037157565.1. Lineage (NCBI taxonomy): Eukaryota > Viridiplantae > Streptophyta > Magnoliopsida > Alismatales > Hydrocharitaceae > Thalassia > Thalassia testudinum. The sequence goes on along the minus strand of JAZHRO010000039.1, from coordinate 95,098,708 downwards.
TAATTGTGTCAAAATACTAGCCCGTTGAGACTTATGATCATGTTATACAGACAATACAGAGTGTGTGTATACCTCACTTACATGCACAATGCATTGTCTTTATAACATGCCATAAGTGTCGTCGTCCTTTGTTCAAAGAAGTTCTAAACAAAGGGGGGTCCTTGAATATTTTATCACAACTTCTGCTTACTTCTTGCATGTAGCTAGTGTTTGGAGAAATTTTGGTTGCATTTTCTCGCACTTCTTCGGTATACCAACTAATCTTAGCCCTGTTCCTGAAGTGCCCTTTAGTGGAGGCTATTGGAGATGTTGTTAAGGTTAGTCTTGGGGGGTATACTGGAGAAGCGCGGGGAAATGCTGCTGAAATTTCTTCAAACACTAGTTGCATGTAAGAAGTAATGTTGTGATCAAATCTTCAAGGATGGGCTATCAAGTGAAAATCTTTTTAAAATACACATTTCTTCTTTATTCGAGTATAACTTATGAATGATCTAAAAATACACATTCTTACCTTATTCGAGTCCAACTTTTGAGTGGTTATCTTCTACATTTAGGATAATTATCATGGATAAGTCATGGATTAGTATGAGGAATTCAAATTACCACGGCTAAAAGAGTGGAGTGATTTTGTATCTAGAGTGGGCATTTCATGATGATAGGATGACATTTAGATGAGGTGAATTCCTTCAGCTGATTTTATGCCCATGTAGACAGTGTTTGAATGGATTTTTCTATGACCGAGACACAGTTTTGGAGCATGTAATATGTAACGGTTGGCAGCACCATTACGTAAATTGGACAGCTCATGGTGAACAAATGAGAGAAGTTACGAATGAGACAATTGAAGCCTTTGAAGGAAGTGATGATAATCAAGGAGATGAATTGGATGAAATGTTACATGATATGAAAGCAACAGACCATGAGGATGCAGATGATGATGAGGCATTACGAGATTGTAATGAGTTATACGATGCAGTCAAGGTAGCAGAGGATCCAATTGCTCCTAGAATTATGTTAATGTCAGAGTTGTCATTCCTTATGAAATTGTTTCAAATGAAATTAATGAATAGAGCCACAGAGAAATTAATGTCTGAGGTTTTGGAATTCATTGGAGATTTGTTGAATAATCCTGCTGGATATCCTAAGTCATGGGACTAAAATGCGAGAAGATTGATGCCTATCGTAATGACTGCATCCTATACAGAAATGAGTACCTAAGGTTGACTAACTATCCTGAATGTGGTGAGGAGTTATATAAGGTGGGTAAGTCAACAAACACTGGTGGGAAGAAACAACCGGAGAAGGTTCTCCGTTATTTTCCACTGATCCCTAGGCTACAATGCTTATTCATTTCCAGTAAAACAGCAAACTGATGTCGTGACATCAGGATAATAAATCGTAAGATGGACGCATTTGTCATCCAACAGATTCAAATGAGTAGAACAGATTTAATGAGAATCACGCATTATTCGCAGAGGAGGCACAGAATGTGAGACTAGGTCTTGCAAGCGATGGATTCAATCCATTCAAGAGCATGTATCCATCATATTCCATATGACTAGTGGTCATGGTAACTTACAACTTACCCCCATGGCTATGCATGCAATATTCATTCATGATGCTGACACTCCTTATCCCAGGACCCAAGCAATCAGGAAATGCAATAGATGTTTATCTCCAGCCATTGATTGATGAGCTGAAAGTATTGTGGTAAGTGGTGTTCAAACATATGACGCATGTTGTAAGCGAAAAACTACACGATCGAAGTTGGATTTAAAAACCCGTTGTTGTAGTTCGATTTGCGAATCAATCCGTCAACAGATAAAATTTAATCAAAATTCGTAAAGAAATTCTGGGTCGAACATAGGGAGGCGGACATTTGATTCAAAATTGCATTTGTTTAATTGTCACGAAGCAAATTAGCTAATCGAATTGAATCTAAATTTGCTATCTACTTAAAGAATAAAGAATAGAAGATAGAGAGAGAATATTACAAATAAAGAGAAAACAGATGTAGAATAAACATGGATTTCATTACCACAAACTGAATTACAACTACTCACTACACTAGAAAGCAGGAAATCTACACTAGAAAGTAGGAAATCTATACTAGAATGCAGTAAAAGAGAAGATAGAGAGAAGTTATCGTCCTCAATGACCGCTTGGAGGACGAGACAGACGGAGTGATGCCTAGAAGACGGAGGATGGAGCAGGAAGAAAGAGGATGAAGTAGGAGGAACCAGAGGCGAGGCAGGACATCGTCGTTGTCGTGGGATCTGCTTCGCGAATGGAGTGAGAGGACAACCACGAGATGCTCCACGAAGGGTGGAGAAGGTGGAAAAATTCTAATTTTACTCTAAAGGAGCATCCCAAGTTTGGGATAAGCTCTTAGAGCTTTGGAGGGGGTGAAAGAAGAGACAAGGGGATGAGGAATTTCGTAAGGTAGGGGTCTCCTTTTATAGTTGCAAGGATTGGGGGTAATTTGGTCATTATAAATTCAAAAACATTAATATCAGGTCTTTAGTGATGGATTTATTCGTCACTAAAGACCTGATGTGGGCGATGTGGGCACGGGCCTCTTCTCCTCCTTGCGTTCTGCCTGCCCACATTCTTGCAAGATATCATTCCTCGCATGCTTCATCTTCTTCAGCTGCAGCACCACCGGGTGCAAAGGCGCGTCATCACGCGCGTACGTGATCTAGAGCTCCTTCGTGCACCACATCTCCCGCTCCTCGCCTGCACGATCTTCATTTGATAGTCAGAATCAACGTGCCCTCCACCTTCACCTCAATTTGAGGCTTGCGGGGGCTCAACCCCGTTCCTCTTCTTTGCGTGAAGCGCTTGTGCCCACTGTGCTACGGCTGTTGCTTTGTCGTGCTTTTGTTTTAAGCACGTGCGCCCATGGCCATTGGATTAAGATCCAATGGCTGAGATCAATCGAGCGGGTGAGGAGAGAGAGAGGGTGCGGTGATCTTTGCTAATTTGGTTAGGTCGATTTGGACGGTTGAGATGGCGCCATCTTGGCGTCCATCTTCTGTGACTTGTAGAAGGTGCCACAGATGTCGCATTGGATCGATTTTTGCACCGTTAGGTTGCGATCATCAATCCGAACCCATCCTCGTGGTCAGATTTGTCATTCGAAGTGTAGATTGACACCATCTTGGCCCTTGACCTCTGACATTCCTTAGATTATATCTGATGCTATGGAAGTCCAATTGGGGTGATCTTGGAGTCATTGAACTCCAATTGTCACCTTCATCAGATCTTTACGGTTGGATCTTTAATCCAAGGCCTCGATTAAAAGTCACCCTATCCCTGGCCACCAAAAAGAAGAAATTATTATATAATTTGTATAATTTGACCTAAATGCATGATTATGCATGTTATGTAATATTTACAATGCATGATGCTAATGTGGTACTAAGAACATGCATTAATAGATTTTTTTGGCTATTTAGATGTATGCACATCAATGCACACAAGAAATAATTCTTCTAGTTGCACGTAGCATTACTGTGGACAATCAATGACTTTCTAGCATATGCGAATTTGTCAGGATGTAGTATGAAGGGGAAGTTCACCTGTCCAATCTGTATGGATGATACTCATCACCTGAGATTGCCTGAAAGCAAGAAGTTTTGTTACTTAGGGCACTGTAGGTTTTTGCCCATTGAACATAGATGGCGAACGTCACAATTCAAATACAGAGTTGATGGTAAAGCACGTTGGTATTCATTGAGGAATCCAAATAATAAACTCAGTACAAATTCTATTAGGCTGTTGGGGATGAAAATCATGGAGACATTGCAACAGCTCGGAGAAATACATTTTGGTCATCTTTTCAAGATTGACTTAGCTTCCTTGAGACACTCATGGTTTAAGAAGAAAAGCATATTTTTTATGGAGTTCCATATTGGAAGGATTTGACAGTGCGGCACAATTTAGATGTTATACATATCGAAAAGATTGTAATGGACAACATTCTTGATGTATTAAACCTAATAGACAGCCCAAAGGATACAGTTAAAACAAGGAATAATATGAAAATTTTGGGTATCCATCCTGAGTTGCACGTTGAAGAAGGAGAGTCTCACTTTCCAGAAGCTATATACAGTCTTACTGGAGAGCAGAGGCAAAAAATTTTCTCATTCCTTAAAGACATTCGGATTCCAAATGGGTATTCATCGCAACTTTCACATTACGTAAATGAAGCACAAGAGAAGATTACTAGGTTAAAAGGTCATGATTCTCACGTATACATGTAAATCTTATTCCCACTAGTGATATGTGGAGTGATGCCTGATCTGATAGTCGATTCTTTAACGGAGATGAGTAGATATTTTAAAGTTATCTGTTCAAAGACATTAGATATCGAATTGCCAGACTATTGGGATAAACAAATTGTGATCACACTTTGTAAAATGGAGCAAATTTTCCTGCTTGCATTTTTCGACGTTATGGTTCATGTCACGCTTCATCTTTCAAATGAAACAAGAATTGCTGGACCCGTGCAATATAGATGGATGTATCCAATTGAACGATATTTGAAGAAATTGAAAGATTATGTCTCGAATAAGGCTAAACTAGAAGGGTCAACTGTTGAAGGCTATCTTATAGAAGAATGTATTAACTTCTGTGCCATGTACATGAATGAAATAGACAATAGATTTAATCGTCTTGAACGAAACTATGAAGGAGAATTTAATGGTAATGATGAAGATTGTTTTTCCATATTTAACATCAGAGGAAGGTCGATCCTACAGACGGAGGTTAAGCCCATCTCAAAAATGGATCGACGTTTGGCACACTTGTACATTCTGAAGCATATTCCAGAAGTGGATGAATTTTACAATGAATTCAAAGAATCATCTGATACATCTACACAAGACTTGTAGTTCCTTAATTGGTTCAAGGATCATGTAAATAAACTGAAAGATAATGAGGATCCATGGTAGGTACAGGATTTTGATGTAATTGATGATACACCTTTGACATATGGTCGTTACCATTCCGGATACATAATTAACGATTTTAGATGCAAAGTACGATCCATTGATGATGTGAAGGCCACACAACAGGCGGGAGTTCTTGTCAGTTGTGACCTAAGCACTGATTGTGATGGGTATTATGGCCAAATTGAAGAGATTGTGGAAATGAGTTTCAGGTTTGACCGTAAGGTGGTTCTATTCAAGTGTGATTGGTTTGATGTTTTTACAAAAGGCATTGGATTCAAAATTGATAAGAAACACAGATTCCTGAGCTTAAGTAAGAATTGTTAAATCCTCCAATCATCAGAACCATTTACACTAGCTTGTCAGGTAATACAAGTATTCTATGTGCCTGATAATAGCAGAAATGGGTGGATTATACCAGTTAGAGCTCAACCACATGAACAATACGATGTGGGAAAAGATCTACACCCAGATGTTGAATCTGAAGCATATCAACAAAACTCACAAAGTGCAGAACTTGCCTCTGGTGCAACTGACATTGACATATAAGGTAAATTGTCAAAAGGATTAATTCATAACCATAAATATAAATAAATTATGAAATTCCTAGTTTGTTTTGTTTAAATTGCCTTTAAATTATTTTATCTTTTATTAAAGGTTACATTCATTTATATATCAAAACTGCATTTTTTTTTATTGCCTTCTTATATAGGTTCTTCGCATTCTCCTACTATTTATGCACCGACTGTTTCCATTTCGTCACTATGGTGAGTTTCTTACTACTTTTTTTTTAAAATGCTATTATCATGTTAGATGTGGGTGTGCCCACTTAGGTTTATTCTAAGAGTGGGGTGTGCCCACTTTGGTTCATTTTTTGTGTGGGGTGTGCCCACTTAGATTTATTTTTTTGTGGGTGTGCCCACTTAGATTTATTTCTTGTGTGGAATGATGTTTTTTTTTTGTATCTTAAATGTTTTATGTTGAAGAAAGAGGAGAAGAAAGAGGAGAGGAAATAAGAAGGGGAGGGTAATTAAGGAAGGAATAGAGAAAGAGAAGGGGAGGTAAGGGAGAAAGAAAAGGGGAGGGTAAGAAAAGGGGAAAGAGGAGAAGAAAGAGGAGAGGAAATAAGAAGGGGAGGGTAACTAAGGAAGAAAGAGAGAAAGAGAAGGGAGGGTAAGGGAAGGGGAAAGGGAATGGGAGAAAGAGAAGGAGAAGGGGAAGGGGATGTTAAGGAGAAAGGGAGAAAGAGGAGGGGAGGTTAAGGAGAAAGGGAGAAAGAGGAGGGGATGATAAGGGAAGGGGAAAGAGAATGGGAAAAAGAGAAGGAGAAGAGGGAGGGGAGGATAAGGAGAAAGGGACAATGAGGAGGGGAGGTTAAGGAGAAAGGGAGAAAGAGGAGGGGAGGTTAAGGGAAGGGGAAAGGGAATATGAGAAAGAGAAGGAGAAGAGGAAGGGAAGGTTAAGGAGAAAGGGAGAAAGAGAAGGAGAAGAAGAGGGGTAGAAAGAGGAAGGGGAGGTTAAGGAGAAAGGGAGAAAGAGAAGGAGAAGAAAGAGGAATGGGAGGGTAAGGGAAGGGGAAACGGAATGGGAGAAAGAGGAAGGGGAGGGAAATGGAGAAAGGGAAGGTTATTTCATTTATATACGCTCATTTTATTTTCAATTATTTGTATACTTATTTCATACAGGATTTTTGAAATATCACAATATATAGGAGAAATGTTGCCGAATTTCTTTAAAAAATATCTGATTATTTGTGATGTTTTTACAAAGGTTATTTTTAAGAAAAAGGCTAATAAGAGGAGCAGGGAGGAGGCTCACGCCTCCCAGCAGCCTGAGGCCCCCCAACAGTGACCTGAGGCCCCTCGCCAGCAGCCTCAGCCTCAGGCTCACCGCCAGCATCCTCAGCCTCAGTCCCAAGCACCTCGCCAGTGGTTTCTGAGGCCTAGAGATGTAGCTTGATATTTCTAGAGTCAGGGGAAGGGAGGTAGGGGAAGGGGAAGAGTCCGATGCCTCCTTTGACGAATCTCCCAGCGGAGGATTCTGACTACAAGGAGGATGCACCCACCAATGAGGAGGATAGTACTTCATTTGACGAGGAGAATGCTAGATTGAATGATCAGCCAGAGCAGATGGCTGACCCAGATCCTTCTCAAATGGGATGTTCTACACCACCACCACCTGTCCACGATTTAGGTATGAATTTAAGGTTTGGTAACTGTTATGTTCTCAAATTTTTTTCTTTGTTATTTAATTTTTTGTTATAATTCTATCTTATAGGTGCACGTAGGGGGAGAGGTTCCATACAAAACAAGGATTTAGAGAGAATTTTGCATGGGGCTCGCATTTCAGTGCAAATCACACCAGCGGAGGAAGCAGTGGACTATCCTCCATGCGTCAGCTGATTAGGTATGCTGACAAAGGCGATCATCCCACTATCTGACTTCGATTGGAGGAAGGTGCCAAATGAGCTGAAAAGGCAGCTCATTCGAGAGTTAGAGGTAATTGGTAAAAACTAATAACTTTTGTAAATTGCTTTATATAAGTTTAAATTATGTAACAATTTCTATTCTTTTTCTAATGTAGGCCACATTTGAATGGGGCAATGATCCGAACATCCCCAAATATATCCTCAAGCATGCAGCGAAGATTCATAAAGATTGAAGATTGGAGATGAAGAATAAGGTAAAAGATAAATTTAACTATATTTCTTTATTTCCTTTACCACAATTCAAATATTATTTCTAACATTAAAATTATATTTTTTAGTATTATAAGAACATGAATTATAATGAGGCATTGCATAATATGCCTCTTTTGGTACAGCCGCATATTTGGAAGGAAGCATGCGAGCATTAGCATGATCTAGTGACGCAGGTAAAAGTATTTCATATATTATCATTTATTTAAATAATTTCTAAGTTAATAAATTGTACCTTCATTCTTAGGAGCAAGCTAAGAAAAATAAGGAAAATAGGACTAAGGCTCCACCGAAGACCCATGTCCTAGGTAAGAGGAGCATAGACAGGATGAAATCTATATACGTAAGTATCTTTAATTAATATTTTCTTTTAAAACTTACAAAAATTTCTAATTTATTAAAATTAACTGTTTCAAATTATTGTAGTTTGCCACGCATCAAGGTGCCCAACTTGATCGGGTGGGAGTATATGAGGCCACTCATAGCAAGATGAGTGAAGAGAAAAATAGAGAGTGGCTTCACGACACATACCAACAAAGACACATAAGCTAAAAAAATACAATACTTTTATTTTATTTTGTAATTATATAATTAAATGAAATTAATGTAATTCAATATCTTTCAGGATAATATGATCAACTTAATGCATCCTCCTGAAGACGCAAACTCTGGTACACTTCAGCAGCTACTGATAATAGAGGAGGCCTACCGGACCATCATGCCACCTGAGCATGGCGAGTACGTCCGTAGAGCAGGGAGGAGCGAGACCGTCTCGAGGTGGTATGGGAGAAGGGGAGCATCATCCTCTTCAACTGAGGTGCAGGAGATGAGGAAGTAGATTATGGCATTACACTGCAGAGATGAGGAGAATGTGTTACGAATCGAGGAGCTAATGACGTTGGTCAAGGAGAATGCGATGTAGTTCAAGGAATCCAACAAGACCATGAAGGAGTTTCTGGCATTACTTTAGAAGGGAGGAATTGATCACCCCGCCCTTCATGAGTTTAGAGATCATCGTGATGATGATGATTTATGTGGTAGCGGTGCTGGAGGGATTGGTGCCACAGCATATTGTTTTTTTTATATATATTACCGTTTGTAATGAACTTTGTATACGTTACTTTTATTTATAAAATTTTAATTTTCATTTCTTCTGTTTTATTTAAATGCATAAATTTTTAAGTTGTGTGATTGATTTATACTCTTAATAGATTTGGACATTATTTACCAGTCTTTCACATAAATTAAATATATTTTAAAAAAATTAGTTATTATTCTCGACCATTATTTAAATATGGTAGAGAATTGTTAATATTATCGACTGTTAAAATGGTTGCTAATATGAGTTTTCACGATCATAACAAAATAGTCGTCACGAATATTTAATATTCTCGACTGTTTAAAACGGTCTACAATACAAGTTTTCTCGATCGTTACTCAATAACTGTTGCAAAAAGTTAACATTATCAACCATCCGTAAACCGACAAAAATATCATTATTTTCAACTGTTATTAAGAAACGGTCGGAAATACGCTCTTACTCGACTGTCTAAATAACGGTCGAGGTAAATACTTTCGCCGACCATGGACATTAAATGGTCGGGAAAGAGCGTTACTGACCGTTGAAAGCTGACGAGAGAACTAACCAAACATCGAGTGGGGGTGTGCCTTTTTTTTGACCATATTATTCAATAACGGTGGAGAAAACCCAATCGCGACTGTACATTCCTCGACCCTTTTTCTCGAAGGTTATTTGAACATTTGTGACCTTTTTTAACGGTTGAGAATACTCAATATTCTTGTATTGCCTATATCAAGTGAGCTGGATTTCAACTATGGTGAGCTGGATAAAAGCTGAGTTCCAGCTAGTTTAGGCTTCTCCTTCACCAGTTGCCTTCCTAAGTGCTAGGGTTTTGGGGATCTGACAAACTGTATGACCTTAACACTGACAAAAACACATTAAAAATGCAATAAAATGTAAAATGCATGCCTATCCTAATTGATACCTAAATGCAACCCAAAAACATATTTGCGAAGCAAAATCCTAAGAGCTAGGTTTGTTTTAATGCATAAGAATGATGATAAACTGGCATTTATCAGAAGGCCAACCCTTGGAGAGGTGGTGGAAAGCTTTCTCTAGCCTTGGGAGTGGAGGTGGGAGTGGTGATGGTGATGGAGCTCATGGATGGAGGTGGAGAGCTATGCTAATGGCTAGATGGAATGAAGCCAAATGCCAAGATGAAGCCAAGATCAATGCAAATGGCCACCTATGGGGTCCTTTTATAGACCCTTGGTAATCTCTCTAGAGAGGTGTAGAACTCTCTAGAGAGAGCTCCAAGTGTGTCTGTCGAAGGTGAGGTGGAGGTGGTTCTTAGATCCACAAAAAGTGGATCTAAGAGTTGAACATCCCTTGATTGCTATTTTTGGCAACCAAGGTGGCACCAACCTTAGAAGAGCCTAGAATGCTCTTGGTGTGTGTGCAGCTAGGTGAGTGTGTGTGTGTGTGTGGGACCTAGGTGGCTAGGTGGTCTCGTAGTCTAGGTTAGGTCCTAAGGGTTTGGGTTAGGGTAGGTCCTAAAATTAAGGTTGTAAACACTAATTGCTAAAAGGGAATGTGCAATTAAACTTGTACTAAGTTTAATTGAGTGAGTGTAGGCCTAATTGAGGGTGAGAAGACTCAATTAAGTTGGGCTTAGGTTAATTGGACCCTCACTGAGTCCAATTGGACTTGTGTGGGTTGAGATCTGAGCTCAATTAGACTTTATGAGTGCAATTGATTAAGTGAAGTGTGATTGACTTGACCCAAGTAATTGGGCTTAGTGAGCACCTAATTAGGTTCTTAGGAAGGTCTAGAGGTGGTGTACTAGTCTTACGGTACCGTAATTTAGGTTCCTGATGGGAGCGATTTCTCACGTGGTTTAGGAAAAGAAATGTCATAGATCGTAGTATAGTTGCACGAAACCCTCGATCAAAAATATTTCTAAAATAACAAGACATTGAATCCCAGTCGTTCATCTCTGGGAGGCATTATGGAAATGTGAAAAATGATTTCGATCTTGTTCACTCTACTTGTAAAGAACTCATGTCGGTTTATAATAAGTTACATATTCATGCACGACATGATGTTGCGATAATATTGGAAATTAGCACAGGAAACTTCAATCACAATAAAATATCACAAGAAAGCACATGGTGATTTTTCAACTCATAGATATATATATATAAATGATTTTTCATTGATTGCATCAAGGTGATTACAGAGCAAAGCTAGTGGAAAGCTTGTACATGAATGATTGAAAGCAGAAAACTATCTAGTAGAAAACGACTACATGTGTGAATCTATGGGGGGGATTACACATGCATCATTCAAGGAGAATATGGATCCACACTACTAAGCATAAATAAAGTAGAGAGATTAGAAGAACTACTTAGCTAGGCTATTAGAAAGAAGGGCATTCGGAGGTGGTCTCCAATGGCCTTTGAGTGGTTGGGAGAAGGAGAGGCGACCAATGGTGCTTAGGCTAGCCCTTGGAGGAAGGAGGGAGAGATGATCCTGGCTTGGCGTGACGGTGGTGGAGTCGTGATAGTGGAGGTCATGGAGGTGCACATGAAGGTGGAGGAAGAGATGGCTATGGTAAAGGGTGGATGATAAAACTAAGATAAAACCAAGATGGGTGCAAATGCCCACCTAAGGGTCCTTTAAATAGACCCAAGGGAGACTCTCTAGAGAGGTGTGGAATTCCCTAGAGAGAGTCCCAAGAGTGGCCGTCCAAGGGAGGTGAGAGGTGGTTCTTAGATCCACCAAAAGTGGATCTAAGAGAAGACCCTTCCTTGGTTGCTATTTTTGGCAACCAAGGTGTCGCCACCTTTGGAAGAGCCTAGAAGGCTCTAGGTGGTTTGGGAGTGCATGAATGGGTGTGTGTGTGTGGGCGTGACCTAGGTAGCTAAGTGGTCTAGGATAGCTCCTAAGGGATTTGGGTTAGGGTAGGTCTCAAATTAGGGTTGCAAACCCTAATTGCTAATGGGAAAGTGCAATTAAACTTGAAATAAGTTTAATTGAGTGAGTGTGAACTTAATTGAGAGTGAAATAACTCAATTAAGTTGGGCTCAGATCAATTGGACTCTTACTGAATCCAATTGAACTTGTGTGGGTTGAGATCAAGGCAATTGTAATTGACTATGATCCAAGTCAATTGGGCTTAGTGAGAAATAAGTTTAATTGAGTGTGAACTTAATTGAGAGTGAAATAACTCAATTAAGTTGTGCTCAGATCAATTGGACTTGTGAGGGTTGAGATCTAGGCAATTGTAATTGACTATGGTCCAAGTCAATTGGGCTTAGTGAGAACCTAATTAGGTTCTTAGAAAGGTCTAAAGGTGGCGTACTAGGCTTAGGGTACCTTAATTTAGGTTCCCAGGGGGTTGGAATTGGGTTTAGGGACCTAGGAACTCAAGATCCAAGCTTGAATTCTAAAATAGCAACTGGAGAGCAGTTCCAGACGTCCAATAATAGTGTCAGATGACTTATACTAAAAAATTAGAAGTCCAGACCTCTTGTCTGGATGTCCAATTTGAGTCAGGAGGGAATCAGGGTTCTATCTTGGTTATTCTACAGAAATTGGACGTCTGACTAAGTATCTGGATGTCCAATAACACTGTAGACATGGGTTTAAGGTGTGTGGGTTGTGGCTAAGGGTCCTAGACGTCCAATAACTTATCTGGACATCCAGATAAGAACTGAAACTAGGGTTTTAAGGCTTCCTAGGCTATGGTAACCTAATCTAGGGGTGGCTAAGGCTTAGGAAGGCTTCTAGGGCTATCCTAGGGCGAGGAATGAACCTAAGTTCTTCATAATTTATCTCTACCTTTCTTACTTAATAGGATAACATCTCTCAACCCTTACATTATTTCTCTACTACATTTATTCCACTCCAGCTCCTGAGCTTCCTATTGTCTTCTGCTCTAGCTCTGATGCAGTACTAGCTTCAAGTCTAGCTTCAGATCCAACTCCTGAGCTTCTTATTACCTGAGATTTATGTAATGCACTTAATTAGTAACTATATCATTATTTCATGCATAGCTAATGAAAAGTTGTAAAGATGAAAGTAATTCTTATGCATGCATTAATTACACTAGCTTATTTTAAGTTCTAGCCTAATTTAGGTTAATTAAGACCCATGATTGCTATGCAATCATACCACCATGCCTAAATCTTGCTAGTCCCTAGTAAATGCAAGACTAAGTTATTTACAGCAGGGTCCCTAGAGGACTGATTATTTTATCAAGAATATGCCTAGGAATTCTTTTCCTTTTCGTGTTCATCCTAAAATCTAGAAATCCAGATAATCGTGAAAGTGTAGCATGTAGCTTTCGCAACGAATTCGAGTGAAAAACCTGATTTACCTCTAAAGCCTATACTTGACTGATGGGAACACCATCATGAGCTATAACTAGCTCAATTTGATCTGATTAAGTCATTAAATTCTCTTACATAACTATCAGAAGGCATAATTCATTGCATAATCATTCTGAGAGAAAGACAAGAAAATAAGGTCAAAACTGTAATTTTACCATCATATCTTGATTGCAGAACAACCAAGGATTTCTCCAGGGGTTAAATAAGGGTCAAACAGCCTTAAGAGTCTAATAAGTGGGTTAGAACAGATAGAAAAGGATTTTCATGAGTTACAAGAATGAATGGACATCTAAAATCCTAAAAATAGACCTGCTTAATTAACTGAGGTTCTGGTCAGGATAAAATTCATCTAAACCCTATAAAAATCATAGAAAAATATTCTCTATGGTTTAATACATTCAATTTAACCATCAGAACCCGTCTTGACCCAAAATAAAGTCTTAGACATACACTTGCCCAATTTGAGTTTTTGCATAAATTACCCATTAAAATAAGGTTAAAACCTAAATCTAACTTCACCATTGCATTCCTTGGGTCCAAATTAGGTTTATACCAAAATTTGGGCCCAATCTGAGATCATCTTGACCAAGTTTGCATTTTGGTCCAGTTAGACTCTTTTTATCTCATTCAGATCCTTATCTTTTTGAATTCCTTACAAATGGCCCCCCAAATTTTTTATCTTCCTCAGAAAAAGGTCCTTGCTGCCATGAATCCTATTCCTACAACTCTAGCGACCTTTGATTGAAGAGAACTTTTCTGGTCAACCAATCACTTCCAAAATTGGAAGGGAGATTCCTTAAGGAGTCCTCTTTTCATTGAATCAATCCATGAGCCCTAAAACTTTCCCAATCTCTCATGTGAACACATGAGAGATTTGGGTATCATAGAATTTCCAACTCCAGCGATGTTCCAAGCTTGGGAAGCTTGCTTCCCAAGCTCAAAACATCCCCCAGAGACCTATAAAAGACCCCTCAGATTAGGTTGAATTCCTAAAGCTTGATTTCAGCTTGGAACACCCTCAATTCCTCCCTCTTTGTCCGGTTGAAAAGCTCCTCAAACTCCGATGACCTCCTCTGTCTTCATTCTTCGTCTAACCACAATACCAGTAGCAGATTCATCTTCCCTACCTTCCTCTGCGTCACGCCATACCAACGGGCGCCCCTCTATCTCTGTTGTCGTCACCGTCCCCACCACCGTAGCATCTTCTTCCCCTGCGTCGGCCTACCAACGCCGGTGCTGTTCTCCCTCGTTTGTCCATTAAATTAAGGCTAGATTAGCTTCTCTAGGTCCTTAGGTTAGTTTCCTTCTCCAAAAATCCAACAATAACCCTTGACTCGACATGCTCACCCTCGTCTTCTCTACGTCCGACGACCACTCCAGTACGGTGGTTTTGCTGCTACACAACTCCATCCGCCTCACCAACCACCTCACAACCTTCACCACACCACTCTCTACAAAAGCCTTAACCTATCGCACTCCATCATCCACCCAACCACGCCACCGAACAAACCCATCACCGGCTTCCTTCCCTAACTCCGACCAACCACCACACACTTCCACACACCACAAAACCACTACCAACATACTCCATGTCATTCAGTGAAGGTCCTAAGCTAGTTTAACTTGGCCGTAAGACCATATTTATGTTTTTCAGGTCTCACTATTCACAGCTGCCGCCATCATTAACGACCGACGTCTTCTTCGAGCTCATGACCTCACACGTCCCAGGCTCCACTTCTAGGTTGCGCACAATCACCCAAAGACCACTCTAAAGTGGTCAATTGGGAGTCTCAACACACCTTCAAACGCCAATCAAAAACCCACCTGCTGCGACCAGCGCGAAGAGGAAGTGTAGGACTTCAGTCCCACCTCAGAAGCAGGCAGCCAGACGAAGCGGAATATATTGATTTTATGCTAAAGGCTATTCACCTCAACACGCACAGGGGGTGAGGTCCCCACACGTGCCTCGCCTATGACACTGCTCACACGGGTCTAGCATGGATCCGGCCTACCTAAGCCCTATTCACACCTTGCTCACTGTTTACAAGGTGAAATCAGGTTTAAAATAATGTGTCGTAGTATAGTTAAAATTGCTTTGAAAATAAATAAATTTTATTACTTGAAGTTTAAGCCCAAGGTAGAACATAGGGAGCAAACGGAATTCACATACTAATCTCAATAATAGATGCAATTTGAACACATAAAACTCAAATTATAATTCAAAATGTCAAGCATAAGTATATGGATAATAAAATGTAGCTAGAAAACATATAAAAGAGAACTTGGGAAGAATTGGATGTCTGATTAGAAAATCAGACGTCTTAAAAATGATGTGCTACAGTGTTTGATTTTCTTTAATTTTTCCTTCTTCTTCTGCTTCTCTCTTTGGATCGTTCCTCTCTTTCTCTTCTTTGGCTTCTTTCTTCTTCTGTTCCTTCCTGCCTTGGCTTTCTCTTCCTTCATTCTTCCCATGCTTCTGGCTTTGGCCTTGCGAGCCTCAACTACTTTCTTCTTCTTCTTTCCTTAGCTTCTCTGCAACTCTTTTCCTCTTCAGCTCTCTTCTGCCTTCAACCCTTGCTTCTTCTTTAGCTTCCTCCTTCTTCAACTGTGCGGTGCCTTTTCCTTACTTAGCTACTGTGGCTGTCACTCTTCCTTCCTTGGCTTCTTTCCTTCGGCTCCCTCCCTCTTTCTTCTTCTTTTCCTTTCCCTGCAAGAGCAAAACCTACCCCTAACCTCCCCCGCGAACTCTCCACTCCTTTCTCTCTTAGGCTCGCTCTCCTAGAGCCTTTTTGGGTAAATAGGTCAGGTTAGCACGCCTGAGACCAGGCCCACCGATGTGGGTGGTGGGCGAGGAGTGCACGGGTAGTCGGGTCAAAACCAGGTTCGTGGAGCATGGGTCACGGACGAGGCGAGTGGGATGAGTGGGATCTCACCCCGTGTTAGGAGGCGATAAGCCCCTGGCACTTTTTCCATTTATATCACATCGCCCGCTTCAAATCCTCCGAGGTGGGACTAAATGTCCCACCTTCTTCTCGCGTGAGCCCGCAGCAGGTGGTCGCTCAATTGCAGAGGCTGCAGGGTCTTTGGTCTCCAATATCTGGCTGGAGTAGTTCGCGAAGGGAGCCTACGCGTCTGGGAACCTGGAGTCTGATGCCTGGGGCCTCGAATGAAGCTGGCAAGCTTCTTCGAGCTTGCTCCAATGGCATCGAAGCACTTGTACATGTCTACAAGCAAAACGGCCTTATGACCTCATCAAATCACACAGAAAGCTTCACCGTGACACGACGAAGGTGGCTAGGTGGTCGGCATAGCGTGGGGCAGCCTGGGCATGCGTGCCTAGCTCACTCTGTGGCTGTGGAGATGGGTGTGTTCGGGGGAAGTGCGTGAAGTGTGTGGTGTTCAATGGAAAGAGGGATGATGATCAGTGGGATGTGGCGAAGCTTTTGAGGTGGCTAGCGAGGAGGGTGGTTGCGTGGAATGGCGGAAACACCTCGCGGTGGTCTACCGGAGGTGGAGAAGATGGTGGGGATGTGTAATCGTCGGGGCGTGATAATAGAAATAGATGAGGGGAAATTAAAGGGCAGAGAGAGAGGACCTATCTATGAGGGGATACACGAAGGGGGAGCGGAGGAGGCAGACGACTCGTATGTGCCGTTGCCGGAGACGAAGATCCCAGTAGGAGGGGGATGGTGATGATGAGAGGGAGATAGGCACAGGCGCAGGTGTGGCTTGACGCAGACGAAGTAGGCAGAGGTAGCTCTACCACTGGTATTGTGGCAAAGTGATGAGAGGAGGAGATAGCAGTCGCCGAAGCTCACTGGGAGTTTTGCCGGAGGAGAAGAGAGGAAATTGGGGGTTATCTCCGGCCAACCTAAGTTGGGGATCTGCTGTAGGGTCAGGGGAAGCTTTTATAACCTCTGGCAGAGGGTCTTGTGCTTGGAAGGCAAGCTTCCAAGCACGAGCAAGTCGCCAAAGTAGGAAGGTCGAAAAGACCCAAATCTCTCATGTGTTCGCATGAAAGATTGGGTAGGATTTGGAGCCCAAGATTGTGTTCACATGAATGGGAATTCCTCAGAGAATCTCCCTTTCAAATTTGAGAGGGATTCTCTGAGGAATCAAGGAGATATTTCCCTCGAATCCTCGTCGGAGTAAGATTCCCTCCGCTGTAATGGTGGAGGGTCCTAAATGCAAAGAATGACGAGGAAGCTCTGGGGGTGTCTGTAAGAGTTTTCAAAAGCTAGGGGTTGAAATGTAATTGGGTTGGACTGTTTTGCAAAGTAGGTCAAGGTGAACTCCCCTTAGGTCCAAATTTTGGTATAAACCTAATTTGGACGTAAGGAATCCAATGGTGAAGTTAAATTTTAGGTTTGACCACGTTTGACTAGGCATTTTACACAAAAACCCAATTTTAGGCAAGCAATTGACTATGACCCATATTTAGGTCAAAATAGGTTATAAAGGTCAAATTGAAGGTTCTAAATCCTATAGGATATTTTTCCATGAGTTGAGGGTTTAGTTGAGTTTTATCTTGATCGGAACCTTGTTAAATTAAGTGGGTCTATTTTAGGGTTACAAGAAGTCATTTAATTCCCAGATTTCACATTAACCCTTTTCTGTTTGAACCAACCCACCTTTTATCTTGTTAAGACCATTTGACCTATGTTTAGCCCCTGAGAAATCCCATTGTTGCACTGCAATGGTAAAATTACAGTTTTACCCCTTGTTTCTTATTTTTCTTTCAAACTGGTTATTCCTTGAGTTAGGCCCTTCATTTGGTTATGTAGGAGCTTTTGTTCTCTTTTCTAGGTCAAAATGAGCTAGTTAGGGCTCATGATGGTGTTCACATCATACCCTGATGCCTAGCTTTTGCTCGTCCCTTAGCAAAATTTTAAGGTTTTAATTTCTATTCTAGACCATAAGTTCCTTTCACATATTGTGATGAGTGTTTTTTCTTTTTCTTTTTAATTAGGTTAGAATGTCGATAGTAGGCCTAGAGGTACTCAAGTACCAACCAAAATCTGGACCTGACCAGCTCTAGCCTCGGTCCTCCGTGAAGGTTTTTAAGGCCCACAGGAACTATCCTAAGGTTCGTTGGACTCCGCGGTTAAAGCACCCATGCTTGAGACATATTTTAGCCTTAGTTCAGTTTGCAGTGCATTTTTTTGTAAGGGAGAGATAGAGGGTTTATTTGTTTGGAGAGTTTTCTCTCTCTTTTCTTTTTATTTCTAGCTTCGGATTGGCTTCTCAACATGGTCTGTATCGGATTCCTCGTCCCCATCATCAATCCTCAAAGGTCCCTGGCAATCGATGCTTCATGATAGTACCACCCATGGCAACCCCCAGAACCTTGGCTTTCAAGATTTCGAGATTATCCCACCCATGGCATTCTGTAGCTAAATCCAGACCATGGCAATCGACATTTCATGATAATCCCGCTCATGGCATCTGAACCAGCAGGGTGCTTACGTGCCCCCAGTAGGATATGTAAATATCGTAGGAGACAAGCACCGAGGAGACGATATGTTGTTACGCATCTTCGAGGGCAATTTCCCGCCTCTCCACATCGGGAACTCGTCCAAATCAACTTGTGTTGATTGGCTGCTCCTAATCTAGGCAACTTTTTTCAGAACATTTAAATGCTCTTGCGTGATTTGGATAGTTATGCACATTGAACCAGACAGTGTGTGGATTGGGGTGTTTAGGTTACCGAGTCTCACAAACCAAAGGTCAGTTAACGAGGTCGAATACTCCTTAAGCCTTAGACCTAATACTTAAGCTTCGCATTTTCCCCAACCTCTTGAGGATTATCTAGATCTTAGTGGATACTTGAATGTTTAAGCCTAAGAGTCTAGCCCAAGAGGCCTAAGATCAGCATTCCTACTAATCTCTTTTTGTGTCTCATTAGCACTTTTTCCTTCATTTTTCTTTTCCTTGATGTGGTCTAGAACTTCGGTTAATCCCTTAATTTCTTACTAATGACTATCTCTCTTTTTTTCTTTTTCATTTTGTGCTCCTTTTTTGACATTTTGCTCTTTTCCTCCTTATGGCCTCAAAGTTTTCTTCCCTCTAAATTTTTATTCTCTTTTCACAATTTTCTATTTGTTTTTGGTATTTTTGGCATATGTGATTTTTTGTGAGAATCCTTCTGACTTTTCTTGATTTCTATATGTTTGCACTTTACCACCCCCCCATGCCTAAGTTTTGCAATGTCCTCATTGTAAATGGAAGGTGTGAAACAGTGTTGGGTTCAGGGACTTAGAACACGATTTATCAGGTGGGTGAATGGGTTGGGAATGATTGATGCAGATGATTTTAAGCTCTGGCATGTGTACCAGTGGTGGGATCGATTATTCTAAGAAATCCGAACTCAAGGTGCAATAGACGTGAAGTACAGACAGATTATCAGAAGGATCTCAAGTTTTTGGAATGATGGTTTGCCTCCCGTTAAGCGCTAAATTCAACGCCTTCAGCAGAGTAGGAAATGGGATGGAGTGGTCCAATCAGCAAAGTTTTGTAGAACAAGCACCTTGATCAAGAGCCTGGTTGGTCCAACTAGGTGCTTGTTCAGATCAATAGGTTGATGATGTAGCCCAAACCCAATCAATCTGGTGGGTTGATAAATGTAGATCAAGAGATGTGGAACCCACCATATACTATGGAGTTTGGAATGATGTGGAAGTGTGAATTTGGGGTTTGGCTGAGTCGAATCAGCCTAGCAGAGTAGTGACAGAAAGCATTCTCACATGTTTTAAAAGTCGTTGGAAATCATAGTATAGTTGTGCAAAAATGTTTGTCAAAAAATAAGTTTATAAAAATTACGAGACTTGAGTCCTGGTCGTTCATCTCTGGGAGGCGTTGCTTTTACTTTTAAAATCGATCTTACTCTACTTTGTTTAGAATCCCATGCCGGTTCGTGATTATTACGTATTTAGGTATGACATGCTTAGTTGCAAGAATATTAGGAGTTAGAAACAGGCAACTTGAATCACGCGAAAAGAATGACAATTATTAAGCTTATGATGATTCCAAACATATAGAGATAGATATATATAGAAAAGCTTTTTTCTTTCATTTAGCAGGAGTTGTTTGCACAAGAAATTTAGAGGAAAGCATATACATAATGCTTGAAACGGAAATCTAGCTACCAGAAAATGACTGCATACAAGAATCAATGGGGGGATTTCGCATGCATCATTGGGGGAGAAGTTAAGACTACACTACTAAGCAGTAATAAAAGCAGTAAAAATCATGGAGAGCATAAACTAAATCTAGCAGAATAGAGGGCATTTAGGGGTGGTCCCCGATGGCCTTGGAATGGTCGGGAGAAGAATGAGGGGTGGCCAATGTAGCTTAGATTGACCCTTGGAGAGAGGGAGGATTGATCCAGCATCCTAGCATGATGTCCTCCATAATGGTGGTGAGCTCGTGGAGGTGGAGTAGCTAACCTAAGTGAAGGTGGGCGTGTATGGAGCTAATGAGGTGAGTGGTGCCAATGGAAGCCAAGGGATGTGAATAGGTGTGTTTGGCCGCCCATGGGGTCTTTTCATAGACCCAATGGCTTCTCTCTAGAGAGGTATGGAACTCTCTAGAGAGAGTCCAAGAGTGGCCGACCACATGGGGTTGGAGGTGGTCTTTGAGATCCAAAAATTGTGGATCTCAATTTGAATGCCTCTTGGTTGCTAAATTTGGCAACCAAGCGGTGGTGCCATCTCAAGAGACCTCTAGAGAATTATAGAGAAGTGTGTGAGTGAATGGGTGTGTGTGTGGTCGTGCTCTATGTGGCTAGGTGGCTTAGGATAGGTCCTAAGGGGTTTGTGTAGGTGTAGGTCTTGATTTTAGGGTTACAAACCCTTAATTGCTAAGGTGAAAATGCAATTAAGCTTAACCTAAGTTTAATTGAATGAGTGTGAGCCTAATTGAGGGTGACATAACTCAATCAGGTTGGGTTTAGGTCAATTGGACTCTCACTAAGTCCAATTGAACTTGTGTGGGTTGAGATATAAGCTCAATTGGACTCAATGAGTCCAATTGACTTAGGTGAAGGTAATTGACTTGATCTAAGTCAATTGGGTTTGGTGAGGACCTAATTAGGTCCTTAGGTAGGTCTAAAGGTGATGTACTAGGGTTAGGACACCTTAGTTCAGGTTCCTATGGGCTTGGGATTAGGTTTAGGGAGCTAGAGATCCAAGATCAAGACTTGAATCTCAAAACAGGGACTGGAGACCAGTATCAGACGTCCAATAATAGGATCAAATGACTTATACTCAAAAATCAGAAGTCCAGACTTCAGTTCTAGACGTCCAATTTGAGTCAGGGGAAATCAAGGTTCTATTTTGGGTACTCTGCAGAAATTGGACGTCTGACAAAGTGTCTAGATGTCCAATAACACTGCAAAAGTGGGTTTGAGGTGTGCGGGAGATGGCTAAAGATCCTGGACATCCTATAACTTATCTGGACATCCAGATAAGGGTTGGAACTAGGGTTTTAGGGCTTTCTAGGGTACGGTGACCTAATCTAAGGGTGGCAAAGGCTTGAGGAAGTCTCTAGGCTATCCTAGGGCTAGGATTGACCTAAGCTCTTCACATTTTACTGCTTTATTTTTACTTAATAGAATAGAAAACTTTTAACCCCCTTACATTATTGTTCCTATATCTAAACTAAGCCTTCTGCTCCAGCTTTGCTGCAACTCCCGTTATTCCTAATCCAACTTCAGATCTTGCTCCAGATCTGCTTATTGCCTACAATCGACATAATGTACTTAATCAACACATTATAACATTATTTTATGCATAGATAAAGTAAAGTAGTAAAGATGCAGATAATGCTTATGCATGCATGAATTACCCTAACTTATGCTAAGTTCCAGCCTAATTTAGGTCAATTAAGACCTATGATTGCTGCGTAATCAAGTAGGGATCCGTAAAATAATCAGTGGATGATGCGGAAACCCTACAGGGGTGATTAGAGAATGATGGAGCACGATTTGTGATTTGATTAATGTCCGAAACCCGATAAAGGTGTGGAGGCGAATCATCTGCAATCGGCTCAATAAGAGGGGAATCAGAATAGAAATTTAGTCCAGTTGTAGGTTGGGGTTGAACACGGGTTTGGATAGGTTTTGTATATGAAGAGGAGGTGGCTTTCATAAGAATTGTGTATGAGGGCTCTTCTAGAAAGGAATTACTGGTGGGTTTATTTAGAGAGTGCTCATACTAGCTATCAAATTCAAAAGTGAATGCCTGGAGAGTGTTTATAGGATATGGGAAATCTGAGTCAAGAAAAGATTCGAATTTTGGGTTGCAGTCACTCTTGGCATTTTCTGATTTTGATTCCTGAGGATCGAAAAGAAATGATTCCGTCTCACTGGAACCTTAATTTAATCAGGGGCCTCAGAATCGGAATCGGGGACTGAATCATGTGAGCTGAGGTCGTAGATTGGCTCGTCATATTCAGGAAACAGAGGTTCTCCGAAATCATGGTAAGATTTGAAATTGTCGGAGAACTTGAAAAAATCAAGTTCTGAATGAGATTCGAGATCAGGGGTTCCACCACCGAGTAAATCACATGATGTAGTCTTAGCAACCTAACTTGGGTCAAGCCTATTCTTTGATTCTGAGCTCAAAGATGTGTCCTTATTTGGTCTAGGCTCAAGTTCTAGGCTTGTAGGAGGGACCCAATCAAAACCCCACTCTTCCAAATCCTCAATTTCTGTATCGTAGATTGTCATGACTTCCGAAAAATTGATTTGTATCTCTGAGGATGTTGGAGAGGGATATCCATCAAATAAAGGCCCGGAACCATACTCTTCTTTGAAATTTTGATCTTCGTCATACGGGGCCTTGTAATCTTCCCAATAAATTTCAGATCCAGATTTTAGGCTGAGGATGTGGGTTGAATTACTAGAATCTAGGTTAGAATTACTGTCGAGGGTCACCTTATCAGAATAAGGGGTGGGATTTACACCCTCGAGAGGTTCAGTTCTAGTCTCATCATTGCAGGAGTCTCGGAATTCTATGCTTGGTGACCCAGGATCTAGGGCTGGCTCAAAATTGTGTTCTCCTGTAGTTAGAACTTCCTAACCTAATTCAAGATCAGGCATGTTGTATTCTATCTGGGTTGGGAATCCACAACAACCTTGTCCCTCAAACCCAAGATTTGGGAAATCGGATTAATCCTCAATACTATTCCAAGATGGTTCATTATCTATTTGGGGCATATACGGGTATTTCTGATTGATAACTTATTTCAATAATCTCATCATCTCTTCCCATTTTTCAAGATCATCTTGGTGTTGTTCCCATAGAATAGGATTTGTCATGCATTGAAGGTATTCAAAATTATTCAATTTTTCTATCTCAATGTATCCTATTATGAGAATGTCTCGGGTTGATCCTTTTGTGCCTTCTGTCAATAACACTTGTGCACAATTTATGATGAAAGTTGTTGTTGTTGGTACACTAACCTGAATGTCTTCTACTGATGTTGAGGTTTTGTATTCAATTTCATAAAATTCAAGGGCATCCTCAATCATCTTATCTCTCATGGATCTTTGTGATTCAGGTTTCTTGAATGGTAATCCTAAGTAACCAGGCTGCATATTTGGATCAGATGGTGGAATCAAGATGTAGAATCAGAATTCAGATCTTAGACTGAAGTGATTAGTTCTGAATGAAAATCCCATTGAAAATCTATGTGTGTGCTCTAAAGAGAAGGGATGAGGCACTGGATGTGTTTTTGACCCAATCAATGCACCCAAATATGGTTCGATGACTATGGAGGTTCAGGGCAGATGATACCCCTGGATCGGAAAGTCGTCCACCTGAAAATTACCTGGCCAGCCAAAGAGGGAGAGTCCTGCAAAGACCCTTACATGGTAGAGCGTCCCCACGGGTTACAGGGTTTCCCACACCCGACCTCTCTTGTCACTGAGATTCCAGGTAGACCAGAATGGGGACCTTGACCTCTTAAGTCTATCAGTTTTATTTAAGATCAAAGGTGCTTAGGGTTCCACTTGAACTTTAAATGTTTTGGTTTTGTGACCTAATTTGGAGGTTGGTTGGCTTACAATGTAGTCCAACTTCACCTAACCTGCCCTAAAGATGACAAAATGATTCTAGGTCAAGACCTAAAAATAACCCTGATTTGACTCCTAGGTTATTAGTTCCAAGGTTTTTAAGGTTCAAGTGATTTTAGAGCTTGATTTTAGGGTTTTGTCTTGATTAGATCCTTTCAATTGAGGGCATGGGTAGCACACAGATGCAGGAGGGTTTACTTCCTTTTATGCAAGCAAGCGTGAACTAGCACTCCAAAACCCTACTGTAGAAACCCTAATGTGGCTCTATTTCCAATCCTCTTTGATTTGCACAGAAGTTCTCTTTGGACTTCAAACAAGAAGTGTGTAGTCCGCGGAGAATTAGAAATTAAGCGTGATCCCTAATAGGCACAGGAATTTTAGGTAGGATCTCAAGAAATCACTTCAACTTCAATAGGATTTGAAAAACTTTTGCAAGTTAGGAAACTTTACCTTAAAAATGATAATTACTAAAGAGAGTAAGGCAGTTGATTCCTAATTGATTGCTTCCTTTTTGTCTTCCCAGGATTAGGGGATGGATTAGGGAAGAAGAGAGAAGTTACCTGCCCTGGAGTGGTTGATTTGCGAGATAGATCTCCTCGTTAAATACCTTGCAAAATCTCAATAAGACAAATAGGGCAAGTTAGTACTCAAATATAATCAAAATAATGCAGAGACTAGTGATGAATTGCGCGTTGCTCCCCGGCAACGCTGCCAAAATGTTTACATGGTGAAATCGAGTTTAAAATAATGCGTCGTAGTATAGTTGAAATCACTTTGAAAACAAATAAATTTTATTACTCGAAGTTTAAGTCCGAGGTTGAACACAGGGAGCAAATGGAATTCACGTACTAATCTCAATAATAGATGCAATTTGAATACATAAAACTACTCAAATTATAATTCAGAATGTCAAGCATAAGTATATGGATAAAAAAATGTAGCTAGAAAACATATAAAAGAGAACTTGGGAAGGATTGGATGTCTGATTATAAAATCAGACGTCTTAAAAATGATGTGCTACAGTGTTTGATTTTCTTTAATTTTTCCTTCTTCTACTTCTTTCTTTAGATCGTTCCTCTCTTTCTCTTCTTTGGCTTCTTTCTTCTTCTGTTCCTTCCTGCCTTGGCTTTCTCTTCCTTCTTTCTTCCCTTGCTTTTGGCTTTGGCCTTGCAAGCCTCAACTACTTTCTTCTTCTTCTTTCCTTAGCTTCTTTGCAACTCGTTTCCTCTTCAGCTCTCTTCTACCTTCAGCCATTAATTCTTCTTTAGCTTCCTCCTTCAACCATGTGGTGCCTTTTCCTTACTTAGCTGTTGTGGCTGTCACTCTTCCTTCCTTGGCTTCTTTCCTTCGGCTCCCTCCTTCTTTCTTCTTCTTCTTTTCCTTTCCCTGCAAGATCAAAACCTACCCCTACCCTCCCCCGCAAACTCTCCTCTCTTTTCTCTCTTAGGCTCGCTCTCCCAGAGCCTTTTGGGTAAACGGGTCGGGTTAGCGTGCCTGGGACTAGGCCCACCGGCGTGGGTGGTGGGTGAGGAGTGCACAGGTAGTTGGGTCAGAACCAGGTCCGCGGAGCATGGGTTGCAGACGAGGAGAGTGCGATGAGTGCGACCTCACCCCGTGTCAGGAGGCGATAAGCCCCTGGCACTTTCTCCAATTATATCATACCGCCCGCTTCAAATCCTCCGAGGTGGGACTAAATGTCCCACCTTCTTCACACGCGCACCCACAGCAGGTGGCCGTTCAATTGCAGAGGCTTCGGTGTCTTTGGTCTCCAATATCTGGCTGGAGTTGTTCGCGAAGGGAGCCTACGCGTCTGGGAACTTGAAGTCTGATGCCTGGGGCCTTGGATGAAGCTTGCAAGCTTCTTCGAGCTCGCTCCAACGGCGTCGAAGCACCTGTACCTGTCTACAAGCAAAATGGCCTTATGGTCTCGTCAAATCACACAGAAAGCTTCATCGTGACACGACGAAGGTGGCCTGGTGGTTGGCATGGCGTGGGGCAGCCTAGGTGTGCATGCCTAGGTCGCTCTGTGGTTGTGGAGATGGGTGTGTTCGAGGGAAGTGTGTGGAGTGTGTGGAGGTCAATGGAAAGAGGGATGATGATCAGTGAGATGTGGCGAAGCTTTTGAGGTGGTTGGAGAGGTGGGTGGTTGCGTGGAATGGCGGAAGCACCTCGTCGGTGATCTGCTGAAGATGGAGAAGATGTCGGTGATGTGTAATTGTCGAGGCGTGATAATAGAAATAGATGAGGGGAAAATAAAGGGAAGAGGGAGAGGACTTATCTATGAGGGGATAGACGAAGGGGGAGCAAAGGAGGCGGATGGCTCGTATGTGCCGTCACTGGAGATGAAGATCCCAGTACGAGGGGGACAAGCGATGACGAGAGGGAGATAGGTGTGGGCGCAGGTGTGGCATGACGCAGAAGAAGTAGGCAAAGGCAGCTCTGCCACTGCTATTGTGGCAGAGCGATGAGAGGAGGAGATAGAGGTCGCCGGAGCTCGCTAGGAGTTTGGCCGAAGGAGAAGAGAGGAAATTGGGGGTTATCTCCGACCAATCCAAGTTGGGGATCTGCGGCAGGGTCAGGGGAAGCTTTTATATCCTTTGGCGAAGGGCCTTGTGCTTGGAAGGTAGGCTTCCAAGCAAGGGCAAGTCGCCAGAGTAGGAAGGTCGAAAGGACTCAAATCTCTCATGCGTTCGCATGAGAGATTGGGTAGGATTTGGAACCCAAGATTGTGTTCACATGAACGGGAATTCCTCATAGAATCTCCCTTTCAAATTTGAGAGGGATTCTCTGAGGAATCAAGGAGATATTTCCCTCGAATCCTCGCCAGAGTAAGATTCCGTCCGTTGTAATGGTGGAGGGACCTAATTGCAAATAACGATGAGGAAGCTAAGGGGTGTCTACAAGAGTTTTCAAAAGCTAGGGGTCGAAATGTAATGGGGTTGGACTATTTTGCAAAGTAGGTCAAGGTGAACTCCCCTTAGGTCTAAATTTTGGTATAAACCTAATTTGGACCTAAGGAATCCAATGATAAAGTTGGATTTAAGGTTTGATCATGTTTGACTGGGCATTTTACACAAAAACCCAATTTCAGGCAAACATTTGACTATGACCCCTATTTAGGTCAAAATAGGTTCTAAAGGCCAAATTGAGGGTTCTAAATCCTAGAGGATATTTTTACATGAATTTTAGAGGGTTTAGTTGAATTTTATCCTGACTGAAGCCTTGTTAAATTAAGTGGGTTTGTTTAGGGTTACAAGAAGTCATTTAATTCCCAGATTTCACATTAACCCTTTTCTATTTGAACCAACCCACTTTTTATCTTGTTAAGAACATTTGACCTATGTTTATCCCCTGAGAAGTCCCATTGTTGCACTGCAGTGGTAAAATTATAGTTTTACTACTTGTTTCTTATTTTTCTTTCAAACTGGTTATTCCTTGAGTTAGGCCCTTCATTTGGTTATGTAGGAGATTTTGTTCTCTTTTCTAGGTCAAAATGAACTAGTTAGGGCTTATGATGGTGTTCCCATCACTCACCACCTACTGCTGGTGAGCCTAGTCCCCGGTGCGCTCTACCTGAAGACCCGATGACTCACTGTGTTCCTGGGAGGGCAGATCCCAGAGAGAGAAAGAAAGAGAGAGTGGGGGAAGGGGGTTTTGCTCTCTGTGACAGTTAGCCGTTTAAGGAATCCTTCCCCCTGTGCGAGAAGAGAAAGAAGAGAAGAGCAACTCTAGAACAGAGAAGAGGAAGGAGAAGTCATAGAAGAAGAAGAAGCAGTAGGGCACTATAGTAGTGAGCGGGATAAGCCGTCTGATTGGCTGAGCAAACGTCCGAAGTGCACTATGCACTTATCCTACGTGGCATTTAATTGATTTGTGCTATTGAAATATTTGATATAATTGTGAGGGGTAATTGGTGATTCAAATCACCATTTTACCTGATTCTTTTTTCATTACTTGACATACACTTTCATTCATCATTATTGCTTGGAATATTATTATAAATTGCTCATATATTTGTGTTGAATTTTAATCTTGAGAATCATTCTTTCCAATTGCTCCCTATGTTTGACCTCATACTTATATTCGAGTAACAAATTCTATTTGTTTTTCACGTTGATTCAACCTATACTACATGCATTGATTTTAAAACACAATTCAGAGTGATAAACATTTTGGCACCATTGCCGGGGAGCAACACGCAACTTTGATCTCTTGATTGCAATATCTGATCTGTTACTAACATGCTCTTTCTCTTTTGACTATGATCTATTTCAGGGACTCATTGAAAGAAGATCAGCCGCACATCAGCCACTCCAGGGGTAGGTAAACTCCATCTACCCTCTTTTAAGCCCCTGATTCTGGAAAGTTAAAAAAGGAAAAAATCAATTAGGGCTACTTGCATTCTATTCTTAGACAAATCATCAAGTTGCCTGATTTGATACATTTTAGAGAAACATCCAAACCCTGATTTGTGCACCTACTTAGGACCTTAAGGTATCTAGGGCTATTACCTTCTTGCTTGAGCCCTAGGTACCACATTTGGATAAAATTGAATTGGACCAATCAGAGCCAATTAGGCACACACTGTTTCGGAAGGAGGTCCTTAAGACCATCCTTGAGGCCTCCATTACCTATTCACTCTCGTCGAGGTCAAGCCTCGACTTCCGTGTTTGTGTGACAACCTAATCACATTGACATATCCTCTGATTTAAAACCTACTTCCTCTTCATCAGCTATGGATCACCAAGAAGATCGACCTAATCCTGAGCAACAATTCCATGATTCCTAGAATTGAATCAATGCCATCATCAACCCACTACTGTGTCCTCAAATGCGAGATCACTATAATCCTGTAGCGGTGGAGATCGAACCCCGAATCAACATTCCCATAGGAGGACCCGAGGTGGATCTTAAGCCTTGTATGCTTCATATGACCCCAAAATTTCATGGCATGAACTTCAAGGATTCTTTCCAACACATCAAAAACCTAAAACATTTAGCCTACACTTTTGGGGCAGATGTACAGAATCGGGACGGATTACTCTTAAAGATCTTCTCATTCTCCCTTGATGACAAAGCTGCTAACTACTTTTAGACTCAACCACACATGATCAACACATGGGGAGAAAAAACCACCTTCCTGCAAAAATTCTATCCCATTGGTCGTACAAACACGATGCGACACCAGATCATGCACTTCTCCCAAGGAGTGGGAGAATCTCTACACGAGGCATGGGATCGCTTTCTGGATCTCATGCGTAAGTGCCCCCATCACAAAGTTCCAAAGTGGGAACAAGTCCAATCCTTTTACCACAGACTCTGTGATGACATCAAGCTCTTTGTCAATGCAACCTGTGGTGGTAGCATCATGGGTCAACATGAGGACACGATCTGGGAAATTTTTGAGAATATGTGTGAGAACTCCCTAAACAATGAGTCATTGGGTGTGTATGATCGGACATCCACCTGCGCATTGACAAATAATCGGGGGTACACGAATCCTGAGTCCTTTCTACTTCCGTTGATCTGGAGTTGGTAGCCAGTCAATTGCTAAGGTCTCCATTATCAAGAAGAAGGTGGATGACATCACTCGTCATCTACACAAATCCACCTCTGCACCTCAAAGCACATACGCGCACCCGCCCATGGGAAGGGAGGTTGCGCACAACATCTACCACTCCCTGGGGATGGATGCATATCCACCCTCGTCTGACTATGGCTTCGGAGGCAACTCCGGGGCAACCCATCTCAGTTGGGGGAAATCTGAACTCCCGTACCTTGATTATCTCAGACTCCTTAGACCTGCGAGGATCTTTACGCCATCTAGAATAATCCATTCTCCAAAACTTACAACTTTGGATGGTGTAATCACTCTAACTTTTCGTGGTTGGGAAATAACCCAAATCGAAGAGCTCAATTTCAACCTCAACCATAGGCTCCACATCATTATCAGCCCACCCAACCAAGGCCCACTCAAAATTTCCAATCTAGACCACCTAAGGAAGATCATACATCTTTGATTCTTCAAACCTTGGTTGACATGTAGTAACAACACAAAGAAGAAATTACTGCACTTCGCAATCAAATGACTAAGCTAGCAAGTTCTTGCCAGCTTAGCACACTTCCTTCCCAACCTCTACCAAATCCTAACAACATCGTGACCTAAGAACACATTGTAAATCAAATCCAAGGTGAAACATGTTATACCCAACCTGATCCAACGACTCATACCTATGTATTTTCTCCATCCACCTCAGCTGAGCCAAAACACACCATGACTTACCCAACCCTACCCCCATAGCAATAGCAAAATCTAACTTTTGCCCATCCACCTCCCCACCATGATTGTGCAATGGTTAATGTTATGAAAGAACAGAAACCCATCCCTAAAGATAGCCAATCTATTCCCCTATCCCAGGTCATATCTCACCTCCACACTAAAGGATTGTCAGAAATTGATATAACTAGGTCTTTGAAAAATGCACAAGTCACTATTCCACTACTTGATATCCTCACTCTCAACCCAACCGCACCAGACTTACCCAAAAAAGAAATGAAAGATAGGAAAGGTAGTACTGTTTGAAAATATAAGTGCCATAATCCAAAATAGTCTACCTCTTAAGAAATCTGATCCAGGCACCCCACTAATTCCTTGCAATATCAATGATACAAACTTCAAGTGGGCGGTACTAGACTTGGGCAACTCAGTCAACCTCATCCCTACCAACCTATTTGAAAAATTACATATTGGACAGCTAAAACCTGCTCATATCACTTTGCAATTAGCTGACCGAACCCTGATCACACCAAATGGGATGATAGAGGATGTGGTAATTAAAGTTAAGGATTTCAGCTACCTAGCAGATTTCCTAATTCTTGACATGGGGACACCACAACAGATATAGGATATGCCCGTAATTTTGGGAAGACCATTCTTAGCCACTATGAGAGCCATAATTAATTGTGAATCAGGGCATATGACAATTGCCTTTGGAAATCAACATGCTGAGATTAATATTTTTGAGGCAACAAAAGGAAAATGCTTGACAGAATAATTAGGTTTTATATAGGATCTCATGACCATATCCTTAGTAGGAAACCTAGAACTTGAATTGGAAACCTTTCACATCCTAGATGATGATCTAGTCGAACGTAATGACATGAGCATAATGGAGGTTTTCACCTTTGAACTTAAGGATATACCCAGAAATATTGGAAAACATGGTGACAAGCCAGATTCAGAGTCCATGGATATGGAGAGTTTTTGTTTTGAGGACCACCAAGAATCAGGATTGGACGATACTGAGAGTGACCTTCACCCAGAATATGAATCCTTTATAGATTTCAAGTTTTATGAATCAAAAGGCACTCTCCAAGCATTCACCTTTGATTGGGATGAAGATTATAGGGAAAATTCATTTGAAGACCCAATCTATAAGTCATTTCTTGAGGAGATAATCTCAAACCTAGGGAGAAAGAATCAAAATGACTCATTAGGTATCAATTTAATAGGTCACAAAGCACTAGAGGAACCATACATCTAGGATACACTAACTAGACCCATTTCTATTAAGCCTTGGAATCACCACAATCCTACTACAAAATCCCATGATCACTATACCTTCCAAATGTTCCCTGCGCAGAAACTCAAGAAAGATCATCTAGAAACAAATCAGCGTGATGTATATCAGAGATATTCTGGAATGACTCTACACCAGGCTTTGATACTTATCTGTGGCCATCCAATTGTCATCCATCACAATCATATCATTCATGCAGTCAATCCATTCTCCCTATGCTTATTACGCCTAGCTGATGGCGTTAAACTCAGCGCTTAATGGGAGGCAACCTATCATCTTGTTAAAAAAAATCGAAGCCCTTCTTGACATATCTCGTGCTGAACTCATATTGTACTTTATGGTTCATTCATTAGAACAACAGACTCCACCTCTGGTACCCGTACCCGAGCTTAAAATCGTTTGCAACAGTCATCCTGACCCATCCACCCACCCAAAACCTGTTCTAATGTAAGATCTAAGCTGAATTCGAACTCACCTAATTTACAATGAGGACATTGCAAATCGTAGGCATGGGAGGGTATTAAAGTGCAAAACACTGTGAGAATCACTTCACAAGAAAAGGTTTCAATAAAAAACATACATATTCCAAGAAACCAAAAAATAAAAAATAAAAAATAAAAAAAATGGAGAAGGGAGGAAAATTTTGAAAGAATTAATTGCATATCATTTTTGAGGATGAGGAAAAGGGGAGGTGATATAAATGTCAAAGAGGAGCAATAATTTGAAACAAAAAGAGAGTTGTTAGTAAAAGATTGAGGAATCTACTTAGTTCTAGACCAAATCAAAAGAAAAAAATAAAAGACAAAAAGTGCTAAGAGACAAAAGAGATTAGTATGAACGTTGATCTTAAGCCTCTTGGGCTTGTGTTTAGGCTTAAAAATTCAAGTATTCATGAAGATCTAGATAGTCCTCAAGAGGTTGGGGAAAATGAGAAGCTTAAGTATTAGGTCTAAGGCTTAGGGATTATTCAGCCTCATTAATTGACCTCTGGTTTGCGAGACTCGGTAACCTAAGCACCCTAATCCACACACAATCTGGTTTAGTGTGCTTAATTATCAAAATTACTTAAATGCGTTAAATATGTTCTGAAAAAGCTACCTAGATTAGGAGCGGTTGATCAACACAAGTTGATTTGGAAGAGTTCTCGGCACGGAGAGGCGGGAAATTATCCTCAAAGATGCGCAATAATACACCGTCTCCTTTGTGCTTGTCTCCTAGGATTTCTAAATATCCTACCAGGGGCATGTAAGCACCTTGTGCTGGTTCATGTGCCATGGGCAGGATTATCCCAAAATGTCCATTGCTAGGGCTTGAAGTTAGCTACAGAATGCCATGGGTGGCACTATCCCGAAGTGTTGAAAGCTAGGGTTTTGGGGTTGCCATGGGTAGTGCTATCCCGAAGATCGATTGCCAAGGACCTTGCGAGGATTGATGGTGGGAGCTAGGAATTCGATATAGATAGTGTTGTAAAGCCAATCCAAAGATAGAAATAAAAGAAAAGAAAAGAGAGAGAAAAATCCCCAAAAATAAAAAATCTTCTATCTCTCTCTTACAAAAATAAATTGCAAACTAAACTGGGACTAAACATGTCTTAAGCATGGGTGCTTTAACCGCGGAGTTCAATGAACCTTAGGTTAGTTCCTGTGGGCCTTAGAAACCTTCACGACAGACTGAGGCTAGAGCTGGTCAGGTTCGGATCTTAGTTGGCACTTGAGTACCTCTAGGCCTATCGACATTTTGACCTAATCTACAAAAGAAAGCGCACAATAGAAATCTGAGCAAAAAAAGGCATGACCTAGAATTTGAGTTAATTCCATGAGATTTTGCTAAGGGACTAGCAAAAGCTAGGCATGGGGGTATCATTCTCTTAAGCTCTTCTCATTCTCCCTGGCAGACAAAGCTGCTCACTAGTTTTAGACTCAACCACACACGATCAACACATGGGGCAAACTTCAAACTGCCTTCTTGAAAAAATTCTACTCCATTGGTCGTACAAACATGATGCAGCACCAAATCACGCACTTCCCCCAAGGAGCGGGAGAATCTCTACACTAGGCATGGGATCGCTTTCTGGATCTCATGCGTCAGTGCCCCCATCACAGAGTTCCAAAGTGGGAACAAGTCCAATCCTTTTACCACGGAGTCTGTGACAACATCAAACTCTTTGTCAATGCAACCTGTGGTGGTAGCATCATGGGTCAACATGAGGACACGATTTGGGAAATTCTCGAGAACATGTGCGAGAACTCCCTGAACAATGAGTCATTGGGTGCGTACGACCGGACGTCCACCTGTGCATTGACAAATAATCAGGGGGTACATGAATCCCAAGGCCTTTCCACTTCTGTTGATCTGGAGTTGGTAGCCAGTCAATTGGATAAGGTCTCCATTATCGAGAATAAGGTGGACGACATCGCTTGTCATCTACACATATCCACCTCTGCACCTCAAAGCACATATGCGCACCCGCCCACGAGAAGCGAAGCTGCAATATGTGCAAGAAAATAAAGAAAAGTAATGTTCTAAAACCTAAATCTATCTATTGAAAAATCAACGGAGATGAAGATGATCACTCTAGATGTCCTCCTCCCAGTTGGTGACAACAAGGTTCACCAATGTTCAAGCTCCTCCTCGTAGATACGAAGCTCAATCTCTCCTCCAAGCGGTAGAAACAAGGTCCACCTCAGTGTTGCTGAGGCTGGTGCATCAATTAGTCTCAGGATACAAGTACCTCGCACCAAACAGCTAATCAAATTAAAATATGCCTCAACTAAAATGTGAACAAATAAATAAATAAATGCAAGTTTAACAATCCTGTTGCCTCCTCAGCAATGGCACCATTTGACGAGTCGATTTTCGCTTTAAAAAAAAATGATTTGTCGTTGCATTTCTATGTGGTGGAAAAATCAACTAATCAAGGTATTGAATTGAAATTAACCACACATAGGAGAGCAGGTCGTATCCACAGGGAGGTAGTGGCCTATTTAAACTCGCACGGGTTAAAAGCAGATGTTCATGATTAATTTCCATAAGAAATCGAATCAAAATCGCATTTAAATCAATGTAACAATGATTAGATGAGCTGATATTGCATTTATGAGAAAGAGGGAGGTCCTTTGAATAAACTCACCATAATTAAATATTGATAAATCAAAAATCCTTTTTGTGGCAATGGCACTTAAATGTAAATAGAAATGAACCCAAAAACAGAGAATTTCTTCCCCATGTCCGTGCGTGAGGAGGTGGGAATGGTCGGAGGTGTAAAGCTCGGAGGAGGATCTCTAGACCTAGGGCTTCGTAATGGCGGTCATGGCGAAGCACCATCTTGTTCGTGGAAGTACTTCTGACTGCCATCGCGATGGCGGTCGTGGAAGCCTTTATTGAGGAAGTTGCCTCCGCAAGAAGCGTCCATGTGATTTTTGAGTTGCTTAGTCAATCCGTGATAGGAGATCTGCACGAGTTGTCATTTCGGCACCTCGTGGTGTGGACACCTCCGAAATAAGTCCTGGAATCTTTCCCAGGCAACATGAAACTGCTCCCCCGGCTGCTGGGTGAAAGTAGTAATCACCTATCTCAGAGCATTAATACGTCCGACAGGGAAGAATTTCTTCAGGAAAGCCGATTTCAGATCATTCCACGGTGCAATTGGCCTTCCTATGGTCTTGTACCAATGAGCGGCTTTATCCCTAAGAGAGTAAGGAAAGAGCCTCATGATCATCTGCTCTTCATTCACGTTTCGCACCTTGGTGGTCTGGACCAAAGTGGTCATGTCCTCCAAATGCTAAAACGGGTCTTCAAAGCCAAGCCCATGGAAATGTTTGATTAGGCTTAACACCTGAGGCTTGATTTCTATGTCTTTGGCAAGAATCTGGATGTCGGGGCGTTCCCCGTAATTTGAAGGATCATAAAAATCCTTCAAAGGCTGAGTGCCCTGCATTCTCTGAAACCATTCTTACATTCTCTGCATTTGTTCCAGCTGCCTTTGAAATAACTCCTATGGATTCTGAGGCAGAGGAGGTTGTTGATTGGCCATGGGATCAATTTGGCCAAAATCCAATCTACGCCTCCTGATTGCGCAGTAATCATAGGTCTTAACTGACCTAAATTAGGCTAAGACTCAGCATAAGTTAGGGTAATTCATGCATGCATAAGCATTATCTGCATCTTTACTGCTTTCTTTTAGCTATGTATAAAATAATGCTATAATGTACTGATTAGGTGCATTATGTTAATTACAGGTAATAAGCTGGATCAGGAATAATGGGTGTTGCAGCAGAGCTGGAGCTGAAGACTTAGATTAGATGTAGAAGATAATAATGTAAGGGAGTTAAGGTATGCTACTCTACTAAGTAGGAATAAAGCAATAAAATGTGAAGAACTTAGATCCATCCAAGCCCAAGGATAGCCTAGAGACTTCCCCAAGCCTTAGCCACCCTTAGAATAGGTCACCGCACCCTATAAAATCTTAAAACCCTAATTCCAACCTTTATTTGGATGTCCAGATGAGTTATAGGATGTCCATAACCCTTAGCCAACTCCTGCACACCTTAAACCCACTTTTGTAGTGTTATTCGATGTCCAGACACTTGGTCAGACGCCTAATTTCTGCAGAATACCCAAAATAGAACCCAAAATCCCTCTTGACTCTGATTGGACGTCTAGAAAGCAAGTCTGGACTTCTGATTTTTCACTATAAGACGTCTGACACTTTTATTGGACGTCTGGAACTGCTCTCCAGTTCTTGTTTTGAGATTCAAGCCTTGATTTTGGATCTCTAGGTCCCTAAACCCAATTCCAACCCCATAGGAACCGAAATTAAGGTGCCCTAACTCTAGAACATCACCTGTAGACCTCCCTAAGAACCTAATTAGGTCCTCACTAAACCTAATTGACTTGGATCTTAGTCAATT
Organism: Thalassia testudinum; assembly: GCA_037157565.1. Lineage (NCBI taxonomy): Eukaryota > Viridiplantae > Streptophyta > Magnoliopsida > Alismatales > Hydrocharitaceae > Thalassia > Thalassia testudinum. The sequence continues at coordinate 95,062,079 of JAZHRO010000039.1, read as the reverse complement.
CCATCAGTCTATTCAATTGGACTCATTGAGTCCAATTGAGCCCTGATCTCAGCACACACTATCCAATTGGACTCAATGAGAGTCCAATTGACCTAGACCTGACTTAATTGAGTTATTTTACTCTCAGTTAAGTTTTCACACACCCAATTAAACTTGTATTAAGTTTAATTGCACTTTACCTTAGTGAATTAGGGTTTACAACCCTAATTTGAGACCTACCTTGACCTAAACCCACTAGAACCTAACCTAATCAACCTAGCCACCTAAGTTTCAACCCACACATAGCCACACTCACCATCCACATGAAAAATACCTAGCCTAGAGTTCTCTAGAACCCTCAATCATGTGTTGTTGCCTTGGTTGCTAAAAGTAGCAACCAAGAGCCATTCAAGTTTTAGATCCACATTTGGTGGATCTAAAAACCACCATCCATCCTCTCTCTCTCACTCTCCCATGATCTCCCACCATAGGCCTCTCTAGAGAATTTCATAATTCTCTAGAGAGATTCCCTTAGGTCAATAAAAAGACCTAAGGGGTGGCCATTTCCATCCATTTCCTAGCATTATTCACTTCCATTTAGGTTAACTACATTCACTTCCACTCCACAAGTTGCTCACTATGGCTACCACCATCTCCACGCCAGGATGCTGGATCACTTCTCCAACCTCTCTCCAAGTGCTGTCCTAAGGACCATTGGTCGCCCCTCCTTCTCCTCTCAACCACTCAAAGGCCATCGGAGACCACCTCCGAATACCCTTATTTCTACTAGATTAGTAGCTAGTTCTTCATAGTTTACATGCTTTTATTACTGCTTAGTAGTGTAGCTCTTTATTCTCCCGCAATGATGCATGCAAAATCCCCCCATAGATTCCTGTATGCGATCGTTTTCTGTTAGTTAGATTTATGTTTTAAGCTTTCCTCTATAAGCTTTCCTCTAGTTCCATGTTGCAAACACCTTCCTGAATGAATGAAAGAAAATTTTCTATGTATATATATGTCTATGTGTTGAGAATCACCATGAGCTTGTTGCAATATATTTTGTGTGATTAAAGTTGCCTGCTTTTACTTTCTGATATTCTTACAACTAAACATGTCATGCTTAAATACGTAATAACCATAAACCACCATGCGATTTTAAGCAAGTAGAGCTAGAAAAGATCGATTTTAGATTTGCATAAATGCCTCCCAGAGACGAACGACCGGGACTCAAGTCTCATTATCTTTACAAAAATCATTTTTGACGAGCATTTTAGCACGACTATACTACAATTTCCGGTGACTTTAAAATACGTGAAAATAGGTCTGTCAAATGGCGCCGTTGTCGGGGAGGCAACGTCATTCTTTTTTGATTTCGATCTTTTAAACTATCACTGACAAATCTTCCTCTACTTTGTTTTTGGATGTGCAGGACAACACAGGAGAAACGGGATCTGCGCACACAACGAGCGCGGAGAAAGATTTCTAGGTGCACATCATCTCCTCTTAGACTAGGTTTCCTTCTGAACCCTAGGATTAGATTTGCTTTCAGCAATTTCTTTTGAAAAAAAAAGTTTATTCATTTTCGTGAAAAAAAAATCAAAAAAAAAAATCTAGATTAGGTTTCTTTTCGAAACGTAGGTTAGTTTGAAAAAGCAAAATATATATATATATATTTGAAAATCCTTTGAAAAAAAATCCTTTTGGAAAAAAAACTTTGCAAAAGTTTTTGAAAAAGAAAACATTTTTGGTGGAAAGTTTCGATTTCAAACTCAAACACTCTTTAAAAGCTTCATCACTCTCTGATTTTTGGCCAGGGTTCAAAGTTTGTTTTAAAAATTCGATTGCCGAAAAGATAGTGAACAAAAAATTCTAAAATTTGGGCTAGACCTTCATTTTCAAATCATCTTTCAAGCAACACCATTATTTTGAAAAAATTCGAAGCATACAATTTTTAAAAAGTTGCGAAGTGCAAGGGGGTAAGACTGACCCAGATTTGAGATTTTTCAAATTTCAAAAGGCAATTTCGAGCAAGCTAAGAATTTGTTTTGGCTAAAAATGGTGGGGTTTGAAAGGTGATCTCATTGGCTTTATTTTCCATATTTTTCCCAAATTGTTGAAAGTCATTTGATACTTTTTCAAAGCAAAAACTCGACCAGGGGTCAAAATTCCAAATCTGAACCTCAGACATTCAAAAATCTGCAAAAATTCAGTTGAAACAATAAAAATTCGAAAAGAATATTCTCTAAAAAGATAATTGAAAAAGGAATCTACTTACCAAATTTCAAGTTAATTGGATTCCAATTTTTGTCAAAGAACTAATTGCATTTTCTGTGGTCTGCTAAAGAAGAAAAAAAAATAAAAGAACAAAACCCTAGAATTGCATGAACCCTAGGTTACACCTTTAGGGTTACAATTTAGAAACCACATTTGGGCTAACCTAGACTTAGTCAAGTCTAGTACTTAGCCAATGAGTTGGTTACCTTGTGAGCCACTCACCAAAAGAAAACCCCAACTGAAGAAAACGGGATAAAAATCAAGTCTAAAACATGAAATAAACCCAAATTCGTTGTCGTACTACTGGGTGCTTTCAACCTCTTGGCTGGGTTAGCTGAGAGGCAGGAATTGCTTTTAGTTGATTGTACGATGAATTTTCTTCAGGAATTAGAACTTAAAACAAAAAATCTGGTCATCTGATTCATAAGGACCATCTGATTGACAGGGCCTTAGCCTTGTTTGGCTTGGCTACACCAACCAAGGGGTTGGGTGGTGTATGTAAGGAAGGAGGTCACTTAGACCTCAATTGGTTGGACCTTCGGAGCCACTCCCAAGGAGGTGAGTCACCTCGCCAGGACCTACTTCTCCCCTTCCCGTAGCCACAATGGCAAATCCTAGACCTGGACCTAGACCTAGACCTAGACCGGGTCAGGATATTGATAATCTAGACCCAATGGCTCGTCTGGAAGCCCGGGTAATTGAATCTGAGGAGTGGCATTGGCAGAGCATGGACTGCATTTTGACGGCACTGACAGGATGTAGCATCCACCACGAGGAGAACAGCTGCGGGATTTCTATGATCCAGCTACATCAATCGTCATACCTTTAGTCAGAATTCCCGTAGGCGGAGACACGTTTGAGCTCAAGCCTAATGTGATTGGGTTGATCAGCACTCACTTCTATGGAAACTCAAGTGAAGATCCGTTCCAGCACCTAGAGGACCTGAGTTGACTCGCAGAAATGATTTGACCCAGGAACATTGATCTTGGGATTGTTCTAATGAAGCTTTTCCCATTCTCTCTGAGGGACAAAGCTTCATACTGGTTCAAGACCATTGGAACCTGGTCGGAATTACGACATGAATTCCTGTAAAATTTCTTCCCAATTGGCCGAATGAACGTGATGAGGCGTGCGATCACGACTTTCTCCCAAGGAGCTGGGGAGAAGTTGCATGAAGCCTGGGACCCATTTCACGACCTTCTCCGGAAATGCCCGCACCATGGTATACCCAGATGGCACCTAGCTCAAATCTTTGACCATGGGCTGGATGACACACATCGATATCTGGTTGATGCATCTAGTGGCGAGAATTTCCTCGCAAAAGATGAGAACAGTTCATTTGAGTTGTTCGAATCTTTGGCAGAGAACTCGATGAATGCTGCGTCCATGAACCAGTTCCAGCGGCTTGGTCAGGAGCGGGTTGGTGTCCATGAGGCTCACCCCGAGTATATTCGAGCCGACATGGATATCACCATCAAGCAACTGGATAGAATAAACCTAATTTAGAATAAGATTGACCAGATTAGTCAAGGATAATCTGACATGATCTCTGCCACTTCAAGACCCTCCTATGCACCCCGAGCCCCTCCTGCTCGAGTTAATCTACTCACTCGAGATGCATCTTCTTATTTACGAGATCCCGCATATCAGGATCCTGTAAACAATCCAGATCTGGCACTTTACAACCAGGGTTACGCACCACCCGCGGATTATAACACGTATCCCCTTGACGGATATACGTCTCAGACATCTTCAGCCTACGAGGACGTCAGTGCTATCCAAGGATTCCCGTAATAACCTTGGTTGGCACCAGCATCCGAACTTCTCTTGGTCTGGTAATTCACAGAGACCACATCAAGATCCACACTACCAGACTAGGCAATACGGGAATGCACAAAACATGTACCTTAGGCAGCCATTCCCGCATCAGCAGCAACCCCGTTCTTTATACCAGCCGCTACACCAAGCTGCCAGTCACCCTCCAAAGCGGGCTGACCCTTTGGAGGCACTAAAAGAGGAGCTGCAAGAATCGATGAGGAAATCTACATAGGATAGCTTGCAGATTATGAAGGCGATGGCTGATCAGATACAGACTATACAGAACATGCAAAACCAGTTGTTGCAGGAGCATAGGACTCAGGGAGCCTTGCCCTCCCAACCCGTCTCGAACCCTTGATATGTGTAGAACCAAGGCGCCCCGCCTAGGTTTCGGGCACCGTAGGGACAGGCACATGCCATATTATAGGTGCCTCTTGCACCACCTGGTTATGCTCAAGGCCAGCCGCCTTTGTAGAACCCTACATACTCCACCTCTTCAGCTCTCCCACCACCTCATGGACAGCAAGCCGATGCACATGCTGTCTCTTTGAGGAGCGGAAGGAAGACATTGGACCTACCACATAGGCAGGCAGGTCCTGATTTTTCCTACCTTTCGCTACAGGCGAGATTGACTCCTTCATCTCAGGAGCCACCTACGGTAGATAAGGGTAACAGGCCACTCAACCTTGAGATTCCTGCCCCTTTTCTTGAGGCTCTGACCCAAAATGTAGTACGGAAAAAGGACATGCGGAATTTTGAGGATCTAAAATCAATGCAAGGAAGTACATATTCAGGTCCCCCTCCTCGAGGCAATCGATCACATTCTCGCTGTCGCTAGGTTCTTCAAGGACTATTGTACCCCGAAGCGACAGCCCAGAATTGGATGACAGGTAGTACTGCCAAAAGAGGCTAACGTTGTGATTCTAGCCGACTTGCCACCGAAAAAGAAAGACCCTGGTACCCCACTTATATCCTACTTGTTGTAGGATTCTCCATTTGATTGGGCCCTTCTAGATCTGGGTTCGTCCATCAACCAAACTCCTACTACCGTATTTGATTGATTTCGATTTGGGGAGTTAAAGCCTACCTCGGTCACGATTCAACTGGCTGATAGATCAGTCAAAACACCAAGGGGGGTGGTTGAGAACGTGATCGTGAAAGTCCACGGATTCTGCTTTCCCACAGGCTTTTTCGTTCTCAATGTGGAAGTTCCTCCTAATCTCCGAGATGCACCAATTATTTTGGGTCACCCATTTCTAGCGACAGCCCAAGCGAACATTGATTGTGCATCCGAGTGTATGGAGATAGCCCTACGCAATGAGTGACTTCGACTTGACATATTCCAGGCAACAAAGAATTTTGACTGTGATTGCATAGAGGAGGATGGTGAAGATGAAGATTTGGCATACTGTGGTATCATTGGGCTCCTTTGTGACGAACCAATGTCTCATTTGTCTATACTATCAGGGTTCTTGGACCTCGATCCACACGGGATTGAAACCACTACACTACACATATCTCCCCGAGGATCTGACTGTTTAGGGTGTGCTTCTGACCACAGCACCCCTGAATCTAGCTATCCTGATCCACACATTACTGAATCGCCCCTGTTGTTGCAGGAAGATGTGACCACTGCTAACGGGTTTCCTGTTAACGTAGTCACAACCGATTATTTCATAGGAAGCAAATCAGCGGGAATTCACGTGCATACGGATCAGCAGATTCCCACCCTCGAGTTTGCTCCTCCCACTCCCATTTCTGACTTTGACCCACCCGTGATCGAATTGAAGCCCTTACCTGACTCACGTAAGTATGTGTTCTTGGGCGAAAGTGAGACATACCCAGTCATTATTAATGCCCACTTAACCCAAGAACAGGAGCATCAATTGATTTCTACGCTACAAGACCATAGGGCAGCTATAGGGTGGAGTATTGCTGATCTCCGTGGTATTTGCCCCTCGTATTGCACTCATCACATTTACACGGATGAGGGGGTGAAACCTTCGAGACAACCTCAAAGACAGCTCAACCCAAATATGCTAGAGGTTGTTAAGAAGGAGATCATCAAATGGCTGGATGCAGGTATTGTATACCCAATCTCTGATAGCCAATGGGTGAGTCCGATCCAGATAGTGCCCAAGAAAGGAAGACTCACCGTTGTGAAAATCGATAAGGGCGAATCCATCCCAACCCGCACTGCGACATCTTGGCGGGTCTGCATTGAAACTGAACATGGCTACCCAGAAGGATCACTTTCCTTTGCCTTTCATTGACCAGATCTTGGAATGGTTAGCTGGACGCAGTTTCTTTTGCTTTCTGGATGGATACTCCAAGTATAATCAAGTAGCGATTAGCCTAGAAGATCAAGACAAGACAACATTCACATGCCCCTTTGGAACATTCGCTTTCAAGCGGATTCCCTTTGGCCTCTGCAACGCACCAGCGACATTTCAGCGTTGTATGATGGCCATCTTCTCTGACATGATTGGGGACTATGTGGAGGTGTTCATGGATGACTTCTCTATTTTCAGAGATGATTTCGCATCTTGTCTTGATAACCTCACCAAGATCCTAAAACGATGTATTGACATAAACCTAGTACTATCCTGGGAGAAAAGCCATTTCACGATGAGGGATGGCATAGTACTAGGGCACAGGATCTCTAAAAATGGACTCGAGGTCGATTGAGCTAAATCTGAGATTATTTCCCACTTACCACCACCTAGCTTGGTCAAGCAAATCAGAACATTCTTGGGTCACGTTGACTTCTATCGGAGATTTATATGCGATTTCTTGAAAATTGCATGACCTTTGATGAATCTCGTTGCCGATACCCCATTTGAATTCGACGCCTCGTGTCTCAGCGCCTTCGAGACTTTACGAAGCATTATCTCTGATTCCCTAATTCTCCAACCACCCGACTGGTCGCTTGATTTCGATATGATGTGCGACGCTTTTGATTTTGCTGCCGGTGTTGTTTTAGGCTAGCATCGGGAAAAATAATCTTTTGTCATATACTATGCTAGCAAGATGCTGAATGAGGCTCAACGCAATTATACTGTCACCGAAAAGGAACTGCTAGCGATAATATTCGGGTTGGAGAAATTCAGATCTTACTTAGTAGGGTCCAAAGTCATCATTTTCACTGACCACTCCGCCCTCCGGCGTTTGTTGGCAAAGAAGGATGCCAAACCATAGCTCATCAGATGGATCCTTCTATTGAAGGATTTGATATCGAAATCCGCGACAAAATCGGAAAGCAGAATGTTGTGGCAGATCACCTATCCAGACTGGACCCAGACCACATTCCTTATTCCCTGCCTATCCACAAGCAATTTCCGGATGAATCTCTTTTGGCAGTTCATTCTGTTGAGCTCCCCTGGTACGCAGATATTGCGAACTACCTTGCTGCAGGCAAGATTCTTGCGAACCTATCCAAAGACCAGAAACTCAAATTCACTGCGGAGAACAATTTCTACCTCTGGGGTGACCCACTGCTCTTCTGCATTTGAGTGGATCAGATTATTCGAAGATGCATCCCAGATTATGAGATCCCCAGTGTGTTATCTTTTTTCCACAATGATGATTGTGGTGGTCATTTCTCAGGATGGAAAACCGCTGCAAAAATTTTGTAGTCGGGATTTTTCTGGCCAACCTTTTCAGAGATACACATGAATACGCCCAACACTGCAAACGATGCCAGTCGGTCGGTTCTATGACCAGGAGAGACATGATGCCACTCCAGCCCATCATGGTTGTAGAAGTGTTCGATGTCTGGGGCATCAATTTTATGGGCCCTTTTCCAAACTTGCATGGCTTTGAGTACATATTACTAGCCATTGACTATGTCTCAAAGTGGGTCGAGACCATCCCGGCAAGACAGGCTAATCATAAGACCGTCATTTCTTTCATACAGCAGTATATCTTTGCGAGATTCGGAATACCCCGCACTCTGATTAGCGACGGGGGAAGCCACTTCATCCACACCCATTTATAAATATGGGGTACATCACCGTATAGCCACCCCGTACCACCCGCAGACCAATGGGTAGGCTGAAGTGTCTAACCGCCAGATCAAGCTGATTCTCCATAAGATGGTTAGACTAGACAGGAAGGACTAGTCTGATAAATTAATCGACGCACTCTGGGCATATTGGACCACATACAAGGCCCCACTCGGAATGTCACCATATCACTTGGTATATGGCAAGGCCAGTCACCTTCCTATAGAGCTGGAACACTGTGACTTTTGGGCGGTACGAAAATGTAACCTTGACCTCGATGTAGGAGGTCAAAAATGGAAACTCCAGCTCAGCAAATTAGAAGAGATCTGACGGGAGTCCTATGAGAATGCATTGATATACAAGGACAATACCAAGGCCTTTCATGACCGCCACATCTGGAGGAAAGCATTCATGCCCAACTAACAAGTCTGGTTGTTTGATTCATGATTAAAACTGTTCGCAGGGAAGCTCAAGTCCAAGTGGACTGGCCCGTATATTGTGATTTAGCCATATCCTAATGGGGCAGTCCAGATCAGGGACCTAAAATCTGGGCATATATCTACGGTAAATGGCCAGTGCCTCAAGCCATTTTTGGCCGAGGAACCTCCTCCACCTGACAAGATTGTTCATCTTATTGACGACATGTAATTGAATTCTCGCCTAGCTAGAGGCATTAAACTTAGCACGTATAGATAACATATCCCACATTCCACCATCATCTATACATAACCACTTTTATATATAACATATTTTTCTTTTAGCATATTTTCTTTCTGCATATTACATACTAACAGGTTGGCCGGTGCTGAATGTATACTTCTAGGAGCAATCACAGGTGATTTCTACTCATTCTCTCCCTACTATAATTATTTTCTTCTATATTCATGCATGAGGACATGCAAGAACTTAGGCATGGGGGGGTAGATACAACAAAACTGAAAATTTTTATGCCAACATTTAGGAAAACCTCGGAGCTGCATGTTACACGTACTTTAGGATCCTAAATAAAAGAATCGACTCCACTTCCAATGCTCGCATTGGAGCTAGAAATCGTCTGCAACAGCCATTTCAGACTCACTCGCTTACCTCTTATTCTAAATTTAGGGTCAAGCCGAATGTAACCCGATACAGAATTTCACGAAGTACAAATTATACGAGGTTATTTGTTTATAGCATATATACATATTGCATTCACGAATAAGACTATTTTATTAAGAGAATGTATTAGGGATTTTATGCTGTAGCTGATTCCTATAATCTGGAATCTAGTACAACTTTTCACACACACATAAAATTTGCAATGGATTCACGGTGAAGGCTAATAAACATCTTTAGTTTGTCGAGAAGAAACATTTCTTCTTTTCTTAAACCCTTGGACAGTGTTTTAGGAGTCAAGCAGATTTTCCTCCAAAAATCTACCAAATAGTGTGAGATGAGAGTAAAGTGTATTGGTGCTCTAAGATTAGTACAAGGAATATGGAGTCCTAGATAATTAGGTGATGATACTATGAGATTAGATATAATTTTCGCTCTTGATTCCTGCATATACATTTTGTGTGAATTTTGAGAGCCACCAAATAAGGCAAATACGAGAAGAGCGAGTTTTCATAAAACTAGGGCTAAGGAGGATGGTTACAACCATTTTTTACGGAATCCTTGGCTGAAGGAGGGTATTGATGTCAAGGTCAGAAATACACCGTCCTATCCTTCTCTCCCGATGCTGTGAGTAGGCACTTCCACCAAATAAGCCACCCAATGTCTCTTGAGTACCATCAATCCCTAATAATGCCTCCTCAATAAAGTTCATGGATGTGTGCTAGATGTGCTGTGTTGAAAAATAAAAAGAAAAAAAAATTACATAAAAAAAAATAAAAAAATGATGAAAAGAAAGAAAAATTGGAAAAAAATTAGAAAAGAAGAAAAAACAAAGAAAGAGTGTGTGAATATTTAGTATTTATTTCAGTTGCATTGAGGCAATACCATCGAATAAATTTGAGATCCCCCAAATATGGCCTTAACCCACCTTTCTTGTGTTTCTGACCGCTCGAATACTGGCTAAGGAATTCCGACTTAGTGTTAAGGTTATGGGAACTCAACTAAAGTGTTAATGCCAAGTGAGACCACCAAATACAGGTCATATGTGTGAATCTGGTGAGATTGTGAGCTCCAAGAAAAAGAAAGAAAAGAAAAGAAAAAGAAAAAGAAAAAGAGTAAGAGAGAGTGAATACAAAGGAATCAAAAGAGAGCATAGTTTTTCTCATCTTTCTCTGAGTTGAGTTACTTAGTAATCTGGGAATCTAGATTCTATAGCACTAATCTCTATGTAACACCAGTCGAGAGTGAGCCACCAAATATATAATCTTTCCCCTCAGAGATTCTCTACGTAAGCCTAAAGCCAGGGTGAAATTCATAGAATATCTTGAATACCTCGAGGGAAGAAATCCACCTATCCTGTTAGAACTTTTACTAGGGGTCAAGTACAGCCTTTAGAGGTGTATCAGTTTTTCACTCGAATCTGTTGCAGAAGCTACATAGCTGCACTTTCATGATTCTCTGGATTTCTAGAGCATAGGCTGAAAATAAAAAGGAGAAAAATCCCTATGCATACACTTGATAAAATAATCACTCCCTTAGGGACCCTTGCTGTGAATAATTTAGTCTTGCATTTGCTATGGACTAGCAAGATTTAGGTATGGGGGTATGATTGCGCAGCAACATAGGTCTTAATTGACCTAAATTAGGCTAGGACTCAGCATAAGTTAGGGTAATTCATGCCTACATAAGCATTATCTGCATCTTTACTGCTTTCTTTTAGCTATGTATAAAATAATGCTATAATGTGCTGATTAGGTGCACTATGTCAATTACAGGTAATAAGTTGGTTTAGAACCTGGATTTGAAGTTGGATCAGGAATAATGGGTGTTGCAGCAGAGCTGGAGCTGAAGACTTAGATTAGATGTAGAAGATAATAATGTAAGGGAGTTAAGGTATGCTACTCTACTAAGTAGGAATAAAGCAATAAAATGTGAAGAACTTAGATCCATCCAAGCCCAAGGATAGCCTAGAGACTTCCCCAAGCCTTAGACACCCTTAGATTAGGTCACCGCACCCTAGGAAATCTTAAAACCCTAATTCCAACCTTTATCTGGACGTCCAGATGAGTTATAGGATGTCCATAACCCTTAGCCAACTCCTGCACACCTTAAACCCACTTTTGCAGTGTTATTCGATGTCCAGACACTTGGTTAGACACCCAATTTATGCAGAATACCCAAAATAGAACCCAAAATCCCTCTTGACTCTGATTGGACGTCTAGAAAGCAAGTCTGGACTTCTGATTTTTCACTATAAGATGTCTGACACTTTTATTGGACATCTGGAACTGCTCTCCAGTTCCTGTTTTGAGATTCAAGCCTTGATTTTGGATCTCTAGGTCCCTAAACCCAATTCCAACCCCATAGGAACCGAAATTAAGGTGCCCTAACTCTAGTACATCACCTGTAGACCTCCCTAAGGACCTAATTAGGTCCTCACTAAACCTAATTGACTTGGATCTTAGTCAATTCCATCAGTCTATTCAATTAGACTCATTGAGTCCAATTGAGCCCTGATCTCAGCACACACTATCCAATTGGACTCAGTGAGAGTCCAATTGACCTAGACCTGACTTAATTGAGTTATTTTACTCTCAGTTAAGTTTTCACACACCCAATTAAACTTGTATTAAGTTTAATTGCACTTTACCTTAGTGAATTAGGGTTTACAACCCTAATTTGAGACCTACCTTGACCTAAACCCACTAGAACCTAACCTAATCAACCTAGCCACCTAAGTTTCAACCCACACATAGCCACACTCACCATCCACATGAAAAATACCTAGCCTAGAGTTCTCTAGAACCCTCTATCATTTGTTGTTGCCTTGGTTGCTAAAAGTAGCAACCAAGAGCCATTCAATTTTTAGATCCATATTTGGTGGATCTAAAAACCACCATCCATCCTCTCTCTCTCACTCTCCCATGAGCTCCCACCATAGGCCTCTCTAGAGAATTTCATAATTCTCTAGAGAGCTTCCCTTAGGTCAATGAAAAGACCTAAGGGGTGGCCATTTGCATCCATTTCTTGGCATTATTCACTTCCATTTAGGTTAACTACATTCACTTCCACTCCACCTCCACAAGTTGCTCACTATGGCTACCACCATCTCCACGCCAGGATGTTGGATCACTTCTCCAACCTCTCTCCAAGTGCTGTCCTAAGGACCATTGGTCGCCCCTCCTTCTCCTCTCAACCACTCAAAGGCCATCGGAGACCACCTTCGAATGCCCTTGTTTCTTCTAGATTAGTAGCTAGTTCTTCATAGTTTACATGCTTTTATTATTGCTTAGTAGTGTAGCTCTTTATTCTCCCGCAATGATGCATGCAAAATTCCCCCATAGATTCCTATATGCGATCATTTTCTGTTAGATTTATGTTTTAAGCTTTCCTCTATAAGTTTTCCTCTAGTTCCATGTTGCAAACACCTTCCTGAATGAATGAAAGAAATTTTTCTATATATATATATATGTCTATGTGTTGAGAATCACCATGAGCTTGTTGCAATATATTTTGTGTGATTAAAGTTGCCTGTTTTTACTTTCTGATACTCTTGCAACTACGCATGTCGTGCTTAAATACGTAATAACCGTCAATCGCCATGTGATTTTAAGCAAGTAGAGCTAGAAAAGATCGATTTCAGATTTGCATAAATGCCTCCCAGAGACGAACGACCGGGACTCAAGTCTCGTTATCTTTACAAAAATAATTTTTGACGAGCATTTTAACGCAACTATACTGCGATTTCCTGTGACTTTAAAATGCATGAAAATAGGTCTGTCACCTCCTAGAATACTCTAGTGGTCCTTCCAATCAGGTATTCAATGGCCTCCTTCCTAGCATAAACTAGGAAGAGGTCGGAAGGATTGGGGATAAGAACCCTACAGCACAACAAAACAAGCCTGTCCTTAAGTGGGGTAGCTTAAGGATCTACAGACTCTCGGAATTCACCTTAAGATTATAGACGATTTACTCTACTTGCATCCAATCAATCCAACCAGTTAGATGGAGGGACTAAGGAGAAGGTTCTTCCTTCGGCTTGCGCCTCCGGTTCCTTGTGTACCCCCCAACCGCGGTCGTTTGACGCTACTACCCTAGCTAGACATCAGATTGATTGGTACAAGCAAGTTAATCATAAACAATCTCAGACTGGGCCCCGAAGAGTGAATCAGTCCTTAAGACCAATGTCTACTTGATTTTATTTAGGCTTGGAATTGTAATGCTTATGGAACGTGGTGGGCCTTTAAGATAGGCTGTGCCCTTACTGATCAATTGAATATGTGTAAGTGCATGAACAACTAGGGTTTTCAAGCAAGATTATTTTTGATGAGTAGATTTTAAGGTTCAAATCTTACTTAAGTAGCTTTTAGGGTTTGGAATTAGATTAATTCAATCAAGTTTCGAGGCAAACCAGATTTTCAAGCATGGGTGAAGATTTTTTTTTCCTTTTGAAATCAAAAGTAAAGTGGAGTGCCTGGTATTGACCTAACTTGAAAACCCTAAGAGGAAGCTACTTGGTGAGTTGATTTTAGATTAAGTGGTACGGCCCAAACAATTCAAATAATTGGCCAAAATTGCACCACAGAGTTAGGCACACAAAATGATTGGCCTAGACTGATTTCTACTCTTTTATATGTTGATTTGCGTGTACCAGTTCCATAGATCAGAATCCAATTATGTAGATAAAAATCAATTAGGTTATGTGCCTTGAATGTGGGTGTATGTAGTGTGTATATTGATTTACCCCACAAAAAATATCTTTTTTTATTTTTTTTTATATGAAGGTGAGATGAATGTGAGTGCAAATCCAAGCAACCAAACTAACCCTAGGATTGATGCAAACACCTAGGTTAATGGGAGTTTGAATTAATGTTGTGAAATGAAATCTATGGAGGGGGAAGAATGGGGAGTACTTACAGTTGTCTTCAACTACACTTTACTCTAATCTACCACTTGAAGATTCCCTGTTATGATACCTGTAAAACAATAGACAAGAAATAAAGCAAGTTAGAAAACAATAAAGTGCGCAAAATGTGAAAAGAAAATCGAAAATCATTCCTCCTCAGCAACGACACCAAAATGTTGAAAGCGGAAAACTATGCGATCAAAGTTGAATTTGAAAACCCATCATAGTTTGATTTGCGAAGCAATTCGTCAACAGATAAATTTAACTGAAAGTTGTAAAGAAATTCTAGGTCGAACACAGGGAGGCTATGTTGATCTTAAATCCACGATTATATTTTTTTGTATTTTTGTTTGAAAGCAAGATAATTATAATGGAATATAATTAATAAGAGAGAGACAAATAGAGAGAGAATAATCACTTGATAAAATAATATTTTTTTTACAACTAGAAAGTGGGAAATTCTATTCTAGAAAGTGATTAAAAAGAAGGGAGAGAGATGTTATCCTCCTCAATGAATGCTTGGAGGATGAGTCGGACGGAGTGATGCCTAGAAGATGGAGGATGGATCAGAAAGAAGGAGGATGAAGTAGGAAGAAGCGGGAACGAGGAAGCATGTCATCGTCGTCGCAGGATTCACTTCTGGAACGGGGGCGAGAAAATTGGATTTGGCTCTAGAATAGCATCCCGGGTATGGGACAAGCTTTTCTTGAGCTTTGGAGAGGGAAAGAGGTGAAGGAAAGGATGATAATTTCGTAGGGTAGGGGTCTCCTTTTATAGTTGCAAGGATTGGGGGCAATTTAGTCATTACATAGTTAAAACATTAAATAAAGGGGGTCTTTAGTGATGGATTTAAGCATCACTAAAGACCCCACGTCACCGTAGCCTCGCTCGCATGCCCGCCTCCTCGCTTGCCACACGCTCAACGCTGGCCCACGTCCTTGTGATATCAGCTGTCCGATCTCAAGATCGAACAGCTTAAAGTCGTCCTCTCCCACGCCTTCTTCTGCGCCTAACTGCGCGCCCTTACGTGCAATCGGGCTTGAGGCGGTGCGTTTGATCTCACATGCGGGTGATTGAGCGATCTGGGCCGTCCGCAATCGATCACGCAGTCGAGATAACATGCTCGAGCACAGCAAATCGCGAGTCGAACCTGTGCCTTGCTCTCGTGCATAGCCGCTCGACCGCCACATTGCCTCCTCCTCTTTGTCGTGGTTATGTTTTAAGCGCGCATGCTCATGGCTGTTGGATTATGATCCAACGACCCAAATCCTACCTTGCCTATGCCTTCAGAAGATGAGAAGCGATGCTACGGTCAATTTGGGCAGCTGTGATGGCACCACGTGGCGCCATCATGGCCATCCATCTTCTGTGACATGTAGAAGGTGCCACAGATGTCGGATTGAGTCGATTTTCACGCCGTTGGGTTGCGATCATCGAACCGAACCCATCTGTGTGGTCAGATTTATCATCTGAAGTGTGGTTTGGCAACATCTTGTGCC
Source organism: Thalassia testudinum (assembly GCA_037157565.1). NCBI lineage: Eukaryota > Viridiplantae > Streptophyta > Magnoliopsida > Alismatales > Hydrocharitaceae > Thalassia > Thalassia testudinum. Next base: position 95,046,504 of record JAZHRO010000039.1, on the reverse strand, counting down.
TTGATCTCTATGCTTCTTCGGACTATATCTGGTGCTATGGATGTCTGATCAGGGCGATCTTGGAGTCGTTGAACTCCCATCATCGCCCTGATTAGCTCCGTATGGTTGGATCTTCGATCCGAGGCCCCGATTAAAAGTCGCCCTATCCTTGGCCATAAAAGGAGATAATTACTATAAAATTTATACAATTTGACCTAAATGCATGATTATGCTTGTTATGCAATATTTACAATGCATGATGCTAATATGACTCTAAGAACATGCATTAATAGACATTTTTGGCTATTTAGATGTATGCACATCACTGATTCAGTGACCCAGTTTCCTAGTTGAGCCCTTGGGTCCAGATTCTTTGGATCCTAACTAGGTCCAGATCCAGGATTAGCCATCTCAGCTAAGAGGATAGAAGAAGAGGGTGGGGTAGAAGATGGCCCAGGCGAGGTGACTTGCCTCCTTGTGAGTGGCTCCTAAGGTCCAACCAATCGAGCTCTAAGTGACCTCCTTCCTCCCATACACCAACCAACCCGTGGGTTGGTGCAACCAGCCAGACAAGGCTAAGGCCCTGTCAATTAGATGATCCTTATGATCAGATGACCAGATTTTTTGTTTTAGGTTCTAATTCCTAAAGAAAAATTCATTGAGAACCGATTGAAAGTAATTCCCGCCTCCCAAGCTAACCTGGCCAGTCTATGTACAAGGAGACTAAGGGGAAGGTTCTTCTTTCGACTTTTGCCTCTGGTTCCTATGTACCCTCGAGCTGCGATCATTTGATACTACCCACAGGCTTAGTCACCAGGTTTGGCCAGAGAAGTTGAAATCACCTAGTAGTATGACAACGAAGTCATATTTTAATAATTTTTCTTAATCTTTTTTTTCCTTAGCTGGGGTTTAGGGTGAGTGGCCCGCAAAGTGACCAAGCTCACCAACTAAATGCTAGACTTAATTAAGTCTAGGTTAGCTCAATTGTGGTCTCTAGAAATTTGACCATAAATGTTGAGCCTAGGGTTCATGCAAATTCTAAGTGTTCAGCAAACTAACAAAATAAAAAAAATTCTCTGAACACAAATGGAACTCAAATAAAGTGAAATTTGGTAAGTAGATTCCTTTTTCAATTATATTTTCAGAGAATATTTTTTATAATTTTTACTATTTCAACCAAATTTAAAGGGATTTTTAAATGTCAGGGGGCTAGATTTGGAATTTTGACCCCCGATCAGTTTTTTGCTTTGAAATAGTATCAAATAATTTTCAAAAATGTAGGAAAAATATGGACATTAATGCTAATGAGATCAGCTTTCAAACCCCACCATTTTTAGTGAAAACAGATTTGCGAGTGATGTAAACACATTTAAATCACATAAATCATCTATTTTTACGCGTTATTAGACATAGAGTTGTATCATATAATATAAATATTACATAACATGCATCATCTTGCATTTAGGTTAGGTTGTAGAAAGTTTAAGTTAATTTTCCCTTTTTGTGGTCAGGTAATAGGGCAACATTTAATCGGGACCTCGGATTGAAGATCCAACCGTATGGATCTGATCAGGGCGATGATCGGAGTTCAACGACTCCAAGATCACTTCGATCGGACTTCTGTAGCATTAGATATAATCTGAGGAAGGTCAAAGATCAAGGGCCAAGATGGTGTAAATCTACACTTTAGATGACAAATCTGACCGCACAGATGGGTTCAGATCGATGATCGTAGCCCAACGGCATGAAAATCAGTCAAATACGACATCCGTGGCACCTTCTACCAGTCATAGAAGATGGACGGCTAAGATGGCACCAAGTGGTGCCATCTTAGCTACCCAAACTGGCCAAAGTCAATCGCTACTCTCTCTCCCCTCTCGTGCTTGTTAGATCTGGGCTGTTGGATCTTGATCCAACGGCAGAAACGCACCATGTCACCCACTCTCTCTCTCCTCCGGTGCTCTCATCATCTAAAGGCGCGGGCGAGGCGAGATCTCGGTCGTTGGATCTTGATCCATTGGCAGAGGATGTGTGAACGTTAAATCAAAATCTCACCTCAAGTGGAAGCGCAGTGCAGTGGGCGAGCACCTCTACGCGAGAAAAGGGTGCGAGTTCAATCCGCACTTCGCTTCAAATCAAGCAGACGCGCGGATTTGGCTCAATTGAGCCGTTGGATGGAGATCGGGCGACGGTGAAAGTAACATGTGGTGCACCCAAATGTGACGCGAGCGAATGTGCCATTAGACACGCTTTTGTGAAGGTGAGAGAGCGTTTGTTGATTAGCCCATATTTGTGGGCTATTTAAGTATTTAAGTGCCTCGACATTAAGTTAATTTTAATATTTAGATAGCATACATTAGGATGTAAATAAAATAATTCATAATTTTAGCTTAAGTGCATAATTCATGTGTGGCATCCATATCTAAATCCATTTAGAATTAACCTAGAATTGCATGCATTTGATTAGTTAATTAATTAGGTGCATTACATACAATATTTTAATTAACATAGAAGTTGAGGAGTTATGTATAAATAATCCTAATTATTTTATTATTATTATTATTATTCTGCAGGTAACCGCTCTGCCTTTGCCTCCTCCTCCTGCGCATTCGCAACTACCAGTATTCACTTGACGGTGGATCTCCTCCTGCTTGTTTAAATTTCAAATCCTTGTAGCCACAGCTACAAAGGAGGAGGAATGGCTGCCATTCAAAGGTGCCCTCCATCCGCACTCCTCACCGTACAGAGAATGTGTTCTCTTCTGCTCCACTACCACCAGCCAATAGCGACAGAGCTCTCTACCGTGGGCGTGCGGGGTGACAGCCCGCACTGTCATCGTAGAGCTCCGCGCTACAAACTCACCATGCAACTGCCTGACCACCAACTCCACATCCCCCACCACTTTCTCCTCTATTTCTCTTCCACCTCGAAAACAAACCCAACTTCACTCATCGTCGCCCAGCTCAAGCAGTAGCTGCAACTGCAGCAATAGAGCACAGCCTCCTGATTAGCCCATAGTTGTGGGTTATTTAAGTACTTAAGTGCCTACACATTAGGTTAATTCTAACATTTATTTAGTATAAATTAGGATGTAAATAGATTAATTCATAGTTTTAATCTAATTACATAATCCATACATTGCATTCATATCTTAAGTGCATTTAGAATTAGCTTAGAATAGCATTCATCTAATTAGATAACCAATTAGGTATATTATTTTTATTAACATAGAAGTTGAGGGTCTATACATAAATAACCCTAATATTTTAATAATATTTGCTTTATTCGTCTTCTTTCAAAACGGCTGGCTGCCGCTCCAACGCCCGGCTGCTGCAGTGATGAAGCCATTCAAGGGGGAGCGGATGTGGTGGATCTGGTCGGCGGCTGATTTCAAAATTGTTCAAGACACTATAAAAGGAGCACGGAAGATGCCGGCTGCAGAGGCCTCCGCCACCGACTCACCACTGTGCAGAGAGATCCTCTCTCTTCCATCCACACTGCCGGCCTCTACCGTGGCGGCGAGTCTCCACCACCGTGGGCGTGTGGTGTGACAGGCCACACCGCCATCCGGAGCTCGCCCGCATTACCGTGAGCACATCAGCGTGCATCTTCCTCGCCGTCGTCGCAGACCACCACGCAAGCTACTGATCAGCCACCCTCTCAGTAACTTAAGATGTCTGGGAAATTCCCCAGACGTCTGAAGTTACCCGCTCACCTCCACTTCCTCAGCCTGCACTCTCCAACCGGCCACCAAGCCGCCTGCGCCCTCCACCGCTCACCGGCTGCTGACCTGCGCACGCCTGCAGATCAGCCCGCGCTCTCCTCCAACGCCTGCAGACCAGCCTGCAGCATCCTCCAACAGCCGCCTGCAGCTTCCACCGCGCAAGCGCCCCCTCTGCAGCTACCACCGCCACGCCTCCGCGCGCCAGCGCCCTCCGCAGACCCTCCGCGCGCCCACGCACAGCCATCTGCAAACCACCGCGCAAGCGCCCCCTCTGCAGCTTCCACCGCACACACCAGCGCCCGCCTGCAGACCACCGCAGCCACGCCTCCGCGCGCCAGCGCCCTCCGCAGACCCTCCGCGCACCCACGCACAGCCACCTGCAGAACCGCCAGCAACCAACCTCTGTAGCTACCACCGCAGCCACGCCTCCGCGCGCCAGCGCCCGCCTGCAGACCACCGCAGCCACGCCTCCGCGCGCCAGCGCCTTCCGCAGACCCTCCGCGCGCCCACGCACAACCGCCTGCAGCACCTCCGCCGGAGCTCGTCCGGCCACCTCCGGCCGCCGCGCGACTCGCCGTCACCACCGATTCGAAGCCCTTGATCCAGGGGACCTCCGCCGAGCTTCCCGCGCCCAGCCATCGGCTCCTCGTCGCGCAAGACAACGGGGAAAAATTCCCCTGTTTTGCTACAGTAAAGCATTGATTAAAATTTACATTTTCTGCCATTGCCAGATTTTATTCATATTCTATTCAGTCTGCATTGCGGAAAATATCCTGTAGTTTATCATAATTACCATTTCAGCATTATTTCTTGCTTAAACCTTAATCTAAAGGCAATCTTGGCTTGGTTCTTGTCCAAATTGACTCCGAACAAACATTTTTAAGTGGCGCGAATTTTAATACGTTATTGCCTCCCTGTGGAAACGACCCGCTCCTCTGCAAGTGGTTATTTCTTATTAAAAATTGATTAGTCGATTTTTCCACCACATTAAACTACAAGCGACTTAAAAGCGAAAGATCGACACGGTCAAATGGCGCCGTTGCCGGGGAGGCAACAGACGCAATAATTTCGCCTAATTTTATCTTCATTATTTGTCAATTGCACAGAGATTTGACCATCTATTATTTTCTTTTCTGTGCGAGAAATTTTGTGCAAGAATCAGCCACTGTGAGAGGCGACCCTTGACGTCGCCAGACGAGAAGTGGACAAGCAATTTTGAAAGGAGGAGAAGGACGAGGACGCGACGGACACCACTGTATTTAATCGCTAATTTAATTAGAATAGAATTAATACTGAAGACTTAATTTTTCATTACAGTTAGTTTGAAACCCTTGTTCTGGGGCAAATTTTGAGGGGTTTGTTCCCTGATTTTGTTTAGGACCCGTGTTGGGTAATTTTTGGGAGCCTGTTCCCTTTTCTTTAGATTTAGGTTTATTTTTTTTTTTTATTATTTCTTTTATTTGCTTGTGCATAAGTAGTTCTAAAAAAAATAGAAAAAGAAAAAAAATGAGCTGCCTGCTAGAAGCTGCCTGCCCTAGGACGAACCATTTAGGTTTGTATGAGCAGCCTCTAGATTTGCTTTTCTGCATTGCGTGCATTTTTGCATCGAAGATCGCTGGAGGCAAGGTACGCATTCTCTTACTTTGCATCCTATTTTTGATCACGCATTGCATTTGGGATTTAATGCAAAGACCACCTAATCTGTACTGAATAAATCTAACAAGTGGTCACATTTTTTTTAGAAAAAGGACTAATTAAAGGAAAGGACATTTTAAAAACCAAGGATTTCATTTTCAAACTTGGCGTGCGATTCAAAGTTTAAAATCTTTTACAGTGTATGCACACTTATTTCACTTGCACCACGACACGCTTCTAGACACTCCTTAGGTTTGGAAATACTAGGACAAGAGCCCTCCTTTCGTTGGATTTCGAAGTGTTCGGAACTTGAGATCAAAGGTTTTGTAAATCCAAAGAGGGGGATACCCTGTCACGGATTTTTGGGGGTAGTTGAGGAGCACAGCGAAAGCACAGCTTCAAAGGAAGGCTTAGGCCTACTTGCATCCCTCGATCTTCCGTCTTTGGATTTACTTGACCATTTGAGATTTAGGGAAGAACACCTAAGCTCCAACTAGGTCTTTTTAGGCGAGCCGTAGGTCGACAATAGGCGCGTAAATTGATTGAACAAATTGTATTGTCACCTGCAATCTGACTTAAAATCAAAAGCCTAAATTGGGAAAGACCTAAAAGGTCCTTTTTGAATTGTGTCTTGCTTGGGGAATTCTGATTGAAGTGTGAGTTAGAATGGACCACATTGATTTTCATCCTTTCACATCTTGCCCACACCCTCACCCCCACTTTGCATCCTTCGATCCCAGACACCAAGATGGTCCATTCCTTTATGGACATAATGACAATCATTGGGATCCGTTTTACTCCTATTATAGGAGTATTGGCCTAGTTAAGCCCCAAATTAGTGAGCAGAACTCAGGAGCGGGATTTGCTTTACCCAATATCCCACAGACCAAAGAAATACCCAACCCACCCTCCCTGAAAACTTATAATGGTTGGACAAACACTCCTGGGTACTATAAGCCTGAGCTTGACTTCTCTTATGATAAAAATGACCTCTCCTCTTTGAAGATGGAAATACAGAAAATGCAAAATGAAATGAGTGAATTGTTAGGAGAATCTTTGAGAGCAGGCCAACAAGAAAGAGATGAAATTAGCCACCCAATCTGCCCCATTGACGATGACGTACACCCCTCTACAATAGATGCATCTCCCGTGGGAAAGCTACACTTTAAGTTGAAGGGAAATTCTGGGGAAAATAGCTACTTTTCGAGGATCGATTTTGAAACCTCCCCATTAGATGACACTTCCTTGAGAGATCTACACTTTAGGTGGGAGGAAAATACACATGAAAGTAGCTATGCATTGGATGAAGAAAGGTGGCAACCCGAGGAAGACGATGATAAGGTTGAGTATCCACCTGAATTATATTGGAGTCAAAAGAAGGGAATGATGGTACCATTGGAAGACCTCGACCCAGATGATAGTATTTTTGTGACATTTGATGAAGTGGGTCAAAGTCAAGTTGTTAATCCTACCCTCCCTTCTCTTCACGATATGGAACTCAAACCCACCCTTAGGGAACCTAACCCTAAAGAAATTGACCTATCTGAGGAGTCTGATGTAACCAATGTAAATAATTTACCTCAGATAGAGCACCCTAGGGGATTTGCTGAGATATTAAATGATTCTAGACCTCGGGTACATGATGAATTGTGTGATGAGGAGGAAGACGAATTATATGAGGAACCTACATTCAAGATTTGGAGTGACACTAAGGGTGATTATGTCTTATTTGAAGAGTTAGCCCCTGAGGATGTCACAAATTTGACCAAATTAGGTTTCCTTGGCACACCCATTGATGATATTTCTCCTCATGATAAAATGATGGAAAATTTGGAAGCAATTTCTAAGATTTATGTGGATTCACATATAGACTCCGGGGAAGATTTGAGTAAAGAACAAAAACCTGGGGATGACATTGATAGGATAATCCCTAGATCTGTTGCATCCAACCTGCCTTCATTCACTTCGAAGTCACCCTCTGATTCGCTTATATCTGAAAGCGAAATTGTGACTCCTGATGAAGAGCAGGAAGATCCACGTGATGGTGCAAGGAATGCTAGGGATGAAATTGAGGATTTAGAAAGAGTGTTTAGGATGGACACCAAGCTGATTAAACCCAACCTAGATCTTATGGCCATCCCACAACCTCGTAACTTGGACACCCTAGACGATCCCTGCCTTAGAGAATTGCTCATTTTTGTTCTGACTAGGGGGCTTAACAGACCAATATTTTCTGTAATGGAGTATCGGGTATGGATTGATGATTTCTTTAGTCAGTCCATTACCCTGGGGGTTTATCTCTATACCATTCCTTCCCCATTCTTTTTGGAGGATCCTTGTCATCCTACCCCTACCCCTTTGGAGGTTATTTTAACTGTTTATCCTTTAGAACCTCTTCTGGTGACCTGGGAAGATTTCATTCCCATTTTAGTTGGGCGAGCATTTGCTATCGGGATTCATCATCAGCTCGCCAACATCCTAGGTTACCTATTTTCTAGGCCAACTTTGCTTTCCTCATTTTTAGGGCCTATTTCTGCAATTCTTGAACCTGATTTGCAGGTTCTTCGGCTATTCAGCCCAGCTTTGACCCAGGTAATATCCTTCTATGCAATGAGGACATTGCAGATTTTAGGCATGGGGGGGTGTACTTGGGGATATACATAGCATAATTGCATACATTTGTACATACAAAAAAAAAAAAAAAAAAAGTTTTGAGCTTAACTGGCTAAATCCTGCATTCTTAAGCAAATCAGAACTCTAGCGTAGACTAAATTAATTCTAGGGTCAAACTTTAGAAGCTAAATAAGCTACTAGCTTTAGACCTTTAGGGTCCTTTGTGGACTTAAAAACTTAAGTAGGAGTTAAGTTGCGGACCATTCTTCAAGAGGTTGAGGAAGGGAAGCTAGGGTTTGAGTTAAAAGGTGGGGTAGTACCTGGAGTCTTATTCTACCTTTTTGGTTTACGGGTCCTTGTAACCCAAGCATCCAAATTGTTCACACGTGGTCTGGTAATTAACTTAATTTCTGAAAAGAGATTTGGTTCTCTTAGTTTTGACTTAAGAAAGGCTTGAAAACATATTTTGATTGGAAGAGTTCCCGCCGCAGGAGAGGTCGAGTATATACTCACCTTGAGGATGCGATGGTAACATATTACCTCCTCGGCGCTTGTCTCTTAGGATATCCATCCTACTGGGGGCATGTAAGCGCATTGCGCGGTTCAGGTACCATGGGCGGCCCTATCTCGAAGTGCCGATTGCCAAAGGCCTGAATTCGCTTAAGAAATCCATGGGCGATACTATCTCGAAGTGTCGATTGCCAGGAGTTCTTGGGGTCGTTATGGGCGGTGCTATCTCGAAGCATCGAAAGCCAGGCACCCTTCGAGGTATGGTAATGGGGACAATGAATCCGACACAGACCGTGTTGATAGCTGATCTGAGGTTAGACTTAGAAGAATCAAACAAAAAAAAAAAAAAAGTATATTTATTAAAAAAAAAAAAAAAAATTCCTTTAACTCAAATAACTCGGACCAATGCACAAGCACGGATGCTTTAATCTCAGGGATCAATAAACTTTAGGGTAGAGTCAGAAATCAGGGAAACTTGTGCTGGCAACTCGTCTTTAGCCGACCTAGTCTGTAACTTAGCAACTACTTAGGAACCTTGGGTTTAGAACCTGAACTTAATATGCTTCTGAAGGAAGACTAAGTGAGTTGACTAGTCTACTTAGAGTGCTAGGTTTCGCTTAATTTTGCTAGGGACTAGCAAAAACTAGGCATGGGGGTATTTGATTAGCCCATAGTTGTGGGTTATTTAAGTACTTAAGTGCCTACACATTAGGTTAATTCTAACATTTATTTAGTATAAATTAGGATGTAAATAGATTAATTCATAGTTTTAATCTAATTACATAATCCATACATTTCATTCATATCTTAAGTGCATTTAGAATTAGCTTAGAATAGCATTCATCTAATTAGATAACCAATTAGGTATATTATTTTTATTAACATAGAAGTTGAGGGTCTATACATAAATAACCCTAATATTTTAATAATATTTGCTTTATTCGTCTTCTTTCAGAACGGCTGGCTGCCGCTCCAACGCCCGGCTGCTGCAGTGATGAAGCCATTCAAGGGGGAGCGGATGTGGTGGATCTGGTCGGCGGCTGATTTCAAAATTGTTCAAGACACTATAAAAGGAGCACGGAAGATGCCGGCTGCAGAGGCCTCCGCCACCGACTCACCACTGTGCAGAGAGATCCTCTCTCTTCCATCCACACTGCTGGCCTCTACCGTGGCGGCGAGTCTCCACCACCGTGGGCGTGTGGTGTGACAGGCCACACCGCCATCCGGAGCTCGCCCGCATTACCGTGAGCACATCAGCGTGCATCTTCCTCGCCGTCGTCGCAGACCACCACGCAAGCTACTGATCAGCCACCCTCTCAGTAACTTAAGACGTCTGGGAAATTCCCCAGATGTCTGAAGTTACCCGCTCACCTCCACTTCCTCAGCCTGCACTCTCCAACCGGCCACCAAGCCGCCTGCACCCTCCACCGCTCACCGGCTGCTGACCTGCGCACGCCTGCAGATCAGCCCGCGCTCTCCTCCAACGCCTGCAGACCAGCCTGCAGCATCCTCCAACAGCCGCCTGCAGCTTCCACCGCGCAAGCGCCCCCTTTGCAGCTACCACCGCCACGCCTCCGCGCGCCAGCGCCCTCCGCAGACCCTCCGCGTGCCCACGCACAGCCATCTGCAAACCACCGCGCAAGCGCCCCCTCTGCAGCTTCCACCGCACACACCAGCGCCTGCCTGCAGACCACCGCAGCCACGCCTCCGCGCGCCAGCGCCCTCCGCAGACCCTCCGCGCGCCCACGCACAGCCACCTGCAGAACCGCCAGCAACCGACCTCTGCAGCTACCACCGCAGCCACGCCTCCGCGCGCCAGCGCCCGCCTGCAGACCACCGCAGCCACGCCTCCGCGCGCCAGCGCCTTTCGCAGACCCTCCGCGCGCCCACGCACAACCGCCTGCAGCACCTCCGCCGGAGCTCGTCCGGCCACCTCCGGCCGCCGCGCGACTCGCCGTCACCACCGATTCGAAGCCCTTGATCCAAGGGACCTCCGCCGAGCTTCCCGCGCCCAGCCATCGGCTCCTCGTCGCGCAAGACAACGGGGAAAAATTCCCCTGTTTTGCTACAGTAAAGCATTGATTAAAATTTACATTTTCTGCCATTGCCAGATTTTATTCATATTCTATTCAGTCTGCATTGCGGAAAATATCCTGTAGTTTATCATAATTGCCATTTTAGCATTATTTCTTGCTTAAACCTTAATCTAAAGGCAATCTTGGCTTGGTTCTTGTCCAAATTGACTCCGAACAAACATTTTTAAGTGGTGCAAATTTTAATACGTTATTGCCTCCCTGTGGAAACGACCCGCTCCTCTGCGAGTGGTTATTTCTTATTAAAAATTGATTAGTCGATTTTTCCACCACATTAAACTACAAACGACTTAAAAGCGAAAGATCGACACGGTCACCTCCTTACGCCTCCCACTGCACTACCCCTCGCCTTCAGACCGCACGCACCGTGCGCATCTCCTCACCACCCTGTAGAAACCACGTGTGTAGCAAGTGCTTCACCGGCTCCCCGTGCAGCTGGATGCACACACCCGCTTGCCTGCCACACGCATCACCAGCAGCAACTCCGCCCGCATGCAAAGAGCGCTGCACCTCCGCCTACGCCTTCTGTGCCGTACGCAGCAGAACCAACCCACTGCACGCCCGCATAGCCTCCGAGCCCCCCTTGTTGCACCTCCGCCCACAGCCCCTCCAAGCGTTGCTCTAGCAGCAATTGAGCACCTCCAGCCCACCAACCCTCGCCTCCAGCCCGCGTGCACAAAGCGCGTGCTACTCCAGCAACTCTGCCCGCGCGCAGCGTGTGTCCTCCAGCACCTCCAGCAGCCACACACTTCACCTACAGCACCAGCTCGCTGCCGGCTTTTGCTCCACCGTTCAGCCACATCCAATCATCCTAGTCCATGCCACACCACCAAAGTGAAGGCCTCAAGCCCACGTGCCTTCCCCGATCTCCTGGTCACCAATGATCTCTCCTCCCTCACTCACTAGCCACCGCAACAAATCCTCTATTTTGAAGTTAATTAAAATTTACATTTTATGCCATTGACGGGAAGGTATTTTTAGTTAATAATATTCTATTCGGTTGATTTTATGAGCATCTCCCTCTTGTTTTGCATAACTACAATATCAGCATGATAATGTCTTATTATCTCAATTGAAAAGCGATTTCGATCTGATTTCTTGACGAAACTAATCGTGAACATATGTTTTTAACTTGTGCGAGTTTAAATAGGTCATTGCCTACTTGTGGATACAACCCACTCTCCTGTGAGTGGTTTAATTTTAATTCTAATTATTTTGATTAGTCGATTTTCCACCACTTAGAAATACAACAACAAATCTTCTTAATCATCATTTTCGAAAGCGAAAATCGACTCGTCAAATGACGCCGTTGCCGGGGAGGCAACGAGCCTGTTAAACTTACATTCATTTATTTATTGATTCACACATTTTATTTGAGGCACATTTCAATTCAATTATTTGTTTGGTGTGAGGTACACGTATTTGGAGACATCTTGTCACACCAGCCTCAGAGATCAGGCGATCCTTGACATCACCAGCAGAGTTGCAACACTGGGAGAAGGAGCATCACATCTACCTCTACAATGCCTTTGTGGACCTTGTTTCCACCATTAGACATCTCACCCATTTAGTTGTAGATAGTTTTTACTTTTCTTTCTTCTCTTTATTTTAGTACATTCATTTTCAAAATCCTTATTTGGGGGCATATTTGAGGGGTTTGTTCTCCGACTTTCTTTTAGGCCCATGTTGGGTAACTTTTCAGGAGCCTGTTCCCTTTTCTTTAGATCTAAGTTTTCTTTTGTGGATTTATTTTACTTTTCTTGCTTGTGCATAAGTAGCTAAAAAAAATAAAAAATAATAAAATACGAGATGCCTGCTAGAAGCTGCCTGCCTTAGGATGACCATTTAGGTGTGAATAAGCAGCCTCTAGATTTATTTTGCTCGCATTTGAGTGCATCTTGCATTGCTGATTGCTGGAGGAAAGGTACGTCCTCTTTCTTTGCATTCTATATTGTTCACGCATGTGCATTTGGATTTAATTGCAAGACCACCTAATTTAATTGAAAAGATCTAACAAGTAGTCACATATTTTCTTGAAAAAGGACTTTAAGTTAAGGAGGAACACTAAAACCAAGGACTTGAATTAAGACATTGTACTGTGGTTCAAAATTCAAAACTCAAAATTTTTACGGTGTATGCGCACTCATAACTCTTGCACCACGGCATGCATTTAGACACTCCTAAGTCTTGGAATTACTAGGACAAGAGCCCTCCTACCGTTGGATTCTAAAGTGTTCAGAACTTGAGATCAAAGGTTTTGTAAATCCAAAGAGGGGGATACCCTATCATGGATTTTTGGAGGTAGTTAAGAAGCACTGCGAAAGCATAGCTTCAAAGGAAGGCTTAGGCCTACTTGCATCCCTCGATCTTTCATCTTTGGAGTTGCTCTACCATTTGAGATTTAGGGAAGAACACCTAAGCTCCAACTAGGTCTTTTTTAGTCATTTCAAAGTTCGACAATAGGCACGTAATTGATTGGGCAACTTGCTTTGTCACCTACAATTTGAATTAAGGTCAAAAGCCTAAATTTGTAAAGACCTAACAAGGTCTTTTGAATTGTGTTTGTAGTGCATGCTTGGTAGGCGATCTCTTAGGAGATAGCTTGTGTTTGATCCTGAGCCTGAAAGAATCTTAAGAAGGAACCTCCCAAGGAAAGAAATGGCTGGTCAAAGGAGCCTTAAGGAATATTTCATTCCAACCAATCAAGTTGGCCTTGCACTACATAGACCTGGAGGGGACAATCCTTATGAGATCAAAAGCAGTACCATATCCTTGCTGCCTTCCTTTTATGGTACTACTAGGGAAGACCCTTATAGGCATATAGAGGAATTCACTGAGGTCTGTTCCACGGTGAAGTTGCAGGGCGTTACTGATGATGCTCAAATGCAAACCCTCTTTCCTTTCTCCCTCAAAGACAAAGCCAAGTATTGGTATCATACCCTTGATGATATTAACACTTGGGATGCCCTGAAGGAGTTTTTGAAGTACTTCCCCATGAGCAAAACAAATCACTTTAGGAGGGAAATTATGAGTTTTGTTCAAAAGGATGGGGAAGCTTTCCATTATGCATGGGAGAGCTTTAATGACTTGTTGAGACTTTGCCCACATCACCAGGTGCCTAAGTGGCAACTGGTTGAAAGGTTCAACATCGGACTTAATGATTCGCACAGGCAGACTGTGGATGGTGCCTGTGCAGGAACCTTTCTATCTAAGACTGAGGATGAAGCTTGGAACCTTTTTGATACTTTGAGTGAGAATTCTATTCACTTGAATTCAGCCTACATGGATAGAAAACCCATTCTCATGCAAAGAAAGTTGGGGGCGAATGAGGCAAGGGACACCCAGAATTTAGCCTATCAGATTCAATTGTTGAATCAAAACATGGAAAGGCTTATGTCGAGCCCAGGCCAATTCGTATCTAGCACCTCCACATCCCAAGCTTCTGAATGATCCATTTTCCAAGGCAATACACACGCCACTGTAGATTGCCACTTGGCCTCCCAATTCCCTGAACTTGTATAGGCGGATCTAAATGCTACTCAAGGGTTCTGTCCTAGACCTCGTAATGACCCTTTTTCCAACACTTATAATGAGGGATGGAGGAATCACCCAAAATTTTCCTGGAGACAAGGGAATGTTTCAAATTCAGGGAATTATAAACCACAACCCTTTCAAAATCAACAAAAGAACCAACCTCAAACCTTTGCCCAACCTAGGACCTCTGAGATGGATGAATTGAAGGCAATGTTGAGAACTATGCAAGAAAGTCAAAGTGCCATCATCCAATCTCATGACCAGGCTATACATGAAATGAAATCGCAGATAGGACACCTTGTTGAGGCCGTTAGACAGAGGGAAACAGGGAAGCTTCCTAGTGCTACTGAGGAGAATCCTAAAGGAAAAGGGATTATCTTTAGGGACCATGCCTAGGTGGTGACTATTCTGAGGAGTGGAAAAGAAATTTCCAAACCTGAAGCTCCTATTGTCTCACCCTCTGAAAAACCATCCACCCTGACTTTCACCCCCACCAGAAAACTTGCCCAAATCTCTTCAACTTGAAATCATCTCACCGGAAGAAGTTTCCCCTGTTCCACCCCTTACTCGACATGATAACCCTTCCACTCAGAGATCAAGAGTGCCCTTTCTAGAGCGCTTATCCACCTCTGGGCAGACTTCTGCTGGCTCATTAGGAGCCAAAGATAAGATGGATGAGATCATGGAAACTTTCAAGCAAGTGCAAATTAACCTTCCTTTGCTTGAGGCTATCAAGCAGATTCCGTCTTATGCTCGCTTCTTAAAGGACCTGTGTAGGAAAAAGTGGCAATCTAGGAAACAGGTCAAATCAATTGTTCAACATGGCACACCCTGAAACTTAAGGACCCAGGAGTCCCGTACATCTCAGTGGTTATTGGTGACTTACAGATTGATGAGGCTCTACTTGATCTAGGTGCGGGGGTGAACATCCTTCCGAGCTATGTGTATGAACAACTTGGGGGAGGCAATCTGAAGCCTAGCCTAGTAATCCTCCAAGTTGCTGATCGATCTCTTAAGACACTGCGGGAAATTCTGGAAGATGTCCTTGTGAGAGTGGAGGATTTCTTCTTCCCCGTTGACTTCTTAGTTTTGGACACTGACCCTACCAATAAGCCAACCAAGCCCTCCATCATTTTGGGCTGCCCCTTCCTTGCAACTTCGCATGCTTCAATCAATGGCAATACTGGGGCATTGAAAATGGGCTTTGGGAACAGGAAAATCCGGCTTAATTTGTTTGATGCTTATAAACAAGCCAGGATTGAGGATTGTTCTCAAGTTGAGGTGATAGATGACCTGATTGAAGAGACAACCCCTACAATGTTATGTGATGACCCCCTTCAGCATGTCATGCTAAATGACCATTCCCATCTCTTGGAGGAATGTGAAGGGGATATACTAGAACTTGAAGAGTTGCTAGGTGTTTCTGCTGAGTCTCTTTCCCCATCATCTTTGCCCAAGGTAGATCTGCTACCTGAGATGGGGACATCTATTATGAAACCCTCAACCATACAAGCCCCCAACCTTGAGTTGAAAACCCTCCCAAACACTCTCAAGTACGTCTTCCTGGGTGCCAATGATACGCTCCCCGTTATCATTTCGGCTATGCTTTCTAAGGCATAGGAGGGATCCCTGATTGAATGCTTGTCTAGGCATAAGGAAGCTATTGCTCGGAGCATTGCTGACATTAAAGGTATAAACTCTACACTCTGCATGCATCACATTTATACTGATGATTCCATGAAGCCATTTAGGGACTTGCAGAGACGTCTGAACCCTAATATGAGGGAGGTGGTTAAAAAGGAAATCCTGAAGTGGTTGGACGTTGGGATCATATATCCCATTACAGATAGTAAATGGGTAAGTCCTATTCATGTGGTGCCAAAGAAGGCAGTCTTTACTGTGGAATTTAATGACCAAGGTGAACAAGTTGTGACTAAACCCTCAATTGGATGGAGGGTCTATATTGATTACCGCAAGCTGAACACCGCTACCTAGAAGGATCACTTTCCCTTGCCTTTTATTGATCAAATTCTCGAGAAATTGGCAGGGAATAAGTACTATTGCTTTCTCAATGGATATTCTGGGTACAACCAGGTTGCAGTCTTCCCTGATGACCAAGAGAAGATGACGTTCACTAGTCCTTATGGTACCTTTGCATTCAGGCGTATGCCGTTTGGATTATGTAATGCACCTGTAACCTTCCAGCGGAGTATGATGTCCATTTTTTCGGACATGCTTGACAAGTGTGTTGAAGTGTTTATGGATGACTTCTCCATTTATGGCTCGTCTTTCGACTAGTGTCTCTTGCACCTGGAGAATGTGTTGAAGTGATGAAAAGAGACTGGTTTAGTCCTCAGCTTAAAGAAAAGCCACTTCATGGTACAGAAAGGAATTGTACTTGGGCATGTTGTGTCTGAGCGAGGCTTAAAAGTAGATAAAGCAAAGATTGATTCTATTTCCAAACTTCCATTGCCCACGAATGTCAAATAGATTAGATCCTTTCTAGGCTGAGGCCTTTTAAACTCTGAAGGAGGCCTTGATCTCTGTGCCTATTCTCTGAGCTCCTGATTGGACACTCCCATTTGAGCTAATGTGTAATGCTTCGGATTATGCAGTGGGAGCAGTCCTTGGACAAAGGGTTAAGGGAAGGCCTCATGTGCTGCACTATGCCAGCAAGACTTTAACCAAACCACAGCAAAACTACACCGTCACTGAAAAGGAATTACTTGCTATAGTTTTTGCTCTGGAGAAGTTTAGGTCTTATCTTCTTGGGTGTAAAGTGGTTATTTTCACTGATCATGAGGCAGTAAAACATCTCATTGTCAAGAAGGATTCGAAGCCACGTCTGATTAGGTGGATCCTACTCCTTTAAGAATTTGACTTGGAGATACGTGAAAAGAAAGGAGTAGAAAATGTTGTGGTTGATCACTTGTCTCGCCTTCCACTTAATGACTCTCCATCTAGAGACATCCGCAAGACATTTCCTGATGAAACCCTTATGGCAGTAACACCAACTTCACCTTGGTATGCTGATATCGTTAATTACTTGGTCACTGGAGAAACTCCTAGCTCTTGGGATGAGCAGAAAAGAAAGAGATTCATTTCCCAAGCTAGATACTTTCATTGGGAAGAGCCTGAATTATTTAGAATTGGACAAGACCAAGTATTGAGACGATGCATACCTGAAGAGGAACAACAAAGTGTGTTGAGTTTTTGCCATGAACTTCATTATGGAGGACACTTTGGTGCTAAGAAAATTGCTTTTAAGGTTCTCTAGTCTGTTTTTTGGTGGCCTTCGTTATTTAAGGATTCTTATAATTTTGTTAAGGCCTGTATTAGATGTCAATGGACTGGAACGTTTAGGAAGAGGAATGAGATGCCTCAACACCCTATTCAAACTGTTGAAATTTTTGGTGTGGGGAATTGATTCTATGGGCCCCTTCCCTTCGTCCAATGGTTATGAATATATCTTGGTGGCAGTTGATTATGTCTCTAAATGGATAGAGGCCATTCCTATGTGCACAAATGACCACTCTATGGTCTTGAAATTTGTGAAGGCCAATATCATATCTTAGTTTGGCTGCCCCAAGACCATTATAAGTGATGGGAGACCTCATTTTCGAAGCCACCACTTCAATCGGCTACTTAGGAGTCTGGGAGTGACTCATAAGGTCACTACCCCATACCTTCCTCAGATGAGTGGCCAAGTTGAAGTGTCGAATAGGGAGATAAAGAACATTTTAGAAAAGACCGTTAGACCTAATAGGAAGACTGGTCCCAAAAGCTTGATGGTGCTTTGTGGGCATATCGGACGGCCTATAAGACCCCTTTGGGTACATCTCCCTTTCGAATTGTATACAGGAATGCATGCCATTTACCCGTTGAGCTGTAACATAGGGCACTTTGGGCTATTCGAAGTGTTAACATGGATTTAGAGAAGGCAGGTAAGGCACGACTTCTGGAATTAAGTGAGCTTGAATTGCTGAGGAATGATGCTTATGACACCTCTCAAGCTTGTAAAGAGAGAACTAAGGTCTTTCATGATAAGTATATCCTTAGAAAGACCTTTGAGCCCAACCAACAAGTCAGGCTTTTCAATTCCAGACTTAAGCTTTTTCTAAGGAAATTAAAATCTTGTAGGGATGGGCCTTACATAATCCCTAAAGCGTTTCCGCATGGAGCTGTGGAGATTAAGAGCCCTTCCTCTTCAGCAACTCCCTTTATCGCCAACGGCCAACAGTTAAAACCATACATTACTTTGGATGGTCATCTGGTTAACGAGGTCATTCTTGAGGAGCCTTAGCTCCTGTCATTCTCTGCCTCTGGTAATATCTTCCTTTAACTGTTTTGTTTTTAATGAGGACATTGTTAGAACTAGGCATGGGGGAGAGGACCTGAGGCATCTGTTTATAGCATGTCTACATTTTGCATTCATTCATGCATGTTGCATTCAAAAAAAAAAAAAGAAGAAAAACATTTTGTATTATTGAGCTTAACTAGCTGGGGCCTGCATTCTTAAGCAGACCAGAACTTTAGGTTAGACTAAGTTGATTCCACGTGTTGAACTTTAGAAGCTAAGTAAGCTACTAGCTTTAGACCTTTAGGGTCCTTTGTGGACTTAAAAACTTAAGTAGGAGTTAAGTTGCGAACCATTCCTCAAGAGGTTGAGGAAGCTAAGCTAGGGTTTGAGTTAAAGGCTGGGTAGTACCTGGAGTCCTTTTCTACCTTTTGGTTTACGGGTCCTCATAATCTAAGAATCCACATTTCACACACACTTGGTCTTGTGTAAATAGTGATCACCCTAATTCATTTCTTAAAGAAAAGTTGGTTCTCTTAGTTTTGACTAAGGAGAAGCTTGAAAATACAATTTGATTGGAAGAGTTCCTGCAGCAGGAGAGGTGGAATATATACTCACCTTGACGATGCGATGATAACATGTCACCTCCTCGATGCTTGTCTCTTATTATATCCATCCTACTGGGGGCATGTAAGCGCATTGTGCGGTTCAGGTACCACGGACGACCCTATCTCGAAGTGCCGATTGCCACGGGCCTGAATTCGCTTAAGAAATCCATGGGCGATACTATCTCGAAGTGTCAATTTCCAAGAGTTCTTGGGGTTGCTATGGGCGGTGCTATCTCGAAGCATCGAAAGCCAGGCACCCTTTGAGGTTTGCTG
This sequence comes from Thalassia testudinum, assembly GCA_037157565.1. Classification (NCBI taxonomy): domain Eukaryota; kingdom Viridiplantae; phylum Streptophyta; class Magnoliopsida; order Alismatales; family Hydrocharitaceae; genus Thalassia; species Thalassia testudinum. Next base: position 95,027,238 of record JAZHRO010000039.1, on the reverse strand, counting down.
ATGGGGACAATGAATTCGATACAGATCGTGTTGATAGCTAATCCAAGGTTAGACCTAGAGGAATCAAACAAAAATATATATGTTACAAAAAAGAAAAATCGTTCTTACTCTCTTTCTAGGTTGGCAATCATACCAACCTCAAATAACTCAGACCAATGCACATGCACGGATGCTTTAATCTCTGGGACCAATAAACCTTAGGGTAGAGTTAGAAATCAAGGAAACCTGTGCCTGCAACTCGTCTTTAGCTGATCTAGTCTGTAACATAGCAACTACTTGGGAACCTTAGGTCTAAAGTCTGAACTCAACATGTTTCTAAAGGAAGACCGATTGGGTTGGCTAGTCTACTTGGATTGCTAGGTTATAGCTTCGAGTTGCTAGGGATTAGCAAAAACTAGGCAAGGGGGTATTTGATTAGCCCATATTTGTGGGCTATTTAAGTATTTAAGTGCCTCGACATTAAGTTAATTTTAATATTTAGATAGCATACATTAGGATGTAAATAAAATAATTCATAATTTTAGCTTAAGTGCATAATTCATGTGTGGCATCCATATCTAAATGCATTTAGAATTAACCTAGAATTGCATGCATTTGATTAGTTAATTAATTAGGTGCATTACATACAATATTTTAATTAACATAGAAGTTGAGGAGTTATGTATAAATAATCCTAATTATTTTATTATTATTATTATTATTCTGCAGGTAACCGCTCTGCCTTTGCCTCCTCCTCCTGCGCATTCGCAACTACCAGTATTCACTCGACGGTGGATCTCCTCCTGCTTGTTTAAATTTCAAATCCTTGTAGCCACAACTACAAAGGAGGAGGAACAGCTGCCATTCAGAGGTGGTCTCCATCCCCACTCATCACCGTGCCGAGAACGTGTTCTCCTCTGCTCCACTACCATTGGCCAACTGCGGTGGAGCTTCGCCACCGTGGGTATGCAAGGTGATAGCCCGCACCGTCATCATAGAGCTCCGCACTACAAACTCACCGTGCAACCGCCTGACCACCAACTCCACATCCCCCACCACTTTCTCCTCAGTTTCTCTTCCACCTCAAAAACAAACCCAACTTCACTCATCGTCGCCCAGCTCACGCAGCAGCTACAACTGCAGCAATAAAGCACAGCCTCCGCACGCCACCCAATGCACTACCCCTCGCCTTCAGATCGCGCACACCGCACGCATCTCTCAACCCTGCAGAAACCACGCATGCAGCAAGTGCTCTGCCTGCTCCCCATGCAGTTGGATGCACTTACCCGCATGCCTACCACACACATCACCAGCAGCAGCTCCGCTCATGCGCAAAGAGTGCTGCACCTCCGCCTGCACCTCCTGTGCCGTACGCAGCATAACCAACCCACTACACGCCCGCACAACCTCCATGACCCCCTTGCTACACCTCCACCTATAGCCCTCCAAGCACTACTCCAGTAGCAACAGAGCACCTCCAGCCCACCGACCCTCACCTCCAACCCATGCATGTAGAGCGCGTGCTACTCTAGCCGCTTCGCCTACGCATTGCGCGGGTCATCCAGCACCTCTAGTGGCACACACTTCACCTGCAGCACCAGCTTGCTGCCGGCTTTTGCTCTGCCATTCAGCCACGTCCGATCATCCCAGTCCACACCACCACAGCCAAAGAGAAGGCCTCGACAACACGTGCCTTCCCCGATCTCCTGGTCACCGATGATCTCTCCTCCCTCATGCACTAGCCGCTGCAACAAATCCCCTATTTTGAAGTTAATTAAAATTTACATTTTTTGCCAATGACGGGGAAGGTATTTTTAGTTAATAATATTCTATTCGATTGATTTTATGAGCATCTCCCTCTTGTTTTGCATAACTACAATATCAGCATGATAATGTCATATTATCTCAATTGAAAAGCGATTTCAATCTGATTTCTTGACGAAACTAATCTTGAACATATGTTTTTAACCAGTGTGAGTTTAAATAGTTCATTGCCTCCATGTGGATACGACCTGCTCTCCTGTGAGTGGTTTAATTTTAATTCTAATTATTTTGATTAGTCGATTTTCCACCACTTAGAAATACAATGACAAATGTTCTTAATCATCATTTTCGAAAGCGAAAATCGACTCGTCATGCATCCTGAGTCGATCTTCGATCCAACGGCGATGAAGGAGGTCGCATCTCCTCTTAATAGGCGTTGAAGGAGATCGGGCATGGAGCATTTAAGCCGTCCGATCTCAAGATCGGACAGTTGATAATGCATGTACGTGGTTAAGTGTTGGGCGCGAGGAGGTGAGGGGGCGTTGTTAGTCACTCTGAATTGGGCTTTAAAATCAATGTGTTGCAGTATAGTTCAAATCAGCGCAAAAAATAAATAAGATTTGTAACTCGAATATTAAAAATGAAGTCTGAGGTCAAACACAGGGAGCAGATAGGAATTCACACACTAATCTCAAATAAGTTAAAACTGAACACAAGAACTTAAACCAAATAATGATATTCAATAAATACTAATCTGTCACATTAGATATTCAATGAAGTCTCATGTATCTTTAAGGCAATAAAAAAGTAAAGAAGCTAAAATAATGGTGATTTAAATCACCAATTATTCTCTAAGCATATATATCAAGCATTCAATCAATTTAAATACCTCAACAGTAATTCTAAAGTATCAAGCCTCAAATCAGTCGTCGGGTCTGATGACCAGACGACTTAACCATCAGATGCTACAGTGCTTCCCTAGCACTATTCTTCTTCTTCTTCCACTTCTTCTCTCCTTCACTGCTTCTTCTTTTCTCCTTTCTTCTTCTTTAGCTTTCCTTCTTTAGCTACTCTCTTCCTTCCTTCTCTTCTTTACGCACGAGCCTTCTTCCTTCTCTTCCTCTTCTTTCTTCTTACGCACAAGGGAGGCACTCTAAGATTTGGCTAAGTATCACACAGGGCAAAACCCTCCCCTACCTCATGCTCTCTTCCTCTCTCTAGAATCCACTATCCCAGGGCCACAGTCAGGGTAATCGGGTATACGGGTAGAGCGCACCCGAGACCAGGGCTATTGGCCGTGAGTGGCAGCCGAGGAGTGCTTAGGTTAGGTGGGTATATGGATCTGCCAGACCTGCTTGTAAGGTGTCGCAGGTGAGGTGCGTGAGGGGTGCATGCAGGGACCTCACTCCCTGTGCTTGCTGAGGTGATAAGCCTTTAGCATAAAATCAATATATGCAGGTGCTTCACTTCGTACGCTTCTGAGGTGGGACTAAATGTCCCACCCTTCCTTCGCGTAGTATAGCAGCAGGGTTCTTCGTCCAATTGGAGGTGATGCTACTACTGGACTCCTAAATTGAGGACTGGGACACGAATGTGGAAGGAATCCACGAAGCCTGGAGTAAGCACCTGGAGTGACTGTTTCCTGGAGCGAGCTTGAAGCCTTGCTGGAAGCTTTACGGTAATGGCGATTGTGGCGGTGAACCTAAAATGAAGAACACGGCCTTTGCAACCTTGTTAGATGGTTCAATAGCTTCGCCATAGCACAACGAACGTGGTGACATGCACAGCATGGAGTGGGAGTAGCTGTGGTGGCCGGATGATGACGGGATAGGTCAGCGAAGGTGGGTATGTTCGGTTGAAGGTTTGGATGGACGATGGAGTGCGATAGGTTGGGCTTTTTGTGCGAGAGGATGAGGTGAATGATGAGAACCTCATCATGAGCCATAACTAGCTCATTTTGACCCAATACAAAGGATAAAAGCTCCTACATAACTCAAGGAAAGGCTTAACTCGGAGAATTCTGAGTTTAAGGAGAAAACAAGTCATAAGGGGTAAAAATGTAATTTTACCAGTATAATCTGCATACAGGGTAATTCAGGGCCCAAACACAGGTCAAAGCAACTTAATAAGAATAAAAGTGGGATGAAATGATCTAGTAAGGGCTACAGCAATTCCAAGAAACTAAATGATAATCTGTAACCCTAAAACAACCCACTTCAATTCACGAGGTTCGAGGAAAAGTAAAAATAGAATAAACCCTCTAAAATTCATAGAAAAATAATCTCTAGGGTTTAGAACCTTCAATTCGGCCTTCAGAACCCATTTTGACCTACATTGAGAACCATGCCCAATTAATAACTTAATTTGGGTTTTCGCATAAATTGACCGGTCAAACAAGGTTTAATATAGAAATGAAATTCACCATCAAATTCCTTAGGTCCTAATCAGTCATGTATAAAAACTTGAGCCTAAGAAGAAACCTCCTTGACCAACTTTACACTTTGGTCCTCATATATTTACTCTTTGGCCCTCAACTTTTGAACCCTCGCATTTTGGCCCCTAACTCTCCTTCGTTCTTTGCGATCAGGTCCCCCCTGCAAAACCTGCCAGCACCATGCTCCGGCGACCTTGCGCGGAGCATGGCGCCGTGCAGGGTGAGGGGGGGAACCTGGCAAGTAAACCGGGGGTGCCCTGCGTCGTCAGCCGTCGCAGGGACACCCCCTGGTCGTTGTAACCCACCATACCGGCCGTGCGAATGCACGGACGATATGGGTCTCCATCTCCGGCGTCCTCCGGCGAGGGAGACACGTCGTCTCCCTCCGCCTTCCTCCCTGTTTTGATCCCTATAAATACCCCCTGTTGCTCCACCGACCGGGGCAGCTTGGATCTGACAGAGAAAACCCCCAACTTTCCTCTCTTCTCTCTCCGGCAGACGCTCACTAGCTCCGGCGATTCCTCCCCCTCCTCTTCTTCGCTCTGCCGCAATACCAGCAGCAGAGACTTCCTCCCCTGCTCTTCCCGCGCCACGCCGCACCCAGCTGGCGCCTCTCCGGCTCTCTGCTCGCCGCCGCTCCTTTCCCTGAGCATCTTCTTCTCCGGCGACAGTCGATACGACTGTCGCCCTGCTGCTCCCCCTTCGTCCCTGCAAGTAAGCTAGAACTACTCTCCTTCTTCTCCTCTTTCTTTCCCCGCTTTCAATTTGTTCAATTAAGCCCTCGACCGACCCTGACCATCGTCACCCCCTTCGTCTCCGGCCACCCTCCGGCGAGATGCTCTCATCGCTCCACAGCCTCACACACCTCGCCAACCCTCACCGAACCTCCGCCTCATCACACTGAGCACCCCCCACCCCTCCACTGCCACTCCACACCTCCGTAACGCTCCCCCGAACAAACCCATTCCTCCGGTTGCAGTCCAACCTAGGGCTGCCGCCAGACACCACCTTGCGGCTTGCCGCGCAGCTCCACACCTTCGCCGTGCCACGGCGAAGGTTCCCCAGTGGTTTGATCAGGCCGAGAGGCCATATTCGTGTCCGATAGGTTTTGAGGTTCGACCGCCATTAACGCACATTGAAGCAGCTTCTCCCGCGCTCCAGGCTTGAGGACTCCAGGTCTCCAGCTCCTGCGGATTACAGGGAGTCTTGCGAAGGCAGCCAGCCAGCAACCGACGCAAATCGAAGCCGCAGCTGCAGAAGCCAGGCCGCGGTCTCCCAGCAGGCGCACGCGAGGAAAGGCCTCTGTTTAGTCCCACATCGGTAAGCCTCACAGCCTTTTCACCGTTTAAATTGATTTTGTGCACTAGCCTTACTGCCTCAGCACACGGGGTGAGGTCCCCTTCACCCGCCCGGTTACCCGATCTCGTCCGCGCTCACGCCCCGCGGACCTGACCTGACCCGACTTAAGACTGACCTGCACTCCTCGCCCACCACGCACGCCGGTGGGCCTGGACCCGGACCTGACCCGTACCCGACTACCCGACAGCTCTGGGAGAGCTTTCCCAAGAGTGGTTTCAGAGAGAGAGAGACGCGGGGGGAGAGGGTAGAGTAGGTTTTGTCATCTGACGTAAGCTCTGAAGTGTGCAGGCACAAGGAAGAAGAAGGACCGCGGAAGAAGAAGGAAGCGGAGGGAGACACTGTAGCAACAGGCAGTTTAAGTCGTCTGATTTGGAAATCAGACGACGTCCTGAAGGGAAAAGAAGAAAGAAGGAGGGGCGACGTCCTGACTGAGAAGAAAAACAAAGAAGAAAGAAGAAGATCTGAAGAACAACAGAAGAAGGTGAGGCAGAGGAGAACACAAAAGAACAAGGGAAGAACTGAAAGAAGAGAAGCACGAGAAGAAGATCTGAAGAAAGGAAAAGAAGAAGAACAGAACCTGCAGAAGCAAAAGGAAGAGCAGGAACAGCTGAAAGAAGAAGAAGAACATCACTACTGCAGATAAAGAAGAAGATAACAGAAGATCTGAGACAAGGAGAAGCAAAGAGAAAAGAAGAAAAGACAACAATTTCTTTCTCTCTCTTTCTTTATTTTTGTAAAAGAAACTTGTACCCCTAGAATACAACTTGCTCCCTGAGTTCGACCTCGGGAACTCTTTTATTTTCCGAGTAAAAAATTATATATTTGAAATGATGGCAATAACTGGCTATACTACAACGCTATAACAATAAAACCCGGTTATATCCCGCTGTCAGTGAAGGTTTTAAGGTGGTCAACGAGGAAAATGGAGGGGTGTAGCGGCATATACGCCTCGTAGGAGGGACGGTCAGAGACAGGGAAGACGGAGGTGAGCGGCGTCGTTGAGGGCTATTTTTGGGGTTTTTGGGTATGAAACTAAACCTAAGAGCTAAAAGATACTAAGATAACCCTAAACTAATGGAAAAGGGGGGAAGAACATCACCGACATTGGTAGGCCAGCACCGGGAAGAAGGTGCTCCAATAGAGGGGGACGACGACGACGACGGAGATAGAGGGGCTCCTGCTGGTATGTCCAAGAGCGGACAAGAGAGAGGAAGGGAATTCGGCCATTGGTATTGTGGACAGACGACGAAAGAGGTCAGGAGGAGTTGCCAGAGCTTACAGAGCTTTGAGGCCAGAAGAGGAAGGAGGAATATGTGGATTTCACGGCCGGAATCAAGTCTGGGAAGTTCGGCCGATCCCTGGGCATGCTTATATAGGGCTTAGGAGGTTGATTTGAGCTTGCAAGCCAAGCTTCGAAGCTAGGAATGTTCACCGAAATAGGAGACCCATCTCTTTGAAGGATTTTCATGAGAGATTGGGCAAGATCTGGAGCTTGGAAATTGGCACAAAAGGAAGGGAAATCCTTGACAAACTTCCCTTTCAAATTTGAGAGAAATTCGTCAAGGAATCAAGGAGAACATGCCATTTTAAGGTTGTCAGAGTTTGTAGGATTAGGATTCATGGTGGTAGGGACCTTTCTGTGAAGACGATGATAAAGTTAGGGGGCCATTTTGTAAGATATTCAAAAGTTAAGGGCATGTATGTGAGAGAAAAGAATCAGACAGGACCAAATTACAAACTAGGTCAAGATGATCTCAAATTGGGCCCAAATTTTGGTACAAACCTAATTTGGACCCAAGAAATCCAATGGTGAAGTTAGATTTATGTTTTTACCAATTTTGATTGGGTAATTTTATGCAGAAACCCAAATTAGGGCAAATGTCTATCTAGGACTCTATTTTGGGTCAAGACAGGTTCTATTAGTCAAATCAAGCATACCAAACCCTAGAGAATATTTTTCTATTAATTTTAGAGGTTTTAGGTGAATTTTATCCTAACCAGAACCTCATTTAATGAAGAGGGTCTGGTTTTAGGATTTTGCAAGTCATTTAATTCTCAAAATACATGAAAACCCTTTTTATCTGTATTAACCCACTTGTTGGACATTTAAGGTCATTTGACCCTTAACTAACCCTTGAGAAAACCCGCAGTTATTCTACATTCAAGATATGATGGTAAAATTATAGTTTTAACCCTAGTTTCTTATATTTTGCTCAGAATGGATTTGCAGTGACTTAAGGCTCTCTGGCGGTTATGTCAGAGCATTTAATAACTTAATCAGATCAAATAGAGCTAGTTATGGATTATGATGGTGTTCCGATCAGGTGTGCTGATAATCGTCGTTCGTCAGGTTTTAAAGATATATTTGTTGCAGTATTACCATGAAAAATGATTATCAATTTAAGTTAATTTATTACTCAAAATTTAGAATGTTCTGAGGTCGAACTCAGGGAGCAAACTTAATTCTAGAAGCATAAAAATTCACAATTCACTACAATATACTACTTTACAAAAATTTAAGAGAGAGAACAAAAATCTTTATTTATTTTTTCTTTCTTTCTTTCTTCTCCTCTTCTCTCTTCCTTCTCTTCTTTCTCTGCCTTTTCTTTCTCGGGCGTCAGATTCTTTGAATCAGATGCCTTATCTGCCTCTTACTACAGTGCCTTTGCAGGTTCTTCTCCTTTTGGCTTCTTCTTCTCTTCTCTGCTCGGCCTTCTTCTTCTTCCTTTCCTCTGTGTGGCTGCTCCTTCCTTCAGCTGCTCTTCCTCTTGATTTCTTCCTTGTCATTTGCCTTGAGTTGCATCTGCAGCTTCTTCTCTGTTGCGCTACCCCCTCTTCTTCCTTGGTTCCTTCCTCTGTCTTCACAAGCCTTCAACTTCCTTCCCTTAGCTTCCCTCTATGCGGCAGGCTTTCCTCCTTCTCATTTCTTTCTTCTTCAGCTGTAGCTCCTACTTGGATGCTTCTCCTTCTTCCTTCTCTTCAACTTCTATTGCTCTGTGCGGCTAAGGTTTCAGCCGCTCCTCTTTTCTTCTTCTCCTACTTCCTTGCACAGTACAAGGTTAGGCAAACCTAACCCCTACCCTCCTCGCGTCTCTCTCTTTCTATCTGTCTCTCAAAGGTTTGCTCTCCAGAGCACTCGCGGGTATTCGGTCGGGTGTACATGCTCAGGACCTGGCCCATCGGCATGCGGTGGTGGGCTAGGAGTGCTTGGTCAAGTAATCAGGTTCGGCACAGGCCCGTGGGACGTGAGCGCGGGCGAGGGCAAGCACGAGCGCGTGGCGCGCTGCTAGTGCGTAGGCGAGGGACCTGACCCCTGTGTATCGAAGGTAATAAGGCTAAAGCACTTTTTCAATTTATTTGGCTACGGTGCATCAAGGATTTCCGAGGTGGGACTAAATGTCCCACCTAAATTTCATGCCTTTGCCTGCAACAGGAATCCTCGCGATTGCAGTGATACGCGAGGCTTGCACCTTTGATTAGGGACCTGGGATTGTCCGTGAGTCTCTTCTGTGCGGCCTGGGACTCCCACCTGGGACTGCAGAGGCCTGGAGCTATTAGCAAGCTTGCTCTAAGCTCGACAGCAATGGCGGTGAGCCTCTGAACCTGAAATCATGCAAACAACCTCATGGCCACGTCAGAATGCTCAGGAGGCTCCACCAAAGCATGGAGGAGGTGCTGCGGGGGTCAGAGTGGTGTGACAGTGGCCGTGAGTGCATGGTTAGGTCAAACTATGTGTGTGCTGGTGGGTGTGTTTGGGGGACAGTTTCAGTAGGTGGCGTGGTCGGTGGAAGGGCGAGAGGTGATCAGTGGGAAGTGGTGAAGCTCAGGGACCGGTTGGCGAGGGGTGGAGTGGTCTGTGGTGGGGAAATGGCCTCGCTGGAGTTCTTGGTCAGAGGTGGAGATGGTGAGGGTGGACAGTGGCATCGAGGGGTTGAAAGGACAAATTAACAAGGGGGAAATAAAGGGAAGAGTAAGAGGAAGAGTTTTTACCTAGCTAAGCAGATGAACGGGGGGGTAGGAGGCAAACGACTCATTCCTACCATCGCCGGAGACGAAGGTGCCAGGGGAGAGGGCGGTGATGAGGAGAAGGGGTTGGAGAGTGCCCGCTGGTATGGTGCGGCACTGCAGAGTATGACGGAGTTAACCCTGCCACTGGTATGGTGGCAGGGCGATGAGAGAGGAGAGGGGGAGTCGCCGGAAGCTCTGGCAGTTGGCCGAATTTGGGAGGAGATGAAGAGGAGGGGAATCTTAGGCCAAACGAAACTTGGAGGAAGCGGCAGCCCCTGCTGCTCCTTAAATAGGTGCTGGAAGGGAGGGAAACACGAGGAGGAGGCGTGGGCAGGTCGCCGGAGACGTGGCCAGAAAAGCGACCCATACCTCTCGCGCGTTCGCACGAGAGGTATGGGTGCCGGCAAGTCATGGGAGGAGGTCCATGCAGAAGAGGACAACGCAAGGGACCCTCCTCTCGTTTATGAGGCTGACTCCCATACCCTGTGCGGCGCCATCTTCCGCGCAAAGTCACCGGAGGTATGGGCTGCTACGTGGGTGGCAGAGGGACCGATCTGAAAAGAATGAAGGAAAGTTAAGGGGGTAAGTGCAAGGGTTCAAAAAGTTAAGGGTCAAAAAGTAATTATTGAGGACCAATTTGTAAAGTGGATCAATGCAAACTTTTCTTAGGTCCAAATTTTGGTATAACCATAATTTGGACCTAAGGAATCCAATGGTCAAGTTGGATTTTAAGTTTGACCACGTTTGACCAGATATTTTGCAAAAAAACCTAAATTAGGTCAATAATTGGGTATGGTTCTCAATCTAGGTCAAGAGAGGTCTCAATGGCCAAATTGAAGGTTTTAAACCCTAGGAGATGTTTTTTCATGGTTTTTAGAGGGTTTAATTGATTTTTACCTTATCTGGAACTTTATGAATTGAAGTGGATTTGTTTTAGGATTGTAGAATGTTATTTAGTTCCTAGATGCTGCTATAACCCTTTTCAGACCAAATCATCCTACTTTCTCTCTTATTAAGCCCATTTGACCTGTGTCTAGACCCTTAGAAATCCCATTTATGTACTGCATTGGTAAAATTGTAGTTTTACCAATTGTGAATTATTTTATACTCAAATTTATAATTCTCTGATTTAGGTCAATATGTGCTAGTTAGGGTTCATGATGAGGTTCTCATCATACCCCAATGCCTAGCTTTTACTAGTTCCTTAGCAAAATTTTAAGGTTTTAACCTCTGTTCTAGACCATGAATTTCTTTCATCAAATTTTGATAAGTGCTTTTCCTCTTGTGTCCTTGATTAGGTCAGAATGCCAATCATAGGCCAAAAAGGTACTCTAGTACCCACCAAGATCCAGATCTGTCTAGCTTTAGCTTCAGTCTTTAGCAAAGGTTTTTAAGGCCTACAGGAACTAACCTAAAGTTTATTGGACTTCGTGGTTAAAGCCCCCATGCTTGAGATCTTTTTAGCCTTGGTTCAGTTCGCAGTGTGTTTCGTAAGAGAGAGACAAAAGGTTTATTTGTTTGGAGAGTTTTCTCTCTCTTTTCCTTTTAATTCTAGCTTAGGATTAGCTTCACAACACGATCTGTATCAGATTGCTTGTCCCCATCATCAATCCTCAAGGGTCCCTAGCAGTCGATGCTTCGAGATAGCACTGCCCATGGTAAGCCCCAGAACCCTGGCTTTCGAGATTTCGAGATAATCCCATCCATAGTGTTCCGTGGCTGAATTCAGACCCTGGCAATTGACACTTCGTGATAATGCCATCCATGGAATCTGAACCAGCAGAGTGCTTACATGCCCCCAGTAGGATATGTAAATATCCTAGGAGACAAGCACCGAGGAGATGATATGTTGTTATGCATCTTCGAGGGGAATTTCCCACCTCTTCACGTTGGGAACTCATCTAAATCAACTTGTGTTGATCAGCCGCTCCTAATCTAGGTGACATTTTCAGAATATTTGAAACGCTTCTGCGTGATTTTGATATTTATGCTCACTGAACCAGACGGTGTGTGTGAATTTGGGTGCTTAGGTTATTGAGTCCCGTAAACCGAAGGTCAGTTAACGAGGCCGAATACTCCCTAAGCCTTGGACCTAATACTTAAGCTTTTCATTTTCTTCAAACTCTTGAGGAATATCTAGATCTTAACGGGCACTAATAATCTAGCCAAGAATGCCTAAGGTTCACGTTCTTACTAATCTTGTTGTGCACTTTCGCTTTACTTTTCCTCAATGTGGTCTAGAACTTTAGTTAATTCCTTAATTTCTTACTAATGACTATCCTTTTTCTTTTTCATTTTGTGCTCCTTTTTAGCATTTAGCTCTTTTTCTCCTCCTTCTACAAAATTTTCTTCCCTCCTCTAAATTTTTTTTTCAAAATATTTTTTAATTTTTATGGTGTTTTTGGCATAAGCGATTTTTTTGTTGAAACCTTTTCTTTATGAGTTTTTATTCATTTTGCACTTTCATACCCTCCCATGCCTAAGATTTGCAATGTCCTCATTGTAAATTAGGAGGGTTTGTATTTAGCTTGGTTCATTCATTAGGACAGGTGTTGGGTGAGTGGAGGGGTCGAAGTGACTATTGTGGATGATTTCTAATCTCAGGTATGAGTACCTAAGGTGAAGTCGGCTGTCTAAGGAATGAGCCTAAAGTGCAAAGAAATGTCAGAAAAGGTTTTGGTTTTTTAAGAATGACGGGCTGCCTCCCGTTAAGCACTGAGTTTTACGCCATCGGCTGGGCAAAATAAGCTCAAGGAGAATGGAGGATAAATGAAGACTCAGCCAAATCTGTAATGGTTACATCAATGAATGGTTTGAGTCTCTGACCATTCACGACGAAAGGTTCAGAATCGTGGCTAAGTGAACTGATCTCGACGGCTCCATTTCCAAAAAATCTGTCGGACAAGATGCGGTCCGACACACTTGGATCGCAGTTTCCCAGGGAAGAGTTTAAGTCGGGCATCAAAGAGTAGGACCTTCTGACCAGGGGGGAAGATCTTTCTAGATATGTGCTTGTCATGAAAGGCTTTAATCCGCTCTTTGTAGATTCGTGAGTTCTCATACGCATCAAGGCGTAATTCATCAATCTTGCTTATCTGAAGCTTTCTGTGGGTTCCAGCCTTAGAAAGATCTAAGTTGCAGCTCCGTACTGCCCAATAGGCTTTGTGCTCCAGTTCAACGGGAAGGTGACATGCCTTCTCGTACACCATTCTAAAAGGAGACATGCCTAATTGGGTCTTGTGGGCGATCCTATAAGCCCACAAGGCTTCCGGAAGTTGGGATAACCAGTCCTTCCTGTCAGGTCGAACAGTAACTTGCAGGATTTTCTTGATCTCCCAATTTGAAAGCTCAGCTAGACCATTAGTCTGGGGGTGGTAAGGAGTATAGATTCGGTGAAGACACCCCATATTTGGTCATCAGTGACCTGAACTGAGCATTGGTAAAACGGGTCCCTCCATCAGAGATGATCACGCGAGGAATCCTGAATCGTGAGAAGATATTCTGATGAATGAATTTGATGACGATCTTGTGATCATAGGTTCAGGTCGAAATGGCTTCGATCCATTTGGACACAGTCCACAGCGAGTAAAATATACTCGAAGTCGTTCGAAATAGGGAAGGGGCCCATAAAATCAATCCCCCAAATATCGAAAATCTCGTATTCGAGAATCAGCTGTAAAGGCATCATGTCGCGATGGCTCATGTTGCCCAAAGTTTGGCAACAACTGCATGTCGTACAGTGACTGTATGCGTCCTTGAAGATAGTCAGCCAGTAAAAGCCACACTAGAGGACTTTTGATGCGATTTTGTGCCCAGAAAAATGGCCACCGCTTTCCTGGTCATGGCAGAAAGAGAGAATGTTATTGATTTCACCCTCTGGGACACATCGCCAGATGATTTGGTCAGCACCTATGCAGAATAGGTACGGGTCTTCCCAGATGTAGTACTTGGCATCGGAGCGCAACTTGTCTTTCTTGGCCTTCGGCCAATTAGATGGGATCTGGTATGATGCCAAGTAGTATACTATATCAGCAAACCATGGAAGCCTGGTACCAATAGCCAAGAGGTGCTCATCAGGAAAATGATCTGTGATGGGTCCAGAAGGGTCGATGATCTCAGAAGGAAGGCGAGACAAGTGGTCAGCTACCATGTTCTGTCTTCCCTCCTTGTCGCAAATCTCAAGGTCAAATTATTGCAACAGCAAGATTCATCAGATTAATCGAGGCTTCGCGTCCTTCTTTGCAAGGAGATGTCCCACAGCTCTATGATCCGAGTAGATTATGATGTGGGAACCCAGGAGATAAGATCTGAATTTTTCAAGGGCAAATACTACTGCTAGCAACTCTTTCTCCGTAACCGTGTAGTTATGCTGAGCCTTGTCAAGTGTCTTGCTAGCATAGTAGATGACCACGGGTTTCCTATCAATCTTCTGCCCCAGAATCGCTCCTACAGCGACGTCAGATGCATCGCACATGATCTCAAAGGGTTGAGACCAGTTAGGGGACTGTAGGATAGGGGCTTGGGTAACTTGGCCACGAAGGTTCTCAAAAGCTTGAGTGCATTCCTTAGAAATCTCAAAGGGTACATCCTTGGAGAGAAGAGTAGTCAGGGGGCACACGATTTTCGAGAAATCATGAATGAAATGACGGTAAAAACCAATGTACCCTAGAAAAGATCGGATGTCCCTGATCGAGCTAGGCATAAGAAGTGTAGAAATAAGATTAACCTTGGCTCGATCAACCTGGATGCCTCTCTCAGAAATTAAGTGTCCCAGGACGATCCCCTCAAGCACCATAAAGTGGCCTTTTCCAAGGAAAGAACCAGATTTACGTCGATGCAACGCCTGAGTATGTGAACCAAGTGCTGGAGGCAATCGTCAAATGATGCCTGAAAATCAAGAAGTCATCCATGAAGACTTCCAGATAATCACCTACCATATCAAAGAATATGGCAAGCATGCACCACTGAAAAGTTGCAGGTGCATTGCAAAGACTGAAAGGCATCCTTGGGATCGCGTACGTTCCAAAGGGGTAGGTGAATGTGGTCTTCTCTTGGTCTTCTGGATGAATCGCCACTTGGTTATAACCGGAGTACCTGTTAAGAAAGCAGAAGAATCTATTTCCTACTAACTTCTCGAGAATCTGATCAATAAATGGTAGTGGGAAATGTTCCTTCTTCGTGGAGGAATTGAGTCTTCGGTAATCTATGCAGACTCTCCACGAGTTGGCTATATGGGTAGGTATGACCTCTCCGATTTTAGTCGTGATGGTGGTGAGCTGATAGCGATTTCACGCGGTTTGTTAAATACGTCGTTGTAACGCGCAAAATTGATCAACTCTTAAATTTATATTCCTAGATAGGGGAGTATCTAGGGTCGTCCAAGGAGGCCAAATGTTTGCAATAGTGATTCTCTTGCTTGGAATACAATCTCAACTTTCTTTTTGGTATTTTTTCAATATATCTGTTTTTTTGTTTTTAAGCTAAGGCAACATGCGAACTGCTGGCGGAAAAGGTGATTTACACTTCAATTTAAATACTACTTCTATGTGGCAAGTAGAGCCTCTCCCTAAGCTCACTCTAGGCAAGTGGAGGCCTAGAATAATTAGGGAGAGGGAGTGAAAAATGCTAAAAAAAAAATAAAGCAAGTAGAAATGCAAAACAGAAAATTGCAAAGAAGGCAATTTGATTGATGAAAAGTATTTTACAAAAGGAAGCCTAGTAGAGGAATGCTTCTACTACTAGAAAAATTAAAATAAGACAAGAAAACACAAATCCTTTAGATAGATGGTGAAGAAGAGGGCTTCTTGCTCCAAGGTTGGTGGCTCCCAATCTTGAAAAGAGTCCTTCAACTCCTTCCTTGCAGTGCTCCGCCAAGGTTATGTCCTCCAAGGCAAGCCCTAAGGGGGCGTGCCCTAAGCTTCTCTCCAAGGGTGGACGTACACCCTAGGTCCTTCTCCCTTGCCTGGCCATCCTCCTTGAAGTGGAAGAGTCCTCCTCCTTGGCGTGGCTCAAGTTGAAGAGAGTGGGGAGAAGAAGGCACCAAAGGGGCTGGTGATGTGCCCCTTTAATCTCCTTCTCTACTCCTTCTTCTTGGCCGTAGGTATAGGTGGTTTAGGTAGAAAAATATACTAAGGGAGGATGCCCAAAAATGGTGGTAGGTGGTGGCTTTTTATAGAATAGGAGGGGGGCTATGGTGACCTTTGAAATGGATGGCCAAGATGAGTTGATGGAGGTGGTTGGAGATCCCATGGCCAAGGAGAGTTGGCGCCACCTTAAAGGGCACCAAGGGGTAGTTATGGGTGTTTACACCCTTTGGTGTTGGCGCCAAAATGGGCATTCTAGAAGGTCATTAGGTGGCGCCACCTTAAGGTTCTAGAAGGGGGGGTATGTGGATGGCTAGGATGGCTTATGTGGGTAGGTGTAGGGTGGATTAAGGGGCTGAAAGTGGCGCCAATATAGAGGTGGTTAGGGGTGGTTTTTGGTGCCAACTTGAAGTGTCTTTTGGTGGAGATAATGGGGTGAAGGGATGGCTAGGAGGTGGCGCCAACTTGAGTAGAGTAGCTAGCTTAGGTAGGCTTGAGTTGGTGGAGCTAGCTAGGGTTGATTTTGGAGGTAATGAATGGCCAAGGAGCTGGTTGTTAGCTATGGTAAGCTAAGCTAAGATAAGCTAAGCTAGCTTAGCTAAAGGTGGAGTGGAGGAGAAGGTGTTGGAGATAGGGTTTGGAGGAAGGAGCTGAGGAGGAGAAGTCTGGAGCTGGAGCTGGCTGCTGCTGAAGAGGCTGGCATGGGGCTACTCTAGCTGACTTAGCTTGCTAGTTCTTTGCTATTTGCTAAGCCAAGCTAAAGTGAGCTAGCTTCTACCAAAATGAGCTGAGGTGAGCTAGGTCTGGTGCTCCCGGGGAGAATCAAGCTGGTTGAGGCAGCTAAGGTAGCTTAGCTCAATTGAGATGAGCTAAGCTGAATCCCCGGGAGCTGGACTTGAGCTTCCTGAGCTGGGATGAGTTCTTCTTCAGCTGGCTGGAGTTGAGTGGAGCTGGATGTAGCTGGATCTGAGCTGGGGTGAACTCCTGTCAACTCAGCTGAGCTAGCTAGAGCTCCCTGTGAACTAGTGGGAGCTGAGATGAGCTAGACTCAGCTAAGTTGAGCTGGATCTGAGCTGACTTAAGCTAGGGTGAGCTAAGATGAACTCTCTTGAGCTACCATTCAGCTGGGATTAGCTGAATGGAGCTGGGACGAGCTAACCTTAGTTCAAGTGAGCTAGGTTCCAGCTGTGGTGAGCTGGATCGAGTTGAGTTCCAACTAGTCTGGGCTTCTCTTTCACCATTTGCCTTCTTGAGTGCTAGGGTTTTAAGGATCTGTATATTTGTACATCCCTAACACTCACAAAACATATTAAAATGACAACTAAAAAATGCAATGCATGCCTAACCTAATTTATGCCTAAATGCAGCCCAAAAACCTGTTTGCGGAGTAAAATCCTAAGATCTAGGTTCGTTTTAATGCATAAGAATGATGATAAACTGGCGTTTATCATGAGCCCTACCTTCTTAGGCACAACCTGAATTGGGCTCACCCAATGACTGTCGGAGATCGGGTAGATGATCCCTGCATCTAACCACTTAATGATCTCCTTCTTCACGACCTCCTGCAGATTGGGATTCAAACGTCTCTGCATTTTATGTAAAGGTCGTGCGCCCTCTTCAGAATAGATGCGATGTTTGCAATAAGGGGGACTTATTCCAGTCAAATCATTGAGAGTCCAACCAATGGCTCTGCGATGTTGCTGGAGAACAACAATCAGACGGGATTTTTTGATCAGGTGTGAGTTTAGAGTTTATAATCACAGGGAGCATCTAATTTTAACACAAAAAGACATATTTCAAATGATCGAAAAGGGGCTTGAGTTCAAGAATGGGGTTATCAGGAGCAGCAGGTGGTTCAGACGGGGTGTGAGGTACAAGGGTAGGAGTTATGGGTCTGTCTAGGTCAAGTTCTGACTCCTTTAATTGCAGTTCAAGATTTTCTTGTGGTTGATGAGGAATAATCATGTTATCCTTAAGTTGTGGTTCATCAACCACGGCTCTAATATCACAAATTTGTTCAACGACACCACAATTGATCCCTTGTTGGGCCTTAAAGATATCAATTTTGAGAGTCTGATTCCCAAATTTCAGCTCTATTTGGCCCTCTTCACAACTTATGTTGGCCCCTGCAGTGGCCATAAAAGTCTCCCTAGTATGATTGGTGTATCCCTTGGGTTTTCAAGTGCGTCCATATCTAAGACTATGAAATCTACAGGGAAGTAGAAATCCCACACCCTAACAATAACATCCTCAAGAATTCCCTTAGGTGACTTGATAGATCGATCTGCTAACTGCAATGTCACCTCAGTCGGTTTCAGTTCAGATTCTTCTAGATGGTTAAGTAGGGATGTGGGTATCAAGTTTATGGAGGCACCTAGGTCCAATAATGCTCTATCAAACTGGGTCTCACCGATCTTACATGAAATCAGGGGAGTGCCTAGGTCTTTTGCCTTGGATGGGAGTATACTTAGGATTATAGAGCTGGCTTGCTCTGACAGTATAATTGGACTCCCACTCTTGGTTCGCGGCTTATGCTGAGGAGTGCACACGTTCTTCAAGAATCATGTGTAAGCTGGTATGTGGTGGATCGCATCCATCAATGGGATGTTTATTTGGACCTACTCAAAGAGCTTGACCAGGTCCTCCTCAGGAGCCACGGGTTTAGTTGTCCTCTTTCCCTTAGTCAAGGCATCGGGAAATGGAACCTTGGTTGGTTCCTCTAGGATTGGTCCAGGTTTTTAATCTGGGATAGGGATAGGAACAACCTGGATGATTGTCCTAGGGTTTGGGTCACTACCAAGCTTTGAGTGGTCTGGATAAGGTGGATCTTGGGTTGCCTTACCACTACGTGTTGTTACAGAGTTTATTCCTGCCTGGTTCTGGTTGGGGGTAGGTAAGATGGGCTGTTGCTGTTGGTAACTCGTATAGGAGGTTAAAGCTTCCATCCCGTCGGGTGAAGGAATAGAAGGGGCCTGATAGACCATGTGTGCTTGGCCCGGGTTTGGGTTCATAACGCGTCACTGGGTCGGCACGCTATTCGGGTTAGGAAGAGGCTGAGAAGGAAGCGTGCTTGGTTGGCGAGAATTTGCCAACTGGGCAAGTTGGTTGCGGACCTCAGTGATTTAGTCCTTATGTTGCTTCTGGATAGCCACATTCATTCTCTGAATGTTAGCGAGAGTCTAGAGGATAAGGGACATTTGATCTTGGTTGGGCCCAGATGGATAAGTGGGGTTGGGCCGAGGCTGAGGCGGCTGATAAGGATGAGGGGCTTGTGGACAAGGCTGACAGGGTGGTCTTAGATTCTGAGAATTTCCCACCCACTGGAAATTGGGATGGTTTCACCATCCAAGATTGTAGGTGTTGGAAAATGGGTCATTCTAGATGGCGTTGAGGTCCTCGCAGGTTTGAGGAGCCTTAGAAAAGTCAAAGAATGGAGGAGTAGGGCTCCCTCGACACGAATAGAAAGGATCGGAGGTTCCTCCGGTCTAGGAGTCAAATGGGGATGGATAAGAGTCCATCCCAGGAGAAGGTCGGTGGAATATGTTCTGCACAGTTTCCCGTGCAGGAGGGGGCTGTGCGAAGGAGTTCTACGTAGAGGTGACTCGTTGCAAGTGCTGAGTCAGCTCATCCACTTTCTTCTCAATAATTAAGACCTTGTCCAATCGACTGGCCATTAATTCCAGGTCGACTAATGCGGACAGGCCCTGCGTCTCTTGTGCCCCTCTAAGGTTCATTGCTACGCGGGTATTCGTCCGATCGAATAATCCCATGGAGTCATTGTTGATGGAGTTCTCGCACATATTCTCGAGAATCTCCCACACGGTGTCCTCATGCTGACCCATGATATTTCCTCCGCAAGTTACGTTGATGAACAGTCTAATATCTTCATGGAGTCCCTGGTAAAAAGACTGGACTTGTTCCCAGTTAGGAACTCCGTGATGGGGGCACTTTCTCATGAGATCCTGAAAACGATCCCATGCCTCATGAAGAGGTTCTCCCGTCTGTTGCGTGAAGTGAGTAATCTGATGGCGCAAGGCATTTGTCCGACCAACGGGGAAGAACTTCTTCAAGAACTCGGATTGAAGTTCCTCCTAAGTGTTGATCGGGCGGGTCTATGTTTGATACCAATGGGCCGCCTTGTCCATAAGGGAGAAAGAGAACATCTTCATGAGTAAGATATCCCTATTCTGTGCATCTGACCTGAAAGTCTAGGCTAGATGCTTAAGTTGTTTGATGTGCTGGAAGGGGTCTTCAGAGTTAAGCCCATAGAATTTAGGTATGGCATGAATCATGTTGGGCTTCAGTTCGAAATCAGGTCCTCCAGTCGGGATTCTGACTCGAGGCTCAATTGCCACCACAGCGGGATTATAATGATCTCGCATCATGGGGTGCTGTGGTAGGTTCATAAAGTTTTGGAAGAGATCATTGAGTCACTGGAGCTGGTGCTCAAGATTATTCTCTTCTTCAATGGGCTGAGCCATTGTGCAAGAAGAAGGGGAATTAGGTTCAGAGTTAGAAGAGAGGTCTATGTGAAGAGGTTGTTGCACAAGCAAAGGTACCGAGGCTTGGCCTCGGGGAGAGTGAATTTCTAAAGGAGGTTTCAAGGACCTCCTACCGAACATGCACTGATGGATTGGACGAGGTTAGCAGGTGTTGGACCCAATCAAGACACCCAAAATGTTGGGTGACTATAGAGGTTCGGGGCAGATGATACCCCTTAATCAGAAGGTCGACCACCTGAGAAGGCAGGTAGAGAGGGTGAGTCCCGTGAAGACCCCTACATGGTAGAGCACCCCCATGGGTTACAGGATTTCCCCCACCCGACCTCTCTTGTCACTGAGATTCCAAGTAGACCAGAATGGGGACCTTGACCTCTTAAGTCTACCACTTTTACTTAAGATCAAGGTGTTTAGGATTTTTACTTGAACTTTAACCTTTTGTGTGAAAAAAAGTGACCTAATTTAAAGGTTGGTTGATCCAAGGATCAACTTCACCTATTAGTTCCTGTGAGAGCTTATTAGGTCCTTTCTTTTAGGGTTCAAGTGACTTAAGAGTCGGATTGCTTAGGGTTTCTCTTAATAGATCTTTTCAAGCAATGGCTTAGGCACACTTCTTTTGGGAATTTTTAGTTCTTGATTAGAAGGTGTGTCTCTAAAACCCTAGCTTAGAATCCTAGGTTGGCTCTAATTAGTCCAGTTAATTGCCTCAGAATTAGGTAACTAGGGCTCAAGCAAGAAGGTTTAGACCTAATTATCTTTAGTGGATGTACAGATAGAATGTGTTGAAATTGAAAAACAGGCAACTCTTGAGATTTACTATGTATAAAAGACAAGTAACCCCTAGATTGCTTTTCTTTTTCTTCTTCCTCTTTAGAATTTTAGGGGCTTAAAAGAGAGGATAGAAAACTACCTATCCCTTGGTGTGGTTGTTGTGCGGCTGCTTGTTCCTTCATGTTTTCCTGTGCAAGCACAACAAAAGAGAAAAGATTAAGTCAGTAGTAAATCAGAAATTGTGATTTAATAGCTTCTAGAATGCCCGTTGCTCCCCGGCAATAGTGCCAAAAAATGATAATCATCATTCATCAGATTTTAAAGATATATTCATTGCAGTATTACCATGAAAAATGATTATCAATTTAAGTTAATTTATTACTCAAAATTTAGAATGTTTCAAGGTCAAACTCAGGGAGCAAACTTAATTATAGAAGCATAAAAATTCACAATTCACTACAATATACTACTTTACAAAAATTAAAGAGAGAACAAAAATCTTTGTTTTTTTTCTTTTCTTTCTTTCTTTCTTCTCCTCTTCTCTCTTCCTTCTCTTCATTCTCTGCCTTTTCTTTCTCGGATGTCTGATTCTTTGAATCAGACGCCTTATCTACCTCTTGCTATAGTGCCTTTGCAGGTTCTTCTCCTCTTGGCTTCTTCTTCTCTTCTCTGCTCGACCTTCTTCTTCTTCTTCCTTTCCTCTGTGCGACTGCTCCTTCCTTCAGCTACTCTTCCTCTTGATTTCTTCCTTGTCTTTTGCCTTGAGCCGCATCTGCAGCTTCTTTGTTGCGCTGCCTCCTCTTCTTCCTTGGTTCCTTCCTCTGCCTTCACAAGCCTTCATCTTCCTTCCCTTGGCTTCCTTCTGTGCAATAGGCTTCCCTCCTTCTCTTTTCTTTCTTCTTCAACTGTAGCTCCTCCTTGGCTGCTTCTCCTTCTTCCTTCTCTTCAACTTCTGCTGCTCTGTGCGGCTAAGGGTTTAGCCGCTCCTCTTTTCTTCTTCTCCCGCTTCCCTGCACAGTACAAGGTTAGGCAAAACCTAACCCCTACCCTCCCAGTGTCTCTCTCTTTCTATTTGTCTCTCAAAGGTTCGCTCTCCCAGAGCATTCATAGGTATTTGGGTCAGGTGTATGCACTCGGGACCAGGCCCACGAGCATATGGTGGTGGGCGAGGAGTGCTTGGTCGGGTAATCGCGTTCGGCCTAGGCCCGCAGGGCGTGAATGCGGGCGAGGGCAGGCGCAAGCACGTGGCGCACTGCGCGTGCGTAGGCGAGGGACCTGACCCCTGTGTATCGAAGGCGATAAGGCTAAAGCACTTTTTCAATTTATTCGACTGCGGCGCTTCAAGGATTTCCGAGGTGGGACTAAATGCCCACCTAAATTTCGTGCCTTCACCCGCAGTAGGAATCCACGTGGTTGTAGTGATACGCAAGGCTCTCGCCTTCGATTGGGGACCTGGGATCGTGCGTGAGTCTCTTTCGTGCGGCCTAGGACTCCCACTTGGGACTGCAGAGGCCTGGAGTTGCTAGCAAGCTTGCTCCAAGCACGGCAGCAATGGCGGCAAGCCTCTGAACCTGAAATCATGCAAATGGCCTTGTGGCCACGTTAGAATGCTCAGGAGGCTCCGCCAGAGCATGGAAGAGGTGCTACGGGGGTCGGAGTGGTGTGACAGTGGCCGTGAGTGCGTGGTAAGGTCAAACTGTGTGTGTGCTGGTCGGTGTGTTTGGGGGACTGTTTCAGTAGGTGGCGTGGTCGGTGGAAGGGCGAGAGGTGATCAGTGGGAAGTGGTGAAGCTCAAGGACTGGTTGGTGAGGGGTGGAGTGGTCTGTGGTGGGGAAATGGCCTCGTCGGAGTTGGTGGTTGGAGGTGGAGATGGTGAGGGTGGACAGTGGCGTCGAGGGGTCGAAACAACAAATTAACAGGGGAAAATAAAGGGGAGAGTAAGAGGAAGACTTTTTAGCTAGCTAAGCAGATGAAGGGGGGGCAGGAGGCGAATGGCTCGTTCCTGCCATCGCCGGAGACGAAGGTGCCAGGGGAGAGGGCAGCGACGAGGAGAAGGGGTCGGAGAGTGCTCGCTGATATTGTGCGGCGCTGCAGAGTATGACGGAGTTAACCCTACTGTTGGTATGGTGGCAGGGTGACGAGAGAGGAGAGGGGGAGTCGCTGGAAGCTCTGGTAGTTGGCCAGAGTTGGGAGGAGATGAAGAGGAGGGGGAATCTCAGGCCAAACGAAGCTTGGAGGAAGCGGCAGCCCCTGCCGCTCCTTAAATAGGTGCTGGCAGGGAGGGAAACACGAGGAGGAGGCGTGGGCAGGTCACCGGAGACGTGGTCGGAAAGGAGACCTACACCTCTCACGCGTTCACACAAGAGGTATGGGTGCCGGCAGGGCATGGGAGGAGGTCCATGCCGAAGAGGACAATGCAGGGGACCCTCCTCTTGTTTCTGAGGCTGGCTCCCATACCCTGTGCGGCACCATCCTCCGTGCAAAGTCGCCGGAGGTATGGGTGCTGCGTGGGTGGCAGAGGGACTGGTATGAAAAGAAATAAGGAAAGTTAAGGGTGTAAGTGCAAGGGTGTAAAAAGTTAATGGTTAAAAAGTAATTATTGAAGACAAATTTGTAAAGTGGGTCAAGGCAAACTTTTCTTAGGTCCAAATTTCGGTATAACCATAATTTGGACCTAAGGAATCCAATGGTGAAGTTGTATTTTAGGTTTGACCACGTTTGACTAGACATTTTGCAAAAAAACCCAAATTAGGTCAAAAATTGGGTATGATTCTCAATCTAGGTCGAGAGGTTTCAATGGCCAAATTGAAGGTTCTAAGCCCTAGGAGATGTTTTTTCATGATTTTTAGAGGGTTTAATTGATTTTTATCTTGCCTGGAACTTCGTGAATTGAAATGGGTTGTTTTAGGGGTTGTAGAATGTCATTTAATTCGTAGATGCCACTATAACCCTTTTCAGACCAAATCATCCCACTTTCTCTCTTATTAAGCCTATTTGACCTATGTCTAGACCCTTAAAAATCCCATTTATGTACTACATTGGTAAAATTACAGTTTTACCCCTTGTGAATTATTTTATACTAAAATTTATAATTCTCTGATTTAGGCTTTCCCTTAAGTTTTGTAGGAGTTTTTGTACACTTATTTAGGTCAAAATGTGCTAGTTAGGGTTCATGATGAGGTTCTCATCACGTGCGCACTTCAACGATGATCGGGCTTTAGTGACGAATAAATCCGTAACTAAAGACCCCTAATTTATTATTTTGTACTTGAAATGACCTTTTTGCACCCAACCCCTACACCTATAGAAAGGCCTATGCCCCCTACATTTCAATCATCCCTTCCTCTCTTCTCTCACCCACTTCAAAGCTCTAAGAGCTTGTCCCAAACCTGGGATGCTCCATTAGAGTTAAAATTAGAATTTTTTCACCTTCTCCCTCCTTCGTGGAGCATCTCGCAGTTGTCCTCTCACTCCATTCGGGAAGTGGATCCCACGACGACGATGTCCTGCCTTGCCCTCTATTCTTCTCGCTTCGTTCTCCTTCTTCCCACTTCGTCTTCCATCTTCCAGGTGTCACCTCGTCCAGCTCATCCTCCAAGCA
Organism: Thalassia testudinum; assembly: GCA_037157565.1. Lineage (NCBI taxonomy): Eukaryota > Viridiplantae > Streptophyta > Magnoliopsida > Alismatales > Hydrocharitaceae > Thalassia > Thalassia testudinum. The sequence continues at coordinate 95,002,740 of JAZHRO010000039.1, read as the reverse complement.
ATCGTCGAGGAGGATACTTCTCCCTCCATTCTCTTTACCTCTTTCCAGAGTAGATTTACTGCTTTCTAGCATAGATTTCCTGCCTTCTAGTTGTAATGATTAGTGTAATGAACATCATCTTGTGGTAATGAAATCCATGTTTATTTTATCTCTATTTTCTCTTAATTTGTAATATTCTCCCTCTTTCTTCTATTATTTATTTTTTAAGCAGATAACTAGTTTAGATTCAATTCGATCAGCTAATCTACTCTGTGACAAATAAAAACAAACGCGATTTCTAATCAAATGTCCGCCTCCCTGTGTTCAACCCAGAATTCTTTCGAGTTTCGGTAAATTTATCTGTTGACGGATTTCTTTGCAAATTGCATTACAACAATGAAGTCTTCAAAACTCAACTTCCATTTGTAGCATTTTCCGACACCAACATTTTGGCACCGTTGCCAGGGATTTTCCATCCAACATTTTGGTGCCATTGCTGAGAAGGCAACACTCTTTGATTTTTCGCATTTTTTAGCCTCACTTATCTTTTACCTCACTTCTCTCCTTTCTTATTGTGATTGCAAGTACTCTTACAAGGCGAGCAAAAGTGGTAGATTAGAGTAAAGTATTGTTGAAGGGTTTGTAAGTTTACCCCCACCTCCCTACTCACTAGATTTCATTCCATCACCTAATAACACAAACCTTAATTATCTTAGGATCTTGCATAAACTCTAAGGTTAGTTTTTGATTGTTTATTTTTCACCTCCACCCACCTCACCCTCCACATATAAAAGAAAAATAAAAAAAATCTCACAAAGGTACACAACCTCTTCTTTCAAGTTTCGGTAAATTTATCTGTTAATGGATTTCTTCGCAAATCATACTACATTGATGAGTTTTCAAAACTCAATCCCATTTGCGTATGCTTTCCATTTGAATATTTTAGTGCCATTGCCAAGGATTTTCCATAAATATTTTGGTGTCGTTGCCGGGTAGGCGACGCTCTTCGATTTTTCACGTTTTTTCGGCTTACTTATCTTTTACCTCACTTTGCTCCTTTCTTATTGTGATTACAAGTACTCTTACGAGGTGAGCAAAAGCGGTAGATTGAAGTAAAGTGCTATTGAAGGGTTTGTAAGTTTACCCTCTCCTCCACACCCACTAGATTTCATTCGATCACCTAATAACACAAACCTTAATTAACTTAGGAGCTTGCATAAACTCTAAGGTTAGTTTTTGATTATTTGTTTGTCACCTCTACCCACCTGACTCTCCACATATAAAAGAAAAATTAAAAAAAATCTCACAGAGCGACACAACCTCTTCTGATTTTCAAACTCAACCGATAACCTGATCTTTGGAACCGGGACACAGACCAACACATAATTGAGTAGAAATCAGATTAAGTAACCACTTATGTACCTAACTAAGTGGTGCATCTAACCAATTATTTGAGTTGTTTGGGCCGCACCACTTCAATTAAAATCAACTCATCAAGTAGCTGCCAAATAAGTTCAACTTCTAGGGATTCACCAGGCACTCCACATTATTTTAAAGCTTTAAAGGAAAACATCTTCACCTGTGCTTTCAAAACCTGGTGTGCTAACTGAAATTGATTGAATACACCTGAAGTTGAATCCTAAAAGCTACTAAACAAGATTTAAACCCTAAAATTCACTGCATCAAAAAAATAATCTTGTTTGAAAACCATCGGTTGTGCAAGCACACACATATCAATTAATCATTAAGGGCACAACCCAGATAAACATTCAAACCTAATCTAATTAAAATAGAGTAGATGATGAGTCCCTTTTAATGGACTAATATTATGCCTAAGTGACTTTAATTATATCTTTTAGGTTTGTTAATAACTATATTAAGTTATAGAATGTTTGCATGCATCATGATTTAGGTTTACATCTATTCTATAACTTAATATGTGTAGGAAAAATAAGTGGCAAAAGAATGAGGAGGAAAGGGTAAATTACCCTTTCAAATAATCGACGGCTACTCTTTTCCCTTTCTATCGACCACCCTCAACAAGTGCGAATGGCCGTCGGTCAAAAATAGAAAAGGGATTTGAAAATCCCTTAATTGGCACACGCGGGGGGAGGGGAGTTAAAGAGAAGAGAGGGAGAAAGGAGAAGGGCATCTTCATCTTCCCCGTTGCGGGGAAAAGCTCCAACGTGCATTGTGGACCAGGAGAGCCATCTTCCCCCTTGCGGGGAAAAACTCCACCGCATGCACTGTGCCCCCGCACCGCTCCTTCACCACCGCCTCCAGGCCTGCACCGTGCATCCTCCTTCTCCACCTTGCACGCCCGCAGGCGCACGCTCATCTCCAGCTAGCCCGCAGGCGCACACCTCCGTGCGCCTCTCTCTCCAGCACCACCTGGCGCCTGCATCTGTAGACCGCAGTACCTGCGCTAAACCTGCAGGCATTTGCTTGCACCTTACTCTAGGCCACGCCATCTGCAAGCGCACCCTTCTCCACCGCAGACCTGCTCCTCAACCTGTAGCTGCGTGCCTTCACCACAGTCGTGCCCGTAGGCGCTGCGTGCAGAGTGCACCACCTTGCGCACGCCCGTCGGCAGGCTCCTAACCGCACGCTTCAGCCACACCCTCCAGCGCCTCCCCGCAGGCGAGCGCCCCTACAGGCGCACACCGCCCACCGCTTCTGCAAACTGCTTCACCCTCCTGTGCCACTCCGTAGGCACACCCCCCTTACTGTAGGCGCTGCACCGCGCCTCAATCCGCAGGCACCTGCAAACATCATAGGCACACCCTCCTTCCTGCTGTAAGCGTACGCCCATTCGCCTCCCTCCAGCCGCGCCTAAAGTTGCTGCACGCCTTCGCCATCTCCAGCAAGCGGCTACAACAGGCAGCCTCCGCCGGCGTCTTCTCCTCCACCGGTCGGCCACCACCGACCACCTCTATCGACGCCGTAGCCTCCATCGGAGAGCCCTCATCCTCGCCGACCTCCCTACCCTCTCCAATGACTGCCGGTGCTCTCTCTCTCTCTCTCGCGAGGAGGAGAGAGAGCAAATGCTCTGTTTCCTCCACAATTAAAAATTACATTCACTGCCATTGCCACAAAATTTGATTTTTTATTTATTATTATTATATTGTGGAAAAATTACGCATGCACACTCATATTCTCTGATAATTGCACATTAATGATATTAACCTATTTCAAGATTGGTTTTGGGCTTAACCTGTGCATTAATTTTCTCTAGTACATGTCATGTGAAAATTTCATAAATCATCATATATTTATTGAAGATTTCAGTGAAGGAAAACTACACATATACCCTTATCTTTTAAGTTATTGTGAATCTACTTCCGATTGCATTTTATGTCAGATTTGAATAGGGATTTCACAATTTACCAAAAGAATATAAGATAATCGAGAATTTATTGCATAATTGCCTCCCTGTGGACACGACATGCTCTTCTATGAGTGGTTATTTTTATTTTTGATTAGTCGATTTTTCCACCACTTAAATACTACAACGCAAAGCGGAAAGTCGGCTCGTCAAATTGGCGTCGTTGCCGTGGAGGCAACAGACGCAATAGATTTACTTCATTATTTTTGAATATTCTAAGTTGCGAAATTATCTGATCATTTTTTTTACTGTGCGAGGAATCTGACACGGCGATAGGCGTAGCTGAGCAACGACATTGAACCTGAACGACACGCACAGCGGAGACGATCTTTTTGGTGGACCTTAACACCACCTGGAGGACGGCAACAGGAACACGTGGGCCTTGATCCCATGCATATAGGCTTACAAGAAGCCTATTTCTGATTTATGCAATAGGTCTTAGTTAGATTTAATTAGATAGACATTAGAATTTAATTTCTATCTTTTGGACCCTTGTTGGGTATTTTTAGGAATGTCTTCCCAGTGCCATTTTATTTCTTGTCGCTCTTGTATGCGGGAGCGTATTTTCGGGGCCGTGTTCCCATTTATTTAGATTATAGGATTATTTAAACTATTTGAATTGTATTTCTGTTAATTAGTTAGATTAGGTATGTTTGTTATTGTTATTAAAAAAAAAAATCGAACTGCCTACTAGAAGCTACATATCTATAGGACGACCATCTAAGACTGAATGAGCAGCATCTAATTTATTTTTCCTGCATGCATTTCTGTTAGTTAGTTAGATTAGGTATGTTTGTTATTGTTATTAAAAAAAAAAAAATCGAACTGCCTGCTAGAAGCTGCACATCTATAGGACAACCATCTAAGACTGAATGAGCAGCATCTAATTTATTTTTCCTGCATTGCATACATTGCACGAAGAAAGCTGGAGTAAGGTACGTCTTCTCTTGAGCATCAATTACCTGTCATGCATATGCATTGAACTTAAATCTAAGGCCACTAAAGTGCTTGAATCAAATTAATTCAGTGGTCACTTTAAAAATTGGGACTGTTAAGAGGTTGGACTTTAAAATCTGTGACTGAAAATTGTGTGCAAAAGGATCTTGTTTGCGAACTTTCAAAAATCAAAACGATCGTATGCTTGCACACTTGAGATACTGTGCACCTCACACATAAGGTCACTAGATAAATTTCTACCTCTCCTCTTCTACACCACAAGGGAAGTTAGTCGAAAATCAACAAGCCTATCCACCAAGTTACTTCAGTTCCTCGTGTGTGGGCTTGATTCAAGACCTCCATCCCTTACGAGTAGGTTATAGGCACCAGCGAAGGTTGGCCTAGGAAGCATAACTTTTTGCAAAACTTGTTTGGCCACCAACTAAACATATACTTCTAAGACCTACAATCTACTAAAAACAAGATCCCACTGAAGTTGCGTTTGCTTTGACAGTAGAACTCTCTAGGAAGTTTCTGTTTGCATTCTGAATTCTGCTAAATCCTAAGAGAGTTAAAACTGTTTTGCTTAAAGAAATGGATTACTCTTACTCCTATCATTCAGATTATCAGAGTCAATATTTCCCATCTTTTAATCAGGATCCCATGCCCCAAGCGTATCCATCCTTTGATGGGTACATTGACAATTCATGGGATCATTCTCATTCTTATCCTGGGAGTACTGGCTTGATAACTCCCACTTTTGAGCAGAGCCTAGGAGCGGGATTTTCCAATTCTGAAATCCCTACTTCCATGCAAACACCCAACCCTCCTACCCTTCATGATTTTCTGTATCGAGGTTGGACCGATACCCCTAGGCAACCAGAGCCTTAAATTGACTATCCTCCCCAACCTGATAATAGTAGCCTCTCCTCTTTTATGATAGAAATGCAAAAATAGAAAAAGGAAATAATGGAATCAATGGGAGAGATGTTGAGGAATAGTAAACAGTTAAATGAAGAAATAAGACAACTTAGCTACATGCTTCCCAATAATCCTGATCCCTACCCATCCGATCATAATCATGAAAATAATTATGAGGAACCTAATGACAATAGGGATCTAATTTTATGTAGCTATCACTTAGACTCTCCCAATGAGACACAGTCACTAGAGGACAACAATCATAGTAATTATCCACCCGAGCTTTATTGGAGTCAAAAGCAAGGGAAGATGCTACTTCTTGAGGACCTTGACCCCAATGACAGTATTCTCCTTAACCCTACCAACCTAGGTCAAGGTTGTATTATTCCTATCACTTTCCCTATTAATTATTTGATGGAATCCCATTCTACCCTTAGTGAGCCTACTCCTGACCCTCTACTTAGGGAATCAACACCTATCATTCGGTATCCTAAGGATTTAAATGCACCCAATAAAGGTGACCCTAAGGGAATAGAGGATGATCAATTTTGGTCTCAGGGATATGAAGAGTCTAATTTAGAAAATGAGGATGCCCCAATAAAGGAACCTGGACTGAAAATCTAGGGTAAATCACAGGGGAATTATTTATCATTTGAAGATTTACCTCCTCATTGGACTTAACCATTACCTTCCAACATTACAAACAACCCTTAAACTCCCTAACCGATCCTTGGCTCATATCTCTGCTCATGTACATTCTTTCTGGAGAATATATCAGGCCAGTACATCCTTGGGAGAATGGCGAGTGTGGATTGATGCTTGTACTTTTACTCTCGCCATTCAAGGGTTTGAACTAATAATGTGTATATCTTTTAAAACCCATCCTGCTCTGGAGGATCCTTGTTATCCTCCACTTATTTCGTGTCGGGAGGTCCCTTTTCATATTCCGTTTATTATTCCTAAACCTCCCAAGGTAGCCAGTGAGGATATTCGCTTTCATATCTTCTGGCGAGCATTTGGTATTACATTGCATCATCAGCTCGCCAACATCCGTGGCTACCTGTTTTCTAGGACCGCACTGTTACACATATTCTTAGGGCCTAACCTTTTCTGTTTGGAACCAGACTTATAGGTTCCTTCGTAGTCTGGCTGCTGACAGAAAATGCAGCGCTTGTTGGGAGGCAACCCAGCAGACCATGTCAGGTGATGTTTTTCCTTTCTCCTCCTATTTTAATTTTACAATGGGGACATTGTAGGATTTAGGCATGGGGGAGTGCATTTGCATTTTATGTGCATTCATGCATTTAGGTTAGCATAAAAAAAAAAAAATTCTCTTTTCTTGAGCTGATTGGGTTAGTCCCTAGCAAAATACCTTTATCATTGGAGGTTTTTCTTCTTAAATTATTTCTTAAGTTTAGAATCTAGTACATTTATTTTACGTGCACGTAGACTTGGTAATGGATCCTTGAGGAAAACCAATAAGCATTTATAGTCCACTGAACCCTTGGACAGTTTATAGGGAGTCAGGCATACTATCTTCTTATAGATCCACCTCATATTTGTGAGAAGAAAGTAGAGAGATTACTGTGTGCTAAGTCTATTGCAAGGACTCTTAAGTTTTGGACAATTAGATGATCATACTTCAGAGTTAGGCGTAGTTTTCACTCTCTGTTCCTGTGTGCGTATTTTGTGTGAATTCCTGAGAGTCACCAAATAAGGCAGATACATAGAGATGGAGTCTTAATAAAGCTATGACTATGATGGATGGTTACGATCGTCCATCATAGAGTCCTCGGCTGAAGGAGGGTAATAGTGTCAAAGGTCAGAAATACGTCTGTCCTATCCATTCCTTCCCGGTGCCAAGAATAGGCAGTTCCACCAAATAAGCCACAGAACTTCCTCTTGACCATCATCATCCCTAATAATGCCTTGTAAATAAAAGTCTGTATCGTGTTGTGTTGATTGAAAAAGAAACAAAAAAAAAAGAGAAGAGAGAAAAGAAGAAAAAGAAGAAACAGAAAGAACAAAAAGAAGAAATAGTTATATTACAAAAAAAAAAGGTCCAAGTTTCTAAGGTAATATTGTTTTTGAGGCAACAGAACACCTATCGCATTCCACCAAATATGACCCATACCTACCTTCTAGTATTTCTGATCGCCTGAATACTGGTTGAGGACTCTAACTTAGTTGTAGAGTTATTAGGACTTTAATTGAAGTGTGGATGCCATGTGAGGCCACCAAATAGTGAGTACAATTTCTAAATCTGGCGAGATTTGTGATCACAGAAAGAAAGAAAAGAGGGAGTGCCCAGGAACATTAAGAGAGCACAGTTGTGTAGCCTCTCTCAGAGTTGACTTGTCTAATAGTTTAGAGATCTAAAGTCTGCAGTACTAGACTATATGTAGCACCAGATGAGTGTGTGCCACCAAATACAAATCCATTCAACTCGATATCTCCTACCTAAGCCAAACGCTGGGGTCAAATTACAAGATTATCTTCTACTTTATCCCTGAGGGAAGTAGTTGCCTATCCCGACAGAAATATTTGCCAAGGGTGATGTACGAACTCCCAATGCGAATTGGCTCTTTCACTTGGATTTGTTACCTAGGCTATCAGCACTTCACATTTGTCTGGATTTCTAAAGTTTTGAAGTAAGAAAAGAAGAAATCTTCTGATTACTTCTATTATTTTTCATTTTCTAGGGACTAGCAAATCTTAGGCATGGGGGTATTTGATGAGTCCATTTTAATGGACTAATATTACGCCTAAGTAACTTTAATTATATCTTTTAGGTTTGTTAATAACCATATTAAGTTATAGAATGTTTGCATGCATCATGATTTAGGTTTACATCTATTCTATAACTTAATATGTGCTTTTTATGTGCAGGAAAAATAAGTGGCAAAAGAATGAGGAGGAAAGGGTAAATTACCCTTTCAAATAATCGGCAGCTGCTCTTTTCCCTTTCTATCGGCCACCCTCAACAAGTGCGACCAGTTGCCTATCAAAAATAAAAAAGGGATTTGAAAATCCCTTAATTGGCGCACGTGGGGGGAGGGGAGTTAAAGAGAAGAGAGGGAGAAAGGAGAATGGCATCTTCATCTTCCCCCTTGCAGGGAAAAACTCCAACGTGCACTATGGACCAGGAGAGCCATCTTCCCCCTTGCAGGGAAAAACTCCACTGCATGCACTATGCCCCTGCACCGCTCCTTCACCACCGCCTCTAAGCCTGCACCACGCATGCTCCTTCTCCACCTTGCACGCCCGCAAGCGCGCACTCATCTCCAGCCAGCTCGTAGGCGCACACCTCCGTGTGCCTCTCTCTTCAGCACCACCTGCCACCCGCATTTGCAGACCGCAGCACCCGCACTCAACCTACAGGCATCTACTCGCACCTACAGGCATCCGCTCGTGCCTTACTCTAGGCCACGCCATCTGCAAGCGCACCCTTCTCCACTGCAAACTTGCACCTCAACCTGCAACCACGCGCCTTCACCATAGCCGTACCCGCAGGCGCTGCGTGCAGAGCGCACCACCTTGCGTATGCCCGTCGGTAGGCTCCCAACCGTGCGCTTCAACCACACCCTCCCGCGCCTCCCCACAGGCGAGTGCCCCTGCAAGCGCACACCACCCGCCGCATCTGCAGACCGCTTCACCCTCCAACGCCACTCCGCAGGCACACCCCCCCTTACTGCAGGCGCTGCATCATGCCTCAACCCGCAGGCGCCCGCAAACATCACAGGTGCGCCCTCCTTCCTGCTGCACGCGTACGCCCATTCGCCTCCCTCCAACAGCGCCTAAAGGCGCTGCGTGCCTTCGACATGTGCAGTACGTGGCTACAACAGGCAGCCTCCGCCGGCGTCTTCTCCTTCGCCGATCGGCCACCACCGGCCACCTCTGTCGACTCCGCAGCCTCCATCGAAGAGCCCTCATCCTCGCCGACCTCCCTACCCTCTCCAACGCCCGCCGGTGCTCTCTCTCTCTCGCGAGGAGGAGAGAGAGCAAATGCTCTGTTTCCTCCACAATTAAAAATTACATTCACTGCCATTACCACAGAATTTGATTATTTATTTCTTATTATTATATTATGGCAAAATTGTGCATGCACACTCATATTCTCTGATAATTGCACATTAATGATATTAACCTATTTCAAGATTGGTTTTGTCTTAACCTACGCATTAATTTTCTCTAGTACACGTCATGTGAAAATTGCATAAAATCATCATATATTTATTGAAGAATTTAGTGAAGGAAAACTGCACATATTCCCTTATCTTTTTAAGTTATTGTGAATCTACTTCCCATCGCATTATATGTTAGATTTGAATAGGGATTTCACAATTTACCAAAAGAATATAAGATAATCGAGAATTTATTACATAATTGCCTCCCTGTGGACACGACTCGCTCTTCTATGAGTGGTTATTTTTATTTTTGATTAGTCGATTTTTCTACCACTTAAATACTACAACGCAAAGCGGAAAGTCGGCTTGTCAGTAGACGTTGGCCCTAAGGATTGGACTCGCTCTTCGGAGCCTAGACTGAGATTATTTTTTATTAGTCTATTTCTACCGTTCAATCTGATGTCTAGCTAGGGGAGCAAAATCAAACGATCGCAGCAAGGGGTACTCTAGGAACCTGAGGCACAAGCCAAAGGAAGAACCTTCACCCCAATCCATCCCTCTGACTGGTTGGATTGACTGGAAAGAAGTAGATCAAATCGTTTATTAATTTCAAGATGGGTTCTGGGAGTCTGTAGGTCTTTAGGCTAGCCCACTTAAGGATAGGTTTGTTTGTTTGTATTGCAGGGCACCTTTCTTCCTCCCATTTTGTCATGGATCCTTCCATATCTTATTCGCACTTCCACTCTTACCCTTCTACCACTACTTATTCCCATCCATCTTCTAGTTGGGATAATCCTGATTGGGGATACAGTTCCAGACCTCTGTGTTCAGGGTCTAACACTGGACACCATGTTCTTGATTCTTATCCTTCTCCGAGCTACATCAATTATAGATCACCACCCTCATTTGGACAACCCAATATGATCTACAATCAAGAAGGATACAATGATCCTTACCCCTCCCTAGAATACACTGCCTTTAGTTCATCACCACCTTATGAATAACCTGAAATGACCTATTATCAGGGAGGGTATCAAGATCCTCAATTTGTTGATTCCCCGACACTGAACCTAAACCCACCCAACCCTGAAACAAACCATTTAGTTCAAGTTAACTAGGTCCAAGAGAAGGTGTTGGCCAACACCTTACACTGAAGAATTGGAGCCACTGGTTGAAATGATTGATGATCTGAACAAGTATTTGTTGGATTGGCTCCAGGTTGTTAAGGATAAGGGCTCAGGTGAGTTTTAACTTGGGAAGTTATCTAAATTGAGGATGAGATTTGTGATTGCTCTAGTCCAATCTTGGGATGATTCCCAGGATGAACCCCCTTTAGGAGATCCAATGTCAAAACCTGCTTAGGCACCTGTTGGGGGGGACACGTGTTACGAGATCGAAATTGACCAGATTAGTCTAGAGCAACCAATTAAGGATGACCTGATTTCTTCACCTGAGATCCCTAAGCTGGGGTACGAGGAAATGTATATCTCCATGGATCAGAAAGTGATTGATGATTTTGAGACACACATTAATGCAGATTTAGATTTCTTCGATTCTGAAGGTGAAGAATCATTATGCAAAGTCTTACCTGAGATTACAACACACGATTTTTGTGAGATGACTGGGCCTGAGGAATTTGATGAATCATATGATGGCCTGATAACTAAGGAAACTGATCTTATTGGGGCTCACATGGCAGATTCATATCCTTGCTTTCTGAAGGATTCATTTCAAAGCCCCGATCCTCAATGACACCCCATTGAGCTTATCGAAGATTTTGATTTTGAATTCACTAAACCCAAGTCCATATTCTAATTCAATCACATCTTTTAGACTTTGAAAATTTAGATGGGGTTATAATATACAGGAGGTCCCAGAATTTGAAAGTCTGAATGAGGAGGATAGGAGTTGGGAAATATTGATATGGGAAGTCAATTTCGGAGGAAGTAAAAGACCGAGTCTAAGGGTTCCAATTTGTCTAAAAACACCAACCTTCTACCAGGACCCTTTTGACATCTTTGACTCAGAGGATGTCCAACCCAAGCAAACATTCATTGATTATCCTTTTGAGCTTGATCTCTCTGTTATCTGACTTTTTGGACTTGGGTTGCATCCTCACAAATCGCAGGCCCGACCCCACTTGCATATTGATCTCAGGTTTTGGATAATTTTTATCTAGAACCTTAGATATACTTGACCATGGGGTATGGGTTTGCATCACAATCTAGTCCACATCTGTGGACATCTGCTGGCAGGTCCTGAGGTGAATCTTTTTATTATGATTCTGACCTGCACCTGTGAATTCTTTGTTTCTTCTTCTTTGTATAGTGTGCCTAGCTGAAGGCACTAAATTCAACATGTATACAGTTTCTTTTCATCTCGGAGCTGACCTGTTATTCACGCAATTTAGGTGCTTTCTACTCTACTCCATTCTATTTTATGTCTTTTTAATATAATGAGGACATTGCATTAGATAGGCATGGGGGGGTGGATATTCATCACTGAATTATTTTTTTAGCTCCATAGATTCTTTTTGTTTTCTTTTTATTTATTTAAAAGAAAGGTTGAATTAGGAAAGAGAACTTGGGCTTTAGAAAATTTTCAATCTTAGAGAATAACACCGTATGATTTGAACACATATCTTTCAGGTCTTCGGGCTTAATCAGCCTGGGTGTCCACTAAAATGTGGACTTGTTTCTTGAGTCCTCACCATTCTAAAGTCAAATTTTAATTTGTTAAATAAGTTGGGGTGATAAGTACATGACTTATCAACCCGTCCTCTGCTTTGAGGGAATTTTAAGTTTAAGCATCTACACATTATTTGCATTAACTCATTTTTTGGCGATTTTTATGAAAATTGGGTACCTAATGAACCTTTTAGGGTGGTATGGCTGGCAAGTTATCATGGGTAACAGCCCATTGATAAGTTGTCCAGAGCCTAGTCTCACGACTGTTCTTTTCCTACTGCCTTTAGGTAAGTCTTATATCAGGGAAGCCACCTACTTAAAGAAAAGAAAAAGGAAAGGAGAAAAGAAAAGCAAAAGAAAAAAAATGCCACACTTCACCGCACGAGTATGGCTGGCAAGTTATCATGGGTAATAGCCCATTGGTAGGTTGTCCAGAACCTAACTCAAGAAATGCATGTAAAATTCCAAAACACCTAGAAAGAAGTGGAGAAGTAGAATAAGTCAGGGAGATTTACACTCGATTTGCCCTTGTGTTGACCGTATAAAAATAAAAGTAGGGAGAAAGCTACCGGTTGAATAGCTACACCTTTAGGCATAATTTCTTTTCAAGGTCACCTAGGGGCATAGAAACCCGAAGTCTGTTGTAATTGCCAATTAGTGAGTCTATCACATTTCACATAAAGATGCTTAGAACTTAGGATTCTCTTCGAGTCTTGGGTGGGTTGAGTGGCCGTAGAAAGTTGCTTCGAAACCCTAAACTTAAAAATCCAAAAAAGATTAGAAAAGAAGAAAAGAAGAAAATGATCCTTCTTTGAATAAGGCGAGGGCTTGAGGCGGTCTGTATTTTGGCAGACACCTGGGCGCTGTTGTGTCTCCGTAGTTCAGGTCATAGTTGAAATCTCTAAGTGTTGAAAAATAACTATTGCCCAAGAAATCTGACCTAATTCTCTTATAATTAGCATGTAGTTTTGCTAGGGACTAGCAAAAGATAGGCATGGGGGTGTCATGTAAACATGTTTATGTCACATAAATCATCTATTTTTGCTTGTTATTAGACATAGAGTTGCATCATATATTATAAATATTGCATAACATGCATCATCTTACATTTAGGTTAGGTTGTATAAAGTTTAGGTTAATTTTTCCTTTTTATGGTCAAGAAATAGGGCAACATTTAATTGGGGCATCGGATTGAAGATCCAACCGTACGGATCTGATAAGGGCGACGATCGAAGTTCAACGACTCCAAGATCGCCCTGATCAGACTTTCGTAGCATCAGATATAATCTTAGGAAGGTCAGATATCAAGGGCCAAGATTATGTAAATCTACACTTCAGATGACAAATCCGATCGCACTGATGGGTTCAGATTGATGATCGCAGCCCAACGGCGCGAAAGTTGGTCAAATCCGACATCCGTGGCACCTTCTACAAGTCACAGAAGATGGATGGCTAAGATGGCACCATGTGGCGCCATCTCAACTGCCCAAACCGACCAAAGTTAACTACTGCTCTCCCTCCTCTCGCACTCATCAGATCTGGGCCATTGGATCTTGATCCAATGGCCAAAAACACGCCACATCTCACACCTCTCTCCTCCAGCGCTCTCATCATCTAAAGGCACGAGAGAGGAGAGATCTCGGTTGTTGGATCTTGATCCAATGGCCAAGGATGCGTGAACGTTAAATCAAAAGCTCGCCTCAAGTGGAAGCGCAGCATAGCAGGCAAGCGCCTCTTCGCGAGCGAAGGGCGCGAGTTCGATCCGCGCTTTGCTTCAAATCAAGCAGAGGCACGAATCTAGCTCAATTGAGTTGTTGGATGGAGATCGAGTGGTGGTGAAGGTGACATGTGGTGCACCTAGATGCGAGGAGTGCGAATGCGCCATCAGACGGGCTTTTGTGAAGGCAAGTGAGCGTGCATCCTAAGTCATTGATCTTCAATCCAACGATGATGAAGGAGGCCGCATCGCCTCTTAATAGGCGTTGAAGGAGATTGGGCGCTACACGTTTAAGTCGTCTGATCTCAGAATCGGACGGCTGATAACGCACATAAGTGGTTAAGCGTTGGGCGTGAGGAGGCGAGGGGGCGTGCGCACTTCAGCCACGATCGACCTTTAGTGACGAATAAATCCGTCACCAAAGACCCCTAATTTATTGTTTTGAACTTGAAATGACCTTTTTGCCCCCAAACCCTACACCTGTAAAAAGGCCTACCCCCCCCACATTGTTAGAACCTTGTTCCACATCTTGTTTTGGTGTTAACAAAATTATTATGGATTAATGTTTGCAATTGAGTTCCTTTAGATTTAGGTGAAGATCAAGGCAAACAGGAAATGATGGAGGCTTGATGAAAAGATCATGATAAGGAGGCACGATGACAAGGAAGAATCAAGGAGGAGAAGATCATCTTCGACCTTTAGTGTTTCTAGTTTAAATTTTTTTTTTATAGATCGTATATGCCTCTTAACAAAGGAATATAACTTAGACCGTAAAAATAATTAGAGATAAATTAGGATTTATATTGCGATCATTTTCAAAGAACGTAATTGATTAAATCACTTAAAAAAGGTACTTGTTAACCCACAAGTACCGGTACTAAAGCTTAGTACCGGTACATGTGAGTTACAGGTTTGGGTTTTTTAAAGAAACAAACCTGTACCCTGCAAGTACCGGTACTCATGATCCGTACCGGTACTGTAGGTAACGAGTACCGGTACTAATGATCAATACCGGTACAAGTGGGTTACAGATTTGTGTTAAGAGTTTGAAACTCAAATCTGGAAGCAACGAGTACCGGTACCCACACTTTAGTACCAATACAAGATAGCCGTTGGCCCAAAACTGAACGGCTAGAAAATTAATTTTGGCTATATGAACGTTGTGATTTAAACCCCAACATCTAGTAGACGAATCCTTGAGGTCCTAAACTCTATAAATAAACCCTTGGGCCCTTAGTTTGTATATGAGAAATAGAGAAGAAAAATTCTAGAGCTATATTTCATATTCTCACAATATTATGAAGAAGAAGGAATAGTTTGCTACTATCAATTTCTCTACACTTTTGCAAACACTTCGACGTGATTTCTTCATGCATTGTCAAGGCATTCACGCTCATTCTAGGCTCTCAAATCGGTAACATTATATTTACATTTGTTGAGAGGCTTAGGAACTTAGTTGTAACATCTTTCTTTCTTATACCTGTATTTCATTTGTTCTTGAGCATTTGCTCATTGGGTTGTAACAAACCCATTTTTGTATTTGGGTTGAGGTAACCCATTAATTACCTTGGTTTATTAAATTGATTCTCTCGAGGTTGAGAGAATTGGGTTAAAAACCCTATGCTGGGAGGCTTAGGTAGTGGAGTACCCAAGGGAGGGGAACCACTATACATTTTGTATCCTTTCCATGGTTTGATTGATTGTGCAAATTGTCTTCTTATTACTGATTTTTTGTTTGAGTTTTTATGCGCATAGCCATATATATTCCATATCTTTAGATCCTATCAAGTGGTATCAGAGCCCAGTTGCAAGAAGACGTAACAACTCGACTTGCAATGGCATCATTCTCAAGGTGCATCGAAGGACAGTCTTCTACCCATCCTCCCTATTTCGATGGGATGGATTATGTGTATTGGAAGAGGAGGATGCAAGTCTTCCTCAAAGCCATGGATGAAGATTCGTAGACTCTCATTCAAGAGAGGTACATGGATTCGGAACTGCTGGAAGGAGTTGAATGGACAGCTGAGCAAAAGAAAAAGATTGCGGGAAACGTGAAGGCGATGAACTCACACTATTGTGCGTTATCAAGGGAAGAGTTCAACTGGATCTCCGCATGCGAGTCCGCCTACGAGATTTGGAATACTTTGCAAATCACCTATGAAGGTACGAGCAAGGTAAAAGAAACACGTATTTCTATTTTAACAGAAAATTATGTGTTTCAGGATGGAGAAAGGAGAAACAATCAAGGACATGTACACAAGTTTGGAGAGATCATGAATCCAATGAAGAATCTTGGAGTCAAGCTGAAGGAGGAGCAGCTTGTAAGGAAAATCTTCAGATCCCTTACAAGTGATTGGTCTCCAAAGACCATAGCCATCCAAGAGGAAAAAGATCTTTTTACTCTCTCCTTAGACGAGTTAATTGGAAGCCTCATGTCATATGAAGTCCTATTGGAGAATATCAAGAAGAACGAGGAGAAGGCGACAAGCAAGAAGAAAAGTGTTGCTTTTAGAGCAATCAAGGAGGACTCAGACTCAACAACATCAGAATCCGAAGATGAGGAGATGGAAATACTCACTAGGAAATTCCAGAAATTCCTCAAGAAACAAGGTAAGCAAGTAAATAAAATTTCTTCTAATATTATTTGTTATGAGTGCAAGAAGAAGGGCGACTTGCGAAAGGATTGCCCCTTAAACAAGAAGAAGGAGGACAATAAGAAAGAAACAAAGGAGCTCAAGAAGAAGAAGAAGAAGAAGAAGAAGAAAGCATTTAAAGTGACATGGGATGATAGAAACTCTAACATGGACACTGACTTTAGCGAATCAGATGAAGATGAGGTCGCACACCTTTGTCTTGTTGCAACTTCAGAAGACACAGAAGAAGAGGTAAACCTTGATTTTTCTTTTGAAGAATTATTAGAAGCTTATGAAGAACTATATCATAAAGCTAGGTTATTTAAAAAGGAAAATAAGGTTTTAAAAAATAATTATCAAACAATAGAAATAGATAATCATGTTTAGAAATGGAATTAGAAATGTCAAAAGAGACTAACAATCAGTTGCATGCAAAGATAGTAGAATTAGAAGATATTTATGAGCACTTTGAATGTATTTTAAATAATCTTAAAATAACAACTAGGCTAAACACTGAATTTTGTGATTCATTAAAATCAAAATTTCAAAGTAAAAAGAATATACAAAATAAATCACATGAACCTAGCATTCATGGATGTATCAAAAGGCTAAAAATCCCAAGAATTATAGATCTAACACTAAAAAGTTCTATAAATCTCAGGATTTGAAAGGTGCTAACTCTAAAGGACCCACAAGAAAATGGGTACCTAGAAAAGATATTTTTTTTGCAAGAGTAGATCAAAGTAATCAATGGGTGTTCAAGGCACATAATGGAACACTTCAGCCTTTCTATAGGTTGAATGAAGATCAAGAATGTTGGACGAGAGATGCTTGGTATCCACAAGCTCGATTTTATTATTGGTAAATTTATGGTATGATATTTCTTCATTTTTTTGTGATTGACAAAAAGAGGGAGAAAGATAGAGCGCAAATAGTAATATTTTTAGGGGGAGCATATATTGAGGGGGAGGATTTAATTAAAAGTTTTTTTTCCTTCATATAACATTGTTAAAAATTATTTTTATTCTTATAATTATCTATTTGCAAGATAGTTTTGTCAACACCATAAAGGGGGAGATTGTTGGAACCTTGTTCCATATCTTGTTTTGGTGCTAACAAAATTATTATGGATTAATATTTGTAATTGAGTTCTTTCAGATTTAGGTGAAGATCAAGGCAAACAGAAAATGATGGAGGCTTGATGAAAAGATCATGATAAGAAGGAGGCAAGATGACAAGGAAGAATCAAGGAAGAGAAGATCATCTTCGACCTTTAGTGTTTCTTGTTTAGATTTTTTATTTATAGATTGTATATGCCTCTTAACAAAGGAATATAACTTAGACCGTAAAAATAATTAGAGATAAATTAGGATTTATATTGCGATCATTTTCAAAGAACGTAATTGATTAAATCACTTAAAAAAGGTACTTGTTAACCCACAAGTACCGGTACTAAAGTTTAGTACCGGTACATGTGAGTTACAGGTTTGGGTTTTTTAACGAAACAAACTTGTACCCTACAAGTACCGGTACTCATGATCAGTATCGGTATTGGAGGTAACGAGTACCAATACTAATGATCATTACCAGTACAAGTGAGTTACAGATTTGTGTTAAGAGTTTGAAACCCAAATCTGGAAGCAACAAGTACCGGTACCCATACTTTAGTGCCAGTACCAGGTAGCCGTTGGCTCAAAACTGAATGACGAGAAAATTAATTTTGGCTATATGAACGTTAGAATTTAAACCCCAACATCTAGTAGACGAATCCTTGAGGTCCTAAACTCTATAAATAAACCCTTGGGCCCTTAGTTTGTATATGAGAAATAGAGAAGAAAAATTCTAGAGCTATATTTCATATTCTCACAATATTATGAAGAAGAAGGAATAGTTTGCTACTATCAATTTCTCTACACTTTTGCAAACACTTCGACGTGATTTCTTCATGCATTGTCAAGGCATTCACGCTCATTCTAGGCTCTCAAATTGGTAACATTATATTTACATTTGTTGAGAGGCTTAGGAACTTAGTTGTAACATCTTTCTTTCTTATACCTGTATTTCATTTGTTCTTGAGCATTTGCTCGTTAGGTTGTAACAAGCCTATTTTTGTACTTGCGTTGAGGTAACCTGTTAATTACCTCAGTTTAGTAAATTGATTCTCTCGGGGTTGAGAGAATCGGATAAAAAACCCTAAGCTGGGAGGCTTAAGTAGTGGAGTACCCAAGGGAGGGAAACCACTATACATTTTGTATCCTTTCTGTGGTTTGATTGATTGTGTAAATTGTCTTGTTATTACTAATTTTGTGTTTGAGTTTTTATGCGCATAGCCATATATATTCCATGTCTTTAGATCCTATCACACATTTCAATCAACTCTTCCTCTCTTCTCTCACCCCCTCCAAAGCTTTAAGAGCTTGTCCCAAACCCGGGATGCTCTATTAGAGATAAAATTAGAATTTTTCCACCTTCTCCCTCCTTCGTGGAGCATCCCGCAGTTGTCCTCTCACTCCATTTGGGATGTGGATCCCGCCCTGACGACATCTTGCCTCACCCTCGGTTCTTTCTGCTTCGTTCTCCATCTTCCCGCTTCATCTTCCATCTTCCAAGCATCGCCCCATCCAGCTCGTCCTCCAAGTAATCGTCAAGGAGGATACTTCTCTCTCCATTCTCTTTACCGCTTTCTAGAGTAGATTTATTGCTTTCTAGCATAGATTTCCTGCCTTCTAGTTATAATGATTAGTGTAATGAATAACATTTGATGATGAAATCCATGTTTATTCTACCTCTCTTTTACCTTTATTTGTAATATTCTCTCTCTCTCTTCTATTTATTATTTGTTAAATAGATAGCTAGTTCTCCACCAGCTAATCTATTTAATGACAAACAAAACAAACGCGTATTTTTAATCAAACGTCCACCTCCCTATGTTTGACTTGGAATTCTTATAGTTTCGATATAAATTTATCTATTGACGGATTTCTTCACAAATCATACTACATAGACGAGTTTTCAAAACTCAATCTCGTTTGCATATGTTTTCCACTTCAAACAGCGAGTTGTTCGAAATTGATTTTTGAATTTTGAAAATTTTCAAATCTGGGTCAGTTTGACCCTCTTGTACTTTGCAAATTTTTAAAAATTTTGTACATTGAATTTCTTCAAATAAATGGTGCCATTTGAAAGGTGGTTTGAAAATGAAGTACTTGCTCGAATTTCAGAATTTTTCACTCACTAATTATTAGACAAATGAATTTTTAATTTTGAAATTGAAGTCTGGTCGAATTTTAGATAATGGTGGGAGGGCTTTTAAAAGGTGTTTGATATTCAAATTCAACCTTCCACCAAAAATCATTTTTTTTTTCTTTTTTTTTCTTCAAAAATTTTCAAATTTATTTTATGGAAAAATTTTTCAAATTTTTCTCCTTTTCTTTTTCGAACAAAAAGTAAACTAACCTAGGATTCAAAAAGAAACCTAATATAACAACCTAGAGAAATTTTTTTTATTTTTCAAAATATGCAATTTTTTTTAGAAAGAAATTGCTAGCTAAAAAAATTCTAATCTAACCTAGGGTTCGAAAAAAAATTCTAAGCTAAGAGAGAAGATGTTCACATGCATATTTTTCCGTGTTCGATGTATGCGTAGATCCCGTTTTTCCTGATTTCTGCACATTCAGAAAACAAGTAGAGGTGGATTTGTCACTAAAAGTCCTAAGATCAAAAATCAATCATGTGCCTCCCCGGCAACGGCACCATTTGATGAGGTGGTTTCTCGCATGTTTTAGGAAAAGCAATGTCGTAGTTCGTGGTATGGTCGCGAAACCCTTGATCAAAAATATTTCTAAAATAATGAAACTTTGAATCCCGATCGTTAGTCTCTAGGAGGCGTTATCAAAATGCAAAAAGTGATTTCGATCTTGTTTGCTCTACTTGCTAAGAACTGATGTCGATTTATAATAAGTTACGTATTCATGCACGACATGTTGTTGCGATAATATTGGAAATTAGCACAGGCAACTTCAATCACAATAAATTTGACAAGCAAGCACATGGTGATTTTTCAACTCATATATATATATATAAATGATTTTTCATTGATTTCATCAAGGTGATTACAGAGCAAAGCTAGCGGAAAGATTGTACATGAGTGATTGAATGCAGAAAACTATCTAGCAGAAAAGGACTGCATGCGTGAATCTATGGGGGAATTACACATGCATCATGGAGGGAGAATATGGAGCTTCACTACTAAGCATAAAAAAAGCAAAGAGATTAGAAGAACTACTTAGCTAGGCTATCTGAAAGAAGGGCATTTGGAGGTGGTCTCTAATGGCCTTTGAGTGGTTGGGAGAAGAAGGAGGAGCGGCCAATAGTGCTTAAGCCGGCCCTTGGAGGAAGGAGGGAGAGATGATCCTAGCTACGTGAAGGTGGTGGAGTCATGGTGGTGGAGCTCATGGAGGTGCACATGAAGGTGGAGGTGGAGATGGATATGGTGATGGGTGGATGATAAAACCAAGATGGGTGCAAATGGCCACCCAAGGATCCTTTAAATAGATCGAAGGGAGACTCTCTAGAGAGGTGTGGAACTCTCTAGAGAGTGTCCCAAGAGTGGTTGTCCAAGGGAGGTGAGAGGTGGTTCTTAGATCCACCAAAAGTGGATCTAAGAGAAGACCCTTCTCTAAAATAGCAACCAAGGTGGTGCCACATTTGGAAGAGCCTAGAAGGCTCTACGTGTTGTGGGAGTGCATTGTAGGATCTGTAAATCACAAGCACACTAGAAGGGGGGATGAATAGTGTGGTAAAAAAAAATTGTAAGACAAAACAAACCATAAAATAAGCAAGATATATAGTGGTTCCCCTCACTTGGGTACTCCACTACCTAAGTCTCCCGACTTAGGATTTTTAACCTGATTCCCTCAATTCGGAGGGAATCAATTTACTAAAACCTAAGGTAATTAACGGGTTACCTCAACCCAATTAGAAGATATTGAAAAGAAATAAAGATACAGGTGTAAGCAAAACACAAATATAAGCTACAACTAATCCCTAAGTCTCCAACAATTATATAGCTTAATTTGAGTATATAAAGTGATCTAATGAGAAAATTAAGGCGTAAAACAAATGGATTTTTCAGAGAAGAACATGATCGCCTTGAAGACTTGTTGCAAGTGGAGAATAGCCTTGAGAGAATTGCAACAAGACAAGCTCTTTTGCAGCTAGTAATTTGAGGAATGAAGGTGAATGAAAGGATAGGATTTCTTTTTGCTTCTTAGTTATGTGCAAAAGACACTCAAGGAGTGCTTATATAACCCACTAAGCACTTTCCTTACATTTACTAGCCGTTAGGGGTAATTTGGGAAGATTAAGGATCGATTTAATTGCAAAATAACCATTCAGATTAGTGACAACGGTTAGTTGGTACCAATATTGACTGCTTACAGTTAGCCCAACTAAGTCACCAGGTACCGGTACTCATCATGAGTACCGGTACTTGTGACTCATAGATTTGGGTCTAGTGACCTACATGTACTGGTACTTGTAAGGTCCAGGCAAAAACCAAGTGCACAAATTGTGACCACTTGGTACCGGTACTCATGATGAGTACCGGTAATTGTTCATAGTTTGGAACTTAGGCCCAAGCCTATGCCTAGCATGTACCCGTACTTATCACCAGTACCGGTACTTACTACAAGTACCACATGTTGTAAGTTTAAGTCAATTTTTAGAGAAATCCAACTTACTCTAAATGACTTGATTTTGAAAAAATCGATTTTGAGTTTTGAAATGAGTGAATGAATGATTTTCTGAACCCTAATTATCTCTACTTTGTTTTTAACTTCTAGATTTTGTTTTAATTGTTAGGAGACGTACAAAGATTCTACAAAAATAATTTATATAACAAAAACTAGTCTTCTAATCTTCTTCTTCCATATGCAATCATGTTTCTTGCCTCCATAGGTTCATTTGACCTGTAATACTTCATAAACACATTAGATTTAAACATGGTTTTGTAAACACAAAAACACATAAGAGAAATGGAACTAGGTTCCAACATGCATGAATGGCTGTGTGTGTGTGTGGGCATGACCTAGGTGGCTAAGTGGTCTAGGTTAGGTCCTAATGGATTTTGGTTAGGGTGGGTCTCAAATTAAGGTTGCAAACCCTAATTGCTAATGGGAAAGTGCAATTAAACTTGACATCAGTTTAATTGAGTGAGTGTGAACTTAATTGAGAGTGAAATAACTCAATTAAGTTGGGCTTGTGTAGGTTGAGATCTAGGAAATTGTAATTGACTATGATCCAAGTCAATTAGGCTTAGTAAGAACCTAATTAGGTTCTTAGGAAGGTCTAAAGGTGGTGTACTAGGCCTATGGTACCTTAATTTAGGTTCCCAGGGGGTTGGAATTGGGTTTAGGGACCTAGGAACTCAAGATCCAAGCTTGAATTCCAAAATAGGAATGGGAGAGCAGTTCCTGACATCCAATAATAGTGTCAGATGACTTATACTCAAAATCAAAAGTCTAGACCTCTTGTCTAGACGTCCAATTTGAGTTAAGAGGGAATAAGGGTTCTGTCTTGGGTATTCTGCAGAAATTGGACGTCTGACTAAGTGTTTGGATGTCCAATAACTCTACAGACATGGGTTTAAGATGTGCGGGTTGTGGCTAAGGGTCTTGGACATCCAATAACTTATCTGGATGTCCAGATAAGGACTGGAACTAGGGTTTTAAGGCTTCCTAGGCTATGGTGACCTAATCTAAGGGTGGCTAAGGCTTAGGAAGGCTTCTAGGGCTATCCTAGGGCTTGGAATGAACCTAAGTTCTTCATAATTTATCTCTGCATTATTCTTACTTACTAGAATAACATATCTCAACCCTTACATTATTTCTCTACTACATTTATTCTAAGGTCTTCCGCTCCATCTCTAATGCAGTACTAGCTTCATGTCCAACTTCAAATTCAGCTCCTGAGATTCTTATTACCTGCAATTTATATAATGCACTTAATTAGTACATTATATCATTATTTCATGCATAGCTAAAGAAAAGCAGTAAAGATGCAAGTAATGCTTGTGCATGCATTAATTACAAAGTGTTAATAATTTGTGCTTCTTAATGGCCAGGGACAAGATGACATCATATTAGGGCCTCGAATGGAAGATCCAACCATATGGATCTGATCAGGGCGATGATTGGAGTTCAACGACTCCAAGACCATCCTGATTGGACTTCCGTAGTATCAGATATTGTCCAAGGAAAATCGTAGGTCAAAGGCCAAGATGGTGTAAATCTGCACCTCAAATGATAAATCTGACCGCACGGATTGGTTCGAATCAACGATCGTAGCTCAACGGCATGAAAATCGGTCCAATCTGACATCCATGGCACCATTTACAACTCAATGAAGATGGACAGCCATGATGGCACCACGTGGTGCCATCACAACTGCCTGGCACCGGCCGCAACCTTTCTTCTTTGCCCTCTTGATGAATCTCAGCCTTTGGATGCCCATCCAACGGCTGAGAACATGCCACGTCGCCCTTTTCTCTCTCCAACCGATGTTCCCAGCTTCTTAAGGCATAGGCAAGACAAGCACTCAGTCGTTGGATCTTGATCCAATGGCTAAGAGGGCACAGGGATCAAAACATCCTTGCATCAATCAATGAAGATAGCGCAGCGGTCGAATGCACATCACACTTCAACGGACGGGCATTCGACTCACAATCAGAGGCACACGCATGTTTTATCTCGACCGTTCGATTAGCTACGAACGGTCAGGATCTCGCAATTAGACAGACACGCAATCGAATGCGGTTATGGATGCATGATCACACACGAAGCTGAAGGGGCCGAGGAGCATTTTAAGCCATCCGATCTTGAGATCAGACAGTTGAAAATCAAAGAATGTGGTTAATCAATGGGCACGAGGAAGTGAGGGGGCATGTGCACTTCAGCCATGATCGGGCTTTAGTGACGAATAAATCCGTCACTAAAGACCCTGATTTAATGTTTTAAAAGTAAAATGACCTATTTGCCCATTCAAACCTCACCTATAAATAGCCCTTCGACCCCCACACTTTCTTCATCCCTTCCTTTACTTCTCTCCCTCTCCAAAGCTCTAAAGAAGCTTGTCCCAAACCTGGGATGCTCCTCTAGAGTCAAAATCAAAGTTTTCTCTCCCCCGTTCTGGAAGTGGATCCCATGACGATGATGATGCCCTACCTCACCCTCAGTTCTTCCCACTCCGTTCTTTTTCTTCCATCTTCGTCCTCCAAGCAGCTGTCAAGGAGGATAACTTCTCTCTACCTTCTTTTTATCACTTTCTAGAGTAGATTTTCCCACTTTCTACTGTAATATTTTCCCACTTTCTAGTTGTAGAATTTCCCTCTTTCTAGTTGTAAAGACATTTCCAAGTTTATTAAAGTGATTGTTCGCTCTCTCTCTCTCTGAGTGTTTATATCAAGTTCCTTGTAATTATCCCACTTTCTAAACAAAAATAACAAAAAATATATATAACTGTAGATTTCAAATCGACGTAGCCTCCTTGTATTCGACCCGAAATTCTTTCGAGTTTTGATAAATTTATCTGTTGATGGATTTCTTCGCAAATCATACTACATCAACGAGTTTTCAAAACTCAATCCTGTTTGCGTACGTCATCCGCTCTAACAGACGACTTATACTCAAAAATTAGAAGTTGAGACCTCTTGTCTGGATGTCCAATTTGAGTCAGGGAAGAATCAAGGTTCTATCTTGGGGATTCTGCAAAAATTGGATGTCTGACCAAGTGTCCAGATGTCCAATGGCGCTGCAGACATGGGTTTAAGGTGTGTGGGTTGTGGCTAAGGGTCCTGAACGTCCAATAACTTATCTGGGCGTCCAAATAAGGGCTGGAACTAGGGTTTTAGGGTTTCCTAAGCTATGGTGACCTAGTCTAAGGGTGGATAAGGCTTAGGCTGGTCTCTAGGGCTATCCTAGGGCTAGGATTGGTCCTAAGTTCTTCATATTTTAACTTTGCCTTACTTTTACTTAATAGAGTAATGTACCTCAACCCTTACATTATTTCTATACTACATTTTATTCTAATCTTCTGCTCCATCTGTGCTGCATCACCGGCTTCAGATCCAGCTTCAAATCCAGCTTCAAATTCAGCTGTTGAGCTTCTTATTACTTGCAATTTATATACTGTACTTAATTAGTACATTATATCATTATTTCATGCATAGCTATGGGAAAACAGTAAAGATGCAATTAATGCTCATGTATGCATGGATTACACTAGCTTATGCTAAGTTCTAGCCTAATTTAGGTCAATTAAGACCTATGATTGCTGCCCAATCATACCCCCATGCCTAAATATTGCTAGTCCCTAGCAAATGCAAACTATGTTATTTGCAACTGGGTCCCTAAAGGATTGATTATTATCAAGTGTATGACTAGAGATTCTTTTCCTTTTCATGTTTATCCTAAAATCTTGAAATCCAGACAATTGTGAAAGTACAGCTATGTAGCTTTTGCAACGGATTCGATTGAAAAACCTGATTTACCTCTAAAGCCTGTACTTGACCCCTAGTAAAATTCTAGCGGGATAGACAAACTTCTTCCCACAGGGTATTCAAGATATTCTATGAATTCCACTCTGATTTTAAGCTTGGGTAAAGAATGTCTGAGGGAAATGGTTGTTTATTTGGTGGCTCACTCTCAATTGGTACCTCATAAAGATTAGTACTACAGAATCTAGATTCCCTAAATTATCAAGTGAATCAACCTAAAGAAAAGCAAGAAAAAACTATGCTCTCTTTGGGTTCCTTTGTATTCACTCTCTCTTTTTTTCTCTTCTCATTTTTTTTTCTTTTTGAGCTCACAATCTCACTAGATTTATACATATATCCCATATTTGGTGGTCTCATATGGTATTAACACTTTAATTGAGTTCCCATAACCCTAGCACTAAGTCAGAATTCCTTAGCCAGTATTCGGGTGGTCAGAAACATAGAATAGGTAGGTTAAGGCCATATTTGGTGGATCTCAAATGTCTTTGGTGATATTGCCTCAATGCAACTGAAATAAGCACTAAATATTTATAAACTCTTTTTTTTTCTTTTATTTTCTTTTAAATCAACACAATGCAATACAGCATACGACATGCACAACTTTTATTCAAGAGGCATTATTAGGGATTGGTGGTATTTAAGAGATATCGGGTGGCTTATTTGGTGGAAGTGCCTACTCTCGACACCAAGAAAGATATGGATAGGACTGCGTATTTCTGACCTTGACATCAATACCCTCCTTCAGTCCAGGATTCTATAAAGAATGGTTGTAACCATCCACCTTAGCCCAAGTTTTATGAGAACTCGATCTTTGCATATTTGCCTAATTTGGTAGCTCTCAAAGATACACACAAAATGTATACGCAGGAATGGAGAGTGGAACTGTGCCTAACTCCAAGTATTACAACTCAATTATCCAAAATTTCAGATTCCTTGCACTAATCTTAGAGCACCATTACTCTCTATTCTCATCTCACACTATTTGGTGGATTTTTTTTTGAAGAAGATTTGCCTGACTCCCAAAACACTGTCCAAGGGTTAGGGAAAAAAGCACTACTTCTTCTCAGCATACTAAAGACATCTATCAGTCTTCATAGTGAATCCATTGCAAAATCTACATGTGAGTGTGAAAATTGTACTAGATTCTAGATTATAGGAAACAACTAGAGGATAAAATCCATAATGCATTCTCTTGATAAAATGTTATTCATGTATGCACTATGTATCTATGCTATATGCAAGTAACCTCTTTCATTTGTACCTCATAAAATTCCCTTTTTGGGTTACATTCAGCTTGGTCCTAGATTTAGAATAGAAAGGTGAGTGGGTGAGTCGAAAATGGCTGTTGCGGATGATTTCTAGCTCCAATGCGAACATTGGAGGTGGAGTCAGTTGTTCTTAAATTAGGACCCTAAAGTACATTTAACATGTTGCTCTGAGGTTTTCCTAAATGTTGACATAAAATTTTTTTAGTTTTGATGTATCTACCCTCCATGCCTAAGTTCTTGCATGTCCTCATGCATGAATATAAAATAAATAAAACACGACTAGGAGTGAGTGGGTAGAAATCACCTGAAGTTGCTCCTGAATTTTCATTTAGCACCGGCCAACCTAATGATATGCAATATGCAGAAAAATATGCTAAAAGAAAAATATGCTATGTATAAAAAGGTATCATATGTTACTTATAAATGTTGAGTTTAACACCTCCAGCTAGGAAAAAACTCAATCATACGTCCTCAATAAAATGAATGATTTCATTAGTAGGAGGTTCCTGGGCCATAAATGGCTTGTGGCACTGGTCATTTACTGTCGAAGCATGCCCAGATTTTGGGTCCATGATTTGGACCGCCCCATTAGGATAGGGATGAATCACAACGTATGGGCCAATCCACTTAGACTTGAGTTTCCCCATAAAAAATTTTAGTCGTGAATCAAACAACCAGACTTGCTGGTTGGGTGTGAACTCCTTTCTCTGAATGTGGCGATCGTGAAAGGCCTTGGTCTTATCTTTGTATATCGATGCATTCTCATAGGCCTCCCATCGGATTTCTTCTAATTCACTAAGCTCGAGCTTCCTTTCCTTACCTCCTGCATCAAGGTTAAGATTGCATTTCTGCACTACCCAAATGTCACGGTGATCTAGCTCGACAAGAAGGTGATAGGCCTTACCATACACCATACGATACAACGACATTTCGAGTGGGGCCTTGTAGGAAGTCCGATATGCCCAAAGTGCATCAATTAATCTATCGGACCAGTCCTTGTTTGGTTTAACCATCTTCTGGAGGATCAGCTTGATTTAAAGGTTAGACACTTCAACCTGCCCATTGGTCTGCGGATGATATAGGGTGGCTATATGGTGATGTTCCCCATATTTATTTAGTAATGACCTGAAGTGGGTGTGGATGAAGTGGCTTCCCCCATCACTAATTAGAGCGCGGGGTATTTTGAATCTTGCAAAGATGTACGCTCGTACGAAAGAAATGACAGTTTTATGATTAGCCTGTCTCGCTGGGATGGCTTCGACCCACTTTGAGACATAGTCAACAGCTAGCAGTATGTACTTGAAGCCATGTAAATTTCGAAAAGGGCCCATAAAATCGATGCCCCAAATGTCGAATACTTCTACAACCAAGATGGGTTGGAGAGGCATCATGTCTCTCCTGGTTATAGAACTAACCGACTGGCATTGCTTACAACGTAGGGTGCAATCATGTGCATCTCTGAAGATGGTTGGCCAGAACAATCCCGAATGCAAAATCTTTGCAACCATTTTTCAGCTCGAGAAGTGCCCACCATAAGCCTCGCTATGGAAAAAAGATAACACACTAGAGATTTTCGAATATGGGACACATCGCCTGATAATCTGATCTGCTCCAATGAGGAAGAGCAAAGGGTCATCCCAGAGATAGAATTTGGCTTCATATATGAATTTGAATTTCTGGTCTTTGGATAAGCTTGCAGGAATCTTGTCTACAACAAGATAATTTGCGACATCCACGTACCAAGGAAACTCGACAAAATGAGTTGCCAAAAGAGATTCATCCAGGAATTGAACTGAAATAGGAAGGGAGTATGGGATGTGGGCTGGGCCCAGTCTAGATAAGTGATCTTCCACAACATTTTTTTTTCCAGCTTTATCACGTATTGCAATGTCAAACTCCTGCAATAGAAGGATCCATCTGATAAGATGGGGTTTTGCATCCTTCTTTTCCAACAAATGCCGGAGGGTGGAGTGGTTTGTGAAGATTATTACTTTAGACCCTGACAGGTATGATAAAAATTTCTCCAAGCAGAATACTACTGCTAGCAGTTCCTTTTCTGTAATTGTATAATTATGATGAGCCTCATTGATGGGAACACCATCATGAGTCATAACTAGCTCAATTTGGTCTGATAAAGTCAATAAAAGCTCTTACATATCAGTCAGAAGGGATCTTGAATAGGATGAGCTGTTTTGAGAAGAAAAGAACAAAATAGGGTTATTTTTGTAATTTTACCATCTTATCACAAATACAGAATAACCACAAGGTATTTTAGGGGTTTATTAAAGGTCATTCAATAATTAATGCCTACTAAGTGGGTTCATGTAGACAAAAATGGGTTTTCACGCATTGCAAGAATTAATGGACATCCGAAACACTAAAAATGAACCCACTTAATTATCTGAGATTATAGTAAATATAAAATTCACATAACCCTCTAAATTTCATATAAAAATATTCTCTAGGGTTTAGCATCTTTGAATTGACAATCAGAACCCGTTTTGACCCAAAATAGAGTCACAGACAGACTATTGCCCTAATTTGGGTTTCTACATAAATTACCCAGTCAAACGAGATCAAAAAAAAAATCCAACTTTACCATTAGATTTCTTGGGTTCAAATTAGGTTTGTATCAAAATTTGAGCCCAATCTGAGATTATTTCGACCTAGTTTACATTTTAGTCCAAGTTTGACTCTTATTATCCCAATAACCCCTCAACTTTTGAAATTATTACAAAAATCCCCCTATCTTTGTCATCTTCTTCGCAAAAAAGGTCCCCTCCACCTCCATGTCCTATTCCTACAACTCCGCCAACCTTCAATCAGAGTTTTCTCCCTGATTTCATACTCAATCTTTTCCAAATTTGGAAGGAAGATTCCTAAGAGATTTCTCTACAATTTGAACCTATTCGTGGGCTCCAATTCTTTCCCAATATCTCATGCGAATGCATGAGGTATGTGGGTATCCTACTCCGACAAGCTTACCATGCTTGAAAGCTTGGTCTCTAAGCTTTCAAGCCCTTCCCTATGGCCTATAAAAGGATCAGAGGCAAGAACCCTTACTCAGCAAATTTTAGTCAGAGAAAAGACCTCCTCCTCCTTTGGTCATCTCCTCACTTTTCTCTAGAAACGACCTTCGTTCTCCTTGTCCGGCCATCCAACAGCCAAATTGGATGACCTATCTTCCTACCCTCATCATCGTGCACCTCTCCGGACAAAGAGAGGGTGTTTCTCTCCCTCGTTCGTCGTCGCCGCCTCTCTGTTCCCCTCATCTTCTCCAACGCTGGTCTGCCACGACCGATCTCTTCCAACTACTTTCTCCTCTCCTAAGTCCCTCTATCCTCTTCTCTTTCTCCCTACTTTTTCTGCACTTACAACACATGCATGACCACTATTTCTCCCTCAACGCCATCATCTTCTTTCGCTCTAGCCAAGCTCCGGCGAGGTCGCGAGCACACTACACACCACCAAACATGCCTGCTCCACCTTCAAAAGCACCATCGTACTCCCCCAATCAAAAGCCCTCTCCTATTTCACTCCATCACTCGCCCTTGCTCCCCACCAAACAAACCCATTGCCGTCCACCTTCACCGACCTCAGCACACCACCTCACGCACTCTCACGCCACAAGACCACCACCACTGCACTCCACGTGGTCCGGCGATACTTCAGAGCCTTTTGATTGGGGCCTTCGGACCCGAATTTGTGTTTCAGGGAATACGCAAGAGCTCCGCCGTTGCGCCTTATCGCTACCTTCATTCTTCGTGTTCTAAAGCCATGCGAGCCCCAGGTGTTACACCCAGAAGACGCGGAGTTGTTCCAGGCTTCACCACAGGCCGTCAATTGGAGGCCCTACCTTCGATTTCACCTTCAATTGGACACATCTCCCTACTGCAGGAACACGGGTGAAGGATAAGGACAAACATAGTCCCACCTCATGGATAGACAAACGCCTGCACACCCATATATTATTTTTGCTCCTCTGCTTAGTCGCCTCAATAAGCATGGGGTGAGGTCCCTCTCTACGTGTGCATGCATGCCCTAGCCTGCGGTCACGCCACGTGGGTGTAGGCTCTGATCCAATTATCCGTATACCTGGATCCGATTAGCATATTCTGAGAAAAGAAGAAAGGGAAAGGAAGAAGAGAGAGAGGGGGAGGGGGGTTTTGCTCCACTGCCTACCTCTAGACACTTAGCAAATTCTGAGGGGGTTTTTGCCACTGTTGGTGTTGGTGCTGAACTCAGATGTGCCACTCCTTGAGGCTTGAGAAAGGGAGGCCCTTGCCTTTGTTGTTGGTTCTGAGTACACTGTGCACTTATCATACGTGGCATTTGGTTGATTAATACTGTTGAGATATTTGCTATTGTTATAATTAGGGTAATTGGTGATTCAAATCACCATTTTGCCCTAATATTTTTTCACTATCAACATTTACTCTTATATACATATCATTTGAGTTTGGAAATTTCATCATATATTGATATCTTGTGATAGAATTGTAATTTTGAGATTTATTTTACTACTTGCTCCCAGTTACGACCTTGGATTTTATTCAAGTATAAATTTCATCTGTTTTCACGCTATTACGACCCATACTACAATGCAACGACTTCTAAAGCACCGTTTCAGCGCGTTAACATTTTGGCGTCGTTGCAGGGGAGCAACGTGCAATTTGATCTCTTGAGTGCAATATTTGATTTGATACTTTATCTATTTTGTTGTGATCTGTGTAGGGAATTTAGCCAAGGAGTAATATCAGCTACACAACAGCCACTCCAGGGGTAGGTAATCTCATTTTCCATCCTCATTAAGCACCTGATTATGAAAAGCTAAAAGAAGAAAAAAAATCAATTAGGGCTAACTTGCATTCCATTCTTAGAAGAATCATCACAAGTTGCCTGATTTGATTTGATTTGACTCTTTGTGTAGACAAACCCTAATTCTTGCACCTACTTAGGGTTTAAGGTAACTAAGCCTATCAGCTTCTTGCTTGATCCCTAGGTACCACATTTGGAATCAATTAATTGGACCAATTAGAGCCAACTAGGGTTTCCATCTTAGGGTTTCAGAAATGCACTTGCTTAAAAAAGGATCAACCTTTCCAAATAATGTGTGCCTAAGCCTTGATTGAATATACCTAATCAAGCAAACCCTAAAATCAGGCTCTAAATCTCACTTGAATCCTACAAGTAGGATCTAATAATTTCAAAGGACAAATAGGTGAAGTTGACCCATGATGTGCATACATCTAAATAGCCAAAAGTGTCTATTAATGCATGTTCATCGTACCATATTAGCATCATGCATTGTAAATATTGCATAACATACATAATCATGAATTTAGGTCAAATTGTACAAATTGTATAGTAATTGTCTCTTTTTATGGCCAAGGACAGGGCAACTTTTAATCAGGGACTCGGACCGAGGATCCAACCGAACGGGTCATATTAGGGTGACAACTAGAGTTCAACGACTCCAAGATCACCTTGATCAAACATCCGTAGCACCAGATATAGTCCAAGGAAGCTCAGAGATCAAGAGCCAAGATGATGTCAATCTGCACTTCAAATGACAAATCCAACTGCACAGATGGGTTCGGAGCGACGATTGCACCCTAACGGCGTGAAAATCAATCCAATCCAACATCCATGGCACCATCTACAACACAAAGAAGATGGATGATTAGGATGGTGCCACGTGGCACCATCCCAACCATCTGCACCCGACTGCCCCCCTCCGCTCAACTCCTAAAGGCTCGTGTGACGTAAGATCTTGGCAGTTGGATGAAGATCCAACGGCCAAGATTGGCTGAGCGCAAAAGCAGCACCGTGCCTTAAATCGCTGTGTAGTGCAGTGGTTAAGGCGCTGCTCGTGCAAAGAGCACGAGTTCGAGCCACCGTGAAGTGCTTCTCCTCACGTGCACGTGTGCAATCTCGACCACGCGATCAACTACGAATAGTCCAGATCATCCAATCGGGCATACGCGTAATTGGACACCTAGTTTCACGCCTAATCTCACATGCAGGTGCGCTAAGCTGAAGCGGTCGAGGAGCAATTTGAGCCGTTTGATCGCTGAGACTGCTTGGATGTGAGCGTGCATTAGGCACACGAGAGAGGAGGAGATGACAGGTGCGCCCGAAGCTGTGGCATCATGGGGTCTTTAGTGACGCTTAAATCTGTCACTAAAGACCTCCTGATTTAATGTTTTAAATATGAAATGACAAAATTGCCCCCAATCCTTGCAACTATAAAAGGAGACCCCTACCCTACGAAATTCTCATCCCTTCCTTCACCTCTCTCCTTCTCCAAAGCTCTAAGAAGCTTGTCCCAAACCTGGGATGCTCCTTTAGAGCCAAATCCAAAGTTTTCTCGCCCCTGTTCCGGAAGTGGATCCCGTGAAGACGACGACACTCTACCTTGTTTCCGCTTCTTCCTGCTTCATCCTCCTTCTTCCTAGCACGTCCTCCGTCTTCCAAGCATCGCTCTGTACGGCTCATCTTCCAAGCAATCGTCAAGGAGGATAACATCTCTCTCCCTTTTTTTTATTGCTTTATAGAATAGAATTTCCCGCTTTCTAGCTATAATCGTTTCCTGCTTTCTAGTTGTAACCATTTCCCGCTTTCTAGTTATAAAAATAGTATTCATATATCAAGTGATTATTTTCTCTCTCTCTCTCTCAGTGTTAATATCAATTCCATTGTAATTATCTCACTTTCAAACAAAAATACCAAAAAGAAAATATAATCGTGGATTTTAGATTGACGTAGCCTCCCTGTGTTTGACCCAAAATTTCTTTACGAATTTCAATTAAATTTTATCTATTGACGGATTGCTTCGCAAATCGAACTACAACAACAAATTTTCAAATCCAACTCCAATTGCATAGTTTTCCGCATCTAACAACCCACCTTGTGGGGTCAACCAATCTTCAAATTAGGTCACCTTGCACAAAAATATCTTAAAGTTCAAGTGAAATCCTAAGCACACACTCTCTAAACATAAAATTGGTAGACTTAAGTGGTCAAGTCACCATTCTGGCCTACCTGGTCAATAGTGACAAGGAAGGTCTGGTGAAGGAAACCCTGTAACCCGTGGGGGCGCTCTACCGTGTACGGTTCTTTACGGGACTCTCCCTTCCTAGCTATCCAGGTAATTCTCAGGTGGATGATTTTTTGATCTAGGGGTATCATCCGCCCTGAACCTCTATAGCCATCCAAAAATCTTTGGGTGTCTTGATTGGGTCCATCACACCTTCTGTTCCTCGTCTACTGCATCGGTGCATGTTTGGGAGGAGGTCCTTAAGACCACCCTTGAGGCCTCCATTAGCTATTCACTCCCATTAATGCCAAGCCTCGACTTCCCTGTTTGTGCAACCACCTGACCACATTGACATATCTTCTGATTCATCTGAGCCTAGATCTCCTTCATCCATACTCATGGAACAACCAGAAGAAGAAGAAAATAATCTCCAGAATCAGCTTCAACGCCTCAACAATCTATTCCAAGCCTTTATGAATCCACCGTAGCATCCTATGATGCAAGATCATTACAACCCTGCTGCAGTGGCAATCGAACCTTAAGTACATATCTCAGTTGGAGGCCCTGATAATGAACTCAAGCCCAACATGATTCATGCTATTCCTAAATTCCATGGGCTTAATTCCGAAGATCCCTTCTAGCATATCAAGAAACTCAAGCATCTGGCCCAGACCTTCGGGTCAAAAGCTTAGAATCGGGATATCATGCTCATGAAAATGTTCTCCTCCCTCATGGACAAGGCCGCTCACTGGTACCAAACTCTGACTAGTCCAATCAACACATGGGCTAAACTACAATCCGAATTCCTGAAGTTCTTCCCTGTTGGACAGACAAATGCTCTGCGGCACCAGATCACACAGTTCACGTAGCAAGCAAGAGAACCGCTTCATGAGGCATGGGATCACTTTCTGGATCTCATGCAAAAGTGCCCACACCACGGAGTTCCTAAATGGGAACAAGTCCAATCTTTCTACCAAGGACTTCGTGAGGATATCCAATTATTCATCAATGCGACTTGTGGAGGAAACATCATGGGTCAACATGAAGACACCATGTGGGAGATTCTTGAGAACATGTGCGAGAACTCCATCAACAATGAATCCATGGGCATGTTCGATCAGACGATTACATGTGCATTGACAAATTCGCGGGGAGCACATGAGACACAGGGCCTGTCCTTTTCCGTCGACTTGGAGATAATGGCTAGTCATCTAGACAAGGTCTCTATCATTGAGAAGAAGGTGGATGAGCTGACTCAACATCTGCAACGAGCCACCTCTATGCAAAACCCGTTCGCACAACCACCCTCTGGGAGGGAGGCTGTGCACAACATCTATCACCGACCTTCTCAGGGGATGGATCCATACCCACCCCCGTTCGATCTTGTGTTCGGAGGAAACTCCAGATCCACCTACTCTAGTTGAGGGAACTATGAACCCCCATCTTCTGATTTCTCCAAGGTTCCTCAGACTTGCAAGGACCTCAACGCCATCCAGAACAATCCTTTCTCAAACACCTACAACCCTAGATGGTGTAATCATCTTAATTTCACATGGTCAGGGAACTATCAAAATCAGAGACCTCAATATCAGCCCCGACCACAAGTTTCTCGTCCATATCAGCCGCCTCAGCCTCGGCCCAGCCCAACTTACCAAATCGGGCCAACTAGAGAAGATCAAATGATTCTTATCCTTGAGACTTTGGCTGACATTCAAAAGATGAATGCGGCTATGCAAAAATAGCACAAAGATGAGAACACAGCGGTTCGCAATCAACTAGCCCAGATGGAAAATCCTCGCCAACCTGGTGCACTCCCTTCGTAGCCTCTGCCCAATCCAAATAACATGCTGAACCAGAGGCTCATTATGAACCTGACTCAGGGCTAGGCTTACTACGTCTATCAGGCCCCTTCTGCTCCATCACCTAACGGGATGGAGGCTTCGACATCGTACACAGGTTATCAGCAGCAACCACCTCTTTTACCTACCCCAACCCAAAACTAGGCATGACTGAACTCTATTACAACCTATGTGGAAAAACAACTCAGGAACCATGATGAGTCCATTTTAATGGACTAATATTACGCCTAAGTATCTTTAATCGTACCATTTAGGTGTGCTAATAATTCAATTAAGTTGTAGAATATTTGTACGCATCATGATTTAAGTTATAACATTCTATAACTTAATATGTAATGATTTTGTTGTTTTTATGTGCAGGTAATAATATTTAGAAAGAACAAGGGTGTGGGGATAAATTTCCCCAACACATATCTGATAACAGCCGCAACTCCTCCCCGCACATTGGGTTAATCTTCCGCCACCCTCCCTCAACAAACGATGCTAGAAATAGTTAAGGGATTTGAAAATCCCTTAACTCACGCACGTGCAAAGGGGAGGAGTTAAAAGAGAGGAGGCGAAGAAAGGAGAGGGAGATCTTCATCTTCCCCCTTGCGGGGAACTACCCAGTGTGCACTGTGGACCAGAATCTTCCCCCTGCGGGGAACTGCTCTATCTTCTCTACTGTGGAGAGGGCGAGCACTGTGCCTGCTCCTTCTCCACCTTACGCAGCCGTAGGCGTGCGCCCATCACCAGCCTGCACCTGCACCCAACCACTGCATGCACTGCCTCGTTGCCAACCGCGCGCCTCTCCTGCACAGCATCTCCCTCCAGCAGCACCTAAAGGCGCTGTGAGCCTTCACCACCATCTGCAGGAATGCCTACCCTGCACCAAGCTTGTAGCCGTTCACCCTTGCTCCTCTGCAGACCCACTTCAATCTCTCCAGCGCTCCCTGCGGGCACGCCTCAGCATGCCCATCTTCCAGCGCGCCTCACCAAGCAGCCGCCTCATCCACCTTCGCCATCCGCACCCACTAGCACTGACGCCTCCCATCTGCAGCGCCTCTGCCTGCAAGCACGCCCGCACGCCCATCGACAGGCGCAACACTGCTTGCCCGCGCACTAAGCCCACAGGCACTACCAAACTAGCAGGCACCCGCACGCCCATCTGCTGACTGCCACGTTCGCACACCCATCGGCAGGTGCAGCACTGCTCGCCTGCGCCCGCAGGCACGCTCTGCAACCGCCAGCACCTTCACATCAGGCGGGTGGCTATAGCAGTAGCCCTCTCTGGTCCTCATCTCCTCCACCGGTCGCCGCCTCTGGCCGTCTCTGTTGACGTCGCCGCCTCCATCAGATAGCCCTCATCCTCACCATCCTCCTGAGCCTCGAGACAGCCCCACCGGTGCTCTCTCTTGCGAGGAGGAGAGAGAGCAAATGCTCTATTTCCTCCACCATTAAAATTTACAGAAAATGCCATTGTCAAGTTATTGTTCATTTATTTTCTGAATTAATATATTGCTGCACAATTTGCGTGGACACCCCTTGCTTAATTCGAAACTACATATAATTGATTTCTCTTTCTGAATGACATACAATATGAGATATTAATTGTAGTGTCATTATTTAGGAGATTAATATTAACATTGTTTTCTATTACCAAGGTCATTATTTAGAATATTATATTGTGGTAATTTTGCATATGCACCCTCATCTTCTTGATTAATTATCTATATTACAAATTTATGCTGGAAATGAGAGCACTAGTTAGCATGCATCTCTATTAATATTCCCGATTCCTTTATGCATTATTACTCATTTTTTTAGGCTAATTCCTCCCTGTGGAGATGACCTAACTCTTCGTGGTTAGTTTTGAAAATTTAAATGTTTTGAAAAGCGATTTTTTACCACGCGATTAAATACAATGACACATCATTTTATGATAAAGTTTTCAACGAAAGTGAAGATCGCTCTTTTAAATTGGCGGCGTTTCCAGGGAGGAAAAATGCCTATTAAATTTTTTGGGAATTTTATGTTATTTTTATGCTATTTTGAAAGCTTTTCTGAATTACTAACTGTGGATTTTCTTCTGTGCAAAAACATGCGGGGAATGCTACGGGCGCATACGACGGAGACGATCTTTTTGGTGGACCTTAAAGCCACCTGGAGGACGGCAACAGGAACACGTGGGCCTTGATCCCATGCATATAGGCTTACGGAGAAGCCTATTTCTGATTTAGGCAGTAGATCTTAGTTACATTTAGTTAGATAGACATTAGAATTTAAATTTCTATCTTTTGGACCCTTGTTGGGTATTTTTGGGAACGTGTTCCCAGTGCCACTTTATTTCTTATCGCTCTTGTATGCGGGAGCGTATTTTCAGGAGCGTGTTCCCATTTATTTAGATTGTAGGATTATTTGAACTGTTTGAACTGCATTTCGATTAATTAGTTAGATTAGGTCTGTTTGTTATTATTATAATAAAATAAAAATAATAATAATAATCGAACT
This sequence comes from Thalassia testudinum, assembly GCA_037157565.1. NCBI lineage: Eukaryota > Viridiplantae > Streptophyta > Magnoliopsida > Alismatales > Hydrocharitaceae > Thalassia > Thalassia testudinum. Next base: position 94,964,146 of record JAZHRO010000039.1, on the reverse strand, counting down.
GCCTGCTAGAAGCTGCATATCTATAGAACGATCATATAGGACTGAATGAGCAGCATCTAGTTTATTTTTATTGCATTGCATTCATACACTGCACGAAGAAAGCTGGAGTAAGGTACGTCTTCTCTTGAGCATAAATTAGCTGTCATGCATATGCATTGAACCTAAACCTAAGACCACTAAAGTGCTTGAATCAAATTAATTCAGTGGTCACTTTAAAAATCGGGACTGTTAAGAGGTTAGACTTTAAAATCTGTGATTGAAAATTATGTGCAAAAGGATCCTGTTTGCGGAATTTCAAAAAAATCAAAACACGATCGTATGCTTGCACACTTGAGACACTATGCACCTCACTTAAGGTCACTAGATAAATTTCTACCTCTCCTTTTTTGCACCACAAGGGAAGTTAGTCGGAAATCAACAAGCCTATCCACTAAGTTACTTCGGTTCCTCATGTGTGGGCTCAATTTGAGACTTCCATCCCTTGCGAGTAGGCTATAGGCACCAACAAAGGTTGGCCTAGGAAGCGTAATTTTTGCAAAACTTGTTTGGCCACCAACTAAACATATAACTCTAAGACCTACAATCTACTAAAAACAGATCTCGTTGAATTTGCGTTTGCTTTGACGATATAACTCTCTAGGAAGTTTTCTACTTATATTCTGAATTTTTGCTAAATCCTAAGAGAGTTAAAATTGTTTTGCTTAAAGAAATGGATTACTCTTACTCCTATCATTCAGATTATCAGAGTCAATACTTCCCATATTTTAATCAGGATCCCATGCCCCGAGCGTATCCATCCTTTGATGGGTACATTGACAATTCATGGGATCATTCTCATTCTTATCCTGGGAGTACTGGCTTGATAATTCCCACTTTTGAGCAGAGCCTAGGAGCAGGATTTTTCAATTCTGAAATCCCTACTTCCATGCAAACACCCAACCCTCCTACCCTTCATGATTTTCCGTATCGAGGTTGGATCGATACCCCTAGGCAACCAGAGCCTGAAATTGACTATCCTCCCCAACCTGATAATAGTAGCCTCTCCTCTTTTATGATAGAAATGCAAAAATAGAAAAAGGAAATAATGGAATCAATGGGAGAGATGTTGAGGAATAGTCAACAGTTAAATGAAGAAATAAGACAACTTAGCTACACGCTTCCCAATAATCCTGATCCCTACCCAATAAACCATGATCATGAAAATAATTCTGAGGAACCTAATGACAATAGGGATCCAATTTTAGGTAGATATCACTTAGACTCTCCCAATGAGACACGGTCACCAGAGGACAACAATCATAGTGATTATCCACTTGAATTATATTGCAGTCAAAAGTAAGGGAAGATGCTACTTCTTGAGGACCTTGACCCCAATGACAGTATTCTCCTTAACCCTACCAACCCGGGTCAAGGTTGTACTATTCCTATCACTTTCCCTATTAATTATTTGGTGGAATCCCAATCTACCCTTAGTGAGCCTACTCCTGACCCTCTACTTAGGGAATCAACACCTATCATTCAATATCCTGAGGATTCAAATGCACCTAATGAAGGTGACCCTAAGGAAATAGAGGATGATCAATTCTGGTCTCAGGGATGTGAAGAGTCTAATTTAGAGGATGAGGATGCCCCAACAGAGGAACCTAGACTGAAAATCTGGAGTGAATCACAGGATAAATATTTATCATTTGAGGATTTAGCTCCAGAGGATAGAAATAATATGATTAAATCCAGATTCCTCCTTTCTTTTGAGAGTCATCCTCCATCAAAATAGGAGTTGATATTAGAGGAGGACAAACAAAATAATGAGAAGTCTATGGGAGATTCTCAGGGACAAAACACGTCATTTGTGGATTTATATCCCGAGAACAATAATGAATTCAATGATAATATAGGCTTCCCCCAAAATATTAAGACTAATCCTTCGTTAGAAATAATTGAAGATACTGATCCAACTCCTAATGAATCACATATACACCACGACAAATATTTGAGTGAACCAAACAAATTTGTGGATGAGCGGATGATAAACGCCAGTTTATCATCATTCTTATGCATTAAAACAAACCTAGCTCTTAGGATTTTACTCCGCAAATGGGTTTTTGGGTTGCATTTAGGCATAAAATAGGTTAGGCATGCATTGCATTTCTTATTGTCATTTTAATATGTTTTTGTGAGTGTTAGGGATGTACAGATATATAGATCCCTAAAACCCTAGCACTCAAGAAGGAAAATGGTGAAGGAGAAGCCCAGACTAGCTGGAACTCAGCTTGATCCAGCTCACCTCAGCTTGATCCAGCTCACCTCAGCTTGATCCAGCTCACCACAGCTGGAACCTAGCTTAATTGAACTAGGGTTAGCTCATCCCAGCTCCATTCAGCTCCAGCCAGCTGAAGAAGAACTCATCCCAGCTCAGGAAGCTCAAGTCCAGCTCCCGGGGACTCAGCTTAGCTCAACTCAGTTGAGCTAAGCTACCTTAGCTGCCTCAACCAGCTTGATTCTCCCCGAGAGCACCAGACCCAGCTCACCTTAGCTCATTATGGTAGAAGCTAGCTTACCTTAGCTCGGCTTAGTAGCTAGCAAAGAACTAGCAAGCTAAGCCAGCTAGAATAGCCCCATACCAGCCTCTTCAGCAGCAGCCAGCTCTAGCTCCAGCTCCAGATTTCTCCTCCTCAGCTCCTTCCTCCAAACCCTAGCTCCATTACCTTCTCTACTCCTCCATTAGCTAATCTAGCTTAGCTTAGCTTAGCTATGCTCCAACTTCCTTGGCTTGTACCACCCCAAAAACCCACCTACCAACTCCACCCAACTAGCTCCACCTAAGCTCCACATAAGCTAACCTACTTGGCACCAACCTAACCTACCCACCACCTCCAAAAGACACCTAAAAGTGGCGCCAAAATCTACCCATAACCACCCCTTAATGGCGCCACTTTTCCCTCCAAAATCTCCCCTCATCTCCACCACACAATCCCCCTTGAACCCATCTCCACCATCCACCTAACCCCCCTTCTAGAAGACCCCATGTTGGCACCAACATGGTGGTGTCTCTCCACCACCAAAAGACACCAACACCACCATAACTACCCCATTTAACACCCCTTGAGTTGGCGCCAACTCTCCTTAGCCATAGGATCACCAACCACCTCCATTCTTCCATCCTAGCCCTCCATTTCAAGGGGCACCTTAACCCCCCATCCTACCCTATAAAAAGACCACTACCCACCACCATTCAAGTCATCCTTGGCTAGCAATTTCACTCTCATATTCCACCAAGAAGCCCACATCCAAGAGAGAAGAGGAAGAAGAAGATTAAGGGGATATTCTGTCCCCTTGGTGCCTTCCCCTCTTCCCTTCTCTCTTGGGTCATGCCAGCCAAAGGAGAAGCCAGGCAAGGAAGATCTTGGAGGAGATCTTGAAGGTGGTCCACGCCACCTTGGAGGAGTTCTTGAGGGTGGTGCATGCCCACCCCTTGGAGAGAGCATTGAAGGTGGAAGCTTCCACCTTGGAGGAGCTCTCAAGGAAGGAGAAAAAGGAGGCTCTCTTTTCAAGCCAAGGAGCAGCTAGGCTTGGAGCAAGAAGACTCCCTTCTTCATTTTTTCAAGAGGATTTGTGTTTCTTTTCTTGCTTTTAGATTGTTTAATTCTAGTAGAAGCATTCCTCTACTTGTCCTTGAAAAGAACACTCATTCTACTCAATCAAATTGCCTTCTTTTAGCTTTTTATTGCAATTGTTTTTGATTCTAGCACTTGTTTCACCTCTTCTTCCTAATTACCCTAGGCCTCCACTTGCCTAGAGTGAGCTTAGGAAGAAGATATTTATATCTTTTAGATTTTAGTTAATCATTTGTAGGTGTTAGTTCTTTTAGCTACAATCTGCAGTTTGCCCTCGTCTTTTCAAAATACAAAAAAAGTTACATATTGAAAAATATCAAAAAGAAAGTTGAGATCTATCTGTAAGCAAGAGGATTAATTTTGCAATTTTTTCCTCCTTGGACGACCCTAGATACTCCCCTATCTAGGATATAAATTTAAAAGCGAAAGCAGATTTGCGTGTTACAACGACGTTAAAAACCCGCTTTTACAAATCACGCGTATTTCGCAATCAGCGGAATGATAATGATTCTGACATTTTCACCCTGCCATCAAAGAGTTCTAATTTGGAGTCTACCCTTGATTCAAATATGACTCCGATCATTAATATTAGGTAGGGTAACGTGAAGTTGTCTACAACTAGGGCGTGTACACAATTTGAATCATTGTTGGAATTGGACCCAACTAAGCCCTCATTGGACTTAACCATTACTTTCCAACACTACAAACAACCCTTATACTCCCTAACCGATCCGTGGCTCAAATATCTGCTCATGTACGTTCTTTCTGGAGAATATATCAGGCCAGCACATCTTAGGATAGAATGGCGAGTATGGATTGATGCTTGTACTTTTACTCTCGCCATTCAAGGGTTTGAACTAACTATGTGTATATCTTTTAAAACCCGTCATGGTCTGGAGGATCCTTGTTATCCTCCACTTATTCCATTTCGGGAAGTCCCTTTTCATATTCCGTTTATTATTCTTAGACCTCCCAAGGTAGCCAACGAGATTTTTTGTTTTCATTTCTTCTGGCGAGCATTTGGAATTACATTGCATCATCAGCTCGCCAACATCTATGGTTACCTATTTTCTAGGCCTACGCTGTTACACATATTCTTAGGGCCTGACCTTTTCTGTTTGGAACCAGATTTACAGGTTCCTTCTAAGTCTGGCTGCTGACAGAAAATGCAACGCTTCTTGGGAGGCAACCCAACGGTCATCAGGTGATTTCTTTCCTTTCTCCTCCTCTTTTAATTTTACAATGGGGGCATTGTAGGATTTAGGCATGGGGGAGTGCATTTGCATTTTAGGTGCATTCATGCATTTAGGTTAGCATATAAAAAAAAAATTATTATTCTCTTTTCTTGAGCTGAATGGGTTAGTCCCTAGCAAAATACCTTTCTCATTAGAGGTTTTTCTTCTAGAATTATTTCTTAAGTTTAGAATCCAGTACATTTATTTCACATGCACGTAGACTTGGCAATGGATCCTTGAGGAAAACCAATGAGCATTTGTAAGTTTACTAACCCTTGGACAGTTCATAGGGAGCCAGGCATACTATCTTCCAATAGATCTACCTCATATTTGTGAGAAGAAAGTAGAGAGATTACTGGTGCGTGAAGTCTAGTGCAAGGACTCTTAAATTTTGGATAATTAGATGATGATACTTCAGAGTTAGGCATAGTTTTCACTCTCTGTTCCTGTGTGCGTATTTTGTGTGAATTCCTGAGAGTCACTAAATAAGGCAGTTATATAGAGATTGAGTCTTAATAAAGCTATAACTATGGTGGATGGTTACGACTGTCCTTTATAGAGTCCTCGACTGAAGGAGGGCAATAGTGTCTAAGGTCAGAAATACGCTTGTCCTACTCATTCCTTCCTAGTGCCGAGAGTAGGCACTTCCACCAAATAAGCCACACAACTTCCTCTTGACCATCATCATCCCTAATAATGCCTCCTAAATAAAAGTCCGTATAGTGTTGTGTTGATTGAAAAAGAAACAAAAACAAGAAGAAATAAATATAAAAAAGAGAGAGAGAGAGAGAAAAGAAGAAAAAGAAGAAACAGAAAGAACAAAAAGAAGAAATAGTTATATTACAAAAAAAAAAGTCCAAGTTTCTAATGTAATATTGTTTCTGAGGCATCAGAACACCTATCGCGTTCCACCAAATATGACCCATACCTACCTTCTAGTATTTCTGATTGCCTGAATACTATTTGAGGACTCTAACTTAGTTGTAGAGTTATTAGGACTTTAATTGAAATGTGGATGCCATGTGAGGCCACCAAATAGTGAGTATAATTTCTAAATCTGGCGAGATTTGTGATCTCAGAAGGAAAAAGAAGAGGGAGTGCCCAAGAACATCAAGAGAGCACAGTTGTATAGCCTCTCTCAGAGTTGACTTGTCTAATAGTCTAGAGATCTAGAGTCTGCAATACTAGACTATATGTAGTACCAGATGAGTGTGTGCCACCAAATACAAATCCATTCAACTAGATATCTCCTACCCAAGCCAATCGTCGGGGTCAAATTACAGATTGTCATCTACTTTATCCCCGAGGGAAGTAGTTGCCTATCTCGACTGAAATTTTTGCCAAGGGTGATGTATGAACTCCCAATGCCAATCGACTTTTTCACTTGGATTCGTTACTTAGGCTATTATCATGTCACATTTGTCTGGATTTCTAAAGTTTTGAAATAAGAAAAGAAGAAATCTTCTGATTACTTCTATTATTTTTCATTTTTGCTAGGGACTAGCAAGTCTTGATGAGTCCATTTTAATGGACTAATATTAAGCCTAAGTATCTTTAATCGTACCATTTAGGTGTGTTAATAATTGCAATTAAGTTGTAGAATATTTGTACGCATCATGATTTAAGTTATAACATTCTATAACTTAATATGTAATGATTTTGTTGTTTTTATGTGCAGGTAATAATATTCAGAAAGAACAATGCTGTGGGGATAAATTTCCACAACACATATCTGATAACAGCCGCAACTCCTCCCTGCACATTGGGTTAATCTTCCGCCACCCTCCCTCAACAAACGATGCAAGAAATAGTTAAGGGATTTGAAAATCCCTTAACTCACACACGCGCAAAGGGGAGGAGTTAAAAGAGAGGAGGCGAAGAAAGGAGAGGGAGATCTTCATCTTCCCCCTTACGGGGAACTACCCAGTGTGCACTGTGGACCAGAATCTTCCCCCCGTACGGGGAACTACTCTATCTTCTCTACTGTGGAGAGGGCGAGCACTGTGCCCGCTCCTTCACCACCTTGCACAGCCGCAGGCGCGTGCCCATCACCAGCCTGCACCTGCACCCAACCATTGCACGCACTGCCTTGCTCCCAACCGCGCGCCTCTCCTGCACAGCATCTCCCTCCAGCAGCGCCTAAAGGCGCTGTGCACCTTCACCGCCATCTGCAGGCACGCCTACCCCGCACCAAGCTTGAAGCCGTTCACCCTTGCTACTCTGCAGACCTGCTTCAATCTCTCCAGTGCTCCCTGCAGGCGTGCCTCAGCACGCCCATCTTCCAGCGTGCCTCACAAAGCAGCCGCCTCATCCACCTTCGCCATCCGCACCAGCTAGCGCTGACACCTCCCATCTGCAGCGCCTCTGCCCGCAAGCACACCCGCAAGCCCATCGGCAGGCACAGCACCGCTCGCCCGCACACCAAGCCCACAGGTGCCACCGCACCCGCAGGCGCCCGCACGTCCATCTGCTGACCGCCATGCCCGCACGCCCATCTGTTGACTGCCACGCCCGCACGCCCATCGGCAGGCGCAGCACCGCTCGCCCGCGTCCGCAGGCATGCGCCGCAACCGCCAGCACCATCACAGCAGGCGCTCGGCTACAGCAGTAGCCATCTCCGGTCCTCATCTCCTCCGCCGGCCGGCCTCCTCCGGCCGTCTCCGTCGACGCCGCCGCCTCCATCAGATAGCCCTCATCCTCGCCGTCCTCCTGAGCCTCGCAACAGCCCCACCGGTGCTCTCTCTCTCTCTCTCGCGAGGAGGAGAGAGAGCAAATGCTCTGTTTCCTCCACCATTAAAATTTACAGAAAATGCCATTGTCAAGTTACTGTTCATTTATTTTTTGAATTAATATATTGCTGTATAATTTGCGTGGACACCCCTTGCTTAATTCGAAACTACATATAATTGATTTCTCCTTCTGAATGACATACAATATGAGATATTAATTGTAGTGTCATTAGTTAGGAGATTAATATTAACATTGCTTGCTATTACCAAGGTCATTATTTATAATATTATACTGTGGTAATTTTGCATATGCACCCTCATCTTCTTGATTAATTATCTATATTGCAAATTTATGTTAGAAATGAGAGCACTAGTTAGCATGCATCTCTATTAATATTCCTGATCCTTTATGCATTATTATTCATTTTTTTAGGCTAATTCCTCTCTGTGAAGATGACCTAACTGTTCGTGGTTAGTTTTGAAAATTTAAATGTTTTCAAAAGCGATTTTCTACCAAGCGATTAAATACAATGACACATCATTTTATGATAAAGTTTTCAACGAAAACGAAGATCGCTCTTTCAAACCACCTTACCCAAGTCACCCTCAGCCTGGTAGTTCAAACCCAAACCTAGGTGGTCATTCAGGATACTCCTATCCCAGATCAAGAACATGGACCAATTCTAAAGGAACCTGCAGAGGTTCCATGTCCTGAGGCCTTGACCAAGGGAAAGAAGAAACCCAAGCCCGTGGCTCTCAAGGAAGACCTAGTCAAGCTCTTTGAGTAGGTCCAAATAAACATCCCATTGATGGATGCAATTCACCATGTACCGACTTACACAAGATTCCTGAAAAATGTACGTACACCAAAGCATAAGCTGCAAACCAAAGGCGAGAGCCCGATTGTATTGTTGGAGCAAGCCAACTCCGTCATTTTGAGTAAACTCCCGCTTAAGAAAAAAGATCCCAGTACCCCTCTGATCTCCTGTACAATCGGTGATATTCAATTTGATCATGCATTATTGGATCTAGGAGCCTCTATAACCTAATACCTACATCCCTACTTGACCACCTTGAAGAATCTGAGCTTAAACCGACAGAGGTAGCATTACAGTTGGCTGATCAATCTATTAAGTCACCTAGAGGAGTTCTCGAGGATGTCATAGTTAGGGTACGTGATTTCTACTTCCTCGTTGACTTCATAATTTTAGACATGGATGCTCCAGAAAACTTGAAGAACACATTGATCATTTTGGGGAGACCTTTTCTGGGCACAGCTAGGGCCAACATCAATTGTGAGGGCCAAATTGCGCTAAAATTTGGGAGCAGGACACTAAAGATCGATATCTTTAAGGCCCAAGGAGGAATTAATTGTGGGGTTATCGAGAAAATTTGCGACATCGAGTCCGTGGTTGACGACACATGTGTCGAGGTAAACCTGCTTATCTCTAATGATCAACCATAAGAAGATCAAAACCCACACTTAGAGGAGCCTAAATTATCCCTAGAGATACCTTCAGCTCCTACCATTGCTCCTGAACCTCACCTTAAACCACCTGCTGCTACTGATAACCCTGTTATGGAAGTCTCTTCCTGATCATCTGAAATATGTCTTCTTGGGTTCCGATCAGATCTTTCCTGTGATTATCAATTGCCATCTCACCTCTGATCAGGAGACACGCCTGATTTCTATTCTCCAGTATCATCGGAGAGCCATTGGGTGGACTCTCCATGACCTGACTGGCATCAACCCCTCTTATTGCACGCATCACATCTACACCAAAGAGGGCTCACGACCATCCCATGAAATGTAGAGATGCCTGAATCCTAATCTGCAGGAGGTCGTGAAAAAGGAGATCATCAAGTGGTTAGATGCAGGTATCATCTACCCAATCACCGACAATTGTTGGGTGAGTCCAATCCAGATTGTGCCCAAAAAGGCAAGACTCACCATCATTACGACTGAAACCGGAGAAACTATACCAACCCATATAGCTAACTCATGGAGAGTCTGTATTGATTACCGAAGACTAAATGCCTCCATGAAGAAGGATCATTTCCCACTACCGTTCATTGATCAGATACTCGAGAAACTAGTGGGAAATTCATTCTTCTACTTTTTGGACGTGTACTCCGATTGCAACCAGGTAGCAATCCATCCTAAGGACCAAGGAGAAGACCACCTTCACCTGCCCTTATGGGACATACGCATTCCATAGGATGTTGTTAATCATGCTAAGTCAGGTTTCAAAAAGTGTTACGTTGTAGTACAGCCGAAATAGCATTCAAAACAAATATAATTTTATTACTCGAAAAGATTCCGAGGTCGAACACAGGGAGCAAATGGAATTCACACACTAATCTCAACAATAAATGAAATTTGAACACATAATGTTACTCAAAAACTAATTAGGAATGTAGAGCATGAATATAAGAGTAAAAAGAAAAATAATGGAGAGCATATAAAAATCAGACGTCTTAAATGTCTTGTGCTACAGTACTCCTCTTTTTCTTCTTCTGATTTCTCTTCTTCCTTTGGCTTCTTCTTTCCTTACCTTTCTCTACCTTTCTTCTTCTTCTCCTCTACCTGTTCTTCTTCTTTTGATTTCTTTTTCTTCTTCTTCTTTATGATTTCTCTTGTCTTCTCTTCTCTATCTCTTCCTTAAGCCCTGCGGTCCTCCTCTCCTTCCTCTCTTCTTCCTCTGAATTGGCTAAGTGTCGAGCCAATCTCTCCAGGGCAAAAACCCCCTACCCCCACACAACTCTTCTCTCTCTTTCTCTCTTTTCTATTTCAATCTCACTCTCCCAGAGCCTTTAACTAGTCGGGTAATCGAACCTAACGCAGACCCAGGTCCAGGCTCACCGGCGTGTGTGGTGAGCGAGGAGTGTAAGGTCAGGTCAGGTAGTCAGGTCGGCCAGCTTCGCGTGGGCAATGTCGCGGAAGAGTCCAGTGAAGGTGGGGAGAAGGACCTCACCCTCAGTGTTGGAGGCGAAGAGCCTCTGGCATTTTTTCCCTTTATGTGGGTGCAGATGCCTTTACACTTCTGAGGTGGGACTAAATGTCCCACCTTCTTTTCGCGCACCACAGCCGCAGGGTGTTGGCAAAAGTGGAGGGGCTGCGACTGTTGGAGCCTTCGCTTTAGGGCTTGGATGCATGCGCACCTCAAGTCCGCATAGCCTGGGGCTATCAACCTGGGACAATAGCACCTGGGACCGTAGCAAGCAAACTTCAAGCTTAGGCAGTAATGGCGACCGTCGACCTGCTACCTAAAATCAAGAACAAGGGCCTTATGGCCGCATCAGAACTTTCAGCAGTATCGTTGTGGCACGGTGGTTGTAATGGTGGCCGTGGCATGGAGCGGAGGTGGCTATGGTGGCCAGACGGTGAAGGGAATGGACGGTGAAAGTGGGTCTGTTTGGGGAGGAGTTTGGGTGGTCGATGGAGTGAATGGAGTGAGGGGAAATGATTAGTGAGGTGTGGCGGAGGTTGTAGGGTGGTTGGTGAGGTGGATGGAGGTGCGTAGCGACGAGAGCACCTCACCAGAGGTATCGCCAGAGATGGAGGAGGTGACGGTGATCAGTGGCATTGATGGTTGATTTTGAGAAATAAAGAGTGGGGGAGAAAGTGTGAGGAGAGGGAATCTAAGACCTACCTCTAAGGGACGGAAAAGGCAAGAATCCCATGCCAGTATGGTTGCCGGACATGGGGAAGATGAAGCCTCCGTAGATGAGGCAGCGGTGAAGATAGGGCAGAGGTGACGTCACCAGTATTACGCAACGCGGACGACTGTGATGGAGATAACCCGACCACTGGTATTATGGTTGGGTGATGAGAGAGCTAGGGAGATGCTGCTGGAGCTTGTGGAGTCTTATGGCTGGTGAGGAGAGAAGAATAGAGGGGGAACCAGCCCAATTTCAAGCTGAGGAGCATCGGTTGGATCTGGGGAGTCTTTAAATAGGTCTCTGAGGAGGTTTTGTGCTTGGAAGCCAAGCTTCCAAGCAAGGTAGGCTTCGTCGAAGATAGAAACTCAAAAGAGACCCAAATCTCTCATGCATTCACATGAGAGATTGGGAAAGAATCAGGGATCAAAGATGGGTCCAGATTGAAGGGAATTACTAAGAGAATCTCCCTTCCAATTTTGGAAGGGATTCTCCAAGTAATCAAGGAGAAATCTCCTTTCAAAGCTAGTCGGAGTAGGATTCCTCCGCTATAATGGTAGATGGACCTATTTGTGAAAATGATGAAGAAGCTAGGGGGCTAAATGCAAGGGTTTTTTGAAAGTTAGGGGTAGAAATGTAATCAAATAGGACCTTTTTCAAAATTAGATCAAGATGAATTCCCCTTAGGTCCAAATTTTAGTACAAACCTAATTTGGACCTAAGGAATCCAATGGTGAAGTTAGATTTTGGGTTTGACTATGTTTGACTTGGTAATTTATGTAAAAACCCAAATTAGGGTAAATATCTGTCTAAGGCTCCATTTTAGATTAAGATGGGTTCTGATGGACAAATTGAAGGTACTAAACCCTAGAGAATATTTTTATATGATTTTTAGAGGATTTAAGTGAATTTTATCCTTACCAGAACCTTGGTTAATCAAGTGGATCTGTTTTAGGGTTTCAAGAAGTCATTTAATTCACATAACACACATAAACACTTTTCTGTCAAATCAAACCCACTTGTTATCTTATAAGGATCATTTGACCTTTGTTTAGCCCTTTAGAAAACCCATGGTTGCACTACATTGGTAAAATTGCAATTTTACCCCTTGTTTCTTGCATTTCCCTCAGAAAGGTTGTACAGTGAATTATGACCTTCCGTTGGTTATGTAGGAGCATTTATTCTCTTCATTGGGTCAAAATGAGCTAGTTAGGCCTCATGATGGTGTTCCCATCAGATGCCTTTCGATCTCTGCAATGAACCTGCTACCTTTCAGCAGTGCATGCTTGCCATATTCTCAGATATGGTAGGTGCATACCTTGAAGTCTTCATGGATGACTTCTCAGTATTTGGGGAATCTTTTGATGATTGCCTCCTACACTTGGTCCAAATCCTCAAGCATTGTATCAACGTGAATTTGGTTCTTTCCTGGGAAAAGCGCCACTTCATGGTACCTGAGGGAATTGTCCTCAGTCACCTCATCTCTGAAAAAGGCATCCAAGTTGATTGAGCTAAGGCTAATTTGATTTCCAAGCTACCCATGCCTAGCTTAGTCAAGGACATCCATTCTTTTCTAGGGCACGTTGATATTTACCGCGGTTTCATTCCTGATTTCTCAAAAATCGCGTGCCCCCTGACTAATCTTCTCTCAAAAGATGTCCCTTTCATGATCACTGATGAGTGCACTCACGCATTTGAGAGCCTATGTGATTGGGTTACTCAAGCACCAATCCTACAATCCCTTGACTGGTCTCTACCCTTTGAGATCATGTGTGATGCATCTAACTACGCAGTGGGTGTAGTGCTTGGGCAGAAAGTCGATGGGAAACTGGTGGTCATCTACTACGCTAGCAAGACATTGGACGAGGCTCAGCGTAACTATACAGTTACTGAGAAAGAGCTGCTGGCTGTAGTATTTGGCCTAAAGAAATTCAGATCTTATCTTCTGGGTTCCCGTGTCATCATTTACTCAGATCACACCACTGTGAGGCACTCGCAAAGAACGATGCAAAACCTCGACTAATCCATTAGATCTTACTGCTACAAGAATTTGATCTTGAGATTCATGAGAAGGCGAAAAAATAGAATGTGGTAGCTGACCATTTGCCTTATCGTCCTTCTTCAGTCATCGACTCGTCTGGTCTAATCACCGAGCATTTTTCGGACGAACATCTACTGCCCATTCACTATCTCCAATGGTTCGCTGATATTGTAAACTACTTGGTTACGAGGAAAGTCCCACCAAATTGGGTGACTTCCAGGTGGGACTAATGGGAACCGTTCTCGTGCATTTGAAAGTCATCGGAATCGTAGTATAGTCACACAAAAATGTTTGTCAAAAATTAAGTTTGTAAAAATTACGAGACTTGAGTCCCGATCGTTCGTCTCTAGGAGGAATTTGTTTACTTCTGAAATCGATCTTACTCTACTTTGTTTAGAATCGCATGCCGGTTCGTGATTATTACGTATTTAGGTATGACATGCTTAGTTGCAAGAATATTAGGAGTTAGAAACAAGCAACTTGAATCACACAAGAAGAATGATAATTATTAAGCTCATGGTGATTTCAAACATATAGAGACAGATATATATATATAAGCATTTTTCATTCATTCAGCAGGAGAGTTGTTTGCAACAAGAACTTTAGAGGAAAGCATGTACATAAATGTTTGAAATTTAAACCTAGCTACCAGAAAATGACTGCATACAAGAATCAATGGGGGGATTTCACATGCATCATTGGGGAAGTGAAGACTACGCTACTAAGCAGTAATAAAAGCAATAAAAATTATGGAGAGCATAAACTAAATCTAGTAGAATAAAGGGCATTCAGGGGTGGTCCCCGATGGCCTTGGAGTGGTCGGGAGAAGAATGAGGGGCGACCAATGTAGCTTAGGCCGACCCTTGGAGAGAGGTAGGGTTGATCCAGCATCTCGGCATGATGTCCTCCATGGTGGTGGTAGTGAGCTCGTGGAGGTGGAGTAGCTAGCTAAGTGGAAGTGGGCATGAATGGCACCAATGGAGTGAATTTGCCAAGGAAGTGAATGGGTGCAAATGTCCACCCCTTAGGTCTTTTTATAGACCTAAGGGAAGCTCTCTAGAGAATTATGGAATTCTCTAGAGAGGCCTATGGTGGGAGCTCATGGGAGAGTGAGAGAGAGAGGATGGATGGTGGTTTTTAGATCCACCAAATGTGGATCTAAAAATTGAATGGCTCATGGTTGCTAATTTTGGCAACCAAGGCAACAACACTTGGTAGATAGTTCTAGAGAACTCTAGGCTAGATATTTTCGTGTGGATGGTGTGTGTGGGTGTGTGTGGGTCAAAACTTAGGTGGCTAGGTTGATTAGGTTAGGTTCTAGTGTGTTTAGGTCAACGCATGTCGGTTCCGAGATGGCCTCGACCCACTTCGAGACATAGTCAATGGCTAGCAATATGTACTCGAAGCCATGCGAGTTCGGAAAAGGGCCCATAAAATCGATGCCCCAAACATCGAACACTTCGACGACCATGATGGGTTGGAGTGGCATCATGTCTCTCCTGGTGATAGAACCGACCGACTGGCATCGTTTGCAGTGTTGGGAGTATTCATGTGTATCTCTGAAGATGGTTGGCCAGGCAAATCCCGACTGTAAAATTTTTCAGCGGTTTTCTGTCTTGAGAAATGGCCACCACAGGCATCGTTGTGGCAAAAAGATAACACACTGGCGATCTCAGAGTCTGGGATGCATCTTCGAATAATCTGGTCTGCTCCGATGCGGAAGAGCAGTGGGTCATCCCAGAGGTAGTATTTGGCTTCTACAGTGAATTTGAGTTTCTGGTCCTTGGATATGTTCGCGGAAATCTTGCCTGCGGCAAGGTAGTTCGCGATATCAGCATACCAGGGGAACTCAACAGAATGAACTACCAAAAGAGATTCATCCAAAAATTACTTGTGGATAGGCAGGGAATAGGGAATGTGATCTAGGTCCAATCTGGATAGGTGATCGGCCACAACATTCTATTTTTTGGCTTTGTCATGGATTTCGATATCAAATTCCTGCAATAGAAGGACCCATCTAATGAGCCATGGCTTGGCATCCTTCATTGCCAACAAATGCCGGAGGGCGGAGTGGTCACTGAAGATGATGACCTTGGACCCTAATAAATATGATCTGCATTTCTCCAACCTGAATACTACTATTAGCAGTTCTTTTTCAATGACAGTGGAATTGCACTGAGCCTCATTCAGTGTCTTACTAGCATAGTATATGTCGAAGGGTTGTTTCTCCCGATGCTGGCCTAAAACAGCACCAACGGCAAAATCAGACGCGTCGCACATCATTTTGAAATCGAGTGACCAGTCAGGTGGTTGGAGAATCGATGAATCTGAAACAGCGCTTCGTAAAGTATCGAAGGTGCTGAGACACGAGGTGTCGAAATCAAATGGGACATCGGCAACTAGGAGACTCATCAGAGGCCGTGCGATTTTTGAGAAATCGGGTATAAATCTCTGATAGAAGCCGATGTGACCCAAGAATGATCTGATCTGCTTGACCGAGATAGGTGGCGGTAAGTGGGAGATAATCTCTAATTTAGCTCGATCGACCTTGAGTCCATTTTTAGAGATCCTTTTCCCTAGTACTATGCCATCCCTCACCATGAAATAGCTTTTCTCCCAGGATAGTACTAGGTTTACCTCAATACATCGTTTCAGGATCTTGGTGAGGTTATCAAGACAAGATGTGAAATCATCTTCGAAAATGGAGAAGTCATCCATGAATGCCTCCACATAATCCCCAATCATGTCAAAAAAGATGGCCATCATACAACGCTGAAATGTTGCTGGTGCGTTGCAGAGGCCAAAGGGCATCCGCTTGAAGGCAAATGTTTCGAAGGGGCATGTGAATGTGGTCTTGTCTTGATCTTCTGGGCTAATCACTACTTGATTGTACCCGGAGTATCCATCCAAAAAGTAGAAGAAATTGCATCCGGCTAACCGTTCCAAGATCTGATCAATGAATAGCAAAGGGAAGTGATCCTTCTGGGTAGTCGTGTTCAGTTTCCTGTAGTCGATGCAGACCCGCCAAGATGTCGCAGTGCGGGTTGGGATGGATTCGCCTTATCATTCTTTATTACGGTGTCTTGCTTTCTTGGGCACTATTTGGATCAGACTCACCCACTAGCTGTCTGAGATTGGATATATAATACCTGCATCCAGCCATTTGATGATCTCCTTCTTAACAACCTCTAGCATATTTGGGTTAAGCCATCTTTGAGGTTGTCGCGAAGGTTTCACCCCCTCATGCGTGCAAATGTGATGAGTGCAATACGAGGGGTGAATACCGCAGAGATCAGCAATACTCCACCCGATAGCAGCCCTATGGTCTTGAAGCGTAGAAATCAATTGATGCTCCTATTCTTAGGTTAAGTGGGCATTGATAATGATTGGGTATGTCTCACTTTTGCCCAAGAACACATACTTGAGTGAGTCAGGTAAGGGCTTCAATTCAATTACGGGTGGATTAGAGTCAGAAATGAGAGTGGGAGGAGCAAAATCGAAGGTGGGAATCTACTGATCCATGTGCACGTGAATTCCCCCTGAGTCGCTCCCCATAGAATTGGTTGTGACTGTGTTAACGGGAAACCCGTTAGCTGTAGTCACGTCTTCCTGCGACAACAGGGGCAATTCAGTAATGCATGGATCAGGATAGCTAGATCCAGGGGTGCTGAGATCAGAAGCACACACTAAACAGTCAGATCCTTAGGGAGATATGTGTAATACAGTGGTCTCATTCCTATGTGGATCAGGGTTCGAGAACCCTAATAGTGTAGATGAATGAGACATTGGGTCATCATAAAGGAGCCCAACATTGCCACAGTATGCTGGATCTTCATCTTCACCATCCTCCTCTATTCGATCACAGTTGAAGTCACTCGTTGCCTAGGGCAATCTCCATACACCCGAATGCACAATCAATGTTCGTTCGGGTTTTCGCTAGAAATGGGCGACCCAAAATAATTGGTGCATCTCGGAGATTAGGAGGAACTTCCATATCGAGAATGAAAAAATCTGCAGGAAAGCAGAACCTGCGGACTTTCACTATCATGTTCTCAACCACCCCCCTCGTTGTTTTGACTGATCTATCAACCAGCTGAATCGTGACCAAGGTGGGCTTCAACTCCCCAAATTTGAATTGATCAAATACAACAGTGGAAGTTAGGTTGATGGACGAACCCAGATCTAGAAGGACCTGATCAAATGGAGAGTCCTACAGGAAGCAAGATATGAGTGGGGTACCAGGGTCTTTCTTTTTCTGTGGCAAGTCAGCTAGAATCACGGTGTTAGCCTCTTTCGATAGTACCGCCTGTCATCCAATTCTCGGCTGTCGCTTCGGGGTACAATAGTCTTTGAAGAACCTAGCGGCAGTGGGAATGCGATCAACTGCTTCGAGGAGGGGGACCTGAATATGTACTTCCTTGAACATCGATTTCAGGTCCTAAAAATTCCACGTGTCCTTTTTCCATACTACATTTCATGATAGAGCCTCAGGAAAAGGGACAGGAATCTCAGGGTCAAGTGGCCTCTTACCCTTATCTACCATAGGTGGCTCCTGAGATGGAGTCAAACCCACTTGCGGTGAAGGGTGGGAAAAATCAGGACCAGCTTGCCTAAGTGGCAGGTCGAATGTCTTCCTTCTGCTTCGCAGAGAGACAGCGTGTGCATCGGCTTGCTATCCATGAGGTGGTGGTGGAGCGGAAGGGGCAGAATACACGGGGTTCTGCAAAGGCAGCTGGCCTTGCGCGTAATCGGGTGGTGCAGGAGGCGCCTGTAGTTTGGCGTGTGCCATCCCTGAAGTGCTTGGAAGCTAGGCAGGGTGCCCTGGTTCTGCAGGAAGAATATTAGGAGTTAGAAACAGGCAACTTGAATCACATAAGAAGAATGAAAATTATTAAGCTCATGGTGATTTCAAACATATAGAGACAGATATATATATATAAAAGCATTTTTCATTCATTTAGCGGGAGAGTTGTTTTCAACAAGAACTTTAGAGGAAAGCTTGTACATAAATGCTAGAAATTTAAACCTAGCTACCAAAAAATAACTACATACAACAATCAATGGGGGGATTTCGCATGCATCATTGGGGGATAAGTGAAGACTACGCTACTAAGCAGTAATAAAAGCAGTAAAAATTATGGAGAGCATAAACTAAATCTAGTAGAATAAAGGGCATTCAGGGGTGGTCCCCGATGGCCTTGGAGTGGTCGGGAGAAGAATGAGGGGCAGCCAATGTAGCTTAGGCTGACCCTTGGAGAGAGGTAGGGTTGATCCAGCATCTTGGAGAGAGGTGGAGTAGCTAGCTAAGTGGAAGTGGGAGTGAATGGCACCAATGGAGTGAATTTGCCAAGGAAGTGAATGGGTGCAAATGGCCACCCATTAGGTCTTTTTATTGACCTAAGGGAAGCTCTCTAGAGAATTATGGAATTCTCTAGAGAGGCCTATGGTGGGAGCTCATGGGAGAGTGAGAGAGAGAAGATGGATGGTGGTTTTAGATCCACCAAATGTGGATCTAAAAATTGAATGGCTCATGGTTGTTAATTTTGGCAACCAAGGCAACAACACATGGTAGAGAGTTTTAGAGACTCTAGGCTAGATATTTTCAAGTGGATGGTGTGTATGGGTCGAAATTTAGGTGGCTAGGTTGATTAGGTTAGGTTCTAGTGGGTTTAGGTCAACGTAGGTCTGAAATTAGGTTTATAAACCCTAATTCACTAAGGTAAAGTGCAATTAAACTTAATACAAGCTTAATTGGGTGTGTGGAAACTTAATTGAGAGTAAAACAACTCAATTAATTTAGGTCTAGGTCAATTGGACTCTCACTGATTCCAATTGGATAGTGTGTGTTGAGATCAAGGCTCAACTGGACTCAATGAGTCCAATTGAATAGGTTGATGGAATCGATTAAGATCCAAGTCAATTAGGTTTAATGAGGACCTAATTAGGTCCTTAGGGAGGTCTAGAGGTGATGTACATGGGTTAGGGCACCTCAATTTAGGTTCCTATTGGGTTGGAATTGGGTTTAGGGACCTAGAGATCCAAAATCAAGGCTTGAATCTCAAAATAGGAACTGGAGAGCAGTATCAGACGTCTAATAATAGAATCAAACGTCTTATACTCAAAAATCAGAAGTCCAGACTTGTTTTCTAGGAGTCCAATCAGAGTCAGGAGGGATTTTGGGTTCTGTTTTGGATATTCTGCAAAAATTGGATGTCTGACAAAGTGTCTGGACGTCCAATAACACTGCAGAAGTGGGTTTGAGCTGTGCGGGAGTTGGATAAGGGTCCTGGACATCCTAAAATTTATCTGGACGTCTAGAGAAGAGTTGGAACTAGGGTTTTAGGGCTTCCTAGGGTGCGGTGTCCTAATCTAAGGGTGGCTAAGGCTTGGGGAAGTCTCTAGGCTATCATAGGACTAGGATGGACATAAGCTCTTCACATTTTACTACTTTATTCCTACTTAATAGAATAGCAAACCTTTAACTCCCTTACATCATTATTCCTACATCTAATCTAAGGCTTCTGCTCCAGCTCTGCTGCAACTCCCGTTATTCCTGATCCAGCTTCAGATCCTGCTCCAGATCAGCTTATTGCCTGCAATTGACATAATGCACTTAATCAGCACATTATAAAATTATTTCATGCATACCTAAAGGAAAGCTGTAAAGATGCAGACAATACTTATGCATGCATGAATTACCCTAACTTATGCTAAGTCCAAGCCTAATTTAGGTTAATTAAGACCTATGATTGCAGCGCAATCATACCCCCATGCCTAAATCTTGCAGTCCCTAGTAAATGCAAGACTAAATTATTTATAGCAAGGGTCCCTAAGGGACTGATTATTTTATCAAGTGTATGCCTAGAGATTTTTCTCCTTTTTGTTTTCATCCTATACTCTAGAAATCCAGACAAATGTGAAAGTCCAGCTATGTAGATTTTGCAACGGATTCGAGTGTAAGATTGATACACCTTTAAAGCCTGTACTCGACCCCTAGTAAAATTCTAGCAAGATAGGCATACTTCTTCCCTCAGGGTATAAGATATTCTATGAATTCCACCCCAGCTTTAGGCTTAGGTAGAGAATCTCTATGGGAAAAGATTATATATTTGGTGGCTCACTCTCATTTGGTGCTACATAGAGACTAGTACTACAGAATCTAAATTCCTGGATTACTAAGTAACTCAACCCAGAGAAAGATGAGAAAAACTATGCTCTCTTCTGATTCCTTTGTATTCATTCTCTCTTTCTCTTTTTCTTTTCTTTCTTTTCTTAGGGCTCACAACCTCACCAGATTCACATATAATATCTGTATTTGGTGGTCTTACTTGGCATTAACACTTTAATCGAGTTTTCATAACCCTAACACTAAGTTGGAATTCCTTAGCCAATATTCAAGCGATCATAAACACAGAAAAATAGGTTAAGTTCATATTTGGTGGATCTCAAATTTACTTGGTGGTATTGCCTCAATGCAATTGAACTAGATATTCACTCTTTTTTCTTTGCTTTTTCTTCTTTTTCTAATTTTTTTTTTCAATTTTTCTTTCTTTTCATCATTTTTTTTCATTTAATCTCTTTTTTTTTTCAACATAACACATCCATGAACTTTATTGAGGAGGCATTATTAGGGATTGGTGGTACTCAAGAGACATTGGGTGGCTTATTTGGTGGAAGTGCCTACTCACAACACTAGGAGAGACAGATTGGATGGTGTATTTCTGACCTTGGCATTAATACCCTCCTTCAGCCGAGGATTCCCTAAAGAATGGTCGTAACCATCCACCTTAGCCTTAGTTTTATGAAAACTCGTTCTCTGCGTATTTGCCTTATTTTGTGGCTCTCAAAATTCACGCAAAATGTATACATAGGAACCGAGAGCAGAGACTATGCCTAATCTCTGAGTATCATTGATAGCGAAAATACGCGGTTTGTTAAAATACGTCGTTGTAACGCGTAAATCCGCTTTCGCTCTTAAATTTATAATCCTAGATAGGGAAGTATCTAGGGTCGTCCAAGGAGGCAATATGGTTGCAAAATTGATTCTCTTGCTTGGAATATATCTCAACTTTCTTTTTGGTAATTTTCAATATACCATTTTCTTTTTGTTTTTGAACTAAGGCAACATGCGAACTGATGGCGGGAAAAGTGTTTACACTTCCAATTAAGTAAACTACTCTAAAGTGGCAAGTAGAGCCTCTCCCTAAGCTCACTCTAAGCAAGTGGAGGCCTAGAATAACTAGGGAGAGGAAGTGAAGAATGCTGAAAATAAGCTAATAGAAATGCAAACAAAAAAATTGCAAAGAAGGCAACTAGATAATTGATAAAGTGTTTTACAAAAGGCCTAGTAGAGGAAAGCTTGTACTACTAGAAAATTGCAAATAAGAAAATAAAACACAAATCCTCTAGAAAGATGGTGAAGAAGAGGGCTTCTTGCTCCAAGGTTGGTGGCTCCCAAGCTTGAAAAGAATCCTTCAACTCCTTCCTTGCAGAACTCCGCCAAGGTGATGACCTCCAAGGCAAGCCCTAAGGGGGCGTGCCCTAAGTTTCTCTCCAAGGGTGGACGTCCACCCTAAGCTTTTCTCCTTTGCCTGGCTGTCCTCCTTGAAGTGGGAGAGTCCTCCTCCTTGGCGTGGCTCAATTTGAAGAGAGTGGGGAGAAGAAGGCACCAAAAGGGCTGGTGATGTGCCCCTTTAATCTCCTTCTCTACTCCTTCTTCTTGGCCGTAGGTATAGGTGGTTTAGGTAGAAAATATACTAAGGGAGGATGCTCCAAAATGGTGGTAGGTGGTGGCTTTTTATAGAATAGGATGGGGGGTTAAGGTGCCCCTTGAAATGGAGGGCTAGGATGGAAGGATTAGGGTGGTTGGTGATCCTATGGCTAGGGTGAGTTGGCGCCAACCCAAGGGGTGTTAAAGGGGGTGGTTATGGTGGTGTTGGTGTCTTTTGGTGGTGGAGAGACACCCCCATGTTGGCGCCAACATGGGGTCTTCTAGAAGGGGAGTTAGGTGGATGGTGGAGATGGATTCAAGGGGGATTGTGTGGTGGAGATGAGGGGGGATTTTGGAGGGAAAAGTGGCGCCACTAAGGGGTGGTTATGGGTAGTTTTTGGCGCCACTTTTAGGTGTCTTTTGGAGGTGGTGGGTAGGTTAGGATGGTGCCAAGTAGGTTAGCTTATGTGGAGCTTAGGTGGAGCTAGTTGGGTGGAGTTGGTAGGTGGGTTTTTGGGGTGGTACAAGCCAAGGAAGTTGGAGCATAGTTAAGCTAAGGTAAGCTAAGCTAAGCTAGCTTAGCTAATGGAGGAGTAGAGGAGAAGGTGTTGGAGCTAGGGTTTGGAAGAGGGAGCTGAGGAGAAGAAGTCTGGAGCTGGAGCTGGAGCTGGCTGCTGCTGAAGAGGCTGGCATGGGGCTACTCTAGCTGGCTTAGCTTGCTAGTTCTTTGCTAGTTGCTAAGCCAAGCTAAAGTGAGCTAGCTTCTACCAAAATGATCTAAGGTGAGCTGGGTCTGGTGCTCCCGGGGAGAATCAAGCTGGCTGAGGCAGCTAAGGTAGCTTAGCTCAACTGAGTTGAGCTAAGCTGAGTCCCTGTGAGCTGGACTTGAGCTTCCTGAGCTGGGATGAATTCTTCTTCAGCTGGTTGGAGCTGAGTGGAGCTGGATGTAGCTGGATCTGAGCTGGGGTGAACTCCTGTCAACTTAGCCGAGCTAACTAGAGCTCCCTGTGAACTAGTGGGAGCTGAGATGAGCTAGACTCAGCTAAGTTGAGCTGGATCTGAGCTGACTTGAGCTAGGGTGAGCTAAGGTGAACTCTCTTGAGCTGCCATCCAGCTGAGATTAGCTGAATGGAGCTGGGATGAGCTAACCCTAGTTCAAGTAAGCTAGGTTCCAGCTGCGGTGAGCTAGATCAAGCTGAGGTGAGCTGGATCAAGCTGAGGTGAGCTGGATTAGGCTGAGTTCCAGCTAGTCTGGGCTTCTCCTTCACCATTTGCCTTCTTGAGTGCTAGGGTTTTAGGGATCTGTGCATCTGTACATCCCTAACACTCACAAAAACTCATTAAAATGACAATAAAAAATGCAATGCATGCCTATCCTAATTTATGCCTAAATGCAGCCCAAAAACCCGTTTGCAGAGTAAAATCCTTAGAGCTAGGTTAGTTTTAAAGCATAAAAATGATGATAAACTGGCGTTTATCACACCCCCATGCTTATCTTTTGCTAGTCTCTTAGCAAAACATTAATTTTTTTGGAAAATGGAATTTTTGGGAAATCTAATTTTTTTTTACTTTTGAGGAGAAAAAGAGATTAAGGGACCTTGGTAGATTAAAACACAGGAGATACGGGATTTGTTGAAGATAAACTTCAGGATTTGTTTTTGGATCCAACCATTAGATAGAACGGGATCAATATATCCTCAGAAAATTCACAAATTAACCCCTTGTTAATTCAGATGACTTGAAATGTTTGTTTTTAGGATTTTTCTGGCTCGTGAATCTGATTCGCAACTTGCAAATT
Organism: Thalassia testudinum; assembly: GCA_037157565.1. Classification (NCBI taxonomy): domain Eukaryota; kingdom Viridiplantae; phylum Streptophyta; class Magnoliopsida; order Alismatales; family Hydrocharitaceae; genus Thalassia; species Thalassia testudinum. Next base: position 94,940,359 of record JAZHRO010000039.1, on the reverse strand, counting down.
CCTTTAAAACCTTGTGTCTGTGCTTGTGAAAAGCCAACCTTTATAAGGACGTGTTATTATTATTATTATTATTTTTTTCTCTCCCCCATGCTTATTTTTAGCTTAGTCTTACAACAGATGTGTCGGTATCATCATTCCCGTTACCATTCCTCGAGGGGGCTCTGGCGCCAGTACTTCGGGATAGCACTGTCCATGACACCACCCAGGAGCTCACAACCCCAAAACACGATGCGGTGAAAAGGGGCGCTCCAAGCAAACTCAAGCTCTTGCTTCGACGCTATAGGTAGAGCACCGTCCAAGACACTTGAGCTGCTGAAATGCGCTTTAATGCTCTGTCTAAAGATATGAAATATAGATATAGAGCAGCACCGAGGCGGTAACATGTTGACATCGTGTCCTCAAAGAAGGTTTTTTTCCTTCTTCTCGACGGTGGGAACTCAAACCAATGAAATGCTTCAGACTTTTACTAAATCCAAACAAGGGAGTTTTTTCAAATTTTTAGTTATTTTTAAGTGTTGGCTTGTGTGTGAAAATTGACACAAGAAGTTTCTCAAGAACCGTAGGTTTTTGAATCAAAAACTAAGTCAAATACTTTCCATATTACAAAATAGGATCAAGTCACCTGAACTATCATGAGTTCAGGTGGAATTTTAGAGAAGGATATCTGATCTAGTCTAAAATAGACCTTGGAATTCTAATGATCAGATCCATATCCTCATCCTTAGTTTGTTAAAGATTAAATCCCATTGTACCAGAAGTGAATTTTTCGACCGTAGTCCCGATTTCAAAATTTTTCCTCAAAAAGTTTTCAATATATATATATATATATATATATATATATATATATATATATATATATATATATATATATATATTTGTTTTTGGGTATGCAAGCAGGAAATAAATTAAAGAAAATTGCATGTTTTTAGGTTTTAAACATCCTAAATCGATCGTAAAAATTTAAAAACACCCCCCCATGCTTAAGATATGCCATGTCCTCATGCATTAGGAGGGAAAAGGAATCACCTTAGTGAATAACGGTCAGGTTTAGGATGAATAAAACCTGGAAAAAGAAGAAAAAAGGAAAGCAAGAAAAAAAATGATGGGTTACCTCCCATCCAGTGCTATCTTTTACGCCATTCAGCCGGGCGTGAAGGTATGCACAGACGACGGAAAATCATGTAAATAATTGGACACTTGGATGCCCGCAAAAAAGTTGTCTTCGTCTAGATCCCTAGAAAATTGATTAGAAATAATATTGGGATCAAAGTGAGATGGAAATTGATAAGTGTGGCCCGAGTCTGGCCATGGTTTTAATTCAGGTTGGGTGCCAAACTCGGGCGGGGTTGGTGGCAGGTCCGTAAGAAAGGGGTCGAGGAAGGAATGGTGAGTTAGTGTGGAAAAATTAGGTGCGTGAATAGTGGGTGGGTTAGGGGGGGTATCAGGAACAAATTTGGAGTCAAGACAAGTTTCCGGATCACAGATCTCGCCGACCACTGAGTCTGAATCAGAGTCCTCAAAAAAACTGTGGTCGGTAAGGGTATCTATTAACATTGTCTCCACCATATTAGAAATTTCAGTATCTGAGTCCTCAAAGAAGTTATCATCATGGAATCTCCTGGAGGATTTAAAAATATCTAAGGTGATAGTTTGGCCTGCACAGTTGATATCCATTTTGCCTGTGTGGCAATTGATATTTGCCTTTGCAGTAGCCAAAAAGGGGCATCCAAGGATTATCGGGGAGTCCAGTAATGATTCGGGTGCCTCAATGTCAAGAACCAGAAAGTCTGCAGGGAAGACACAATTCTGGACCTTGACTAATACATCCTCGACAATCCCACGAGGTTTGATTGTAGATCGGTCGGCTAATTGCAGGGTAACCTCGACGGGTTTTAATTCACCGATCTGAAATTCTTTGAATAAACTTGTGGGAATAATATTTACAGAGGCACCAAGATCAAGGAGGGCGCGATTAAATGTAGTGTCATCAATAATTACAGAAATTAAAGGCGCCCCTGGATCTTTCATCTTAGGAGGCAGCTTACTCTGTATGACAGAGCTTACTGTCTTCAAAAGATGCACCTGTCCTAGATTTTTGGCCTGCCTTTTAGGAGTACAAATCTCCTTCAGAAATTTAGCATAGGCAGGTATATATTTGATGGCATCTAGGAGAGGAATATTGATATGAACTTGCCCAAATAGCTCCATGAGTTCTTCTGTAGTGGGCTCAGATTTCTTTCTTTTGTTGGTGGTAGGGTAGAGAGCTTGTGGGAAAGGGATAGGAATCTTGTCTTGAGATTTTTGTTGTTCTTTTTCTTCCTGATGGGGAGGTGGGGAGTCAACTTGCACATGTATCTTACTAGGTTCGTGCGAAGGCTCGGGGTCAGTGGTGGTTTTCCCACTCCTCAAGGTAACTGCATGTGCAGTCGGATTATTATTTGGAGGAGGTGGGGGGGCCTGTGATTGCAGGAACCTGGACGGCTGCTGAGGTGGATTAGGAGGAGGCTGATTTGGATAATGTGGATTTCTGCCCATATAATGGTTCCCTTGGTGATTGGGATTGGGTATGGGTTGGGACGGAAGATGTCTTACAGGTCTTTGCGTGGGAGCAACCCCAATCTGATTGTTCAGATTTGTGATGTTGCGGGTTACTTCCGTCATTTTTGTTTGCATATCCTGCAGGGTCCGTAGCATCTGGGCATTGATATCTTGTTGGGATGGCCCAGGATGGAAATTTGGATTCGACCCATATCCATTAAAATGATATGGTTGGGAGGAAACTTGATTATTCCAGGAGTAGTTCGGGTAATTTTTCCAATTGGAAGAATTTTTAAAGGGCTCCTGGATGGCAGAAATATTTTGGGTGGGGTTAAGATCTGGATAATTGAAATTCCCCAGTGAATCATGGGCAACCTCAGAATAATCAGCAGGAGTGGTGTTGAGATTGTGCAAATTTTCTCTTCGTGGAAAGTTAGGTTGGGTTAGATGTGGTCGTGGAGCTTGAATTGATGTGGCGAGTCTTTCCTCAATTTTCTTCTGATTAATATGCATCTGGTCGAGTTTCTGAGCGATCATTTGAAGATCGTTTTGGGCGACTGGGATAGATTGAGCGCCTATTTCATGAACACCAAACTGTGGGTTTTGGGTTCTGCAAAATGTGTTCATGGAAGCTTGGTTAAATGAGTTTTCACTCATTTCTTCAAATAGATCATAAGCACTTTCAGCATCTTTATTTAAGAAGTTGCCGCCACACGAGGCGTCGACAAATTGTCGGATTTGATCTTCTAATCCATGATAGAAGATTTGCACGAGCTGCCACAAAGGAATCTCGTGGTGCGGGCAACTTCTTAAAAGGTCCTGAAATCTTTCCCAAGAATCATGGAAAGTTTCGCCAGATTTTTGGTGAAAGGTCGTAATAGATCTTCGTAAGGAATTGGTACGACCTATGGGAAAGAATTTCTTGAGGAAGGCACTCTTGAGTTGAGGCCATGTTGTAATGGGTCGGCCAATGGTCCTGAACCAATAAGCGGCCTTATCTTTAAGAGATAATGGAAAAAGTCGCATCAGCCATATGTCTTCTTGAACATTTCGGGAACGGGTTGTCTGTGCAAGAAGAGTTAGTTCTTCAAGGTGGCTGAAAGGGTCTTCCCTAGGAAGGCCATCAAAGTGTTTAATCAGGTTCAGGATGGCTGGCTTGATCTCAAAGGCCCCCTCCGGTATGACCACCCCTGGTCGTTCCTCATAATAAGACGGATCATAGAAATCTTTTAGAGGAATAACAGGCTGCTGACGGGGTGGTGGGTTTGGCCTTGGATTGGCTAGGTTTTGGATGTTCCTAGTCAATGTTTGTTGATTGGAATTTAATTTATTAATCTGATCGGCCATCAATTTTAAAAGATCAGGTAGGGGGTCTTGATGTTGTGTGTGGGGCAACTCAAGATTGGGGAGCTCCAAGTGTGGAAAGTTACTGGTGGTTGGGTTTTGGGTGGAAGGGTTAGAATTAGGGTTAGAGGTGGGGTTAGAGGTAGACGTGGAAGGGTCAGTGGACCTATTTTGTTGTGTTTCCATTTTTTCAGGAGAAGACAGAAAAAGTGGTCTTTTTACGTGGGGGGCGAAATCAAATGGTCCTTCCAAGTGCGGATTTTGAGACCGTCGCCCGTGCATAAAATGGAAGAACGGGGAGGGGAGGAGAAGAGAAAGAGATGAGAGAAAGTGTGCAATTCAAACAAACAAAAACTAGACCTAACTTAATTGTGACTCCCTAATAATAACCTAAGACTTGGTCTATATAGGAAATAAGTAGTCAATAGTGAATACCCGTTCTATCAACAAATCTAGCCAAGTTGCTTAAGGGGAGGTTTGGGCCCAAATGTTTCCCAGGGAAAACCCCAGGTGCTTGTACAAACCCGCGCCTGGTCGTTTGACACGGCCCCTCAGCCTGAACACCAGATATAGATGACAGAATTGGTACTAACTAAAGAAAACTTAAGACCTAAATAGCAAGCCTAAGTTGATAAAGCCTTAGGGGTCAACTTGCTACAAATTTTAATTAGGTCTAGGATTCTATAGTGCACACGGAATGTGGAGGGCGTTTATTGGGTTGTTGCCCTGTTATTTGATTTTTTTGTGTGTGTGCAGGAATTGGAGAGTGGCTCCAATGAAAATCAAGTTGTCACACAATTTTTTTTGTATTTTTGTCTTTTAGGATTTGATTTAATTGAATGTATTTTAGGGTTTCTCTAGTTAAATTTTCAAACAAGTTTGAAAACCCACAATCAAAGGAAAACAAGTTGTATGGGTGATTGTATATTTCCTTTGAATTAATCCTCAAAAGAGAAAGAAAGAAACCCTAAGCCAATTATCCCTAAGACAGAAATTTAACTACCAATGAGTTATTTTTTAGGCTTTCAGAATTAAGTAGTGGTTCAAACAAGTCAAACAACACCACTACTTTGAATAAAATCAAACAAGGATTCCAGAAAATATTTTTGTAAGATTTTAGGAATTCGTTTGATAATTGTTTTGAATTTTTAATTGTACTGGTGTCAAAGTCCAGAAATAATACTTGTGGGTATTATGAACTTTTTAGTACTACCACCGACCTCAGAAAATTTTTATGATTTTATATGATATGTAAAATTTTACAGGGATTTCAAAAAGATAAATTTCACAAAAGTTGGATGAGTATAAAAATTCTGAAAATTTGCGGACAGTAGCAAAATAGGAAGATTAGAGGGTGTGACCCCTCTGTAATCCACGAATTTTTAAAAATTAAATAAAAATCCAATTGATTTGAAATTTGGAACAGATGTTCCAAACTTAATTGGGAATCACTCTATGAAATTTTATGATTTTAGGAGGCCTGTGGTGTTAGGAATCGATTTTTCAAGTCTGGATAGAAATCTAGACCCGAAAAATAAAACACCAATACTTGCAATGGAATGGTGCTAAAGAAGCATACAAGCAAACAATGATTTTAAAATGCACCACTCCACTTAATTTAAGTGTTTAGGGTCCTGAAAGCCAAGTTTAATATATTTGTGGTAGTTTTAATTAATTATGTGACTAGAAAGAGGAACCAACCTGAATTTTCGCGGGAAGAAAAGGATCTTTAAGCTCTCGCTTCCAGATTCCCGCTTTCCCGCTGTAGTTTCTGCACACACAAAAGAAAGAAAGAGAAGGGGATGAGATCCACTTCAAGCAAGAGAAAATGAGTTAATGCAAAGCCGTGCCTCCCCGGCAACGGCGCCAAAAAGTGATAGCGAAAATACGCGGTTTGTTAAAATACGTCGTTGTAACGCGTAAATCCGCTTTCGCTCTTAAATTTATAATCCTAGATAGGGAAGTATCTAGGGTCGTCCAAGGAGGCAATATGGTTGCAAAATTGATTCTCTTGCTTGGAATATATCTCAACTTTCTTTTTGGTAATTTTCAATATACCATTTTTTTTTTGTTTTTGAACTAAGGCAACATGCGAACTGATGGCGGGAAAAGTGTTTACACTTCCAATTAAGTAAACTACTCTAAAGTGGCAAGTAGAGCCTCTCCCTAAGCTCACTCTAAGCAAGTGGAGGCCTAGAATAATTAGGGAGAGGAAGTGAAGAATGCTGAAAATAAGCTAATAGAAATGCAAACAAAAAAATTGCAAAGAAGGCAACTAGATAATTGATAAAGTGTTTTACAAAAGGCCTAGTAGAGGAAAGCTTGTACTACTAGAAAATTGCAAATAAGAAAATAAAACACAAATCCTCTAGATAGATGGTGAAGAAGAGGGCTTCTTGCTCCAAGGTTGGTGGCTCCCAAGCTTGAAAAGAATCCTTCAACTCCTTCCTTGCAGAACTTCGCCAAGGTGATGACCTCCAAGGCAAGCCCTAAGGGGGCGTGCCCTAAGTTTCTCTCCAAGGGTGGACATCCACCCTAAGCTTTTCTCCTTTGCCTGGCCGTCCTCCTTGAAGTGGGAGAGTCCTCCTCCTTGGCGTGGCTCAAGTTGAAGAGAGTGGGGAGAAGAAGGCACCAAAAGGGCTGGTGATGTGCCCCTTTAATCTCCTTGTCTACTCCTTCTTCTTGGCCGTAGGTATAGGTGGTTTAGGTAGAAAATATACTAAGGGAGGATGCTCCAAAATGGTGGTAGGTGGTGGCTTTTTATAGAATAGGATGGGGGGTTAAGGTGCCCCTTGAAATGGAGGGCTAGGATGGAAGGATGAGGGTGGTTGGTGATCCTATGGCTAGGGTGAGTTGGCGCCAACCCAAGGGGTGTTAAAGGGGGTGGTTATGGTGGTGTTGGTGTCTTTTGGTGGTGGAGAGACACCCCCATGTTGGCGCCAACATGGGGTCTTCTAGAAGGGGAGTTAGGTGGATGGTGGAGATGGATTCAAGGGGGATTGTGTGGTGGAGATGAGGGGGGATTTTGGAGGGAAAAGTGGCGCCACTAAGGGGTGGTTATGGGTAGTTTTTGGCGCCACTTTTAGGTGTCTTTTGGAGGTGGTGGGTAGGTTAGGATGGTGCCAAGTAGGTTAGCTTATGTGGAGCTTAGGTGGAGCTAGTTGGGTGGAGTTGGTAGGTGGGTTTTTGGGGTGGTACAAGCCAAGGAAGTTGGAGCATAGTTAAGCTAAGGTAAGCTAAGCTAAGCTAGCTTAGCTAATGGAGGAGTAGAGGAGAAGGTGTTGGAGCTAGGGTTTGGAAGAGGGAGCTGAGGAGAAGAAGTCTGGAGCTGGAGCTGGAGCTGGCTGCTGCTGAAGAGGCTGGCATGGGGCTACTCTAGCTGGCTTAGCTTGCTAGTTCTTTGCTAGTTGCTAAGCCAAGCTAAAGTGAGCTAGCTTCTACCAAAATGAGCTAAGGTGAGCTGGGTCTGGTGCTCCCGGGGAGAATCAAGCTGGCTGAGGCAGCTAAGGTAGCTTAGCTCAACTGAGTTGAGCTAAGCTGAGTCCCTGTGAGCTGGACTTGAGCTTCCTGAGCTGGGATGAATTCTTCTTCAGCTGGTTGGAGCTGAGTGGAGCTGGATGTAGCTGGATCTGAGCTGGGGTGAACTCCTGTCAACTTAGCCGAGCTAACTAGAGCTCCCTGTGAACTAGTGGGAGCTGAGATGAGCTAGACTCAGCTAAGTTGAGCTGGATCTGAGCTGACTTGAGCTAGGGTGAGCTAAGGTGAACTCTCTTGAGCTGCCATCCAGTTGAGATTAGCTGAATGGAGCTGGGATGAGCTAACCCTAGTTCAAGTAAGCTAGGTTCCAGCTGCGGTGAGCTAGATCAAGCTGAGGTGAGCTGGATCAAGCTGAGGTGAGCTGGATTAGGCTGAGTTCCAGCTAGTCTGGGCTTCTCCTTCACCATTTGCCTTCTTGAGTGCTAGGGTTTTAGGGATCTGTGCATCTGTACATCCCTAACACTCACAAAAACTCATTAAAATGACAATAAAAAATGCAATGCATGCCTATCCTAATTTATGCCTAAATGCAGCCCAAAAACCCGTTTGCAGAGTAAAATCCTAAGAGCTAGGTTAGTTTTAAAGCATAAAAATGATGATAAACTGGCGTTTATCAATCATCACTTAATTATCTGGAACTCTGGATTCCTTGTACTAATCTTAAAGCACCAGTACACTCTACTCTCATCTCACACTATTTGGTGGATTTTTGGAGGAAAATCTGCCTGACTCCCAAAACACTCTCCAAGGGTTCAGGAAAAGAAGCATTGCTTCTTCTCGACAGACTAAAGACGTTTATCAGCCTTCACAGTGAATCCATTGCAAATTCTATGTGTGTGTGAAAAGTTGTACTAGATTCCAGATTACAGGAATCAACTAGAGGATAAAATCCCTAATGCATTCTCTTAATAAAATAATCTTATTCATGAATGCAATATGTATATATGCTATAAAAAAGTAACCTTGTATAATTTGTACTTCATGAAATTCCCGTATAGGGTTACATTCAGCTTGACCCTAAATTTAGAACAAGAGGTGAGCAGGTGAGTCGGAAATGGCTGTTGCGAACGATTTCTAGCTAAAATGCGAGCATTGGAGGTGGAGTCGGTTGTTCTTTTATTTAGGGTCCTAAAGTACGTTTTACATGCAGCTCCGAGGTTTCCCTAAATGTTGGCATAAAAATTTTTCAGTTTTGTTGTATCTACCCCCCTATGCCTAAGTTCTTGCATGTCCTCATGCATGAATATAAAAGAAAATAAATCTTGCAGGGAGAGAATGGGTAGAAATCACCTGTAATTGCTCCTAAAATTATATTCAGCACCGGCCAACTTGTTAACATGCAATATACAAAAGGGAAATATGCTAAAAGAAAAATATGCTATGTATAAAAATGGTTATAAATGAATGATGGTGGAATGTGGAGTGAATGGTATCTATATGTGCTGAGTTTAATGCCTCCAACAGGGCGAGCACTCAATCACACGTCCTCAATAAGATGAACAATCTCATCGGTGGAGGAGGTTCCTGGGCCAAAAATGGCTTGAGGAGCTGGCCATTAACCGTGGATATATGCCTAGATTTTGGGACCTTGATCTGGACTACCCCATTAGGATATGGATGAATCACAATATATGAGCCAGTCTATTTGGTCTTGAGCTTCCCTGCGAACAGTTTCAGCTATGAATCAAACAACCAGACTCACTGGTTGGGCGTGAATGCTTTCCTCCAGATGTGGCGATCATGAAAGGCCTTGGTCTTGTCCTTGTATATTAATGCCTTTTCATAGGCCTCCCACCGAATCTCTTCTAATTCGCTGAGCTGGAGTTTCCGTTCTTGACCTCCTGCATCGAGGTCAAGTTTGAATTTTCACACCGCCCAAAAGGCGCGATGTTCCAGCTCTATAGGAAGGTGACAGGCCTTGCCATATACCATGCGATATGGTGACATTCCAAGTGGGGCCTTGTACGAGATTCGATATGCCCAGAGTGCATGGATTAATTTGTCGGACCAATCCTTCCTATTTGGTCTAACCATCATCTAGAGAATCAGCTTGATTTGAAGGTTAGACACTTTGGCCTGCCCATTGGTCTGCGGGTGATACGGGGTGGCTATGCGGTGATGTGCCCCATATTTCTTTAATAACGACTTGAAATGGACGTGGATGAAGTGGCTTCCCCCTTGCTAATCAAAGCACAGGGTATTCCGAATCTCGCGAAAATATTCTACAGTATGAAAGAAATGACGGTCCTGTGGTTAGCCCGTCTCGCCGAGATGGCCTCGACCCACTTCGAGACATAGTCAATGGCTAGCAATATGTACTCGAAGCCATGCGAGTTCAGAAAAGGGCCCATAAAATCGATGCCCCAGACGTTGGACACTTCTACGACCATGATGGGTTGGAGTGGCATCATGTCTCTCCTGGTCATAGAACCGACCGACTAACATCGTTTGTAGTGTTGGGCATATTCATGTGTATCTCTGAAGATGGTTGGCCAGAAAAATCCCCACTGCAAAATTTTTGCAGCGGTTTTCCATCCCGAGAAATGGCCATCACAGGCATCGTTGTGGCAAAAAGATAACACACTGGCGATCTCAAAGTCTAGGATGCATCTTCGAATAATCTGGTCTGCTCCGATGCAAAAGAGTAGTGGGTCATCCCAGATGTAGTATTTGGCTTCTGTAGTGAATTTGAGTTTCTGGTCCTTGGATAGGTTCGTGGGAATCTTGCCTGCGACAAGGTAGTTCGCGATATCCGTGTACCAGGGGAACTCAACAGAATGAACTACCAAAAGAGATTCATCCGAAAATTGCTTGTGGATAGGCAGGGAGTAGGGAATGTGACCTGGGTCCAATCTGGATAGGTGATCCGCCACAACATTCTATTTTCCAGCTTTTTCGCAGATTTCGATATCAAATTCCTGCAATAGAAGGATCCATCTAATGAGCCATGGTTTGGCATCCTTCTTTGCCAACAAATGCCGGAGGGAGGAGTGGTCAATGAAGATGATGACCTTGGACCCTAATAAATATGATCTGAATTTCTCCAACTCGAATACTACTGCTAGTAGTTCTTTTTCGATGATAGTGTAATTGCGCTGAGCCTCATTCAATGTCTTGCTAGCATAGTATATGACGAAGGGTTATTTCTCCCGATGCTAGCCTAAAACAGCACCGACGGTAAAATCAGACGTGTTGCACATCATTTTGAAATCGAGCGACCAGTCGGGTGGTTGGAGAATCGGTGAATCAGAAACAACGCTTCGTAAAGTCTCAAAGGCACTGAGACACAAGGTGTCGAAATCAAATGGGACATCGGTAACTAGGAGATTCATCAAAGGCCGTGCGATTTTTGAGAAATTGGGTATAAATCTCTGATAGAAGCCAATGTGACCCAAGAATGATCTGATCTGCTTGACTGAGCTAGGTGGTGGTAAGAGTGCGATAATCTCTGATTTAGCTCGATCGACCTCGAGTCCATTTTTAGAGATCCTGTGCCCTAGTACTATGCCATCCCTCACCATGAAATGGCTTTTCTCCCAGGATAGTACTAGGTATACCTCAATACACCGTTTTAGGATCTTGGTAAGGTTATCAAGACAAAATGCAAAATCATCTCCAAAAATGGAGAAGTCGTCCATGAATACCTCCACATAATCCTTGATCATGTCAAAAAAGATGGCCATCATACAATGCTGAAATGTTGCTGGTGCGTTGCAGAGGCAAAAGGGCATCAGCTTGAAGGAAAATGTTTCGAAGGGGCATGTGAATGTGGTCTTGTCTTGATCTTCCGGGCTAATTGCTACTTGATTGTACCCGAAGTATCCATCCAAAAAGTAAAAGAAATTACGTCCGGCTAAACGTTCCAAGATCTGATCAATGAACGGCAAAGGGAAGTGATCCTTCTGGGTAGCCGTGTTTAGTTTCCTGTAGTCGATGCAGACTCCCCAAGATGTCGCAGTGCGGGTTGGGATGGATTCGCCTTATCATTCTTTATTACGGTGAGTCCTGCTTTCTTGGGCACTATTTGGATCAGACTCACCCACTGGCTGTCTGAGATTGGATATACCATACCTGCATCCAGCCATTTGATGATCTCCTTCTTAACAACCTCTAGCATATTCGGGTTAAGCTGTCTTTGAGGTTGTCTCAAAGGTTTCACCCCCTCAATCGTGTAAATGTGATGAGTGCAATACGAGGGGCGAATACCGCGGAGATCAGCAATACTCCACCCGATAGCAACCCTATGGTGTTGAAGCATACAAACTCCTATTCTTGGGTTAAGTGGGCATTGATAATGCTTGGGTATGTCTCACTTTGACCTAAGAACACGTACTTGAGTGAGTCAGGTAAGGGCTTCAATTCAATTACGGGAGGATCAGAGTCAGAAATGAGAGTGGGAGGAGCAGAATGGAAGGTGGGAATCTGCTGATCCAAGTGCACGTGAATTCCTGCTGAGTCGCTTGCCTTAGAATTGGTTGTGACTGTGTTAACGGGAAACCTGTTAGCTGTAGTCACGTCTTCCTGCAACAATAAGGGCGATTAAGTAATGTATGGATCAGGATAGCTAGATCCAGGGGTGCCGAGGTTAGAAGCACACCCTAAACAGTCAGATCCTCAGGGAGATATGTGTAATGCAGTGGTCTCAGTCCCATGTGGATCATGGTTCGAGAACCCTGATAGTGTAGAAGAATGAGACATTGGGTCATCACAAAGGAGCCCAACATTGCCACAGTATGCCAGATCTTCGTCTTCACCATCCTCCTCTATTCGATCATAGTCGAAGTTCTTTGTTGCCCTGAATATGTCAAGTCAAAGTAGCTCGTTGCTTAGGGCAATCTCCATACACCTAGATGCACAATCAATGTTCGCTCAGGCTGTCGCTAGAAATGGGCGACCCAAAATAATTGGTGCATCTCGGAGATTAGGAGGAACTTCCATATCGAGAACGAAAAAATCTGTAGGAAAGCAGAACCCGTGGACTTTCACGATCACGTTCTCAACCACCCCCCTCGGTGTTTTGACTAATCTATCAACCAGCTGAATCGTGCCGAGGTGGGCTTCAACTCCCCAAATCGGAATCGATCAAATACGACAGTGGGAGTTAGGTTGATGGACGAACCCAGATCTAGAAGGGCCCGATCAAATGGAGACTCTTGCAGGAAGCAAGATATGAGTGGGGTACCAGGGTCTTTCTTTTTCAGTGGCAAGTCAGCTAGAATCATGGTGCTAGCCTCTTTCGACAGTGCTGCCTGTCATCCAATTCTCGGTTGTCGCTTTGGGGTACAATAGTCCTTGAAGAACCTAGCGACAGTGGGAATGTGATCAACTGCTTTGAGGAGGGGGACCTAAATATGTACTTCCTTGAACATCGATTTCAGGTCCTCAAAATTTCGCGTGTCCTTTTTCTGTACTGCATTTCGTGTCAGAGCCTCAGGAAAAGGGATGGGAATCTCAGGGTCAAGTGGCCTCTTACCCTTATCTACCATAGGTGGCTCCTGAGATGGAGTCGAACCCGCTTGCGGTGAAGGGTGGGAAAAATCAAGACCTGCCTACCTAAGTGGTGGGTCGAATGTCTTCCTTCCGCTTCGCAGAGAGACAGCATGTGCATCGGCTTGCTGTCCATGAGGTGGTGGTGGAGCGGAAGGGGCAGAATACGCGAGGTTCTGCAAAGGTAGCTGGCCTTGTGTGTAATAGGGTGGTGCAGGAGGCGCCTGTAGTATGGCGTGTGCCTATCCCTGCAGTGCCTGGAAGCTAGGCAGAGCACCCTGGTTCTGCAGTAGGAATATTAGGAGTTAGAAAAAGGCAACTTGAATCACATAAGAAGAATGACAATTATTAAGCTCATGGTGATTTCAAACATATAGAGACAGATATATATATAAAAGCATTTTTCATTCATTCAACGGGAGAGTTGTTTGCAACAAGAACTTTAGAGGAAAGCTTGTACATAAATGCTTGAAATTTAAACCTAGCTACCAGAAAATGACTGCATACAACAATCAATGGGGGGATTTCGCATGCATCATTGGGGGATAAGTGAAGACTACTCTACTAAGAAGTAATAAAAGCAGTAAAAATTAACGAGAGCATAAACTAAATCAAGTAGAATAAAGGGCATTCAGGGGTGGTCCACGATGGCCTTGGAGTGGTCGGGAGAAGAATGAGGGTCGGCCAATGTAGCTTAGGTCGACCCTTGGAGAGAGGAAGGGTTGATCTAGCATCCTGGCATGATGTCCTCCATGGTGGTGGTAGCGAGCTCGTGGAGGTGGAGTAGCTAGCTAAGTGGAAGTGGGCGTGAATGTCACCAATGGAGTGAATTTGCCAAGGAAGTGAATGGGTGCAAATGGCCACCCCTTAGGTCTTTTTATAGACCTAAGGGAAGCTCTCTAGAGAATTATGGAATTCTCTAGAGAGGCCTATGGTGGGAGCTCGTGGGAGAGTGAGAGAGAGAAGATGGATGGTGGTTTTAGATCCACCAAATGTGGATCTAAAAATTGAATGGCTCATGGTTGTTAATTTTGGCAACCAAGGCAACAACACATGGTAGAGAGTTCTAGAGAACTCTAGGCTAGATATTTTCGTTTGGATGGTGTGTGTGGGTGTGTGTGGGTGTGTGTGGGTCAAAACTTAGGTGGCTAGGTTGATTAGGTTAGGTTCTAGTGGGTTTAGGTCAACGTAGGTCTCAAATTAGGGTTAGACCCTAATTCACTAAGGTAAAGTGCAATTAAACTTAATACAAGTTTAATTAGGTGTGTGGAAACTTAATTGAGAGTAAAACAACTCAATTAATTTAGGTCTAGGTCAATTGGACTCTCACTGAGTCCAATTGGATAGTGTGTGCTTAGATTAGGGCTCAGTTGGACTCAATGAGTCCAATTGAATAGGCTGATGGAATCGATTGAGATCAAGTCAATTAGGCTTAATGAGGACCTAATTAGGTCCTTACGGAGGTCTAGAGGTGATGTACTAGAGTTAGGGCACCTCAATTTAGGTTCCTATTGGGTTGGAATTGGGTTTAGGGACCTAAAGATCCAAAATCAAGGCTTGAATCTCAAAACAGGAACTGGAGAGCAGTATCAGACATCTAATAATAGAATCAAAGGTCTTATACTCAAAAATCAGAAGTCCAGACTTGCTGTCTAGATGTCCAATCAGGGTCACGAGGGATTTTGGGTTTTGTTTTAGGTATTCTGCAGAAATTGGATTTCTGACAAAGTGTCAGGATGTCCAATAACACTGCAGATTGGGTTTGTGGTGTGCGGGAGTTGGCTAAGGGTCCTGGACATCCTAAAACTTATCTGGACATCCAGAGAAGGGTTGGAACTAGGGTTTTAGGGCTTCCTAGGGTGCGGTGTCCTAATCTAAGGGTGGCTAAGGCTTGGGGAAGTCTCTAGGCTATCATAGGGCTAGGATGGACATAAGCTCTTCACATTTTACTGCTTTATTCCTACTTACTAGAATAGCAAACCTTTAACTCCCTTACATCATTATTCCTACATCTAATCTAAGGCTTCTGCTCCAGCTCTGCTGCAACTCCCGTTATTCCTGATCCAGCTTCAGATCCTGCTCCAGATCAGCTTATTGCCTGCAATTGACATAATGCACTTAATCAGCACATTATAACATTATTTCATGCATACCTAAAGGAAAGTAGTAAAGATGTAGACAATGCTTATGCATGCATGAATTACCCTAACTTATGCTAAGTCTTACCTAATTTAGGTCAATTAAGACCTATGATTGCTACGCAATCAGGGACAAGTTGATTTCCTTGGCCAAGTACTATATTTGGGAGGAACCATATCTTTTCCACATTGGCAAAGATCAGGTGATCCGAAGATGCATTCCTGATGACAAGGTTAATGATGTGATCTCATTCTATCACAACCAGGCCTGCGGTGGCCATTTCTCTGGGTGTAAAATGGCGGCAAAAATTCTCCAGAGTGGGTTCTTCTGTTCCACGATATTCAAAGATGCACAAAGATATTGTAGGGCATGCGCTTGTTGTCTGACCCTCGGCAACATGGCCCCACGGGATATGATGTCCTTGAACTCAATAATTGTGTGCGAAATCTTTGACATATGGGGAATCGATTTCATGGGACCCTTTCCCAGATCCAACGGCTTTGAATACATTCTACTCACTGTTGATTTTATCTCCAGGTGGATCGAAGTTGTCCCCATGAGAACTTGTGATCATAAAGTTGTTCTTCGATTCATCCAGGAGAACATCTTTTCCAGATTTGGTGTTCCGAAGGTCATTATCAGCGATGGCAAGTCTCATTTCAACAATGTGCACTTCTAGTCCCTAATGAAAAAGTATGAGGTGTCGCATTGTATCTTGACTCATTACCACCCCTAGACTAATGGACTGGTAGAACTATCGAATCAAGAGATCATGAAGATCCTTCAGGTCACTATTCAGCCTGATAGGAAGGGCTGGTCTACTCACCTTCCAGAAGCTTTGTGGGCCTATATTACCGCCCACAATACCTAATTAGGCATGTCTCCCTTCATATTAGTGTACGGAAAGGTATGTCACCATCCTGTAGAGATGGAGCATGAGGCCTATTAGGCGGTACGGAAGTGTAATCTGGATCTGATGAAGGTTGGAATACACCATCGATTGCAATTGAGTGAGATCGAGGAACTACGCAATGATGCGTATGAGAACTCGTGTATCTACAAAGAGCGGGTCAAGGCCTTCCATGGCAGGCACATTGTACGAATATCTTTCCACCCTAGTCAAAAAGTCTTACCCTTTGATGCCAAGCTCAAACTCTTCCCAGGCAAACTCAGATCTAAGTGGATTGGACCTTTCTTGGTAATAAAAATCTTTGGAAATGGAGCCGTCGAAATTAGTCAACCCAGCCTTGATTCTGAACCTTTCATCGTGAATGGCCAGTGACTTAAGTCATTCATTGAACTCACTAATATGAACTTGGTTGAGGTATCTTTTGATCTCCATTCTCCCTGAGCTTATTGCGTATGGTTGATGGTGTTAAACTTAGCGCTTAACGGGAGGCAACCTGTCATCTTTTGAAAATTCTGAAACCCTTTTGGCAAATCTCTTTGCTGAATTCATATTGTACTTTAGGGTTCGTCCATTAGAACAGCTGACTCCACCTCTGGTACTTGTACCAGAGCTTGAAATCGTCCGCAACAGTCATCCCGACCCGTCCACCCACCCTTTGAACCTGTTCTAATGTATGATCTAAGCAAAACTCAAACACACCTAGTTTACAATGAGGACATTACAAAACGTAGGCATGGGAGGTATTAAAGTGAAAAACGTCGTGAGAATCAATTCACAAAAAGGGTTTCATCAAAAAGAAAATTATTATGTAAAAAAAAGAGCCATTTTTGAGAAAAGGAGGGAAAAAAAATTAAAAAGAACAGAAAGGAGCAAAAAGATAAAAGAAATTGAGTCCTTTCAAAGTAATATGGAACTTACATAACTTCTAGGTTGGATCGAATGATGAATTATGACCTGAAAGGCTAAAACTTAAGGGATTAGTGGCCAATATCGACCTTAGGCCTCTTTGATCTAATTGGATTTAAACACTCGCGTACTTGTCAAGATCCGAATTAGTCCTCAAGAGGTTGGGGAAAATGCAAAGCTTATGTATTAGGTCTAAGGCTTAGGAAGTATTCGGCCTCGTTAACTGACCTCTAGTTTGTGGGACTCAGTAACTTAAGCACCCTAAATCACACACAGTCTGGTTTAGTGCACTATAAATAATGAAATCATGCCAAAGGGCATTTAATCTATTCTGAAAATAGTCCTAAGATCTAGATTAGGAGCAGCTCAAAAACATAAGTTGATTTGGATGAGTCCCCGACGTGGAGAGGTGGGAAATTCCCTTCGAAGATGCGCAATAACATATTGTCTCCTCGGTGCTTGTCACCTAGGATATCTAAATATCCTATCGGGGGCATGTAAGCACCTTATGTTGGTTCAGATGACATGGGCGGGATTATCATGAAACGTCGATTGCTAGGATCTGGATTTAGCTAAAGAATGCCATTGGCGGAATTATCCAAAAATTTTGAAAGCCAGGGTTCTGGAGGTTGCCATGGGCAGTGCCATCTCGAAGCATCAATTGCCAGGGACCCTGCAAGGATTGATGGTGGGGACAAGGAATCCGATACTAACCGTGTTTAGGGCCAATCCGAAGATGGATCTAAGGAAAAAATATAATGAAAAGGAAAAGAGAAAGAAAGCTCTCCACAACTCAAATTCTCCTTCCATATCTCTCCCTTATAAAATGCACTGAAAAACTGAACCTGGACTAACCATGTTTCAAGCACGGGTGCTTTAACCGCTGGGTACAATGAACCTTAGGTTAGTTCCTGTGGGCTTTAGAAACATTCCCGACAGGCGGAGGCGAAAGCTAGTCAGGTTTGGATCTGGGCTGGTACTTGAGTACCTCTAGGCCTATTGTTGGTATTAAGATATGATTCCTAGAGATGCGACTTAGTAAGGCATCCTGATAGTTACATCCGACCTAGATAACTAGCTTAATCCATATAATTTTGCTAAGGGACTAGCAAAAGCTAGGCATGGGGGTATGATGGGAACATTGTCATGAGCCATAACTAGCTCAATTTGATCTGATAAAGTTAATAAAAGCTCCTACATATCAGTTAGAAGGTCTCTTGAGTAGGATGAGTTGTTTTGAGAAGAAAGGATGAAAATAGGGTTATTTCTGCAATTTTACCATCTTATCACAAATACAGAATAACCACAGGGTATGTCAGGTGTTTATTAAAGTTCATTTAGTCATTAATGCCTAATAAGTGGGTTCATGCAGACAAAAATGGGTTTTCACGCATTTCAAGAAATAATGAACATCCGAAATCCTAAAAATAGACCTGCTTAATTAACTGAGATTCTAGTCAAGATAAAATTCACATAAACTCTCTAAAATTCATAGAAAAATATTCTCTAGGGTTTATCATCTTTGAATTGACTATCAGAACCTATTTTGACCCAAAATAGTCATAAATAGACTATTGCTCAAATTTAGGTTTTTACATAAATTACATAGTCAAAAAAGGTCAAAACCAAAATCCAAATTCACCATTTGATTACTTGGGTTCAAATTAGGTTTGTATCAAAATTTGAGCCCAATCTGAGATTATTTCAACCTAGTTTGCATTTTAGTCCAAGTCTGACTCCTATTATCCCAAATAACCCCTCAGCTTTTGAAATTATTACAAAACCCCCTATCTTTGTCGTCTTCTTCACAAAAAGGTCCCCATCGCCTCCGTGTCCTATTCCTACAACTCCGGCAACCTTCAATCAGAGTTTTCTCCCTAATGTCACGCTCAATCTCTTCCAAATTTGGAAGGAAGATTCCTAAGAGATTTCTCTACAATTTGAACCTATTCGTGAGCTCCAATTATTTCCCAATCTCTCATGTGAACGCATGAGAGATGTGGGTATCCTACTCCGGCAAGCTTACCATGCTTGAAAGCTTGGTATCCAAGCTTTCAAGCCCCTCCCTATGGCCTATAAAAAGATCAGGGGCAAGAACCCTTACTCCTCAGCAAATTTTGGTCTGAGAAAAGACCTCCTCCTCCTCCTCCGACCATCTCCGCACTTTGCTCTAGTGACGTCCTTCGTTCTCCTCGTTCGTTCATCCAATAGCCAAATTGGACAGCCTATCTTCCTACCCTCATCGTTGCGCACCTCTCTGGACAAAGAGAGGGTGTTTCTCTCCCTCATTCATCGTCACCGCCTCTCCATTCCCTTCATCTTCTTCCTTACCGGTCTACCACGACCAACCTCTTCCAGCTACTTTCTCCTCTCCTATGTCCCTCTATCCTCTTCTCTCTCTTGCTACTTTTTCCTGCACTTACGACACATGCACGACCACTGTTTCTTCCTCAACGCCGTCATCTTCTTTCGCTCCAACCAAGCTCCGACGAGGTCGTGAGCACACTACACACCACCAAACACGCCCGCTCCACCTCCAAAAGCACCGTTGTACTCTGCACCTGTATTTGTGTTTCAGGGAATATGCTAGAGCTCCACTGCCGTGCCTTATCACCACCTTCATTCTTCATGTTCTAAGCCACGCGAGCCCCAGGTGTTACACCCAGATGACGCAGAGTTGTTCCAAGCTTCACCACAAGTCGTCAATTGGAGGCCCTACCTTCAGTTTCGCCTTCAATTGGACACATCTCCCTACTACAGGAAAACGTGTGAAGGAGGGGGACAAACATAGTGCCACCTCGTGGATAGACAAACACCTGCACACCCATATATTATTTTTTCTCCTCTGCTTAGTCACCTCAGTAAGCACAAGGCGAGGTCCCTCTCCACGTGGGCATGCATGCCCTCGCCTGCGGTCACTCCACACGGGTCTGGGCTCTGATCCAATTACTTGTATGCCTGGATCCGATTAGCATATTCTGAGAAAAGAAGAAAGGGAAAGGAAGAAGAGAGAGAGGGGGGAGGGGGGTTTTGCTCCGTTGCCTACCTCTCGGCACTTAGCAAATTCTGAGGAGCCTTTCGCCATTGTTGGTGTTGGTACTGAGCTCTGCTGTGCCACTCCCTGAGGCTTGAGAAAGGGAGGCCCTTGCCTTTGTTGCTGGTTGTGAGTTCACTGTGCACTTATCATACGTGGCATTTGGTTGATTGATACTGTTGAGATATTTGCTATTATTGTAATTAGGGTAATTAGTGATTCAAATCACCATTTTACCCTAATCTTTTTGCACTATCAACATTTTCTCTTATATACATATCATTTAAGTTTGTAAATTTCATCATATATTGATATCTTATGATAAAATTACAATTTTGAGATTTATTTTGCTACTTTCCCCCAGTGACCACCTTGGATTTTATTCAAGTATAAATTTTATCTATTTTCATGCTATTACGACCCATACTACAATGTAACAACTTCTAAAACACTGTTTCAGTGCATCAACACTCATTCAGCATCTTACTAGCATAGTATATAACGGGGTTGTTTCTCCCGACGCTAGCCTAAAACAACTCTGACGACGAAATCAAAGGCGTCGTACATCATCTCAAAATCGAAGGACCAATCAAGTGGTTCGAGAATTGGGGAATCGGAGATTGCGCTTTGCAAAGTCTTGAAGGCATTGAGACACGAGGTGTCAAAATCAAATGGGGCATCAACTACTAGGAGATTCGCCAATGGCCATGCGATTTTCAAAAAATCATGTATAAATCTTCGGTAGAATCCGACGTGACCCAAGAATGATCTAATCTACTTGACCGAGGTAGGTAGAGGTAATCGTGATATAACTTTAGATTTGACTTGGTTGACCTCGAGTCCATTTGCAGAGATCCTATGTCCTAGTACAATGCCATCCCTTACCATGAAATGGCTTTTCTCCCAGGATAGTACTAGGTTTAGCTTAATACATCATTTCAGGATCTTGGTGAGGTTATCAAGACAAGATTGAAAATCGTCTCCAAAAATGGGGAAGTCATCCATGAACACCTCCACATAATCCTCAATCATGTCAGAGAAGATGGCCATCATGCAGTGCTAAAATGTCGCTGGTGTGTTGCAGAGGCTGAAGGGCATCCGCTTGAAGGCAAATGTTCCAAAGGGACATGTGAATGTGGTCCTGTCTTGATCATCCGAACTAATTGCTACTTGATTATACCCAAAGTATCCATCCAAGAAGCAAAAGAAACTACGTCCGGCTAACCATTCTAAGATCTGATTAATGAATGGTAAAGGAAAGTGATCCTTCCGGGTAGCCGTATTCAGTTTCCTATAATCTATGTAGACCCTCCATGATGTCGTAGTGTGGGTTGGGATGGATTTTCCCTGATCATTCTTCACTACGGTGAGTCCTACTTTCTTGGGCACTATCTGGATGAGACTCACCCATTGGCTATTAGAGATTGGGTATACAATACTTGCATCCAGCCATTTGATGATCTCCTTCTTAACAACCTCTAGCATATTTGGGTTTAGGTGTCTTTAAGGTTGTCTCGAGGGTTTCACCCCCTCATCCGTGTAGATATGATGAGTGTAATATGAGGGGTGAATACCGTGGAGATCAGCAATACTCCACCCTATAGCAGTCCTATGGTCTTGTAATACCAAAATCAGTTGATGCGCCTGTTCTTGGGTTAAGTGAGCATTAATAATGACTGGGTATGTCTCACTTTCGCCCAAGAACACATATTTAAGTGAATCGGGTAAGGGCTTCAATTCAATCACGGGTGGGTTAGAGTCAAAAATGGGGATGGGAGTCGAAATAGGAACAGAATAGGAGTAGAATTGAAGGTGGAAATCTGATGATCCTGATATGCGTGAATTCCCGCTGATTCGCCACATGCAACATACTTGGTTGTGACTTGAATAACGGATAGCCCGTTGTTGCTCGCTCGAAATCAGGTTTTAAATTGTTGCATTATAGTATAGTTGAAATCTTGCGAAAAACAGATAAAATTTATACTCAAAAAAGTCCAAGGTTGTTTGCTGGGAGCAAGTAGGAATTCAATTCTGAAAATTGTAATTTAAAATAATAGAGATACAAAAGTATAATCAGAAATTGATTCAGAATAATGTAGCAATAAGATCAAGTATCAGATTGCAAAAAGAATGGAGTAAAATGGTGATTTGAATCACCAATTACTCCCTACAATAATATCTAATGAATTTCAATAGCTATAAATGAAATGAACTCAAATCAGCCATCTAAACATCTGATGGCTTTTCTTTGCTTGATTGCAGACTCTTCTTTCTTTCTCTGCTCTTCTTGTGCAGCCCCTCTTCTTTTCTTCTTTCTTTCTTTGCTCTGTTCTTCTGCTCTTCTTCACACAGAGGGGGAAGGATCCTCAATTTTGGCTAAGTGTCAGCCAATCCTTCTTAGAGCAAAACCCTCCCCTACCCCACACAGATTCTCCTCTCTTTCTCTCCTTGGGACATGCTCTCCTAGAGCCTCCAACAGAACCAGGTTATCAGGTTTTCAAACCTAGAGTGTACCCAGGTCCAAGGCTGTGGGCGTGGGTCGTAGCCGAGGAGTGCTTAGGTTAGGCGGGTTATCGGGTCGGCCAGACCCACGTGTAAGGTGTCGTAGGTGAGGCGTGTGAGGGTGCGTGCGGGGACCTCACCCCCTGTGCATGCTGAGGCAAACGACTTATACGACTTTTTCAATTTATGCAGGGGAGTGTGCTTGTCAGCTTCCGAGGTAGGACTAAAGTCCCACCCTTCCTTTACGCAGTGCTGTAGCAAAGTCTCTCCATTTGATTCCACCTGCAGCTAGGGTATTCCCTCCAATTGGAGTCCTGGGCACTGATGGGAACACCATCATGAGTCCTAACTAGCTCATTTTGACCCAATGAAAAGAATAAAAGCTCCTACATAACCAACTGGAGGTCATAATTCACTAAATAACCTTTCTGAGAAAAAAGCAAGAAACAAGGGGTAAAACTATAATTTTACCATTGCAGTACAACAGTAGGTTTTCTCAAAGGCTAAACACAGGTTAGATGGTCTTAACAGGATAATAAGTGGGTTAAATCAGACAGAAAAGGGTTCGTGTGAGTTCTGGGAATTAAATGACTTTTTGGAACCCTAAAATAGACTCACTTGATTAACCAAGGTTTTGGTTAGGATAAAACTTACCTAAACCCTCTAAATATCATATAAAAATATTCTCTAGGGTTTAAAACCTTTAAATTGGCCATTGGAACCCATCTTGACCTAGAATGGGGTCTTAGACTAATATTTTCCCTAAATTGGGTTTTTGCATAAATCTCCCAGCCAAACGTGGTCAAATCCAAAATTCAACTTCACCATTGGATTCCTTAGGTCCAAATTAGGTTTGTACTAAAATTTGGACCTAAGGGAAACTCATCTTGACCTACTTTGCAAAAAGGTCCAGCCTGATCACATTTCTACCCTTATCTTTCAAAAACCCTTACAATCAACCCCCTAGCTTTATCATCATCTTTGCAAATAGGTCCCTCCGCCATTATAGCGGAGGAATCCTACTCCGACGAGCTTTGAAAGGAGGTTTCTCCTTGATTGCTCAGAGAATCCCTCCCAAAATTGGAAGGGATATTCTCTGAGTAATCTCCTCCAATCTAAACCCGATTGGATGCACTAATTCCTACCCAATCTCTCATGCGAACGCATGAGAGATTTGGGTCTTTTTAAGTTTCCAACTCCGACGACCCTACCTAGCTTGGAAGCTTGGCTTCCAAGAGCAAATACCCCTCCAGAGATCTATTTAAGACTCCCTAGATTCAACCGCATTCCCTTAGCTTGAAATTGGGCCGGATTCCCTCCATTCTTCTTTTCCCTCTGGCCACAACAACTTCGCAAGCTCCAGTGGTTCCTCCCTCGTTCTCTCATTGCCCAACCACGATACCAGTGGTTGGGTTGTCTCCCTCTCAGTCCTCCGCGTCGTGCAACACCAGCTAGCGTCGCCTCTACCCCGTCTTCGTCGCCGCCTCACCTACGGAGGTCTTCATCTTCCCCACGTCTGGCGACCATACCAGCGTGGGATTCCCTTTCCTTTCATCCTTAGATTAGGTTTACTAGTTTCCCATTCTCTTCTACTTACTTTCCCTCTCTTTATTTCCCTAAACCAACCCTCGACACCACTAACCACCATCACCTTCTCCACCTTCGACAATACCTCCCGTCGCTCCACACCTCCATCCACACCTCCATCCACACCTCCATCCACCTCCATCCACCTCGCCAACCACCCTACGACCTCTACCTCAACTCCCTGATCACAACCCCTCACTCCATTCACTCCATTGACCACCCAAACATCCCACCGAACGCACCCACACATACACCCACAATGAACCCTAGATCCGACACCACAGCCGCCCACATGCCACGAAATCATGCCCATCACATCTGTCGTGGTCCGGCGAAGCTCCCTGAGCACTTTGATGTGGTTGCAAGGCTATTCTCATGTTTTCAGGTTTAGGCACACCGACTGCCATTGACGAAGGAGCTTGAAGCATGCTTGCTGTGCTCCAGGTGCTGCTGATCCAGGTGATAATCACAGGTGACGCGGACTTGAGGCATGAATGCACTCAGGTTCTCAATCGTAGTCAAGAGCCCTTCAGCCTCGCCAATTGATCCATGCATCTGCTGCTGTGGGCACGCAATTGAAGGTGGGACATTTAGTCCCACCTTGAAACTAGAAGAGCGGTCGTATGTGCATAAGTTGAATTTACGTCAGTAGCTTATCACCTCCGAATCACGGTGTGAGGTCCCTCTCACCCGAACCGAACCGGCCTCGTCCACGACCACACCTTGTGAACCTGGTCTTGACCTGACCTGACTGCACTCCTCGTCCACCACCTCACGCTGGTGGGGCTGGACCCAGGTACGTACCTGACCTGATTACCCGATAGCGTGTGGCTCTGGGAGAGCGGAACCTAAGAGAGAAAAGAGAGGAGAGTGCGAGCAGATAGGTTTTGCTGTAGGATAAAGAGGAGGAGAAGAGAAGCTGAAAAAGAAGGAGAAGACAAGGATGCAGAGAAGCTAAGGCAGAGAAAGAAAGAGAAGGAAGAAGCTAAAGAAAGAAGCTGAAGTCAAGGCAAGATAAGGGAAGAAAGAAGGCAGCCGATGGAGAAGACAAAGAAAGCTAAGGAAAGAAAGAAGAGAAAGAAGAAGAGAGCTCTGATGAGAACCTCATCATGAGCCATAACTAGCTCATTTTGACCCAATACAAAGGATAAAAGCTCCTACATATCTCAAGGAAAGGCTTAACTCAGAGAATTCTGAGTTTGAGAAGAAAACCAGTCATAAGGGGCAAAAGTGCAATTTTACCAGTATAATCTGCATACAGGGTAATTCTGGGCCCAAACACAGGTCAAAACAGCTTAATAAGAATAAAAGTGGGATGAGATGATCTAGCAAGGGCTACAGCACTTCCAAGGAACCAAATGATAATCTGTAACCCTAAAACAACCCACTTCAATTCACAAGGTTCGAGGCAAAGTAAAAATAGAATAAACCCTCTAAAATTCATAGAAAAATAATCTCTAGGGTTTAGAACCTTCAATTTGGCCTTTAGAACCCATTTTGACCTACATTGAGAACCATGCCCAATTAATAACTTAATTTGGGTCTTTACGCAAATTGACCGGTTAAACAAGGTTTAATATGAAAATGAAATTCACCATCAGATTCCTTAGGTCCTAATTAGTCATGTATAAAAACTTGAGCCTAAGAAGAAACCTCCTTGACCGACTTTACACTTTGGTCCTCATATATTTACTCTTTGGCCCTCAACTTTTGAACCCTCGCATTTTAGCCCCTGACTCTCCTTCGTTCTTTGCAATCAGGTCCCTCCTGCAAAACCCTGCCAGCACCATGCTCCGGCGACCTTGCGCGGAGCATGGCGCCGCGCAGGGTGAGGTGGGGGACCTGGCAAGTATACCGGGGGTGCCCTGCGTCGTCAGCCGTCGCAGGGGCACCCCCCTGGTCATTGTAGCCCACCATACCGGCCGTGCGAACGCACGGACGGTATGGGTTCATATTCCGACCATTCTCCGGCGAGGGAGACACGTCGTCTCCCTCCGCCTTCCTCCCTGTTTCATCCCTATAAATACCCCCCGCTGCTCCACCGACCAGGGCAGCCTGGATCTGACGGAGAAAACCCCCAGCTTTCTTCTCTTCTTCCTCCGGCAGACGCTCACCAGCTTCGGCGGCTTCCTCCCCCTCCACCTCTTCGCTCTGCCGCAATACCAGCAGCAGAGACTTCCTCCCCTGCTCTTCCCGCGCCACGCCGCACCCAGCTGGCGCCTCTCCGGCTCTCTGCTCGCCGCCGCCCCTCTCCCTGAGCATCGTCTTCTCCTGTTCCTCCCCCTTCGTCCCTGCAAGTAAGCTAGAGTTACTCCCCTTCTCCTCCTCTTTCTTTCCCCGCTTTCAATCTATTCAATTAAACCCTCTACCGACCCTGACCACCTTCACCCCCTTCGCCTCCGCCCACCCTCCGGCGAGCCGTTCCCATCACCTCAGCGACCCACACGGCTCGCCGACCACCGCAGAACCTCCGCCTCCTCACCCTGATCCTCTTCCGCCCCTCCACTTCCCACCAAACACCCTCTGCAGATCCACCGAACACACCCACTTCTTCGCTCACAGTTTGACCTAGGACGACCTGTTGGCTCCATCACGCCCCCTGCAGACCCCCTGACCACCTTCGCCATGCCACGGCGAAGGTCCCCCGCCTGTCTGATTTGGCCGAGAGGCCGTTCTTCTGTGACCAGGTGACTCGCCCGCCGTCGCCATTACTGAGCAGGCAGAGCTCCTTCACCTGCAGGTGCAGGCACGCCTTCGCCCAGGTTCGACTCCCAGGTGGCGCGGGGAGTCTCCGCGAAACGTCCCAGGCTCGCAGATGGGGCGAAAGCCGCGCGTGAAGACACGATCGCCCACTGCTCCCTCCGCGACGGGCGCTCAATTGGGGTGGGACATTTAGTCCCACCTCGGAACTTCTCGGAGGCGCGCGGACGCATAAAGGCAAAAAGTGCCTTATGCTGTCTGCCTCCTGACCACGGGGTGAGGTCCCTCTCACCCGACCCGGCCTCGTCCGTGACCACGCTCCGCGGACCTGGCCCGACCCGATTAAACCGACCTGCACTCCTCGCCCACCACCGCACGCCGGTGGGCCTGGACCCGGGCGTGACCCGAACCCGATTACCCGGTAGCTCTGGGAGAGCTTTCCCAAGAGTGGTTTCGGAGAGAAAGAGAGACGCGGGGGGGGGGAGGGTAGAGTAGGTTTTGCCTCTTGACGAAAAACTCTGAAGTGTGCAGGCCAAAGAAGAAGAAGAAGACCCGCGGAAGAAGAAGTGCAGGCGAAGAAGAAGGAGCTGCACTGTAGCAAATGCTCAGTTAAGTCGTCGAAGCACCGGGTCAGACGACGGAAAGTCAGCAGCCAGAGCAACACAGAAGGCAGGCTGAAGAAGAAGGAAGAGCAACGGCCAAAGCAGAAGAAGAAGGAAGGAAGACTTAGTAGCTGAAGGCAGAAGCTCTGCAGCCATAAAAAAAAAGGGGAAAGAGAAAGGGTCACCACGATTGCAGAAGAAGAAGAGAGGTCAAGGCAGAAAACCAAAGAAGAAGAAGAACAAGGAGCTCTGAAGAAAGAAGAACATCACAACAAATTCTTTCCCTCTCTCTTTATTTTGTAAAAGAAACATGTATATCTCTAGAATACGACTTGCTCCCTGAGTTCGACCTCGGGAACTCTTTCATTTTCCGAGTAAAAAAATTTTTATATTTGAAATGTTGGTAATAACCGGCTTTACTACAACGTTATAACAAAACCAAAACCCTCAAACCCGGTTGCCGCGACGTTTTCAAGCTCGCAAGAGAAGTCAGAGAAATAGAAGGAAGGAGGAAGAATCTGAAGAAGAAAAGAAGGTCAAGCAGAAGAAAAGAAGGGAAATCAGAGAAAGAAATCAGAGAGCTAAGGAAAGAAAAGCACTGTAGCACCTAACTTTTAAGACTTCTGATTCTATAATCAGACGTCCAATTTTCATAAGTTCCTTATTATTTTAGTTACAATTATTTTTACTCTTCATATACTCATGCTTTACACTTCTAATTAGATTTTGAGTAGTATTATGTGTTCAATTCGTGATTATTATTGAGATTAGTGCATGAATTCCATTTGCTCCTTGTGTTCGACCTCGGACTTCAAATTCGAGAAATAAAATTGTATTTGTTTTGAACGCTTTTCCAGCCGTACTACAATGCAACACCCTTTTAAATACCGATCCAGCACTTCTAAATAGGCACGTTCCTTGAGCAAAGCCGCAGCGCCTGGGACTTCACCTGGGGCTCGCGATGCCTGGAGTAAGGATTCACACTTCGCTTGAAGCTTCACCAATGGCGTCGATGACCTACTACCTAAAAACCAAGAATAAGGCCTTTTGACCGTGTTAAAGTGCTCAGGAAGCATCGTCGAACAACGACGAACGTATCCGTGATGGTGCGGAGGTGATTGGTGGAGTGAGGAGGTCTAACGACCTCAGACTATTGGTGCGGAGGGTGTGGTGTTAGGCATAATGGCTGTGGGTGTAATAGGGAAAAATAGGATGGGGGTTTTGTTGAGTGGAGCACGACGGAGCTTATGAGAGTGGTAGTGACATGTTTCGAGCAGTGTGGTGGTGAGTAGGTGTCACCGGAGCGTCGCTGGAGGCGAAGAAGATGAAGTGTGTTGAGGGAGAAGAAGTGGTCGTGCATATGTGTAGAGAGTGGGAAAGTGAAATAGAAAGAGAGAGAGCAAAAGAGGGACTAGCGAGGTGGTAAGGAGGTGGAGGGTTCCGGTGTTGATCGACCGGAGCCAGAGGAGGAAGAAGCGATGAGACGGCGATGGTGATGCAGATGGAGGAATGCCCTCCCTTTGGCTGGGAAGGGTCGTGACGAAGAGAGGGAGAACTTAGGCCATCCAATTTGATGATTGGATGGCCGAAGGGGGGAGATCTAGAGAGGTCATCGGAGCAAGGTTTTTTGGTGGCCAGAGGAGGGGGATTAAGGTGGTTTGGCTCCCAAAAACTTGCTGAAGAATATGGCCATGCCCTGGGGCTCCTTTTATAGGGTTCAAGAGGTCGGTTTGAGCTTGGAAGCCAAGCTTCCAAGATTAGGAAATGTCACCGGAGATGGAAGTTTTGAGATACCCAAATCTCTCATGCATTCGCATGAGAGATTGGGAAAGTTTTAGGGAACATGGACGAATTCAATAGGAAGAGGATTCCTCAAGGAATCTCCTTCCCAATTTTGGAAGGGATTGATTAAGCAGAGAAGGAGCTCTCTTCAATCAAAGGTCGTCGGAGAAGGATTCCTCCACGATAATGGAGGAGGGACCTATTTGCAAAGGGTGACGACAAAGATAGGGGCCTTTTTGTAATGAATTCAAAAGCTAGGGGCATGTGTGTGAGAGAAAAGACTCAAATTGGACCAAATTGCAAACTAGGCCAAGATGATCTCAGATTGGGTCCAATTTTGGTAAAAACCTAATTTAGAACTAAGGAATCCAATGGTGAAGTTGGATTTTGGTTTTGACCATGTTTGATTGGGTAATTTATGCAAAAACCTAAATTAAGGTAAATGTCAGTCTGAGAATATGTTTTGGATCAAGATAGGTTCTAATGGTCAAATTAAAGGTACTAAACCCTAGAGAATATTTTTCCATGAATTTTAGAGGGTTTAGGTGAATTTTATCCTCCAGAACCTCAATTAATTAAGCAGGTCTATTTTTAGGGTTTCAAAAGTCATTTTATTCTCAAAACACGCGAAAACACTTTTCTATCTATTCTAACACACTTGTTAGACTTTTAGGACCATTTTAACCCTTAATTAATCCTTAAGAAATCCCGTGGCTCTACTGCATTCAAGATATGATTGTAAAATTGCAATTTTAACCCTATTTCTTGTCTTTCCCTCTGAATGGATTTATAGTGAATTATGGCTCCTAACAGTTATGTAGGAGCATTTGCTGACTTAATCAGATCAAATGAGCTAGTTATAGCTCATGATGGTGTTCCCATCACCTGTTTGTTGTAGTCATGTCCTTTTGTGTCAACAGGGATGATTCAGTAATGTGTGGATCAGGATAGTCAGAGTCAGGAGTGCTGTGGTCAGATATACACCCCAGACAATTGAATCCGTGGGAGAAATGTGCAGTGCAGTAGTCTCAACCCGTGTGGATCGAGGTCCAGAAACCCTGATAGTGCAGATGAATGAGACATTAGGTCGGAGCCCAATGTTACCACAATATACTGATTCTTCGCCTTCACCATCCTCCTCGATGTGATCATAGTCAAAGTTCCTAGATGCCTTGAATATGCCAATTCT
Source organism: Thalassia testudinum (assembly GCA_037157565.1). Classification (NCBI taxonomy): domain Eukaryota; kingdom Viridiplantae; phylum Streptophyta; class Magnoliopsida; order Alismatales; family Hydrocharitaceae; genus Thalassia; species Thalassia testudinum. The sequence goes on along the minus strand of JAZHRO010000039.1, from coordinate 94,910,102 downwards.
AAGTTGCTCATTTCCTAGGGCAATCTCCATACACCTAGATGCACAGTCAATGTTTGCTCGGGCTGTTGCTAGAAATGGGCAACCTAAAATAATTGGTGCATCACGGAGATCAGGAGGAACCTCTATATCGAGAATGAAAAAGTCTGTGGGAAAGGAGAATCCACGAACCTTAACGATCACGTTCTCAACCACCCCCCTCGGTGTTTTCACTGATCGATCAGCTAACTGAATAGCAATCGAGGTGGGTTTTAACTCCCTGAATCGAAATCGATCAAATACGGTAGTGGGAGTCAGGTTGATGAATGAACCCAGATCTAGAAGGGCCCGATCAAATGGAGAATCTTGCAAAAAGTAGGAAATGAGTGGGGTGCCAGAGTCTTTCCTTTTCAACGGTAAGTCGGCTAGAATCACAGTGCTAGCCTCTTTTGATAGTACTGCCTGTCATCTCATTCTCAGTTGTCGCTTCAGGGTATAGTAGTCTTTAAAGAACCTAGCGACAGTAGGGATGTGATCAATGGCCTCAAGGAGAGAGACCTGAATATGCACTTCCTTGAACATCGATTTCAGGTCCTCAAAATTCCACATATCCTTTCTCCGTGCTTCATTTCGCATCAAAGCCTCTAAAAAGGAATGAAAATCTCAGGGCCAATTGGCCTCTTGCCCTTATCTATCGTAGGTGGCTCCTGAGATGGAGTCAAACCACCCTACAGTGAAGGGTGTGAAAAATCAGGACCCTCCTACCTAACTGGTGGGTCATATGTCTTCTTCTCACTTCTCAATGAAATAGCTTTCGCATAAGCTTGCTATCCATGAGGTGGTGGAGGAGCGAAAGGGGCTGAGTATGCAGGGTTCTGCATCAAAGGTGACTGACCTTGAGCATAACCAGGTGGTGTAGGAGGCACCTATAATATGGCGTGAGACTGTCACTATGGTTCCTGAAACCTAGGCGGGGCACCATAGTTTTGCACATATTGTGGGTTTGGGATAGGTTGGGAGGGAAAGGCTTCTTGGGTCCTATGCTCTTGCAACAGTTGGTTTTGCGTGTTCTGTATAGTTTGTATCTAGTCAGCCATTGCCTTCATGATCTGCAAGCTATCCTATGTAGACTTCCTCATCGATTCTTATAGCTCCTCTTTTAGTGCCTCCAAAGGGTCGTCCCACTTTGGAGGATGACTGGCAGCTTCGTGTAGCGGCTGATGCAAGGAACGTGATTGCTGCTGCTGAGATGGGAATGGATGCTACCCAGGGTACGTGTTTTGCGCATTCTCGTACTTCTTGGTCTGGTAGTGTGGATCGTGATGTGGTCTCTGCGGATTACCAGACCAAGAGAAGTTCGAATGCTGGCGCTAACCAAGGTTATACGTCTCCAAGTATGGGTTATTACGCCCGTATCCCTGAATAGGGTTGACAATTTCGTAGGCCAACGACGTTTGAGACGTATATTCATCAACAGAATATGCATCAAATTCATCATGCGGTGCGTAACCCTGATTTTGTGGTACTAGCTTGAGGTGATTCGCAGGATCCTGATATGCGGACTCCCATGAATACAGAGAAGATGCATCCCAAGTGAGTACATTAACTCAAGCAGGGGGGCTCGGGGTGCATAAGAGGATCTCGGAACAGTAGAATTTCCGATCAGATCCGATCGACCCTGACCCAGTTGGTTGATCTTCTTTTCTATCATATTCATTTTATTCAGCTGCATAATGATGATATCCATATATGCTTGAATAGACTCAGTGTGAGCCTCGTGGACACCAACCCACTGCTGTCTAGGTCGCTGGAACTTGTTCATACATGCGGCATTCATCGAATTCTCTGCCAAAGACTCGAACAACTAGAATGCGCTATTTTCGTCTTTCGTGAGGAAATTCCTGCCACTAGATGCATCGGCCAAATACCAATGTGTGTCATCCAATCCATGGTAAAATATCTGAGCCAAGTGCAATTTGGGCACACCATGGTGCAGGCATTTCCCAAGGAGATCATGGAATCAGTCCCAAGCATCATGCAACTTCTCCACAAGTCCTTGGGAGAAGGTTGTAATCGTGTGCCTCATCACGTTCGTACGACCGATCAGGAAGAACTTTTGCAGGAATTCACGTAGTAATTCTACCCAGGTTCCTATTGGCCTCCCAATGGTCATGAACTACTATGAAGCTTTGTTCTTAAGAGAGAAAGGGAAAAGCTTCATCAGAACAATTCCAAGGTCTACGTTCCTGGGTTGAGCCATTTCTGCAATTTGACTCAGATCCTCTAAGTGCTGGAATGGATCTTCATTTGTGCTCCCAAAGAAGTAATTCTAGATCAAACTAATTATATTGGGCTTAAGCTCGAACGCGTCTCCACATGTGGGAATTCGGACTAGAGGTACAACAATTGGTGCTGTCAGATCGTAGAAATCCTAAAGCTATTCTCCTTGCGGTGGATGCTGCACTCTGTTAAGAGTAGTCAAGATGTGGTCCATACTCTGTTGGTGTCGCTCCTCAGATTTAGCAACCTGGGCCTCCAGACGAGCCATTGGGTCCTGATTTGCTGGATCCTGACTAGGTCCAGGTCCAGGGTTAGCCATCACGACTACGAGAGTAGAAGAAGGGTGAGAAGATGGTCCGGGTGATGCAACAAATCACCTTCGCCTCTTTGGGATCGGCTCCCAAGATCCAACTAGTTGAGGTCTAAGTGACCTCCTCCCTTGCATACACCAACCAACCCCTGGTTGGTGCATCCAAGCTAGACAAGGCTAAGGCCCTGTCAATCAAATGGTCCTTATGATCAGATGACTAGATGTTTTATTTTAAGTTCAAATTCCTAAAGAAAAATTCGTTTAGAACTGACTGAAGGTAATCCCCACCTCTCAAGCTAACCCGACCAGTTTGTGTACTAGGGGACTAAGAGGAAGGTTCTTCCTTCGGCTTTCGCCTCTGGTTTCTTTGTACCCCTTAGTCATGGTCATTTGACACTACCCTGCAGACTTAGTCACTAGGTTTGGTTGAAGAGGTTGAAATCATCCAGTAGCATGACAATGAATTCGGGTTGATTTCGTGTTTTAAATTTTATTTTAACCCCTTTTTTTTACTTCACTAAGGTTTGTGGTGAGTGGCCCACAAGGTGACCAAGCTCACTGGCTAGCCACTAGACTTGATTTAGTCTAGGTTAGCCCAAATATGGTCTCTAGAAATTTGACCCTAAAGGTTGGGCCTAGGGTTCATGCAAATTCTAAGTGTTTCAACAGACCACAAGAATAAAACTAATTCTCTGAACACAAATGGAATCCAAATAAAGTGAAATTTGGCAAGTAGATTCCTTTTTTAATTATCTTTTCAGAGAATATTTTCTTCAAATTTATACTATTTCAAGTGAATAAATATGAATTTCTAACTGTTGAGGGTTAGATTTGAAATTTTTACCCTTGGTCGGTTTTTCAATTTGAAACGATAACGAATAAATTCCAAAATTCAAAAAAAATATTAAAATTAAAGCTAATTTGATAGGATTTCAAACCCCAGCATTTTTGGTCAAATCAAATTCACGGATTGCTTGGAATTACTTTTTGAAATTTGAAAATTTTCAAATCTGGGTCAATTTGACCCCTTGTAATTCATGAATTTTTTAAAATTTTATACTCTGAATTTCTTCAAATGAAAGTGTTGTTTGAAATATGGTTTGAAAATGAAGCTCTTGCCTGAATTTCAAAATTTTTCTCTTAATAAATATTCAGTAATTGAATTTTTAATTCGGAAAATGTAGTCTAGCCGAATTTCAGCAAGTGTTATAAAAGCTTTTTAAAAGAGCTTTGAATTTCAAATTCAACCTTCCACCAAAAATGATTTTTTTGTTGCTTTTTACTATTTTTTAAAAAAATTTTATTTTTTTTTGGAGGAAATTTTTTTTCAAATTTTTCTCTATTTTTTTTAACCAAAAACTAAACTAACCTAGGATTCAAAAAGAAACTTAATCTACAACCTAAAGAAAAAAACTTTTTTTTCGAAAATATGTAGATTTTTTTCTTTTTTTTTTAGAAATCAAAATCAAACCTAAGGTTCAGAAAGGGAAATCCTAAGACTACGAGAAAGATGTGTACCTGATTCTTTTTAACTATGCCCGATGCGTGCGCAGATTCCACTCTTCATGTTTTCCTACGCATTAAAAAGTAAGTAGAGAAATATTTGTCACCAAAAGTTCTAAGATCAAAAATCACGAATCGCGTTGCCTTGCCGACAATGGCACCATTTGACAAGTTGCGTTTCACGCGTTTTTGAAATATGTCATAGTTCGTAGTATAGTTGCGCGAAACCCTTGATAAAAAATATTTCTAGATTAACGAGACTATGAGTCCCGGTCGTTCATCTCTAGGAGGCATTTATAGAAATGTTAATCTTGATTTCGATCTTTTCCTCTCTACTCGCTTAAAAATGCATGCCAATTTGTAATTATTTACGTATTCATACACAACATGCTATTGCAATAATATCAAAAATCAAAGCAGGGAACTTATTATCACAAGAAAGATATTGCAAGCAAGCTCATGGTGATTTTTCACACATAGATATATATATATAGAAAGGACTCAGAGATTTTTCATTGATTGCATGATGCAGTTACAGAGAGAAGCTAGAGGAAAGCTTGTACATGAAAGCTTAAAAGACTACTAGCTATCAGAAAATGCGTACACGTGCGAATCTATGGGAGATTGCACGTGCATCATGCAGGAGAGAGAGAGCTGCACTACTAAGCATAAAATAAGGCAGAAAAATTAGAAGAACTACTTATCTAGCAGAAGGAAGGGCATACGAAGGTGGTCTCCAATGGCCTTTGAAGTGGTTGGGAGGAGGGGTGGCCAATGGTGGGTAGGCCATCCCTTAGAGAGGTGGTGGAGAGCTTTCTCTAGCCTTAGGCATGCAGGTGGGAGTGGTGATGGTGATGGAGCTTGTGGATGGAGGTGGAATGGAGGTGGAGAGCTATGCTAATGGCTAGATGGAATGAAGCCAAATGCCAAGATGAAGCCAAGATCAATGCAAATGGCCACCTATGGGGTAATTTTATAGACCCTTGGAAATCTCTCTAGAGAGGTGTAGAACTCTTTAGAGAGAGCTCTAAGTGTGGCCATCCAAGGTGAGGTGGAGGTGGTTCTTAGATCCACAAAAAGTGGATCTAAGAGTTGAACATCCCTTGGTTGCTATTTTTGGCAACCAAGGTGGCGCCAACCTTAGAAGAGACTAGAATGCTCTAGGTGTGTGTGCGGCTAGGTGAGTGTGTGTGTGTGTGTGCATGACCTAGGTGGCTAGGTGGTCTGGTAGTCTAGGTTAGGTCCTGAAGGTTTGGGTTAGGGTAGGTCCTAAAATTAGGGTTGTAAACCCTAATTGCTAAAAGGGAATGCGCAATTAAACTTGTACTAAGTTTAATTGAGTGAGTGTAAACCTAATTAAGGGTGAGAATACTCAATTAAGTTTTGCTTAGGTCAATTGGACTCTCATTGAGTCCAATTAGACTTGTGTGGGTTGAGATCTAAGCTTAATTGGACTCTATGAGTCTAATTGATTAAGTGAAGTGTGATTGACTTGACCGAAGTCATTGGGGCTTAGTGAGAACCTAATTAGGTTCTTAGGAAGGTCTAGAGGTGGTGTACTAGTCTTAGGGTACCTTAATTTAGGTTCCCAAGGTGTTGGAATTGGGTTTAGGGACCTAGGAACTCAAGATCCAAGCTTGAATTCCAAAACAAGGTCTGGAGAGGAGTATCAAACATCCAATTTAAGTGTCAGATGACTTATGCTCAAAAATCAGAAGTCCAGACCTCTTGTCTGGACATCCAATTTGAGTCAGGGAAGAATCAGGGTTCTATCTTAGGGATTCTGCAGAAATTGGACGTCTAACCAAGTGTTTGGACATCCAATGACACTACAGACATGGGTTTAAGGTGTGTGGGTTGTGGCTAAGGGTTCTGGACATCGAATAACTTATTTGGATGTCAAGATAAGGGCTGGAACTAGGGTTTTGGGGTTTCCTAAGCTATAGTGACCTAGTCTAAGGGTGGCTAAGGCTTAGGATGGTCTCTAGTGCTATCCTAGGGCTAGGATTGGTTTTAAGTTCATATTTTAACTCTGCCTTACTTTTACTTAATAGAGTAATGTACCTCAACCCCTACATTATTTCTCTACTACATTTTATTCTAATCTTCTGCTCCAGCTCTGGTGCATCACCAGCTTTAGATAGAGCTTCAAATCCAACTCCTAAGCTTCTTATTACTTGCAATTTATATAATGCACTTAATTAGTACATTATATCATTATTTCATGCATAGCTAAGGGAAAGCAGTAAAGATGCAATTAATGCTCATGTATGCATGGATTACACTAGCTTATGCTATGTTCTAGCCTATTTTAGGTCAATTAAGACCTATGATTGCTGTGTAATCATAACCATGGAGTGCATTCACATCCTCCAGATAACTAGGCATTGGGATGCCTAGTTCAATGCCTAGTTCAACATTCCAAGGCATCAAGGTCGCTCCTTGGTACCTAGAAAGTGATGGGTCCAAGTAGAGTTGGCTCGTAGGTGGAGCCATAGTCAAGTCATTAAGATTGTGCACCATTTCTTGACCTAGAGGGTTGGGGAGTTGGGTGTGGTCTAACATCGGAATCCTTGGGTAGGCATAGGATTTATTCTGGAATGTGTACCTAAAGAACTCCCACCCTTCAGAAGGTTGTCCAGTTTCTTATCCAAACTTTCTATGTTCTTTTCCCACGAGTTCCACCTTGTCCAATCGTTGTGCAATTAACTCTAAATCAACCGAGTTTAAATTAACCCTAATTTCATAAACTACGCTCCTTGGTTGAGTTGCTCTGTTAAAGGCAGACATTGAGGCATTATTGAGGGAACTTTCACTCATATTCTCAAATAATTGAAGGGCTCCCTCAGCATCTCTACTTAGGAAATTGCCCCCACATGCTGCATCAACACAATTCTTCAAATTTTCACTTAATCCATAATAGAAAATATGGGCCAAGTCCACTTTGGAATCCTATGATAAGGGCATTTACTAGCCAAATCATTAAATCTCTCCCAAGCCTCATGTAGTTGTTCCCCAGGATTCTGCTTAAAGGTTGTAATGACACATCTAAGGGCATTAGTTTTTCCTATGGGAAAGAATTTTTTTAGGAATGTGCTTCTTAAATCTTTCAAAGTTAGGGCTGGTCTACCAATAGTTCTCAACCATTGAGCAACTTTATCTTTTAAGGAGAATGGGAACATTTTCAACATTAAGGTACCTTCATTTAGGTTCCTAGGGCCAAAGGTCCCTCCTATGTGTAGAAGTTCTTCAAGGTGGTGGAAGGGTTCATCAGACTCACAGCCATGAAAGTAGGGAATCAGATTGATGATCTGTGGTTTGAGTTCAAAATCTTCCCCATCCTGAGTACCCTTCCATTTTGGAGTCAAGTAATGGCTTGTACTATGACCTCTATTTGTCTGTCATGATACCGGCCTTGATTAGTGATCTGCCTTTGTAGAAGAGTCATTGGATCCAGATTTTTTTCTTCCTCTTCGATCTCATCTTCATTGTGGTGACTAGCCATTGAAGAGGGTTCAGATTTAGATTCTGGACAATTAGGTCTTCTCCTAGGATTTCTTTCTAAAGGTGGTAGCAAATCAGGATGTAGAGATCTTCTACCTTGCATGCACCAGAAGAATGTCCATAGATAAGAGGGAGAAGACAAATGAGAGAATACCCCACCCTTTCAATGCAAGCAATCAAACTAATTCTTACAGTGTAAACCCTACATAAACCTAATCCTGTTCCCTAAAATACGACTACGTTAATTCAACCTTTGAATTACTTGGCTGACCAGAAGGGTGGGACACCACTAAGGGTTAATATGGTTATCACACCGACCTTTCTTGTCACCAGTGGCTCCAAGTAGACAAGGCCTTGACCTTAGCCCAATCTAATTTCAAGTCCCCAAGAATATTAACCCTACCTAGGGCACGTCTACTAAGTTTTAGGCTTAGGCTTGATGTGCTTTTAGAATATGATGGGCGTTAGGGGGGTGTTGCTCTTAAGATTGATTTTAAAAGTGTGAAGTGCACAAGCAATTTTTTATGATGAAATATATTTTAAGGTTCAAATGCTTGTATTAGTCAGTTTAGGGTTCACTTGAGTTAATATCTTCAATCAAGGGTTTTGATGAGGCACACAAGAGTTTTGTAAATCCCAATTGTTTGACAGATTTCCTTTATGAATGGAAATGCAGGTGTACTCTACCCTTAATGTGAACCCTAATTGCAGATAGTGCTAGATGGTCCTTTTAAGTTCAAAATCAGAAGAGTAGTGAGACCCAAACAATGCAATCATTTGGTCCTATTAAACCACCAACTAGGTACTCATAGAATATTTTTTCAAGAATTTTAATGCATGTTTTCGATGTTTTTCAGATTTAAAGTATACTGAGGGTTCTATAATTTATTTTGATCCCTATGTAGTGATTGAATAATATGTGTAATTAAACATACAAGAACTATTTTTTCATATTTTTTATAAATTCTTCATTTCAACAGGAATTTAGTGCTATAAATTTCAAGTCAATCGAAGTTGTATAAAAATTCCTATGATATTTTGAACTTTGAAAAATTAGGAACAGTAATCGAATTGATAATAGTTCAGTGTGTGAATTTTCAAACTTCTTTTGTAACTCAGATTTGTACAAAATTTTGATATGTTGTTCCTTACTTTAAAACCCACGTCCACTAAAAATTTTAGAATTTTTTGATTTGCTTATTTTTGGAAATTAAAATTTTAAGATAAGAACTTGTTTCAACCCGAAATTCACCAAGAGAGATTTTTTTTTTTCGAAAAGCAAATAAGTGATAACTAATCCTAAGGTTCAATCAAAACACCTATTTTTTTTGTATTTTTTTTTGAAAGGAAATATAACCTAATCTAAGCTACAAGTACTTACCTAAGATTCGTACTAATTTTTTTTCGTTGTTGCACGTATCTTCCTGCAATTTGTGATTCCTGCACAATCAAAAATAGCAAGTTAGAATCTCAAATAAGCACTTTTATAGGAAAAGCTTTTCAAAATTTCTGTTGCCTACCTAGCAAGGGTGCCAACTTGTTCGCCTGCAAGACTCATTAAAAATTAGTTCTATTGTTGTAGTGCAAATTGTGATGAAACAAATAATATTTATAAAGATTTCAGTGAGCACAAAGTCGTTTGTAGGGAGGCAAAACACGATTTTATGCAAAATCTCTTCAGAAGTCATTCTAGACAAATATTTATATATTTATTAATCACACGTGTTTCGCGTGTTTGAAATCGGGGTTACGAGTAACCCATTGTCGTAGTTGCAAAACTCGTGATCAAATAAAATTTATACCAAAACTCTAAGGGAGTCCTAGGTCGAACACGGGGAGGTGATATTTACTTTGTATGAAAACTGTGCTTTGATTTGTTTCTTTTTGGTGTTTTAGGGTTTTGTTTTTTTTTTTGTTTTTAAAATAAAAGACAAGAAATCACTAGATAGAGATGGAATCAAATGTGATGTATTGCATGAATGTCTATTACATTAATCTACGAAAGCATAAAAAGAGAGAGAGGTGAGAAGAAATTTCCCGAATCGGCTGTTCGGCGAGACGACGGTGCATAGCGGAAGCTCGGACGAAGGAGGTGAGGAGCGGGATGATGGAGGTGAGATGCAGGAGGACGTCGGGTAGAGGAAAGCTTCAGCATGACTCTGGAATGGAGGTGAGAAGGCGAAGATGATCTTCTACCGGAATGGAGGTGGGAGGACAGCTCCAAGGCGACCTATGAATGGGGATGGGAAGATGGAGGAATATTTGGTGAGGTAGAGGTTCACTACACTAATAGGAGCCTTGGGAGCTTGAGAGTAAGCTCTAATGGAGCGTTGGTAGGCTTGCTAGAGCTTAGGAGTAGGTGGGAGTAGAGTAGGTAGAGATGCTTTGGAATGGGGGGTGTTTATATAGTGGTGGAATGGAGGTGGTTTGCGTGCACGGGCCTTTAGTGGCATTTAAGACGTCGCTAAAGACCCGCCAAAGACATCGCTAAAGCATTCACTCGCCTTGGCTGGCGCTTGAATGCTCGACTGCAGCTGTCGTAGGCGCGGCGATCGTCGACAGTTGCATCAGGCGTGGACGACTGTGATTGCAAGAGGAGAGCGCACGCCTGCTAGCATTTGAAATTTTCACCGTTGGCACATGCGCTGGCAGCCATCAAATGAGGCATTGCACGGTCGAGGTGCACCCACAACTCGCGTGCAGTTTTATTTGAATCACGCACCTCGCTCGATTGTGAGGATCGGACGGCAAGCGCTACTTGCGGTCGACTTAAATGCACGCCCCAGATGGCATGCATGTGATCTGGGGTGCGCCCTCACGTCGGTGGGCGGCGTTGGATCGCGCATGGGGAATCTCAACCACTCAATTGTGATCGGGCAGCCCTATTGCAGCTGGCACTATAGCGGGAGTGGTGAATCGCGGCTTGATCTCGCACTCACTCTTTAAGAGCGCTCATCCTCACCGTTGTGCCACATCTGCAGGTGTGTTGCAAAGAGGAATTGCGGCCGCGTGGTGAGGGTAGCCTCTCAACCGTTGGATTTTCATCCAACGACTGAGATCACTTGATGGGCAGCCTTTGGAGATGTGGCGGGTGGCTTTGGGTGCTCCAGATGGTGCCATGTGGCAACATCTGGACCTTCCACCCTTCATTGCTTGCAAAGGATGCCATGGTGCTCAGATCGAGGTGATTTCTATGTTGTCGGATTGCGATCGTCACTTCGGATCCATCCATACAATCGGATTTTTCATCTGAAGTCTGTAAGGACATCGCATTGCCTCTTAGCCATATAAAATGAAGGAATTAATATACAAAACATACAACTATCCTAAATGCCATGCAATGGGTGTTATGCAGTATTTATAATATGATATGCAATGCTAAGCCTAGGAACTATCATAAATAAGCAATTTATCATGAATTCATGTGTGTTTATCATTTATATATGTATATATAGACATCAGATATCCAGAAAATCAGAACTTTATTGCTATTTGGAAATAATTTTTAAATTAGAATCACTATGCCAAAGAGAGATAGAGAAATAGTGATGTAAACATGTTTATAGCACATAAACCACCTACTTTTGTGCGTTCTTAGGCATATAGTTGCATTATACATTATAAATATTACATAACATGCACCATCATGCATTTAGGATAGATTGTATAAAATTTAGATTAATTTCTCCTTTCTATGGTCAGGTGATAGGGCAACATTTAATCGGGTTCTCAGATTAAAGATCCAACCGTACGGATTTGATCAAGGTGACGATCGGAGCTCAATGACTCCAAGATCACCCTGATTGAACTTACATAGCATCAAATATAATTCGAGGAAGATCAAAGATCAAGGGCCAAGATGGTGTAAATCCACACTTCAGACGACAAATCCGACCACACAGATGGGTTTGGATCGACGATAGCAGCCTAACGGCGTGAAAATCGGTCCAATCCGACTCCATGGCACCATCTACAAGACATAAAAGATGGAGGACCAAGATGATGCCACATGGTGCCATCTCAACTACCCACACCATCCAAAGGCGCCCACTCCCTCTCTCTCCTCAACCATGCAATCAAATTTGGGCCATTAGATCTTGATCCAATGACCATGGACGCCCGACCCTTAAAACATAAATGCAACCATCCACCGCGATAGCACAACGATCACGTGCCTGTGACGAACCACAGCTCACGGGTTCAAGCAGCACGGAGCCTCAAATCAAGGCGTGAGTGCAGACGTAGCCAAATTAGGTTGTCGGATGCAGATCTTGCGGCAGAGGGGGGCACCACGAGGCATAACGGATGAATGCAGATTGCCTACGCACACAATGACGTGCAATCCAACGTGCCATCGCATGCATAGGTGTGCGATGAAGGCACAGGCACACGCATCTTAAGCCATCCGATCTTGTGATCGGACGGCTGATATCACACGAACGTTCATGAAGTGTTGAGCGTGCAGGAGAGGAAGAGGCGTGACAGGTGCATGCACGAAGCCCACATTTGGGGTCTTTAGTGACGCTTAAATCCGTCACTAAAGCCCTGAATTAATGTTTTCAAGTGTAAAATGTCCAAATTGCCCTTAATCCCTACAACTATAAAAGGAGACTCCTACCAATCAAATTTCTCATCCCTTCCTCTCTTCTCTCATCCCCTCTAAAGCTCTAAGAGCTTGTCCCAAACCCGGGATGCTCCATTAGAGTTAAAAATATAATTTTTCCACCTTCTCATCGCTTTCGTGGAGCATTCCACGGTTGTCTTCTCACCGCCATTCGTGAAGCGGATCCCAATGCGACGTCGCCCTTCCCCGTCCTCCGTCGTCTGTCGCCGTTCACCTTCGTCCCACATCTCACCACCTTCATTCGGGTGCTCCGTCAACGCGTATCATCCTCTAAGCAGTCGTCGATGAGGATAAGTTCTCTCCACCTTCTTTTTACTGCTTTCTAGAGTAGATTTACCACTTTCTAGTTGTAATCTTTCCAGCTTTCTAGTGTAATGATTAGTTGTAATGAACATCACTTGATGATTGTGAAATCCATGTTTATTCTATCTCTAGTTTGTCTTTATTTGTAATATTCTCTCTCTATCTTCTATTCATTATTCTTTAAGTAGATAGCTAGTTTTGAATAATTTTGACCAGCTAATATACTTCGTGACAAATAAAACAAACACGATTTTTAATCAAACGTTTGCTTCCCTATGTTTGACTAGGAATTCCTTTTGAGTTTCGGTTAAATTTATCTATTGACGGTTTTTCTTCCAAATCACACTACAATGACAAGTTTTCCAAACTCAAATCTATTTGCGACGATTTTCCACTTCAACATTTTGGCACCATTACTATGGAGGCGAGACTCTTTGATTTTTTGCATTTTCCTGCCTTACTTATCTTTTACCTCACTTCTCTCCTTTTTTATTGTGATTGTAGGTACTCTCATGAGGCAAGTAAAAGCGGTAGATTAGAGTAAAGTGTTGTTGAAGGATCTGTAAGTTTACCCCCACCTCCCCACCCACTAGATTTCATTCCATCACTTAATAACACAAACCCTAATTAACATAGGAGCTTGCATAAACCTTAAGATTAGTTTTGATTGTTTGGTTGTCACCTCCACTGGCCTCACCTTCCGCATATAAAGAAAAATTTTCAAAATCTCACAGAGGTACACAACCTCTTCTGATTATTCATACTCAATCGGTAACCCAATCTTTGGGGCCGGTATACTCATCAACACATAATTGAGTAGAAATTAGATTAGGTAATCACTTGTGTGCCTAATTAAGTGGTGCATCAGGCTAATTATTTGAGTTTTTTAGGCCGCATCACTTCAACTAAAAACAACTCATCAAGTAGCTACCACATAGGTTCAACTTTTAGGGATTTACCAGACACTCCACATTCTTTTAAGCTTTAAAGGAAAACATCTTCACCTGTGTTTTCAAAACCTAGTGTGCCAACTGAACTTGATTGAATACACCTAAAGTTGAATCTTAAAAGCTACTAAGCAAGATTTAAACCCTAAAATTCACCACATCCAAAAAAATAATCTTACTTGAAAATCATTGGTTGTGCATGCACACACACATCAATCAATCATTAAGGGCACAACCTAGATAAAGGGCTCATCACATTCCAAAGCACATTCAAACCTAACCCTAATTAAAATAGAGTAGACGTTGGCCTTTGATGTAAACATGTTTAGATTACATAAAATGTCTATTTATGCATGTTCTTAAGCATAGAATTGCATTACATACTATAAATATTGCATAGCATGCATCATCTTACATTTAGATTAGTCTGAATAAAATAGAGGTTAATTATCTCCTTTTATGGTCAGGGACAGGGTAACTGTTTATCGGGGTCTCGGATCGAAGATCCAACTGTACAGATCTTATTAGGGCGATGATTGGAGTTCAACGACTCCAAGATCGCCCTAATCGGATATTCGTAGCATCAGATAGAGACCGAGGAACCCTAGAAGATCAAGGGACAATATGGTGTTAATTTACACTTCAGACAGTAAATCTGACCACACGGATGGATTCGGATCAACGATCGCAGCCTAACGACGTGAAAATCGACTCAATCCGATACCGGTGGCACCCTCTACATTACCCAGAAGATGGACGGTCAAGATGGCACCACGTGGCACCATCTCGGCCGCATGCAACCGCTGAAGCCCTTAGCACCAACGCATCTTCGCCGTTGGATCAAGATCCAACAGCTGCGAGGTGCCCACACTTAAGTTAAGTGCTCGACACAAATGCACCCACAGCGCGTTGGTCGAGCACCTTAACTCAAAGTTGAGTTGTAGGATCAAGCCGCAGGGCACCTCAATTGGAGCAGGCGAGTGGGCGCAATCGACCATATGATGGAGATCGAGCGACTGTGCACGCCCAATCGGCTGAACGTGCCATTTAATGCGACGAGGTGACGTGAGATCTCATGTGGATGAGGCGAGCGATGAGCACTCTCAACCGTTTGATCTCACGATCGAACGGCTGAGATTGGAAGAACGTGGACGCACGTTAAGGCGTGGGGATGTGAGTGGGCACGTGCGACCTGCCCACGAAGGTCACGTTCAGGCCTTTAGTGACGGATTTATCTGTCACTAAAGGTCTTGAATTAATGATTTTCAACATGTAATGACCAAATTGCCCTCACTCCTTACAACTATAAAAGGAGACCCCCCACCATACGAAATTCTCATCCCATCTTCTCTTCTCTCACCCCTTCCAAAGCTCTAAGAGCTTGTCCCAAAACCGGGATGCTCCTCTAGAGTAAAAATCTTAATTTTTCCACCTTCATCCCCCTTTGTGGAGCATCCTGAGATTGTCCTCTCTCTACATTCAAGAAGTGGATCCCACGATGATGATGATGTGCTGCTTCGTTCCCGTTCTTCTTGCTTCGTCCTCCTTCTTCCCATTCCGTTCCCCATCTTCCAGGCGTCGTCTCGTCCAGCTCGTCCTCCAAGCGATCGTCGAGGATATCTCTCTCTCCATTCTTTTTACTGCTTTCTAGAGTAGATTTACTACTTTCTAGTGTAATCATTTCGCGCTTTCTAGTCGTAATGAGTAGTGTAATGAACAATTTTTGATAATGAAATCCATGTTTATTCTACATCCCTTTTGCTTTCATTTGTAATATTTTCTCTCTCTCTCTTCTATTTACTATTTATTAAATAGATAACTAGTTTTCAACCAGCTATTCTGCTTCGTGACAAATAAAACAAACGCGTATTTTTAATCAGACGTCTGCCTCCCTGAGTTCGACCTGGGATTTCGTTTTTGGTATAATTTTATTTGTTAAACCCGAGTTCTTCGCTATTCAAACTACAACAACAGGTTTTTAGGACCAAATTCGATAGCGTAGTAACCCGTCGCTTCAACATTTTGGCGCTGTTGCCGGGGAGGCGATGCTCTTTGATTTTTTTTTACGTTTTTCAACTTACGAATCATTTACCTCACTTCTCTCCTTTCTCATTGTGATTGCAGGTACTCTTTTGAGACGAATAAAAGCAGTAGATTGGAGCAAAGTACTATTGAAGGTTCTGTAAGTTTTCACCCCCATTAGTTTTCATTCCACCACGTAATAACACAAACATGAATCAACCTAGGTGCTCTTATAAACTCTAAGGTTAGTTTTATTTGCTTGTTTGACACCTACACCTGCCTCAACCTCTACATTTAAAAAGAAAAATTTTAAAAAAATCTTACAGAGGTACACAACCTAATCTGCTTTTCAAACTCAACCCGTAAATCAATCTTTGGAACCGGTACACACATCCACACACATAATTGAGTAGAAATCAGATTAGGTAATCACTTGTGTGCCTAATTAAGTGGTTTAACAGGCCAATTATTTGAGTTGATTAGGCCACACCACTTCAATTAAAATCAACTCATCAAGTATCTGCCGCATAGGTTCAACTATTAGGGATTTACCAGGCACTCCACATTCTTTTAAGTTTCAAAGGAAAACATCTTCACCTGTGCTTTCAAAACCTGGTGTGCCAACAAAACTTGTTTGAAAATACCTAAAGTTAAATCCTAAAAGCTACTAAGCAAGATTTGAACTTTAAAATTCACCTTATCAAAAATAATCTTGCTTGAAAACCACTAGTTGTGCATGCACACACAAATCAATCAATCATTAAGGACACAACCCAGATAAAGGGCCCATCACATTCCAAAGCACATTCAAACCTAGCCCTAAATAAAACAGAGTAGACGTCAGCCTTAAGGATTCAACTCGCTCTTTGGAGCCCAGAACGAGATTATTTTCGATTAGTCTATTTCTATTGTTCAATCTAATGTCTAGCTAGGGGAGCAGAATCAAACGATCATGGCTAGGGGGTACACTAGGAACCGGAGGCACAAGCCGAAGGAAGAACCTTCTCCCCATTCCCTCCTTCTAACTGGTTGGATTGAATAGACAAAAGTAGATCAAATCGTTTCTTTATCTAAAGACGGGTTATGGGAGTCTGTAGGTCATTAGGCTAGCCCACTTAAGGATAGGTTTGATTGCTTGTATTGCAAGGTGCCCTTTTTCCTCCCGTCTATCATGAATCCTTCCACATTTTATATGCATTCTCGCTCTTTCCCTCTTGTTATGAGTTATCCTCAACATGACGATTATCCCGACTCATACTATAATCAACCATTGATTAGTTGGGACAACTCGGATTGGAGATATAGTTCCGGACCTCCATGTTTAGGGTCTAACCCTGAACGCCATAATTGTGATTTCTATCCCTCTCAGAGCCACATCGATTATAGATCGCTACCCTTTCATGGGCAACCTAATATAATCTACAATCAAGGAGGATACACTGATCCTTACCCATCCTCTAAATACATTGCCTTTAGGCAATCACCACCTTTTGAACAATCCAAAATGACCTATTATTAGGAAGGGTATCACGAATCTCAATTCGTTAACTCCTCTGCACTAATCCCAAACTCGCCCAACCCTGAAACAAGTCATTTGGTTTAGGGTAACTAGGTTCAAGATAATGTTTTGGCTAACTTAAGGAATACCATACAATCTTAAGAAGTTCAACCAATACCTTACATTGAAAAATTGGAGCCCCTGATTGAAATGATTGATGATCTGAGCAAATATTTGTTGGATTGGCTCCAGGATGTTAAGGATAAGAACTCGGGGTAGTTTCTACTTGGGAAGTTAGCGAAATTGAGAATGAGATTTGTGGTTGCTTTAGTTCAATCGTGGGATGATTCCCAAGATGAACCCCCTTCAAGAGAGCCATGTCAGAACATGCTTAGGCACTTGTTGGAGGGGACACGTGTTACGAGGCTGACCAGATTGAATTAGAGCAACCAATTAAGGATGATCCGATTTCTTCACCTAAAATCCTTGAGCCGAGGTACGAGGAAACGTATGTCTCCATGGATCAGAAAGTGACAGATGATTTTGGGACATATAGCAATACGGATTTAGATTTCTTTGCGTCTGAGGGTGAAGAATGAAGTTGCAAAATCTCACGTGAGTTTACAGAATACGATTTCTGTAAGACAATTGGGCTTGGGGAATCCGATAGATCATATGATGGCCCAATAACTGAGGAAACTGATCTTATTGGGGCTCACATGATGGATTTAGAATCACATTTTCTGAAAGATACAATTCAATGCCCTGATTGTCAGTTACACCCCATTGAACTTACTGATGATTCTATTTTTGAGATAATTAGACCCAAGTCAATTATGATTCAGTCACATCTTTTATACTTGGACGGGGTGATTAATATGCAAGAGGTTTCGAAATTTGACATTCTGAATAAGGAGAATAGAAGCTAAGAAATTCTGATTTACGAAGCAAGCTCTGGAGGAAGTAGAAGATCGAATCTAAGGGTTCCAATTAAGCTGAAACCATCAAACCAGGACCCTTGAGACATTTATTCTGAGGATGTCCAACCCAAGCACACATTCATTGATTATCCTTTGGGGCTTGATTTCTCTGTAACCTGACTTTTTGGTCATGGGTTGCATCCTCATAAATCGTAGGTCTGACCCCACTTGCATACTAATTTTAGGTTTTGGGTAATTTTTATCCAGAACCTTAGATATTCTCGATCATTGGGTATGGGTCTGCACCACAATCTGATCCACATTTGTGGACATCTGCTGGCAGGTCAGAGGTTTCATCTTTTTATTCTGATTCTGACCTACACCTATGAATTCTTTATTTCTCTTCTTTGTATAATGTGCCTAGCTGAAGGCACTAAATTCAGCACATATACAGTTTTTCTTTATCTCAGAGCAGACCCGTCATTCACGCAATTCAAGTGCTTTCTACTCTATTCCACTCCGTTTTTTCTTTTTAATACAATGAGGATATGGCATTAGATAGGCATCGGGAGGTGGATATTCATCCCTGAATTAATCCGTCAGCTCCGTAGATTCGTTTTATTTTCTTTCATTTATATATATATATAATTGAAAAAAAAATTATGGAATTAGGAAGGAATACTTGGACATTAGGACTTTTCAATCTTAGGAAATATTACATTAGGATCTGAACACAAAAACCCTTTAGGTCTTGGGGCTTAATCAGCCTGGGTATCTACTAAAATGTGGATTTATTTTTTGAGTCCTTGCCAACCTAAATTCTATTTTAATTTGAGTAAATAAGTTTGGGTGATAAGTATACGACTTATCAACCTACCCTCTGATTTGAGGAAACTTTAAGTCTAAGCATCTATACACTTTCTTTTCACTGAATAGTTGATCGGCGATTTTAATGAAAATTGGGTAGCTAATTAACTTTCTAGGGTGATATGGCTGGCAAGTTATCGTGGGTAACAGTCCATAGGTAGGTTATCCAGAGCCCAGTCACTAGACCATTCTCTTTTTACTGCCTTTAGGTAAATCTTAGACTAAGGAAGCCACCTACTTAAAAAAAAAAAAAAAAGTCAAAAAAAAAGAAAAAGAAAAGGAGAAAAGAAAAAGAAAATAAAAGAAATAAGCCACACTTGGTCACACGAGTATGGCTGGCAAGTTGTCAGTGGTAATAGCTCATCGACCGGTTGTCCAGAACCTAGCTCAAGAAATGCACTTTAAATTTCCAAAACACTTAGAGAGAAGCAGAGAAGTAGAATAAATTGGGGAGATATACACTGGATTCACCCTTGTGTTGACCCTATAAAAATAAAAGTAGGGAGAAAGCTACCTGTTGTAAAGATACACCTTTAGGCAGAACTCTCTTTTTAAGGTCACCTAGAGGCATAGAAACCCGAAGTCCATTCTAATTGCCGATCAATGAGTCTATCACATTTACAATAAGATGCTTAGAACTTAGGGTTCTCATCAAGTCTTGGGTGAGTTGAATGGCCGTAGAAAGCCACTCCTTAACCTTAAACTCAAAAATCCAAAAAAATTAGAAAAGAAGAAAAAGAGAAAAAGAAATTTTCCTTTGTATAAGGTGAGGGCTTGAGGCAGTCTGCTTTTTGGCAGATACCCGAGTGCTGTTGTGTCTTTGAAAGTTTGGGTCCTAAGTAAAATTTTTCTTAATGTTGAAAATAACTTATGTTCAAGTAATCCAACCTAAATCTTTTATAAATAACATGTAGTTTTTGCTAGGGACTAGCAAAAGATAGGCATGGGGGTGTGATGTAAACATGTTTAGATTACATAAAATGTCTATTTATGCATATTCTTAAGTATAGAATTGCATTACATACTATAAATATTGCATAGCATGCATCATCTTGCATTTAGATTAATCTGAATAAAATGGAGCTTAATTATCTCCTTTTATTTTTAGGGACAAGACGACTATTTATTGAGGTATCGGATCAAAGATCCAACCGTACGGATCTAATTAGGGCGACGATTGGAGTTCAACAACTCCAAGATCGCCCTAATCGGATATCCGTAGCATCAGATAGAAATCGAGGAACCCTAGAAGATCAAGGGCCAAGACGGTGTTAATCTGCACTTCAGACGACAAATCTGACCACACGGATGGATTCAGATCGACGATCATAGCCTAACGACGTGAAAATCGACTCAATCTGATACCCATGGCACCATCTACATCACCCAGAATATGGATGGCCAAGATGGCACCACGTGGCGCCATCTTGGTGACCCAACCGGCCGCACGCAACTGCTGAAGCCCTTAGCGCCAATGATTCTCCATCGTTGGATCAAGATCCAACGGTTGCAAGGCACCCGCGCTTAAGTTAAGCACTCGACACAAACGCACCCACAGCACGTTGGTCGAGCGCCTTAACTCAACATTGAGGTGCTGGATCGAGCCACGGGGCACCATAATTGGAGCAGGCGAGCGGGCGTAATCAGTCACACGTTGGAGATTGAGCGGCTGTGCGTGCCCAATCAGCTGAATGTGCCATCTGACGTGGCGAGACGACGTGAGATCTCACGCGGATGAGGCGGGCGAGGAGCATTCTCAGCCGTTCGATCCCACGATCGAACGACCGAGATTAGAAGAATGTGGATGCACGTTAAGGCGCAGGGATGCGAGCGGGCATGTGCAAGCCACCCACGAAGGCCATGTTCAGGCCTTTAGTGATGGATTTATCCGTCACTAAAGGTCCTGAATTAATGATTTTTAACATGTAATGACCAAATTGCCCTTACTCCTTGCAACTATAAAAGGAGACCCCGTCCATATGAAATTCTCATTCCTTCTCTTCTCTCACCCCTTCCAAAGCTCTAAGAGCTTGTCCCAAACTTGGGATGCTCCTTTAAAGTAAAAATCTCAATTTTTCCACCTTCGTCCCCCTTCGTAGAGCATCCTACGGTTGTCCTCTCTCTGCATTCGAGAAGTGGATCCTGCGATGATGACGACATGCTACTTTGTTCCCATTCTTCCCACTTTGTCCTCCTTCTTCCCATTCCATTCCCCATCTTCCAGGCATCGTCTCGTCCGGCTCGTCCTCCAAGCGATCGTCGATGAGGATATCTCTCACTCCATTCTTTTTAGTGATTTCTTAAGTAGATTTACTGCTTTCTAGTGTAATCATTTCCCGCTTTCTAGTCGTAATGAGTATTGTAATGAATAATTTTTTATAATGAAATCCATGTTTACTCTACATCCCTTTTGCTTTCATTTGTAATATTCTCTCTCTCTCTCTTCTATTTACTATTTGTTAAATAGATAACTAGTTTTCAACCAACTATTCTGTTTCGTGACAAATAAAACAAACACGTATTTTTAATCAAATGTCTGCCTCCCTGAGTTTGACCCGGGATTTCTATTCCAGTATAAATTTTATTTGTTGAACCTGAGTTCTTCGCTACTCAAACTATAACGATAGGTTTTCAAAACCAAATTCGATAGCGTAGTAACCCATCGCTTCAACAGCCTTAAGGATTGGACTCGCTCTTCAGAGCCCAAATCGAGATTATTTTTGATTAGTCTGTTTCTACAGTTCGATTTGATGTCTAGCTAGGGGAGCAGAATCAAATGATCGGGACTAAGAGGTACACTAGGAACCAGAGGCACAATCCAAAGGAAGAAACTTCTCCCCAGCCCCTCCCTTTACCTGGTTGGATTGACCAGAAAGAAGTAGATCAAATCATTTATTAATCTCAAGACGAGTTCTAGGAGTCTGTAGGTCTTTAGGCTAGCCCACTTAAGAACAGGTTTGTTTGTTTATATTGCAGGGTGCCTTTCTTCCTCCTATTCTGTAATGTATCCTTCCACATCCTATTCACACTTCCACTCCTACCCTCCTACCACTACTTATTCCCAAAATGATTATTATTCCAACCAAACTTATTCTCATTCATCTTCTAGTTGGGATAATCATGATTGGGGATACAGTTTCGAACCTCCATGTTCAGGGTCTAACCCTGGACACCATAATCTTGATTCTTATCCTTCTCTAAGCTACATCAATTATAGATCACCGCCCTCATTTGGACAACCTAATATGATCTACAATCAAGAAGGATATGCTGATCCTTACCCTTCCCCAGATTACACTACTTATAGGTCATCACCTCCTTATGGACAACCAGAAGTGACCTATTATCAGGGAGGGTATCAAGAACCGCAATTCCTTGACTTCCCCAGATTGAACCCAAACCCACCCAACCCTGAGCCAAACCATTTAGTTCAGGTTAACCAGGTCCAAGATAAGGTGTTGCCTAACTTAAGGAATACCATACAATCTTTAGAAGCTCAGCCAACACCTTTCACTGAAGAATTGGAGCCCCTGATTAAAATTATTGACGATCTTAACAAGTATTTGTTGGATTGGCTCCAGGATGTTAAAGATAAAGGCCAGGGTGAGTTTTCACTTAGGAAGTTATCGAAATTGAGGATGAGATTTGTGATTGCACTAGTCTAATCTTGGGAGGACTCCCAAGATGAACGCTTGATAGGAGAGCTAATGTTAGAATTCACTCAGGCACCTGTAGGGGGGACATGTTGTACGAGACCAAGGTTGACCAAGTTATTCTAGAGTAATCAAATAAGGGTGAATTGATTTCTCCACCTAAGACCCCTGAGCCGAGGTACGAGGAAACATATGTCTCCATGGAATAAAAAGTGATTGGTGATTTTGAGAATACATTAATGCAGATTTAGAATTCCTTGATTTTGAAGGTGAAGAATCATTATAAGAAGTCTCACATGAGTTTACAGAACATGATTTTAGTGAGACGACTGGGCCTGAGGAATTTGATAATCATTTGATGGCCCTAAAATTGAGGAACTTGATTCTGTTGGGGCTCACAAGGTGGATTCAGATCCTCATTGCATGGAGGATTCAATTCAAAGCCCCAATCCTCAATCACACCCCATTGAGCTTACTAACGAGTTTGATTTTGAAATCACTAAACCCAAGTAAATTCTAATTCTGCAACAAATCTTGGACTTAGACATTTTAGATGTGGTGATTAATACGTAGGAGGTCCCGAAATTCAAAATTCTGAATGACGAGGATAGGAATTGGGATATGATGATTTGGGAAGCCAATTCCGAAGGAAGTAAAAGACAGAGTCTAAGGGTGCCTATTTGTCTGAAACCACCAACCTTCTACCAGGACCCTTATGACATCTTTGACTTAGAGGATGTCCAACCCAAGCACAAATTCATTGATTATCCTTTTGAAATTGATCTCTCTGTTATCCGACTTTTTGGACTTGGGTTGCATCCTCACAAATCGCAGGCCCGACCTTGTTTGCATACTGATATCAGGCTTTGGATAATTTTTATCCAGAACTTTAGATATACTCGACCATGGGGTATGGGTCTGCACCATAATCTAGTCCACATCTGTGGACATCTTCTCCTAGCAGGTCCAAAGCTAAATTTTCTTATTCCGATTCTGACCTGCACTTGTGAATTCTTTGTTTCTTCTTCTTTGTATAGTGTGCCTAGCTAAAGGCACTTAATTCAGCACGTATACAGTTTCTTTTCATATCGGAGCTGGCCTATTATTCATGTAATTCAGGTGCTTTCTACTCCACTCAGTTTGATGTCTTTTTAATACAATGAGGACATTGCATTAGATAGGCATGGGGGGAGGATATTCATCTCTGAATTATTTCGTTAGCTCCATAGATTCTTTTTGTTTTCTTTTTATTTATTTAAAAAATAAAAAAAATTATGGAATTAGGAAAGAGAACTTAGGCTTTAGAAAATTTTCAATCTTAGAGAATAAAACTATATGATTTGAACACTAAGACCCTTCAGGTCTTTGGGTTTAATCAACCTGGGTGTCCACTAAAATGTGGACTTGTTTCTTGACTCCACATCATTCTAAATTCAGATTTTAATTGGTTAAAAAAGTTGGGGTGATAAGTACACGACTTAACAACCCACTCTCTGATTTGAGGGGATTTTAAGTCTAAGCATCTACACACGTTTACACTGACTCACTTTTCAGCGATCTTAATAGAAATTGGGTAGCTAATGAACCTTCTAGGGTGGTATGGCTGGCAAGTTATCGTGGGTAACAACCCATTGGTAGGTTGTCTAGAGCCCAATCACACGACCATTCTTTTCTTGCTGCCTTTAGGTAAATTTTAGATAAGGGAAGCCACCTACCTAGAAAAAAAGAAAAAAATAGAAAAATATCCAAAAAGAAAAAAAAAGAAAAGGAGAAAAGAAAAGAAAAAAATAAATAAGCAACACTTCACTGCACGAGTATGGCTGGCATGTTATCGTGGGTAACAGCCCATTGGTAGGTTGTCAGAACCAACCTCAAGAAATGCATATATATTTCCTAAACACTTAGGAAGAAGCGGAGAAGTAGAATAAGCTGGGGAGATATACACTGGGTTCACCCTTGTGTTGACCCCATAAAAAGAAAAGTAGGGAAAAAGCTACCGATCGAATAGATACACCTTTAGGTAGAATTTCTTTTCAAGGTCACCTTAGGGCGTAGAAACTCGAAGTTCGTTCTAATTGTCGATCAGTGGGTCTATCACATTTCACACATAACGATGCTTAGAACTTAGGGTTCTTTTCGAGTCTTGGGTGGGTTGAGTGGCCATAGAAAGCTGCTCCGAAACCCTAAACTCAAAAATCCAAAAAAATTAGAAAAGAAGAAAAAGAAGGAAAAGATCCTTCTTTGAATAAGGAGAGCTTGAGGCGGTCTGCATTTTGGCAGACACTCGAGTGCTGTTGTATCTCTGTAGTTCATATCATAGTTGAAATTCATAAGTGTTGAAAAATAACTATTGCCCAAGAAATCCAACCTAATTCTTTTATAAATATCATGTAGTTTGCTAGGGACTAGCAAAAGATAGGCATGGGGATGTGATGTAAACATGTTTATATCACATAAATTATCTATTTTTGCATGTTCTTAGGCATATAGTTGCATTATACATTATAAATATTGCATATGCATCATCATGAACTTATTATAGATTGTATAAAATTTAGGTTAATTTCTCCTCTTTATGGTCAGGTGATAGGGCGACATTTAATGGGGGCCTCAAATTGAAGATCCAACCATACGGATTGAATCGAGACGATGATTAGAGTTCAATGACTCCAAGATTGCCCTGATTGAACTTCTGTAGCATCAGATATAATTCGAGGAAGATCAGAGATCAAGGGCCAAGATGATGTAAATTCGCACTTTAGACAACAAATCTGACCACATGGATGGGTTCAGATCGACGATCGCAACCCAATAGCGCAAAAGTCGGTCCAATCCGACATTCGTGGCACCATCTACAAGACACAAAAGATGTACGGCCAAGATGTCACCACATGGCGCCATCTCAGCCGCCCACACCGACCAAAGGCGCCCGCTCCCTCTCTCTCCTCAACTGTGCGATTAGATCTGGGTTGTTCGATCTTGATCCAACGGCCATAGATGCCCGACCCTTAAAACATAACGCAACCATCCACCACGATAGCGCAGCAGTCACATAGATGTGGGCGAACCACAGGTCGCAAGTTCAAGCTACCCGGAGCTTCAAATCAAGGAGTGAGCGTAGACACAACCAAATTAGGTCGTCGGATGTAGATCGTGCAGCAAAGGGGGGCACCACGTGGCACAACGGATGAACGCAGATCGCCTACGCATGCGATGATGCGCGATCCAACACGCCATCGCATGCATAAGCGCGCAATGAAGGCGCAGGCGTCCACATCTTAAGCCATTCGATCTTGTGATCAGACGGTTGATATCGCATGAACGTGCATGAAGCGTTGAGCGTGTAGGAGAGGAAAAGGTGCAGTAGGCGCATGCACAAAGCCCACATTTGGGGCTTTAGTGACGCTTAAATCCATCACTAAAGACCTTGAATTAATGTTTTCAAGTGTAAAATGTCCAAATTGCCCTCAATCCCTAAAACTATAAAAGGTGACCCCTACCACTCGAATTTCTCATCCCTTCCTCTCTTCTCTCACCCCTCCAAAGCTTTAAGAGCTTGTCCCAAACCCGGGATGCTCTATTAAAGTTAAAAATATAAGTTTTCCACCTTCTCATTGCGTTCGTGGAGCATTCCGCAGTGGTCTTCTCACTGCCATTCAGGAAGCGGATCCCACTGCGATGTCACCCTTCCCCATCCTCCGTTGTCTGTAGCCATTCGCCTTCGTCCCACATCTCACCACCTTCGTCTGGGTGCTCCATCAACACGGCTCGTCCTCTAAGTAGCCGTCGAGGAGGATAAGTTCTCTCCACCTTCTTTTTACTACTTTCTAGAGTAGATTTACCGCTTTCTAGTTGTATTCTTTCCAGCTTTCTAGTGTAATGATTAGTTGTAATGAACATAACTTGATGATTGTGAAATCCGTGTTTATTCTATCTCCAGTTTATCTTTATTTGTAATGTTCTCTCTCTCTTCTATTCATTATTCTTTAAGTAGATAGCTAGTTTTGAATAATTTCAACCAGCTAATCTGCTTCGTAATAAATAAAACAAACTCAGTAACACGATTTTTAATCAAACGTCCACCTCCCTGTGTTCGACCTGAAATTCCTTTGGAGTTTCGGTTAAATTTATCTGTTAATGGTTTTTCTCGTAAATCGCACTACAACGATAGGTTTTTCAAACTCAAATCTATTTGCAACGATTTTTCACTTCAACAAATAGAGAGAGAGATAGAGAGATAATAGATGATGACAACACAGCTAGTGGGATTCTTGTGTGAGGTGCGGCAGCATTTCAGATCCAGAGCACCGGGATGAGTGCCAGAGAGGAGTTGCAGAGAGGGAGAGAGGCTGGAGTTGTATCTGGAGGGAGTTTCCTTCAATTAGGGGCCCTAGGGCTCTTTTTATAGTTTAAATGAGGGGAAAAGTGGGCATTTAAGCCCTCCAACTCGTGCAACAACCTCAGATTGATCAGATCTATCAATCAGGTGATCAACAGGTCAGATCGCACTTCAAAAAGACTGTCATCTATGCAAGAAATTAGAGCAGTGACTGTCAAGTATTATAGGGAGTCATCACGGGCAGCAAAGAGAGGTTGCTGGAGGATGGCTGCGAGTGATGCTCCTAGAGTCTCAGATGATCAGGCCTCCAAGCTGACGGCTACTATCACTGAGAAAGAAATTGTAGATGCCATAAAAGAATTAAACAATGAGGGCTCCCTCGAACCGGATGGTATTCAAGTTTTCTTCTATAAGGAAATGTGGAGTGTGATTGGCAATGAGGTGATGAATGTTATTAGAGAGTTTGAGAGGGGCAATGTAGGCTTTGACAAGTTCAATAAATCCTTTCTCTTTCTGTTGCCAAAGATATAGGGGGCTGAGAAATTTTCTGATTTTAGATTGATCGCTCTATCGAACTCCATTTACTTAGTGGTGAGCAAGATATTGGCTAATAGACTGAGGACTGCTCTAGAACACTTGATCCACCCTGTCCAATCAGCCTTTCTACCTAACATATCTCTTCAGGAATCGTTCATTATGGCCCAGGAAATGGTGTGTGGGTAGCATAGAAGGAAGTGCAAAGCCATCATGTGAAAAGTGGATTTCCAAAAGGCATATGACTCTATCTCATGGCCTTACATCTAGGAAGTATTTAAAGAAGAGGTTTCCCTCCCCTTGGGATCCAGTGGATGAAGCGGTGTATTACAACCACTTCCTTCTCTCTACTGATCAATGGGAAACCCCTTGGAGCTTGGATTCAACCTCAGTGTGGGGTTAGACAAGGGTGTCCATTAGCCCATTTGATATTTAATCTTGCAGTTGATGAGCTTGCTAGATATGCATGTAAACTGATAGAGGATGGTGTTATAGGAGGTTATTCTCTATCCAATATGAGGGCTATGGCCCCTATTTTACAATATGCAGACGACACGGTCTTCTTTGTGGAGGGGCAACTGCTGCAGCTCATGCTCTAGGACACATGGTGAAGATCTTCGGAGACATATCAGGTTTGAAATTAAATAGGGAGAAATCTACTTTCATCTGCTTTGGCCTGAATGAACAGGAGCAAGAAACACTATCAGCTACGTTGGGAACGCCTCACTCAAAACTGCCAATTAAATACCTGGGACTGCCACTGCGGTGCTTGAAATTGAGGAAGAGTGACTGGAATATTCTTTTTGACAAGATCTCTGTTAAGTTGGAAGGATGGAGCAGCAAATTTTTGTCAGAAGGGGAAAGACTGATCCTATTAAACTCGGTTATCACTTATATCCCGATGTTCTATTTCTCCCTCTTCAAAGCCCCGAAGCCTATTTGGAAATGTGTGACAGAAGCCGTTTTCACGCATTTTAAAGTCGTCGGAAATCATAGTATAGTTGCGCAAAAATGTTCATCAAAAAATGATTTTGTAAAAATAACAAGACTTTGAGTCCCGATCGTTCGTCTCTGGGAGGCGTTTGTTCAAATCTAAAATCAATCTTTTATCGCTCTACTTATTTAAAATCGCACGTCGATTTCCAATCTTCGGATTAGAGTTTTTCCACTTCTATTGTGAATTCTGATTACATGTGCGTGTTAGATAGATAACGAAGGTGGAAGTATGAGTTTCGGTGCGCACAATTCTAGTTATGTGGTGGTTGTTTACGAAAAATGCATTTATAATCAAATCTTCTATACTTTCCAGAATCGACAAGCTTGTTGCAATATATATATAAATGAAAAGCAGGCAACTTGAATCACACGAAATAGATTGCAACCAATAAACTCATGGTGATTTTCAACATAGAGATATGTATAAAAAAATATATCTTTTATTCATTCATTCAGGAGGTTGTTTGCAACATGAAATTTAGAGGAAAGCTTGTAAAGGAAAGCATGAAAAACACAAATCTAGCTAACAGAAATGATCGCATACAGGAATCTATGGGGGGATTTGCATGCATCATTGGGGGAGAATAAGAGCTACACAACTAAGCAGTTAATGAAAGTAGCAAAACTATGAAGAGCTAAGCTACTAATCTAGTAGAAAAGAAGGGCATTTGGAGGTGGGCTCCAATAGCTTTTGAGTGGTTGAGAGGAGAAGGAAGGGCGGCCAATGGTGTTTAGGCTGGCCCTTAGAGAGAGGTTAGAGAGATGACCAGCATCCTGGCATGGAGATGGTGGCAGCCATGGTGAGCAACTCATGGAGGTGGAGTGCAAGTGAATGTGGCTAGCCTAAATGTGAATGAATGCCAATAATGGGATGTCATGAGAGCCTCATCATGAGCCCTAATTAGCTCATTTTAACCTAAGAAAGAGAATAAGAGCTCCTACATAACCTAGAGAAGGGCTTAATTCAAGGAACAAGTGTTTTGAGAAGAAAACATGAAATAAAGGTTAAAACTGCAATTTTACCATTGCAGTACATAAATGGGATTTCTCAGAGGCAAAACATAGGTCAAATAGTCTGAATAAGATAAAAGTGGGTTGGTTCAATCAGAAATGGGTTAATATGCAGTCTAGGAATTAAATAACATTTTGTAACCCTAAAATAGACCCGCTTAATTCAATAAGGTTCTGGTTAGGATAAAAATCAAATAAACCCTCTAAAATTCATGGAAAAATATCCCCTAGGGTTTAGAAGCTTCAATTTTTCCTTTAGAACCTATTTTGACCTAGATTAGGGTCCTAACTCATTAATTGACCTAATTTGGGTTTTTATGCAAAATGTCCAGTCAAACGTGGTCAAACCTAAAATCCAACTTCACCATTGGATTCCTTAGGTCAAAATTAGGTTTGTACCAAAATTTGGACCTAAGGGGAGTTCATCTTGACCTACTTTGCGAATTAGTACACCCAATTACATTTTGGTCCCTATCTTTTGAAAACCATTGCACAGACCCCCCTAACTTCCTCTCCACTCTTACAAACAGGTCCCTCCACCATTAATGGGGAGAAATCCTACTCCGACAAGGAATGGAGGGGAGTACTCCCTAATTCCTCAGAGATCTCCCAGATTTGGAAGGGAGATTTTCTGAGGAATTCCCTTCCATCTGAGCTCGATCCTAATCTCTGATTTGCACCCAATCTCTCGTTCGAACGCACGAGAAATTTGGGTCTCTAACTGATTCCATCTTCGGCAAGGATTCGCGCACTTGGAAGCTTGACTTCCAAGCACAGGAACCCCTACCAACATCTTAAAAGGACCCTCAACCCTGGCCGCACCTCCTCAGCTCGACTTGGCCAGAGATCTACCTCAATTTCTTCTTCTCCTCCGGCCAAGTGGCCCAGCGAGCACTGGTGAGCCACCCTCCTCTTTCTAGTTACTCTTCCACAATACCAGTGGCAGAGCTGTCCTCACCATCCTCCTCCGCATCGCACAACACTCATGTGAGCATCCCTAGCCCCGTCGTTGCCGCCGTCCCCTCCACTGGATACCTTCTTCTCCGGCGACTGCAGGTACTGCCAGCCGCCCTCTCTCCCCCTTCGTCCACTTAATTAGGTTAGAACCACTCATCTCTATCCCCTCTTCAATTCCCCTCAACCTATTTCACAAAACACCCCTCAACAGCCATTGGCCACTGCCATCGTCCCCATCTCCGGCCACCCTCCGGCGAGACGCACCCGTCACTCCGCACCCCCACACGTCTTGCAACCAACCTCACAACCTCCGCCACACTCCACTGAACATCTTCCACCCATCCACAGGTCGCCACATGCACTCCACGCGTCCCTTGACCAAACCTATAAACCCGGCCACAGAGCAACCTAGGCACGCACGACTAGGCCGCCCCGCGGCCTACCACCTACAGCCTCACCTTCGCCAAGACCCGGTGAAGGTCCTCCTGTGGTCTGATAGAGCTGCAAGGTTCCTTTTGTGTCATGCAGGGTCAAGCTCCCAGCCGCCATTAGCGATGACTCGAGCTCGACTGTTCTCCCGCTTCAGGCCACAATCGTCCGCTCCCAGGCTTCCAGACTGTGCGGGTTGCGAGTGTGCGCAAGTCCAACCTAATAGAGGGTGCCGTGGGACCTGCAGCTTCACCAATCGTGAAGTCGCTCTCCTGCAGTTGCCAGCAGCAGTAGGTGGGACTTTTAGTCCCACCTCGGTAAGTCGTGAGCTGTCTGAGTGGTTTAAGTGGATTTTGTGCTATCGTCTGTTCGCCTCGAAATCACTGGGGTGAGGTCCCTCGCCTCACCTAAACATGCCTCATCCATGAATTAGCCGGTGGACTTGGCAGCCCGACCCGACTATCCTACCGTGCACTCCTCGCACACCACACCCACGCCTGTGCACTTGGACTTGGGCGCTCGACCGACCTGATAACCCAGCTTTGGGAGAGCGTACCGAAGAGAGATTCAGAGAGAGAGACGCGGGTGTGGGTAGAGGGTGTTGGTGCTAGAGCACCACGATCATTTATTTTGATGATAACAAAACACGTGTTATTTAACATTTGCACTTGGAGTCTTAGATTTCAGGCCAATTGCAAATGGATACGTGATTAGACGAAATTCGAGCTCTCATCCAGGACGGATTGGAGGAGCTTGACAGAGAACAGAGAAGATTCGCGAGGAGCAATAGATTGAAGATGGAAGGATAAGAAGAATAGGATAGAATTCTGTTTATCTCTTTCTTGTACTCTTGTCTTTATTTCTTCTTGCTCTTTATTTCCTTAGAACATTATGTTAAAGAGCCTCAAAGTACCCTAAGAGTAGTCCTAGGAACACCGGCATAACCCTAGGATACTTAGATTTTCTGTAGAGAACTTAGAAAACTAATATAGGGTTTAAACAGCGTTTCCAGACGTCTAATTCTTAAATCAGACATCTGATAAAGTATTTTAAGACGTCTGACTGTTGATTCAGATGTCTGATAACACTTAGGCTGGACATTGTTAGTTCTGTCTGATGAAATCAGACATCCAGACCTTAGACCAGACGTCTTAGGAGACATCTGATGACTTTGCCAGACGTCCAATTAATGAACCGTTGGCTCTCTTAGAATACACTCAAGGATATGACCGTTAGAGCCTTATCAGACGTCCTTAAGCCCTTCCAGACATCTGATAATTGACCGTTTTGCCTCGACTGACCCGAGAATCACTTCTCAGAGATTCTCTAGCCGTTGCAAATCCATTCCCACGAAAAAGTAGGTTTCCAGACGTCCAGACATAGTGCCAAACATCCTGTATGTCGTCTGATGGACTTGCACAAGAACCCTGTTTAGATCTGATTCAAGTCAGGAAGGAACCCGCCCGAAATCAGATGTCTGACCTTAAAATCAGACGTCTTAAAGTGGTCTTCCAGACGTCTGATGCCAGAATTAGACGTCTGATAACCCTGTCAGTGCAATGATTGTTCCTGATTTCGGGTTGATTCACTTGGGCTTTGTACCCAACGGCTATGGAAGCTTTTCTAAGCCTTCCAAAGCCTTCCTAAGACCTCTATAAATAGAGGGGAGCCTTGACACAACAAGAGACACCTAGCTACACACTTTCACACTCTTTTGTGTCCAAAAAGACTCTCTTGCTCTCCAAGCTCTAATTCTTCATCTTGAGAGCATCAAGCTTTGCGCACCCGCTCTCCCGCCGTAGTTCACGAGAGTAACGTAGTGCCGTCGTGTTGTTCATGCATCCGCGTTGCCGACGCACTCCTTGCAAAGGGGAGTTTCTTAATTCCTATAGAAGCTTAGGTTTAAAATTACTTTGTTGGACCTATAAGATTATTTGTTATTTTAATCTTTGTTATTTGGTTGGATATTCGCTTTTTGAATTCCTATCTCCTTCGCGAGACAAAATACTTCTCGTGAAGAGAAGGGGTTGAGGAACGCTACCCTCGCACTTGTAGCGTGGTTGTATTTGAGGTTGAATCACCCTCGTTTAAAGTGATTCGTTTAGTGGATTTTGATCAACTTGGTTGATCGGAAAATCCTAACTCGAGAGGGTTAGGTGGTGGTTTTCACTCGGTTTGGGTTTCCACCTAAAAATACTTGTGTACTTGTGTGATTGTCTATTTTGTGAGATTGTTTATATTTATTTCCGCAATTATTATGTCACCCCCTCCTGGTAGGGAATCTTCAGTTGGTATCAAAGCAGGTTCTTGCAAGATCGGAGTAACACCCGGCAAGAAGATCATGGAGGGAAGCATAGCTGCAATCAAAATCTCCGAAGGGCAGTCCATCGTCCGACCACCCTATTTAGACGGGAGGGACTTCGGATATTGGAAGTTGAGGATGAAGACGTGGCTCCAAGCCACTGAGTTCGAGATATGGGGATGTTGTGAAACCCCATACGAGATCCCGAAGCGACCCCAAGGAGGCTACTCGCAACTGCAGATTCGAGAGCTTTCACTCAGCGCAAAGGCAATGAATGCCTTGTATTGCTCGTTCAGTCTGAAGGAATTCGAAAAAATCCAAGAGTGCACCACCGCCCACGAGATATGGAGGAGGTTGGAAGGCACCCATGAGGAGACGAGCTCGGAAGAAGATCTCGGGGAGAAGGAAACCACGTGCCTTGGTTTCATGGCAATCGGAGAAAGTGACAACGACAGCGACGACAGTGACAATGAGGTAAACTCGGATTTATAAGATGCGTTTAATGAGTTGTATGAGCTTAGTAAATCACTAAAAGTAGAAAACAAAAGCATGAAAAAGAATCTTAGTTTTCTTAAATCTGAAAATGATAGGTTAGAAATAAAACTTAAGGATCTAGAAGCTAGTCCTAAAAATGATAACCTATTATTAGAAAATCAAAACCTCATCAATGAAAATAATAAATTGATTGAGGAAAATGTTAATCTAAAAATAGAAATTTCTGATTTAAATACTAAGATGAATATTATAGAAAATGAACTTGCATGTCTTAGGAAAAAATCAAATAAATTGATAAATAGGGTAGATAACCTATATAGCCCTAAGGTTGAGAAAGGATCTCCGTTAAGGAGACCCACTAACAGATCTGGATCCAAGCTCACTTGGATACCGAAGAAAAATTTGGAATCTTGTTTTGTAGGTTTCAGGGATGACTACAACACAAAGGACTGGACCTACAAGCTCAAAGCCGGTCAACTCAAGTTGGGAGAACCAAGGAGTAGACCAAGGAGAAGAACAAGAAGACCGACGAGACGGAGAACAAGTGACGGACCCGTCGCACGTCGACCGCCAGATTGGAGACTGGCGCCAATGCCCCGGCCTCCAAGCTACGGATGGGAGCCCCATCTGATGTGGCATCCACAACCACCATTCGGGCCATTTTATTGGCCATGGTAGGTGAGGTAAAAATCATTTACCCTATCTTTTTATCATAAGCATTTAGATAGGGGGAGCAAAAAATTATAAGCTAATTGTCAATTTTTAAGGGGGAGATATAAGGTAGCTAAATTTCCTTTAGAAAGGGGGAGAAAAATAATAGCTATCTTGTTGTTACAAAAAAGGGGAAGGACATTATTTTAAAAGAAATTCATAGAAAAGCATGTTTTAAGGGGGAGTTATAGGAAATGTAAAATCAATTAAACCTTTTTGATAATGTCAAAAAGGGGGATGATTTTCTGCACTATTATTTATGATTTTGACATCATCAAAAAGGGGGAGATTGTTGGTGCTAGAGCACCACGATCATTTATTTTGATGATAACAAAACACATGTTATTTAACATTTGCACTTGGAGTCTTAGATTTCAGGCCAATTGCAAATGGATACGTGATTAGACGAAATTCGAGCTCGCATCCAGGATGGATTGGAGGAGCTTGACAGAGAATAGAGAAGATTCGTGAGGAGTGATAGATTGAAGATGGAAGGACAAGAAGAATAGGATAGAATTCTGTTTATCTCTTTCTTGTACTCTTGTCTTTATTTTTTCTTGCTCGTTATTTCCTTAGAACATTATGTTAAAGAGCCTCAAAGTACCCTAACAGTAGTCCTAGGAATACCGGCACAACCCTAGGATATTTAGGTTTTCTGTAGAGAACTTAGAAAACCAATATAGGATTTAAATAGCATTTCCAGACGTCTAATTCCTAAATCAGACGTCTGATAAAGTGTTTTAAGACGTCTGACTGTTGATTCAGATGTCTGATAACACTTAGGCTGGACATTGTTAGTTCTGTCTGATGAAATCAGACATCCAGACCTTAGACCAGTCGTATTAGGAGACGTCTGATGACTTTGCCAGACGTCCAATTAGTGGACCTTTGCCTCTCTTAGAATACACTCAAGGATATGACCGTTAGAGCCTTATCAGACGTCCTTAAGCCCTTCCAGACGTCTGATAATTGACCGTTTTGCCTCGACTAACCTGAAAATCTCTTCTCAGAGATTCTCTAGCCGTTACAAATCCATTCCCACGAAAAAGTAGGTTTCCAGACGTCTAGACATAGTGCCAGACGTCCTGTATGTCGTCTGATGGACTTGCACAAGAACCCTGTTTAAATCTGATTCAAGTCAGGAAGGAACCTGCCTGAAATCAGACGTCTGACCTTAAAATCAGACGTCTTAAAGTGGTCTTCCAAACGTCTGATGCTAGAATTAGACGTCTGATAACCCTGTCAGTGCAATGATTGTTCCTGATTTCGGATTGATTCACTTGGGCTTTGTACCCAACGGCTATGAAAGCTTTTCTAAGCCTTCCAAAGCCTTCCTAAGGCCTCTATAAATAGAGGGGAGCCTTGACACAACAAGAGACACCTAGCTACACACTTTCACACTCTTTGTGTCCAAAAAGACTCTCTTGCTCTCCAAGCTCTAATTCTTCATCTTGAGAGCATCAAGCTTTGCGCACTCACTCTCCCGCCGTAGTTCACGAGAGCAACGTAGCGCCGTCGTGTTGTTCACTCATTCGCATCGCCGACGCACTCCTTGAAAAGGGGAGTTTCTTCATTCCTATAGAAGCTTAGGTTTAAAATTACTTTGTTGGCTCTAAAGGATTATTTGTTATTTTAATCTTTATTATTTGGTTGGGTATTCGCTTTGTGAAATCCCGTCTCCTTCGGGAGACAAAATCCTTCTCGTGAAGAGAAGGGGTTGAGGAACGCTACCCTCGCACTTGTAGCGTGGTTGTATTTGAGGTTGAATCACCCTCCTTTAAAGTGATTCGTTTAGTGGATTTTGATCAACTTGGTTGATCGGAAAATCCTAACTCGAGAGGGTTAGGTGGTGGTTTTCACTCGGTTTGGGTTTCCACCTAAAAATACTTATGTGATTGTCTATTTTGTGAGATTGTTTATATTTATTTCCGCAATTATTACGTCACCCCCTCCTGGTAGGGAATCTACAGAGGGGTAGGTTTTGCTCTTCGATTTTTGTAGGGAAGAAGGGGAAGGAAGGCATAGCTAAAGTGAAGCTGACACTTAGCTGCAGAAGGAAGGAAGGATGAAGAAAGAAGAAGACTCTCAGAGAAAAAGAGAAGGAAAGCTAAGGCAGAAGGAAGAGGCGAAGCCTAAGGCTGAAGAAGGAAGAAGAAAGAAAGAAAGGGAGAGACAAGCAGAAGAAGAAGAAGAAGAAGAAAAGCTGAAGCCAAGGGAAGCAGAGCTAAAGAAGAAGACCTGTAGAGAAAAGGAGAAGGACACTACAAAAGAGTGGCAAGGCAGAAGACAAAGGAAAATAAGAAGAAAGAAAGTCAGAAGAAGAACAAGAAGCAGATAGGAAAAGAAATAAGAGAGAAAATATCTTTTTAAGATGTCTGATGTTCGTGGCGTAGATCGCGTAAAAGATGAATACGTCATAGTATAACGCGAAATATGTCTCGACAAATAAAATTAACGGAACTGGGAGTCTCGGTCGATCACAGGGAGGTAGAAAAATGCTTTTGATTTCATGCACTTATTCTAAATCTAGTTGCTAAGTAATAGATATAATGAATCACAATATATATATATCACAAGAGCATTTGAACATGAATTTCATACATGAAACTAAACTAAATAATAACATGAATATAAACTACTTATGGAATAGAACAAGGACACCACGGGTAGATCGTGGTGACCTTTAGGAGAGGTTGAGAGAAGCAGCAACGATCTGACAGGGTGGCTCAACGGATTCTTCAGACGGAGGTAGAGAAGATGGGAAGAAGAAGAGTTGAGAGATGAGAATGCTCTCCAAGGAATGGCCTTAAGTCCCCTTTTATAACTTTTTTCTTTTTCATACAAATCCTTCCCCAAATCCTTCTTCTATGTCGAATTATTCTCGTGCTGCCACGTGGCGCTCTTTGCACCTTAAGATCAGCATCGTACTGCTCCTGCGCACCTGGACCGCTTCGCATTCAAATCATCCACGCAATTCTCCTGCCTTCCAGATCTCGCAGCAACCCACGCAAGCAATTGCACATACTGCTCACGGTCAGTTCTGATCCCGCCACGTGGACGGCTCTTGGTGCTCCAATCGCGCCCGCCTGCATACGCGTGCCTCAAATTTGCGTAGCGCCCAACTCCAACCCGTGCCCCTTGCATGCGTGGGCGTGCGCGCGAGCCATTGAGCCACGCACAGCCTATACCATGTATACTTAATATATTTATATTAATGTTTTCTAGGTGGCGATGTGGTGCATTCGTGGCCATTAGATGAAGATCCAATGGCCCACGCTATGAGGCGAGGTGTCTTCAGGGGTTGGGGGTGCTGCGAGGGTGGCTGTGATGGTGCCACATGGCACCATCATGGCCGTCCATTCTTCTTTTCTTTATATCTGATGTTGTAGGCCTCCGATTAAGTTGATTTCTGCACCGTTGGACTGCGAACGTCGATCTAGATCCATCCGTGCAGTTGGATTTGTCATCTGAGGGTCGGATCTTATTCAATTTGCCCCTTGGCTTTTGCTCTTCTGTAGACTCCCTAGGGTGCTACGGGAGTCTAATTGATGCGATCTAGGATGTGTTGGACTCCCATTGTTATTTTGAGCAAATCCATAATGTCAGATCAGTCATCTACAGCCCTGGATTACCTGCCATCATTAATACCTCTCAAATAACTTAGTTTAATACATAAAACGCATATATCAACTACGATGCAGAATACACGATGTGTATGCATGTACAATGTTCATGTTAAGCTAAGTTATAGCTTAATTTAGGTGAGTTAAGGCCTATGATTGCTGTGCAATCATACCCCCATGCCTAAATCTTGCTTAGTCCCTAGCAAGTGCAAGACTAAATGAATTTTATCAAGAGTTAAACTAAAGATTTATTTCTTTTTGTTTTATCTAAAAATTCAGAATCCAGATAACTATGAATATATAATGTTGTAGCTTCTGCAACGGATCCAAGCAAAGAGTCGATATACATTTAAAGCTTGTACTTGACCCCTATTAAAATTTTGTCGGGATAGGCAAACCTCTTCTCTCGGGGTTATAAAATATTTTCTGATTTCGGCCCCGGTGTTTGGTTTGGGTAGGAGATGTTTGAGTTAACTGGATTTGTATTTGGTGGCTCACTCTCTTTTGGTGCTTCTTAGAGACTAGTATTTCAGAATTTAGATTTCCAGATTATTTAATAAATCAACTTAGAGAGGGGCTGGAAAAATTGTGCTCTCTTTAATCTTTTGTACTCTTCTCTCTCTTTTTTTTTCTTTTTTTTTCTTTTTTCCTCTGGAGCTCACATCTCACCAGATTTGCAAATGTATTTGGTGGTATCCAATGGCATGACACTTTAATTAGGTTCTGATAACCCTATGACTAAGTCAGAAGCCCTCAGCCCGTATTTAGGCGGTCAGAAATATAGAAGTAGGTTAAGGTTGTATTTAGTGGTTCGTGAAGGTGGTAGGTGTTTTTGCCTCAAAACATTTAACTTGACTCACATTATGCAACTGTTTCACATAACACCCCTTTTTTTCTTTCTTTTTTTCTTTCCTTTTTTTTCTTTCCTTCTACTTTTTTTTTTTGATCAAACAACTCTTTTGTGTGCAATTTTATAGGCACAATGCCACAACATGACATACTGTTGTATTTATCAGCACAACATAACACGACATAGACATACGTACTTTTAAAAGTGAGGCATTCTTGGGGATTTTTCGGATGACCAAGAGGATCTCGGGTGGCTTATTTGGTGGAAGTGCCTATTCTCGGCACCGAGTAGGGAACGGATAGGACATATTTCTGACCTTGACATCAGTACCCTCCTTCAGTTGAGGATTCCATAGAGGATGATCAGGACCATCCACCTTAGTCCTAGTTTTAGCAGAACCCGCTCTCTGTGTTTCTACCTTTTTTGGTGGCTCTCGTATGGAATTTCTCACAAATTTAGTATGCAAGACCTGAGAGCGAAAACTATGCCCAACTCCAAGTGTCATTATTCAATTATTAAAGATTCCTTATACTAGCTTTAGAGCACCAGTAAACTCTCTACTCTCACCTCACATATATTTTGGTGGAGCTACTAGAAGATAGTTCACCTGACTCCCTGATTGCTGCCCAAGGGTTCAGGAGAAGAAGCGATGCTTCTTTTCGACAAACTAGAGATGTTTATCAGTTTTTGAAGAGGATCCATTGCAAAATCTACATGCAAGTATGAAATTATACTGGATTCTAAGTTTAGGAATTTACTAAAGAATCAATCTTTAATAAAACCTCTTAATAAAATGATCTAATCCCTCCAATTGTTGGTAGAAAATTTTCAGTTTTTATGAACTACCCCCCCATGCCTAAGTATTTGCATGTCCTCATGCAAGAATCAAAAATTGGAATAAGGCTGGGTGTATGTGGATAGAAATCACCTGGAAATGCTTCTGAGTTATCATTCAGCTTACGCCATTGTTACAATGTCATACACAATATGCAGAACAATATGCAAAACAATATGCGGAAATGAAATATGCTATGTATATATGGTATGTATATATGTATACGTGTTGAGTTTAACGCCTCTAGCTGGGCAACTCATCAGTCATACGTCCTCAAGAAGATGTATATTTTCGTCAGCAGGAGGAGGTTCCTTGGCAAAGAATGGTTTGAGGCACTGGCCATTAACTGTAAAAACGTGCCCAGATTTTGGGTCTTTAATTTGTACCGCCCCGTTAGGATACGAGTGGACCACCAGAAATGGCCTAGTCCACTTGGACTTGAGCTTTCCCGCAAAGAATTTGAGTCGGGAGTCAAACAACCAAACCTGCTGGTTAGGTGCGAACTCCTTCCTCCGGATGTGTCGATCATGGAAAGCTTTTGTCTTGTCCTTGTATATTTTTGCATTTTCATATGCTTCCTACCTAATCTTCTCTAATTGACTGAGCTGAAGCTTTCTTTCATAACCTCTAGCATCGAGGTTAAAATTACACTTCTGCACCGCCCAAAAGGCACGATGCTCTAGCTCCACAGGAAGGTGACAGGCCTTTCCATACACCATGCGGTATGGCAACATTCCGAACGGGGCCTTGTACGTAGTCCAATATGCCCATAGTGCATCGATCAATCGATCGGACCAATCCTTCCTATCAGGTCTAACCTTCTTTTAAAGGATAAGCTTGATTTGACAGTTTGATACTTCAGCTTAGCCATTGGTCTGTGGGTGATACGGGGTAGCAATGCGGTGTTGCACCCCGTATTTCTTCAATAATGACCTAAAATGGGCATGGATGAAGTGGCTTCCCCCATCACTTATCAGGGCACGGGGAACTCCGAATCTTGCAAAAATAAATTCCCGGACAAAGGATATAATAGTCTTATGATCAGCTCATCTTGCCGGGATAGCTTCTACCCACTTTGAGACATAGTCTACTGCGAGAAGTATGTACTCAAATCCATGCAAGTTCGGGAAGGGGCCCATAAAGTCGATGCCCCAGATGTCGAACAGTTCTACGACCAGAATGGATTGGAGAGGCATCATATCTCTCCGGGTCATAGAACCGACTACCTGGCATCGCTTACAGTACTTGGCAAACTCGTGTGTATCTCTGAAAATGGTCAGCCAGAAAAATCCCGACTGCAAAATTTTTGCAGCAGTTTTTCGGCCTGAAAAATGACCCCCACAAGCATCGCTGTGGCAAAAGGATAGCACACTGGAGATTTCCAAATCAGGGACGCATCTACGGATAATTTGATTAGCCCCAATGTGAAAAGGCAATGGGTCGTCCCAAAAATAGAACTTAGCCTCTGATATAAATTTGAGCTTTTGATCCTTGGATAATCTTGCAGGTAGCCTGCCTGCGACGAGATAGTTTGCGATATCAGCATACCAAGGAGACTCAACAGAGTTAATAGATAGCAGAGACTCATCCGAAAATCGGTCTGATATCGGTGGGGAGTACGGAATGTAGTCTGGGTATAGCCGCGACAAGTGGTCCGCCACAACATTATGTTTTCCGGCTTTGTCACGGATTTCAATATCAAACTCCTACAACAAAAGGATCCATCTGATAAGGTAGGGTTTGGCGTCCTTCTTTGCCAACAAATGCCGGAGGGCAGAATGGTCAGTGTAGATGATAACTTTGGACCCAAGTAAGTATGACCTAAATTTCTCCAACCCAAATACTAAGGCCAGCAATTCTTTCTCAGTGACTATATAGTTACGCTACGCCTCGTTTAGCATTTTGCTAGCGTAGTATATGACAAATGGGCGGCGCTCTCGACACTGGCCAAGAATGGCTCCAACAATGAAGTCGGAAGCATCACACATCATCTCGAAGTCGAGTGACCAGTTGGGGGGTTGGAGAATAGGTGCACTGGAGACAGTGCTTCGCAAGGTCTCAAAAGCACTGAGCCACGAGGAGTCAAACTCAAAGGACATGTCGGTTACCATAAGATTTGTTAACGAACGAGCAATTTTCGAGAAATCTCGAATGAATCTTCGATAAAATCCAACATGCCCTAAGAATGATCTGATTTGTCTAACCGAGCTTGGCAGAGGTAATCGCGAAATGATTTCAGACTTAGCTCGGTCGACCTCGAGTCCATTAGAGGAGATCTTGTGACCTAGTACGAAGCCATCCCTCACCATAAAATGGCTTTTTTCCCATGAAAGTACTAGGTTAACCTCTATACATCTCCTTAGAATCTTTGTGAGGTTATCGAGACAAGATAAGAAATAGTCTCCAAACACAGAGAAGTCATCCATGAACACTTCTACGCAGTCCCCGATCATGTCTGAAAGGATGGCCATCATGCATCGCTGAAAAGTAGATGGTGCGTTGCAGAGGCCGAAAGGCATCCGCTTAAAAGCGAATGTTCCAAAGGGATACGTAAAAGTTGTCTTGTCTTGGTCTTCTGGGTTGATTGCAACTTGATTGTACCAGGAGTATCCATCCAGAAAGCAGAAGAAACTACACCCGGCTAGCCGTTCGAGAATTTGATCAATAAAGGGCAAAGGAAAATGATCTTTTTTGGTAGCCGAGTTTAGTTTCCTGTAGTCAATGCAGACCCGCCAAGAAGTCGTGGTGCGGGTTGGGATGGATTCGCCCAATTCATTTCTGACTACGGTGAGTCCTGCCTTTTTGGGCACTATCAAAATGGGACTCACCCACTGACTGTCAGAAATTGGATAGATAATGTCCACATCCAGCCATTTAATGATCTCCTTCTTGACAACCTCCAACATATTTGGATTTAGGCGTCTCTAAGGTTGTCTCGACGGTCGTACCCCTTCATCAGTGTAGATATGGTGAGTGCAATATGAGGGGAGAATTCCGTGGAGATCAGCAATGCCCTACCCAAAAGCAGCCCTATGTGCTTGCAGAATGGAGATCAACCAGTGTTCCTGATCCGGAGTCAAGTGCGCATTGATAATCACTGGATATGTCTCAGCTTCTCCCAGAAACACGTATTTGAGTGAATCAGGTAAGGGCTGTAGCTCTAGTAGCGGAGGGTGGGGAGGAGGGTTATGCAGGGGAGGAAAGGAAACAATAGCAGTTGCTGATACTGATTAATGAAGACTCCGCCTACAGTGGTCATGTAATCCTGTCTTAAGATATCAGTGTTGGATACGACAGGGTAGTCAGGATCAGGGGTGTTAGGAGCGGATGAACACTTATGACAACTAGATCCAGGGGATGAAATGTGTATATCAGTAGTCTCAGTCCCGTGTGGATCGCGATCAAAGACCCTTGATAGTGAGGATGAATGTGCCATTGGGTCACTGCAGAGGAGCCCAATGTTCCCACAGAAAGCTGAATCTTCATCGTCACTATCCTCCTCGATCAAGTCACAATCAAAGTTCTTTGATGCCCTGAAAATGTCCAGTCTAAAATTTTCGTTTCCAGGGCAATCTCCATGCACCCTGATGTACAGTTGATGTTTGCACGGGTGGTTGCCAAAAATGGGCGACCTAGAATAATCAGTGCATCACGGAGATTAGGAGGAATTTCCATATCAAGAACAAAAAAGTCCGCTGGAAAGCAGAATCCTCGGACTTTTACGATCACATTTTCAACCACCCCCCTTGGTGTTTTTACAGAACGGTCAGCCAACTGTATGGTAACGAAGGTGGGCTTTAACTCCCCAAATCAAAATTGATCAAATACTGCAGTGGGAGTTAGGTTAATGGACGACCCCAAATCAAGAAGGGCCCTATCAAAAGGGGAATCCTACAAAAAGTAGGAAATCAGTGGTGTGCCTGGGTCCTTTTTGGGCGGTAAGTTAGCTAAAATGACTGCGCTTGTTGTCCGGTCCTCTGCTGCCGCTTCGGAGTACAATAGTCCTTAAAGAACCTAGCGACGGCTGGGATGTGATCAATTGCTTCGAGGAGAGGGACCTGAATGTGAACTTCCTTGAACATAGATTTCAGGTCCTCGAAATTCCGCGTGTCCTTTTTCCGTGCTGAATCTTGTGTTAGGGCCGCGGGAAAAAGGACAGGAATTTTAGGGTCAAAAGGCTTCATTCCTTTGTCTAATGAAGATGGCTTGTGAGAGGAAGAGGGTTGTGAGCCATCTCGTGGTATAGCGTAGGAAATATCGTTACCCGCTTGCCTAGGTAGCGGGTCCTGTGTAGTCTTTCCGCTCCTTAAGGTAACAGCTTTTGCATCAGCTTGCTGTCCATGCAGGGGTAGAGGAGCAGGTTGGTTTGGATACACAGGGTTTGGCAATAGAGGTGGTTGACCGAGCCCATAACCAGGAGGTGCAAGAGGTGCTTGCATAACTGCATGTGCCTGCCCCTGTGGTGCTTGGAATCTAGGTGGGGTGCCCTGATTTTGCACATATCTCGGGTTCGGGACAGGTTGGGAGGGTAAAGCTCCCTATGATCTATGCTCCTGCATCATCTGATTTTGCATGTTCTGTATGCTCTGTATTTGGTCAACCATTGCCTTCATTATTTGGAGGTTGTCATGAGTAGATTCTCGAATTACTGCTTGCAGTTCCTCCTTCAACGATTCCAAAGGGTCGGCCCACTTTGGAGGGTAGTTGGTAGCTTGGTGCAGTGGCTGATAGATAGAGAGTGTCTGTTGC
This sequence comes from Thalassia testudinum, assembly GCA_037157565.1. NCBI lineage: Eukaryota > Viridiplantae > Streptophyta > Magnoliopsida > Alismatales > Hydrocharitaceae > Thalassia > Thalassia testudinum. Next base: position 94,865,864 of record JAZHRO010000039.1, on the reverse strand, counting down.
TGCTAAGACAACAATGGCTGCTGCCTAGGATACGTGTTCTGCACATTCCCGTATTGTCTGGTCTAGTAGTGTGGAACTTGACTCGGTCTCTGTGAATTACCAGACCAGGCAAAATTGGGATGCTGGCACCAACCAGGGTTATACATTTCAGAATACAGGTTGTTTCGCCCATATCCCTGAATGGCATTGACATCTTCGTAAGCCGAAGACATCTCAGATGCAAATTCATCAAAAGAATACACACTTGCATCATCATGTGGTGCGAAACCCTGATTGTATGGTGCTAGATCCATATTGTTCACGGGTTCCTGGTATGCAGGATCTCGCGAAGATGGAGAGAAAACATCCCGAGTAATTAGATATGCACGAGCAGAAGGGGCTCAGGATGCCTGAGACGAGTAAGATGGAGAAGTGTTGCCAAAAGATCCAGGTCTCGCTCGCATCAATTCATCAAGCTTCTTATCGAGCAGATCCACCTTATCCAACTTTTTGGTGATAATGTCCATGTCGGCTTGGGCAGACTCAGCTTGAGCTTCATGGACATTAACTCATTGCTGTCCAGGTTGCTGGAACTGGTTCATTGAGGCAGCATTCATCGAGTTCTCTGCTAAGGACTCGAATAGTTCAAATGCACTATTCTCATCCTTAGTGAGAAAATTCCCACCGCTAGATGCATCGGGCAAGTACCGATGTGTGTCATCCAGCCCATGGTAAAATACTTGTGCGAGGTGCCATTTGGGTACACCATGGTGTGGGCACTTCCTGAGAAGGTCGTGAAATCTGTCCCAGGCATCATGTAGCTTCTCTCTAGGGCCTTGAGCAAAAGTCGTGATTGCACGCCTCATGGCATTTGTTCGACCGATCAGGAAGAACTTTTAGAGGAATTCACGACGTAATTCCTCCCAGCTTCCAATTGGCCTCCCGATAGTCTTGAACCAATAAGCAGTTTTATCCTTGAGAGAAAAAGGAAAAAGCTTCATGAAAACAATTCCAATATCAATATTCCTAGGTCGAACTGACTCTGCAATCCGACTCAGGTCTTCGAGGTGCTGGAAGGGATCTTCATTCGAGTTTCCATGGAAATGAGTCTGAATTAGACTTATGATATTCGATTTTAACTCGAATGATCTGGACCTAAGGTGCTATGATTGTTGCCACCGGATCATAGAAGTCCCGCAGTTGTTCTCCATGTGGTGGGTGCTACATCCTATCGAGCGTCGTGAGAATCCGGTCAATCTCTGCTCATATTTTTGTTCCGTTTCCTCAACCCTGGCCTCCAAACGAGCCATTAGGTCCTAATTTTCAGGGTCTTGACAAATTCGAGGATCGGGATTAGCCATCTTAGCTAATCGGGTGGAAGAAGGTTGAGATGAGAGATTGGGCAAAAATCGCCTCTGTCGCCTTGGGTTTGGCTCCCAAGGTCCTGCGAGGTTAGGTATTAATGACCTTCTTCCTAGCATACACCAACTCAAAGGGTTGGTATAGTCAAGCAGAACAAGGCTAAGGCCTTGTTAATCAGAGTGGTCCTTTAGATCAGATGACCTGATTTTTCGTTTAAGTTTGTGTTATTAAAAATTTGGCTAGAGACCAACTGTAAGGAGTTCCCGTCTCTCAGGCTAACCTGGCCAGGCTAGTTACGAAGGGACTACGAGGAAGGTTCTTCCTTTGACTTTCACCTCCGGTTCTGTTACCCCGCAGCCGTGGTCGTTTGACGCTACCCCGCAGCCTTAGACACCAGGTTTTGCAAGAGAGGTTGAAACTACTTAGTAGTTTCAAGCCAAATAGCAGGTTATTTGATGTATTTTTGTGAATTCTTAACCTGTCTTTTCAATGTAGTATATGGTGGGTAGTCCACAAGGTGACTCTCCTCACCGACTAACTTTTGGACTCGTTAGGGTCCAAGTTAGTCCAATGTGGTCCTATTGGCTCATGTGCTTCTAAGTTTCAAATTAAAGACCACAAATCAAATATAAACTCTCAGGTAAAGATGGAATCCAAATGATTTGAAATTTAACAAGAAGATTCCTTTTTCAATAACTTTTTAGAGAGTATTTTTTCAAAATTTTTTACTATTCCCAACAATTAGTTATGAACTTTTAACTAGCAAGGGGTCAAATCTGGGATTTAGACCCATGTTGGTTTTTTTGTTGGAAACAGTATCAAATATGCTCCAAAAATTTTGTAAAAATATGATAATGAAAGATAATTTGATTATCTTTCAAACCCCACTAGTTGTGAGTCAATCAGATTTGTATGTTGGTTAGAATTGATTTTCAAAATTCATAAAAGTTCTTTTTCTAAGCAATCTAACACATATGTACTCCACGAATTTTTAAAAATTTCATAGATAGAATTTACTTTTGGGAATGGTGGTGTTGGAAAGATAATTTGAAAATCTAGTTCCAGTCCAAATTTCAAGATTTTTGGAGCATTAGAAATACAGCTATTGAATTTTGAAAATAACACTTAGTTTCTAGCCGAATTTCTAATTGCAATGTGTGCACCTGATTTCCACAGCACCCACTTTGATTCGTTCGTCATTTCTCTGGTTTAATCTTGCACACAAAAATAGTATGTTATAGATGAAATCAAAAGTTTCCTTGCCTCCCCGGCAACGACGCCAATTTGTTCGTGGCGTAGATCACGTAAAAGATGAATATGTGGTATAGCGCGAAATACGTCTCGACAAATAAAATTAAAGGAACTGGGAGTCCCGGTCGATCACAGGGAGGCAGAAAAATGCTTTTGATTTCATGCACTTATTCTAAATCTAGTTACTAAATAATAGATACAATCAATCACAATATATATATATCACAAGAGCGTTTGAACATGAATTTCTTACATGAACCTAAACTAAATGATAACATGAATATAAACTACTTATGGAATAGAACAAGGGCACCATGGGTAGATCGTGGTGGCCTTTCAGAGAGGTTGAGAGAAGCAGCAGCGATCTAATAGGGTGTCCCAACTGATTCTTCAGACGGAGGCAGAGAAGACGGGAAGAAGAAGGAAGAAGAAAAGAGTTGAGAGAGATGAGAGAATGAGAATGCTCTCCAAGGAAGGGCCTTAAGTCCCCTTTTATAACTTTTTTCTCTCATACAAATCCTTCCCCAAATCCTTCTATGTCGAATTATTCTTGTGCTACCACGTGGCACTCTCTGTGCCCTCAGATCAGCATCGCATGGCTCCTGCGCACCCGCACCGCTTCACATTCAAATCCTACATGCAATTCTTGCGTCTTCCAGATCTTGCAGCAACCCACGCAACCAATTGCACATACCGCTCGCAGTCGGCTCTGATCGCGCCACGTGGATAACTCTCGGCGCTCCAATCACACCCGCCCGCATACGCGTCCTCAAATTTGCGCAGCACCCAACTCGAACCCGTGCCCCTCGCATGCGTGGACGTGCACGCGAGGCATTGCGCCACGCACAGCCTTTGTTATATATACTTAATTATATTTATATTAATGTTTCTGGGTAGCGATGTGGCGCATTAGTGGCCGTTGGATGAAGATCCAACGGCCCACGTTGTGATGCGAGGCATCTTCAGGGGTTGGGGGCACGGCGAGGGTGGCCATGTGGTACCACGTGGTGCCATCATGGCCGTCCATTCTTCTTTTCTTTATATCTGATGATGTAGGCCTCCGATTAAGTTGATTTCTGCACCGTTGGACTGCGAACATCGATCCGGATCCATCCGTGCGGTTGAATTTGTCATTTGAGGTCCAAATCTTCTTCAATTTTCCCCTTGTCTCTTGCTCTTCTATGGACTCCCTAGGGTGCTACGAGAGTCTAACTGATGCGATCTTGGATGCATTGGACTCCCGTTGTTATTTTGAACAAATCCATAAGGTCGGATCGATTATCTGCAGCCCTAGATTACCTGCCATCATTAATACCTCTCAAATAACTTAGTTTAATACATAAAACACATTTATCAACTACGATGCAGAATACGATGCGTATGCATGTAGAATGTTCATGTTAAGCTAAGTTCTAGCTTAATTTAGGCGAGTTAAGGCATATGATTACTGTGCAATCATCTGATCCCATGATCAGACGTCCAATTTCTCTATTTTTGCCATAACTAACTCTTAAACTCATGCATATATATTCTGAATTAAGTTTTGAGTAATTAAATGTTCAATTACATTATTGAGATTAGTGAATAAATTCCATTTGCTCCCTGTGTTCGACCTCGGATACTTTGATTTTTGAGTTATAAATTTTTTTTTGTTTTCACAGAGAGTTCATCTATATTACAATGAGATATCTGTTAAAACATGATCTAGCCACATAAACATTTTGGCACCATTGCCGGGGAGCAATGCGTAATTTATCACTAATCTCTACATTCTTTTTTGATCACATTGAACACTAACTTTCCTTACTTTGCTTTGTTATGATCTTGCTAGGTATTTCACGAGAAGATCCCTCCCGCAAGCCAACTACTCCAGGGCAGGTAATCTCTTTTCTTCCTTAAACCATCCCCTAATCCTTGAAAGACAAAAGGAAGCAATTAATTTAGGAATCATTTGCCTTTTTTCTATAGTAATTACCATATTTAAGGCAAAGGTTTCCTGATTTTAAGAAAATTTTTTTAAAAACTTATTAAAGTTGGAGTGATCCTTTAGATCCTATCCCACAAATTCATGTGCCTAATAGAAATCACGGTTAATCTCTGCGGACAACACATTTCTTGCTTTTAAGTCCAAAGAGAACTTTTTGTGAAGAAAAGAGGATTAGAAATAGAACCAAATTAGGGTTTCTACAGTAGGGTCTTGGAGTGCTAGTCACACGTGCCTGTTTAAAAGGAAATGAACCCTCCCGCATCAGTGTGCTACCCAAGCCCTTAATTGAAGAGATCTAAACAAGATAAACCCTAAAAATTGAGCTCTAAAATCACTTGAATCTTAAAAGAATCTTGGACCTAATAAACTGGGAGTCAAATCAGGGTGGTCTCTAGGTCCCAAGCCTAGAATCATTCTGCCATCTATAGGACAGGTCAGGTGAAGTTGAACCCTTGGGTCAACCAACCTCCAAATTAGGTCACAACATCAAAACATCTAAAGTTCAAGTGAGAACCCTAAAAGCACCTTTGAAATAAAAGTGATAGACTTAAGAGGTCAAGGTCCCCATTCTGGTCTACCTGGAATCTCAGTGACAAGAGAGGTTGAGTGGGGGAAACACTGTAACCCGTGGGGACGCTCTACTATGTAGGGGTCTTTGCGGAACTCTCCCTCTCTGGCTACCCAGGTAATTCTCAGGTGGACGATCTTCTGATCCAGGCATATCATCCGCCCCAAACCTCCATAGTCATCCAAACATCTTTGGGTGTCTTGATTGGGTCAAAAACATCTCCAGTCCCTCATCTTTTCTCTGTAGAGCACACACATACATTCTCAATGGGACTCATTATTCAGATCTAATCGCATCATAACTTGATTCTACATCTTGATTCAAACTCTTATTCTACATCTTGAGTCCACCACCTGATTCAAATATGAAGCCACACCACTTAGGACTACCATTCAAGAAACCTGAATATCGAAGATCCATGAGGGATAGGATGATTGAGGATGCCCTGAAATTTTATGAAAAAGAAGATAAAACCTCAACACTAGTAGAAAACATTCAGGTTGATGTCCCAACAACCACAACCTTCATCATAACTTGTGCCCAAGTACTATTGGCAGAAGCCACAAAAGGATCAACCCGAGACTTGCTCATCACAGGATAGATTGAGATAGAAAAATTGCACAATCTTGAATACCTTCAATGCATGACAAATCCTATACTTTGGAAGCAACACCAAGATGATCTTGAAAAATGGGAAGAGATAATGAGATTATTAAAACAAATTATCGACCAGAAGTACCCGTATATACCACAAATAGAGGATGAACCATCTTGGGACAACATTGAGGATCAATCTGATTTCAGGTTTGAGGCACAAAATGGTTGTGGACTCCCAACCAAGATTGAGTACAATGTGCCTGATATTGAAGAAGGATGGGAAGCTCCAAGTGCAGGAAAACACAATGTTGAGCCCACTCTAGACCATGAATCACCAAGCTTAGAATCCCAAAACTCTTGCAATAATGAGAGTAGAACTGAACCTCTAGAGGGTGTAAATTTCGTCCCTTATTTTGATAAGGTGACCCTCGAAGGTTATTCGGACCTAGATTCTAGTGATTCAACCCACATCCTAAGCCTAGAATCTAGATCTGAAACCTACTGGGAAGATTTCGAGGCCCCATATGAGGAAGATCAATTTTTCAATAAAGAATATGATTTTGGGCCTCTATTTGATGAATATCCCTCGCCAACATCCTCAGAGGAACCAATCAATTTTTCAGAAGTCATGCTAATTTACGATACAAAAACTGAGTTGGACGAGTGGGGTTTCAATTGGGTCTGCCCTACCAGCTTAGAACCTGAGCCTCTACCAAATAAGGACAACTTTTCAAGCTCAAAATTAACATCTAGGTAGACCATTGTCAGGCTACTGAATTTACAGCATATGATTTATGCTATGGTGGAACTCATGATCTTGAATCTCATTCAGATCTTCGCAAACTCTCCGACGATTTCGAATCAGACCATAACATCGGAGAAAATGTGCTTCCTGATTATAACAAGCCAATCTATGATCTCAGCTCACATGACTCACTCTCCGATTTTGAAAAAACCACCTCTTCCACATATACAGAACTGATCAAAACCCGTTCTCTACCCCGACCAGCAATTGGACTCAATTTCTATTCTGATTCACCTCTCACTTAGCCGTTTGCCGATGATTCAACTCCACATCTATACCAGGTATCAGGTATCGATCAGACTAAGAAACATGATCCATCATTCTCTAATCACCCTTGTAGGGTTTCCACACCATGCATTGATTATTTTTCGGAATCCTACTCTGACAAAGCTGATTCGACTCAGCCTAAACCCGAGTTTTCACTTCCATATCCATCCGAGCCACATTACATATGGTGGGTTCCACATATGTTGATCTACATCTATCAACCCACCAGACTGATTGGGTTTGGGCTGCATCATCAGCCCACTGATCTTAACAAGCACCTGGTTAGACCAACCAGGCTCTTAATTAAGGTACTTGTTTTACAAAATTCTGCTGATTTGACCACTCCCTCTCCACCCCATTTTCCACTCAGCTAAAGGCGTTGAATTTAGCACTTAATGGGAGGCAACCCGTCATTCCAAAAATAGAGACCCATCTAATTATCCATTTGTACTCCACGTCCATTGCACCTTGAGTTCAGCCTTAAACAGTTGATTCCACCTCTGGTACACGTACCATAGCTTGAAATCATCCGCATCAGTCATTTCCGACCCGTTCACCCACCCGTTGTATCCTGTTCTAAGTCCCTGACCTCAACACTATTTCACACCCTCCGTTTACAATGAGGACATTGCAAAACTTAGGCATGGGGGGGTGGTAAAGTGCATACATACAAAACCAAGAAAAAGTCAGAAGGATTCTCACAAAAAAATTCAGATATGTCAAAAACACAAAAAAATTGAAAAATTATGAAAAAGAACAAAAAATGGAGGAGGAAGGAAATTTTGTGAGCCACATAATCATAAGGAGAAGAAAAAGAGCAAAAATGAGAAAAAGGAACCCAAAATGACAAAGAAAAAGAGATAGTCATTAGTAAGAGATTAAGGAATTTGCCGAAGTTCTAGACCACATCAAGAAAAGAGAACAATGAAAGAAAAGTGCCAAGGAGACATCAAAAGAGATTAGCAGGAACGCTGATCTTAGGCCTTTTGGGCTAGACTCTTAGGCTTAAAAATTCAAGTACCCGCTAAGATCTGGATAATCCTCAAGAGGTTAGGGAAAATGCGAAGTTTAAGTATTAGGTCTAAGGCTTAGGAAGTATTCGGCCTCATTAACTGACCTTCGATTTGCGGGATTCAGTAACCTAAGCACCCCAATCCACACACAGTCTGTTTCAGTGCGCATAATTATCAAAATCACACAAAAAGCGTTTCAATGTTCTCGAAAAGTTGCCTAGATTAGGAGCAGCCGATCAACACAAGTTGATTTGGATGAGATCCCAGCGTAGAGAGGTGGGAAGTTCCCCTCGAAGATGCGTAACAACATATCATCTCCTCGGTGCTTCTCTCTTAGGATATTTAAATATCCTACCGGGGGCATGTAAGCACTTTGCTGGTTCAGATACCATGGGCGGCATTATCACGAAATGTCGATTGCTAGGGTCTGGATTCGGCCACGGAACGCCATGGGCGGGATTATCTCGAAATCTCGAAAGCCAATGTTCTATGGGTTGCCATGGGCGGTGCTATCTCGAAGCATCGATTGCTAGGGACCCTTGTGGATTGATGATGGGGACGAGGAATTCGATACAGACCGTGTTGAGAAGCCAATTCGAAGCTAGAAATAAAAAGAAAAGAGAGAGAAAGCTCTCCAAACAAATAAATCCTCTATCTCTCTCTTACAAAAATGCATTGCAAACTGAACCTAGGCTAAAAATATCTCAAGCACAGGTGCTTTAACCACGGAATCCAACAAACCCTAGGATAGTTTCTGCAGGCCTTCAAAACCTTTGCAAAAGACTGAGGCTAAAGCGGGTCAGGTCCATATTTTGGTTGGTGCTTGAGTACCTCTAGGCCTATTGTCTGCATTCTAACCTAATCACAAAAGAAAAAGAAAATCACTTATCATAACTGGTGATAGACACTCAGGGTCTAGAACAGAAGTTGAAACCTTGAAATTTGCTAAGGGACTAGCAAAAGCTAGGCATGGGAGTATGATGAGACCCTCATCACGAGGCCTAACTAGCTCATTTTGGCCTAAGAAAGAGAATAAGAGCTCCTACATAACCTAGAGAAGGGCTTAATTCAAGGAACAAGTGTTCTGCGAAGAAAACATGAAATAAAGGTTAAAACTGTAATTTTACCATTGCAGTACATAAACGGGATTCCTCAGAGGCAAAACATAGGTCAAATGGTCTGAATAAGATAAAAAGTGGGTTGGTTCAGTTGGAAATGGGTTAATGTGCAGTTTAGGAATTAAATTACATTCTGTAACCCTAAAATAGACTCGCTTAATTCAACAAGGTTCTGGTTCTGGTCAGGATAAAAATCAACTAAACCCTCTAAAATTCATGGAAAATATCCCCTAGGGTTTAGAAGCTTCAATTTGGTCTTTGGAACCTATTTTGACCTAGATTGGGGTCCTAGCTCATTAATTGATGTAATTTGGGTTTTTATGCAAAATATCCATTCAAACATGGTCAAACCTAAAATACAACTTCACCATTGGATTCCTTGGGTCCAAATTAGGTTTTTACCAAAATTTGGACCTAAGGGGAGGTCATCTTGACCTACTTTACAAATTAGTACACCTAATTGCATTTTAGTCCCTATCTTTTGAAAACCATTGCACAGACCCCCCTAACTTCCTCGCCACTCTTACAAACAGGTCCCTCCACCATTAATGGGGAGAAATCCTAGTCCGACGAGGAATGGAGGGGGAGTACTCCCCGATTCCTCAGATATCTCCTCCCAGATTTGGAAGGAAGATTCTCTAAGGAATTCCCTTCCATCCGAGCTCGATCCTAATCTCTGATTTGCACCCAATCTCTCATGCGAACGCACGAGAGATTTGGGTCTCTAACTGATTCCATCTCCGGTGAGGATTCACATGCTTGGAAGCTTTCCTTCCAAGCACAGGAACCCCTGCCAACATCTATAAAAGGACCCTCAACCCTAGCCGCACCTCCTCAGCTCGACATGGCTAGAGATCTACCTCAATTTCTTCTTCTTCTCCTCCGGCCAAGTGGCCCAGCGAGCTCCGGTGAGTCGCCTCCTCTTTCTAGTCACTCTGCCATAATACTAGTGGCAGAGCTGTCCTCACCATCCTCCTCCACATCGTGCAACACCCATGCGAGCATCCCTAGCCCCATCGTCGCCGCCGTCTCCCTCCAATGGATACCTTCTTCTCCGGTGACAGCAAGTATTGCCATCCACCCTCTCTCCCCCTTCGTCCACTTAATTAGGTTAGAACCACTCATCCTTATCCCCTCTTCAATTCCCCACAACCTATTTCACAAAACACCCCTCGACAGCCACTGTCCACCGCCATCATCCCCATCTCCAGCCACCCTCCGGTGAGACGCATCCGTCACTCCGCACCCCCCACGTCTCGCCACCCACCTCACAACCTCCACCACACTCCACTGAACATCTTCCACCCATCCACAGGTTGCCACATGCACTCCACGCGACCCCCAACCTAACCCATGAACCTGGCCACAGAGCGACCTAAGCACGCATACCTAGGCCGCCCCGCGGCCTGGCACCTACCACCTCACCTTTGCTGTGACCTGGCGAAGTTCCACCTGTTGTCTGATAGAGCCAAAAGGCTCCTTTTGTGTTGTGCAAGGTCAAGCTCCCAGCCGCCATTAGCGACGACATGAGCTCGACTGTTCTCCCGCTCCAGGCCACAATCGCCCGCTCCCAGTCTTCCAGACTGTGCGGGTTGCGAGTGTGCGCAAGTCCAGCCTGATAAAGGGTGCTGCGGGACCTGCAGCTACACCAATTGTTAAGTCGCTCTCCTGCAGTTATCGGTAGCAGTAAAAGTCCCACCTCAGTAAGTCGTAAGCTGTCTGAGTGGTTTAAGTGGATTTTGTGCTATTGTCTGTTCGCCTCGAAATCACTGGGGTGAGGTCCCTCGCCTCACCTATACACGCCTCATCCATGAATTAGCCCGCAAACCTAGCAACCCGACCCAACTATCCTACCGTGCACTCCTCGCGCACCACACCCACGCCGGTGCGCCTGGACCCGGGCGTGCGAATTACCCGATAACCTGGCTCTGGGAGAGCGTACCGAAGAGAGATTCAGAGAGAGAGATGCAAGTGTGGGTAGAGGGGTAGGTTTTGCTCTTCAGTTTGTGCAAGGAAGAAGAAGGGGAAGGAAGGAACAGATGAAGTGAAGCTGACACTTAGCTGTAGAAGGAAGGAAGGCTGAAGAAAGAAGAAGACTCCCAGAGAAAAAGAGAAGGAAAGACAAGGCAGAAGGAAGAGGCGAAGCCTAAGGTTGAAGAAGGAAGAAGAAAGAAAGAAAGGGAGAGACAAGCAGAAGAAGAAGAAGAAGAAGAAGAAGAAGAAGAAGAAGAAGAAGAAAAGCTAAAGCCAAGGGAAGCAGAGCTAAGGAAGGAGAAGAAGACCCGCAGTGAAAAGAAGGAGAAAGACACTATAGAAGAGAGGCAAGGCAGAAGACAAAGGAAAATAAGAAGAAAGAAAGAAAGTCAGAAGAAGAAGAACAAGAAGCTGACAGGAGAAGAAATAAGAGAGAAAATATCTTTTGAAGATGTCTGATCCCATGATCAGATGTCCAATTTCTCTATTTTTGCCATAATTAACTCTTAAACTCATGCATATATATTCTAAATTAAGTTTTGAGTAATTAAGTGTTCAATTACATTATTGAGATTAGTGAATAAATTTCATTTGCTCCTTGTGTTCAACCTTGGATACTTTGATTTTCAAGTTATAAATTTTTATTTGTTTTCGCGGAGAGTTCATCTATATTACAACGAGATATCAGTTAAAACACGATCTAGCCACGTAAACAGGATGGGTGCAAATGGCCACCCCTTATGTCTTTTTATAGACCTAAGGGAGTCTCTCTAGAGAAGTGTGGAACTCTCTAGAGAGAGCCCCATAAGTGGCCGGCCATGGTGAGAGAGGTAGTTCTTAGATCCATAAAAAGTGGATCTAAGAATTGAATGGCTATTGGTTGCTAAATTTGGCAACCAAGAGTGGTGCCACTTGAAGAGAGTTCTAGAGAACTCTAGATGGGTGTGTGTGCGTGAATGGGTGTGTGTGTGTGAGTGTGTGGCCATGCCCTATGTGGCTATGTGGTTTAGGTTAGGTCCTAAGGGGTTTTGGTAGATGTAGGCCTTAAATTAGGGTTGCAAACCCTAATTGCTAAGGAGGAATTGCAATTAAACTTAACACAAGTTTAATTGAATGAGTGTGAACCTAATTGAGAGTGAAATATCTCAATTAGGTTGGGCTTAGGTCAATTGGACTCTCACTGAGTCCAATTAGACTTGTGTGGGTTGAGATCTGAGCTCAATTGGACCCTATGAGTCCAATTGACTTAGGTAACGGTATTGACTATGATCTAAGTCAATTAGGTTTAATGAGGACCTAATTAGGTCCTTATGGAGGTCTAGAGGTGATGTACAAGGGTTAGGGTACCTTAATTTAGATTCCTATCGGGTTGGAATTGGGTTTAAGGAGCTAGAGATCCAAGATCAAGGCTTGAATCTCAAAACAGGAACTGGAGAATAGTTCCAGACGTCCAAAAATGGAATCAGACATCTTATACTCAAAAATCAAAAGTCTAGACTTGTTGTCTGGACGTCCAATTAGAGTCAGGAGGGTTTCTAGGTTCTGTCTTGGGTATTCTGCAGAAATTAGACGTTTGACCAATTGTCTGGACGTCCAATAACACTGCAGAAGTGGGTTTAAGGTGTGCGAGAGTTGGCTAAGGGTTCTGGACATCCTATAATTCATCTAGAGGTCCAGATTTGGAATTATTGTTTTAAGGTTTCCTTAGGTGTGGTGCCCTAATCTAAGGGTGGCTAAGGCTTGGGGAAGTCTCTAGCCTATCCTAGGGCTAGGATGGACCTAAGTTCTTCACATTTTATTGCTTTATTCCTACTTAATAGAGTAGCATACCTTAATTCCCTTACATTATTATCTACTACATCTAATCTAAGTCTTCTACTCCAACTCTGCTGCAACACCCATTATTCTTGATCTAGCTTCAGATCCAGCTTATTACCTGTAATTGACATAATGCACCTAATTAGCACATTATAGCATTATTTTATACATAGCTAAAAGAAAGCAGTAAAAATGCAGATAATGCTTATGCTGCATGAATTACCCTAACTTATGCTAAGTCCTAGCCTAATTTAGGTCAATTAAGACCTATGATTGCTGCGCAATGCATGTAAACCGACAGAGGCTGGTGTTATAAGTGGTTATTCTCTATCCAATAGGAGGGCTATGGCCCCTATTTTACAATATGCAGACGACACGGTTTTCTTTGTGGAGGGGACAACTGCTGCAGCTCATGCTCTAGGACACATAGTGAAGATCTTCGGAGACATATCAGGTCTAAAATTAAATAGGGAGAAATCTACTTTCATCTGCTTTGGCCTGAATGACCAGCAGCATGAAACACTATCAGCTACATTGGGAACGCCTCACTCAAAACTGCTAATTAAATACCTGGGACTGCCACTGCGGTGCTTGAAACTGAGGAAGAGTGACTGGAATATTCTTTTTGATAGGATCTCTGTTAAGTTGGAAGGATGGAGCAGCAAACTTTTGTCAGAAGGGGGAAGACTGATCCTATTAAACTTAGTTATTACTTCTATCCCGGTGTTCTATTTCTCCCTCTTCAAAGTCCCGAAGCCTATTTGGAAACGTGTAGATTTAATGTGAAAGAAATTCTTTTAGAAAGGGGCTCGACATGAGGGGAGATTCATGCAGCCTATGAAGTGGGAACACATATGCTGGCCAAAGGAAGAGGGTGGATTAGGGATCAAGGCTCGTAAAGAATTCAATGAGGCCCTTTTGATCAAATGGGCGATCAAGATTTTTGATGGCAAGGAAAAGCTATGGACCGAACTTGTTAAGGACTATTATGGCTGCTCTAACAGTATGTTAAAGAGACTATTCCCAGTCAGACCATCCCCTTTTTGGAGATCGGTTATTCAAGCTGTCAAAAGAAATTGGCATTTGGAGTAGCCGAAGCTTGGAGATGGCCATGAGTTTAGCTTTTGGAATGAACAATGGTCACCGCTGGGCATTTTGAAAGACTCCTATCCAAGATCATACTCGGCTACAGTAGACAAAGATGCTTCAGTCAGTAGCTTCTGGTCTGAAACTAATGATTGCTGGACTTTGGATGAAACTGAAACCAGCAGATAGGGCACCCGTCTATGGGAGGAAAGGTAGAATTTGATTTCAGTTCTGTAGAACTTCAGTCCAAGGCCTAGTGTGGAGGACACATATGTTTGGAATGGCATTTACACTGCCCAGCGGGCATATGGAGAAATAATCAGATCCAGCAGGAGTATGGAAAGTGACCTTGTCGACAGGAAGCTATGGCTATTGAAGATCCCACTCAAAGTACAAATATTTTTATGGTTGTGCAGGAGGGAAGGTTTGATCATGGGAGATCTTAGACATAAAAGAATGGGGGTAACATTAAATGAATGCTATCTATGCGGGCTGCACACTGATAGCTTATCTCACATATTCTCTTCATGTCTAGTCACGGATATGATATGGAGAAAAATCTGTTAGGAACCTTTACCCTCATGGGACTCCCTATGGTAGAGGTTTGCAACACCTAGAAGTCCACATATGCACATGGCTGTGACTTTGTGGTGTGTATGGAGGGAGAGAAATGAGAAGTTATTTCAAGAGAGACCAGTAGGCTATGTGCAAATTGTAAATGACTGCTAGTCCCTCATATATAGATGGGGATCCAATGTGTAGTTCTCCATATTTCTTTTTAAATAGTATGAAATAAAATGCCCTCCGGATTGCTATCGTAGCACGATAGCTTTCCTCTCAGTTTCAAAAAAAAAAAAGACCTTCCACACGCCTAATACGTGCGGATCTCCCTCGTGCTGACACATGGCATGCCTAGCATCCTTGGATCTCGATTGCACGATTGTCGTCGCGCCTCACCCGCACCGTCTCTTCATTTCAACTATTGCAGTGCTTAAATTGTGTATCGCACGTGCATCAGTCCTCAGCCGTCCAATCACGAGATTGGACAACTTAAGCACTTCACTTGCACCACCTTTGGAATTTCAAACACGCGCATGCGCATTTGGCTGTGCATCATCGCTCGCGTGGCCATCCAATGCTCCACCGCTTGCCACGCGTTCGCATCTACACCACTGATTGAAGATCCCACGGTGGAATTACGCCCACACCTCACCACCTTTTGATTTCACCTCCTAGGAAATTTTGAACACATGTCTTGTGCTTCGGTTCTCGTGCACTCTCCGTTGATCCAAGCTCGGATTGTCATGCTTACCATTTCTCACTCGGCTTCCCTCAGCCGTTGGATGAAGATCCAACAGCTGATCCTTGATCTTCCTTGATGAGGAGCGAGGGAACGACGACGTGGGAGCATGGTGGCCATTGGATGGCAATCCAACGGCCCATAATGCATAAGAAGGGTTCTTCAGAGATTGGGGGTGTGACGAGGGGCAGCTGTGATGGTGTCATGTGATGCCATCGTGGCTGTCCATCTTTCTTGCTTTGTAGACGGTGCTGTAGGCATTCGATTGAGATGATGTTTGCATCGTTGGACTGCGATCATTGATCCAGATCCATCCATGCGGTCGGATTTTGCATCTGAGGTCAGGATTTCTATCTTCATTCTCCTTGGCTTTTGATCTTCTATGAGTTGCACGTGATGCTATGGATGTCTGATCAAGACGATTCTGAAAGCGTTGGACTCCCATCGTCGTCCTGATCTGATCTGTATGATTTGATCTATCATTTGCGACCTCGGATCATCTACAATCAATTTCATCTCTCTTTTAGAGCATGAAATGGAAGTATTATCTATAATGCTACCAAACTAGCTATTATGCAATTTATGATGCATATGTATGCATTGTTCCTAAGTTATGCTAGAATCTAACCTAATTCAGGTAAATTAGGTCGTATGATTGCTGTGCAATTAGGCTCAAGGGCCACTTCAGATTTTCTCCAAGTATCAAGAGCAGAGGGAGTGCACGAGAGCAAAACCCACCCCCTTCCTTTCACAAATTTCTCATCTTCTTTTACTCAGATAACCAAGTATACAGCCGGGTATTCGGATCCAGGAAGGGGATCAAACCCGCCTGTGAGGTGTAGCGGGTGAGGAGTGAACTCATGTGAGGTGAGTGGGACCTCACCCCATGTAATGAGACAAATAGCGTATAAAACAAATTACTTTTATCTGCTTCACTATGCTTCAAAGTCCCCGATGTGGGACTAATGGACTGGCTCTTTGTCGCGTGAACTGCAATTGGGTGTTGCTTCTGATTGTAGCCAAAGCTGATGCCTACAGTAGCAATTGAGGACCTAAATTTGCTCATGGGAGAATTCTGCAGTGCTTGGAGGTAGCAGCGAGGATGAACTCGGTCAGAGAACTACAGACAGAGCTAAAGAAGTCGAAGAAAATGGCAGAGCAACGGCAATGACCTGAAACAAAGAATGCGGCCTGATGACCTTGTCAAAGAAGCTCAGGAGGATTGTCGGACGTCGACAAGTGCGATGGTGGGTGTTTTGTGGAGTGAGAGTGCGTGTGGAGGTTTGGCGACCTCAAGAAGGTGGTGTGGTGAGGGTGGTGTCAGGTGCAGTGTTTGAGAGGCCAATCCCCTTAATTACTTGAGGGGTTTTGGTCATGAGGACACGATGGAAGTTTTGGGATCGGTAGCGAGTGATATGGTTCAATGTCGA
The DNA here is from genome assembly GCA_037157565.1 of Thalassia testudinum. NCBI lineage: Eukaryota > Viridiplantae > Streptophyta > Magnoliopsida > Alismatales > Hydrocharitaceae > Thalassia > Thalassia testudinum. The sequence goes on along the minus strand of JAZHRO010000039.1, from coordinate 94,849,309 downwards.
GGTTGTACGAGGTTGCTGAAGGTATGCCAGAGACGTGGAAGACAACGGTGGCAGGGTCGTGAGAGCGTGCAAATGTGGAGTTTGAGTGTGTGAGTCAGGTCAGAGCAAGGTGAGGAGTCCAACTAGAGTGGTCGCAGATGAAGGAGATGTGGAGATAGCGCGGCTATGATTGGCTAGTGTTGGAGGTGAAGGAGTGCTCCTGGAGGAAGAGCAGTAATGCTTGAAGGGGGAAGGGGCTTCTCCCAGGTATGGTGAGACACGGACGAAGTTGAGGAAGGCAGATCTGCTGCTTATAGTATGTGGCAGCAGGTGAAGAGGCCAAAGGGAGAAGGTCGCCAAAGGGGTCTTGGAGCAGGCCGGAGGTAGAGAAGAGGGAGGATTTCTGGGCCTAAAACTCGCTAAGGAGCTAGGCAATGCGATGAAGGTCCTTTTAAAGGTCTCAGGCAGGATTCCAAACTTGGAAATAAGCTTGAAGTGGTCAGATTTCCAGGGAAAGAGATCCATGACTTGAGGAGTTCGCACGAGCTCCTCGACGAGAATTGGAGTCCAAGACAATGTTCATATGATTAGGGATTCTCTCAAAATCATTCCTTCCAATTTTGGAAGGATTTCATCGAGAAATCAGAGAGAAATATTTATTGAAGGCCGGTGCAATTGTGTTCACACTGTTAATGGTAGTAGGGACCTTTTTGAATAAAATCATGAAAATTTAGGGGCTAAGTGCAAATATTTTGAAAGCTAGGGGCTTAAGTGTGAAAAATAGAGTTTAAATGGACTAAAATGCAAACTAGGTCAAGATGGACTCTAATTGGGTCCAAATTTTGGTAATGACCTAATTCGAACCCAAGGAATTTGATGGTGAAGTTGGATTTCAGTTTTGACCAAGCTTGTCTGGGCAATTTGAGTAGAAACCCAAATTAGGGTAGAATTCTATCTATGACTCTATTTAAGGTCAAAATATGTTCCAAAAGTCAAATCAAGGTTACCAAACCTCAAGGAATATTTTTATATAAATTTTAAGAGATTTAGATGAACTTTACCTTGACCAGAACCTCTGTAATTTAAGCAAGTCTGAAATTAGGGTTTTGGGTGCTATATTGGTTCTCGAAATGCGTGAAACCCCATTTCTGTCTACATGGACCCACTTATTGATCTTTTAATGCTCAATTGACCTTTAGTTAACCCCTGAAGAACCCCTTTGGTTATTTTGTGTTCAGATATGCTGTTAAAATTATAGAAGTAACCCAAGTTCCTTATTCTCTTCTTAAAACAGCCTAAAGTGGAGTTATAACCCTTAGATGGTTAGATAGAAGCATTTATCTTTTAAACCTGACTAAAAGTGGCCAGTTAGGGCCTATGATGGTGTTCCCATCAGAGAATAAGGACCTAGAAATAATCTAGAGAGGTAGAGAGAGTTTGAGGGACTTAGGGAGGAGAGAGAGATTGAGATGCATCTGGCATTGGCCGGCCAAACGTGAAGATGATGATATCGACGGTGAGGAAAATGGAGATGAAGAAGAGGCAGGAAGCGCTCTTGCTTTGGCTGGAAAGACGTGCGACGAAGAGAGGAAGAAGTCTAGCCTTTCAATTTAGTGCTTGATCAGCTAGTGGATGGAGGTCACCAGAGCTGAAGAAGATGGTGGCTAGAGGAGGAAGATGTTTTCCAATTGATTCTTGGCTACTTTGGATCATGGAACATCGTGGAGTTTAAATAGAATTCAATCCCGAGCTCAAATTGGAGAAATTCGTGAGTAGGATTCACAAAATTGGAAACTTTGATTCCCTGATTTTCGCAAGCTTGCTAGGGTTCTAGGATCAATATTAGGATTCGTGGGCTTGCTCAAAAAATTCCTCATGGTCTGAACACCAATCCCTCCAAATTTGGAGGGATTTGGTGCTGATTTGAAAAAGAACTTCTCTCTTAAAGTTTGGCCTATTGAGTGTTCACACAGCAATGGTGGTAGGGCCCTAAATGTGAAAGAGATGAAGAAGTTAGGGGGTTTTTGTAATAAACTGAAACCTAGGGGCCTGGAAGTAGAAATCGAGCTTTTAGGGTCAAAAATGCAAGCTAGGTCAAGATCAACTCTGATTGGGCCCAAATTTTGGTGTTAACCTAATTTGGACCCAAGGAATCTAATGGTGAACTTTGATTTGAGTTTTGACCATGTTTGACTGGGAAAATTGCATAGGAGTCCAAATCAAGGCAAATTCTCATCTGAAACATTATTTTTTGTCAAAATGGGTTCAGATGGTCAAAGTGAAGGTACCAAATGTCTTAGAATATTTTTCAATGATTTTTAAAAGCTTTAAATTGATTTTACCTTGACTAAAACCCTTTCAATTTAAGTGCAGCTGATAATTAGGGTTTTTAGTACTATTTTCGTCCTCAAAATGCGTAAAACCATGATTAAGAAAATATGAACTTACTTTTTAATCTTTTATGCTCATTTGATGTTTAATTAACCCATGAGTAACCCTGTGGTTAATCTATATTTGTGATGTGCTGTTAAAAGAGTAGAATTAACCCTATTTTCTTTTGTTCTCCTCAAATCAATTTAAGATGGAATTGTGATCCTCAAACAATCATTTAGGAGCATTTATCATTTGAATATGACTAATTTTGGCTAGTTAGGACCCATGATGGTGTTACCAACAATGACTAGTCTTAACCCTTCGAGATCATGTGCGATGCGTCTAACTATGTAGTAGAAGCAGAGTTGGGGTAGAAAATCGAGGGAAAGTCGGTGGTAATATACTATGCCAGCAAGACACTGGAAGAGGCTTAGTGTAATTACATGATTACAAAGAAAGAGATGCTCATTGTAGTATTAAATCTAGAGAAAATCATATCATACTTCCTCGGATCCCGTGTTATTATTTACTTGGATCACACTGCGGTGAGGCACTTACTCATGAAGGATGTGAAATCGAGATTATCCAATGGATCTTGCTGATCTAATTTTTGCACATTTTATAAAGTTAAGGTTTTAGTCGTTGCAATGCACAAAAATCGAGTAGATTTCAAATTTAGAAACTGTTGAGGGCGGAAAACTACGCATTCAGAGTTTGATTTGAAAACCCATCGTTGTAGTTCGAGTCGCAAAGAAATCCATTCAACAGATAAAATTTATATCGAAAAATCCGTAAAGAAGTTCTGGGTTGAACACAGGGAGGCTTCGTCGATCTAAAAATCAACAGCTATATTTTTTTGTATTTTTGTTTAAAAGGTGAAATAATCACAATGGAATCAATATAAACAATAAGAGAGAGAGAGAGAACAATCACTTGATATTTGAATAATGTTTTACAACTAAGAAAGCGATAAACGATTACACTAGAAAGCAGGAAACTATTACAACTAGAAAGCGGAAAATTCTACTCTAGAAAGCGGTAAAAGAAAGGAGAAAGAAGTTATCCTCCTCAACGAATGCTTGGAGGATGAGCCAGATGGAGGCAATGACTGGAAGATGGAGGATGAGGTGGGAAGGAGGATGAAGTCGGAAGAATGGGAACGAGGCAGCACATCATCATCGTTGCGGGATCCACTTCCAGAACGTGGGTGAAAACTTGGTTTTAGCTCTTGACGAGCATCCCGGGTGTGGGACAAGCTTCTCTTAAGCTTTGGAGAGGGAGAGAGGAGAAGGAAGGGATGAAGAAGAAGTGGAGGTCGGAGGACTATGTATAGGTGTAAATTGGAGGGGGCAAATGGGTCATTTCATCTCAAATCATTAATTCAATGCCGTTAGTGATGGATTTATCTATCACTAAAGGCCTCAACGTGTCCAGCGTGCATGCGCCGCACATGCCTATCCGCCTTCCGTGTCATGATCGAAGGGCTTAGATCGATTATCGCAACGCCTGTTCAAAATGCTTATGCCACGCGCTTGCGAGCGATGAGGTGTGAGATCGAAGGATCCTCCGCGCGCCACGCCTCCTCCCCTCGGCCGCCCGATCTTCATCTGACGGTCGAATCGAACCCGCGCCTGAACCCGTCTGAATTGAGGCGCTCAGCGCAGGTCAAACGTGCGACCCCTGCGTCGTCCACAGGGGCACAATCGCTACGCTGCACCTTCGCCTTATCGCATGGAGGGATTAAGCACACGTAATTTGTGGCCGTTGGATGGCCATCCAACGGTGAAGATTCGTCGAGCCGGTGAAGAAGAAAAGTGAAGGTGTGTCGTTGGGGCCAGTTGGGTGGCTGAGATGGCGCCACGTGGCGCCATCTTGGCTGTCCATCTTCTGAGTATTGTAGACGATCCCACGGGTGTCAGATTGGATCGATTTTCATGCTGTTGGCTACGATTATCAATCCAAACCCATCCATGCAGTCAGATTTGTCATCTGAGGTGTGGATTGGCACCATCATGGCCCTTGATCTTTAGGATTCCTCGGTCTCTATCTTGTGCTACGGATGTCCGATCAGGGCGATCTTGGAGTCGTTGAACTCCAATTGTTGCCCTGATCAGATCCGTATGGTTGGATCTTTGATCCAAGGCCCCGATAAAAGGTCACCCTGTCCCTGACCATAAAAGGAGACAATTACTATACAATTTATACAACTTGACCTAAATACTTGATTATGCATGTTAGGCAATATTTACAATGCATGATGCTAATATGGTACTAATAACATGCATTAATAAACATTTTAGGTTAATCAAGTGTATGCACATGACACCCCATACCTATCTTTTGCTAGTCCCAAGCAAAAACTACATGCTATTTATAAAAGAATTAGGTTGGATTACTCGGGCACAAATTATTTTCAACATTAAGAAATTATTACTTAGGGCCTGAACTTTCAAAGACACAACAGCGCCTAGGTATTTGCCAAAATGCAGACCGCCTCAAGTCCTCGCCTTATTCAAAGAAAGATCTCTTTTTCTCTTTTTCTTCTCTTCTAAATTTTTTGGATTTTTGAGTTCAGGGTTACAGAGTGGCTTTCTACGACCACTCAACCCACCCAAGATTTAATGAGAACCCTAAGTTCTAAGCATCATTTTGTGAATGTGATAGACTCGTTGATCAGCAGTCAGAATGGACTTCGGGTTTCTATGCCCCTAGGTGACCTTAGAAAGAAATCTGCCTGAAGGTGTATCTATACGACTGGTAGCTTTCTCCCTACTTTTATTTTTTATGGGGTCAACACAAGGGTGAATCCAGTGTATATCTCCCCAACTTATTCTACTTCTCTGCTTCTTCCTAAGTGTTTGGAATTTTTAGTGCATTTCTTGAGCTAGGTTCTGGACAACTGGTCAATGAGTTGTTACCACCAATAACTTGCCAGCCATACTCATGCGGCGAAGTGTAGCTTATTTCTTTTGTTTCTTTTTCTTTCTTTTCTCCTTTTTCTTTTTTTTTCTTTTTCTTTTCTTTTTGAACTTTCTTGGCTGATTAAGCCCAAAGACCTTAAGGGTCTTAGTGTTCAGATCCTACTATAATATTTTCTAAGATTGAAAGGTCCTAATGTCCAAGTATTCCTTCCTAATTCAATTTTTTTTATGTATATATAAGAAAATAAGTAGAATTTACAAGAATTCCACAGAGCTAACAAATTGATTCAGAAATGAATCCACCCCCCCATGCCTAGCTGATGCAATGTCCGCACTGAGAATAAAAGACATGAAAGGAAGGGTAGAATGCAGAAGATATCACCTGAATATGAAGCTCGGGTTAGCTGTAACTCAGACTATACAACTACTGAGTTTAATGCTGTCAACTAGGCGTAGTCCAGCCAAAGAAGTCACATCATAGCTAGAGCAACCATGTCTGAGATAGGTTCCGGAATAGTACGGTCAATAACAGGCTTCAGACATTGACCGTTGACTTTGAATGAATTACCCATCTTCAGGTCAATGATCTGAACAGCCCCGTTTGGAAATATCTTCTCAATAATGAACGAGCCATTCCATTTCGACCTAAGTTTGCCAGGAAAGAGCTTAAGTCGAGAATCAAAGAGCTAGACTTTCTAGTTTAGCTCAAAGCTCTTGCAGGAAATCAATTGGTCATGAAGAGCTTTGGTTCGAGCCTTATAAATCTTGGCATTCTCATATGTGTCATTTCTAAGCTCCTTCAACTCAGATAGTGGGAGTTTCCTAGTCTTCCCAACTAAACTCAAATCTAGATTACATTGTTTGATTGCCCAGAATGCCCTATGTTCAATTTCTATGGGTAAATGGCACACCTTTCCATACACCAGACGAAATGGAGATATGTCGATGGGCATTTTATATGCCGTACGGTAGACCCAAAGAGTGTACTCAAGCTTTTGAGTCCAGTCTTTGCGATCAGGCCTAACCATTTTCTATAAAATATTCTTGATCTCCCGATTGGAGATCTCGGCTTGTCCATTCGTTTGGGATGCTAAGGTGTGGAGATTCTGTGATTAACCCCGTATTTTCCCATCAAATTACGAAACTGGGCATTAGTGAAATGAGTGCCACCATCACTGATGATGGCCCTCGGAACCCCGAACTGACTGAAGATATTCTTCTTGACAAAATCAATGACCACCTTGTGGTCATTGGTTCGAGTGGGAATAGCCTCAATCCACTTGGACACATAATCAACACTGACGAGAATGTACTAGTGTCCAAATGAAGGGACAAAGGGTCCCATGAAATCGATGCCCCAAATGTCGAAGATTTCGACGAGAAGAATCAGGTTTAGAAGCATCATATCTCTCTTAGTTATGCTCCCAAGTTCCTAGCATCGAGAACATGACCTTGAGAAATCCTGAGCATCCTTGAATAAAGATGGCCAATAGAATCTAGATTGCAAATTTTTTGCAGCTGTCTTTTTCCCAGAGAAGTGTCCACCACACGCAGATGGATGGCAGAACTCGAGTATACTCTTGAATTCATTCTCCGGAACACATTGGCGAATAATCTGATCAGAGTCAATGCGGTACAGTTCAGGGCCCTCCCAGAAGTAATATTTGACCTCAGATTTGAGTCTATCCCATTGTTGCTTGGTCCAATCCTGGGGGATTTGACTAACGGCCAAATAACTAATGATGTCAGCAAACCACGGGGTTTAGAGACCTGAAACTGTAAGGATGGTCTCGTCCAGAAAAGTATCAGCAATCGAAATGTCCGCACGAGAAGAATCACTCAGAAGTCTCGACAGATGGTCCGCCGCCACATTCTGTACCTCGGATTTATCCTTGATTTCAAGATTAAATTCTTGAAGCAGAAGAATCGATCTAATAAGCTGGGGTTTGGCATCCTTTTTGGCCAAGAGATGTCTCAAGGCCAAGTGGTCGGTATATATGATGACGTGAGACCCTAAGAGATAAGCCCTGAATTTCTCCAAAGCAAATACTACAGCTAGTAATTCCTTCTCAATAACAATGTAGTTCCTCTAGGCCTCGTCCAGAGTTTAACTAGCATAGTAAATGACAGAGGGTTTCCTGTCAATCTTCTGGCCCAAAACATCCCCCACCGCGTAATCAGAAGCGTCGGTCATGATCTCAAATGGGGTTGTCCAAACCGGTGGTTACAACACCGGAGCACAAGTGACTGCCATTTTAAGAAAATCAAATGCCTTACGACATGGTTCATTGAAATCAAATGGCATATCTTTGGCAAGAAGATTGCTCAAAGGACAAGCAACCTTCGAAAAGTCCTTGATGAATCTCCTATAGAATCTCACATGACCAAGAAATGATAGAATTTGTTTGACAGATGTGGGAGGAGGAAGTTTAGTGATAGCATCAACCTTAGCTTTCTCCACTTCGATTCCCCGTTCAGAGATTACATGACCCAAGAAGATGCCTTCTTATGTCATGAAATGACTCTTTTCCCAGCTAAGGACCAATCTTGTTTTGATGCATCATTTAAGAATCATTTCAAGATTAGTGATGGGAACACCATCATGAGCCCTAACTAGCTCATTTTGACCTAAAAAAGAGAACAAAAGCTCCTACATAACCAAATGAAGGGCCTAATTCAAGGAATAACTGTCCTGAGAAGAAAACAAGCAACGAGATTTCTCAGGAGCTAAACATAGGTCAATTGGTCCTAACAAGATAAAAAGTGGGATGGTTCAATCAAAAAAGGGTTAATGTGAAATCTGGGAATTAAATGACTTCTTGTAACCCAAAAATAGACCCACTTAATTCAACAAAGTTTTGGTCTAGATAAAAATCAACTAAACCCTCTAAAATTCATGGAAAAATATCCTCTAGGGTTTATAACCTTCAATATGGCCTTTGGAACCTATTTTGACCTAAATAGGGGTCCTACCAAATTATTTGCCCTAAATTGGGTTTTTGTGTAAGATGTCTAGTCAAACATGGTCAAACTTAAAATCCAACTTCACCATTGGATTCCTTAGGTCCAAATTAGGTTTGTACCAAAATTTGGACCTAAGGAGAGGTCACCTTGACCTACTTTGCAAAATAATCCACCCAATTACATTTTAACCCCTAGCTTTTGAAAACCATTGCCAAGACCCCCCTATCTTCCTCTCCACTCTTTGCAATTAGGTCCCTCTACCATTACAGTGGAGAAGTCCTACTTCAGCGAGGATTCAAGGAGGATTTCTCCTAAATCCCTCAGAGATTCCCTCTCAAAATGGAAAGGGAGGTTCTCTGAGGAATTCCCCATCGTCTAACCGCAATCTCAAGCCTTGATTTGAACCCAATCTCTCATGTGAACACTCGAGAGATTTGGGTCTCTCGTACATTCCTACTCCGGTGAGGATACTTGTGCTTGGAAGCTTTCCTTCCAAGCACAAGAACCTCTACCTGTGCCTATAAAAGAAGCCCTAAATCCGGCTGCATAATTTCAGCTTGGTTTAGCCAGAGAATAACCTCTAACTTTGTCTCTTCTCCTCTGGCCAGACATCCAATAGGCTCTGGCAACATCTCCTCCCTCTTCTCTTCGCTCTGCCACAATGCCGGTGGCAGAGACATCTCTGCCTCCTTCGTCCACATCTTGCCATACCTATTCACGTGCCAATACCCCTTCGTCGTCGTCGTTCTCCCTCCACTGGAACCTTCTTCTCCGGCGGTGGTAGGTATGAGCCATCCTCCATCCTCTCTCCTTTCGTCTGTTAATTAGGTCAAAACTCTTCCCCTCTCTCCTCTCTTCATTTCCCCCTTCTCTATTTCTACTTTCGACCCCTCGACACCATAGACCACCACCATCTTCCTCATCTTCGGTCGACCACCAGCGAAGGCACATCCACCATTCCACGCACCCACTCGCCTCGCCACCTACCTTAGAACTTCCGTCATCATCCACTGATCATCATCCACCCATTCACTAATCGCCACACGCACCCTACACTCACCCCGAACACACCCATCATAATGGCCACAGAGCGACCTAGGCACGCACGCCTAGGCCACCCCGAGGCCAGCCACCTACCGCAGCACCTTCGCTGTGTCACGGCAAAGCTCCCCATGTGGTTTAATGAGGCTGCAAGGCCATATTGAGTGATCGCAGGACCGAGCCCCCGTCGCCATTAACGCAGACTCAACGGAGCTCGCAAGCTTGCTCCAGGCTGCTGCACTCTAGGCGAACAAATCCAGGTGATGCAAAATGAGTTCGCGCACACATCCAGATAGAGAACGGCTTTGAGAGAGCACTATAGCCGCAGCAATTTCACAGGCATCCTCCTACACGTGCGCGAAGAAGCAGGTGGGACTTTAGTCCCACCTTGGAAGTTTTCAGTGTAGGTAAGTGGTATAAAGTGAATTTGTGTTATCGGTTGGTTGCCTCAGATCACGGGGTGAGGTCACCTTGCCCGCTCACCCACCTCGTCGGCGACCCACACTCCGTGAACCTAGTTTGTCTGACCCATTTACCGTGCACTCCTCACGCACCACCCACGCCGGTGCGCCTGGACCTGAGCGCATTAACCTGACCTGTTTACCCAATTGGCTCTGGGAGAGCAAGCCTTAGAGAGGAAAGAGAGAGCATACTTGGGGGAGGGTATGGGTAGATTTTGCACTTGTGTGAAGGAAAGGAAGAAGGAAGAGGAAGCTGCAGCCACAGAGAAGGAAAAGCAAAGGGCTGAAGGAGGAAGCTGAGGAAGCTAAAGGAAGGGAAGAAGACCACAGAGGAGCTAAGGAAGAAAAGCAGAGGATGCTAAGTAAGGAATGAAGAAGAGGCACTGTAGTAGAGAGGGTGAAGCTGAAGAAAAGGCAAGGGCCGAGAAAGCTGAGAAAGAACAGAAGAAGAAGAAGGAAGGAGAAATCAAAGAAGAAAGAAGGTGCAACTAAAAAAGAAAGAAGAAAGAAAGAGGAACAGTAAAGTAGAAAGAAGAGAAGCCAAAGAAAGAAAGGCAGAGAAAAAAAGAAGAAAGAGAAGAAGCATAAGAAAAAAACCAAACCTTTTTATGACGTCTCAATTCCTTATATAGACATCCAATTTTGTCCAATTTCTCTCTTTTGCTACATTCTATCATTCATAAATTACTGCTTTACATTCTGAATTAGATTTTGAGTAACTTTAAGTGTTCAAATTACATTTATTGAGATTTGTGAATGAATTCCATTTGCTCCCTGTGTTCGACCTCGGACTTAACATTCCAGTAATAAAATTCTTATTTGTTTTCAAGGAGATTTCAACTATACTACGATGCATCATTCATTTATTTTATAAACCTCGATCTCACCATCTAAACATTTTGGCGTAGTGCCGGGGACACTTTCGACTTTCGTTCTTGTAAACAATTAGCTAGACAAGAGTCAAACAATTCTCTGAAAACAGAGAAATCGTCCATGAATACTTCCATGAACTCTCCCACCATGTTAGAGAATATGGCCAGCATACACCCTTGAAAAGTCACAGGTGCATTGCATAAGCCAAATGGTATCCTACGGAAAGCAAAGGTTCCGTAGGGACAGGTGAAAGTCATTTTTTTCCTGATCCTCGAGATGGATAAGGACTTGGTTGTATGCCGAGTAGCCATCAAGGAAACAAAAATACTTCTGCCTGGCTAGTCTTTCAAGGATTTGATCAATAAAGGGCAAAGGGAAATGATCTTTTTTCGTGGCTGTGTTCAGCTTCTTGTAATCAATACAAACTCTCCAAGAGGAAGCTGAACGAGTTGTGACAAATTCTCCTTTCTCGTTAGTCACAACGGTAATCCCAGCTTTCTTGGAAACAATTTGCACGGGACTTACCCAAGGACTATCAGAGATCGGATAAATGATTCCTACATCGACACACTCGATAATCTCCTTCTTGACCAGTTCTCGCATATTTGGGTTTAATCTCCTCTTCATTTGGCGAGAAGGGTGGGATCCATCTTCCAAAAATATTATGTGATTGCAGTAAGATGGCTCGATCCCCCTAAGGTCTTGAATGGTCCAACCAATTGCCTCCTTGTGTTCCTTTAAGACTTTAATCAGTTTAATCTCCTTCTCCTTTGCTAATTTAGCACTGATAATCATAGGGAGAGTCTTATGTGGTCCTAAAAACTGATATTTCATATTCTTAGGCAATGGTTTCAATTCAAGTTGGGGCGGGTTGATGATTGAAGGAAAGGAAGATGCTGATGAAGACTCATCAAGCGGAAGAGGCTGAGAGTGAACAAAATCAATAACCTCTTCAGAAGATGGCGGGTCTGCCATAGAGGGTTGTGGGTCCAAATCATCATCAGAGGAGGAACTTTCAAATATAGAAACTGCCATACAAGTTTCAATATTCACATTATCGTCCTCAAGTTCCTCAATAAATCCACAATCCTTGAATTTGTTGATCGCCTTAAAAATATCCAATTTCATTCTTTGATCCCCAAAGGCGATTTCCATGCTACCACTCTCACAGTTAATGTTGGCATTGGCGATAGCCAGGAACAGATGCCCAAGAAAGATGGGCATGTTCCTCAGATTTTCAGGTACATCCATGTCAAGGACAAGGAAATCTATAGGAAAATAGAAATCCTTAACCTTAACAATAACATCTTCAATAACGCCTCATAGATTTGTAACCGAACGGTCCGCTAACTGCAATGTTACTGAAGTTGGCCAAAGTTCACCTAATCCGAACTTCTCGTAAAGAGAAGTTGGAATTAGGTTAATGGATACACCCAGATCCAGCAGTGCTCTATCAAAGGTGTAATCTCCGATAACACAATAAATCAAAGGAGCACCTGGATCTCTCTTTTTCTGAGGGAGGTGGTGCAAGATAATAGAACTAGCGTGCTCAGAGAGTACCACCTTCCTCGGAACAGATTCTCTCGACTTACACTTTTGTGTACATAAATCCTTTAAAAATTTCACGTAAGCCTGTATATGTTTGATAGCGTCGAGGAGCGAGACATTGATCTCGACATTCTTGAAAATATTCAGAAGCTCCTCATTACTATCAACAAACTTCTTCTTCCTTGATCTAATTAAGGCCTCAAGAAGAGGAACATGAGTCGGATCTTCGAAATCAGGTTCCTAAGCCTTGATTTCTTCTCCAGAGTTCTCCTTTCTCTCCTCAGGCTCTTCAGGATTCGGTAAATCAGAACAGTTTGGTTGTGGATCCTAAGTTTGTTTACCACTCCTCAAGGTAACAAAATTAGCAGATGCACACATGTTTGGGTCATGGGGAGGGTTAGGAAAGATTGGAGGGTTATCATTAGCCAATGTGCGTGTGGGTCCCTGCTCAACCACCTAAGCATGTGCGTGTGGGTCCCTCTGATTCCTATACCCAGGGGCTTGATTGCCCAGATTCTGGATATTACGTGGGTTGGGTACTGGTTGAAATGGTAGAGATCCAGGTTGACGAGAATTAGCAATGAGCCCATTTTGCATGTTGTCCAGCGAGGTTTTCATTTGCTGCATGAGCTGGAGCATAGATCCTTACATCTCTACCATTTATCGGTTCAAATCAGCTTGCCCTATGGGTTGACAGGAATTCCAAACTGGCTAATTGACCTAATTTGGGGGTAGCTGAGTGTAAACATGACCCTGACCCATTGGTCGTTGCGGAGCATAGTTGCTGGGTCAGAATTGAGTTTGCTTCCTCGGGTTTTTCCAAGAGAAGTTAGGGTGGTTCCTCCAACCCGGATTGTAAGCATTGGAGTAAGGGTTGGACCTAACATTCTCCTGTACAGCATAGACATCCTCATAGGATGAGGATGGAGAGAAAGAAAGGGAGGGATCAAAGAAACTGGGATCAAAGCCCTAGTTTGGAACCCGTGGGGTTCCAAATAATGTTGGCTCGTAGGTTGAGCTGCATCGAATTGATTCACAAACTCCTGTCCAGAAGGAGCTCGTGATGAATGGAATCCCGAATTTTGCAATTGAGTGGATCGAGAATTGTTTATTGAGCTTCCAGCCATCCACTCCTCCATTCTCTTAGTTACCAAGTCCACCTTATCAAGTTTATTACAAATCAATTCCATATTGAATGAATGAGAGTCGTGGACTTCATTAACATTCGATCTGGGCTGCTAGGACCAGTTAAAAGTATCCATGGAGGCATGATTGATCGAATTCTCGCTCATCTCCACAAACAAATTGTGCGCGCTATCTGCGTCTATGTTGAGGAAATTGCCTCTGCAAGAAGTGTCCACATGATTTTTAAGTTGCTCAGTCAACCCGTGGTAGAAGATCTGCACGAGTTGCCATTTCGGCACCTCATGGTGTGGACACCTCCGCAATAAGTCCTGGAAATGCTCCCAAGCAACCTGAAACTGCTCCCTCAGCCACTGGGTGAAGGTAGTAATTGCTCGTCTCAAAGCATTGGTACATCTGACAGGGAAGAATTTCTTCAAGAAGGCTGATTTCAAATCATTGCAAGTTGCAATTGGCCTTCCTATAGTCTTGTACCAATGAACGACTTTATCCCTAAGAGAGTGGGGGAAGAGCCTCATGATCATTTGCTCCTCATTCATGTTTCGTGCCTTGGACCAAAGTGGTCAAGTCCTCCAAGTGCTGAAATGGGTCTTCAAAGCCAAGCCCATGGAAAAGTTTAATCAGGCTTAACACCTGAGGCTTGATTTCTACGTCACCAGCAGGAATCTGGACGCCGGGACATTCCCCGTAATTTGAAGGATCATAAAAATCATCCAAGGGCTGAGCGCCTTGCATTCTCTGGAACCATTCTTGCATTCTCTGCATTTGTTCCAACTGCCTTTGAAATACCTCCTATGGATCCTAAGGCAGAGGAGGCTGTTGATCGGCCATGGGATCAATTTGGCCAAAATCTAATCTATGCCTCCTAGAATACTCTAGTGGTCCTTCCAATCGGGGATTCAATGACCTCCTTCCCAGCATAAACTAGGAAAAGGTTGAAAGGACTGGGGATAAGAACCCTGCAGCATAACAAAGCAAGTCTGCCCTTAAGTGGGGTAGCCTAAGGATCTACAGACTCTCAGAACCTGCCTTAAGATTATAGACGATTTACTCTACTTACATCTGCTCAATCCAACTAGTTAGAAGGAGGGACTGGGGAGAAGGTTCTTCCTTCGGTTTGCTCCTCCAGTTCCTAGTATACCCCCCAGCTGCGGTCATTTGACGCTACTCCCCTAGCTAGACGTCAGATTGATCGGTACAAGCGGGTTAATCGTAAACAATCTCAAACTGGACCCCAAAGAGCGAGTCAGTCCTTAAGGCCAACGTCTACTTGATTTTATTTAGGCCTGGGATTGTAGTGCTTATGGAATGTGGTGGGCCCTTAAAATGGGTTGTGCCCTTAGTGATCAATTGAATATGCGTGAGTGCATGCACAACTAGGGTTTTCAAGCAAGATTATTTATGATGAGTAGAATTTAAGGTTCAAATCTTGCTTAAGTAGCTTTTAGGGTTTAGAATTACGTTTAATTCAAGCAAGTTTGAGGAAAACTAGGTTTTCAAGCACAGATGAAGATCACTTTCCTTTTGAAATCAAAAATAAAGTGGAGTGCCTGGTATGAACCTAAATTGAAAACCCTAAGGGGAAGCTACTTGGTGAGTTGATTTTAGGTTAAGTGGTGCGGCCCAAACAACTCATACAATTGGCCACAATTGCACCACTGAGTTAGGTGCACAAAGCGATTGACCTAGACTAATTTCTAGTCTTTTATATGTTGATTTTTTTGTACCGGTTCCATAGATCAGAATCCAGTTGAGTAGAAGAAAATCAATTAGGTTATGTGCCTTGAATGTGGGTGTATGTTGTGTGTATGTTTGATTTATCCCACAAAAGTATCTTTTTGTTGATTTTTTATATGCGAGGGTGAAATGAGTGTGGGTGGAAATCCAAGCAACCAGACTAATCCTAAGATTTATGCAAACACCTAGGTTAATTGGAGTTTGAATTAATGTGGTGAAATAAAATCTATGAAGGGGGTAAAATGGGGAGCACTAATAGTCGTCTTCAACTGCACTTTACTTTGATCTACCACTTGACGATTCCCTAATCGAGGTATCTGCAAAACAATAGACAAGAGATAAAACAAGTTAGAAGACAGTAAAGTGCACGAAATGCTAAAAGAAGATCAAAAAATCATTGCCTCCCTGGCAACAACACCAAAATGTTGAGGGCAGAAAACTCCACGTTCGGAGTTGGATTCGGAAACCCGTCATTGTAGTTCAAGTCGCGAAGAAATCCATTCAACAGATAAAATTTATATCCAAAAATTCATAAAGAAGTTCTAGGTCGAACATAGGGAGGATACGCCAATCTCAAAATCAGCAGTTATATTTTCTTGTATTTTTGTTTAAAAAGCGAAATAATCATAATGGAATCGATATAAACAATAAGAGAGAGAGAAAAATCAGTTGATATTTGAGTAATGTTTTACAGCTAAGAAAGCGGGAAATGATTACACTAGAAAGCGGAAAATTCTACTCTAGAAAGCAGTAAAAGAAAGGAGAGAGAAGTTATCCTCCTCGACGAACGCTTGGAGGATGAACCGGACGGAGGCAACGCCTGGAAGATGGAGGACGAGGTGGGAAGGAAGACGAAGTAGAAAGAACAGGAATGAGGCAGCACGTCGTCGTCGTCGCGGGATCCACTTCTGAAATGGGGGCAAAAACTTGGTTTTAGCTCTTAAGGAGCATCCCGGGTGTGAGACAAGCTTCTCTTAAGCTTTGGAGAGGGAGAGAGGAGAAGGAAGGGATGAAGAAGAAGTGGAGGTTGGAGGGCTATATATAGGTGTAGATTGGAGGGGGCAAATGGCTCATTTCATCTTAAATCATTAATTCAGGGCCTTTAGTGACAGATTTATCCGTCACTAAAGGCCTGAACGTGGCTGACATGCACGTGCTGCCTCCTCCCCTCGCCTTCCGCGCCTAAACGCACCTGTGCACGTTTGGTTTATCTCAGTCATCCGATCGTGAGATTGGACAGTCGAGATTGATCCTCGCAGCGCCCGTTCAAAACGCTTATGCCACGCGCCCACATGCAATGAGGTGTGCAGATGCGCGACATCGCACGCGTACGTGATCGAAGGATCCTTCGCGCACCACGCCTCCTCCCCTCGGCCGCCCAATCTTCATCTAATGGTAGAGTCGCGCCCGCACCCGTCTGAATTGAGGCACTCAGCGCAGCTCAAACGCGCGACCCCTACGTCGCCGAGAGGGGCGCAACCGCTATGCTACGCCTTCACTTTGTCGCATGGAGGGATTAAGCGCGTGCAATCTACGGCCGTTGGATGGGCATCCAACAGTGGAGATTCGTCGAGCGGGTGAAGAAGAAAAGCGGAGGCATGTCCTTAGGGCCGGTTGGGCAACTGAGATGCCACCACGTGGTGCCATCCTGGCCGTCCATCTTCTGAGTATTGTAGACGGTGCCACGGGTGTCGGATTGGACTGACTTTTGTGCCGTTAGGCTGCGATCATCGATCCGAACCCATCCATGTGGTTGGATTTGCCATCTAAAGTACGGATTGGCACCATCTTGGCCCTTGATCTTTAGGGTTCCTCGGTCTCTATCTGGTGCTATGAATGTTCGATTAGGGCAATCTTGGAGTCGTTGAACTCCAATTGTCACCCTAATCAGATCCGTATGGTTGGATCTTCGATCTGAGGCCCCGATAAAAAGTCACCCCATCCCTTGCCATAAATCGAGATAATTACTATACAATTTATACAACTTGACCTAAATGCATGATTATGCATGTTATCCAATATTTACAATGCATGATGCTAATATGGTACTAAGAACATGCATTAATAGACATTTTAGGTTAATCAGGTGTATGCGCATCATAAACCTAGATAGGGAAGTATCGAGGGTCATCCAAGGAGGCCAAATCGTTTGCAAATCACATCTCTCGCTTGAAAATAGAAATCACATTTCTTTTTGTATTTTTGTATATATATATTTTTAAGATTTTTTGAATAAACAAGGCAATGCAAAATGTTGACCAGAAAAGGCTAATTCTAATTTAGCAACTAAGTGGCAAGAATAACCTTTTCCTAAGTTCACCCTAGGCAAGTGAAGGCCTAGGATAATTGGGAAGAGGGTGTGAAAGTGCTAAAACAAAACTAAATTAGAGAACAAGTTGCACAAATTTAGGAAAGCAACTTTTATAAAAGCTGGATTTTTGTTCCACACTTGTAGAGGAAAGCTTCTATGACAAAAATAAAACTACAAAGAAAATGAAACGAAAATCCTGGATTATGTTGGTGAAGTTGGTGAAGCTCTTGCTCAAACTATGGCTGCTCCCGCAGTTAAAAAGGGCTCCCTTCTTCTCCTTGAATAACTCTTCCAAGTGGTCTCCACCTGACAAGCCCTAAAGTAGGGGCCGTTCCTTGGCTCCTCAAGGTGGATGGTTCCACCTTAATGGATCCTCCAAGGGTGGGCGTGTACCACCCTTCTCCAATTCCTGGCTAACCTCCTTGATAAGAATTTGCTCCTCCTCTTGACGTGGCACATGGAGAAGAGAGAAGGGGAAGAAGGAACCAAGGGGGCAGGTAGGATGCCCCCTTAATCTTCTTCTCTCCTCCTTGGTCGTGAGTTAGGGTGGATATAGGGTGGAATGAAACTAATGGAGGATAAGGTTTTAATGGTGGTTAGGAGGGTTTTTATAGAGGTGGAGATGGGGGGTTGGCGTGTCCTTTGGATGGGTGGCTAGGATTGGATGATGGAAGGTGGTTAAGGATCTTAGGGTGGAGGGTGTTTGGCACCACCTTAAGGGATGTGGTGGTTATGGTGGTGGAGAGGCACCATAGGTTGGCGCCACCATGGAGAGGTGCCATGGTTTTGGCGCCAACTATGTGAGGCTTCTAGAAGGTGGGTAGGTGTAGGGTGGTGATGGCTTAAAGCGGTAGGTGTAGGGTGCATATGGGAGGTGAAGTTGGAGCCAAAAAGGGGGGTAGTTAGGGTGGTTTTGGAGCAAACTTTTTGGTGCCCTTTGGTGGTGGTTGAGGGGTGAAAGGTGGTGATGGTGGTGGTGCCAACTTGGAGTGGAGGTGGAGCTAGCTTAGGTGGCTTAGGTGGGCTTAGTTGGTGGAGCTAGTTAGGTAGGGTATTAAGGTAGTGAATTGCCAAGAGAGCTGGAGCATAGCTAAGCTAAGCTAACTAAGCTAGCTTAGCTAGTAGTAGAGTAGAGGAGGAGGCAATTGGAGCTAGGGTTTGAGGGAAGGAGCTGGATAGAAGAAGTCCGGAGCTGAACTGGAGCTGGCAGCTACTAAAGAGGGTGGCATGGAGCTACTTTAGTTGGCTTAGCTTGCTAGTTCTTTGCTAGTTGCTAAGCCAAGCTAAAGCAAGCTGGCTTCTGCTAAATGGAGCTGAGGTGAGTGGGGTCTGATGCTCCCGAGGAGGACCTAGCTAGTTGAGATAGCTAAGGTAGGTTATCTCAACTAAGTTGAGCTAAGCTGAGTCCCCGGGAGCTGGACTTGAGCTTCCTGAGCTAAGATGAAGTCATCTTCAGCTGGTTGGAGTTGAGTGGAGCTGGATGTAGCTTGTCCTGAGCTAAGGTGAACTCCAGTCAACTCAGCTGAGCTAGCTAGAGCTCGTAGTGAACTGATGGGAGCTAAGATGAGCTAGACTCAACTAAGTTGAGCTGGATCTAAGCTAACTTAAGCTAAGGTAAGCTAAGATGAGCTCTCTTGAGCTACCATTCAGCTAAGATGAGTTGAATGGAGCTAGGATGAGCTAACCCTAGTCTAAGTGAGCTGGATTCCAACTATGGTGAGTTGGATCAAGCTGAGTTCCAGCTGGTTTGAGCTTCTCCTTCACCAGTTGCCTTCCTGAGTGCTAAGGTTCTAGGGATCTGACAATCTGTTTATCCCTAACACTCACAAAAACACATCAAAAATACAATAAAAAATGCAATGCATGCCTAACCTAATTTCTGCCTAAATGCAACCCAAAAACTCGTTTGCAAAGAAAAATCCTAAGTGCTAGGTTTATTTTAATGCATAAGAATGATCTTGAAATTCTTATAAGAGCTAGGTTTTTTTTAATCCTAAGAGCTAGGTTTGTTACAAGGATTCGATCTTGAAATTTGTGATAAGGCAAGAAAATAGAATGTAGTAGATGACCATTTGTCTCGCCTCCCTTCTTCGACCATTGACCCTTCTAAACTTATTATTGAGCATTTCCTGGATGAGCACCTCCTGACCATTGATACGAGACTTCCTTTGTATGCTAATATAGTTAACTATTTGGCATCACTAATTCCATCTGATTGGCCAAAAGCCAAGAAAGGCAAATTGATTTCAATTACCAAATACTATGTCTGGGAAGATCCATATCTCTTCCACATTGGTGAAGACCAAATCATCTGGAGATGCATTCTTGACTTTGAGGTTAATGACATTTTATCATTCTACCATGACCAGGCCTGTGGTGGCCACTTCTCTGGACACAAAATTGTAGCGAAAATCCTCTAATGTGGCTTCTACTATTCCAAAATCTTCAAGGATGCACACAATTACTACAGGGCATGCACTCGTTTCCAGACCTTAGGCAACATGAGCCATCACGACATGATGCCCTTAGAATTGATTCTAGTGTAAGAGATTTTTGACATCCAAGGGATTGATTTCATGGGTCCCTTCCCGAATTCGAATGGTTTCGAGTACATCCTTCTAGCTATGGACTACATGTCCAAATGGATCGAAGTCATTCCAACCCAAACTAACGATCATAAAGTTGTAATCAAATTCATTCACCAACACATTTTTCTCAGTTCGATGTCCCACGTGCTATCATCTCTGATGGAGGGACCCACTTCATAAATGTACACTTCCAGTCCCTGATGAAAAATTACGACGTGTCATATTGCATTTCAACTCCTTATCACCCCCAGACAAATGGATTGGCTAAGCTTTCCAATCAAGAGATCAAGAAAATTCTTCAGGTCATTGTTTGGCTTGATAGAAAGGATTGGTCTACTAGACTTTCAAAAGAAATATGGACCTATAGGACTGCCCATAAAACCTAGTTAGGAATGTTTTCGTTCAGACTCATTTACAGGAAGGCATGTCACATTCTTGTAGAGATGGAACATAAAGCCTACTAGGTAGTACGAAAGTGCAACCTAGATCTTAGGAAGGTTGGAATCCATCGTCGGTTGCAAATAAGTGAGATCGAGGAGTTACGCAATGATGCTATCAGAACTCGTGTATCTACAAGGATGGATCAAGGACTTTCATGACAAGCAAATATCACGAAAATCTTTTCATCCTTGTCAAAAAGTGCTTCTCTTTGATGTCAAGCTTACGCTTTTCCCAGGAAAACTAGGATCAAAATGGATCAGACCTTTTCGAAGATGTGTTATAACATATCGTCTCATCAATGCTTGTCTCCTAGGATATCCAAATATCCTACCAGTGGATCATAAGTACCTTGTGTTGGTTCAAGTGCCATGGGCAGCATTGTCCTGAAATGTCAATTATCAAGGCCTGGATTTAGCTACAGAACATCATGGGCGGCATTATCCCAAAGTGTCGAAAGCTAGGGTTTTGGGGGTTTCCATGGGCGGTGCTATCCTGAAGCATCAATTGCTAGGAACCCTTCAAGGATTGATGGTGGGGACAAGGAATCCGACGTAGATCATGTCTTTTTTTTCGAGAAAACGTAGATCATGTATAGGGTAGTTCGATATTGGATTTAAGGGAATTTAAAAAGAAAAGAGAGCACACTCTCAAAATAAATATATATATATCTCTTATAAAAAATGAATTGGCAAACTAAACCTAAACTTGCTACACATACTTACGAGTGCTTTAACCGCTGGGGTCAACGAACCTCTGGGCAATTTTTCTAGGCCTTAGAAACCTTCACAGTGGACCCAAGGCTAAGGCCGGTTAGGTCTAGATTGTGGCTGGTACTTGAGTACCTCTAAGCCTACTGTTGGTATTTCGATCTAATTTTTAGAGATATGGCTCGATAAGGCATCCTAACAGTTAAATCTGACTTAGAAACCTGGTTTGGTCCATAGGATTTTGTTAGGGACTAGCAAAAGTTAGGCATGGTGATATGATGGTAGCACCATCATTGGTGTTAATGAGCTTAAATTAGCCTAACTATGATAATAAATGCCCCTGGATTGTCATCATAAGTCCATCACTTTGTTCTGAATTACGTTTAAGAAGAAGACATGAAAATGGGTTAATTCTACTATTTTGACATCTAATCTTAAGTGCAAATTAACTAAGGGGTTAATAAAAAGTCAAATGAACTTAAATATCCAAGAAGTGGGCTCAGATTAACTGAATCAGGGTTTCATGCATTCTGAGGATTAAATTATTACATAAAAATCCTAATTATCAAACTCACTCAAATTGAAAGAGTTCTGGCAGAAAAAAAATTTAATCTAAACCTCCTAAAATCATTAAAAAATATTCTAAGAAGTTTGGTACATTCACTTTAACCATCGGAACCTATTTTGACCAAAAATAAAGTTTTAAGTGAGAATTTCCCTTGTTTTCGGCTTCTATGTAATTTACCAAGTCAAATGTGATCAAAACTCAAATATAAGTTCACCATTAGATTGCTTGAGTCCAAATTAGGTTAACCCAAAATTTGAGCCCAATCAGAATTCATATTGACCTAGTTGCATTTTAGCCCTCAAAATCTCTATTTATTATTACACTTAAGCCCTTATCTTCTAGGTTCCTTACAAACACACCCCTAATTTGTCATCTTCTTCACAATGTACCCCTACTGCCTTCTTTCTCCTTATTTCCTACAACACAATTAAACAGGCCATCAAACCCAAAGCTGGTGAGATTTGATTGGGAAGCCAACTCACACCAAAATTTGTGTGAACACCAATCAGAGTATGGCCGATCTCTTAGGCCATTTCTCAAGATCTGTCATCCACGAAATCGCCACCGGTGAGCTCAAGATTTTTGGGAGTTGAGTTGCCAAAAAGTGCATGTTAAAACTTGCAATTTCATGCAATTTGATGAAGGAGTCACATCTATATAAAGGGCAAAGCATTTCCATGCACAACTCGTGCCCAATTTGACGAGATTCACATCTATATAAAGGGAAAGACGTCTGGTATTGATTGGAGAATCTGTCTAAGTGTTGGAAATAATTGATAGTTGTAACACATTTTTTGACACTTGATTTTGATATATATTTTTGCTATTCATTTCATATATTCACATCCATCTCTTGAGCATTATTTTGATTACTTGATTAGTGGTTTACATTGCAATCTTTTTCCTCCTTGCGAACGACCTTGGAACTCATGGTTTTTTGAGTATTATAAATTTAAATGTCGATATGCTTTTCTCATCTATACTATGACGCATCTCTTTTCTAAAGTACGGTAGAAGCCCCCATGCCACCGACCCTTTCCTTGCCATCCCCCCTCCCCTTCCCTAGTAGGCTCCCATCCTCGTCCACCCCCTGCCGCCCCCCTCCCCGCATGGCCCCTGCCACCCCCTATCGCCCCCCATCCCTTTTTTTTTTTTGGAAATTAAATTTGTAGTTTAATTGTAATATAATTTGCAATTTATTTTCCTTGTCGATTAATTGGTTCTTTGAAATAAAATTGTTATGAATGTTATTTGTGAAATAATTATATTTGTGAATGCAGTATCGATTCATGTGAAATGTTGTGATTTATAATGTGAATTATTTGTGAATATTTGACATAAATTATTGTGAATTTGTGATGTGAATATTTATGAATAATGCATGGGAAATGTGGGGTGTGCCCACATGTTAAAATCTTTCTTTGATTTGCGTTAAATGTGGGGTGTGCCAACAAATATTATGACTTGTTTTATTTTATATGTAGGGATTGGAAAATGCATATATTATAGAGGAAACTCTATCGAACTTTTTCAACTTTAAGTTTAGCGTCTAAGTTTAGGGTTTAGAATTTTGGGTTTGTGTTTAGAGTTTACGATGTTAAGTTCAAGGTTTAAGGTGTTTGATTTAGGTTTTATATTTACGAGTTTTGGGTTTTGGGTTTCAAGTGTTAGGCTACGGGTTTTGGGTTTAGGATTTAGAGAGTTGGATTTAAGGTATTGATTTTAGGGTTTTGAGTCTAGAGTTTAGGGGTTTGGGTTTAGAATTTAGGGTTTTAGATTTTGGGTTTAGGTTTTAAGGTTTTGGCTTTAGAATTAAGGGTTTTCGATTTTGGATTTAGGCTATTGAATTTTAAGTTAAGGCTTTAGGGTATTGAGTTTAGGTTTTTTTGATTTAAGATTTAGGATGTTGGGTTAGGGTTAAGATTTAGAGTTTGGGATACAGGGTTAAGGTTAGTGTTTGGTTTTTGATTTTATGGTTTCATGCTACAATTTAGGGTTTAAAGGTTTAACATTTATGATTTAATTAGGGTTTAGGAGTTAGGGTTCAGGTTGTATAGAGTTAATAGTTAAATAATTAATTTAAGATCAAAATCTTTTATATTATTTAGTCTCACACACTTGCACAAATTTAGAAGCACTTCATGACAAACAATAGGAATTCTCACCCCTAGGTTACAAGTTGTGAGAGGGATATAATCATGTCAAAATACTCGCCCGTTGAGACTTATGCTCATGCTATACGGATAATGCAAAGTATGTGTATACTTCACTTACATACACGATGTGTTGTCTTTGTAGCATGCCGTAAGTGTCTATCATCTTTACTTCAGTAAAGTACTCGACTAAAGAGGGTTCTTGATGATTTGATTGCAACTTAAGGTTACTTGTTACAAGTAACCAGTGCATAGAGAAATTTCGATTGCATTTTCTCACTCTTCTCTGGTATACCAACTAATCTTAGCTCCATTCTTGAAGCACCCTTTAGTGGGGGCTCTTGGGAATGTAGTTAAGGTTACTCTTGGGAGGTTTACTAGAGATGTACCAGGAGATGCTGCCGAAATTTCTCCACACACTGTTGCATGTAACAAGTAACATTGTGATCAAATCTTCAAGGATGGGATATCAAGTGAAAACCATCTTCAAATACAAATATTTTCCTTATATTTTCTCCTAACTTGCAGGTGGTTTACAATAAAATTTTAGGTTATCATGGACAAGTCTTAGATTGGTATGAGGAATTTGGATTACACTCAATATAAGAGTGGAGTGATCTCACTCCTAGATTTGGCCTTGATGGCATAGCAATCATAGGTCCCAATCAACCTAAATAATGCCTAAACCTAGCTTAATTTGTGCATATTGCACTCATATCATGCGTATCATGCATTGCATCATTCATTATAGAATACGATGAGATATCCTGCTATTTAATGTGTTTTGTTGTTATTTGCAGGTAATGAAGTGATCCAAGATGCGGGAGATAGTTGAATAAAGCAATAAAGAGAGAAGACTGATCCAGACAAGAGGATGAGGAGGATAGCCTTATCCCTACCCTTAGAAATCCTAGGACAACCTTCCCAAACTCAAAACCACTTCCATTAGGACACCTTAGCCTTAGAACCCAAACATGGATAGCATTATCACTGTTCTAATCCACCTTATCCCTCTCCCAAATACTTAGGAACCAAAATCCATCTTAGAAAACCTAAAACCCATTCTCCAACACCTTTTAGGATGTCCAGACATTAGGTTGGACGTCTGATTTCTGCATAAATTCAATCTAGGAAGCCAAAACTCACGCTGTTACAGAATTAGATGTCTAACCTAACTTCCAGACGTCCAACTTTGGACTTTAAGACATTTGACATGTTCCCTGGTCATGTGATACTGTTCTCTGGTTCCTATTTTTGATGTTAGAAGCTTGACCTTGCTTATTTTGACCTAAAAACCCTACCAAACACCTTAGGAAACCTAAGTAGAGACCTCCTAAGCCTAATCCACTATCCATAGCCCTACTTATCCTATCCCTAACCCGATTGAGCCATCCCATACCTAATTGGGTGCATCTACAGTTGATTGGGTGCACCTAAACCCAATTAGATCCACCCAAGATCTAATTGACACCTACCTACCCTTACAAGTATAATTATGCTTAGTAGAACCTAATTAGACTTAACCTAGACTTAATTAGATTCACTGCTCACCAATCAAGACACTCCTAAGCCCAATTAGGTCCATACCCACCCAATCTAGGTTAACCTAACCTAGATTAACTAAAATCACACACCTTCCTCTACGAAAATTACACACACACACACACATACACCTTCCTAATCTACCCACCCACTAGTTGTTTCCCACCTTAACCAAAAACCCACGCACACCTATTCTAGGAAAGCCTAAAAACTTTGCATCAACCTTAGATCCTAAATAGGTGGCGGATTGCTATTTTGGGAAGGGCCAACTTGCGACTACCAATTGGAGAGCCCTTCCCATAAAAGCCAAAGAAAATTGGCGCACCCATTATGTCATATTCCAAATTCTCTCCTCCACCTCTCAAATTTGCGACAACCACCTCTCCAACCCTAAGAGCCACCACCTCTAAACCCTAGGGCCGTCCACCACTCCCTCCTCTAAGAGGTCCTCCTCCTCCAAGGCTCCTCCATGGACTATTAGGAAGAAGCTCTCCTCCAAGCTCTTCTTCAAGGACGGCAAGAAGAAGAAGGCTCCATCAACATCCTCCTCCTCTCTTCTTCTTCATATAGGCGTGCTTCTTCTTCCTCCATAGAGGGTCAATGCCCCCATTTTCTTTTCTTCTTAGACGGCCATAGAGGAGACCCCCCACAAGGTCTTCTCAAGGATAGCCATGGGTAGAGAAAGGGTGTAATACCCTCCTCTCTCCACTTGGGTGCACACGCCCATCCACTCCTCTTTAGTGGACGGCCAAGAAGGCTTCTCCCTAGCCTCTCTTGGTTGATCCCTTTCTTTAGTTTAGATGTATTTTCATGTATCTGGGTTTTATAGTGACTTAATTTTTGATCCATGATGTTCTTATCTAGTTCTTTTTTATGTGCATGCTATTATCTTCACAGCTTACAATTTCGATGCATGCCTATTAATTTACTTAGGAACATCCCCTTTAGGGTTGTCACACCATGCACGGCCACCATGGCCTCACTTAGCCGCACGTAGTCATTTAGGTTTCGCTAGATATTTAGATCTAGGTTTCAGTTTGCTTTTCAAAATAAAAATAAAAAACACAAAAAAATCATAAAATACAAAAAGAGCAAAAATATTAGGTTTGATTAGATTTAAGGTAGAAAAGTCGATCCAAATCTCAACTTATTTTCACGCCTCTTAGAGATGAACGACTGGGACTCAAAAGAATAAAATCAATCGAGTTTCGTTAAATAAATAAACATTTTTTATCGAGGGTTTGTGATCGCATGTGTTTCACGAGTTTGAAATCAGGTTACGAGTAACCCATCGTTGTAGTTGCAAAACGCGTGGTCAAATAAAATTTATAACCGAAACTCGAAAAGTGAGTCCTGGTTGAATACAGGGAGGCGAATGTTTGGTTTTATGAAATCCGCGCTTCACTTGTATTTCTTTTTGGTCATTTTTATCTTTTCTAATTTTTTTGGTATTTTTAACAAGCAAGAGATTAGGTCGATGAAAACTTTATCTACTTGCAAAAATATAAGAGAGAGGGAGAAGAGAGAGAGACAATCATCTATTCATTAAGAACTGTTTGTTACACTATGAAAGTAGGAAGCTACACTACAAAAGCGTAAAAAGATAGAAAGAGGTGAGAGAAATCCCCCTTGACAGTTGATCGAAGGACGACTCGCTCTGATGTCGCCTGGAGGAAGGTGATGAGGAGCAGCATGGGGATGCTCCCGGAGGAAGTTGATCGAAGGAGGATGGAGTTGGAGGATGGAGGATGGGGCAAGACGACGTCGTGGTGTGGATCTTCTTCCCGAAGGGCATTGAGAGGACGGCCACGGGATGCTCCATAAATGGGGATGAGGGGAGGGAAAATTATTTGGTTTTACTCTAGAGGAGTATCCTGGCCTTGGGATAAGCTCTCTCTAGAGCCTTGGAGGTGGTGAGGTGAAGAAAGAGATGAAGAAAAATGGGAGGGGTAGGGGTCCTTTTATAGTGGAGGAAAGAATCAAATTCGTATACAGCACATTTAGTGACGGTCATAAATGTCGCTAAAGACAGCACACGTGCCCACACTGCCGCTACTCTAGCAAGCGCTGTACGCACCCTTGTCGCACGTGCACACGAGATACGTGCCGCTACCTCCCCGCATGGGCGTGTGCATGGGCAGCCTGGGTTGCGCCACGTGGCACAATCTGGGCCATCCTTCTTCTTTCCTTTGTAAGGGATGCTACAGAGGTCAAATTGAGTCGATTTTCACGCCATTGGGCTGCGATCATCGACCCGAATCCATTCGTGGAGTCGAATTTGTCGTTTGATGCTCTGGATTGCGTCGCCAAGTCCCTCGACCATTGATCTTCCTTGGATTGCATATGGTGCTACAGGGATCCGACCAAGGTGATTTCAGAGGTGTTACACTCCGATCGTCGTCTTGATCAGATCCGTACAGTCGGATCATCAATCCAAGGCTCCAAAATAAATATCCTTCTCTCCTGACCACAAAATGGACGTAATTAACCTAAATTATACACTACTCTAAATGCAAAATGATGCATGCTATGTAATATTTATAACAAGAAATGCAAATCTAAGCCTAGGAACATGCATGAATAGGCATTTTAACCTAAATAGATGTGTTTGCATCATACCCCTATTCCTATCTTTTGCTAGTCCCTACCAAAATTAAAATACATGCTATGTATAAAATCAAAATTAGGATTAGATCGCTTAGGCCTAAGTCGTCTATTAACAATAGAAAATTTCAATTAACGTCCTAAACAAGGAAAACTCAACAATACCCAGGTGCCTGCCAGAATGCAAACCGCCCAAGTCCTCACCTTATTTGAAAAGGGAAGATTCATTTTTTATTTTTCTTCTTTTCTAACTTTTTTTTGTACTGTTGAAGTTTAAGAGTTCCGGGATAACATTTTACAGCTACCCAACCTACCCAAGATTCGAAAAGGACTCTAAGTACTGAGCATCTTGTGAAAATAGTGAAAGACTCACTAGGCGACCGTTAAAACGGACTTCAGGTTTCTACGATACTAGGTGACCTTACCTAAAGGTTTATCTTTTCGACTGGTAGCTTTCTTCCTACTTCTTTTATTTATGGCGTCAACACAAGGGCAAACCCAATGTATATCTCCCTGATTTATTCTACTTCTTCGCTTCTTCCCTAAGTGTTTTGGGAATTATTGTACATTTTTTTGTGAGCTGGGTTTTAGACAACCGGCCAATGGGTTGTTACCCACGGTAACTTGCCAGTCATACTCGTGCAATAAAGTGTGATTTTGTTTATTTTTTTATTTTTTCTCCTTTTTCTATTTTTTTCTTTTTTTTAATTTATTTTTTTTCTTTTTTTTTAAATAGGTGGCTTCCCTGATCTAAGATTTACCTAAAAGCAATACAATGAAAATGGTCATGTGACTGGACTCTAGACAATCGACCGATGAGCTGTTACCACCGACAACTTGCTAGCCATACCACCCTAGATAGTTCATTAGCTACCCAATTTTCAAAGAAATCGTCAAAAAGTGAGTTAGTGAAAAAAAATGTGTGTAGATGCTTAGGCTTAAAGTCCCCCCAAATCAAAGGACGGATTGATAAGTCGCATACTTATCATCCTAATTTATTAGCCAAATTAAAAATGAATTTGAATTGGCAAGGACTCGAGACTAAGTCCACATTCGAGTGGACACCCGGGCTAATTAAGCCTGAAGACCTGAAGAGTCTAAGTGTTTAGGTCCTCTCGTATCATTTCCTAAAGTTAATAACTTCTAAATGCCTAAGTTCTCTTCTCCTAATTCTTCTTTTTTTTTTATCTTTTTGAATTTTCAATTTTTTTATTTTTTTTTTAAAGAAAATAAAAGAAATTCTATGGAGTTAACAAAATGGTTTTAGGATTATGTATCCTCCCCCCATGCCTAAATTATGTAATGTCCTCATAGTAAAAATAAAGACATGAAAAGGCCAGAGTAAACAAAATATCACCTGAGTGTCATGAAAATTCGGTCAGCTCCGCAGAGAGAAGAATGTATACACATGTGCTAAGTTTAATGTCTTCAGCTAGGCATAACATACATACAAAGAAGAAATTGAGAATTCACAAGTGCAGGTCAGAATCAAAATAAAAATATTGATCCTAAAACCTGCTAGCAGAAGATGTCTACAGATGTGGACCAGATTATGATGCAGACCCATGCCCCAGGGTCGAGTGGTTCTCAGGTTCTGGATGAAAATCACCCAGAACCAAACATTGTTGTGTTTGCGAGGCCGGGCTTGCGGTTTAGTGGTGTGCAACTCAAGGCCAAAGTGTCGGACAATGGGTAAAGATGGTTCAATAGGTGCAGTTGTTCACTTAACATCTAGCTCAGAAAAATAATCAGTTATTTCTAGCTGGGTTTTCACGTGAAAGATATCGTAAGGGTCATGGTAGAAAGTAAGTGGTTTCAGGTCAATAGGTACCCTTAGATCCAAATTCAAAGTTCCCTCAGAATTAGCTTCCCATATTTTTATTTCAACATTCCTATCCTCTAACATCAAGTGCTCAGGTTCTGGGACCTCTAGCATACCATTCACCTCATAAGATTTACCCAAGTCCAGAAATCATGGCTAACTCAGAATTGACTTGGGTACAATGATTTCCAAATAAAAATCAATCCCTTTAGGGTGTGGTTGAGGAATGGGGATATTGATTGAATCTTCTAGTAAATGAGGATTCAAATCC
Source organism: Thalassia testudinum (assembly GCA_037157565.1). Lineage (NCBI taxonomy): Eukaryota > Viridiplantae > Streptophyta > Magnoliopsida > Alismatales > Hydrocharitaceae > Thalassia > Thalassia testudinum. Next base: position 94,819,262 of record JAZHRO010000039.1, on the reverse strand, counting down.
TCCAAGTTAGCCCCAACCGAATCCAAATCTTCGATAATTGGGCTATCAAACGGTTCGTCAGATTCCTCAAGCCCGTTTGTCTTACTAAAATCATCTTCCTTACGCTCAAGTGAGACTTCACTAAGAGCTTCTTCACCCTCAGAATCAAAGAATCCAAGAACCTCATTTATATATGTCTCAAAATCGATTGTCATTTCCTGGTTCAAAGAGACATATTTTTGCTCGCTCCCTGGCTTGGGGATCTCAGGTGAATCAATTGGTTCATCCTCAATGGGTTGCTCTAGCCCAACCGGGTCATCGTCGATCTCAGAAAATGTATACCCCTATATAGGTGCCTGAGCGGGTTCAGACATTGGCTCTCCTGAAGGGGATTCATCTTGAGAATCATCCCAAGATTTGACTAGGGCAACCACAAATTTCATCCTCAACCTCGATAATTTCCCAAGAAGAAACTCACCCAGGTCCCTATCCCTAACACTTTGGAGCAAATCCAATAAAAAGCTATTCAGCTCATCAATCATTTTGATCATAGGCTCCAGTGCTTCAGTGCATGGTGTTGGCTGAGCTTCTATAGATTGTATAGTGTTCCTTAAATTAGCCAACACCCTATCCTAGATCTGGTTCACCCGAACCGACTGGTTCGATTCAGGGATGGCTAGGTTCGGGTTAAATCTAGGGGAGTCAAGATATCGAGGTTCTTGGGTCCCTCCCTGATAGTAGGTCATTTCAGGTTGTTTAAAGGATGGTGGTGACCTATATTCCATGGAATACTGGGGAGGGTAGGTGTTATAATCATTATATCCTTCCTGATTGTAGATCACGTTGGTTTGGTGATCCAAGGATGAAGATCTATAATCATTGTAGCTCTGGGAAGGATAATAATCATAGTCATGTTGTCCAGAGTTAGGCCCTGGACACTGAGGTCCGTATTCATATCCCCAATCAAAGTCATCCCGACTAGTGGATGGGTAATTACAAGTCAAGTCGGAATAGTAATCATCTTGGGGATAAGTGGTGGTAGGAGGATAGGATGGGAAATGCATGTAAGAAGTGGAAGGATACATGGCAGAATAAGAGGGAAAATAAAAGAGAGAAAGGTGTACAAGCAATCAACCATGTCCTTAGGTGGGTTAGCCTAAAGACCTACAGACTCCCAGGACTCGTCTTGAGATTATAAATGATTCGATCTACTTTTATCCAGTCAATCCAACTAGTTAGAAGGAGGGACTGGGGAGAAGATTCTTCCTTTGGCTTGCGCCTCCGGTTCCTACTGTAGCCCCCAGCCACGGTCTTTTGATGCTACTCGCCTAGCTAGACATCAGATGGACCAGCAGAAGCAGATTAATCGAAAAAAAATCTCAGTCTAAGCCCCAAAGAGCGAATCAATCCTTAAGGCCAACGTCTATTCAGTTTTAATTAGGCCTGGGATGATTATGCTCTTGGAATGTGATGGGCCCTTTAGATGGGTTGTGCCCTTAGTGATCAGTTAAAATGTGTATGCGTGCACAATCAGGGTTTGCAAACAAGGTTATTTGATGATGTGTCTTTTAGGGTTTAACCTTCTCTAGTAGCTTTTAGGGTTTACTCTTAGGTATATTCAATCAAGTTTAGGAGAACACTCCAAGTTTTGAAAGCACGAGTGTAGATATATTCCTTTAAAACTCAAAAATAATGTGGAGTGCTTGGTTCAGCCCTAGGAATCAACCCTAACTGGCAAGCTACTTGATGGATCGCTTTTATCTTAAGTGGTGCGGCCCAAACAGTTCAATCAATTGGCCTATTGCACCACTTAGTTAAGGTACACAGAAATGTTTGACCTATTCAAATTTCTACTCACTTATTTGTGTGTTGAGTTAAGTGTACCGAGTCCACAGGTTAGATCCTGGTTAAGTGGTAGAATTGATGTGATTGTGCACCTTAGGGTGAGAAGTTATGGGTGTTAAGGTGTATCTCTTTCAGAAAATTCCACAACCAGATAACACTTTTTTTTTATTTATGTGGATGGCGAGGTAAGTGGAGGTGGCAAACAAATAAGAAAATCTATCCTAGGGTTTATAAAAAGTACCAAAGTTGATTTGGGTTTGAGTTATTAGGTTATGGAATGAAAACTAAGGTGGGGGTGGTGTGGGGGACACTTACAAAACCTTCATCCACACTTTTCTCTTATCTAACCTCTTTGGCCCACCTCAGAAGAGTACCTACAATCATAGTAAGATCAGAGAAAAAGTGAGACAAAAGTTAGGTCAGGCAGAAAAAACATAGGAAAAAAAACCAAAGAGCATTGCCTCCCCGGCAATGGCACCAAAATGATCGCATGTGTTTCGCGAGTTTGAAATCAGGTTATGAGTAACCCATCATTGTAGTTGCAAAATGCGTGGTCAAATAAAATTTATAATTGAAACTCGAAAAGTGAGTCCTAGGTCGAACACGAGGAGGCGAACATTTGGTTTTATGAAATCCGCGCTTCACTTGTATTTCTTTTTGGTCATTTTTATCTTTTCAAATTTTTTTGTATTTTTAACAAGCAAGAGATTAGGTCGATGAAAACTTTATCTACTTGCAAAAATATAAGAGAGAGAAGGAAAGAGAGAGAGAGAGACAATCATCTATTCATTAAGAACTGTTTACTACACTATGAAAGCATGAAAACTACACTACGAAAGAGTAAAAAGATAGAAAGAGGTGAGAGAAATCCCCCTCGACAGTTGCTCGGAGGACAACTCACTCTGACATCGCCCGGAGGAAGGTGGTGAGGAGCAGGATGAAGGAGGACGGAGCCGGAGGATGGAGGATGGGGCAGGACGACGTCGCGGCAAGGATCTTCTTCCCAAAGGGCGGTGAGAGGATGGCCACAGGATACTGCACGAATAGGGATGAAGGGAGGGAAAACTATTTGGTTTTACTCTAAAGGAGCATCCCTGGCTTAAGACAAGCTCTCTCTAGAGCCTTGGAGGTGGTGAGGTGAAGAAAGGAAGAGATGAAGAAAAATGGGAGGGGTAGGGTTCCTTTTATAGTGGAGGAAAGAATAAAATTTGTATACAGGACATTTAGTGACGGTCATAAATGTTGCTGAAGATCTGCCGCAAACGTCTCTAAAGATAGCCCACGCTGCCGCTGCCCTTATCGCGCAGGAAAGCGCGATACGCGCCACTGCCTCCGCGCGCGTGCTGCGCTGCTGCGCGCGCCACTACGCTTGCACATGTGTGCCTCCACGGCGTGCGCACCCGCGCTGCTATACGTGTGCAGTGGCACGTGCATGCGCATGGGCAGCCTAGGTTGCACCACGTGGTGTAATATGGGTCGTCCATCTTCTTTCCTTTGTAGGGGATGCTACAGAGGTCGAGTTAAGTCGATTTTCGTGCTATTGGGTTGCGATCGTCGACCCGAATCCATCCGTGCGGTTGGATTTGTCGTTTGACGCTCCAGATTGCATCACCTAGTCCCTCGGCCATTGATCTTCCTTGGATTGCATATGGTGCTATAGGACTCCGATCGAGGCAATTTCGGAGGCGTTGGACTCCGATAGTCATCTTAATCAGATCCGTACGATCGGAAAGTCAATCCGAGGCTCCGAAATAAATATCCTTCTCTCCTGACCACAAAAAGGATGCAATTAACCTAAATTATATACAACTACTGTAAATGTAGAATGATGCATGCTATGCAATATTTATAACATGAAATGCAAATCTAAGCCTAGGAACATGCATGAATAGGCATTTTAACCTAAATAGATGTGTCTACATAAGTTTGACACAACTATACTATGAATTCTGACATATTTCAAAATGTGCAAAAACTGTTTCGTCAAATGGCATCGTTGCCGAGGAGGCAACGCGCAAGTTTAGATTTAGATTTGCTTAATGTATGGTTGTTTTGATTTTTGTAGGTCAAGAATGAAGAGGATTGTGCATGCATTGATGTAAACATGTTTACATTGCTTAAGATGTCTATTTATGCATGTTCTTAAGCATAGAATTTCATTGCATACTATAAATATTGCATAACATGCATCATCTTGCATTTAGATTAATTTGAATAAAATGGAGGTTAATTGTCTCCTTTTATGTTCATGGACAGGGAAAACTTTTTATCGGGGCGTCGAATCGAAGATCCAACCGTACAGATGTGATCAGGGCGACGATTGGAGTTCAACGACTCCAAGATCGCCCTAATCAGACATCTGTAGCATCAGATAGAGATCGGGGAACCCCAGAAGATCAAGGGCCAAGATGATGTGAATCCGCACTTCAAATGACAAATCCGACCGCACGGATGGATTCGGACCGATGATCGTAGCCTAACGGCACAAAAATTGACTCAATCCGTTAACCATGGCATCATCTACATCATCCAGGAGATGGACAGCCAAGATGGCGCCATGTGGTGCCATCTCGGTTGCCCAAATCAGCCCAGCTGTGTTCAGAACCGACAGCACCCTTCTACAGCACGTCGAATCGTGGCCGTTGGATCGCCATCCAATGGCCATGGATAGCCGCTCCTCAACTCAACTACGCGACCATTTCTCCTCCACAGCACAGTGGGCGAGAGCACTTACGCAAGCAAGCGGCGCGCGATCGAGTCACGAGGAGCAGGCACGGGCGAGCAGGCGTGAGGAGAGTTGGATCGTGATTGAGCGGTCATGAGCACTCAATAGCGCCCATGAGCTATCGCATGCTCGCGCGTGACGCACCATCAGACGCGGGTGTTGCACACAGGGGAGGTGCTACGAGGCACGAGATAAGCCGTTCGATCGTGAGGATCAGCTGAACATGGAGCGCACGTTACGTGCAAGCATGTGAGTAGGCGTGCGCGCACCGCCCCACTACGTGCGAGCATGCGAGTGACGATTTTATCCATCACTAAAGACCCCTTATTTAATGTTTTGAGATTTAAAAGACCAATTTACCCTAATTCCTTGCAACTATAAAAGGAGGTCTCCTCCATACGAAATCTTCATCTCTTCCTTCTCTTCTCTACCTCTCCAAAGCTCAAGAGAAGCTTGTCCCACACCTGGGATTCTCCTCGCGAGATAAAGTCAAATTTTCGCTCTCATTTCGGAAGTGGATCCCGCGACGACAACGACGTGCTGCCCCATTCTCGTTCCTCCTACTTCGACCTCCTTCTTCCTGCTCTGTCCTCCTTCGTCCAGTTGGCGTCTCGTCTGGCTCGTCCTCCATGCGATCATCGAGGAGGATAACTTCTTTCTCCCATTCTTCTTTACAACTTTCTACAGTAGAATTTTTCTGCTTTCTAGTGTAGTTGATTTCCCACTTTCTAGTGTAATTCTTCTATGGTTTTATTGTATAAACATTTTTGAATTATTGAATGCATGTTTTCTCTCTCTCTCTCTCGTTTATTCTGATTGTTATTATGGCTTCATTGTAATTACATCGCTTCACTTTTCAAGCAAAATTCTAAAAAAAAATATAATTGCGAATATAGATTGACGTAGCCTCCCTGAGTTCGACCCGGGATTTCTATTCCGGTATAAATTTTATTTGTTGAACACAAGTTCTTCGCTTTCATACTATGATGACAAGTTTTTTTCAAAACCAAACACGTTAGCACAGTAGCTTGTAGCTTCAACATGCATCAACCCGTGGTGAATATCAGAGGTATAATCACAGACCCTCTAGTTGGTTAAATTTTTAGGTTTGAAAAAAAAAAATGGAGAAAAAAAATGGTGTTCCGTAGAAAAGATAAGATCTTAGCTAAATTAGTTGGCTAGTGTCCTTGTGAAAAAAATAAGAAGAAAGAAAAAAAATATAAAATATAAAAATCAAATTCAAATATGGAAATTTGAATTTCCAAAAAGAAAAAAGAAAAAAATCTTTCTTTGGTGTGTGTTTTAACTTGGAAACCATTTAAACACACCAAAGTCAGATTTGGAAATCCAACCAGCAAATATTGATGATTTTCAAAAATTTATTGTCGTCAAATTTGGAGTCCAAAAATCTTGGGATTCAATCTGATCTTAGGGTTTCAAATCAGCTTTCCAGTGATAGGTCCACTTGAGTAGACTAATTTAATTCTTAAGTACGGTATTATTTGGACGAGAATTTAATTTAAAGCATGTTTGATAATGACAAAATGTGTAAGCCTTGAATGTATCATTTCATGCATTATTTACTTGAATATTTATGTGAAAGAACTAATTATTCACTTTAAAGACAAGGACTTCACATCAAATCTAAATTTGAGATGTCACATTGTGGGAATTTTATCTTGGAAAAATTTGGCAAGAGAATCAGTCTTTTGCATCTCTTAATCCCTTCCTTATTTTCCCTAAAACCACTTGCCTCTTAATATCATTGGTTCCTTATCTCGTTCCCTCAAATGGCAACATAAAATTAGGATTTTATTTTTTCTCTTTCCTTCTTCGACTCTCTCTTTGTTTCTCTCTTTCTATCCTTATATAGCAAGGGATGACAGAAGGGGAGGAGGATCCATAATTCCCTCAAGAGGGAGGAAGCCCTCATTCTCCACCTCTCCACCGTGTGCCACCACCACCGCGAGCCTCCATCATCAGCCACATCCACGACTGTGACCTTCTGCCACCACGCTTCCACCACAGATGGACACAACCACCACTGCGTCTCGCCTCCGATGACTCCATCACCGTGGTCGATGGTGACAACACTGACACTCACAACTACGTTCCCGACATCATCACCGTTCTCCGCCCATCTTCCTCGACGTGTCCAAAGCACCACCGCGAGCTTTGGCCGTGCTCACTACCCTCCAACCCTTCGATTAAGTCGTTCGGGAACATTCCCGGACGTCTGAAGACCCATCCACCTCCTCAAGACAATAGCAGGGTCAACACTGGCCTTACTCCATCTTCCTGTTGCACCCAACAGAGAGTCGTGCCGCTTGCTCGACCTCCTCTTTGTAGGCTGCAGCCTTCTGCAGCTGCGCACCCCCTCACACGTGCGCAGCAGTGCAACCCCCTCGTGCAGCGCCCACCGCAGTCCTCGCACGCACAACACCGCCTTTGGGCTCTCTGCATGCATCACCTCCATGGACAAGATCAGGCTGCAGCACCACCTTTGTCTCCCTCTTCTCCATGCACACGACTGATGAAGTTGGTTGATGATGGTGTAATGTGTGTAATGTGTGAATGACAATGATAACAATGACACCGATGATCTACAATGTGTATATAACACAATGGTTGTATGATGATGAATGATTATTGTTATGATCATGTCGTTGTAGTATAGGGTGTATAATATAACCTTAAGGATGTCGTATAGTGGTGAGTATGGGTGAGTACCAGTCATTACAACCATTATTATCATTTGCTTATTTATCTAATTTTTACTGGTTTTGTTCCAGGTCGTTCTCTGGGAGGCAATTTATTGAATTTAATTCGGTCACTCTTTGATTATCTCCGAAATTGTCTTCTTATTCAAAAAGAAACTTTACATTTAAAGAATGAATGAATGTTTTATTTACCTAGTTACTAAGAAGTGCTTGCAAAAAATACTAACTATGAACAAGCATCAAACAATCTATTATTATACTCTAAACTATGTATTTACAAGTTATACTATTAACACTAATATGTTAGTTCATACTACATGAGGATACCATAGTGTAAAAACTTAACTTACTAGTCTTTTATTTATAGTGACATATATATCAGTTTTAGTGACAGATATAAACGTCGCTAAATCTCACAAAACACTATATACAACCTAAAGAAGCAAATTGAGGTCTTTAGCGACATTTATAGTGTCGTTTTATTCTGTTAGTAATTATGTGGGTTTACTTATAAGTATGTATATTACTTATTCTACTGCTGTATGTACAGTAAGTCTTTTCTGTTCTTGTTATCTCGTGTGTTCCTTCTCTTAAGTCGTTTGTCCTTTCAATTTCTTCTGTGTGGTATTTCAGAGGCTGCTGTGGAGACTGGGTTAGGCTAACGTCCTTAGTGTAAAATGTGCTTAATTAGCGGGTGCGCTTTTCGAGAGATACACAGCACCCTACGGGTGGGACCAGACCTCTACTAAGCGTGCCCTAATCTCAGATTAGGTGGCTTAGTTACGTTTTCAACCTCAGCGTCAGGCCTCAGCCCAACGGCCTTAAAGCTCGCACACGCTCGGGCCCCCCAGCCCCACAGACATATCGAAGTTCAGTACACATCGGGTAATCGGACCAGACATAACAGGAAATGTTTCGGGTGCCCTGCGCCATGACGACTGCTTAAGGTATAACATAAATTATATTTATATGGCTACGTTTGGTTTGCAGCACACAATGTGGCGCTATTCCAGCGCCACATCGTGCGCTGGAAATCAGACGCAGCTGCGTCTGTGCGCATTTTTGGCCCTCGATTTGGGGGCCATAAATTATTAAAAAAAAATAAAATAAAATATGGTAAATAAAATATTTACGTAATACTACATAATTGATTAATTAATTTTTAATTTTAAATATTTTTACTATACAAATAAATTCGCTAAACTAGGCTGATTATACAGGTTGATTTAGGTGATTAAATAGTTAATTACTTATAAAATAATTAGTAAATGGTCTAATTGACCTTAAACAGGTTTAACTTACATACTTAAGTATTTAATACATATTTTTATTGTATTTTTACCAATTTATTTATGTTTTATTTAGGCTAAAATCGCAGTTCTAGGTGTTTAAAATTAAAACTAAGTTACAGTAAGTTATACTAGGTATAATTATACTTTGACTAACTTAAATTACTTAATATATATATATATATTCCCAAGTTTATAGATTTATTTACTTGATTATTGCTCTAACTTATTAACTTAGCTACTAAATAAGTAAATATAAATCTGTACATACATATATACATAAATCAGTAAATACATGCATAATAGATTAGTATATATACATATTTTTACATAGATTACATATGTATATGAATTTCTGTACAGGTTTTATACATATTTACAGTATAACTATGTATCTAACTGATATGCTATAGTTATAATACTATGAATAGGTATATTTATAGTTTTAAAATAAGTCTATGTCAATAGGCTTTTGTATAAAGTTAAGGAATTAGAGTTGATTGAGTGTTAGTGCTCAATTAAGACAGCAGCCACAGCTACTGTCAGAAGAGATGGAGAGAAGAAGAATGTATTTAGTATGTGTAGTTTACAGTGGCAGTGGCTTAAGCCACTGTCAAGTGTCTAACTGCTGCTGCAGTTAGTCCACTTAGAGAAAGGGGAACAAAAAATTCACAGATGAAAGGGGAATTTGGAGGAGAAGAGAATTTGGAGATGGAGGGAAATGTAGCTGCAAGTTGCAGCATGTTGCTGTATAACTGGGAATAAGATTAAATTCAAAACAAACTAAACATTGAAGAGATGAAATCCAAATCTGAAAGGGGTTTAAATCTCACGAAAATCTCATGTAAATTCAGCTCAAATACTCATTAGGAAAAACCTTATCAGAAGCATCCTTTCAGATCAACATTCAAATGGCATTGAGTTAGTCTTCCTAATGCCATAGACAGCATGAAGGAAGACTTAGCTCGATCAATTAAAACCAAAGAAACACAATCCCAGTTTCTTGCAACCTTAAGGAGTATGGAAAACTCCTTAGGTTAGAGAATCACCATACAGAAATGATCATCAACACAAATAGTGTATGGCAGTTCTGAAATAGCAAAAAGAGACTAAGAATGCATTATGGAAATTTAATGGAAGCTGGCGAATGCATTCAAAACAAAGTATAAACAGAATCATGAAAGGCTCTTCTGATTGGTTCTCTGTCACCAGAGAACTTCTCAGAGTCCTTGCCCACAATGAAAACCAAAAATCCCTTCAATTTGTCAGATCTGTCAAAACATTTCAGAGAGTAAAAATCCTTTAAAATCCAAATCAAAAGTGCTCTGACAAACTGAGGCAATCCATTTAAAACAGAGGGGCTTTTGTGAAACAAATGGAGTGAGTGAGAAGCCCCAAATGGTGCTTGTGACGTCACTTTCAGATCTGAGGCAGTGCGCCATCAGATCTGAAATTGGGTCAGGATGTGTGGGTGATTGATGAAAAATTCGTCGTTAAAAAGGAAAAAACAAGAATCAGAATTTGGATGATGGAAAAACAAAACATGAAGAGGGAGATAAGTTGAACAATGAACAGATGATTCTTCCCCTCTGATCTGGACTGATCAGAGGAGGTGAGGGAGGGGATCTAATACTAATTCTACTCCTAAGGCTAATCTAACTACAGCTAACATTAAACACTAACAATTAAAACTAAATCTATTCTAAACTACTGCAAACTAAATCTAACACTACTTGTGCAGAATTAAAAACCTAAACTAAAAGGAAGAATGGGACCTATGGGTCCTTAGCCGGCGGCTAAGGAGGAAGAAAGGAGGAGGGTGACTCCAGTAGAGGGAAGAGTCTGCTAGTGAGACTCCAGGGTCGTCCTCAGGTGCTACGACGTCCTTAGCGACGAGGAGGGTCGAGAGCAGGCGATGATTCCACAGCCGGTGGCTGTGAAATCAGGGTCTAGATGAGGAGGAGAGACTGGAGTGGACGAACTGATCGCTAAGAGATGTAGGAGGGAGCAATCCTTTGCGCGCGACACCACTGAGGTGCTTAAGTAGCAGCTCAATGATTGAGATCACCGCAAGGGTGAGGTTAATCAAAATTAGGCCGGCGGTGAGGATGAGATGTGTAGAGCGTGCGGCGAGTCAAGAGAGAGATCTGACCGTCAGATGAGATCTGGGAAGAGAGGTGAACGCACGCACCGAATCGCGCGAAGGTTCCATTTGATTCCAGCCGCAGATCGAGATCAAAAGTGCGATGGACGGTCGAGAATGGCTGTGTTCTTCGCGTGCTACAGTGCGCATGAAGAACAACAGGCTTCTCTCTGAAATGAGGGAAAACTTGCAGGAAGACCCTTGAACGAAGGGGTAGAAGAATAGCGTGCAGGTCCAAAAGTGAGAAGAACTATAACTGGAAGGGCCTTGCAGTCATACAGAAGGGTCCCTGCTGCTTGCAAAAAGGTCCAAGGAGTTTTGAAGGGTAGAAATGTAATGCATGAAGGACCTAATTGTAATCTATTTATTTCTAAGCCTAAATGATGTCCAATTGCTTTCAAATTTTTACATGTGCTTAATTGAACATTTAAGACATTGATTTTACTTCTGATTTATCTTTTCAAACTTGTTTATGTGTTCAATTGATGCATGGATCATCATTTGTTCTTTAGTTTTCAGAATATCTCATTTTTGTGACCTAATTAGGAGGTTTTAACACACATTAAAAGTTTTAGGTCTTTTCTTTAATTCCCACACTTAACCCTTTTTATGTGTTAATTTGATATTGTTTTGCTTTGTGTCTAGCTTAATTTCAGCCTTTTAGCTATGATGAGTAGCCACTCATCATACCCCCATGCTTACGTTTTGCTCGTCCCTTAGCAAACAATCTATTGAAGTGTAAGGAAATTTAAGTATCAGCAAGTTAAGTGTGTAAAGATATCTTTTTCTTCTTTCAAAAAATTTTTAAGTTTTTTATGATGATCTTTAAGCTGAAAAATTTTTTCAATAAACCAACTGTGTTTTTGGACATTGTGAGAACCTGGTTACTGAGGATAACCTACCAAAACTCGAGGCTTAAATGACATAGACCATCTCTCAACCAACAAGGACTCCTGATATTTAAACCTTAGGTCGAATTCCAGGACTCAGAGGGTTTTACAGAGACTCAGAATGCTATGAAGTTATGGCTGTGCTTTGTGATAAGTCAGGACTAACCAGGTGAATTCTAAAGCTCATTCCCGAGGTTTCACTTCTTTTTGAGTCCAGGTTGGTCCTAACTTCAGCTCATGATTTCGGATGACTCAAAAATTGATGGTATTCAATCCCAACCCTTATTGTATTTGTGGCTCAGAGAAGATTTTTTTTTTTTTTTGGTGGACAAACAGGGTATTATTTTGAACCCTGAAAACATTTTTGGTGGAAGAGTAGTTTTTCAGACTTTTTGGAGAACACACTTGACCCCTTTTTTTTTTTTTTTTTTTTGAACAGTATGTCTCCAGGACTTATTTGGTAGAGCGCACTGTATTTGGTGGGTGGATTTTTTTGTGGAAAGAGCTTCTCCTAGACACAAGGCTAAAGATTAGGACAAAGAGTCTACCTGCACGCACAGGTAAGGACTCCACCTTCCCTAATGAACACAAGGGTTGAGGTTTAGGTTCAAGTGGTCTTTCCTGACATTGTGTAGTGAAAGCCAAGGTTACTTAGACTCCTAAGTCAAAGCAAACCAACGAATCCTGTACTGGTGACTCAGGTACAAGAATTGTCCTAAAGTTAGGAGAGACTGTGGTCTATCTTGTCAAGGCTTGAAGTGTATTAAGCCTAAGCTTGTTTCAAGCTCCTATGGCCCGGCAGGTCAAACCAGTAACGGTTGAATGTCCATAGACACTTATTCTATTATTATTATTTTTTTTTTCAGCTATAAGATCACTTATCTTTTCTTTCTTTTTCTTTTTCTTTCTCTCCCTCCCCTCTTGAAATGAATGTCCTCCTTTGATAATGAAGTACATGTCCCTTATTGTATTTTTGGAATTTTTCTGATTTGTGATTTTTTTGTATTTTTAGCTTTGTAATTTTTAAAAAAAAGTTTTCAAAATTTTTCAATTTTTTTGAAGTATATAATTTTTTGATAATACTATATGCACTATAGTTGTGTCTATAATTGCATTTTGGTTTAAATGGTTTACCATTTACACCCCCCCATGCTTAAATGTTTCAATGTCCTCATTGAATGAAAGGGTGGATGCAAATGCATGCTCTGCTTTTCACTATCCTAGACTGGGTGATGGAAGAAAGTCGAAATGAGGAGATAAAATCTCTGTGCGAACGATTTTAAGTCTGATCTAGGATCAGAGTGAACAATCGGGCTAGGAAGTGAAATGCATGACATGTGTGTCAATGAATGTATGCTCAGAATGCAAGGGCAGACACTATATGCAAATAAAGGCAAGAGTAAGAAAGGTGTAAAACAGCTATATACAAGGGTAGGTGTTTGCTAAGTTTAACGCCGTTAGCTAGGCGAAAACTTAGTTGGTAGCTCAAAATGTAGGAGCGAAATGGTGGAATTGACAAGTCTGAGATTATGCGGCTCAATGAAAGGTTTCAGTCTTTGTCCATTAACAATAAAGGGTTCAGATTTGTCAAGTTCAGTGATCTCAACGGCTCCATTATCAAATAATCTCAAGATTTTGAAAGGTCCAATCCATTTTGATCTTAACTTCCCAGGAAAGAGTTTCAGTCTAGAGAAGGACTTTTTTACCAGGGTGAAAAGATTTCCTAAGAATGTGATGGTCATGGAAGGCCTTAAGTTTGTCCTTATACATCCTTGAGCTTTCATAAGATTCATTCCTTAATTCATCGAGCTCAGACATTTGTAATTTCCTAAGATCACCGGCCTTCTCTAAGTCTAAGTTACACTTTCTGATGGCCCAATAGGCTTTGTGCTCTAATTCTACAGGAAGATGACAGTGTTTCCCATACACAAGTCTAAAAGGAGACATGCCTAAAGGGGTTTTGTGGGCTGTCCTATATGCCCACAACGCATCAGAAAGGCGGAAAGACCAATCCTTTCTATCAGGTCGGATGGTAGTCTGTAAAATCTTTTTGATCTCCCGATTAGATAATTCAGCAAGTCCATTGGTTTGAGGGTGATAAGATGTAGCAATCCTATCTGACACCCCATACTTTTGAAGTAGGGACTGAAAATGTGTGTTTCTAAAATGAGACCCTCCATCACTAATGATGGCTTTAGGTACCCCGAATCTAGAGAAGATGAAATCTTGAACAAATTGTGTCACAACTCTATGATCATTAGTCCTTGAGGGGATGGCTTCAATCCATTTTGAAACATACTCAACTGCCAACAATATGTACTCGAAGCCATAAGATTTAGGAAAAGGTCCCATGAAGTCAATGCCCCAAATGTCAAAGATTTCGCACACCATGATCGGATTCAAGGGCATCATGTCTCGGCGGCCAATACTACCGAGAGACTGATAGCGTGAACATGCCCTGCTATATTCGTGTGCATCCTTGAAGATTGTGGGCCAATAGAAACCACTCTGCAAAATCTTTGCAGCGGTCTTTTTGCCAGAGAAGTGACCGCCGCACGCCTGGTCGTGGCAGAATGATAAGACGCTTCTAATCTCCTTATCAGGGATGCACTTCCTAAAGATCTGGTCTTTACAATGCTTGAAAAGCCAAGGTTCTTCCCAGTAATAGTGCTTGGCCTCGGATCTAAGCCTGTCTTTTTGATGTCGGACCCAATTAGTGGGGATGAGTCCAGAAGCCAGGTAGTTGACAATGTCAGCATACCAGGGAAGATCAGAATGAATGACCAGCAATTGCTCGTCAGGGAAGTGGTCAGAGATGGGTAAAGAAGGAGAAATCGCTTCAGAAGGAAGGCGGGATAAGTGGTCTTCTACCACATTCTGCTTTCCAGCCTTATCACGAATCTCTAAATCAAATTCCTGTAAAAGTAGGATCCATCTAATCAGACGAGATTTCGCGTCCTTCTTGGCGAGAAGATATCGAACTGCCGTGTGGTCAGTGTAGACTATAATGTGGGAACCTAAAAGATAAGGTCTGAATTTTTCCAGTGCATATACTACAGCTAGCAATTCCTTTTCCGTGACGGTGTAATTCCTCTGAGCTTCATCTAAGGTCTTGCTAGCGTAATAGATGACTGTGGGTTTCCCGTCCAATTTTTGACCAAGGACAGCTCCTACTGCATAATTAGAGGCATCACACATGATCTCAAAAGGGTGAGACCAATTCGGGGGTTGTAGTATGGGTGCCTTGGTAATCAGATCATGAAGTGTCATATAGGCACGAACACAATCGTCAGAGATCTGGAAGTCTACGTCTTTAGAGAGGAGAGTAGTGAGAGGTCGGGCTATTTTCGAGAAATCCGCTATAAAGCGGCGATAAAAACCAACATGCCCGAGGAAAGATCGAATTTGCTTAACCAACGAAGGTAGTGGTAAATCAGAAATCAACTTTACCTTCGCGCGGTCAACCTCAATTCCTCTCTCAGAAATAAGGTGACCTAATACAAGTCCTTCAGTTACCATGAAATGAGATTTCTCCTAGGAAAGTACCAGATTCACATTAATGCATCTTTGCAGGACCTTGGTCAGGTGGTCTAGACATGCATCAAATGTGCTCCCGAAGACCGAGAAGTCATCCATGAAGACTTCTAAACAATCGCCTACTAAGTTGGAAAAGATTGCAAACATACACCGCTGGAATGTAGCAGGTGCGTTGCACAATCCAAAAGGCATCCTACGGAATGCAAAGGTTCCGTAGGTGCAGGTGAATGTCGTTTTCTCCTGATCATCGGGGTGAATTGCCACCTGATTATATCCTGAATAGCCATCCAAAAAGCAGAAAAATCTATGCCCTGCCACTCTTTCCAGTATTTGATCAATGAAGGGCAAAGGGAAATGATCTTTCTTCGTGGCTTGGTTGAGTTTTCGGTAATCTATACATACTCGCCACGAACTAGCAATGCGTGTAGGGATGACTTCTCCAGAATCAGTGGTGACGATGGTAAGTCCGGCCTTCTTTGGCACAACCTGAACAGGACTTACCCATCTACTGTCAGAAATTGGGTAGATAATTCCATTGTCCAGCCATTTAATCATTTCACTTTTTATCACCTCTTGTAATGTAGGGTTTAATCTATGCTGGGGCTGCCTAGTAGGTCTAGATCCTTCTTCAGTGAAAATCCTATGTGTGCAATAAGAAGGACTGATGCCAGTAAGGTTAGAAAGGCTCCATCCTATAGCCTGCCTATGTGCTCTTAGGACAGATAAGAGTCGTGACTCTTGATCAGAAAAAAGGGAAGAGTTAACAATCACCGGATAGGTCTGATCAGGTCCTAAGATAACATATTTGAGAGAGTCAGGAAGAGGTTTGAGTTCAACAGGCAAAGGATCAGAAGGAGCAGGTGTGAAAGTTTCAGGAGATCCTAGAGATACTAATGGAATGGGAGGAAGGTCCTCAGTCTCTAAATTTGGTATCTCAGTGGAAGTCAAGTCAGAGTCCAAAGAGTGTTGAGGTTCTAAATTTAATGAATTGATCAAGGTGTCCTCAACCAATTGATCCAATGAATCCAGGGAGAAGATTTCTTCAATTAAACTATAGGTTGGTCCTCTTTGGGCCTGAAAAATATCAATTTTTATTTTCTGATCTCCAAACTTTAATTCTATAAGGCCCTCCTCACAATTGATGTTTGCCTTGGCCGTAGCCAAGAAAGGTCTTCCTAAAATGATAGGTGTATTCTGGATATCTTCAGGTACTTCCATGTCAAGGACTATAAAGTCTACAGGGAAGTAAAAATCCTTGACCCGCACTATGACATCTTCCAACACTCCCTGAGGTGTCTTAACTGATCTGTCAGCTAATTGCAGGGACACCTCGGTTGGCTTCAGATTGCCAACCTCAAAATGTGTCAGTAGAGAGGTTGGGATAAGATTGATGGAAGCACCTAGGTCAAGTAGTGCTCTATTGAATGTGGTGTTACCTATCATGCAGGATAAGAGAGGGGTGCCTGGGTCTTTCATCTTAGTTGGGAGGGTACTAGAGATGATGGAACTAGCTTGTTCCGAGAGAATGATTGGACTACTCCCTTTTTGAATTCTTGCTTTACGCTTAGGTGTACATAGGTCTTTTAAAAACTTAGCGTAAAGAGGGATGTGGCGGATTGCATCCAACAAGGGGATGTTTATGTGGACTTGCTCAAAGAGCTTAAGCAAATCCTCCTCAGGTGCCACACAGGTCTTTTTCTTTCCTTTCTCCTTCTTCTTTAAAGCTTCAGGAAAAGGTACTGGAGTTGTGAGAGGTTCAGTCATAGGTAGAGGAGAAGTAGGAAGTGGAGGAGCAGAACTAGAAGTGGTAGGTGTTGGAAGAGGTGGATCTAGTGTGCATTTACCACTCCTAGTGACTATGGCATTTAGTTCAGCTCTAGAGGTAGATGGTAAATCATTGTTAGGTAGCAGAGGTGGTTGTGTTTGTGCAAGAGAAGAATTTGAGTCAGTGAAGAATTCAGTGTTGTGCACTGGTTGTGAAATGTCATGTGTTTGATCTTGCAGTGCAGGTCTAGGTTGGACATACCTTTGAGCAGGTATGTTCCTAGGGTTGGGTTGTGCTTGTGATGGGAGTGAATGTGGTTGACGGGACTCCGTCAAGTGTGATAGCTGGGCTCTCATCTCAGCTAAGGCCGCATCCTGTCTTTGTTGCATAGCAATATTCTGTTGTTGCATATCAGCAAGAGCTTTCATGATAGACCCCAACTGGTCATCTCGTGTAGGCCCAGATTGAGAGTATTGGGTGGGCCTGGGTTGGGGTTGTTGGTAGGTACGCGGTGGATATCCGTGTGATTGTGGAGGTGGTGCAGAAGGTTGTTGAAAAGGAGGTCTCTGTGAATTTCCCGACCACGAGAAATTTGGATGATTACGCCATCGAGGGTTATAGGTTTGTGTGAAAGGATCATTGTGAATGGCATGAAGCTCCTCCGAAGCTCCAGAAGGTGCAGGGAAGTCAGTGATGGGAGGAACAAAGGTTCCTCCAACCGGTGAAGGATATAGAAATGGAAAATCCGGTAATGCAGTTTGTGTCACAGAAAGGTTATTCACAGTTTCCCTCCCTGTGGGAAACTGAGAAGAAGTGTTTTGTGCTGGTGACTGAGAAGAAGAAGATGGGTGTTTTGAGAGAAATTTCCATACTTCATCTACTTTCTTCTCGATTAAGCCCACTTTATCCAGTTGACTAGCCACTATCTCTAAGTCTTTGCTACTGGATTGGGCTTCATGTACCCCCGTGTGTGAGTGGGAATGTGAGGACTTTCTATTAAACACGCTCATTGAAGCATTATTAATAGAGTTTTCGACCATGCCTTCAAAGAGCTTAAAGGCTGAGTCCTCGTCCCGACACAGGAAATTGCCTCCACAAGCGGCATCTACAAAATTTCGTGTGTCATCATGGAGCCCATGGTAGAAGATCTGGACCTGTTGCCAGCGTGGGACACCATGGTGGGGACATTTTCTCAAAATCTCATGGAATCTCTCCCAAGCCTCGTGCATAGGTTCTCCTGAATTCTGGGTGAAGGTGGTGATGGCACGCCTTAAGGCATTGGTGCGGCCTACAGGAAAGTACTTCTTTAAGAACTCATGTTCTAAAGAAGCCCAGGAATCTATAGGTGTAGTTCGTGCAAGTGTTCTAAACCAAAAGGCTGCCTTATCTTTTAATGAAAAGGAGAACATTTTCATCAAAAGCGTGTGCTGATCATGTCCTTGCGAACCCAAAGTTTGGGCAAGATTCTTCAGCTCCTCTAAATGCTGAAAAGGGTCCTCAGAAGCAAGTCCATGGAAGTGAGGAATGAGTGCTATAATGTTCGGCTTCAGTTTAGCAGCACGACCCCCATTGGGATAACGTACCACAAGCATTGGTTGGGCAACTGCGGGATTATAATAATCTCGTAGTTGAGGTCTACGGGGTTGGGGTGGTTCCTGAGGATTTCTAGGTTGAAGTGGTTGTGGTTGGGGGTTAGCTAATAGATTTACAGCTTGAGCAAGCTGTTGCACCTATTGGGTTAAGGTATTCATTTGTAGTTGTGTATCGAAAAGGTGCTGAGGATGAGGCATAGGTCCTCTCTCCGGGGGTGGATTAGGATGATTAGGATAAGGTGGAGGTTGGAACCTAGGGATAGGTGGTTGCTGTGGTAGAGGATGTGCAACTAAGTCTGGAGGAAGTTCTTCAAAATCCTCAAAGTGTGAAGAATCAAGATCATCCTCTTGGCGAGGGGGATTGTGAAAAGTATTTTGAGACTCAGGAGGTAAGGGATTAGAAGTGGAAGGCAAAGAAGATGATGCAGTAGCTTGGGTAGCAGTACCCAAGGGGAGTACAAGTTCTGGGTTTTGGGATCTCCTACCTTCCATTGAGTTGGTTTTTTGAAATCCCGTTTACTCTAATTCGATCCAACTCAATGGGAAAAAATTTTTAACGTTCACAATAAAACAGAAGAATCCCAATAAAATCTCAATTCAAGAAGACCAATCAATTGAAATGAATCGGAGAAAATTTTTCCTAGAGGCTGCTATGCAAAGTATGTTATACGCAAACAATTGTTTCAAACAATTGTACGTATCCTAAGATAAACCTAGCGAAGTGTAGACCTCTAAAATCCACTGGGAATCTGGATAAGACTGAGCGTGCGAATCCAGATCCTGTGGTTGCAGAAAGATGAGGTAGAAACCCATGTATTGTGGCCTTAAGTGATCGTGCTGTGTGCACGATAACATTCAACACAAGGCGATTAAAATCTCAAACATGGTTTCACCCAATTTTGCTATCTCCTTTTTTATTTGATTGAAGTGATTAAAATGTGTTTTCTATGCTGCTCGTTTCACTTTTTAATAAATTCAGAACAAGTAGTGGTCTTCTTAACTTTAAGTCAAATGCAAATATGGCAGGAGTTAGAGTTAGGTAAGAAATGCTTACCTGACTCCAGCAATCTTCTAATGCAGATTTGACTTGAATTAAAATCTAGCAGGAATGAAATGCAATCCTAAAAATGGATGCCTAAGGTTATGCTGCTGCTAGATAAGTATGAGATCTTTTTGATTTTTTTTGATTTTTTTTTTCTTATATGCAATAAACAAAAACAAGAAAAGAAATTAACTCGGAAAATCGAAATTGAAAAATCGAGAAAAAGAAGATAAAGTCCAGACAGTCCAGAATTATTACAAAAATTGTGTGAGAACAAGCTCTCAGAACTTATGACTAACAATTGTTCCAAATTAATAAACCTAAACTATCCACACTAAAGCTAATACTACCACTACTCCTACAGCTACTACGAGGCAAAACTCCACCAGGAAGATGGATCTGGAGCGCAGCGACTCCACCAGGAAGACGACACTCCTCAGTGCTGTGGAAAAACAAATGATTAGTAAAAGAATAAAGGAATGTATACACAAATAATTCAATGGAAAATAAAAGAAATTACAATGAATGAATGAATGAAATAAAGAATTTCTATATACAAAAGAATAAAAAGAAAATTTTGGTGCAAAGAGCGTTGCCTCCCCGGCAACGGCGCCAAAAAATGATGAAGTTGGTTGATGATGGTGTAATGTGTGTAATGTGTGAATGACAATGATAACAATGACACCGATGATCTACAATGTGTATATAACACAATGGTTGTATGATGATGAATGATTATTGTTATGATCATGTCGTTGTAGTATAGGGTGTATAATATAACCTTAAGGATGTCGTATAGTGGTGAGTATGGGTGAGTACCAGTCATTACAACCATTATTATCATTTGCTTATTTATCTAATTTTTACTGGTTTTGTTCCAGGTCGTTCTCTGGGAGGCAATTTATTGAATTTAATTCGGTCACTCTTTGATTATCTCCGAAATTGTCTTCTTATTCAAAAAGAAACTTTACATTTAAAGAATGAATGAATGTTTTATTTACCTAGTTACTAAGAAGTGCTTGCAAAAAATACTAACTATGAACAAGCATCAAACAATCTATTATTATACTCTAAACTATGTATTTACAAGTTATACTATTAACACTAATATGTTAGTTCATACTACATGAGGATACCATAGTGTAAAAACTTAACTTACTAGTCTTTTATTTATAGTGACATATATATCAGTCTTAGTGATAGATATAAACGTCGCTAAATCTTAAAAAACACTATATACAACCTAAAGAAGCAAACTGAGGTCTTTAGCGACATTTATAGTGTCGTTTTATTCTGTTAGTAATTATGTGGGTTTACTTATACGTATGTATATTACTTATTCTACTGCTGTATGTACAGTAAGTCTTTTCTGTTCTTGTTATCTCGTGTGTTCCTTCTCTTAAGTCGTCTGTCCTTTCAATTTCTTCTGTGTGGTATTTCAGAGGCTGCGGTGGAGACTGGGTTAGGCTAACGTCCTTAGTGTAAAATGTGCTTAATTAGCGGGCACGCTTTTCAAGGGATACACAGCACCCTACGGGTGGGACCAGACCTCTACTAAGCGTGCCCTAATCTCAGATTAGGTGGCTTAGTTACGTTTTCAACCTCAGCGTCAGGCCTCAGCCCAACGACCTTAAAGCTCGCACACGCTCGGGCCCCCCGGCCCCACAGACATATCAAAGTTCAGTACACATCGGGTAATCGGACCAGACATAACAGGCAATGTTTCGGGCGCCCTGCGCCATGACGACTGCTTAAGGTATAACATAAATTATATTTATATGGCTGCGTTTGGTTTGCAGCACACGATGTGGCGCTATTCCAGCGCCACATCGTGCGCTGGAAATCAGACGCAGCTGCGTCTGTGCGCGTTTTTGGCCCTCGATTTGGGGGCCGTAAATTATTAAAAAAAAATAAAATAAAATATGGTAAATAAAATATTTACGTAATACTACATAATTGATTAATTAATTTTTAATTTTAAATATTTTTACTATACAAATAAATTCGCTAAACTAGGCTGATTATACAGGTTGATTTAGGTGATTAAATAGTTAATTACTTATAAAATAATTAGTAAATGGTCTAATTGACCTTAAACAGTTTTAACTTACATACTTAAGTATTTAATACATATTTTTATTGTATTTTTATGAATTTATTTATGTTTTATTTAGGGTAAAATAGCAATTCTGGGTGTTTAAAATTAAAACTAAGTTACAGTAAGTTATACTAGGTATAATTATACTTTGACTAACTTAAATTACTTAATATATATATATATATTCCCAAGTTTATAGATTTATTTACTTGATTATTGCTCTAACTTATTAACTTAGCTACTAAATAAGTAAATATAAATCTGTACATACATATATACATAAATCAGTAAATACATGCATAATAGATTAGTATATATACATATTTTTACATAGATTACATATGTATATGAATTTCTGTATAAGTTTTATACATATTTACAGTATAACTATCTATCTAACTGATATGCTATAGTTATAATACTATGAATAGGTATATTTACAGTTTTAAAATAAGTCTATGTCATTAGGCTTTTGTATAAAGTTAGGGAATTAGAGTTGATTGACTGTTAGTGCTCAATTAAGACAGCAGCCACAACTACTGTCAGAAGAGATGGAGAGAAGAAGAATGTATTTAGTATGTGTAGTTTACAGTGGTAGTGGCTTAAGCCATTGTCAAGTGGCTAACTGCTGCTGCAGTTAGTCCACTTAGAGAAAGGGGAACAAAAAATTCACAGATGAAAGGGGAATTTGGAGGAGAAGAGAATTTGGAGATGGAGGGAAATGTAGCTGCAAGTTGCAGCATGTTGCTGTATAACTGGGAATAAGATTAAATTCAAAACAAACTAAACATTGAAGAGATGAAATCCAAATCTGAAAGGGGTTTAAATCTCACGAAAATCTCATGTAAATTCAGCTCAAATACTCATTAGGAAAAACCTTATCAGAAGCATCCTTTCAGATCAACATTCAAATGGCATTGAGTTAGTCTTCCTAATGCCATAGACAGCATGAAGGAAGACTTAGCTCGATCAATTAAAACCAAAGAAACACAATCCCAGTTTCTTGCAACCTTAAGGAGTATGGAAAACTCCTTAGGTTAGAGAATCACCATATAGAAATGATCATCAACACAAATAGTGTATGGCAGTTCTGAAATAGCAAAAAGAGACTAAGAATGCATTAAGGAAATTTAATGGAAGCTGGCGAATGCATTCAAAACAAAGTATAAACAGAATCATGAAAGGCTCTTCTGATTGGTTCTCTGTCACCAGAGAACTTCTCAGAGTCCTTGCCCACAATGAAAACCAAAAATCCCTTCAATTTGTCAGATCTGTCAAAACATTTCAGAGAGTAAAAATCCTTTAAAATCCAAATCAAAAGTGCTCTGACAAACTGAGGCAATCCATTTAAAACAGAGGGGCTTTTGTGAAACAAATGGAGTGAGTGAGAAGCCCCAAATGGTGCTTGTGACGTCACTTTCAGATCTGAGGTAGTGCGCCATCAGATCTGAAATTGGGTCAGGATGTGTGGGTGATTGATGAAAAATTCATCGTTAAAAAGGAAAAAACAAGAATCAGAATTTGGATGATGGAAAAACAAAACATGAAGAGGGAGATAAGTTGAACAATGAACAGATGATTCTTCCCCTCTGATCTGGACTGATCAGAGGAGGTGAGGGAGGGGATCTAATACTAATTCTACTCCTAAGACTAATCTAACTACAGCTAACATTAAAAACTAACAATTAAAACTAAATCTATTCTAAACTACTGCAAACTAAATCTAACACTGCTTGTGCAGAATTAAAAACCTAAACTAAAAGGAAGAATGGGACCTATGGGTCCTTAGCCGGCAGCTAAGGAGGAAGAAAGGAGGAGGGTGACTCCAGCGGAGGGAAGAGTCTGCTAGTGAGACTCCAGGGTCGTCCTCAGGTGCTACGAGGTCCTTAGTGACGAGGAGGGTCGAGAGCAGGCGATGATTCCACAGCCGGTGGCTGTGAAATCAGGGTCTAGATGAGGAGGAGAGACTGGAGTGGACGAACTGATCGCTAAGAGATGTAGGAGGGAGCGATCCTTTGCGCGCGACACCACTGAGGTGCTTAAGTAGCAGCTCAGTGATTGAGATCATCGCAAGGGTGAGGTTAATCAAAATTAGGCCGGCGGTGAGGATGAGATGGGTAGAGCGCGCGGCGAGTCAAGAGAGAGATCTGACCGTCAGATGAGATCTGGGAAGAGAGGTGAACGCACGCACCGAATCGCGCGAAGGTTCCATTTGATTCCAGCCGCAGATCGAGATCAAAAGTGCGATGGACGGTCGAGAATGGCTGTGTTCTTCGCGTGCTACAGTGCGTGTGAAGAACACAGGCTTCTCTCTGAAATGAGGGAAAACTTGCAGGAAGACCCTTGAACGAAGGGGTAGAAGAATAGCGTGCAGGTCCAAAAGTGAGAAGAACTATAACTGGAAGGGCCTTGCAGTCATACAGAAGGGTCCCTGCGGCTTGCAAAAAGGTCCAAGAAGGAGTTTTGAAGGGTAGAAATGTAATGCATGAAGGACCTAATTGTAATCTATTTATTTCTAAGCCTAAATGATGTCCAATTGCTTTCAAATTTTTACATGTGCTTAATTGAACATTTAAGACATTGATTTTACTTCTGATTTATCTTTTCAAACTTGTTTATGTGTTCAATTGATGCATGGATCATCATTTGTTCTTTAGTTTTCAGAATATCTCATTTTTGTGACCTAATTAGGAGGTTTTAACACACATTAAAAGTTTTAGGTCTTTTCTTTAATTCCCACACTTAACCCTTTTTATGTGTTAATTTGATATTGTTTTGCTTAGTGTCTAGCTTAATTTCGGCCTTTTAGCTATGATGAGTAGCCACTCATCAACGACCACGACCTTCCTCCTCGCAGTAGCATCCTCTCACGACGAGCAGCACCGTGAGCCACCACCTCGAGCTCGTCATCCATCTCCAGCGAGCGGCCGATCACGCCCCCTCCTCTCCTTCTTCTTCTCCATCAACCAACAAAGAAGGGGAACCCAAACCACCCAAAACACAGGCACATCCATAGGCCTCGAAACCTCACGCCATCGACACCAACGATCTCACCTTGACCTCACGAGCTCTGCCACGCCCTCAGACATGACAACAACAGCCACACCCACCAACGAGCCATCGGCACCACCACCGTTTGCAACGCCACCACCACCATCAGAAAGCTCTCATCGTGCTTGACCTTCCTCGAGCTCCTCATCCTCCACCGTCACTCCCTCTTCACGCACTCATAAGAGGAAGGAATCCCCTATTTTGGGTCACATTAATATTTACATCTAATGCCATTGTCAACTTCTGAATTTTGATTTTTTGATTATTATATTGAGGTGAAATTACATCAGCACACTTATACTTTCACATTATCATTCAGTGCATGTTTTTCACTTACGATTGCATCAAATTATGACTTAGATTTGCGTCATTCATCTCTCGTACAAATACCGTTGGAAATTACATGAGATGCCACTAATGATCACATCTTTTAATGAATATTTTATTGAGGAAAAACTGCCCCATAACCCTGCATTCTCTAGTTAGTGTGTGCATCCTTTTTCTCATCTCATTTCGTAGTAGATTTGGGCATAGATTCCATACCTGATTAGGCAGATATAAGGGGAAATGTTCATGAATT
Organism: Thalassia testudinum; assembly: GCA_037157565.1. Classification (NCBI taxonomy): domain Eukaryota; kingdom Viridiplantae; phylum Streptophyta; class Magnoliopsida; order Alismatales; family Hydrocharitaceae; genus Thalassia; species Thalassia testudinum. Next base: position 94,794,006 of record JAZHRO010000039.1, on the reverse strand, counting down.
TATTGCATCTATTCCTCCCTGTGGATACGACCTAATCCACCGTGGTTAATTTTATTGATAAATATTTTTATTCGGGTTTCTTTTCCATCACGCAATTTCACTGCGATAACATATTTTTCTGATACATATTATTTTTGCAAGTGAAAAATGCTCAATCATCCAGTGCCACCTTTTATGGGAAGGGGGTCAAAACAGTCTCTACTCTGATTTTATCTAACTTTAAATAGTAATTTTGGCCTTTACATAAATCAGATTGATTTGAAATTTGTGTGGTCGAAATGCCATTGAAATATAGTTTTTTCTATAAATTTTCAAGAATTTTTGGATTTCAATTTATACTATTTCAAATCGAATTACTCGCAGGGGGTCAATCTAGCATGTTTGACCACCTGACATTAAAAAAAATTCTTGAAAAATTATATGAAATAGTAAAAATCTTAAAAAGATATTCCCTAAAAGACTTATTGAAAAAGGAAGATCTCTACCAAATTTCATCTTATTTTGCTTCAGCGTTGATTTAGGAAATAATTTCAAGTTAGAATAAGGTTTGATAGCAGATTGTTAGAAGAAGCATAAACCCTAGGTGATTCAGATTGTTTGAGCCTGATTTGGGTGTGATTGCATGAGAGGGGATCTGTTGTGATTGGTTGTCCACCCCCTCACCCACTTGAATTGAAATTGATCTACATTTCAACTTAGGCAACCACTTAGGTCTATTTCACTTAGTAGTGGTGCATAGGACCATTGTTTTCTCTGATTGTGTCGCACCACTTATACCTTATTAGACTTAAAATCAACATATAGACCTATCTGATATTAGGGTTCCACACTAAGGTAGAGCACATTTGCATTCCATACTTAATGGAAATTCATATAACAATTGAGACTTACAAAACATGTTGCATGCTTCACTAAAACCTTGTTTGAATTGACTTAAACAAGGAAACCCTAAAAGAAAAATTACTACAAGCACTTGAACCATAAAAGCCACTACACCAATTAAACCTTGTATTGTAAACCCTCTATCTGTGCACTTCACACTTCTAAACCTAATTTTAAAGGCAACACCCCCAAAATGCCCAATCACATTAGAAGAGCACTCTAAGCCCAAGCCTAAAACTAAGTAGATGCATCCTAGGCAGGACTAATTTACTTGGTAACCAAAATATGATTGGGAAAAAATCAAGGCCTTGTCTATTTGGACCAACTGGTGACAAGAAAGGTCGATGCGGTAACCGTGTTAACCTTTAGTGGTGTCCCGCCGTGCGGGGTGTCCTAAGGGGTCCCACCCTTCTGGCCAGCCAAGTAATTCAAGGGTGTTTTAACCCAAGTCAAATTTAGGGTACCAGGTTTAGATCCATTTAGGGTATATAATTTAAGGCTAGCTTGTTTTCTTGATTTAGGGCCTTCTCTCATCTTTCTTAGGCCTTTGCCTTATTTTCACCAGCCCCTTGTAGCTGGTTGAGTCTTCCTGAGGAAGACTAACTCTTATCTCTATTCGCTTCTTTTCTCAAATAGCCATGAACCCATATCATTCTTTTGACCCTCAAGGCTCTCCATCTCCCAACCCAACCATGATTTTGACCCCTCCTAGTTAGGAGACTCATCCTCAGCAGCTAGGATATGATTATGCTTATCCCCTAGCTTATTTAGAACCTAAACCTCATGGATCCAACCCTTATCTAGATCAGAACCGATTGAAAGCCATAGTTGTTGAATTCTGGGAATACAACAAGGACTATACAGATCAATGTGCCAAGCTCCTGGAGCAAATTAGATAATCCCAGGCATAATCTCAATCTTATCATTCCTCCCAGGAATAAGAGACCTGGAATAACCAGCCTAGTGGGTCTAGTGACTGATATTTTGGATCCACTAGCTACTCTACTGACTCTTACTACACTGGGGAGGCACCCTGGACTCAACCAACCCAGAAGGCACCCTTAGACCTAATCCATGATTTGGGTAGATCATTTAAGGAATGCACCATTTCTAATACACCTGTACTTGATAATATATCACTAAAGAATTGGAATAATGGATCTTGAGTACAGGACCACACATCAGGTTCTCAATCAACTCCCTCTATAGTTAGCCCCACTAAGGGTGATACACCTTTTGATTCATATCCAGATTCGTATAACCCTGAGTGGAGAGACAATCTCGATCTTTCATGGCCACCATAGAGACCGACTTAGACTAAATATCAATCTAGGCTAGCCCAGTACTCCACTCAATCCACTTTAGGGCAACCATCTAGTCCAACCCAACCCACAACCACCCTTGAGGATATCATGAACCTTTTGTTGAACTTTGACAAGAAAAATGAAGAAAGGCTGACTAAGCTGGAAAATCAAGTGAAATCTCAACGAGATCAAATCAAGAGACTTCAAGAATCATTTTATCCCAGAATGCACACTCCTCTTCATTCCTATTCTCCACCTATTCTTCTAACTCCTCCTCCAATCTATCATATGTGCCATTGTGCAGGTGCCAATTCTTTGTCCTCTAAAAGGAAGAGGAAAGCTAAGAGCTCACCCAAATGATCTAATTCGGGCTCAACTAAAAATTTTAAGACCAAACCTGCATCCAGCTCTGACTCAGACTCTAGGGACAAAAAGAAGAAAAAGCCTTGTGAAATTGATTTGACTTATTTTCCTTTTCCTGGGGCCTTAAAGAAAGAGTCACAAGAGAAGAAAAAGACTTGCACACCTAAAGAAGTGGTTTTATCTACCAACATAAGTGCATTTGTTTCTGTCACTCTACCACCTAAAAAGATCGACCCTGGAAAACCTTTCATATCTTGAGTCATCAAGGGATTCACCTTTAATAGAGCCCTTATGGATCTAGGGTCTTCCATTAGCTTGATTCCTACCGCCCTTATTGACCGCACCAGACTTGGAGATCTGCACGAAACACCTGCCACCATTAGAATGGCAGATGGCTCCATCAAAACACCTAAGGAGGTAGTTTAGGATGTGATAATTAAAGTGCAAGGTCATAGCTTTCCGATTGATTTTATTGTTTTGGACATGGATATATCAGAGAAGCTAAGTGATTCACTGTAACGAGCGCGTGCCCCAGACGCCTTTTAAGACGTCTGGGAGGTGGCCCAGACGTCTGTCAAGACGTCTGGGATCACATCCAGACGTCTGACCAGACGTCCGGGATAGTTTACAGACGTCTGGCGAACAGTTATGCTCGCACGGGATATTCGTCTGCGCGCCTGTGCGCGCAGACCTGCGTTTCTGCCCTCTTTCTCTGCGGCTGCAGGCGGCTGCGACCGCCTTCTCTCTCCTCTCCGCGCGGCGTTAAAAGGGGGGGCGCGCCTCCCCTCCCGTCTCCACCATCTTCTTCCTTCTTCTCCTGCCTGTGCGCGAGAGCGAGCGAACGCGAGGGCGCAGCGGCAGCGGCAGCCGCAGTGAGCGCGGAGGAGCTGCGGCGTGCGAGGGCGGGGCTCTGCCGTAAGGGCGAGCTCGCCAGGAGCGGCTTGGCCGGCCGGCGGAGGGCGCAGGGGGCGCAGAGCGTCTCGGAGAGGGACCTGCTGCGGGCGGAGCAGCAGACGCGCGAGGTGCGACGTGGGCGGCGTCGCGAGCGGAGGCCGAGCAAGGTTCTGATTCTGGAAAAATTTCCAGAATCAGACGTCTGGATTGATATCCAGACGGCAAGGTCGACGTCTGTGAGATCATACAGACGTCTGAAAGGTGAGTTTCCGCTTTCGTCTTCATTCTTGTCGACTGACCGTACTGAGGGAGGGGGGTTGGCTGTGCGCAGGTTCGCTGATTCGTCATCCTTTGCGAATCAGACGTCTGGAAGTTGTACCAGACGGCGGGAGTGACCTCCAGACGTCCGGAGGGACCATCGGACGTCTTGGATCTAGGCAGACGTCCCCACAGACTTCTGGACGTCCAGGGAACCAAGCCGAACAGGTAATTCTCTGATCCACCATTTAAGACGTCTGGAAGGAGTTCCAGACGTCTGATTTTGCACAGTATTGTCTTTCTCGACCCGTTTAGGGCCCGTTTGGGCTCCGTTTTCCGCGATTCGAGTTGCGTTCGTTTCAGAATTTATTCCTCTACCCGCCTACAGTAGCTATACACTGTTTTGAGACACTCCTTGTGTTTGATCCTTGTGATAGGACCTCGTTTGGTTGCAGTCTTGAGAGTCGCGGAGGCGCGCGGGATTCCCGATCACGCCCCCATTACTCCCATTGTACCTGGTAGAGTGGCTTTAAGTATTAATAAAATCTGTTAAAGTATGGAACCATAACTAGAACCTAGGGCATTGCATGAATCCTAGGAATGAGAAATATATGGAATGATAGCTCCTAGGTGTTGCATGAATCCTAGGGCCGGAAACTAGATTGTATGATAGATCCTAGGATATGGCATGAATCCTAGGATGGAAAAACTAGTGGAATGTATATCACTGCAGTCTTGGAAAAATGGAAAGGAATATATAAAGCTGCCTGTAAATTTAATTAACAGCTGCCTGTTATGAACAAAGAAACATGTTTGAGATCATGGAATTTGAGAACGTGAATTTGGAAAGTGAAACATATGATGTTCTGAAATAAAGAGCTGGAACCCTACGAGAAATTAGGAGTGGAACTCCTGGAAAGAAAAAGGAATGGAACTGAGATGTAGTTTGTACTGTCTCTTGGGTACGCAGTACCAAGGGAAGTACCTGTACCTGTTTTAGTGCAGAGTGGGGCCAGCTGCCCCAGGGACCCGGGGTTAGGATTGGCCGCTCTGTACCGACTTGTTGGCCCTCGTGTACGTAGTACCGAGGAGAGCTAGTAGTGTTAGGAGAGTACTAGCTACCCCACGGGCCCCGGGGTTCTGCTAGCCTCCTTCACCGACTTGTTAGGCCCACTAGGGCAAACCAGGGTAGTTAGGCGAGGGTGCGCGGACTGTGGAGGGGCAAGGCCCCGGTTTGGTTACTGTGGAGGGGTTGGACCCCTGTTACTGAGAGGGCTCTGCCCTGGTTCCGTGCTGTGCTTTGGGTGCACCCGTTAACGGAAACGACTGACCGTGTGCCAGTGCGGGCTAGCTACCTGTGCGTTTATCGCGCGTGCCGTAGTCACCGTTACGTCTGTCAGTGACCTTGGGGTGGTTGACTGAGGGTAGGATCACCACGGGGGACTCTCCCGGCCAGGAGAGCACCACGTGCTACTTCTACTTTTGGAAAAGACTGCAATCAAGATCGTCCCACGAGGACATTCGAGATCAAGTAAAGGATCTGAGAAATAAATGAAATAGTGAGAAAAATTGAGAGATGTAAATAAAGGAAGTATTAGAACATAACAGCTACTGTACACTCTACTGTTGCCTTTAGTTAGTTTGCCACTCTACTCAGCGTTTTGCTGACGTGTTACACTCGTTACCTTTTTCAGGACCAGGTGTTGAGCAGCCAGGGTCGGCGGCTGCAGAGGACGCTGGGCCGAGTAGGGTCCAGTAGAGTTACCACAGCTTTGTACCCCTTTTTGTTTCTGTTCTAGTGAGTAGTTTTTGTTTCCGCTGTACCTTCTTTACCTGCAGTTTTTGTTATATGATAAATGTTGTTTTACTGTTGTGGTGGTGCCTACTGTAGTAGTTTCTTTCCCTACTGCTGTACTTTCTTACTGTTAGTTATATTCATGCTGAATGTGGTTTATTTTACTGTCTTTTGGTTACTTCCTAGTTGGACGACTGGGTCTTGGGATTAGTCGAGTCGGTCCGGTTCTCGTGTCTCGTAGGGACTCGGGAATCGGGTCGTTACATTCACCCATCATTCTAGGTCGCCCTTTCTTGGCTACAGCCAATGCACGAATTGACTATTACTCAGGATGTATGGAAATGAGTAGCGGCAATGAGAAAATTCACTTTGATATTTATGCAGCCGCTAAGAAAACGAAGTCAGGGTATTTTTTGGATGATATGGAAAGTGATTCGAAGGGTAATTCGGAAGAAACCATGGTAATTGACACCTGGGTAGGACCACATGACTTAAATAAAAAATCTACTAAATCACAAGAGTCACCATCAATATAGGATCAAATCTTTGATAGAATGGTTGACTATCTTGATCGACCTAGTCCAATTCAAACCCCTGCCCCTTGCAATGAATCCCAGATTACTCAATTGATCAAAATGGTTCATGAAATAAAAGATGCCAGTGCTAGAGAATATGATGATATAAGAAAGGAGCTTCATAGAATCTGGGATGAGCAACAAAAAAAAATGCTTGAATTTGGGTCGGGTGTCCCACAACAGATTTGTGATTCTGAGGTGGTCATTGAGGATTCTGCAGATTAGGCACCCAAGGTGGATGATATTGATGTTCCTATGGAAGTTGAGGAAGGAGATTCATTTGACGACCTTAATCTTGATTTATGGACTGAATATCAATCATTTCATTTTGAGGAACCTAGCATTAAGGGACCTGAATATGATTTTGTTGTATTTGAGGACACCCATGGAGACATTGTTGAATTGACTCAAATGATCACATACACAGAGCAACAAACTCAAAAAGACCTTAATGATTCCTCAATCAATGATTCAGCTGATTCCACTTTCATGGAGGGACTCACTATCAAATCTAATGCCCAATTTCATCTAAGTGAGAAGGAGGAAATATCCCCTTATGAAAAGGATATTCAAGAGATTGAAAGACTACTAGGGATTCAATATGATGAGTTATCAGAGGAAGGTAAAAATTTTGGGGAATCATGTGATAATTGGGAATTAGAATTGAAAATTTTTGAAGAGATAAAAGAAGAAGTTGATACCCAAGCATCTCTGGTAGAGACAAAAACTGATCACTGGACCCTGATTTCCAGATCTGACCACACCACTTGCATCATGCCTTCCATTCATCACCATTATCAAGACCCATATGATTTTAACCCACACAACTCCGCTCATACCCCAACCACCCACATCCTCCATCACCTCTTCGGGATGCCTTCATCTTCATTTCTTCTAGTCACCTGTATTTATCTATCTTTCTTCTATAGCATTTGGCTGTAGATTTTTCCAAGCCCCATCTACATATTTTTTCCATTATTTGGCTTAGAATTCATGGACAGTTAGTCCGCATTTGTGGCCTGCTATTGGCAAATGAGACTAAAATTCTTATCATTTTACTCGCCATTCTTAATACTGTGTTGATATATCCTTTTCAAGTGTACACCTAGCTGGAGGCGTTAATCTCATCACTTATATATAGCATATTTTATTTAGAATATTTTACTTCTTAGGTGTTGGAATAAGTGGAACGAAAAATTCAGGAAATATTCCAGGTGAATTCTACCCATTCACTCCTACCTTAATTTATTTTTCATTATATTCATGCATGAGGACATGCAAGAAAGTAGGCATGGGGGGATAGTGCTTGTAAATTGAAAATTTTTCTACCAATACATAGGAAAAACCTTTCGTACATCTTGCTAATTTTACTTTAGGGTCCTTAAATTAAGAACAATCGACTCTACCTCCAATATTTGTATTAAATCTCGAAATCGTCTACAACAGCCACTTTCAACTCATCCTCTCACCTTTTTATTCTAAATTTAGAGCCGAGCTAAATATGACTCGAATTAGGGAAATTTTCAAAGTGCAACTTTGAAAGGTTACAAATAGCATTTACATATATATTGCATTCATGAATAAGATTTTTATCAAGAGAATGCATTAGGGATTTTATCCTTTAGCTGATTCCTATAATCTGGAATCCAGTACAATTTTCACACCTACACATAGATTTTGCAATGGATTCATGGTGAAGGCTGATGACCGTCTTCAGTCTATCGAGAAGCAGTGTTTCTTTTCCTAAACCCCTGGACAGTGTTTTAAGAGTTAGGTAGATTTTTTCTAAAAATGCACCAAATAGTGTGAGATGAGAATAGAGTGTACTGGTGCTCTAAGATTAGTGCAAGGAATCTAGAATCCTAGATGATTAGGTAATGATACTTAGAGAATAGGCATAGTTTCCGCCCTTTGTTCTTGCGTATACATTTTGTGTGAATTTTGGGAGACACCAAATAAGGCAAATACGCAGAAAGTGAATTTTCATAAAACTAGGGCTAAGGTAGATGGTTACGACCATTCTTTAAGGAATCCTCAGCTGAAGGAGGGTATTGATGTCAAGGTCAAGAATACACCGTCCTATCCATCTCTCCCCGATGTCATGAGTAGGCACTTCCACCAAATAAGCCATCCAATGTCTCTTGAGTACAACCAATCCCTAATAATGCCTCAATAAAATTCATGAATGTATTGCTAGATCATATTGTGTTGCAAAAAAATATATATACATATGAAAAAAAATTTTGAGAAAATTGAAAATAATGAAAAAAAAGAAAAGAAGAGGAAAAGAGTAGAAAAGGAGTTTGTGAGTATTTGGTGCTTATTTCAGTTGCATTGAGGTAATGCCACCAAATAAAGTTAAGATCCACCAAATATGGCCTTAACCCACTTTTTTGTGTTTCTGACCACCCGAATACCGGTTGAGGAATCTAACTTAGCATTAGGATTATGGGAATTCAATTAAAGTGTAACGCCAAGTGAGACCACAAAATACAAATCGTATGTGTGGATCTGGTGAGATTATGAGCTCTAAGAAAAAGAAAAAGAAGGAAAAGAAAAGAAAAGAAAAAGAAAAAGAAAAAAAACAAAAGAAAAGAGAGAGAGAGGATGAATACAAAGGAACGAAAAGAGAGCATAGTTTTCTCACCTTATCCCTCTCCCAAACACTTAGGAACCAAAACCCACCTTAGAAAACCTAAAATCCACTCTCCAACACCTTTTAGGATGTCCAGACATTAGGCTAGACGTCTGATTTCTGCAAAAACTATATCCAGGATGACAAAAACTCATACTGATACAGAATTAGATGTCTAACCTAACTTCTAGATGTCCAACCTTGGACTTTAAGACATCAGACATGTTCACTAGACGTCTGACACTATTCTCCGGTTCCTATTTTTGATGCTAGAAGCTTGACCTTGCCTATTTTGACCTAGAAACCCTACCAAACACCTTAGGAAACCTAATTAGAGACCTCCTAAGCCTACTACACTATCCATAGCCCTACTTATTCTATCCCTAACCCAATTGAACCATCCCATACCTAATTGGGTGCATCTACAGTTGATTGGGTGCACCTAAACCCAATTAGATCCACCCAGGAACTAATTGACTCCTTCCTACTCTTACAAGTCTAATTTTGCTTAGTAGAACTTGATTAGACCTGACCTAGACCTAATTAGATTCACTCCTCACCAATCAGACCCTCCTAAGCACAATTAGGTCTATACCCACCCAATCTAGGTTAACCTAACCTAGATTTACTAAAATCACACACCTTCCTCTATGAAAATTACACACATACATCTTCCTAATCTACCCACCCACTAATTGTTGCCCACCTTAACCAAAAACCCACGCACACCTATTCTAGGAAAGCCTAAAAACCTTGCGTCAACCTTAGATCCTAAATAGGTGGCAGATTACTATTTTGGGAAGGGCCAACTTGCGATTACCAATTGGAGAGCCCTTCCCATAAAAACCAAAGAAAAGTTGGCGCACCCATTATTCCATATTCCAAATTCTCTCCTCCACCTCTCAAATTTGCGACACCCTCCCCTCCAACCCTAAGAACCACCACCTCTAAACCCTAGAGCCATCCACCACTCCCTCCTCTAAGGGGTCCTCCTCCTCCAAGGCTCCTCCATGGATGATTAGGAAGAAGCTCTCCTCCAAGCTCTTATTCAAGGATGGTAAGAAGTATAAGGCTCCATCAACATCCTCCTCCTCTCTTCTTCTTCATATGGTTGTGCTTCTTCTTCCTCCATAGGAGGTCCATGCCCCCATTTTCTTTTCTTCTTAGATGGCCATAGAGGAGACCCCCCTCAAGGTCTTCTCAGGGATAGCCATGGGTAGAGAAAGGGTGTAACACCCTCCTCTCTCCACTTGGGTGCACACTCCCATCCACTCCTCTTTAGTGGACAGCCAAGAAGGCTTCACCCTAGCCTCTCTTGGTTGATCCTTTTCTTTAGTTTAGCTATACTTTCATGTATTTGGATTTTACAGTGGCTTAATTTTTTATCCATGATGTTCTTATCTAGTTCTTTTTTATGTGTGTGCTATTATCTTCACAGCTTACAATTTTGATGCATGACTATTAGTTTACTTAGGAATGTCCCCTTTAGGGTTGTCACACCATGCACGACCACCATGGCCTACTTAGACACACGTAGTCATTTAGGTTTCGCTAGCATAATTAGATCTAGGTTTTATTTCACTTTTCAAAATAAAAATCAAAAACACAAAAAAAATGCACAATATAAAAAGGCCAAAAATATTAGGTTATATTAGATTTAGGGTAGAAAAGTCAATCCAAATCTCGACTTGTTTTCACACCTCCCTGAGACGAATGACCGGGACTCAAAAGAATGAAATCAATCGAGTTTCGTTAAATAAATAAATATTTTTGATCGAGAGTTTAGCGCAACTATACTACAAATTTTGACATATTTCAAAGCGCGCGAAAACCATTCCGTCAGGCCTTCCATGAAGATAGGAAACAATATAGACATGGAGAATTTTTTAAGAAAATATTATGTTCATGTAGGAAGTGTTTCAATGGATTTGTCTAGGAAAGGAAAATAGTTCAAGAGCATGTGATCTGTAATGGTTGGTGGCAGCATTACATGACGTGGACTACACATGGAAAGGAACCAACACAGGATGACACAAATATAATGGAAGTGGATGAGTCTGATGATGATGAAGTCGATGATAATCAAATTGATGAGATGCTTCATGGGATGAGAGAGGTTGATCCTGATATTGCAAATGATGAGGAAGCATTCAATAGCTGTAATTAGTTTTATGATGCAATGAAGGTAGTTGAGAAGCCTTTCACACTTGGAATCAACTCCATGACGAGGTTGTCTTTTCTGTTGAAATTATTTTAGATGATAGTTATGAAAAGAGCTACAACGAAATTGATGTCGGAGGTGCTTCAGTTTATACGAGAGTTGTTGAATAATCCCAGTGGTATTCTAGATTCATGGTATAAAGTAAAAAAAACAAATACGAGTAGTTGATATGAATTGTGAGAAGATTCACGCATGTCTCAATGACTACGTGTTATATAAAAATGAGTATACTAACTTGACTTCCTACCTGGAATGTGATAAGGAAAGACATAGAGGAGAGAAGAAATAAGCCAGAAAGCTTCTTTGTTATTTTTCATTGATTCTAAGATTGCAACAGCTTTTTATTTATAGTAGAACTACAACGTGGATGATGTTGCATCAGGAAAACAAGTTAAAAATGGCCTTATTCAACATCCAACTGATTCAGAAGAGTGGAAAATTTTTGACAACAGACATTTATTTTTTGCAGAGGATTCAAGTAATGCTAGATTGGGTATTGCAAGTGATGGATTTAATCCTTTCAAGAACATGTACCCTATTGGCGCAAGTGCACCACGATAGTTGATTTTGATGATAACAAAACACTTGTAATTTGACATTTGCATTTGAGCTTAACATTTTAAGTTAAAATGCAAATGGAAGCAACTAAGAGGGGCTCAGCTAAAGTCCATGGCGAGATGGAAGAGCTTGATGGAGGAGAAAAGGAGATGGAGCTTTGTACGAAGGGAAAGCTTGAAGAAAAGAAGAATAGGATAGAAGTTTATCTTTCATTGTTCATGTAATCTTTGTTCCTTTATTTTTGCTCTTTTATTTCTTTGGATTCTTGTAAAGAGCCCCAAAGATAACACCTTAATCCTAGGAACACCTATCCATCATTAGGACACTTAGTCTAAACTTAGAAAGACAAAATAGGTTTTAGACAGCCTATATAAATGTCCAACATAATGGTCAGATGTCTAATCTTGACATATAAGTCATCTGATACATTGGGCAGACGTCTAATAAGCTAGGCTAGAAACCATGGTCTATGACTACTACATTCAGATGTCCTACCCTCAGTCTAAATGTCCTATTAGAGGTCTGATGACCTTTGAAGACATCTTGAAATAGAGCCATTGGCCATTTCCTGCATGACCTAACATATGATGAGTTAGCATTTATTTCTAGACAAACGTAGAGTCATCTAAACATCTGAAAATGAGACATTGGACCCAAAGCCAAGGTCTATCTAACCTTGATAGCCATTGGCTTCTTGGGAATCAATTTTCGTAGCCTACTTTTAGGCTCAAGCGTCCAAATGCTTTTTCAGACATCTAATATGTCATTTGACTCATACACACTAGATCCCTATTTGGGTCTGTTGATTAACAAGAACCAAACCCACTATAATTAGACATCTGATACTACGCCCAGACATCTTAAATATCTAATTTAAGCGCCTAACAAGATCTCTATCTAGATCCAAACAAACCCAAGGAGACCATCCTTTAGCATCAAATGTCCAATACCTTGATCAAACATAGTACCAGACATCTAATACCTAAATTAGACGACTGATTGTGGTGTCAGACTCAATTATTTTGATTTCGATCCAATCCGAGAGCTTCGAATTGTTAGGATAGACTCAATTTTTTTTATCATGCCGGCATATTTCCGTAAATTAGGGAAGCTCCTAAGCCTATAGTAGCTAAGTTCCATTTGTATTTTGGGCTCTATAGGTTGTTTCTCCTTTTCTTTGGTTGGATATTCATGTGGTGAATTCCCGTCTCCTTCGTAAGACAAAATTTTCTTCATGAAGAAGAGAGGTTGAGGTACACTACCCTTAGTATAAAGTAGTGTAGTTTGTAATTGAGGCTGTATTACCATCGTTTAAGTAGTACGTAATGGATTTGATCGACTCAATCAATTGGGAAATCCTAAGTCGAGAGGCTTAGGTGGTGGTTTTTACCCAGGTTGGGTTTCCACCTAAAAATGCTTCTCTTGTGGTGAATGAATTTGTGAGATTGCTTTTCATTCAGCATATTTTATTTCCTGCACTATTCACCCCCTCTAGTACACCTACATACCCGTTGCACTCTATTTGGCCAATAGTGATAGTTACTTACAACTTACCTCCCTAACATTGCATGCGATCCTCGTTTATGATGCTGACCCCCCTAATCCCAAGTCCAAACCAACTCGGAAATGCAATTAACATCTGCTTATAACCATTAGTAGATGAACTGAAACAATTATGGCATGATGGTGTTCAAACATTTGATGCAAATAGGAAAGAATTCTTTTAGATGTATATGGCTTTGTTGTGGACCATAAATGACTTCCCAGCGTATGCGAACCTTTCTAGATGGAGTATGAAAGGGAAGTTTACTTGCCTAATATATATGGAAGAAACACATCATTTACATCTGCCTGAGAGTAACAAATTCTCTTATTTAAGGCACAGCAGATTTTTTCCCATTGAACACAGATGACGAAGTGCACAGTTCAAGGATAGATTTGATGGTAAAGCTTGTCACGAACAAGAATCTGAGAAATAAGTTGAACACAAATTTCATTTGGTTGGCAGGGTCGAAAGTGTTTGCGAAATTATAGAAGCTTGCGAACGTACTGTTGGAACCTAGTTGCATCTCTCTTCTATGTTTTGGTGTTAACAAAACCATTTTTAAATCTAATGTGTTTATGAAGTATTACAAGTCAAAAGAACCTATGGATGCAAGCAACAAGATAACATATGAAGGAAGAAGATTAGAAGACTAGTTTTTGTTATATTAATTATTTTCTAGAATCTTTGTACGTCTCTTAACAAGTAAAACATAATCTAGGGGTTAAAATCAAAGTAGAGATAATTAGGGTTTATAAAATCATTCATTCACTCGTTTCAAAACTCAAAATCGATTTTTTCAAAATAAAGTTGTTTAGTGTAGGTTGGATATCTCTAAAAATTGACTTGCACTTACAATATTTGGTACTTGTAGCAAGTACCAGTACTAGTCATAAGTACCGATACATGCTAGGCACAGGTTTGGGCCTATGTCCCAAACTGTGAACAACAAGTACCGGTACTCATCATGAGTACCGATACTAAGTGGTCACAGTTTGTGCACTTGGTTTCGCCTGGACCTTACAAGTACCGATACTAATCACGAGTACCGATACATGTAGGTCACTGGACCCAAATCTGTGAGTCACAAGTATCGGTACTCATCATGAGTATCGATACCTAGTGACTTAGTTGGGCTAACTGCAGGCAATCAGTACCAGTACCAAAAGTTTAATACTGGTACCAACTAACTGTTGTGACCAATCTGAACGACTATTTTGCAATTAAACCTATTCCTAATCTTCCCAAATTGCCCCTAACAGCTAGTAATCATAGGGTAGCTTCTTAGTGGATTATATAAGCACTCCATGAGTGTCTTTTGCACATAACAAAGAAGCCAAAATTCTATCTTTGCCTACACCTTCATTTCTCAAATCACTAGCTGCAAAAGAGCTTATCTTGTTGCAATTCTCTCAAGGCCATTCTCGTTTTGCAACAAATCATCAAGGCGATCGTGTTCTTCTCTGATAAATTCTTTTGTTTTACGCCTTAATATTCTTGTTAAATTAATTTACATACTCATATTAAGCAATATAATTGTTGGAGACTTAGGGATTAGTTGTAAGCTTTTATTTGTATTTTTATTACACCTGTATCTTTATTTCTTTCAATATCTTGTAATTGGGTTGAGGTAACCCGTTAATTTCCTCAGGTTTTAGTAAATTGATTCCCTCCAGATCGAAAGAAACGGGTTAAAAATCCTAAGTCGGGAGACTTAGGTAGTGGAGTACCTAAGTGAGGGGAACCACTATATATCTTGTGCATTTTGTGGTTTAATTTGTCTTGCAAATTTTTTTTTACCATACTATTCATCCCCCCTTCTAGTGTGCTTGTGATTTATAAATCCTACAGGTGGTATCAGAGCAGGTTACAAATAGAAGAAGTAACTATTCTCATTCGCAATGGCATCTTCAGTCAAGCACACCTAAGGACAGTCATCCACACGTCCTCCCTACTTTGATGGGACAGACTATGGATATTGGAAGACGAGGATGCAAATCTTCCTCAAAGCCATGGATGAGGACTCATGGACTCTTATCCAAGAGAAGTACATGCATCCAGAGCCGCAGGAAGGTGTTGTTTGGACTACAGCACAAAAGAAAAGGATCGCGGGAAATGCGAAAGCAATGAACGCACTCTATTGTACGATATCAAGGGAAGAGTTTAGCCATATCTCCGCATGCGAGTCTGCATACGAGATATGGAACACGTTGCAAGTCACCTTTGAAGGTACGAGTAAGGTAAAAGAAACACATATTTCTATTCTAATAGAAAGCTATGAGTGTTTCAGGATGCAAAAAGGTGAAACAATCAAAGGAATGTATACAAGATTTGGAGAGATCATAAATCCAATGAAGAACCTTGGAGTCAAACTGAAGGAGGAGCAGCTTGTAAGGAAGATCTTAAGATCCCTTACAAGTGATTGGTCTCCAAAGACCATAGCCATCCAAGAGGTGAAAGATCTTTCTACTCTCTCCTTGGATGACTTGATTGGAAGCCTCATGGCATATGAAGTCCAATTGGAAAATATGAAGAAGATTGAAGAAAAATCCATAAGCAAGAAAAAGGAGCTTGCATTTAAAGCTATAAAGGAGGAGTCGGACCTCGATGATTCCAACTCCGATGAAGAAGAGGTGCTTGCTCTTCTAACAAGAAGCTTCAAAAGATTCATCCAAAAACAAGGTAAGAAAGTAAATAAATTTATAAATGAAATTATTTGTTTTGAGTGCAAGAAGAAGGGGCACGTATGAAAAGATTATCCAATGATCAAAAAGAAGGAAGAAAAGAAGATAAAAAACTCAATCAGAAGAAGATTTCAAGAAAGGAATACAAGGTGACTTGGGATGATAGTGATTCTGACACAGAATCATCTTCTGAGGAATATGAAGAAACAGAAGTTGCACATCTCTGTTTAATGGCGAACAACGATAGTTCAGAAAATGAGGTAGACTCTGAAGTCACTTTAATGAGTTATTACAATCATATGAAGATTTGTATCACAAAGCTAGGTTGATTAAAAAAGAAAATAAGGTCTTACATGATAATTATAAAACTTTAGAAATAGAGCTAGAAATGTCAAAAGAAACTAATAATCAATTGGATGCTAAAATAGTAGAATTAGAAGATATTTATGAACATTTTGATGATACTTTGAATAATCTAAAAACAACAACTAGGCTGAATACAGAATTTTGTAATAATTTAAAAGCCAAGATCAATAATAAAAAGAATACACAAAATAAATCACATGCACCTAGACATGCATGGATTTATTAAAAGGTCAAGAATCCTAAGAATTATAGATCTAACACTAAAGTGATCTATAAACTTAAGGATTTGAAGGGTACTAACCATCAAGGACCCAAAAGAAAATGGGTACCTAAAATAGATTTAATATACTATTTTGCAGGTCAAGAAGGACAAATGGATCCTAGATAATGGGTGTTCCAAGCACAAGATGGGACACTCCGACCTCTTTATCAAGTGGACCAGAATCGAAGATGGAGGACACGTCAAGTTGGGCGACAATAAACGTTGTCACATTATTGGTGAAGCTACAATAGGTAATTCTTCTAAGCAGGTACGTAATGTTCTTTTAGTAGAAAACTTAAAACATAACCTGCTTAGTGTTAGTCAAATATGTGATAATGGATGTGATGTTTTGTTTACTAAAATTGGAATTAAAATATTAAAAGAAGGAACAAATACGGTTTTAATTGAAGGCTTTAGATATGAAAATATCTATGCTCTTCATTTTTCACAAGAGAAATTTGTAAAATGTCTACTTGCATCCCATGTCGAAGTAGATCTTTGGCACGTAGGCTATGTCACATTAATCACAAAGATCTTAATAGGTTAGCCAAAAATGAGTTAGTAAGGGGCCTATCCAAACTAACTTATAAAAAGGATGTTTTGTGCAAATCTTGTGAACTCGGAAAAATGCACAAAGCTTCTTTTAAACCTAAAGACTTAGTTTCAATAACATGACCTTTAGAGTTGTTACATCTTGATTTATTTGGACCAACATGATTTAAGAGTCTAAATGGATCAAAATTTTGGTTAGTTATTGTTGATGATTTCTCTAGGTTCACTTGGGTCATCTTCTTGAAATATAAGGATGACTCATTTGATTCCTTCCTAAGTCTTTCTTGAAGACTTCAAAAGGAAAAATCATCCTCTATTCTTAGACTTAGGACTGATCATGGGGGTGAATTTGAAAATAAAAAATTTTCAAGTTTTTGTGTCAATTCTGGCATAACCCATGAATTTTCATTTCCTCAGGCACCATCTCAAAATGGTGTTGTAGAGTGCAAGAATCGCACTCTACAAGATTGTGCCCGAACTTTGCTCTTGGAGTCTGGGCTTCAAAAAATATTTCTGGGTAGAAACCATTAATACGGCATGTTATGTTCTTAATAGAACTCTCTTAAGGCCTATTATTAAGAAAACTCCATATGAGCTTTATTATGAGAAGTCTCCTGGGATTTCATATTTTAGGGTGTTTGGAAGTTGATGTTATATTAAACACTCGTGATCGGCTTGATAAGTTTGATGCTAAAGGTGATGAAGGCATTTTTATTGGCTATTCAACATGAAGCAAAGCTTATCGAATCTTAATAAAAGAACTTTTGTTATAGAAGAATTCCTACATGTTTCATTTGATGAAACAAACTTAGGTGAACCTGAACCAAATCATTTAGATTCTGATGATGAAGATATCCCCTTCATCGATGTATCAAAAATAGAAGATACACAAAATGTACATGATCTTCCAAAAGAATGGATACACCATAAAGATCACCCTCAAGAACAAATCATAGGTGATATTGAACAAGGTGTAAAAACCAGATCTCACTTTAGAGCTGATTTTGTCCTTAATGCCTTTGTTTTACAACTTGAACCCAAGAAAGTTGATGAGGCATTAAAGGATGAATCATGGGTTGTAGCTATGCAGGAGGAGCTACTCCAATTTACTAGGAATAATGTATGGAACTTGGTACCCACTCTTAAGGGCAATTCCATTATTGGAACCAAGTGGGTATTCCGAAATAAATTGGATGAAATAAAGCCAGACTGTAGCTCAAGGCTATAACCAACAGGAGGGTATTGACTTTGATGAGGCATATGCTCCTGTTGCTCACTTGGAGTCCTACAGATGCTACTTGCCTTTGCAAGTGCAAAGGACTTCAAGCTATATCAAATTGATGTCAAGAGCGCATTTCTTAATGGTTATATTAAGGAAGAAGTTTATGTTTATCAGCCTCCCAGGTTCGAGGACCCAGCACACCCAGAGCACATATACAAGCTCAATAAGGCTTTATATGGACTTAAACAAGCTCCCAGGGCCTAGTATGATAGGCTTAGGACCATTCTTCTTCAGGACGGATATAGGATTGGAGTTGCTGATTCAACTCCTTTTGTAAAAGAAGGAAATGACATCCTACTAGTTCAAATATATGTTGACGATATTATATTTGGATCAACTAAGGAGTCCCTGTGTCAACATTTCTGTGAGGCTATGAAGACTGAGTTTGAAATGAGTATGATGGGTGAACTCAGATTCTTTTTAGGACTCCAAATTCAACAATTAGACACAGGAATTTACATTAGTTAAACAAAATATGTTCTTGAAATTCTCAAGAAATTTGACTTTGAAAATGTAAATGGCAAAGAGACTCTGATTGCTTTATTTGCTTCTCATGGTGAAGATTTACCCGACAAGAGAGTAGATGAAAAGAAATACCAGGGCATGATAGGTTCACTGCTATATCTTACAGCTTCTAGACCTGATATTCTTTTTGCCACATGTTTATGTGCGAGATTCCAATCCGAACACAAGGAATCTCATTTTAATGTAGTAAAAAGAATATTTAGATATCTAAACAACACAAAAGTCCTTGGTCTTTTTTATCCTAAAGCACAATCCTTAGATCTATTATCCTATAGTGATGCTGACTATGCAGGGAGGCGGACAGATCGAAAGAGCACTAGTGGCACATTTCATTTTATTAGAGAATCTCTAGTCTCATGGTTCTCTAAGAAACTGACTTGTGTTTCACTTTCTACGACTGAAGCAGAATATATTACTGCTTCACTTGCTTGCTCTCAGGTCATTTGGATGAGACAGACTTTGTTCGACTTTGGATTGATTTTTGAGCAATCCAAAATTTTATGTGATAATACAAGCATAATAAATTTATCCAAAAATCCAGTTCATCATTCATGTACCAAGCACATAGATGTTAGACATCATTTCCTTAGAGATAATGTGCTTCAAGTATCAATTCAATTAGAATTCATTGACACACAAAACCAATTGGCAAACATCTTTACAAAACCTCTTGCAGTAGAAAGATTCTGCTTTATAAGAAGAAAATTAGGGCTTTGTACAATAAAGTGATTCAAAATTAATAAGTTGATTGTTATGGAATTTGTTTGTATTTATTAAAATCTCTGAGGGTCTCACTGTAATTTACCCATTTTTTTTAAAAAAAGGGGGTTAAACTATAATATTTCCATATGTCTAGAAATATTTGGGTGTTGTTTATAATATGGTTGCTTAACTTAGGTTGTTGACTACATTATTTATTCAACATCTAAGTTATAAATTTTTCATCTCTCAACCACTTAAGTGGTTATGTGACAAGCACATGACCCATCCCTTATAAAAGAGGCCAAGTGCAAACACTTGCCTCATTTTGTCTCAAGAAAACCCTAGCTCTCACTCCACAAGTGTCTCTCCAAGCTCTTATCAAGAGGAAGAAGGATCACCTCCAAACTTCTACTTTAGGTATATTCTCCTAAGTAGATCTTGCTTTTTTAAATCATTCTACATCTTGCCTTCTTTCTCTCAAAACCTTTCTCGCTGCTTCATTTGTTTTTGTCAAGTACTAGGTGGTACTGGTACCCATCACTAGTACTGATATTAGCTTAGCACAACAGTGCCTACTTTAGTGAGCAGGTACCAGTACTAAAGATGAATACCGGTACTAACTCAAATTTCTGGTTGGAACAGAAACCAACTAGTACCAGTACCAATCATCAGTACCGGTACATACAGGCTTAGATGTGTTTTTTTTTTTGGTACAAACACATGAAAGGAAATTGTCTATATTTCTAATTGTTTTCCTATTCCTTGTTATTGCATGTTTACAGATGGCACCTAAATCAAAAAGTAAGAGAAAAGCACCTCACGATGCTTTTCACAAGTTTTGCATTAATGAGGATGCTAAGTCAAAATTTGATTGGTATAAAGGACTAAAACTCCATCATTGTAGGCCAGTTGAATGGAAATATTTCTCTCTTCAACTCTTTAGTTTTACCACTCGCCTTTCAGAACAAAAACTCATGCGTTTCTTTGATGAATCGTTCTTTGCTGATGTTCCTGGAGTATACCCTAATGTTAATTATCTATTCTTTGCTAATCTCCAAGAATAAAAAAAATCGAGGTCACCTTGTCCTAACAACAAATGTTTTTGGTCAGAAAATCACCATCACACCTAAATTCTTGTCAACCATTACTGAATGTCCTAATGAAGGTCATGCATTTAACTCACTTAAAGAGCAATTTCCTACTCATAAAATCCATGAAACTCTTTTGCTCCCTAACTGCCAAGGCAAAGCATTGGTTGCTCCAAATATGACTCTTTTTGCTTGCGTCCTTTTTCGTATCTTAGCATGGAATTTAAGGGCTAAAAATTCAGGATTTCACAAAACCTGTTGATATTTTACCCTTGATTTATGCTATTATTACAAGCTTTCTGGTCAATTGGAACACAGTTTTCATTCACTTTCTTTGACCCCATTACCGTGTATCAGCTTTACCATTGGATATTTTGGTGTCACACATTCTTCATAAAAATAAAATTGACCTCTCTAATTTTACTCCTCTAAGAAAAGTGGTCTATTTTAAATGGCCCACTCTCCAAAAAATGGGAGTGAAACCTGCTAGAGAGGAATCCTCCAGTGATGATGAAGAAGAAGTTGATCCAAATGCTCAATCTTCTTCTTATCCACCTCCTGAATCATCCTCCACTTTCGTTCCTATAACCTACCCATATCCAGAAGCTGAAACACCTTAGGTAAATCTATCTAATGTGTCTGGAACTGATCCCAATTTGATAAATACCTTCAACTACATTGGTCAAAATTTAACCAATCTAAATTTTTCCTTCCATCACATGGAATGCAAATTCCATGACCTTTCTATTTCTATTGAGTCCTCCTATGTCACTTCTTCCACTCAACAACCTAAACAAAGGAAGCGGACTCAACCGAAAGCACCTCAAGAACACAGTGAAAGAAGGCAAAAGCATTTTCAAGATCCATCTCATGTTTCAATGGCGGAAGAAGAACCTATTCTTCATGATGATGAAGAAGAAGACACAGAAGATAACGAAGAAGTTTCATATGAAGAAAGTGATAATGAAGATGAAGATGATGACGACAATGATGATGATGATGATGGTGAACATGTGCAAAAGCTAATTAGAAAATGTCCTAGAAATTAGCTTAATTTTCATTTTGATGCTTGTTAAATTTGTATGACTTTTCAGACAATTATGTGTTAAGATTGTTTCAAGTCTTATCTTTATGAACTTTATCATATTATGATTCATGTATCATGCTTTGTTTGTTTATGTGAAATTGTTGCTTATTCATGTATCATGTTTTGTTTCATTTCTACTATTTGCTCATCTTTTTGCTTGCTTGACAAAATGGGGGAGAAATGATTGTACTTCATATTTAAAATAAGGGAGCTTAGTTTGAGGGGGAGGTTTTTCACTCCTTGTGAAGTTTTTTATTCTTCTCTTATTAAGTCTTTGTTTATTTTTAAATATGAGTATTATCTTGTTCGTTTTATCAACACCAATAAGGGGGAGATTGTTAGAACCTAGTTCCATCTCTCTTCTATGTTTTGGTGTTAACAAAACCATTTTTAAATCTAATGTGTTTATAAAGTATTACAAATCAAAAGAATCTATGGATGCAAGCAACAAGATAGCATATGAAGGAAGAAGATTAGAAGACTAGTTTTTATTGTATTAATTATTTTTCAGAATCTTTGTACGTCTCCTACAAGTAAAACATAATCTAGGAGTTAAAATCAAAGTAGAGATAATTTGGGTTCAAAAAATCGTTCATTCACTCATTTCAAAACTCAAAATTGATTTTTTTGAAATAAAGTTGTTTAGAGCAGGTTGGATATGTCTAAAAATTGACTTGCACTTATAATATTTGGTACTTATAGCAAGTACCGGTACTGGTCATAAGTACCGGTACATGCTAAGAACAAGTTTGGGCCTAAGTCCCAAACTGTGAACAACAAGTACCGGTACTCATCGTGAGTACCGGTACTAAGTGGTCACAGTTTGTGCACTTGGTTTTTGCTTGGACCTTACAAATACCGGTACTAATCACTAGTACCAGTACATGTAGGTTACTGGACCCAAATCTGTGAGTCACAAGTACTGGTACACATCATGAGTACTGGTACCTAGTGACTTAGTTGGGTTGACTGTAGGCAGTCAGTACCAATACTAAAAGTTTAGTATCGGTACCAACTAACCGTTTGACCAATCTGAATGGTTATTTTGCAATTAAACCTATTCCTAATCTTCCCAAATTGCCCCTAACGACTAGTAATCGTAGGGTAGCTGCTTAGTGGGTTATATAAGCACTCCTTGAGTGTCTTTTGCACATAACAAAGAAGCCAAAATTCTATCTTTTCCTACACCTTCATTTCTCAAATCACTAGCTGCAAAAGAGCTTGTCTTGTAGCAATTCTCTCAAGACCATTCTCCTCTTGCAACAAGTCATCAAGGCGATCGTGTTCTTCTTTGATAAATTCGTTTGTTTTACGCGTTAATATTCTCGTTAGATTAATTTACATACTCATATTAAGCAATATAATTATTGGAGACTTAGGGATTAATTGTAAGCTTTTATTTGTATTTTGCTTACACTTGTATCTTTACTTCTTTTCAATACCTTGTAATTGGGTTGAGGTAACCCGTTAATTACCTCAGGTTTTAGTAAATTGATTCCCTCCAGATTGAGGGAATCGGGTTAAAAATCCTAAGTCGGGAGTCTTAGGTAGTGGAGTACCCAAGTGAGGGGAACTACTATATATCTTGTGCATTTTGTGGTTTAATTTGTCTTGCAAATTTTTTTTTACCACACTATTCATCCCCCTTCTAGTGTACTTGTGATTTATAGATCCTACATGCACAACTCGGTTGTTCAATCAAGAAAGATTTGACAACTTTAAAAGACTCCAATTTTAAGAAAAAGAGTAACTTCTTCAAGGAGCTTCCGTATTGAAAAGATCTCATAATATGTCATAACCTTGATTTAATGCATATTGAGGAAAATGTCATGAACAACATCTTAGACATGTTGAACTTAACAAATAATTCGAAAGACACGCAATCGAGAAATGACATGAAGAAATTAGGTATTCATCCTAAGCTACATGTCACTGATGGAGAAGAAATGCCACCAACAATGTACAGTCTAAATCAAGGACAGAGGGATAGGATATTCTCATTTTTAAAAGGAATACGGGTCCCAGATGGGTATTCTTCACAGTTTTTGTGTTGTGTAAATGAAGTCCAGAAGAAAACCAATGGATTGAAAAGCCACGATTCACATGTTTACATGCAGATTTTATTTCCGCTATCTATTCATTAAGTGTTGTTAGATTCATTGGTCGATTCATTCACAAAGATAAGTTAATTTTTTAAAGTTGTTAGCTCTAAGACTTTGAACTATGAAATGTGAGACTATTGGAATAATCAAATTGTTATTACACTCTGCATAATAGAACAAATTTTCTCGCCAACTTTCTTCGAAGCCATTGTGCATCTAACACTACATCTTGCAAATAAAGCAAAACTTGGTGGGCCTATATAGTATAGATGGATGTATCCAGTGGAGCTGTGTCTGAAGAAGGTCAAAGATTACATCTCAAATTAAGTGATGCCAGAGGGGCTAATTGTTGAGGGTTACCTTCTAGAAGAATGCAAAAACTTCTGTGCTATGTATATGACTAATATTGATAACAGATTCAATCAACTAGAGATGAATTTCAACTAGTTGTGATGGTTAACTATGGGAAAATCAAACTGATTGTTGAGATGAGTTTTAGATACGACCGTAGGATTGTTTTATTTAAATGTGATTGGTTTGATGTTTTTAAGAAAGGGATTGGTTTGCAAAAAGATAACGAACATGATTTTATCAGTTTAAATAAGAACCAACGAATTCTTCAACAACAGAACCATCCACACTAGCATGTCAACTATTGCAAGTTTTCTATGTGTCTGATAATAGTAGGAAAAGGTGGATCATATCTGTAAAATCTATGCCTTGTGAATTTTTTGATGCAAAAAAGGATAGTGAAAATTCTGTTTTATCTGAAGCATATCAAGAATTTCCAAAAGAAGCAAGAATAAGTCTCAGCATAATAAATACCAATGTTTAAGGTATAAAAACATTTACATTTACTTTCTAACGAAGTTAACATCATTTAGCTACTTTCTCAAAATTGATTGTTTAAATATTTTTCCTTTATCATATAAATTTTTAATATATGATTAATTAATTATTTGTTATTTATGTGCAGATGAGGCCACGGAAGAAGCTAGCAGATAGGGGGAGACATCCACCTACCTATGAGGTTAGGGAAGAGTCACAGTCCCAACCTCTCATGTCCCAACCCCCTCCCGATGCTCAACATTGACCTGTTTCCCATCCTCCACCTGTATCCCATTCCTAGCTACTTCCCAAGTATATCCAAACTCCCTCCTAGTATATCCAGTTCATACTTCCATATATTCTATCCTAGGATCATCACCTTCACAGTAGAGGTAAGGCACCAGTCTTTACCTCCCCACCACTAGACCCATGTACCTATTATGTTGAGATGAATCCTAAACATGAGTTACAACCTGATGAGTACGTTGGATAGGAGGGAGGTGAGCACAAGGTTGAGGAGGTAGAGCAACCCTTCTAGTAGCTAGATACTAAGGCTAGCACGTCACAGCAGCTTGCTACTCAAGCTAGCACGTCGTAGAAGCCTGCTACTTAGCCAGGCACCAGTGGTGGTAAAATTCATAAGCAATTTTTTAAAAAATTTTACTTTATTTCATTTCTTATTTTATCTATTAAAATATGTTATTAATGTGCTTAGCTGAGAAAAACACGCGAGGTTCAACACTGACAAGAGAGATTCTCGCTTAATTAAAATGATTGCAATAAAAAGATGTGTCATCGTTGTATTTTTATGTTGTGGAAAATCTCTCGATCAAAATATCAATTAATAAAATTAACCACAAGGATTAGGTCGTATCCATAGGGAGGTTTAAACTCAATAAACTCACAAATAATTCCCTATCATCTTTGCCTCAAACGGATTCAGAAATTTCAATAAGTTATTGGAATAAGAGAGAGAGACTTATAGAGAGAAAGTAGATAGAAAGAGAGAGAAACATAGGAGCAGTTCATAAAATTGTCATAATATAAATATTATTTAAGAAAGTGTATAGTAGATCTGGCAATGGCATTCTCTGTAAATTTTAATACCTATAAAAAATAGAAGATTGCTTCTCCTTCCTCTCACGAATGCATGGAGTAATGGTGGCGTGAGGCACTTTGGTGGAGATATGTCTTGATGAAGGTAGCACAATGGGGATCTCAGTGAGAGCCGAGATGGTTGGACATGGCCGGTTGGAGGAGGAGAGACCGGCGAGGATGCTTGGGCGGTGCTTGGGATCACCAGAGTGTGCTTGGGGCCGAGGTTGAGGTTTAAGGAGGCAGGACAGAGGTGCTGCGTGCTACGGTGCTTTGGGTTCCTTTGCGCGTGGGTAGGGGATGGTGGGTAAGGAAGAAGAAGAAAAAGAAGAGGAAGAAGCTTAGGCGGTGGGTGGCTGTGAGGGGTGGCTGTGGTGGTTATGGGCTAAGTGGTGGCTATGGGTTTGGCAATGGCTGTGGTGAGGGCTGATTTTTGGTGGAGAAGATGAAGGCACGGTGGTTGCTTGGTGTTCATAACGCTTTTGTGCGGGTTTTAAAGAGAATATGACGTTGTAGTATAACCGACAAAGCGTTCAAACAAATAGAGAATTTTATTACTCGAAAACTGGAGTATCCGAGGTCGAACATAGGGAGAAAATGGAATTTACTAGTAATCAAAATGTAATTGAACACTCTAATTTACTCAAAACTGGAATTCAGAGGTATCTAAAAAAATAATTCAGACAAAAGAGTCAAATTGGACATATGATCTTGGGATCAGACGTCTTAAAAGTGTTTTCCCTTTTCCTTTTGATTATTCTTCTTCTTCTGATCTTGCTTTCTTTCTTCTTTTGCAGACTCTTTTTCTTCTTCATCTTCCGTCTTGGCTTCTCTTCTTCTTTCTCTTCTCTCTTTCTGCTTTGCTTCTTTTCTTGCGAAGGCTTCTTCTTCCTGCCTTTGTTTTTTTTCTCTTGTTTCTTCTCCTGCCTTGCGCTTCCTTCTTTCTTCTTCTGATCTTTGCAGTCTTTCTTCTGCCTTGCCTTCCTTCTTCTCCTGCAAAGCCTTCTTTCCTCCTTCTCTTCTCTGCCTTGCCTTCCTTCTCCTTTGGTCCTTCTGTTCTTCCTGCCTTTCCTTCCTCCTTCTCTTGGCCAAGTCTTTCTTCCTCAACGTTCAGCCTGTGCCTACACCGGGCAAAACCTACCCCTTTCCCTCTACCCACACGTCTCTCTCTCTCAACAGTTCACTCAGGGACACACTCCCAGAGCCACACGGATAATCGGGTCGGATCTCGCACCCGGAACTAGGTGCATCTGCAGGTGGGCGATGCGCGAGGAGTGCGTAGGCTAGGGTCGAGTCGGATCCCGCCAGATCCGCGAGATGTGTAACGACCGCATGCCCCAGACGTCTTTTAAGACATCTGGGAGGTGGCCCAGACGTCTTACCAGACGTCTGGGATCACATCCAGACGTCTGACAAGACATCTGGGATCGTTTCCAGACGTCTGGAAATCCATTAATTTCGACATGCGCGGGTTGTCTGCGTGCCTGAGCGCGCAGACCGGATATTCATTATTCCCTGCGGCTGCAGATGCCTGCCACGTCCTCTCTCTCCTCCTCGTGCGGCCTTAAAAGGCCACGCGCTCCCTCCCGTTGTCTCCACCCCTTCCTCTTCTCCTTCCTGTGCACGAGAGCGAGCGAGTGCGAGGTTGCTGGGTGGCGACGGCCGCAGTGAGCGCGGAGGGGGTGCTGCATGCGAGAGCGGAGCTCTGCCGCGAGGGCGAGATCGTCGGGGCTGCTAGGGCCGGTCGGCGGAGGGCGCAGGGGGCGCGGAACGGCATAGGAGGGACTGCTGCGGTCTGAGCAGTAGGCGCGCGAGGTGCGACGTGGGCGGCGTCGCGAGCGGAGGCCGGGTGGCGCCCTGATTCTGGAAAAATTTCCAGAATCAGACGTCTGGGTGGATAGCCAGACGGCGAAGGCGACGTCTTGAAGACATTCCAGTCGTCTGAAAGGTGAGTTTTCCGTCTTCATCTTCCTTCCTGTCGACTGACCGTACTGAGAGAGGGAGATGGGTGTGCGCAGGCTCGGTGATTCGCCATCTAACGCGAATCAGACGTCTGGCTGTTGTACCAGACGGCGGGAGCGACCTCCAGACGTCCGGGGTGATTATCGGACGTCTGGGAGCTAGGCCAGACGTCCCCTCAGACTTCTGGACATCTGGGAAATCACGCTGAACAGGTAATTCTCTGATACACTTTTTAAGACTTCTGGAAGGAGTTCCAGACGTCTGATTTTGCACAGTGTCATCATTTTTTACCCGTTTAGGGCCCGTTCGGGTTCCATTTTCCGCGATTCGAGTTGCGTTCTTTTCAGAATTAATTCCTCTACCCATCTACAGTAGCTATACACTATTTTGAGACACTCCTTGTGTTTGATCCTTGTGATAGGACCTCCTTCAGTTGCAATCTTGGGAGTTGCAAAGGCACTCGGGATTCCCGATCACGCCCCCATTACTCCCGTTGTCCCTGGTAGAGTGGCTTTAAGTTATTAATAAAATCTGTTAAATTATGGAACCATAAATAGAACCTAGGACATTGCATGAATCCTAGGAATGAGAAATAGATGGAATGATAGCTCCTAGGTGTTGCATGAATCCTAGGACTGGAAAACTAGATTGTATGATAGATCCTAGGATATGGCATGAATCTTAGGATGGGAAAACTAGTGGAATGTATAATACTGCAATCTTGGAAAATGGAAAGAGATATAAAGCTTCCTGTAATTTGAATTAACAGCTGCCTGTTGTGAATAAATAACGTGGTTGAGAACATGGGTTGTAAGAATGTGAAACTGGAAAGTGAAACCTGAATGTTTGAGTAAAAAGGATGGAACCCTATGGGGAAGTAGGAGTAGAACTCCTGGAAAGTGAATGGAATAGTATTGGGGAAGTGAGCTGGCCCTTGAGTACGGAGTACCAAGGAGAGAGACTGTCCCCCCGTTTAGTGCAGAGCGGAGCCAGCCGCCCCAGGGACCCGGGGTTAGGACTGGCCACTCTGTACGGACTTGCTGGCTCTCGCCTACGTAGTACCGAGGAGAGCTACTAGTGTAGG
Source organism: Thalassia testudinum (assembly GCA_037157565.1). NCBI lineage: Eukaryota > Viridiplantae > Streptophyta > Magnoliopsida > Alismatales > Hydrocharitaceae > Thalassia > Thalassia testudinum. The sequence goes on along the minus strand of JAZHRO010000039.1, from coordinate 94,765,359 downwards.
GAGGTACTAGCTACCCTACGGGCCCCGGGGTTCTACTAGCCTCCCACACCGACTTGTTAGGCCCGCTGGGGCAAACCAGGGTAGTCAGGCGAGGGTGCGCGGACTGTGGAGAGGCAAGGCCCCGGTTTGGTTACTGTGGAGGGGTTGGACCCCTGTTACTGAGAGGGCTCTGCCCTGGACTGGTTCCGTGCTGTGCTTTGGGCGCACCCGTTAACGGAAACGACTGACCGCGTGCCAGTACGGGTTAGCTACCTGTGCGCTTATCGCACGTTCCGTAGTCACCATTACGTCTGTCAGTGACCTTGGGGTGGTTGACTGAGGGTAGGATCACCACGGGGACTCTCCTGACCAGGAGAGCACCACGTGCTACTTCTACTTTTTGGAAAAGACTACAATCAAGATCGTTCCCACGAGGAACATTCGAGATCAAGAAAAAGATCTGGGGAATAAATGAAATAGTGAGACAATTGAAAGATGTGAATAAAGAAAGTAATAGAACATAACAGCTACTGTACACTCTACTGTTGTCTTCAGTTTTGGTTGCCACTCTACTCAGTGTTTTGATGACGTGTTACACTCGTTACCTTTTCCAGGACCAGGTGTTGAGTAGCCAGGGTTAGCGGCTGCAGAGGACGCTGGGCCGAGTAGGGTCCAGTAGAGTTACCACTGTCTTTTGTACCTCTTTGTTTCCGTTATAGTGAGTAGTTCTTGTTTCCGCTGTACTTTTCTTTACCTGTAGTTCATGTTATATGATAAATGTTGTTTTACTGTTGTGGTGGTATATACTGTAGTAGTTTCTTTCCTTACTGCTGTACTTTCTTACTGTTAGTTATATTCATGCTGAATGTGGTTTATTTTACTACTCTTTTGGTTACTTCCTCATTGGACGACTAGGTCTTGGGATTAGTCGAGTCGGTCCGGTTCTCGTGTCTCGTAGGGACTCGGGAACCGGGTCGTTACAAGATGGTATCAGAGCAAGGTCGTCTCGAGAAGTGAATCAACTGACTGGAAAATAACCAATTCACATGTTTATAGCTAGAGTAGCCACCACAACATATCTCTTGACATGAGCTCTTAGAAGTTTCGTTAGGTACCGTCTGTTTTGACGTTTCCATTTTGTTTCGCATCTCCTTGCAGGAGATGCCTCGTCGCGGGACTGGTGAGACTGGCCGCGGGCGCGGTCGAGGGCGAGGTCGGCGAGGTGGACGTGTTGTTGTTGACGTCTCGGTGGACCAGCCACCACTCCCGGGCATCCAGGCCCAGGACCTCGCCAGACTGATATGAGATATTGTACGAGAGGAGCTCCACCCACCGCCCCGAGCACCTCCTCCTGGGGCTGCAGAGGGGGAGTCCTCTGTGGGACCACGCGACGGACACGGTGCTGGACACGAGGGAGGGAATGGGCCGTTGCCGCCCCCACCTTCCTCCGACACTTCTGTACACGAGGCACCTTCGCCTAGAGATGCACCAGCACCTCCCCTGCAGCGCCACTTCGAGCTTTTCGGACAGTTCCGGAAGCTGAAGCCCCCCTCCTTCAAGGGGGATGAGGACCCGACCGAGGTAGAGGACTGGCTTGAGCAGCCGGAGAAGATCTTCGACACCCTTCGCCCCCCGGTGGAGTGCCGCGTGGCCTTTGCCACGTACCAGCTAGAGAGTGCGGCACACCGGTGGTGGAGGGCGGTCCGGGGACAGGAGAGGGACAAGCCGACGTGGGACCAGTTCATCACCCTCTTCTGCGAGCAGTACTTTCCCCAGACGTGGCAGGACCAGATGAGGCGGGAGTTCCACACTCTCCGCCAAGGGATGATGACTGTGAGCGCATACCGCACGTGTTTCTTGGAGCTGTCCCGCTTCGCAGCGACAGCGGTAGCCACTAAGGAGGAGCGCCTTTGGAGGTTCACCGAGGGGCTCCAGCCTGCGATCCGGGGGTATGTCAAACCCCTGAAGCTTCCTACGTTTTCGAGGGTGGTAGAGGCAGCTATGACTTACGAGGAGACCAACCCGTCCGCGCGAGACACCGACGGCGGGTGGAAGAGGCCCTTTCAGCCAGACTTCACACAGGGCCGGCGAGAACGGAGACACGTTGCGTCCGCAGGAGAGCCGTCACGTTGTGTAGAGCCATCAGTGGCCTTTGGGGGCCCTCGACAAGGGCCAGTCGCCAGCACCGGACCCCCACCTAGTCAACAGTAGGGACCCACTGAGGGCGGGAGTCGGGTTCCCCTCTGCTACCAGTGTGGCCAGCCGGGCCATGTCAGGAGGGACTGCTCATCTAGGGCAGGAGGTCAGCAAATACTCCCCGCGCAGAGCACTGGAGGGCGCGCAGGAGGCTGCGGTTCCCAGGCGCGAGGAGGACGGCAGTCGCGAGGAGGGTACCAGCCAGCACCTACCTGTCCGACACAGAGTGTGGCTGCTTCGTCCGCACCTAGAGCTGAGGGGCGTATCAACGCCCTAACACACAGGGACGCCAGAGCTTCGGGATCGGTGGTAGCAGGTATGGTTTCAGTTTCTAGCAGACTCGTTTACACGCTTTTCGATTCCGACGCTACGCACTCGTTTGTCGCAGCCAGTTTCGCAGTTAGTTTGGACCAGGATTATACACTGTTAGAGAATCCGTTCATAATCAGAGGTTCGAGTGGTCATCTGTTTGTAGCTGAGGAGGTGTACACGGATTGCGAGGTCAGCGTCGGAGGACATAGCCTGCCAGCTGACCTGATTATGATCCAGATGGAGTACTTTGGAGTGATTCTGGGGATGGATTGGCTGTCCGCTTACCATGCCTTGGTGGACTATTTTGAGAGGAAGATTGTCTTCTCCATTCCGGAGTTGCCTTCTTTCGAGTTTCACGGACAGCCAGTGGACGCAGGTTTCAGGTGCATTTCGGCACTTCGAGCGGCGAGACTTTTGAGCCAGGGGTGTGAGGGCTTCCTAGCCTGTGTGGTGGTAGAGCCCAGCCCTGTGGCAGACTTCCAGAGCATCCCGGTGGTCAGAGAGTACCCTGACGTGTTTCCAGACGAGTTACCAGGACTACCGCCCGAGCGTGAGATCGAGTTTGAGATCTCACTAGTACCAGGGACCAGCCCCATCTCCTCCGCGCCATACAGGATGGCACCGCTTGAGCTGCGAGAGCTCAAGTCTCAGTTGCAGGACCTTCTGGAGAAAGGTTTCGTGAGGCCCAGTGCGTCTCCCTGGGGAGCCCCGGTACTGTTTGTGAAGAAGAAGGATGGGACCCTACGTCTTTGTGTGGACTACCGACAGCTGAACAGGGTCACCATCAACAACAGATATCCGCTGCCGAGGATTGACGATTTGTTTGACCAGTTGCGGGGTGCCACGGTGTTTTCCAAGATAGACTTGAGGTCTGGATACCACCAGTTGAGGATCAGGGAGACCGACGTCTCCACGACAACTTTCCTCACCCGGTACGGACACTACGAGTTTTTGGTCATGCCGTTTGGGCTGACCAATGCCCCCGCTGCTTTCATGGACCTGATGAACCAGGTGTTTAGACCGTACTTGGACCAGTTCGTGGTGGTTTTCATAGATGATGTACTCATCTATTCTAGAGATCGGACGCAGCATGGACAGCACTTGTGGATGGTTTTAGACACTCTGAGGCGACGCAGGCTATACGCCAAATACAGCAAGTGCAAGTTCTGGTTGAGGGAGGTGACCTTCCTAGGTCATGTGATCTCTGGAGACGGCCTGGCAGTGGACCCAGCCAAGGTCGAGGCAGTGCTCAGGTGGGAGAGACCGCGTTCAGTCACTGAGATCCGCAGTTTCCTGGGACTAGCTGGCTACTACAGACGGTTCATCAGAGGATTTTCGCAGATTGCGCGTCCTATGACACAGTTGACCGGGAAGGACGTGCCTTTCGCTTGGACAGACGCCTGTGAGGCGTGTTTTCTGGAGCTGAAGGAGAGGTTGACCTCGGCTCCCGTGCTCACCATCCTTGACAGTAGTGGCGAGTTCGTTGTGTACACGGATGCCTCCTTGCAGGGGTTTGGAGGTGTGCTCATGCAGAGGGGTGTTGTCAACGTTTCTGTGCGGATTTAAAGGCGTATTACGTTGCAGTAGAACCGACAAAACGTTTAAACAAATAATTTTATTACTCGAACAACTAGAGTATCCGAGGTCGAACACAGGGAGCAAACTCAGTACTTTGTAAAACCCAAGAATACAACTGTTAAATGCAAATATAATTGATTCAAAGAGTTTTTAAGAAAGATGTAAAAAAAAATAGAATTAGACGTCTGATTTATGTATCAGACGTCTTAAATGTGATCTTTCTTTCTCTTTTTCTTCTTCTGCTTTGCCTTTCGGATCTCTTTGCAATCTTCCCTTGTCCTTCTTCTTCTTCTCCTGCGAAGACTTCTAACCTTTCTGTTTTCCTTCTTCTCCTGCGAAGACTTCTATCTTTCTTCTTCTTCTGCCTTGCTTCTCCTTTCTTCGTTGCCTTCTTCTTCTTTGTCTTGCTTCTCCTTCTTCTGCAGCGGCCAAGTCCTTCTCCTGCAATCAGCCTGCCTGCATAGGGAACAAAACCTAACCCTTCTCCCTCTACCCGCGCGTGTCTCTCTCTCAAGCAATTCACTCTAACCGCTCTACCAGAGCCACAGTCTCAATCGGGTCGGATCGTACCCGGGACCAGGCGCACCTGCAGGCGTGTGATGCGCGAGGAGTGCGTAGGTCTAGGTCGGGTCAGATCCGCCAGGTCCGCGTGGTCAGGCCGCGGACGAGGCGGGTGGGGTCAGTGAGGGACCTCACCCCTGTGCTTACTGAGGCGATAAGAATAAAGCGTAAAAACAACTTATACGGTACCTGCCGGTTGCAATCCCACGATGTGGGACTATCTGGTCTCGCCTTCACACGCGCCTGCAGAAACCTCGTCGTGCGATTGCCCCGCAGCTGCTGGCTCTGCTAGCGCTCCTCGGCTGGATTCGTTCACCTCGCGACACTTGCGTTAGTATGCAGCACCTGTAGTCTGGAAGACCGGGTGCCTGGAGCTTCGCGGGAGCTTCATCAGAGGTCGTCCATGGCGGCAGCAGCTCGAATCCTGTCGTACACAAAACGCGCCTCTCGGCCAAATCAGAATAGATAGAGACCTTCGCCGTGGCACGGCGAAGGCGGTGGGCAGTGCAGCAGGCCGCAGGTCGGCCTAGGCGTGCGTGCCTAGGTCAACCTGTGGCCGGAGATGGTGGGTTGGTCGGGGGGTGGTTGTGGAGGGCTAGAGTGGCAGTGGGAGGGTGGAGTGTGTTCCTGGAGGTGAGGCGGAGCTTTCGAGGTGGTTGGCGAGCCGTGTGGAGGGCTGGAGTGGTGTGGGCGGCTCGCCGGAGTGCGGTCGGAGGCGAAGACGATGGAGGTGGTTAGCGTCTGTCGAGGGTCGATCAAGGGAGATAACAGGGGGAAAAGAGAGAGGAGAGGATGGAGAACGTATCTGGGGTTGTCTGGAGTGAAGGGAGGCAGTGGAGAGGACGGCTCGTGACTGCCGTCGTCGGAGAAGAAAGACCCTGGGGGAGGAAGCGGCGACGAAGATGAGGTCAGGAGCTTGCGCGCAGGGTACAGCGCGCCGCGGGAGGAAGAGGCGGAGAGGACTCTGCTGCTGGTATGGCAGCAGAGTGACGAGAAGGAGGGAAAGCGGTCGCCGGAGCTTGTGGGTCGTTTGGCCGGAGATAGGAGAGAAGAAATTTGGAGGGGATCTCCGTCAAAATCAAGCTTCCTCTCTTCGGCCGGAGTTGTGGGTTCTTATATAGGCGCTGGACTTGGTGTGCAGGGCGTGAAGGGCATGTGATTGCCTGAGGTTGGTCGCCGGAGATGGAAAGGAGTTAGGATACCCAAATCTCTCGTGCGTTCGCACGAGAGATTGGGTTCACACCAGGGATCGATATCGGTCTTAAATGGAAGGCAATTCTTCAGAGAATTCTCCTTCCATTTCTGGGAGGGAATCTCTGAGGGATTAGAGAGCAATCCCTCTCCGAACCTCGCCGGAGCTCGGTTCTGCCCTAGCAATGGCGGCAGGACCGGTTTGCAAAGGAGGCGAAGAACCTAGGGGGTTCTCTGCAACGGTATTCAAAAGATAGGGACCAATTTGTGATTTGGGTGTACTAAATTGCAAAGTAGGTCAAGATGACCTCTCCTTAGGTCCAAATTTTGGTATAAACCTAATTTGGACCTAAGGAATCCAATGGAGAAGTTAGATTTCAGGTTTGACCTCGTTTGACTGGATATTTTGCGTAAAAACCCAAATTAGGTTAATTGAAGAGCTAGGACCCTAATCTAGGTCAAACTAGGTTCCAAAGGCCAAATTAAGTGTTCTAAACCCTAGAGTATGTTTTTCCATGATTTGTAGAGGGTTTACTTGCTTTTTGTTCTGACCGGAACCTTGTTAATTTAAGCGGGTCTGTTTTAGGGTTACCAAGTGTCTTTTAGTTCTTAGATTGCACATGAACCCATTTCTGATTGACTCAACCCACTTTTTATCTCATTTAGACCATTTGACCTATGTTTTGCCTCTAAGAAATCCTGTTTATCTACTGCAATGGTAAAATTGCAGTTTTAACCTTTATTTCATGTTTTCTTCTCAGAGCACTTGTTCCTTCAGTTAGGCCTTCTTCTAGGTTATGTAGGAGCTTTTATCTTCTTTATTGGGTCAAAATGAGCTAGTTATGGCTCATGATGAGGCTCTCATCATACCCCCATGCCTAGCTTTTGCTAGTCCCTTAGCAAAATTTCAAAGTTTTAACTTCCGTTCTAGACACTGAATGTTGTCAATAATGATAAGTGCTTCTCCTTTTTCTTTTGTGATTAGGTGGGAATGCCGACAATAGGCCTAGAGGTACTCAAGTACCAACCAAAATCCGGACCTGTTCCGCTTTAGCCTCAGTCTTCTGCAAAGGTTTCTATGGCCCACAGAACCTAACCTAGGGTTTGTTGGACTCCGCGGTTAAAGCACCCGTGCTTGAGATATTTTTAGCCTAAGTTTAGTTTGCAGTGCGTTTTTTTTGTAAGAGAGAGATAGAAGATTTATTTGTTTGGAGAGCTTTTCTCTCTCTTTTCTTTTTTATTTCTAGCTTCGGATTAGCTTCTCAACACGGTCTGTATCGGATTCCTCGTCCCCATCATCAATCCTCAAAGGTCCCTGGCTTTCGAGATTTCGAGATAATCCCGCCCATGGCAACCCCCGGAACCCTGGCTTTCGAGATTTCGAGATAATCCCACCCATGGCGTTCCGTGGCCGAATTCAGACCCTGGCGATCAACATTTCGTGATAATGCCACCCATGGTATCTGAACCAGCAGAGTGCTTACATGCCCCCAGTAGGATATTTAAATATCCTAAGAGACAAGCACCGAGGAGACGATATGTTGTTACGCATCTTCGAGGGGAATTTCCCGCCTCTCCGCGCTGGGAACTTGTCCAAATCAACTTGTGTTGATTGGCCGCTCCTAATCTAGGTGACTTTTTCAGAATATTAAACGCTCTTGCGTGTTTTGAATATTTATGCGCACTGAACCAGACTGTGTGTGAATTTAGGTGCTTAGGTTACCGAATCCCGCAAATCGGAGGTCAGTTAACGAGGCCGAATACTTCCTAAGCCTTAGACCTAATACTTAAGCTTTGCATTTTCCTCAACCTCTTGAGGATTGTCCAGATTTTAACGGATACGTGAATTTTTAAGCAAAAAATCTAGCCCAAGAGGCCTAAGACCAGCGTTCCCGCTAATCTCTTGTTATATCTCTGTAGCATTTTTCTTTTCTTTTTCTTGACTCAGTCTAGAACTTCAGTTAACCCCTTAATCTTTTACTAATGACTTTTTCTTTTTCTTTTCCTTTTGTGCTCCTTTCTTTATTTTTGCTCTTTTTGTCATTTTTCTTTCTTTTCCTCCTCTCATTTGTATGACCCTGAATTGTTCCTCCCCTCTATCAAGTCCTTTTTTTTTTTTTTTTTTTTTTGAATGAAACCCTTTCTTGATATGAATTTTCTGACATTTTGCACTTTCATACCCCCCCATGCCTAAGATTTGCAATGTCCCCATTGTAAATTAGGTGGGTTCGAATTCAGCTTAGTTCATGTGTTAGGACAGGTGTGTGGTGAGTGAATGGGTCGAAGCGACTTGTTGCGAACGATTTCTAATCTCGGGTAGGTATACCTGAGGTGAAGTCGGCTGTTCTAATGGATGAACCCTAAAGTGCAATATGAGTTCCGCATAGCGATGTCAGAAACGGTTTCAGGTTTTTCAAAGAATGATGGGTTGCCTCCCGTTAAGCGCTGAGTTTTACGCCATCGGCTGGGCGTAATGAGCTCAAGAGGAAAGGAGGGTAAAGGATGACTCAGTCAAATCTATATCGGTCATGTCAATGAACGGCTTGAGTCTCTGCCCATTCACGACAAATGGTTCAGAATCGTGGCTGAGTGGGCTGATTTCAATAGCTCCATTTCCGAAGATTTGGCGGACTAGGTAGGGTCCGACCCACTTGGATCTTAGCTTTCCTGGGAATAGTTTGAGTCGAGCATCAAAGAGTAAAACTTTTTGACCAAGATGAAAGACCTTTCTAGAAATGTGTTTGTCGTGAAAAGCTTTAACCCGTTCTTTGTAAATTCGCGAGTTCTCATATGCGTCGTGGCGTAATTCATCGATCTCGCTCATTTGAAATCTTCTGTGGGTTCCAGCCTTAGAAAGGTCGAGATTACAGGTCCGTACTGCCCAATAGGCTTTATGCTCCAATTCGACGGGGAGGTGACATGCCTTCCCGTACACTAGTCTGAAGGGAGACATTCCTAATTGGGTCTTGTGGGCGGTCCTATAGGCCCACAATGCTTCCGGAAGCCGAGAAGACCAATCTTTTCTATCAGGTCGAACAGTAACCTGAAGGATCTTCTTGATCTCTCGGTTAGATAGCTCAGCTAGACCATTAGTTTGGGGGTGGTAAGGAGTAGAGATTCGGTGTGACACCCCGTATTTGATCATCAGTGACCTGAACTGAGCGTTTGTAAAATGGGTCCCTCCGTCGGAAATTATAGCACGCGGAATCCCGAACCTTGAGAAAATGTTTTGATGAAGGAATTTTATAACGACTTTATGATTGTTGGTTCGGGTCGGAATGGCTTCTATCCACTTGGAAACATAATCAACTGTGAGTAAAATGTATTCGAAGCCATCTGAGGTAGGAAAGGGTCCCATGAAATCAATCCCCCGAATATCAAAAATTTCGCATACCAAGATCGGCTGTAGAGGCATCATGTCTCTATGGCTCATGTTGCCTAGAGTCTGGCAACGGGAACATGCCTTACAGTGATTGTATGCATCTTTGAAAATTGTGGGCCAGTAGAAACCACACTGGAGGACTTTCGATGCGGTTTTATGTCCTAAAAAATGTCCACCGCATGCCTGGTCATGGCAAAATGAGAGTATGTCTTTGATTTCCACTTCCGTGACGCATCGTCGGATTATCTGATCAGCACCAATGCGGAAGAGATACGGGTCTTCCCATAGGTAATACTTGGCATCGGAACGTAATTTGTCCTTTTTGGCCTTCGACCAATCGGGCGGAATCTGATGTGATGCCAGGTAATTAACAATATCGGCGAACCATGGAAGACTTGTACTGATAGTCAGGAGGTGCTCATCAGGAAAATGTTCTGTAATAGGTCCGGACGGATCAATAATTTCAGGAGGAAGGCGGGATAAATGATCAGCTACCACATTGTGCTTTCCCGCCTTGTTGCGAATCTCGATGTCAAATTCTTGCAACAGCAAGATCCAGCGGATTAATCGAGGTTTCGCGTCCTTCTTGGCTAGGAGATGCCTCACAGCTGTGTGATCCGAGTATATGATAACATGGGAACCCAGAAGGTATGATCTGAATTTTTCCAGGGCAAATACTACGGCCAGCAGCTCTTTCTCAGTAACCGTATAGTTACGCTGAGCCTCATCCAGTGTTTTGCTGGCGTAGTAAATGACCACAGGTTTCCCGTCAATTTTCTGCCCCAAAACCGCTCCTACAGCGAAGTCAGATGCATCGCACATGATCTCAAAGGGTTGAGACCAATCAGGGGACTGTAGGATTGGGGCTTGGGTGACTCGGTCACGTAAGATCTCAAATGCTTGAGTGCATTCCTTGGAAATTCCGAAAGGCACATCCTTGGAAAGCAGATTGGTCAGGGGGCGCGCGATTTTGGAGAAATCAGGGATGAATCGACGGTAGAAACCGACGTGCCCCAAAAAAGATCGGATGTCCTTAATCGAGCTAGGCATAGGGAGCTTGGAAATCAGGTTAACCTTAGCTCGATCCACTTGGATGCCTTTCTCTGAGATTAAATGTCCCAAGACAATTCCCTCAGGCACCATGAAATGGCTCTTTTCCCAGGAAAGAACCAAATTCACCTCGATGCACCGCCTGAGTATATGGACCAAGTGTTGGAGGCAATCGTCAAATGATTGTCCAAAAACTGAAAAGTCATCCATGAAGACTTCCAGATAGTCACCTACCATATCTGAGAATATGGCAAGCATGCACCGCTGAAAAGTTGCAGGTGCATTGCAGAGACCGAACGGCATCCTTCGAAATGCGTACGTCCCGAAGGGGCAGGTGAATGTGGTCTTTTCTTGGTCCTCTGGATGGATTGCCACCTGATTGTAACCGGAGTACCCGTCAAGAAAGCAGAAGAATCTATTTCCCGCTAGTTTCTCGAGGATCTGATCAATAAACGGTAGTGGGAAATGATCCTTCTTCGTGGAGGAATTTAGTCTTCTGTAATCAATGCAGACTCTCCACGAATTAGCTATTCGGGTAGGAATGACTTCCGCGGTTTCTGTCGTGATGATGGTAAGTCCTGCCTTCTTAGGTACCACTTGTGTTGGACTCACCCAACGACTGTCGGAGATCGGGTAGATGATCCCTGCATCTAACCACTTAATGATCTCCTTTTTCACGACCTCCTGTAGGTTAGGGTTTAGTCGCCTTTGCATTTCTCTTGAAGGTCGTGAGCCTTCTTCTGTATAGATTCGATGCGTGCAGTATGAAGGGCTTATACCAGTCAAATCATCTAGAGTCCATCCAATGGCTCTACGATGTTGCTGGAGAACAGAAATCAAACGGAGTTCCTGGTCAGGTGTGAGTCGAGAATTGATAATCACAGGAAACGTTTGATTTGAATCCAAAAAGACATATTTTAGATGTTCAGGAAGGGGCTTGAGTTCCATGACAGGATTGTCAGCAGCAGCGGGTGGTTCAGGGTTTGTATCGGGAGCAATGGTAGGAGTCATAGGTGTGTCTAGATTGTGTTCGCACTCCTCTGTTAGCGGTTTTTGATTTTCTAGTGGTTGATCAGAAATAATCAGGTTGTCCTCTATGTGCAGTTCATCAACCACGGCTTTGACATCACAAATTTCCTCTATAACCCCGCAATTAATCCCTTGTTGGGCTTTGAAAATGTCGATCTTCAGATTTTGATTCCCAAATTTTAATTCTATCTGGCCCTCTTCGCAGTTTATATTGGCCCTAGCAGTGGCCAGAAAGGGTCTCCCTAATATGATTGGTGTGTCCCTTGGGTTCTTAGGTGCATCCATGTCCAGTACTATGAAGTCCACTGGGAAATAAAAATCTCGTACCCTAACAATGACATCCTCGAGTATTCCTTTGGGTGACTTGATGGATCGATCAGCTAACTGCAATGTCACCTCAGTGGGTTTAAGTTCAGATTCTTCAAGGTGGTCAAGGAGGGATGTAGGTATTAAATTTATGGAGGCACCTAGGTCTAGTAGGGCTCTATCAAGTTGGGTTTCACCAATTTTACAAGAAATCAAGGGGGTTCCTGGGTCTTTAGCCTTGGGTGGGAGTTTGCTCAGGATGACAGAGCTGGCTTGCTCTGACAGTACAATCGGATTCCCATCCTTGGTTCGCGGCTTACGTTTAGGTGTACATATGTCTTTCAAGAATCTTGCGTAAGCCGGTATGTGGCGGATTGCATCCATCAACGGGATGTTTATCTGGACCTGTTCAAAGAGCTTGACCAGATCCTCCTCAGGAGCCACAGGTTTGGTTATCCTTTTTCCTTTGGTCAAGGCCTCAGGAAATGGGATCCTAGCTGGTTCCTCTAGGATAGGTCCAGGTTCTTGATCTGGGACAGTAGTATCTTGGATGACTACCCTAGGGTCTTGGCGATTATCAGGCTTGGAGTGGTTCAGATAATGTGGGTCTTGTGTTGTTTTACCACTACGTGTTGTTACAGAGTTTAATCCAGCCTGACTTTGGTTTGGGTTAGGTAGGAGAGGTGGCTGCTGCTGAAATTCTGCATAAGATGTAGAAGCCTCCATCCTGTCTGGTGATGGAGTAGCAGGGGCCTGATAAATCAAATGTGCGTGGCCTGGATTTGGATTCATAATGCGCCTCTGGGTCGGCACATTATTTGGGTTGGGCAGAGGTTGCGAAGGAAGGGTGCCAGGTTGGCGAGAAATTGCCATCTGGGCCAGTTGGTTGCGAACCTCTGTGATCTCGTCCTTGTGCTGTTTTTGCATTGCCGCATTCGTTTTTTGAATGTCAGCCAGCGTTTGAAGGATAAGAGTCAGTTGATCCTGATTTTGCCCAGATTGGTAGGTGGGATTGGGCCGAGGCTGAGGCGGCTGATATGGACGAGGAGCTTGTGGGCGGGGTTGATATGGTGGTTTTTGAGAGTTTCCCGCCCACTGAAAGTTAGGATGATTTCGCCATCCAGGGTTGTAGGTATTGGAGTATGGGTCGTTCTGGATGGCGTTGAGGTCCTCGCAGTTCTGAGAAACCTCAGGAAAGTCAGAATACAAGGGTTCAGAGTTCCCCCAACTCGAGTAGATGGGATCGGAGGTCACTCCGGTCTGGGAGGTAGACGGGGGTGGATAGGGGCCCATCCCCTTGGCAGGTTGGTGATAGATGTTTTGCACTATTTCCCTTGCCAGAGGAGGTCGTGCAAAAGAGTTTTGTGCAAAGGTGGCTTGCTGCAAATGTCGAGTTAGCTCGTCCACCTTCTTTTCTATGATAGAGACCTTGTCCAACCGACTGGCCATCAATTCCAGGTCAACAGAAGTGGACAGGTCCTGCGTCTCATGTGTCCCTCTTAGATTCGTCGATGCGCGGGCATTCGTCCTGTCGAATAAGCCCAAGGAGTCATTGTTTATGGAGTTCTCGCACATGTTTTCGAGAATCTCCCACACCGTGTCCTCGTGTTGGCCCATGATGTTTCCTCCACATGTTGCATTGACGATTAGACGAATATCCTCACGGAGTCCCTGGTAAAAAGACTGGACTTGTTCCCACTTAGGAACTCCGTGATGGGGACACTTTCGCATGAGATCTAGGAATCGATCCCAAGCTTCATGAAGAGGTTCTCCCTGTTGTTGAGTGAAATGAGTGATCTGGTGGCGCAAGGCATTCGTCCGGCCAACAGGGAAGAATTTTTTCAAAAATTCGGACTGTAATTCCTCCCAAGTGTTGATCGGGCGGGTCTGAGTCTGATACCAGTGCGCGGCCTTGTCCAAGAGGGAGAACGAAAACATTTTCATGAGTAGGATATCCCGGTTTTGTACATCTGACCCGAAAGTCTGGGCCAGATGCTTGAGTTGTTTAATGTGTTGGAATGGATCCTCAGAGTTAAGCCCATGGAACTTTGGTATGGCATGAATCATATTGGGCTTTAGATCAGAATCGGGTCCTCCAATTGGGATTCGTACTCGGGGTTCAATTGCCACCGCAGCGGGATTATAGTGATCTCGCATCATAGGTCGCTGTGGTGGGTTTACAAAGTTCTGAAAGAGATCGTTCAAGCGTTGAAGTTGGTGTTCAAGGTTATTCTCCTCTTCAATGGGTTGTGCCATGATGGGAGAAGAAGGAGAATCAGGGTCTGAATCAGATGAAAGATTTATGTGGTGGGGTTGCTGCACAAACAAGGGCGTCGAGGCTTGGCCTCGGCGAGAATGAATTTCTAGAGGAGGTCTTAAAGGTGGTCTTAAGGACCTCCTACCAAACATGCACCGGAAGATGTGATGAGATTAGAAGGTGCTGGACCCAATCAAGACACCCAAGAATTGTTGGGTGACTATAGAGGTTCGGGGCAGATGGACCCCTGGATCAGAAGATCGTCCACCTGAGAAATACCTGGGCAGCCAGAGAGGGAGAGTCCCGCAAAGACCCCTACACGGTAGAGCGTCCCCACAGGTTACAGGGTTTCCCCCACCCGACCTCTCTTGTCACTGCGGTTCCAGGTAGACCAGAATGGGGATCTTGACCTCTTAAGTCTACCTTTTTTTTTATTTTAAGATCAAGGTGCTTAATGTTCCACTTGAACTTTTAAGTATTTTGAGTGCAAAAAGTGACCTAATATTAAGGTTGGTTGACTCGAGGGATCAACTTCACCTCTTGTTCCTTTGAGAGCTTTTAGGTCCTTCCTTTTATGATTCAAATGGATTATCAGCCTGATTTGCTTAGGGTTCCTCTTGTATAAATATTTTCAAACACGGTTTAGGCACACTTCTTTTTGGAAAGTTTGTTTCTTTATTTTAGAGAAGATGTGTCTCTAAAAACCCTAGCTTTGCAATCCTAACTTGGCTCTAATGGGTCCAATTTAGTTGCCTTAGAATTTAGCACCTAGGGCTCAATCAAGAAAGTTTTAGCCCTAGTTGCCTTAGTTGGATGACAGACAAAAATATGTTGAAATGAAAATCAGGCAACTTGATGAGTTACTAAATATAAGACAGGTAGCCCTAAGTTGACTTCTCCCCTTTTTTTTTTCTTTTTTTTTTTTTTTTAGATTGTGAGAGGGTTAAGGGGGAGGGCTTATGGAGATTACCTGCTCCAGTCTGTTGTGCAGTTGCTATTCTTTCCTTTTTGTTTTGCTTTCCCTGATTGAACACAACAAAAGAGAAGTTAAGTCAGATATTAAATAGAAAAGTTGTACTCAAAAGCTTTACAAGTGCCCGTTGCTCCCCGGCAACGGCGCCAAAATGTTGTCAACGTTTCTGTGCGGATTTAAAGGCGTATTACGTTGCAGTAGAACCGACAAAACGTTTAAACAAATAATTTTATTACTCGAACAACTAGAGTATCCGAGGTCGAACACAGGGAGCAAACTCAGTACTTTGTAAAACCCAAGAATACAACTGTTAAATGCAAATATAATTGATTCAAAGAGTTTTTAAGAAAGATGTAAAAAAAAATAGAATTAGACGTCTGATTTATGTATCAGACGTCTTAAATGTGATCTTTCTTTCTCTTTTTCTTCTTCTGCTTTGCCTTTCGGATCTCTTTGCAATCTTCCCTTGTCCTTCTTCTTCTTCTCCTGCGAAGACTTCTAACCTTTCTGTTTTCCTTCTTCTCCTGCGAAGACTTCTTTCTTTCTTCTTCTTCTGCCTTGCTTCTCCTTTCTTCGTTGCCTTCTTCTTCTTCTTTGTCTTGCTTCTCCTTCTTCTGCAGCGGCCAAGTCCTTCTCCTGCAATCAGCCTGCCTGCACAGGGAACAAAACCTAACCCTTCTCCCTCTACCCGCGCGTGTCTCTCTCTCAAGCAATTCACTCTAACCGCTCTACCAGAGCCACAGTCTCAATCGGGTCGGATCGTACCCGGGACCAGGCGCACCTGCAGGCGTGTGATGCGCGAGGAGTGCGTAGGTCTAGGTCGGGTCAGATCCGCCAGGTCCGCGTGGTCAGGCCGCGGACGAGGCGGGTGGGGTCAGTGAGGGACCTCACCCCTGTGCTTACTGAGGCGATAAGAATAAAGCGTAAAAACAACTTATACGGTACCTGCCGGTTGCAATCCCACGATGTGGGACTATCTGGTCTCGCCTTCACGCGCGCCTGCAGAAACCTCGTCGTGCGATTGCCCCGCAGCTGCTGGCTCTGCTAGCGCTCCTCGGCTGGATTCGTTCAACTCGCGACACTTGCGTTAGTATGCAGCACCTGTAGTCTGGAAGACCGGGTGCCTGGAGCTTCGCGGGAGCTTCATCAGAGGTCGTCCATGGCGGCAGCAGCTCGAATCCTGTCGTACACAAAACGCGCCTCTCGGCCAAATCAGAATAGATAGAGACCTTCGCCGTGGCACGGCGAAGGCGGTGGGCAGTGCAGCAGGCCGCAGGTCGGCCTAGGCGTGCGTGCCTAGGTCAACCTGTGGCCGGAGATGGTGGGTTGGTCGGGGGGTGGTTGTGGAGGGCTGGAGTGGCAGTGGGAGGGTGGAGTGTGTTCCTGGAGGTGAGGCGGAGCTTTCGAGGTGGTTGGCGAGCCGTGTGGAGGGCTGGAGTGGTGTGGGCGGCTCGCCGGAGTGCGGTCGGAGGCGAAGACGATGGAGGTGGTTAGCGTCTGTCGAGGGTCGATCAAGGGAGATAACAGGGGGAAAAGAGAGAGGAGAGGATGGAGAACGTATCTGGGGTTGTCTGGAGTGAAGGGAGGCAGTGGAGAGGACGGCTCGTGACTGCCGTCGTCGGGGAAGAAAGACCCTGGGGGAGGAAGCGGCGACGAAGATGAGGTCAGGAGCTTGCGCGCAGGGTACAGCGCGCCGCGGGAGGAAGAGGCGGAGAGGACTCTGCTGCTGGTATGGCAGCAGAGTGACGAGAAGGAGGGAAAGCGGTCGCCGGAGCTTGTGGGTCGTTTGGCCGGAGATAGGAGAGAAGAAATTTGGAGGGGATCTCCGTCAAAATCAAGCTTCCTCTCTTCGGCCGGAGTTGTGGGTTCTTATATAGGCGCTGGACTTGGTGTGCAGGGCGTGAAGGGCACGTGATTGCCTGAGGTTGGTCGCCGGAGATGGAAAGGAGTTAGGATACCCAAATCTCTCGTGCGTTTGCACGAGAGATTGGGTTCACACCAGGGATCGATATCGGTCTTAAATGGAAGGCAATTCTTCAGAGAATTCTCCTTCCATTTCTGGGAGGGAATCTCTGAGGGATTAGAGAGCAATCCCTCTCCGAACCTCGCCGGAGCTCGGTTCTGCCCTAGCAATGGCGGCAGGACCGGTTTGCAAAGGAGGCGAAGAACCTAGGGGGTTCTCTGCAACAGTATTCAAAAGATAGGGACCAATTTGTGATTTGGGTGTACTAAATTGCAAAGTAGGTCAAGATGACCTCTCCTTAGGTCCAAATTTTGGTATAAACCTAATTTGGACCTAAGGAATCCAATGGAGAAGTTAGATTTCAGGTTTGACCTTGTTTGACTGGATATTTTGCGTAAAAACCCAAATTAAGTTAATTGAAGAGCTAGGACCCTAATCTAGGTCAAACTAGGTTCCAAAGGCCAAATTAAGTGTTCTAAACCCTAGAGTATGTTTTTCCATGATTTGTAGAGGGTTTACTTGCTTTTTGTTCTGACCGGAACCTTGTTAATTTAAGCGGGTCTGTTTTAGGGTTACCAAGTGTCTTTTAGTTCTTAGATTGCACATGAACCCATTTCTGATTGACTCAACCCACTTTTTATCTCATTTAGACCATTTGACCTATGTTTTGCCTCTAAGAAATCCTGTTTATCTACTGCAATGGTAAAATTGCAGTTTTAACCTTTATTTCATGTTTTCTTCTCAGAGCACTTGTTCCTTCAGTTAGGCCTTCTTCTAGGTTATGTAGGAGCTTTTATCTTCTTTATTGGGTCAAAATGAGCTAGTTATGGCTCATGATGAGGCTCTCATCAAGGGGTCATGTTGTCGCTTAGGCTTCGCGGCAACTGAAGCCCCATGAGCATACCTACCCTACCCACGACCTAGAGTTGGCAGCGGTTGTCTTCGCGCTGAAGACCTGGAGGCACTACTTGTACGGTGAGACCTTCGAGATATTTACAGATCACAAGAGCCTCAGATAGCTTTTTGATCAGAAGGAGCTCAACATGAGACAGAGACGTTGGTTGGAGCTCCTGAAGGACTACGACTGCAGCATCTCCTACCACCCAGGAAAGGCCAATGTGGTGGCTGACGCCTTGAGCCGTAAGGCGCCCGCACGCTTGGCCAGTATACAGTTACAGAGTTGGAGCCTTTTGGAGGAGGTGGGTAGTTGGCGACCTCTAGAGTTACGAGGGTACTGTGGGGCAGTGACGGTGACACGGCAAACTAGGCCAGAGCTGATGGACCGCATCATCACAGGACAGATGGCCGATCCGTACTTGCAGTCTTTGCGCGACAGAGTACTGTCAGGAGATCCAGGTGACTTCTCTTTCAAAGACCAGGTGCTACGTTTGAGGGGACGGTTGTGTGTTCCCAGAGACGAGGAGCTGTTGAGAGAGCTCCTGACTGAGGCACACGGTTCCAGATTCGCCATACATCCCGGGAACACGAAAATGTACCACGACTTGAGACACGAGTTTTGGTGGAGAGGGATGAAGCGGGATGTGGGTGAGTTCGTGCAACAGTGCTTAGTGTGCCAGCAGGTGAAAGCCGAGCATCAGAGGCCTGCAGGGCCGCTTCAGCCGCTTCCAGTGCCAGAGTGGAAGTGGGAGAGCATCACCATGGACTTGGTGGTGGGCTTACCTGTTACCCAGCGGGGACACGACGTAGTCTGGGTAATAGTGGATAGACTGACGAAGACGGCACGATTCTTGCCGATCCGAGTCACTTTGGGACCAGCACAGTTAGCAGAGAGGTATATCCGTGATGTGGTACGACTACATGGAGTTCCGCTGGAGATCGTATCCGATCGAGATACCCGCTTTACGTCCCAGTTTTGGGCTGAGTTTCAGCACGCCTTGGGGACGAGGTTGAGGTTTAGCACGGCTTACCACACCCAGACGGACGGATAGTCTGAGCGCACGATACAGACACTTGAGGACCTTTTGCGTGCCTATGTACTGGACTGGAGGGGCTCTTGGGAGGAGCACCTGCCCCTGACAGAGTTTGCATACAACAACAGTTATCATTCGAGCATCGGCATGGCTCCTTACGAGGCTCTGTACGGACGGAAGTGTACGGCACCCTTGAGTTGGGTTGAGGTGGGGACCAAGTGGGAGGTTGGCCCCAGGTTGATCCGGCAGAGTCAGGAGGTAGTTGAGCAGATCCACAGACGACTCCGCACTATCAGGAGCAGACAAAAGAGCTACGCGGATCAGAGACACAGAGAGGTGCAGTTTGAGGTTGGGGACCATGTCTTCTTTCGTGTTTCGCCCATGAAGGGCTTACAGCGGTTTGGGGTGAGAGGGAAGCTCGCGCTGAGGTTCGTGGGGCCCTTTGAGGTCCTGGAGCGGGTGGGACTCATTGCTTACAGACTTGCCCTTCCCCCGCAGCTTTCTGGTGTGCACGACGTATTCCACGTGTCCAACCTCAGGAAGTACGTAGCCGATTCCAGTCACGTACTGAGTCACGAGAGCGTCGAGGTGAGCGACGACCTGACCTACCCTGAGCGGCCAGTGCAGATTCTAGACCGAGCCGTCTGTAGTTTGAGACGAAAGCAAGTACCCCTGGTAAAGGTTTTGTGGAGGAGCCAGCGGTACGAGGAGGCTACCTGGGAGCCTGAGGCGGCAATGCGGGAGCGGTACCCCGGAGCTTTTCGCGGGTACGTCTTTTCAGATCGGCTTCGATCCTCTTTGAGTTTGTTATGGTTATTTGGACGTCTTTTCCCGCACCCTAGTTGGCACAAGTTTCGGGGATGAAACTTCCTTTGAGTTTATTATATTGTAACGACCGTGTGCCCCAGACGTCTTTTAACATGTCTGGGAGGTGGCCCAGACATCTTACCAGACGTCTGGGATCACATCCAGACGTCTGACAAGACGTCTAGGATCGTTTCCAGACATCTGGAAATCCGTTAATTTCGACACGCGCGGGTTGCCGGCGGCAGACGCCTGCCGCGTCCTCTCTCTCCTCCTCACGCGGCCTGAAAAGGCCACGCGCTCCCTCCCGTCATCTCCACCCCTTCCTCTTCTCCTTCCTGTGCACGAGAGCGAGCGAGCGCGAGGTTGATGGGCGACGACGGCCGCAGTAAGCGCGGAGGGGGTGCTGCGTGCGAGAGCGGAGCTCTACCGTGAGGGCGAGCTCGCCGGGCCTGCTAGGGCCAGTCGGCGGAGGGCGCAGGGGGCGCGGAACGGCACAGGAGGGACTGCTGTGGTCTGAGTAGCAGGTGCGCGAGGTGCGACGTGGGCGGCGTCGCGAGCTGAGGCTGGGTGGCGCCCTGATTCTGGAAAAATTTCCAAAATCAGACGTCTGGGTGGATAGCCAGACGGCGAAGGTGACGTCTTGAAGACATTCCAGTCATCTGAAAGGTGAGTTTTCCGTCTTCATCTTCCTTCCTATCGACTGACCGTACTGAGAGAGGGAGATGGGTGTGCGCAGGCTCGGTGATTCGCCATCTAACGCGAATCAGACGTCTGGCTGTTGTACCAGACGGCGGGAGCGACCTCCAGATGTCTGGGGTGATTATCGGACGTCTGGGAGCTAAGCCAGACGTCCCCTCAGACTTCTAGACATCTGGGAAACCACGCTGAACAGGTAATTCTCTGATACACTTTTTAAGACGTCTGATTTTGCACAGTGTCGTTGTTTTTGACCAGTTTAGGGCCCGTTCGGGTTCCGTTTTCCGTGATTCGAGTTGCGTTCTTTTCAGAATTAATTCCTCTACCCATCTACAATAGCTATACACTATTTTGAGACACTCCTTGTGTTTGATCCTTGAGATAGGACCTCCTTCAGTTGCAGTCTTGGGAGTCGCGGAGGCACGCGGGATTCCCAATCACGCCCCCATTACTCCCGTTGTCCCTGGTAGAGTGGCTTTAAGTTATTAATAAAATATGTTAAATTATGGAACCATAAATAGAACCTAGGACATTACATGAATCCTAGGAATGAGAAATAGATGGAATGATAGCTCCTAGGTGTTGCATGAATCCTAGGACTGGAAAACTAGATTGTATGATAGATCCTAGGATATGGCATGAATCCTAGGATGGGAAAACTAGTGGAATGTATAATACTGCAGTCTTGGAAAATGGAAAGAGATATAAAGCTGCCTGTAATTTGAATTAACAGCTGCCTATTGTGAATAAATAACGTGGTTGAGAACATGGGTTGTAAGAATGTGAAACTGGAAAGTGAAACCTGAATGTTTGAGTAAAAAGGATGGAACCCTACGGGGAAGTAGGAGTAGAACTCCTGGAAAGTGAATGGAATAGTATTGGGGAAGTGAGCTGGCCCTTAAGTACGGAGTACCAAGGAGAGCGACTGTCCCCCCGTTTAGTGCAGAGCGGAGCCAGCCACCCCAGGGACCCAGGGTTAGGACTGGCCACTCTGTACGGACTTGCTGGCCCTCGCGTACGTAGTACCGAGGAGAGCTACTAGTGTAGGGAGGTACTAGCTACCCCACGGGCCCCGGGGTTCTGCTAGCCTCCCACACCGACTTGTTAGGCCCGCTGGGGCAAACCAGGGTAGTCAGGCGAGGGTGCGCGGACTGTGGAGGGGTAAGGCCCCAGTTTGGTTACTGTGGAGGGGTTGGACCCCTGTTACTGAGAGGGCTCTGCCTTGGACGGGTTCCGTGCTGTGCTTTGGGCGCACCCGTTAACAGAAACGACTGACCGCGTGCCAGTACGGGTTAGCTACCTGTGCGCTTATCGCGCGTGCCGTAGTCACCGTTACGTCTGTCAGTGACCTTGGGGTGGTTGACTGAGGGTAGGATCACCACGGGGGACTCTCCAGGCCAGGAGAGCACCACGTGCTACTTCTACTTTTTGGAAAAGACTGCAATCAAGATCGTTCCCACGAGGAACATTTGAGATCAAGAAAAAGATCTGGGGAATAAATGAAATAGTGAGACAATTGAAAGATGTGAATAAGGAAAGTAATAGAACATAACAGCTACTGTACACTCTATT
This sequence comes from Thalassia testudinum, assembly GCA_037157565.1. NCBI lineage: Eukaryota > Viridiplantae > Streptophyta > Magnoliopsida > Alismatales > Hydrocharitaceae > Thalassia > Thalassia testudinum. The sequence continues at coordinate 94,743,576 of JAZHRO010000039.1, read as the reverse complement.
GTTGTCTTCAGTTTTGGTTGCCACTCTACTCAGCGTTTTGCTGACGTGTTACACTCGTTACCTTTTCCAGGACCAGGTGTTGAGCAGCCAGGGTCAGCGGCTGCAGAGGACGCTGGGCCGAGTAGGGTCCAGTAGAGTTACCACTGTCTTTTGTACCTCTTTGTTTCCGTTATAGTGAGTAGTTCTTGTTTCCGCTGTACTTTTCTTTACCTGCAGTTCATGTTATATGATAAATGTTGTTCTACTATTATGGTGGTATATACTGCAGTAGTTTCTTTCCTTACTGCTGTACTTTCTTACTGTTAGTTATATTCATGCTGAATGTGGTTTATTTTACTGCTCTTTTGGTTACTTCCTCGTTGGACGACTAGGTCTTGGGATTAGTCAAGTCGGTCCGGTTCTCGTGTCTCGTAGGGACTCGGGAACCGGGTCGTTACAAGATGAAACCGCGGACGAGGCGGGCGTGAGGGCAAGTGAGGGACCTCACCCCTGTGCTTTCGGAGGCGGTAAGCATAAAACACAAATACAACTTATAGCATACCTGCGCCTCGCGATTCCACGATGTGGGACTAAAGGTTCTGCCCTGATTTCGCGTGCGCCCGCAGACCTGCGTGCAATCGCCACAGCTGCTGGCTTCGCAGCGCCCCTGGATGGACTCGAGGCACTTTGCGACGCATGCCCGAATACGCAGCACCTGAAGCCTGGAGCTGCTGCGAAGCTGCTTCAACCTTCGTCAATAGCGGCAGGAGCTGAAATCTTGTCAGACACAAAGCAAGCCTCTCGGCTCAATTAGACCAGCTAGGGACCTTCGCCATAGCACGGCGAAGGTGGTGAGCCATGCTGCAGGCCGCAGGATGGCCTAGGCGTGTGTGCCTAGGTCAACCTGTGGTCGGATGTGTGGGGTTGTTCGGGGGGCTACTGTGGATGTGTGGAGTGGCAGTGGAGGGGTGGAATGTGTTCCTGGTGGTGAGGCGGAGCTTACGAGATGGTTGGTGAGCCGTGTGGAGGGTCGGAATGGTGGGAGCGGCTCGCCGGAGGTCGATCGGTGATGTGGAAGATGAGGGTGGTCGGCGTCGGTCGAGGGTCGATTAGATGAGATAACAGGGGGAAAAGAGAGAGGGGACTACGGGGAATAGTTCTAACCTAATTGTAGGGACGAAGGAGGACGGAGGGCGGACAGTTGTACCTGCTGTCGCCAGAGAAGACGCTGCCCAGTGGGGGAGAACGGCGGCGACGACGGGGCTGAGGCGACGTGCGCGGGTACTGCGCAACGCGGAGGAGAGTCAAGAAGATAACTTTGCCACTCGTTTTGTGGCAGAGTGAAGAGGGATGGGAGGGGGGCTCGCCGGAGCTTGCTGGGAACTTTGGCCGGGCAGGAGGAGATGAATTGGAGGTGGAAACTCGGCCAAATCAAGCTTAGGATCTGCGGCAGGGTCTAGAGGTTATTTTATAGGCACTGGGCCGTGCTGTCAGAGCGTGGAGGGCGTGCAATCGCCTGAGGTCGGTCGCCGGAGATGGAAAGAGGTTAAGATACCCAAATGTCTCGTGCGTTCGCACGAGAGATTGGGTTCACACCAGAGATTGTGATTGGCCGTAGATGGAAGGGAATTCCTCAGAGAATCTCCCTTCCATTTCTGGGAGAGAATCTCTGAGGAATCAGAGAGTGATCCCTCTCTAAACCTCGCCGAAGCTTGGTTCTGCCCTAACAATGGAGGAAGGACCTGATTGCAAAGGTGGCGAGGAACTTAGGGGGCACTCTACAAAGATATTCAAAAGATAGGGACCAAATTACGATTTGGGTGTACTAAATTGCAAAGTAGGCCAAGATGACCTCCCCTTAGGTCCAAATTCTGGTAAAAACCTAATTTTAACCTAAGGAATCCAATGGTGAAGTTGGATTTTAGGTTTGACCTCGTTTGACTGGACATTTTGCGTAAAAACCCAAATTATGTTACTTGAAGAGCTAGGACCCTAATCTAGGTCAAACTGGGTTCCAAGGGCCAAATTAAGTGTTCCAATCCCTAAAGGATGTTTTTCCATGATTTTTAGAGGGTTTACTTGATTTTTATCCTGATCAGAACCTTGTTAATTTAAGCGGGTCTGTTTTAGGGCTACCAAGTATCATTTAATTCCTAGATTGCACATAAACCCATTTCTGATTGACTCAACCTACTTTTTATCTCATTTAGACCATTTGACCTATGTTTTGCCTCTGAGAAATCCCATTTATGTACTGCAATGGTAAAATTGCAGTTTTAACCTTTATTTCATGTTTTCTTCTCAGAGCACTTGTTCCTTCAGTTAAGCCTTCTTCTAGGTTATGTAGGAGCTTTTATCTTCTTTATTGGGTCAAAATGAGCTAGTTATGGCTTATGATGAGGCTCTCATCATACCCCCATGCCTAGCTTTTGCTAGTCCCTTAGCAAAATTTCAAGGTTTTAGCTTCCATTCTAGACCCTGAATGTCTGTCAACAATCATGATAAGTGCTTCTCCTTTTCTTTTGTGATTAGGTCGGAATGCCGACAATAGGCCTAGAGGTACTCAAGTACCAACCAAAATCCGGACCTGTTCCGCTTTAGCCCCAGTCTTCCGCAAAGGTTTCTACGGCCCACAGAAACTAACCTAGGGTTTGTTGGATTCCGCGGTTAAAGCACCCGTGCTTGAGACATTTTTAGCCTACGTTCAGTTTGCAGTGCATTTTTTGTAAGAGAGAGATAGAAGATTTATTTGTTTGGAGAGCTTTTCTCTCTCTTTTCTTTTTATTTCTAGCTTCGGATTAGCTTCTCAACACGGTCTGTATCGGATTCCTCGTCCCCATCATCAATCCTCAAGGGTCCCTGGCTTTCAAGGTTTCGAGATAATCCCGCCCATGGCAACCCCCAGAACCCTAGCTTTCGAGATTTCGAGATAATCCCGCCCATGGCGTTCCGTGGCCGAATTCAGACCCCGGCGATCGACATTTCGGGATAATGCCGCCCATGGTATCTGAATCAGCAGAGTGCTTACATGCCCCCAGTAGGATATTTAAATATCCTAAGAGACAAGCACCGAGGAGACGATATGTTATGCATCTTCGAGGGGGATTTCCCGCCTCTCCGCGCTGGGAACTCGTCCAAATCAACTTGTGCTGATTGGCCGCTCCTAATCTAGGTGACTCTTTCAGAACATTAAACGCTCTTGCATGTTTTGGATATTTATGCGCACTGAACCAGACTGTGTGTGAATTTGGGTTGCTTAGGTTATCGAATCCCGCAAATCGGAGGTCAGTTAACGAGGCCAAATACTTCCTAAGCCTTAGACCTAATACTTAAGCTTCGCATTTTCCTCAACCTCTTGAGGATTATCCAGATTTTAACGGATACGTAAATTTTTAAGCTAAAGATTCTAGCCCAAGAGGCCTAAGACCAGCATTCCCGCTAATCTCTTGTTGTATCTCCTTAGCACTTTTTCTTTTCTTTTTTTTTCTTTCTGGTCTAGAACTTTAGTTAATTCCTTAATCTTTTACTAATGACTATTTCTTTTCTCATTCTCATTTTGTGCTCCTTTTTGTCATTTTTGCTATTTTTCTCCTTATGAATATGTGGCTTACAAAATTTCCTCCCTCCCCCATTTTTTTGTTCTTTTTTATAATTTTTCAATTTTTTGTGTTTTTGACATATGCAAATTTTTTGTGTGTGAGACTCCTAACTTTTTTCTTGGTTCTGTATCTTTGCACTTTATCACCCCCCCATGCCTAAGTTTTGCAATGTCCTCATTGTAAACAGAGGGTGTGAATTAGTGTTAAGGTCAGGGGCTTAGAACAGGATATATCGGGTGGGTAAATGGGTCGAAAATGACTGATGCGAACGATTTTAAGCTCTGATACGTGTACCAAAGGTGGGATCAGCTATCTAAGGCTGAACTCAAGGTGCAATAGACGTGGAGTACGGACGGATACTCAGACGGGTCTCTGTTTTTGGGATGACGGGTTGCCTCCCGTTAAGCGCTAAATTTAATGCCTTCAGTCGAGCGGAAAATGGGGTGCAGAGGGAGTGGTCAAATCAATGGAATTTTGGAAAACAAGCACCTTAATTAAGAGCCTGGTTGGTCCAACCAGGTGCTTATTAAGATCAGTAGGCTGATGATGCAGCCCAAACCCAATAAGTCTGGTGGGTTGATAGATGTAGATCAGCGGATGCGGAACCCACCATATGCAGTGAAGTTTTGATGGATATGGAAGTGAAAACTCGGGTTCAGGCTGAATCGAATCAGCCTGGTCAAAGTAGGGTTCCGAAAAATTATCCATGTAAGGTGTGGAATCCCTACAGGGGTGATCAAAGGATGGAGGCTCCTGATTTGTGGTCTGATCAGTACCCGATACCCGGTATAGATATGGAGTTGAATCATCTACAAACGGCTCAATGAGAGGTGAATCGGAATAGAAATTGAATCCGATTGCGGGTCGGGGTGGGGAACGGGTTCTGATTGGTTCTGTATATGTGGAGCAGGTGGCTTCAAAGAAGATTGACAAGTTATAATCAGGAGGTAGATTTTCTCCGATGTTATGGTCAGATTCGAAATCATCGGAGAGTTTGCGAAAATCAAAGTTTGAATGAGATTCCAGATCATGAGTTCCACCATAGAATAAATCATATGCTGTATATTCAGCAGCCTGACTGGGATCTAGCCTAAATGTTAATTCTGAGCTTAAAAGGGTATCCTTATCTGGTAGAGACTCAGATTCTAAGCTAGTAGGGCAGACCCAATTGAAACCCTGCTCGTCCAACTCCTCGGTTTCTATGTCGTAGATTGGCATGACTTCCAAAAAATCGATTTGTTCCTCTGAGGAGGTTGGCGAGGGATATTCATCAAATCGAGGCCCAAAATCATATTCTTCATTAAAAGATTGATCTTCTTCATCTGGGGCCTTAAAATCTTCAAAATATGTTTCAGATCTAGGTTCTAGGCTTAGGATGTGGGTTGAATTACTAGAATTTAGGTCTGAATAACCTTCGAGGGTCACCTTATCAGAATAAGGGATGGAATTTACACCCTCGAGAGGTTCAGTTCTACTCTCATACTTGCAGGAGTCTTGGGATTCTAAAATGGGCTCATCATGGTCTTTTCCTGCATTTGGAGCTTCCCAACCTTCTTCAATATCAGGTGCATTATACTCCATCTGGGTTGGGAATCCACAACCATTTTGTGCCTCAAACCCGAGATCAGATTTATCCTCGATGTTGTCCTAAGATAGTTCATCCTCTGTTGGTGTTATGTATGGGTATTTCTGATCAATCACTTGTTTTATTAATCTCATTATCTCTTCCCATTTTTCAAGACTATCTTGGTGTTGCTTCTAAAGTCGAGGATTTGTCATACATTGAAGGTATTCACTATTGTGCAATTTTTCTATCTCAATGTATGTAGTAATGAGCAAGTCACGGGTTGATCCTTTGTTGGCTTCTACTAATAGTACTTGGGCACAAGTTATGACAAAGGTTGCGGTTGTTGGGACATCAACCTGAATGTTTCCTACTGTTGTTGAGGTTTCTTCATTTTCATAGAATTTCATGGCATCCTCAATCATTTTATCTCTCATGGATCTCTGATATTCAGGTTTCTTGAATGGTAGTCCTAGGTTTGGCTGCATATTTAGATCAGGTGGTGGAGTCAAGATGTAGAATCAAGTTATGAATCACGATGTGTTATGAAGCGAGCTGATCTGGATAACGAGTCCCACTTAAAGATGTGTGTGTGTGCTCTAAAGACAAAAGATGAGGGACTGGAGATGTTTTTGACCCAATCAAGACACCCAAAGATGTTTGGATGACTATGGAGGTTCGGGGCAGATGGACCCCTGGATCAGAAGATCGTCCACCTGAGAATTACCTGGGCAGCCAGAGAGGGAGAGTCCCGCAAAGACCCCTACATGGTAGAGCGTCCCTACGGGTTACAGGGTTTCCCCCACCCGACCTCTCTTGTCACTGAGATTCCAGGTAGACTAGAATGGGGACCTTGACCTCTTAAGTCTATCACTTTTTATTTCAAAGGTGCTTTTAGGGTTCTCACTTGAACTTTAGATGTTTTTGGAATTGTGACCTAATTTAGAGGTTGGTTGACCCAAGGGGTCAACTTCACCTGACTTGTCCTATAGATGGCAGAATGATTCTAAGTTTGGAGCCTAGAGATCACCCTGATTTGACTCCCAGGTTATTAGGTCCAAAAATTTTAAGATTCAAGTGATTTTAGAGCTCAATTTTAGGGTTTGTCTTATTTAGCTCTCTTCAATCAAGGGCTTGGGTAGCACACTGATGCGTGAGGGTTTATTTCCTTTTATAAAGGCATGTGTGACTAGCGCTTCAAGACCCTAATGTGGAAACCCTAATTTGGTTCTATTTCCAATCCTCTTTTTCTTTTTCACAAAAGTTCTCTTTCGACTTATAAACAAGAAGTGTGTGGTCCGCCGAGATTAAGCGCGATTTCAATTAGGCACAAGAATTTGTGGGATGGAATCTAAAAAAAATCACTCCAACTTCAAGAATATTTGCAGAAATTTTCGCAAAATCAGGAAATGTTTTGCCTTAGAGATGGTGATTACTATATAAAGAAGTCAATTGATTCCTAAATTGATTTTCTTCCTTTTGTCTTTCAAAGATTAAGGGATGATTAAGGAAGAAAAGAAATTACCTGCCCTGGAGTGGTTGACTTGCGGGAGAGATTTTCTCGTGAAGTACCTGCAAGATCACATCAAAGCAAAGTAGGGCAAGTTAGTGTTCAATATGATAAAAAGAATGTAGAGACTAGTGGTAAATTGCGCATTGCTCCCCGACAACGGCGCCAAAATGTTCGTAATGCTTTTGTGTGGGTTTTAAAGAGAATATGACGTTGTAGTATAACCGACAAAGCGTTCAAACAAATAGAGAATTTTATTACTCGAAAATCGGAGTATCCGAGGTCGAACACAGGGAGCAAATGGAATTTACTAGTAATAAAAATGTAATTGAACACTCTAATTTACTCAAAACTGGAATTCAGAGGTATCTAAAAATATAATTCAGACAAAAGAGTCAAATTGGACGTCTGATCTTGGGATTAGACGTCTTAAAAGTGTTTTCCCTTTTCCTTTTGATTCTTCTTCTTCTTCTGATCTTGCTTTCTTTCTTCTTTTGCAGACTCTTTTTCTTCTTCATCTTCCGTCTTGGCTTCTCTTCTTCTTTCTCTTCTCTCTTTCTGCTTTGCTTCTTTTCTTGCGAAGGCTTCTTCTTCCTGCCTTTGTTTCTTTTCTCTTGTTTCTTCTCCTGCCTTGCGCTTCCTTCTTTCTTCTTCTGATCTTTGCAGTCTTTCTTCTGCCTTGCCTTCCTTCTTCTCCTACGAAGGCTTCTTTCCTCCTCCTTCTCTTCTCTGCCTTTCCTTCCTTCTCCTTTGGTCCTTCTGTTCTTCCTGCCTTTCCTTCCTCCTTCTCTCGGCCAAGTCTTTCTTCCTCAACGTTTAGCCTGTGCCTACACATGGCAAAACCTACCCCTTTCCCTCTACCCGCGCGTCTCTCTCTCAACAGTTCACTCAGGGACACACTCCCAGAGCCACAAGAATAATCAGGTCGGATCTTGCACCCGGGACCAGGCGCACCTGCAGGTGGGAGATGCGCGAGGAGTGCGTAGGCTAGGGTCGAGTCGGATCCCGCCAGATCCGCGAGATGAAACCGCGGACGAGGCGGGCGTGAGGGCAAGTGAGGGACCTCACCCCTGTGCTTTCGAAGGCGGTAAGCATAAAACACAGATTCAACTTATAGCATACCCGCGCCTCGCGATTCCACGATGTGGGACTAAAGGTTCTGCCCTGATTTCGCACGCGCCCGCAGACCTGCATGCAATCGCCACAGCTGCTGGCTTCGCAGCGCCCCTGGCTGGACTCGAGGCACTTTACGACGCTTGCCCGAATACACAGCACCTGAAGCCTGGAGCTGCTGCGAAGCTGCTTCAACCTTCGTCAATGGCGGCAGGAGCTGAAATCTTGTCAGACACAAAGCGAGCCTCACGGCTCAATTAGACCAGCTAGGGACCTTCGCCATAGCACGGCGAAGGTGGTGAGCCATGCTGCAGGCCGCAGGATGGCCTAGGCATGCGTGCCTAGGTCAACCTGTTGCCGGATGTGTGGAGTTGTTCGGGGGGCTACTGTGGATGTGCGGAGTGGCAGTGGAGGGGTGGAATGTGTTCCTGGTGGTGAGGTGGAGCTTACGAGATGGTTGGCGAGTCGTGTGGAGGGTCGGAATGGTGGGAGCTGCTCGCCGAAGGTCGGTCGGTGATGTGGAAGATGAGGGTGGTCGGCGTCGGTCGAGGGTCGATTAGATGAGATAACAAGGGGAAAAGAGAGAGGGGACTACGGGGAATAGTTCTAACCTAATTGTAGGGACGAAGGAGGGCGGAGGGCGGACAACTGTACCTGCTGTCGCCGGAGAAGACGCTGCCCAGTGGGCGAGAACGGCGGCGACGACGGGGCTGAGGTGGCGTGCGCGGGTACTGCGCGATGCGGAGGAGAGTCAGGAAGATAACTTTGCCACCCGTTTTGTGGCAAAGCGAAGAGGGAGGGGAGGGGGGCTCGCCGGAGCTTGCTGGGAACTTTGGTCGGGCAGGAGGAGATGAATTGGAGGTGGAAACTCGACCAAATCAAGCTTAGGATCTGCGGCAGGGTCTAGAGGTTATTTTATAGGCACTGGGCCGTGCTGTCAGAGCGTGGAGGGCGCACAATCGCCTGAGGTCGGTCGCCGGAGATGGAAAGAGGTTAAGATACCCAAATCTCTTGTGCGTTCGAACGGGAGATTGGGTTCACACCAGAGATTGTGATTGGCCGTAGATGGAAAGGAATTCCTCAGATAATCTCCCTTCCATTTCTGGGAGAGAATCTCTGAGGAATCAGAGAGTGATCCCTCTCTAAACCTCGCCGGAGCTTGGTTCTGCCCTAACAATGGAGGAAGGACCTGATTGCAAAGGTGGCGAGGAACTTAGGGGCTCTCTGCAAAGATATTCAAAAGATAGGGACCAAATTGCGATTTGGGTGTACTAAATTGCAAAGTAGGCCAAGATGACCTCCCCTTAGGTCCAAATTTTGGTACAAACCTAATTTTGACATAAGGAATCCAATGGTGAAGTTGAATTTTAGGTTTTACCTCGTTTGACTGGACATTTTGCATAAAAACCCAAATTATGTTACTTGAAGAGCTAGGACCCTAATCTAGGTCAAACTGGGTTCCAAGGGCCAAATTAAGTGTTCCAATCCCTAGAGGATGTTCTTCCATGATTTTTAGAGGGTTTAATTGATTTTTATCCTGACCGGATCCTTGTTAATTTAAGCGGGTCTGTTTTAGGGTTACCATGTATCATTTAATTCCTAGATTGCACATAAACCCATTTCTGATTGACTCAACCTACTTTTTATCTCATTTAGACCATTTGACCTATGTTTTGCCTTTGAGAAATCTAGTTTATGTACTGCAATGGTAAAATTACAGTTTTAACCTTTATTTCATGTTTTCTTCTCAGAGCACTTGTTCCTTCAGTTAAGCCTTCTTCTAGGTTATGTAGGAGCTTTTATCTTCTTTATTAGGTCAAAATGAGCTAGTTATGGCTTATGATGAGGCTCTCATCACTTGGTTAGGCGTGGAAGAGGGAGATGGGTTTCGGTGCATGGGCCTTGAAGGGGAAACAAATGGGGCCGAGGAAGGTGATAGGAAGGTGGCTGATGGTGTTGGTGGCGGTGATGGTGTGCACGCTGTCACCATGCACACCACAGTCAAGGAAGGGCGATGGAGATGTTAGCTTCAATCCACAATGCACGCTATGGCCATGGTGTCTGCGATGGGCACGGTGCAAAACGAGGAAGAAGACCCTCCTGCACGCGGACGTCTTCTTTTATAAGCATCTATGGTTGTGACTTGCTCTTATTCTATTTTCTCTTCCCCTTCGACATCTCAGCCAACAACTTTGATGATGAAGCAGTGCTAACAGGCTTGGAGGGAGTTGTTGCGAGGAGGGTGGCAGTGCATTGAGGCCAGGCATCGTTAGTTCATTAGATGTTCAGATTGAGCTTTGGATGTCTTAAAAAAGATGCAAATGGTGGTAGGTCCTGTAGGGAAAGAAAAGAAAAAGAAAACTGTGTTATTTACAAAAAATAATCCAAAATAATGTATGCAATGCATGCATGCCATTATATTGCATACTATTTTCTATTACATATGAATGCAACGTATGAAATATGCATGCAAGCACTTTTATAAACTAATCTATTTACATATTAAAGTATGCTATGTACATGTAGACATTACTCTAATATCTAGGCATTTATGTATTCAATTAGCCCGCAAATGTGGTCTCATTAGACACGAAATGCAGATCTCGACAAGCTACTTGAGGGCACCAGGATTGTGGTCACGATTACTCTAGCTAGGAAAGAGAAGAACAACCCCAGGTTTACCAGCTAGTTAGCCACGATTGTTAAGGCAACCGCGCCACTTTCCTGCTTCGACTAGAGGAGGGTTGCTAAGGGTTGCCAGGGCACTTTTGATTGGGGCAAGAATCCCAATGTACCCAAGGCTGTCCTGCAGCATTCGTGTAAGATACATCGTAGATGGAGAGAGGAGATAAAGAGTACGGTAAGAAATTCCTATTGATTGTCAATTTATTTAATTATTTATATGAAATCTACCATTTCTAATAATAATTTGTAAAACTATTTCTATTTTTTAACAATAGGCCATATGAGGAAGTATTAAGAAATGTGCTTCCAACAATTACGCCAAACATTTGGAGGGAGTGTTGCGGCCATTGGTGAGATCAAGGGATAGAGGTAAATAAATAGTTTTGAATTTTATTATTAATTTCACTTCATAACAACTAATTACATAATCTTTTAGTAATAAAAATTGTATTTCTTATGGGAGCAAATCAAGAAGAATAAGGCCAACAGGGCCCAAGCTCCTCCCCAGATCCACTTCTTGGGTCAAATGAGTATTGACTCATTAAAAGACAGATATGTAAGTTTTTTAAATCAATATTTTATATTTAAATAAAAAAATTTAGTTACAATAAGATAAGTTGAAAATATGACTTCTTTTTTAGGCGGAGGCACACAAGGATTTGAGGTAGATCAAGTGAGAGTCTATAAGTAAACTCATGGTAAAGAAACACTCAACAGCCCTCATGCATGGATACATCAGACATACTAGGACAGACATATAAATAATTACAAGTTACTTACATTAATTTCATAATAGATAAAAAATAATTACAAATATGTATATTTACAGGGTCATATGATGGCGACGACAATTATGAGGGTGGATCTGAGGCTAGTGGCATAGGTGCCCTAGCATAGTGTTATGTTTTCATATTTTCTTCCTCTTTGTTGTAATATTTGGACATTTCTATATATATATATATATAAATTGTTCTAAATATATAATTTCTTGTGATTGAATAATTTCAATATGGTTTTCTATTTCTTCCATGTTAGTAATTATCGTACTAAAAAACTCAATTTCTTTTAAAAAGAATTACACACCTTTTACGACGATTATTTCTTCAAACTGTCAGCAATAGTAATAGGTGGTGATTTTAAATCAACGTCTATTATCAGTTAACCCTACATTAATTTCCGGTGTGCGGTATCACATCGTATTCAGTGACAGTTATATAAACTTGGAAATGATTTTATAAACTTCAGAAAAATTATCGTCGATAGTACGATAATTTTTTAATGTGCATTTCAATCTCACACCGTAACCATTGGCGATGTTTAAATACAAAACTGTCACTAAAGGTAGTTTGTAATAATTTAGAAACCATTACTACATCCTTGGTTCTTTCGTGCCCACGCACAAAGTACAGGCGACAATAATGGAATGAAGCCCTCACAGAATCAAATCAACAACGAGACATTCCGTGATGGTCACGATCGACGACTTTTGTGAATTAGCGATGGTTTAGAACCATCAGAAACTATGCCCCTTGTAGTGTTTTCAACAACATGAATGTTATTCCCATTCAAACAGTACATTGAGGGGAACAACCACCGAAACCAAACTAGAGAATAGCGCAATCGATTTCAGACATCCATAAATATATTTCAATGGATGCATCTCCAATGTCTTCATGCCTATTCCAGAAATTCCACTAATGCTGCAGTGTTATGACTCGATCCCAGATCCCTACCAGACCCAAGATCGGCTCATCTCAACTAATCCCAAGACCCAATCATCCAACGAAAAATAACCAAAAGCAGGAAAATTTGTGCAACCACACATGCAATGTAACTAGGCATAAAATAATTAGACAGTAAAAGAATAGAACGAAATGTCTCACAATATTGCATGCCATCACAACTACAACAGTGGAAAATAAAGCAGAAACGTAACAAAAATAGTATTACATATATCGAATACTCACTACAACAACAGAAACTCTGAAACAAAAGAAGGGGAACAATAGCTAGGGTTGGGCTCGACTGGTCCCAGCTCCCTTTGCAGCCAGTGGTGCTGGCTACTCAACTCCCTAACCAGAATAAGGTTATAAAATCCATAGTCAGCTAACCCTTAGTAGAGTGGTAGTTAAGCCATTTATATGCAATTAACATAAGACAAGCAACTAACTTATTATTCAATTCCATTAAACTCAACAAAGTAGTTCTGATTTATTTATTCTCTTAAGAATCTGGTTATTTCTTGATCTTGACTGTCTCTTAAGGGGACGATCTTGATTGCAGTCTTTCCCATGATGTAGGATGTACACGTGGTGCTCTCCTGGCTGAGAGAGTCCCCCGTGGTAGTCCTACACCCAGTCAACAACCCTGAGGTCAAGGTCGTGACGTAGCGGTGACTACAGCACGCACAATAAGCACACAGATAACTGACGCACGCCAAATGCGTTGGTTTAATTATGTCATTGTAGCATGTGTTCGCGACGTCAATTTTAATTTAAGATTTGGATTTGGTGAGTCCAAGTGTCGATCTTAGGGAAGCATGAAATCAGATTACTTTTAGTCCCTTTAGGTGTCACAAGAATGGTAGTGTGGTTTGCTTGCGAAAATGAGAGCAAGAGTGAGAGCAAGAAAGAGAGAGAGAGAAGGGTTAGAGCTTGCGTTTAAAACACGACAATCACTTTAAGGAGATGTGAGCTATGATATAAGAAGCAACGTTAACGTATAGCATGCAATTAGAGTTTGTTTACAAGTACAACAATAAATGAAAGCTTAACATAGTTCAACATAAAACTAAAGTAAGAAAGAGTGCGAGGAGGAGGCGAGGCGGCCACGGCGATGGAGGGGGGCTCCGTCAGCAGCTCGACAACTCCAGGGCGGATATGGAGTGTTTGGTAGAGCTAAGAGAGGGCTAGTGTTGCATGAAGAGGGTGTGAGAATTCAATGCCTTTGAATGGGGTGGTTGAGGGGGTTTATATAGTAGAAGAGGGCTTCCAAAAGAGGTACGAGCCTTTAGCAACATCCGGTACGTCGCTATAGTCTTTCCAGAAGCATCGTTGAAGTCCTACGCTAGCCGTCTGTGCGCCTGTGCTTCTTCATCTCAAGCTGCGCCTATGCATCCTCAGCCGTCGGATCTGAGGCGCGGATCACCATCGGACTGCTAAGGACATGCCACGTCGCCCCCTGCTGCGCCCGTGGGTCCATCTTCATGCGCGATCCACGTGCTCGCTTCGTAAGTCGTCCGATCGTGCATCAACGGCTAAGATTACGTGTGACCAGTTATGCTGGATCATGCCTCACATGCGGTGAGTGTGAGTGATCACGTGCGTTTACGTTGGACACTCGAGATCGTGCCATGTGCCTCCATCTGATCCGTCCGTGCACCCATCAGCGGTTGAATTTCAATTGCTCAGGCGGGCACAGTCGATGCAAATTGAACGCACGTCATGCATTCGTGCGATGAGGTGCTGACCACTATGCTATGTCCGCGCTTTGTCTAAGTTGTGTGTGAACACTCAGCCATTCAATAGCGATCGGACGACCGAGATTGGATCTTGGCACAGTGAAGAATGCGTCGGTGAGGCCCACGCCTTTGCGATTCCTCAGCCGTCCGATCCTTGGATCGATGGCTTAGGGTGAGCGGAGGTGCTCGTCGGTGGGAGCACAGCAGATGGCGCCACGTGGCCGTTTGTGGGCTATTGATCTAATAAACGGCCAGAACTTCTTGGGCTTGCTGGGGGAGCTCCGAATGTCGGATTTAAGCAATTTCGAGTCCATTGGACTCCGTTCGTCGATCTAGATCCATCCGTGCAGTCCGATTGCTCATCTGAGGCCTGTTTCAACATGCAATTGTACACATAGCCATTAAACATTGATTATAAGCAATCTTAATTCGTCATGCATGTAATGCTCCCAAGCCCATTATGGTATGTCATTAATGCACATATATCCTAAAAACTAACTCTAGTTGATGGAATTATCATCATTCAATGTAGAGTTATCATACCCCCATTCTCATCCCTTGCTAGTCCCTAGCAAGGTTTATCCTAGTCGTTATTTTCAGTTGGAATTAAAAATTGATTACTTAGACATATGTTGCTTGTCAACAAGAGGAAATATATACTAAGAGCCTAATCCATAGAGACTAAACAGTGCCTGTGTGTCTGCCAAAATGTAAACCACCCAAGTCCTCGATTTAAAGCAAATATACACTTATATATATCTTTCTTTTTCGTCATTCCTAATTTTTTTAGATTTTTTGCAGTTTAGAGTGTGTAGGTAACCTTTTACGGCTACCCAACCCACCCATAACTCGAAAAAGACTCTAAGTGCTAAGCATCTTTGTGTGAAGATTGTGATAGACTCACTCAACGGTAATTAAAACAAACTTCGGGTTTCTACGTCCCTAGGTGACCGGAAAAGAAAATGCTTGCCTAAAGGTGTATCTGTCCGATCGGTAGCTTTCTCCCTACTTTTATTTTGTGTGGGGTCTGCACAAGAGTGCTTCCAGTGTATATCTCCCCGGATTGCTCTACTCCCCCGCTTCTTCCTTAAATGTTTTGGGCTTTTTCATGCATTTAGTGAGCTGGGTTCTGGACAACCGGCCAATGGGCTGTTACCCATGACCACTTGCCAACCATACTCGTGTGGTGAAGTGTGGCTTAGTTATCTTTTTTTATTTTTCTTCTTTTTCTATTTTTTTCTGTTTCTCCTTTTTCTTTTTTTTCTTTTTCTTTTGTTGTTTCAGTAGGTGGCTTCCCTGATCTAAGATTTACCTAGAGGCAATAAAAGAGAATGATCCTGTGGCTGGGCTCTAGACAACCAGTCAATGGGCTGTTACCCACGACAACTTGCCAGCCATACCACCCTAAAAGGTTCATTAGCTACACAATTTCTATTAGAATCTCCGAGGAGTGAGTCAGTGCAACATTGTGTGCACATGCTTGAACTAAAAGTCCCTCCAAGTTAGAGGGCGGGTTGATAAGTCGTATACTTATCACCCTACTTTATTGATCATATTAATATAAATTAAGGTTGCAAGGATTCGGAGCTAAATCCACATTTTAGTGGACACCAAAGTTGATTAAGCCCAAAGGCCCGAAAAGTCTAAGTGTTCAGGTTCTTCTCGTATTATTTCCTACAGTTGACAAGCTCCTAATGCCTAAGTTTTCCTTCCTATTATTTTTATTTATTATATATATAATTTAGGCTGATAATATAAACTCAGAGAATGCGAATTACCACCCCCCATGCTTAAGTTGGATAATGTCCTCATTGGCAAATAAATGTATGCAAGGGTGATGTAAACACATTTACACTACTTAAGATGTCTATTTATGCATGTTCTTAAGCATAGGATTGCATTTCATGATATAAATATTGCATAACATGCATCATCTTGCATTTAGAGTAGTTTGAATAAAATGAAGGTTAATTGTCTCCTTTTATGTGCTTGGACAGGGCAAACATTTTATCAGGGCCTCGGATCAAAGATCCAACCGTATGGATATGATTAGGGCGACGATTGGAGTTTAATGACTCCAAGATCGCCCTAATTAGACATCCGTAGCATCAGATAGTGATTGGGGAACCCTAGAAGATCAAGGGCCAGGATGGTGTAAATCCGCACTTCAGATGACAAATCCGACCACACGGATGAATTCGGATCAACGATCGCAGCCCAACAACACAAAAATTGAGTCAATTCGACATCCGTGGCACCATTTACAACTTCCAGAAGATGGACGGCCAAGATGGCACCACGTGGCGCCATCTCAGCCGTCCAAACGGCCACTTGCATTCTATGAAGACCGCATACCCGCCCCCTCTCCGCCGTTGGATCTCAATCCAACGGCTATGGACGCAGCTCTTTAAAGTCATCCGAACAACCTTTTGAGCGAGGCAGCGCAGAGGTCCAGCGCCTTATCGCGAGGCACTGGCACGCGTTCGAGCCCCGCCAAGAGATTTCTGAGGTGAGCGGGCGCGCCTTCATCAACCGTCAGATCGCAATCCAACGGCCCCGCGCGCCCAATAGCGTTCACGCACTATTGCACACACGGCGTCACGCGCGATCGCATGTGCAAGGCGAGCGCAGCAACTAGCGTAGATGCATCTTAAGCCGTCCGATCTCGCGATCGGACGACTGAGAATCAATGAACGTGCGATAGTGTTGAGGAAGCGGGCAGCTGAGGAGGCGTGCATGGGCGCGAGAGCTACACCCACATTGGGGCTTTAGTGAAGGATTTATCCGTCACTAAAGACCCCTCATTTATTATTTTAAAGTTGTAATGTCCATTTTGCCCCCACTCCTTGCAACTATAAAAGGAGACCCTCTCCATATGAAATTCTCATCCCTTCCTTCTCTTCTCTACCCCTCCAAAGCTCAAGAGAAGCTTGTCCCACACCCGGGATGCTTCTCGCAAGATAAAGTCCAAATTTTCGTCCCCCTTCGGAAGTGGATCCCGCGACGACGACGGCGTGCTGCTCCGTTCCTGTTCTTCTGTTTCGTCCTACTTGGTTCTCCTTCATCCAGGAGTTATCCCGTCCGGCTCATCCTCCAAGCAACCGTCGAGGAGGATTTCTCTCTCCCTATTCTTTTTACTACTTTCTAGTATAGATTTACTGCTTTCTAGTATAGTTCTGCTCGTCCTCCAAGCAATCGTCGAGGAGGACATTTCCCCTCCATTCTTTTAATGCTTTCTAGAGTAAATTTATCGCTTTCTAGTGTAATTGTTTTATGCTTTCTAGTTGTAATAAACAATCTCCTCAATGATAAATTCTTTGTTTATTCTACATCTCATTTTGATTTCTATGTGTAATATTCTCTCTCTCTCTCTTACCCTCTCTCTATTCTATTTATTGTAAATAATTAGACAGTTTTAAATTGAATTACTTCATGACAAATAAAAAGAAACGCGTAGTTTTTAAAGCAAACGTCCGCCTCCCTGTGTTCAACCCGGAATTTTAATTTCGGTATAAATTTTATTTGTTGAACACGAATTCTTCGCTTTCAAACTACAGCGACAGGTTTTCCAAAACCTAACACGTTAGCGTAGCCATTCGTACATTCAACATTTTGGTGCCGTTGCCGGGGAGGCGATGATCTTTGATTTCTTTTCATATTTTGTAACTTACAATTCATTTACATCACTTTTCTCTTTTCTTATTGTAATTGCAGGTACTCTTTCGAGACAGGCAAAAGCGGTAGATCAGAGAAAAGTGCTGTGCAAGGTTTTGTAAGTTATCCCCCACCTCCCACCCATTAGATTTCATTCCACAACATAATAATTCAAACATCAATCAACCTAGGTGTTTTTATAAACTCTAAGGATAGATTGTTTGTTGTTTGACACCCATACTCACCCCAACCCCCACATTAAAAAAAAAAAAGAGAAAAAGAAAAATTTTAAAAAAATCTCACAAAGGTACACAACCTCATCTGATTTTCTAACTCAACCGGTAAACCGATCTTAGGAGCCGGTACACACATCCAAACACATAATCTAGTAGAAATCAGATTAGGTAATCATTTGTGTGCCTAATTAAGTGGTGCGTCAGGCCAGTTGTTTGGGCCGCACCACTTCAAATAAAATAAACTCATCAAGTAGCTGCCACTTAGGTTCAACTCTTAGGGATTTACCAGGCACTCCACATTCTTTTTAAGCTTTAAAGGAAAACATCTTCACCTGTGCTTGTAAAACTTGGTGTGCCAACGAAACTTGTTTGAAAATACCTAAAGTTGAATCCTAAAAGCTACTAAGCAAGATTTGAAACTTAAAATTCACCACATCAAAAATAATCTTGCTTGAAAACCACTGGTTGTGCACGCACACACAAATCAATCAATCATTAAGGACAGAACCCATTTAAAGGACCCATCACATTCCAAAGCACATTCAAACCTAGCCCTAAATAAAACAGAGTAGACGTTGGCCTTAAGGATTGGACTCGCTCTTCAGAACCCAGAATGAGATTATTTTCGATTAGTCTGTTTCTACTGTTCAATCTGATGTCTAGCTAGGGGAGCAGAGTCAAACGATTGCGGCTGGGGGGTACACTAGGAACTGGAGGCGCAAGCCGAAGGAAGAACCTTCTCCCTAGTCCCTCCTTCTAACTGGTTGGATTGAACAGACAGAAGTAGATCAAATCATTCCTTTATCTCAAGATGGGTTTTGGGAGTCTGTAGGCTAACCCATTTAAGGACAGGTTTGATTGTTTGTATTGTAGGGCACCTTTCTTCCTCCCGTGTCTCATGAATCCTTCCACATATTTCATGCATTTCCACTCTTTCCCTCCTATTGTGAATTATCCTCAACATGACGATTATCCCGACTCGTATTGTAATCGACCATCAGTTAGTTGGGGTAATTCAGATTGGGGATACAATTTCGAACCCCCATGTTTAGGGTTTAACCCTGAACACTTTAATTCTGATTTCTATCCTTCTCAGAGCTACATTGATTATAGATCGTCTTCCTTTCATGAACAACCTAATACAATCTACAATCAAGAAGGATACATCGATCCTTACCCATCCTCTGATTTCACTTCCTTTAGGTCATCACCATCTTTTGAACAATCTGAAATGACCTATTTTCAGGAAGGGTATAACGAATCTCAATCCGTTAATTCCCCTGCATTGAGCCCAAACCCGCCCAACCTTGAACCAACTCATTTGGTTCAGGTTAACCAGGTTCAAGATAAGGTTCTGGCTAACTTGAGGAATATCATTCAATCTTTAGAAGATCAGCCAATACCCTGCATTGAGAGATTGGAGCCTCTGATTAAAATGATTGATGATTTAAACAAGTCTTTGTTGGATTGGCTCCAGGATGTTAAGGATAAGAACCCGGGTGAGTTTCTACTTGGGAAATTAGCGAAATTGAGGATGAGATTCGTGGTTGCTTTGATTCCATCTTGGAATAATTCCCAGGATGAACCCTCTTCAGGAAAGCCAATGACAGAACCCACTCAGTCACCTATTAGGGGGGACACGTGTTACGAGGCTGACCAGATTGAATTAAAGCAACCAATTAAGGATGATCTGATTTCTTCACCTGAGATCCCTGAGCCGGGTTACGAGGAAACGTATGTCTCCTTGGAACAGAAAGTGACAAATGATTTTGGGACATACATTGATACGGATCCTTATTTCTTTGATGGTGAAGATTCAAGTTGCGAAGTCTCACACGAGTTTTCAGAATACGATTTTTGTGAAACGATTGGGCCTGAGGAATCTGATAGATTATTTGATAGCCTAATAACTAAGGAAACTGATCTTATTAGGGCACACATTACGGATCCAGAATCGCATTTTCTGGAGGAATCAATTCAATGCCCTGATTATCAGTTACACCCCATTGAGCTTATTGATGATTCTAATTCTGAGATAATTAGACCCAAGTCAATTTTGATTCTACCACATCATTTAGACTTGGAGATTTCAGATGGGGTGATTAATATACAAGAGGTCCTGGAATTTGATATGCTGAATGAGGATAATAGGAGCTGGGAAGTTTTGATTTGGGAAGTTAATTTTGGAGGAAATGGAAGATTGAGTCGAAGGGTTCCTTTTAAGCTGAAACCATCAAATCAGAACCCTTACGACAATTATTTCGAGGATGTTCAACTCAAGCACACATTCAACGATTATCCTTTTGAGCTTCAATTCTCTGTAACTCGATTTTTGGGTCTTGGGTTGCATCCTCATAAATCGCAGGCCCGACCCCGCTTGCATTCTGATTTTAAGTTTTGGGTAATTTTTATCCAGAACCTAAGATATTCTCGATTATGGGGAATGGGTCTACACCACAATCTGGTCCACATCTGTGGACCGCTGTTGTTAAGTCAGAAAATTCTTCTGTTTATTCTAATTCTGACCTGCATTTGTGAATTCTTCATTTCTTTTCTTTGTATAGTGTGCCTAGCTGAAGGCACTAAACTCAGCACATATACAGTTCTTTTTAATTTTCATCTCGGAACGGACCTGACATTCACGCAATTTAGGTGCTTTCTACGCTTTTCCACTCTGTTTCATGTCTTTTTAATACAATGAGGACATTGCATTAGATAGGCATGGGGGGGTGGATATTTATCTCTGAATTCATTTGTCTGCTCCGTAGATTTGTTTTCTTTTATTAAAAAAAAAAATCAGAATTAGGAAAGAGAATTTGGGTTTAAGAAAATTTTCAACCTTAGGAAATACTACATTAAGATCTAAACACAAAGACCCTTCAGGTGTTTGGACTTAATTGGCCTGTATATCCACTAAAATGTGGATTTTTCTTTGAGTCCTCGCCATCTTAATTCTATTATAATTAGAATAAATAAGTTTGGGTGATAAGTACACGACTTATCAACCCGTCCTCTGATTTGAGGGAATTTTGAGTCTTAAGCATCTACACACTTTCTTTGCACTGACTCATTGTTCGATGATTTTAACGGAAATTGGGTAGCTAATGAACCTTCTAGGGTGATATGGTTGGCAAGTTATCGTGGGTAACAGCCCATAGGTAAGTTGTCCGGAGCCCAGTCACTGGACCTTTCTCTTTTTCCTGCCCTTAGGTAAATCTTAGACCAGGGAAGCCACCTACTTAAAAAAAAAAAACAAGAAGAAAAAAAAAATCAAAAAGAAAAGGAGAAAAGAACAAAAAGAAATAAGCCACACTTCGCCGCATGAGTATGGCTGGCAAGTTGTCAGTGGTAACAGCTCATCGACCGGTTGTCCAGAACCCAACTCAGTAAATGCACTAAAAATTCTCAAAACACTTAGGAAGAAGCGGAGAAGTAGAATAAACCGGGGAGATATACACTGGATTCACCCTTGTGTTGACCCCGTAAAAAAATAAAAGTAGGGAGAAAGCTACCGGTTGTAAGGATACACCTTTAGGCAGAAGTCTTTTTGAGGTCACCTAGAGGCGTAAAAATCCGAAGTTCATTTTAATTGCCGGTCAACGAGTCTATCACAATCACAATAAGATGCTTAAAACTTAGGGTTCTCATCAAATCTTGGGTGAGTTGAATGGCCGTAGAAAGCCACTCTTAAACCCTAAAATTTGACAATCTAAAAATTAGAAAAGAGAAAAAGAGAGAGAAATTTTTCTTTGAATAAGGCGAGGCTCAAGGCGGTTTGCATTTTGGCTGATACCCGGGCACTGTTGTGTCTTTGAAAGTTCAGGTCCTAAGTAGATAATATCTTAATGATTGAAAATAAATCAGGTCCAAATAATCCAACCTAATTCTTTTATAAATAACATATAGTTTTTGCTAGGGACTAGCAAAAGATAGGCATGGGGGTATGATGTAAACACATTTACACTACTTAAGATGTCTATTTATACATGTTCTTAAGCATAGGATTGCATTTCATGATATAAATATTGCATAACATGCATCATCTTGCATTTAGAGTAGTTTGAATAAAATGGAGGTTAATTATCTCCTTTTATGTGCTTGGACAGGGCAAACATTTTATTGGGGCCTCGGATTAAAGATCCAACCATATGGATGTGATTAGGACGACGATTGGAGTTCAATGACTCCAAGATCGTCCTAATCAGACATCCGTAGCATCAAATAGTGACCGGGGAACCCTAGAAGATCAAGGGCCAGGATGGTGTAAATACACACTTTAGATGACAAATCCGACCACACGGATGAATTCGAATCGACGATCGCAGCCCAACGACACAAAAATCGAGTCAATCCAACATCCATGGCACCATCTACAACTTCCAGAAGATGGACGGCCAAGATGGCATGGCGCCATCTCAGCCACCCAAACGGCCGCTTGCATTCTATGAAGACCACGCACCCGCCCCCTCTTCGCCGTTGGATCTCGATCCAACGGCTATGGACGCGGCTCTTTAAAGTCATTCGCGCGACCTTTTGGGTGAGGCAGCGCAACGGTCCAGCACCTTATCGCGAGGCGCTGGCACGCGTTCGAGCCCCGCCAAGCCATTTCTGAGGCGAGTGGGCGCGCCTTCATCAACCGCCAGATCGTAATCCAATGGCCGCGCATGCCCAATGGCGTTCACGGGCTATTGCATGCGCGGCGTCACGCGCAATCGCACGCGCAAAGCGAGCGTAGTAGGCGTGCTGCTCCGTTCCCGTTCTTCTGCTTCGTCCTCCTTCGTCCTGCTTCATTCTCATTCGTCCAGGCGTCGTCCCGTCCGGCTCGTCCTCCAAGCAACCGTCGAGGAGGATTTCTCTCTCCCTATTCTTTTTACTGCTTTCTAGTATAGATTTACTGCTTTCTAGTGTAGCTCTGCTCATCCTCCAAGCAATCGTCGAGGAGGACATTTCTCCCTCCATTCTTTTAATGCTTTCTAGAGTAAATTTATCGCTTTTTAGTGTAATTGTTTTATGCTTTCTAGTTGTAATGAACAATCTCCTCAATGATAAATTCTTTGTTTATTCTACATCTCATTTTGATTTCTATGTGTAATATTCTCTCTCTCTTACCCTCTCTCTCTCTTCTATTTATTGTAAATAATTAGGCAGTTTTAAATTGAATTACTTCGTGACAAATAAAAAGAAACGTGCAGTTTTTAAATCAAACGTCCGCCTCCCTATGTTCGACCCGGAATTTTAATTTCGGTATAAATTTTATTTGTTCGACAGGTTTTCTAAAACCAAACACGTTAGCGGAGCGATTCGTATACATTCAACAAAGGGGGTACCGAAAGAAATCACCTAAGTGCTGCCGTGTACCTGATCAGTCTAAATCTTCTGGGTTGCCTCCCAGGAAGCGCTAAGTTTATTGCCTCCAGCTGGGCGAAGCTCTGTGTCAACCCTCAATGAGGGTGACTACTTCCTTTGGGGGAACCTCGGCAAGAAAATGTCCTAATCTCTAGCCATTTACTGTGAAGGTTTGCCCAGTGTTAGGATCTGCAATTTCAACCGCCCCATTGGGATAAGGTTTGACCACTTGATATGGTCCTGTCCATTTTGATATCAGCTTCCCGGGTGGTCATGGCTTTTATCGCAATGGTAATTACAATCGTTGGAGTATATGACAAAAATGGTTACCAGTTTAATATGATTTATTACTCGGAATAGAAAGATTCCCGAGGTCGAACTCAGGGAGCAAACTATAATTCTAGAAGCGTATGAATTCACAATATAATGTTTTACAAAAAAGGTAAGTCAAAGGAGAGAGAGAGATTTTGGCTTTTTCTTCCTCTCTTTCTTCTTCTCTGCTTGTCTTCTTTCCCTTCTTCTTCTTTCTTTCTTCTTCTGCGGTTCCTCTTTCTCTTTTCTTCTTCTCTGTTTCTTCTTTCTTCTTCTTCAGCCTGCCTTCTTCTTCTTTCTTTCTTCTCTGCGGTTGCATAGGCTACTAAGTCCTTCTCCTTTCTTCTTCTTCTCTTTTCTTTCTTCCTTCAGCAATCCTGTCCTTCTT
Source organism: Thalassia testudinum (assembly GCA_037157565.1). Taxonomy (NCBI): domain Eukaryota; kingdom Viridiplantae; phylum Streptophyta; class Magnoliopsida; order Alismatales; family Hydrocharitaceae; genus Thalassia; species Thalassia testudinum. The sequence goes on along the minus strand of JAZHRO010000039.1, from coordinate 94,719,730 downwards.
CTTCTTCTTTTCTTTTTGGTACGGCTGAGTCCTTCTTCTTTCCTCTTCTTCTTCTCTTCTTCTGCAGTTCCTCTTTCTTTTTTCTTGTTCTCTATTTCTTCTTTCTTCTTCTTCAGCCTTCCTTCTTCTGCTTTCTTTTCTTCTTCTCTTGCTGCTGACTCTCCTATTTCGCCGACGTCTGATTCAGCGCTCAGACGACTTAACCGCTCGGTCGCTACAGTGCAGCTCCTCCTCTTTTTCTTCAGCTTCTTTCCTTCCTTTCTTCTGCTTCTTCCTTCTTCTTCCCTTTCTTTCTTCTTCTTCTTCAGCCTTTCTTCTTCTCAGTAGCTGCCGACTCTCCTTCTCTTTTGATTCAGCTTCTTTCCTTCTTCTTCCCTTGCGGCTAAGTCCTACCTGCTGCTTCTCTTCTTTCTTCTTTCCTACGCACACATGCAACCATCAGTGCAAAACCTACCCCCTACTCTTTCCCTGAGTCTCTCCCTCTCTAGATCTCTCTTTACGAAGCTCTCCCAGATCCAGGTAATCGGGTCAGGTCGCATGCCCGGGTCCAGGCGCATCGGCATGGGTGGTGTGCAAGGAGTGCACAGGAGGGTGTCGAGTTGGGTCAGATCCGTGTGGGCGAGCCACGGACGAGACCTGGTGAGTATAGGTGAGGGACGTCACCCCATGTGCTTTCGGAGGCGATAAGCCTAAAGCACAAAAGTAATTTAAGTGTGGGTGAGAGGCCACACACTTACGAGGTGGGACTAAAGTCCCACCTCCAATTTCGGGTGCCCAGGGATAAGGCTTCGCGCAATTTGCGGCAACAGCAAAGGCTCGTGACCCGAATTGAGAACCTGGACGTCTCTGCGAAAGTGCCCCGTGCTGCCTGGGGCTGGTGCCTAGGTTCGAAGAGACCTAGAGCTGCCTGCAGAGAAGCTCCAGTAGTGCATCAATGGCGGCGAGGAGGGTGAACCCTAAAATCACGAAGACAGCCTCCCTACCACATCAGACAATGCAGGGGGCTTCACCGGAGTGTGGCGAAGGCAGTGCGAGGGGCGACGAGGCGTGAGAGTGCCTGCAGCCGTGCGCCTAGGGCACTCTACATGTGCGGAAGTGGGTGTGTTCAGGGGGTGTACAGAGTGTGCAGGGTTATTGATAGAGGAGGGGAATCGCTAGAGTGGAGTGAGGGGAAGCTTCTGGGCTTGTCGGCGAGGGGTGGAAAGGTTTGTGGAAGTGGGACGATCTCGTCGGAGATGGTGGCAGGAGGCGGAGCAGATGAAGGTGGTCGTGCCAGTCGAGGGGTTTAAAAGAATAATTCAAGAAGGGAAAAGTGAGAGGAGAGTAAAGAGAAGATTTCTACCTACTTAGCCAATGAAGGGGGAGAGGGAGACTGCCCGGCGCATGCCTGCCAGAGCTGAGGATGAAGGTGCCTTGGGGAGGAGTGACGGCGACGAGGAAGAGATCCGAGGATGCTAGCTGGTGCGGCCTGACGTGGGACGACGAGGCAGAGTGGGCTCTTCTGCAGGTATGGCAACAGAGCGACGAGGAGGAGGAGGAGAGTTCACCAGAAGCTTAGGGCAATCTAACCGGAGAGAGAGGAGACGAAAGAGGAGGGTATTCTTGGCCAGAAGTAGCTTGAAGGAGACGGTAGACCTTGCCGCTGCTTATAAAGGCACTGGTGAGGAGAGGGGCACGAGGGAGCGACATGGGGCGCTAGCCGGAGATGGCCTGAGATGGACACCCATGCCTTTTGTGCGTTCGCATGAGAGGCATGGGTAGCCACAGGTGGTGTTCAAGGGTGTTTCGTGCGGATTTAAAGCGTATTATGTTGTAGTATAACCGACAAAACGTTCGAACAAATACAAAGTTTTTATTACTCGAAGACCGGAGTATCCGAGGTCGAACACAGGGTGCAAATGGAATTTACTACTAGTCAAAATGTAATTGAACACTCTAATTTACTCAAAATATCAATTCAAGTGTGAATGTGTGCAATTAAAAATAATTAGGACAAAAATATGAAATTGGACGTTTGATCTTGTGATCAGACGTCTTAAAAGTATTTTCCCTTCTTGATTTTCTTCTTTCTATGCCTTGGCGAAGTCTCTCTTTCCTTCCTGTTTTTCCTTCTTCTCGTGCGAAGGCTTCTTTCCTTCTTCTTCCCTGTCTTGCTCCTTCTTTCTTCTCTTCTTCGCCTTGCCTTTCCTTCTTCTTCTTCTGTAGCGGCCAAGTCCTTCTCCTACGTTCAGCCTGCCTGCACAGGAGCAAAACCTAACCCTTCTCCCTCTACCCGCGCGTCTCTCTCTCTCAAGAGATTCACTCAGAGCTGCTCTCCCAGAGCCACAGGCATTAATCGGGTCGCGGATCATACCCGGGACCAGGCGCACCTGCAGGTGTGTGATGCGCGAGGAGTGCGTAGGTCTAGGTCGGGTCGGATCCGCCAGGTCCGCGTTGTCAGGCCGCGGACGAGGCGGGTGGGGTCAGTGAGGGACCTCACCCCTGTGCTTACTGAGGCGATAAGAGTAAAACACAAAAACAACTTATATGGTACCTGATGAGAACCTCATCATGAGCCATAACTAGCTCATTTTGACCCAATACAAAGGATAAAAGCTCCTACATAACTCAAGGAAAGGCTTAACTCAGAGAATTCTGAGTTTAAGGAGAAAACAAGTCATAAGGGGTAAAAATGCAATTTTACCAGTATAATCTGCATACAGGGTAATTCATGGCCCAAACATAGGTCAAAGCAACTTAATAAGAATAAAAGTGGGATGAAATGATCTAGCAAGGGCTACAGCAATTCCAAGAAACTAAATGATAATCTGTAACGCTAAAATAACCCACTTCAATTCACAAGGTTCGAGGCAAAGTAAAAATAGAATAAACCCTCTAAAATTCATAGAAAAGTAATCTCTAGGGTTTAGAACCTTCAATTTGGCCTTCAGAACCCAATTTTGACCTACATTGAGAACCATGCCCAATTAATAACTTAATTTGGGTTTTTGCGTAAATTGACCAGTCAAACAAGGTTTAATATAGAAATGAAATTCACCATCAGATTCCTTAGGTCCTAATTAGTCATGTATAAAAACTTGAGCCTAAGAAGAAACCTCCTTGACCGACTTTACACTTTGGTCCTCATATATTTACTCTTTGGCCCTCAACTTTTGAACCCTCGCATTTTGGCCCCTAACTCTCCTTCGTTCTTTGCAATCAGGTCCCCCCTGCAAAACCTGCCAGCACCATGCTCCGGCGACCTTGCGCGGAGCATGGCGCCGCGCAGGGTGAGGGGGGGGCCTGGCAAGTAAACCGGGGGTGCCCTGCGTCGTCAGCCGTCGCAGGGACACCCCCCTGGTCGTTGTAACCCACCATACCGGCCGTGCGAACGCACGGACGGTATGGGTTCTTGTCTCCGGCCATCCTCCGGCGAGGGAGACACGTCGTCTCCCTCCGCCTTCCTCCCTGTTTGATCCCTATAAATACCCCCCGTTGCTCCACCAACCGGGGCAGCTCGGATCTGACAGAGAAAACCCCCAACTTTCCTCTCTTCTCTCTCCGGCAGACGCTCACCAGCTCCGGCGGTTCCTCCCCCTTCTCCTCTTCGCTCTGCCGCAATACCAGCAGCAGAGACTTCCTCCCCCGCTCTTCCCGCGCCACGCCGCACCCAGCTGGCATCTCTCCGGCTCTCTGCTCGCCGCCGCCCCTTTCCCTGAGCATCGTCTTCTCCGGCGACAGTCGATACGACTGTCGCCCTGTTCCTCCCCCTTCGTCCCTGCAAGTAAGTTAGAACTATTTCCCTTCTTCTCCTTTTTCTTTCCCCGGTTCCAATTTGTTCAATTACGCCCTCGACCGACCCTGACCATCGTCACCCCCTTCGACTCCGGCCACCCTCCGGTGAGATGTTCCCATCGCTCCACAGCCTCACACACCTCGCCGACCCTCACCGAACCTCCGCCTCATCACACTGAGCACCCCCCACCCCTCCACTGCCACTCCACACCTCCGTAACACTCCCCCGAACAAACCCATTCCTCCGGTTGCAGTCCAACCTAGGGCTGCCGCCAGACGCCACCTTGCGGCCTGCCGCGCAGCTCCTCACCTTCGTCGTGCCACGGCGAAGGTTCCCCAGTGGTTTGATCAGGCCGAGAGGCCATATTCGTGTCCGACAGGTTTTGAGGTTCGACCGCCATTAACGCACATTGAAGCAGCTTCTCCCGCGCTCCAGGCTTGAGGGCTCCAGGTCTCCAGCTGCTGCGGATTACGGGGAGTCTTGCGAAGGCAGCCAGCCAGCAACCTACGCAAATCAAAGCCGCAGCTGCAGAAGCCAGGCCGCGGTCTCCCAGCAGGCGCACGCGAGGAAAGGTCTGCGTTTAGTCCCACATCGGTAAGCCTCACACACTTTCCACTGTTTAAATTGATTTTGTGCACTAGCCTTACTGCCTCAGCACACGGGGTGAGGTCCCCTTACACCCGCCCGGTTACCCGGTCTCGTCCGCGCTCACGCCCCGCGGACCTGACCCGACCCGACTTAGACTGACCTGCACTCCTCGCCCACCACGCACGCCGGTGGGCCTGGACCCGAGCACGACCCGTACCCGATTACCCGGCAGCTCTGGGAGAGCTTTCCCAAGAGTGGTTTCAGAGAGAGAGAGACGCGGGGGGAGAGGGTAGAGTAGGTTTTGCCTCTGACGCAAAACTCTGAAGTGTGCAGGAACAGGTGAGGAAGAAGAGAGCTGAGGAAGACACTGTAGCAACTGGCAGTTTAAGTCGTCTGATTTGGAAATCAGACGACGGCCTGAAGGGAAAAGAAAAGAGAAGGAGGGGCGACGTCCCTGACTGGAAAAAGAAAAGAAGGAAGAAGGAGATCTGAAGAAAGAAAGAAGATCACCTCTGCAGAACTAATAAGGAAGAAGGAGATCTGAAGAACAAAGAAGGAAGAAGGAGGTCTGAGGAAAGAAAGAAGATCACCTCTGCAGAACTAAGAAGGAAGAAGGAGGTCTGAAGAAAGAAAGAAGATCACCTCTGCAGAACTAAGAAGAAAAAGATCTGAGACGAGGAGAAACAAAGAGAAAAAAAAAAAGACACCACATTCTTTCTCTCTCTTTGTTTATTTTTGTAAAAGAAACATGTATATCTCTAAAATACAGTTTGCTCCCTGAGTTCGACCTCGGGAACTCTTTTATTTTCCGAGTAAAAATTTATATATTTGAAATGATGGCAATAACTGGCTATATTACATCGACATAACAATCAAACCCGGTTATCTCTCGAAGCCATCGACATCAATTTGGCGCCGTTGCCGGGGAGCAACGGCTATTCTAGAGGTAAACATTCCTGTTTCTTTTTAATTTCTGATAATCTCCTCTCTTTTGTGCAGAAAACTACAGGAAATCAAGAAGACAAGCAACCGCACAACAACCACTCCGAGGACAGGTAAATTTTTCCTCTCGCTATTAACCCCTAAAACTCAAAAGAAAGAAAAGAACAAGCAATATAGGGCTAACCTGTCTTCCATACTTAGTAACCATAAAAGTTGCATGTTTTCAACTCATTATTCCTGCACACTATTAAGGGTATTTTAGGGCTAACACATTCTTGCTTGAGCCCTAATTACCCAACAAAGAATTAACTAGACCAAGTAGAGCCAACCTAGGATCCAACACTAGGGATTTAGAGACACACTCCTTAAGCAAGAATTGAGAAAACCAAATGAAGTGTGCCCAAGCCCTTGTCTGAAAATACCTATTCAAAGGAAACCTAAAACAATTGGCTCTCTAAACACTTGAACCCTAAAAGAAAGGACCCAAAAAGCTCTCAAAGGAACAAGAGGTAAAGTTGACTCCTTGGGTCAACCAACCTTAAAATTAGGTCACTTTCTCACTCAAAATACCTAAGAGTTCAAGTGTAACTTTAAGCACCCTGATCTTAAGCTAAAATTGGTAGACTTAAGAGGTCAAGATCCCCATTCTGGTCTACCTGGACCCGCAGTGACAAGAGAGTTCGGGTGGGGGAAACCCTGTAACCCGTGGGGACGCTCTACCGTGTAGGGGTCTTCGCGGGACTCTCCCTCTCTGGCTGCCCAGGTAATTCTCAGGTGGACGATCTTTCTGATCAAGGGGTCCATCTGCCCCGCACCTCTATAGTCACCCAACACATTTTTGGGTGCCTTGATTGGGTCCAGCACCTTCTAAACTTACCTCTTCCAACTGTGCATGTACGGAAGGAGGTCTCTAAGACCACCCTTAAGACCTCCTTTAGAAGTTTGCTCTCGTCAAGGCCAAGCCTCGACGCCCGTGTTTGTGCAGAAACACCCTCACATTATTCTCTCTTCTGATTCAGAACCAAGTTCTTCTTCTTCCCCCATCATGGCTCAGCCAGTTGAGGAAGAAAATAATCTGGAACACCAGCTCCAGCGACTCAATGACCTCTTCCAAAACTTCGTGCACCCACCACAGCGTCCTATGATGCGGGACCACTACAATCCTGCTGCGGTGGCCATTGAGCCTCGAGTCAGAATCCCGACTGGAGGACCTGATTCCGAACTAAAGCCCAACATGATTCATGCTATACCTAAATTCCATGGGCTTAATTCTGAAGATCCCTTCCAGCACATCAAACAGCTAAAGCATCTGGCCCACACTTTTGGATCAGATGCGCAAAATTGGGATATTCTTCTCATGAAGATGTTCTCCTTTTCTCTTATGGACAAGGCCGCCCATTGGTATCAAACGCAGACCCGGCCGATCAACACTTGGGAAGAACTTCAATCCGAGTTTTTGAAAAAGTTCTTTCCCGTTGGTCGGACCAACGCCTTGCGCCATCAGATTACACACTTCACTCAACAATCTGGAGAACCTCTTCATGAGGCATGGGATCGTTTTCAGGATCTCATGAGGAAGTGCCCCCATCACGGAGTTCCTAAATGGGAACAAGTCCAATCTTTTTACCAGGGACTCCGTGAGGACATCCGCCTTTTCGTCAATGCAACTTGCGGAGGAAACATCATGGGTCAACATGAAGACACCGTATGGGAGATTCTCGAAAACATGTGCGAGAACTCCATCAACAATGACTCCATGGGATTATTCGACAGGACGAATACCCGCGCAGCGACGAATCTTAAGGGAGCACATGAGACGCAGGGCCTATCCGCATCAGTCGACCTGGAATTAATGGCCAGTCGATTGGACAAGGTCTCAATTATTGAAAAGAAGGTGGATGAGCTGACTCAGCACTTGCAGCGAGCCACCTCCGCGCGTAACTCCTTTGCACAACCTCCTTCCACACAGGAGACTGTGCAAAACATCCTCCACCGATCTTCCCCTGGGATGGATCCATATCCATCCCCATCTGATTCTTGGACTGGAAGATCATCCGATCCTTTCTACACCAGCCGGGGGAACTCCATTCCTCCTTTCCCTGATTCTCAGGAGGTTCCTCAGACCTGCGAGGACCTCAACGCCATCCAGAACGACCCATTCTCCAACACTTACAACCCTGGATGGCGAAACCATCCCAATTTTCAGTGGGCGGGAAATTCCCAAACCCAAAGACCACCTTTTCAGTCCCGCCCACAGCCCTCTCGTCACTACCAGCCGCCTCAGCCTCGGCCCAACCCTACTTATCCATCAGGGCCAAATCAAGATCAAATGTCCTTAATCCTTCAAACTCTGGCTGACATTCAAAAAATGAATGCGGCTATTCAGAAACAGCACAAGGACGAGCTTACAGAAGTTAAAACTCAACTGGCCCAGTTGGCAAATTCTCGCCAACCAGGCACACTCCCTTCCCAACCTCTTCCTAACCCAAATAACGTGCCAACCCAGAAGCGCGTTATGAATCCAAATTTATGCCACGCCCAATGGATTTATCAGGCTCCTACTGCTCCATCTCCAGACGAGATGGAAGCCTCAACTTCTTATGCGGGATTTCAGCAGCAGCCACCCCTCCTACCAAACCCAAACCAAAATCAGGCCGGATTAAATTCTGTAACAACACGTAGTGGTAAGACAACTCAAGACCCGCATTATCCAAACCACTCCCAGCCTGATAACCATGACCCTAGGATAGTTATCCAAGGTACCGCTGTTCCAGATCCACAACCTGGACCTATCCTAGAAGAACCAACCAAGATCCCGTTTCCCGAGGCCCTGACCAAGGGAAAGAAGACCACCAAGCCCGTGGCCCCTGAGGAGGATCTGGTCAAGCTCTTTGAGCAGGTCCACATAAACATCCCCTTGATGGATGCAATCCGCCACGTACCAGCTTACGCACGATTTCTAAAGAATATATGTACACCCCAGTGTAAGCCGCGAACCAAGGGAGGGAGCCCAATTGTTCTGTCAGAGCAAGCCAGCTCTGTAATCCTTAGTAGACTCCCACCCAAGGCAAAAGATCCTGGAACTCCCCTGATTTCCTGTAAGATAGGTGGTACCCAATTTGATAGAGCATTGTTAGACTTGGGTGCATCCATAAACCTGATACCCACATCCTTACTTGACCATCTAGAAGAATCTGAGCTGAAACCAACCGAGGTGACATTACAATTAGCAGATCGATCTATAAAGTCACCAAAAGGGATTCTCGAAGATGTTATCGTGAGAGTATGGGATTTCTATTTTCCAGTGGACTTTATAGTCTTAGATATGGATGCACCTGAGAACCCTAGGGATACACCAATCATTCTAGGGAGACCTTTCTTGGCTACTGCTAGAGCCAACATCAGCTGTGAGAAGGGCCAAATAGAGCTTAAGTTTGGAGATCAAACATTGAAAATTGATATATTTAAGGCCCAACAAGGAATTAATTGCGGCGTCATCGAACAAATTTGTGACATCAAGACTTTGGTTGATGAATCACACCTCCAGAATGACTCGATTATGCCTCATCAACCACAGAAGGATCTTGACCCGCAAATAGAGGAGTTGAATCCAGATATGAACAACCTAGTAACTCCCACCCTTGAACCTCACATCTATACTGAACCACCCGCTGCTGCTGAAAACCCCATCCTCGAACTGAAACCCCTTCCCGCTCACTTGAAATACGTATTTTTGGGTTCTAATCAGACCTTTCCTGTGATTATCAATTCCAACCTCAGTCCTGAACAGGAATCCCGTCTGATTATTGTCCTCCAGCAACATCGCAGAGCCATCGGATGGACTCTCGATGATCTGACTGGAATAAGTCCCTCTTATTGTACTCATCATATCTATTCAGAAGAGGGCACACGACCTTCTCGTGAAATGCAGAGACGCTTAAACCCCAATCTGCAGGAGGTCGTGAAAAACGAGATCATCAAATGGTTAGATGCCGGAATCATCTACCCGATCTCCGATAGTCGTTGGGTGAGCCCAATTCAGGTCGTGCCCAAGAAGGCAGGACTCACCACTATAACGACTGAGACCGGAGAAATCATTCCTACCCGCTTAGCCAACTCGTGGAGAGTCTGTATAGATTACCGTCGACTCAATTCCTCCACGAAGAAGGATCATTTCCCACTACCCTTCATTGATCAAATTCTCGAAAAACTAGCGGGAAATAAGTTCTTCTGCTTTCTTGACGGGTACTCCGGTTATAACCAGGTGGCAATCCATCCTGAGGACCAAGAAAAGACCACGTTCACCTGCCCCTTCGGAACATACACTTTCCGAAGGATGCCTTTCGGTCTTTGCAATGCACCCGCTACTTTTCAGCGATGCATGCTTGCCATATTCTCAGATATGGTAGGTGATTATCTGGAAGTCTTCATGGATGACTTTTCAGTTTTCGGAGCATCATTCGACGATTGCCTCCAACACTTGGTCCAAATACTCAGGCAGTGCATCGATGTGAATTTGGTTCTTTCCTGGGAAAAGAGCCATTTCATGGTGCCTGAGGGAATTGTCCTGGGACACTCAATTTCGGAGAAAGGTATCCAAGTGGATCGAGCTAAGGTTAATCTGATTTCTCGCCTTCCTATGCCTAGCTCGATCAGGGACATCCGATCCTTTTTAGGGCATGTTGGTTTTTATCGACGATTTATCCCTGATTTTTCAAAAATCGCACGCCCCCTGACCACTCTTCTCTCCAAGGATGTTCCCTTCGAAATTTCCAAGGAATGCACTCAAGCATTTGAAATCCTGCGTGACCGAGTCACCCAAGCCCCGATCCTACAGTCCCCTGATTGGTCTCAACCCTTTGAGATCATGTGTGATGCATCCGACTTCGCTATAGGAGCGGTTTTGGGGCAGAAAATTGACAAGAAACCTGTGGTCATTTACTACGCCAGCAAAACACTCGATGAGGCTCAGCGTAACTATACGGTTACTGAGAAAGAGCTGCTAGCTGTAGTATTTGCCCTAGAAAAGTTCAGATCATACCTTCTGGGTTCCCGTGTCATCATATACTCGGATCACACAGCTGTGAGGCATCTCCTTGTAAAGAAGGACGCGAAACCTCGATTAATCCGATGGATCTTGCTGTTGCAAGAATTTGACCTTGAGATTCGCGACAAAGCGGGAAAGCAAAACGTGGTAGCTGATCACTTGTCCCGTCTTCCTTCTGAAATAATTGACCCTTCCGGACCCATCACTGAGCATTTTCCCGATGAGCACCTGCTAACTATTGGTACTAGCCTTCCATGGTTTGCTAATATAGTAAATTACTTGGCATCTCATCAGATCCCGTCCGATTGGCCGAAGGCCAAGAAAGACAAATTACGCTCCGATGCCAAGTATTACATTTGGGAAGACCCGTACCTCTTCCGCATAGGTGCCGATCAGATCATCCGAGGATGTGTCCCGGAAGGGGAAGTCAACAATATCCTCTCTTTCTGCCATGACCAGGCATGCGGTGGCCATTTTGCCGGGCATAAAACCGCATCAAAAGTCCTCCAGTGCGGCTTTTACTGGCCCACACTGTTCAAAGACGCATACAATCACTGCAAGGCATGCAGTCGTTGCCAGACTTTGGGCAACATGAGCCATCACGACATGATGCCTATGCAATCGATTCTAGTATGCGAAATCTTTGATGTTTGGGGGATTGATTTTATGGGCCCCTTTCCTGTTTCGGATGGTTTCGAATACATTCTGTTGGCGGTGGACTACGTGTCCAAATGGATCGAAGCCATACCAACCCGAACCTGTGATCACAAAATCGTTCTCAAATTCATTCATCAACACATTTTCTCAAGGTTCGGGATTCCTCGTGCAATAATCTCTGATGGGGGGACCCATTTCACAAATGCTCAGTTTAGATCACTGATGACCAAATACGGGGTGTCTCACCGAATCTCTACTCCTTACCACCCCCAAACTAATGGTCTAGCTGAGCTGTCTAATCGGGAGATCAAGAAAATCCTGCAAGTCACTGTTCGACCTGACAGGAAGGACTGGTCGTCCCGACTTCCGGAAGCATTGTGGGCCTATAGGACCGCCCACAAGACCCAATTGGGCATGTCTCCCTTTAGACTGGTGTACGGAAAGGCATGCCACCTTCCCGTAGAACTGGAGCATAAAGCCTATTGGGCAGTACGGAACTGTAATCTAGATCTTTCCAAGGCTGGGACCCACAGAAAACTCCAAATCAGCGAGATCGATGAATTACGCATAGACGCGTACGAGAACTCGCAAATCTACAAGGAGCAGGTTAAAGCCTTCCACGACAAACACATCTCGAGAAAGATCTTTCATCCTGGTCAAAAGGTCCTACTCTTTGATACCCGACTCAAACTCTGCCCAGGAAAACTGAGATCTAAGTGGGTCGGACCATATTTGGTCCGACAGGTTTTTGGAAATGGAGCAATCGAAATCAGTCCACTCAGCCACGATTCTGAACCTTTCATCGTGAACGGTCAGAGACTCAAGCCGTTCATCGATGTAACTTCCACTGATTTGGCTGAGGCATCTTATATCCTCCTTTCCCCTTGAGCTTTTTGCGCCCAGCCGATGGCGTAAAACTCAGCGCTTAACGGGAGGCAGCCCGTCATTCTCTTTGAAAACCTGAAACTTGTTCTGACACCTTTTAGCACTCGAAGTTCACCCTTGTAGACAGCTGACCCCAACTCAGATGCTTGCATCTGGGATTTGAAATCGTCCGCAAAAATTCAACCCGACCCATCCACTCATCCAAATTTCTGTCTTAAGGAATGAACTAAGACCCCCTAGGTTACAATGAGGACATTGCAAATCTTAGGCATGGGGGGGTATGAAAGTGCAAAACTTGTAAGAAAAGGTTTCAAACAAAAAAATTCACATATGCCAAAAACACCATAAAAAAAAAAAAAAAAAAAAATTCGAAAAAGAATAAGAGGAAAAGAGGAGAAGGAAATTTTGTGAAGGAGAAAAGAAACAAAATGAAAAAGGAGCACAAAATTATGAGAAAAAGTGATAGTCATTAGTAAGGAACTAAGGAATTAACCTAAGTTCTAGACCTCATTCAAGAAAAGTGCACAAAGAGATTAGTAAAGAATGCAAACCTTAGGCATTCTTGAATAGACTCTTAGTACCCATTAAGATCTGGACACTCCTCAAGAGGTTGAGGAAAATGAAAAGCTGAAGTATTAGGTCTAAGGCTTAGGGAGTATTCGGCCTCGTTAACTAACTTTTGGTTTACGGGACTCGGTAACCTAAGCACCCTAACCTCACACACAGCCTGGTTCAGTAAGCGTAAAAATCAGAATCACGCAGAAGCGTCGTAAAATTCTGAAAAGAACACCTAGAATAGGAACGGCCGATCAACACAAGTTGATTTGGACGAGTTCCCAGCGCGGAGAGGCAGGAAATCCCCTCGAAGATGCGTAACAAAATATCATCTCCTCGGTGCTTGTCTCTTAGGATATCTACATATCCTACTGGGGGCATGTAAGCACTCTGCTGGTTCAGATTCCATGGATGGCATTATCTCGAAGTGTCAATTGCCAGGGTCTGGATTCGGCCACGGAACATCATGGATGGGATTATCTCGAAATCTCAATAGCCAGGGCTCCGGGGGTTGCCATGGGCGGTGCTATCTCGAAGCATCGATCGCCAGGAACCCTTGAGGATTGATGATGGGAGCAAGGAATCTGATACAGACCGTGTTGAAAAGCCAATCCTAGGCTAGAACTAAAAAGAAAAAGAGAGAGAAAACTCTCTAAACAGAAAAACTTTCTATCTCTCTCTTACAAAACGCACTGCGAACTGAGCCAGGGCTAAAATCATTTCAAGCACGGGTGCTTTAACCACAAAGTACAATAAACCTTAGGTTAGTTCTTGTGGACCTCAAAAACCTTTGCTAAAGACTGAGGCTAAGGCTAGACAGATTTGGATCTTGATTGGTACTAGAGTACCTTTTAGGCCTATGGTCAGCATTCTAACCTAATCTATGATCAAATAAAAAAGGCACTTATCTAAAATTATTAAAAACTTCATGGTCTAGAACAAGGGTTGAAACCTTAGGTTTTTGCTAAGGGACTAGCAAAAGCTAGGCATGGGGGTATGATGAGAACCTCATCATGAGCCATAACTAGCTCATTTTGACCCAATACAAAGGACAAAAGCTCCTACATAACTCAAGGAAAGGCTTAACTCAGAGAATTCTGAGTTTAAGGAGAAAACAAGTCATAAGGGGTAAAAATGCAATTTTACCAGTATAATCTGCATACAGGGTAATTCATGGCCCAAACATAGGTCAAAGCAACTTAATAAGAATAAAAGTGGGATGAAATGATCTAGCAAGGGCTACAGCAATTCCAAGAAACTAAATGATAATCCGTAACCCTAAAATAACCCACTTCAATTCACAAGGTTCGAGGCAAAGTAAAAATAGAATAAACCCTCTAAAATTCATAGAAAAATAATCTCTAGGGTTTAGAACCTTCAATTTGGCCTTCAGAACCCAATTTTGACCTACATTGAGAACCATGCCCAATTAATAACTTAATTTGGTTTTTGCGTAAATTGACCAGTCAAACAAGGTTTAATATAGAAATGAAATTCACCATCAGATTCCTTAGGTCCTAATTAGTCATGTATAAAAACTTGAGCCTAAGAAGAAACCTCCTTGACCGACTTTACACTTTGGTCCTCATATATTTACTCTTTGGCCCTCAACTTTTGAACCCTCGCATTTTGGCCCCTAACTCTCCTTCGTTCTTTGCAATCAGGTCCCCCCTGCAAAACCTGCCAGCACCATGCTCCGGCGACCTTGCGCGGAGCATGGCGCCGCGCAGGGTGAGGGGGGGGCCTGGCAAGTAAACCGGGGGTGCCCTGCGTCATCAGCCGTCGCAGGGACACCCCCCTGGTCGTTGTAACCCACCATACCGGCCGTGCGAACGCACGGATGGAATGGGTTCTTGTCTCCGGCCATCCTCCGACGAGGGAGACACGTCGTCTCCCTCCGCCTTCCTCCCTGTTTGATCCCTATAAATACCCCCCGTTGCTCCACCGACCGGGGCAGCTCGGATCTGACAGAGAAAACCCCCAACTTTCCTCTCTTCTCTCTCCGGCAGACGCTCACCAGCTCCGGTGGTTCCTCCCCCTTCTCCTCTTCGCTCTGCCGCAATACCAGCAGCAGAGACTTCCTCCCCCGCTCTTCCCGCACCACGCCGCACCCAGCTGGCGTCTCTCCGGCTCTCTGCTCGCCGCCGCCCCTTTCCCTGAGCATTGTCTTCTCCGGCGACAGTCGATACGACTGTCGCCCTGTTCCTCCCCCTTCGTCCCTGCAAGTAAGTTAGAACTATTTCCCTTCTTCTCCTTTTTCTTTCCCCGGTTCCAATTTGTTCAATTACGCCCTCGACCGACCCTGACCATCGTCACCCCCTTCGACTCCGGCCACCCTCCGGCGAGATGTTCCCATCGCTCCACAGCCTCACACACCTCGCCGACCCTCACCGAACCTCCGCCTCATCACACTGAGCACCCCCCACCCCTCCACTGCCACTCCACACCTCCGTAACACTCCCCCGAACAAACCCATTCCTCCGGTTGCAGTCCAACCTAGGGCTGCCGCCAGACGCCACCTTGCGGCCTGCCGCGCAGCTCCTCACCTTCGCCGTGCCACGGCGAAGGTTCCCCAGTGGTTTGATCAGGCCGAGAGGCCATATTTGTGTCCGACAGGTTTTGAGGTTCGACTGCCATTAACGCACATTGAAGCAGCTTCTCCCGCGCTCCAGGCTTGAGGGCTCCAGGTCTCCAGCTGCTGCGGATTACGGGGAGTCTTGCGAAGGCAGCCAGCCAGCAACCTACGCAAATCAAAGCCGCAGCTGCAGAAGCCAGGCCGCGGTCTCCCAGCAGGCGCACGCGAGGAAAGGTCTGCGTTTAGTCCCACATCGGTAAGCCTCACACACTTTCCACTGTTTAAATTGATTTTGTGCACTAGCCTTACTGCCTCAGCACACGGGGTGAGGTCCCCTTACACCCGCCCGATTACCCGGTCTCGTCCGCGCTCACGCCCCGCGGACCTGACCCGACCCGACTTAGACTGACCTGCACTCCTCGCCCACCACGCACGCCGGTGGGCCTGGACCCGGGCACGACCCATACCCGATTACCCGGCAGCTCTGGGAGAGCTTTCCCAAGAGTGGTTTCAGAGAGAGAGAGATGCGGGGGGAGAGGGTAGAGTAGGTTTTGCCTCTGACGCAAAACTCTGAAGTGTGCAAGAACAGGTGAGGAAGAAGAGAGCTGAGGAAGACACTGTAGCAACTGGCAGTTTAAGTCGTCTGATTTGGAAATCAGACGACGGCCTGAAGGGAAAAGAAAAGAGAAGGAGGGGCGACGTCCCTGACTGGAAAAAGAAAAGAAGGAAGAAGGAGATCTGAAGAAAGAAAGAAGATCACCTCTGCAGAACTAAGAAGGAAGAAGGAGATCTGAAGAACAAAGAAGGAAGAAGGAGGTCTGAGGAAAGAAAGAAGATCACCTCTGCAGAACTATGAAGGAAGAAGGAGGTCTGAAGAAAGAAAGAAGATCACCTCTGCAGAACTAAGAAGAAAAAGATCTGAGACGAGGAGAAACAAAGAGAAAAAAAAAAAAGACACCACATTCTTTCTCTCTCTTTGTTTATTTTTGTAAAAGAAACATGTATATCTCTAAAATACAGTTTGCTCCCTGAGTTCGACCTCGGGAACTCTTTTATTTTCCGAGTAAAAATTTATATATTTGAAATGATGGCAATAACTGGCAATATTACATCGACATAACAATCAAACTCGGTTATCTCTCGAAGCCATCGACATCAGTACCTGAGGGCTGCAATCCCACGATGTGGGACTATCTGGTCTCGCCTTCACGCGCGCCTGCAGAAGCCTCGTCGTGCGATTGCCCCGCAGCTGCTGGCTCTGCTAGCACTCCTTGGCTGGACTCGTTCACCTCGCGACACTCGCGCTAGTATGCAGCACCTGTAGCCTGGAAGACCGGGTGCCTGGAGCTTCGTGGGAGCTTCATCAGAGGTCGTCCATGGCGGCAGCGGCTCGAACCCTTTCATACACAAAACGCGGCTCTCGGCCCAATCAGAATAGCTAGAGACCTTCGCCGTGGCACGGCGAAGGCGGTGGGCAGTGCTGCAGGCCGCAGGTCGGCCTAGGCGTGCGTGCCTAGGTCAACCTGTGGCTGGAGATGGTGGGTTGGTCGAGGGGTGATTGTGGAGGGCTGGAGTGGCAGTGGTAGGGTGGAGTGTGTTCCTGGAGGTGAGGCGGAGCTTTCGAGGTGGTTGGCGAGCCGTGTGGAGGGCTGGAGTGGTGTGGGCGGCTCGCCGGAGTGCGGTCGGAGGCGAAGACGATGGAGGTGGTTAGCGTCTGTCGAGGGTCGATCAAGGGAGATAACAGGGGGAAAAGAGAGAGGAGAGGATGGAGAGGAGTTCTAACCTAACTGTAAGGACGAAAGGGGACGGAGGGCGAACAGCAGTACCTGCTGTCGCCGGAGAAGATGACGCCCAGTGGGGGAGGACGACGGCGACGACGGGGCTGAGGCAGCGTGCGCTGGTACTGCGCGACGCGGAGGAAGGTCAAGAAGTTAACTCTGCCACTGGTTTTGTGGCAGAGCGAAGAGGGAGGGGAGGGGGCCTCGCCGGAGCCTGCTGGGAGTTTGGCCAGGCAGGAGGAGAGGAATTGGGGGTGGAACCTCGGCCAAACCAAGCTCAGCCTCTTCGGCCGGAGTTGTGGGTTCTTATATAGGCGCTAGACTTGGTGTGCAGGGCGTGAAGGGCACGTAATTGCCTGAGGTTGGTCGCCGGAGATGGAAAGGAGTTAGGATACCCAAATCTCTCGTGCGTTCGCACGAGAGATTGGGTTCACACCAGGGATCGATATCGGTCTTAAATGGAAGGGAATTCTTCAGAGAATTCTCCTTCCATTTCTGGGAGGGAATCTCTGAGGGATTAGAGAGCAATCCCTCTCCGAACCTCGCCGGAGCTCGGTTCTGCCCTAGCAATGGCGGCCGGACCGGTTTGCAAAGGAGGCGAAGAACCTAGGGGGTTCTCTGCAACGGTATTCAAAAGATAGGGACCAATTTGTGATTTGGGTGTACTAAATTGCAAAGTAGGTCAAGATGACCTCTCCTTAGGTCCAAATTTTGGTATAAACCTAATTTGTACCTAAGGAATCCAATGGAGAAGTTAGATTTCAGGTTTGACCTCGTTTGACTGGATATTTTGCGTAAAAACCCAAATTAGGTTAATTGAAGAGCTAGGACCCTAATCTAGGTCAAACTAGGTTCCAAAGGCCAAATTAAGTGTTCTAAACCCTAGAGTATGTTTTTCCATGATTTGTAGAGGGTTTACTTGCTTTTTGTTCTGACCGGAACCTTGTTAATTTAAGCGGGTCTGTTTTAGGGTTACCAAGTGTCTTTTAGTTCTTAGATTGCACATGAACCCATTTCTGATTGACTCAACCCACTTTTTATCTCATTTAGACCATTTGACCTATGTTTTGCCTCTGAGAAATCCCGTTTATCTACTGCAATGGTAAAATTACAGTTTTAACCTTTATTTCATGTTTTCTTCTCAGAGCACTTGTTCCTTCAGTTAGGCCTTCTTCTAGGTTATGTAGGAGCTTTTATCTTCTTTATTGGGTCAAAATGAGCTAGTTATGGCTCATGATGAGGCTCTCATCATACCCCCATGCCTAGCTTTTGCTAGTCCCTTAGCAAAATTTCAAAGTTTTAACTTCCGTTCTAGACCCTGAATGTCTGTCAACAATGATAAGTGCTTCTCCTTTTCTTTTGTGATTAGGTGGGAATGCCGACAATAGGCCTAGAGGTACTCAAGTACCAACCAAAATCCGGACCTGTTCCGCTTTAGCCTCAGTCTTCTGCAAAGGTTTCTACGGCCCACAGAAACTAACCTAGGGTTTGTTGGACTCCGCGGTTAAAGCACCCGCGCTTGAGATATTTTTAGCCTAAGTTCAGTTTGCAGTGCGTTTTTTGTAAGAGAGAGATAGAAGATTTATTTGTTTGGAGAGCTTTTCTCTCTCTTTTCTTTTTTATTTCTAGCTTCGGATTAGCTTCTCAACACGGTCTATATCGGATTCCTCATCCCCATCATCAATCCTCAAAGGTCCCTGGCTTTCGAGATTTCGACATAATCCCGCCCATGGCAACCCCCGGAACCCTGGCTTTCGAGATTTCGAGATAATCCCGCCCATGGCGTTCCGTGGCCGAATTCATACCCTGGCGATTGATATTTCGTGATAATGCCACCCATGGTGTCTGAACCAGCAGAGTGCTTACATGCCTCCAGTAGGATATTTAAATATCCTAAGAGACAAGCACCGAGGAGATGATATGTTGTTACGCATCTTCGAGGGGAATTTCCCGCCTCTCCGCGCTGGGAACTCGTCCAAATCAACTTGTGTTGATTGGCCGCTCCTAATCTAGGTGACTTTTTCAGAATATTAAACGCTCTTGCGTGTTTTGGATGTTTTATGCGCACTGAACCAGACTGTGTGTGAATTTGGGGTGCTTAGGTTACCGAATCCCGCAAACCGGAGGTCAGTTAACGAGGCTGAATACTTCCTAAGCCTTAGACCTAATACTCAAGCTTCGCATTTTCCTCAACCTCTTGAGGATTATCCAGATTTTAACGGATACGTGTATTTTTAAGCTAAAGATACTAGCCCAAAAGGCCTAAGACCAGCGTTCCCACTAATCTCTTGTTATATCTCCGTAGCACTTTTCTTTTCTTTTTCTTGACTCCGTCTAGAACTTCAGTTAACCCCTTAATCTTTTACTAATGACTTTTTCTTTTCTTTTTGTGCTCCTTTCTTCATTTTTGCTCTTTTTCTCCTCCTTATGATTATATGGCTCACAACATTTCCTCCCTCCCCATTTTTTTGTTCTTTTTCGTAATTTTTCAATTTTTTGTGTTTTTGACATATGCGAATTTTTTGTGAGAATCCTTCTGATTTTTTTTTCTTGGTTTTGTATGTATGCACTTTATCACCCCCCCATGCCTAAGTTTTGCAATGTCCTCATTGTAAACAGAGGGTGGGAATTAGTGTTGAGGTCAGGGGCTTAGAACAGGATATATCGGGTGGGTGAATGGGTCAGGAATGACTGATGCGAACGATTTTAAGCTCTGATACGTGTACTAGAGGTGGGATCAACTGTCTAAGGCTGAACTCAAGGTGCAATAGACGTGGAGTACAGACGGCTAATCAGACGGGTCTCTATTTTTGAGATGACGGGTTGCCTCCCGTTAAGCGCTAAATTTAATGACTTCAGCCGAGCGGAAAATGGGGTGGAGAGGGAGTGGTCAAATCAATGGAGTTTTGGAAAACAAGCACCTTGATTAAGAGCCTGGTTGGTCCAACCAGGTACTTGTTCAGATCAGTGGGCTGATGATGCAGCCCAAACCCCATAAGTCTGTGGGTTAATAGATGTAGATTAGCAGATGTGGGACCCACCAAATGCAGTGATGTTCTGATAGATATGGAAGTGAAAACTCGAGTTCGGGCTCAGTCGAATCAGCCTGGTGGGGGTAGGGTTCCGAAAAATAATCAATGTAAGGTGTGGAATCCCTACAGGGACGGTCAAAGGATGGAGGCTCCTGATTTGTGGTCTGATCAGTGTCCGATACCCGGTATAGATATGGAGTTGAATCATCTGCAATCGGCTCAGTGAGAGGTGAATCAGAATAGAAATTGAGTCCGGTTGCAGGTCGGGATGGGGAACGGGTTTTGATTGGTTCTGTATATGTGGAGCAGGTGGCTTCAAAGAAGATTGACAGGTTATAATTAGGAGGCAGATTTTCTCCGATGTTATGGTCGCATTCGAGATCGTCGGAGAGTTTGCGAAAATCAAAGTTTGAATGAGATTCTAGATCATGAGTTCCACCATAGAATAAATCATATGTTGTATATTCAGCAGCCTGACTGGGATCTAGCCTAAATGTTAATTCTGAGCTTACAAAGGTGTCCCTATCTGGTAGAGGCTCAGGTTCAAGGTTAGTAGGGCAGAGCCAATCGAAACCCCGCTCGTCCAAGTCCTCGGTTTCTGTATCGTAGATTGGCATGACTTTCGAAAACTCGATTAGTTCTTCTGAGGAGGTTGACGAGGGATATTCATCAAATCGAGGCCCAGAATCATATTCTTCATTAAGAGATTGATTTTCTTCATATGGGGCCTTGAAATCTTCAATATAGGTTTCAGATCTAGGTTCTAGGCTTAGGATGTGGGTGGAATTACTAGAATCTAGGTCTGAATAACCTTCGAGGGCCACCTTATCAGAATAAGGGACGGAATTTACACCCTCGAGTGGTTCAGTTCTACTCTCATACTTGCAGGAGTCTTGGGATTCTAAAATGGGTTCATCATGGTCTTTTCCTGCATTTGGAGCTTCCCAACCTTCTTCAATATCAGGTGCATTATACTCCATCTGGGTTGGGAATCCACAACCATTTTGTGCCCCAAACCCAAGATCAGATTTATCCTCGATGTTGTCCCAAGATATTTCATCCTCTGTTGGCGGTATGTACGGGTATTTCTGATCAATCACTTGTTTTATTAATCTCATTATCTCTTCCCATTTTTCAAGACTATCTTGGTGTTGCTTCCAAAGTCGAGGATTTGTCATACATTGAAGGTATTCACTATTATGCAATTTTTCTATCTCAATGTATGCAGTAATGAGCAAGTCACGGGTTGATCCTTTGTTGGCTTCTGCTAATAGTACTTGGGCACAAGTTATGACAAAGGTTGTGGTTGTTGGGACATCAACCTGAATGTTTCCTACTGTTGTTGAGGTTTCTTCATTTTCATAAAATCTCATGGCATCCTCAATCATTTTATCTCTCATGGATCTCCGATATTCAGGTTTCTCGACTGGTAGTCCTAGGTGGTTCGGCTGCATATTTGGATCAGGTGGTGGAATCACGATCAGAGTTTAACTCAAGATGTGTTATGAAGCGATCAGATCTGAATAACGAGTCCCACTGAAAATGAGTGTGTGTGAAAAGATGCAGGATTGGAGATGTTCTTGACCCAATCAAGACACCCAAAAGATGTTTGGATGACTATGGAGGTTTGGGGCGGATGGACCCCTGGATCCGAAGATCGTCCACCTGAGAATTACCTGGGCAGCCAGAGAGGGAGAGTCCCGCAAAGACCCTTACACGGTAGAGCGTCCCTACGGGTTACAGGGTTTTCCCCACCCGACCTCTCTTGTCACTGAGATTCCAGGTAAACCAGAATGGGGACCTTGACCTCTTAAGTCTATCACTTTTTATTTCAAAGGTGCTTTTAGGGTTCTCACTTGAACTTTAGATGTCTTTGGTATTGTGACCTAATTTAGAGGTTGGTTGACCCAAGGGGTCAACTTCACCTGACCTGTCCTATAGATGGCAGAATGATTCTAAGCACGGAGCCTAGAGATCACCCTGATTTGACTCCCAGGTTATTAGGTCAAAAGAAAATTTTAAGATTCAAGTGATTTTAGAGCTCAATTTTAGGGTTTGTCTTATTTAACTTTCTTCAATCAAGGGCTTGGGTAGCACCCTGATGCGGGAGGGTTTATTTCTTTTTCCACAGGCATGTGTGACTAGCGCTTCAAGACCCTAATGTGGAAACCCTAATTTGGTTCTATTTCCAATCCTCTTTTTTCTTTTTCAAAAGTTCTCTTTGGACTTATAAATAAGAAGTGTGTGGTCCGTCGAGATTAAGCGTTATTTCAATTAGGCACAAGAATTTGTGGGATGGGAAAAAAAAATCACTCCAACTTCAAGAATGTTTGCAGAAATTTTTGCAAAATCAAGAAATGTTTTGCCTTAGAGATGGTGATTACTATATAAAGAAGGCAATTGATTCCTAAGTTGATTTTCTTCCTTTTGTCTTTCTAAGATTAGGGGATGATTAAGGAAGAAAAGAAATTACCTGCCCTGGAGTGGTTGACTTGCGGGAGAGATTTTCTCATGAAATACCCTTCAAGATCACATCAAAGAAAAGTAGGGCAAGTTAGTGTTCAATATGATAAAAAGAATGTAGAGACTAGTGGTAAATTGTGCAGTGCTCCCCGACAACGGCGCCAAAATGTTCAAGGGCGTTTCGTGCGGATTTAAAGCGTATTATGTTGTAGTATAACCGACAAAACGTTCGAACAAATACAAAGTTTTTATTACTCGAAGACCGGAGTATCCGAGGTCGAACACAGGGAGCAAATGGAATTTACTACTAGTCAAAATGTAATTGAACACTCTAATTTACTCAAAATATCAATTCAAGTGTGAATGTGTGCAATTAAAAATAATTAGGACAAAAATATGAAATTGGACGTCTGATCTTGTGATCAGACGTCTTAAAAGTATTTTCCCTTCTTGATTTTCTTCTTCTTTCTATGCCTTGGCGAAGTCTCTCTTTCCTTCCTGTTTTTCCTTCTTCTCGTGCGAAGGCTTCTTTCCTTCTTTCTTCTCTTCTTCGCCTTGCCTTTCCTTCTTCTTCTTCTGTAGCGGCCAAGTCCTTCTCCTGCGTTCGGCCTGCCTGCACAGGAGCAAAACCTAACCCTTCTCCCTCTACCCGCGTGTCTCTCCTTCTCAAGAGATTCACTCAGAGCTGCTCTCCCAGAGCCACAGGCATTAATCGGGTCGCGGATCGTACCCGGGACCAGGCGCACCTGCAGGTGTGTGATGCGCGAGGAGTGCGTAGGTCTAGGTCGGGTCGGATCCGCCAGGTCCACCTTGTCAGGCCGCGGACGAGGCGGGTGGGGTCAGTGAGGGACCTCACCCCTGTGCTTACTGAGGCGATAAGAGTAAAACACAAAAACAACTTATATGGTACCTGAGGGTTGAAATCCCACGATGTGGGACTATCTGGTCTCGCCTTCACGCGCGCCTGCAGAAGCCTCGTCGTGCGATTGCCCCGCAGCTGCTGGCTCTGCTAGCGCTCCTTGGCTGGACTCGTTCACCTCGCGACACTCGCGCTAGTATGCAGCACCTGTAGCCTGGAAGACCGGGTGCCTGGAGCTTCGTGGGAGCTTCATCAGAGGTCGTCCATGGCAGCAGCGGCTCGAACCCTGTCATACACAAAACGCGCCTCTCAGCCCAATCAGAATAGCTAGAGACCTTCGCCGTGGCACGGCGAAGGCGGTGGGCAGTGCTGCAGGCCGCAGGTCGGCCTAGGCGTGCGTGCCTAGGTCAACCTGTGGCCGGAGATGGTGGGTTGGTCGGGGGGTGATTGTGGAGGGCTGGAGTGGCAGTGGTAGGGTGGAGTGTGTTCCTGGAGGTGAGGCGGAGCTTTCGAGGTGGTTGGCGAGCCGTGTGGAGGGCTGGAGTGGTGTGGGCAGCTCGCCGGAGTGCGGTCGGAGGCGAAGACGATGGAGGTGGTTAGCGTCTGTCGAGGGTCGATCAAGGGAGATAACAGGGGGAAAAGAGAGAGGAGAGGATGGAGAGGAGTTCTAACCTAACTGTAAGGACGAAAGGGGACGGAGGGCGAACAGCAGTACCTGCTGTCGCCGGAGAAGATGACGCCCAGTGGGGGAGGACGACGGCGACGACGGGGCTGAGGCGGCGTGCGCTGGTACTGCGCGACACGGAGGAAGGTCAGGAAGTTAACTTTGCCACTGGTTTTGTGGCAGAGTGAAGAGGGAGGGGAGGGGGCCTCGCCGGAGCCTGCTGGGAGTTTGGCCAGGCAGGAGGAGAGGAATTGGGGTGGAACCTCGGCCAAACCAAGCTCAGCCTCTTCGGCCGGAGTTGTGGGTTCTTATATAGGCGCTGGACTTGGTGTGCAGGGCGTGAAGGGCACGTAATTTCCTGAGGTTGGTCGCCGGAGATGGAAAGGAGTTAGGATACCCAAATCTCTCGTGCGTTCGCACGAGAGATTGGGTTCACACCAGGGATCGATATCGGTCTTAAATGGAAGGGAATTCTTCAGAGAATTCTCCTTCCATTTCTGGGAGGGAATCTCTGAGGGATTAGAGAGCAATCCCTCTCCGAACCTCGCCGGAGCTCGGTTCTGCCCTAGCAATGGCGGCAGGACCGGTTTGCAAAGGAGGCGAAGAACCTAGGGGGTTCTCTGCAACGGTATTCAAAAGATAGGGACCAATTTGTGATTTGGGTGTACTAAATTGCAAAGTAGGTCAAGATGACCTCTCCTTAGGTCCACATTTTGGTATAAACCTAATTTGGACCTAAGGAATCCAATGGAGAAGTTAGATTTCAGGTTTGACCTCGTTTGACTGGATATTTTACGTAAAAACCCAAATTAGGTTAATTGAAGAGCTAGGACCCTAATCTAGGTCAAACTAGGTTCGAAAGGCCAAATTAAGTGTTCTAAACCCTAGAGTATGTTTTTCCATGATTTGTAGAGGGTTTACTTGCTTTTTTGTTCTGACCGGAACCTTGTTAATTTAAGCGGGTCTGTTTTAGGGTTACCAAGTGTCTTTTAGTTCTTAGATTGCACATGAACCCATTTCTGATTGACTCAACCCACTTTTTATCTCATTTAGACCATTTGACCTATGTTTTGCCTCTGAGAAATCCCGTTTATCTACTGCAATGGTAAAATTACAGTTTTAACCTTTATTTCATGTTTTCTTCTCAGAGCACTTGTTCCTTCAATTAGGCCTTCTTCTAGGTTATGTAGGAGCTTTTATCTTCTTTATTGGGTCAAAATGAGCTAGTTATGGCTCATGATGAGGCTCTCATCAGGTGGCAAGGGCGGGTCCATGCAACAGAGGACGACGTAGGGAACCCCCCGTTCGTTCTTAAGGACGACTGCCATATCCTACGCGGCGCCATCCTTCGCGCAAGGTCGTCGGAGGCATGGTTCCTACACAGGGTGGCAGGGAGGACCGTTCTACAAAGAACGACGGAAAGATAGCGGGCTAATTGAAAGGGTTTCAAAAGATAAGGGTCAAAAAGTAATTCAAGAGGACCAATTTGTAAAGTCGGTCAAGATGGTCTTCTCTTAGGCCTAAATTCTTGTACTAGAATAATTTGAACCTAAGGATTTTAATGGTGAAATTTTATTTTTGGTTTGACCACATTTGACAGATCAATTTGCGTCAAAACCCAAATTAAGTGATAAATTGGGCATGGTTCTCAATTTAGGTCAAAATAGGTTGCAAAGGTCAAATTGAAGGTTGTAGACCCTAGAGAATATTTTTATATGAATTTTAGAGGGTTTAGTTGATTTTTATCCTACCTCAAACCTCGTGAATTAAAGCAGGTTTGTTTTAGGGTTACAAGATGTCATTTAATTCCTAGAAGTTGGTATAACCCTTTTCAGATCAGATCATCCCACTTCCTTTCTTATTAATCTTATTTAACCTGTGTTTAGACCCTTAATTACCCTGTTTGTGTACTACATTGGTAAAATTGCAGTTTTACCCCTTATGATTTATTTTATTCTTAACTTCAAAATCCTTTGGGTTAGGCTTCTCTTTAGGTTTTGTAGGAGCTTTTTCACACTTATTCAGATCAAATTATGCTAGTTAGTGTTCATGATGAGGCTCTCATCATACCCCCATGCCTAGCTTTTGATAGTCCTTTAGCAAATTTTAAGGTCTTAACCCTTGTTCTAGACCATGAATTTCATATTGAGTTTAAATAAGTGTTATTCTCTTACATCCTTGTTTAGGTCAGAATGCCAATCATAGGCCTAAAAGGTACTCTAGTACCAACCAAGATCCAGATCTGTCTAGCTTTTAGCCTCAGTCCTTAGCAAAGGTTTTTAAGGCCTACAGGAACTATCCTAAGGTTTATGGGACTTTGTGGTTAAAGCACCCGTGCTTGAGATAATTTTAGCCTTGGTTTAGCTCACAGTGCATTTTGTAAGAGAGAGAGGTAGAAGATTTATTTGTTTGGAGAGCTTTCTCTCTCTTTTTCTTTTTAATTCTAGCTCGGGATTGGCTTCACAACACGATCTGTATCAGATTCCTTGTCCCCATCATCAATCCTCAAGGGTCCCTAGCAGTCGATGCTTCGAGATAACACCGCCCATGGTAACCCCCAGAACCCTGGCTTTCGAGATTTTGAGATAATCCCGTCCATGGTGTTCCGTGGCTGAATTTAGACCCTGGCAATTGACACTTCGTGATAATGCCATCCATGGAATCTAAACCAGCAGAGTGCTTACATGCCCCCAGTAGGATATGTAAATATCCTAAGAGACAAGCACCGAGGAGACGATATTTTGTTACGCATCTTCGAGGGGAATTTCCCACCTCTCCATGCTGAGAACTCGTCTAAATCAACTTGTGTTGATCGACCGTTCCTACTCTAGGTGACATTTTCAGAAATTTTTCAACACTTCTGCATGATTTTGATACTTATGCTTACTGAACCAGACTGTGTGTGTAAATTTTGGGTGCTTAGGTTACTGAGTCCCGCAAACCAATAGTTAGTTAACGAGGCCGAATACTCCCTAAGCCTTGGACCTAATACTTAGGCTTTTCACTCTCCTCAACCTCTTGAGGAATATCTAGATCTTAATGGCTACTAAGAGTCTATCCAAGAATGCCTAAGGTTTGCATTCTTACTAATCTCACTATGCACTTTCCATTTCTTTTCCTGAATGTGGTCTAGAACTTAGGTTAATTCCTTAACTTCTTACTAATGACTATTTCTTTTCTTTCATTTTGTGCTCCTTTTGTCCTTTTGTTCTTTTTCTCCTCCTCCTTTGTAAAGTTTACAAAAATTTCTTTCCTCTAATTTTATTAAAAAAATTTTTAATTTTTATGGTGTTTTTGGTATATGTGAATTTTTTTGTTTGAAACCTTTTCTTTGCACTTTCATACCCCCCCATGCCTAAGATTTGCAATGTCCTCATTGTAAATTGGGAGAATTTTTATTTGTATTAGTTTATGCAATAGGACAGGTGTTTTGGTGAGTGGATGGGTCGGGGTGGCTATTGCGGATGATTTCTAATCTCAGATGCAAGCACCTGAGGTGGAGTCGACTGTCCTAAAGGATGAACCTTAACTGCAAAAGAGGTGTCAGAAAAGGTTTCGGGTTTTTCAAAAGAGAATGACGGGCTGCCTCCCGTTGAGCACTGAGTTTTACGCCATCGGCTGGGTGCAATATGCTTAGGGAAAATGGAGGATAAATGATGACTCAGCCGAATCTCTAGAGGTTACATCGATGAACGGTTTGAGTCTCTGACTGTTCATGATAAAAGGTTCAGAATCGTGGCTGAGCGGATTAATTTCAACTGCTCCATTTCCAAAAACCTGTAGGACAAGATAAGGTCCGCCCCACTTGGATCGCAGTTTCCCAGGGAAGAGTTTTAGTCGGGCATCGAAGAGTAGGACCTTCTGACCAGGATGAAAGATCTTTGTAGATATGTGCTTGTCATGGAAGGCTTTAACCCGCTCTTTGTAGATTCGCGAGTTCTCGTACGCATCAAGGTGTAATTCATCGATCTCGCTTATCTGAAGCTTTCTGTGGGTTCCAGCCTTAGAAAGATCTAAATTACAGCTCCGTACTGCCCAATAGGCTTTGTACTCCAGTTCGACAGGTAGGTGACATGCCTTCCCATACACTAGTCTAAAGGGAGACATGCCTAATTAGTTCTTGTGGGCGGTCCTATAAGCCCACAAAGCTTTCGAAAGTCGGGACGACCAGTCCTTCCTGTCGGGTCAAAGAGTGACCTACAGGATTTTCTTGATCTCCCGATTTAAAAGCTCAACTAGACCATTAGTCTGGGGGTGGTAAGGAGTAGAGATTCGGTGAGACACCCCATATCTGGTCATCAGTGACCTGAACTGAGCATTCATAAAATGGGTCCCTCCATCAGAAATGGTTGCACGGGGAATCCCGAACCGTGAGAAGATATTCTGATGAATGAATTTGATAACGATTTTGTGATCACAGGTTCGGGTCGGAAGGGCTTCGATCCATTTGGACACGTAGTCCACAGCGAGCAGAATGCACTTGAAGCAGTCCGAAATAGGGAAGGGGCCCATAAAATCAATCCCCCAAATGTCGAGGATTTCGCATACGAGAATCAGCTGCAAAGGCATCATGTCTCGATGGCTCATGTTGCCCAAAGTTTGGCAACGATTGCATGCCTTGCAGTGTTTGTATGCGTCTTTGAAGATGGTGGGCCAGTAAAAGCCACACTGGAGGATCTTAGATGCGGTTTTGTGCCCAGAGAAGTGGCCACTGCATGCCTGGTCATGGCAGAAGGAGAGAATATCAAAGATTTCACCCTCTGGGACACATCGCCGATTGATTTGGTCAGCACCTATGCGGAAGAGGTATGGGTCTTCCCAGATGTAGTACTTGCATCAAAGCGCAATTTGTCTTTCTTGGCCTTCAGCCAATCAGATGGGATCTGATGAGATGCCAAGTAGTTCACTATATCAGCAAACCATGGAAGCCTAGTACCAATAGCCAGTAGGTGCTCATCAGGAAAATACTCCATGATGGGTCCAAAAGGGTTGATTATCTCAGAAGAAAGGCGAGACAAATGGTCAGCTACCACATTCTATCTTCCCGCCTTGTAGTGAATCTCGAGGTCAAATTCTTACAACAGCAAGATCCATAGGATTAATCAAGGCTTCGCGTCCTTCTTGGCAAGGAGATGCCTCACAGCCGTGTGATCCGAGTAGATGATGACGTGGGAACCCAGGAGATAGGATCAGAATTTTTTGAGGGCAAATACTACGGCTAGCAGCTCTTTCTCCGTAACTGTATAGTTACGCTAAGCCTCGTCAAGTGTCTTGCTAGCGTAGTAGATGACCACAAGTTTCCCATCAACTTTCTGCCCTAGAACCGCTCCTACAGCGAAATCAGATGCATCGCACATGATCTCAAAGGGTTGAGACCAATCAGGGGACTGTAGGATCAGGGCCTGGGTGACTCGGTCATGAAGATTCTCAAAGGCTTGAGTGCATTCCTTGGAGATCTCAAAGGGAACATCCTTGGAGAGAAGAGTAGTGAGGGGGTGTGCGATTTTCGAGAAATCAGGAATGAAGCGACGGTAAAAATCGATGTGCCCCAGAAAAGAATGGATGTCCCTGATCGAGCTAGGCATAGGAAGTCGAGAAACCTTGGCTCGATCCACTTGGATGCCCTTTTCAGAAATTAGATGACCTAGGACGATCCCCTCAGGCACCATAAAGTGGCTCTTTTCCCAGGAAAGAACCAAATTTACATCAATGCAACGCCTGAGTATATGAACCAAGTGCTGAAGGAAATCATCAAATGATGCCCCAAAAACTGAGAAGTCATCCATGAAGACTTCCAGATAATCACCTACCATATCTGAGAATATGGCAAGCATGCACCGCTGAAAAGTTGCGGGTGCATTGCAGAGACCGAACGGCATCCTTCGAAATGCGTATGTCCCGAAGGGGCAGGTGAACGTGGTCTTCTCTTGGTCTTCTGGATGAATAGCAACTTAGTTATAACCAGAGTACATGTCAAGAAAGCAGAAGAATCGATTTCCTGCTAATTTCTCGAGAATATGATCAATGAAAGGTAGTGGGAAATGATCCTCCTTCGTGGAGGAGTTGAGTCTTCGGTAATCTATGCAGACTCTCCACGAGTTGGCTATTCGGGTAGGAATGACCTCTCCGATTTCAGTCGTAATAGTGGTGAGTCTTGCCTTTTTAGGCACAACCTGGATTGGGCTCACCCAATGACTATCGGAGATCGGGTAGATGATTCTTGCATCTAACCACTTAATGATCTCCTTTTTCACGACCTCCTGCAGATTGGGATTCAAGTGTCTCGGCATCTCACGGGAAGGTCGTGCGCCCTCTTCAGAATAGATACGGTGGGTGCAATAAGAGGGACTTATTCCAGTCAAGTAATCGAGAGTCCAACCAATGGCTCTGTGATGTTGCTAGAGAACAGAAATCAGATGGGATTCTTGATCAGGAGTGAGCTTAGAGTTTATAATCACAGGAAAGGTCTGATTAGAACCCAAGAAGATGTATTTCAAATGGTTGGGAAGAGGTTTAAGCTCGAGGATGGGGTTATCAGCAGCAGCGGGTGATTCAGGATGAGTGTAAGGTTCAAGGATAGGAGTTATGGGTTTGTCTGAATCAGGGTCTGACTCCTTTAATTGCGGTTCAAAATCCTCTTGTGGTTGATGAGGTAAAATCAGGTTATCCTCAAATTGTGGTTCATCAACCAAAGCTCTAATATCACAGATTTGCTCAATGACACCGCGATTGATTCCTTGTTAGGACTTAAAGATATCAATTTTGAGAGTCTGGTTCCCAAATTTAAGTTATATTTGGCCCTCCTCACAATTGATGTTGGCCCTAGCAGTGGCCAAAAAGGGCCTCCCTAGAATAATTGGTGTATCCCTAAGGTTTTCAGGTGCGTCCATGTCTAAGACTATAAAGTCTACAGGGAAATAGAAATCCCGCACCCTTATAATAACATCCTCAAGAATCCCTTTTGGTGACTTTATAGATCGATTTGCTAACTGTAGTGTCACCTCAGTTGGTTTCAGCTCAGATTCTTCTACGTGGTTAAGGATGTGGGTATCAAGTTTATGAAAGCACCTAAGTCTAGTAATGCTCTGTCGAACTGGGTTTTACCGATCTTGCATGAAATTAGGGGAGTGCCTGGGTCTTTTGCCTTGGGTGGGAGTCTACTCAAGATTACAGAGCTGGCTTGCTCTGACAGTACAATTGGACTCCCATTCTTGGTTCGCGACTTACGTTGAGGTGTACACACATTCTTCAAGAATCGTGCGTAAGCCGGTACGTGGCGAATCGCATCCATCAAGGGGATGTTTATTTGGACCTGCTCAAAGAGCTTGACCAGGTCCTCCTCAGGAGCCATGGGTTTTGTTATCCTTTTTCCCTTGGTCAAGGCCTCGGGAAATGGAACCTTGGTTGGTTCCTCTAGGATAGGTCTAGGTCTTTGATCTAGGACAGGGATAGGAAAGTCCTGGATTACTGTCCTAGGGTTTGGGTCACTACCAGGCTTGGAGTGGTCTGGATAAGGTGGATCTAGGGTCTCCTTACCACTACAAGTGGTTACAGAATTTAGTCCTGCCTGGTTCTGGTTAGGGGTTGATAGGATGGATTGCTGCTGATAACTCGCATAAGAAGTTGAGGCCTCCATCCCATCAGGTGAAGGAACAGAGGGGGCCTGGTAGACCATGTGTGCTTGGCTCGGGTTTGGGTTCATAACGCACCGCTGGGTCGACACGTTATTAGGGTTAGGAAGAGGCTGAGAGGGAAGTGTGCCTGGTTGGCGAGAATTCGCCAACTGGGCCAGTTGGCTTCGAACCTCTGTGATTTTGTTCTTGTGTTGCTTTTGAATAGCCGCATTCGTTCTCTGAATGTCAGCCAGAGTCTGAAGGATGAGGGACATTTGGTCTTGGTTTGGCCCGGATGAATATGTCGGGTTGGGCCATGGCTGAGGCGGCTAGTAAGGACGAGGTGCTTGTGGACGGGGTTGAAAGGGTGGTCTTTGGGAATTTCCCGCCCACTGGAAGTTGGGATGGTTTTGCCATCCAGGATTGTAGGTATTGGAAAATGGGTCATTTTGGATGGCATTGAGGTCCTCGCAGGTCTAAGGAACCTCAGAAAAGTCAGAGAATGGGGAAGCTGGGTTCCCCCGACAGGAATAGAAAGGATCAGAGGTTCCTCCAGTCCTAGAATCGGATGGGGATGGATATGAGTCCACCCTAGGAGAAGGTCGGTGTTAAATGTTTTACATAGTCTCCCGTGCGGAAGGAGGTTGTGCAACGGAGTTTTGCGCAAAGGTGGCTCGCTGCAAATGCTGAGTCAGCTTATCCACCTTCTTCTCAATGATAGAGACCTTGTCCAATCGAATGGCCATTAATTCCAGATCGACTGATGTGGACAGGTCCTATGTCTCGTGTGCTCCCTTAATGTTCGTCGCTGCGCGGGTATTCATCCTGTCGAATAATACCATGGAGTCATTATTGATGGAGTTCTCGCACATATTTTCGAGAATCTCCCACACGATGTCCTCATGTTGACCCATGATATTTCCTCCGCAGGTTGTATTGACAAAAAGTCTAATATCTTCACGGAGTCCCTGGTAAAAAGACTGGACTTGTTCCCATTTAGGAACTCTGTGATGGGGGCACTTTCTCATGAGATCTTGAAAATGATCCCATGCATCATGAAGAGGTTCTCCCGTTTGCTGCGTGAAATGGGTAATCTGATGGCATAAGGCATTGGTCCGACCAACGGGGAAGAACTTCTTCAAGAACTCGGACTGAAGTTCCTCCCAATTGTTGATCGACCGGGTCAGAGTTTGATACCAATGAGTGGCCTTGTCCATAAGGGAGAAAGAGAACATCTTCATGAGGAGAATATCCCGATTTTGCAAATCTAACCCGAAAGTCTGGGCCAGATGCTTTAACTGTTTGATGTGCTGGAAAGGATCTTCAGAATTAAGCCCATGGAACTTAGGAATGGCATGAATCATGTTGGGCTTCAGTTCAGAATCAGGTCCTCCAGTCGGGATTCTGACTCGAGGCTCAATAGCCACCGCAGCAGGATTGTAGTGATCCCGCATCATGGGATGTTGTGGTGGGTGCATGAAGTTCTGGAAGAGGTCATTGTGTCGCTAGAGCTAGTGCTCCAGATTGTTCTCTTCCTCACCTGGCTGAGCCATTTTGGAAGAAGAAGGTGAGTTGGATTCAGAATTGGAGGAGAGGTCTATGTGAAGTGTTGGTTGCACACGCAAGGGTACTGAGGCTCGGCCTCGAGGAGAGTGAATTTCTAAAGGAGGTTTCAAGGACCTCCTACCAAACATACACTGATGGAGAGGATGAGTTTAGCAGGTGCTGGACCCAATCAAGACACCCATAATTTTGGGTGACTATAGAGGTTCGGGGCGGATGGACCCCTTGATCAGAAAGTCGTCCACCTGAGAATTACCTGGGTAGCCAGAGAGGGTGAGTCCTGCGAAGACCCCTACACGGTAGAGCACCCCCACGGGTTACAGGGTTTCCCCCACCCGACCTCTCTTGTCACTGAGATTCCAGGTAGACCAGAATGGGGACCTTGACCTCTTAAGTCTACCACTTTTAGTTAGGATCAAGGTGATTAGGGTTTTCACTTGAACTTTAGCCTTTTGAGTGCAAAGTGTGACCTAAGTTGAAGGTTGGTTGATCCAAGGGATCAACTTCACCTATTAGTTCCTTTGAGAGCTTATTATGTCCTATTTTTTAGGGTTCAAGTGTTTTTAAGAGCCAAATTGGTTAGGGTTTCTCTGAATAGGTGCTTTCAGACAATGGCTTGGGCACACCTCCTTTGGGATTTTTCCCTTCTTGCTTAGAAGAGTGTGCCTCTAAAACCCTAGCTTTGAACCTTATATTGGCTCTACTTGGTCCAGTTAGTTGCCTTGGGTAATTAGGGCTCAAGCAAGAAGGTTTTAGTCCTAAATACCTTTAATGGATGTACAGATAAAATATGTTGAAATTGAAAAACAGGCAACTCTTGTGGTTTACTAAGCATAGAAGATAGGTTATTCCAAGATATATTTTTCTTTCTTTTTCTTCCTCTTGAGAATTTAGGGGTTTAAATTAGAGGATAGAAAATTACCTATCCTTGGTGTGATTGTTGTGCGGCTGCTTGTTTTCCTCTTGATTTCCTGTTCCTGCACAACAAAAGAGAAGAGATTAGGCAATAGAAAGTCAAAAATTGTGAATTAATAGCTTCTAGAATAGTCGTTGCTCCCCGGCATTGGAGCCAAAAACTGGTCACGGCTTTTATCGCTATGGTAATTACAGTTGTTGGAGTATATGACAAAAAGGGTTACCAGTTTAATATGATTTATTACTCGGAATAGAAAGATTCCTAAGGTCGAACTCAGGGAGCAAACTATAATTCTAGAAGCGTATAAATTCACAATATAATGTTTTACAAAAAAGGTAAGTCAAAGGAGAGAGAGAGAGAGTTTGGCTTTTTCTTCCTCTCTTTCTTCTTCTCTGCTTGTCTTCTTTCCCTTCTTCTTCTTTCTTTCTTCTTCTGCGGTTCCTCTTTCTCTTTTCTTCTTCTCTATTTCTTCTTTCTTCTTCTTCAGCCTTCCTTCTTCTGCTTTCTTTTCTTCTTCTCTTGCTGCTGACTCTCCTCTTTCGCCGACGTCTGATTCAGCGCTCAGATGACTTAACCGCTCGGTCGCTATAGTGCAGCTCCTCCTCTTTGTCTTCAGCTTCTTTCCTTCCTTTCTTCTGCTTCTTCCTTCTTCTTCCCTTTCTTTCTTCTTCTTCATCCTTTCTTCTTCTCAGTAGCTGCCGACTCTCCTCTTTTGATTCAGCTTCTTTCCTTCTTCTTCCCTTGCGGCTAAGTCCTGCCTGCTGCTTCTCTTCTTCTTTCTTCTTTCCTGCGCACACACGCAACCATCAGTGCAAAACCTACCCCCTACTCTTTCCCTGCATCTCTCTCTCTCTAGATCTCTCTTTACGAAGCTCTCCCAGAGCTGGGTAATCGGGTCAGGTCGCTTGCCCGGGTCCAGGCGCACTGGCGTGGGTAGTGTGCGAGGAGTGCACAGGAGGGTGTCGGGTTGGGTCAGATCCACGTGGGTGAGCCGCGGATGAGACCCGGTGAGTATAGGTGAGGGACCTCACCCCGTGTGCTTTCAGAGGTGATAAGCCTAAAGCACAAAAGTAATTTAAGTGTGGGCAAGAGGCCGCACACTTACGAGGTGGGACTAAAGTCCCACCTCCAATTTCGGGCACCCGCGGAGAAGGCTTCGCACAATTTGGGGCAGTAGTGAAGGCTCGCGACCCCAATTGAGAACCTGGGCATCTCTGCGGAAGTGCCCCACGCTGCCTGGGGCTGGTGCCTGGGTTCGAAGAGACCTGGAGCTGCCTGCAGAGAAGCTCCAGCAGCACATCAATGGCGGCGAGGAGGGTGAACCTTGAAATCACAAAGACGGCCTCCCGGCCACATCAGACAATGCAGGGGGCTTCACTGGAGTGTGGCGAAGGCAGTGCGAGGGGCGACGAGGCGTGAGAGTGTCTGCGGCCGTGCGCCTAGGACACTCTACATGTGCGGAAGTGGGTGTGTTCGGGGGTTGTACAGAGTGTGCAGGGTGATTGATAGAGTAGGGGAATCGCTAGAGTGGAGTGAGGGGAAGCTTCTGGGCTTGTCGGCGAGGGGTGGAAAGGTTTGTGGAAGTGGGGCGATCTCGCCGGAGATGGTGGCAGGAGGCGGAGTAGATGAAGGTGGTCGTGCCAGTCGAGGGGTTTAAAAGAATAATTCAAGAAGGGAAAAGTGAGAGGAGAGTAAGGAGAAGATTTCTACCTACTTAGTCGACGAAGGGGGAGAGGGAGACTGCCCAGCGCATGCCTGCCAGAGCTGAGGACGAAGGTGCCCAGGGGAGGAGTGACGACGACGAGGAAGAGATCTGAGGATGCCAGCAAGTGCGGCCTGGCGTGGGACGACGAGGCAGAGTAGGCTCTGCTGCAGGTTTGGCAGCAGAGCGACGAGGAGGAGGATGAGAGTTCGCCAAAAGCTTAGGGCAATCCGACCGGAGAGAGAGGAGACAAAAGAGGAGGGTATTCTCGGCCAGAACTAGCTTGAAGGAGACGGCAGACCTTGCTGCTCCTTATAAAGGCACTGGCGAGAAGAGGGACCCGAGGGAGCAACATGGGGCGCTCGTCGAAGATGGCCGGAGATGGACACCCATGCCTTTCATGCGTTTGCACGAGAGGCATGGGCAGCCGCAGGTGGTAGGGGCAGGTCCCTACTACAGAGGACGACGCAGGGAACCCCCCGTTCGTTCTTGAGGATGGTTGCCATACCCTGCGCGGCGCCATCCTCCGCGCAAGGTTGCCAGAGGCATGGTGACTGCACAGGGTGGCAGAGAGGACTGTTCTGCAAAGAATGACGGAAATATACAAAGGATGATGCAGGGAACCCCCCATTCGTTCTTGAGGACGGTTGCCATACCCTGCGCGGCGCCATCCTCCGCGCAAGGTTGCCAGAGGCATGGTGCCTGCACAGGGTGGCATAGAGGACTGTTCTGCAAAGAATGACGGAAATATACAGAGGACGATGCAGGGAACCCCCCATTCGTTCTTGAGGATGGTTGCCATACCCTGCGCGGCGCCATCCTCGGCGCAAGGTTGCCAGAGGCATGGTGCCTGCACAGGGTGGCAGAGAGGACTGTTCTGCAAAGAATGACGGAAATATACAGAGGACGACGCAGGGAACCCCCCGTTCCTTCTTGAGGACGGTTGCCATACCCTGTGCAGCGCCATCCTCCGCGCAAGGTTGCCAGAGGCATGGTGCCTGCACAGGGTGGCAGAGAGGACTGTTCTGCAAAGAATGATGGAAATGACGGAAATATACAAAGGATGACGCAGGGAACCCCCCGTTCGTTCTTGAGGACGGTTGCCATACCCTACGCGGCGCCATCCTCCGTGCAAGGTTGCCAGAGGCATGGTGCCTGCACAGGGTGGTAGAGAGGACTGTTCTGCAAAGAATGACGGAAATATAGGGGGCTAATTGAAGGGGTTTCAAAAGATAAGGGTCAAAAAGTAATTCAAGAGGACCAATTTGTAAAGTCGGTCAAGATGGTCTTCTCTTAGGCCCAAATTTTTGTACCAGCCTAATTTGAACCTAAGGATTTTAATGGTAAAATTTTATTTTAGGTTTGACCACGTTTGACTGATCAATTTGCGTAAAAACCCAAATTAAGTGATAAATTGGGCGTGGTTCTCAATTTAGGTCAAACTAGGTTGCAAAGGCCAAATTGAAGGTTATAGACCCTAGAAAATATTTTTATATGAATTTTAAAGGATTTATTTTATTTTTATCCTACCTCAAACCTCGTGAATTAAAGTGGGTTTGTTTTAGGGTTATAGGATGTCATTTAATTCCTAGAAGTTGCTATAACCCTTTTCAGATCAGATTATCCCACTTCATTTCTTATTAAGCTTATATGACCTGTGTTTAGACCCTTAAATACCCTGTTTGTGTACTGCATTTGTAAAATTACAGTTTTACCCCTTATGATTTATTTTATTCGTTACTTCAAAATCCTCTGGGTTAGGCTTCTCTTTAGGTTTTGTAGGAGCTTTTTCACACTTATTCAGATCAAATTATGCTAGTTAGTGTTCATGATGAGGCTCTCATCACCGGGGAAAAGTTTAAGTCTTGCATCAAAAAGCTAAACTTACTAATTGGGCTCAAAGGTTTTCATATGAATGTGTCTGTCGTGGATGGCTTTCATCTTCTCTTTGTAAAGTCGACTATTCTCATAATTGTCCCGATAGATTTCCTCGAGCTCAAAGAGTTGGAGTGTCCTTTGTGCTCTGGCCAACTAGGAATCCATATTGCACTGCTTAATAGCCCAGTAGGCCCGGTGTTCCAACTCAACTAGAAGGTGGCAAGCCATGCCAAAGACCAATCGATAAGGTGGCATGCTTATCGGGGTACTTAAAAGCCATCCTGTATGCCCAAAGGGCATCATCCAATCGTGGACCAATCCTTCCAGTTAGGTCTCACAGTCTTTTGCAGAATATTCTTGATCAGCCTATTAGAGACCTCAGTTTGCCCATTTGTTTATGGGTCATGCGGGGTGGCAATGCGGTGAGTAACCCCATATTTTCTAAGTAAGGCACAGAATTGGGCATGAATAAAGTGACTTCCTCCATCACTGATCATGGCCTTCGGTATCCCAAATCGAGATAAGATGTTTTGCTTAACAAAGTCCATGACAGCCTTATGGTCACATCTTCTGGTGGCTACGGCTTCGATCCATTTCGAGACATAGTCCACTGAGACTAATGTGTACTCGAAGCCGTTGGATGGTGGAAAGGGACCCATAAAATCAATGCCCCAGACATCGAAAATTTCAACAATCAAAATGGGCTGTAAGGCAATCATATCCTTTTTGGTCATAGTCCATAATGTCTGGCACCGAGAGCAAGTCTTCGCAAAGCTATGTGCGTCCTTGAATAAGGATGGCCAGTAGAATCCAGACTACAAAACTTTTGCAGCCATTTGCTTCCCAGAGAAATGGCCACCACAGGCTTGGTCATGACAGAAGGATAGCACACTCTGGACTTCCTCTTCAAGAATACACCTCCTAATGATCTAGTCAGCACAGAGTCTAAATAACATAGGATCATCCTAGAAATAGTGCTTGGCTTCAGCCAAGAACTTATCCTGTTGCTATCTGGACCAGCCGTGCGGAGTCTAGCCTACCGCCAGGTAGTTGACTAACTATGCATACTAGGGTAGCCTCCTTCCTTACACGGCTAGAAGTTGTTCATCAGGGAAGGTGTCAGTTAAGGTAATGAGGGTCCAATGTGGTATGGGTGAAGTCTGGACAAGTGGTCGGCTACAACGTTCTTAGGCCCAGCTTTGTCGCGTATTTCTAGGTCAAATTCCTGCAAGAGTAGGATCCATCTGATGAGCCTGGGCTTAGCGTCCTTTTTGGCCAACAATTGCTGGATAGCCGAGTGGTCAATGTAAACCGTCACGTGGGATCCTAGAAGGCATGATCTGAACTTTTCTAACCCAAAGACTACGGCGAGAAGTTCTGTTTCTATGACGGTGTAATTCCATTGAGCCTCATCCAATTTTTGCCCATGTAGTAGATTACCACGGATTTCTTCTCTCTTCCTTGTCCTAGGACTGCACCAATGGCAAAATCTGATGCATCGCACATTATCTCAAAGTCTTGGGACCAGTCTGGGGCTTGTAAAGCAAGTGCAGTGGAGACCATTTCCCTAAGGGTGTTGTAAGCCTTGATGCAATCAGATGTCATGTGAAAAAGGGTGTCATTGGCTAGAAGGTCAGTGAAGGGCTTAGAAAGTTTGGAAAAATCCTTAATGAACCTTCTATAGAAGCCAACATGTCCTAAGAAAGATCGGATTTGCTTGACCGAGCTAGGGGGTGGAAGTTTGGAAATTAAATCAACCTTAGCTCAATCTACTTCAATGCCCTTATGCGAGACGATGTGACCGAGGATAATCCCTTCCTGAACTAGGAAATGGCTCTTTTCCCAACTTAAAACCAGGTTGACCTCGATACATCACTTCATAATCTTTTTCAAGTTGCTAAGACAATGGTCGAATGAGT
The DNA here is from genome assembly GCA_037157565.1 of Thalassia testudinum. Taxonomy (NCBI): domain Eukaryota; kingdom Viridiplantae; phylum Streptophyta; class Magnoliopsida; order Alismatales; family Hydrocharitaceae; genus Thalassia; species Thalassia testudinum. Next base: position 94,680,319 of record JAZHRO010000039.1, on the reverse strand, counting down.
TCCCAAACATGGAGAAATCATCCATAAAGACCTCTAGGTATTCCCCCACCATCTCTGCAAAGATGGCTAGCATGCAACACTGAAAGGTAACGGGTGCATTACATAACCTGAATGGCATACAACGGAATGCAAACGTGCCATACGGGCAAGTGAATGTGGTCTTCTCTTGATCTTCTGGTGCAATAGCAACTTGGTTGTATCCTGAATATCCATCCAAGAAGCAAAAATATTTCTACCCTGCCAATCACTTAAGAATCTGATCAATGAATGGCAGAGGGAAATGATCTTTCTTGGTGGGATCATTAAGATTCCTATAGTCAATGCACATCCGCCATGTGGTAGTGGTGACCACGGTGAGCCCAGCTTTCTTGGGTACCACTTGAGTAGGGCTCACCCAGGGGCTATCGGAAATTGGGTAAATGATGTCTGCATCAAGCCACTTGATTATTTCTTTTTTAACGACCTCTCGTATATTCCGGTTCAATCGCCTCTGCATCTGGCGAGAAGGTCGAGCCCCATCTTCCAAATAGATCTTGTAAGTGCAATAGGTAGGGCTAATTCCCCTTAAGTCAGAAATTATCCACCCAATGGCTACCTGATGTTTAGAGAGGGTTGCAGTCAACCTAAGTTCTTGATCCCTAGTTAAATGGGCATTGATAATCATAGGGAAGGTCAGGTCAGGTCCTAGGAAGACATACTTGAGATAATCAAGCGAAGGCTTTAGTTCGAGTGTAGGTGGGGCAACATTTGATGGGTAAGGGAAAGGCAGGAGTTGATCAACATCAATCTCCTCAAATGGAGGTTACTGAAGGTAATTAGCTCTACAAAGGTCAACCTCCACAGACTGGGATGGGTCAGGGTCATTCTCAACTGGTTGAGTCAGATGGTCTGCTAAAGAGCTAAGAGTGAGGCATTCTTCAACCAGAGGTTCCACAGGATAGTGCTCCTCAACCCAGCCGCAATCAAAAGACTTACCCACCCTGAAGATATCCAATTGCATCTTCTTGTCTCCAAAAGCGATTTCCATGCATCCCATGTCACAGTCAATGTTCACCTTAGCCATAGCTAAGAAGGGTCTACCTAAGATGATGGGTGTGTTTTGTAGCTATTCGGGGACTTCCATGTCGAGGACCAAAAAGTCGACCTGGAAATAGAAGTCCTTGACTCGAACAATTACGTCCTCGACTACCCCCTTCGGGGATTTCACAGATCTATCAGCCAATTGGATAGTCACAGGTGTGGATTTCAACTCCCCAAATCCAAACTGGTGATAAAGGGTGGTCAGGATTAGGTTGATTGAAGCACCTAAGTCCAAGAGCACTCTACCAAATGTCATGTCCCTGATATTACAAGATATCAGGAGCACTTTTGGGTCAGTTCGTTTGGGAGGTAGGCTGCTAAATATCAGTGAACTAGCTTATTCTGAGAGCACTACCTTCCTAGGTGCTTGGGTTCTCGGCTTACGCTTTAGCGTACAGACATCCTTCATGAACTCAACGTAAGCCGAGATATGCTTGATTGCTTCGAGGAGCGAAATATTAATCTTGACTTGTTTGAAAATCTCCAATAGTTCCTCATTCTCAATTATAGCTCTCTTTTTCTTCATTTTCTCCAAGGCCTCCGGGTATGGTGTTTGGGTTTGAATTGGGTCAGTCTCCAGGTCCTTGGGTTCCTCCCGCTCATCCTCAGAATCGAGTATCTCAAGAAGTGAGGTCACAGAAGGGGTCGGCCATTTGGGGTCCTAGGTTTTAGTGCCACTTCTTAAGGTAACCTATTGGCTAAGGCATTGGGACCATGGGTAAATCCTTGAGAAGAAGAGGAAGAAGATGCACCAAACCCAGGGGGTGTTTGTGGGGCTTGCTGGACCATGTGGGCATGCCCAGGATTGGCTTGGAACCCTTGAGCATTGGGGCATAGTGCAACACATGTGGTCCTCCTTCAACCCTTTGTCCAAGGATTTCTCCCACTGCGTAATCCGAAGCATCACACATCAGCTCAAATGGGAGTGTCCAATCTAGAGCTCAGAGAATAGGCGCAGAGGTCAAGGCCTCCTTCAACATATGAAAAGCCTCGGCACACTTTGAATCAAAATCGAAGGAAGATTCCTTCTCCAATAAGTTGCAAAATGGCCTAGAAATTTTGCTAAAATTCTTAATGAATCGCCTATAAAAGCCTGCATGGCCAAGAAAAGATCTAATATGTTTGACATTCGTGGGCAATGGGAGTTTGGAAATAGAATCAACCTTAGCCTTATCTACTTCCAAGCCCCTTTCAGACACAACATGCCCAAGTACAATGCCTTTTCTATACCATGAAGTGGCTTTTCTCCCAGTTGAGGACTAAATCAGTCTCCTTACATCTCTTCAGCACATTCTCTAAGTGCAGGAGACACTGGTCAAAAGATGAGTTGTAAATAGAGAAGTCATCCATAAAAACCTCGACGCACTCATCAATCATGTTCGAGAAAATGGACATCATACACCGCTGGAAGGTTACTAGTGCATTACATAATCCAAACGGCATACACCTAAACGCAAAAGTACCGTAGGGACTAGTAAAAGTTGTCTTATCTTGGTCATCGGGAAAGACTACAACCTGGTTATACCCAGAATATCCATCTAAAAAGTAGAAATACTTGTTCCCTACCAATCTCTCTAGGATCTGATCAATAAAGGGCAAGGGAAAGTGATCCTTCTAGGTAGTGGTGTTCAGTTTGTGGTAGTCAATGCAGACCCAAAGCCAGTTGAGGGTCTGGTCACCACTTGTTCACCCTGGTCCTTTGTTTCTACCATTGCCTTCTTTAGCACCACGTGGATTGGACTAACCCATTTGCTATCTGCAATGGGATAAATGATCCCAGCATCCAACCACTTCAGAATCTCCTTTTTAACCACCTCCCTCATGTTGGGGTTAAGACGTCTCTGCATGTCTTGAAATGGTTTGATGGAATCATCAGTATAAATGTGATGCATGCAGAGTGTAGAGTCTATACCCTTAATATCAGCAATCATCCAAGCTATGGCTTCCTTGTGCCTTGATAAACAGTCTAGCAAGGCTCCCTCTTGCACTTCAGATAGTGTAGATGAAGTGATTACATGGAGCGTATCATTTGGCCCAAGGAATACATACTTGAGAGAGTCTAGGAGGGCTTTCAGTTCAAGGTCAAGGGCTTGTATAGTTGAGGGTTTCATAATAGAAGTCCCCATCTCGGGTAGTAGATCTACCTTAAGCAGGTATGATGGGGAAAGAGACTCAGTAGAGACTCCAAGCAATTCCTCAAGTTCTAGTACATCCCCTTCACATTCCTCCAAGAGATGGGAATGCTCATTTAGCATGACATGCTGAAGGGGGTCATCACATAAAATTGTAGGAGTTGTCTCTTCAATCAGCTCATCTACCACCTCAACTTGGGAACAATCCTTAAATCCAACTTGTGTATAAGCATCAAATGCATTAGGCTGAATTTTCCTATTCCCAAAGCCCATATTTAACGCCCCAGTGTGACAATTAATTGAAGCATTAGAAGTCGCAAGAAAAGGGCGGCCCAAGATGATGGAGGGCTTGGTTGGTTTGTTGGTAGGGTAAGTGTCCAGTACTAGAGAGTCAACGGGGAAGAAGAAATACTCCACTCTCACGAGGACATCTTCCAGCAGGCTCCATGGTGTCTTCAAGGAACAATCTGCAACTTGGAGGATTATAGGCGAAGGCTTCATATTGCCTCCTCCAAGTTGTTCATATACATAGCTTGGAAGGATGTTTACCCTCGCACCCAGATCAAGCAGAGCCTCATCTATATGTAGGTCGCCAACGACCACTGAGATGTATGGGGCTCCTGGGTCCTTAAATTTCGGGGTTGTCCCATGTTGTATAATTGAGCTAACAAATCAAGCAGCACAACTTTGATTGGACCTATTTCCTTGATTGCAGCTTTTTCGTGCACAGGTCCTTTAGAAAGCAGGCATAGGATGGAATCTGCCTAATAGCTTCAAGCAAGGGCAGGTTAATCTGCACTTGTTTGAAAGTCTCCATGATTTCGTCTATCCTATCTTTGGCTCTAGAAGAGCTAGCAGAAGTCTGCCTAGAGTCAGATAATTGCTCTAGAAAGGGCACTCTCAGTCTCTGGGTGGAAGGGTTGTCATGTCGGGCAACGGAGACAACCTCTTCCGGTGAGGTGATTTCAAGTAGAGAAGAGTTGGGTGGCTCTTCTCCGATGGGGCCAAAAGTCAGAGTGGATGGGTTTTCAGAAGGTGGGATTATAGGAGCATCAGGTTTGGAAATTTCTTTCCCACTCCTCAGAATAGTCACCACCCTGGCTTGCTCCCTAAAAATAATCCCTTTTCCTTTAGGGTTCTCCTTAGATGAACTGGGAAGCTTCCCAGTCTCCCTTTTGCTCATGGCCTCGACAAGGTGTCCAATTTGTGATTTCAACTCATTGATTGCCTTGTCATGAGATTGGATGATCATGCTTTGATTCTCCTGCATGGCCTTCAACATGGCCTTAAGCTCGTCCATCTCAGAAGTCTTGGATGGTTGGAAGGGAATAGGAGGTTGATTATACTGTTGAGTCTGAAAGGGTTGGGGTCTGTAATTCTCGAAATTAGATTCATTCCCCTGTCTCCATGAAAAATTGGGGTGGTTCCTCCATCTCTCGTTATATGTGTTTGAAAAAGGTTCATTACGAGGTCTGGGACGGAACCTTTAGGCGGCATTCAAGTCCGCCTATACAAGGTCAAGGAATTGGGAGGCCAAATGACAATCCACAGTAGCACGCATATTGCCTTGGCAAATGGAGCATTCAGAAGCTTGGGAAGCAGAGGCATTTGGCGTGTGTTGGCTAGGGTTTGACATAAGCCTTTCCATATTTTGGTTCAACAATTGAATCTGGAAGGCTAAATTTTGGGTATCCCTAGCCCCATTTGCCTCAATCTTTCATTGCATAAGAGTGGGTTTCCTATCCAAATAGGCAGAATTTAGGTGGATAGAATTCTCTCTCAAGGTCTCAAAAAGATCCTAAGCCTCATCATTAGTTTTTGTAAGAAAGGTTCCTGCACAGGCACCATCCACTGTTTGCCTGTGCTTGTCATTTAATCCAATGTAGAACCTTTCTACAAATTGCCATCTTAGCACTTGATGATGGGGACATAAGCGTAACAAATCTTCGAAGCACTCCCATGCATCATGAAATTGTTCTCCATCTTGTTGAGCAAAACTTATGACTTCCCCTCTATAGTGATTAGTCTTTCTCATGGGGAAGTATTTTTTCAAAAACTCTCCCTTCAAGGCATCCAAAGTATCCACTCTACCATCTAGAGTGTGATACCAATGCTTCGCCTTATTCTTGAGGGAGAAAGGGAAGAGGGTTTGCATTTTACCATCATCAATAACACCCTACAATCTCACCGTGTAACAGACCTCAGTGAATTCCTCCATATGCCTGTAGGGGTCCTCCCTAGAAGTACCATAGAATGAGGGCAACAGAGATATGGTACTACTCTTGATTTCATATGGATTATTCCCCCCAGGTCTTCTCAGTGTATGACCAAGTTGGTTGGTAGGGATAAAATAGTCTCTCAACGAACATTGATTCTCCACAATTCTATTTTCACCTTCCTCGGCCATCTCTTCTCTCTTGGTTGACTCTCCTACGGATTCTTTTAGGTTCTGAATTAAACACAAGTTGTCTCCTCAGAGACCGCCTACCATGCATACACAAACAATACAAACACAATTCCAAAGGACTTTTATGTCTTTAATCAATTAAGGCCTTTGAGATTTTAGTCCAGTTGTAGGTGACAATACAAATTGCCCAATCAATTACATGCCTATTATCAACCTACGAAATGCCTTAATGAAGACCTAATTGGAACTTAGGTTCTCTGCCCTAAAGTTCAAATGGTAAAGTACTCCAAGGACGGAAGATCGAGGGATGCAAGTAGGCCTAAGCCTTCCTTTGAAGTTGTGCTTTCGCGGTGCTTCTTAACTATCCTCAAAAATCCATGACAGGGTATCCCCCTCCTTGGAGTTACAAAACTTTTGAACTAAAGTTTCAAGCACTTTGGTATTCAATGGTAGCAGAGTTCTTTCTTAGCAGGTCAAAACCTAGGAGTGTCTAATTGCATGCTTTAGTGCACAGTCATGCACATATGCATTCACCGTAAAAGTTTGAATTTGAATTTTGAACCGTAGCACAATGTCTCAAATCAACTCCTTGGGTTTTATTGTGTTCCTCCTTTGCTTAGTCCTTTTCAGAAATTTATGTCACCACTTGTTAAATCATTTCAAGACAAATTATGTGGTCTAGGAATTAAGTCCAAATGCAAATGTGTGATCAAGATATGGATGCAAAGTAAGAGGATGCATACCTTGCTTCCAGCAATCAGCGATGCGAGAATGCACGCAATGTAGAAAATAAATCTAGAGGCTGCTCATACACACCTGAATGGTTTGTCCTAAGGGTAGGCAGCTTCTAATAGGCAACTCATGTTTTTTTTTCTTTAGCTACTTATGCACAAATAAAATCAATCCACAAAAGAGAAGAAAAACCTAAGTCTAAAGAAATGAGAACATGCTCCCGAAAGATTACCCAACACGAGCCTAAAACAAAATTGGGGAACAAACCCCTAAAAATGTATCCCAGAACAAGGGTTTCAAATCAAATGTATGTGTAAGAAAATAAAGAAAAATAAAGTTCTAAAACCTAAATCTATTTATTGAAAAATCGACGAAGATGAAGATGATCAGACCAGATGTCCTGCTCCCAATTGGTGACAACAAGGTTCACCAATGTTCAAGCTCCTCCTCGTAGATATGAAGCTTGGTCTCTCCTCCAATCGGTGGAAATAAGGTCCACCTCAGTGTCGTTGAGGCTACTGCATCAACTCATCTCAGAATACAAGTACCTCGCACCAAACAGATAATCAAATTAAAATATGCCTCAACTAAAATGTGAATAAATAAATAGATAAATGTGAGTTTAACAAGCTCGTTGCCTCCCCGGCAACGGCGCCATTTGATGAGTCGACTTTCGCTTTTGAAAATGATGACTAAGATAATTTGTCATATTTCCAAGTGGTGGAAAATTGACTAATCAAAATAATTAAAATAACCACTCAATAGGAGCGGGTCATGTACACAAGGAGCCAATGGCTTATTTAAACTTGCAAGGGTCAAAAACTGATGTTCACTATTAATTTCGTCAAGAAACTGAGTCAAAATCGCCTTCAGATTAGATAAACAATAAGAGCTAATGTTGAAATAGCAATTTTGCGCAACTGAAGGATATATTGTGCAATGTAGCACAATAAAGTAGTAATAAAATTTCACAATGGCACTAAATGTAATAAGTAATACCCTCTTCACTGTAGTAAAATAGGGGAGGATCTTCTCCTTGCTCGCGCATGGAAGAGAGGCGAAGGCTGGAGGGGAGGAGCTCGCCGGAGGTAGCTGCTGCCAGACCGCTTCTTTTGGTGGTGGTGGTGGCGAGGCATGGCGTGGCCGGAGGTGACCGGTCAGAGGTGAGGAGCGGCGACGAGTAGCGGTGGCTGCAGCTCTCTGCTGCTGCTGGTGTGGTGCTTGCGAAGGCACGCTCGCAAAGGGTGTCAAATGCCAACGTGCTTGCTGGAGGGGTCAGTGAGGGCATGCGCAAGTCGTGCGAGCGTGCGTGCGAAAGCAGCTGAGCACGGCCACAGGTGCTGCTGCTGTGGACCACAAGTGACGGAAGCGGTGCTGCACACTGTTGAAGTGGACGCGGGCGCATGCTGGGAATGGAGGCAAGGGGGGTCGTACGCCTGGGCGCGTTGTGGTGAGGGTTATTGCTGCAGACATGGCGAAGGCACAGCTAGGGGGATGCGCACGCTAGAGGCAAGGGACGTGCGCTGAAGGGGGCGCACGCTAGAGGCGAAGGGGCACGCGCTGCTGCTTGTGTTGCTGTAGCTGCGGGCTTGGCGGAGGCACAGCGAGGGGGTGCTCCTGTGCGTACATGCGTGGAGGGTGGCATGTGAGGAGGTGAAAGGGACAGGTGCGCAAGCTATGTGTGGTGCACTACTGCACACGAAGGGGCACTGTTGGTGCACATGGAAGGATGGCAGTGGCGGGCATTGTGCGTGGGAAGGAGGTAGCGGCTAGTGGTGATGGGTTCTTTTCGGTGGAAAGGAAACAGAGAATGAAAAGAGGAAGAAGATGAACAGGTGGCTGTTGGGAGGTCAGACGTCTGGGAACATTCCCAGACGTCTTAAATGAGTGTGGATGGCCACTAGCGAGTGGTTATGTCGGCAGTTGCTGGTGTTGGTGATGGTGGTAGTGCATGCTAAGGTGCTCACGATTATCTGCACAAGCCAACGGTGCCGCAACAGTCTATCACCCTGCTTGCCTACGGTGGTGTGATTCATACACATGGTTGAGGCCAGTGGTGATGAGCGAAGGAGAGTTAAACTCTCTACACAGTAGTGGAGTGGGGTGGAGGCCTGCTGGAAGTAGTGGCTGGAGTCTTCTTTTATGCTGTAGGAGGATGCATGCATGCGAACGTTGGTTGAAGAAGAGGTGAAGCGACGAACATAGTGGCGAACAGAGATCCACGATTGTCGCTTGTGCATTATAGCTGGTGCAACTCTCCTGCATGCATCCATTGGAGATAAAATAAAGAAAAGAAATGAGGGGTTATTTATATGAAAACCCTTACTTTCTATGTCAAAACCAAATAATACATGTAATGCACTCACAAGCTATTCTAACTTAATTCTAAATGTATTTAATTATGAATGCAATGCATGAATTATGCAATTAAGTTAAAAACAAAAACTAATATATTTACATCCTAATACATGTTGAATAAATGTAAAAGATAACTTAATATCTAGCCATTGAAATACCTAAATAGCCCACAAATGTGGGCTCATCATCGGGTATCTCAGGAAGTGAGGTCACAGGAGGGGTCAGCCACTTGGGGTCCTGGGTTTAGTGTCACTTCTCAAGGTAACCCCATTGGCTGAGGCATTGGGACCATGGGTAGATCCTTGAGAAGAAGAGGAAGAAGAAGCACCAAATAGAGGGGGTCTTTGTGGGTCTTGCTAGACCATGTGGGCATGCCCAGGGTTCGGTTGTGGTTGAGAAGGAAGGGACCCCTGTTGTTTGCAATCCAACAGCTAGCTCAACTGTCCCTTCACTAATGTCATTTCGTCCTGATGTTTCTGATTCATATCAACCATCATTTTTATCATCGTGTCCATTTGATTTTGTGGGGGAGGGGCCACCCTATTCTGATTATAGGTTGGTCTAACCGGTGGACCTTACTGATAGGAGGGGGGTTTGGCCTGGGTTGGTTCTGGAATTGGTTCGATTTTTGGTTCGTCCAAGCAAAATTCAGGTGGTTATGCCATCCGACGTTGTAGGTGTTGGAGAAGGGTCAGGTTTGGAGTAGCCTTGGATGGCTTGGACATCTTCAAAGATAGAAGGTGCCGAGGGGAAGGGGAGAGAGTAATCAGGGTTTGAGGGAGCAAAGGTCCCTCCCTAGAACATGGTCAGGGGTTATTCCTGGTGCATTTGGTTCATTGGCTGCACCAAATCTACATTGTGAGCTCCCTTTGCTAGGGAGAGGGTTTGTAGCGGGTTTCTAGTTTGGTTCAACAGCTCATCAATTTTTTTGGCCACCAACTCAACTCAATCCAACTTTTTAGCTATAATGTCCATGTCAACCATTCCGGAATTGGATTGCACTTCATAGATCCTGCCACGGGTTGACTAGATCGATTAAATTGGGTCATGGAGGCATTGTTGAGCGAATTCTCACTCATGAACTCAAAGAGTTCAAACGCACTCTCCTCATCTTTATTCAAAAAGTTTCCTCCACATTAGGAATCAACAAAGTTCCTCAGGTTGCTGTCCAGACCATGGTAGAAGATCTGGGCCAATTGCTACCTTGGAACCTCATGGTGTGGGCATTTCCTCAACAATTCATTAAATCTTTCCTACGCCTCATGGAATTGTTCCCCACCTTGTAGGGTGAATGTGGTAATGGCTCTTCTGAGGGCATTGGTTTTACCTATAGGGAAAATTTTCTTCAAGAATGCATGCCTCAGTTCATCCCAGGTGGAGATGGCTCTCCCTAAGGTTCTAAGCCAGTGGGATGCTTTGTCTTTTAGAAAGAAAGGGAACATCTTAATCAAAACAATGTCCAAGCTGATGTTCCTTGGTTTCACAATCCAGGCGATCTAGTCTAAGTCCCCTAGGTGTTGGAAGGGGTCCTCATTTGAGCTCCCATGAAAGTGGCTTTCAATTAAGCTCAGGACATTCAGTTTTAGCTCAAATCATCTCCCCTTTTAGGGACCCTAAGATGTGGCTCAATCCGGATAGCAGACGGATCGTAAAAATCACGGAGAGGCCTTGGTTGGCCCTCTGGAGGTTGTGGTGGATTAGGTGGGTTCAGTAGGGGTTGCCCTTGAGGGTTTTCCAATCGGTGTATGGCTTGCATGATGGTTTGGATCTGTTGTTATTGAAGTTGGTGGTTGGCAAAGATTTGGGTCTGAATGATGACCATAGCATTGGGTTGAGGTTGGTCCTCAACCTCATCAATTCTTGGGTCAGCCATCTCCCTTGAAAAATCAAGTCTCCTCCTGATTTCCCTTTCTAAAACAAACAGCTCAGGATGAAGTGATCTTCTCCCATGCATACACTAGAGAAGAACGGGGAGGGATGCGCAGAGAGACAAGTGCGAGAAGTGTGTGCACAAACAAACAAGCAAGTCTAGTCCTTATAGTGTATACCTTAGGTGACCTAGAAGCCTCAAAGGGAATGATCAAATCTGTAAGCACTTAACCTCCCTTCCCAATGTTAATCTGGCCAGGTTGATTACAAGGGGATTAAGGGGAAGGTTCTTCCTTTGGCTTGCGTCGCCAGTTTCGTAGACCCCACAACCACAGTCATTTGACACTTTCCCGCAACCTAGACACCAAATTCTACAGAGGGAATGAAGGCCAAGTGCATAGCAAACCTAGTCACACCTCAAAGACTTAGACTAGTCCTACCTAGGGCATGTCTACACCATTTTAATGAGGGCTAAGTTAGTGCTTGTGCTTAGGATATGTGATGAGGCATTTTTTGGGGTTGTGCCTCTTAATTAGTCCAATTGAGTGTGTGTGTGTGTGCACTTAACAAAACATGGTTCTCAAGCAACGATTTTAGGCTGTGGTGTCTTTTAATGATTTATCCTTGCTTTAGTGATTTTTAGGGTTGAAATTCCTTAATGTTTTCAAATAATGCTCAAGTGGGCACACAAGGTTTTGCACAAAACGGGCACAAGTTGATTTCCTTTAGAATAATGTGGCCCTAGAAAAATAACCCTAGTGTATTCACCTTAGTGTTCATGCAGTTTTACCAGGTGAGTTGATTTTAATTACGGTGAGTGGTGCAGCCCAAGTCAAGTCATGGGGGCTTCACAAACACCACTCAAAAGAAAGAATAACACTCCAAAAAGATTATCTCTTCAAGAATGTTAGAGTGTATTTTCTTTTTGTTGGGTGATGAGTTTGGAATGTGGGTCAAGTAGCCATTCACTATGCCAATTTTAGATTTATATTTTTTTTCTAAGCAAGCAAACAATCAATGGGTGGAGTAATACTCACAATCTTCACAGCAGTTTACTCCCTGTCTACTATCTTCTATCGCGCTACTCACAAGCGTCGAGTTCCTGCAACCTATCAAATAGAGAGAGAAAAATGAGTTAGAAGATGTGAATACTAATGCAGGATGAAAGTGACAAAAGAAATCCATTGCCTCCCCGACAACGGCACCAAAAACTGACGTGCACAGAACGCGTTGATTTAATTATGTCATTGTAGCATGCGTTTGCGATGTCAGTTTTAATTTAAGATTTGGATTTGGTAAGTCCAAGTGTCGATCTCAGGGAAGCGTGAAATCAAATTAGTTTTAGTCCCTTTGGGTGTCACAAGAATGGTAGCATGGTTTGTTTGCAAAAATGAGAGCGAGAGCGAGAGCAAGAAAGAGAGAGAAGGGTTAGAGCTTGCGTTTAAAACACGACAATCACTTTAAGGAGATGTGAGCTATGATATAAGAAGCAACATTAACTTATAGCATGCAATTAGAGTTTGTTTACAAGTACAACAATAAATGAAAGGTAACATAGTTCAACATAAAACTAGAGTAAGAAAGAGTGCAAGGAGGCGAGGTGGCCACGGCGATGGAGGGGGGCTCCGTCGGCGGCTTGACAACTCTAGGGTGGATATGGAGTGTTTGGTGGAGCTAGGATAAGGCTAGTGTTGCATGAAGAGGGTGTGAGAATTCAATGCCTTTGAATGGGGTGGTTGAGGGGGTTTATATAGTAGAAGAGGACTTCCAAAAGAGGTACGGGCCTTTAGCAATGTCCGGTACGTCGCTATGGCCTTTCCAGAAGCATTGCTGAAGTCCCACACCCGCTGTCCCTACGCTTGTGCTTCTTCTCCTCAAGCTGTGCCTACGCATCCTCAACCGTCGGATCTGAGGCACAGATCGCCATCGGACCACTGAGGGCGTGCCATGCCGCCCCCTTGCTGCGCTCGCGAGTGCTTCTTCGTACGTGATCCTCATGCTCGTGCTGTAAGCCGTCCGATCGCACATCAACGGCTGAGATTACGCATGACTGAGTGTGTTGGATTGTGCCTCGCGTGCGGTGAGCACGTGTGATCACGTGCATTTACATTGGACACTTGAGATCGCGCTGCATGCCTCCATCTGATCCATTCACGCACCCATCAGCAGCTGAATTTCAATTGCACGCATGGGCGCAGTCGGTGCGAATCGAACGCGTCACGCATTTGTGCGGTGAGGAGCTGACTGCTGCGCTGCATCCGCGCTTTGTCTCAGTTGTATGCGAACGCTCAGCCATCCAATGGCGATCAGACGACTGAGGTTAGATCTTTGCACGGTGAAGAGCACGTCAGTGAGGCCCACGCCTTTGCGATTCCTCAGCCATCCAATCCTTAGATCAGACGGCTTAGGATGAGCGGGCCTACTGCCTCAGTGAGAGCGCAGCAGATGGCACCACATGGCTATTTCTGGGTCGTTGATCAGAACTTCTTGGGCTTGTTGGGAGAGCTCCGGATGTCGGATTTAAGCGATTTTGAGTCCGTTAGACTCCGTTCGTCGATCTGGATCTATCCGTGCAGTCCCATTGCTCATATGAGGTCTGTTTCAATATGCACTTGTACACATAGCCATTAAACATTGATTATAAGCAATCTTAATTCTCCATGCATGCAATGCTCCCAAGCCCATTATGGTATGTCATTAACGCACATATATCCTCAAAACCAACTCTAGTTGATGGAATTATCGTCATTGGATGTAGAGTTATTAGCAGCTACCCCATACTAGCACGCGGTTAGTTGTTTCCACTAGTGGATACGCCTAAAGGTACACATGGAACAGCACAGGGCCTTGCCCTCTCAAAATAGGGGTCTCGCCCCTCATAACAGAACAGGGGTCATGCCCCTCCACAGTCCACGTACCCTCGTCCGACTATCCCGTTTTACCCAATGGACTTAACAAGAGTTAGTGTAGGGTGGCTAGTCCTAACCCCGGGCCTCGTGGGGGGGCTTACTCCCTCCCTACACTAAGTAGCTCACCTCGGTACCATGTATGCAAGGCCAAGCAGGAGTCAACATAGAGTGGCCAAACCCATCCCAAGTCTCAACCCAAGGGGCGACAAGCTTCCCTCTACTCTAAAGGGACAACTGCTCTCCTTGGTAATGTGTACACAAGGGCCAGCTCACTTCCCGTCTATTTACAAGGTTCTTTCCATATACAAGAGTTCTTCTCGTAGTTCCCCATAAGGTTTATGCTCGTATTTGTTTCATTTCATTTCTCAACATGTATATCTCGTTGTTCATCTCCTGATTCTCATTCATTTAACAGGCAGCTCGTGTTTTCACAACTGAAGAAGTATCACATCATATAATTAATACACTTGCTAGCAATTAGAGTTTAACATGCATCTCAAAGTAAATAGTGTAGCTCAAGAAATATTCATTTGCTTCTGCCCTAAGGTTCATTTCACATTCTAGGGTTCAATTAAGTTATTCAAAACATGCACTTTATTTATTTAAATCTTAATATTAAAGTAAACCACTCTACTTGGAAACACGGGAGAAATGGGGGCTAGAACCACAGGTCCTGTCGTCTCTGCAGGCCCCGAACATGCTACAGGGTGGAGACCTATACCAGTGACTAAGTCACATTAGACAAGTTCAAAACAGTATATAATTGACACTAACAAGTAAAGAAACTAGAGCAAAAAATAATGGTATTTCATTTGCGTAAATCTGGCTTCGTTTGGGCCCTAAATAGGCCAAAAACGTGCATGCTGTCTAAAATCAGACGTCTGGGACTAGGCCCAGACATCTTAAATGATCTCAGAACCTCACCTTGCTTCCCTGTGTTGCTAGCGAATGTCTGGAACCCTTTACAGTCATCTTGGGTCTTTCTAGACATCTGTCAATGCATCGGGACGTCTGATAGGTCTATCAGATGTCTGTGGAGACATCCAGATGTCCTAAAGTACCTCGAAGAGCGTGCTCGTGCACCTTTTCAAGACCTATACCTGCACATACATTCGCAGCTTTAAAACCACGATAGCACAACGTTACCTACGTAACATACGCGCACGCATGAGCGATCAAGATACTTACCTCGGCACTCTGCGAGTTTTCAGACGTTCGGCCTCAGCTCTGGACGTCCACTACTGCTCTAGACGTCTGATACTGGAAAAATCCAGTTCACAGAACTCCTCACGACGCTCATCTTATCGCGGGCCTCTGCCTGCAACGCCTACAGCAGCAACCTCAGCGGCTGCAGGAGGTCGAGAAGCTTTCTCCACTAGCTCCTCCTCATCTCCTCCCGCGAGTGCTTCTTGAGCTCTTGTAGCTGCACTCCGACCGTGACTCCTCCCTCTCGCACGAGCTCCCTTGAGTGAGCGAGCTCTTCTCTCACACCCTGTCTCTCCTTCTCCCACAATGGCAACTCCAGCCACGGCAGGGGAAGTCCCCATGCATGCGAGCTCTCCCAGCAGTGAACTCTCGAGCTCCCCCGAGCTCTCTCCTACATGTCCTCCCTCTTCATCGCTCACACTCTTTCCCTCCCTCCTCCTCCGCTAGCGAGCTCCTCTCCACGCATGGCTGCAGGTTCAGACGAGAAGGCCGTGACCGCTCGTTGGCAGAAAGGTGAGGGTGGGTGACGAGGTGGAGGTGAGGGTGTGATGGTGGAGATTGGGTGGCGTAGGGTTTTATAGAAGGATGGGTTAGGGCTTGGAGGGGAGGGGAGAGGAGAGGTGTGCATGTGTGTGTGCGCGTGTGTGTAGGAAGGGAGAGAGAGAAAGGGAAAAATTGTGGAAGCTACCCCCACTTTCCTCTCTTTGTTCCTGCAAGGCCAACATGTTCAAACTCAAGGGGTCAAAAATCTTGTTCACACCCCTAGCTTTTTGGAATACTCTGAATGGTCCTTGGAAAGGGTCATTTCATGCAGTCTCCCTGCAGACAAAATCAGATTGGTTCTAAAGTCAAATAGTTGATTATGGGCGAAAGGCTAAAAGGGCCCTAGCTGGCGAGGGAGAGGGTATGGTATTGCATGCAGGGGCTGTGGTTGACGTCACAAAGGACGACCACTGCCGCTCTCCCTCTCTTACTCCCACTACCTCCCTCCATGTCAAATTAGATCAGATCAACTCCTTTGCTCCATGGCAAAAGAGAGGAGGCTCAAGTTCTTTTTTTCTCCATTCCTGATTATGTCTCCTTTGTATCCTGAAAGATGTTGTTCGCAAATCTAAAGTAATATTACCTACATATATGATGGGGGGACCCTTATGGGGTGGAGGGTAAGGGTGAGGGCAAGGATGACATGCGGGAGAAGGCAACAAAGGGAGGAGGGAGAGAATAGAGACCTCGATGGCATAGGCGAGGAAGGAGGTGGCAGAGGAGTGGTCGTCCGAAGGGAGGAAGGGGTAGCAGCAAAGGAGGCAAGCAGCATGAACAACGTCGAGGCCGAGATGGAGGTAAGGGAGGGGGCGAAGAGGGTAGAGTGGAGAGGGGAGGGGAAGGGAAGGATGTAGATGTGACAGCTGTGAAATCACAAAGGAAAATAGGTGAACTGCCGATTTAGACATAATAAATCTACAGTCAGGTAAGGAGTGACTATATCACCCTGCTTGATGTATTTTACTAGTTTTTAGTCTGTGATTTGCAATGGAAGTACAAAAGTCAAAATTATTTCAAAATTTTACTACTTAAAAGACTACTGTAATAAAAAAATTTCAAATCCTACTATAGAGAGGAGAGTTTTTTTTATTTATCATCGTATATAAGTCTAACATAAATATCATGTTCATCATACATGTTACTTTATAAAAATAAGGACGTTCATATATATTATAGATAGATAAATCTCAAATCCCAATATGAAAAGGAGAATTTTCCTTTTATTTATCATCATATGCAAGTCCAACATAAATATCATATTCATCATACAAGTTACTTCATAAAAATAAGAATATCTATATATATTATAGATAAATAAATAGATAGATAGATTGAATGGCTTCAAGCTTTTTCACGATACTACATCTGTAGTTACATGTAAATATGAAGCTCATTATGGTAATTATGCAAGATCAAAACTTTTTTTCTGATATTTATGTAAAATTTGCGTTTACATGAGTATGGATTTTTTTTATAATATTTAAGTAATTTTGAAAGTTTTCAATGTTGTTTATATAAAAATTCCTTCTCTAGGAAAACTTAATGAAAACGTGAAACATTTAGATGAGCATAATTCATGATATGATTAAAAGGAAAAATTATGAATGTAGAGAATTTAGTTGAGGAAATGAGGTTTTACAACATAAATACATTGCATGGCCATAATTTTGCACCCCTCATGAATACAAGAGAGGGGAGGATGGGAAAGGTCGATTTCACGTGCTCCTGCTCAATCAAAGTTTTTTTTAGGGAATAAATATTTCATTAAAAAGGAAAGAACCCAAAAGGATGCACCTCACCGGAGAAGGGAAATGTACAGAACCCTAACTTCCACGAAAGGGGAAGGTTACGTCCCGTAGAAACAAAGGAATGCAAAAACATAAAAATAAGAAGATAAGAAATAAATGAAAAAGAAAAAAAAATCCCAAAATCGAGAACCAGTCGAATCACAAGAGGAGAGTAACCCCACGCTTGTTGATACAGTAAATGCCAATAAGATAAAATCTCGAAGAACCAAACAACAAGATCAAAAAATTAGTTGCTAACTCACATCAACAATCTCAACCGTAATAAGTACAAGATCACATGTGATCTTAACAACCAAACTGCACTAAAAGAAAGAAAAAAAGAACGGATCAAACATCTCCAACAACATAGGATAGTCCACCGCGGCCTCAGACCATCAAAAACACTCGCAGCACCCTCCGATGGTAGCGACCGCCAAGCACGACCGCAACGCTATCCACGATGAGCACCTCCACGGCCTCAACGATGTCGACGACCGTAGCACCCGCCATCGAGCACCGCCTCGGCCGTAGGCGCAAGCAGCACCTGTCGACGACGCAGTCGCTTACAATACCCACCCACGGCTGCGACCATTGCGCACGACGAGCACCACAACGAGCACTGCCTCGGCCACGACGAGCACCGTCTCGAACAGCCACAACAACGTCTAGGCCCACCACGCACGCAATGACGTCGACAACAGCAATGCAGGCCTCGACGACGTCGACGACCTTAGCACAGGCCACGATGAGCACCGCCACGGCCGCGAGAAGCACCGCCTCATGACGAGCACCACCTCGAACGGCCACCACAAGCCACTATAGACACTGCATGTCATGGAGGTGCTCCGATCGTCGAAGAGGAGAGGTCGAGGGGAGGAGGGGGGTCACCGAAGGCTGGGGGCTCTGATTGGTCATGTACGGTCGATCAGAGCCCGAGCTGTGAAACAGGTTCTTTTTCGCTTTCAGAGGGTAGGATAAGGGTGCCCACGATCAAAGTTAAAAAAAACAAATGAACAACATCATGAATAATACCTTGTCCATGACACTTCATTTATGTTATAGATAGATATCCTTGGAGAGGTCTTTGATTTACTAAGCAAATCATGCAGCATTCACCATTGGAATACGTTACAAATGATGCATATCAATATTGCTCTTGCAAAAGCCTAGAAAGATGACGGTGCAATAATTTCTTTCAACAACCCAATTCCAATGGTGTCGCTCATAAGATGAGATAAATGCAAATAGATGAATCACTAATAAAAAGAGGAAAAGTAAACAATCGTACTTTGTAATGCATTTTGTAATGTATAAATGAGAGTAGTGATTTCAACCGGTGTATTTTGGGTTAATTTCCACAGGTAAAAATCACTTTTCACGGATGAAAAATAACTTTCCTAGTGAAAAATCGTTTCCCACAAGTGAAAAGGTAAAATACACTGATATATTTGCATTTTCAATCAATATATTTTGATTTTCAACCATTTTATTTTGATTTTCAACCAATTAAAAATCATTTTCAACCGATGTATTTTGATCTACTTGATTTTCAACCAATTAATTCTCATTTTCAACCAGTTGATTCTTGACCGTATATTGTAAAATGCATTGTAATGCACATTTCCATACCCACACCCTAATAAAAATATACATTTAGCAAGAAATCTTTTGATAACAATCGTGTAGCACATAACACTTGTTCCAACCTCTACATGCCAGACGAGAGGCAAGAATAAATAATAGACAAAAATCTCCACCCTCTACATTGTGGATTCCATCTTCTCGATAAAAGCCTAAAGATTCTGATCGGATGGCCCTCCTTCCTTGGTAGCCTCCCTTGCCTTCTCCTTCCACATCTTTGCCACTATCCTTATCCTGACCGCCTCCTTCCCACCCCCCATCACCACCTCCAAGCACCTCTTGATGCAAAAATACGTAGTTTTGTAAAAAGGGAATTTTGTCTTTGAGATGCGTATCTTTGCAATCAACTTTTAAAATTTATAATACCTAGATAATGAAGTATCTAAGGTCGTCTAAAGAGGCCAAATTGTTAGTCAACAAGATGATTCTCTCTCTTGCCTCTCAAATCAACACTTGTATTTTTGTGATTTTTGATTTTGTTGTTTTTAGGGTTTTGAAAATAATCGAAAAGTGCGAGAATGCGATGGCAACAATATGCAAATATGAAAACCATGCCCTAAGTGACAAGAAGAAATCCTCTCTTCTAAGCTCACCCTAGGCAAGTGTGCCTAGTGTATTTAGAAGGGAAGAGTGTGTGCATTAAGAAATAAAAGAGAAGGCTTGAACTAATTAACACAAGAAATGAGAAGGCAACTTGTTT
This sequence comes from Thalassia testudinum, assembly GCA_037157565.1. Lineage (NCBI taxonomy): Eukaryota > Viridiplantae > Streptophyta > Magnoliopsida > Alismatales > Hydrocharitaceae > Thalassia > Thalassia testudinum. The sequence continues at coordinate 94,660,955 of JAZHRO010000039.1, read as the reverse complement.
TTTGTATTACTACTAAAATGAAGTCACATGTAAAGGAATGGTTCTACAAAATCAAATAACAGCTAATACAAAAAAGAAAGATAGAAGAAGATAAAAGTGTCCTCCAAATGAAGCTTGGAATGGTCTTTGCTTCAAGCTCGGTATCTCTCAAGCTTGAAGAAGATGCTTCCTTGCTCCTTCCTTCAATTGGTTCTCCAAAGCTCCTCCAAGGGTGGGCGTCCACCACCCTTGTTCCTCCTTAATGCCTGGTTGTCCCCCTTAAAAGAAAGCATCCTCATTGGCATGGCACAAGGGAGAAGAAGAAAGAGGAAGAAGGCACCAAGGGGGCAGGTAGGTTGCCCCCTTGATCTTCTTCTCTTCTTCTTCCTTGGCTGTAGGTTTAGGTGGGTATGGGTGCTATTATACTAACCAAGGATGGGGTATAATGTGGTAGTTGGTGGTGTTTAAATAGGATGGAAGGTGGTGGTTGGCATGGGTTATAGATGGAGGGTTAGGATGTTTTTATGGTGGAAGTTATGGGATCCAAGAGCTAGGATGGGTGATGCCAATTTCGAGGGTCGTAAGGGGGGTGGTTATGGTGGTGTTTGTGGCTTTTGGTGGTGGAGAGACACCACTAATTGTCACCAACAAGGGGGGCTTCTAGAAGTGGAGTTAGGTGGATGGTGGAGATGGGTTTAAAGGAAGATGGATGGTGGAGATGAAGGGGGTTTTGGAGGGAAAGTTGGCTTGGAAGTTGGGGGTGGTTATGGGTAGGTTTGGCACCAAAAAGAAGGTGCCTTTTGATGGTGGTGGTGGTGGTGGGGTGAAAGGAGGTGTATATGTTGGCGCCAAAAGGAATTAGGAATGGGTAGCTTAGGTGGACTTAAAGTTAGGGTTATTTGGTGGAGCTAGCTAGGTGGGGTTTAGGGTTAGGGTTGGATGGCCATGGAGCTTAGGTTAGCTAAGCTAGCTAAGCTTAGCTAGTAGGGAGTAGAGGAGGAAGTAGGGAGGAGCTAGGGTTTTAGCTTGGGGAGCTGAGGAGGAGCTGTAATGAGCTACACTAAAGTAGATGGCTGTTGAAGTGGAGCTCAGTTGCTAGCTGAGCTAGCTACTTCTTTACTAGTAGATAAACTAAGCTAATCTGAGTTGTCTCCTTCTATTCTAAGCTGAGGTGAGCTGGAGCTGGACTTCTTGAAGACTACCCAGCTAGCTGGGGTAGCTAACGTAGGTCTAGTAGCTCAACTCAACTAAGTTGAGCTAATCTGAGTCCTCGGGAACTGGAGTTGAGTTAACCTTAGCTGGTTGAGAACTTCTTCAACTGACTAGGCTTAGCTAGTCGATGGTCGTAGCTAATCCTAGTCAGGTAGAGCTTCTGATAAACTATCTTGAGCTGGGAGGAGCTGGAATGGAGCTGAGATTGACTAACTTAAGCTAGTCTGAGCTGCCATCTAGCTGAGGTGAGCTAAATGGAGTTGAGATGAACTAGCTTGAGCTACCATTCAGTTGAGGTGAGCTGAATAGAGCTAAGGATAGATTGATCCAGCTAGAATGAGTTGGGATCCAGCTAGGTTGAGTGAAATGGAGCTGAGATGAACTAGCTTGACTACCATTCAACTGAGGTGAGCTGAATGGAGCTAAGGATAGGTTGATCTAGCTAGAATGAGTTGGGATCTAGCTGGGATGAGCTTGATCCAGCTGAGACTCAGCTACAGTGGTTCGAACATGCGCTCGCAAAGTGAAGACACTCCTTCGAGCCCTCGCATGTCCCTAAATCAACTGCATAAGCATGAGAGGCTAATTAGAGCCGCACGATCTTCATTGTACGGCAGCGATTTCCCTACGTGGTGCAACCCTATGTGCCGGATGAGTGCAGTGTGGGCACACACGGGATCACGCGCGATCGTACGTGCAACTCTTAAGCTATCTAGACACATTCTCCGCCGTCCAATTTTGATCCAAAGCACAATCCAGAGGGCGTACTCCAGTGCAATTGTGGCCATTGATTAAGCATCAACGGTGCGAGGTCGCAGCAGCTGCGAGGGTGCGAGGCCAACAGGCACGTAAGCTAGACCTTTAGCAACGCTTGTGGCGAATCTTCAACGACGAATTGAATGTCGTTATAACCCATGGACGGATTTGGCCTCCTCTCCTCCGCTATAAAATGATCCCTACCCCTCCCATTATTCATCATCTCTTCCCTACTCTCCCTCACCACCTCTAAGGCTCTAAAGAGAGCTTGTCCGAAACCCAGGATGATCCTCTAGACTAGAAAATCAAATATTTTCTCGCTTCTCACCCCCCTTCGTGGAGCTTCCTGTGGCTGTCCTCTCTCCACCTTCAGGAAGTAGATCCTCACTGCAATGCCGTCCTGTCCCATCCTCCTCCCTCCATCGCTGTTCTCCTTCCTTTAGCTTCTCACCACCTTCATCCAGGCACCGTCAGAGCAAGTCGTCCTCCAAGCGACCGTCGAGGGGATTTCCACATCTTATTCTTTTTATCACTTTTATAGTGTAGTTTTACTTCCTACAATCAGTTGTAATAAATAATTTGGATCACCGCTATAATATTTGTTTCTCTCTCTCTCTCTCTCTGCAAGTAGATTAATTAGATAAATATTTTGTCAATCTAATCACTTTCCTATTAAAATACCAAAAGAATAGAAAAAGATAAAAACGACAGAAACAAATAAAATCGAAACGTGGATTTTCAAACCAAATGCTTGCCTCCTTGTGTTCGACCCAGGACTCACTTCGAGTTTCGGTATAAATTTTATTTAGTAAGCAAGATTTTCTGACTAAGGCAATGGGTCTCCAAAACCTTGATTTCCCTCGCGAAATCATGCTCACCACCCCTCATAGCCCTCCACGATCGAGGAGTGTTACACCTTGAGCAATGATCGTCGACGACCGATTTGCACTAAAAAGGGTTTTAAAATATCATTGTTGTAGTATATGTCACAAATACAAACCGATGTCGCATTAATTTTATTTGTATACTTAATTTTTACTGGTTTATTCCAGGTCATTCACTGGGAGGAATTATTGATATACATCACTCTCTAAATCCAAAAATAGTCTTTAATTCCAAAAATGTTGATTTTATTTATAAGAATGAATGAAAGAATCAATGAATAAAAGAATTTGGTTAATTATGTATAAAAGAATGAACTAAAACACATTACCATGCTTGAAAATAAATGTACACAAACAAGCATCAAAAATTATGTATAACTACTCTATGTTAATTGTTTACAACTAATGTAATTAATACTAGGTATAGGTATAAAAATAGTTAATAATACTTACTATACTAAATCATTATAACATACTAATATTTATAGTAATATAAATAATATATATAGTAACCTATATAAGTGTCACTAAAACCTTAGTAAAATTATATACATAACATAAGGTTAAATACTATCTATACTAACATATAATCCTATGTACAGTGACGGATGAATCTGTCACTAAAACTCTTAGTATTTATATACATATAAGAGCTCAAACATTCTACTCTATTTATACTACAAATGCATATACATATATATATATATACTATACATACATATACTATTTATTTACATTATATTATATTATTTATATATATATACTTATTATACACTTTATATACACACACACATTACACATAACACATACACAACACACACACACAAGGCACAGGGTGATAAGCTCAACACTTAGTCACTCAGGCATCTTTCTCTCTTAGCCAGTTTACTTCTCTCTTCTCAGCTAGTTTAGACCGGCTCGGTTCAAAAATTGGTTTAGTGGGCGAGTGGCCTTTTCGAGGGATACGCAGTACTCATTTCTAGGTGGGACCAAACCTCTACTAGAGCCACCCTAGTTCTTATTAGGTGTATTTTATCTAGTTCAAAGCTCATTAATGGGCCCACACAGGCCCATGCATAGTGCACGACCCCAGGCCCATTGCACTGCCCCAGGCCCATTGCACTGCACACTTTCATGCCATATGCCAAGTTCAAATCGTGAAAGAGAGAGGTATGGGTAATGTTTTGTGCCCGACGCATGTCAACTGGTGAGATGAAAACAAAAAAACATAATAAGGTGGTGCGGGAGCTCCAAAGTTACTGATGTGGGACTTTCCTCATGCTCACGTGAGCGCTACAGCTGCACTGGATGCATGTCTGATTAGTGATTTTTGGCCCTCGATTTGATGGCCATAATTTAATATAAATTTAAAATAAATTATAGGGTTATAAAGCCCTTACATAGGGCTACATAATTATATAGTTACTTTATAAAAATAAGTTAGTTTATTATATAATTAAATTAGGTAAAGTTTACAGTTTATACAAGTTAAATTCGAGTTTAATTCATTAAAGTATAAATTAGTTAATTAATTATCAAATTGACTTAATAAAATATTAATATACATGATAAATTATTTATTACAGATTTTTATTATATTTTAGAAGCTTTATTTTTATTTATATACAATTAAATACATGTTTTAGGTGGTTTTTCATATAAATAAACTCTAAATACTATAATACATTATAAATATGATTTAAATAAGTTAAAAATAATTAATATAATATATTATAAGTATAAAATATAATTTATCTCGGTATTAACTTAATTTACTAATTTATTTTATTTTAACTTAATAGATTACCTAATTAACTTAATAACTTAATTATTTATTGTAAATATATAATTAAATTAAGTTACAAGTATTATAATATTTATATTATATAGATAAATATGTATGTTCAGTATGAAGTACAAATATGCACATATAAACATGTTTGTATATTTACTTAGTTATTATACATTTAAGTTATATAAATTAATATATAATAATACATAAGCTTATATATATATTAAGTTATTCTAAATACTTAATTTAAGATGTATAATACATATATAAGTTATTTATAGATATTTTATACATATTATACAATATTTACATATAGCTTAGATTTAAACTATATATACAAGTATATACATAATATACATGTTATTTTTAGGAGTTTTGGGGTTTTTATAATTTTTATCGGTTTTATATATATAGTAGAGATAGGGGATGAGAAAGAAAGAGTGAGATGAGAGGGAAGAGTTATTTTTTTTGTTTTTGAAGTTTGGTTCTTTTATTAAGTTTCAAGGTATACTTAACCATCGGCTGATATGTTCTACCAAACTGGGATTCAGAATGCCTTAAAACTTGGCACACATATAAAAATATACCTAATATTGACTAAGACAAGTTTATTTTATTTTTTTAGAAATTTTTGAAGATTTTAATTTATTTACAAAGTTCACCCATGTAAGGCCTTAAAAAGGGTTTTCAAAGAGGACCTAAGGCACTAAAAAGAGTTATAGTGGCTGGTGATGAGAGCCTCATCATGAACTCTAACTAGCACATTTTAACCTAAATAAGTATACAAAAGCTCCTACAAATCTTAGGGAAGGCCTAAATCAAAGAACTATAAATTTGCAGTATAAAGCAACTCATAAGGGGTAAAAATGTAATTTTACTAATACAGTACACAAACAGGATGTCTAAGGGTCTAAACATAGGTCAAATGGGCTTAATAAGAAAGAAAGTGGGATGATTTGATCTGAAAAGGGTTACGGCAACTTTTAGGAATTAAATGACATTCTATAACCTTAAAACAAACCCACTTTAATTCATGAAGTTCCAGGCAAGATAAAAATCAATTAAACCCTCTAAAAATCATGAAAATGCATCCCCTAGGGTTTAGAACCTTCAATTTGGCCATCAAAACCTATCTTGACCTAGATTGAGAACCATACCCAATTTTGACCTAATTTGGGTTTTTGTACAAATTGACTGATTAAACGTGGTCAAACCTAAAATCAAACCTTACCATTGGATTCCTTAGGTCCAAATTAGGTTTTTCCAAAATTGGGCCTAAGGGAAGACCATTTTGACCTACTTTACAAATTGATCCTCAAGAATTTCTTTTTGACCCTTAACTTTTTGAACCTTTGCATTTTACCCCCCAACTTTCCCTTCATTCTTTGCAGGCAGGTCCCTCTGCCACCCGCAACAGCTGCCCATGCCTCCCAGCGACTTTGCACGGAGGATGGCGCTGCACAGGGTATGCGGACCGGCCCTAGAAATGAGAGGGGGGCCCCTTGTGTTATCCTCTTCTGCATGAACCCCCTCCCATGCCCTGCCAATGCCCATGCCTCTCGTGCGAACGCACAAGAGGAATGGGTCTCTTCTCTGGCCATTCTCCAGCGAGCTGCCCAGGCTTCCTCCTCGAGATCTTCTCGCCAACACCTATTTAATAAGCAAATGGGGCTACTGGTTCTGGCAAGCTTGTTTTGGCCGAAGAAAACCCCTGAATTTCATCTCTTCCTCCTCCGGTCATTCGCCCGTAGGCTCCGACGAACCTTCTCCTCCTCTCTCGTCGGCCTGCCGCCATACCAGTGGTAGGGTTAGCTCCGCCGTAGTTCATCGTGCCTTGCAGTACCAGCAGGCACCCTCCAATCTCTCTTCCTCGTCGTCATCATCTTCCCCACAGGGCGTCGTCTCCGGCGACGGCAGAATTGAGCCATCTGCCTCCTAACCCCCCTTTGTCCACTTAGCTAAGTAAAAGCTCTTCCTCTTTCTCCCCTCTTTATTTCCCCCTTATCAATTTTTAGTTTCAATCCCTCGACTGCCAGTACCACCACCATCAGTTCCACCTCCGGCCACCAACTCCGTCGAGGCCGCTCCACCTCCACAGGCCATCCCACCCCTCGTCGACAAGTCCATAAGCATCCCCTCACTCCACTCAACATTTCCCCTCACTCACACCACCACTCCACTTACCCAAACACACCCCTGAACACACCCACCTGCACCTCTACAGTGTGCCCTAGGCACACGGCCACAGACGTTCCCACGTCTCACCGACCACCTCTACACATTCGCCACATCTTGGCGAAGCCCCCCAAGGCATCTAATAGCTCGTGTCTTCAGGTGCAGGGCGTCTTCCACCATTAGCGCAGGAACAGAAGCTTGCTTGAAGCAAGCGTGCTGAAGCTCCAGGTCTACCCAGCCCAGGGACAGCCGCCTCAGGTGTACGGAACACTCTCACGCACACACTCAAGCCCTCAATTGGAGTCGAAGGCCTCAGCTACTGCCCCAATTGCTCGCGCCTTCCTCCTGCAGGCACACGAAGAAGCGGTGGGACTTTAGTCCCATCTCAGAAGTGGAGGTGTGCCCACACCTACATAAGAGGAAAAAGTGACTGAGGCTATTTACCTCAAGTAACACAGGGGTGAGGTCCCTCGCCCTCACTCAGTCTTGTCCGCAGCACCGCCCATGCAGACCTGACTCGCGACTCGAATACCCTGCCTGCGCACTCCTCGCTCACCACCCATGCCGGTGTGCCTAGACCCGGGTGTGCGTAACCCGACCCGAATACCCGATTGGCTGGCTCTGGGAGAGCAAAGAGAGAAATAGAGAGCACACGCGGGGAAGGGTAGGGGTAGGTTTTGCGCTCGTGTGTGCAGGGAACAGGTAGGGAAGAAGAAGAAGAGGAGCGGTGACGGCTCAGCCGCAAAGCACCCACAGCAGAGAAAAAGAAGAAGGAGATGCAGCGGCTAAAGAAGAAAAGAAGAAGAAGCCAAGGACGAGCTGTAGCCAAGCAGGAGCTAAAGGAGAAAGTGCAAGAGAAAATGAGAAGAAAAGAGAAGGAGGAAGCCTGCCGCACAGAGGAAAGCCAAGAGGAAAGGAAGAAAAGAAGAGGCCAAGGAGAAGAAGCAGCAGCAGTCTCCAAGAGAAAAGAAAGAGAAAGAAAAGAATCGCAGCAGCTGAAGAAGAAAGAAGAAGGCAGGAAAGCAGAGAAGCAAACTGAAGAAGAGAAGGCACAGTGCGAGAAGGAGAAGAAGAAGAAGCCAAGAGAAGAAGAGAAAAGAAGGAAGCCAAGACACTATAGCAAAGGGCAGATAAAAAAATCAGACGTCTGAGAAAGGAAAAGCAGAGAAAGAAGAGAAGGAAAAGAGAAGAAAAGAAGAAAAGGAGTTTTTGCTCATTCTCTCTCTTAAATTTTTGTAAAACAGTATATAGTTAATTGTGAATTAGTATGCTTCTAGAATCAAAGTGTGCTCCCTGAGTTCGACCTCGAGATATTTTCCAAGTTATAAATTTTCATTTGTTTTCGCGGAGAGTTCATCTATATTACAACGAGATAACTGTTAAAACATGATCTAGTCGTGTGAACAGCTGGAATAATTGTTAAAACACTCAAGATCATCCAACACACTATGTGAAACATATATAAACAATTAAATCAAGTTTTCACTTTAGATTTCATTAATATTCTCATTTGGACTATTTTATACATGCAAATAGCTGACAAAAGATAAAATACTGAATTACAAGCACTTCTAACTAAATTTTAACCAATTTAAAGTACATGAATGCTTGTCCTCATTAAGTTCTATCACTACATAACCAGTCAGGCTCTTAGACACTCAAAAACCCAGCCAAAATCCCACTCAGACAATGGTTGTAGCAACTGCAGCTGCTACAATTTAGCAGCAACAGCTGCTGTAGCTATGCCTACTACCAAATTCAACAGCTATGTGTTGCCTCACAAATCAGATGTTATCTTCAACAATCAGACGTCTTAAATCACAATTGTTGCAAAATGAATCTTAACTATGTTGCTTCTATATTGTTGACAGTCAAGGACTGTCCAGAGATCAAATTCAAATCTTGAGTGTCTGATCTAAGGTAGCTTCAAGTTTGAAAATCAGAATGAAATGCAATTTAGTCCAAGGAAACCAATCCATCATCAAATCCTTAAAATCATCAAATGAAATCCACAGAAAGATCAATTCAGATTGCTAGAACATAATGACTTATTTCCATCAGCTCAAATCTGATTTTCACATTGAAATCCAGGTTGCATTTATCTTGAATACTCCATAAAAAATCTGAAGCTAACAGAGACAAGACCCAGCTCAAAACTCATTTAATTTCTAGTTAACTGGTTAAAATAATTCTCGTGAGGGAAAATCAATGTTGCCCGCTTGGATTTAATATAAGATCACTTCATAGTAAAATGGTCTAAGAACTCTGCACACTATGATTTAGTGCTCAGGATTCTTAGGTGATCACAAAAAAAACCAATTGGGTCATTGTTTAGCCTCTTTTCAGTGAATCTAAAATTCCTTGGCTAAACTACCCAAAACAAGGCTTGAATTGGATGTAAGCTCATTTTAGACTAAATCTTCGATAAAAACACATCAAACTCATTGCAATACACCCAATTAAGCAAATCCAAACTTGAATCACTCGATTAAAATCCCATTAAAACCAAATTGATTCCAATTCATGAGATTGGGAGTGAAAACCAATTCTAAAAGAATCAAGCGAATCGGTTCAATTAAAACCAGATCGGAGGGTCTTTATGGATTGATGGAGTGAATGAGAAACCCCCAAGTGGATTGCAGGTGCAAATTCAGATCTAGAAGCCAAAGCCTCTTACATGAATTTGACCTTGATGAATGGGTGGATGATGGATAAAATTACGAGGGAAAATCAGAAATGAATCGTGGAGCATAGAGAAAGCTGTATGCATTGAAATGGAGGTGGAAAAACACCTCTTTGATCTTAATTGATCAAAGAGGGTGGTGAGCGAGTTTTCATATGCGAAAAGATTTGAGTTGGAAACCCATTGTCGTAGTACATAGAAACCCGCTAACCAAATAAAATTTATACCGAAACTCAAAAGGGAGTCCCAGGATGAACACGAGGAGGCAACGTTTGGTTTTGTGAAATCTGCACTTCGATTTTATTTCTTTTTTTTGTTTTTATCCTTTGTAATTTTTTTGTATTTTTATAAGGCAAGAGATCAGGTCAAAATAGTTTCTATATAATCTACTTGTAGAGAGAGAGAGAGAAACAATCACATATACTTTCAAAACAAATGTTTGCTACAACTACAAATAAGAAAGTGAAAAACTACTCTAGAAAGTGAAAAGATAGAGAGTGGTGAGAAGAATCCCCGTCGACGGTCGCTTGGAGGATGGCTTGCTTTGACGGCACCCGGACGAAGGTGGTGAGGAGCGAAACGAATAAGGACGGCGTTGGAGGACGGAGGGGGGGACAAGATAGTGTCATGGTGAGGATCTACTTCCCGAAGTGATGAGAGGACGACCACGAGATGCTCCACCAATGGGGATGAGAGGTGGGAAGAATATTTGGTTTTCTACTCTAGAGGAGCATCCCAGGCTTGGGACAAGCTCTCTCTAGAGCCTTGGAGGTGGTGAGGGAAAGAAAGGAAGAGATGAAGAAGAATGTGAGGGGTAGGGGTCCTTTTATAGTGGAGGAAAGAATCCATTTCGTACATAGGATATTTAGTGATAGCCATAAACGTTGCTGAAGATTCGCCGCAAGCGTCGCTAAAGCTCCAGCTCACGCACCCCACATGCCGCACTCACGCAAGCCCATGCATTGTGTGCTACGCTGCTGAGCGCACTCGTGCACGCATGCGGTGGTGCGTGCGTGCCCATGGGTGGCCTGGATAGAGCCACATGGTGCGATCTGGGTCGTCTATCTTCTTTCCTTTGTAGGGGCTACTACAGAAGTCAAATTGAGTTGATTTTTGCACTGTTGGGCTACAATCGTCAACTCGAATCTATCCGTAGGGTTGGATTTGTCATTTGAAGCTCCAAATTGCGTCACCTGGCCCCTTGGCCATTGATCTTCCACAAACTGCATAAGGTGCTACGAGACTTCGATCAAGATGATTTTGGAAGCGTTGGACTCCAATCATCGTCCTGATTAGATCCATATAGTCGAATTGTCAATCTGAGGCTCCAAATTAAATCTCCTTCTCTCCTAGACATAAAAGGATGCAATTAACCTAAAATTTTTACAGACTGCTTTAAATGCAGAATGATGCATGCTATGTGATAAACACACATGAATTCATGATAAAATGATTATTTATGATAGTTCCTAGGCTTAGCATTACATATCATGTTATAAATACTGCATAACATCCATCACATGGCATTTAGGATAGTTGTATATTATGTACATTAATTCCATCATTTTATGTGGCCAGGAGGCAGGGCAACATCTTTATGGGCTTCGGATGAAGAATCCGACCTTATGGACGGATTCAGAGCGACAATTGCAGTCCGTCATTGCAAGAATCACCCCGATCAGAGTTCTATACTACCCTCCACAAGAAGAAGAAGACAGACGGCCCAAATGGCACCAGGCAGCCCCACCTAAGCTGGCACGTCCTCAAGCCCACCGCATGGAGGGATCTCAGCCGTTGGATTAAGGGGGTGGCTTGAATCATGCATCAGCAACACTCTACATTTGAATAAGAGAGTGCCTTGGCCAAACGGTGAAGCACCCTCTCCGCAGACACAACACTTGGGTTCGAGACTCACAGCACACCCCCTTCGTCAATTGGACACACGCGCATGCAGCAGCAATGCAGCACCAGCACGCACCAGCAGGGCCTCCGTGCAATCCGCGTGCATGAGGCGGGACTACACATCTCGCATGGGCGGGCGTGAGGTGGCTACAGCAACACCTGAGTTGGACCTACAGTGATGCTTACAGCCGTCGCTAATTATTCGCACTCCAGCAAGGCCAGTTGTGGGAGTGAGCGGACGTAAGCTGCCTACAGCGACACTTACAGCGATGACTTGGAGATCACTAATGGTCCCATGCCTATTCTAGCCTCTTTTCTTCCACTATAAAAGGACCAACACCCTCTCCCTTCCAAGCCATCTCTACCTACTCTACTGTCATCGACTCCCAAGCTCTAGTAAGCCTACCAACGCTCTGTTAGAGCTTTCTCTCAAGCTCCCAAGGCGCCTATTAGTGTAACGAAACTCTGCCCCACCAAATATTCCTCCATCTTCCCATCCCCATTCGTAGGTCACCTTGAAGCTATCCTCCCACCTCTACTCTAGTAGCAGATCATCTCCGCCTTCTCACCTCCATTTTGGAGCTGCACTGAAGCTTTCCTTTACCCGACATCCTCCTACTTCTCACCTCTGTCATCCTGCTTCCCAACTCCTTCGTCCAAGCTTCCACCAGGCACTGTCATCTTGCCAAACAGCTGCTTCGAGAGATTTCTTCTCACCTCCCTCTCTTTTTATGTTTTCTAGATTATTGTAATTGACATTCATGCAATATATCATATTTGATTCTATCTCTCTCTTGTGATTGATTGTCTTTATTTATTTAAAAAAAAAAATCCTAAAAAACCAAAAAGAAACAAATTGAAGCATGATTTTCATACAAAGTAAACGTCGCCTCCCTATGTTCGACTTGGGACTCCCTTGGAGTTTTGGTATAAATTATATTTGATCATGAGTTTTGCAACTACAACGACAAGTTACTCGTAACCCCAATTTCAAACAAGCAAAACCCATGTGATCACTATGCAATATTTATAACATGGAATGCATATGTAAGCTTAGGAACATGCATGAATAGGCAGTTTATCCAAATTAAATGTGTCTTCATCATACCCCATGCCTATCTTTTGCTAATCCCCAATAAAATCAGACTAAATGCTATGTATAGAAACAGAATTAGGGTCTAATCACTTATGCCTAAGTTGTTTATTAAAAATATAAAATTTCAACTAAGGTCCTAAACTACGAAAACTAAACAATACCCAAGTCTCTGCCAGAATGCAAACTACCCAAGTCCTCGCCTTATTTGAAAAAGGAAGATACACATTTTTTTCTATTTTTCTTTTTTTCTAATTTTTTTGGAATTTTGGAGTTGAGAGTTTCGGGATAACTTTTTACAGCTACCCGACCGGCCCAAGACTCAAAAAAAACTTTAAGTTCTAAGCATCTTTGTGAATGTGATAGACTCACTAAGAGGCCGTTAAAATGGACTTCAGGTTTCTACGACCCTAGGTGACCTTAAGAGTTTCTGCCTAAAGGTTTATCTTTCCTATCGATAGCTTTCTCCCTACTTTTTTTATTTTTTTATGGGGTCAACACAAGAGCGAACCTAGTGTATATCTCCCTGATTTATTCTACTTCCCTGCTTCTTCCCTAAGTGTTTTGAGAATTATTTGTGCATTTTTGTGAGCTGGGCTCTAGACGACCAGCCAATGGGTTGTTACCCACAGCAACTTGCCAGCCATACTCATGTGGTGAAGTGTGGTTTATTTTTCTATTTTTATTTTTCTCCTTTTTCTATTTTTCTTTTTTTCCCTTTTTATTTTTGAGTATCATTTTTTTCTTTTTCTAAGTAGGTGGCTTCCCTGATCAAAGATTTACCTAAAAATAGTATAATGAGTACGGTCATGTAGCTGGGCACTAGACAACCGACTAATGGGCTATTACCCACGACAACTTGCCACCATACTACCCTAGAAAGTTCATTAGCTACCTAATTTTTACAAAAATCGTAGAAAAGTGAGTCAGTGCAAAAAGTGTGTAGATGCTTAGACTATAAGTTCCCCCAAATCAGAGGGCGGGTTGATAAGTCATATACCTATCACCCCAATTTATTGACAAAGTTAGAATTAAATTACTTGGCGAGGACTCGAGCCCAAGTCCACATTTTAATGGACACTCGAGCTGATTAGGCCTAAAGACTTGAAGAATCTAAGTGTTCAAGTCCTTAAGTATCGTCTCCTAAAGTTAACAACTCATAATTCCTAAGTTCACTTCTCCTAATTATAATTTTTTTTCTTTTTGAATTTTTAACGTTTCTTCTTCTTCTTGCTTTTTTTTAAATAAAAGAAATTCCATAGTGCTAACAAAATAATTTTAGGATTAAGTATCCACCCCCCATGCCTAAATGATGCAATGTCCTCATTGTAAAAATAAAGACATGAAAAGGGCGAAATAAATAGAATATTACCTGAATTTCATGAAAATATAGTCAGCTCCGCAGAGAAAATGGAATATCCACACGTGTTAAGTTTATTGGCTTCAGCTAGGCATATTATACAAATAAAGAAGAGGTTAAGAATTCACATGTGTAGGTCAAAATCAAAATAAAAATATTGATCTCAGGACCTGCTAGCAAGTATCCATAGATGTGGACCAGATTATGGTACAGACCCATGCCCCAGGGTTAAGTGGTTCCAAGGTTCTGGATGAAAATCACCCAGAACCTGAGATTGTTGCACTTGCAGGGTCGGTGGTGAAGGGCCAATCGCGGTGCTGCTTTTGCGTTTTTATGTTTATTATAGTACAGTCGTTATAGTATAAAATAAGACAGCTACGGTTGTCATTACCATAGAAATTTACTCGGAAATAGTTTCCCAAGGTCAAACTCAGGGAGCTACTGGAATTCTAGAAGTACAAGGTTTCTTTATTACAAAAATAAGAGAGAGAGAGAGATTTCTATTTTTGGCTTCTTCTTCTTCTCTTCTTCTCTTTGTGCTTGTCTTCTTCCCTCTTCTTTCTTCTGCTGCTCTTCCTGTCTTCTTCTTTTCTTCTTCAGTTCTTCTTTTTCTCGTCTGTCTTCTGCTCTTCAGCTGCAAAGTCTTCTCTTTTCTGTCTCTTTTCCTCAGCTACAGAGCCTTCTTCTTTCCTTCTTCTTTTTCTTCTTCTCTGCTTTATCTCCTCTGAAGGTTCATCTTTCGTCTGATACAGCCATCAGACGACTTAAACTGCGGTCTACTACAGTGATTCTCCTCTTTTCCTTCCTTCGCTGCTTCTTCTTCTGCGAGCCTTCTTCTTCTTCTGCTTCTTCTCTTCTCCTTCCTGCGGCTAAGTGCTGAGCCCTTCTCCTTCAGCGCTCCTATCCTGCACACAAGGGGGAAGCAAAACCTATCCCCTCCCTCTACCCGCACGTATCTCTCTCTACAAACCGCTCACAGGAAGCTCTCCCAGAGCCGCGGGTTAATGGGTCAGGTTGCGTACCGGGACCAGGCGCACCGGCGTGATTTGGTGCACGAGGTGTGCGTGGGTAGTGTCGGGTCGGATCTGCCGGGTTCACGTGGTGAAACTGCGGACGGGGCGTGTGATGGGGCGCGGGATCTCACCCCAGGTGTATCGGAGGTGATAAGGTAAAAACACAAAATCAATTTAAATGGGTGCGGTGCTTCGAGAACTTACGATGTGGGACTAAACTTCTGCTTCTTCTCGCGCGCACCCACAGGAAGATCGCGACCTCACTTCAGCAGCTGCATCCTCATTTCCCTTCGCGTGCCAGCTGCCTGCCTTCACCCGAGTCTCCCTAATTCGCATCAGCTGGAGACCTGACGCTCTGAAGCCTGGACCTCGCTTGGAAGCTCCTTGAGTCGTCGCCAATGGCGGCCGGGACAGAAGATCTGTCCAGCACAAAAAGGGCCTCTCGGCCTAATCAGACCACAGGGGAACCTTCGCTGTGGCACGGCGAAGGTGGTGCGAGGTGCAGCAGGCCGCGGGATGGCCTAGGAGTGCGTGCCTAGGTCGTCCTGTGGCCGGAAAAGTGGGTTTGATCAGGGGTGAGTTGTGGAGCTGTAGAGTGGCAGTGGAGGGGCGGAGGGTGTTTAGTATGATGAGGCGAAGCTTTTGGGACAGTTGGCGAGTCGTATGGGGTTGTGGGATGACAGGGGCGACTCGCTGGAGAGTGGCCAGAGGCGGGGAAGGTGAGGGTGATCGGGCGTGGTCGTGGGGCAATCAAGCAAAATAAATTGGGAAAAGAAAGAGGGGAAGAAGGGGAGTAACTGCAACCTACTTACAGGGACGAAGGGGGCTGGACCGGCAGGCAGTCGTATCGACTGTCGCTGGAGAAGAAGCACCCAGAGGGAGAGAGCGGCGGCAAGGAAGTGGGCAGGGAGGCGCGCGCTTGGTACGGCGCAACGCAGGAAGATTGGGCGAAGCTGGCTCTGCTACTAGTATTGCAGCAGAGCGACGAGAAGGAGGAGGAGTGGCCGCCGGAGCTGGTGGGTTTCCTGTCGGAGTGGGGAGAGAGGAAGGGTTGGGGGTTTCTCCGCCAAGACCAGACTACGAGAACCGGCTGGCGATGCTGGTTCTTATAAAGGCGGTGGCGGAGAGGCGGATGCAGGCTGGTGACGTGTGCCCCTTGCCGGATTATGGTCGGAGACGAGACCCATACCTTCCGCACGTTCTCACGGAAGGTGTGGGGGTCATCAGGCAGCATGGTTGAGTCCCTGTGACAGCAAACGTCGTAGGGAACTCCGCGTTCACTTTGCAGGACGTCCCCCTCACCTTGCGCGGCGCCATGCTCCATGCAAAGTTGCCAGAGCATGGTGCTGCGCAGAGACTTGCAGGAGGGACCAAAATGCAAAGAATGACGAGGAAATTGGGGGCCAAAATGCAAGGATTTTGAAAGTTAAGGGTCAAAAAGTAAATGATGAGGACCAAATTGCAAAGTCTGTCAAGGAGGTCACTTCTTAGGCTCAAGTTTTTATGCATGAATATGTTGAACCTAAGGATTTTAATGGTGAATTTTGTTTCTAGGTCAGACCATGTTTGACCAGCCAATTTACGTAAGAACCCAAATTAAATCATTAATTGGGCATGGTTCTCAATGTAGGAAAAATGGGTTTCTAAGGCCAAATTGAAGGTTCTAAACCCTAGAGATTATTTTTATATGAATTTTAGAGGGTTTAGTTGATTTTTACCCTACCTCAAACCTCATGAATTGAGGTGGGTTTATTTTAGGGTTACAGAATGTCATTTAATTCCTTGGAGTTGCTGTAGCCCTTATTAAGTCAGATCATCCCACTTTCCTTCTTATTAGGTTAGTTTGACCTGTGTTTGGACCTTTAATTACCCTGTTTGCAAATTGTGTTGGTAAAATTACATTTTTACCCTTTATGACTTATTTTCTTTTTGAACTCAGACTTCTCTGAGTTAAGCCTTTCTTTGAGTAATGTAGGATCTTTCTCTTGCATATCTAGGTTAGATTATGCTAGTTAGCGTTCATGATGAGGTTCTCATCATACCCCCATGCCTAGCTTTTGCTAGTCCCTTAGCAAAAACTTAAGGTTTCAACCTTTGTTCTAGACCATGAAGTTCTTAATGGTTTCAGATAAGTGCTTTTTTCATTTGAACCTAGATTAGGTTAGAATGCTGACCATAGGCCTAAAAGATACTCTAGTACCAACCAAGATCCAGATCTATCTAGCCTCAGCCTCAGTCCTTAGCAAAGGTTTTTAAGGCCCGCAAGAACTACCCTAAGGTCTATTGGACTTTGTGGTTAAAGCACCCATGCTTGAGATGATTTTGGCCCTGGCTCAGATCACAATGCATTTTGTAAGAAAGAGAGATAGAAGATTTTTCTATTTGGAGAGTTTTCTCTCTCTTTTTCTTTTTAATTCTAGCTTAGGATTGGCTTTTCAACACAGTCTGTATCAGATTCCTTGTTCCCATCATCAATCCTCAAGGGTTCCTAGCAATCGATGCTTCGAGATAGAACCGCCCATGGCAACCCCCGAAACCCTGGCTATTGAGATTTTGAGATAATCCCATCCATGGTGTTCCGTGGCCAAATCCAGACCCTGGCAATTGACACTTCGCGATAATGCCATCCATGGAATCTGAACCAGCAGAGTGCTTACATGCCCCTAGTAGGATATGTAAATATCCTAAGAGACAAGCACCGAGGAGATGATATTTTGTTACGCATCTTCGAGGGGGGTTTCCCACCTCTCCACGCTGGGAACTCATCCAAATCAACTTGTGTTGATCGGCTGCTCCTACTCTAGGTGTTCTTTTTCAAAATTTTGCGACGCTTCTGCGTGATTTTGATTTTTACGCTTACTGAACCAGGCTGTGTGTGAGGTTAGGGTGCTTAGGTTACTGAGTCCCGTAAACCAAAAGTTAGTTAATGAGGCCAAATACTCCCTAAGCCTTGGACTTAATACTTAAGCTTTTCATTTTCCTCAACCTCTTGAGGAATGTCTAGATGTTAATGGGTACTAAGAGTCTATCCAGGAATGCCTAAGGTTTGTGTTCTTACTAATCTCACCATGCACTTTTCATTTCTTTTCTTAAATGAGGTCTAGAACTTAGGTTAATTCCTTAGTTTCTTACTAATGACTAACACCTCTCTTTTTTTTGTGCTCCTTTTTTCCTTTTGTTTCTTTTCCTTCTCCCACAAAATTTCCTTTCTCCTCTTATTCTATTATTCTTTTTTCGAAAAAAAAAATTTTAATTTTTGTGGTGCTTTTGGAATATGTGAATTTTTTTTGTTTAAAAGCTTTTCTTACAAGTTTTGCACTTTTATACCCCCCTCATGCCTAAGGTTTGCAATGTCCTCATTGTGACTTAGGGGATTTTTATTCAACTTAGTTCATTCCTTAGGACAGAAGTTTTGATGAGTGAATGGGTCGGGGCGACTATGACGGATGATTTCTAATCCCAGATGCAAGCATCTGAGGTGGAGTCGGATGTCTTAAAGGGTGAACCTTAAGTGCACAAAGGTGTCAAAAAGGTTTTAGGTTTTCAAAGAAAATGATGGGCTGCCTCCCGTTAAGCGCTGAGTTTTACGCCATCGGCTAGGCGCAATAAGCTCAGGGGGAATGGAGGATATAAGATGATTCAGCCAAATTAGTAAAAGTTACATCAATGAACGGCTTGAGTCTCCGACTGTTCACGATAAAAGATTAGGAATCGTGGCTGAGCGGACTGATTTCGATGGCTCCATTTCCAAAAACCTGTCGGACCAAGTATGATCCGACCCACTTGGATCGCAACTTCCCAGGGAAAAGTTTGCGTCGGGCATCAAAGAGTAGGACCTTCTGACCATGATGAAAGATCTTTCTCGAGATATGCTTGTCATGGAAAGCTTTAACCCGTTCCTTTTAGATTCGCGAGTTCTCATACGCGTTTAGGCGTAATTCATCGATCTCGCTGATTTGAAGCTTTCTGTGGGTTCCAACCTTCGAATGATCTAGATTACAGTTCCGTAATGCCCAATAAGCTTTATGCTCCAGTTCGACGGGAAGGTGACACGCCTTCCCATACACCAGTCTAAAGGGAGACATGCCTAATAGGGTTTTGTGGGCAGTCCTATAGGCCCACAAGGCTTCCAGAAGTCGAGACGATCAGTCCTTCCTGTCAGGCCGAACAGTGACCTGCAGGATTTTCTTGATCTCCCGATTTGATAGCTCAGCTAGACCATTAGTCTGGGGGTGATAAGGAGTAGAGAATCAGTGAGACACCCCGTACTTGGTCATCAATGACCTAAACTGAGCATTTATGAAATGGGTCCCCCCATCTGAGATTATAGCAAGAGGAATCCCGAACCTTGAGAAAATGTTTTGCAGAATGAATTTGAGAACGATTTTGTGATCACAGGTTCGGGTTGGGATGGCTTCAATCCATTTGGACACGTAGTCCACAGGTAGCAGAATGTATTTGAAACCATCCGAAACAGGAAAGGGGCCCATAAAATCAATCCCCCAAACATCAAAAATTTCGCATACGAGAATCGGCTGCAAAGGCATCATGTCGCGATGGCTCATGTTGCCCAAAGTTTGGCAATGACTTCATGCCTTGCAGTGACTGTATGCGTCTTTGAACAGTGTGGCCAGTAAAAGCCGCATTGGAGGACTTTTGATGCAGTTTTATGCCCAGAGAAATGGCCACCGCATGCCTGGTCATGGCAGAAAGAGAGAATATTGTTGATTTCCTCTTCCGAAACACATCTCCGGATGATTTGATCAGCACCTATGCGGAAGAGGTATGGGTCTTCCCAAATGTAATACTTGGCATCAGAGCGCAATTTGTCTTTCTTGGCCTTCGGCCAATCAGACGGGATCTGATGAGATGCCAAGTAGTTTACTATATCAGCAAACCATGGAAGTCTAGTACCAATAGTCAGCAGGTGCTCATCAGGAAAATGTTCCGTGATGGGTCCGGAAGGGTTGATAATCTCAGAAGGAAGGCGAGACAAATGGTTGGCTACCACATTCTGCCTTCCCACCTTGTCGCGAATCTCGAGATCGAATTCTTGCAACAGCAAGATCCATCAGATTAGTCGAGGCTTCGCGTCCTTCTTGGCAAGGAGATGCCTTACAGCCGTGTGATCCGAGTAGATGATGACGTGGGAACCCAGGAGATACGATCGAAATTTTTCAAGGGCAAATACTACGGCTAGCAGCTCTTTCTCTGCAACCGTGTAGTTATGCTGAGCCTCGTCAAGTGTCTTGCTAGCGTAGTAGATGACCACGAGTTTCCCGTCAGTTTTCTACCCCAAGACCGCTCCTACAGCGAAATCAGACGCATCGCACATGATCTCAAAGGGTTGAGACCAGTCAGGGGATTGTAGGATAGGTGCCTGGATGACTCAGTCACGAAGGTTTTCAAAGGCTATTGTGCATTCCTTAGAGATTTCAAAGGGTACATCCTTAGAGAGAAGAGTAGTCAAGGGGCGCGTGATTTTCGAGAAATCAGGAATGAAACGACGGTAAAAACAAACGTGCCCCAGAAAAGAATGGATGTCCCTGATCGGGCTAGGCATAGGAAGGCGAGAGATTAGATCAACCTTAGCTCGATCCACTTGGATGCCTTTCTCCAAGATTAAATGTCCCAGGACAATTCCCTCAGGCACCATGAAATGGCTCTTTTCCTAGGAAAGAACCAAATTCACATCGATGCACCACCTGAGTATTTGAACCAAGTGTTGGAGGCAATCGTCAAATGATGCTCCAAAAACTGAAAAGTCATCCATGAAGACTTCCAGATAGTCACCTACCATATCTGAGAATATGGCAAGCATGCACCGCTGAAAAGTCGTGGGTGCATTGCAGAGACCGAAAGGCATCCTTCGGAATGCATACATTCCGAAGGGGCAGGTGAACATGGTCTTCTCTTGGTCCTCAGGATGGATTGTCACCTGGTTGTAACTGGAGTACCCGTCAAGAAAGTAGAAGAACCTATTTCCCGCTAGTTCTCGAGGATCTGATCAATGAAAGGTAGTGGGAAATGATCCTTCTTCGTGGAGGAATTGAGTCATCGGTAATCTATACAGACTCTCCACGAGTTGGCTAATCGGGTAGGAATGACTTCTCCGATTTCAGTCGTTATGGTGGTAAGCCCTGCCTTTTTAGGCACAACCTGAAATGGGCTCACCCAATGACTATCGAAGATCGGGTAGATGATCCCTACATCTAACCACTTAATGATCTCCTTTTTCACGACCTCTTGCAGATTTGGGTTCAAGCGTCTCTGCATTTCATGAGAAGGTCGTGCGCCCTCTTTTGAATAAATATGATGCGTGCAATAAAAGGGACTTATTCCAGTCAAATCATTGAGAGTCCATCCGATGGCTCTGCGATGTTGCTGGAGGACAGCAATCAGACGGGATTCCTGTTCAGGATTGAGCTTGAAATTGATAATCACAGGAAGGGTCTGATTAAAACCCAGAAAGATGTATTTCAAGTGATCAGGAAGGGGCTTTAGTTCAAGGATGGGGTTATCAGCAGCAACGGGTGGTTCAGAATAGATGTGAGGTTCAAGGGTAGGAGCTATTGGTTTGTCTAAATCTGGATTTGACTCCTTTATTTGCGGGTCAAGATCGTTCTGCGGTTGATGAGGTATAATCAGGTCATTCTGAAAGTGTGTTTCATCAACCAAAGCATTAATGTCACAAACTTGTTCGATGACACCGCAATTGATTCCTTGTTGGGCCTTAAATATATCAATTTTCAGGGTTTGATTTCCAAATTTGAGCTCTATTTGGCCATCCTCACAGCTGATGTTGGCTCTAGCAATAGCCAAGAAAGGTCTCCCTAGAATGATCGGTGTATCCCTAGGGTTTTCAGGTGTGTCCATGTCTAACACTATAAAGTCTACAGGAAAGTAGAAATCCTGCACTCTTACAATAACATCCTCGAGAATCCCTTTTGGTGACTTTATAGATCGATCTGCTAATTGTAATGTCACCTCAGTTGGTTTTAGCTCAGCTTCTTCTAGATGGTTAAGTAAGGATGTGGGTATCAGATTTATGGAAGCACCCAAGTCTAGCAATGCTCTATCAAATTGGGTATCACCTATCTTGCAGGAAATCAGGGGAGTACCAGGATCTTTAGCCTTGGGTGGGAGTCTGCCTAGGATTACAGAGCTGGCTTGCTCTGACAGCACAATTGGACTCCCACTCTTGGTTCGCAGCTTACGCTGGGGTGTACACACATTCTTTAAGAATCCTGCGTAAGCCGGTACGTGGCGGATTGCATCCATCAAGGGGATGTTTATGTGGACCTACTCAAAGAGCTTGACCAGGTCCTCCTCAGGTGCCACGGGCTTGGTAGTCTTCTTTCCCTTGGTCAAGGCCTCGGGAAACGGAACCTTGGTTGGTTCTTCTAGGATAGGTCCAAGTCTTTGATCTGGGACGGGGATAGGAATGTCCTGGATTACTGTCCTAGGCTTGGGATCACTACCAGGCTTGGAGTGGTTTGGGTATTGTGGATCTTGGGTTTCCTTACCACTACGGGTTGTTACGGAATTAAATCCTACCTGGTTTTGGTTGGGATTGGGTAAGATGGGTTGCTGCTGATAGCCTGCAAAAGAAGTGGAAGCCTCCATCCCGTCGGGTGAAGGAACAGAGGGGGCCTGATAAATCATGTGGGCTTCGCCCGGGTTTGGGTTTATAACACGCCGCTGTGTTGGCACGTTATTCGGGTTAGGAAGAGGTTGGGAAGGAAGTGTGCCTGGCTGGCGAGAATTTGCCAACTAGGCCAGTTGATTTCGGACCTCTGTAAGTTCATCCTTGTGTTATTTTTGGATAGCTGCATTCGTTCTTTGAATGTCAGCCAGAGTCTGAAGGATAAGGGACATTTGATCCTGATTTGGCCCTGATGGATAAGTAGGGTTGGGCCAAGGCTGAGGCGGCTGGTAAGGAAGAGGGGGTTGTGGGCGGGGTTGAAAGGGTGGTCTTTGGGTTTGGGCATTTCCCGCCCACTGAAAATTGGGATGGTTTCGTCATCCAGGGTTGTAGGTGTTGGAAAATGGGTCGTTCTGGATGGCGTTGAGGTCTCCATAGGTCTGAGGAACCTCCAAAGAATCAGAGAAAGGGGGAATGGAATTCCCCAGGCTGGTATAGAAAGGATCGAATGACCCTCTGATCCGAGAATCAGATGGGGATGGATATGGATCCATCCCAGGGGAAGATTGGTGGAGAATGTTTTGCACAGTCTCCCGTGTGGAAGGAGGCTGTGTAAAGGAGCTACGCGCAGAGGTGGCTTGCTGCAAGTGCTGAGTCAGCTCATCCACCTTCTCAATGATTGAGACCTTGTCCAATGGACTAGCCATTAATTCCAGGTCGACTGATGCGGACAGGCCCTGTGTCTCATGTGCTCCCCTAGGGTTCATCGATGCGCGGGAATTCGTCCTGTCAAATAATCCCATGGAGTCATTGTTGATGGAGTTCTCGCACATGTTTTCGAGAATCTCCCACACGGTGTCCTCATGTTGACCCATGATATTCCCTCCGCAGGTTGC
This sequence comes from Thalassia testudinum, assembly GCA_037157565.1. Taxonomy (NCBI): domain Eukaryota; kingdom Viridiplantae; phylum Streptophyta; class Magnoliopsida; order Alismatales; family Hydrocharitaceae; genus Thalassia; species Thalassia testudinum. Next base: position 94,637,565 of record JAZHRO010000039.1, on the reverse strand, counting down.
ATTGACGAAAAGATGGATGTCTTCACGGAGTCCCTGGTAAAAAGATTGGACTTGTTCCCATTTAGGAACTTCGTGATGGGGGCACTTTCTCATGAGATCCTGAAAGCAATCCCATGCCTCATGGAGAGGTTCCCCTGTTTGCTGAGTGAAGTGAGTAATCTGATGGCGCAAGGCATTGGTCCGACCAACGAGAAAGAACTTCAAAAATTCGGACTGAAGTTCTTCCCAAGTGTTGATCGGCCAGGTCTGAGTTTGATACCAATGAGCGGCCTTGTCCATAAGAGAGAAGGAGAACATCTTCATGAGGAGAACGTCCCGATTTTGTGCATCTGACCCAAAAGTTTGGGCCAGATGCTTCAGCTGTTTGATGTGCTGGAAGAGATCTTCGGAATTAAGCCCATGGAATTTAGGTATAGCATGAATCATATTGGGCTTTAATTTAGAATCAGGTCCTCCAGTCGGGATTCTGACTCGAGGCTCAATAGCCATCGCAGCAGGATTATAATGGTCCCGCATCATAGGCCGCTGCGGTGGGTGCACAAAGTTTTGGAAGAGGTCATTGAGTCGCTGGAGCTGGTGCTCCAGATTGTTTTCTTCCTCAACTGGCTGAGCCATGATGGGGGAAGAAGAAGATCTTGGTTTTAAATCTAATGAGAGAATAATGTGGTGGGGTTTCTGCATAAATACGGGCGTCGAGGCTTGGCCTTGACGGGAGTGAATTTCTAAAGGAGGTCTTAAGGGTGGTCTTAAGGACCTCCTACCGTACATGCACCGAAGGATGTGATGATGAGATTAGAAGGTGCTGGACCCAATCGAGACACCCAAAAATTGTTGGGTGACTATAGAGGGGCGAGGCAGATGGACCCCTTGATCAAAAAGATCGGCCACCTGAGAATTACCTGGGCAACCAGAGAGGGTGAGTCCCACGAAGACCCCTACACGGTAGAGCATCCCCACGAGTTACAGGGTTTCCCCCACCCGACCTCTCTTGTCACTGCGGTTCCAGGTAGATCAGAATGGGGACCTTGACCTCTTAAGTCTACCTCTTTTACTTTAAGATCAAGATGCTTAAGGTTCCACTTGAACTCTTAGGTATTTTGAGTGAAAAAGTGACCTAATTTTAAGGTTGGTTGACGCAAGGGGTCAACTTCACCTCTTGTTCCTTTGAAAGCTTTTGGGTCCTTTCTTTTAAGGTTCCAATGGATTTAAGAGCCTGATTTGCTTAGGGTTCCTCTTGTATAGATCTTTTCAAACAAGGTTTAGACACACCTCTTCTTGGAAAGATTTTTTTTTTCTTTGTTAAGAGAAGGTGTGTCTCTAAAATCCCTAGCTTTTCAATCCTTGAGTTGGCTCTAGTTGGTCCATTTTAGTTGCCTCAAAATTTAGTATCTAGGGCTCAATCAAGAAGGTTTTAGCCCTAGTTACCTTAGTTGGATGAACAGTTAAAAATGTGTTGAAATGAAAAATTAGGCAACTTTGATGAATTACTAAGTATAACACAGGTAGCCCTAAGTTGATTCTTCTTTTTATTCCTTTTCAGATTTTGAGGGGGTTTAAGAGAGGGCTAATAAGGATTACCTGTTCCTTGAAGTGTTTGTTGTGCGGTTGCTCTTCTAATTTTTTTCTTTACCTGCACACAAGAGGGAAAAGATTAGTAATTCCTAAATAAAGAGTTCAAAGCTTCTAGAATAGCAGTTGCTCCCCGGCAACGGTGCCAAAATAATGGTGAAGGGCCAACTGCGGTGCTGCTTTTGCGTTTTTATGTTTATTATAGTACAGTCGTTATAGTATAAAATAAGACAGCTACGGTTGTCATTACCATAGAAATTTACTCGGAAATAGTTTCCCAAGGTCGAACTCAGGGAGCTACTGGAATTCTAGAAGTACAAGGTTTCTTTATTACAAAAATAAGAGAGAGAGAGAGATTTCTATTTTTGGCTTCTTCTTCTTCTCTTTGTGCTTGTCTTCTTCCCTCTTCTTTCTTCTGCTGCTCTTCCTGTCTTCTTCTTTTCTTCTTCAATTCTTCTTCTTTTTCTCGTCTGTCTTCTGCTCTTCAGCTGCAAAGTCTTCTCTTTCTTCCTTCTCTTTTCTTTCTCTTTTCTTCAGCTGCGGAGCCTTCTTCTTTCCTTCTTCTTTTTCTTCTTCTCTGCTTTATCTCCTTTGAAGGTTCATCCGTCGTTTGATACAGCCGTCAGACGACTTAAACTGCGGTCTGCTACAGTGATTCTCCTCTTTTCCTTCCTTCACTGCTTCTTCTTCTTCTTCTTCTTCTTCTGCTTCTTCTCTTCTCCTTCCTGCAGCTAAGTGCTGAGCCCTTCTCCTTCAGCGCTCCTATCCTGCACACAAGGGGGAAGCAAAACCTATCCCCTCCCTCTACCCGCACGTATCTCTCTCTACAAACCGCTCACAGGAAGCTCTCCCAGAGCCACGGGTTAACGGGTCGGGTTGCATACCGGACCAGGCGCACCGGCGTGATTTGGTGCGCGAGGTGTGCGTGGGTAGTGTCAGGTCGGATCCGCTGGGTCCGCGTGGTGAAACCGCGAACGGGGCGTGTGATGGGGCGCGGGACCTCACCCCAGGTGTATCGGAGGGGATAAGGTAAAATCACAAAATCAATCTAAATGGGTGCGGTGCTTCGAGAACTTACGATGTGGGACTAAACTTTTGCTTCTTCTAGCGCGCGCCCGCAGGAAGACCGCGACCTCACTTCAGCAGCTGCATCCTTGTTTCCCTTCGTGTGCCAACTGCTTGCCTTCACCCGAGTCTCCCCAATTCGCATCAGCTGGAGACCTGACGCTCTGAAGCCTGGAGCTCGCTTGGAAGCTCCTTGAGTCATCGCTAATGGCGGCCGGGTGAAACGGTCGGCAACAACTATGACTAGTTTTTGCTATAGCGTTGTAGTATAGCTAGTTACTGCCATCATTTCAAATATATATATTTTTTTACTCAGGAATAACAATTCTCCCGAGGTCGAACTCAGGGAGCAAGTCGTATTCTAGAGATATACATGTTCTATTACAAAAATAAAGAGAGAGAGAGAGAGATGAAAGTTTGGCTTCTTCTCTTCTTTCTTCTTCTTTGTCTTCTCTCCTCTTTGGCTTTTGTTCTTCCTGTTCTTCTTCTTCTTCTTTTCTTGCTTCTTGCTTCTCTTCTTCTTCTGCTTTCTATTTCTTCACTTGGCTGCTCCTTTCTTTCTTTTTCTTCAGATCTTCTTCTTCTTCTTTTTTTTTTTTTGTCTTCACCTGTCTTCAGGACGCCGTCTGATTTTCCAATCAGACGACTTAACCCGCGGATGCTACAGTGTCGCTTCAGTTCTTCTTCTTCCGCAGTCCTTCTTCTTCACCTGTGCCTACATGCTCAAGAGTTCAGCATCAGAGGGCAAAAACCTACTCTACCCTTCCCCCCCCGCGTCTCTCTCTCTCTCAGTATTCACTCTTCGAAAGTCTCTCCCAGAGCAATCGGGTAATCGGGTATGAATCAAGCTCGGGTCCAGGCCCACCGGCGTGTGGTGGTGGGCGAGGAGTGCCAGTCAAGTCGGGTCGGGTCGGCCGGATCCGCGTGATGAGCTCGCGGACGGGCCGGGTGAAGCGGTGTCAGAGGGACCTCACCCCGTGTGCTGAGGCGATAAGCTTACAGCACTTTTTCAACTTATATCGGCGCTCCTCTTCGAAGCCTGCCGAGGTGGGACTAAATGTCCCACCCCAATGTGAGTGCTTGCGCAGAGGAAGCAGCGGCAGCCGAACTTCGCGCGAGGGCTTCGGGCGAGGGCTTCGCCCGAATTGCAGCCTGACACTTCGCGAAGCTACCCCGCGAAGCCTGGGAGTCTGACCTGGGCGTGGTGTGCCTGGAGCAGCAGGTCGAAGGAGCTTCGCTGCTTAGCAATGGCGATGGCGGTGCAACACATGTTCACAGAAGCACGGCCTCTCGGCCTAATCAGATATGCGGAGAACCTTCGCCGTGGCACGGCGAAGGTGGTCGGAGGGTCTGCAGTGGGCGTGGTGGAGCAAAAGGGTCGCCCTAGGTCAAACTGCAGGCGGAGAAGTGGGTGTGTTCGGTGGATCTGCAGAGGGCGTTTGGTGGGAAGCGGAGGGGCAGAAGAGGATCAGGGTGAGGAGGCAGAGGTTATGCACAGGTCGGCGAGCCGTGTGGGGTGCTGGAGCGATGGGAGTGGTTCGTCGGAGTTTGGCCGGAGGTGGAGAAGGTGAGGGTGATCGATGGGAAATCGATGGCGACAGTAAGGGCTTTCAGTATGGAAAAGAAAGAGGGGAGAAAGAGGAGAAGTTTTACCTACTAAGCTGGACGAGGAGGGGTTGGCGCAGGCGACATTCGTATCGACTGTCGCCGGAGAAGAAATTGCCCAGAGGAAAGGGCGGCGGCGAGGAGAGGGCCGGAGAGGCGCCAGCTGGGTGTGACGTGACGCGGAAAGATCAAGGGAAGGTAACCCTGCTGCTGGTAGTGCGGCAGGGCGACGAGGAGGAGGAGGAGAGGCCGTCGGAGCAAGGGGGCGTCTGTCGGAGTGGGAAGGGAGGAATTGAGGGGGTGTCTCCGTCAGATCCGAGCTGGGAAGAACGGCGGAGCGACGGGGGTATTTATAGGGGCAGAACCAGAGAGGAGGGCGGAGGGAGACGACGTGTCTCCCTCGCCGGAGGAAGGATACCCATACCGTCCGTGCGTTCGCACGGCCTGTATGAGTGGGTGCAGCGCTTAGGGGGGTGTCCCTGCGGTGGCTGACGACGCAGGGTACCCCCCATTGACTTGCCAAGGCCCCTCCCTCACCCTGCGCGGCGCCATGCTCCGCACAAGGTCGCCGGAGCATGGCGCTGCTCAGGTTTTGCAGGAGGGACCTGAACGCAAAGAACGAAGGGAAGTTACGGGTCAAAATGTGAGGGTTCAAAAGTTGTGGGCCAAAAAGTAAATATATGAGGACCAAAGTGTAAATTTGGTCGAGAAGGTTTCTTCTTAGGCCCAAGTTTTTATACATGAATAATTAGGACCTAAGGATTCTGATGGTGAATTTTATTTCTAGATTAAACCTTGTTTGACCGGTCAATTTATGCAAAAGCCCAAATTAAGTTGTTAATTGGGCATGGTTCTCAATGTAGGTCAAAATGGGTTCCTAAGGCCAAATTGAAAGTCCTAAACCCTAGAGATTATTTTTCTATGAATTTTGGAGGGTTTATTTGATTTTTACCTTGCCTCAAACCACGTGAATTGAAATGGGTTTGTTTTTGGGGTTATAGGATGTCATTTAATTCCTCGGAGTTGCTGTAGTCCTTGTTGATTCATTTCATCCCACTTTTCTTCTTTTTAGGTTATTTTGACCTATGTTTGGACCCTGAGTTACCCTATTTTCAGATTGGTTTGGTGAAATTGCATTTTAACCCCTTATGACTTGTTTTCTCCTTAGACTCAGAATTCTCTGAGTTAAGCCTTTCTTTGAGTTATGTAGGAGCTTTTTCTTGCATATCAGGGTTAAATGGTGCTAGTTATGGCTCATGATGAGGTTCTCATCACTGGGGCAGCAGATCTGTCCAGCACAAAAAGGGCCTCTCGGCCTAATCAAACCACAGGGGAACCTTCGCTGTGGCACAGCGAAGGTGGTGCGAGGTGCAGCAGGCCGTGGGATGGCCTAGGCATGCGTGCCTAGGTCATCCTATGGCTGGAAAAGTGGGTTTGATCGGGGGTGAGTTGTAGAGGTGTAGAGTGGCAGTGGAGGGGCGGAGGGTGTTTAGTATGATGAGGCGGAGCTTTTGGGACAGTTGGCAAGTTGTATGGGGTTGTGGGATGACAGGGGTGACTCGTCGGAGAGTGGCCGAAGGTGGGGAAGGTAAGGGTGATCGGGCGTGGTCGTGGGGCAATCAAGCAAAAAAAATTGGAAAAAGAAAGAGGGGAAGAAGGGGAGTAACTGCAACCTACTTACAGGGACGAAGGGGGTCGGAGCGGCGGGCAGTCGTATCGACTGTCATTGGAGAAGAAGCACCCAGAAGGAGAGAGCGGCGGCGAGGAAGTGGGCAAGGAGGCGTGCACTTGGTACGGCGCGACGCGGGAAGATTGGGCGAAGCTGGCCCTGCTGCTGGTATTGTAGCAGAGCGACGAGAAGGAGGAGGAGTGGCCGCCGGAGCTGGTTGGTTTCCTGTTGGAGTGGGGAGAGAGGAAGGGTTGGGGGTTTCTCCACCAAGACCAGACTGCGAGAACCGGCGGGTGATGCTGGTTCTTATAAAGGCGGTGGCGGAGAGGCGGATGCAGGCTGGCGACGTGCGCCCCTCGCTGGAGTATGGTCAGAGACGAGACCCATACCTTCCACGCGTTAGCACGGAAGGTGTGGGGGTCGTCAGGCAGCATGGATGAGTCCCTGCGACAGCAGACGTCGCAGGGAACTCCGCGTTCACTTTGCAAGACGTCCCCCTCACCCTGCGCGGCGCCATGCTCCGCGCAAAGTCGCCGGAGCATGGTGCTGCGCAGAGACTTGCAGGAGGGACCAAAATGCAAAGAACGACTAGGAAATTGGGGGTCAAAATGCAAGGGTTTCAAAAGTTAAGGGTCAAAAAGTAAATGATGAGGACCAAATTGCAAAGTCGGTCAAGGTCTCTTCTTAGGCTCAAGTTTTTATGCATGAATATGTTGAACCTAAGGATTTTAATGGTGACTTTTGTTTCTAGGTCATACCATGTTTGACCGGCAATTTACGTAAAAACCCAAATTAAATCATTAATTGGGCATGGTTCTCAATGTAGGTCAAAATGGGTTTCTAAGGCCAAATTGAAGGTTCTAAACACTAGAGATTATTTCTCTATGAATTTTAGAGGGTTTAGTTGATTTTTACCCTGCCTCGAACCTCGTGAATTGAAGTGGGTTTGTTTTAGGGTTACAGAATGTCATTTAATTCCTTGGAGTTGCTGTAGCTCTTGTTAGGTCAGATTATCCCACTTTTCTTCTTATTAGGTTAGTTTGACCTATGTTTGGACCCTTAATTACCCTGTTTGCAAATTGTGTTGGTAAAATTACATGTTTACCCCTTATGACTTGTTTTCTTTTTGAACTCAGAATTCTCTGAGTTAAGCCTTTCTTTGAGTAATGTAGGAGCTTTTTCTTGCATATCTAGGTTAGATTGTGCTAGTTAAGGTTCATGATGAGGTTCTCATCAGCCGGGCCTACGATTTGGTGGTGTACAACCCAAGTCTAAAGTGGTGGATAATAGGTAGATCTGGTTTAATAGATTCGTGTGTCCACTTAGAGTTCAGCTCAAAAAGATAATCGATTATTCTGCTCTTGGGTTGCACATCCAAGATATCATAAGGGTCCTGATAGAGGGTAGGTGATTTCAGGTCAGCAGGAACCCTTAAATCCAAAATCATCTTTCCCTCAGAAGTAGCCTCCTAGATTTACATTTTCAAATTTCTATCCTCCAAGTTCAAGTTCTCGATTTCCGGGACCTCAAGCATATCATTCACACCATGTGATATATCCAACTCCAATAATTGTGGCTGAATCAGAATTGACTTGGGTTTGATAATTTCAAGATCATCACTATATTCTTCGGGGTGTGGAAGAGAAATGGAGCTACTGATTGAATCTTATAATAAATATGGATTCGGATCCTCCAAGTTGGCCCCAACCAGATCACAATCTTCGATAATCGGGCTATCAAATGGTTCATCAGATTCCTCAGGCACATTTGTCTCACTAAAATCATCTTCCTTAAGCTTAAGTGAGACTTCACTAAGAGATGCCTCACCCTCAGAATCAAAGAATTCAAGATCCTCATTTACATATGTCACAAAATCGTATGTCATTTCCTAGTCCCTATAGACATATTTTTCCTCTCTCCCTGGCTCGGGGATCTTGGGTGAGGCAATCAATTCATCATCAATCAGTTGCTCTAACCCAACCTGGTCATCTCTAGTCTCAGAAAATGTGTCCCCCCGATAGCCGCTTGAGCACTTTCAGACATTGGCTCTCCTAAAGGGGGTTCATCCTGGGAATCATCCCAAGATTGGACCAAGGCAACTACAAATCTCATCCTCAATATTAACAACTTGCCAAGTAAAAACTCACCTGGGCTTTGGAGCCAATCCAATAAAGAATTATTAAGTTCATCAATCATTTTGATCATAGGCTTCAATGCTTCAGTGCATGGTGTTGGCCGAGCTTCTAAAGAGTGTACGGTGTTCCTCAAGTTAGCCAACACCTTGTCTTGGACTTGGTTCACCTGAACCGAATGGTTCGGTTCGGGGTTGGGTGTGTTTGGGTTAAAACTAGGGTAGTCAAGAAATTGAGGTTCTTGGGTTCCTCCTTGCTAGTAGATCATTTCGGGTTGTTCAAAGAGAGGTAGTGACTTATCTTCAGTATAATCCTGGGGAGGGTAGTTGCTATAATCATCATATCCTTCTTGATTGTAGATCAAGTTAGGTTGATCATTAAAGGGTGGAGATCTATAATCATTGTAGGTGTGAGAAGGATAATAATCATAGTCTTGTTGTCCAGGATTAAACACTGGACGTTGAGGTCCGAAATCATATCCCCAATCAAAGATATCCCAACTAATGGATGGGTAATCATAAGTTGAGTCAGGATAGTAATCATCTTGAGGATAAGTAGTGGTAGGAGGGTAGGATTGGAAATGTGAGTAGGATGTGGAAGCATCATGGTGAAGTAGGAGGTAAAACAGAATAGAGAAAGGTGCCCTGCAATACAATCAACCAAACTTGTCCTTAAATTGGGTAGCTTAGGGACCTATGCTTCAGAAATGAACTCTAACCACATAACGAATTTGGTGTTGCCCTTACTCCTAAAGGTGGTAAAGTTTGGCCGATGAAGCAAGGGAAGCATGTCCTGAGGGCCACTAATTATGCCAAACCCCTGCTTGCTTAAGTCGTTTGACAATCGGGCCCCCCAACTTAGCACCTTTTGAAGTAAGAAGACACCACTAATTCGAAATGCATTCAAGAGAACACCCTGAAACGGACTCAATGAATCCTAGGGCCAACATCTACTCAATTTTAATTAAGGTATGGGATGATTGTGCTCTCGAAATGTGATGCACCCTTTAGATGGGTTGTGTCCTCAAAAATCAGTTAATATGTGTGTGCATGCACAACCAATGGTTTTCAAACAAGGTTTTGATGATGTGTCTTTTAGGATTTAACCTTGTTTAGTAGCTTTTAGGGTTTAATCCTTAGGTTGGTTCAATTAAGGTTCAGTAGAACACTCCAAGTTTTGAAAACATAGGTGTAGATATATTCCTTTAAAAATTAGAAATAATGTGGATGTGGAGTGCCTGGTTCAGCTATAAAAATCAACCCTAAATGGAAAGCTACTTGATGGGTCAATTTTAAATTGAGTGGTGCAGCCCAAACAGTTTAAGCAATTGGCCTATTGTACAACTTGATTAAGGCGCACAATTGTCTAACCTATTCAAATTTTCTACTCACTTATTTGTGTGTTGAATCAAGGTGTGCCAAATCCACAAGTAAGATTCCTGGTTAAGTGGTAGAATCAATGCAGAGTGGTGCACCTTACGTCAAGAGTTGTGGGTGTTTAATGTGTGTAACTTTCAATTAAATCCCACAAGAGAAGAGCATTTTTTTATTTTTTAATTTATGCGGGTGGGTGAGGTGAGGTGAAGTGATAATCAAATAATCAGATCTATCCTAGGGTTTATAAAAGCACCTACATTGATTTGAGTTTGAGTTGTTAGGTGGCGGAATGAAAATCTAATGGGTGGGGGTGGTGGGGATACATTTACAAATCCTTCTATCCGCACTTTACTCCAATCTATTCCTCTTTGGCTCACCTTGGAAGGATACTTGTAATCACAAAAGGAAAGGAGCAAAGTGAGCTAAAAAGTTAAGTAAGGCGGAAAATGTAGAAAAAACCAAAGAGCGTTGCCTCCCCGGCAACAGCACCAAAATGGTGAGCGATTTTCGTACGCGAAAAGATTTGAGTTGGAAACCCATCGTTGTAGTGCGTAGAAATTTGCTAACCAAATAAAATTTATACCGAAGCTCGAAAGGGAGTCTCGAGTCGAACACGGGGAGGCGACGTTTGGTTTTGTGAAATCTTTGCTTCGATTTTATTTCTTTTTTTATTTTTATCTTTTGTAATTTTTCTTTATTTTTATAAGGCAAGAGATCAGGTCAAAATAATTTCTATCTAATCTACTTGTAGAGAAAGAGAGAGAGAGAGAAATAGTCACATATACTTTCAAAACAAATCTTTGCTACAACTATAGATAAGAAAGTGAAAAACTACACTAGAAAGCAAAAAGATAGAGTGGTGAGAAGAATCCCCCTCGACGGTCGCCTGGAGGACGGCTCACTTTGACAGCACCCGGATGAAGGTGGTGAGGAGCGAAATGAACAAGGACGGCATCGGAGGATGGAGAGTAGGACGGGACAACATCGCAGTGAGGATCTACTTCCCAAAGTGATGAGAGGCAGGAAAAATATTTGGTTTTCTACTCTAGAGGAGTATCCATGGCTTGAAACAAGCTCTCTCTAGAGCCTTAGAGGTGGTGAGGGAAAGAAAGGATGAGATGAAGAAGAATGGGAGGAGTTGGGGTCCTTTTATAGTGAAGGAAAGGATCCATTTCGTACATAGGGCATGTAGTGACAGCTATAAATGTCGCTGAAGATCAGTCGCAAGCATCACTAAACCTCCTGCTCATGCACCCCACTCATGGTGCTTGCATGCGCCCGCTGGCGCTCACTACCTAGCACCCATGCGCTGTGCGCGTGCAGTGGTGTGTGCGAGCCCATGGCCTAAATAACACCACGTGGCACGATCTGGACCATCTATCTTCTTTCCTTTGTAGGGGCTGCTACAGAAGTCGGATTGAGTCGATTTTCACACCGTTGGGCTGGGATCATCGACCCAAATCCATCCATATAGTTGGATTTGTCATTTGAAGCTTCAAATTACGTCACCTAGCCCCTTGGCTATTGATCTTCCTTCGACTGCATAAGGTGCTATGGGACTCCGATCAAGACAATTTTGGAAGCATTGGACTCCGATCATCATCCTGATCAGATCTGTATGGTCGAATCATCAATCTAAAGCTCTGAATTAAATCTCCTCTCCTAGCCATAAAAGGACGCAATTAACCTAAAATTTTTACAGACTACTCTAAATGCAGAATGATGCATACTATGCAATATTTATAACATGGAATGCATATCTAAGATTAGGAAGATGCAGAAATAAGCAGTTTATCCTAATTAAATGTGTCTTCATCATAATCCCATGACTATCTTTTGCTAATCCCTAGCAAAATCAAACTAAATGCTATGTATAAAAATAGAATTAGGATCTAATCACTTAGGCCTAAGTTGTTTATTAGCAATAGAAAATTTCAAGAGCCAATAGCCGACTGCTAGAGGTGATTGAAGAAGGAAGAGGAGTGGTCTCTGCCACTGACCACTGAGGAGAGGGGGTGGAAGTCTAAGGGGATGGATGAAGGGAACCACTTGAGGGGAGGGAGTTGGTTAGCCGTGCGCGCAGCTCAGGGGAGCTGCTTAAGTTGGTAGAGAAGTGAATGCACTCACCACAGAGGTGTGATTAAGCACCTAGTGATTGGGTGGTGGGGATAAGAAGAAGAGCACGCACAAAGTCCAAATCAAATCGTTACCGCTGGATGAGATTTGGGGTAGGTGGTGAACACACACGCCGAAGCGCGCGAAGCTTCAAATTGGTGATGACCATCAGATCGTGGGATCAAGGAATGGACGGTCACGATTGGCAAGTTCTTGAGGTGCTACAATGGCTCGCAACTACAGATGAGTTGGTGTTTTTACGGGGAAGCCCTTATGGGCAAAGGGGTAGAACAATAGCATAGAAGCCCATAAGTGGCTAAGAAGTTCTGTAGAGCCTTCCTCAGATTTTACAAATATGCCCATGCAACTTTCAAACAAGTCCCTGGAAGGTTTTTGTATGAATGATATGTATTTGACCTAAGGACCTAAGTGAAAAACTATTAATGGTCCTAATGTTGTCCAAATGCAACCAAGTTTTTATTTAAGCTTAATTGAACATTAAGGAAGTTAATTGTACTTTTGATTTAAACTTTTGGACTCAAATGTTTGTTCAATTTGTAAATGGATCATCAATTTATATTAATGAATAGAATATCTCATTTAATGACCTAATTTTGCATTTTTAACACAAAATTGATGTTTTAGGCCTTTTTCATTATTTCCCACACTTAACCCATTTCATGTGTTAATTCAGTAGTGTTTAACCTAGTTTCTAACTTAACTTGGGCATTTTAGCTATGATGAACCACACCTCATCAAGCACCTACATCTCCTTCAAGGAAAGAGGGCTACTACAGGAGGTTTGTAGGCCCTTAGTTAAGTCTCATAAAGCCATGACTTTAGTCTTGTGTGCCCTGAAGAGACTTTCCTCAATCTTCTTACCAAGGTACGTGGCTTTCCTCAGGCCTTGACGAGCCTTATTGAGCTCCTCTTGTAGTTGGGTCACTTGACTGGTCGCCTGTTACTACGAACGGAACTTATGGGTGGCCTCCTCCATAACCTTCTTCTCACAGGCGACAGTGGCCTCCTTGATCTGGTGGTCAAAACTCATTTGCTCCGTGATCACACTGGTTTCGCATGTTCAAGGCACTGCCACACAGCAGTTGGCTGCGAAATTGGTTGGTCTGCGTGAAATGTTGAAAGAATATGGGCAGGCTGTGAACCTGATTAGAGACCAGAAGAGGAAGGAAGCCTTGACAGTCATCAGGGATTTAGATATGAAAGAGTGCAGGCTGAATTTGGACCAACAGGAGCAGCAATTGAGGCAGCAAATGCAAGCAATTGTGAGGGATGAAGACCTGAAAATTGAAATGGATTGGCGGGAAAAATCCAGACAGCTTTGGCTTAAAGAGGGTGATGCAAACACAAAATTTTTCCATCTTGCGGCCAGTGCTAGAAGGAGATTCAACCTTATTTCATCTATTAAAGTTGAAGAAAGAAATATTACCTCGGTTAAGGAGATCAGATCTGAAGCAACAAAATTTTTTAAAGAAGCTTCCAAGGCAACTCCAAGAGGTTCATGGAGGATGGCAGCAATGGATTTCCCTTGTGTAAATAATGAACAGAGTGGCATGCTTGTGACCCTTATTTCTGAACAGGAAGTGCTAAAGGCCATTAAAGATTTAAATAATGAAGGGGCTCCAGGTCCAGATGGTGTTCAGGTGTTTTTCTACAGAGTTATGGAATGTTGTTAAGGTGGATGTAATGAAGGTCATCCATGAGTTTGAAGTGGGTAACTCTGGTTTTGAGAGGCTAAAAAAATCCTACCTGTTTTTATTGCCTAAGAAATCAAGTGCAGAAAGTTTTTCTGATTACAGACCCATTGCGTTATCAAATTCCATCTACCTTATTATTAGTAAGGTTATTGCTAACAGATTGCGGGAGGTTTTAAAGGATTTGATTATGCCTGTTCAATCAGCTTTTCTTCCTGGGAGATCATTACAAGAGTCATTCATTGTGGCGCAGGAAATTGTAATGGGGTGGCAAAGGAGAAAATCAAAGGCTTTCTTATGGAAAGTAGACTTCTCAAAAGCCTATGATTCTATCTGCTGGTCATACTTGTGGGAGATCCTTAAAAGGAGGAAATTTCCACCCTTATTGATTCAATGGGTGAAGAGATGTATTACGACAGCCTCTTTTTCCCCATTGATAAATGGTAAACCGTGCCGTTCTTGGATTCAGCCCCAATGTGGAGTAAGGCAAGGTTGTCCTATTGCCCCTCTAATTTTTAATCTTGCGGTGGATACTTTGGCTAGGTTTGCCTGCAAATTGGCTGTGGATGGTTTTATTAGGGGGTATTCAATGTCTAATCATAGGGCTCTAGCTCCTATACTTCAGTATGCTGATGATACTGTTTTTCTTGTAGAAGGGGGGAAGAGAGAAGCGCAGGCTTTGTTACATATGGTTAAATTGTTTGGAGAGGTTTCTGGGCTCAGATTGAATGGAAGTAAATCTTCCCTGGTCTGTTTTGGGATGAATGATGGTTTACAGAATGAGATCTCTGCCACTCTTGGTACACCTGTGGTGCCACTACCGATTAAATATCTGGGTCTGCCTTTGAAATGTTCTAAGCTGAAGAAAGCAGATTGGTCTTTCCTCTTTGAAAAGATAGCTACAAAACTGGAGGGCTGGAGCAGTAGATACCTATCAAAAGGGGGGAGGTATATATTACTGAATTCTGTTGTCACATCGATTCCTGTTTTCTTCTTCTCTGTCCTGAGAGCTCCAAATTCTATTTGGAAAAAGCTGGAGGTGATGCGGAAAAGATTCTTTTGGAAAGGGGCCTCCCATAAAGGGGCTTTCTTTCAACCCTTAAAATGGGAATTAATTTGCAAACCAAAGAAGCTGGGAGGCATGGGTGTCAGATCCCTTAAGGAATTCAATGAAGCTTTACTGTTGAAATGGGCTGTTCGATTACTGCAGGGGGGAAAAAAAAACTTGGACAGAAATTATTCAGGACAGTTATGGGAGTACCAATGATGAGATAAATCGTCTTAACCCACGTAAACCATCCCCATTTTGGCTTTCTGTGGTGCGTGCCTTGAAGGAAAATTGGAACTTTTTCAAATCTATTTTAGGTGATGGAAAAAGCTTTAAGTTTTGGCTGGAGAATTGGGGGCACGGAGGGACGCTTAAAGATAGGTTCCCCCTTGCTTATGCTGCTGCAGCAAATAAAAATGCAGTGGTAGCTGATTATTGGGATGTGGACTCGGAGCAGTGGCTGTTAAATATTGGTGGGAGGAATAATCATGAAACAAGAACACGCGTAGAGAATGAACGTCTCATGCAAGAGCTTGCTGCTTTCAAACCCATGCCTCATGAATATGATACATACAAATGGGAAGGTAATTTTTCTACTGCGGCTGCCTATGACAAATTGATAATGTCCTCCAGGATGGCGGAAGATGAAGAAATGGGGAAAAAGCTTTGGAAGTTAAAAATACCATTAAAGTTACAAATTTTCTTATGGCTGTGCAGGAGGGATGGTTTGATTACTGGAGATCTGAGGCACAGAAGGATGGGGACCCCAACCCAGTTTTGTTATTTGTGTGGGTTGCATAATGATTCTACAGATCATATCTTCTCTTCATGTGCTATCACTGATTATGTTTGGAGGAGAGTATGCAATGAGTCCTTACCCACCTGGGGAAATTTGTGGAGCTGTCTGGTAGATGGGAATAAACCTTATATACATATGGTGGCGGTTCTGTGGGCGGTATGGAGGGCTAGAAATGAGTGTGTTTTTCAGGAGACCCCAGCTCATGTGGAAAACATTGTAAATTTTTGCTGGAGGCTCATACAGTACTGGGAGTCGAACTTGTAAATTATTATTTTTTTATTATCAATAATAGCTCTCCTGGTTTGCTATCGGTGATTCGATAGCATTCCCTTTCTTTCAAAAAAAAAAAAATCAGGGTTACGACTAACTCGTCGTCATAGTTGCAAAACTCGTGATCAAACATAATTTATACTAAAACTCCAAGGGAGTCCCAGGTCAAATACAAGGAGGAAATGTTTACTTTGTATGATAATCGCGCTTCGATTTGTTTCTTTTTGGTGTTTTAGGGTTTTATTTTTTTTTTTGAAATAAAATGACAATCAATCACAAGAGAGAGATAGAATTGAATCTAATATATTGCATGAATGTCAATTACAATAATATAGAAAACATAAAAAAAGAGGAAGGTGAGAAGAAATCTCCTGAAGCGGCTGTTCAGCGAGACAACGGCACCTGGCGGAAGCTCACATGAAGGAGTTGGGAAGCAAGATGATGGGGGTGAGAAGCGAGAGGATGTTGGGCAGAGGAAAGCTTCAGCACAGCTCCGCAATGGAGGTGAGAAGGCGAAGATGATCTGCTATCGGAATGGAGGTGGCAGGACGACTCCAAGGTGACCTATGAATGGGGATAGGAAGTTGGAGGAGTATTTGGTGGGGCAGAGTTTCACTACACTAATAGGTGCCTTGGGAGCTTGAGGGCAAGCTCTAACAAAGAGTTGGTAGGCTTGCTAGAGCTTAGGAGTAAGTGGGAGTAGAGTAGGTAGAGATAGCTTGGAAGGGAGGGGGTGTTGGTCCTTTTATATTGGATGAAAAGAGGCTAGATTAGGAATGGGACCATTAGTGACCTCCAATTCGTCGCTGGAAGTGTCACTGTAGGCAACTCACACCCGCTCACACTCATAGCTTGCCTTGCTAGCGTGCGCACAATTAGCAATGACTGTAAGCATCGCTATAGGTCCAACTCAGGCATCTCTGTAGGCTGGCGCCAACCGAGCACTCACCTGCTGACGAGTCATTTTTCGCTTTCGAAAATGATGATTAAGAAGATTTGTCGTATTTCTAAGTGGTGGAAAATCGACTAATCAAAACAATAAGAAACAACTCATAGGAGAGCGGGTCGTATCCACAAGGAGGCAATGACCTATTTAAACTCACACCGGTTAAAAACATATGTTCACGATTAGTTTCGTCAAGAAATCGGATCGAAATCGCTTTTCAATTGAGATAATAAGACATTATCATGCTAATATTATAGATATGCAAAACAAGAGGGAGGTGCTCATAAAATCA
Organism: Thalassia testudinum; assembly: GCA_037157565.1. Lineage (NCBI taxonomy): Eukaryota > Viridiplantae > Streptophyta > Magnoliopsida > Alismatales > Hydrocharitaceae > Thalassia > Thalassia testudinum. Next base: position 94,620,967 of record JAZHRO010000039.1, on the reverse strand, counting down.
ACCAAATAGAATATTAATAAAAATACCTTCCCCCTCAATGGCAAAAAATGTAAATTTTAATTAACTTCAAAACAGAGGATTTGTTGCAGCAACTAGTGTGCAAGGGAGGAGAGATCATCGGCAACCAGGAGCTCATGGAAGGCGCATGGGGTTGAGGCCTTCGCTTTGGCAGTGGCAGCGTGGACTGAGACGATCGAACGTAGCTGAACGGTGAAGTGGAAGCCAGCGACGAGCTGGCACTGCAGGTGAATTGCATGGCTGCTGGAGGTGCTGGAGGATGCACGTTGCGCACAGGCGGAGTGGCTAGAGTAGTGCATGCTCTGCACGTGCAAGCTGGATGCGAGGGCTGGTGGGTTGGAGGTGCTCTATTGCTGCTGGAGCAGCACTTGGAGGGGCTACGGGCAGAGTTGCAGCAAGGGGGGTGTGGAGGCTGTGCGGGCTTGCAGTGAGTTGGTTCTGCTGCGTACGGCATGGGAGGCGCAGGCGGAGGTGCAGCGCGGAGGAGTTGCTGTGAGGAGGGAATGCACAGTGCTGCTGCTACGGGCGATGTGTGTGCGCGGGAATGGCAAGGAAGCGTAGTGAGGGCGTGTGCACGCCTGCCACAGTGGAGTTGGAGGGCGGTCATGCGGGCTGGAGGAGTGCGGGTGCGGGCGAGGGTACCCTGCTACACGCGAAGGAGGAGCAAGGCAGGAGCACTGACGGTGGCGTGGCTGATGGCTGTGCGTGATGACTCTACATGCGGCTGAAAGGTTGGGAAATGTTGGGTTTGTTCTTGATATTGCAGGTGACGCACGAGGAAGAAGATGCAGGGGAAAGGTGTTTCTAGTGAAGCACAGTGGTGCAGGGACTCTGGCTGGCGGTGTGGGCTATCACACCACACGCCTACAGTGGTGGAGTCGCGCTGCCGCAGTTGAGGTCGGTGGCGAGGAGGTGAAGCACAGTATTAGGTCGAGATGGAGGCCTGCTCTGAATGGCAACCATTCTTCCGCCTTTGTAGCTATGGCTACAAGGATTTGAAATTCAAATAAGCGAGAAGAGATCCACCGTCGTGTGAATGCTAGAATAGGAATGAGTTGGAGGAGGAGGCGGAGGCAAAGCGATTACCTTCAAATGGAGAAGAAGAAGAATAAAATAATTAGGATAATTTATACATAACTCCTTAACTTCTATGTTAATTAAAACAATGTATGTAATGCACCTAATTAATTAACTAATCAAATGAATGCAATTCTAGGTTAATTTTAAATGCATTTAGATATGGATGCCACACATGAATTATGCACTTAACCTAAAAAAATATGAATTAATTTATTTACATCCTAATGTATGCGATCTAAATGTTAGACTTAACCTAATGTCTAAGCACTTAAATACTTAAATAGCCCACAAATACGGGCGAATCACCCCATGTAGCTGGCCCACGCATCACGTGCCCCTGGTTGCATGTGAGCGCTCGCGTGCTGGTGTTGCGCTGTGCGCACTGTGCTGCCTTGCTCTACCACTTAGCTGCGCTCCCGCGCACGCATGTACGTGCGTACTTTGCTACTGCATCACGCCTCAAGCATCCAATTGAGGGGGTAGCCAGTTTCGAACCCATGCCCTCTCTTTGTGAGGCACCTTCACAACCAATGCACCGCGACCAAGAGTTTGTTATGAAGACATTTTAAGGGCGTGCAGTGGAGATGAATCCTCAGCCATTGGATTAAGATCCAACGGATGAGAATGGATGATGCCTTGATGAGGAGTGGGTGTTGGCCAGTGTTGGGCAGCCTAGATGGCACCACGTGGCACCATCTGGGCCATCCATCTTCTTCTTATTGCAGAGGTGCCACGGTGCTCAGATCGAGATGATTCCCATGTTGCCAGACTGCGATCGTCGCTCCGGATCCATCCGTACGGTCTGATTTCCATCCGAAACCCATATGGATGTCGCATTGCCCCCTAGCCGCTGATCTTCCTCAGACTTTGTATGATGCTACGGGACTCCGATCTAGACGATTTCGGAGGTGTTAAACTCCGATCGTAGTCCTGATTAGATCTGTACGATCCAATTGTCCATCCGAGGCCCTAAAATAAATCTTCTTCTCTCATGACCATAAAAAGGACCTAATTAACCTAAAATATATACAACTACTCTAAATATAGAATGATGCATGCTATGCAATATTTATAACATGAAATGCAAATCTAAACCTAGGAACATGCATGATTAGGCATTTTAACCTAAATAGATGTGTCTATATCATACCCCCATGCCTATCTTTTGTTAGTCCCTAGCAAAATTAAACTATATGCTATGTATAAAAGCAGAATTAGGATTAGATCGCTTAGGCCTAAGTCATTTATTAACAATAGAAAATTTCAACTAAGGTCCTAAACTATGAAAACTCAACAGTACCCGGGTGTCTACCAAAATGCAATCCACCCAAGTCCTCGCCTTATTTGAAAAAGGGACGATACATTTTTTTTATTTTTCTTCTTTTCTAATTTTTTTGTACTTTTGGAGTTTGAGAGTTCCAAAATAACTTTTTATGGCTACCCGACCTGCCCAAGACTCGAAAAGGACTCTAAGTGCTAAGCATCTTGTGAAAATAATGAAAGACTCACTAGGCAACCGTTAAAACAGACTTCGGATTTCTACGACCCTAGGTAACCTTGCCTAAAGGTTTATCTTTTCGATTGGTAGCTTTCTCCCTACTTTTATTTATGGGGTCAACACAAGGGCGAACCCAGTGTATATCTCCCCGATTTATTCTACTTCCCCACTTCTTCCCTAAGTGTTTTGGGAATTATTGTGCATTTTTGTGAGTTGGGCTCTGGACAACCGGCCAATGGGCTATTACCTACGGCAACTTGCCAGCCATATTCGTGATGTGAAGTGTGGTTTTGTTTATTTTTATTTTTACTTTTTTTCTCCTTTTTCTATATTTTTTTTTTCTTTTTTTTATTTGTTTTAAGTAGGTGACTTCCCTGATCTAAGATTTACCTAAAGGTAGTACAATGAAATTGGTCTTGTGACTAGGCTCTGGACAACCGGCCGATAAGCTGTTACCACCGACAACTTGCCAGCCATACCACCCTAGGTATTTCATTAGCTACCCAATTTCTGAAGAAACTGTCGAAAAGTGAGCCAGTGCAAAAAGTGTGTAGATGCTTAGGCTTAAAGTCCCCCTAAATCAAAGGGTGGGTTGATAAGCCGCATACTTATCATCCCAATTTATTTACCAAATTAAAATAAATTTTAATTGCCAAGAACTCAAGACTAAGTCCACATTCAAGTGGACACCAGGGCTAATTAAGCCTGAAGACCTGAAGAGTCTAAGTATTTAGGTCCTCTTGTATCATTTCCTAAAGTTAATAACTTCCAAATGCCTAAGTTCTCTTCTCCTAATTCTTCTTTTTTTATCTTTTTGAATTTTCAATTTTTTTTTGTAAGAATCAAATAACATGAAATTACTGTTACAGCTGATAAAAAGATTATAGAATATGTCCACCCCACCATGCTTAGCTATTGTAATGTCCTCATTGTGAAAAATGAAAGCATGCAAGAGAGTACAAGTGGAAGAATAGCACCTGGTTCCATGAGATTCTGGTCAACTTGGAACAGTCTCTACATGTGCTGAGTTTAGTGCCTTCAGCTAAGCAAGGTCCTTAATCAAATATAACTAACATGGAGGCTACAATAACACAGTTTCCGGGCCCCCAGGTATGGGTCCTAGATAGTGAAAATGGGCTTGCCAAAGAGATGAACAATGAAAGTGACAAGCTGGTGGTGCAGGGAGAGTGATATAAACACATTTATTGAGGGTAAAATGCCTATTCATACATGTTCCTAGGCTTGATTTGCATTTCATGTTATAAATATTGCATAGCATGCATCATTCTGCATTTAGAGTAGTTGTATAAAATTTAGGTTAATTATGTCCTTTTTATGGTCAAGAGAGAAGGATATTTGTTTCAGAGCCTCGGATTGACGATCCGAGAGTACGAATCTGATCAAGACAATGATCAGAGTCCAATGCCTCCAAAATCACCTCGATCGGAGTCTCGTAGCATCATATGCAGTCTGAGGAAAATCAATGGCCAAGAGACTAGGTGACATAATTCGGGGCTTCAAATGACAAATCCAACCTCATGGATGGATTCAGGTCAACAATCGCAGCCTAACAGCGCAAAAATCAACTCAATCCGACCTCTGTAGCAGCCCCTACAATGAAAAGAAGATGGACAACCCAGATTACGCCACGTGGCGCAGCCCAGGTTGCCTAGTGCACGCACGCGCCATTGCGCACGCGCACAACAGCGTAGGTGCACGAGCGCGCGCGCAGGCGCACATGCACATAGTCTAGCTCCAGCGCGTAAAGCATGCGTGCGTGCGGAGAGCACCCGACGCAGCGCCAACGGAGCATGCAGCGGATCTTCAGCAATCGAGTAGCAGACTTACAGCGACGCTTACAGCCGTCGCTAATTCATCGCATGCCAGCAAAGCCAGCTGTGGTACCAGCGGGCATGAGCTGTCTACAGCAACATTTCCAACGACAGCCTGGATGTTGCTAATGGTCTCATACCTATTTTTTGCCTCTTCTCCTTCACTATAAAAGGACCTACACCCCCTCCCTTCCAAGCCATCTCTACCTACTCTACTCCCACCTACTCCCAAGATCTAGCAAGCCTACCAACACTCCATTAGAGCTTGTTCTCAAGCTCCCAAGGTGCCTATTAGTATAGCGAACCTCTACCCCACCAAATACTCCTCCAACTTCCCATCCCCCTTCATAGGTCGCCTTGGAACCGTCCTCCCACCTCCATTCCGATAGCAGATCATCTCCATCTTCTCACCTCCATTCCGGAGCCACGCCGAAGCTTTCCTCAAACCGACGTCCTCCTGCATCTCACCTCTGTCATCCCACTCCTCACCTCCTTCGTCCGAGCATCCGCCAGGCGCCGTCGTCTCACCGAACAGTTGATTTGGGAGATTTTCTCTCACCCCCTCTCATTTTATGCTTTCATAGTTTATTGTAATTGACATTGGAAGTAATATATATCAGATTTGTTCCACATCTCTATCTTGTGATTCATTTGCTTGTTTTCTTCTTACAAAAATACAAAAAAATAACAAAACCCTAAACTACCAAAAAGAAACAAATCGAAGTACGATTTTCAGTTAAAGTAAATGTCGCCTCCCTGTGTTCGACCTGGAACTCCCTTGGAGTTTCGATATAAATTTTATCTGATCGACGTGTTTTGCAACTACGATGACGAGTTACTTGTAACCTAATTTCTAACACACGAAACACTCCCGACTAGAGAGCCCAAATGGTCTCCAATAGGATTTTTGTTGATTTATTACAGAGGAAGTGTGGTTGGGTATAGAATTGGTGTAATGGTTGGGTGAAAAAGGACGATGAGGGTTTTGTGATGTGCTGGGGATTTGTAGGTACTCTAGAATACCTAATGTTTGAAGAGTTCTTCCCCAATGTTCAATTTCATCCTCACACTCTAGGTTCGTAAACCAACCATCCTGATCCTCAGAATTCCCACCCACAAGTTGGACCTCAAACTCTAAGCATTCAGGATAAGGATGTTGTTGGGTTGTAACTTGATCACGTCAATCATCCAATAAATTTTCGATTTTATGTATATCTTTCTCATCCCTTGTTGCTACAATTGGTCGCATTTTTGCTTTGTCCTCAATTATTTCCGCAACCGTGTGATCTTCTTCCCGATTTTAGGTTGAGTTGGCCATTAAAAGGTTGTCTAAGGTATGTATAGCCATTACTTCCTCTATTCTACCAAGCTCCTCCATCGAACTACACTTAATTTTATTCTTCTTTGAGACCTCAAAAATATTGAATCGATTTGTGTTATCCCCTAAGACCATTTCTATATTTCCCGATTCACAATCAATCCTCGCCTTGGCAGTAGCCAGGAAAGGTCTTCCCAAAATAATCGAGGTGTGGTTGAGCTATTTTGGGGCTTTCATGTCCAGGACCATGAAATCAGCAAGGTAATGCAAATCATTAACCTTGACTAAAACATCCTCCAAAATACCCTAGGTTTTGTAATGGATCTATCAGCTAACTGCAAGGTTATGTCAGTGTGTTTTAGGTAGCCTAGACCCAATTCCATGTGCAGTGAGGTGGGGATCACATTAATGGAAGCACCCAAGTCGAGGAGGGCCTGATCAGAAGTAATGTTTCCTATTGTGTAGGAAATCAGCGAGGCTCCCGGATCCTGCTTCTTAGGAGGTAGCTTGTTTAGGATCAGTGTGCTTGTGTTATCGGACAACTACTCTCCTATTATTTTCAAATTTTGCTCTACTCTTTTCTTTATATGCATTCAGTAAACCTATGGCATAGGAGGGGATTGATCTAATAGCCACGAGGAGTAAAATGATTGTCAATTTGAAAGCCTAAAGTAAGGACATCCTTTCGTCTAATTTCTCCTCTGACTTTTTCTGTTTGCCCATACAATAACAACATACTCCCGAATCAAACTCTGATGTTTTGTCAATCACATTCTTAGTTGGGAGTTTGGAATTCTTGCCATTGGGCCTAATGGGATTGACATGGGGTTGGGTAGGTCCCTTATGTCTACTTCCACTCCTCAAGGTGATGGTGTTTGCAGTGGCAAAATACTGTTGGTTAGTGTCTTGGGGAGGGTTGGGCAAAATAGGAGGCTCCTGGTTGATTATGGTAGGAACACAGTTTGCTCAGGGAGGGGTTGGGGTAGCCTGATAGATAGCATGAGCTTGAGCATATGACTCCCCATTATTACTAAACCCTTGAGGCCCAGTGCCTCAGTTCTGTACATTCCTTGGGTTTGGTATAGGTTGTGATGGTAGAGATCCAGGCTGTCAGTCATTTTCATCAAGGTATCCAGAGAAGTTTTCATTTGGTGCATGAGTTGGAGCATTGACCCTTGCATTTCTACCATCTTCAAGTTTAAATCAGCCTGCTCGACGGGTTGTTGAGCATTCCACATGGACTGATTAACCTGATTCAAGAGCAACTGAGCATATACATGACCCTGACCCATTGGTTTTTGCGATACATAGTTGTTGGGTCGATATTGGGCCTGTTGCCCCTGATCTTTCCAAGAGAAGTTAGGATGATTTTTCCAACCAGAATTATAGGAATTCGAGTAAGGGTTGGACCTAACATTCTCCTGCACAGCCTAAACATCCTCATAAGATGAGGATGAAGAAGGATCAATAAAATTGGGATCAAAGGCCCCAGTTTGGAAATCATAAGGTTCCAAGAAGAGTTGGCCCGAAGGTCGAGCTGACTCCAACTGGTTCACAAACTCCTGTCCCATAGGAGCTTGCAAAGAATGCAATCCTGATCCCTGGGATTGAGTGGATCTAGAAAAATTAGAGTTTCTGAACATCCACTCTTCCATTCGTTTAGCAACCAGATTCATCTTATCTAATCTATTACAGATCAATTCCATATTAGATGTATGAGAATCTTGGACCTCATTGGCATTTGATCTAGTTTGTTGGGATCGGTTGAAGGTTTCCATGGAGGAATGGTTTAAAGAATTTTCACTCATTTCCTCAAACAAATCATACGCACTATCTGCGCCCTTGTTGAGGAAATTGCATCCGCAAGAAGCATCCACATGATTACAGAGTTGATCATTCAACCTGTGATAAAAAATCTGCACAAGTTGGCATTTAGGTACCTCATGGTGTGGACACTTCCGCAACAGATCCTGGAATCGCTCTCAGGCCCCATGAAATGGTTCCCCCTACCGCTGAGCAAAAGTGGTAATTGATAAGTCCACTTTTGTGAACTATTATTTAGCTTAAGTACTATTTAATTATTTGTTCTTAGTTGTTAATTAATCAGGAGTTATATGACAATTCACCTTGGCCTGCATTTAATTTTATGCTTCAATTTTTACATTTAATATCATACGTTATGATAATATAATTGATTTGATAAATGCAGGTTAGATGCAAGATCAGGAGTTAATTTTTACTTATATAAGACGTCTGGGACTTGGATTGGACGTCTGGAATTATTAATTACAAATCTGCGGCATTATATTTTTAAGACGTCTGATGCTTTAGATAGACGTCTGAAGAAGGTACTGCCCGTACTTATCTACCGTTCCAACCACTCGCGATCGTCGCGAGTAGTTGGAGATGCTTGCGGCCGAAGGAAAAGGAGGAGAGTGGGGTTCAAAAAGAAGCGACGTCCTCCGAGGATAGGGCTGATCTTCCTCCCCTGGCGGGGATCTTCTCCCTCTCACCACTGTGGAATAAGCGCACCCTGTGTTTCAAGCTTGCACTGCTCACGACCGTGCACCCTCTCTACCCGCAAGTCCTCTCCGCCCGTGCGCCTCCTTCCTGCAAGCAGACCACAGGCGCCCGCACGCCATCTCCCACGCCTTCCTGCCTTTGCACCCTGCAGCACGCACAACCCGGCCACATGCAAGCGCCCTTGCAGCGCCCGCAAACGCCGCACCATCAGCCGTGCACGGCCACAGCGTAGGCACCACGCCCTTGTGGCCACGTGTAGTGCGCAACTGCGCCGCGCACAACCCTACAGCACGCACAACCCGCTCGTGCGCAAGCCGCCCTCATGCAGCGCCCACATCCACCCCACTGTTCATCTTCTTCCCCAAAAGAACCCATTGTCGGCCGTCCACCTCCAAGTGCAGCCACCTCCACGAGCCACGAAGCTTCACTCCAACAGCGTCATCGACTCCACCTTGCTCTCACAAGGCTGCCCACACTCGCGGCAGCCCTTCCCGCCGTCCCTACGCATCCCTCGCGCAAGCCGCCGCCAACGGCATCCAAGGCTCTGACCGGCCGCTGCCGATCACCTCCGTCGACGCCACGACCACCAACACGAAGCCCACATCCCGGCCGATCGACTCCAAGCACCGCACCTCCAGCTGCGCCTTCTCCTCCGCATGCGCACGAGGGAACGAAATCCCCTATTTTGCTACAGTGATTAGTCCATTAATATTTACCTTAAATGCCATTGCGGAAGTTCCTATTCATTTATTTTATGCATTGCATTATTGCGGTGAAATTGCATAGTCCTCCTTCTACTTCACCTAAATTATTTGCAGATACATATATATCACATGAATGATTGAATGCATGGATTATGGAGAACAAGTTATGTTTTAGAAATTAGTATGTACGATGCTTACCAGTATAGAGATCACTATTTTACATGTTATTATATTATGGTGAATTTGCATAATAGCACCTACATTCTTGATTAATTGGTTAAAACAAGCATTTAGGTGAGAAAAAGAAAAGCACGAAGTAGCATGCATATCTATTGAGTTTTCTGAATAAAAGAGACACTATTTATTAATTTAAATAGGCTAATTCCTCCCTATGGAGACAACCTAACTATTTATGGTTAGATTTCAAAAATTTAAATGTTTTGAAAAGTGATTTTCTACCATGCGATTAAATACAATGACACATCATTTTACGATAAAGTTTTCAACGAAAACGAAGATTGCTCTTTCAGTAATTGCCCATCGCAATGCATTGGTTCGCCCAATTGGGAAGTATTTCTTCAAGAAGGCCAATTTCAAAGCTATCCAGGTAGCAATCGGTCTTCCAATGGTACGATACCAATGTGCGGCCTTATCCCTGAGTAAATGGGGGAAAAGCCTCATGAGCATCTGTTCTTCATCCACATTCCGCAATTTGGTGATCTGAACCAAAGTGATCAGGTCCTCCAAATGCTGGAATGGGTCCTCTGAGCCAAGCCCGTGAAAGTGTTTAATTAGACTCAAAACCTGGGGCTTGATCTCAACATCTCAGGTGGGGATCACAACACAGGGACGATCCTCATAATTTGAAGGATCATAAAAATCCTTCAAGGGCTGAGCACCCTGACCATTCATTCATTGGAACCATTGCTGCATCTGTTGCAATTCTTCCAACTGCCTCTGAATCAACTCCTGCTGGTTCAGGGGCGAGGGAGGTGGTTGTTGATTAGCCATGGGATCTGCTTGGCTATAGCTCAACCTCCGCCTCCGGGAATGGTCTAAAGGTCCTTCCAAACGAGGGTTCAATGGCCTCCTTCCAAGCATACACTGGAAGGAAGTCAGAAGGATGGGGAAGAGAAGGGACCTTGTTGCACAAAAAATACAAGCATGTCCTTAAGTTGGGTAGCCTAAAGGTCTACAAACTCTCAGAATCCATCCTAAGATTATGGATGATTTACTCTACTTATATCCAGGCAATCCAACCAGTTAGGAGGAGGGACTGGAGAGAAGGTTCTTCCTTCAGCTTGCACCTTCGGTTCCTAGTGTATCCCCCAACCGCGGTCGTTTGACACTACTCCCCTAGCTAGACATCAAATTGACTAGTATAAGCAAGTTAATCGTGAACAATCTCAATCTGGACCCTGAAGAGCAAATCAGTCCTTATGGCCAACGTCTAATCAATTTTAGTTAAGCTAGGATATTGGTGCTTCTGAAATGTGATGGGCCCTTAATGATTTGTTGGAGAATGTGTGAATGTGCACAACCAAGAAGTTTTTAAGAAAGATTATTAATGATGAGGTGAGTTTTAGGGTTCGAATCTTGCTTAGTAGCTTTTAGGATTCAAATGTTAGGTGTATTCAACAAAGTTTTGTGAGGCAAACTAGTTTTGAAAGCACGTGTTCAAGTATTTTCCTTTATAAACCAAGAAAATATGGAGTACCTGGCTTGACCTAAATATTGAATCCTATGGGGTAGCTACAAATGAGTTTCTTTTAAATTAGGCAGTGTGGCCCAAATAATTCAATCAATCAGCTCAAATGCACCACCGATTAAGGCACATAAAAAGGTGATTAACCTAATATGATTTCTACTCTTTTATGTATTGATTTAGTGTACCGGGTCCATAGGTCCGAATCTCGATTGAGTAGATGAAAATCAAGTCCGATTATGTGCCTTCGATGTGGGTGTATAAAGTGTGTAAATTGATTCATCCCGCAGAAAGTAGCTTTTTACTTTATTTTTAAATGCGGGGGTGAAATGGATGGTCGCAAACATGACAAACAATTCTATCCTAAGATTTATGCAAGCACCTAAGTAGATTTGGTCTTGGTTATTAGTGTGGTGAAATGAAACTAGTGGGGGGGAATGTGGGGGACACTTACAAAGCACTCTACCCACACTTTACTCTGATCTACCACACTTGGATCTCCATGCTAGGGTACTTGCAAGACAATAGATCAGAAATAAGCAAGGTTAGTGCTATGTAAATGCAAGGAAGCGCAGAACACAATAAAGTAAATTCCGTTGCCTCCCCGGCAACGGTGCCAAAATGATCGCACGGGTTTCGTGTGTTTGAAATCAGGGTTATAAGTAACCCGTCGGCATAGTTGCAAAACTCGTGATCAAATATAATTTATACCGAAACTTCAAGGGAGTCCCAGGTCAAACATAGGGAGGCGACGTTTACTTTGTATGAAAATCGCACTTCGATTTGTTTCTTTTTGGTGTTTTAGGATTTTGTCATTTTTTTTATTTTTGAAATAAAATGACAATCAAAAACAAGGGAGTGATAGAATTGAATTTGATATATTTCATGAATGTCAATTTCAATAATATGGAAAACATAAAAAAAGAGGAAGGTGAGAAGAAATCTCCCGAAGCGGCTGTTTGGTGAGATGACGCGCCTGGCGGAAGCTCGGATGAAGGAGTTGGGAAGCAGGACGACGAAGGTGAGAAGTGGGAGGACGTCGGGTAGAGGAAAGCTTCAGCGTAGCTCCGGAATGGAGGTGAGAAGGCGGAGATGATCTACTACCGAAATGGAGGTGGGAGGATGGCTCTAAGGCGACCTATGAATGGGGATGGGAAGTTGGAGTATTTGGTGGGGCAGAGTTTCGCTACACTAATATGTGCCTTGGGAGCTTGAGAGCAAACTCTAACAGAGCGTTATTAGGCTTGCTAAAGCTTTAGAGTAGGTGGGAGTAGAGTAGGTAGAGATAGCTTGGAAGGGAGGAGGTGTTGGTCCTTTTATAGTGGATGAAAAGAGGCTAGAATAGGCATGAGACCATTAGTGACCTTCAAGTCATCATTAGAAGTGTCGCTGTAGGCAGCTCACACCCGCTTACGCTCACAGCTGGCCTTGCTGGCGTGCACACAATTAGCGACGGCTGTAAGCATCGCTATAGGTCCAACTCAAGCGTCGCTGTAGGCGGGTGTCAACCGAGCACTCGCCCACACGCAGCTGGCCCACACATCATTTTCCCCTGGTTGCGCATGCTGTGCACAGTTGCGCTGCCTTGCACTACCGCTTAGCTGCGCTGCCGTGCGCACGCATGCGTGCGTGCTTAGCTGCTGCACTACACCTCAAGCATCCAATTGAGGGGGTAGCGGGTTTCAAACCCACGCCCTCTCTTTGTGAGGTGCCTTTACAACCAATGCGCTGCGACCAAGAGTTTGTTGTGAAGACATTTTAATGGCGCGTGGTGGAGATGAATCCTCAACCATTGGATTAAGATCCAACGACTGAGAATGGGTGTTGCCTTGATGAAGAGTGGGTGCTGGCCGGTGTTGGGCGGCCTAGATGGCACCACGTCGTGCCATCTGGGCCATCCATCTTCTTCCTATTGCAGAGGGTGCCACGATGCTCAAATCAAGATTATTCCTACGTTGCCGGACTGCGATCGTCGCTCCGGATCCATCTGTATGATCGGATTTTCCATCTGAAACCCATATAGATGTCGCATTTCCCCCTAGCCATTGATCTTCCTCGAACTTCATATGATGCTACGGGACTCTGATCTAGACAATTTCGGAGGCGTTAGACTCCGATCATCGTCCTGATCAAATCTGTATGGTCCGATAGCCCATCTTAGGCCTATAAAAAGGACCTAATTAACCTAAAATATATACAACTACTCAAAATGCAGAATGATGATACTATGCAATATTTATAACATGAAATACAAATCTAAGCCTAGGAACATGCATGATTAGGCATTTTAACCTAAATAGATGTGTCTATATCACTCCGCCTTGGCCATCACGGCCCATTTAGCGGTTATATCACTCACCTTCGTATAGACACCAAGCTCAGCAATGTCTGATGAAACATTGCCATGTGGGACAAAGAAAGTCCCAAGAGTCTCAACTTGTTAAAGACCACTGACAGAGGTGTAAGATCAACATTTTTTGCCAAAGGAGACAAAAAACAAACAAAAGGAGCTTACCGTATGGAGGCAATAGAAGAACACATGCTTGAAATTCATACCTCCATGCTGGGAGGTAGCCCAAAAAGGGGCATCATTCAGGTGCCAAAGCGCCTGCCTCTCCAAGTTTGGGGCATTGCTTATAGCACCCATCTAAGTCTATACCTCCCAACTGGGTACAGGGCCTTCAAGGGCCCCCTCTAGTACGGATCCTCTGAGAGATCCGATTGTCTAGCTGATCATCCCTGGACCTTCCCCACTGGTAGGATCCACCAGTACTCTCGCCCTCGTCGCACTTTGCCTACAGTACAACTACTCAAATATGCTACCACACAAAAATCACTGGTGATAGCCACATCCTACGCCAGTTTTGTGAAGGTGCCAGTAGAGCTGGAGGGAGCAGCAGAGGCACTAGTACTCCCCGTCTGAGCCACCTCTACCAAGGCCTCGGGTGGGGAGTTGCCTAGGACAATCGCCTCAGGTAGGCCAAACGAACCACTAGGGCATCCTTTGCCTCAGCCCCAACGAGACTCGAAGGAGCGGATGCTACCGACTCTCTGGTAGGAAGCCTCACAGTAGGCCCCCTCCTCAGGCACTTCAGAGGGACTTCTTCAACTTCCTCTTTTCCACCCTCCTCCTTCCTCTTCACCTCCTTCGAGCGGGAGGATTTACTCCTCTCATCTTGCTCCACCAGCCTCTCCTCCCCACGCTTGGACCCACAGTGGGAGGAGTTACTACCTCGACCCTTGGGGGTTTCTAGTTGAGAGAACCGTCCAAAAGCTGTAACAAAAAAAGTTAAGTGGTTAAGTAACGAGAGGAGATAGTATGCTTTATAAATCAATTGCCCCCTACTTACATGGCTGAGAGAGTGGCGCGTGTGCAATCTACCTACAAGGATCTTACTTGGCCATAGAAACAAGATTAAGCATATATAGATTGTAGAAAATATGGCACAATTAAAATAATCCCAGAATATACACAATGATTTATAATGGAAACCCCTACAGGTAAAAACGACCACGTAAGCCTCCCAGCTTAGGATTTTCCCGACTAGGTAACACCAGTCAATCCACTAATGTACCATTTGAATGAGGGTGGCACAACCTCTTAGAAACACTATTTTAAAAATCAACTAGTCCAATCGGTTGAACAGGGAACCAATGGTAGAATGTCCGAACTGCCTGATTTTTTAACAGCAAACTTGAAACAATTTGAGCCAAGAAAAATCTAGTTCAACTGGTTCAAACCGGTGAACCGGATCTCTGGTTCAATCTACTCTAATGAAAAAACAAAAAAAAAAATGCTAGCAAAATCCCACATCAAATGCCATCATGACTCTTCATTTCCTACTTTCCCTCCCTCAGAGTCTCAGATGGACTTATCCCTCTCGATTCAAATCTCAAGCACTCGCTGTCACTGGAGCTCTCGCCCCTCCTACCCTCCTGCAACCGACAACGGCGACCACCCCCTCTTGCCCTCCACATGGCCGACGATGGCGACCACCTCCTCCTGCCCTCGCATCCACGTTTGTCATCCGTCATTCGCCATCTGTGACTAACTACACTCGTCTACGACTCCCACCACAACACCTCCTCTTCCCACCGCAGCGCCTCCTTACTACTTTCGTAGCAAGCAGCCATCACATCCGCAATGGCGCAGCTCCCTACCAAGCCTGCCCTCGCCATCGCCCTTCTCAAAGTTAGCGTCCGCAGCTCTAATGAGTCCGACCTTCCTCCTCCTCACTAGTAGTAGGACGTCTCCACCACCATAGACTTCTTCCTCCTCTCCTTCCCCCTACAAAGCACTGCTACACCTCCACAATCGACTAATCCCCTTCCTCCATCCATCTACATGATAAACATATGTCAGCTTTTAGTAGAGAAATGGATGGAGGAACTTGAGAATATCCCATTATAAGATTTAGAGGCTTGGCTAGACAGGGCAGGCTTGAGGAATATGTCTGCAATGGAATCAACTTAAGAAAATTTTAATAGCTTAGAATTATATCTAAATTATTGTGAAGTTAACATTTAACTAATTTCCTCGCATTTGCTCTTTTCCAAGATATCAACGATGTTGAATGATCGTCACAAAGATTAATTTGAATTCTTTTTTCGAATTTGTTTGCTTATGTTCTCTTGAAAGTTTGAAATCCTTTTATTACAACTTAGTTTTTCATTTTTTATATACCTCCCTTTATGTCTTCTAGTTTAAGTCTTTTTAATACTTCCATTTTATTTTATAGTTTGATTGGATATTCTAAATACAAAGTAACATTTTGTGATAGCTATATTTAGTTTTTATACATTAAATTTCGATTTAACTGGGTTCAACCCAGTTGGACCAATACAAACCAAACCTAAGCATGACCGATCTGGTTTTTCCCAATCCGATTCTAATGATGTCGTCATTGACTGTTGACATACGCGTTGCAATAAAAATAGTATTTTAGATGTCATTGTTGTAGTATATTCGTCACAATGCAAACTGATATCGAGTCATTTTATTTAATTAAAATTTTTACTGGTTAGTTTCCAGGTCATTTACTGTGAGGCAGTTATTGATATACATCGCTCTTTATGTCTAAAAATGTTCTTTTATTCTAAAAATGTTAATTTTATTTACAAAATGAATCAATGAATCAATTAATAAATGAATTGGTTAGTTATAAACAAAAGAATTAATTAGTAAACACTACAATGCCTTAAACAAATTTACAAATAACAGGCATTAAAAACTCTATTCAACTACACTAAGTTATATACATCTACTCTAAATAATATCTAAATATAGGTACAAAAATAACTACTAATATATACTATATTAAGTTATATTAACATACTAATATCTTTAGTAACATATATATATGTCGGTATAGATCTTAATAAAATATATGCATAACATAAGGTAAAAGAATTACTTATAATAACATATATGCATATATACAATGACAGACATAACTGTCACTAAAGGCCTAAGGTTATTTATATACATAACAGGCTCAAACAGATATATACTACTTTACTAATACATATACATATACATCTATACTATTTATATACATATACCTTATTTACTTTATTTATATACATATATATTATACTATACTATACATATATGTATACATACAATACATATTTACATATACACACACACAAACAAGCACGCACCAAGTCCAACACTTAGCCGAATTCTCAAGACCACTCTCTCACTTATACACGGTTCACTGTACATCTAACTAAAAGATTGGGTTTTTAATGGGTGGGCCAACCCTTTTCGTGAGATACACAACACCTTGTAGAGGCGAGACCAAACCACTACTAGGGACCAACCCTAGTTCAATTAATGTGTATTTTTGTTCAATTTTAGTCCCATGACAGGCCCAATATGGGCCTAGCTATAGTCGTGGCTCCCGATCCACCACAGTTCACACATATGCTTAGAATCATGCCAGATCAGTTCAGAGGAGAGGGGTAATGGGTTAATTGTGCACCGAGTGTTGACAACTGAAGCATTTGATGCATAATTACCTTTTATACTAATTGAGCATTCCAACATAACCGATGTGGGACTATCTCTGAGGCAAATCTCTGCACTACTCAGCGCTCTGTACATGTTTTGATTTGATAATTTTGGCCCTCGATTTGAGGGCCATAAATTATCCTAAATTACAAATAAATTATATAATTACAAAGCCCTTATATAGGGCTACATTATTGTACAATTAATTTAAGAAAATAGGTTATTTATATATATATATATTAAAATTAGCTAAAGTTAGGATTTTGTGCATGCTAAATTAGGGTTTAATTTGTTAATTAAAGTATAAATTAGTTAATTGAACAAGAAATTAACTTAATACAAAGTTAATTTACATATTAAGGTATTCATTATACATTTTTAATTTATTTTATGGGCTTTATTTTAATTTATTTACATTTAAATACACGTTTAAGTTAGTTATATACATAATTAAGTTATAAATACTGTAGTATACTATAAATACAATACAAATAGGTTAAAAATACTTAAGATAATACTATACAATTATACATTATAAATTATTTTAGTATTAACTTAATTTACTAATTTATTTTATTTTAAGTTAATAATTTACTTAACTAACTTAATAATTTAATTACCTACTTTAAATACATCATTAAACTAATCTACAGGTATTATACAGTTTATATATTACTTAGATAAATGCATATGTACAGTATGATATATAATTATATACATATACATAGGTTTGTATAATTACTTAGGTTAATATACATTTAGTTAATATAAATCGATATATAATTATATAATAAAGTTATATATACAATAACTCATTCTAAATATTTAATTTAATATATAGAATACATATATAAGTTATTTATATACGTTATGTACATATTTTATAGTATATACATATATCTTAGTATTAAATTATATTTACAACTATAAATGCATTATACAAGGTATTTTTGAGCTTTTTCTGATTTTTATAATTTTTATATGTATAATAGAGGTAAGAGATGAGAGTGAAAGACTTTTTTTTGGTGTTTTTCAACTTTGGTTATTTTATTAAGTTCCAAAGTATACTAAACTGTCAGCTGGTATGTCCTACCAAGTCGAAGGTTCAAATTACTTTGAAATTTAACTAACACCTAGAAAAATACCTGATCTTACTTATGATAAGTTTATTTTATTTTTTTATTCTTTTAGGTATTTTATTTATTTACAAACTAACCCAAGTTTAGGCCTTAAAGGGTGTTTAAAAGTGGAACCTAAGGCCTAAAAAGGGGTTCTAATAACTGGAAATGTTGTTCACCCACTTAGATATGTTCAATAATTCACATAAGAGATGTTCAAACACTTAAACTTAATCTTCAATTCAATTCTCAAGCAAGATCACATTTGGACAGTTAATTCATTTCATAGGAGCTGACAAGAGATTTAAAACAAGATTAATTTAAATGGAATTTAAACTAAAACCTGGTACATGAATGCTTATAAATGAAATTCTATTGTTACATTACAATATCAACTCATTTTACAATTAAAACCAGCTCAGATCATCCTCCAACCAACAGCCTGTTCAGACAATGACGCAGCTGTTGCTGCTTCTATTTTGTTTTACTACAACATCAAACCATCAAGGTCTGCTTAAAGCTCCATCAAACCATTCTTAACTCTAAGAACTCAGCCATCCAAAAATTCATAAATCAGGGATTAGACCCCCCATTCAAACAAGGCAATAGAGCAACTAAATATCTGTTGCTCGAATCTTAGCAGACCTGATTCAACTCTGAAAAATCAAGTTTCAGACACTATAAACCTCCAAATAGATTCTGAAATCCATTTAAAAGCCAATTACACAATGGTAAACTCTAAAAACCTCATTTCAACATTGGAAATCAATATAAAAGTCCATTGGATCAGAAATCATGTTGCCCCTAATTTAGCATTTGTTTTAGAACTTGCATAGGTGATCTGATCACCAAAAGCTCCTAAACACTAGAGATTAGTGTTTAGAACCTTAAGCAATCCTGTAGGAGCTAATGGATCATGGTTTAGGCCTCATCTCAGTGAATCTGAGATTCCTAGGCCTAAACTACCTTAAAAACATAGCCACTCTGAAAAATTGGGTAAAAGCTTGATGAAAACTGGAAATCAAATCATTGAAGCTCAAACCCATTGTAGTCAATCTAATTACTCAAAAATAAACTCGATTCACTTGATTGAAAAGCATTAAAACCAAATAGAATCTTAATCACTTGATCAAACGTGAAAAACACATCTCTATATAACTCAAGTGAATCTAGCTCAATCAAATCCATGGTGAGGGCATTAATGATTATGTGGGCTGAATGGAATGCCCTCAAGTTGATGTTTGAGCAATTCAACAGATCTGAAAGCTAATGAGCTTCTGATCCATTGAATGCTCTCGTGAATGGGTGATTGGTGACAAAATTATGCCTCAAGTATGTGAACATGATTAGTGATGTGAAGAGGAAGAAAAATTATTCACAATGGAGGTGGAAAAACACCTCTCTAATCTGAATTGATCAGAGAGGGCAAAATTGTTCCTAAACAACTCTACTCTAATCTAAACTAATCCATCATCAAATTTTAACATCTAAACTATATCTACCGATCTACAGTACACTAATTATTATTAAAACTACTCTAGAAAGCATTTAAAAATCCTAATCTAATTAGAGGAATGTGTTTCCTAGATCCAAAGCTGGTGGCTAAGGAGGAAGAAGGGAGGGAGGTCTCCAACAAGTGAAGAGCCCACGAGAGGAGCTCCAGGGACATCCTCAGGCTTACGTCATCCCTAGAGACGTGGTTGATGAAGAAGGAAGAAGTTGCACCCCTATTGCAGGCCCAGCCGAGTGAATTGAGGGAGAAGACACTGGAAAGAGAAGAATGATCAGCTCAAGAGGTGTAGTGGGGAGTCGATGTCATGCGTGAGCTCAAGGATCATGCTTAATTAGGCATATGAGTCGATCAAGGCACCACTAGGTGCAATTAATCCATTAGGGCTTTCACGGTGGAGATGAACTCGAGAGGAGGGCACGAAAGTTCAAATCAATTTCCTACCATCAGATGAGATCTGGGATGGGAGTGAGGCTACACGCGGGCACGCAAGCAATTTAGAGCAAGATTGACCATTGGATCAAGAGCACAAACAATCGGCGGTGCCTATGCACCGTGTTCTTGCAAGCTAAAGTGGATGTTCAATCGCAAGCGTAATGGTGCATTTGCAGGTAAGCCTTTCAAGGCTACACAGTAGAAATTTTACGTAAAGGCCCATTAATGGTGAAGAATGATGGCAGAGCAGTCCTTAGATCTTATAAGTAAGTCCCTGACAATATTCAAAGAGGTCCTTGGAGGTTTTAAACTTAAGAAATTGTATATGAATGAGGACCTATAGGTAATGTCAATAATGCAGGGTCTCAAATGCAACCAACTTTTTATTGAAGCTTAATTGAGCATTTGGGAATATGATTTCACTTTCAATTTGATCCCTTGAACCAAAATATGTGTTTAATTTGCAATTGGATCACCAAATTACACTTTTGAATAATATATCTCATTGTGTGACCTAATTATGCATTTTTAACACAAATTTGATGTGTTAGGTTATTTTCCTTAATTCTCACACTTGACCCATTTCTTGTGTTAATTATGTATTGTTCAACCTAGTTTCTAGCCTAACTTGGGCATTTTAGTTATGATGAGCCACACCTCATCAATCATCACTAGTTCAACTGGTTCGAACTTGTGGTTGAACCACTAAAAATCAAAACCAAAGCTTGGCTGGTTCAATGACCGGTCTGATTTTTAAAGCCTTACTTACAAACCACTTCTCTTTTACCTACTAAGAGAAGTCACAATAGACTCTAGAATCCCAATACAATGATCCCAACAAATGAAATGAGCGAAATAAAATGAATACAAAAATTAACTATGGAACCTCAAGGAATTAAAATATGCAAACTAAGTTTTCTTTTCAGAAGCATAGAGCAACGTGCTCTTGAAGAGCATAGAAGAATGAGCATGACAGTATGAGGAAGAATTGGAGTGGAAGCACTTTTTCTCTTTGAAACGTTTTTCAATGTGTGTTTTAAAATGAAAGTGGAGCTCTATTTAGATGTAAAAATGAGGCAATTTTAGAATGTTAAAATAAAATCATTCGAACTAAATTGATCTATCAATTTATTATTTTGATCAATCAATTGTCGATCAATTTACTTAATTAATTGGTCAATTAATGGTCGATTAAATATTTAATTGGTCGATCAATTGCGAGAAAATCAGATATGACCGTTAGGCTAATTTGGTCAATCAATCTTCCTATTTTGATCGATCAATTAATTTGATCGATCAATTCTAATATTTTGGTTGATCAATGGTGTCTAAATGTTTATTTTACGACTTTGAAAGGTTTGCCTTTAATCTTGAGATTCCTTACAGTAATTCTAGACTCAAGAAATATAAAAGAATTACAATTGACTAAGGATAATCTTCACTTTGATCCATGCGGAGGATAATTGACTTGATTTGTGCGAGCGTGATCCTGAAAGATTAGTTCACAATAAAACATAATTTTGTTTCATCAAAACAGAGGTCTCAACAATGGCATGGGGTATTGTTGAAAGCGGAAAACTATGCGATCGAAGTTGGATTTGAAAAAACTCATCGTTGTAGTTCGATTTGTGAAGAAATCCGTCAACAGATAAATTTATACCAAAACTCTAAGAATTCCAAGTCGAACACAGGGAGGCTATGTTGATCTAAAATCGGCAATTATATTTTTTTTGTATTTTTGTTTGAAAACGAGATAATTACAATGGAATCAATATAAACAATAAGAGAGAGAGAAAGAGAGAGAGAACAATCACTTGATATAATCAGAATGGTTTTACAACTAGAAAGTGAGAAATGATTACAACTAGAAAGTAGAAAATTCTATTCTAGAAAGCAATTCAAAAGAAGGGAGAGAGATCTTATCCTCCTCGACGAATGCTTGGAGGATAAGCCGGACGGAGCAACGCTTGGGTGACAGAGGACAGAGCGGGAAGAAGGAAGACGAAGTAGGAAGAAGCGGGAACAAGGCAGTACGTCGTCATCGTTGCAGGATTCACTTCCGGAATGGGAGTGAGAAAATTGGATTTTGGCTCTAGAATAGCATCCCAGATGTGGGACATGCTTTTCTTGAGCTTTGGAGAGGGAGAGAGGTGAAGGAAGGGATGAGGATTTCGTAGGGTAGGGGTCTCCTTTTATAGTTGCAAGGATAGGGGGCAATTTGGTCATTTCATAATTAAAACATTAAATGAGGGTGTCTTTAGTGATGGATTTAAGCATCACTAAAGACCTTACGTTGCCGCAGCCTCATGCGCGTGCCCGCCTCCTTGCCTGCCGCACGCTTAATGCTCACCCACACTCTCGAAATCTCAGCCATCCGATCTCGCCATCCGATCGTGAGATCGGACGGCTTAGATTGCTCCTTGTGCTTGCCTTCTTCTGCGCCTAACCGCTCCCACGCATGCGATCGGGCATGCATGCTGTGCATTTGATCGCGTGTAAGGGCGATTGGATGATCTGAGTCACCCATAGCCAATCGCGTGGTCAATAATAACCGCTCGCACGTTGTAAATGGCGAGTCGAACATGCGTCCAGCGCTTACGCAATGCCGCTCGACCGCTGTGCTAGCGATGCTTCTTTATCGCGCTTACGATTTAAACGCACGCGCTTCACAATCGTTGGATCAAGATCCAATGGCCCAGATCTTGCCTCACCGCGCCTTCAAAAGATGGAGAATGGTGTTGCGGCCGATTTGGGCAGCTGTGATGGCACCACGTAGTGCCATCATATCTGTCCATCTTCTGTGACATGTAGAAGGTGCCACGGATGTCGGATTGAGCCGATTTTCGCGCCGTTAGGCTGCGATCATCAATTCGAACCCATCCATGTGGTTGGATTTGTCATTTGAATTGTGGTTTTGCACTATCTTGGCCCTTGATCTTTAGGCTTCCTTGGTATATATCTGGTGCTACAGATGTTCGATCAGGGCGATCTTGGAGTCGTTGAACTCCAATCATCGCCCTGATCAGATCCATATGATTGGATCTTCGATCTGAGGGCCCAATTAAAAGTCACCTTGTCCCTGACCATAAAAGGAGATAATTACTATACAATTTATGCAATTTGACCTAAAGCATGATTATACATGTTATGTAATATTTACAATGTATGATGCTAATATGACACTAAGAGCATGCATTAATAGACATTTTTGGCTATTTAGATATATGCACATCAGGTACGAGTTTGCGACTCATGACAGAGACTTTAGAACGTCATCTTGCCTAAGTTCTAAGCAGGCAATCAACCCAAATTTTATTATTTTGTCTACGTCTGCCTACGCAAACGGGTCAAACTCCTTTGATCTAGGTGGTAGATCCCTATCACTCAAGCCTTTCCAAGTATAAGGGACTCCGAGATCTTCAATATTGGAAAGAAAAAAGAAATAATGATCCTTCCCCTTCACGCTATCGGGGAGATCAACTATTCAGTATTTTGTATGCGGGGGCTGTACAAAGCATAGGTGCCTGATGGAGGCCTGCCCCTCTTCACTTTAAGGGGCATGAGCCCAAAAAGTAGGCGGAATAAGCCCATACGAGGAACAATCCCCATATGAAAACAAATGGTACTAAAGGCATTCAAAACTGGCCAACAATTGAGGCTAAGTTGCAAAGGAGCAAGACGATAGAAAGAGAGGAAGGAAGTCAAAAAAGGGTTTAAAGGTACTCGTAGACTATGTTCTTTGGCATATCTATAAATGACGAACATCTCCATAGACCCGTCGGAGCATATGTGGGTTTGGGATCCACAACCATGAAATGGAACTCCACCAAGTTCGTACTCATCCAGAAATGCCTTAATGGCAGTCTGACTACGAAAATCAAAAGCAAAACTGTATAGTTCCTTCGTCTCAGGCGAGATGCCAGATGAGAAAGAAGCAGACTTACCCTTGCCTGCGAGCCCATACATGACTATGCCTTCTTTACTCCTCTAGAAGAGACATTCTGACATGGAGACCATCTCACAGTTTGCCAAAGACGAAATATCACAGGTTGGATTGCGAGGCACTCCGCTATAGCAATAGAGGGTAGGTGGGGCATTAACTATTCCCCACCCCCTTTTTCTAACCCCCCCATTGTGGCAGTTCCCCTTTGAGGAGCACAGATTTAAAAAAAAATGAAATCCCACATCATGCAGTGCAGATTCCAAAAAAAGTCCTCCCAAAATCGAAATTACCTCGGTCATCATTACAAGCATTAAATGCCCCTTGTGCGTGTCTCTTACACCACAATAATAGCGATCTTGTCACTGTTAGGTGCAATATTTGTGGCTACTGCGCCTCATCATGACAGCAATTAATTCCAATCTTGTCACAAACAAGACAAAGATTCATTCTTGTAGTGATTGGCCACCACTCATAGAAGGTAGCGCATACGTCACATTTTAACCCGGAATGCTAGCCTTTTAAGGCCGACAGGTACTCAGGCAGCGCTATGCCTATGCTCCCTTCATTATTTGCTGCCTCTTAAGGCTGACATGAACTCTAGCAAACGGGCCCTATGTACCCTTCATTATTTGCTGCCTCTTAAGGCCAGCAGGAGCTTAGGCGCATACGTCCACGTTCCCTCCAATATTCATTGCCTCTTAAAGCCAGTAGGAACTTAGGCAGATATGCCTACGTTCCTTTTATTATTATAAGTTGACCTTTTAAGGCCAATAGGAACCCAAGTGGGCCACGCCCATGTTCCATACGTACTTCAATGGCTATACAACACATGACTAGAGGTGCCTTACCCTCTTGTAGTTAAACCTTATGCTTCATGACAAATGTTCACCCCGCCTGAAAGACAGTTGGGAAAACATTTGGGGGCATTATATACTACAAAGTTTTAAGTGCTCTGATTACTCTCTTAGCAGCATTCTCTAGCTAGAGAGAATGAGAGCATATGATGAGGGGTAAAAAATGTCCTCAGACTTAAACTTTACATAAAAGCCGAAGAAGGATCAAGCTATTCGGATAGCAAGTAAGTAGGCGAATCCGACTTTGCTCGACTTGCTTGCACTTAAACAAATCCGGACCCGCCTTCATATAGGTAATCTGGATATGACCAACCCATTGAAGGACTTGGATTGACCAAAGTCGAAGAGGTGGCGAGAACGCCCATGTCAGCATTCAACAGTGCCGTTACCTACTCTATTAATAGCCAAATAAAGACATGCTAGAGAATCTTCGAGGACAGTTGTACGGGATTCGATGTTGTAACAATAGTTTTTATACTATAAATAGGGAAGAGAGGCCTTTCAGGGCTCTCTTCATTCAATCTGAGAGAGAGAGAAACTAAAGCTTGTAATACTTACAAAATTCTAGTGGAAGTTCGGGAGCCATGCCCACCCCTCAGACATACACCCCTTGCAGTGGAATTAGATAACCAATTCCCTTTTTTCTTTTGTGATTGCCTTTGTGGTTGTTGGGTCAGACCTCCTTCTATCAAGGAGCCCGATTAAGGTGTCTACTACGTGAATAAGGGATAAGGTGGGAATAAGTTGGGAATGAAAAATTATGATATTTATTTAGAAATAAGGGATGAAAAAGAAATAAGTTGTTAAAAGATAATTATACTTGTAGATGGGTGGCTACGTTAGTTAGTGGATTTTTTCTCTTTTTTAAAGGTAAGGGGGAAAGGAAAGACAAATGCGAAAAAAGTGCGAGATATCGGGGAAGGGTTGTAAAGGATTAAGGCACATGATAATTCATCCCTCTTTCATACTTGGGTTTAAGGAAACTCGAATTTAAGATAAAATATGGATTTACTTATCTCCCTTCGTAAATATAAGATATCTCACAAAAAATGTTGGATATCCCACAAATGTAAATGACCCTTTAGGAGTGTGGCCATTGGTTGTGATGGATCGAATCATCGGTTAGATACGTGTTTTTTGCTATTTGATTCATAAGAGATTCCTCAATTATTTTATTTGCTTTGGGGATTTTGGGGGTGGGGGTTCGATGGTATGGGTTGGACAGAGGGTGCTATACAGGAGATGAGTGCTGCCATCTCCCTTCCAGTAGATTGCAATGTTTGCCGATTGATACAAGGAGACCTCAAACCAAGACTCAAAAAAATAACTGCATGGCAGCTTAACCTAATAATTCCTAACATACACCGGGAATTTTATCCTTTTTTCCTCATTGAGAAAAACCTTTCCATTGAACAAGGAACAATCCGAAGATGCGGTCTAGATCACCTCCCTTGTAGATTAGAAGTAACACAATAACTTGCTAAAACATGGGTTTTCCTTGCGGTATTTCCTTCAACATGATTGATGACCTTAAGGCCATTTATAGAGAGAGGAGACCCCACCACTCCGACCCCAAAACCCTTGGAATTGGTGCCAATCTTGTGTGCTCTCTTTCTTTTAGCAATTTTTCATAATTAAAAACATTCTCAGTCGCATTAGAAATGAGAATTTCCACCTTATTTTTGCACTGGAACAGTAGTTGGGACACTTTTCCTTTAGTTTCTTTCCTTCTTCCTTACTTCATTTCCATTTGAGCTTTTTTTTGTTGAATTTCCCTAAAATATCCCGTCGACGTACCAAGAAATGATCTACCTGAGCTTGAAATGCCACCACGAGCCCGCCTTTACGCGTTGCCAGGAAAGGAGCAAGCCCTCTTCATTCCTACCTAACCCTCGCCAGGTAAATATAGGGGCTGACTTGCTTGCACAGCCCACACGGGCATTTGGCACCGCCAGTCAACTGGTTTGACCCATTAGACACAAGCATGGAAATTATGATTATTATTATTATTATTTATTTCTTAGCTATTCTCTCATTGTCAATCTTTCATTCACCTTTTCTTGCGATTTTTGTGCCGAAACTCTACAGACCATAACGTGTGGCGTGATTATCCCAGATCCCTTGTCCTTTCCCCCAACGTCAAAAATATAATGGATTAGCCTATTTCTAAATTTGACCATAAATAGTAAAATGTAAACTAAAATTCAAAAAATAGCGGAGAATAGATAGTAAAATTTTACAAAATTGTGATGCAATATATTGCATTATAGGTAACATGATGTGTGTTTAATGTAACTTTTGAAAAATGAACAAAAAATTCAACTATGCTTTTCCTTGTTAGTTACGTCATATTGTTGTAGTTTAAATATTTTTATTATAAATTATATGAGATATTATAGATTATACATTAAATATGAAAGGATATGTGATGTCATTATTGATTAAATATGTATATTCAACAATATTATTTGACATTTTATATCAACATTTTAAAATTTATTCAAACAATTGAACCTTCCGATAGATATTAAATACAATATAATCATGTTTTTGTACTCATATCCATGTTGGCATCATTTTTATCGCTGTTCATGTTTGCATATAGAATGTTTTATATTTAACTCATGGCTAATTTTGACCCAACTTCACCTCGACCAAGACTTGATCTCATGTCGACTGGATAAAAATTCTTTAATTTTTGTATACATTCTCCGAATGAGTACCTGCATTAGAAATTTTGTGATTTGCGGTGAAATCATGATAATATCCTGGTATCTATATTAAACATTCTCTGTTGCCAAAAATGCTTGTTGAGTATGATTGTTTCAACATCAAAAAATTTCACGGTTGGAATGGACTCATATAGTTATTTATTAAAATAATTATCACCTGACAAGTGACATAGCGGCGACTCCCATAATTTTGTATATTTAAATTAATATGAAGAAATATTAAAAAAATTTTAAAAATAACGTAGAAAGCAACGTAAGTACGTCATGGAGTTCAACACCACGTTAAAAGCTCCCGTCACTTCTGAACGAAGAAATTATTGGTGTTTTTTTTCTTATTTTTAATAAAAATACATAAATAATTTTTTTATTATGAATCAAAACATATCGGTATTATTTTTTATTCTAAATCAAATTGTATGAGTTATTTTCAAATTATATGAATGTAATATAAAAAATATCATCACCATAATTTAATTTTACCAAGGTATGTTATATTTTACATTGGATGATTTTTTATTCTAAAATAAAATATATGAGAATTTTTATTTTTAAATAGAAGTTTACCAATAGTTTTTTAATTAAACCATGTAATATAAAAAATATCACTATAAGTTAATTTTGCGAAGGTCATCGCTCAAATTGCACTAGAGGGGATGTGAATAGTGAAATTATATTGTATTGTAATACAACAAATTCAATCACACAATATACTCAATTATTTTTAGGTGGAAACCCAAGATGGGTGAAAATCACCACCTAAGCCAATCTCTTGACTTAGGATTTTCGATCACAAGGTGATCAATCCACTAACCACACTACTTAAACGAGGGTAGTGTACCTCAATTACAATTCCCACCTCCGATCCCTAAACGGAGGTTTCTCTCTTCAAGATGAAGAGACGGGGACCCGACAGGCCGGATACCCAAAGTACAGAAATTAATAAGTAAAAATAACACCTATAGAGCACCCCAATAATTTAGTTGCTTTCTTATCTACTAAGCATGAAAAGAACTCCCTGATGATTTGCAGAACGGAGCGAGCCGAGAGTATGGATTTGCCCTTTGATCAGAGTATTAGCACAGCACAAGGGCAAGATGGAGCTTAGAGTAGTGAGCAAGAGATTTTTCTAATGGAATTGTATCTCAAGAGGTGTGTGTTGCCAAAGAAGAGTTGTAGTCTATTTATAGGCAAGTTTGGAACCTTCAAGAACACTTGGGAGAGCTCTTCTAGCCGTTGGAGACAAATCCCAAGAGTTTAGGACGAAATCCACACAAAATCAGGGTAATGATGATTCTGACAGCAATATCAGACGTCTGATTTTTCCTATGGTCGTCTAATCTTGCAGGACATCCTTAACGGACTCTATTGGATCAAAAGAAGGACGTCTGATATTATGTCATAAGACGTCTGATTATTTTACTGGACGTCTAATGAATGGTGCATTCGTTCCTGTTATCATCGGATCCAAACAGGGTTCTAGGTTTAAAGGATCAGATGTCGTTACGGACGTCTGAGGACATTACCAGACGTCTGGAAACCTAAATACTCTTCCTTCCTGCTTCTGCCAAAAGATTATGTGGCCGTAGAGAGATACGCACAGAAAATCATGGCCAACGGTTCAAACACAGACGTCTGGAAGTGTGTCAAGACGTCTGGAAATTGTTTTTGCCTACGAAAGTCTAACGGTTAGTATGAGGACGTCTGGGTAAATAATTAGACGTCTGTGAACGGTTATCGACGTCTGAAAGTGAAGTCCTTCGTCTGATGTTTATGAGGAGACGGACGAAGGCAGAGATATTTGAAATTAGACGTCTGATAAACATGTCAGACGTCTTATGATGGAAAATCAGACGTCTGGACTTATTACTGGACGTCTGATAAAAGTATAAGTGTTGGGTTTTTTTTGTTTCTAATTTATCCTAAGTGTAGAGAGCCTAAGTTAGCTATTTATAGGTTATGTTTGGGGGCTCTTTACAATATTTCTAGACTCAAATAAGATGAAAATTACAACCTTTGAAAGTTTACATGAAAAAAGCCTAAGACCTAATACTTATGCTACTCGTCTTCACGCTTTTAATCTCCCGTCTTGGAAAGCTTTTTGAAATCCTGCAAATATGTTATTATAGAGAGAAAACAATATGCTACGCTTTATTTATTATTTCATTTTCTTCATTTTGTAAAATCATCAAAATATTATATATGAGTAGTTGAACTAACAATCTCCCCCTTTTTGATGATTTTCAAAATATAGCTGTAGGTTCTTCTTTCCTCCCCCTAAAGGTTGTACTTAATAGCCTTTATCTATTTTTTTTTTTTTTACCTACATTCTTCTCCCCCTTTTTGAATATCATCATGAAGAGTTGTTAAAGGGAGTCAAAATCCAAACTACAAGAGTGATATCTACAAAGTAGAGTGCGTGACTAAAATTGCATGTTTAAAAGATGACAAGGCATTAAGGAAAATTGATTAGGAATAGAAATATTTAAGCATGGACTAGCTATTTGTTCCCAAAAATATTAAGTACAGGGTCAAGGCCCCTTAATACAAACTTAGAATAGAAGATAGAAAAATAGAAGCACTAAAACTATTCTTCTTGATCTTGGCGGCGGCGGCGACGAGCGGGTCCTTGTCCTATCTGCAAATTTTGAACATCTGATTTAAGTTCGTCGATGTCGCGTCGCATGCTTCCCATGTAGGTGTACATCTCGCCGGTTCGACGCAGCAAAAGGGAGATGCCGGAGGAGAGGGAATCTGTGGCTGGATCCCATGCTTCATCAAAGCTCGAGCGGGGAGCTTCTATTTGAAGGGGCCGTGGTTCATGGAAGTCTGGAAAGGGTGGAAGGGGCTCTTCTTCCATGGGTTCGTCGGCGGGCTCAAGATGTTCTCTAAGTATATGCATCTTGGCGGCTGTGGCCCGGTTGTAAGGCTCAATTTTCTTGTCAACTGCTTGGTCAGTTATGGAAATCCGATGGGATGAAAAGATTTTGGATAGAATAGACCCAAACGGAAGTGATGCCCCATGGTCCTCATTCATGACGCGAACAATGAGGCGACAATAATTGAAAGGAATATGACGAACGGCCGCAAAAAGGAGAGCCTTGTGTTGGCGTGAGATGTAATCAAAACCTCCTGATTTGTTTAGGAGGTCCCACCCAAAAATGCGAGAGAGTAGACGTGGAAGGGGTTTGAGATTTTTGCACGGTAGAGTGCCATGGTTTTCAACATATTTTTCCGGGAGAACTAACTCTTGATTGATGATTTCTGGGTCGTATTGCCTCAGAATGTCATTGAAATCAATTCCCTCATTGGGGATGGCTAGAAGGTCAGAGATAGTTTCAGATGTGATGTGTATTTCACGACCAAATAGGCGGGTATGGAGTTCAAGTTCATCGTTGCTGTAGTCCTCAACGATGTTGGCATAAAAGAGACGGCAAAGATCAGGGAACACACCAAGAGTTCCAATGCCGGAGTGGAATTGACGGTCAAAATATTGAAAAAGATGGAGAGTTTGGAAGTGTTCCCGAAGGTTCAAATGGGCAAAATCATTCCAAACAATAAAACGAGGGCATTTAACTTTGGCATTCGCGAAGCGACGAAATCGCTGCCTAGCGATGTCACCCCGCAATTGATCTGCCAAATAAGTGGAAGAGGAACTGGAAGATCCCTCAACTTGCTTCCTACAGGGAGGCATATTTGGTGGAATGGGTGGTTAGGTTTAGGAGAAATGAGTGGTGCGTTGAGGATAGAATACCTGCAAAAAAGAAACAACCATTCAACCAAACAACATTCACCCAAAACATAGTTTCAAACACTGCAATCATCATGAAAAAAATATGTGGCAGTATGCCTTGAGGCAATACAACCTGCCATGTAGTTGTGGCAATATACCTTTGGATGCAAGCCACTAAAATGTCGGCTTGATCCTCATGAGGTAATACCCTTGCCATGGAAGATGCAGCTAGGGCTAAGAAGGTTTTCTTGACCGAGGGTTAGGGCTGACAATGATATGAAATGCACATGTAGGTCAAGTGAATCAAGAAGTGAACTAGATGCTACAAGGCCGTGGGTAAAAAGAGTATGAAAATGCCCTAGGCGTTGAGAGGGTATACCCACGGGAGGAGGGAAGCCTCCAAATGCGCGGTCGAGAGGCAGGGACGACGCGCGCAGAGGAGCAGCAGTTCCGTCAGTCGTCGAAGAGGCGCGACGGTCGTCTGGCTGCGAGCAGAACTTCGCCAGTTGCTGCTGTGGGCCGTCGGGTGTGAGGGAGAGCGGCGCGCAGATCTTGTGTGGGGTAGGGATTTTGGACAGGAGAGTGGGACCTTTGCGAAGGGGATCTTATATCCCAAGGTCACCGAGCAAGTCTCCCCCTGAAGTTGGGGAGATTTGCATTTCAAACCGTCCAGAGAAAAGCTGCGACGCGCAGATTTTTCCCCGATCAGACGTCTGTCAACGATGTCAGACGTAGGGATTTGGCAGAGGAATTTTTGCCCATTTCAGGGAGACGTCTGTTTTATTCATCAGACGAATAATCAGACGACTAATTCTAATATAGACGTCTGATTTCTGCAGGAATCCTCCCCAGCAAAAAGATTTATTCTCCAGGTTGTCGTCTGATTTCTTACTCAGACGGCAAAGAAGACGTCTAAATTTAATATTAGACGTCCGATTTCTGCAGACAGACCTTCCTGGATTTTCGTTTAAAGTTACAGGGTCGTCCGTTTTTCCTGTCAGACGATCCCTACGACGTCTAGCCATATATTCAGACGTCCGACAGGCAGTACATGTTCTGTCCCCGAGATAGACGTCTGTCAACACATTTGGACGACAGTTCAGACGTCTGCGTGGTGTACCAGACGTCTGATATTACTGTTTTGTTATATATAAAATCGTCGTCTGTCCCAGATGTTTAGACGACGAATTTTAATGTATAAGACGTCTGATTATTTAATCAGACGTCTGATATTGGACAGAGTGTGCATTTGGATGTTTGAATGAAGGCTTAGTGAAATCAAGGTTCAATCTATGCTCATGACAAAAGAGGTTCCATTAAAACACTAAATTCTTCAAATATCACTTAGCTTACATATGCCTAGTTTCCTACGTATATAATTAAAGCGATCATAATTCAAAGGTTTAGTGAAAATATCAGCTAACTGCAGTTCAGTACAAATAAATTCAACTTCGATTTCTCCCTTAAGTACATTGTCTCTTAGGAAGTGATGTCGAACATCAATATGTTTTGTGCGAGAGTGATGTACGGGATTTTTCGAGAGGTTGATAGCACTAGTATTGTCACATAATATTTTTATCTTATTAAATATCAGGTTAAAATCCTTCAAAGTACTTTTCATCCAAAGCACTTGGGAACATGCTAGTGCAGCGGCTATGTATTCAGCTTCTGTAGTTGATAAAGCTACACTAGATTGTTTCTTTGAGAACCAAGAGACTAGTGATTCGCCTAAGAATTGGCACGTCCCACTAGTACTCTTCCTATCAGTGCGGCTACCTGCGTAGTCCGCATCGCTATATGTAACTAAGTTGAATTGTGGACTCCTAGGGTAGAATAAGCCATAATCAGATGTGTCAACTAGATATCTAAATATTCGTTTTACAGCATTTAGGTGTGATTGTTTAGGATTTGATTGAAACCTAGCGCATAAGCAGGTACTAAACAAAATATCAGGTCTACTGGAAGTTAAATACAGTAAAGATCCAATCATGCTACGATAGAGCTTTTGATCTATGGGCGTACCTGATTCGTCCAAGTCTAAGGAAGTTGTGACACTCATAGGAGTGTTCTTCCCTTTACTTTTGTTCATATCAAATCTCTTCAACATCTCCTTTGTGTATTTAGATTGAGACACAAAGGTTCCAATTTCGAGCTGAGTGATTTGCAAGCCCAAGAAAAACTTGAGTTCACCCATCAAACTTATTTCGAATTCTTCCTGCATAATTTCTGAAAACTTTCTACACATAGATTCATTAGTAGCACCAAATATAATATCATCTACATATATTTGAACTAATAAAATGTCTTTTCCTTTTCTTTTAATGAATAATGTGGAATCAGCTTCCCCTATAGAGAATTTTGCATTTAACAAGTACTCTTTGAGCCTTTCATACCAAGCTCTAGGAGCTTGCTTTAGACCATATAGTGCCTTGTTTAATTTGTAGACAAAATGAGGCTTATCATGAGACTCAAAACCAGGAGGTTGTTTTACAAAAACTTCCTCCTTAATGAATCCGTTAAGAAACGCGCTCTTAACGTCCATTTGAAAGAGTTTAAAGCCAAGAAAGGCGGCATAAGCAAGAAGCATGCGAATTGATTCGAGTCGAGCTACGGGAGCGTAGGTCTCATCAAAATCAATTCCTTCTTCTTGGTTGTACCCTTGTGCTACCAACCGAGCCTTATTTCGAATAACTATACCGGATTCATTCAACTTGTTCCGGAATAACCATTTGGTACCTATTACCTGTAACGAGCGCGTGCCCCAGACGTCTTTTAAGACGTCTGGGAGGTGGCCCAGACGTCTGTAAAGACGTCTGGGATCACATCCAGACGTCTGACCAGACGTCCGGGATAGTTTACAGACGTCTGGCGAACAGTTATGCTCGCACGGGATATTCGTCTGCGCGCCTGTGCGCGCAGACCTGCGTTCTGCCCTCTTTCTCTGCGGCTGCAGGCGGCTGCGACCGCCTTCTCTCTCCTCTCCGCACGGCGTTAAAAGGGGGGGCGCGCCTCCCCTCCCGTCTCCACCATCTTCCTCCTTCTTCTCCTGTCTGTGCGCGAGAGCGAGCGAACGCGAGGGCGCAGCGGCAGCGGCAGCCGCAGTGAGCGCGGAGGAGCTGCGACGTGCGAGGGCGGGGCTCCGCCGTGAGGGCGAGCTCGCCAGGAGCGGCTTGGCCGGCCGGCGGAGGGCGCAGGGGGCGCAGAGCGTCGCGGAGAGGGACCTGCTGCGGGCGGAGCAGCGTACGTGCGAGGTGCGACGCGGGCGGCGTCGTGAGCGGAGGCCGAGCAGGGCTCTGATTCTGGAAAAATTTCCAGAATCAGACGTCTGGATTGATATCGAGACGGCAAGGTCGACGTCTGTGAGATCATACAGACGTCTGAAAGGTGAGTTTCCGTTTTCTTCTTCCTTTTTGTCGACTGACCGTACTGAGGGAGGGGGGTTGGCTGTGCGCAGGTGTTCTGATTCGTCATCCTTTGCGAATCAGACGTCTGGAAGTTGTACCAGACGGCGGGAGTGACCTCCAGACGTCCAAAGTGACCATCGGACGTCTGGGATCTAGGAAAGACGTCCCTGCAGACTTCTGGACGTCTGGGAAACCACGCTGAGCAGGTAATTCTCTGATCCACCGTTTAAGACGTCTGGAGGGAGTTCCAGACGTCTGATTTTGCACAGTATCGTCTTTCTCGACCCGTTTAGGGCCCGTTTGGGCTCCGTTTTCCGTGATTCGAGTTGAGTTCGTTTCAGAATTAATTCCTCTACCCACCTACAGTAGCTATACACTGTTTTGAGACACTCCTTGTGTTTGATCCTTGTGATAGGACCTCGTTCGGTTGCAGTCTTGAGAGTCGCAGAGGCACGCGGGATTCCCGATCACGCCCCCATTACTCCCGTTGTACCTGGTAGAGTGGCTTTAAGTATTAATAAAATCTGTTAAAGTATGGAACCATAACTAGAACCTAGGGCATTGCATGAATCCTAGGAATGAGAAATATATGGAATGATAGCTCCTAGGTGTTGCATGAATCCTAGGGCCGGAAAACTAGATTGTATGATAGATCCTAGGATATGGCATGAATCCTAGGATGGAAAAACTAGTGGAATGTATATTACTGCAGTCTTGGAAAAATGGAAAGGAATATATAAAGCTGCCTGTAAATTTAATTAACAGCTGCCTGTTATGAATAAAGAAACATGTTTGAGATCATGGAATTTGAGAACGTGAATCTGGAAAGTGAAACATATGATGTTCTGAGATAAAGAGCTGGAACCCTACGGGGAATTAGGAGTGGAACTCCTGGAAAGAAAAAGGAATGGAACTGAGATGTAGTTTTGTACTGTCTCTTGGGTACGCAGTACCAAGGGAAGTACTTGTACCTGTTTAGTGCAGAGTGGGGCCAGCCGCCCTAGGGACCCGGGGTTAGGATTGGCCGCTCTGTACCGACTTGTTGGCCCTCGTGTACGTAGTACCGAGGAGAGCTAGTAGTGTTAGGAGAGTACTAGCTACCCCACGGGCCCCGGGGTTCTGCTAGCCTCCTTCACCGACTTGTTAGGCCCACTAGGGCAAACCAGGGTAGTCAGGCGAGGGTGCGCGGACTGTGGAGGGGCAAGGCCCCGGTTTGGTTACTGTGGAGGGGTTGGACCCTTGTTACTGAGAGGGCTCTGCCCTGGTTCCGTGCTGTGCTTTGGGCGCACCCGTTAACGGAAACGACTGACCGCGTGCCAGTGCGGGCTAGCTACCTGTGCGTTTATCGCGCGTGCCGTAGTCACCGTTACGTCTGTCAGTGACCTTGGGGTGGTTGACTGAGGGTAGGATCACCACGGGGGACTCTCCCGGCCAGGAGAGCACCACGTGCTACTTGTAACAAGCGCGTGCCCCAGACGTCTTTTAAGACGTCTGGGAGGTGGCCCAGACGTCTTTTAAGACGTCTGGGAGGTGGCCCAGACGTCTGTAAAGACGTCTGGGATCACATCCAGACGTCTGACCAGACGTCCGGGATAGTTTACAGACGTCTGGCGAACAGTTATGCTCGCACGGGATATTCGTCTGCGCGCCTGTGCGCGCAGACCTGCGATCCTGCATCATCTCTGCGGCTGCAGGCGACTGCGACCGTCTCTCCCTCCTCTCCGCGCGGCGTTAAAAGGGGGAGGGGGCGCGCCTCCCCTCCCATCTCCACCATCTTCCTCCTTCTCTCCTGCCTGTGCGCGAGAGCGAGCGGACGCGAGGGCGCAGCGGCAGCGGCAGCCGCAGTAGGCGCGGAGGAGCTGCGGCGTGCGAGGGCGGGGCTCTGCCGTGAGGGCGAGCTCGCCGGGAGTGGCTTGGCCGGCCGGCGGAGGGCGCAGGGGGCGCAGAGCGTCGCGGAGAGGGACCTGCTGCGGGCGGAGCAGCGGACGCGCGAGGTGCGACGCGGGCGGCGTCGCGAGCGGAGGCCGAGCAAGGTTCTGATTCTGGAAAAATCTCCAGAATCAGACGTCTGGACTGATATCCAGACGGCAAGGTCGACGTCTGTGAGATCATACAGACGTCTGAAAGGTGAGTTCCGCTTTCTCCTTCTTTTTGTCGACTGACCGTACTGAGGGAGGAGGGTTGGCTGTGCGCAGGTGTTCGGATTCGTCATCCTTTGCGAATCAGACGTCTGGAAGTTGTACCAGACGGCGGGAGTGACCTCCAGACGTCCGGAGAGACCATTGGACGTCTGGGATCTAGGAGAGACGTCCCCACAGACTTCTGGACGTCCGGGGAACGAAGCCGAACAGGTAATTCTCTGATCCACCGTTTAAGACGTCTGGAAGGAGTTCCAGACGTCTGATTTTGCACAGTATTGTCTTTCTCGACCCGTTTAGGGCCCGTTTGGGCTCCGTTTTCCGCGATTAGAGTTGCGTTCGTTTCAGAATTTATTCCTCTACCCGCCTACAGTAGCTATACACTGTTTTGAGACACTCCTTGTGTTTGATCCTTGTGATAGGACCTCGTTCGGTTGTCGTCTTGAGAGTCGCGGAGGCGCGCGGGATTCCCAACCACGCCCCCATTACTCCCGTTGTACCTGGTAGAGTGGTTTTAAGTATTAATAAAATCTGTTAAAGTATGGAACCATAACTAGAACCTAGGGCATTGCATGAATCCTAGGAATGAGAAATATATGGAATGATAGCTCCTAGGTGTTGCATGAATCCTAGGGCCGGAAAACTAGATTGTATGATAGATCCTAGGATATGGCATGAATCCTAGGATGGAAAAACTAGTGGAATGTACATTACTGCAGTCTTGGAAAAATGGAAAGGAATATATAAAGCTGCCTGTAAATTTAATTAACAGCTGCCTGTTATGCATAAAGAATCATGTTGAGATCATGGAATGTGAGAACGAGAATCTGGAAAGTGAAACATATGATGTTCTGAGATAAAGAGCTGGAACCCTACGGGGATTTAGGAGTGGAACTCCTGGAAAGAAAAAGGAATGGAACTGAGATGTAGTTTTGTACTGTCTCTTGGGTACGCAGTACCAAGGGAAGTACTTGTACCTGTTTAGTGCAGAGTGGGGCCAGCCGCCCCAGGGACCCGGGGTTAGGATTGGCCGCTCTGTACCGACTTGTTGGCCCTCGTGTACGTAGTACCGAGGAGAGCTAGTAGTGTTAGGAGAGTACTAGCTACCCCACGGGCCCCGGGGTTCTGCTAGCCTCCTTCACCGACTTGTTAGGCCCACTAGGGCAAACCAGGGTAGTCAGGCGAGGGTGCGCGGACTGTGGAGGGGCAAGGCCCCGGTTTAGTTACTGTGGAGGGGTTGGACCCCTGTTACTGAGAGGGCTCTGCCCTGGTTCCGTGCTGTGCTTTGGGCGCACCCGTTAACGGAAACGACTGACCGCGTGCCAGTACGGGCTAGCTACCTGTGCGTTTATCACGCGTGCTGTAGTCACCGTTACGTCTGTCAGTGACCTTGGGGTGGTTGACTGAGGGTAGGATCACCACGGGGGACTCTCCCGGCCAGGAGAGCACCACGTGCTACTTCTACTGTTGGAAAAGACTGCAATCAAGATCGTCCCACGAGGAACATTCGAGATCAAGTGAAGGATCTGAGAAATAAATGAAATAGTGAGAAAAATTGAAAGATGTAAATAAAGGAAGTAATAGAACATAACAGCTACTGTACACTCTACTGTTGCCTTTAGTTAGTTTGCCACTCTACTCAGCGTTTTGCTGACGTGTTACACTCGTTACCTTTTTCAGGACCAGGTGTTGAGCAGCCAGGGTCGGCGGCTGCAGAGGACGCTGGGCCGAGTAGGGTCCAGTAGAGTTACCACAGCTTTGTACCTTCTTTTTGTTTCTGTTCTAGTGAGTAGTTTTGTTTCCGCTGTACCTTCTTTACCTGCAGTTTTTGTTATATGATAAATGTTGCTTTACTGTTGTGGTGGTACCTACTGTAGTAGTTTCTTTCCTTACTGCTGTTCTTTCTTACTGTTAGTTATATTCATGCTGAATGTGGTTTATTTTACTGTCTTTTGGTTACTTCCTCGTTGGACGACTGGGTCTTGGGATTAGTCGAGTCGGTCCGGTTCTCGTGTCTCGTAGGGACTCGGGACCCGGGTCGTTACAAGATGGTATCAGAGCAAGGTCGTCCCGAGAAGTGAATCAACTGACTGGAAAATAACCAATTCACATGTTTATAGCTAGAGTAGCCACCACAACATATCTCTTGACATGAGCTCTTAGAAGTATTGTTAGGTACCGTCTGTTTTGACGTTTCCGTTTTGTTTCGCGTCTCCTTGCAGGAGATGCCTCGTCGTGGGACTGGCGAGACTGGCCGCGGGCGCGGCCGAGGGCGAGGTCGGCGAGGGGGACGTGCTGTCGTTGACGTCTCGGTGGACCAGCCACCACTCCCTGGCATCCAGGCCCAGGACCTCGCCAGACTGATACGGGATATTGTACGAGAGGAGCTCCACCCACCGCCCCGAGCACCTCCTCCTGGGGTTGTAGAGGGGGAGTCCTCTGTGGGACCACGCGACGGACGCGGCGCCGGACACGAGGGAGGGGATGGGCCCCTGCCACCCCCACCTTCCTCCGACACTTCTGTACACGAGGCACCTTCGCCTGGAGGTGCACCAGCACCTCCCCTACAGCACCACTTCGAGCTTTTCGGACAGTTCCGGAAGCTGAAGCCCCCCTCCTTCAAGGGGGATGAGGACCCGACCGAGGCAGAGGACTGGCTTGAGCAGCTGGAGAAGATCTTCGACACCCTTCGCCCCCCGGTGGAGTGCCGCGTGGCCTTTGCCACGTACCAGCTGGAGATTGCGGCACACCGGTGGTGGAGGGCGGTCCGGGGACAGGAGAGGGACGAGCCGACGTGGGACCAGTTCGTCACCCTCTTCTGCGAGCAGTACTTTCCCCAGACGTGGCAGGACCAGAGGAGGCGGGAGTTCCACACTCTCCGCCAAGGGACGATGACCGTGAGCGCGTACCGCACGCGTTTCTTGGAGCTGTCCCGCTTTGCAGCGACAGCGGTAGCCACTGAGGAGGAGCGCCTTTGGAGGTTCACCGAGGGGCTCCGGCCTGCGATCCGGGGGTATGTCAAACCCCTGAAGCTGCCGACGTTTTCGAGGGTGGTAGAGGCAGCCATGACTTACGAGGAGACCAACCCGTCCGCGCGAGAGACCGACGGCGGGCGGAAGAGGCCCTTTCAGCCAGACTTCTCACAGGGCCGGCGAGAGCGGAGACACGTGGCGTCCGCAGGAGAGCCGTCACGTTGTGCAGGGCCATCAGTGGCCTTTGGGGGCCCTCGACAGGGGCCAGTCGCCAGCACCGGACCCCCGCCTAGCCGACAGCAGGGACTCACTGAGGGCGGGAGTCGGGTTCCCCTCTGCTACCAGTGTGGCCATCCGGGCCACGTCAGGAGGGACTGCCCATCTAGGGCAGGAGGTCAGCAGATACTTCCCACGCAGAGCACTGGAGGGCGCGCAGGAGGCCGCGGTTTCCAGGCGCGAGGAGGAGGACCGCAGTCGCGAGGAGGGTACCGGCCGGCACCTACCCGTCCGACGCAGAGTGTGGCTGCTTCGTCCGCACCTAGAGCTGAGGGGCGTATCAACGCCCTAACACACAGGGACGCCAGAGCTTCGGGATCCGTGGTAGCAGGTATGGTTTCAGTTTCTGGCAGACTCGTTTACACGCTTTTCAATTCCGGCGCTACGCACTCGTTTGTCGCAGACAGTTTCGCAGTTAGTTTGGACCAGGATTATACATTGTTAGAGAATCCGTTCGTAATCAGAGGTCCGAGTGGTCAGCTGTTTGTAGCTGAGGAGGTGTACACGGGTTGCGGGGTCAGCATCGGGGGACACAGCCTGCCAGCTGACCTGATTATGATACAGATGGAGGACTTTGGAGTGATTCTGGGGATGGATTGGCTGTCCGCTTACCACGCCTTGGTAGACTGCTTTGAGAGGAAGATTGTCTTCTCCATTCCGGAGTTGCCTTACTTCGAGTTTCACGGGCAACCAGTGGACGGAGGTTTCAGGTGCATTTCGGCGCTTCGGGCGGCGAGACTTTTGAGCCAGGGGTGTGAGGGCTTCTTAGCTTGTGTGGTGGCAGAGCACAGCCCCGTGGCAGACTTCCAGAGCATCCCGGTGGTCAGAGAGTACCCCGACATGTTTCCAGACGAGTTACCAGGACTACCGCCCGAGCGTGAGATCGAGTTTGAGATCTCACTAGTACCAGGGACCAGCCCCATCTCCACCGCGCCATACAGGATGGCACCGCTTGAGCTGCGAGAGCTTAAGTCTCAGTTGCAGGACCTTTTGGAGAAGGGTTTCGTGAGGCCCAGTGCGTCTCCCTGGGGAGCCCCGGTACTGTTTGTGAAGAAGAAGGATGGGACCCTACGCCTTTGTGTGGACTACCGACAGCTGAATAGGGTCACCATCAAGAACAGATATCCGCTGCCGAGGATTGACGATTTGTTTGACCAGTTGCGGGGTGCCACGGTGTTTTCCAAGATCGACTTGAGGTCTGGATACCACCAGTTGAGGATCAGGGAGACCGACGTCTCCAAGACAGCTTTCCGCACCCGGTACGGACACTACGAGTTTTTGGTCATGCCGTTTGGGCTGACCAATGCCCCCGCTGCTTTCATGGACCTGATGAACCGGGTGTTCAGACCGTACTTGGACCAGTTTGTGGTGGTTTTCATAGATGATGTACTCATCTATTCTAGAGATCGGACGCAGCACGAACAGCACTTGCGGATGGTTCTGGACACTCTGAGACGACGCAGGCTGTACGCCAAATACAGCAAGTGCGAGTTCTGGTTGAGGGAGGTGACCTTTTTGGGTCATGTGATCTCTGGAGACGGCCTGGCAGTGGATCCCGCCAAGGTCGAGGCAGTGCTCAGGTGGGAGAGACCGCGTTCAGTCACTGAGATTCGCAGTTTCCTGGGACTGGCAGGTTACTACAGACGGTTCATCAGAGGGTTTTCGCAGATTGCACGTCCTATGACACAGTTGACTCGGAAGGATGTGCCTTTCGCTTGGACAGACGCCTGTGAGGCGTGTTTTCTGGAGCTGAAGGAGAGGTTGACCTCGGCTCCCGTGCTCACCATTCCTGACAGTAGTGGCGGGTTCGTCGTGTACACGGACGCTTCCTTGCAGGGGTTCGGAGGTGTGCTCATGCAGAGGGGTCACGTGGTCGCTTACGCTTCGCGGCAACTGAAGCCCCATGAGCATACCTACCCTACCCACGACCTAGAGTTGGCAGCTGTTGTCTTCGCGCTGAAGACATGGAGGCATTACTTGTACGGTGAGACCTTCGAGATTTTTACAGATCACAAGAGCCTCAGATATCTTTTTGACCAGAAGGAGCTCAACATGAGATAGAGACGTTGGTTGGAGCTCCTGAAGGACTACGACTGCAGCATCTCCTACCACCCGGGAAAGGCCAATGTGGTGGCTGACGCCTTGAGCCGTAAGGCACCCGCACGCTTGGCCAGTCTACAGTTACAGAGTTGGAGCCTTTTGGAGGAGGTGGGCAGTTGGCGACCTCTAGAGTTACGAGGGTACTGTGGGGCAGTGACGGTGACACGGCAGACCAGACCAGAGTTGATAGACCGCATCATCACGGGACAGATGGCCGATCCGTACTTGCAGTCTTTGCGCGACAGAGTACTGTCAGGGGACC
Organism: Thalassia testudinum; assembly: GCA_037157565.1. Classification (NCBI taxonomy): domain Eukaryota; kingdom Viridiplantae; phylum Streptophyta; class Magnoliopsida; order Alismatales; family Hydrocharitaceae; genus Thalassia; species Thalassia testudinum. The sequence goes on along the minus strand of JAZHRO010000039.1, from coordinate 94,578,799 downwards.
CAGGGGACTTCTCTTTCACAGACCAGGTGTTACGCTTGAGGGGACGGCTATGCGTCCCCAGAGACGAGGAGCTGTTGAGAGAGCTCCTGACTGAGGCACACGGTTCCAGATTCACCATACATCCCGGAAACACGAAAATGTACCATGACTTGAGACGCGAGTTCTGGTGGAGAGGGATGAAGCGGGATGTGGGTGAGTTCGTGCAACAGTGCTTAGTGTGCCAGCAGGTGAAAGCCGAGCATCAGAGGCCTGCGGGGCCGCTTCAGCCGCTTCCAGTGCCAGAGTGGAAGTGGGAGAGCATCACCATGGACTTGGTGGTGGGCTTACCTGTTACCCAGCGAGGACATGACGCGGTCTGGGTAATAGTGGATAGATTGACAAAGACGGCACGATTCTTGCCGATCCGAGTCACTTTGGGACCAGCACAGTTGGCAGAGAGGTATATCCGTGATGTGGTGCGACTACACGGAGTTCCGCGGGAGATCGTATCCGACCGGGATACCCGCTTTACGTCCCAGTTTTGGGCTGAGTTTCAGCAGGCGTTGGGGACGAGGTTGAGGTTTAGCACGGCTTACCACCCCCAGACGGACGGACAGTCGGAGCGCACGATACAGACACTTGAGGATCTTTTGCGTGCCTGTGTACTAGACTGGAGGGGCTCTTGGGAGGAGCACCTACCCCTGGCAGAGTTTGCATACAACAACAGTTATCACTCAAGCATCGGCATGGCTCCCTACGAGGCTTTGTACGGACGGAAATGCACGGCACCCTTGAGTTGGGTTGAGGTGGGGACCAAGTGGGAGGTTGGCCCCAGGTTGATCCGGCAGAGTCAGGAGGTAGTTGAGCAGATCCACAGACGACTCCGCACTGTCAGGAGTAGACAGAAGAGCTACGCAGATCGCAGACGCAGAGAGGTGCAGTTCGAGGTCGGGGACCACGTCTTTCTTCGTGTTTCGCCCATGAAGGGCTTACAGCGGTTTGGGGTTAGAGGGAAGCTCGCGCCGAGGTTCGTGGGGCCCTTCGAGGTCCTGGAGCGGGTTGGACCCGTTGCTTACAGACTTGCCCTTCCCCCGCAGCTTTCTGGTGTGCACGACGTGTTCCACGTGTCCAACCTCAGGAAGTACGTAGCCGATCCCAGCCACGTACTGAGTCACGAGAGCGTCGAGGTGAGCGACGACCTGACCTACCCCGAGCGGCCAGTGCAGATCCTAGACCGAGCCGTCCGCAGGTTGAGACGAAAGCAAGTACCCCTGGTAAAGGTTTTGTGGAGGAGCCAGCGGTACGAGGAGGCTACCTGGGAGCCTGAGGCGGCAATGCGGGAGCGGTACCCAGAGCTTTTCGCGGGTACGTCTTTTCGGATCGGCTTCGGTCCTCTTTGAGTTTGTTATGGTTATTTGGACATCTTTTTCCCGCACCCTAGTTGGCTCAAGTTTCGGGGTCGAAACTTCCTTTGAGTTTGTTATATTGTAACAAGCGCGTGCCCCAGACGTCTTTTAAGACGTCTGGGAGGTGGCCCAGACGTCTGTAAAGACGTCTGGGATCACATCCAGACGTCTGACCAGACGTCCGGGATAGTTTACAGACGTCTGGCGAACAGTTATGCTCGCACGGGATATTCGTCTGCGCGCCTGTGCGCGCAGACCTGCGATCCTGCATCTTCTCTGCGGCTGCAGGCGACTGCGACCGTCTCTCCCTCCTCTCCGCGCGGCGTTAAAAGGGGGAGGGGGCGCGCCTCCCCTCCCATCTCCACCATCTTCCTCCTTCTCTCCTGCCTGTGCGCGAGAGCGAGCGAACGCGAGGGCGCAGCGGCAGCGGCAGCCGCAGTAGGCGCGGAGGAGCTGCGGCGTGCGAGGGCGGGGCTCTGCCGTGAGGGCGAGCTCGCCGGGAGCGGCTTGGCCGGCCGGCGGAGGGCGCAGGGGGCGCAGAGCGTCGCGGAGAGGGACCTGCTGCGGGCGGAGCAGCGGACGCGCGAGGTGCGACGCGGCGGCGTCGCGAGCGGAGGCCGAGCAAGGTTCTGATTCTGGAAAAATCTCCAGAATCAGACGTCTGGACTGATATCCAGACGGCAAGGTCGACGTCTGTGAGATCATACAGACGTCTGAAAGGTGAGTTCCGCTTTCTCCTTCTTTTTGTCGACTGACCGTACTGAGGGAGGAGGGTTGGCTGTGCGCAGGTGTTCGGATTCGTCATCCTTTGCGAATCAGACGTCTGGAAGTTGTACCAGACGGCGGGAGTGACCTCCAGACGTCCGGAGAAATCATCGGACGTCTGGGATCTAGGAGAGACGTCCCCACAGACTTCTGGACGTCCGGGGAACCAAGCCGAACAGGTAATTCTCTGATCCACCGTTTAAGACGTCTGGAAGGAGTTCCAGACGTCTGATTTTGCACAGTATTGTCTTTCTCGACCCGTTTAGGGCCCGTTTGGGCTCCGTTTTCCGCGATTCGAGTTGCGTTCGTTTCAGAATTTATTCCTCTACCCGCCTACAGTAGCTATACACTGTTTTGAGACACTCCTTGTGTTTGATCCTTGTGATAGGACCTCGTTCGGTTGCCGTCTTGAGAGTCGCGGAGGCGCGCGGGATTCCCGACCACGCCCCCATTACTCCCGTTGTACCTGGTAGAGTGGTTTTAAGTATTAATAAAATCTGTTAAAGTATGGAACCATAACTAGAACCTAGGGCATTGCATGAATCCTAGGAATGAGAAATATATGGAATGATAGCTCCTAGGTGTTGCATGAATCCTAGGGCCGGAAAACTAGATTGTATGATAGATCCTAGGATATGGCATGAATCCTAGGATGGAAAAACAAGTGGAATGTACATTACTGCAGTCTTGGAAAAATGGAAAGGAATATATAAAGCTGCCTGTAAATTTAATTAACAGCTGCCTGTTATGCATAAAGAATCATGTTGAGATCATGGAATGTGAGAACGAGAATCTAGAAAGTGAAACATATGATGTTCTGAGATAAAGAGCTGGAACCCTACGGGGAATTAGGAGTGGAACTCCTGGAAAGAAAAGGAATGGAACTAAGATGTAGTTTGTACTGTCTCTTGGGTACGCAGTACCAAGGGAAGTACCTGTACTTGTTTTAGTGCAGAGTGGGGCCAGCCGCCCCAGGGACCCGGGGTTAGGATTGGCCGCTCTGTACCGACTTGTTGGCCCTCGAGTACGTAGTACCGAGGAGAGCTAGTAGTGTTAGGAGAGTACTAGCTACCCCACGGGCCCCGGGGTTCTGCTAGCCTCCTTCACCGACTTGTTAGGCCCACTAGGGCAAACCAGGGTAGTCAGGCGAGGGTGCGCGGACTGTGGAGGGGCAAGGCCCCGGTTTAGTTACTGTGGAGGGGTTGGACCCCTGTTACTGAGAGGGCTCTGCCCTGGTTCCGTGCTGTGCTTTGGGCGCACCCGTTAACGGAAACGACTGACCGCGTGCCAGTACGGGCTAGCTACCTGTGCGTTTATCACGCGTGCCGTAGTCACCGTTACGTCTGTCAGTGACCTTGGGGTGGTTGACTGAGGGTAGGATCACCACGGGGGACTCTCCCGGCCAGGAGAGCACCACGTGCTACTTCTACTGTTGGAAAAGACTGCAATCAAGATCGTCCCACGAGGAACATTCGAGATCAAGTGAAGGATCTGAGAAATAAATGAAATAGTGAGAAAAATTGAAAGATGTAAATAAAGGAAGTAATAGAACATAACAGCTACTGTACACTCTACTGTTGCCTTTAGTTAGTTTGCCACTCTACTCAGCGTTTTGCTGACGTGTTACACTCGTTACCTTTTTCAGGACCAGGTGTTGAGCAGCCAGGGTCGGCGGCTGCAGAGGACGCTGGGCCGAGTAGGGTCCAGTAGAGTTACCACAGCTTTGTACCTTCTTTTTGTTTCTGTTCTAGTGAGTAGTTTTGTTTCCGCTGTACCTTCTTTACCTGCAGTTTTTGTTATATGATAAATGTTGCTTTACTGTTGTGGTGGTACCTACTGTAGTAGTTTCTTTCCTTACTGCTGTTCTTTCTTACTGTTAGTTATATTCATGCTGAATGTGGTTTATTTTACTGTCTTTTGGTTACTTCCTCGTTGGACGACTGGGTCTTGGGATTAGTCGAGTCGGTCCGGTTCTCGTGTCTCGTAGGGACTCGGGACCCGGGTCGTTACACTACTTCTACTTTTGGAAAAGACTGCAATCAAGATCGTCCCACGAGGACATTCGAGATCAAGTAAAGGATCTGAGAAATAAATGAAATAGTGAGAAAAATTGAAAGATGTAAATAAAGGAAGTAATAGAACATAATAGCTACTGTACACTCTACTGTTGCCTTTAGTTAGTTTGCCACTCTATTCAGCGTTTTGCTGACGTGTTACACTCGTTACCTTTTTCAGGACCAGGTGTTGAGCAGCGAGGGTCGGCGGCTGTAGAGGACGCTGGGCCGAGTAGGGTCCAGTAGAGTTACCACAGCTTTGTACATTCTTTTTGTTTCTGTTCTAGTGAGTAGTTTTGTTTCCGCTGTACCTTCTTTACCCGCAGTTTTTGTTATATGATAAATGTTGTTTTACTGTTGTGGTGGTGCCTACTGTAGTAGTTTCTTTCCTTACTGCTGTACTTTCTTACTGTTAGTTATATTCATGCTGAATGTGGTTTATTTTACTGTCTTTTGGTTACTTCCTCGTTGGACGACTGGGTCTTGGGATTAGTCGAGTCGGTCCTGTTCTCGTGTCTCGTAGGGACTCGGGAACCGGGTCGTTACAAGATGGTATCAGAGCAAGGTCGTCCCGAGAAGTGAATCAACTGACTGGAAAATAACCAATTCACATGTTATAGCTAGAGTAGCCACCACAACATATCTCTTGATATGAGCTCTTAGAAGTGTTGTTAGGTACCGTCTGTTTTGACGTTTCCGTTTTGTTTCGTGTCTCCTTGCTGGAGATGCCTCGTCGTGGGACTGGCGAGACTGGCCGCGGGCGCGGCCGAGGGCGAGGTCGGCGAGGTGGACGTGCTGTTGTTGACGTCTCGGTGGACCAGCCACCACTCCCTGGCATCCAGGCCCAGGACCTCGCAAGACTGATACGGGATATTGTACGAGAGGAGCTCCACCCACCGCCCCGAGCACCTCCTCCTGGGGTTGCAGAGGGGGAGTCCTCTGTGGGACCACGCGACGGACGCGGCGCTGGACACGAGGGAGGGGATGGGCCCCTGCCGCCCCAACCTTCCTCTGACACTTCTGTTCACGAGGCACCTTCGCCTGGAGGTGCACCAGCACCTCCCCTACAGCACCACTTCGAGCTTTTCGGACAGTTCCGGAAGCTGAAGCCCCCCTCCTTCAAGGGGGATGAGGACCTGACCGAGGCAGACGACTGGCTTGAGCAGCTGGAGAAGATCTTCGACACCCTTCGCCCCCTGGTGGAGTGCCGCGTGGCCTTTGCCACGTACCAGCTGGAGAGTGCGGCACACCGGTGGTGGAGGGTGGTCCGGGGACAGGAGAGGGACGAGCCGACGTGGGACCAGTTCGTCACCCTCTTCTGCGAGCAGTACTTTCCCCAGACGTGGCAGGACCAGAGGAGGCGGGAGTTCCACACTCTCCGCCAAGGGACGATGACCGTGAGCGCGTACCGCACGCGTTTCTTGGAGCTGTCCCGCTTTGCAGCGACAGCGGTGGCCACAGAGGAGGAGCGCCTTTGGAGGTTCACCGAGGGGCTCCGGCCTGCGATCCGGGGGTATGTCAAACCCCTGAAGCTGCCGACGTTTTCGAGGGTGGTAGAGGCAGCTATGACTTACGAGGAGACCAACCCGTCCGCGCGAGAGACCGACGGCGGGCGGAAGAGGCCCTTTCAGCCAGACTTCTCACAGGGCCGGCGAGAACGGAGACACGTGGCATACGCAGGAGAGCCGTCACGTTGTGCAGGGCCATCAGTGGCCTTTGGGGGCCCTCGACAGGGGCCAGTCGCCAGCACCGGACCCCCGCCTAGCCGACAGCAGGGACTCACTGAGGGCGGGAGTCGGGTTCCCCTCTGCTACCAGTGTGGCCAGCCGGGCCACGTCAGGAGGGACTGCCCATCTAGGGCAGGAGGTCAGCAGATACTTCCCGCGAGAGCACTGGAGGGCGCGCAGGAGGCCGCGGCTTCCAGGCGCGAGGAGGAGGACCGCAGTCGCGAGGAGGGTACCGGCCAGCACCTACCCGTCCGACGCAGAGTGTGGCTGCTTCGTCCGCACCTAGAGCTGAGGGGCGTATCAACGCCCTAACACACAGGGACGCCAGAGCTTCGGGATCCGTGGTAGCAGGTATGGTTTCAGTTTCTGGCAGACTCGTTTACACGCTTTTCGATTCTAGCGCTACGCACTCGTTTGTCGCAGACAGTTTCGCAGTTAGTTTGGACCAGGATTATACATTGTTAAAGAATCCGTTCGTAATCAGAGGTCCGAGTGGTCAGCTGTTTGTAGCTGAGGAGGTGTACACGGGTTGCGGGGTCAGCATCGGGGGACACAGCCTGCCAGCTGACCTGATTATGATACAGATGGAGGACTTTGGGGTGATTCTGGGGATGGATTGGCTGTCCGCTTACCACGCCTTGGTAGACTGCTTTGAGAGGAAGATTGTCTTCTCCATTCCGGAGTTGCCTTCCTTCGAGTTTCACGGGCAGCCAGTGGACGGAGGTTTCAGGTGCATTTCGGCACTTCGGGCGGCGAGACTTTTGAGCCAGGGGTGTGAGGGCTTCTTAGCTTGTGTGGTGGCAGAGCACAGCCCCGTGGCAGACTTCCAGAGCATCCCGGTGGTCAGAGAGTACCCCGACGTGTTTCCAGACGAGTTACCAGGACTACCGCCCGAGCGTGAGATCGAGTTTGAGATCTCACTAGTACCAGGGACCAGCCCCATCTCCACCGCGCCATACAGGATGGCACCGCTTGAGCTGCGAGAGCTCAAGTCTCAGTTGCAGGACCTTTTGGAGAAAGGTTTCGTGAGGCCCAGTGCGTCTCCCTGGGGAGCCCCGGTACTGTTTGTGAAGAAGAAGGATGGGACCCTACGCCTTTGTGTGGACTACCGACAGCTGAATAGGGTCACCATCAAGAACAGATATCCGCTGCCGAGGATTGACGATTTGTTTGACCAGTTGCGGGGTGCCACGGTGTTTTCCAAGATCGACTTGAGGTCTGGATACCACCAGTTGAGGATCAGGGAGACCGACGTCTCCAAGACAGCTTTCCGCACCCGCTACGGACACTACGAGTTTTTGGTCATGCCGTTTGGGCTGACCAATGCCCCCGCTGCTTTCATGGACCTGATGAACCGGGTGTTCAGACCGTACTTGGACCAGTTTGTGGTGGTTTTCATAGATGATGTACTCATCTATTCTAGAGATCGGACGCAGCACGGACAGCACTTGCGGATGGTTCTGGACACTCTGAGACGACGCAGGCTGTACGCCAAATACAGCAAGTGCGAGTTCTGGTTGAGGGAGGTGACCTTTTTGGGTCATGTGATCTCTGGAGACGGCCTGGCGGTGGATCCCGCCAAGGTCGAGGCAGTGCTCAGGTGGGAGAGACCGCGTTCAGTCACTGAGATTCGCAGTTTCCTGGGACTGGCAGGTTACTACAGACGGTTCATCAGAGGGTTTTCGCAGATTGCACGTCCTATGACACAGTTGACTCGGAAGGATGTGCCTTTCGCTTGGACAGACGCCTGTGAGGCGTGTTTTCTGGAGCTGAAGGAGAGGTTGACCTCGGCTCCCGTGCTCACCATCCCTGACAGTAGTGGCGGGTTCGTTGTGTACACGGACACTTCCTTGCAGGGGTTAGGAGGTGTGCTCATGCAGAGGGGTCACGTGGTCGCTTACGCCTCGCGGCAACTGAAGCCCCATGAGCATACCTACCCTACCCACGATCTAGAGTTGGCAGCTATTGTCTTCGCGCTGAAGACATGGAGGCACTACTTGTACGGTGAGACCTTCGAGATTTTTATAGATCACAAGAGCCTCAGATATCTTTTTGACCAGAAGGAGCTCAACATGAGACAGAGACGTTGGTTGGAGCTCCTGAAGGACTACGACTGCAGCATCTCCTACCACCCGGGAAAGGCCAATGTGGTGGCTGACGCCTTGAGCCGTAAGGCGCTCGCACGCTTGGCCAGTCTACAGTTACAGAGTTGGAGCCTTTTGGAGGAGGTGGGCAGTTGGCGACCTCTAGAGTTACGAGGGTACTGTAGGGCAGTGACGGTGACACGGCAGACCAGACCAGAGTTGATAGACCGCATCATCACGGGACAGATGGCCGATCCGTACTTGCAGTCTTTGCGCGACAGAGTACTGTCAGGGGACCCAGGGGACTTCTCTTTCACAGACCAGGTGTTACGCTTGAGGGGACGGCTGTGCGTCCCCAGAGACGAGGAGCTGTTGAGAGAGCTCCTGACTGAGGCACACGGTTCAAGATTCACCATACATCCCGGAAACACGAAAATGTACCATGACTTGAGACGCGAGTTCTGGTGGAGAGGGATGAAGCGGGATGTGGGTGAGTTCGTGCAGTAGTGCTTAGTGTGCCAGCAGGTGAAAGCCGAGCATCAGAGGCCTGCAGGGCCGCTTCAGCCGCTTCCAGTGCCAGGGTGGAAGTGGGAGAGCATCACCATGGACTTGGTGGTGGGCTTACCTGTTACCCAGCGAGGACACGACGCAGTCTGGGTAATAGTGGATAGATTGACGAAGACGGCACGATTCTTGCCGATCCGAGTCACTTTGGGACCAGCACAGTTGGCAGAGAGGTATATCCGTGATGTGGTGCGACTACACGGAGTTCCGCGGGAGATCGTATCCGACCGGGATACCCGCTTTACGTCCCAGTTTTGGGCTGAGTTTCAGCAGGCTTTGGGGGCGAGGTTGAGGTTTAGCACGGCTTACCACCCCCAGACGGACGGACAGTCGGAACGCACGATACAGACACTTGAGGACCTTTTGCGTGCCTGTGTACTAGACTGGAGGGGCTCTTGGGAGGAGCACCTGCCCCTGGCAGAGTTTGCATACAACAACAGTTATCACTCGAGCATCGGCATGGCTCCCTACGAGGCTCTGTACGGATGGAATGCACGGCACCCTTGAGTTGGGTTGAGGTGGGGACCAAGTGGGAGGTTGGCCCCAGGTTGATCCGGCAGAGTCAGGAGGTAGTTGAGCAGATCCACAGACGACTCCGCACTGTCAGGAGCAGACAGAAGAGCTACGCAGATCGCAGACGCAGAGAGGTGCAGTTCGAGGTTGGGGACCACGTCTTTCTTCGTGTTTCGCCCATGAAGGGCTTACAGCGGTTTGGGGTGAGAGGGAAGCTCGCGCCGAGGTTCGTGGGGCCCTTCGAGGTCCTGGAGCGGGTTGGACCCGTTGCTTACAGACTTGCCCTTCCCCCACAACTTTCTGGTGTGCACGACGTGTTCCACGTGTCCAACCTCAGGAAGTACGTAGCCGATCCCAGCCACGTACTGAGTCACGAGAGCGTCGAGGTGAGCGACGACCTGACCTACCCCGAGCGGCCAGTGCAGATCCTAGGCCGAGCCGTCCGCAGGTTGAGACGAAAGCAAGTACCCCTGGTAAAGGTTTTGTGGAGGAGCCAGCGGTACGAGGAGGCTACCTGGGAGCCTGAGGCGGCAATGCGGGAGCGGTACCAGGAGCTTTTCGCGGGTACGTCTTTTCGGACCGGCTTCGGTCCACTTTGAGTTTGTTATGGTTATTTGGACACCTTCTTCCCGCGCCCTAGTTGGCGCAAGTTTCGAGGACGAAACTTCCTTTGAGTTTGTTATATTGTAACGAGCGCGTGCCCCAGACGTCTTTTAAGACGTCTGGGAGGTGGCCCAGACGTCTGTAAAGACGTCTGGGATCACATCCAGACGTCTGACCAGACGTCCGGGATAGTTTACAGACGTCTGGCGAACAGTTATGCTCGCACGGGATATTCGTCTGCGCGCCTGTGCGCGCAGACCTGCGTTCTGCCCTCTTTCTCTGCGGCTGCAGGCGGCTGCGACCGCCTTCTCTCTCCTCTCCGCGCGGCGTTAAAGGGGGGGGCGCGCCTCCCCTCCCGTCTCCACCATCTTCCTCCTTCTTCTCCTACCTGTGCGCGAGAGCGAGCGGACGCGAGGGCGCAGCGGCAGCGGCAGCCGCAGTGAGCGCGGAGGAGCTGCGGCATGCGAGGGCGGGGCTCTTCTGTGAGGGCGAGCTCGCCAGGAGCGGCTTGGCCGGCCGGCGGAGGGCGCAGGGGGGCGCAGAGCGTCGCGGAGAGGGACCTGCTGCGGGCGGAGCAGCGTACGCGCGAGGTGCGACGCGGGCGGCGTCGCGAGCGGAGGCCGAGCAGGGCTCTGATTCTGGAAAAATTTCCAGAATCAGACGTCTGGATTGATATCCAGACGGAAAGGTCGACGTCTGTGAGATCATACAGACGTCTGAAAGGTGAGTTTCCGTTTTCTTCTTCCTTTTTGTCGACTGACCATACTGAGGGAGGGGGGTTGGCTGTGCGCAGGTGTTCTGATTCGTCATCCTTTGCGAATCAGACGTCTGGAAGTTGTACCAGACGGCGGGAGTGACCTCCAGACGTCCAAAGTGACCATCGGACGTCTGGGATCTAGGAAAGACGTCCCTGCAGACTTCTGGACGTCTGGGAAACCATGCTGAGCAGGTAATTCTCTGATCCACCATTTAAGACGTCTGGAGGGAGCTCCAGACGTCTGATTTTGCACAGTATCGTCTTTCTCGACCCGTTTAGGGCCCGTTTGGGCTCCGTTTTCCGCGATTCGAGTTGCGTTCGTTTCAGAATTAATTCCTCTACCCGCCTACAGTAGCTATACACTATTTTGAGACACTCCTTGTGTTTGATCCTTGTGATAGGACCTCGTTCGGTTGCAGTCTTGAGAGTCGCGGAGGCACGCGGGATTCCCGATCACGCCTCCATTACTCCCGTTGTACCTGGTAGAGTGGCTTTAAGTATTAATAAAATCTGTTAAAGTATCGAACCATAACTAGATCCTAGGGCATTGCATGAATCCTAGGAATGAGAAATATATGGAATGATAGCTCCTAGGTGTTGCATGAATCCTAGGGCCGGAAAACTAGATTGTATGATAGATCCTAGGATATGGCATGAATCCTAGGATGGAAAAACTAGTGGAATGTATATTACTGCAGTCTTGGAAAAATGGAAAGGAATATATAAAGCTGCCTGTAAATTTAATTAACAGCTGCCTGTTATGAATAAAGAAACATGTTTGAGATCATGGAATTTGAGAACGTGAATCTGGAAAGTGAAACATATGATGTTCTGAGATAAAGAGCTG